>OU975444.1:7029155-9686655 GCA_918857605.2 Philereme vetulata | reverse complement strand
TCCTTTGCTTGATTAATATTTTTGGCAGCACAAGTGTAAGTCAGGCTGCCAAAATGTTTAGTACACGATATTTTTTACAAGCTTTTTATTAACTTGATGTTTGTCCGGGTGGAATCTTGCAACTGAAACCCCTCAACCTGAAATGAACTGAAATTTGGAATACATATACAACTTCGGTGACAATGCAATAAATGGTACCATGGAGGTGGTCTCATAATGGAGACGGATGTTAGACAACGGAACTTCTGAATGGATTAGGCTACTAGTGTTTGGGCTCATTTGAATCTGTTTGCGGTTTTGATTGTGAATTTTTATAAAAGCTTGTTTTGAAAAAGTAATTTTTCAACAAAAAAGAAACGAAGTATATAGTTTCCTGAAAAGCGATGGAGTATTACATATAAAGGACGTTTAATAACATTGATGATACCAAAGTTTTCTCGTTGAAACTCGCGATACAAAGTGTACCTTTCGATGAGATCTGAATGCCGACAGGGGTGCGGGCATAGCTATCAATGGGTCAATTATGTTGGCACAAACTATACATTTAGGTTAGACATCACTCAACACTAAAATTGTTGCCATCTTTTTTTATTTCATACGGACACAGAATTTCTGTTGTCAGCGTAACAAATTTAATTTAGTTCGTGCCAACAGTGGCTAGCATTATCTCTAGTTAACAAAATATCATTTACATCGGCACCACTAGCCCTTTATCATTATGAGAACAACGTGAGCAATTGGGGTTTTATGGCGACCGACACGCTGTGAATGTAACATCGATCCACAAGCAACATCTGCTGTTGTTCATTGTGCCCCAACAGCTGCACCTTGAACAACCTCTGTGCTGTCACCGGGAACGTGTCCAAACACTGGGAACACATAATTTCACTACAATGTTTTGTATCGTTGACACGATGAAGAAGCAGAAGATTATGATAAAAGTACCAAAGAGTAGGTAACTTTTTGAAGTAAAACTTTCACGCACGCTTGATTTGGGGAGTAAGCTGGTGAATGCGTTACGAAAAGTGCGCACGGAAGTTGAGAGGGAGATATAAGTTAGTGAAGATAGAAAGAGAGTTACATTTCGTATATTTTTAAACGTTTATGTGCGAGTGCGAGTTGCGTCTGTCCAGAATGAACATACAGATCGACCTACAGACGTGTGAACAATTTTATAAATTAACATTTGCCGTGGCCAGTCTGGAGTTCCCTAAAAAGGCTCTGCACCCAGGTTGGCCGCTGTAGACTTAATATGTGCAAATGGGGATTCAGGGGCTCTGACTTAACGCAGTGCGAGTGCGGTGATCCCGCGCAGTCAATGCAGCACTTGCTAATGTGCACTTTGTGTCCGAACATCTGAACGACGGAGGACCGGGCTCAAGGAAGTGGGCACCACCGCCTTACCTTTATCTACCGCCAAATAGCAGTACTTGTGGTGCTGCTGTGTTCCGGTTAGATGGTAATGGTATGTTCCTGTAATTACTGGCATAGGCATAACAGCTAAGTCCTATAGTATGGCAACGTATCCACATAGAGATGAAGACAACATAATAGCTTGTTTTGAATCCTATGTGGATATCCATGGGCTGCAGTAGCCACTTCACATCTGGTGGACTGCATGCTCGTTTGTCATATAAGTAGGTAGTATAAAAAAAACCTAATAACCGCCTCGCCTAATGCTATTGTTGTGGCCAAACACCTGTACATAGTATAAATGAAAACGTAGAACTCTTGACACGCTAAGAAGAAGAAAAATTACCATTTTGAAACAGAAGTTTTACTTCAGTCGTCTGGTCTAAGGCACACTCGTTTTTTTATGAAAAGGACAATTATTGTTAGCTCGGGGTAGCGGAATACGCAAACGACACAAACATTACATTTAGTATTCGTGACCGCATTTGAAAATAGGTAAGTTGAAATGTGTCCGTAGACAAAATAAGTGCTGTTTTGCCGCGGCCATGACATAAATCCGTCCATGGTCTGATAATAGAATCATATAATTTGCAACGACTATCGATTCACTCGTTCAAAGCGTTCCTCCAGCGGCTCCAGCTATAATTAATGAATTAGCTCCATTGTATAAATGTAAATCCATTTTTATCACCTTACTAGCTTCCGCCCGCGGCTTCGCACGCGTTCTGTCGATAAAAAATAACCTATGTTGTAATCCAGGTCATATTCCATCTACATACTAAATTTTATCGAGGTCGGTTCAGCCGTTACGACGTGATTGAGTAACAAACAAACAAACATCCAAATATTCACATTATTTTAGTGTGACAATGGGCTTATCTCTAAATAAAAATGATTGTGCAAGATGTGGTGGCCTTAAATAAAAGGCCTGTAAATAAATAGGTAATAAATAACAAAATAATGCTGGACATTTCACCCCAAACTAAGCAAAGCTTTTACCATGGGAATCAACCATATGAAATATAATAATAAAATTTTATTTGAGGCAACAATATAAAAGTACACACGGCTACACATCAAACTATACATTTCCAGTATAAGCTGACCTCTCATTCTACGAAAAGCCAACACAATGCGAGGTCAGCTTATACTGGAAATATATAGCTTGATGTGTAGCCGTGTGTACAAGATGTTATTTTACTTATATTCTACGGCCCATATATTCCTTAGTGACATCTGACAGGTAAAGTCTTCAACGTGTAGGTCATGTTATAGTGATTAGGAAAGCATGTGTTTCATATATCGATCCTTTTGAAAAATAGGTATGTAGGTACGATGTTGAGAATAGTGAAAAATTATTATATTTAATTTATCTATACTAATATAATAAAGAGGAAAGATTTGTTTGTTTGTATTGAATAGGCTCCGAAACTACTGGACCGATTTAAAAAAATTCTTTCACTGTTGGGAAGCTACACTATCCCCAAGTGACATAGGCTACTTTTTACAGAACTGCGCAGAAGGAGAGTAATGTTTTTATTAAAAACTACGCGTGTGAAGCTGCGCATTTGTCAGCTAGTTATTTATAATTATTTAGTTAGTATAAGACCAAAATATAAAAAAAATCTCCAAGTAGAGTCTGTCAAACGAAAGTAGGCACTCGCATTTTTTCGTAACTTTTTACATGGCAATAATAATCCTTTTCCACCTACGGACGCTATGTTCTACAGCTGGGTAAATTTAGGGTGGTATAAAATAATAATTGCACGTACTATAAATAACTATAATAATAACGAATTGTAACCCACTCTTATCAACTGCAGATTAATAATATTGAACTATTTTATAGGTTTTGTCATTCTGAACCGGAAAAATAGGCAAAAAATGCCTTTTCCCGAAGATGTAGGCAGGAACCACGGATGACCATTTCCCATGAATCTGACTTACTTCTTTCGTTTCAGTCACTCTCTTAATATTCTTCAAATAGGTCGTCGTTTAAGGTAGGTAACTCTTGACTTTTTTTCAACAGATTAGGGAAAATGAGAATCGGAGTGTGGCATCATTATTATTCCCCAATGTTTGGGTTGCCACGCTGATATTTTTTGAATTTGCCGCGATTTTTCAGGGTCTACTTTCATTTGACAGACTCTAAAAACGAAACCGCCTAAGAGTCTATTATTTTGATTTTTGATATCATGGACAATAAATAATATAAATAGGTAAAATACCTGCATACTAATTTTAATGCCTAAAGATCTAGTTGTCCTCAGTTGCAACATAGATCCGAACCATCCGTGCTGCCTGGAAGAGATCACCTTTAAGCGATATGGTACCCATTGTAACCCCTGCAATATTTTTTGTTATTGTCATTCAATATTTATAATTTATTGTTAATTTTTATTATTTTATTTATATTATTATTAATACAATTCTTATTGTTTTTCATAACTTGTGAAAATTACATACCTAACGATAATCGATTAGGTACATACTTGTAGATCGCTGATTGTATCTTATTATTGTTATTTCCTTCGCTTGAACAATTGAAAAATTCTTCAACTTCGTGTATATAATCTAACCTTCATGGCCTTTTGGTATTATTACCTCATATTTATTGATAAACCATTAACAAGGTAACATCACCGATTAAAGACACGCTTGGCTCACAATTACCAAAACGAATAGGTATGTACAGAATTCATTTGTTCCATATTTGCTTTAAACGTGATACGTATAAAATAGTACTACCTGGATTAAGAGTTGACTATACCTCAGCCCAAACTCGAACTTCACCCCCGCTTCTCCGCGCGCCGCTGCACGTCCTATCTCGCCGTGGTTCATATGTTTGCCGGTTTTTTATCATTCAGTCCCTTCATTATCTTGTTGTGTTTATTTCTCATTACTGCAGCTTTACAAAAACCAACTAAATATAAATTCTACCTAAAAATTACGTGTTCGTTTGGAGCGACAAGCGTCATGGGTACCCCGTCTGAAAGCCGAGCCCAGACTGAATCGCGGAACGAGCGTCCGGAGCGAATGGTTTCGTTAGTGCAAAACCTAGATATTTTTATTTTATGGTAAAATCAAAAGGTATTTTAAAAAATTAAAACACAGGTGCCCTTATTTATGTTGTGTAGAATTACTGTATAAAGTTTCAAGATCTAAATTGCAGTATTCATCGCATAAGAACGTTTTGAAGATAAATTTGAAGTCATCTTGGGATTTTTTTCTACCGAGAAAATTTTACGGAATCGTGTTTTTACAAGACAGGCGCTCTATCACGTATCCATAACTATAACATATATGAATTACAGATTGAAAGCACACAATTTGATGAACAAAACATTGTTTCTCAATAAGCGATTTAACGTCTCCCCAGGTATAGTGCGCCCCTAATAAGTTTTTAAAAACTCGTTTGTGTTTTACAGTTCTCATCATATCAGTGACTAACTGACCAATACGCTGCTTCGCACGCGTAGTTTTTCAATAAAAGCATTACCCTCCTTCTGCGCAGTTGAGTAAAAAGTAGCCTACGTTACCCGGGGATAGTGTAGCTTCCCAACAGTGAAAGAATGTTTTAAATCGGTCCATTAGTTTCGGAGCCTATTCAATACAAACAAACAAATCGTTCCTCTTTATAATATTAGTATAGATAGGTCGGCTGATAAACATAGGCCTACCCTAGATTTCCAGCGACCGGTACCCAACTTCTCCCAGCAACATCTAGCAGGTCGTCTTTCCATCTATTGGACGGACGTCGTTTGCTGCACTTTTCAGCGCGTGGTCTCCGACTTTAGAACCTTTTTGCCCCATTGGGGCCAACACAACACTAAGTCTGCATAGTGGTAGAACTAAAGATTTAAAATCGTACATTGCTACATTGAAATAGAATCCAGATAAAAACAACACAATACATTTTCTTTGGTTCATAAGAGATAGTTTTGAATTTTAAAAATACGGTAACGAATTGCAAAAACTTGTATAGAAATTGGCTTGTTCAAACCTTGCGTTAGTCTAGTCTAGAATATTTAAAAAAAAATCTTCCCACAGAGTCTTGCGCAAATAAATCTTTGAAGTGAATAGGACCCATATGTCTCAATAAAAGAAACAACACTGGTACAAACAGTGTATGGTTGTTGAATAGATTGGTAGATACAATTCTTAACGTTTTGCAGTCTAAGAGTAGACGAACTATATATAATAAGATCTATGTCATTCATTATTGGCAGTAGCTTTAGTATACCTGGTGCCAAAAGAAAGTGATTGGAACCAAAGAGCCAGGTACAGAAGAGTAGTCCCATCAATCTTATGCGTGATTGCATTTCAGTTTAGCAAGTCCAAAGTATAACTATGTATAAATAGCATCAAGGTTTTGGAAAATCACGTACAGATCATGATATTCGTACATAAGTACATATTTCATTGTTGTGATAGGAAAAAACCATAAAATATATACTCATAGGTACCTGCAAAATTTGCTCTATGATGTGTGGTGTTAACATTGTTAACTGTACTAGGTATTTCTTAACAGCTATTTGCCTTTCTTTGGAACTGGATTTTATATTGAAAACTGGTGAATGATTTATAAATGTTACGATTTATGAGAAATAACTAAAGTTCTCTCTAAAGTTGATTACGAAGTACTTTCAAAAGATTCACTCGCGAACATTTTCTACATTTTTGGATCATTATCATCCAATTTTATCTAATTCATCACACACTATCCTTACTGCTACCGTTTATATTCAAATAAGTATTTTGTTGAAAAATTACTTTTTCTAAACCAACTTTTTAAAAATTCACAATCGGAACCGCAAGCAGATTCAAATGAGCCCAAACACTAGTAGACTACTATAACCCATTCGCAAGTTCTGTTGTCTAGCATCCGTCTCCATCATGAGACCACTTCCATAGTACCATATTATTGCCGAAGTTACATATGTATTCCAAATTTCAGTTCAACCGGTTGAGGGGAACGGGTTTAAAATTCAGTTACAAGATTCCACCTGGACAAACATACATACGTCACATATACTTTCAGATTGGTCCCATAGTAATTTCATCAAAATCGGTTCAGTTTTGTTAAATCGGTTATATTTTTGTAAAAAAGTTACTTGATAGTATTTTATATAAATACTAGTTTTCCCGCCGTACTTCGTACCGCCTTGACATGCATATAACGCAGGCTGTCAATATACGTCACCCTGGTAGAATTATTAATTGTTGTCTCCGGCCATCATTACTGACCCGATTTTATGTACAACCATACTTAACCATAGACAAAATTACGTTTAGCTGTCATTTGCGTTTTGTTAATCCATGTCAGATGCGTTTTTGGTATACGACGTTTTATAGTGATTTGTATTCTCTTTTACTTTTTATGTCACGTCACACGGGAACACGGTCGAACGGGATAAAAAGTATCCTATGTCTGTCTCCTGGTTCTAAGCTACCTCCCCACCAATTTTCAGCCAAATCGGTTCAGCCGTTCTTGAGTTATAAATAGTGTAACTAACACGACTTTCTTTTATATATATAGATTTATTTTAATAGGGTAGGTTACTGTATTATAGAAAATATTTACTATTTACAGATATAATATCTGTTACATAATGTATATGCCTCAGGCATGTTCGCCGAAGCACGCGCAGACAACTTTGATGCTATCTGGCGTAAAAAAACAGCCTCACTACTGCGCACGGTACGCGAAAGCAGCAACACCATCCTGAACGTCATCGCCAACAAACTCAACAAATCGCTATTAGTAATTAAGTACTAACTCCCCTACATTTAAGCTTTTTACTAACAGAATAGATCCATGGTTATCTGAATTTGCCGTGGGGCGCCGGCAATAGAATGTTGCCCCTCCGCTCTTGCCCGTGGATGCAGTAGGAGTCTGCTAAGGGATACCTCCGAAAGATGGGCAGCAGCGTCTTTTCGTGTTTCAATACCTATACTGCGCTCGCCAACCCGCCTGCCAAGCGTGGCGAGTATGGCAACAACCCTCTCATGGATTTACAACATAAATAATAACAATAACCTAAAATTAATAATGTGACGATAAGAATAATTATTAAACAAATAAAATTAACTACCAACTAGGACATTATTTACATTTTTACATAACTAATTAATATAATAAACAAAATTAACTAACTAGAAATGTGATGACTTGTCATTCGTGCAATAGGATTTTTAAAGCTCAGTTCAGTTTTGCCTAATATAGATAATATTAATAATGTTAAAGCTCGTAACTAGTGATTACGATAAATAAACTAACATACAGACATGTCATGTGAGTCATCATCGTCTCTGATCAGCCGATGGCCACTGGCCACCCTTCACCCCGACTGATAGTCTTAGACTTGGTAGTATGAGGCAAGGAGCAAAAAACACGTTATCAATAACTGTGTAAACAGTAAGTAGTAATCTGTTTCCAGTAATTATTATCATTAGTGTTTACTGGATATATTTGTGGAACTTAATAATATTGTTACGAGCTAAGTCGGGATAAAATAATGAAAATTAATCTAACTGAAATAACACATTTATTCAACACGATCTTAATCACAAGTAATCACAACACACTAATTCACACCACTGTTGCACAATAAAACACTAAAAGTCACCGAAATATTCGCACGTATAGCCAAATCCAGACTCCTTCGTTTTTTTTCGAAATGGACTTAACTCGCTGTTGGCCTCTGAGGCCATTGCAGCTTAACCGAGCTTTTGGCGAGGGCAGAAGACGCTCAGCCCTGTAAGTTTTGATGAGGCAACTAGCGCAAGGGCACCACTTGGGTACGAACCTCGGCTTGGGCTGTTGCCAGGAGGGGGATAGGAGAGAAACGCCCTGGTACGTGCTTGTACCAAGCGGCGCAAATATGGAAGTGTCGACAGAGCTTACATATTTGAGCCATTTGGGGGTCGAGACCCTGGGTCCATGGGGTACCTGGGCCCATCGCGTTTTCAAAATTATTTCTGGGCGTCTGGTCGAAACGCATTAACATTGCAATTCAGCGGGACAGCCAGTGTCTTGGGGACAGACTTCCGCCTGGTAGTGATCTGGACCAGTTGAGTTATCTATGGATCGTTTGCAACGGTCTTCCGATGATTCAACTGTTACTTCTGTATTTTATTGTAAATAATTGTATATTAGACCTAGAATTAATATTACATAAGTACTTTGTATTGCTACTGGCGGTGGTACGTTATATTCTGTGGTAGGTATGTAAAATATTTTCTGAGACTTTACGCCATTAGACTGAGAACATTTTTCAATATTGTGTCAAGGGGAAGTGATTTTCTTCGGAGTTTCACGGTTTTGTTTTACACGTTGACTTATCTCCGTTATGTAATATAGGTAGGTACGTTCTCGTCTTATTTGACTACATTATCAGCGACTCACTTGCCCAGATACAATCCCAAATTGTTTGTTTTGGCACGGCTTTGTTTCAGCAATTAACATTTTGTATACCTACACTCGAGTGCCTCGGAATAGCATTTGCACGCAAATCTGCGCTGTCACGAGATGACAATTACTTTAGAGTTTACTTCATGTAAATACTATTTTGACGACCATTATCTTTGTTAAGTATAACAAAATCCTCTCCATCCAAAGGTTGTCTTGAAGAGATCACTTCTAAGCGATAAGACTGCCCATTGTACTATTTGCTTTGTACTTTCTATTTTATTTGTATTTTTTTTGTTTATATTGTGTACAATAAAGTGTTTTCATTCATTTATTTGATTAATGTATGTGGAAACCAAAGAGTACCGTAACACAGATTACCTCAGCAGGGGTCCAATTTTTTTTGTAAGGTTCCTCGGTTCCTTTTAATAATCTGGAATATACTAATGGAGTACTTTAATCTACTTTTCATTTCCAGGGAATACTATACACGGTGTCCTTTAAATCACTGTTTTCCCAGAACAAATTTTATTCAGACCATGGTCTACTAACAGTTTATAACATCAAATTAAAAAAACAAAACGAAATCAGTCTTTGAAACGTATAAAAAAGTTGCAAACTTAAAACGTCTATTTTAACGTTACGCCCTACAACATAGTCAGCGCGCTGACCTTTAGCTACTAGGTACCTATCTAACTAAGGAGTAGGTAATACGCTACGGCTAGCGTACCCATGAACTTTATGTCACGGTTAGTTTTTGAACAATGTTAGACTTATTTGAGAAGGTCTAGATTTTTTTTCTTTATTCTCCTATTATATGCTATAAACAGTTATTATATGATGGTATGAGCAACGTTTGTTCTGGGAAAACAGTGATTTAAAGGACACCGTGTAAGTACTTCCTCTACCTTTGTGTAATAGTGGGGCATCAGTTACAAATTACAATTCCCAATGCAGTTTTTTGATAAAATATATGTTTATTTAACACGGTGGAGTGATCACAAATCGTCAATGAATGATAATTCTGTCAAATTTAGATACCTACATTAAGCAAGTTTATAGTGGGCGGAATTTTCACATGGAGTTTATCTGAAGTGAGTCTTCGTAAACCTACAACGCAGTTACCTTCAAATGTGTAACGTAGTTCACCTATCTCTGTTTACGAACTCGTTAGGTCTCTCCGTATCCCAATATAGGTATTTTAAAATAAATAATTTGATTTTCTGGTGTTCTGCCAGATTTTCGCGATATTCCGTCCGATGCCGCGCACGCCTCGGTTTCATAAACCAAGGTATAAAAAAAGATGAAGAGATTACACACAGAGGTTTTTATGACTTTAGATTGCGTGGGTTCAAGAAACATCAAAACTAAACACCTCAGGTCGACTTTGTTCTACTTTTGTTGATTGTGCTTATGGTCATCAACATCATCATTAACCTATCGGTCCACTGCCGGACGCAGGCCAGAATAATCAATTCATTGGTACATTAATTTACAAGTCAATAGGTCTGTACATGGTGCGACACTAAACCCGGTCCTCGAAGTCAAAGTCAAAATCTTTTATTCATTAATATCACAAGGATCACTTTGAAACGTCAATTTTACAGCCTGTTCCTTCGCGACCAAGCCAGAAAAGAAAAGCAAGAAAACAAGGCTGGTTGTTTTTAATGATCCTTTTTGAATACAGGAAATACGTCTAATTTGTAACATTTTGAACGAGTTAGCTCGGTTCTTCTCATTCATTGTCTACCAGCACGCAGATCGTCGCTCCATCTAGCTGGTGGGGGTATACTACGCTTGCCTAGACGTGGTCTTCACTCCAGAACACATTTACCTCAACCAGCTCCGGATCTGGCAGGGGATAACCTGCCCCGGGCGGCAATTTCAGGGGGCACCAAATTTTTCAATAAAAATATGTTTGAAAAAGAAACTTGTTTTGAAAAGCCCTTGGCATCCAGCGCAAGTAGTACGATTATTCAACTCCCTGCCACCTCCACCTACACAGTTCACCTGGCTGTTCATTTGATTTGGAACACTTCAAACAAACCCTCCCCATTCCTCTTCTCAACGTGCCACATATCAAGTTTCTGCCCTGGTTAGAAAAATATAGATGCGGAGCTGAACCCAACGGTTAGCTTTAAATTCATCAAGTCTTTGCGCAAGACGGTTAGTGATACCATAGCAAACACATATGACTCGATGCCCTTAATATTGGCGTATCACATTACGTTGGCGAACATATGAAACTTTAGGAATCAATATCAAACTATTATGTTATTCTAACATGTTTAAGTTCACCAAGACGTACGTAATCACTATTAGTGGAATAAAAAGACTGGTAAAAGCAATTCAAACAAAAATCTGATGAGATTCAGAGCATACCTACATTTTATCATTTGAATGGAATCTGTCTGGCTGTTGCCCTCATTACATATCAACGTTATCAGTTGTTCTTTAAGTATTATTTAATAAGAGATAGAGGAAATTTCCTCACTGATAGGCAAAAATAGACTTTCTCGTGAAAACGGACGTCAGAGTGAAATATTTGATTAATTTAGTACGCCGCACGTGCTTCATTAATTAACTATTTGTTTAAGAGGTGTGCGTCGAACAAATGTTCTACGCCATACTGGATTTAGAAGGTGCTTATTCCAAACATTTCATGTTAAAAACGCGTCAAAAATTTCCAGATGTTACGTAACCTGAATAAAATATAAGTAAGTGTTTTTGAAGTAAAACTTCTTTACTCTTGCCTTGGGGAGTAAGCTGGTGAATGCGTTACGAAAAGTGCGAACGAAAGTTGAAAGGAAGATATAAATTAGTGAAAATAGAGAGAGAGAGTTACGTGTATATTTTTAAACGTTAATGTGCGAGTGCGATTTGCGAGAATGAACATAGACCACGGACTTCATTAATATTATCACTATGTTTCATCGACTGCACCAAGCACTACTGTCAATCTACAGTAACTGTTAGACAGTGACAACGCTGTCTGCGGAAGTAAACCAGCAATAGATCACTCTCCCCGAGCCCCGCAAAAATCGGTCGAACGTGATTTCATTAGATTTTAGAACGTATCGTGTCCTGAGTAGTCCATGACATAGACTGATCGACCTACAGACGGTGTAGACAATTTTGTAATTGAACAATTTAAATTAATATGTTGAAAAAGAAGTTTTACTTCAGTCGTGTGGTCTAAAGCACACTCGTTTTTTATCATACTGAAGCAAATACTGAACTGAAAGTATTCTTGCAATTTATTTGCACATTACCTTATCAGATAACGAAAACTGTAGAGATATTTTTCGACACTCAGGAAAAATGCGAATTGTTCTGGAATTTTTGAAAGAGATTTTTTTTTATTTTAAGGTCCGTGTTGAATAATACATAAAATCTTCGGAAATTTCAATTCGCACTTTTCGAATTGGATACAACAAAAATAATTGGTTGACAAAAATAAACAAATCCTATCCATATAGGTAATTGATCGAGAGAAGCGAGATCTCCGGGCATCAACTTGGGCAAATCGGCGTTGTACGTATGTGTATGTATGTTTGGTTATCTCATCATCGTGAAATTTGGTATATAAGTAGGTAGTGATGGCACAATTTTGGTGTGACTAAATGAGCTAAAAATGTGGAGGGGTTGTTAAGATATTGGGGTTCAAGAGGGGTAAAAAAACCAAAATGGGACTATCCGGTCAAATTGCACGTCTAATAGAAGTTATTCGTGAACAGATTTCGACCTCGTTTTTATTTTTAGTTTAAACCTTGTAGTTTTTAAGTTATTAGCAATAATAAAAACTGAACTTTGACAAAATTCACATGGTACATCAGTGATCCTTCAGAGCTGAAATTTGGTATGCGTGTAGCTTTAGTGTGCCACTAAAGCTACACGCATACCAAATTTCAGCTCTGAAGGATCAAATATCCTGAAAAAAGCCTGAAATCCAGAATAACCAAAATTTCTATGCCAAATAAAAAACAATATACATAACCTCCCGTTACCTGTAATTTGAATGAAACTGTAGGTCAATTTGAGATGGTTCCGCACTTCGTAGCACTATTTTGATAGTCAAATATTACAACTAATATTTTATTGTTTTTATGAAAGACTCCCGAGATTTTAGTTCAGGGCGAACCACTAGTAATATATATTTAATACTAGTGGTCCCGCCGAACTTCGTATCGGCTTGACATGCATAGGTATAACGCAGGCTGTCAATATAAGTCACCCTGGTAGAATTGTCAATTGTTGTCCCCGACCATCATTGTGTATGAGAAAATGAATGACTTCCACAAATAATTCAATACCAAAATTAGCCAAATCGGTCCACCCGTTCTCGAGTTTTAGCGAGACTAACGAACAGCAATTAATTTTTATATTATATAGACAATATATCTCGGGATAACTCCTACCGAAGCATCTGTTTCAAACGATATTCATTTTTTTACATCCTCTTTGACGATATTTGCAGCACGCATTCTGTCAATTCTATGTCTAACGTCATAAGGTTACATTATAAAAGCGCTAAGGTTAGATTATAAATAATTTGATATGGTGGTTAAGTATTCTTAAATTTTCTAATTTTGCGCGCAAGTTTCTTAATTTTTTCTTTTATAAAAACCTTCTCCTGACAATAAGAAATACAACAAAAAAAGAAGCAGCAAATTGGTCCAGGCGTTGTTGATTTATGCGCTTACCAACACATTTTGCGATTCATTTTTATATTATAGATAGATAGATGTCTATATAGACAATCATTTACCTATTTAGGAAAGTGCTTAGTTTTATACCAGAGTTTATGTCAAATGAATGTAACATTGGTTTTTACTCAAAATACTATAATATAGTTATTGTAAAACTTTTTCTGTTTGAAACTTATTTTTGTTTTTGAGAATTATTTTTTTACATACTTTAAAATCGCGTCCGCTATGTATTTATTTTCAATTATTTGTCTCTCTTGGTCCTAAAGGTCTCAACGGAAGACCAGCGCAGGTTCTCACGTCCTGCACACGCTGAGTTGAGACCTTTTTTTGCAACCAATTTGTGTACCTAGTTTTAAGTTTTTATGTTGTTTTTATTGATATACTGTTTTATTTTTGTTGTTATTTTTGTATAATGTGTGTTGCAAAATAAAATATTTGATTTGATTTGATTTGAAAATACATAACTATTTAGCGTACAATATTTGGCCAGATAAACCAGCAGTGTGTAACACATAGATATGTTTATTTTGGTTTCGACATATCCCGTAAATATCTGTTAAATCACGACTCAATATTAACGGTAAAGTGCCAGAATGATATTTACGACTTTGTGCCACACACGTATCGATTTTGAATACGAATAGTTATAGATATTTATTGCACGCTTTTTAAATTTTTCTTATAGATTGGCATTTGTAATTTTTTTATTTATTATTCGTGTTTTTTATCATTTGACATTGTTTAATATTGCATGCTTATAATAGACTGATTAAGGAGATTCTAATTGTATATTTGTCATCTGTGCTATGTAACTGTACCCATTTTCGCAATGAATAAATGAAATGAAACAATTTCTTTGCACAAAATCTTTGCGGGATTTTTTTTTTGAAATTTCTAGGTTTGTGCAAGGCAAGGTGCAAGCTTCTGTGGGAAGAATGTGTTAAGGGGGCACCGGAGGGACAATCGCCCATACAACAGGTACTACCAAGATCATTTCTAATTGGAGCATATTTCTACTTTAATAAGGTATTATTTTAATTTGAATAGTATTCATCTAGGTTCCCAACCATATATTAGATTAAAATACTTACCCAAAATGAAATAGAAGCGTATCGCATTCTGCATATTTTTACGTCATAAAAGACCTGTTTTCAACCTAATTGTTTCGTATTAAAAACAACAACATCTTACGTATACTAGTCATGGGAACATAGATTATATCGTCTAATTACAGAATAACAACACAATCAGAAAAATACAACAAGTTTTCAGTCATCATTTTTGGTATTACGGAACACGGTCAAAATCTAATCAAATTTAGAATCGTTCTATTGCTATCACTGTCGCTCTGCGTGGCTAAACTTCGTCACTAAACAGGGATAGCGATATTCAGGCCGATGTTTTTGACGCGGCCGAATTGAAGTTGCGCTCGGGGTTCGCAGGCGCGTTAAAATTTCTAGGCTTGGTTGACGGGTGTGGGCTCCATTAGTGTTTGTATGTTTAAGTCGCAGGAATATGATAAAAACTGAGATTTGATCAAATCACGGAGGATGTTAAAATGACAACACGATTTCTTCATAAAACTAAATAAATCTAGTGATTGATCAAATCTTAAAAAAACGAGTGGGGATTAGACCACACGACTGAAGTAATACTTCTGCTGTTGCTTGCCATCTGTTGTGGAATAGCTGAACTTTTTCGTAAATCGAAGCTATTAGATTCAAATACGAAACGTCTTAAATACTTTTTTATATATATCAAAATGAACTCTATTAGACAGCATGAAGGAGTTTTGTTTTTGCAGTTTGTATAATTTAAGCTACTTTGGGATAGTAGATATGCTATGAATCAACTGGCTATGAGAGAAAGAGAGAAAGAAAATGTGTGCTCGCACCGCTCTCTCTTGCCCCTACAGTAATATACGAGACGTAACTCTCTCTCTTTCTATCTTCATTAAATTGTCTCCCTCTCAACTTCCGTTCGCACTTTTCGTAACGCATTCACCAGCTTACTCCCCAAGTTAAGCGTGCGTAAAGAAGTTTTATTTCAAAAACCTTCCAAGGTACCAAAAAACCTAACGACCTACTGCTATCCAGACACACTGTGGCACAGGCCGTGTAAGGTGACCTGATCAAATCTCTGTTTTATCATATGTCTGCTACATACATATATACAGGATGCTTCGGAATAATTATTTAATCCGAAAGGTATAGCGCAGATCTATATCTATACTACTATTGTAAAGAGGAAAGATTTGTATTTTTGTGTGTATGTTTGTAATGAATAAACTCAAAAACTACTGTGCCGTTTCAAAAATTATTTCACCATGGGAAAGCTACATTCACCCTGAGTGACATAAGCTATATTTATTGCTGGAAAAGATTAGGGAGCCTTACTAAAACTTAAGTAACCCAAGGTGTAAAAAAAGTGCCCTAAAACGTCTTTCGTCGTATGCGCTGCCGAAACTATTGATGATACAACAAAAGTATGTTCTACAATATTAAAGAACATATCAATATCTACAAAAAACTTCGTAATATTATAAAGAGGAAAGATTTTGTTCGCATTGAATAGGCACCAAAACTACTGGACCGATTTAAAAAAAAATTTCACTGTTGGGAAGCTACACTATCTCCGGGTGACACAGGCTACTTTTTACCTAACTGCGGAGGAGGGCAATGTTTTTATTAAAAAACTACGCGTACGAAGCTGCGGGTTGGTCAGCTAGTAAATAAATAAAGAGACTTGACGATAACGCTGACGCACAAAGGGGTTGACTTTCGTCCTCACCTTCGAGAACAATATTCGTTCTATGACTTTTCGAAACACTGGGTAAAAAACTGCTATTTTCAGTAAAAAAAAACAGTTAATCAGATGTACTGTGTAACGCAAACCTATTCGAGTTTTCCACACTTTGCTAAAAAATCTTTCTTGCAAAATAATAAGATAAACATGCTGCAAAGTCTAAACATTATTGTGATTACAATTTATTTAGCTGACCCGCCCGCGGCTTCGCATGCTTGGTATTTCAATTAAAACATTACCCTCCTTTTGCGCACTCAAGTAAAAAGTAGCCTATGTCCTTCTCCAGGATATAATCTATGTCCTTGTCAAATTTCATTACGATCCGTTCAGCCATTTAGTTATGAAAAGGTAACAAATAAACTAACAAAAAAACAGTTACAATGTACGTTGTATACACAGTATACATATAAACCTTTCTCTTGGATCACTATCTATTGCTGGAAACTGCATTAAAATCCGTTTAAAATATCTAAGCGAACAGACAGCGTAAGCGACTTCATTTTATACTATATGGTTATTGTGGGTTATCCCTAAGAGATAGACATATGTACTATATCATCCCGGACTTTTTTGTAGACCATTTTAAGGTGTACAAAACTGTACTACATTATTTTGATCTATCTCGTAGGGTTCAGCCAGCGTTTGGAATGTAAGCGCAATAAAATGTGTTTATTTAAGACATCACATTAGAAACCTCTAAAATTATCAGTGTTTCTCTACTAGTTATATTATGCTTGTAAATCTTCCTCTTAAATCCCTCTATCTACTAAAAAAACCGCATCAAAATCCGTTACGTAGTTTTAAAGAACTAAGCATATGTACATAGGGACAGACAGCGGGAAGCGACTTTGTTTTATACTATGTAGTGATGTATAACAGATGTACATACATTGAAGCTCCCGTGTTGGATTTGGTATGTGGCATAGCTACGGTGACTGATTTATGGATTGGTATAATGTTCTTGTGCATACCAATGAAACTGTACAATCAAGTTTCTTCTCTCGACCTTACTTTACGAGTACCTACAGTTATAGACTTCCTTATTTACAATTTGCAAGGTCCGAGACATCGGCAGTTTGTTTTATGTTCATTTTTTTATAACATTGAGTGAGACCATAAAACACTTTATTTATGATAAATTGTACTTAGATGTGTGTAACAGAATAATTGTGTATTAAGGCGGACAGAATAAAGATTAATTCTTTATGATGATAAACCACTTGATATATATATACTATAATAACTAGTGTTTCGTCCCGAACTGAAAACCAAGTCTCCCTTAAAAACCAAAAATATTATTTGTACACCAACCTAATCTTTGACTATCAAAATAGTGCCACGAAAAATTAACCAAATTACTTAACCTACAGTTTCATTCAAATTACAGGTAACGGGAGTTCATGTTAATTGGTTATTGTTTTTTGGGGTACAAATTGCAGTTATTCTGGATTTCAGACTTTTGCCTATATTTGTGTCACTAAAGCTACACGCATACCAAATTTCAGCACTGTGGGGTCACTGGTGTACCCTGTGATTTTTGTCAGTTTAGTTTTTATTATGGCTAATAACTTAAAAATTACAAGGTTTAAACTTAAAATGAAAACGGGATCAAAATGTACTCACAAACACCTTTTATTAGACGTGCCACTTTACCGGATCGTCTCATTTTGTTTTTTTTATCCCTCTTGAATTCTACCCAATACAACAACCCCCCTACATGTTTAGCTCATTTAGTCACACCAAAAGTGTGCCATCACTGCCTAGTTATATACCAAATTTCACGATGATCGGATAAACGCCTCGAAAATTATCCCCGGACAAACAAACACACATACATACATACAACGCCGATTTGCCCAAGTTGATTTAAAGTTTCTCGTTTCGCTCGATCAATAATCATATTTTAAAGGGGAAAGATTTGTATTTTTGTATGTCTGTAACGAATAAACTCAAAAAATACGGGTACGATTTAAAAAATTATTTCACCAGAATGCTACATTATCCCTGAGTAACATAGGCTATATTAATTACTAGAAAAAATTAGGGATCCCTACTAAAACTTCAATAATGTAACCCAAGGTGTAAAAAAGAGTGCCATGAAAATATTTAAATATAAATGTACCGTGCAAAGCCGGGACGAGCTGCTAGTTAGTTTATATTTAGGTAGGTACATAACTTAGTGTTTTTCGAAAAAGACCATTTTTTTTAATTTATTTAAATTTATTATTTTCATTGCTTGCTTCGGCTTCGCACGACTTTTTATCAGGATAAAAAAAAACCTATGTAGCTTTCTAACAGTGAAATAATTTTCAGAATGGGTTCAGCAGTTTCTGAGATTAACCTCTACAAGCATACAAACATACACATTATTTACAAAATTTACAACTTTACATCTAAGTAGGTACAAAATGAATCAATAGTTTTTATCATGCTCCAATATCTCAAAGACCTTCTCAGTCTATTTGGTATGTTAACGCCCGGTTGCTGGAAGCATAATTAACCCAATAATTAGTTGACCATTGGTCAAACCTCTTGTCAAGTGCAAATTGGGTTGCTGGAACGTTTTTTACCTCATTTGATTTTAATCAGAGATTTGTTAAACAGGTTGTCAAATCAGTCAACAAAATCTTTTGTCAAACGTGAAAATGGATTGCAGGTACGCTGATTAGCCGTTTTTCGTCCATTAATCGGTTGTCAAATCGATATTTATTTAATCAGTAAAATAGTAAAGTAAGTTGTAAACAGAAAAACGACCAAAATAAACGTTTTTTATCACGCATTCAAATTGTACATTTGATTTTTGACAAAAATCTCTAACGTGTAGACATTGACATAAGCAAATTTATGACGTGTAGGAATGAATGGTTGAACTAAAATAATGTTTTAGGTGGTGTGACCCTATAAAATAACACTAGTTTGACATTCAACAGATGATTCTTTGGTTTAGCTAATTATTCACTAATAAACCTTCGAGAAACTCAATTTGATTTAACAAGAGTGCTAAGTTAAACACTATGTCAACTGATTTGCGATTTGATTGGCGTACCAACAACTGGCTGTAATTCTCTATGCTCTTGAATTAACGATGTATTTGCTGTAGTTTTTGCCACCTTGTATCAACAATAGGATTTTATTATTTTCTTTGTTATCAAACATCTAAGAATAGGGGACCTTACTCGTTTTATATTCGTATTCAACCGGTTGAACATTCATCTAAATTATCTCATTATTTGTCTTTTCCTCATTAAATGACAAACAAACAGAATAAATGTCAAATCAAGGTAAACCAATGCCAATGTACGTACATGTACATACCTACCAAATGTTTAGTAAAAACTTCTTTAAAAATAACACTAGAACGATTTATCTGCGCTAGAACGAACACACAATTGAATGGTTATCTTGCACTAAATTCGTTTGATTTGCCCTCGAGCGTAGATTTACCCGCGACGCTACAAGTTAAACTCATATTAAAGTTTAACTAACTTCCGCCCACGACTTGGCACTCGTGGTGTGTCAATGAAAAGTAGTTTTAGACCATAATCTATAAAGGGTGTTTGATAATATACGCACCAAAATGAAAGGGGTTATTATGATGAGCATAATAAATAAATGTTTTTTCAACACACTCGCTCGTAAAGTGAACCATAGTACATCGTTATTATGGCCATAAACCGAACTATAACACACGCGTGCGTAATAATATAACACACTAGTGCATAATAGAATTATCCCTACAAAGTTAAGTTAGTACCTAACTGTAAATTATATGCGAGTAAACATGGCATTTTCAGTTTAACCGGGTAATTCAGTTTTGTACCAACAAAGAGGTTTTATGTCGCTGAAAATCCTATTACATTTTTTGAAATAAATAACTGTATCCCTAATTAAGACGAAAAAACATTTATTATTATCAAATTACTTATAATTCACAATAATTTGTTATAAAATATTTGCATTTTATCACTAAAATTATAATTTTGAAGTAGGCTGTATGACCATATGTCACCTTACCTTTCATCACCTTACATTTGGCGCGTGCAAAAAAAAAACTTGCGCGCCATTTCCCATGTTTTTGTTTGTATCGCATTTGTTACTGTGTGGTAGTCATGGGTACTTTTTATTCCTCAAAGTGAATATATTCACTTATTCCGACTCCGCCATCCGATCTGATTCCTCTTAATGATTCCTCTATTCCTTTGATTCTTTTACTCGGTACTGTACCATTCCGTCCACAGTCGACCGTTAATCGTTTCTAGTAAGGTAGGAGTATCGGGGTGTGTCGTCTCGCTAGTTCAAACCTTGCTTTGGGTTGATAGGTCACAGAGTTTCTACAGGTAGGTGCTTAGTAGGGACATACTCGGTATCGAAGATGACGCCACAGTAATAAAATTAACAATAAAATATAGCGTAAATAGACTAATTATATCGGTACTAATTATATTATTATTTATGTCACAAGGAATGTCAACTAAAAATAAGAAAAATAAAACAAAAATTACTATTACACATCAACATTCAAACAGAGAGTGAACAGAAAAGAACAAAACAATTTTTATAAATTGTATTATAGTTAGACTTGCATTGTATAGTATTTCACTGTTATGTATAAGAGTAGTAGAGTTCCTTGTGAATGCGCTCGCTCGGAGAAATACCACCACCATACCTATTTCTGTCGCCAATCAGCATTGCTGTATTTCGGTTTAAAGAGTATGGTTACCCGTAAAATTACAGGCACATGAAGCTTTACATCTGTATGCCTCAAGTTGATGGACGCAGGGCATTGCATCATAGGGCAGATTTCTAGCGAGCGTGACCTACGAGGCAATTCTCTGTTATAGGCGATGGCTACCACTTAACATACCTGATGTTAAGTATTAAGTGGGTCATAAGCTTGTTTCATAGCATGTAATAAATAAAATAATGAAAATCGTTATATGGTAATTATATAAATAAATTGAAAAGAGCCTTGTTATAACGTTAAATAATAATGTCAAAATTCTACAGAAAATAATTGTTGATGTCAATGAAAATGATTTTAAAAAAACATTCATTTCCATGCCTGCCTAGTGAGCGACTGAACAAACCCGAGTTTACCCGAGCGCTAACCAACGATTGAACGAAGCCGGCCGATTGTGCGTGCCGAATAGAAGAAATAAATGAGTCGGAATCAAAACAAACTACTCCGGACCCGAGCTCTAACGATCACGAATCGAAAGAATAATTAATGATTACGGAGCCGGAATCAATAAGACCGTCAACTCCGAGTGCTGAATCGACTCATTTCACTCACTCACTCCGGAGTTACTCATCGCTACTGTGTGGTAAATAATTGTAAACATGTGTAGTTTTAGTACAGAAGATGAACAATTGATAGATTTAAACCCGCCAGAAATACTAAATGCAGCACAAAATGCAAATGAAAGCCTAATACCTGCAAAATCTAGAGAAAAGTACTTAGATTAGATTATATTAGATACGATAGATTCCTACAATGGAAGAGCAACAAAAACACCAAGTCATTTTCTGAAAATGTGTTTTTGGCGTATTTCTTTGAATTCGCCAATACATACAAATCCAGCTCCCCGTGGTGCATCTATTCCATGTTAAGAAGCATGGTTAAGCTCAATCATGGTGTTGATATCAAAACGTACTGTAACCTGATGGCATTTTTGAAGAGACGCTCGGATGGATATATTGGTCGGAAATCTAAAGTTTTGTCACCAGCCGACGTTAAAAAGTTTTTGAATGAGGCTCTGGATAGTCAGTATCTAGCAACAAAGGTACGTTTAATATTTTTAATCGAAACGTATCTATATATAAGTGCATAACCTTAGCATAACTTCTAAGAACTAAATATCTGATTTCTTTGCAGGTTGCCTTAATATTCGGTGTTACTGGTGCTTGTAGGAGACAAGAGCTGTATAATTTTACAACAAAAGATCTAGAAACCCACGGAGATATGCTTCTTGTAAAAATTACCCAAACTTAAACCAAGATTCCACGATCTTTTACAATTCAAGGAACGTTTCGTGAAATAGTGAAAAAATATCAAGATCACCGTTGAACAAAAACAAAGAATGACCGCTTTTTCCAAAACTTTCAGAAAGGAAAATGTACTGCACAAACAATCGGTATTAACAAATTTGGTAATATGCCAAAAGAAATAGCGAAGTATTTAGGTTTGCCTGAGGCCGATTTTTACACTGGACACAGTTTCCGAAGAACGTCGGCTACAATGTTAGCTGATTCGGGGGCTGATATATTAACTTTAAAGCGACATGGCGGCCGCAGTCGCTGAATCGTACATAGAAGACTCAATTCATAACAAAGCGAAAATCAGTGACAAAATAACGCAAGCCATTCATTTGGAGTCAAAGGCAAAAAAGCTTTGCCCTGAACCACAACCATGTACATCTCCTAGTATAAGTTATTTGATGCCTTCTCCTTCCAGTAATTTGTATGATTTACCTTTGTCGCCGACATTTACACAAGAAGTAAATGAAGGTATTAAAGAAGTGGCAAGTACCAATGTAACACAAACTGTGAAATTGCCATCAAAAACAATCCAATATAGTTTTGCAAATTGTACATTCACCAACTGTTTTAATAATTAAACGATTTATGCAATAAATGTTTGTTTTTTCCTCGCAAGTGTGTTGAAAAAGTGCGTATGAAACTCGTGAGCAACTAGCTCACTAGACACTCGGCTGATTTACGCCCTCGCCTACGGCTCGGGTGCAAACCACAGCCTCGTGTATAATGAGCAACTTAGCTCACTTGTATCATAATATACTAAAGTACCATAGAAATGTAAAATTTATTTTGGCATGTAAAAACAAACACTTTATTATACTTTATGTTGTGCTATTGCATAATGCTTGCCATCTAACCACAGATACTGTATTGGTGACGTCTCGAGATATCTCTTGTTGTCCCTTTCTAGCCCAAAACCCGCAGCCATTTCCGAAAGAGATATCAAATCGGCCTTTATTTTTGGATGTCGATTGCAAGAGTAGGCACTAAGTTTTATATCGAATTAATCATCTAAACTTAATCGATCTTCTTTAAAATATGTTAATATAAGTAGTAGTTTATTTCGAGAAGTATTTTTTCATGTTTTGAGAAACTGTCACTTGAATATCGTCAGTAGGTATATTACCAAACATCCAATATAATTATAGGTACCAAATTTCATCGAAACCGTTCCAGTAGTCATGAAAGCGTAATTAACAGATAGACAGAGCAACTTTAACTTTCAAATTTATAATAGGTACCTATCTACTTAGACTGTACATATTATGTGCAGTTAGGATAATTAATAGGTGTACAGGAATACCTACGTGATCATAACTTAAGCAAGCCGTTTTTGTCCTGTTCTAATTTTAAACCACACTGCTAGCACCTACTTACGTAAACGTACGTAAATGAAAAGGACGTAATGAGACTCTGAATACGTATTGCAAAGAGTATCTAAAAATAGATATGCTTAGCCAGTTAGACACACTAATTTTACACACAAAATTGACATTCTGAATTCAAAATATCTGAATTTAGTGCAATAAATAGGTATTGCAAATGTGTGAAGCCCGCTTACCTATACGCATATTACGCATAGCAAGAACTTCTTCACCATGCATTAAATCCAGCCAAAGACCAGAATACATTTTTTGTTCAGACTAGGTAACTGCTTAATATCAGGAGGGCATGCGCCGTCATCTCATCTTATTAAAAAAAACCCCTAAAGTATATATATATATATATATATATAAATCCTCTAACAATATCGAAGCTTTCGTTTCTATATTCTAAATTACTCTTTTCTATTGTTTCAGGTCCATCGAAGAATCATCAGATATGCCATTTCCACGCCTTACGAAGCAATCGAGAGACAGGCGGCACATCCGATCCATGTCAGACGTTCAGTGCAGTACCCCATACAGACTGCCCTTCAGATCCAAGATCAACCACACCCTTACCTACGACTCAGATACCAGAGCTAGGCGAATCAGGGCATACAACATCCAAAGACAATCTGACTCTTCGGACTCCGACTGCTCCTACTTCGAAGCGAGGAAACAGAGGAGCATAGAACACAACATCCTAAAGCACACGGACTCTATGAGGATATTATAGGGAAAACGATCTGATAGTGATTGAGGCTGTTAAATCTAGTACTGATCAGTTGAACTTGGATGCTGAACTGAGCTTTACTCGATCGTATATCATGATCTTTGAAAACAGTTTAAAAAAAAATTAAACTGAATTCTAGGCATTGATGCAAGGTACGGACAATAAACCTATAGGACAAATTCCTTGCTTTGTACCTTTGATTGCACGTGTTTATGAAGCTTGATCGACAACAACCGAGTAATTATGGCAGGTGGTTAGTCAATACGATGGACTTTGTGGCCTTATTAGTCTTTAGGGAATAGTGACGCAGTATTAGCGATCGTCTGTCATCGTTATTAGCATCCAATGTTTAACCTATTGCACAAATTCTTTTCATTTTCTGAGTTAAACGTCGCACAAATGAGCTTGATAAATATGCATAATGGACGATTAACTTCTTTTTGATTTGAAACAGATATTATTACAAATAAGAAGGTCAATATCAAAGAAAAATACTAAGGTATATAATTTTTTTTATCGATCAAGTCTTCTGACAACTTTCGAATTATCCGAAGGAAAGTGGTACGTGAGTGTAATTATAGGTTGTAGGTACGTCAGTTAGCTTCCTAAATAGGTACCTAAGTAGTATAGGTTAATTAGCCGATAAAAATCACGTTGGGTTTTTATTTTTAATCCCTGACTTATATGAGGAGTTTTACTTTAGGTTTGAGGCCATATACCATACAATAGTATATAAATACTGAGTTTCTGTCCTTAAAACCGGTTTCAGGTCATCAATTTTAATAAGTGTTTTTGATCTCAGGCATAATGCAGCTAGAAAATTCAGTTTTTACACAGCATGTTGATCTGCAGTTTCGTCGACAACAAACTGAATTTCAGACCACGGTCTGTTATAGACCAGATTATTTAAAAGATTTGTAATTTCAGGCGTTTGATAAAATAAGGGTGATGTTATCTCCTGCATAATTTTTCAATTAAGCGAGGATCGAAAAATGCATCGACATCGACAAGTTCTACGAAGGTTAATGACTAACTCGATGACTGCAGACGTGGTTACTTCCACATTGTTCTGAGAAATAAATTAAGGATAAACAATTCTTTTTAAGTACTATTTTAATTTTAATGTAACATAAAAGTCACTTTAAAAAGGGCATGATTCATTCTAGTCCAATAATACACTACCTATGTATCATTATACTTGTACTTTACAAGCACAAAATAGAATTATGGACGTTTTGAGTAAGTTCCTTAGATCTAGTAATTTGTTATGAATTCCTGAAATCCCCACTGCTACGTCACAGAACAGTCAGTGGGGAATCCAGGTAAAATTCCACCAGTAAGGAAGTAGCAGTGGATCTTTTGTGAATTATACTTTGCTACGTACTTATTTCATTATCCTCTCTAAATGAAGTTGAATTGTGTCCTTAAATGTAAGCCAACGTGATTATAAAAAAAGTGATTTCCTCGAGACTGTGATGATTTAAATAAATATACTAATAAATGTAGAAGTTTGTAAAATGTAGATAGTATAAATAGGCAGGTATCTACCCTAGTATAAACAAACTTACGAGTGTGGACGTTTTTCTCGAAACGAAGAATATGTTAAAAATACGATTTATGTATGTAATAAAAACCTGAGTTGTCATAATAAAATGGTTTGTTTTATGTTTTCTTTTCCGAATAGAAAGTTTCTAAGTTTTAAATAAGGTAATGCAGTAGGAGTGATCCAAAATTATTAGCTATGTAATTCCTAAATTTGTTATAATATTGCACAAATTATTAATGAAAAAATATAATTTGAGGATCAAAGAGTTATTTAATTAGAGAAAATATTTTAAGGTTCAGTTAGGTTTGTTTAAGTGGTTATTTTTTTTTATCTACGCATGCTTATGAAAACTTACGTACTAAGTACCTTGGTATCTAGGTACGTATCCTTTTCAAAAGTAAAGTATGCTGATTCTACCCTCAAAAACTTTCCTATTTTTCTTATGTACCTAGATAAGTACTTACCTGTCTAGCCAAAACGACACTGATATTTTTTTTTATTTCTCGAGTCATGATATTGAGCCCGACTTAACGATCCATAAACGGATTTAGTGGCTAAATGTGATTTAGGGAGTAGTCCAATCATACAAATACGTCAAATTTAAACATTTTTAGTCACTAAATACGTTTAGTGATCGAACATCTGCTGAATGTAAGAACACAGTTGAAATTGTACCTATGTAAATAAAATGGACGTTTTTATTTGTAAGTACTTTGTAGTTATGTCTGTAATTTTTATTTTTACATTAAACTACATTGGAACTACCCATGCTGTTTCTTTTTACCCTTATTCCAGTAGCTTTACTGAAGGAACCTTAATTAATCCGAGTCCTAAAGGTAGGTAGTACTAAACCTAGGTAAGTATAAAAATCTAAGAAACCTGCGAAAGTTATATAAGTAGATAAAGATACTGTTACAGCGCCTGTGTGTTTGGGCGAAGCAATGGTAGACTTAGCGTACCTACCTACTTCAGGACTCGCTCTTCGCTCCTAGTAGTTCTTACTAATTACAAAGCTTGTTTATCCGCTAGATCCCACTGCTGGGCAAAGAACTCCCTTCCCTATCCATTTATCCCAGTAATATTTACATTTGTACATTCTCATTTTGTCTAGATAAAACCTTTTCTGACTTGTATTGCCATCTAGTGAGGAGTAGCAGAATTATATTTTATTTTTCATTTCCATAGATGTCGCCTTTAGGAAAAATTAGCTCTGCAATCGTAATATAAAAATAATAAACTACATACGTACATACAAATTACAATCATGAAGATGACACAAAATTATTTACGAAACCTAAAAATTCCGTGCCTAAAATAAATCATTCTTTTGGTTGGCAGTATTTTGACATTGACGTTTGACATGAGAAATATTTCCTTCGGATTAATTCGTTTCCGTCAGCAGTTCTGAGCCTCTTGAACAGTGCTGCCAACTGCGGAAAATTTCCCCGATTTATGGGGAATCAGTAGCTAGCGCGAGGAACTTAAATCAGGGAATTTCAGGAAATCGAGACCGACTGCTTTTTGCACTGTAGAAGCCTCAATAATGTTACCATCTATAGTAGCTTTAAAGCATACCAACTATGGGATAGCCAAAATGAAGTGGCTGATAAAATTCTAACTGTACCGGTCTATACATACTTGTAACGAAAGGGATGTAAAAAAATTGTTTGAAGTTTAAACCAATTTTATTTTATTTTATATAGCCTACATTTTCCCAATGCTGGGCAAAGGCCTCCCCCAACTCCTTCCGCCTATCGCGATCCTTGGCAGATTCCCACCATTCCTTCTTTCGTTAAACCAAATTGTATTTTTTTTTAGATTCTCAGGAATCATTCCAATGTTCAGGAATCAAACCGTTTTTAATTCATTAATAATATCATAGCGGGGAATTTCGGGGAATCGAGCTTACTTTTGCGGGGAATCAGAAATTTACATTGGCAGCACAGCACTGCTCTTGTGTAGTGATGTGCCGAGTCGCTGTTTTGGTGGATCGAATCGACTCGAGTCAGTTTATACGGTATTCGAATCATGACTCGATTCCTTGATTCGAGTCTAGACTCGAATTCTATGTTTGGTATTCGAATATTGACTCGAGTCCGGCTGGACTCGAGTCCAGCCGGACTGAAGTTTCATAGCGGCCATTGCAACACACAAATATAAATAAACTTCCACTAAAACACACCAAAATATTTCAATATTTTTTAGAAGTAAATAATATTGTCCATAAAATAAGATTAAACGATTTTATTTTATATTGATGATTTACCACTTTCATATGCTTAATCACAGATGGCGTGAGAAGGTAGCATATCGTTTATACCTAGATGTCGTTTAACACAAAATTAACACAAAGTCCGAAACAGAGGGAACGAAAGAGAACCGTGAACTAACTGACATTGACAGCCGGGAAGCTTTTTTTTTCGAATGGACTAATCTCGCTGTTGGCCTCTGAGGCCGTTGCAGCTTAACCGAGCGTTTGGCGAGCGCAGAAAGCGCTCAGCCCTGTAAATTTTTTGATGAGGCAACTAGCGCAAGTGCACCACTTAGGTACGAACCTCGGTTTGGGCTGTTGCCGGGACGGGGATAGGAGAGAAACGCCCGGGTACGTGCTTGTACCTCGTATAGGCGGCGACTGAAGGGACTCGTCGACCTCGCCGACGAGGTCGGTGTATTTGTAAAGGGTTTGCTCTGTCTAATGTGGATGACTCTTCCGCATTAGCGGAAGTGATTTCGTCATCCGGGACTCCGAGAACGTGTCTCGGACAACGGAGGGTTTGAACAGCCGGGAAGCAAGCAAAGTCACGCTTTTTGTACCTAATTTGTTACATGCTGTGTTGCCAAACCTCACTTCTCAAAAGTCGCGACTAGTAAATCGATATTTTGTTGTACTTAATGTATGTACATATTGTGTACGTATTGTGTTCATTATTTTAGTAGTTATGTTTCCAGTTCAAATTAATAGAACGTATTATCTTGTAGTAGGTATGCATTTGCCGGGTACTTACAAATTAATGTTATTTTGTTTCAAAAAGTGTTCTACTTATCTGTACATCACTATAAATATGTATTCTTATTTTACAAATGTGTAGGTATTTCCGCATTTAAGTGATAATGGTACGATCATAGACGTATGTAATGAATAAAAGATATCTATCCTTTCCTTTCTTAAAAAAAACCCTATTTTGACGGAAACTTTCACGTTCTGGCAATTCTGAGAAAATGTGCGCAAATCGCTAAAAATTGCTAGAGACTAAAGTTTTAACGCAACTGAAGAGCGGCAACCTCGCAGAACGTAAAGGTCACAACGTCGCAATAATATTATCGCGCACGTGTAATTGGAAATAGCGCCATCTATTTATTTTCTTCGTATCATTATGAGCGGTAGTAAGCTAAAGTTTGGCATATATTTAACGATTTGGAACTCCTAGCGACATCTCGCGTCCTAGCAGGTAATCAAATATCGAGTTACATTATCTTGTTTGAGACTGTCAGTCTATTAAATTAAATTGGTCTATTAAATTAATTGGTACGTATATAGTAAGTAGGTAAGTAAAATTTTCCAAGGTGTTTTTTTATAATTTCAACGCTTTTTAGGAACAAAGTTATGTTCTAATATATTTATAACATCACAAGGAACAAATAAAAACACTGAACTAACCTTATCATTTACGATATCCACAAAAAACATAAAAACATTGACCACAGTCGCGCGGGAATGAGCGGATTCACAGAAGAGAACGGAACTTTATCATTTCATTTTTCTGAACGGAATGTTAAACTGAAATAAAATGATTGTTTGTAGATATGTTAAACATGGGTTAAGAAGAAAAAAACAAGAACATTCTTTGTCTCTGTCAAAAAATTCAGTAAGGTTGTAAAAAGGATTTACTAACAACCATTTTCTCAAACAATTTTTGAACCCTATACCTACCTTGAATTTTTTGGTCATTGAATGAACGAGAGGTTACGATTTCAAATTGAAGAGCGTTTCTTCATCTCTTTTTTACTCATAAACACTTCATACAACCAAGAACGGGATAGGGATAATATATATCGGTCATTTTAAGTAGGTAGTGTACTCGCGCGGGCTGAGCACAAATGTGTGCGTTTCCCGAGTTTAAAGGTTAAATAAATTCACTCAGTAGTATTCAGTACTCACAATAACTGCTAACTGACACAAAACAAAGAAATCTAAACAAAAAGTTGCAGGTTCAAACTTGTTTCTATTATTAGGCCCGCGCCACTTCATTGCCTAATAAAACAGATTGCGAGTACGAGCAGGTAAACCAAACTCGAATACGAGACTCGAGTCAGTTGGACTCGCATAAATAGAATCGAGTTAGCGAGTACGAATCGATTCTTCCTGACTCGAGTAAGGGAATCGAGTCCGGCGTACTCGAATCAAAATAAATTGGTATTCGAGTAGGCGAGTTCCGATGCAGGAATCGAGTCTGACTCAAGTCTAACCGTACTCGGCACATCGATACTCTTGTGAGCGCCGGCTTTGTATTGTTTTTTTTTTGTCTGTATTTTATTTAATGTAGTTGTATGTAATAGTTTGTTTGTTGATCGTGTTTTGTTAACCTGTGTAGAGAGGCATAGAGATTTAATAATTATTAGACTGGGAAACAAGTGTTAAAATATTGGTATTGGACTGTACAGACCCTGGCTGTGAGCCTCTGAGTGGGTCTGACTGTGTTCAGCCGGTGGAAAATAAAATATTTCTGATTTGTTTGCTATGAAAGATTGATATTTCTATTTGCAGATAGCTAACGTTATTCAGTCTTTACGTCGGTCGGTCGGTCGTCGCAGGCAGATGTTTAGACAGCAGCAATAACAAAATGAAGTGGTTAATTTTGCTGTTTTCAATACAAACGATCCTTGCGGTTCCTACTCCAATTGTTTTGTGGCATGGAATGGGTAAGACAATATTTATTTATTTATATTAAAATATCAAAAACTGTTAATTAATGTACCTACAGGAATGACTGACTGTGACTAGGGACTTAAAAATTGCAATATCTGTTCCTTTTCCGAATACACAGTTTATAAACAAATAAATTCACATCAAATGCTGAGTAGTAAAATTTTTTCTATGCTCTGAAACTTGTCATCTAAAGCTATAATGATATACAAACTCCATGAAAAATCCTTGTTTCTATTCAAAAATGAAAGAGGCCAAAGCCATAGTTTAGTAGTAAAAAAAAGAATGGTTACCGGGAAAGCAAATTCTCTTTTTAGCAACAAACTTCTAAAATGACTTTGATATAAAGAACTTTACATTCGAGATTCAAAGTTGTGTTATACTTGGGTGTAAGCTATCTATAACACCCTCGATTAAATATCTCGAAAGTACAATAGATAGATTGGTTACAGCTAAACTTGCCAACCCAGTAGATCAGAAATCCGGAAGGTGAAATTAAAAAGCAATAAAACTCGACTTATTTTTTATATAAAGTTATATTTTTTAACACTGCGAGTATATTTTTTAACATTTTGATTGGTATTGATAAAATCATAAAATTCCTTTCAGGTATATTTAAAATTTGAGCATACCTGTATTTTATTTTTATTTATTTCGGAACAATAAACAGTTAGACTATAAAGGTTAGGTAAGATACAGTATTCATGTGATAAAAGTATTAATAATGTAACCCACTACGTTATTCACATATTGGTAAGACAGAGTCTGTCTTGTAATGAAAAGTAGATGCAACTAGAGGGCCTGAAGGGCCTTTTAACTATTTAAAACAAAACTATAATTATATAAGTAAATTAAAAGTATACAAAGTAAATTTAGGAAAAAGGAACAAGTTAAAGGAAAAGCACAGAACGGAATTACGCTAAGACATAAGTGATTGAAGGTCGTGTTCTGAAAGTATTATAGACACTAAGTTCTTAAATTGATAAGTTAAGCATGCAAATATGTCTACAGCCTCGAATGACTTATTGTGAGACTCAACCATACGTCGGATGGGCGCGCGTAGTCCCGAGTTAGTGCGGTAGGTGCCAGGTGCAAACAGAGAACGGGAGCGAACTGCTCTTAGATTGCACGTTCTGGGAACTACATAACACAGCTTTTTCACTATTTCAGATTTGACAGAAAATAGGTTTTTCATTCAGCCAATTATGACTTTTTGACCAAAGTTCGTTAACAACACTAAAAATGATACCTGGCGGTGATAATTTAAATCCGGGATTTTCTAGTGGCATTTATTTATATATTTTATTTATTTGTTTTTATTTAGCAACTAACATGATTTAATAAACCAATTACATCAGTTACTTAATTATGACAAGAAATTATATAAAATAAAATGAGAAATATTGTGCACATTTAAATCGGCAAAATAAATTCATAATACTTAATTTAATTATAGGTATTTACACAATTGCATTAACACATAGGCATTCCGGGAGCTGGGAGATTTTAAAAGTTATGCCCCTTTTTCCAGGATAATTCCGGAAGGGTAGTTACAGCCCTTGTATGACAATGTATTATTTTAACAATATTTGCTTGACTAAATTCTTTACATAACTACTGTAAGAAATAAATAGTCTAAGTATGTCAGGCAGGAAAGCAAGTGGAGATTTGTAGTCACTGCCTTCAGGTTACAGGCATGAAAGGAATATAAGTCTGCACAAGTCTGCATTTAAATAAGCTGTATTAAGTAAGCAGTGATTGCTTTTAGCGATAAGACCACCACCTGTATATCCTTGTCTAGTTAGTAATATTGTTTGTTAAGTATGGTGTCTAATAAAGTGTGTCCTATCCTCTATTCTAAGTCCTTCTGAAGAAAGAGGGTAATGTTTTTTTATGGTTTCTTTGCAGGTGATACATGCTGCCATGCATTCAGTCTTGGATCATTCAAACTGTTCCTAGAAAAGACAATCCCTGGAGTTTATGTTGACTCACTAAGGATTGGTAACAATACAGTTGAAGACTTGGAAAATGGCTACTTCATGTCCCCAAATAAACAGGTTGATTATGTGTGCAACATTCTGGAGAAGCACCCTGTTTTGAAAGAAGGTTTTAACGTGATTGGGTTCTCTCAAGGCTGCCAGTTCTTGTAAGTACCTTACTAAAAGTATCGTGGAAAACTAGGAAAAAATATTAATTATCTGAATACCTACCCTACATGGAAAACAATGGAATATCAATCCAAAGTCATACTCCGCTTACGTAACCCAAATGGATTTCTGAAGATAGTGGCATCCTTTTTTTTTAATAAATTTAACCATGTGCCTGTAATTTCATAAATTTAAATTTTAGACTTTTTGGTCTAACAGTATTTATGTATAAATTCGTATTATGTTTGTTATATCAACAAAATTTACTAACAAAAGTGGAGATGGACAGGTCACATGATGCATACTAGACAAGACAAACGGACCTAAATTGTCATTTAGAAGATGCGAGGGCCCCACAACGGGCCTCACAGCAGGCCCCAACTGGAGTAGGGTTGCTCCAGATAAGATAGATCCTAATGGAAATTGCTGGAGGCCTTTACCATGAGGCACACTGAACTGAGAGAAACAACTAACAAATACAAACAACAAATTTTTGTAACAAATACAAAAAGAAAGAAATTCAGTCAAAATACAGAAACTACAACAAAATAAATAAAAAGTATAAGTTTTGCGTAAAATTAAATCTTATTAAATAAAATAGTTATGTTAACTGCTTTTATACCTATTTTGTTGCCCCTTATAAAAAGCTATTTAGGAAAAAACTTGTTTACTTTAAAAACATTAAAAAATGTTGTACATTAAAAAGTTATCCAATCTAAATTTAAATAAAACTTGTACCATTATTCAATACTAGCTTCCACCCGGGGCGTCGCACGCGTGGTTTATCAATAAAAAGTAGACTATGTTTTAATTCAGGTTATAATTTACATACATACCAATTTTAATCAAAATCCATTCAGTAGTTTTTGCGTGAAAGAGTAACAAACATTGTGGATGTACATCACATACATACAAACTTTCGCGTTTATAATATTAGTGGGATTTGATTTTAATTTTATTAATTAATGTATATTAATTTTATTTTAATATTGCAGCCGAGCGGTAGTCCAAAGATGTGGCCACAAGCTTCCTCCTATAAAGAACATGATCTCTCTGGGAGGGCAGCATCAAGGCGTGTACGGACTGCCTCACTGCGGCGTCGTGAAGCATAAGAGTTGCGACTATATGCGAAAGCTGCTCAACTACGCGGCATATCTTGAGTGAGTACGCTGCATATACGCAACCACTCGGCATATATGCAAACACGTGCAGTGCCGGATTAAGCAAACGCGGGGCCCGTAGCAAATCAACATATCTGTACTTGGGACATTATACTAGAAAAAACATAGCTTGATCTCTGGGACAGCTGTCAATAAAATGCCTATGAAGTTCTGAATTTAACAGTACGGACAAACGTACCAGTCAATGTCATACTTTATGGGCATGCTGAGCTAATTATAGTGATGAGCGATGAATCATCGTGACCACAGACTATAAACTATCGATATTTTGTATAAAACTTAATTTATCATTTAATTTAAAAAAATAACATTACTGAATATTTAAAAAAAATAACATTATTTACAATAGTGAGTAAATAAAATCTAAATTCTAACCTACTCGTAAAATTCCTTTCGACAACTTTGGGGTTCGAGAGAAGTTTGGCCGCGGCGTGTCTTCTTCCGCAAGATGGCGCCAACGCGCCGCCATCATGTTTGACATGACCCATTCTCCTCAGTACGAGTGCTAACGCCTTGTATACGCCACGTGTTTTCCGTTCTCATCACTTTGTTTTTGTTACTATTGCTGTTAATTTGTTAAGTTTATTTATTATTGTTAGTTTCTTTGTTGTTATTGTTTGTTTTCATTGTTTGTTGGCATAATGCCAAAGAGAACGAAGAAAACTGTTTTGAACAGTCAATGTCGTGGGTTTGTGATTCGCTTGCGTGAATATTTTGAGCGAGAAAACCAAAATGGTGGACCGCTATTACCCATGGCAAAAGTTTGTGACAGAGTTGCAGATGCTCTTGGCATTGGACGTGCGACAGTAATTCGCATCAGTAAAGAAATATATGGCGAATCTTCAACCGCAGTATTATTGACTGAAGACGAGGAAAAAAAGCTTTCAACGCCAAATAAAAAAAGAAGAAAGGCTGCTCCTGTCACAAAAATTGACAACTTTGACGCCGCTGCGATTCGCAACCATGTATATGGTTATTACACGGGGCGAATTACCTATATTTAAAAAACTGGCGGCGTCCCTAAAAGACGCAGACTTGTTTAAAGGAAGCTTGCCGTCACTATCGAAGATTTTGAAAAATATTGGATTTTCCTACAAAAAAAGTGACAAAAGAAAAATTATAATGGAACGAACCGACATTGCTCTTGCTCGAGTGAATTTTCTCCGGAAAGTCAAAAAATTACAAATTGGGACAAAGTTGTCTTTCTAGACGAGACATGGCTAAACGCCAATCATACCGTATCCAAAGCTTGAACCGATGATACGGCACAATCGATCACCAAAGTATCCGAAGGCAAAGGTCAAAGATTAATAATAACTCATGCTGGGACGTCATCTGGTTTTGTGCCTAATTGCCTATTGGCATTTAAATCTACGAAGACCAATGAATACCATGAAGAAATGAATTTAAAAAAATTTAAAGAGTTGTTTTTAAAATTATTAGATAATTTGAAGGAGCCACATTATATAATTATGGATAATGCCCCATATCACTCGGTCCAAAAGCACAAACCACCAACTTCGGCAAACAGGAAGTTAGAAATAATTGCATGGCTTCAAGAAAAAGGAAAAGAGGCCAATGAAACAATGCTTAAAAACGAATTATTGAGACTCGTTGGTCTACACAAACCCAGCACACCAACGTATGTCTTAGATGACATAGCCCAAGAAAAGGGTCATAACGTCATAAGACTGCCTCCATATCACTGCCAGTATAATCCGATCGATCTTATCTGGGCCCAAGTAAAAGGTTTGTTTGCTCGAATTTCAGTTAGACAGATTCTTTATGTATTAACTCCTGTATAATTTATGATATTAAAATATGTTTTTCTTTCAAGGTTACGCTGCTAGACATAACACAACACCGCCTTTCACGGCAAATAAAATGTTGCAGTTACTAAACACTGCGAATGAAAATGTATCTGTAGAAGATTGGAAGATTACCAAATGCAGAAAATTAATGGAAGAAGATTGGGAGCGGGACGTTCGATTTGATAATATTTGCGAACAAGAGTTCATTATAAATTTACAAGATTGCTCTAGCGATTCTGAAAGTGATTCGGATATTGATTTGGGGTGTACTCCTTTGGAATAAATAAATGTATGTATTAAAATATTCGTTTCATTTTATTACCCAAATCATAATATAATCCAATATACATATAATTATGACAGACAGCCTTCGTGGCGAAGCGGTAGTGAACACGACTGCTGCGCAGGAGGTCGCGTGTTCGATCCTCGCTCAGTGCAAATATTTGTATGCATGAATATGAGTTTTTGCACTGGTCTGGTCGTGGCTCGGAAAGCACATTAAGCCGTCGGTCCCGGCTGCCATACGAATATCTAATGGCAGTCGTTACGGGTTGTTGGAGCCCTCAAAAGTCCAACAATTGGTCTTACTGCAAAGCTTCTATCGATAATTACTATAGATATTTTTTTCTGTATCATAACAACCCTAGGAATGTCAGTTTAACAAATGTCGAAGAGATCAAGCTATGTTTTTTCAAGTATAAATACATTTACTTTTGTTGTAATTTTTTGTAAAATCCTATTTGTGATGGGAATTTTTATTTTAAACCTGTGTTGTCCCACTGCAGGACAAATGCCTCCCTCCCTTCTTTCCAGTTTTTTCTGTCCCCTGCTTTAGTGGGCCAGTCTGGTAAATGCACATCCAAGTCGTCACGCCATCTCTGTGGTGGTCCGCCGTGTGGGCGAGTTGCGTTAGGGACCCAATCAGTTATTATCTTTGCCCATAGATCTTCGGGCATGCGACAGACGTATGTAAACGTTTTGTTTATTATACAGTATACAGAAACAAAATGAAAAAGGTGATATCCGCGGGAGTAAAATACTGTGTCACAGGGATCAACGCCCTCCATAAACCTTATAGATTATAGAGTTCCACATTTAACCAGAATATATAGAGAAGCTAAACTTATATTTAATTTTAAACAAACCAACAAACTATCGATGGGATATCGTTGATCGTATAAAGTGGCGGAGTAGACGGGTTTGAATACGCGGGGCCCCTAGCAATTGCTACTCTTGCTACGTGGTTAATCCGGCACTGACCACGTGACGTGTGTAACTTCAATTGTAGCTTAAATAGAACTAACTAGTAGGCAGTTACACCATTACGAATTCTCGACTATACACAGAAATTCCCTGAATAATTTGGCGTATACAAACAAAGGATTATGCTATGCTAAATCATGCCATGTATCTCAGTACAAAAAACCTCGTCCGAAATTTTTAGGGTAAGATGTGGTGTATCAATTTTTGTCAAAACTCAAAAGTACTGGTAAAGAATGGGTTGCCGTCACCCGGATTTATATTGCGTTAAGATATATGCGTTATAAACGGTTTTCTTTAATAATAAATTCTTTCAATATCCATCAATTTAGACGTTTCACATCTGCCGGGCGTGTCCCGTGTTGCCCTCATTTTTTTAGGCAAGCGTTGCCCATCTTAGACTGTCATCGCTTATATGATAGTGATGATACAGACAGAACTACACCAAGACATAATTATATCACCAACAAAATGTACTATTATGACCATTAATTTAAAACCATACTACAGAATGTCTTTATTTACAGCTTCCACAGATTTTTTGTCATTAGACAATACAAACATGTTTTCTTTAGAGGTTACTCTTGAAATAGTATTTATTGAAATCACATTGAATGACATCACATTAGAAACCTCTAAAATTATCAGTGTTTCTCTAGTATATTATGGATGTACCTAGTCAGGTCATAAGTATTGTCACACAGTAAAAACTTTTGTTTTAGAATGCTGGCCACAAAAAAGTTTATAGATTTCGAATTTCGAATTGTCCATGAAAATAAAAATGTATACTTTTTAGAATTTTACTCATTTTAAAATATGGAGTGGACGCTTAAAGAAGACGTTGCATCGTTGCGGTTACGCGCCAATTCAAATTTTTGACATACTGAAAAATTTGAATATAACCAAAAGATTCGTTTATCGCACCATCAAACGATACAATGAAAACTCTAGTGTAGATGATAGGTCAAGAAGTGGTCGCCCTCGGTCTGTTAGGACTCCAGCAGTGATAAAAGCTGTGAAGGCGCGAATTCAAAGAAATCCCAAACGTAAGCAGAAACTGTTGGCCCTTCAGATGGGGTTAAGCAGAACCACGGTGAAAAGGGTGTTAAATGAAGACTTAGGGCTTCGGGCATATCGAAGAAAAACAGGACATCGTTTGAATGCTCGTCTAATGGACCTGAGACTGAAGAGATGCCGCGCTTTGTTGAAGCGGTACGCGGGAAAAAAATATCGGGAAATTCTTTTTTCGGATGAAAAAAATTTTACCGTAGAAGAGAGCTACAACAAACAAAATGATAAGGTGTACGCACACAGTAGTGAAGAAGCGAGCAACCGTATTCCGCGTGTCCAACGAGGTCATTTTCCATCCTCGCTCATGGTATGGTTGGGAGTTTCTTATTGGGGCTTAACAGAGGTACATTTTTGTGAGAAAGGTGTAAAAACGAATGCAGTTCTGTATCAAAATACAGTCCTGACGAACCTTGTGGAACCTGTTTCTCATACCATGTTCAATAACAGGCACTGAGTATTCCAACAAGATTCGGCGCCACCTCATAGAGCGAAGAGCACACAAGACTGGCTGGCGGCGCGTGAAATCGACTTCATCCGGCACGAAGACTGACCCTCCTCCAGTCCAGATTTGAATCCGTTAGATTACAAGATATAGCAACACGTGGAGGAAAAGGCGTGCTCAAAGCCTCATCCCAATTTGGAGTCACTCAAGACATCCTTGATTAAGGCAGCCGCCGATATTGACATGGACCTTGTTCGTGCTGCGATAGACGACGTATTCAAAATCATGGAGGTCATTTTGAATAAACTTTAGTGTCATAAGAATCTATGTTTTGTTAAGTTCATTTTGGTATATAAATAGTTACATAATGAATAAACTTGTTTCAATTATTTTATATTAAACATGTGACAGAATTTATGACCTGACTAGGTATTATACATATAAATCTTCCTCTTGAATCCCTCTGTATAATAAAAAAACCGCATTAAAATCCGTTGCGTAGATTTAAAGATCTAAGCATACATACGGACAGACAGCGGGAAGGACTTTGTGTTATACTGTGTATTTATGTATTAACTTAGAAATAACATAACAGTTTACTAGAAACCAAATCGTTATAACTAATACATAAGAAAATGAAAATACTGACAAGTTCAGAATTAATTGCATAGGTACAATAGAAATACCTAACTATAAAAATAATAATACTAACAAACACAAACCTATTAGGTACTGACACTTGCATACACAAACCTATTAGTAGGTGAATAGGTGTAGTTTGCGAGATAACCTGTAATTTTATATAAAAAAAAAACTATTTAATAGCCAGAATGGAGTACTCATGTATGGAGTACTGCTGCCTCTGGGATGGCTCGGCCAAGTATCAGCTTGAAGCCCTTGATTCGATTGAGCGACGTGCTGCTAGATTCATTGGTGATGACTCACTAGTGGAAGCCAATTTACAAAGTCTAGAGCACAGACGCCGAGTAGCCAGACTTTCAGTTTTTTACAAGATTCATTTTGGTGAATGTGCGCAAGATCTTTATGACCTTATCCCTCCTTCCCCCATCCACCACCGGACAAGCAGACGTGCCGAGAAGTACCACCCATACCTGGTCGGCATACCACCTTGCCGTGCCAAACGATTTGCTTCAACTTTTCTTGTTAGCACAAGCAAGGAGTGGAACTCACTTCCGGCGTATGTTTTTCCAAACCAGTATAATCTCGGAGTTTTCAAGTCCCGAGTGAATAGGTTCTTTCTAGGCACGCGTGCTCCATCTTCGATCACACCTTCACTTACCATCAGGTGAGATAGTGGTCAAGCGCTTGGCTATCACCAATAAAAAAAATAGAATAAATGGACCTATAACTTTCTCCAATGTTAGGCGTCAGCAAGACGGTTTCTAGAGAGAATTGAGATTGGTATTTAATTTCGTTCCCTGCTTGGATCGGTCGGTCATTGGCTCGTTGCTATCTACTTTCACAGAGACAGACTTGGGGTCTTGATCTTTTGATAGCTCCATACGGACCTTTGATTCTGATAATAATTCGACGACATGAGTACACGTGTGCACTACTATTATTATTGATTTATATGAAAATGAAACGAAATATGAAAATCAAAAATGATTTATTGACTTAAACAGAGTAAATACATAGGTAAACATCAACATAAAAATGGAAAAAACAAACAAAGAGGATATCGAAGTAGAAGAAGCAATCAAGGAGGATATCGAAGTGGAAGAAGCAATCAAAGAGGGTATCAAAATGGAAAAAAGCAAACATAGTGGATATCGAAGTAAGAGAAGCAATCAAAGAGGATATCGAAGTGGAAGAAGCAATCAAAGACGATATCAAAATGGAAAAAACAAACAAAGAGAATATCGAAGTAGGAGAAGCAATCAAGGAGGATATCGAAGTGGAAGAAGCAATCAAAGAGGATATCAAAATGGAAAAAGCAAACAATGTAAATATTGAAGTAGGAGAAGCAATCAAGGAGGATATCGAAGTGGAAAAAGCAGTCAAAAAGGATATCAAAGGGAGAGATGCAATCAAAAAGGATATACGAGTAGAAAACGCGATCAAAGAGTAAAACATACTATAACGTTATAGGTACACACGGCTACACATCAAGCTATACATTTGTATAAGTTGACCTCTCATTCTTCGAAAAGTCTACACAATGCGAGGTCAGCTTATATTGGAAATGTATAGCTTGATGTGTAGCCGTGTGTACATCTATACTATCCATAATAATACATGTGTACATCTATACTATCCATAATAATACACAGTATACTAATATTATAAATTCGATTGTAACACTGTCTCTGTCTGTTTGTTACGTTTTCAACAATATAATTCTAATTTCGATATAATTTGGTTTACAGATAGATTACGACCGGGATTGGGACACAGGCTACTTTTTACTCGACTGCGCAGAAGGAGGGTAATGTTTTATTGAAAAACTACGCGTGCGAAGCTGCGGATTGGTCAGATAGTAATCTATACTAATATTATAAAGAGGAAAGATTTGTTTGTTTGTTTGTTTGTTTGTATTGAGTAGGCTCCGAAACTACTGGACCGATTTAAAACATTCTTTCACCGTTGGGAAGCTACACTATCCCCGGGTGACATCTATCATATATATATATATATATATATATCACTATCCCTGCTTTTTACCCAACTGCGCAGAAGAAGGGTAATGTTTTTATTGACAAACTACGCGTGAGAAGCTGCGGATTGTATAACTAATGGTCACTCATTCATGGGTAAGGTTGGTAATCTTACCTTGTCTATGTACGAGTAGGTAAATTATAAGTTTATTTGGGAAAACGTAAATTGAAAGTCTAGTCTTATAAAAAACTTGTCATAATTTTTATACGCACCCAATCTCTTTTTTATACTACTTACTGGTATATTATTGTACTAGCTGACCCGCCCGCAGCTGCGCACGCGCGGTTTCTCAATAAAAACATTACCCTTCTGCGCAGTCGGGTAAAATGTAGCCTATGTCCCAATCCCGGTCACAATCTATTTATATACCAACGGTACATAGGGAGTAGTAGTACCTCATAACTTTAACCCTCTTACTTTATCCCCCCCCCCCCCTTGAGGGATTTTGCATAAAAGTTGAAACGCGTATTTCTTTATTTCTTACCAAAAACCTAAATATGAATTTTCAGTTCCCTAACTTAAGGAATTATGGATTGCCCATACAAACTTTCAACCCCTATATCACCCTCTTTAAGATTATTTTTGAGACAAAAGACAGCCTATGTCCTTCTCGAGAATACAATCTATCTCCTTGTCAGATTTCATTACGATCCGTTCAGCCGTTTAGTCGGGAAAAGATAACAAACGAACAAACAAAGTTACTTTCGCATTTATATAATATTAGTATGGATATCCTGAAATTGATAAGCTTTTATTAAGATTCTATTGTACAACAGTTCAAACAATACAAATTCTGGTTATTGAAAGCAATCTTTGTTTTGCGACTTGTTGAATATGATGGTTTTCGTTGAAGAACAGTTATTTTCAGTGATATATAAGTTATTTAGCTTTTAAGGCGTGCTTTTAATCACCTTGTATGTACAATTTAGTTTATACAGTCCTTAGTAGACACAAAACATCATCCGAAACATTCTGTATAGGTATTTTGGGTATCTACATAAACAGAATTATTATAGAATACTCCTATTTACCTATTTATTTATGCTTATAACATGAAGCTACAAGTTTTAAAATCTACCTTTACAAAACCAAAAGTGCACTTACTAATGTCCTTTTAGCCATTCCATTGAATATCTGATACAGATTTTTTTACCTATTTATTCAGTGTAATATGTAATGTATGTTATTTCTAACTTTTCTAAGAAACCAATAACGTTGGATACGTACAAAAATATATTGAAAAATTCCTTTATTTTTCGAATGGATTAATCTCGCTGTTGGCCTCTGAGGCAGTTGCTTAACCGAACTTTGGCGAGCGCAGATGGCGCTCAGCCCTGTAAGCTTTTGATGAGGCAACTAGTGCAAGGGCACCACTTAGGTACGAACCTTGGCTTTGGCTGTTGCCAGGATGGGGATAGGAGAGAAACGCCCGGGTACGTGCTTGTACCTCGTATAGGCGGCGACTGAAGGGACTCGTTGACCTCGCCGGCGAGGTCGGTGTATCTGTGAAGCGTTTAGCGGTTAGCTCTGTCTAATGTAGATGACTCCGAAATCACTTCCGCGTTAGCGCAAGTGATTTCGTCATCCGGGTCTCTGAGAATGTGTCTCGGACGACGGTGGGTAGAACATAAAAAACAATAGAACTAGCATGATGACTTTTCACTATGAAAACCAGTGTAACTAAACTCACACTAGCACACTTAGAAATAAAAGTTATAATTGGTTGAAAGAGAACGTTCAAAAAGTCATAAAACCATAAAACTAATTTTACGGATATAAAACCTTAGCCACTAAGGGAACATGGTTTAAAATTCAATAAAATAAATAGTAATAAAAAGTTAAAGTCTACTCACCAAAAGATGGCGTTTTAGAAAATATTTTTATTTTAGTCTCTATTAATTAGAAATAAGACTGATAATGCAATGGCTGTTACTTGATTACCCACAAAACAAAGCCACTCAACAACAGATGGCGCTGTGGCTAACGATTTTTAATATAGTCTCTAACAGCAAAGAATAATTTGTACTTAATATAATTTGTTTTTAGTTCACATCTCTGTAAGTAGACAACCATAAGTAAGAGCACTAATTGCCAAGATACAAGTTTTTCAGAAACTTAGTTTGGCAAGTAGGGCGCCATTTATTATAAAGCATATCAGAGAAAATAAAGAATTTTTGATTTGATTTGATTTGAATAAGATTGATAATGCCATGGTTGTTACTCTCTAGTCAAAAATACTTTGCTACTGCTTTAGTGATGTACCTATGAGTATACAAGACGAATGTATCGATATCGATTTTCACCTACCTACTATGGATAACGAAATAGGTACGTCAGGTTATAATATAGATGGTCGAAATAAACAGCTTTTCTTTTCTTTCTTTCATAATATAATCACAGGTTTCCAACTCATAAATACTTATAAAAATATTATATTACTGGAATATTAATACTGAATTATTATACGAGGGGCACACTAAAAGTTTCCGGAATCAATAATACAAAAATACTATTAATGGTCAAAAATGAATTTATTTTTTATTTCTCAATAATATTTCTAATAATATTTCTCAATAAATATTTATTTTCTCAAAATATTCTCCCTTTGCGTCAATGCACTTTTTCATACAATTGAACCAATTTTGAAAACATTTGTGTCACTCCTCCGGTGGTGACGTCAGATACATTTTTTTCATACTCTTCGACAGCCTCTTCTGGTGATGAAAACCGTTGATCGGGTAATTGGTTCTTGATTTTTGGGAACAGAAAAAAGTCACACGGTGCCAGGTCAGGACTCTGTATGCTGGATGACTCATAAGTTGTACGTTTTTTTTATTTTTTTTATGTCTGGCGCCTTGGGGAAACTGAAAACAGAAGTTATAATAATATTTCACACCATAGGTCTAAAATACATTCAAAAAATCATCAATAAAACATCAAAAGGAATTAACGCCCTAAAACTTATACACCTTTTAATAGGGGGTAACTAATTAAAGCTATCGATAACACATTCATCAGTATATTGGGGTCACATCCCTAATTGAGTAGCGTAAGTTGAGGTTTAAGAGAAACGCGACCTTAAAGAGTATGATTCACAGTCTGTTTTGTTTGACGATTTTGCATTTTAAACAAAACTATAAAAAAACAATAAAATAATACTTACCGGTGATAGGATATGCCCCCTTTTGTTAAATTTTTAGTTCGGCTAATTACGGCTAATTGCTAATTGTTAGGCAAATTGTTTAGTTCGGTTTTTAGTAATATTTACACTTCAATACGGCACAATATGGCATTTTTATATTTTTTTTACTTCAAAAAAATATAAAAATGCCATATTTACCCCACAGAAATTAAAACACGACTGAAGTGAGCGAACCTTGTAGTGCGCGGAACTCCGCGTACTTGGTGATACGCGGGCCCCGCCTACTTACGACTTCTATTGTTTTTTGTGTTCTGTGGGTAGAAACATTACTATGGTTTTATAAGATATTATGAATATAATATGGCCTGAGAAGCCCGACGCATTGATAGCGCGTTCTAATCTACTAGTGGCGACCTTTAGATCTATAAAACTCAATTATAATATTTGATATGCTAATGAGCTATAACCATGCAAATATCAGAAATGTATTTACATCAATACCTATAAAGTACCTACCTACATTATGTAGGTACTACTTTATTTCCGTTGGCCTAACTGGTTAGCTGATAAGGCATGGAACAAACATGCAAAGTTAGTTTTTATTATCGACATTCTTCATCATCATTATATTAGCCGTAGGACGTCCACTGCTGGACAAAAGCCTCCCTCATTGATCTCCAGGTACTGCGGTTGGAAGCGGCCTGCATCCAACGCCGACCTGCGGTTCTTACCAAGTCGTCTGCCCATCTTGTAGGTGGACGTCCTACGCTGCGCCTGCCGGTCCGTGGCCTCCACTCGAGAACCTTTCGGCCCCATCGGCCATCTGTTCTGCGCGCTATATGGCCTGCCCATTGCCACTTCAACGTGCTAATCCGTCGGGCTATGTCGGTGACTTGAGTTCTCCTACGTATCTCCTCATTTCTGATTCGATCCCGTAGAGAAACCCCGAGCATCGAGATTATTTCTATGCAAATACCTAGTTCGAAGTGTTATAAAGATTATCCTGTTTTATAAAAGGAATGGTTAATATATTGATTTATCTTTATCCTGAAGTCAAAAACACGATGATTTTGGTTCTCACAACAAAACCGTGTAAACTGCTTATTCAGTTCAATTGGTGACTGTGATGACTTGACGAGTTTACTTGACTACACTGAAACAATCTTCTTTGTTGTTACAGACAGGTGCTTAGCAAAGTTACTCGGTACTTGGCAAGTGCCTTGTTTTATGTGGAACCCTGTCAGATCTTTATGGGTGTGATAAAGTATCGATATTTGGTCACAATCGTGTAATAGTTTACCAGAAAAAAAAAATAAAAAAATACCTGACTAATTTAATTATTTGGCGCTCAAAACTCAACACGACGGCAACACCGGCGGGGTTACGCACCGCGCCGGGGCGGTGTGGAGGGGTCAATAACAATAACCCACGTACAACATTGTACGACGTAAAAAATTTGCCTATTTTTGTGGTAAAATTCAATTATTCTCGAAATTAAAAATGAAATAACTTTCAATTTATTTGATAAATATGTTTTTAAACATCTGTTCGACTTTAATTTCTATGTCGCGGAATACGCTCTTCATGGATCTCCCTGTCAGATCCATGAAGAACATACAAAGACATAAAATATTACGTTTAGAGCATCATCGTTGCGAATGTCAGGAATGAAATTAATTGTTGTTTTTTGATTCTTTCGGCTATCACTTTGAATGGCGTGAGAGGGTGTCGCAGTCTACTGAAAGATTAAGGTCTACACATAACTTTTCATCACAAATGTGAGAAAATTATAAAACTATTTTACATAACAGTTTGTTGCTAAAAGAAAATTTGCGTGTCCGGTGTCCATCGTTTTATTTATTTTTCAAAACCGGACTGAGGCCTGTTTCATTTTTAAAAATAAAAAAGGGTTTTTTCACGGAGATTGTATTTAATTTTAGCTTACTATGAAATCAGGGAAAATAGCCTCATTCTATTTTCAAATTTACTTACGGCACTAAGGCCGTTAATTGCATTTACGGTTATCGAGTCAACAATGATCAACTTTTGGAGCATGAGTGATGAAAAAAAATATCATTTTACAATACGTTTAAAAGTAAATAAGCCGAGGGTTTCCGCTCCGTGACTCTGTTTTGTTACAATCTTCGTTTTTCTTTGATCAATAATAAACCTCACACGGCACAAGGCAGTATTTATACTTCACAAATCTATAGAAATACGTTTTTTTGTCCTATAATATCTGAGACATTGAAATGACAACGTCCAACTAAGTCCTTCGACATGGCTTAGTCCATCTTCTCTTGAAATATGAATTATAGAATATAATAGAATCATTTAATTCAGATAACGTCCATTAAGATATACAAAACATAAAAGTAATAATGAGAAATATACTTAAATTAAAAATCCAAAATTAGGCCCATGTCAGATCAAAAATATACAAATTCAGTAAAATAATAACAATTCAGTAAAATTTAAAATTCAAAGCTAAAATCAGAATTTTAAATTAACAATTGTGTCTCTTTTTCTATCATTTTTAATGGCCACAATAAAGAAACTTTAAAGATTATTAAACAAGAATATTATTTGATATATTCCAGATGGGTGCAAAACGCGTTAGTCCAAGCTACGTACTGGCACGACCCCCTCAACGAACCTCTGTACCGCACCAACAGCGAATTCCTCTCAGACATCAACAACGAAGTGCAAATCAACCAGACGTACATAGACAATCTGAACCAGCTGGAAAAGTTTGTGCTGGTGAAGTTTAACAATGATACGATAGTGCAGCCGAGGGAAACCGAGTGGTTCGGGTACTACCAGCCGGGACAGGCGAACAAGATGATAACGTTGCAAGAGTCCAGGCTTTATACTGAGGTTTGTATTTTATACAGAGTCTTGCAATTTAAACTAATTAAAATTAAGGTAGGACTTTTAAACAATAAATAAAAAAAAATTGTCGTATTATTAAAATCTCAATTAAATTTATAAAATGCTGCTCGAAATGAAATGAAATAAAATTTATTTGTCAGAAGCATGGTGTATAAGTTGATACAACTCGACGAACTAGCGTATTGGTCGATGTCACAGATTACTAAAAAGTTACTACGAGTCGTTTAATGACCCCGCCCGGTCATTGCAAGTTGAAACGATTAAACTTTTTAAATATCTAGGCGAGGTAATTAAAATTCGTATGAATGCCAAAAAGATATGCTATATTTTAAGCAGTCTTTACATATTTATGTGTTCGTATTATGTTTCACCGTAGCGCCTAAACTACTAATCCGATTTTAATAAACGAGGTGTCAATCGATTCGTTATGGTCCGGGTGACATAGGCTAACATCGACATAGGTATTACGTAGTCGGTTTTCAGTTTATATAGTTTTTCGATTTCTACTTCTGGAACCGATTGAATAAATTATAACTAAATACTAACACTAACTGTTAAAAGTAATAAAACTATGTACCTAATTATGTACTTACCTAAGTTAAGCACCTATGTGCATTTTGTAGTAAATATTTTTGTTTAATTTTCATTGTTTTTAAATTTGTACTTTATTAAAATTATATTTTATTACAGGACCGCCTGGGCCTTAAAAAGATGGAAAAAGACGGCAAACTGATCTTCTTATCGACGGACGGTGACCACCTTCACATGTCCGACAAGTGGTTCATAGACAACATCATCAAACCTTATCTAAATTAACACAGCCTCATTTAAGAATACTCATTACAAGTTTTACTCGTTTGTATAACTCATTAATTAATGGTAAGATTGACTTTGAAAACTGACCAAAGGTAAAATAAACATCAAGTTTTAAGATTTTTAATAGATAAAAAACCCCAGTGATCTGAGATTTAGATTTATTTTTTTATACGATATGATGGAGTAGGCGTATGACCCTGCCCTGCCCTGCGTCCATCAAATTGAGGCATACAGGAGTAATACCGCATTTACACTCAGCCCTATTGGACAGGGAAGTGGGCAGAGATTTGGGCAGCGCGATAATGTAAATAGGTCACTCGCGCTGTCACTGCTCATGCCGCTGCCATTGCCCATCGCTCCCTCGATTGTCGGTTTTTCGCGCGGAAGTCAAAGGACGGGCAGCGCGAGCGCGAGTGAGTGTTTACATTCAGCATTCTCGCTCACTTGCTGCCGGCGTTCAAGCGCGAAAGAACGTGTTCCGTTCGTCCTTTTCGTTCCTTCATCCGCCATCTTCTTGGACGACGACGGCGACTTTTGTTTTAAAACACTTAAATAGTTACTTATACTGAGCAGACATAATGCTGTCGCCGCAGCAACCTCGACGTCAGCCATTGTTGCGCGTCGTTCAATAAAGAAGTATGAAAGTTGAGTGTGAACACTCATTCGCGTCTATACTGCTGCAGCAATATTTCCGGTAATGGCAGGAACAGCGGCAGCGGCTGAGTATAAATGTGGTATAAAGTATCGTGTGCCTGTAATTTCCCCGGCAAACATACCCTTCAAACTGAAACAGCAATGCTGCTTAGCTGCAGTAATAGGTATGGTGGTAGTACTTCCCCGGGCGAGACTTTTCACAAGGAACTCTACTACTCTGTACTGAACTTACAGCCTGTATTTCACATATGTACATCTTTAGATTATTTTTAAAAAAACCTGTGATGTATGTTGCATTGAAATAAATAAATACTAAAAATACTATAGCTCGGACTATACGGCATCCGGGTCTCCCCGATCCTGCGAATCCGGAGCATGTCCCGGTTGCTTCTAGGTAAAAATCGGAGCCGGATGGCCTCGAATCGTGTGTAGTCGATGCAGGAAAAATTCAAATGTTTGGCTGTGCGACGGATTGGTCCGGATGCCATGTAGTCCGAGCCTGACTGCAAAAAAGGCTTTAAAGAAGATATTGTATATACGACAGTTAATCAAGAATCTGTTGATGAATACATTTTCAACTTTAAACTAACTTTATTACCACAGTTGAGTTAAACAACTGTTTAACGTGTGTTTAAAAAATCCTTACCAATTTTGTATAAGAATTATTGAACACGCTTAACAGTGTTTAATTTTATAAATATTCCTTCAGTTAAATATCTGGTTCCCATAGTACAAGCTGTGCTTGGTTTGGAGCTAGATAGCGCTGTGTGAAATGTCCAGCGATATGTACCTATGTATAAAAAAATAACTGGGCTTAACTTATAGTTCTAAATTTATTCCAAATGTATTTGATTATTATACGAACTAAAAACGAAAACATCAATTTATAATTGTTTATGTAACAAAACGTGTTTAAAGTGCTTAATAATTAAGATACTGCTAAAGGGATTTTATTAAGTGTTATTTTGTGATACTGATAATTAAAGAAATAAAATAAAATTATGTTTATCCATGAAGATCTAAATTTTTTTTATTTTCAAAACCTAAATACCTACCTAACTTCTGCATTAGGTAAGACATTCAGGGTCTTAAAAAAATAAACACTGTTTAGCGTGTTTAAAAAACCCCTACACAAAAGTCTTAAGGAATTTTATAAATCGTTGTTCAATGTGTTTAATTTTTTTGTCGTAATGCCCTCAATGGTTTGTTTCAATGCTTAAGATAAGAACAAGGACATCATCATCATCCACAGCCCGACTTCACCCACTGCTGGGTATAGGCCTCCCAAAGTTCGTGCCACGATCCTGCGCTAGTCTCACCCATTGACGGCCCGCGACTCTAACGATGTCGTCCACCCATCTCGCTGCCGGACGTCCTACCCGAACAAGGAAATAATTACAAAAAATAAATAACTTTCCTCTTTTTCCACCTGATCGCCCTTCTCGTTCTTCTCAACATCTGTTATTCAAGACGCCTGAGCATAAAACTTCTTTCTTCACTTACTCTTTCACTGTGACTGCTATCTGCTTGTGGAACTCTCTTCCAGTGGAAATCCGCAAGGCCGCCTCTATGGGAATCTTCAAATCCAAACTCTTTAAATACTTCATCTCTCTTCAAGATACCCAACAAAATTGAGCACTTTATGTAGATATATTTGTGTATTTCGTTTATGTATGTGTATTATTATTATTTTTAATTTTTGTAAGTTTATTTCTAAGCTAAAGCTTGATTAAATTTCCTTTTTCTGGCACTACCACTTTCTCCACACTACACAAAGGTTAGCTGGAAGAAAATGCTAATTAGCATTAAGTTCGCCTATGTATCTTTTTATTAGTGCAATAAAGAATTTTCTAATCTAACTTAATAATTTATTTAGGACCAATACAAAACATAACACTGTATCAAGATAAGATAATATTGTACCTACACCATTAAATATAAAAGAAAAAACACGTTGAATTGTCGAACATCGAGGCAGGAGTTGAAAGTAGGAAGTATTTTTAGCTTAGAAAGCAATTTTAGTTCACATGACAGGTCTGAAAATGGAAAAGTATCACTACAAGCTTAAAAGTTTAGCATGTTCATTCTTTAGACTACCTCCGTGGCGCAGTGAGCGTATAGCCGTCTGAAACGCAGGAGGTTGTGTCAGAGCGATACAAATGTTTGCAGATATTAGATATTTATTCTGGGTCCGGTTGTTTCTCTATATTTATTGTAAGTGTATTTACAAACAAGTAACTTTTTAAGAAAAATATAACCGACTTCTGATAACAGAAAAAACAAACTACTGAACCGATTTCGATGAAATTTCTAGGGGACCATTCTGAATGCTTTCAAATAATAAATTAATTTTCCAAATCAGTTGATAAATGATGGAGTTATTATGAGGTTATATATATATATGTATATATATAAATACAGTCAACCTCTTCGTTTTTTGGAGTCGGTTTAAAAAGAATCATCGAAATTGGTTGGCGTAATATAGAGTTATTCGTCCATTTGTCGCGCACATACTTATTGCAAATTTACGACTTTGGTTTTCTCATGGATATCATTGTCAGAACTGGACCAAATTGAAATGGGACCACACGGGAAGAACCAGCTTTCAAATAAAAAAAGAATCATTAAAACCGGTTCACCCTGTCGAAAGTTCCGAGGTAACAAACAAAAAAAATACAGGCGGATTGGAAACCTCCTTTTTATGAAGTCGTTTATAAAAAGTACATTTTGATAAATGCAAATTTGAGCAACATTTTATATCAAATGTACCGTACCTACTAAAATGGTCTACTCTCGGATGACGATAACAGAACACGACTTTACAGTTTACATCGTTACGGGCAACTTGCACAACGATCCCTAAACGTATTTAGCGATTAAACATGCTTAAATTTGACGTATTTGTATAATTTGACAACTCTTTTAAACGATAAGTAGGCTTCGTTGCGCAAGTCGTCCTTAATGTTGTATCAATGCTGCCTCCACAAACTTCTTACTTTAAGAGACATTAAATTCTATGTAGCACTAGAAGGCTTTGCCCTACTGGAAACTTGAGACTTATAAATAAATAAATAAAAGAGCAAAGTATAGATCAAACATACATCTTTGTTTTCTACTCGATGAGACTTTCTAACTCTTCCTGCTTGTCTCGTATAACGTCTAATTTGACGAGCGTGCTCGCTACATAAACTCGTACGCAGCGGTTGTGCTCGGAACTGCGCTTGATGTAGGGCGCTGTTGCACTACGAAGTTTGTGGAGTGGGAACTTCACTATGCACTGGAGCATGCAGCGTTCTGCGATTTTGAAACTGGAATAAAAAAGCAGATATAACATGGTTTAATTAGTCAGACTTGCATACTTAAAGTCAATTATTTCATATGAGCGTAAACTATAAAAGTCCATGGTCTTGAGCAATGTTATCTAAAGTCAATTATTTAATTTGAGCGTAAACTATAAAAGTCCAAGGTCTTGAGCAATGCTATCTAAAGTCAATTATTTAATTTGAGCGTAAACTATAAAAGTCTATGGTCTTGAGCAATGCTATCTAAAGTCAATCATTTAATTTGAGTGTAGACTATAAAAAGTCTATGGTCTTGAGCAATGCTATCTAAAGTCAATCATTTAATTTGAGTGTAGACTATAAAAAGTCTATGGTCTTGAGCAATGCTATCTAAAGTCAATTATTTAATTTGAGCGTAGACTATAAAAAGTCTATGGTCTTGAGCAATGCTATCTAAAGTCAATTATTTAATTTGAGCGTAGACTATAAAAAGTCTATGGTCTTGAGCAATGCTATCTAAAGTCAATTATTTAATATGAGCATAGACTATAAAAAGTCTATGTTCTTGAGCAATGCTATCTAAAGTCAATTATTTAATTTGAGCGTAGACTATAAAAAGTCTATGGTCTTGAACAATGCTATCTAAAGTCAATTATTTAATTTGAGCGTAAACTATAAAAGTCCAAGGTCTTGAGCAATGCTATCTAAAGTCAATTATTTAATTTGAGCGTAAACTATAAAAGTCTATGGTCTTGAGCAATGCTATCTAAAGTCAATCATTTAATTTGAGTGTAGACTATAAAAAGTCTATGGTCTTGAGCAATGCTATCTAAAGTCAATTATTTAATTTGAGCGTAGACTATAAAAAGTCTATGGTCTTGAGCAATGCTATCTAAAGTCAATCATTTAATTTGAGTGTAGACTATAAAAAGTCTATGGTCTTGAGCAATGCTATCTAAAGTCAATTATTTAATTTGAGCGTAGACTATAAAAAGTCTATGGTCTTGAGCAATGCTATCTAAAGTCAATTATTTAATTTGAGCGTAAACTATAAAAGTCCAAGGTCTTGAGCAATGCTATCTAAAGTCAATTATTTAATTTGAGCGTAAACTATAAAAGTCTATGGTCTTGAGCAATGCTATCTAAAGTCAATCATTTAATTTGAGTGTAGACTATAAAAAGTCTATGGTCTTGAGCAATGCTATCTAAAGTCAATTATTTAATTTGAGCGTAGACTATAAAAAGTCTATGGTCTTGAGCAATGCTATCTAAAGTCAATCATTTAATTTGAGTGTAGACTATAAAAAGTCTATGGTCTTGAGCAATGCTATCTAAAGTCAATTATTTAATTTGAGCGTAGACTATAAAAAGTCTATGGTCTTGAGCAATGCTATCTAAAGTCAATTATTTAATATGAGCATAGACTATAAAAAGTCTATGTTCTTGAGCAATGCTATCTAAAGTCAATTATTTAATTTGAGCGTAAACTATAAAAGTCCAAGGTCTTGAGCAATGCTATCTAAAGTCAATTATTTAATTTGAGCGTAGACTATAAAAAGTCTATGGTCTTGAGCAATGCTATCTAAAGTCAATTATTTAATTTGAGCGTAAACTATAAAAGTCCATGGTCTTGAGCAATGCTATCTTAAGTCAATTATTTCATATGAGCGTAAACTATAAAAGTCCATGGCCTTGAGCAATGCTATCTAAAGTCAATTATTTAATATGAGCATAGACTATAAAAAGTCTATGTTCTTGAGCAATGCTATCTAAAGTCAATTATTTAATTTGAGCGTAGACTATAAAAAGTCTATGGTCTTGAACAATGCTATCTAAAGTCAATTATTTAATTTGAGCGTAAACTATAAAAGTCCATGGTCTTGAGCAATGCTATCTAGAGACAATTATTTAATTTGAGCGTAAACTATAAAAGTCCATGGTCTTGAGCAATGCTATCTAAAGTCAATTATTTAATTTGAGCGTAAACTATAAAAGTCCATGGTCTTGAGCAATGCTATCTAAAGTCAATTATTTAATTTGAGCGTAAACAATAAAAGTCCATGGTCTTGAGCAATGCTATCTAAAGTCAATTATTTCATATGAGCGTAAACTATAAAAGTCCATGGTCTTGAGCAATGCTATCTAAAGTCAATTATTTAATTTGAGCGTAAACTATAAAAGTCCATGCTCTTGAGCAATGCTATCTAAAGTCAATTATTTAATTTGAGCGTAGAGTATAAAATTTATGGTCTTGAGCAATGCTATCTAAAGTCAATTATTTAATTTGAGCGTAGACTATAAAAAGTCTATGGTCTTGAGCAATGCTATCTAAAGTCAATTATTTAATTTGAGCGTAGACTATAAAAAGTCTATAGTCTTGAGCAATGCTATCTAAAGTCAATTATTTAATTTGAGCGTAAACTATAAAAGTCCAAGGTCTTGAGCAATGCTATCTAAAGTCAATTATTTAATTTGAGCGTAGACTATAAAAAGTCTATGGTCTTGAGCAATGCTATCTAAAGTCAATTATTTAATTTGAGCGTAAACTATAAAAGTCCATGGTCTTGAGCAATGCTATCTTAAGTCAATTATTTCATATGAGCGTAAACTATAAAAGTCCATGGCCTTGAGCAATGCTATCTAAAGTCAATTATTTAATATGAGCATAGACTATAAAAAGTCTATGTTCTTGAGCAATGCTATCTAAAGTCAATTATTTAATTTGAGCGTAGACTATAAAAAGTCTATGGTCTTGAACAATGCTATCTAAAGTCAATTATTTAATTTGAGCGTAAACTATAAAAGTCCATGGTCTTGAGCAATGCTATCTAGAGACAATTATTTAATTTGAGCGTAAACTATAAAAGTCCATGGTCTTGAGCAATGGTATCTAAAGTCAATTATTTAATTTGAGCGTAAACTATAAAAGTCCATGGTCTTGAGCAATGCTATCTAAAGTCAATTATTTAATTTGAGCGTAAACAATAAAAGTCCATGGTCTTGAGCAATGCTATCTAAAGTCAATTATTTCATATGAGCGTAAACTATAAAAGTCCATGGTCTTGAGCAATGCTATCTAAAGTCAATTATTTAATTTGAGCGTAAACTATAAAAGTCCATGCTCTTGAGCAATGCTATCTAAAGTCAATTATTTAATTTGAGCGTAGAGTATAAAATTTATGGTCTTGAGCAATGCTATCTAAAGTCAATTATTTAATTTGAGCGTAGACTATAAAAAGTCTATGGTCTTGAGCAATGCTATCTAAAGTCAATTATTTAATTTGAGCGTAGACTATAAAAAGTCTATAGTCTTGAGCAATGCTATCTAAAGTCAATTATTTAATATGAGCATAGACTATAAAAAGTCTATGTTCTTGAGCAATGCTATCTAAAGTTAATTATTTAATTTGAGCGTAAACTATAAAAGTTCATGGTCTTGAGCAATGCTATCTAAAGTCAATTATTTAATTTGAGCGTAGTCTATAAAAAATATATGGTCTTGAGCAATGCGATCGCAAGAATGAACGGTTTTCCGTTTATTCTCGTTAGAAAGTTTACCTATATTCTTCAGTACCTAGACATAAGTCATAAGAGTCATAACGATCAATTTTCTCAATTTATTATCTACAGTTTTTGTCGAGAAATAGCTTTGTCAATTCTAGATAGAAAATAAATAAATCCGTAATGGCTGAGACAGCCGAAGTTTCTATATCCTGTTCATGAAGGCCATCCGTGGAGGCCATTCGTAAGCAACCCAACTCAACTCCATAATAGTAAACTAACTCGAAAGTGTTGATGCAGTCCATTCTAATGATCTTGTACCCTTGGTCAAAGGCCTGCTCCTTGCTCTTTTCCGCGAGCAATGTAGCCAGCCCCTGCCTTCTGTATTTTGGTAAAACTGTCAGCATTTTGATCTGCAAATAATTTAATAAAGTATATAAGTTTCGATGAGTATATTTACTTGGGCCAGTTAGCTAGCTTACTAAACAGGCAAGATAAGGAAATCGATCGCCGTATCGAGAATGCCTGGAAGAGCTACTGGTCATGTGAAGGGAACATGAACATCCTCTGAAACTTAAGCGCCAACTCATCGACATGACATGTCGATGAGTTCAATACACATTGTGTATTCTGCTCATCCTCACTTACAGTGCGCAGACATGGTCTCTGACTGAAGCCCAGAAGTCAAAGCTCAAGATTTGTCAAAGGGAAATGGAGCGCAGCATTCTCGGCTTTAAACGTGTCGGCCGAGTGCGTAACACCATGCTGCGCTCACTTACCGGCATTGCAGGGGTAGTGAAGAGATCGGCTGGAATTAAGTGGGACTGGGCGGACCACGTTGGCGGAATGCACTTCATGAAATGGACCCATATTGTAACACCATGGACGCCTGAAGACGGAAGGCGACGTCGAAGTCGGCCGAGAAAGCGTCGGCGGGACGATTTCGACACCTTCCAAAGAGGATGGTGGGAGATAACGACGGATAGGGATGCTTACAGAGACTTGGGGGAGACCTTTGCCCAGCATTGGGAAAAGATAGGTTAGAGAAAAAATATAAGTTTTTATAAGTTATATCTGGTTTCCATAGTACAATATCTGCTTAGTTTTTGGGCTGGTAGCGCTGTGTTAAATGTCCAGTAATATTTATTTATATACTCATTCTCGCACAACACTTACGTCGATCGTCACTCGTCAAAAAATTCGTCGAAATCGACGGTTTATACTCTGCAAACATTCACACTCGTCACTTGCAAATGTCGAATATTTCATGGAAATTCGCCTCGTCGTCGCTCGTGCGAATGTGGAAGGAAACGCGGTATAAGAATCCGTTCCCAAATCTGCCGCTGTCAAGTTTAGGTATTTACGAAGTCCGGCAGGCGCGCGACTCGTAAATGCGCAACTCCCGGAACTTATACACCTCATTATAGGACAAATAGTTTTGATCCTTTGTCATGTCGATCGAATGAAAATAATTATAGTATATTGTGTATTTTCGTATCTTCATTTGTATTATACAGTTTTTATTTTATTTGTTAAGCGCTTGACCACTTAGGTACTCATCTGATGGTAAGGTCGAAGAAGGAGCGAGCTTGCCTAGATAGAACCTGTTCACTCTGGACTTGAAGACTCCGAGATTATAATGGTCTGATAAGATGTCTACAAGTAAAATTACTAGTGGTTCGCCCCGAACTGAGATTTCGCGAGTCGCGAGTACAACACAAAAAAATAATAATATTCACAATCTTTGACTAATTGATCGAGCGAAGCGAGATTTCCAAATCAACTTGAGCAAATTGGCCGTATGTACGTATGTTTGTTTGTTCGAGGATAAGTTTCGAAGCATTGATTCGATCATCGTGAAATTTGATATATAGTTAGGTAGTGTTGGCACAATCCTGGTGTGACTAAATGAGCTAAAAATGTTTGGGGGTTGTTGAGATATTGGAGTTCAATAGGGGCAAAACAACAAAAATAAGATTATTAGGTCCAATGGGCCGTGAAAGCCAATGAAAGATACATTAGTATATTAGACCCCGTTTTTACTATTGCATCCTTGTAGTATTTGAGTTATTAGGCGTCATAAAAACTAATCTTAAACGAAATTCACAGGGTACACCAATGACCCCACAATGCTGAAATTTGGTATTTGTGTAGCTTTAGTAACCCAAATATAAAGAAAAGTCTGATATCCAAAATACCTGCAATTTCTGTCCCTAAAAAAAGTACCCAATTAATATGGACATCCGTTACTTGTTATTTGTATAATACTGTAGTTCAAGTAGTTGGTTGTGTATTTTGTGACACTATTTTATTAGTCAAAGGTTATGAATAATATTTTGCATTGACGTTACAAATAATGGGAGTTAATCAGTAGGTACTCTTTTTAGATTAGAATTTGCAGTTATTCTAGATTTCAGACTTTTCTCTATATTTGTGTCACTAAAGCTACACAAATCATGGCTAATAACTCAAAACCTATAAAGAAATTACGAAAAACAAAATAAAAAATAAACGGAGTCTAAAAGTACCAATAAATACCTTTCATTTGACGTCACACTTGACCTGATAGCCCCATTTTAATTTCTTTTACCCCACTTGAACCCCAATATCTCAACAAGCACCCAACATTTTTAGCTCATTAGTCACACCAAAATTGTGCCATCACTACCTACCTATGTATTAAATTTCACGATAATCGGATAAACGTTACGAAAGCTATCCTCGGACAAACCTACATACATACATACAGCGCCGATTTGCCCAAGTTGATTTAGAGATCTCGCTGTGCTCGATCAATTAAAGTAATTTCATTCGAATGTTACCGGTGTGCAAAGTTTCAGCTGAACCAGACAATTTTCTGAGGAGTTCCAAGGAACATCTCCTGGCTCCGTCATAAGATCAAAGCGTTTTTAGTATAGTAAAGAATTTTCATTTTAGTTCTACTGGTGTGCAAAGTTTTACTTCAATCGGACAAATTGCTGAGTAGTTCCATGGAACAGCTCCTGACTCCATCATCAGATCAGAGCATTTTTATTACAGTAAAGTATTTTCATTTGAATTCTACCGGTATGCATAGTTTCACCTCAATCGGACAACTTGCTGAGGAGTTCCACGGAACAGCTCCTGACTCCATCATCAGATCAAAGCGTTTTTAGTATAGTAAAGAATTTAATTTTAGTTCTACCGGTGTGCAAAGTGTCACATCAATTGGATAATTTGCTGAGGAGTTCCAACAGCTCCTGACTCCATCATCCGATTGGAGCGTTTTTAGTGTAGTCAAAAATATTCATTTTAGTTCTGCAAAGACCGATGTGCAAAGTTTTATTTCAGTCGGACAACTTGCTGAGGAGTTCCATGGAACAGCTCCTGACTCCATCATCAGATCAGAGCGTTTTTAAAATAGTAAAGTATTTTTATTTAAATTATACCGGCATGCATAGTTTGATTTCAATCGGACAACTTGCTGAGGAGTTCTACAAAACAGCTCCTGACTCCATCATCAGATCAAAACGTTTTTAGACATAGATATAGACATAGACAGACATTTATTTGCTATCATAACACACACAAATTCACACAATACAATCAAAAAGTATAACATCAAAAAGAAAGCACAAGTAAGAATAAACAGAAATTACAAAAAACATAGAAACAATAGAATGAAATAATAAATTAACAATGTAGTCAGGGAAAAATTAAAAAGAGGCAAGTAGGTGTGTATGTGCATACTGCAGCAAATGGGTTCCAGCTCAGCATTATGCCTCGCCACCGATCGACAGCTCGGCGCTGTTATTCTGCAGAAACCTTTTTTAGGCAAGTCATTAGAACTCGTAAGAACGAATGTGTTTGCATACAATTATGATAGGCTTAATTAGATAATTATGATAAGTAGCTAGAAGAAATAAATATATTATGTAAGGAATAATAATAATGTTAAGAAATGTTACAGTGTATATTATAAATAATAATACGAATAAATATAAATATACTAGAAACTTTACCCTCGCGTCAGCAAGTGAACGGCGCACTATAACAATTTGTACCAGACAACCCAGTTTTTTGTTTTTCTATTAAATGTTTCCTATAACGTTTTTTACATGTAAATTTTGATTTTAGTAGCCGAAAAGGTGGTGGTATGTTATTCCAACACTTGGTTGCCTGGTACCGAAAACTGCCCCTAAACGCTACAGTTTTATGCTTACTATAATGTAGCAAGTCACGGATTGGTCTCGAACTGTACTTAGTCTTTGATCGGTCAAGCTTGGCGTACAAATACTCTGGCATCTCAGATATCATGACACTATGTACTATGTACTCCTAGATGTAAATCTCGCCGCGAAGCCATGTTAAGAGTAGAAGAGTTATTTAAATATGGTGTTATATGCGTTCGCGGCGGGATATTGTAGCAGAACCGGCAGCAAGCATTCTGTATTCTCTGTACAAGACGAGCAGTTTTCGCAGTTAAGCGCGGACCGCATATAGTATAGTATAGTCTAGAATTTTTATTTTAGTTCTACCGGTGTGCAAAGTTTCACATCAATTGGATAATTTATTGAGGAGTTCCATGAAATAGCTCCTGACTTCATCATCAGATCGGAGCGTTTTTAGTGTAGTCGAGAATATTAATTTCAGTTCTACCGATGTGCAAAGTTTTAATTCAGTCGGACAACTTGCTGAGCAGTTGCATGAAACAGCTCCTGACTCCATCATCAGATCAGAGCGTGTTTAGTGTAGTCGAGAATATTCATTTTAGTTCTACCGATGTGCAAAAGTTTACTTCAGTCTCTCTACTTGCTGAGGAGTTCCATGGAACAGCTCCTGACTCCATCATCAGATCAGGTTACTGTACCCATAGTCATTAGAATTCTATTAATTAATATAACTAATTATAATCTGATTAAAGTTTACAAAATAATAATTTTATAGATCTGTAAGTATCCATACAGATCAAATCACTCGGTCGCGCTATAATTGTATGCTGTTGCTATAGTATTATATATACGTAACTATGATATTGTTCGTGACAAAGAGGGACACGTCCCCCTTCCAAAAGCGCTTGGCGCAGACTGCCAGTGGCCTTTTTTTTCGAATGAACTAATCTCGCTGTTGGCCTCTGAGGCAGTTGCAGCTTAACCGAGCTTTTGGCGAGCGCAGAAGGCGCTCAGCCCTGTAATTTTTTTTGATGAGGCAACTAGCGCAAGGGCACCACTTAGGTACGAACCTCGGCTTGGGCTATTGCCGGGACGGGGATAGGAGAGAAACGCCCGGGTACGTGCTTGTACCTCGTATAGGCGGCGATTGAAGGGACTCGTCGACCTCGCCGGCGAGGTCGGTGTATTTGTAAAGTGTTTGCTCTGTCTAATGTGGATGACTCTTTCGCATTAGCGGAAGTGATTTCGTCATCCGCGTTTCCGAGAACGTGTCTCGGACGACGGAGGGTTTACTGCCAGTGGCCGCGTTGCGTTTCATCATTTTATATGTGATTTTAAAAAATTCATATAATAATAATTAATGGTTAGTACACTTGTTTTTTTTATATGTAAATAAAAGGTTGAACTTTATTATGGTATGTGAATTTTAACTTATAAACTTTCTACTTTCGAATAAACGGCATCTTTTGAAGCGTAAAATTGAGCAGTATTTTTTCATAATTTTTTTTTTAAATATTGTATTAATATACTAAAAAATATTAAACGCATTTCAAAGAAGACAAGTTTTTGTTGTAATGTTATTTTTGTTAAAAACTACGTTTTTTTTACGGGTAAATACAGGGTTAGATAATTCACTCAATTGCTCATTTTACGAAAACGCGAGTTATAAATTAATTTATTTGACGAATGTGATATGTTTAAATTTATTTATTTTTTGACCTTTTAAGTTTTGATGAACCAAACTTTGGGTGTATGTATTTATTTTTGTTTATCTCTCTATATCAACCGAGCCACAGACTTGTTCGAAATATTCGCATAAAACGGGTAACAGAAGATAGGGCCCTAACTCATACGACTCTACTTTTATAAGGAAGCGAACGAGTTGCCACAAAGCGTATATTCATAATCGATAAAAGGATGATAGAAGATCTAAGTAAGTAAGAATACTTACTTCAAACACTTGGTGTTGCTTGTAAATTTCCCAAAGATTAGGCGTCTCTTGTAACTTCGCAGTGAAGTAAAGAAAGTCCTTTGTGTTTGGATCCTGGAAATTGAATTTAATGTGGTACGATTTCTACGTTCACTAGATAACTGAACACCAAAAAATGTCTAAACATACTTCCATTCATAATTATCTAAATATATTAATAATTTCCACTTATTTGAATGTTATTAAAAAAGTGATTTTTTAAATTATTTATATTCTTTCTACACCCCCTTTCAATATAACATATTATATTCAGAAGAAACCTTTAAGTCACGAAATCCTCCGCCATGGTTTCGTCATTGCTTAGGATCGTGATTATTTTGTAATATATTAGGTACCTACTTTCCCACAAAATATGGTAGGAGGACTTAATGCTAATAGCAATATCTACCAGTAATCCTAGGCGTGCAAATAGAAAAAGTAATGAAAGGTGAAGTGAAGGAAAAGTGGGGAAATCTGTTTACAAAGCAAGAATACCTGGCGATAAAATGCATAATTCCTCAAATTCCTAGGATCGACAGGACTGCTTGCAAAGCACACACAGAGACCAGCTATTGAGCCATCATCAGTCTTCGCAAATAGAGAATTACCTAGAAAAATAATATCACTTAGCCTCGTAGAGGCATTTACGAGTAACTATAAAGTAGCTTATCAATAGTACTAGCAATTGGAATAAATAATGTTAGAGGTAGGTAGTTTGCGGGGTATATTAAACGCGCATTTGATGCGCGCTAACGCGCTTCAAACCTATCGTTTTTTGCAAATCTACGGTGGCGTTTTTTCACTGTTTTAGGGTTCCGTACCTCAAAAGGTAAAAAAAGGAACCCTTATAAGATCACACTCTTGTCCGTCTGTCCGTGTGTCAACGCCGATTTTCTCAAGAACGGGTGGACCTAGCAAGTTGAAATTTATACCAGATATTGCAGCCTATACCTAGTCCCTATTAGCTGTATAAAAATCAAGGTCCTGCGTCAACACGATAAAAAATATGGGCAAATTTAGATTTTCGCAAAAAACAAAACCGAAAGTTACCTTAACTTTCAACTATTTTATTTTTCGGAATTTTCCCTTTACTTGTGCTGCTTTTAACCAAAATTGACAATTCTGGGTCAACCGGAAGTACCGTATAGTTTTTGGGTCGAAAACCTATGGTATGGTAGTTCCCGTTGACCTAGAATCACGAAATTTGGCAAAAAGCAAGGTCTTACAGCACAAAAACAGGAAAACTTCCAAATAATTAAAAAAAAGTTGAAAATTAAAGGATGTCTTAGGAGACTAAACGATGATGGATGATGAGTTGTATGGGCGCTCATACAATTTAGAGGACTAGCTTAAACGACACCAACCGCAAATAAGGTAAATAAATAAAATTGTGCTATTGAATAAAATAAATAATTAAGTGGGGCTCCCATACAACAGACATGATTTTTTGCCGTTTTTTATAGATGGTACGGAATCCTTCGTGCGCGAGTCCGACTCACACTTGTCCGGTTTTTTTGTGTGGTTTTTCACATAACGGCTGTAACGGACAAACAGACTGATAAGGCGGGTCCCGAGTTTTACTACGCTACCCTAAAAGAAGAGTAGAAGCAAAAAGGACCTTGCTTCAATACTTTGACGAGATATTCGTCAAGAGCACAATCATTGGATAAGTCCATCTTTCTTGATTTCACTAAAATATGCTCGGACAGATAATACTTCTTGATGATGTCCACGGCTTGTCTGTGCTCCTCGCTTTTCACTAGTTTTAGTATGTAGTGATAAGGCTGTAACAAACTTGGCTGTTTTTATGGAATGGTGTAAACTGATCGATTCTACAAATGTAACGTAGGACGTAGGTTGTGCCTACCTGAATATTTGTGAACAGCGCTATCTAATAAAATATCAAAATCAAGGTGGATTTATCTCGGTTACAATTTTATTATAATCGTTTGTACTTTTCTATTGTCGTCTACCCACATCCACGACTATAGTTCTGTATCGAAGGGTATTCGGTCAATCGGTGAAAAGTATATCAAAACGTTTTAAACCGCTGTTCCATTGCTGGGAATACGCATGTGTACTACTTGGCTTCGCTTTGTATGAAAATTTAGGCGGATCAATCCACCGCGGTCCGCGCGCGACCCTCGGCCACGCTACAAACGGATGCGTGGCTAGATGACGTCACACGTGACCTGCTCGGATGCGTTGCCTACGCAGCTCAACGCGGCGCACGCTATACATGTGGCACACGGCGCTGGCGCCAGCGGCGTAGCTTCACAGCGGCAGTAGGAGGTGTATAGGATAGTTATTCTTAGCATCTACACAGTTTAAAATTCTAATTTCGAAGAGTAGTTAAATGTTGTAACTAAGTGACTAACCTAGTAAGTAAGGCCAAAAAAAAGATGAAGCACTGAAAAAATAAAAGAAAATACATTACTGTGTAAGTCATTAGGTATTTTAAAGCAGATTAGTAATTAAGATCTTATATATCAATTTGTGATCCGTTGCACTACAAATTAATAAAATACAGATAAATTTGTTTATCAGAATGTCTTGATACAACGTCTCCGATCTTCATGTAGGAGGGGAAAAGTGAAACATACAAAAAAACTAAGTGTGCTTTAGACCGAAATAAAACTTATTTTTCAAAATATTAATTCATAAAATTTTTCAATTACAAAATTGTCCACACGTCTGTAGGTCGATCAGTCTATGTTCACTCTGAACAGACCCAACTCGCACTCGCCAATTAACGTTTAAAAATATACGATTCGTAACTCTCTCTCTTTCTATCTTCACTAACTTATATCTCCTTCTCAACTTCCGTGCGCACTTTTCGTAACGCATTCACCATCTTACTCCCCAAGTCAAGCGTGCGTAAAGAAGTTACACTTCAAAAAAAGGTGGGTAGGACGCGGGGAGGGTAGCGTGTGCTGAAGTAGAAAGGTAGTACAAATACAGTACAAATGGACCAACGTAGCTAACGTGCGAAGCCTCGGCATGCACATCCTACGCAGCAATGGAACCGCGTCTAATGTCAATGAAGAATAAAACACCTACCTGGCATAGGCATAACTAGTTTATTAGCTGAAAGAGCAGGCGATACCTTAACTTGGTGAATCAAATCTTTTATTCCAAATACACTGTGGCAGTTTTTCAACTGCGTTACCGCCAACGACTTTGGTTTTTGCAAAATAAACCTGGTAAATGAAAGCAACATTTCACAACAATTTTATTAAACTTGCATCCGAATAGTTTTGACTTTTGTCACTTGCTCAGGTCGACAGTACGATGACAGAAGATTTTGATATAGAAAGAGGTTTTTGCGAACTCTTTGCAAATACTTACTTTATGTAAAAATAAGTCCGAAATCGAAGAGTTTTAAATAATATTGCCTAAAACCTCTATGCTGCGAAGCACGGCTCAATAAAAAAAACATTCATATGTAGGTACTAACATGTTTTTAATTAATTAGTTAATAACAAGCCTGTAAACGTGTTATCGATGAAAAATACTTTATTAGAAAATCAAATTAAACGGCCATGTAACAACTAAGAAAAACAAAAACAAAAATGTGGATAACAACTTCTACTATTTGTAAGTAGACAATGAATAAAACTTCACCAAATTACATATATCAGAATTCATTCCAAATCTGCTTTTCCAGTGTATCTGTTCTCACAAAACTGTTTGGGAATAAACCTTATCGACCTACCAGACTCTTCAGATGTCCACTCACAAGAACCCATCAAACGACGACAGATGCGTAATAAAGCAACTATGTTTAAATCTGGCCCAGGACAAAGCAGAAGACATTGGCAATTCAGACAAAGTGCACCCGGCAACGAATCAGTGACATACGAAGACGAAAAAGACTTAAACCTTAAGAATAAAATCACGACTCTCGTCGAGCAAACACTGCTCGACACTGAGAGGAAAATTAAATCTATTCAGTACTTGAGAGAGAAGAACCGGAACGAGCCTCCTTACAGGATTGGATTCATGCTCAGCTTGGTGAAAAAGGCTAGGGAGATTCTCAATGAGCTATTTAACGTAGCCGTGAAGTACAGAGACTCATGGAAGGCTCTAGAACACTTGAAAATTTTTGAACTGATTATTCATACTAATGTGGACACGACGCATCTTGTTAGGCAGCTGGTGGAAATTCACATTCAGTATAAGAACATGACTTCAGGTGCGCTTGCGAAAGACAAGAGTAGAGTTGTTTAACTTAAATAGTTTTCTATGGTTTTGCTAATAGAAAATATTGTAACACTAATCGTAACAACCAGCTCCTTTTTTACGCTCGGTCTAAAATATAATTCAATGGGAAAATAATAACTGTTGCTTATAAAAATACCTTTAAATAAAACCGGCTAAGTGCGAGTCGGACTCGCGCACGATAAGTTCCGTACCATCTATACTAATATTATAAAGAAGAAAGATTTGTATTTTTGTGTGTGTGTATGTTTGTAATGAATAAACTCAAAAACTACTTGTCCGATTTCAAAAATTCTTTCACCATTATAAAGCTACATTATTCCTAAGTAACATAGGCTACTTTTTATCCAACTGCGGCCAAAAAGGTAAGGCGTTCCACAGTCGCACAGCTTGTACTGTAAAGGAGTCACCATAAAATTAGGAACTATGGATGGGAGTTCGAAACTGTAGAGCTACGAAAGAACGAATGGTTTGAGAGTGTCCCTGAGCGTTTGACAGAAACTCGAAACGCTCATTTAGATAAGAAGGTGAAGTGGGATTATAGAGAATGTTATAAAGAAGTGATAGAATATGTGCATTCCGGCGAAGACGTATAGGGAGCCACTTGAGTTTTGCGCAGAGTTCTGAGACATGGTCATACTTGCGCAAGCCGAATATGAACCGAATACAAAGGTTTTGAAGGCGCTCAAGTTTACTCATTTCGACTTCGGAAATGTCGAGGTATAAAAAAGGTATCTATAAAAACATAAAAAAAACACGTTTGTTGTATGGGAGCCCCCCTTAATCATTTATTTTATTCTGTTTATAGTATTTGTTGTTATAGCGGCAACAGAAATACATCATCTGTGAAAATTTCAACTGTCTAACTATCACGGTTCATGAGATACAGCCTGGTGACAGACAGACAGCGGAGTCTTAGTAATAGGGTCCCGTTTTACCCTTTGGGTACGGAACCCTAAAAATTACAGATAGGTACTCGAGTATGACAAGTGCAGTGTGATAATGATTATTAATATTCTTGTACTAATAAAGACAAAACATAATTCCCATTACATCCAGTACTTAGAACATTATTTTATCACCCCAATAATCAGTTTTCCCATAAAATTAACAGTTGTGTGTCCGCATTAGTACTCAGAAGCCTTGTTGATCAAAACAGGCTGTGGCAAGAACAATGCACAAAAAAGATCTAAAAATAAAACAACCTTGTTTTTCAAACCAGCGTAAAACTTCGGGAGAAGAACTATTCCGAAGTATTTCAAATCAGAGCATTACACAACCATACCACCTGCCATTCTTTCATCACGTAAAAAATGCGCATCCACACTCGCGCTCCTAACAACACATTGTCTACTATCTTAAATAATGACGAGGCTTCCATCTTTTCTAATCTAAACCGATCTAACATCGGGACACGAATTTATCTAGCCTCAGAATTTTGGAGTTGCTGACGATACGGACAAAATTTATTAGGACACAGTGTCCCAACTGACACTTTTGATTTAACTATTTTTTTTATTGTCGAATCGGACACCATAAAATTATTGAAGCTATTGGTACAGTTAGGTAAAAAATGTTTAAGCAGAATATAATTTATTGTGATAAAGCTAATCAAATTGCTTTGCGAGCGTGTGGTGACTTACATTAATGTTAAAAAAACCACAAGTTTCGTTCATAGTGTATGTTTGGTATAAATCAACATCTTGTATATTTAGGCATGTATATATTGATCACTTAAAAATATCTCAAATAAAGAGATAAAGAGAGTGTGACCTTGCTATGCATCTATTTCGTCATCTCGCTGTGCCGCCGCCGCGCCTCGGTAAAAACCTGTTTTTTTAACTGACTGTACAATGCAGCTTTTGTCCGAATCGACAGCAAGTCGTTTTTTGCATACCAAATTAAGAGGCTGCTGTGTATGCCACGTCAGGACAATGAGTGCTACTTCGGCCCTACGTTTTCGTAAACCGTTGGCCGCGACCGATTGAAGCATTCGACCAACCAAATAGTAATTTAATCACACAGGAAAGTTCACGTCAGAATTTTTAAATTAAGGGGTAAGTAAGCATTGAATACAGTTAACTTGAAAACTAAGCACCTATCTAATTAATAAAAATATGCATTTCGAAAAAAGATTCGCACTGTTATATAAATATAATGCACCCTATATTGCATACTCCAGCCCATTCCTGTCCACTCAGCATTTCATAGCCCTAGCACTTCATTCATCCATCCTATCCGTTCAGTCAGTCTCGATCCAGTATCCAACCCAGCTAGACGGTTGTTTAAAATCCTAAATAATCTTTTTTAAAAACCCTTTCTATAAGAGACGCGACGCATAGATCCGGAGCGCGACGCGCTATTCTGTGACGCGCTATCTACATCCTGCTACGTCCCGCCGAGCCCTGCATTTCGTAGAAATGATAGCTCTCGTTATCGCTCTGTCTACACTCAAGTAAGTGAATAAACATATTTGGTCATTGCGAATCTCAAACTTTTGTCTTATTAATTTTAATTCTACAATTTTTATCTTTTGTCTACATTCATAATTATACTACTGTGTGAATCGTTATCGTTTATAAAATGTCTGAAACTAGAGCCCCAAGTCCGAAACCCGAAACCGCCGTCACAGACACTGAAGATGACGGGCTCTTCCCTCCACCTCCTGGACCTACTACTAGGTCATTAGCTAAAAAAAAAATACAGCCTGTAGTTAAAGTGGAATCAGATTTATCAACATTACTTAAATTTATCAAACCCTACGATGGTGGTAGGGAAACGCTAAACTCCTTTTTAGTAAACTGTAATAACGCATATGAATTAGCATCAGATCTTCAAAAAGACATAATTTTCAAATACATACTCTGCCAGTTACAGGGTAAAGCACAAACTGCTTGCTCTGTAAAAGAATTCACCAATTGGCCGCAACTGAAAGAATTTCTCAAAACCCAGTTTAGCGAAAGGAAACACTATGCCCATTTACTAACTGATTTACAGGAATGTAAACAACAACCAAACGAACCAGTGAGCCAGTACGCTTTAAGAATAGACACATGCCTTTCGCAATTATTAACAGAGATATCCATTTCGCATGGCCATAAAAACAAAGAAATGGTAGGACGCACAGCAGCCATGGAGGAATTAGCCCTCCATCATTTCCAAATGGGTTTGACACCCCGTATATCCAACATCGTTAGATGTAAGTCTCCTAAGACACTCAATGAAGCCGTAAACATTGCTATTTCCGAGGAGAAAATCCAACAATCCTTGTTTAAACAAAGCCTGTCTAGCACACGCCAAGAAAAACCTAACACATCAAGGTCAAATTTTCAATCTATGCGACGAAATCCGAACCAACAGCCTTTCTCAAACTCGAATCAATCTAGGCCTAAACCAGATTTCTATCCAAATCGGTCTACCAATAATAATGATTCTTCTGCACCAATCTGCAGATATTGCAAAACACCAGGACATACTTTGGAACAATGTCGCAAACGTGAATATAACAATAACCGCTTTAAGTTCAACCAAAATAAATCAAGCTCACCTCATCGTATCCATTTTACTGCTGAAGCTCATGATGAAGAACGTCCAAATGACTCAGTTGAGGAAGAAGGTTATGATACCGTTGATACTGAAACAAAAAACGATTAATCGTCTCGTCCCGGCGTCGTACGGGGCTTAGTAATCTCAAAATCGATGCCATTAATCAAATCCCTAAAACCAGATCGTCGAAATCTTCACAGACATCGCTACATGATAGTCTGTCAAAATCCACTGTATCCGCGCAGCAACATAAAAATGTTGGTCTGCCAAAATCCACTGTATCCGTGCAGCAACACAAAAATGTTGGTCTGCCAAAATCCACTGTATCCGTGCAGCAACACAAAGATGTTGGTCTGCCAAAATCCACTGTATCCGTGCAGCAACACAGAGATGTTGGTCTGCCAAAATCCACTGTTTCCGTGCAGCAACACAAAGATGTTGGTCTGCCAAAATTCACTGTATCCGCGCAGCAACACAAAGGTGTTGGTCTGCCAAAATCCACTGTATCCGCGCAGCAACACAAAAATGTTGGTCTGCCAAAACCCACTGTATCCGTGCAGAGTGCAAATCTGCCTCAGACTTCCAAATCTAACATATTCGAAATTACGAATAATCCTGCTATAGTACTATTACCTCATGTTCTCGTCGAATCTCCCGTATCAGATATCCCTTTAGTCCTGCTCGTAGACTCAGGATCTTCTGTAAGCCTATTAAAACATTCCTGTATAGAAAGACATCCAAAGCTTGTAAGAGAAACAATCCAGTTAAAAGGTATAGATTCATCAGAAGAAGCTATTAAAACCCGAGGTCACTTCCAATTAAAACTTAAAATATCAAAATCCAACATAATATCACATAAATTTCATGTCATTGATAAAATACACTTACCTTACGATGGTATTATAGGATCCGATATGCTAAACGCATATAGCTGTAATATAGATTACACAAACAATTCTCTTCATATTGGTAAATCACCCTTGAAGTTACATTTTCATGATCCAGCATATTTAATTCCTGCAAGAACCGAAACCATTATTGAATGTTCTGTCCGAAATCCTGAAATAAAAGAAGGGTTAATACTCGATCACAAATTATCCAAAGATCTTTTGATAGCAAATTGTATAGTACGCGTCAAAGAAAATAATAGAATAAATATATCTGTAGTAAATACTTCAGAAGAACCATTGACATTAAAATCAAATCTTAATTTAAAACTTGTCCCAATTGATCCATCAAATTTCCAAGAAGATCTTCCTAATGCTATTAACCATATACGTACTACAACTACAACGAATAATGTTACACGAACAAAAGAAGTCTTAAAACAATTGCGTGTCTCACACCTTAACAGCGAGGAAAAAGATGCTCTTCTGCAGCTATGCACTGAATTTTCAGATATTTTCCATCTTCCCGGAGAAAATCTTACCCATACAAATGCCCTGAAACATGAGATAAAAACAACAACAGATATACCAATCCACACTAAAACTTACCGATTTCCAGAAATCCATAAAACAGAGGTCCGTAACCAAATCGACAAGATGCTAGAACAAAATATTGTCGAGCCTTCTGATTCACCTTGGTCTTCACCCATATGGGTTGTTCCAAAAAAACTAGATGCTTCTAACACCCAAAAATGGCGAGTCGTTATTGACTATAGAAAACTCAATGATGTCACAATCGGTGACACTTATCCCATACCACAGATCACAGAAATATTAGATCAACTTGGCCATAGTAAATACTTCTCGACCTTGGATTTAGCATCCGGTTTCCATCAAATTCTTTTAAATGAAGCCGACAAAGCCAAAACAGCCTTCAACGTCCCGGAAGGACATTTCCAATTCCTAAGAATGCCATTTGGGCTCAAAAATGCCCCTTCCACGTTTCAAAGATTAATGAATTCTGCTCTATCTGGGCTCCAAGGCATCCGATGCTTTGTTTATTTAGATGACGTTGTTTGTTATGCTTTCGATCTCCCCAGCCATATTATAAACCTCAGGTCGATTTTCCAAAGAATCCGAGATTTCAACCTAAAATTACAGCCCGATAAATGTGAGTTCCTACGACGTGAAGTCTGTTATCTTGGTCATGTAATCACTGAACAGGGCGTTAAGCCAAATCCAGACAAAATAAAAGCCGTCACTGAATTTCCAATCCCGAAATCCCCTAAAGATATTAAATCATTCCTTGGTTTAGTTTCCTACTATCGCCGATTTATCCCTGATTTCTCCAAAACTGCAAAAGCCCTTACGAGCCTTTTAAAAAAGGACATAACATTTAAATGGGAAAATCAACAGCAACTCGCTTTCGAAACTTTGAAACATAAATTAACATCCGCTCCATTACTCATCTATCCCGATTTCTCTCAACCTTTCATCCTTACCTGCGATGCCTCTAACTATGCCGTTGGTGCCGTGCTCTCGCAAGGAGCTGTCGGTAAAGACCAACCCGTGGCCTTCGCGTCACGTACCCTAAATAAGAGCGAATCCAACTATAGCACAACCGAAAAAGAGTTGTTAGCCATTCTATATGGTTGTAAAACCTTCCGTCCATATCTTTATGGACACAAATTCCAAATTGTAACTAATCACAGACCCTTAAAATGGCTGTTCAATCACAAAGATCCTAGTAGCAAACTTCAACGCTGGCGGCTAAAGCTAGAAGAGTATGAATATGAAATCGTATACCGAAAGGGGAAATTGAACTCCGCCGCTGACGCTCTTTCCAGATATCCAGTAAATCCTGTATACCCTGAAAATAAAGACAACTTGAATCCAAATCCTAATGACACTAATCCCAATAATGAACTCCCACAGGAAACACCTTTACCTGAAATTCCTCAGGAAACCCTCGATGAATGGATACGAATAGATTTTAGTCCAATTGATGATAAAGATTTTGGCTTCAGCCCTTTGAATCTTCCTGTTCCCGTAGATCCTCTCTCAACACCAATTGAACCACGTGTAGAGCTAGAACTCCAACCTTCAACAAGTTGGCAAAATCCTGAAACCTTACCTGCATCTACTTACCCAAATCCAGAAACTCCTACTCTAGTACCTGAAACCTTACCTGCATCTACTTACCCAAATCCAGAAACTCCTACTCTAGTACCTGAAACCTTACCTGCATCCACTTACCCAAATCCAGAAACTCCTGCTCCAATACCTGAAAACTTACCTGTATCCCCTTACTTAAATCCAGAAATTCCATCGTCAGCGCCTGAAAATCTACAGATGCCAGACGAAACTTATACCAAATTCCTAAAATCAACTACCAAATTATATAATACTACTATAACAGAACATAACGAAAACTTACTGAAAGGAACACAAAAAATAATAATAATACCTACCTCGTTAGACATGGATGAATCCATGCCCTATGTTCAAGAAGTACTTGGTAATTGTCCAAGCCCCGAACGCGATGAATTCCTAAAATTAGAAAGAACCCTACATACATGTTTACCTCTTACAATTCAGAATAAAACTTACCTCTTTTTGTTTACAAAAGTGCACCATTTTGACGATCACTCATACCCTGACATATTTAAATCCCTAAAATATGCACGCGATGAAATAATTATGTCATATCCTACAGTAAATGAAATCAGCACATCAGATTTTAGAAATCCTTTTGATAAACATTCGTTTGCGAAAATTTATAACATGTTAGCCTATTTGTTTGAAGGTAACAATATAGGAATCCACATTTACCATAATAATATCATATATCCTTCACTGAGTGAAATCCCCAAAATCCTTAAAGAAAATCATGATATCCCAATCGCCGGACATCTAGGGTCCACGAGAATGTTAAGCCGCATAAAGGAAAGATTCTTCTGGAAGAATATGGGTAGTGACGTAGAGAACTATGTTAAAAAATGTCCGTCCTGCCAAACTAATAAAGCCTTGCGAAAAATAAACAGAGCGCCGATGGTGATAACATCCACTTCAACATCACCATTCGAAAGATTAGCCCTTGATATCGTAGGACCTCTGCCCGAATCCGGCACAGCCAAATTAAAATATATCCTGACTATGCAAGACGACCTGACTAAATTTTCATTAGCATATCCCATTCGCAGTAATACAGCGGCAGAAACCAGTGACTGTCTGCTTCATTTTATATCCTTATTTGGAATCCCCAAACACATTTTAACCGATCAAGGTACAAATTTCACAGCGGAAGTCTTTAAAAGAACATGCGATTTCTTAAAGATCAAACAGTTATGGTCGTCACCCTACCATCCGCAGACACAAGGAGCCTTAGAAAGGTCACATTCCACCCTTAAAGAATACCTTAAGTCATATGTTAACGAGAACCAGGATAACTGGCCGCAATATGTATATACCTCCATGTTAGCCTACAATACCGCAATCCATTCAACTACACATTACTCACCATATGAATTATTATTCGGACACAAACCCAATATCCCAGACTCTATCTATGACGATTCTTCGAATACTACATATCCTGAATATGTAAAACTCCTACAACATCGCATGAAACACGCACGCGATAAAGCTTTAGATTACATTCATAAATCTAAAACAAACTCCAAAACTTATTATGACTCGCGTACTCGCCCAGTCGAATATAAGGTAGGCGATTATGTCCTATTAAAAAACCACCTTAGGTTGCGCAAAGCTCTATCGGCCATCTGGAAAGGTCCGTACAAGGTTGTCAAAATACATGGCAATCATACCTTATCACTACTTATTAATAGACGCCATGTAAAACATCACTATGATGAAGTGAAACATGTGGAAATCCATAGTGAACCTTTAGTTTAGTATTTTACGTAATCGTAACCTATATGTCATAGGTACCTACAGTATATTATATTATATAAATAAATATAATTTTAAATTTTATCCAATGTTGTCCAGAACATTACTCAACATTATTACTTTATTATTATTATTTTTAATGATCAATATAGGTAAATGCAGATATTTAGGTTTAAACTCAAAACTTAATGAGTGTATATTTTAATAAGAATAGTTTATATTTAGAGTAGTTCAGCTTAGAAGTAATTGCGTTATTTCTTTTATTACAGCGTACTGGCCAACAAGAAGGTAAGGTCAACAAGAATATGTTCAACCTATCAACTCAAGTTCCGGTATTTATTTTGACCCAATTGGTGAACTCAAAATGAATATTGGCCATTTAGATATAGTTACCCCATATGATATTTCCTACATTGGACCTCATATTGAAAACATTAACTCTATATTAGGTACAATCCGTTTCATATGCAGCCAAATCCAAGTTGAAACCCCAAGCTATTTGGAATGCCAAAACGTATTAGAACCACTTACAGTCAGGTATAATGATATTGTCTCTGAATATTCCTCCATCATTCATCTAGTAAATAACAACAGATTCAAACGAGGCGCATGGATAGGAGGTATCGGCACCTTATCCAAAACTATCTTTGGGACTCTAGACGAGGACGATGCTATTAAATATGACAATGCCATACAAACTATTCAAAATAATGAAAAAAGCCTGGGTTCATTAATAAAAGAAAATATTTTGGTAACAACTTCCGTTTTGTCTAAATTTAATAATACTTTACATACTATCAAAATTAATGAAGCCATGCTTAATGAAGCTATCGACAACCTCACGGTGAAATTCCGAAATTATTCAATGATTTCTAATGATTTAAATATAAAAGCTAATATTAATTCAATCTTAAATTCTTTAGAAGCTTCCATACTTACCTTATCATTCCAATTAGAAGACATAACAAACGCTATCATGTTCAGTAGTCAAAACATTCTCCATCCGGCCGTATTGCCTCCCACACAATTATACCAAGAGCTTGTCGATGACTACAGACACATACCTGTAGATCTAAAACTGCCTGTTAGCTTAGAATTAAGTAACATTTATATTTTAATGAACATATCCAATGTTATTTGTTACAGCTTAAATAACAAAATTGTCTTTATATTAAGAATACCTTTAGTATCCCCTAAGGAATTTAATTTGTTTCATACTATAGCATTACCGACTCCACATAATAGTGTAAAACCGAATTCATTTAGTTTTATCATTCCTAGTAGTAAGTACATCGCAATGACCAAAGACAAATCTGAATACTGTAACCTCGAATCACTGAAAGAATGCAGAGCGATAACACCCCGCGAGTATATCTGTGACGTCATGACCGTGTTCCCTACTAGTGCAAACCCCAGTTGTGAAAGTGAATTAATCTCAAACGTGATAAGTGCCCTACCAGTGCAGTGCCAAACTGACTTCATTCGTGGAAACCTAGATTTATGGAAACCACTGTATAATAGTAATTGGATTTATGTCCAATCTCAGAGTAATAAACTATATATAGAATGCCCAAATCAGAAAAGCGTAGAAATAAATATTATCGGAACGGGAATTTTAAATATCCCAAACAATTGTTTTGCATACTGTAAGAGTACTAAACTAATACCTAAATTTAATAATATTAAAATTAACGTCACTGTAACTCATTCTGATTTTAATATAATAAATGATTCTTGTTGTACCTTGGATAAGTTTAAATTGGAAATAAGTAATGAACCTCGTATTAAACTAAATAACTTTGACTTAGACGCATTCACTATTGAAACAAAATCAAAATTGAAATCAATGTCAGATGAGGCAAATAAAATTATTAACCAGCATCAGATTATAAAATACGAGAGTCATTACTCTATAGTATTAATTATTATTATTTGTTTTATCATAACTTTTTGTATTTTTAAACTATTTTTATATATTAAATCACACAGCCGTCTATCCCGTCACTTCATTACCTTTTCCCAATCCATTCCAGTAAACCCGCCTGTAGTCCAGACACCAAATCCCGAACCTGTCATCCCTATCAAAATTAGTAAACGCCAACCGAATTTAGAATCTATCCCATCACCAAGTATTAGAACCAACACGTAAACTCTCTTCCCAAACTTCGAAATTTCAACCCCGAAGTTTAGTCTACCCCAGGGAGGTGTTATATAAATATAATGCACCCTATATTGCATACTCCAGCCCATTCCTGTCCACTCAGCATTTCATAGCCCTAGCACTTCATTCATCCATCCTATCCGTTCAGTCAGTCTCGATCCAGTATCCAACCCAGCTAGACGGTTGTTTAAAATCCTAAATAATCTTTTTTAAAAACCCTTTCTATAAGAGACCCATAACAGCACGCAGATAAAAGGAAATCTTGGTAAAGGTAATATCGTGATGATGTCAACATAAATAAACAGTTTTTGATATCAGTTGACCCATCATCTAGTTGTATAGGCAATATTCATTTATTCATTAAAATCACAAGGATCACTTTGAAACGTCAATTTTAAGGCCTGCTCCTCTGCAAGCAAATCAGGATAGAATCGGGCAAAAAAACAAGTCTGGTTTTCTTTTTATACTTCCATGTTTATTTACAACTTTTTATACTTTAGCTGACCAATCCGCAGCTTCGCACGCGTAGTTTTTCAATAAAAACATTACCCTCCTTCTGCGCATTTGGGTAAAAAGTAGCCTATGTCACCCGGGGATAGTAAAGATTCCCAACAGTAGAAGAATTTCTAAAATCGGTCCAGTAGTTTCGAAGCCTATTCAATACAAACAAACAAATCTTTCCTCTTTATAATATTACTAGCTGACCAATCCGCAGCTTCGCACGCGTAGTTTTTCAATAAAAACATTACCCTCCTGCGCAGTTGGGTAAAAAGTAGCCTATGTCACCCGGGGATGGTATAGCTTCCCATCAGTGAAAGAATTTTATAAATCGATCCAGTAGTTTCGGAGCCTATTCAATACAAACAAACAAATCTTTCCTCATTATAATATTAGTATAGACTAGCTGACCAATCCGCAGCTTCGCACGCGTAGTTTTTCAATAAAAACGTTACCCTCCGTGCAGTTGGGTAAAAAGTAGCCTATGCCACCCGGGGATAGTGTAGCTTACCAACAGTGAAATATTTTTTAAATCAGTCCAGTATATACAGTGTGTTTTTTTAACTGGGACAGTACGGCAGCACCCATAACCAGAGTCGGATATACAGGTGCAGTTTCAAAACATCAGCTCGTTTTCGAAGAAAAACATTTTAGCATTATTTTTTTTTGGTCAAGCGTGAGTAGCGCCTTAAAATGAATCAAGTTGGTAAATTTTTTATTGATGCCGATCAATGCAGTCTTATGTATGGACTATTTTATTGTATCGGATGAAAAAAAAAACTGAGCAGCGGAAGTTAGTCTTTGATAAAAAGTATTCTCATACAACAGGACAAACAAAATTCCTTCTACACACATTTTATTAGATTCTAATTGCACATTAAAGAAGTATTAATACTGCAGCGATTAAGAAGTTTATGAACTCCATGCTCCCATGAGCAATTCAAAAACATTTCGTATTTCAGAACAATTTTGAATTTCGAACACGGTTCTTGCATCTGTTGGACTTTTATATCAGTCATTGTATCATCTTATTTGTCCTATCATGGCATCTCTGTATAGTTTCGGAGGCTATTCAATACAAACAAACAAATATTTCCTCTTTATAATATTACAGTATAGATAACGCTTCATAGTCGTAACTTCGAGTCCAGAATCAGTATTGTCTTGGTTCTGCCTGTAATTATTTCGCGGTAGGCACACCTGCTTGATGAGGTCGCATAGTAGTGCATTAGTTGATGACGTCACGCTTCGGAGATGACATGTGATAGGTGACATGCAGAGGGTTGCTTGTTTTCACGAACCAAAGAAAGTAGAACCGATAGGGGGTTTTATGGGAATTGTTTATTTCAGTTTCAGCGGCCGATCGTCATTGGGTGAGTTTATTTTCAAGGTCACTTAGGTGAAGTCTAAAACCGTGAGAGTTATGGAAAAGGAGTTGATATTAGGAGTTTGAAAAAAATAACGTTATTCTAACGAAGGCCAAGACGCACTTTGGGTCGCTGAGCCATAGGAGTAATAGTATTACTATTACTCCTTTGGGTCGCTGAGCCAAAGGAGTAATAGTAGTACCTATACTATTTCCATTTCTTTATTTTCTCGATGACAGCTCGTGTGAAAATTTGAACGAACGTCATTTATACAATTTTTATGCATTATTTTATAAAAATGTGACGCTTACGCACGTACAAGGTTATACCAGAGTCGGAGAAACTGATAGGGATGGAGCTATCGATAAACGTAACACGATAACAGACCCGATATTTTATTACAAAATGTAAGGAACTAAACTACTGCCGGATACTTTTGTACAAATTTATTAACTAATATTATATTTCATTACAAGATGTTACACGTATTAATTCTTGATTGATAATGCCAACTTCTTTAAAATTTTCGAAGCTGTTGTAAAATAAGTAGGTATAGGTACCTAGGTACTCGACAATGAAACGAAATAATTATAACGACACGGAGGAACACAAAATACACAATATCGATAATGTGAAAAAACTCAGCGAACAGAAATGTAGTGACTAGCACGACCGTCTTGTTGCGAGTGACAGAAAAAAATGGCGGTGGGCCATTGAGTGTTCCCACCTTGAAAAATATATTTGAATGTTTTTGTTGTATTTGTCTTTGTGCAAAATATAATAAATATATGCGATCGATATCATTACTTATTTGGTGACAACACTACAACTATCAAATTAGAACTGTCATCGAGAAAATAAAGAAATGGAAATAGTAGCTCGAGTGTTTTGGCTTGCTGGGTTTAAAAAATTATGAACGCGAAGGCGCCTGGAAACTTTTTTGATATCAGATTAAATTTCTGGCGTTTTCCAGGTTGTAAACTGTACGAGTGTAGGTATACATGGACGATTTGCCAATGTGTATGTAAAACTTCCGAATAAATAGAAAAGAAAGAAAAAATAGATCTCAGCGTAAGCACTAAAATTTAATAATTGTCTTATTTTCAAAAACTAAAGTTTGGGACTTTTAAATTTATTTTCGAGACTTACATAGTAGGTACAAATGTAACTACCTTGTATCTCTAGCACCACAGAGTTTGGTACTTTATTCCTTTATTCATTATTGTACAAAAATAGATTTACAGACAAAAATACCTTACAAAAAGGACATGTACAAAGGTGAGCTTAACCCTAATAAGAGTTTGCTTCCAGCAAACAGACAGGTCGACCTTTTTGTGCCACAGATTTTTACCAAAATATATGCTCGTCGCGAGTCGGTAAGACCTTAATCCAAATTTTTTGGGTCAAAAAATATTAAGATCTTCATTTACCAACATTGTCGAGAAAATACTATTTGGATGCTCTTTTCGGCTGAAATACAGTGCCTTTATACCTGTTCTCGTAAAAATAAAATAAAAGTTTCCAATCTGTACAAATGCAAATGTGGCACACAAAAATCGGCAAACCTAACGGACTTCAATTTCCAAAACAAATGCATCCGTTCATAAAACAAAGGAGGACAATGGAAAAACGCGAAAAACTTTTTGGCGTAATAAACAATAGAGTGTAGCTTATTTTGTGGTAGCCTGTTGGTAGAACATGTGAATACCTACTATTTTGGATGTAGGGCTGTCCAAACCATCAAAAACAGTTTTTTCTTACCCATTTGGTCCGAACCGAACGTATAGTCTGACCACGTTAGAAATTATAGTTTTGAGAAATTATAACTTCCGGTATTCCAAACAAAGGCGTCATGAAAGCCATTGTTAATATTACCGCAATTTAGATAAAAAAAAAATCATGTATCAAACTCAGTGTGCATATACTGAAAATTGACAATTACGTATTTATGACGTAATAACGTAACGTAATATTACTCAGGGTGAATGTAGCTTTTCAATGGTGGAAATTTTTTTGAAATCAGACTAGTAGTTTTTGAGTTTATTCATTACAAACATACACACAAAAATACAAATCTTTCCTCTTTATAATATTAGTATAGATTATATAGAGGAGCTTGGGATTGAAATTGCTCCAACTCTATCAAAAATGTTACAGTTTAGACGTAACTTATTTTCTTTATTGTTATGTATTCTAAAAGGATAATTAAAAAAACAGCCAGCCTTGTTTTCTTGCCTTTATTTCCTGGCTTGGTTGCGAAGGAATAGGCAGTAAAATTGACGATTCAAAATGATCCATGTGATTTAAGGTCTTAAGTTTTTTCAGCAAAACCTTGATAGGTCTAGGAATGTATTACCTACAACTATCGTGGTCGCGGTAGTTCTTCAGCTGTTACTATTAATTTACTACTGAATGCGCTACGTGTTTGTCTCTATCATCTTGCTTGTTAGTTGCCATCAATAGATACGTCTATCATTTCATAAAATTTAAACGCAATCACCGTTTTTTTTATACAACGTATATGGCAAACGAGCATGCAATCCACCAGATGTTAAGTGGCTACTGCAGCCCATGGATATCCACATAGAATTCAACACAAGGTATTATGTTGGCTTGATCTCTATGTGAATACGTTGCCACACTACAGCCAACAGCTAAGTCCTATACTTAGCTGTTATGCCTTTGTGCCAGTAATTACAGGAACATACCATTACCATCTAATAAGAACACAGCAGCACAAGGACTGCTATTTGGCGGCCGATAAAGGTAAGGCGGTGGTGCCCACTTCCTCGAGATCGTTCACAAAAGCTCTACCACCAGTAAACCGTTCTTGAACTATCATCATCACCCCTTGATAAATCTAGTAAAAGTCTTAAAGAAAATCCGGGTCGTCCGAAGTTGAGATCGGGATTGCGGGCAGGCTGCAAGGCAGGCACACGTCGCGATCACGCGGGATCACCATGATGAGAGATGCATATAATAGAGGATGCCGGTAGAAAACCAGGGAGGCCTTTACCCATCAGTGGGTTGAGATGATGATGAAATGAAAAGGATGCTGCCTCTGAAGAGCTTAATGCGATCATAAGCTCGTCTTAGTATAAATAACGAGAATCGGAGTAATAATTGTGTAGGTTCAAAAAACCTGGCAACCCTTAGCAGCGTACCACCCACACGCCGAAGAGAAGAAGCATCCACACAGCTGTGATTGCTAAATTAAACATTGTTTCGGCAGTTGCCTTAAAATATGAACAATACCTGCTGTCCGGCCATGAGACTAGTGATGGGCTTCGAAAAACAGTAGGTCTAGTTTTTTATGAGTTTTATGGCTAGTTCTGGAAATCAATGCCATCTCTACATTTGAAGTTCCTATTGTGATCGAGTGAAAATTAAGGACGACTTGCGCAACGATGCCTAAACGTATTTAGTGGCTAAATATGATTTAGAGAGTTGTCAAATCATACAAATAGGTACGTCAAATTTAAACATGTTTAGTCGCTAACTACGTTTAGGGATGCAAGCTGGGCTGTGTTTTTCTTTGCTACAAAAATATCGAAAACCATTATTAAAGGTTCAATATTTATCCTACCACAATCTACGGAATGGAAGAAAATTTAACTAAAATTATTTAGCTTAAAATGTTCTTGTAATTTACCTACACAAGAGGTAAGGGGTTTTTAAAGAAATACCTTCCTTATTAATAAAACCTTGCATGAAACTCGCGACTCACCGTGGTAAAGCTGGTAGCTTTTAATAAACCTATAACATTCTCGTGAAATCCAGTCCATCCAAAGGTTGTCGCTTTCGCGACAATGATCGCTTTTAGCGATAACACCGCCACTTTTATTTCTGCTTCTATTGTTATCTGTTTTTATATTGTTTTTTTTAATTTAAGTGTGTTATAGCGTTATATATACGAGTATCTATCTAAAGTGTTATCAAAGTTACTCTGACAGATTCCAAATTCTTCATAAAGTTCTATCAAAATTCGTAGAATATACAGGAAGCTGTAATAAGGTTTAATGAATCACTCTGAATAGATAGTTATACAGAAAATCAAAACAACATAAATGTACAATGTGCTGTCTTATCGCTTAAATCGAATTCTTCCAGACAACCTTAAGAATATTGCTGCACTATTTTTTATAAAGTTACTAGATGACCCGCCGAACTTCGTACCGCCTTGACATGCATATAACGCGGGCTGTCAATTTACGTCACCCTGGTAGAATTGTCAATTGTTGTCCCCGGCCATCATTATATATGAGAAAATGAATTTTCTTCGTAATTTCTTTTTGCGTGAATTTTTCCAATATTTTAATAGTTATTCTGCTATTTGGGGCGGGGAGACAAATCCAATAAATCAAAGATCATCAAAATCGGTCCAGCCTTTCTTGAGTTATAAATGGTGTAACTAACCCGTTTTATATATATATATTTACAACCATACTTAACCATAGACAAAATTACGTTTAGCTGTCATTTGCGTTTTGTTATTGGTATAACAATAACAAAACAGATGCGTTTTTGTTAAACCACGTTTTATAGTGACTTGTATTCTCTTTGACATTTTATGTCACGTCACATGGGAACGCGGTTGAACGGGATAAAAAGTATCCTATGTCCGTCTCCTGGTTCTAAGCTACCTCCCCACCAATTTTCAGCCAAATCGGTTCAGCCGTTCTTGAGTTATAAATAGTGTAACTAACACGACTTTCTTTTAAATATATAGGTATATAGATAAGTAAATTATTTGATCACTACCTCAGCTGATAGTAAGTAATGATAAGGTCAAATAGGAAGCTTGCTTCACTGATAATGTATTCAATCTAGACTTGAAGACTCGTTACACTGAAACTAGTATATTTGTCCAGACCTAGTGCTAAACTCCAGAAGGTATTGCAAGCTCTATATTTTCAGCATTCAAGCAGGACGCTGTTTGCCTAAATTTTGTGTACGACGTCCTAATAGTCTTGATGCATGATCAAAATATCATCAACATCATCATCATATCAGCCTCAAGACGTTCACTGTTGAACATAGGCCTCGCCCATAGATTTCCAGAGCGACCGATTTAGTGCGGCCTGCACCCAACGACTTGGAAATAACAATCGTCTCTTAATCAAGGTCCGATCGATAAGGAACCGATAGGATCTGCAACACTACTATACGCTCTTAGACCGGAATCATCGATGTGGGGTATAAGGTTGCAAGACTGAAATGGGAATAGGCAGGTCATGTCATGCGAATACACCTTGAAAGGTGTAGTAAGAAGTAAGTGGTGTCTCTCTCACTCTCCACTCATATTCCTCTGTCGTCACTCTATTTATTATTTACTAGCTGATCTGCCCCGGCTTGGCACGGATTATTAATAAATTGTCAGTCATGGTTTGTATGACTTTTGAGTTAGTGATCTGTAGAAGGTGCTAGATATAATGTTGGATAATTATTTTAAATCTTATTGTTATATAAATATGTCAAGGTATCCGTGAGGTCAACACTGGCCTCGGCCGAAGACCAGAGCTGCAGTATGGCAACATGCTGTAGCAAATGCTGTGTTGAGGATCCTTTCGCCACCACACTTTTAATTTTTATAAGATTATATTTTTAGTGACATTTGTTTCTGTGTCCATTTGTAGTGGTCTGAATAAATATTATTTCTTTCTTTCTTTTCTTCAACGAGGCAGACCACGAAAACGTTGGCGCGACTATCTGGATTGGTTCTACTCTGACTGGCAGGAGATTACTGCAGAACGCAAGAAATGGAAAGAAATGGGGGAGACCTTTGTCCAGCAGTGGGACAGTATAGGTTATTAAAAAAAATAAGGTAAGCAATACAGAGAATTAGTAAAATCTGTACTATAAAAAAAATCTATCCCTCCTTGCCCATGGTATCCTTTCTCTTTTTTTATGGAACCACGGGCAGATTTATTTACCCGTGATACACCTAGCTGGACTTACCACGTGCAGGTTGCATTTACAATGCAAACCAAAATGATAAACTTTAGCCCGACTCTTTATGATGTACGATGCTGCATCACCCACTACACAACAAACGTAGCATGTATTAAGTTAAGATCGAAAGTTGAATTCAAATTCGTAGGTCATTTTATTGTGTCTCCTCTACTATCCTTCTCTAGACTCCAAAATTTGCTGGAAAACAATTTATTTTAGGCTTGTCTTTTGCGCGTTTTTATTTTCTATCTTATGTGTAGGTGTTTTCTTGTAAAGATGGTCACAGAATCACTAATTCTACAGATTCTACAGAATCGTGACTTAAGAAACTTTACGGCATCCAGAATTTAGGTTTGTTTTTTAAATTAAATTGGTTGACAAAGATGCAGGCGAGTATTTGTATAGGAATTATGGACCAGAAGTCTGGAATAAAGATTTATTATTATATATAATATTAGTATTTTTAAAATTTTCGCGATCACTGTACATAATTAATGATTAAAACGGATATTTATCGCTTATGTACCTTTTTTATTTGTTATCCTAAAGTTTCGGCTGTGTTGCAACAGTCATGGTCTCGGGCTGACTGATATATAATATTGTTTTTTGCAAAGTATCAAAACATTCCATCCAGTCGCAGCTCGCCGTCCAAGCGACTTGGTCAGTTTCTTCCATCCGGCGAATTCGCAACTAATTGTGGCATTAAACAATAGAACCTCTTAGCAACAAGTAACACCAGCTTTGTAAGTATGAACAGCCATTGTTCGTACACAAAATGTTGCTTTTTTGTCGGTCGAACTGCCCACTTCGGACAATGCATTCAAAATACTGTGTTTGAGGTACTGTGCATTTTGCCGTAGACTCACCATAGTTATTTTAGAAGTATTAAACTATGTGGCCATACTTATGCACTACCTCTGTGTGAGAAATGTATTATTTGACATTTGCCGCATAAATTTTAATATAATCGATGTCACAGCGTTTATTCTATGTTTACTTATTGTACTTTTTGAAAAGGCACAAACCCAACTTGTTGTGCCCTTAAAGGGTATATGTACTTACTTCTAAGCTAAAAAATGTATGAATTGTAAAAAATGTACATGTAAGCAGAGTAAATGAATATAAATACGAAATTCTCATATATTTTAAATTTGATTCTGTGGAAATATGAAAGCCGATTCCCGTAATGAATTATTTTTAAATTCAAGTCACAAGCTAATCTCGATGCCAGTCAACGCAATGTTTGAACCGATCGATGTAGATCGCTATGCAACTGTAAATTCATTAAAGTTGAAATCACTAAAAATTGGGCACTGATATAATAACACAATGGAATGAATGAATGATAGAAAATACTTTTCACTCCACCTGCTCGACAATGTCAAATTATATGCCATGTAAACCTCACCGAAAGCAGGTGATTAAATCCCTACGGCTGAGCTGGGAGTAAAGTTGCACTGAATTTGTAAAGTGTAAAAGTAAAGTGATTTGAATTTGGAACCTCATCTGTATTAAAAGTTTAACCAAAGAGACCCACACAATAAAAACTTATTCATTAATCGAACTAACCTCTGCACAGAATGCACCAACCTATTTAGATTTGGTTTTTGATGTCTCGCAGAAAGTGTAGAAGAAAAAGTAGAGTATTCTCCTCGTGAATAAAGAATTTTGCATCTTGGGCGTGCTTATAAAAAAAAATCCATCGTCACGTTCGGGATTCAGTATACTTCTCTAAAGCTCACACAGTTAGTACAGATGTGGATGGAGTATTTAGGCATACATTACACTACTCAGAAGTACCTACTTACATTGGATAGTTGAAATAAGCATGTGTGTTTGTAGGTGTACAAGTGATCATGATCAATGTAATAAACATTATTTAGTACATTGGCTACTTATGTATGTATGAATCTTTAATGTTTAGTGTGCGTGTGTAGTGTTTTTATTGTAATTCCTTATTGTTAAAATAATGGTCCTATTTAGTGCGATAAGTGATTTACGATGTTAATCTATAAGTACAGTGTAAACTCTATATAACGACACTCAAGGGACTGAACATATTTTGACGTTATAGAGAGTTGTCGTTAAATGGAGAGAAGTAAAATCTGTATTAGAAAAAGAAACTAACTTCACTAATTCACTTCTACTAACAACAGTCTGCAGCTACACGTGCAAGCAATCCCATTTTGTAAACAAAAGAACGGATTTCTTATAAAGTTTGGTGTGTATGATGCCGACAGTCGAGTTTATTATGGTCTAGGATAATAAAACGACAAAAGGATATACACAGATGCGCAGTTTTTACTAATTTGGCAATTTAAAAAGAACTTTTTATTACAAATTGTTGTCGTTATTGAGAGTGGGTGTAATGCTATACAGAGTGTACCATTGTATGCAAGACAAGCTAAACCAACCAAAGCCGAGTGATTTCGACGCTTTAGAGAGTTTGTCGTTAAAACGAGTGACGTTACATGGAGTTTACACTGTATTTGAATTAAAAAATGTAAATCCTTTATTGGCTGTTAGTTTTATCTTAAGGTACACATGTAAGTAGATATTATACTAAGAGCTGTGGATTTTGTTCGAAATAAAATAAAATTTAGCGCCCGTGACGCAAGACACTGCTTTATCCCCTCGTTTAATAATCTACTATAATTGTACACCATTAAAATTAAAATTACAAATAAAATAGAAGACACTTAGCAAATGGTAGAATGTCTTACCTATCGATTAGGAATTTTTACTTTAGAACATTTTGGGTGGACTGGTTGAAATAGGTATTTGAAAATAATTTCAATTTTAATCAAATAACAGTGGCAATACAAGGCAAGAAAAAACACAATAAATTATATAAAATGACAAAATTAAAAAAATACATGATAATGTTTGTTAATCTACAGAGTATCTATATAAAAGAAAGTCAGGTTAGTTACACCATTTATAACTCAAGAACGGCTGGACCGATTTTGATGATCTTTGATTCGTTGCCCGAATAGTTGCGATCTTCGCCCCGAATATCAGAATAACTATTAAAATATCGGAAAAATTCACGCAAAAAGAAATTATGAAGAAAGTTCATTTTCTCATACATAGATACAGCTAATGATTGCCGATTGACAATTCTACTGGGGTGACGTACATTGCCAGCCCGCATCATATGCTTGTCAAGGCGGTACGAAGTTCGGCCAGGTCAGCTAGTTAAAATATAAATAAACTTCCAAAACTCTAGCAGTAGACAAAAGTTGATGTCATATGGTGGAAGATCCTCGAATGGATGGATTTCCTGGATTTCGTGGAGTTTCTAGCTAACTGATATTAAAATACAAATCCAAACAACAAAATGAGATAATAAACATTTCAATCACGAAAAGCAGATTTTAATTAATTAAGTACATTGAACGCTAAAACATCACTTGCCTTTCAATGTTTCGCAGACAAAGCTCAAAGTGTATTATTATTATAGACAAATCGAAACAAAACAGAATTATGTGCTAACATAATAAAAACATTGCCATTCCATATTATTCCGAAATAATAGAGGAATAAAGTTAAAAATTGTTTGGTGATTTATTCGAGTTGTGGCTTTGTGTTTCGGACAGGGAGTATAATAGGGGATGGAATGGGCGTGTCCGCGGCTCGTCGCAAATATAATCAAGAATAGAATGTACAATAGAGAGGCTGCATTTGATTTATTCATTTATCGATTTATATATGATTTAAAAATGCTATGAAAGTGCTACGAGCTACGAATTGCTACGTAATCGTCTCGTAGCAAGTTTTTAGAGTTCAAGTGAAGTTGAGTGGTTTAACCCCACTAATATCCCACTTATAATAATGTTACGAGCTGAGGGTTCGGGATAAAATACCTAGTCAGGTCATAAATTCTGTCACATGTTTAATATAAAATAATTGAAACAAGTTTATTCATTATGTAACCATTTATATACCAAAATGAACTTAACAAAACATAGATTCTTATGACACTAAAGTTTATTCAAAATGACCTCCGTGATTTTGAATACAGGCCTTCAATCTGCGCGGCCAGTCGTCTATCGCAGCACGAACGAGGTCCATGTCAATATCGGCGGCTGCCTTAATTAAGGATGTCTTGATTGACTCCAAATTGGGATGAGGCTTTGAACACGCCTTTTCCTCCAAGTGTTGCCATATCTTGTAATCTAACGGATTCAAATCTGGACTGGATGAGGGCCAGTGTTCGTGCCGGATGAAGTCGATTTCACGCGCCGCCAGCCAGTCTTGTGTGCTCTTCGCTCTATGAGCTGGCGCCGAATCTTGTTGGAATACCCAGTGCCTGTTATTGAACATGGTATGAGAAACAGGTTCCACAAGGTTCGTCAGGACTGTATTTTGATACACAACTGCATTAGTTTTTACACCTTTCTCACAAAAATGTACCTCTGTTAAGCCCCAATAAGAAACTTCCAACCATACCATGAGCGAGGATGGAAAATGACCTCGTTGGACACGCGGAATACGGTTGCTCGCTTCTTCACTACTGTGTGCGTACACCTTATCATTTTGTTTGTTCTAGCTCTCTTCTACGGTAAAATTTTTTTCATCCGAAAAAAGAATTTCCCGATATTTTTTTCCCGCGTACCGCTTCAACAAAGCGCGGCATCTCTTCAGTCTCAGGTCCATTAGACGAGCATTCAAACGATGTCCTGTTTTTATTGGATATGCCCGAAGCCCTAAGTCTTCATTTAACACCCTTTTCACCGTGGTTCTGCTTAACCCCATCTGAAGGGCCAACAGTTTCTGCTTACGTTTGGGATTTCTTTGAATTCGCGCCTTCACAGCTTTTATCACTGCTGGAGTCCTAACAGACCGAGGGCGACCACTTCTTGACCTATCATCTACACTAGAGTCTTCATTGTATCGTTTGATGGTGCGATAAACGAATCTTTTGGTTATATTCAAATTTTTCAGTATGTCAAAAATTTGAATTGGCGCGTAACCGCAACGATGCAACGCAATAACTGCAACACGGTCTTCTTTAAGCGTCCACTCCATATTTAAAAATGAGTAAAATTCTAAAAAGTGTACATTTTTATTTTCATGACCAGTTCGAAATTCGAATTCTATAAACTTTTTTGTGGCCAGCATTCTAAAAGAAAAGTTTTTACTGTGTGACAATACTAATGACCTGACTAGGTAATTAAAATGAATCTAACCAAAATAACACTTTTATTCAACACTAAAATGATAAATACACGATCTTAATTACAAGGATTCACAACAAACTAAATCACACCACTGTTACACAATAAACCACTAAAAGTCACTGAAATGTTCGCACGTATCGCCAAATCAAGACTTGCTGCGGACGTCTCTGCGCACTATTTATACTGAACATTATTTCCAGAACCTTCCACTAGTATCTAGAAAAGTGTAGGTATTTCGACTGGCTTATATTTCTTAATCTGTGCAACTGTAGGTTAAAACGTGGTATGTAGGTATATTCCATACCAAGTATTACCTATTCTGTGACACAGTAGGTATAACATCGAGGAAAGCCTACTATTACTTATTCTGTAACGCCTCGGCGTAGCAATAAAATTATAAACACGAAAGTCTGTATGGATATATGTGTGGATGTTTGTTACTCTTTTACGCAGAAACCACTGAATGGATTTTAATGAAATTTAGTATGTACGTAGATTTTAGCCTGGATTAACACATAGGCTACTTTTTATGTAGTTTAAAATAAAATTATATCATATACATAATTTCTGCGCGCTATATGGCCTGCCCATTGCCACTTCAACGTGCTAATCCGTCAGGCTATGTCGGTGACTTGAGTTCTCCTACGTATCTCCTCATTTCTGATTCGATCCCGTAGAGAAACCCCGAGCATAGCCCTTTCCATAGCTCGTTGAGCGACTCTGAGCTTCTTCATAAGGGCAATAGTGAAGGACCACGTCTCGGTTCCATATGTCATCACTGGTAACACACACTGATTGAAGACTTTCGTCTTAAGGCACTGAGGTATGTTGGACGAAAAGACGTTGCGAAGTTTCCTAAACGCTGCCCATCCGAGTTGGATTCGACGATTGACCTCTTTCTCGAAGTTGGACCTACCTAATTGGACTGTTTGTCCTAGGTATACATACGCGTCGACAACTTCAAGAGCCGAGTTCTCAACCATAACCGGGGCAGGGACGACATGGACATTCAACATGATTTTCGTCTTGTCCATGTTCATTTTAAGTCCTACCCGTTGGGAGACTCGATTGAGGCCTTCGAGCATCGTGCTGAGCTCTTCCATCGACTTTGCCATGGCCGATGGGGCCGGAAAGTTATCGAATGGAGGCCACGGACCGGCAAGCGCAGCGTAGGACGAAGTTATCGAATGGAGGCCACGGACCGGCAAGCGCAGCGTAGGACGTCCACCTACAAGATGGGCAGACGACTTGGTAAGAACCGCAGGTCGGCGTTGGATGCAGGCCGCTTCCAACCGCAGTTCCTGGAGATCAATGAGGGAGGCCTTTGTCCAGCAGTGGACGTCCTACGGCTGATATGATGATGATGATATACATAATTTTAATAAGTTTTATTAACCCCTTTATTATACACTAGTAGAGTGCCCGCGACTTCGTCTGCATTCAGTGTACTACAGATTGTTTTTACAGGTTTTTATTTTGGGGCTTCTGTCTTAGTGATCAATATGATCATTATCTCTACCTGAAATTACTTTCTGCTTAACACAGCGTCTAAATACAAAGCAAATAGTTTTTTTGCTATTTGCACTAAAAAAATCCTTCTTTCTTCTTTCCTGCTTTTTATACCTCCTGTTGATGGAGCAAGCGTATGATTCACCTGATGTTAAGTGGTAACAATTGCCTATAACAAAGTATTGCCTAGTAGATGACGCACCTTAGAAGCGTGCCGTAAGATGCACTTCCATGCGTCCATAAACTTGAGGCATACAGATGTAAAACCTCATGTGCCTGTAATTTCACCAGCAACCATGCACTCCAACCCGAAACATAACAATGCTGCTTGGTGGCAGGTATGAAATAGGTATGGTAGTAGTACTCTCCCGGATGAGCCCTATTACAAGGAGCCCTACTACTAAAAATTGAGTGGTTTCACCTTATTTAAAGAAAAAATACTGGAAATTCCACACACCGCCATCTAGCCCCAAACTAACCAAAGCTATGAGAACCAGATAACTGATAGAATACCTACCTATACAATTTTTTTTGTAAATACTTATAATATATAGAAAAATACCCCAACTTGGCATAAATAAATAAAATAAATAATGCTGGAAATTTCACACAACGCTATCTAGCCCCAAACTAAGGAAGCTATGAGAACCAGATAACTGATAGAATACTTATACATTTTTTTGTACATACTCACTGAAGCTGCAACGCGGGCCAAGTACCAGCAAACCAAGGGAGCACATATTGCCCAATCGCGTAGTGGACACTTGGAATCGGTTACCAGAGTCAATGATCAGTGAACGCTTTTAAAAACAGACTGGACAAATATTTTAAGCGCACTGACAATAAATAAGATATACAAGGTGGGCCAAAAGAAATCACTCTATGGGAAGATGCTCTCATTTTTGCAAATGGCCGCCAATGTCAAATCTGTTTTGACATTTGTGGACTAGACAGATACAGAATATAAGTGAACAAGCCATGGAGTGATACACTCCCCAAGAACGCGGAATAATCGTGTCTATTTTTTGGGTAACAATTCGTCTATGGCGCGAATTCCGTCGCCGATTCCCCGGCCGACCGACACCGACTTCGCAAACACTGCGCCGTTTGGCCACTAACCTTGAAGAGTATGAGACCACACAAGATGTTGACGAGAGTAGCCGGCCCCGGAGTGTCCGTTCTGACAAGAATATCGCCGCTGTTGCCGAGAATGTCGAGCTGTCGCCGGAAACATCGACTAGACGCCATGCCACGCAATTAGCCATCAGCCGGACGTCCCTAAGGCGAATTTTGGTCAAAGATCTGCGCATGTTCCCGTACAAAATCCAGCCCGTGCATCAACTGCTGCCTGCCGACCGCCAAACGCGCGTAACCTACGCCCAAGCCATTCTCAATCTCGAGGAAGAAGTGGACGATTTTTCGACCAAAATCAAAATGAGCGATGAGGCTCATTTCCACCTCAGCGGGTACGTGAACAAGCAAAACTATCACTTCTGGGGCACCGAAAATCCACAAATGATGCACGAGGAGTCATTACATCTGCTCAAAGTGACTGCATGGTGCGCTGTTCACGCTGGAGGAGTCATCGAGCCATTTTTTTTCAAGAATTCCGCTGGCCAAACGACAACAGTGGACGGTGTGTGCTATAGGGTCATGTTGACCGAGTTTTTTCTGCCGCAATTGGACGAATTAGGACTGAGGGATATGTGGTTCTAACAGTACGGAGCAACAGCACACACTGCGCGTGCCACAACCGATATTCTGAAGGCAGCGTTCCCGGGTCGCCTCATCTCTCGTTTTGGCGATTTGCACTGGCCCGCAAGATCACCCGATTTAAGCTTTCCAGACTTTTTGTGGGGTTTTTTGAAGTCCCGTCTTTACGTGAACAAGCCCGAGACTCTGGAGTCCCTCAAGGACAACATTCGACACGAGTGCGAGAATCTGTCACCAGAAGTTCGCGCTGAAAAATGCCATAAAACGAGCCCGTATGGCAATCAATTGTGACGGCGCTCATTTGGCCGATATAATCTTCTCGACTTGACTAATAAAATTCTAAAGGTTCAAATAAACATAATCATAAAACAGAATCAAAGTTTATCATTTAGAAAAAAAAGAGAGCCTAACAACATCGGATGACTTCTTTTGGCCCACCTTGTACACGCATCAGCTCTAAAAGCTGCCTGTGTATTACAAATAATAATAATACTTACTTATTATAGGAAAATACCTAAACCTGGAACAAATACCTCTAGACCATTCAATTTGACCCGCAGCGGGAATCGAACTCGCAACCTCCTGCGTCTCAGTCGGCTATTTGCCCACTGTACCACGGAGGTCGTCAATCTTAAATGATTATGTGTAGAATGCTACTCCTCCCCGCCGTTGTTCACTAATCAACACTGTTCGGAACACAGCGCTCTCACACAATGCCGCTATTACATTTGCTCAATAATTGCCGCCAACGCCCTCTGTCGGCATTCAGATCTCATCGAAAGGTACACTTTGTATCGAGAGTTTCAACGAGAAAACTTTGGTATCATCAATTTTATAAAACGTCATTTCAAAGTCCATCCATTCATTGCTGTTCAGAAAACTATATGCTTCGCTTCTTCAAAAGAATAAGTTATTGTTGAAAAATTACTTTTTCAAAACAAGCTTTTATCAAATTCATTATCGGAACTGCAAGCAGATTCAAATGAGCCCAAACACTATTGTCTTTCCATTTCTTTATTTTCTCGATGACAGCTCCTGTGAAAACTTGAACGAGCGTCTTTTTTACATTATGTATGCATTATTTTATAAAAATATGACGCTTACGCACGTACAAGGTTATACCAGAGTCGGAGAAACTGATAGGGATGGAGTTATCGATAAACGTAACACGATAACAGACCCGATATTTTTTTTACAATATGTAAGAAACTAAACTACTGCCGGATACTTTTATACAAATTTATTAACTAATATTATATTTCATTACAAGATGTTACACGTATTCATTCTTCATTGATAATGCCAACTTCTTTAAAATTTTCGAAGCTGTTGTAAAATAAGTAGGTATAGGTACCTAGGTACTCGACAATGAAACGAAATAATTATAACGACAGGTAATCGTTATTTATTTATATTAATTAAAATCTGATGAATCGTCACTGTCACTCGATGAGCTCTCCCCATGAGGTCACAACACTTCAACTATCAAATTAGAACTGTCATCGAGAAAATAAAGAAATGGAAATAGTATAGTAGCCAACTATAATAAATTCAGAAGTTCCGTTACCTAGCATCCATTTCCATCATGAGACCACCTCCATGGTACCATATTATTGCTTTGTCACCGAAGTTACATATGTGTTCCAAATTTCAGCTCAATCGGTTGTGTGGAACGGGTTTAAAATTCAGTTGCAAGATTCCACCCGGACAAACATACATACATACATTGCAAGTTAATAAAAAGCTTCTAAAAAATAAATGAATAAATCTTTTTTTTTAATTCCTCCTAGCGTTCGCACAAGCTTATGGCCCACCTAATGTTGTGTGGTAACCATCGCCAATAACAAAGTATTGCCTCGTATGTCACGCACCTTAGAAACGTGCCCTACGATGCACTGCTCTGCGTCCATAAACTTGAGGCATACAGGTGTAAAGCCTCATGTGTCTGTAATTTCACCGGCAACCATACCTTTCAAACCGAAACACAATAATGCTGCTTAGATATAAATGTATAAATATATCTATTTAATGCTCAAAAAAAACGGCCAAGTGCGAGTCGGACTCGCCTATGAAGGGTTCCGTAGCAGCAAGTAACATAATATACAAGGTCTTGTAGTTCGTTGTAACTTTTTTTTATATCTGAGTTGATTGAAATAAAGGTAAATTACGGTTTACGATTTATGATGTATTAAAAAAAACTACTTACTAGTTCTACTTCAAACCAATTTTCGGTGGAAGTTTGCATGGTAATACATACATCATATATTTTTTTTAGCTTTATCATTCTCTTATTTTAGAAGTTTTTTTGGGGGGGGGGGGGGGGCACACATTTTACCACTTTGAAAGCGTCTCTCGCCCAAACTATTCGGTTTAGAAAAAAATATATTAGAAACCTCAATATAATTTTTGAAGACCTATCCATAAATACCCCACACGTATGGGCTTGATGAAAAATATTTTTTTGAGTTTCAGTTTTAAGTATTGGGAACCCCCAAAATTTATTGTATTTTTCTATTTTCGTGTGAAAATCTTAATGCGGTTCCCAGAATACATCAATTTATCAAATTTCAACTGTATAGTTTTTATAGTTTCGGAAAAAAAGTGGCTGTGACATACGGACGGACAGACAGACAGACATGACGAATCCATAAGGGCTCCGTTTTTTGATATTTGGCTACGGAACCCTAAAAAAACACTAAATTGCAAGATACACAAGAGAAAATAGGCAAGAATTAGAAATATTCTTACAATAGTATAAGACAAAACATTCTAATTTATTATTTAGATTATTCATTCGATAATTATGTATTGCGGTGGCTGGGACTAAATAGGGGGAGTTTTTTCGAAATAACACTATAATTTGGGTTATGAGACTGAAATAAAGTAAGGGTAAAATAAAATCATTTTTTATTGTTCTCATTGAGGTCCGGATTCAGTTGGATGGAGGACTATAGGTGGATGTGTTGATTTATTTGTGGCGTTCAGGATCGAGACACATTAGTCCTTCTTCCATTCTTTAGAAGCAGCAAGCACGTTATCCAAGACATGGCCTCTTTTCAGGCGCTTTGTATCCGAACGGGATAAAAACACGAGATCAAACCAATTACATATTTTTCAACACACTTGCTCGTAAAGTAAGCCTTATTATATCGTTCTTAGGGCCATAAACCGAACTATAACACACACGTGCATAATAATATTACACACTAGTGCATAATAGAATTATCCCTACAAAGTTAAGTTAGTACCTAACATTAAATTATATGCGAGTAAACAGACCATTTTCAACTCAACCGGGTAATACAGTTTTTTTTGTAACAACAAAGAGGTTTTATGCCGCTGAAAATCCATTTACATTTTTGGAATAAAAATCCAATATCGTTTTAAAAATTGTATATTCACCAATTGTTTTTTCTTCTCAAGTGTGTTGAAAAAGTGCGTATGAAACTCGTAAGCAACTTGCTCACTAGATTTAGATAACATTACCTTTACTAGGCACTCGGCTGATTTACGCCCGAGCCTGCGGCTCGGGCTGCAACCCACAGCCTCGTGTATAATGAGCAACTTAGCTCACTTGTATCATAATATACTATTGTGCACTATTGATTTTCACTACACGCAAAGGTTATCTGGGAAATAATATTTTTAGTATTAAGTTCGCCTCTGTACCATCACTCTAATATTAAAAACACGAAGTTTGGATATTTCTTTGTTACTGAATCACGTATTGAACCGATTTCAATGAAATTTGTTAGGTAGATAGTTTTGACCTGTATTGAAATATAGGCTACCTTAATTATTGATTAAAACGGTTGTTTATCACGTGTGTACCTTTTTTATTTGTTATCCCGACGTTTCGGCTGTGTTGCAACAGTCGTGGCTACGGGTTGACTGGAGTACTTGGTGTTCAGAATAAGAAATGTCCTCGTTCATATTACGACACACTACACTAACGATATCTACGCACTGAGACGACCGATCACGACGCGCACACCTAGCAATCACCGGGTTGCAGGACGCTGAGAGTCTATAGCCATCTTCCCGATTGAAATTTGATTTTTTTTTATTTCAATCGCTTCACGAACCATTCTCTTGTAATAATGGCGTTCACTAGAGGGAACCTTAAACCTTTTTGGAAAATACTATAGGCTAACTTTTTTGACAAACCACCTGCGAAGCCGCGGGTGGAAACTAGTAATTTATATAATGCAATCAAACTTTCTCAATTAGCTCTTTTAATTAGTATTTTATATTACGGACCAGCTTTAGAAGAGATTTTTTGAAGAACTTTTTAAGATAAGGCTTCTAAGCCAATGAATGATATTATACAAAAAATATCTAATGGAGTCCTACTATTCAAACCATGTCACCCAAAATCGTAATTTAGAAACATATCAAATGCCTAACAGATTTAACACAATAGCTAACCAGGTGAATACCGAAAGGCTTTCAATCAACCCTTAATGAGTAAAAGCCACAAACCTACGGACGGTAACCTGTTTAATCTTCCATTATGGTCTAATGACGTTTTAGGATACATGTATAATAATGTACCGCTGAAATAGTCTGAATAAATCAACGGAAGATTGATATAAACCGTTTAATCTCTGAAGTACATTATAGTAACTTCATCATCATCATCATCCACAGCCTGACTTCACCTATTGTTGGGTATAGGCCTCCCCAAGTTTGTGCCATCCACCACGATCCTGCGCTAGTCTCACCCACTGACGGCCCGCGACCTTTACGATGTCGTCCTCCCATCTCGCTGCTGATCGTCCTACCCTTCTATACCCGCTCCTCGGCCACCATTCAGTCACTGTCCTGCTCCATCTGTCATCACCAAGTCTAGCCAAGATTCCCGCCCAAGACCATTTGAGCTCCATAACTCGAATCCCAACGTCATGAACCTTCGTTCGTCTACGGATCTCGACGTTTGGAACTTGATCTAACAGTCTGATGCCAAGCATGGTCCGCTCCATGGCCCTTGTGAAACTCTTAACCTGTACACAGCCTCCTGCGTGAGCGTCCACGTCTCGGCACCGTAGGTCATGGTGGGTAGAACACGTTGGTTGAATAAGCGGATCTTCAGACACTGTGGAAATTTAGGCGACTTAAGGATGTCGTCTAACTTGCCGAATGCAGCCCATCCCAATTGGATGGGTAACTTACCGTTTGTTTAATATTTCTTAATTTATGTATCGATTTTCTAAAAAGCTTAACAAAGGTATAAGATAATACTAGTTCGCATTTAGTTCGCATATCCACTATTATTAAAGAGTCATAAAGAATTTTCTATCTATCTACTATCAGTTAATTAAAGCCCGCTTTGATTAAGGTACTCAAAATGTCAGCAGAGATTCGTTTTATCTCCTTCTGGTTAAATTAAATGTTTCCAAACGAGATCCATTTTATGCTTATCTGCGATCACAAACGGCAAATTAGCATGAAGCTGAGTTGTGAGAGTTAATTACTGAAAATGTTTCTGTTTCGGATAGAGTTTATCTGTTTAATTTTATCCAATTGATAAAATTCATTGGTATTAAATAAATGGTAATATTTTTCTACCGTTTCTTCTGTGTAATATTATTATTATTTATTATTAGCCCACTGTGACCCACGGTGTCCCACTGTGTCCCACTGTGTCCCTCTGTGTCCCACTGTGTCCCCTTTTCAAAATCTTACAATTTAGACTTAATTTATTTTCTGTATTGTTATGTATTCTAAAAGGATCATAAAAAACAACCAGCCTTGTTTTCTTGCCTTTCTTTCCTGGCTTGGTCGCGAAGCAATAGGCAGTAAAATTGACGTTTCAAAGTGATCCTTGTGATTTTAATGAATAAAAGATTTTGACTTTGACTGCTTGGCAAAGGCCGCCCACAATTCTTTCCAGACACTTATTTTAAGCGCTAAGATGGTCCAGTCAGCTCGGAAATTAGTAAGCTCATCCCTCCATCTCTTCTTTGGTCTGCAACGACGTCTTCATGCTGTGTCGGGGTTCCACTCGGCTGTATATTATAGTCTTGTAAATTTTAATTATTGTATGTTATATCTGTTAATAATTATATTTGTATGTTTTAAATAAATAGTTAGTTATGAATTGTATGACTAGTTTGTGTGTTAATCTCGAAATGAAGTTTATTACATCATCATCATATCAGCCGCAGAACGTCCACTGCTGGACAAAGGCCTCCCTCATTGATCTCCAGGAACTGCGGTTGGAAGCGGCCTGCATCCAACGCCGACCTGCGGTTCTTACCAAGTCGTCTGCCCATCTTGTAGGTGGACGTCCTACGCTGCGCTTGCCAGTCTGTGGCCTCCATTGGAGAACTTTCCGGCCCCATCGGCTATCTGTTCTGCGCGCTATATGGCCTGCCCATTGCCACTTCAACGTGCTAATCCGTCGGGCTATGTCGGTGACTTGAGTTCTCCTTCGTATCTCCTCATTTCTGATTCGATCCCGTAGAGAAACCCCGAGCATAGCCCTCTCCATAGCTCGTTTATTTCGTCGAAAGTTTATTTATAAGTAAAAACATAGTATTGAAACAGATTAAGTTTTCCCTTAATACAATCTGGGTCTCACTAAGGTAAGAGTGAATAGGTGTCTTGTAGGTCTTTTCCTAAAATTAGGTAGGCACGTAAAGAGCTGTTATTATTACACAAGTATGAATTGACATTGTGAATTGTCATAATGGGTAGTCTTGAGCCAAAACAGAGGCCACATCAAGAACAAATTTTACATGAAAGCTGTATATGTACTTCATGTATATAGGGGTGTTTGATAATATACGCACAAAAATGAAAGGGGTTATTTTGATGAGCATAATAAATAAATTAGTGAAATGTTTACCATAGAAATGTGAAATTTATTTTGGCATGTAAATACAAACACTTTACTAAACTTATGTTGGGATATTGCATAATGCTTGTCATCTAACCACAAATACTGTATTGGTGACATCTCGAGATATCTCTTGTTGTCCCTTTCTAATCCAAAACCCGCAGCTATTTCCGAAAGAGATATCAAATCGGCCTTTATTTTTGGATGTCGATTGCAAGAGTAGGCAGTAAGTTTTATATTGAATTAATAACCTAAACTTAGTCGATTTTCTTTAAAATTTGATAATATAACTAGTAGTTTTGTTATTCGAGAAGTCTTTTTTATGATTTGAGAAACCGTCACTTGAATATCGTCAGTATATAACCCAACACCCTGTATATTTATCTGGTAATTTTTGGTTAAAAAAGCACCCACTTCCAGAAATAATGCTATCTGATCACGCTCATAAGAAACTAGTATCTTAGATGTTTTGGTACAATAAACACTATTTTATTGTTGGTAGCCAAGCGCTTGACCACTACTTCACACACCTGGATGGTAAGTGATGGTGTAGTCGAAGATGGAGCACGCTTGCCTAAAAAGACTTCACTCTGGATACTTGTTCACTCTGGAAATATCTCAAAACTGAACTATTTTAATAAAGTCTGTTTTCGGAAAATCATCACACTAATATTATAAATGCGAAAGGTTGGATGTTTGTTTGTTTATTACTCAATCACGTCGTAACAGCTGAGCCAATTTTGATGAAATTTAGTATGTATGTAGATTATAACCTGGATTACCACATAGGCTACCTCTTATCCCATAAATCAGTTCTGATAAAAATGGGGTGTCAAGTCAAGTTGCAACAGCGAGTTATGCTTTATTACTAGGCTACCTACACATTTATGGTGGGTTCCTATACCTGTCGGTAACCGACTACGACTCGTATCTCCTTGAAAAAGTGTCAAACTAGTGTCAAACTTTTGACACGTATTCAATGAAAAACGTGTCGTAGCTGGTTACCGACGAATATAGAAACCCACCATTAGTAGTGCAACGCGTACGAAGTCGAGGCCACCAGCTAGTAGTACATATAATATAACAAACACTACCTGGAAACTAAAGCTACTTTCAGAAGTGGCCTCTTAATTTTTAGATACAATCCCATTTTTCTTTGTCTTATCTACCGTAAGTGTGAAAATAAGAAACTACATAGGTACATATATACCCGCGTCTGTGCAATTCACTAATAGATAGATAGCATTTGCTTTTGACTAATCTTACCGAACTGTAATTAAAAGATTGCTGGGTTTCCAAACATAACCAGTGCCTTTCGGTAGGTACACTGAGCAATGAAATTGGTCTAGCTCCAACTATATTAGTACTAAGTATATTCTAACGAGGTAAAATTTTATTGTAAGTTTGTATTTAATAGGTAATCACTGAAAATACAGAACCGATTTTAAAAAATATTTCACTGGTAGAAAGGAGTGTATATTTTATTTTTTATAACGATCCTAAAAACTAAGGTCTTAACGCGCCGACAAACACTGAGCGCAAATTCAATTCGGCCACGTCAAAAACTTCGGCCAGAATATCGCTATCCCTGTTTAGTGACGAAGTTTAGCCACGCAGAGCGACAGTGATAGCAATAGAATGATTCTAAATTTGATTAGATTTTGACCGTGTTCCGTAATACCAAAAATGATGACTGAAAACTTGTTGTATTTTTCTCATTGTGTTCTTATTCTGTAACTAGACGATATAATCTATGTTCCCATGACTAGGATACGTAAGATGTTGTTGTTTTTAATACGAAACAATTAGGTTGAAAACAGGTTACTGTTTAACTGCACGTAAAAACATGCAGAATGCGATACGCTTCTATTTCATTTTAGGTAAGTATTTTGATGTAATATATGGTTGGGAATCTAGATAAATACTATTCAAATTAAAATAATACCTTATTAAGGTAGAAATATGCTCCAATTAGAAATGATCTTGCTAGTACGTGTTGTATGAGCAATTGTCCCTCCGGTGCCCCCTTAACAAAAAAATATTATAACGTATTTAAATAAATCTTAGACAAAAACGAGTGTGCTTTATACCACACGACTGAAGTAAAACTTCTTTAGCTCCATATATATATATATATTTCTATCTTCACTGACTTATATCTCCCTCTCAACTTCCGTTCGCCTCGCCCGTATCACTCATTTCGTAACACTCTCGTCACGCATTCACCAGCTTACGCTCCAAATCAAGCGTGCATAAAAAGTTTTACTTCAAAAATGTTAAGGTTGTTTTTTAAACAAGCGTTGAACAGTTGTTTAACTTTGTTGTGGTTTGTTACCGTATCGTAAAGATCGTATTCGAGTTCACATCACCTTTGACGACCTCCGTGGTGCAGTGGGGAATAGCCGGCTGAGACTTAGAAGATAGCGGGTTCGATGCGGGTTTGCATGATCTACAGATATTTTTTCCGGGTCTGGTTGTTTCTCTATGTGTTATAAGTATGTATTTACAAAAAAAATGTATATAAGTATGCTATCAGTTATCTGGTTCCCATAATAAGCTCTGCTAGGTTTGGGGCTAGATAGCGCTGTGTGAAATGTCGAGCAATATTTATTATTTATTCCAGTCAAAAATTGCATTTACAGGTTTAGATATAACATGTTACTGTGTTATCAACGAGTTATGTGACTCGCAGAAACTCTTGGAAACAATAGTTGCAACGCGTAACACTGTGAAACAATTTGGTGTGACTCGTTGGGAATCCACGTATTAAATCTCGGGAGGGTTTTTTGAGCAGTGGACGTCCTATTGCTGATATGACGATGAGATACCAACGCGTGGTTAAGGATTAATTGAATAATATTGAATAAATAATAACAATATAATTGAATAAATAGGATAATATAATTGAAATATTCATTGACTGGTTTATTTTGTTGTATGTTTTCTTATTGTACAAAAGCGCCCTCTGTAATCCGTAGTTTGCGATGCTCGTAAATGGCAAACAAGTATTAAGTGCCTAGTTTTTAAGACCTTATTGTACACTTTTTTATGCAAATAAACATCTTATTATCTTGATTTGACATTCTTTATAATATAATCAATGACTAATGCAATTCAATATTTATAACTAATATTACTGATATATGCAGCAATTTAGAATTAAAACTGGGTTACTATTTTTTTCCTAACCTATCTCGTCCAACTGCTGGGCAAAGGTCTCCCCCAAGTCCCTCCAAGCATCCCTATCTGTCGCTATTTCCAACCATCCTGTTTGGAAGGTGTCGAAATCATCCCGCCAACGCTTTCTCGACGTCGCCTTCCGTCTTCAGGCGTCCATGATGTTGCAATATGGGCCCATTTCTCGGAGTGCATTCGTGCAACGTGGCCCGCCCATTCCCACTTAAGCCCAGCCGATCTCTTCCCTAAATCTTCTATTATAATCAATTATTTGTCAATGCCCCTCTACAGCAGCTATAATCTTATGTACCTACATAATTAATAATCAGTATTTTTAAGCTTGAATGTATATGACATGCTTGTCTGTTTCTGGCACCTATACTTATACAAAGACATGTACTATTATTGACGTAACCAAGTGTTCCATTGTGCCCCTTCGGTTTGAATAAACGAGTATGTGTATGATAATAAAGGGGTACGAGTATATCTATTTTATAACGGAAATTGGGCTTCAGATTTTCATCTATACAAACACTCACATAAACAAACACACACACAAACCCCACACATTCACACACCCACACACAAACAAACATACACACCTCAACCATTTACTCTAATACTTATAAAATTAAGATGATAAGATGATACTCTAGATCTCATTCATTTATTATTATACAACAATACAATAAAATTTTATAATACAGTTGAATGGTAAAGCTCATGTTACAAATTAAAAAAATAATGTTTCATATAATAAACTCTATATATAGGTAATCCACTGTAATTAATTAATTTGTTATTAATAAAAGTAATCGTAAATAAATTGTACCAAAATAAAAGAAAAGTGAATGACTAGACTATGGCTATGGCTACTTGGGAACCCACTCGAAGGAAAACAGGATCTACAGTACAAGTCTACTCGACTTAGTGTAGGTCCTGTTTGAAATTATGATGTTTATACAAGCCATTATTTAAATTATAAATCTTTGTAAATTATATTATTTAAAATTGTTATTATGTGCTTGAAATGAACAAATAAAATAAATTATTTTAAAAATATAAAAGATTTTCTGCCGAGTGTACCTGTATGTATCAATGTCAGATCACTGGAGTACGTGTACTAAATTACCCGGATCAAACGGGATACGGTTAGGCTGAGGTCCGCCAAATGTAGTTTTTTCAGACGTTTTCGTTTCTACTCGTCCGTGAACGAAATGAAATGGGATTCCAGTGGACGGTTTTTAGAAAACTGCAGAGAAGATATTTCATTTTCGGATTTCAAATAAATTCTATCTCAATGATTTCGATGCCTCATCTAAATAAAATACATAAGTTTATGTCAGTTAAAAGTAGTTGATATATCGCCCATTCGCACACACCGTTTTGGTTCGACGTTCTTGATGCGCACAGCTAAATTAGGGAACACTTTGCCGTCGTCTGTTTTTCCTAAAGAATACAATCCCGCCCCCTTATTACCTAAGCCAAATTGCTCTCGCGTCGCTATCGCTAGTCAGGCCATCCCTTTCATACGTGAGGTACGTACCTCACGTGTGAAAGGGATGGCCTGACTAGCGATAGCGACGCGACAGCAATTTGGCTTAGGTAATAAGGCTACGGGCCTCTTTAAGGTAAGAGTGAATAGGTTTCTTCTAGATCTTCGTGCTTCATCTTAGACCACATCATCGCTTACCATCAGGTGAAATTGTGGTCAAACGAAGATCTATATAGTTTAAAAAAAAGTAATGTCAACTTTCGGCTGCATACTAAATACTAATAATAAAAATGTAAAAGTAACTCTGTTTGTTTGTTAGTTTGTTTGTTACCTTTTTACGACTAAATGGCTGAACGGATCGTAATTATATGTGGCAAAAAGATAAATTATATCCTGGGGAAGGACATAGGCTACTTTTTACTCGACTGCGCAAAACGAGGATAATGTTTTTATTAAAAAATCACGTGTGCAAAGCCGCTAGCGGGATAGCTATTTAATAATAAGAGAGGCAACATCAAACAGGAATTAAGATTTGATCTAAATTTAAATTTGACTAAGTAGATTTAACTGTGGAATGGACCTTCTGAAATCGCCTCTACAAGTCCACAAATACAAATATGGTAGGTATGGTTTCATAATAAGCTCCATTCTTTTCCATATTTCGTTTATTTATCACATGAGCGCGAAATCACAGTACACCAACAAAGAAGCCACTGAAACAAGTAATTATTATAAACACAAAAAACTGAACCCCTTTTGTGTCTCCCAGCGAATATTCCCGGTATTGTGCTCTTTAACAAACTGCATTCAAAATTAAAATTTTTCATTTGCCGTCCTCCCCAGCCTGCGTCCTGGAAACTCTGATTCCTCACACAGCTTATTCATTCCATGCATTTTTTTTCTTTTCCAGGATTGCTAAAGTGATTTAGTTTTCAGTATTTATTAACCATTTCATTACATTTCATAATATTGGTATTTAGTGATTTAGTGTCGAGACGGTTTTACGATCGAATCCAATTTATATTGCCGATATTGTCGACATAATCGGTATTGCCCTTTTCAGACGCAAAGTGGCGTCGGCAGCTATATTTTCTACCAAACCCTTCTATCAGCCGTCATCTTAGTACTCACTTCTTTCTTACTCAAAACATAATAACGATACGAAGTAATATAATATATTAATAATTCTATATTAAATTATAAAATAATAATTAAATTCCATTAACTTTTTGACGGTCACATTACAATCATCAGCATCACCTTTCCGTGTGCCGTGCATTCCGAATAACGCTGAAATAGATATCATCGCGCTATCAACCCTGCATTTCGAATCACGACATAATCGCTGCTAGCGTTCACGTAGTTATTTTGCGTACCGATTCAATTATCGCGCTGATGACAGTTGAGTGCCGTCAAGGATTCGGAACGCTAATGAATGCGCTGCAAGTCAGTTTTCCTTTAATTACATAACAACATTAAAATAACATTAAATGGAACCAACCAACCACAGAACACTATTACTCACAAGCAACCAACCAACTAGCTGTCACGTTACTTTTGACAGGGAGGCTCACGGTAATATCGGTTTGGAGCATGGCCATCTATCCCTATTTACGGGACATCCTTGTTGCGCTCGGTGATTCGGAACGCTTGTTAGCGAGATGATATCAATTTCAGCTTGATTCGGAATGCAGCCCAAGCGTCACTGTGAGCGCGAGAACGATGTCTCTTGAATCATCATAGATGACGTCATTACATTTTAATTTGCGCTAATAACGTCCATGCTCTAAACCGAAATCACCGTGAGCCTCCCTGTCAAAAGTGACGTGACAGCTAGTTGATTGGTTGCTTGTGAGTTCTGTGGTTGGTTGGTTTTATTGTTGTTATGAAATTAAAGGAACACTAACTGCGAGAGCGTTCATGAGCATTCCGAATCCTTGACAGCACTCAAGTCATCAGCGCGATAACTGAATCGGTACGCAAAAAAGCTACATTAACGCTAGCAGCGATTATTTCGTGTTTCGGTATGCACCTTAGATCAAACTTCAATTTTGATTACGTGAAATTGGATTTAAAAACCAACAACAACTTATGCCCTTAACTGCTTTTCATACCAAAAGTATTTTATAAAACAACGAGAACCGACGGCCTAGTGTTGATTTTAAGCATAAAAGCGCTTAAGAATCCTTTCCCAAATCTGCCGCTGTCAAGTTTAGGTCAAGTTACTAAAACGACCGCATCAGTAGGTATATGGTCTAGCTGTCTCTCATGGAAGCTGTGCCTGGATCACTTTTGATTATATTCCCCCCACCGCAATGTAATTGGTATATTTTGTTGGGTAACAATGGCTGCACATTTCATTCGTCATTCGGTTTAGATGTTATAAGTTCCCGTTATGTAAAAGAGAAGAAATGAATAATGGTTGGTTATGACGCGTCTGGATCGGTTTACAAAGATAATTTACAAATATTTTTTATGAAATGTGCCACTTGCCAATTTCTCTACTCAACTTTGACTCTGGCTTTGACTTGGTCGAGTTTGACTTATATCTAAAGGCCAATTATAGGCATACAAGCTGGATTGCTAGATTGATATCAAACAACACGTGTGAAGTCGCGGCCTTCACACGACATAATCTATCAATATACCAAATTTCGTCGAACCCTTTAGTCGTGAAACTTTTTGAGTGAAACAAGCGGGAATCTTTCGTCAAAAGCGAGACATAATAAAAAAAAAAGCAAATAATCAGAAGTTTTTAATTTTTTTTTATTTGTGTTTTAAATTACGTTTACGTGACAATAGATAGGAAGAAAGTTGGGAAAGTGGGGAAGAAAGGTTCTCGAGTGGAGACCACGGACTGGAAGACGCAGCGAAGGCCGGCCCCCCAGAAGGTGGACCGACGATCTAGTAAGAATCGCGGGGAGCCGTTGGCGCAAACGGCTACCAACCGCTCGTTGTGGCGATCTAAGGGGGAGGCCCGATAATGATGATGATGACAATACTTTTTCTATGGCAAAAATAGCCATAGAAAAAGTATTTGATTAAAATTAGATATTTTAAATCTGGTTTAGCTTATGATTAGGTAGTTGAGTCTTCTTCATATTTTGAATAAAAAAAATAATAAACTAAAATCATATAAAAAGTTGTATTTATTAGAAAAATTTGGTGTCTTATACAATAGTCTGAGAAGTGAGAGCGTTACCAATTGTTACTTACATTATGAGAATAATTTATTTATAAGAAGTCATTCATGGTTATTCATGATAGATGAAGATTTGAAGATTTAACTTCTATTAAAGTTTCCTTTTTCTCTTTAATAAAAATGAAGAACTCTGCACAGGATAGCTCTAGATTGAACTGGATGAGTAATTCAGCTTTCATTAAATTTACGGAGCATTTATTTCTGGCATCCGACCATTTTAAATTCATCTAGGAAAAAACGCGTTTAGACAAACAGTGCTTCCTCAGCACGCTGCACGCGCGATCGAATTATCCCTGAAAAGCAGGACTGAGCTTGTGTTGTGACTTTTAATTTTGTTTTAAAAAACGGGACGTCCCGTTATCGGGACGTCTGGCAACGCTAGTCGTAACTTTATTTATTTTATTTTTCTTTATTAAGGACAATAAACAAGTATACAATTAGGATACTTATTGCTAATACTAAATAAGGTTCTTTTTGTATAATCAGCCCCCGTGTCCACAGATTGGGTTGACAAATTATAAGGGCATAAAGTGCATGCTTATGAAAGAAGGCAAACAACATCTATAGGTTACATTACATATAAGAACAAGAATTTTACTTTAACTTTAGGTCGGACAGAAATAGTGTATCCGACATTATGACATCAGATACACTCTTTCTGTAAGAGCCGGGTGAGGTTGCAAACAGTTCGATACCAGTAAAGAGATCATTACCTATGTTGTTTCATGATTCTGTTTAAGGGTGCGCGCTCACCAGCGTTAGTTTTCCAGGGAATAGGCCCAAAAAAAAAATACGTTTGCGAGTCTCTCGAGGGTAAGAACGATAGGGTATGTGTATGTAAATTTGATTTACAAAACTTTGATTTACTACAGTCGAATCCATGATGACAGTTCTTATAAAGTAACATTTTATCAAGGAGCAGTCTTCTCATCTTAGGAGTTGGCAGTGAGTATTTATTTAAGAGAACGCTGTAAGAGTACTTAGAACGAAAACAGCGATTGGTTACAGAACGAAGAAACTTACGTTGAACTATCTGATCTTTATATTTATCATAGAGTGGGTTCCATACTGAAGTAGCATATTCTAACTTATACATAAATATAAGAAAGAGAGATTATTTTACCTTAGATATTATAGTATTAATATCGATTCAAGTTAATTATTATTATTATTAACTCATTTATTTCGGACTAAGAGATCCATAGTTAACAACTAAATAATACATATTAAATTACATACAAAAATTAACTTAAATTATAGATGTTGTGATTAAACTATATTAAAATTAGATTATTATTATTATAAATTCAATTATTTCGCACAATAAAAAATAAAATGAAAAGAAATGAAACATATAAAGTTTTAAAAATAACAATTAAAAATGGTCAAAATTACTAGGTACATAAATGTCAAAAATGTAATAATATTTAGATTTAATTTAATTTAGATTTAGGTGCGCCCTCGTCCAGTGTTCCATGAAGAAACAGTCAAAATCCAGCCTCCCTGCAATAAGTTGCAGGGAGGCTGGATTTTGACTCGAAAGACTAAGAAAGCTCGATCTATTTTCGAAACCTGACAGTAAGACCTTATTGTATCCTTGTTTACGCAAATAAATATAGCACAATATATAATAATCTAACTAGTAACGTATCTGTGATGGATTTAGTCATACATAATTTTATGCAGAATACGTTTATCCATTACGACTTAACAGCTTGATCAATTTTTATAAAATTTAGCATACTTAGATAGATTATGTCGTGTGAAGCTCGCCGCTTCACACGCGTGGTTTGTGATACCAATCCAGCAATCCAGCTTCTATGTATATAATTAGCCTTTAGATACAAGTCAAACTAAAAGTGGATAACTGGAACTTCAACTTAACTATTAATTACTGCAGAGTTCCATAAAGTTTGTCGAATGATTACCAATTCACTCTGTATAGTCGAACGAAGTCGTTACCAAAAGCTAGTCAGTACCAAAACAAATAACTAGAGTGAAAAAACTCCTGGCAATAACCCCTTTCAACAAATGATAAAAAAAACAGCGCATTTTGCACTTCCACGTTACACCTCATTCAAATGGTACTTCAATCTTTTAGAGGAATTACCTGGTAAGGTGTAACATGGCGTCATTATGTGGTGGTGGCAGCCCGTGACGTCATCAACTAATGCACTACGTAGGAGATACAGGTAGAAGACGCAAGAAAGGCTTACTGTATGGATTATCAAGTGCTACTGGATGTGGCTTGGAGCACATCGGCATATTTCCGCTTACCTACTTCCTTACAACTTCCTGTATACAACATTGTTGGAAGCTTACAGCAGCTTATATCGATGACAAAATATCAGAATTATTACCCCATTGAACCTTTGAGTACGTAGACGACGGCACAGTTGTGGAGGGTTACACAACTACTGCACGAACCAGTGGGGCGCAGATTCAGTCACTCAGAGAGGCCATGGTTGAACGCTTAAACGTATCCTTGAAGGCGATCTCCGACGGGGGCGATGTCAACTTGATTAAGTTTAATGCAAATAAAACCCAGGCGTGTCTGTTTTCCGCAAAACGGAGTCAATCTCATCTGGCTCCTACTTTCCGTAATGTATCCGTGCCGATTTCTGACCACCTTGAGCTTCTTGGTGTCATTAACACCGACTCTCAATTTCGGCTCCTACATTGAGTCGAAAGCCCAGCTGGCCGCTAAAAAGCTTGGTATACTTGCAAAGGTGAGGCAATACTTCACACTGGGACAGTTGCTCAACTTATATCAAGCACAAGCACAGTTTAGTTTTTTATCCTGCTTAAGGCGTATATAGTAGCTGATTGGTCTTATTTGGAGGCTTTCTCCTCAGGGAGGAATCAGATTTATGTGCTAAAAAAAATATATGTCATTCATTGACCTTTTATCTGCAAAGTGAACATACAAAAAAGTTCTACCTGTTTATTTTGCTATGACAAAAAAAAATAACAAAATGTAGCTGTTTTCGACTTTCAATTTGATTCAACCTCTAAACGACGTAATTTTTTTTAATTTTTATTTCACCTAAATGTGGGTAAAGACTATAACTTCAAGTTGAACATATGATGCTGTGCTGCGACGGTCTTTCATGTGGCAATCAATTATTTTCAATTTATCCGAATAATTAGCGGGCGTGTTCTTAGAAGGTGGTTGCGCGGGCGACGGGCGGCAGTGTACCGCTGACTGTCGTGCGGGAGGGTTGTGTTCGTCTGCCGAGCGCTCACCTATTTTTTGGTCGGTTACATGCGTGTGGCGGAAGGTGCGGGGCCGAAACAATAGCTACGCCCATTCGCTCAAGGTCATCGGCTACGGTTAGCGCCTTAAATATGTATTTATAGTAACAACCTCTCAAGTTTTTTCAATCCGGTCCATCCAAAGGTTGCCTGGAAGAGATCTGTTTGACGGATAAGGCCGCCCATTGTACCACCATGTATTAGTCTTTAAGTTTTCAAGGTTATGTTATCGTAATTTGGTGTAACAATAAAGACTTATCTATCTATCTGTATCGGGCAACGTAGTGAGCGAGTACTGAGTTGTAAGAGGCTACATGGCAAATAATTAGTAATACGCCGAGGCTGTTACAGAATAAGTAATAGTAAAACACGGCTTCTCGAAGTTATACCTACTATGTCACAGAATAGGTAATACTTGGTCTGAAATATACCTACATACCACGTTTTTACCTACAGTTGCACAGAATGAGAAATAGTAGTCGGTCGATATACCTATACTTTTCTAGTTATACTAGTGGGAACATCGAGAAGGTTCTGGAAATAATGCTCGGTATAAATAGTGCGTAAAGGCGTCCGCAGTCAGTCTGGATTTGGCTATACGTGCGAGCGTTTCGGTGACTTTTAGTGGTTTATTGTGCGATAGTGTTGTGAATTAGTGTGTTGTGATTAAGTTCGTGTATTTATTTACCATTTTAGTGTTGAATAAAAGTGTTATTTTGGTAAGATTCGTTTTAATTATTTTATCCCGAACCCTCAGCTCGTAACAATGTCATGTAAGACGTTCGCTGTCGTCCGACTGTCGTTTGGTTAGGGCACACTTTCACACCTACAATGCGTAATTGCGTATCTTGCGTGTGTAAGGGATCACCTTATCTGGAGCCAGCGACAGCGAAAGCGATTGGCTTACGTACTAATGGTACCGGTCTGGCTGTACCTTCTATTCATAGTTCCTGATACCCACGACAAAGAGAATCCTAGAGGGGTTTTACGTAACGAGGCGTCTGAGGTAAATGTTTCCGTGGTCATCAATCGAGCGATAAGACGGCCAAAGTGATTTCTAATATACTGTATACATTGTAAAAATACAATACATTAAAAATAAATTGTAAATACTGTATACTTTGTCTAGTCTAGTCGAATTACGAGTAGTCTAGTGATTTGGAGCTGTTGAACTATCGTTTGCAACGGTCTTTAGATGGTTTTCTTTTGTTATATATTATTACTAGCTGACCAATCCGCAGCTTCGCACGCGTATATAGTTTTTCAATAAAAACATTATCCTCCTTCTGCGCAGTTGGGTAAGAAGTAGCCTATATCACCAGGGGATAGTGTAGCTTCCCAACAGTGAAATATTTTTTTTAAATAGGTCTAGTAGTTTCGGAGCCTATTTGAGACAAACAAACAAACAAACAAATCTTTCCTCTTTATAATATTAGTATAGATTATGCAATCTCCTTTGTTAAGTACGGCATTAATTTAACACACACATACGGAATCGTATTAACTGATTTTAGAGGTGGGTTTAGTTTACTACCTGTAGCTTGGACATTTATCCAGTAATCGATACATTTCCAATAAACAATTTTTAACGTAAATCGGCGGCGCCTTTGCGCCGATGCCGCTTAGTCAGTTTAACTCGGTTCCGGCGTATGTTATTCAGGACCAGTATAATCACATAGTCTTCAAGTCCAGAGTAAACAGGTTCTTTTTAGGCAAGCGCTTGACCTCACCATCAGGTGAGGTCAAGCGCTTGACCATCATCAATTGAAAAATAACAGGTACCTACTTACATGATGAATGAACATGATTATTTTAGATAATTTATACAGGCTTTTTCATTGATTTTAGGACTTGATGTTAAGTTTGTCTGAAAATTGAAAATTTTCTGTTGTAATGAATTTGAAAAAAAAAACTATTTTACAGCAATACTAGTATTAGCCCGAGCCCGCACTATATATTTTATGTATCATGTAATATTTATGTAACTTAATGATTATATTATATATTATAATTTATAACGTGTACAATTTTACGACACGTTACATCTTTAATTTAACATAACGCTACACTGATAAAACACTACATACCACGACATCTAGCGTCATGGCGGCGTACTAACTGCACAAACACTTGATACCTCGTTTTTCAATATACCGAAATCCAAGCGTGTTCTCATCATAGTTTGCCATGTTTACGGCAGATGGCGTTGTACGTATCTCAAAGTAATTGACTACATATTTTTATTGATCGATAATCAATTTTAATTATCAGAAACATTCTTATAAACTTAAATTAAATAATCCCTTGCTTCTTAGAATCATAATAAAATCTTAAATAATAGTAAGACCGAATTCAATTATTGTCTTTGACTGATGCAAACTAATGCAAACAATAATTTTGTCTTGAGTGACGCTGGATGTGTCAAATTTTCTTTTATGGCATCACCAAAAAGATTGCATCAGATTTTTGTTCTAGAATGTCTGGGAAGATTCGGTTTTTACTAATTATTAAAAGACAGTGGAAGTGCTCGGGTATATAAAGACAGAGTCGTCTGTCCTCGGTCTCTTTTCCACGCATGGACACATCAGTGAGAACTTCTAATCAACGCCCTACAGAATTAATCTCTGGACAGTGTATCCCTGATATTTTTATTGCAAATTCGTGCTACAGTACTTCCAAGTCGGGAAGTCGTTTTCGGTTTTCGCTCCTGGTCTTTCTTCCTACTTCTCCGTATCTACACCTGACGTCAAACCTATCATCTGAGCCGTCGAGAAGCGTGGTTGTTCGTCTGCCAACCTGCTGGCTGCTTCGACGCACACCGGGACCACGCCTTCCCACGAAGCCTACCGCCACGAGGTCGTTCATCTGCCAACCTGCTAGCTGCCTTGACGCACGCCGGGACCACGCCTTCCCACGAAGCCTACCTCCGCAGCTCAAGCCCGCTTCCTCTATCCGGGCAGACGCCAGGAACGGTCGACAAAAATAACACGAGGTGTATTTATTCCATTATTTTTTATCCGGGTTGAACCCCAGAAACATTTCTCTCTTTTCTGACGCTCTCGTCAGATGGCGACCACTTTATTATATTAAATAAATCTATTCTACTAGATGTGCTCAACACATTCTGTAATTGCTGCACTATAGGCCATAAGCGTCAGGACCCTGTGCTCTTCCAGCCGACCCATTTTGGTACCAACCTCACTTTATTATATTCAATAGAATCTGTTGTACTAGGTGTGCTCAACACATTGTAATTGCTGCGCTATAGGCCATAAGCCTTAAGATTCTGTGCTCTTCAAGCCAACGTCTGTTCGTACCACCCTCATTGTAACATATCATATTGTAATCTAAAATCTAAGTGTGTACCATCGGTAAACCAAGTTATTTATTATCAACCTCTGTTGATCTTGCCACAAGTATAAGGAATTAAACGTAACGAACCTACTCGCTCTACCGACTTCTCTTATTTTGACAATTATATGTACTGAAACACATACATGGTTTTATTTATATCTCTTTATAAATTAAATTAATCCAAATTATGCATTTTATTTTATAATATCTATTTTTTTTTTGTAAACTGTAATAGAATATATATAGTAATAATATCTGATTTACGCCGTCGTCATTATTTGTTCATATAAGATCCTGTCCATCCAAAGGGTGCCTGAAAGAGATCGCTGATCGAGATCGATAAGTCCGCCCATTGTTCCTATGAATTAAAAGTGTATTTTCTTTTATATATTTACATTTAATGGTGTGCAATAATGGACACACAAGGGTGCACATAAAAGGGGTTCTGGAGCAAAACGGCTACGGATGGAGACAGAGCTGTCGAATTGCGGACACATCCACAATATCACTCATAACAACGGTAAATAGAGCAGTAGCGTACTTACCTTTTGTGAAAGGATTAACGGATAAGATCGGAAACTTGTTGCGCCATAAGTACAGCATCAAGACGATATTCCGTCCTCAAACACAATTGAGACAACTGCTGCGTTCGCCGAAGGACAGAGACCCTATGGGCATCCCCGGCGTATATATGATACCCTGTGACTGCGGTAAATGCTACATTGGTGAAACAAAGCAAAACGTATCTACCAGATTAACTGAACTCATACGTGCAATGAAGAATGTTGACTCCAACAATTCTGCAGTGGCGGAACATGCCCTAGATTCTGATTCGACGCACTACATACGTTTCGAGAAGGCTCGAGGCTTAGTTAGAGAGAAGTTATTCGTTCCTCGCAAGATCCGAGAGGCGATAGAAGTAAGTCATGTGCCGAACTTTAACAGAGATAGAGAATAGGTTCTACCGCTAGCCTGGAGGCCAAGTCTTCATGATGCAAGCAACAGAGGAGTGAGTGAACCTGGTAGAGACATAGTTAGTGTAGTGTGTTTGCCTGTGCCGAGAGCTACCGAAGAGAGCAGCAGTGATGATAATGATGATGATGCAGCCTGTCAGCACGCTGGGCCATCGTTGACACAATCCCCACCACCGCGATCGTGCCTCGCGCAGAGGGCGGCGGCATGCAGTGCTAGGCGAGACGTTATTCGGAGCGGATCGCACTCACCCTGATGAAGGTCCATCAATTGAACCGAAACATTGTCGGTCGAAACACCGATAAGAAGGTTTGTGATATATCCCGTATTCATAATAATGATTCTCTGTATTATTTAATTTTTTAGGCTTAATCTGTTAGTTTTTTAAAAATACTTATTTCCGACGATAGTGGTCAAGTCATAAGCACTTTATTCTAGTCTCCGACTTGTTACTTTGTATTACATACTATGTTTAAACATGTAACATATACCTAGTCAGGTCATAAATTCTGTCACATGTTTAATATAAAATAATTGAAACAAGTTTATTCATTATGTAACCATTTATATACCAAAATGAACTTAATAAAACATAGATTCTTATGACACTAAAGTTTATTCAAAATGACCTCCGTGATTTTGAATACAGGCCTTCAATCTGCGCGGCCAGTCGTCTATCGCAGCACGAACGAGGTCCATGTCAATATCGGCGGCTGCCTTAATCAAGGATGTTTTGAGTGACTCCAAATTGGGATGAGGCTTTCAGCACGCCTTTTTCTCCACGTGTTGCCATATCTTGTAATCTAACGGATTCAAATCTGGACTGGAGGAGGGTCAGTCTTCGTGCCGGATGAAGTCGATTTCACGCGCCGCCAGCCAGTCTTGTGTGCTCTTCGCTCTATGAGCTGGCGCCGAATCTTGTTGGAATACCCAGTGCATGTTATTGAACATGGTATGAGAAACAGGTTCCACAAGGTTTGTCAGGACTGTATTTTGATACACAACTGCATTCGTTTTTACACCTTTCTCATAAAATGTACCTCTGTTAAGCCCCAATAAGAAACTCCCAACCATACCATGAGCGAGGATGGAAAATGACCTCGTTGGACACGCGGAATACGGTTGCTCGCTTCTTCACTACTGTGTGCGTACACCTAATCATTTTGTTTGTTGTAGCTCTCTTCTACGGTAAACATTTTTTCATCCGAAAAAAGAATTTCCCGATATTTTTTTCCCGCGTACCACTTCAACAAAGCGCGGCATCTCTTCAGTCTCAGGTCCATTAGACGAGCATTCAAACGATGTCCTGTTTTTCTTCGATATGCCCGAAGCCCTAAGTCTTCATTTAACACCCTTTACACCGTGGTTCTGCTTAACCCCATCTGAAGGGCCGACAGTTTCTGCTTACGTTTGGGATTTCTTTGAATTCGCGCCTTCACAGCTTTTATCACTGCTGGAGTCCTAACAGACCGAGGGCGACCACTTCTTGACCTGTCATCTACACTAGAGTCTTCATTGTAACGTTTGATGGTGCGATAAACGAATCTTTTGGTTATATTCAAATTTTTCAGTATGTCAAAAATTTGAATTGGCGCGTCACCGCAACGATGCAACGCAATAACTGCAACACGGTCTTCTTTAAGCGTCCACTCCATATTAAAAAATGAGTAAAATTCTAAAAAAAATACATTTTCATGAACAATTCGAAATTCGAATTCTATAAACTTTTTTGTGGCCAGCATTCTAAAAGAAAAGTTTTTACTGTGTGACAATACTTATGACCTGACTAGGTATATCCTAATGTTAAAATTAAGATCCATTAGTTTATTTGAATGTGTAATTATTTTTTATTTTAAAAAAGCCCCCTCAATAACTTGCGATGCTTATAAAGGGCAATCAAGTAAAAGCCGTACCTAGTTTTTAAGACCGTATTGTACAATTGTTTATGCAAATGAATATATTGCATCTTGAAATACTTCGCGAAGATTGTCTTTTCTAGATATTCTACCTCTTGTTGCCGGTGCAAGACTGATTACTTCTCTCACTCGACACGCACCTCATAATTAACGGTGTCATCGCGAGCTCAATAGTTAATGACGAGTATCTACTCTGTGCCTTTTATGTAACTATACAAGGTACTTCGGAATATAAGAGAGGTGTTCTATTCCAAAAACGGATTACTAAATACTAGCTGACCGATCCGCAGCTTCGCACGCGTAGTTTTTCAATAAAAACATTACTTTTTTCTGCGCAGTTGGGTAAAAAGTAGCCTATGTCACCCGGGGATAATGTAGCTTCCCAACAGTGAAAGAATTTTTTAAATCAGTCCAGTAGTTTCGGAGCCTATCCAATACAAACAAACAAACAAATCTTTCCTCTTTATAATATTAGTATAGACTAGCTGACCAATCCGCAGCTTCACACGCGTGGTTTTTTAATAAAAACATTACCCTCCTTCTGCGCAGTTGGGTAAAAAGTAGCCTATGTCACCCGGGGATAGTGTAGCTTCCCAACAGTGAAAGAATATTTTAAACCAGTCCAGTAGTTTCGGAGCCTATCCAATACAAACAAACAAACAAATCTTTCCTCTTTATAATATTAGTATAGACTAGCTGACCAATCCGCAGCTTCGAACGCGTAGTTTTTCAATAAAAACATAACCCTCCTTCTGCGCAGTTGGATAAAAAGTAGCCTATGTCACACGGGGTTAGTGTAGCTTCCCAACAGTGAAAGAATTTTTTAAATCGGTCCAGTAGGTATATATAGTTTCGGAGCATATTCAATACAAACAAACAAACAAATGTTTCTTCTTTATAATATTACTAGCTGACCAATCCGCAGCTTCGCACGCGTAGTTTTTCAATAAAAACATTACCCTTTTCTGCGCAGTTGGGTAAAAAGTAGCCTATGTCACCCGGGGATAGTATAGCTTCCCAACAGTGAAATAATTTTTTAAATCGGTCCAGTAGTTTTGGAGCCTATTCAATACAAACAAACAAATCTTTCCTCTTTATACTCTATTCTGCACGAGTGTGTCAGTTCAGCCAGACTGCGGCTGAACAGAGAACTTTTTGGCGATACAAGTATACTTTAAATATATTTATGTAGTATTAAGTAGCTTCTATGTAACTTATTATCCATATTTATTTTTAACCACTTTTTTTTGACTTTTTTATTGTTCACTTCACATTTTATTTTATTATGTTGTTTAGTCGTGAAAACCTATTATTGGCTTTATTTTATCTACTGTGTTTCTTAATATGTATAATTAGCTGTTGGTTTTCCAAATAAATAAATATAAACAATATTACAAAGTTTTTTTGTAGATATTGATATGTTCTTTAATATTGTAATAAATACTGTTGTTCTATCATCAATAGTTTCGGCAGCGCATGCGACGAAAGACGTTTTAGGGCTCTTTTTTTACACCTTGGGTTACGTTACTTAAGTTTTAGTAAGGATCCTTAATCTTTTCTAGCAATAAATATAGCCTATGTCATTTAAGGTGAATGTAGCTTTTCAATGGTGAAAGAATTTTTGAAATCGGCACAGTAGCTTTTGAGTTTATTCATTACAAACATACACACACAAATACAAATCTTTCCTCTCTTTAATATAATATTGAGTATAGATTATAGAAAAAACATTTATTTCATATAACTAAGACTCATTTAAAAAACACAATAAAAACTTAAAAACTAATGGGGTTGCTTCATTATAAATCGAGATAAGACAGGGCCCTAATATCTTAAAAAATCATAGCAATATGCCAAAAGAAAATAACGAATAAACGAAAGAACCTCCTCAAATTTTTAATATCATAATGAAACAATCTGTATACCAGCTTCGGGATCCGAATTGAATGGAATATATTAAATAGATGGTATCTTTTGTGTTTGATATAATATTTTAACCGTTTGTTCCCGGATCGTATTCATTTGCCTCTCCTCATACCCAGCCCTATGAAATTATATGGAGCAAACAATCTACGTGAAGAAACAGAGGCTCTTAAAGTTTTTAGCTAGTCCACCTCAACATCTGTCGACCTTCGTGGAGGAATATTTTTGGCCGAAGTGTCGTATTTCGTCGTTTCCAATGGAGACTGAACACCGAGAACTCACGTCTGAAATTGCAATGTTTATGTAGTATATAATTAGAAATTTTTATTTGAATATATATTTTAGGCTATATATCTTTATGGGCCGTAGAAGAAGTTATTTACTATCTTGTAACATGATGTTATAAAATAATATTGTTGCCTGAATGAAATGATTTATAATTTATTATAAGTTTTTGATATAACTCTTTAAAAAATACAAAGGAAACAGATAGATAGATAATTTCTTTATTGCACACCATTAAATATAAATATATAACAGAAAACACACTTTAAATCATAGGAACAATGGGCGGCTTTATCGCTAAAAGCGATCTCTTCCAGGCAACCTTTGGATGGACAGGATATATGTATGTGAACAAATAAGGTCGGCGGCGTATAATCAGATTGTAGTATATCTAACCATTTCAGCATTAGGTAATTATGGCTTTATTCGTTAAAAATTCGACATGCATAGAATTTATAATTGACATATACTTTGTCGCTGATGAAATTAGATTTATGGTCAAGTGGATTGAGGTTGTATATCACCACATTCTCCCGTGGTTAAGAGGTGACATAGTCATGAAAATAAGATGGTGGGCGTCGCTCTCTTGCTGAACGACGAGGTCCTGGGCTTTGTGTAGAATCCGGAGCACTACTAGCTGGCTCATCAGGTACTTGGATATCTGATTCATTATTGGACTCTGCAGAAATCCAACTTGTATCCTATTCTGTTTTGCGATCTTCATTATCTGATGGGGCGTTTCCTGTAGGCGCTAAATGCCGATTTGAAACGACCATCTCTCGTCCATTCTGGAGCCTGATGTGAGAATGCAGAGGATTGGCCTCGACTAACTCTACCTTCTCGACCATAGCATCATATTTGCTTCTTCTTACATTATTCCTCATTAGTGCTCTCTGCGCCTCTGTAAGCCAAGTTGGCATTGACTGTCCGTTTGATGATCTGCGAGGATGTGCGAACATACACTCATGAGGTGTACATCCAGTTGCAGTGCACAATAAAGATCTAATGGAGTGAAGCGACTGTTCGAGTACAGATTCCCAGTGGTTGATGGACAAATTTAATGATTTCAATGAGAGTTGTACAGTTTTCCATATTATGCCATTGTACCGCTCAGTTTGGCCTTTTCCTTGGGGATTATATGGCGTGGTGTAGCTAGTAGCTACGCCAATTCCATGCAGAAAGTTCTTCAGTTCAGCAGATACAAATGCGGTTCCTCTGTCAGAGTGTACGTATGTTGGTATACCAAATACTGCAAATAAATCTGATAAATTCTTTTTAACAGTTTCTGAACTTAGATCAGAGCATGGGAACGCAAAAGGGAATCTGGAGAATTCATCTATTATAATTAACATGTAACGGTTGCTAGTATTACATGGTAATGGACCCTTGAAGTCTATTGCGATCCTTTCGAATGGAGCAGTTGCCTTGATTAATGTGCCTTTCGTTCTAAGAAATCGTGGTTTTATCTCGGCACTGATTGTGCATGATCCCGTGATTCGTCGGACATCTTCAACTGAGTATGGTAGATTCTTAGCTCTAACCCAGTGAACCATGCGTGTTATACCAGGATGACAAAGATTCTTATGCAGTTCAAAAAGATTTTTGCTGGCTGATTGTGTTGATGCTGTTATATTCGCACGTGAGAGGGCGTCTGCTACTATATTGTCTTTGCCTGGTCGATACATGATATCAAAATCATAGTTCGATAGTTCCAGACGCCATCATTGTATCTTATCTTTTTTAATTCTTGAGCTGTGTTTTTGATCAAACATGAAATATACTGATTTCTGATCGGTAACCAGTTGGAATGTCTTACCTATAAGAAATTGACTCCATTTCTTTATGCTATCTACGCTCGCTGCAGCTTCCTTTTCAATTGCCGGGTGATTGCGTTCGTGAATGCTTAGTGTTCTTGAAAAAAACGCTACTGGTCTCCCTTCTTGGGTAAGAGCAGCAGCTATGGCGTGATCAGAAGCATCTGTTTCTACAGTTAGTAGTATCTTGGGGTTAATAACATTGATTGCGGATTTCGCAATTTCTGTTTTAAGCGATTGAAATGGTTTTGTAGCTTCAGGCAATAATGGGAATTTCTCCGATTTTGCAAGAAATTTTATTTTGTCTGAGATTTTTGGGATCCATTTTGAATAATGAGCGAAAACGCCCATAGTCCTTTGAAGTGAAGCCCGGTCAACAGGTACTGGCATATCCAAGAAAGAACGAAGTCGCTCAGGATCCGGCTTGATTACGTTGTTTCAGATGTTATAGCCTGGTAAATTTATTTCTACTATTGAAAATTCACTTTTCTGTAATTTTAGAGTTAGATTGTAGCGAGTAGCGACTTCTTGAAAGATGCGTAATTTTTGGTCGTGATCAACCTGGTCATATTCACATACCGTGATGTCGTCTAATTAGGCATACAGACCTTGCAATCGCTCTTTATCTACGATCGTATTGATTGCCCGTTGAAATGCTGCTACACCATTGGTGACGCCGAACGGTATGCGTCTAAATTGATATAGATTTCCGCTTGCTTCGAAAGCTGTATATGGCTTATCACCTTCTAAAATTGAAATTTGATGATACGCGCTGCGTAAATCGATTTTGATGAATACTTTATGCTTAACTACTTTAGAAATGAGTTCATCCATCGACGGGAGAGGATAAGCGTCAATTTCCGTGTACCTATTTATCGTCTGATAGTAATCGATAACCATTCTCTTCTTATGGTGTTCACTAGATGTCACGAGAACCTGTGCTCTCCATGGCGAAAGACTTGGTTCGATAATTTTGTCTTGCAAAAGTTTATGAATTTCCGCTTCGATAAACTGTGAATCCAAATCAGTGTCTTCTTGACTTTATAGCAATTGGTTTCTGAAAAGGCAGTAAGTTAGTAAATAGGCTGACTGGGTTGATATTCGCTGCTGAGAGAACGCATAGCTTGAGTGTTGGTTTAGAACCACCAAATTGCATTTCTAGAGCTTGGTGATTCTGCAAAATATCATGTCCAGTCCAAGTATGATGTCTGAACAAAGTCCGTCCATAATCATAAGAGTAGCGTTGATATCTTGATTTAGCATAGTTATTTTCAGTATGCATGTTCTGTTCACTTCTGTGCATAAGTTAGACGTTGCCATTGTAATCTTTTGTTTGCAGAGAGTGATGTTCAAATTACATAGATTGACAAGGCTTCGATCGATAAAACTGGAGGTGCTGCCAGTATCGATAAGAGCTCTTGCGGTAGTTTTTCCGTTTACAATAACTGGTACCGTGGCTCTTTTTAGATTTGCTGCCGACAAGATGCAAGAAAAGGTTTGTGTTGATGTAGATGCCGCATGAATGGTGTATTTATCTTCGAATGCCTCACTTGCTGCTACTCGAGGGCTCTTGCTAAGGCAAACTTTAGAAAAGTGCCCTTCCTTTCCACAATTTCTGCAAACGGTTTTGTTAGCCGGGCATTCAGAGCGAGGGTGGCGTTGATTGCCGTAAAAATATCATGTTTCATACTTTGTTGGTTTTCTGAGTATTTGACAATGCCATGATAGGACAAATAAGATGATGCAATGACTGATATAAAAGTTCGACAGATGCAAGAATCGTGTTCGAAATTCAAAATTGTTCTGAAATACGAAATGTTTTTGAAATGCTAATGAGATCGTGGAGTTCCTAAACTTCTTAATCGCTGCAGTATTAATACTTCTTTAATGTGCAATTAGAATCTAGTAAAATATTTGTAGAAGGAATTTTGTTTGTCCTGTTGTATGAGAATACTTTTTATCAAATTTGACTAACTTCTGCTGCTCAGACTTTTTTCATCCGATACAATAAAATGATCCTTACATAGGACCGCATTGATCGGCATTAAAAAAATTAACCAACTTGATTCATTTAAGGCGCTACTCACACTTGACCAAAAAAAAATTTTATGCCAAAATATTTGTCGTCGAAAACGAGCTGATGTTTTAAAAGAAACTGTACCTGTACCTCCTCTGGTTATGGGTGCTGCCGTACTGTCGCAGCTAAAAAGACACTCTGTATATTGTCATACCTACATACATATATAAATTATAAAAATGTATCAATTAATAAGTAGCCTAGTAAGCGATAGATGACAGATAGTATTGTCTGACCATGTTTGTAAAGATAGGGAGAGATTTAGCGTGACGAATTGAGACAGGTAGGGCTTTCCAGAGCCAGGTAGCCTGCAGAGTAAAAGAGGTACTATAAAATACTGTGGTATGATGGGGAGTTTTTAATTGAAGGGTTTCCGAGGAACGTAAGAATCGAGAGTTGGAATGGTGAAGAAATGCAAAGTGTTCTTTGAGATAGGATGGAGTAGAAGGAATAGTCATAATAAAGATCGTTGCATCTAGCTCAACTGTTCTAAATTAGGCTTTATTTTTTTTATTAGACCTGGAGATAGATAAATATTGCTGGACATTTCACACAGCGCTATTTAACCCCAAACTAAGCAGAGCTTGTACTATGGGAACCAGATACCTGATAGAAAACTTACGTACCATTTGTTTTGTAAATACGTTTTTAAAATATATAGAAAAACATCCAGACCTTAAGATTCCACAGCGGGAATCGAACCCGCTACCTCCTGAGTCTCAGCCGGCAATTCGCCCATTGAGCCACGGAGGTCGTCAAAGGAGATGGAACAAGCTTATGGCTCACCGGATGTTATGTGGTAACAATCGCTTGCATTGTCCCGCTTTGATATTATGCTTATTTCCTAAGTGATACTGGCGACTTGTTACAGTTTAATAGGCCACACGAATATCTCTACCATGGTTTAAAAATGCTTGTCATGCAGTTCCTTTCAAAGCACGGAAGCTGTTAATGCGGCTAGCAATCCGATAATGTAACTAACTCTTTGTAAATATGCGATCATCAAATGTAGGTAGCTAAAAAATGAAAGTTTGAAAGTTGATCAAGCGATTGAAAGTTTGAGCACCAGTGCCGCACCGAACGCGCACTCGGTAAAAATTACAGAATGAAAATTGCTGGCCGGCGCCGCTGAATACATTAATATCGAATATCAAATATTGTATAAAAATATCGAATCGAATGAAACATTATGTAAAAATATCGAATTGAATGAATTCGCGGATAAAAGAGCTGGATGGAAATCATTGGAACTCCCGGGAGTTTTGTGAAATGAGATGATACTCCGACCGCTTTATTTATGAACGTGGTTTATACTTAGTTTAGCCTTTCGACTACCTCCGTAGCGCAATACAGCAGGCAGTAGGCGAATAGCCGGCTGAGACGCAGGAGGTAGCTGGTTCGATTCCCGCCGCGGAACAAATATACATGATTTACAGTTCCGGGTCTGGATGTTTTTCTATAAATGATACGTATGTATTTACAAAAAAAAATTTATATAAGTATTGTATCAGATGACCCCTCTATAATAAGACGCCTTACTGAATTCTCAAAATATGAACACAGAAAAAATACGCACACACACTGACCCACACACATATCACTTACACACCCTTACACATCCTCATAAACACACACCCACGCATGTATTCGTACGCATCACTGTAGAATCCTACTTTATATTAATCATATTAATATTATAAACGCGAAAGTTTGTATGTATGGATGTATGGATGTTTGTTACTCTTTCACGCCGGAACGGCTGAACCGATTGCGATGAAATTTTGTATAAATGTAGATTATAACCTGGATTAACACATAGGCTACTTTTTTTTGACAATAAACGCGAGCGAAGCCGCTGGCGGCAGCTAGTATAATAATAAATGTAAGTTAACCAGCGGAGTGGGGCACTGGTGACCTGTATCACAGGTTTTATAAACCTATCACAGGCACCAGTCTCTCGCAAAACCGGTGAACTTCAGCATAAGAACCCTTAGATATGACCTCCGTGATCTGACTCCGTAGATATGACCCTATAGATGACGACCTCCGTGGTGCATTGGGCGAATAGCTGGCTGTGACGCAGGAGGTAGCGGGTTCGATTCCCGCCGCGGAAATGTTTGCATAATCTACAGATATTTGTTCCGGGTCAGGATGTTTTTCTATATATTATAAGTATGTATTTACAAAAAAAGTATCTAAGTATTCTATCAGTTATCTGGTTCCCATAATTCAATCTCTGCTTAGTTTGGGGCCAGATAGCGCTGTGTGAAATGTCCAGCAATATTTATTTATTTATATACGTGATATTTGTAAACCTTTTGTCGAGAGAAAAAAAATAAATAAAATGAAATGAAAAAAATATATAATGTTGAACCTCCTTAGCTCATACTCGTAGGTATTGCTGATAAATGAATGAAGCCAGCTACTAGCATACAATCATACCACAGAACTGTGAACAAGTTGGGATCGACGATAACTCTGTACAACAATGAAAAGCAATCATTTCGTATTCAATCATCGGTACCATGTAATGAATGCTTTCATTAATGTGGATTACGTTTTTAAAGAAAGCTTGTACAGAAAAAAGCTGATGCTTTTTTAGTGTAGGCACGGAATGATCATTCGGTAATTCATATTTTTGAAAACTTTTCTGCCCCAATGTTGGTTGGTGGACTCCCTTTTCCGCATTTGAACTCTTAAGTGGTCCATTATGCATGAGAGTGGACTATATGGATAGCCAGCCTAACTCCGACCAGAAGCGAGCAGAAGCAGAAGTTTTCTGGGGTCTTCGTAGGCTTGACAGCCTGTTGTGCTGTTACCCCCACGCATTCCAGGACTACGTGGGCTGCTGATTCTTCTTCGGTAAGGCATCGCCTGCAGAGTGGGCTGTCTGTTGCTCCCATGATGTAGAGGTGTTTGTTGAGGGGGCAATGTCCTGTAAGGGTCCCCACGATGATTCGAAGGTCCAGTCTCTGAAGGTTGAGCAGTCGACGTGTCAGTCGTGGCGAGACGGCCGGCAGAGCCGCCTTCGACTGTCCGCAGTCTATGGTCTGTGCCCAACGTTCGTTGTGTAGGTTTACAGTACGATGTTGTTTCCTGCCCCAATGGCCGTCAGTTCATCAAGCTATTTGCCCCGCCCACACCACTTCAGTTTGATGATCCTCTGGGCTATGACAGTGACTTGGTTTTATCTTAGTAAAGATTTTTTTATATAATATGATTCTTTTCAAGTTTTTTCTTAATTGTTAAAAATATTCTTTATCGCTGACAAATACTGTTTTTAACCACTACCTATTTTAACTATTCTTTACTAGCTTCCACCAGCGGCTTCGCACGCGTCGTTTATCAACAAAAATTAGCCTATGGTGTTAATCCAGGTTATATCTACGTGCATACCAAATTTCATCGAAATTGGTTCTGCCGTTACGACGTGATTGAGTAACAAACAAACAAACATCCAAACTTTCGCATTTATAATAATAGTGTGATAATTAATATTTTATTATTTTTATTTATTTAGTTTCTTACTTTTCTTATTCTTTCTTTCTTCTTCTCAGATATTTTTTGTACTTACTATGTCACTATTACCGATGGTTAAGGTAACGACCCCATTAGTATCAGTGAACCTAGTTTAACACAGTTAATCCAATATAGAACAAAAAAAAGCTCCGTACAATCTCAATTTAAATAAAATCACCCTAAACCAATCACCATCATCGGAAAGTTGATTAAAATAACAGCGCCCCTATAATAGCAGCAAATCTGATGGTTCCGTACGCAAAAGAGTGCAATCACATTACGAGTGAACCCTAAATTTTAATCTGCGGTACAATGGCGCAATCGTTGATTGCTGTGCACATATGCATAGTCTTTGGGGGTCGCTTAGCGTGTGCTGCAGTGCAAATTAATGGGGCACATAGTATACGTCATTAATACTAAGAAATATTTCGTGGTTTATTTCAATCATCTACCACTCAAATATTATAAATGCGAAAGTTTGGATGTTTCTTTGTTACTCAATCACGTCATAACGGCGGAACCAATTACAATTAAATTTGGTATGTCGATACTATGACCTCGGCGTTGTAGACTACTGTCGAGGAACTGCCGAGAACGTTTCTTTCCGTTCACTCTCGCAATCGCCGTACTTGAGACGGTCGACAAGTGTCTTCATTCTTCCGAAAAATAACATTTAACTCATGACAAAACCATTGTCGACAGCTACTGTGCTAGGCCTACTGGATTGACACATAGGCTACTTTTCATTGACATAACACGCAAGCGAAGCCGCGGGCGGAAGCTAGTATATTAATACGTGAAGAGAAAACGTTGTACTCCTTTTAGCTAAAATAATAACCAAGTAAACTTTGGTACAATATAGATGACTTTTTTATTTTATAGCTTTTGAAACTATCATGGTTATGAACACTATTTTCACTAAAAACGCGATATTTACCATGATTTGTAAGTTTTAGAGTGTCCTGATCATTTGATTCAGTTGCATGAAGTCTTTGCGAGTGGTTGGTTATTGGCATTGGTTATTGATATATTAATCTACCCTCTTTCTCAGTAACTTGCTAGTCATTCATTCAGTATGTTAATAGTGTTAATGTTAATATGTTAGATCCTATAACTTTCCAGATTGCAACTTGTTTACGGTTGGGTGCGCGGTGCTGCGCCCCTCATCAGTGCCAGTGCGATTCGGCTGGGCTTGCAATTCGGATATCCGAATATCCGTATTATTCGGATATCCGTGTGGTTTTACAATCCGGATAGTGACGATCAATATATTCGAATAATTCGAATAAAACGAATAGTAAAATTCATCAAAAAATCACGATTTAAACATCAAATTAACTACATCAAAACCAAAATTTCATAATTATGTGCAGTAAGTGCATGTATCTAAAAAGTAATCTGAATTTAAAACACTGTTTATCCTTTATTTTTAATATTTGTCGCATTTTGTGACAGAAAACGTGATCTAAAGTATACCTATCGAGTTTCCTTACGGTCAAAAGTGATTTATATTTTAATGGTCAATGTTGGAATAATTTAAACATTGTTTAAAGCTACTTTAATAACAATTATTTTCGTTTTTAACTCTTTTCCCAAAATTATTCGAATTATCCGTAATATCCGGATATCCGAATAGTAAAGTTCACTACTATCCGAATTATTCGGATACCCAAAATCTTACGGATAATGCAAGCCCTAGGTTCGGCTATCGAACAGCTTGGTCACCATGGATTATCGTGTTCCAGGGCCGCCGGTAGGATTTCCCATCACGCTAGCCTTAATGATATCATACGCCGGGCTTTTTGCAGCATCAACGTTCCAGACGGTCCGATCATCGAACCGAACGGTCTGATACGTGACGATGGTAAGAGGCCTGACGGTATGACTCTTATACCTTGGGAGAAGGGTAGGCCTTTAATGTGGGACACCACGTGCATCGATACTCTTGCGCCATCTCATCTGTCTGGTACAGCAGTTGGGGCCGGTATGGTGGCAATTTCAGCCGAAGATCTCAAGCGGCGCAAATATGGAAGTTTCGACAGACCTTACGTATTTGAGCCATTTGGGGTCGAGACCCTGGGTGCATGGGGTACCGGGACCCATCGCGTTTTCCAAACTCTTTCTGGGCGTCTGGTCGAAGCGACGTGTGATCCGAGAGCTGCCGCTTATCTGGGTCAACGCATAAGCATTGCAATTCAGCGGGGCAATGCAGCCAGTGTCTCGAGAACACTTCCGCCTGGTAGTTATCTGGTGCAGTTGAGCTATCTATAGATCGTTTGCAACGGTCTTTAGATGATTCAACTGTTTCTTCTGTATTTTAGTCATGTAAATACCTAGTCAGGTCATAAGTATTGTCACACAGTAAAAACTTTTCTTTTAGAATGCTGGCCACAAAAAAGTTTATTGAATTCGAATTTCGAATTGTTCATGAAAATAAAAATGTATTTTTTTTAGAATTTTACTCATTTTTTAATATGGAGTGGACGCTTAAAGAAGACCGTGTTGCAGTTATTGCGTTGCATCGTTGCGGTGACGCGCCAATTCAAATTTTTGACATACTGAAAAATTTGAATATAACCAAAAGATTCGTTTATCGCACCATCAAACGATACAATGAAGACTTTAGTGTAGATGACAGGTCAAGAAGTGGTCGCCCTCGGTCTGTTAGGACTCCAGCAGTGATAAAAGCTGTGAAGGCGCGAATTCAAAGAAATCCCAAACGTAAGCAGAAACTGTTGGCCCTTCAGATGGGGTTAAGCAGAACCACGGTGAAAAGGGTGTTAAATGAAGACTTAGGGCTTCGGGCATATCGAAGAAAAACAGGACATCGTTTGAATGCTCGTCTAATGGAACTGAGACTGAAGAGATGCCGCGCTTTGTTGAAGCGGTAGACGGGAAAAAAATATCGGGAAATTCTTTTTTCGGACGAAAAAATTTTTACCGTAGAAGAGAGCTACAACAAACAAAATGATAAGGTGTACGCACACAGTAGTGAAGAAGCGAGCAACCGTATTCCGCGTGTCCAACGAGGTCATTTTCCATCCTCGCTCATGGTATGGTTGGGAGTTTCTTATTGGGGCTTAACAGAGGTACATTTTTGTGAGAAAGGTGTAAAAACGAATGCAGTTGTGTATCAAAATACAGTCCTGACGAACCTTGTGGAACCTGTTTCTCATACCATGTTCAATAACAGGCACTGGGTATTCCAATAAGATTCGGCGCCAGCTCATAGAGCGAAGAGCACACAAGACTGGCTGGCGGCGCGTGAAATCGACTTCATCCGGCACGAAGACTGGCCCTCCTCCAGTCCAGATTTGAATCCGTTAGATTACAAGATATGGCAACACTTGGAGGAAAAGGCGTGCTAAAAGCCTCATCCCAATTTGGAGTCACTCAAGACATCCTTGATTAAGGCAGTCGCCGATATTGACATTGACCTCGTCCGTGCTGCGATAGACGACTGGCCGCGCAGATTGAAGGCCTGTATTCAAAATCACGGAGGTCATTTTGAATAAACTTTAGTGACATAAGAATCTATGTTTTGTTAAGTTCGTTTTGGTATATAAATGGTTACATAATGAATAAACTTGTTTCAATTATTTTATATTAAACATGTGACAGAATTTATGACCTGACTAGGTATTTATTGTTATTAAAGGCATTTTGCCCCCCTAAAATCAATAACTATTAAGTATATTATTACTGCCACCCATTTCATTCTCTATCGTAACTAGATAGTTATACAGCCAACTGAGAGACGCATATTAACTTTGAATGGATAAATCTGCAAACGCTGCATTCTCAGATGTGCAGCTGGCCGCTTATCAGCGACCACCTACGCGTTATGTGTCTCTTTGCTTTATTATTGTAACGCTAAATAAGTCATTCGTCTCGAGAATGAAATAAGTCTTAGACGTTTCACTGTAATATTATTTAAATTAAATTTTTTTATCAAAATATGTATATAAGTTTAGTTTTAAAAAACTTTTATAACGTTCCCGTAAACTTCAATAGATTCCGATTATTTAAGGTACTTACCCTTATTTTGGACGGAAGTGTAGCCACGCTCGGCAGCCGCTAGGGACGAATTGTTTTCGTATTAATAGCATGTCGAGAGGTGTGCACAAAAGGAACCCTTCACTTGTAAACGCACTGTTTATGGCCATTTAATCATCTTGAATCGCGTGACAGTACCTACGCAGCTTGGAACTAGGGAAAGAAAAATAAAGTTGTATATTTTTAAAGAATTCATTTTCGGTTCAAATTGCCTCAAGGAATAAAAAACTCAAATGTTTTAGAGTAATATTCTAATTGTTAGTCTTAATATTATACCGCAATACTTAAAATGAAAATTTAAAAATTAGGGCGTAAGGGGGTCTAGCCCACATCTCTCGGGCCCCAAGTCAACCTCACCTGCAAGCGGTGTGCCCTGCTGATCAACACGCACTGGACCAGCGTGGCGGGTCATGGTCCACCCCCCAACATGAATCTATCGTGAGATGTGGAGGAACAGGGGGGAGACTTTTGCCCAGCAGTGGGAAAATATAGGTTAAAAAAATACTTAAATTATGATTGTATACAACCTGTTTTCTTATGTACGACATTAAATTAAAACACACGTCTGGAATCGTCTTAATTGATTTTAGAGGTGGGTTTAATATCAGTAGCTTGAATATGTATCCAGTGATCGATATATTTCCCATCAACAGTTTTTAACGTAAATCGGAGGCGCCCATGATGAATGAATATGATTTGTTTACCTATTTTATACAGGCTATTTCATTGATATATTTGGACTTGTTATTAATGTTATTTGAAAATTTAAAATTTTCTACGGTAATTAATTTAAAAAAAAACGAGTGTGCTTTAGGCCACACGACTTCAGTAAAATTTCTTTTGCAAAATAATAATTTATAAAATTGTGCAAGAACGAAATGAAATTACGAAAAAAAATCAAACGAACTACTGACTGAGATATATATATATATATATATATATATATATATATATATTTCATGCACTGGCTATGAGAGGAAGAGAGAAAGAAAATGTGCGCGCGCAACTTTCGCTCTTGCTCCTACAGTAATATACGAAACGTAACTCTCTCTTTCTATCTTCACTAACTTACGAGTATATGTCCCTCTCAACTTCCGTTCGCACTTTTTGTAACGCATTCACCAGCTTACTTCCCAAGTCAAGCGTGCGTAAAGATGTTTTACTTCAAAAACCTTTTTTACAACAATACTAGCCATTAGCCGTACACGTGTTTTCATTTAATGTCATATTTAACAAACCACGTAGCTACAATATAACTTATTCAATTTTATATCCTGCGAGTATAGCAACTTGCCTATTGTTAATTTTTATTGTGTTTAGTTACTGTAATGTTACAATTGTAATTTTTGTACATAGTAACACAGTAATAAGAAAAAAACATAAATAATTTAAATCACCATTATAAACGTTTGGACGTTTGATTGTTTGTTGCGCAATCAGGTCGTAACGGCTAAACGCATTTCGATGAAATTGATACATAGATGCCTGGATTGAAACATACTATTTGACAAAACATATTATACGTATTGACAAAACAGGAGTGCAAAGCCGGGTGCGGAAGCTGGGGCCCAATAAAGAGCTTATCTATTTATCTTTACAAGCATATCAAAATACAGTTTATGAGCAGAAGATCCTACTAATATTATAAACGCGAAAGTTTGTATGTATAGATGTTTGTTACTCTTTTACGCCAGAACGGCTGCACCGATTGCGATGAAATTTAGTATGTACTTAGATCATAACCTGGATTAACACATAGGCTACTTTTTATTGGCAAACCACGCGTGCGAAGCCGCGGATCAGTTGGAAAAGTTTCATCAAGTTGCCTAAAAATAAAAGTCACTTTCAGCCGTCCAAATCCATTTCGTCGTCCGCATTCCAAATTGGACAACACAAACGTTTTCAAGTCGCGTCTGCAGCCTGGTTCACAAAAAAAATGACAATAAAATACAATTGTAATCAAATCAGACTGAAGTTTGGCTTAACAACTGCTCTGTCGGCCTTATCTGACTTTAAACAGTTCGATTACATTTTAGCGGGATATTGTATACCATAACTTTGACGCAAGACTCAATACATTTATACTAGTGGTTCCCCCGAACTGAAATCACGCAAGTCTCCCGAAACAAAAAAAAATTCTTAGGGCGACTCGCGCAACGGTACCAAATTTCAGCACTGTGGTCACTGGTGTACCCTGTGAATTTTGTCAAAGTTCAGTTTTTATTATGTCTAATAACTAAAAACTACAAAGTTTAAACTAAAAATAAAAATGGGGTCGAAATGTACTCACAAAGACCTTTTATAAGACATGCCATTTGACCGGATAGTCCCATTTTGTTTTTTTATCCCTCTTGAACCCCAATATCTCAACAGCCCCCTAACTTTTTTAACTCAGTTAGTCACACCAAAATTGTGCCATCACTATCTACTTATATACCAAATTTCACTATGATCAGATAACCGCTTCGAAAGTTATCCTCGGACAAACAAACCTACATACATATGTACACATACATACAACGCCGATTTGCCCAAGTTAACTTCTCGCTTCGCTCGATCAATAAATACATGAGTATTGAATGAACATTTTGGCCAATAAAAATGCATTATTTTTGTGTAGATGTACGTGTATCTGTGGAATATCTGTTTGTCAAATAAATTATTTGTCTTCTCTCTATGAATTACCTTGGTGCTTGAAACTCTCGATTTGTTCAACATTATATCACCTTCGGAATGAATATTTACGCATTAATTATTTCCAAGCTACAAACAACAACTCACAAGGTTTCAGGGCTTAAAACCAGCGCTGAGCAATAAACTTGTGCAGAAAATGTTTAGGGTGTATTGTGCCTTACACGTGTGGTCTATCGGCCAAATATACGCAGATATCCTAAAATGTCTTACGAATCCAATACAATAACGGCTTCAGCATGTTGTTTGGGCTGTAACGGTTTTGTAGCGCATCAGGGATGTTTGCAGATGATTTCTACGCGATGATACGAAAAAGAACCGCATCCCTGGTGAGCCGCATGCGTGGAAGCACCAACAGCTTCCTAACCGTGGTTGCCGGGAGCATGAGCTCATCTATCATGAGGCGCTGGATGGCTTTGCTGAATATATTTGTGAATTACGATTATTTTGTGTTATTTGTATTTTATTTCTATTATTTGTGTTTGAATTTAATGTGTCCTAACCCATTTGACATGTTTAATTAAGTTTTTTACGAACAAACATGGATCTGTGACATCTGAAATACAACGTGGCAACTGTGACAAAAAAAAATTGAAATTTGCTTAGCCGATCACATGCTTGGTGTCTCAGTAGATGCGCTCATGCTCCAATATTGCCGCATTTATTTTGTATTTTTGTCTGTTTGCGTACCTACCTACTAACAAAAGTTTTAAGTAAGATTTTTCTGTGTTTACCAACAACAATTATGGATCCCTGTCTGGTCTGAAGTAAACGTTTTTATGTTTTTTTTATAATGCTTAGCCATATCCTCTTTTAGGCAACGGGCAAAGGGTTTTTTTTAAAAACCACGTTCTCCAAATGGCGGCCGTCGAGTCTGAAACACCCTTCGAATCTAGCACGCATGTTTTCAGAAACACGTTAACAGAGCAACTGGGGAATTCTGCTAGCTTCGGCTCGAATATTTTCTCTATGTTGTATCACATTGCTTGGATTTGTTTGGTAAACAACAGATTTTAAGTATCACGATTACAAAAAGTCACATGTGCTTAAGTTTGGTGACCTAGATGGCCACGGTAGAGTCATTCGGGGTATAAGGACGCATTGGGTAAAAGTTCGCACAGCCACTTTCTCGGACTGCGTGGGAGTGGGCGGGGAAGCTTATTCAGCGAAACTGAGTGAGTTCGTGATGCCATTTTGTGTCAACATCAGTTGAGCGGTGCATGACGTGCTGTGTGAGTTATTGAGAAAACAATCAAATTAACGTTTAATTTTGTGTTTTGTGAAGTAACAGAAAAGTGTGTAGTTCCTAAGATTCTTTTGTGATGAGGCAAGTGGCTTTATTTGATTTAAATATAGCTTTTGGACGTTCGTTTAGCTATAAATATTTAAACTTAACCTAATTTGTTTCTAAACCAAGTGTGAAAGAAAGAAAAAGAAAAGAAAAAAAATACATTTATTTGACACACACACAGGACAGACCATTCAGAACAGAAAAAATACAAAAAAAACATACCTACTTACCTAAAGATTAGAATAATAAAAAGAAAAATTATATAAGTACAGAAATACAGAAAAAACACAAGATAAAAAAATTTGTACCTACTTAGTATGGATTATTTCAATTACCGGCTGAACGGGGTAAAATGACGGGGGTAATAGTTCGCACGCGTACTTTTTCCCACATTTGTATATTTGTACCCGAATTTTATTATACATAATTTCGATTAATATTTGAAGTTTTGTTGTGTTGTTTTTTCAGAATGCATAAAAATGCCGAGGCGTTATACAAAAAAAACACCGGGTAGAACATTAATCTCCGAATTTCTAGTTATAGGCTGTCAGGTGCAACAGCAAACAAAGAAAATAGAATAAAAACCATGAAAAGGCAATAAACTGATCATTTTTGTCCAATTTGTGATCAGAAATATGAAGACCCACCAACCGAGGACTGGATCGAATGTACTGAATGCAAAAGATGGTTCCATGAAGATTGCACGGCTTACGAAATGGGCATATTCTTTAGATGTGATTTTTTGTAACGAGTAGAATGTTATTATTAGATATTTAGTTTTGTTGGTTTTACGATCTCTGCACATTTCAGATAATGTTTGATAATACTGATTTAATAAGTTCCAAAGAAACATATAAACGTAACATTATTCTAGACTTAATTTTCTTAATTTTCTTAAACCCGATTGCGCACTTTTACCCTACATGCGAACTTTTACCCAAACGACTGCGTATTTTTACCCACTTTAAGGGGTAAAGGTACGCACTCCGACCAATTCACAGTTTTCTTCAAATATAAAAAAAACTGTTTAAATTATCGCCAAAAACTTTATGCACTTTAGAAGTATAATAAATGTGTTATATTAAACGCATAAATGTGTTCCTAATATCGTAGCAGTTTAAGTGTTATCAACGAAATAAGACAAAAGTGCGGCTTGTTGCCCCGAATGACCATATTGGTATCGTTTCGGGAAATGTTTTTTTTTTCTGGAAATAACTGCCGCACTGCATTCATGGTCACATTAGCAGTATAAGCTGTGGCCCCGTTCTGCTGAACCGTTTTTCCGTTGAAGTATTTTTTTTTATACTACTTATATGGCAAACGAGCATGCACCAGATGTTAAGTAGCTACTGCAGCCCATTACAAAGAATTCAAAACAAGCTATTATGTTGTCTTGATCTCTATGTGGATACGTTGCCATACTATAGGACTTAGCTGGTATGCCTATGTGCCAGTAATTACAGGAACATACCATTACCATCTTACCGGAACACAGCAGCACAAGTACTGCTATTTGGCGGCAGATAAAGGTACGGCGGTGGTGCCCACTTCCTCGAGCTCGTTCACAAAAGCTCTACCACCAGTATGGACTATTCTGTAGTTCCAGCCTAAAAAAATCATTGATCGTCAACAAATTATACCATCTATCTATCTATTAACACACTAGTTCTCCAGTGACAAAGTTCTTTAAGGTCATTTTATGCCTCAATCTTTCCTCTTTAGTCTGCCAGTAAATAAGTTGGGCTTCCGCATTGCAAACTGATTTACGGTGCCGTTATGACGTTCAGGTGCGGTGAGCGGTGTAGTTTTGTTTCATCAGGAACTGCAGGGGCGGATCTGAACACCCACATTCAAAAAGGATTTAACGACCTCCGTGGCGCAGGGGGTGAATAGCCTCCTAAGTGCTAAATCCTAAGCATTTCTTTAAAAAACGGTCAATGTCGGTCGACACACCGATAAAACGGTACGTGATAAATTCCGTATAATGAAATGGTCAATGGTTTTCCCCCGTCCAGATGAAAATCATTGAGAGACCATAATAATACCCATACTGTCCCACTGCTGGGCAAAGGCCTTCCACTTATCGCGGTTTAGAGCCAGAAGGCGCCAGTCTTGGAAGATCATAAATGTTAAAAATTAAAACAGTGCTACGGCGTAGCTCTACGATTGCAGTATGCGTTCCTTGTAGATATCTACTACGGGCGTAGCACTTTGCTCTACGAGATGCGCCGTACCAAAAAATCACACTAATATTATAAATGCAAAAGTTTGAATGTTTGTTTATTTATTTGTTTGTTTGTTTGTTACTCAATCACGTCGAAACGGATTAACCGATTTCGATGAAATTTGGTATGTAGATTAAAACCTGGATTACGACAGACTACTTTTTATCCCAAAAATCAGTTTCCATTGGAGAAAAATGAGATGCCAAGTTTATATATGTATTTTTGCACCCCAGAACCACGCGGGCGAAGCCGCTGGCAACAGCTAGTAAGTCATAAATACGGGATTTATCACGTACCATTTTATCGGTGTTTCGACCGACAATGTTACGGTTCAATTCGTGAACCTTCATATGGGTGACCTTCATCCCGTATTTAAGTATTGACCATTATTGAAATTAATCACGAAAGTTATTATTTAGTTATAAAAAAAAATATCTCTTTAAATTCACACCTGGTTTGCCTCCCACAATGCTCCCTCCCCCCTCTACTGCACTACAGTACAGTTTCGTCGCGTCTGAAAATTAATTTCTCTACATAATGAGAACTTCCGTGCCGCCCGCCCCCTGCGCCGTGTAGCATCACTCGCGAATTCTAATAATTTGTTTTCAATTGAAAATCTTATTGGAGCTACATTTTCAGGTGGTTCTACGTTTTTGATTTGATTTGCGGTTTAGAACTTTGTATAAAGAGCATATGTGTACGTACATTTATTTTATAAATTTATTTTTAGAATTTCAGGAAAACTTACAGCTAGGTTACAGAAAAGGTATTTGAGTGGAAAATAAACAACAATAAATGCTACTTATTCTAAGAAGGCCAATTAAAAGTTTCCGCAGGTAAGGTTGAAGCTACCCGCACTTCCCGACGGTAGCTCCAAGTACTCCAGTCAGCCCGAGACCATGACTGTTGCAACACAGCCGAAACGTCGGGATAACAAATAAAAAAGGTACATACGCGATAAATACCCGTTTTAAACAATAATTAAAGTTGAATAGTTTTATATAAACAGGTAAGGTTGACGACACATAAAATGAGAAAAGAAATTAAATAGATAGATAGATAGAAAACGCTTACCATACCACACTTAAATTAACAAATCATAATTAAACACTTAAAACTAGACACGCGATAGTACAATTGGCGGTAATATCGCTAAAAGCGATCTCTTCTAGACAACCTTTGGATGGACTGGATTTTACGAAAACGTTAAAGGACGGTAGCTTTATAACTTAAGCTTAGAAGAGATATCAAACCACACACACACATTTTGAGTAAATATAAAGAGTGGTTCATTAATTCTTGTAGTTTTATCTTTTGGCATAACGTTGACACAAACAAAAGGAAAAGCACCACGGCTTCATACGTTTAATACGGGGCTATTATTTTTTTTTTTATTAATAAGAATCATCAACCCAGCATACACTGGCAATATCCAGCGGTTACATTTACAAATGGTAGAACTTGATGCTTCTATAACCACAGATGATAGACTGCATGCATTCATATTTTATGCCGAGAGCAAGTAAATTAATTAAAAATTAGTTAAAGACCACGGACTGGAAGACGCAGCGTAGGCCGGCCCCCCACAAGGTGGACCGACGATCTAGTAAGAATCGCGGGGAGCCGTTGGGCGCAAACGGCTACCAACCGCTCGTTGTGGCGATCTAAGGGGGAGGCCTATGTTCAGCAGTGGACGTCTTCCGGCTGATGATGATGATGAGTAAATTAATTGGATGTTAATAATAAACTAAGATGGCATGCAATAACTTCTTGCCAACATTTCATAACACTATAACAACTACAATAAGTAAAAAAATCAAATAAGTTGACTCATTCCTGTTTACAAATTCAAAACACAATAAAATCATACATGTACCCTATCAACCACATAACTATGTACATTATTAAAAAAAAGATTTAAAATTAATAATATCATTTTATTTTATTTCTAAAATGTTTATAGGGGTACAGGTCATACAGGTAAGTACAAGAACGATTCACAGATTAACCTGAGATAAGCTGTTTTTAAACATTCGTACAGTTCCAACAAACATGTACGCTCCCTTGCTCTTAGCCACACAATTAGATTGAAACTTGAGTTAACCTAGATTTTCTACGGGAATTAACCTATTTGATGTGACGACCTCCGTGGTTCGATTCCCGCTGCGGACCAAATGTTTGCATGATCTACAGATATTTGTTTCGGGTCTGGTTGTTTCTCTATATATTATAAGTATGTATTTACAAAAAAAAAAGTATATATGTATTCTATCAGTTATCTGGTTCCCATAATACAAGCTCTGCTTAGTTTGGGGCTAGATAGCGCTGTGTGAAATGTCCAGAAATATTTATTTATTTATTTAGGACAATATGTTAATATTTGTGCGTTTGAAGCAAGAATCGAATTCACACCAGACGCAACACTACACCACCCAGAACTATCGAAGCCCGTGCTTACTAAAGACAAAAAGGCCCAATGTCATAATTAAAAAAATCTCTTGCCTGCAAAGAAAGGGGGAAGTGGCGTGAAAGCAAGACGGATGGGGCGCCACAGAGGGATCGCAAAGACAATGCTTTGGACACGCTGCTTAATCATAAATATATCAACTGGAGACTTTCGGCGGAGATACACTGGTGCTTTTTGTTAGAGTAATGTGCTCTGATGTGATGATATTTGATAATGTGATCTGTGATGAGAGCACTGGTGACTTGTATTACAGGTTTTATAAACGTGCCTCAGGCACCAGTCCTTCCCAAAACAGGTACGAACTGGGTATGTTTAACCTAAGCCTTATAACTTAGTTTTTCATTGTTATATATTTCGGCTGTGGAATGCTCTGCCCGAAGAAATAAGACGGTCATCCTCCTTACACATTACCTGACGATGTCATCTTCCTAGCGTTATTTGTTTAGTATATATGTACTTGTATATGTATTTATTTACTTTTATTTGTTAGTCATCATGTCATCATGATGACATATGGAACCGAGACGTGGTCCTTCACTATTGGCCTTATGAATAAGCTCAGAGTCGCTCAACGAGCTATGGAGAGGGCTATGCTCGGAGTTTCTCTACGGGATCGAATCAGAAATGAGGAGATACGTAGGAGAACTCAAGTCACCGACATAGCCCGACGGATTAGCACGTTGAAGTGGCAACGGGCAGGCCATATAGCGCGCAGAACAGATGGCCGATGGGTCCGAAAGGTTCTCGAGTGGAGGCCACGGACCGGCAAGCGCAGCGAAGGACGTCCACCCACAAGATGGGCAGACGACTTGGTAAGAATCGCAGGTCGGCGTTGGATGCAGGCCGCTTCCAACCGCAGTTCCTGGAGATCAATGAGGGAGGCATTTGTCCAGCAGTGGACGTCCTACGGCTGATATGATATGATGATGATGATGATGATGATTTGTTAGTATATTTTGCTATATGTATATAGATTAGATTAGATTCGATAATACTTTATTGCACACCACGAATCAAATACATATAAAAAACAACTACGTAAATCTATGGATACAATTGGCGGCCTTATCGCTAATTAGCGATCTCTACCAGACAACCTATATACCTATGTATTAGTCTATTTTAATAAGAACATTAAGTATTAGGATTAAAAACTACATCATTTTTTATTATATCTTAGAATATATGTGTAAATGTATCCTCTAAAGTACACCGCACTCCGTATCTTTGTAAATTTCGGTACATCCAAAGGTTGCCTGGAAGAAATCGCTTGCAGCGATAAGGCCGCCCATTGTATAGCCTTATTATTTTAGCCTAGTACTTATTTTTGTATTATTTCTGTTTGTGTGGTAATTCAATAAATAGTTATCTATCTATCTATCTATCTATATTTTTATATAATATTACTTAAGGTAAGGTTTAATACTACATAAGGTACCTTAGAATACATTTTGTGTTGTGCCCTTCCTTATATGAGCACCATAATTGCTTGAAATAAATGTATTTTTTTTTATTTCCCTTTTAATTTTTTAAATTTTTGACCCTGGTTTTTTTTACTCTATTGTTCAATTTCATTTCACTGGTTTGGTAGATGCCGCAAGTTCAAGTATGGTGTCCCTAAACAAACCTTGCGACGTTGATATATATAACTGAAGTTTTGCATGAGAGCATGTTTGGATACTATTGTAAAGTCTCTCTTTATTCAATCCGTCTCGTGTGTAAGAGCCCCAAGGAGCCAGAAGGAACCGTGTGAGTGTATGAAAGTTAAAAGGGGTGTTAAAACAAAACGGATGAGTTCGGACAAAGGAAGGAAGCGACGCGTTCTCGTATTACGCCTTTTGATATTGCGAATTGTAAGCAATGAGAATACCTAACATATTTTGATTAATATGGGATGTTTGTTTAGATTTGAAGGAACTTTTGTGTTTGGAAGGGGATGCTTATAGTACCTAGGTATAAAAAATTCTAAAATTGTTTATTTGGAACTATTAACACAATATATGCAAGCATGTTAGTAAACGTTGGCAACTGCAAAAGTTATATATAACCTAGGAGCAGTGCCAGCGCCCTCCTCCTCAACGTAGAGATAAGTTTCTAAAAGTATTGCGGTACAAGAATAAACAAATTAAGTAAGTAAAAAGAATTAAACAAATAAGGAATAAAAAAAGAAGTTGAATTCATATGAATTCAAAGCTTTATATTGCTCTAAGCATCTATATAAAATTGTTATTCGGAAGCCATTTAGCTCGGCTAGCACAACGACAACATCTGACAACTCCTTAGATCATATTTAGCCACTAAATTCGTTTAGGCACGTTGCGCAGGCCTATCAAATGGAAGGTGTTGCTGTCTCTACAGATTATTAGGCGAACTTAAGTTGACTGAATTTTAAATTGCAATAATCGGGATCATGATTTTTCTCTTTTCAATGTAAATTTATATAGTAAAAAACTAACGAACCCAAACGAAAAAAATCATGTTTGTTGTATGGGAGCCCCACTTCAATACTTATTTTATTCTATTTTTAGTATTTGTTGTTATAGCGGCAACAGAAATACATCATTTGTGAAAATTTCAACTGTCTAACTATCACGGTTCATGAGATACAGCCTGGTGACAAACAGACAGTGGAGTCTTAGTAATAGGGTCCCGTTTTACCCTTTGGGTACGGAACCCTAAAATTACAGATAGGTACTCGAGTATGACAAGTGCAGTGTGATAATGATTATTAATATTCTTTTACTAATAAAGACAAAACATAATTCCCATTACATAAATTACATCTAGTACTTAGAACATTATTTAATCACCCCAATAATCAGTTTTCCCATAAAATTAACAGTTGTGTGTCCGCATTAGTACTCAGAAGCCTTGTTGATTAAAACAGGCTGTGGCAAGAATAAGTAGTAAAAAACTAACGAACCCAAACGAAAAAAATCATGTCTGTTGTATGGCAGCCCCACTTCAATATTTATTTTATTTTATTTTTAGTATTTGTTGTTGTAGCGGCAACAGAAATACATCATCTGTGAAAATTTCAACTGTCTAACTATCACAGTTCATGAGATACAGTCTGGTGACAGACGTACAGACCGACAGCGGAGTCTTAGTAATAGGGTCCCGTTTTACCCTTTGGGTACGGAACCCTAAAAATTACGCAAATTGGGTTTAAAGAAGAATAGAGTTAATGGGTTTCATTATGACATTTCATATTTCATTGCCGCATATCTCAGTGTTTCGACCGAAACACAGATAAAACGGTACGTTATAAATTCCGTATTTATAATAATGATTGAAAGAAATCCCGAAAGTTTTCTGAGTATCTGTTCTGTATTTATTTATATGCACTAATAAAGTAATGAATCTATCTCAATAATTCCAGCGTTTTAAGACAATACAGTTTCTATGTTACATGAATTTGCATTGGAGTGAACGCAGATATTTCACCCCGTTCCTCAAAAACTGTAGACTATTTTTAAAAACAACCTATAGAATGCTATAACATCTAAAGATTAGAGAGCTGAATGAATGAATGAATGAATGAAAATTCTTTATTATACCTTACAAGCTAGACACAACAGATTTATAGAAAAAAACAAATAAAAGTAAGCATAATGGGCGGTCTTATCGCTTAACAAAGCGATCTCTTCCAGACAACCTTTGGATGGAGAGGATCATTGCTTAATGGAAGATTGGCCGAGGTGTAAAAAGAATAAACTTAATAATAGAAAAAGAAATTAGTTATATACATACATATTAGGTACATACATAAATAACTTTAAATAAATAAATAAATATCATATATAAAATAAATAAATATGTACTTACATACTTATACTTACAATAATAATATTAGAGATCAGATGAATCATGACTCTTCATGGAGATAAAAGTTTTTGAGTCTAGCTTTAAATACGGAAGGTGAGGGGGATTTCTTAATGGAGAGCTGGTGTATTTCAAAACTAAAACACGCTGATTTTCCAGTAAATAAGCATCTATTCATTGCATTCCCGTAGTCCTGCTAATCAATACCTGAATGCCGAATGAACTAATCCCTGATTAAATCCCGCCATCGTAGTACCTAATCAACTGTTTAGTACATTTCATTATCGGAATAGAGTACATGTAACCAACGGTATAGAGTCATCATCTAATCAACAGTTACACACTAATTAGTCCGACATGCGGACACTATTGTCTTGTCGTTGCAAACACTGTTAACTCGACTCTAGGGTTGCTACCCCGAGCATAGCCCTCTCCATAGCTCGTTGAGCGACTCTGAGCTTATTCATAAGGCCAATAGTGAAAGACCACGTCTCGGTTCCATATGTCATCACTGGTAACACACACTGATTGAAGACTTTTGTCTTATGGCACTGAGGTACATATGTTGGACGGAAAGACGTTGCGAAGTTTCCCAAACGCTGCCCATCCGTGTTGGATTCGACGATTGACCTCTTTATCGAAGTTGGACCTATCTAACAAGTTAATTTTAGCAGAAAATTTAAACCTCGGTGGACGAGAATGACAACATAAATTACCACGAAACTAAATTGAAGAAATAAAAATTGTCGTAAATAAAAACCGGCCAAGTGCGAGTCGGACTCGCGCACGAAAGCTTCCGTATCTATAAAAACGAGCAAAAGAAATCTCGTTTGGTGTATGGAAACCCCCCTTAATTATTTATTTTATTCTGTTTTTAGTATTATACAGATTAACAAAATAAACTACAATTAAATCAAATAACTAAAACTAAATTTAAAATAAACCTATAAATAAAAAACTGCATTTAAGTCTCCATCTGCAGGTAAGGTGCCCAAAAAACTGGCAACATTACCTCTTTGAATGGCTAGGCTGATCCGTTGACCGAGGTAAGTTCCAGCTCTTTGGTCACCTGTGGTGTCTATGAGGCGTCTGGACAGCTCTTTAATGAAGTTTTGGGCACTCGAGCCCCAAGGACCCATAGTTTCGACCCCAAACGGAATAAATATGTATTGATCTCCCAGGAAATCATATTTCCTCCGTTTGAGGTTCTCCGCAGCCTCTGCTGCCACACCAGCCACCCGGGATGTACTATGAAGGTGAGAGGGCGCCAGTGTGTCAACACAAGTTGCATCCCACGACTCCACGAAATTAACGTCAAACCATCAGGCCTCTTGCCATCGTCTCGTGAAATACCGTTCGGCTCAAGCAGAGCCGGCACGTTGACGGTGACAAATGCCCAATGGATGACGTCGTTTTCTTTAGTATTTGTTGTTATAGCGGCAACAGAAATACATCATCTGTGAAAATTTCACCTGTCTATCTATCACGGTTCATGAGATACAGCCTGGTGACAGACGGACAGACAGTGGAGTCTTAGTAATAGGGTCCCGTTTTACCCTTTGTGTACGGAACCTTAAATAAGCATATCGGTCCATTTCTTTGGGAATAACAGTGCTAAAACGATTTTCTCTTTAGTTTCGTTCCTTTACTGATCTAAATAAATGCTAAAGATAATGTGATAAGAAAAGAAGTGTGTAGAAAGCTAAATGTAGCGCACAGCTTAATGTAAAATAGAATATCCTTAGCATTGTTACAGTGCGCATCTCACTTGTGTAAAGGATGGTCTACGATGACAGGCGGGCGACAGTGACTGGCTTACGTAACTACTGAAAATCACAAACGTTCTAAATGGTACACACGGCTACACATCAAGTTATACATCTCCAGTATAAGCTGACCCCGCATTGTGAAGGCTTTTCGTAGAATGAGAGGTCAGCTTATACTGGAAATGTATAGCTTGATGTGTAGCCGTGTGTAATTCTCGCAACTTGCGGTCTGAGCGCGTTGAAGTTTTTTCAGTGAAAAAAAAATACGTTTTTCACATAGCTCGGAGAACCACTTCAAACTGTTGGAACAAAAATAAGAGACTGATTCGTACAGGTGCCTCATATGCCTGTAATTACATCAGCATCCATAAGCCAGAATAGGGACAGCAAACATTACTACATGGCGACCGAAATAGGTACGGTGGTTGTTCTTCAGACGAACTCGTTCACAAGGAGCTACTGTAAAATATTCTACTTTACTAGAAGGCAATAATATTTTTTTTTATACTACTTATATGACAAACGAGCATGCAGTCCACCAGATGTTAAGTGGCTACTGCAGCCCATGGATATCATAGAATTCAAAACAAGGTATTATGTTGTCTTGATCTCTATGTGGATACGTTGCCATACTATAGGACTTAGCTGTTATGCCTATGTGCCAGTAATTACAGGAACACACCATTACCATCTAACCGGAACACAGCAGCACAAGTACTGCTATTTGGCGGCAGATAAAGGTAAGGCGGTGGTGCTCACTTCCTCGAGCTCGTTCACAAAAGCTCTACCACCAGCAGAATTATTATTATATTTAGTAAGGCACTTATTACAAGTTACAAGCAATGAAAATAAAACTAAACTAGAATTTAAATTTGATCTGGCTTGAAACATAACTTATGTCCGCACAGGCAAAGAGAAATAAACTCGTCGAGGAAACGAAAAATAAGTTGGAAGACATAACTACTACAAATAAATATACACACATAAGTTGTTAAAATGTTTCCTCGATACAGGCCTAGCCTAGTGAGGAGACGACAGGTATCTCCACAAATGTTTACCCTGCTCTACAAAATTGTACTTATAAAACTGTGACCTAAGTTATGCTATGTACCTACGTGAGTTTTGTAGTAAATAAATGTTTTTCATTTTTTATTTTTTTTTATTTTCATATTAGGAGGAGATAAAAATACAATAATTACAATACAATACATAAATCACGTAATATATACTTAATGGAATTTGTAGCCCAGGACGCTACGATGATCGTCTGAACCACCGTAAAAAAGAGGATGTCTTACTTAGTATTTTTATTTATAGTGTTATCCGAACACATGCGGAAAATTCCAATTTTTTTTTTTAAATCATCTCCAAAATTTCAAGCCTAGTCGGGACTTGAACCCGCGACCTTCCTCTTGATACGAGGATGTACTACCATCTGTGCTACAAGGCAATTCACGTCTAGGTCGAAATTAGTGAGATCATTCAGAATTACGACTAAAGCGCCGTTAGCTCCATCTACAGGAAAACTTATATAGTTCTTTGTACCTGCTCAATGCCGAACGTTGCAGTTCAGTACATTGACAAGAGATGTCGCGTTGCTTATTTCAAATAGTATTTTTATTTATAGTGTTATCCGAACACATGCGGAAAATTCCAAGATTTATTAAAATCATCTCAAAAATTTGAGAGACGTGAATTGCCTTGTAGCACAGATGGTAGTGCATCCTCGTATCAAGAGGAAGGTCGCGGGTTCAAGTCCCGTCTAGGCTTGAAATTTTTGAGATGATATTAAAAAACTCTTGATGTCTTACTTTCTTGCTATTTTAAGTCTGTACTTACTATAGTCTATCCATTTCTTTATTTTCTCGATGACAGTTCTAATTTGATAGTTGTAGTGTTGTGACCTCACGGGGAGAGCTCATCGAGTGACAGTGACGATTCATCAGATTTTGATTAAAATAAATAAATAAAGATTACCTGTAGTTATAATTATTTCGTTTCACTGTCGAGTACCTACCTATACCTACTTATTTTACAACAGTTGGCATTATCAATAAAGAATTAATACGTGTAACATCTTGTATGAAATATAATATTAGTTAATAAATTTGTACAAAAGTATCCGGCAGTAGTTTAGTTTCTTACATTTTGTAAAAAAATATCGGGTCTGTTATCGTGTTACGTTTATCGATAGCTCCATCTCTATCAGTTTCTCCGACTCTGGTATAACCTTGTACGTGCGTAAGCGTCATATTTTTATAAAATAGTGCATACCTAATGTAAAAAAGAAGCTCGTTCAAGTTTTCACAGGAGCTGTCATCGAGAAAATAAAGAAATGGAAAGACTATAACTCTACTTACAACTCTGTAGTTGTCAACCCTATTTGGTAACGTTAGGGAGGCAGATCCCATTGGTTTGCGCCTCGTTTATAAATGCTATTTTAACGCGGAAAAAAAGATTAATTAACTAATTGAGGCTGTTGGACCTAGCGCAGTTATAAGCTTTTTCAGACGACTAATTACGTAGATTGCTGAGACACGGAGTGGGAATGTTTAGAGGGGCCTTTTGGCATTAGTGAAATTAGTTATGCTTGAATAAGAACTAATTTATATTGCACTTACTAAGGCTATAGATTGACATTAGATTTGAATGTTTCCTTTTTAAAATGAATATAACCTAACAAGAACAATGACGTCCTCCTCTCTCCAAAATATGATTGTGCCCAACAGGGTCATATACTTACCAACATAACATATTATTATATTGGATACAATAAACGATTGAGTATTGGATGCTAGTCTTTATCTTTACCGCCAATGTTTCGGTTCAATTCGTGAACCTTCATCAGGGTGAGTGCGATTCCGAATAACGTCTCGCCTCGCACTGAACCGAATTGAACCGAAACACTGTCCGTCGAAACACCGACAAGACGGTACGTAATAAATCCCGTATTTATAATAATGATTGAAATCAATCATAAAAGTTTACTAAAAAAATTATTTATCTTCTTCATCTATATATCCATAGTATAAAATGAAGTCGCTTCCGTTGTCTGTTCGCTTAGATCTTTTAAACTTCTCAACGGATTTTAATGCAGTTTCCAGCAATAGATAGAGTAATTCAAGGGGAAGGTTCCTATGTATAATATATGCATAGTAACTGCGAAAGTAACTGTTTGTCTGTTAGTTTGTTTGTTACCTTTTCATAACTAAACGGTTGAACGGATCGTAATGAAATTTGGAAAGGAGATAGATTATATCCTGGGGAAGGGCATAGGCTAATTTTTAACCGAGTGCGCAAAAGGAGGGTAATGTTTTTATTGAAATACGACGCATGTGAAGCCGCGGGCGGGTCAGCTAGTTATAATAAAATCCATATATAAAAAATAGTTTTGCAACAAGATGTTAGCAACTGATGCAAATTGCAATTTCCTCCATTTGTCTCGTTCTTAGATGGTTTATCTCCTTATACTATATGACTACGATCTTCTTTATAAGCTATCTACTTTCATGTAAGTATTTTATTAGGTATAGGTTAGGTTAGGCAAAAGGCAAAAGGTAAACGACATGTGCGCCCGCGCAGACCGACACTTTGTCGCTCAATAACGTTTTTAATATGCACTGTATATAAAAATTTAGTTTATTGGCATTATTATTACATTTATTTAGCACTAGCTGTTACCCGTGACTTTCTACGCGTTACACTACTAAATTTGTAGGTAACCTAAACTCGCTGTTGCAACTTGACTTGACACCCCATTTTTATCCCATGGGACCTGATTTATGGATAAAAAGTAGCCTACTCGTATGTGGTAATCCAAGTTACAATCTACGTGTATACCAAATTTTATCGAAATCGGTTCAGCCGCTACGACGTGATTGAGTACCAAATCAACATTAAAATAAAAAAAACAAATTCACATATATAATATTAGTATTATGATAAAAACCATGTCATTTTGTAAAATTAATTTATTAAGGGGTGTTAAACGCTCACTTTAAATGAATCATCATGTGTTTACCAGCAGTTTTGTAAGTAAATAATACTATACTAGACATTTCACACAGCGCTATCTACCTCCAAAATAAGCAAAGCTTTTTTTTAAAGATCATATTGTATTTTCTATTATTCTAAATCAATTATCATTAACCATTAATAAATTAGAATCAGTGCTGTATCGTTTTGAGAACGCTCTATACTATAGGCATTGATAAGTATGCAATACGAAGCGAAACTCCTACAAGTAACTTTTAACAAAAATATAACTGACTTCAGATAACAGTAAAAACCAAACTACTCAACCAATTTTTATATTTTTTTTTATATATATTATAGGCTTGCGTTTGACCACGATCTCGCCTGATGGTAAGCGATGATGCAGTCTACGATGGTACACGCTTGCCTAGAAGAAACCGATTCACTCGCGACTTAAAGATACCCAGGTTGTAGCTATCTGGAAACAGACTCTGGCCAGTCGTTCCACTCTTTGGCGGTGCGCATAATAAAGGTCGAAGAAAACCGCTTTGCGCGAAAATTTTCCATGAGATCAATCTAAAAGTATATCCTTTCAAATAAAAAACTATTTTTTAAATAGGTTGATATATAACGGAGTTCTGAGCTAACAAACATAACATAACATAAAAATTAAACAAATTCAAGACTTATATGGTTTTCTCATGGATGTCATTGTCAGAACTGGTTCAAATGGAAATGGGACTTCACAAGAAGCACCAGCTTTCAAATAAAAAAATAATCTTCAAAATCGGTGCACCCAGTCGAAAGTTCTGAGGTAACAAACATAAAAAAATTACAGTAGAATTGAGAAGCTCCTCCTTTTTTGAAGTCTGTTAATAATGGTCACATATGACCCTAAAATCACCATGGAGCTACAAGGCTACACAATGATGTAAAATTTAACACCTTTTAACTCTGGATTAAAAATAAACCATCTGAAGCGTAAATAACCCCCAGTGAAACTACAAGCCAACTCCGCAACATCGTAACTTAAACAATATGGCTCGAATGTTTAATTAGCGCATTGCAGGCTGGGGAAGGGACGGGTAGTGAGGGGGGGGGGGGGGAGGTGTTATTCATTAAAATGTTTGCGGAAACTCGTTTAGCGCGTTGCGGTGGGCGGGCGGCATTGGCCCGCCCCAGCAATGCCAGGGCTGGCTGGTGGATTAATCTATACTAATATTATAAAGAGGAAAGATTTGTATTTTTGTTTGTATGTTTGTAATGAATAAAATCAAAAACTACGGGTCCAATTCCAAAAATTATTTCACCATTGGAAAGCTACATTCACTCTGAGTAACATAGGTACTTACTATACTTTTTACTTAACTGCGCATAGGAGGGTAATGTTTTTATTGAAATACTACGCGTGCGAAGCTGCGGATTCGTCAGCTAGTTGATTATAATTATAGATTAGATTAAATAAGAAAATTCTTTATTGCACTAATAAAATAATAGATAGGCGAGCTTAATCTTAACTACCTTTTTTTCTAGCTAACCTTTGTGTAGTGTGGATTAAGTGGGAGTGCTTCCCAGAAAACACAATAACAAACATTTAAGTTATAAACTTAGGTACTACAAAATTAACTTAAAACTGTTCATAATAGTTATAATACACATACATAACCATACCTACATAGATGAAGTGTTCAATTTTGTTGGCTATTTTGACACGAGAGAGAGAAAAAAAACCGGCTAAGTGCGAGTCAGATTTGCGCACAAAGGGTTCCGTACCATTATCTATAAAAACGGCAAAAAATCACGTTTGTTGTACGGGATCCTGCCTTAAATATTTGTTTTATTTTAATTTAATTATTTATTTTTAAAGTGAATGTATAACTAAATATTCTGTGAATATTTCAATCGTCTACCTGTTGCCGTTATCAATATCGAGCTAAAACGAGCAAAAAAATCACGTTTATTGTATGGGAACCCCCCTTAATTATTCATTTTATTCTGTTTTTAGTATTTGTTGTTATAGCGGCAACAGAAATACATCATCTGTGAAAATTTTAACTGTCTAACTATCACGGTTCACGAGTTACAGCCTGGTGACAGACAGACAGCGGAGCCTCAGTAATAGGGTGCCGTTTTACCCTATACCCATAGGGTAAAACGGCACCCTATTACTATTACGAAACCCTAAAAATAGATAAAGTGCTTACACAGTTTGGCTTTGAGGATTCCTATAGTTTCCTATATATCTTTGCGGATTTCCATAGGAAGAGTTTCAGAAGCGGATATCAGTCACAGTGAAAGAGTTAGTGAAGAAAGAAGTTTTATGCTCAAGTGTCTTGAGTAAAAGATGTTAAAAAGAACGAGAAGGACGATGGCATTATATTGGGTTAATTATTTGTAACAGGTTTATATTTATTTATTGTAAGAATATACAGATATAGCTATGCCGTGGTGGGCTTAGTACGATGTAACTCGATTTCCGCAATCACCGCCGTGCACCAATAGACTTTTCTCATCACCATCAATCATTCTCACCGCAATGTGTCTCGCCTCGCGCTGCGAGTCGTGCGGAGCGGATCACATGCACCCTGATAAAGGTTCACGAATTAAACTGAAACATTTTCGGTTCGTGATAAATTCCGTATTTATAATAATTTAAATAAATCGCGAAAGTTTTATAAGTAAAAATTTTATAAAATATTGTATGTGCTCGTTTAAGATGATGGAAAACCTCGAGCGGAAACCAGAGGGCTTAGCCAAGTTACATTCGCTTCGAATCGATTCGATTTCTACCTAAGTTCGTTGTCGATAGATCACGTGACATTTCCATAGCATGTGTCAAATCAAATCCCATACATTTTCGGACTTATCGACTAGCGTCATCGCTAATCGAATGTAACTTGGCTAAGCCCTCTGCATGCCCTAGAACCAAACATCAGAAAGCATGTGACATCAATTAGTTTCCTAATAAGCGGGTACTGACGTGCATACTGTAACGTGAATGCTAACTACATTGGTCCTATGTAAAAATAATTTAGTGCATGCATCAAACGTAATATTACCTATGACTTGCCTCTGACTACATCCTTATGAGATATCTTCACGGATCTGCATGTTGAGTAAGAGATCCGCGAATGTCCTTTATGGGGACTAGACACGGCTACACATCAAGTTATACGTTTCCAGTATAAGCTGACCTCTCATTCTACGAAAAGCCTACACAATGCGAGGTCAGCTTATACTGGCATATAGCTTGATGTGTAGCCGTGTGTACAGTATTAATATTTTAGTACATTAGTGAAATAAATTGAAGAAACAGACATGAAAGATGTAGAAGTAGTTTGTATGTTTGTAGAGTTGTAGGAAAAATCACGGAGACGATTTAACTGATTTTAAAAATTATTTCACTGAGTAACAACACTATCCTTGAGTGCTAAAACTATATTTAATTTTGATGAAAAATCAGTGCGAAGCCAGGGCTGTTAAAACTGCGTATAAAACCATTTTGAAAATATGTCATTTTCGGATTAAGAAAGAGAGATTATTAGTAGCGTGGATAAAGTGTCAACCCTAAGTATGAGTGGAACGGGATGCGACGGGTGGAAACGTTCATTTACTCACCGAGATCGCAGTTTCCGCTATCTGCAACCCACTTAGCGGACTTCATTTGGACTCTCAACTCATTAGGATTACCATTTCAGCTCACTATAATTTGATTACTTAGCACCAGATAGATTGACACGGTAGATAAACTTTATTCTTCTGTATAGCTTGTGGATGCTTCATAAAATCTTATAGATATTTTCTTAGAATTTTTTTTATACCTAGTCAGGTCATAAGTATTGTCACACAGTAAAAACTTTTCTTTTAGAATGCTGGCCACAAAAAAAAATTATCGAATTTGAATTTCGAATTGTTCATGAAAATAAAAATGTATACTTTTTAGAATTTTACTCATTTTTAAATATGGAGTGGACGCTTAAAGAAGACCGTGTTGCAGTTATTGCGTTGCATCGTTGCGGTTACGCGCCAATTCAAATTTTTGACATACTGAAAAATTTGAATATAACCAAAAGATTCGTTTATCGCACCATCAAACGATACAATGAAGACTCTAGTGTAGATGAAAGGTCAAGAAGTGGTCGCCCTCGGTCTGTTAGGACTCCAGCAGTGATAAAAGCTGTGAAGGCGCGAATTCAAAGAAATCCCAAACGTAAGCAGAAACTGATGTAAGCAGTAACCCTTCAGATGGGGTTAAGCAGAACCACGGTGAAAAGGGTGTTAAATGAAGACTTAGGGCTTCGGGCATATCGAAGAAAAACAGGACATCGTTTAAATGCTCGTCTAATGGACCTGAGACTGAAGAGATGCCGCGCTTTGTTGAAGCGGTACGCGGGAAAAAAATATCCGGAAATTCTTTTTTCGGATGAAAAAATTTTTACCGTATAAGAGAGCTACAACAAACAAAATGATAAGGTGTACGCACACAGTAGTGAAGAAGCGAGCAACCGTATTCCGCGTGTCCATCGAGGTCATTTTCCATCCTCGCTCATGGTATGGTTGGGAGTTTCTTATTGGGGCTTAACAGAGGTACATTTTTGTGAGAAAGGTGTAAAAACGAATGCAGTTGTGTATCAAAATACAGTCCTGACGAACCTTGTGAAACCCTGTTTCTCATACCATGTTCAATAACAGGCACTGGGTATTCCAACAAGATTCAGCGCCAGCTCATAGAGCGAAGAGCACACAAGACTGGCTGGCGGCGCGTGAATTCGACTTCATCCGGCACGAAGACTGGTACTCCTCCAGTCCAAATTTGAATCCGTTAGATTACAAGATATGGCAACACTTGGAGGAAACGGCGTGCTCAAAGCCTCATCCCAATTTGAAGTCGCTCAAGACATCCTTGATTAAGGCAGCCGCCGATATTGACATGAACCTCGTTCGTGCTGCGATAGACGACTGGCCGCGCAGATTGAAGGCCTGTATTCAAAATCACGGAGGTCATTTTGAATAAATTTTAGTGTCATAAGAATCTATGTTTTATTAAGTTCATTTTGGTATATAAATGGTTACATAATGAATAAACTTGTTTCAATTATTTTATATTATACATGTGACAGAATTTATGACCTGACTAGGTAATAAGTGGCCACCTGAATCGCACTGTCTGTGAACCGTTTAGATCTTCTCTGGCACCGGTGCTTGGGCACAAGGGGTATAGATACCAATGTGATTTTATAATATCTATACCCTCATTGGATTATGGCGGGTTCCTATATCCGTCGGTAACCGAATACGACACTTGACTTGACACTTTTTCAAGGAGATACGAGTCGTAGACGGTTACCGACGGATATAGGAACCCGCCATCAGATACCCTGTCACCCCATTTACACCAGAATTACTTTATGAACTCATGGTACAATGGGCATCATTATAGAAGATAAGTTGCCAGTAATCTCAATGGTTTATCCGTAGCTCTTCGAAGTTATTTGTAGCTGCTTGTATTTTTGAGGTACTTTTAAGGTAGACTAAGTGCATAAGTAAGATAGTGTATAGTGTAATATCTACCATAGAAAGTACATAATATTTTTAGATGAAACCAAAACATTTAATATCTGAGAGTTTTTAGATTTTTTTTAATACAATAAGATCTTTATTTGACCACAATCTCACCTGAAGGTAAGCGATGATGTGGTCTAAGATGGACCACGAAGATCTAGAAGACGCCAAATGACTTAATGATCAAATTCGGTCAGAATGTTAGTTAGTCCTTAGCGACTCCGAATTCGGATGCAAAGTTATTGCTTGTCATTACAATATCCAGACTTCCACCCAAGTGCTAGTTCAGGGCTTCCCGAACTGTGCGTCGCGACGCCCTGGGGCATCGCAGCATTGTCCCAGGGGCGTCGTGTGTCGATGCGACCGAGTCAAGTGAGAAAATTTTGGAGCCTAGTTTCTCATTAATATCGTGCCATCAGCACTGCAGCATTAAAGGTTCTATTACCATTTGCGACTCCGTACTTGTGCGAAACAGACTTTTCAGCAGTTGCTGTTACAAAGAACAAGTACAGGTCAAAAATAGACATAGAGAAAGAAATGAGAGTGGCAATTTCCAAACTGGAGCCCCGTTATGAGCAGCTATGCTCAGCAAACTCTCAAGGGCAATACAAATAAGTTTGGGCTAGTTAATATATTAACAAAAGAAATAATATATCTTCGCCATTGTAATTTTGTTTGGTGTGCAATAAAGAGTATATCAAACTAGCAATCTATAAAATATTAGCCCCAATTTAAATTTATTTTAGTTACATGGAGATTTCTGTTGTCTATTGCGGTACATTGCGACTATTTGCGACGCAACGTGTTCATAAATTGTGTAATACAGTGCATAAATGTATGTGCGGAACTCAAATATGATGATATTAGGGGTAGAAAAACGATATTAGGGGTTGTGTCTTTTTATATGGAACTAAAAAAACATTAAAGGGGGTAGTTTTATAATTTTCTTTTATTGTTCACAAAATATTATTTAACGACAATTTAAAAGAAACATTTTTAGACATCTACTTTTAATAAACTCTAGCTTGAAAATGTTCTTACAAAATATTCTTCCAGTTTTTCTCACAGATTTACGAGGTACGAATACCTCATTAACGGCTCCGCAGCAGCGCTAACCGCATTTATACACAATTTATATTTACGTGAACGCCATAACTTAATCTACGTGTACCGATTACTACCCTTGAAAACGAGACCTCATTGGCCGAAATTTGCAACCCCTAGCACGCTCCTCCAATAGCGAACGGGCATGGTGATGTCTAGGGGTGGAGCCAGGGGGGTTATCATGACGACATTTTCAAAATGCAAACAGTTTCGGTCCGACCATCTTAGATCCAACACTCATATGAAACCTGAAGTTCGTAGCCGCGAGAAGTTTCAAAGAAGTTTTATTTTGTTTTTGAAAGTATTTCGAAGCTAAATTTTATCCTTCCAATCAGTTTGTTAATAAGTTTGGGTAAAAAATGCGCGATAATATGGCAAAGATTTGTTCATAAATCCGTCAAAGAGTAAAAATAGAGGAGACTATCATCATGGCAGGTCCATACCTCTCTCCCCTACCGGGGGATCTCCTAACTGAGTACATGTTCGGGCGTCGTCGTCAGCGTCGGAACAGGACTACCTTCACTCCTCAGCAGCTTAGTGAGCTGGAGTCATTGTTTCAAAAGACTCATTACCCTGACGTGTTTCTGAGAGAGGAAGTCGCGCTTAGGATAAGCTTGTCCGAAGCTAGAGTGCAAGTAAGTTTTTGGTAGAGCTAAAGAGACATTTTTAAGGTCAACTTACATTTATTTCCAGTGGCAAAATGGAATAAGCAGCCTATAAAACTCATGCAGCTTTAACAACTTATTTTCTATCAGCTTAATTTTTTGTTTAAGTGGTAAAGTTGAAACAACTAAGCAGCTTGGAGAATAAATTCACCTACCCTCGTGTCTAATTTGTATTCAAATGGAAAATAATCCTATAAAATCACACTAGCAAACTTAATCGAACAGAAAAACAAAATTTAGTGAGAATATAAAATTAATTGTTATGGTTTCAAAATGAAATAAAAAAAATCTGTTGTATAAAGTAACTAGATAATAACAAGGATTAATATCTTGATCGAGCGAAGCGAGATCTATAAGTCAACTTGGACAAATCGGCGTTGTATGTATGTATATATGTTTGTCCGAGGATAACTTTCGAAGCGTTCATCGTAAAATTTGGTATATAGGTAGATAGTGTTGGCACAATTTTGGTGTGACTAAATGAGCTAAAATTGTGGGGGGGTTGTTGAGATATTGGGGTTCAAGAAGGGTAAAATAACCAAAATGGGACTATCCAGTCAAGTGAGACGTTAATAAGTTCTTTGTGAGTACATTTTGACCCCGTTTTTATTTTTACCTTAAATCTTGTAGTTTTTAAGTTATTAGCCATAATAAAAACTGAACTTTGACAAAATTCACAGGGTACACCAGTGACCCCACAGTGCTGTAATTTGGTATGCGTGTAGCTTTAGTGATACAAATATAGGCAAAAGTCTGAAATCCGGAATAACTTCAATTTGTACCCAAAAAAAGAATAACCACAAACATGAACTCCCGCTACCTGTAATTTAAATGAAACTGTAGGTCAAGTTAGTTGTTTTCTCATTTCGTGGCACTATTTTATTAGTCAAAGATTAAGGCCGGCTTGCACAACGATCCCTTAACGTATTTAGCGACTAAACATGTTTAAATTTTACGTATTTGTATGATTTGACAATTCCTTAATCATATTTAGCCACTAAATACGTTTAGGCATCGTTGCGAGAATCGCCCTAAGAATATTTTTTTTGTGTTCTGGAAGACTCGCGAGATCTCAGTTCGGGGCGAACCACTAGTTATACAAACTGTAATCTAAATTCACGATTGGTGTCACAAACTACACCTTACCTATTTCTGCCGCCAACCAGCATTGCTGTCTTTCGGTTTGAAGGGTATGGTTGCCGGTGAAATTACAGGTACATGAGGCTTTACACCTGTACCTATGCCTTAAGTTGATAGACGCAGGGCAGTGCATCGTAGGCACATTTCTAAGGTGCGTGACCTACGAGGCAATTCTCTGTTATAGGCGATGGTTACCCCTTAACATCAGGTAGGCCATAAGCTTGTTTCATCTACCTAGAATAAAGGTTCGTTCAAATTCTAGTCGCCCTTAGCATTTCTTAAAGAAACAACCAATAAGACAAATATTATAAAGCGAAACAGGAATCAAAATACGACATTCATTAACTTATTCATTCTCCTACAATATCTGTTAAAATATAGGTACTTACCTACAGACCTACAAATCTATACAAATCTTTTTATTTTCATTCATTTTCTAAATTACACTTGTACCAGTATTATTCCACGGTATTTAATCTCTGAATTTATTTGAAAGAAAACTAAATAATATTTTAAAATGAAGCAATTGTTTAGGCGGATAAATATCATAGGAAAGGATCAGTCAATTCAAAGCAATCAATCAAGCTGTACAAGCAGTTTTTCAAAAGTGCCGGACTTCAATTTTGCGCTATGAAAGCCGTGGCGGAAAATGATTATTGAGATTGCGATTATTGTTTATTTCTTTCGGCCCCGCTTTATGAAACTAAAGGTTTACTATACTGCCGTCATATGAAAAAAAGCCGTATATAGTAATGTAGTATAAATACCGTAATTTTGAAATTAAGGCTTTCAGACTAAAATAAACCTCTAATATTGATGTAATTACGACGAAAATCGTTATGGTATCTTTGGATTGATTCGAGTGAGTGCGGCCATAAGATAGCATTTTGTTTGCTGATTCCGAATCTGTAACTAACTCATTTTTGACAAAGTTGTAAGTTACGGCTTTTCTTCATATGACGGCAGTATAGGTTGCACAGATTCACAACTCATTTGTATTTGATGTGCCTACACATTCCCACCTTCGATTATCCTTTGCGATCCTGACAGACTATTTAATAAATGTAGATATAACTTTGTTGTATCGTGAACAATATCTATTCAGCCTGCCTCTCAACTTCTTATTAGTCCAGCCATTGTGCTCAAATGTAAGATGATATTTACAACATCTTCTGCCAGGATTCTTCGTTTCTGATCCTAATATGGTTTGCCAGGTTTGGTTTCAAAACCGAAGAGCGAAATGGCGCAAGCAGGCCCGTTTGCAGCTGTTACAAGACGCTTGGAGGATGCGCTGCCTTGGTCTTGGGTCTCCGCCTCTACCAATGCCAGGTACCAACAAAACTCTTACAGCGAAGGGAAACCAAAATTCCGCATTCATCAAAATCAGCCTGTTCAAGAAAATAGATGTGTTTATCTCTGAACTAGCAAATAAAGTCGTTTCATTCCATGCATAACTGGTTCTTTTTTGGTAATTCTGGACAGTTGACCTGAAGTCAAATTCAAGATTTAATCTAATCTCGCTACCTGTCAATGCAATGTGTTACGTAACTGAAATACGTTAGAAAGTTGACTGTGATAAAATTGGTGCAATAATCGGTGTATAAGTTGCTAAGTGCAGTCGACCTATAAATGATTTTGTGATTTGTGAATGTTGGTGACTAAAAAAGTGAACCAAGATCGGTTAGTTAATAAAAAAACTTATTTAGGCGCGTTGCGCATTTTTGAGATGGGAAAAAAGTATTGAACTCGAGACACTGTTACCGACACCGTAATTGTTTAATTTCTTTTTTGTTTGAGAAACATAAGATAACTTTTTAGTAAATTTTCATGTTTATGCGACATCCATCATGATTATTTTGCAACATCCAAATTTTTTTTGAAGGTAAAACTTCTATAGGCGCGTTAAGCATTTTTTGAGATGGGAAAAAACCATTAAACTCGCGACACTGTTATCGTTACCGACACCGTTCCTGACGATTCAAAAATACACACGTAATTGTTCAAGTTTTCACTTCTGTCGGCACTCCCGGAGTTTTCACTTCAAAAATTTGGTGCCAGAGGTTTCTTCCATGCAGAAGCTTGTTGAATGTAATACAAACATTTTATTTGGTTTCAGGACACGGTAAACCGGACTCATCACCCGAAGCTCCAGACTCACCTGGCAGAGATTCTCCAGACCCACCCAATGCTATGGACAATCGAGAGATGAAATCTCCCCGTCAAGATCCATACATTCACAATCCTAATCCAAATATGGCCGAAAACATGACTTCAATCCCTCATGACATGCCACCTCCAATGTCGTACAGCGACGATGGAAGACTCATACAACAACCCTTTTCATTCTCGACAATGATGATGCCACCGCAACATGTAGACGAACAAATCCCTACAGACTTAAGAGTCATGGGTCCTAAAAACCCATGCCCGTGTGGAACGAAACTTGAAGAACCACAGAACTTAGCTTGTCGTCCGCAAATACGAGATGTCAAAGAGAATGTAGAGAGTGACAGCGATACGGAGATAGATTTGACCTCGCATTCCAAAGACGATGATCTCAGGGAGTCGGAAAGACTGGCCAATAGAATAGCTACAAGCATCTTTAGAAGTGATACAGTATTGCACGATCTGGTGCCCAATGATCTCAGTCTAGGAGCTATTAAGAGTAGCGATAGAAATGTGAATAGGAATAATAATGTGGCAATGTAGGCTTAATTTGTTTTAGCACTTCTAGTCAATGTCAATGGATTTTTATAATATAGCGTCGTAGAATGTGTAGATACAGTAACTACTATAAACTAAATAATAACGTAGACTGCAGTGAAGTTGTATTGTATTGTAGATAAAGTTGCTTAACATTATTTATACAATTGCATAACCTGTCTTAATATATTGTAAAGTTTCATAAAAAGCAGTGGACACTATGATAAACATGATTTTCATCATTAAATAAATATATACGTAAGGAATTTTACACGTGACAGCCCCTGTTTGAACACCAAAGCCAGTACTATATCTTGTAATTAAATTAGAAATATAAAGACAATTAAGTATAAAATAGCACCTTTATTAGCACCGTGTTTTTCTTAATCTAATATCATTTTATTTATAAATAACTAAGCACTTATAGATATATCTGACAGTATCTTTTCTAAAGTGTGGGTAAACTGGGTAAGCAGAAATCACAGTTCAGACTAAAAAGATATTTAAATAACCTACCTAAAATATCAGTCAAAAAGTTCACTTACTCTTAAACGTAATCAAAATTATATGCTATTATAAATACAATAGATACAACAAATAGCAACAAATAGCTTAAAATCTTAATATTGGTGTCATACATAACTCAGAGGTGACCAAAGCATTGATCATCTACTAACTTGGGTAAATGTTAGTTAATCCAATCACAGAAACGCTTTTTTGATTTAATTCACTAATAATGTATGTATTTTTTAAATCATACAACTACAAGCCAATATCCTGAACAAAATAACACAATTCAACACAAAAATATTTCGGGAGTTCGCCCAGGACTTACTCTAGGACATATTTTATTGACGGTTTACAGCAGTGACTATCATTCCGTTAATTATTTTATGTACATTTACTTTATTAAACTACCTTTTTTTGTGTGATAATTATTCTTAGTCAACGATTTCTGTTTCGTTGCAAAGGCCTCAAGATACAAATAAAATAGTTACAGTAAGTAAACTGTAGTAGAAAGAAGTGTCGCCAATATAAAGACATCGCTGAATTATAAACCTTTAATTGACTAACATGTTAAAAACCCAGATTAAAACAGTAAATATTTAATCGATATGGCTTGGTAACGAGTCAACTGCGAGCCGAAGTGCTTTACATATCTAGGTTAAAAGCCTCGGCTCTGCCATAAGCTTGCTTAGACACTGGTGACGAGAAATCTTGTCTCCTTGCAAAAATGCACTCCTGTGTGAAAACTCTAGCTTTTACAAACCGAGACGTCATCGACGCCTCAATCTTTGTAGTCCTGGTTTTATTGTGTAATCCATCAATCTGTTTATAGACAGACACTAACTTATTGTAATGTTAACTCATTTAATTTGATACTTGAACAATACGAATAATTAACGTGAATACTTACATATTAATAATCAAAATCAATATTTGCAACGCTGGTCTAACAAGGTTCATCTTACATGGAAATTAAGCACGAATAAGCAACTACTAACATTATTACACAATACTTACATGAGAGTACCTATAATAAATATATGAATATAAATATTAGAGATAAAGGTTGTAAAGACATCTGCCATCATGCTGGGAACACCACGTAGGAGACATGGCATTAGGACTCAACCCTCGATTGATCAATCGATCCGAACCAATCCATCGGTTGATCAATCGATCTCTCATATAAATCGACTTGGTAAAACCATGGATCCGTTTATAAACAGGCACTAACCTATAAAACAGAGGTTCTATAAATATCTGTCATCATTTTAAGAATACCAAGCTTGAGAGTTATAACATCAGGACTCAACCCTCGATTGATCAATCAATCCGAACCAATCGGTTGATCAATCGATTTCTCAAAATCAATCGACTTGGTAAATCCATGAATCCGTTTATAAACAGGTACACTTATAAGACAAAGGTTCTATAAATATCTGTCATCATTTAAATAATACCAAGCATGACCATCATGGCATCAGGTTTCAACACTCAAATGATTAATCGATCTCTCAATCTTTGTAGTCTTGGCTTTACTGTCATGTCTATAGATCTGTAACTGACATTAACATGGTTGATTTAAGGTTATAGACATCTGCCGTCATGTTGAGAACACCAAGCAGGAGACATAGCATCAGGTTTCAGCCCTCGATTGATCAATCGATCTCTCATTCTCTGTAGTCTGGGCTCGGCTGTGTAGACGCTAGTGATGGGGTCTGACCAGAGGCGCTCGGCCACAGCCGCTGCTCGAGGCCATACTCTTGTATCTGTGGGAGAAACAAAAACGATAACGGTAAAGAAAAGCTGATAAAATTATAGTAAATGTTTATTTATTGATACTAGTTGCGATTCTGTTTACGCTGACAAACTTAAATTTCGTAAAATACGGTCGTTCTTATTTTGTTCACGCTAAAGATAAAATAAGAATGATATTTCTAAAACTAAGCAATTCATACTAAAACTAGTTTCCGCCTAGGCTTCACACGCATGTTTTGTCAATATTAAGTACCTAGCTTATTTTTTAATCCAGGCTATAGTCTACCTGTATACCAAATTTCATCGAAATCGACTAAGCCGTTACGACGTGATTGAGTAACAAACAAATAAACAAACATCCCAACTTTCGCATTTATATTATTTTATTTTTAGAATTTTAGGAAAACATACAGCTAGGTTACTGAAAAGGTAATGCTACTAGTGTGGTGGCTCGTTTGTGGGCTAGTTTTTGTCAGCAGTCAAAGTCAAATTGGTAAACCTAAAGATAGACAAAAAAATCTATTTACTAAACTTGGTTACACAAATATAACAGATACGTTTAACAAATTACTGTTTTAAACGGGTATTTATCGCATATATACCTTTTTCTCGAGCCCGCTTGCGACCACGGCTGTTGCAACACAGTCTGAACGTCAGGATTACAAATAAAAAAGGTACAGTCGGTAATTATGTAAAGTGATCGCTAATGTTTGAAAATATGTGTAATCAAGTTTAGTTTAGTTACTAAATAGTAGAATATTGCTTCTAAACATGTAATGCAGGGATTCCCAAAGTGGTCGATATCGACCCCTGGGGGTGGAAATCGGTTACCCAGGGGTCGATATATTATTTTTTTGTTTACTTTACGATTTTAATGCATTTTCAAAAAATAATTGCCTACTTAAGTATTTTTATGTAATTTGTATTAATAATTATTAATTACACTAGATTGCCGTGAGGCGCCGGCAGTAGAATGTTGCCCCTTCGCTCTTGCCCGTGGATGCAGTAGGAATCTGCTAAAGGATACCTCCGAAAGATGGGCAGCAGCGTCTTTTCGTGTTTCCAATACCTATACTGCGCTCGCCAACCCGCCTGCCAAGCGTGGCGAGTATGGCAACAACCCCTTTATAATACAACAACATAAAACCAGGCCCCGAGTCCCCGGCGGCCCCGCTAATCCTGGCTACGGTAGCAGTCACGGTAACGGCGGGGCCAGGGGTGCTAAGAATCCCCGGGAGACGATCGGCTACCAAACCCTACGACGACCACTGGCCCTGGTAACACACAACATCCGCACTTTGAGGACAGACGAAAAGATTGTTGAGCTGGAAGAAGAAATTAGTAGATTACACTGGGACATTTTCGGGTTATCAGAAGTCCGTAGAGAGGGCGAGGACACGATATCCCTTAAGTCTAGTAACCTACTATACTACCGGGAGGGCGACCAACAGTCCCAAGGTGGTGTTGGGTTTCTCGTTCACAAGTCACTCATCAACAACATTATCACCATCGACAGTGTGTCGAGCAGGGTCGCGTACCTGACACTCAGAATATATAAGCAATATTCGCTGAAGGTCGTTCAGGTATATGCGCCGACCTCTTCACACCCAGATGAAGAAGTAGAGTCTATGTATGAGGACATCAGTAGAGCCATACATACGAACAAAACTCACTTTATTGTTGTTATGGGGGACTTCAATGCAAAGCTAGGCATGAGAAGCGATGATGAGTTGAGAGTGGGGTTATTTGGATATGGGCAACGGAACCCCAGGGGACAGAGGCTGGCAGATTTTCTGGAGAAAGAAGGACTCTTTATGATGAATTCTTTCTTCCAGAAGCCGCCTCACAGGAAATGAACCTGGATGAGTCCCAACGGTTCCACGAGAAGTGAGATTGATTTCATCTTGACCAACAAGAAACGGATATTCAATGATGTCTCTGTGGTTCACAGGGTGAAAACCGGCAGTGATCACCGAATTGTTAGAGCCACATTGAATATGAACGTTAAACTTGAAAGGTCCCGTTTGATGAAGTCTACGCTCCGACCCACTCGCGCACATATCCAAAACCTCGAGAGCTTTCAACTCGAACTTGCAAATCGCTTTGACTGTCTAGAAGTAGATGCATCAGTGGATGAGATCAATAACAGGTTCGTAGAAACTGTCCATACGGTGGGTTCCCAGTTCTTTAAGACCCCCCCTACCAATAGACCTCAGAAACTCTCTGATGACACCCTTAACCTCATGGCTGAACGACGTTCTTTGCGACTGCTGTCTCCCGATGTTGCTCAGTCACATAGGCAGCTCAATAGGAAGATTTGTAAATCCTTGCGGCACGATATTCGTACCTTTAATACATCTCGTATTAAAGATACGATAGAGCGGAATAAAGGCTCCAAAGTGTTCGCGAGAGATAATTATATTGGTCAGAGCCGTATGACGAAACTGAAGAGGGAGGATGGCAGCATAACATCAAGTAAAGCGGAAGTGTTAAGGGAAGTCGAAAGGTTCTATGGACGGCTCTACGATTCGGTCACTAAACCTGTTTGCAGTGCGGCCAACGACCCAAGAACCAAACTGACCCGACATTATACCGAAGATATTCCGGACATCAGCCTGTATGAGGTCAGGATGGCCTTGAAGCAGCTTAAGAATGACAAGGCGCCGGGTGAGGACGGAATCACTTCAGAGCTTCTGAAAGCGGGCGGATCACCGGTACTTAAAGTCTATCAGAAGCTCTTTAATTCCGCCTTGCTTAAAGGTACGACGCCAAAAGCATGGAACGGGGGCGTGGTGGTTCTACTTTTTAAGAAAGGTGACAACACCTTGCTTAAGAATTACGGACCCATCTTGCTTTTGAGCCATGTTTATAAGCTGTTTTCGAGGGTCATCGCGAACCGTCTCGAACGCAGGTTTGATGACTTCCAGCCTCCCGAACAAGCCGGGTTCCGTAAAGGCTACAGTACCATAGACCACATACATACGCTGCGGCAAGTCATACAGAAGACCGAAGAGTATAACTTGCCACTATGTCTCGCGTTTGTGGACTATGAGAAAGCCTTCGATTCGATCGAAACATGGGCAGTGCTTGAGTCTCTCCAACGATGCCGTATTGACTATCGGTACATCGAAGTGTTGAAGTGTTTGTATAAAAACGCCACTATGTCAGTCCGAGTACACGAACAGAGCTCGAAGGCGATTCCCTTAAAAAGAGGCGTAAGACAGGGAGATGTAATCTCTCCGAAACTGTTTACGACCGCATTGGAAGATGCCTTCAAGCTTCTGGAATGGAAAGGACTGGGCATCAATATTAACGGCGAATACATCACTCACCTTCGGTTTGCCGACGATATTGTGGTCATGGCAAAGTCGATGGAAGAGCTCAGCACGATGCTCGAAGGCCTCAATCGAGTCTCCCAACGGGTAGCACTTAAAATGAACACGGACAAGACAAAAATCATGTCGAATGTCCATGTCGTCCCTGCCCCAGTTATGGTTGAGAACTCGGCTCTTGAAGTTGTCGACGCGTATGTATACCTAGGACAAACAGTCCAATTAGGTAGGTCCAACTTCGAGAAAGAGGTCAATCGTCGAATCCAACTCGGATGGGCAGCGTTTGGGAAACTTCGCAACGTCTTTTCGTCCAACATACCTCAGTGCCTTAAGACGAAAGTCTTCAATCAGTGTGTGTTACCAGTGATGACATATGGAACCGAGACGTGGTCCTTCACTATTGGCCTTATGAATAAGCTCAGAGTCGCTCAACGAGCTATGGAGAGGGCTATGCTCGGAGTTTCTCTACGTGATCGAATCAGAAATGAGGAGATACGTAGGAGAACTCAAGTCACCGAGATATCCCGACGAATTAGCACGTTGAAGTGGCAATGGGAGGCCATATAGCGCGCAGAACAGATGGCCGATGGGGCCGAAAGGTTCTCGAGTGGAGGCCACGGACCGGCAAGCGCAGCGTAGGACGACCACCTACAAGATGGGCAGACGACTTGGTAAGAACCGCAGGTCGGCGTTGCAGGCCGCTTTCAACCGCAGTTCCTGGAGATCAATGAGGGAGGCCTTTGTCCAGTAGTGGACGTCCTACGGCTGATATGATGATGACACTTGATATTTACTGACTATTTATTTTGTTAATTTTTTATAGAAAAATGATGTACAGTTTACTCGCTTAACCAACAGCAAAGTTTTTAAATTGGTAAGTATTTTGTATCAATAGTAAAAACCAGAGGATGTTTAAAGTAATACTATAGGCTATAGGGCTATAAAAGGCTATAGGGGTCTGAGTTATCTGTTCATTTTGGAAAAGGGGTCTCTTGCCCAAAACATTTTGGGAATCCTTGATCTAATGAAAAGTGAAGACTTAAAATCGAGATCTTAACAGGAAGCTGAATAATGATTAAGGTAAGGATTTCATTAAACACGTAAGAATCTAACCACAAACAAAATGAAACACAGTTTAGATCATGTTTAAAAAATTTCCGTATAAAAATTGGTAAGGAATTTTTTAAACAGGTGTTAACCAGTTCTTTAACATTTTTGTGGTAACAAGGTAAGTTTTTTAACTTGTTTTAAGGTAACAAACCTACCTAAAACTTGTTCATCGACATATTCGCTCCACATAGCAACCTCTCCGCCCAAGCTCCCGCTCTCCTTCGGCAGCAGATGGGCATACATCTTCCTCCAGTTAGAATAGGAGGTGGAACCCCAGAAGCCATGGTCCAGATACCAGATATCCTTAGGAACCGATACTGTCTGGTATCCTAGACGGAGGAGCTGCATTAGAAGTGGACTATTCGTCGGCTCCCATACTTCGATGATGTATCTGTAAGAGAGATAATTTTGTAAATCTTTGAATAATTAATAACTTAAATTTCCATCTCCAGATAGTATTAAGATAAAAGATATCATTATTAAGAACTGAAATTTGTCAAGTGCTAAATTTAACTTCTTTAATAGCATTTCTAAGGCAAAGATTCTAATATAACTCTTTATTGTACACCAAAGTAAAATACAGAATTTTTAACATAGATTTAGTACAATGGACGGTCTTATCGCTAAAAGCGATCTCTTCTAGACAACCTTTGTATGGGCAGGATTATAATGTGTCACGTGACGGCGGTGCATCTATATACAATTAAAAACATACCTACATACTACATGGCGCACACTAAAAGTTATCCACTTCTAGCTAATCGGAACTATTTGAATTTCGAATGTTATATTTTTTGAAACGTTGCAACATTCTTAGTGAAAAAAAATTGGCGGGAAATCATTTGTCAATTGTTTTAATCACACATCAAAGTTCTACGTACGCAACGAAAATGGAATTAAGTCGAAAAGATTTTAGAGCGATGATTTTTTATGATTTTAAAAGTTCTCTCTCTCCGCAAGACTGTGCCGCTCATCTTCAAAATGCTTTTGGGAGAGAAGCACCTTGTTTGAGCACCGTAAGGCGATGGTTTGCTGAATTTGAGAGAGGTCGGGTTTATATAATGTGGCTAAGTACTGTTAAGCGGCTAATTGAAGAAAACCCGCGGATTACCTATGAGACAATTCGAGGACTATTGGGGATTGGTATGAGCCAAATTCAGAAACTTTTACACGAATAATTGAAAGTTCGGAAACTTTGTTGTCGTTGGATCCCTCATGAACTGACAGCGGAGCAGAAGCGGGCTCGCGTGGAATGGTGCTCACAGATGCTACTGAAGTACGACCACGGACATTCTAATGCTGTTTATGACGATCACAGGAGACGAAACTTGGATTTATTGTTTCGAACCCAAAAAAGAACAGCAATCTTGTGAATGGGTGTTTGAAAATGAGAACAGGCCAACAAAAGTGAGGCAGGTGAAAAACGTTGGTAAAAAAATGATCGTGTTTTTTTTCTCAGCTACGGGTCCCATCTGCATAATTCCACTTGAAGATGAAACGAGTATTAATGCCGAGTGGTATTCTACCATTTGTTTACCCAGGCTGTTAGAAAAAGTTCGCGAAAGACGACCAAAAAGCCGCGTTCTCCTACATCATGACAACGCTTCTTCACACACGGCCAACAAAACAAAGTCATTTTTAGCTTCCGAAAAAGTACAACTCGCCACCCATCCTGCCCATAGCCCCGACCTAGCACCCTGTGATTTCTATATTTTCCCCAAAATCAAAGATTTGATGAGAGGTTTCACTTTTACCAACTCCGAAGAGGTAGTGATAGCGTTCAATCAGCACGTAGAAAACATGCCTTCAGATCTGTGGTCCTCCTGTTTTAAAAAAATGGTTCGATTGCATGAAAAAATGTTTAAAATGTAAAGGAGAGTATTTTGAAAAGTAATAAACAATATTTTGGTTATAACATGTTGTTTTCTAAGTTACGCAAAACTTTTAGTGTGACCTACGTATATACCTAAAATACTAGTAATACTAAACACAAATTTCATAAATAAGCAATAAAAACATAAGCAACTATAAAAACGGTTATGATGAATTAACAAGCAGTTACAATTTCAACACAGGGACAGATAACACGTGTGTACTTTTGTTTTAAAATTACTAATAAGTAGACTTAGATGATCTTATAGAAAGGGGGAAAGTGTTTCACAATCGTGTACGGCTGTTACAATGAAGGATCGACCATAAAACTCTGTCGTATGGACAGGAGTTTTGAGTTGGAGGGAATCTGAAGAACGCAAATGGCGATCATTAGCCTGGTGGAGAAACTCAAAATGCTCCTTAAGATAAAAGGGTGAAGAAGGGTTAAAAAGGATGTTATACAAAAGGGACAGTATGTGTGCATTCCGGCGAAGACGGATGGAGAGCCACTTGAGCTTTGCGCGAAAATCAGAGACGTGGTCATACTTGCGCAAGCCAAATATGAACCGAATACAGAGGTTTTGAAGGCGCTCAAGTTTGCTGAGTAGGGCTTCAGAGAAGTCAAGATAGTAGGCGTCGGCGTAGTCCAGGATTGGAAGTAAAACGGTCTGTACAAGATAGTTACTAGGTAGTTAAGAACACCTGCCGTGGCCAGTCTGGAAGTCCTTAAACAGGCTCCGCACCTAGGTTGGCCACTGCAGACTTAATATGTGCAAATGGGGATTCAGGGACTCTAACTTCACGCAGTGCGACTGTGGTGATCCCGCGCAGTCAATGCAGCACTTCTTAATGTGCCTTTTGTGTCCGAACACCTGCACGATGGAGGACCTAATAACCGCCTCACCTAATGCTATTGTAGTGGCCAAACACCTGTCCTACATGGTATAAATGAAAACGTAGAACTCTTGACACGCTAAGAAGTTAAGAACATCTAGAGTGGTTTGATGTTGCTTATCAAGTGGTGGAAGGTACAAGTTAATATTTAAAAAAATATTGCCAACTTTAGAATACAGAAAACCGAAAACAAATCGGAAACGGAACTTTAAAATCCAAAGTGCTTTATGAATCGTCTACTTCATTTTTACTGAGTTTTTCAATAATACCACACGTTGGGATTCGAATATTTTTTTATCCTCTCTTTACTTCAATGAAGGTACCTTCAAATATATTTGACCTCAAAGTGATACTGTACGTAAAAAGAATCATTCAAGTCGATTCATAAACAAAGAAGTTACCTGAATATAAATACAAACAAATAACAACATTTTTTTATACTACCTGGAGATGGAACAAGAACGTCCATCAACTTGAGTTATACAGGTGTAAACTCTTATGGGCCTGTAATTCCACCGCAAACCATACCCTCCATACCGAAACACAGCAATGCTGCTTGAAATTAAAAAAGCCTTCGTTTTTGTAGTCTGTTATAAAGAGTCTTACTTCTACAAGTATTACCAGAAAAATATCTACCTCTCTTTACTCAAATATTTCTGTATCCTGTGTGCCTGGGTGAGTTCCGAAGACCATATCATAACTGGCTGTTGAGTCCCCCCCAGTTCGATGACCTCTCCGTCCCACAGGCGAAGCGCTTTCTCGTGGAACTCGCCCCACAGTTGGATGAAGCCGTCGACAGTTGAGCTGTCGAACCCTTTCCCTTCCATGTAGTCGGTGATCTCTTCGCTCGAGTTCCAACAGGGGAAGAACACCTAGAATTCATTTAATTTAATTGGGTTTGTGATATGATTTATAGTAAATTATTATCAGTTATTACCTATATGTATACCTACTACGTGTTTTTGTTATGTACGACAATAAATGAAAACACGGGTAGGGCTAATAGCTAGTATTATAGTGAAATAATTTTTTTTTTTCAAAATAATTACCATAGATAATTTTAAATTCTCAAACAATATTTAATAAGAAGGGCTGTGGATTTTGTTAAATAAATTAAATAAAATAAACAACCTAAAATATCAATGAAACAACATGTTCATAATAGGTAAACAAATCATATTCATTCATCATGTAAGTAGGTACCTGTTAAACTGACTAAGCGGCATCTAAGTGTATTGGAATTGTATCGATTACTAGATAAATATTCAAACTACCGATACTAAACCCATCTCTAAAATCAGTTCATACGACTCCGGATCATCATCATCATCATATCAGCCGTAGGACGTCCACTGCTTGACAAAGGCCTCCCTCATTGATCTCCAGGAACTGCGGTTGGAAGCGGCCTGCATCCAACGCCGACCTGCGGTTCTTACCAAGTCGTCTGCCCATCTTGTAGGTGGACGTCCTACGCTGCGCTTGCCGGTCCGTGGCCTCCATTAGAGAACTTTCCGGCCCCATCGGCCATCTGTTCTGCGCGCTATATGGCCTGCCCATTGCAACTTCAACGTGCTAATCCATCGGGCTATGTCGGTGACCTAAGTTCTTCTACGTATCTCCTCATTCCTGATTCGATCCCGTAGAGAAACCCTGAGCATAGCCCTCTCCATAGCTAGATTCCGGATGTATGTTTTAAATTAATGTCGTACATAACAAAACAGGTTGTATAACATGTGTTTTGTGATGTACGACATTAAATGAAAACACGTGTAGGGCTAATCACCAATATTAAAATTAGAAGTATCTCTCGCACTAGCATTTTGAACACATTCCATCAATATGTGATACACATCATCAATAACATTGCAAGTCAAGCAATTTGGAGGGGTAGTTTTACGCATTAGATAAGAGAATTTATTACATGGAATGTGTCCAGATCTGAGTCGCAAAGCTGTAACTGCACGCTGCCAACAATCTACGCAGTCCGTTTGCAGTTGGCGAACATTTCTTACATACGGTTGGTAGTTTCGATGCAGTGCAGTTATGATGATGCAGTCCGTCTGTCTAGACCCTAAGTATCGATTACTGGTTAAATATTAAAGCTACCGATGTTAAACCCACCTCATCACCCCCCACATGCAGTAACGCCGGTGCCGGCAGCAGCTCCGCGATGTCGCGGTACAGGTCCTTGAGCACGCGGTAGACGGCTGGGTTGGCCGGGTTCAGCTGACCGCACGGCGGCTGGATGCAGTGCTTCCTCCAGGTTTTCTCGTTCACGCATACTGCCAGCTCCCCGAAACCGTAGTCCTGGAAGACATTTTAAAATATAAGCAATATTTATGAAAACAAATATCCCAAAAAAGTGTTAGATATTTTACTTAGAAAACTTTCGTGATTGATTTCAATCATTATTATAAATACGGGATTTATCACGTACCGTCTTATCGGTGTTTCGACCGACAATGTTTCGGTTCAATTCGTGAACCTTCATCAGGGTGAGTGCGATCCGTTAGATATTAATGTGGATGAATATAGAACTAGAGGAAAGCCAAAGAAGAGATGGATGAACTTTGTGAAGAATGATATGGGTAAGAAAGAAGTGACAACGGAGATGATGGCTGATAGAGAGATGTGGAAGAAAAACACATATGTCGACCCTTCGTAATGTGAGAAAAGGGCAGGAAGAAGAAAAATAATATCCCACACAACTAGGTAATGGTCCAAATCCGACTGATGATAGGTAAACATTTTCAAGTTTTCCTTTAACTCTGTCAAATCTCACACTCCACTGTGCGCGGAATAAGCTAAAATTTTACCGAAAACAACAAATTTTTACCATGTGATTCTTCCATGAAAAACATCGAATTCTGATTAGTAGTAATACAATCATTGTTCTCCCAGGTGAGGTCAATGACCCTGGGATATTTTGATACAAAGAAAAAAATAAAACATTTTATTCAAAATAAAAAAGACACAACAACAAAAACTAACTTAAAAGCTCTGTGTGTATGGTGTAACCGTGTAATGAAGTGGTACTCAGCGCAGCATGATGCTATGGCATGTTAATATGCCGCAGCGCTGGTCTTCCACTGAGTCCAGTTTAGATAACCCCACGTACATCTTGATCAATAAAAAGTAAAAGTAGCCATAATAAAAAGATTTTGAAAAAGAAGATTTTCGGAGTATCCTGTATTAGTTGGAACAAACCTTGCCCCACTGCCAGCCGTTTCCAGCGTGCGCAGGAGAATCGATTTCAATCACAACACGAACGCCTCGGATTTGCGCGAACCTCACCAATTCTCTCACTTCTTCAGTTGAGTAGATCTCGTTAGGAGAGTACGCTCCGTATCTGAAATTAAAACCAACAATAAAATATTAATGATTCTTTATTCTGACGTTTTGTATAATGTAAATAAATTTAAATCATAAATAGCTCTTAGTTCAGAGTGGCTATCGGCAGATGCTTCCTCTAGGTCTCTCCCTCCAATGAAGTCTGTCTGTAGCAGCTCTTCTCCATTAGGAACCGGCACTAAATTTTATTTCATCCTCTCATCTTTTGATTTGCCTTTTTTTGAAGTTTTTCAATCTCTTGTATTTCAATTTGTTATTATTTTGCTTCGTTTTTAGTTTTTGCTACGGGTCATATGTCCCGTCCAGCGCCGTTTTTGACCTAGCTAAGAACGACCCCAGTTAAACCAGCTGTTTTAAATAAACTGCGTAGACATCGGTCCATCCTTTTGAGAACTATAATGCCGTAGACAGACACACAGGCAACAATCTTATCCCTCCTTCCCCCTTCCACTACCGGACAAGCAGACGTACCGAGAAGTACCCATACCTGGTCGGTATACCCCCTTGCCGTACCAATCGATTTGCTCCAACTTTTCTTGTTAGAACAAGAATGGAGTGGAACTCGCTTCTGGCGTATGTTCTTCCGAATCATTATAATCTCGGAGTCTTCAAGTCCAGAGTGAAAAGGTTCTATCTAGGCAAGTGTGCTTCATCTTCGATCACACCTTCACTTACCATCAGGTGAGGTAGTAGTCAAGCGCAAAACTATCATCAATAAAATACCCAACGTGCCTAAAGAAATATTCACTTCGGTGTCGGTAACGGTAACAGTGTCGCGAGTTCAATGGTTTTTCCTTTCTCAAAAAATGCCCAACGCGCCTAAAGAAGTTTACACTTCGGTGTCGGTAACGGTAACAGTGTCGCGAGTTCAATGGTTTTTTCCCATCTCAAAAAATGCCTAATGCGATCCTAAAGAAGTTTTCACGTCAGTGTCGGTAACGGTAACAGTGTCGCGAGTTCAATAATTTTTTCCATCTCAAAAAATGCCCAACGCTCCTAAAGAAATTTTCACTTCGGTGTCGGTAACGGTAACAGTGTCGCGAGTTCAATGGTTTTTTCCCATCTCAAAAAATGCTCAACGCGCCTAAAGAAGTTTTCACAAAAAAACGAGTGTGTTTTAGACTGTGGTCTAAATATCATTTATATCGACAGAAATAAAACTTTTTTCAAAATATTAATTTATAAAATAGTTCAAGAACGAAATGAAATTGTAACAAATTATCAAGAAAACACCGTTCGCGTAACGCTAGCAAACTCGCAAAGGAACTACTGACTGAGATATATATATATATATCTCAGTCAGTAGTCAGTATATATATGTGCACTGGCTATGAGAGGAACAGAGAAAGAAAATGTGCGCGCGCACTGCTCTCTCTTGCTCCTACAGTGTGATACAGACAATAGGCCTGCACTGTGTCTTAAAATTACGAAACGTAACTGACTGTGAGAGAAAACGAGAAAGAAAATGTGTGCTCGTACCTCTCTTTCTTGCCCCTACAGTAATATACGAAACGTAACTCTCTCTCTCTCTCTTTCTATTTTCACTCATTTATATCTCCCTCTCAACTTTCGTTCGCCTCGCCCGATAACACTTTTCGTAACGCTCTCGTCACGCATTCACCAGCTTACTCCCCAAGTCAAGCGTGCGTAAAGAAGTTTTACTTCAAAAAACAATAGGCGTCTTACGTTAAAAAACAACTATGATAAAAATGTTTACATAGACGACAAACCTGGTAAACTGTGGTACTCGACTAGACTCCAGCGGGAAACTATGGGAATCCGTCACATGCCAATGAAAAACATTCATCTTATTCGCAGCCATCCCATTAATAGTCCTCTTTATATCCTTCAGGGGGATGAAGTGCCTCGACGAATCTAGAACAAATCCTCTGTGCTTGTAGACGGGGTGGTCTCGGACCTTGGCTCCGGAGACTAGTCGGAGACTGCATTGTGTTTGGTCTGAGAAGTCCGGTCGATCTGCTGCGGCCAGTTGCGTGAAGGTTTCGAGGCCGTGTCGAGCGCCGTACACCGTTTCAGCTACTATGCGAACTTGTACTTCTTTTTCTGGAATGGAATTGGTTGAGTGAAATCGATTGATATTTTTTTGTTGTTGTTAGAATATGTAATTAGGAATTATGATAGTGGAACCGTTTGGAAAAGGGGGTGGCTCAGCAGCAGTGGGACAGTATAGGCTAGAGAAAAAAATATATATTGGATGGGGCAATAGGTTTATTTTGAAGAAAAAACCACCGCAATTTCGGGTTTTAAAAAAAATTACAATCATAGTATGTTACTTTTATAGCGTTATCCAAACGCTTAAATTAAGAGGAAGGTTGCGGGTTCAAGTCCCATCTAGGCATGAAAGTTTTTGAGATAGTTTTAAAAATCTAAGTAGCAGTATTTAAGTAATCAGCTTAGAAAATGATATTTGACAAAAAAAAATTGGTCTCAATCCACCCCATTTCCCATCAGGAACACTTTTCCCAAAGTAACTTACCAACTCAAATTGGACGATCAATTGTGCAAAGCAAAAATTTGACGTCAAAGAGATACATGGATACGTGTATTATGTCACAGTCAAAACTCATAACCGAACAAAAACGATTTTGACTGTGAAAATCAGTCAAAACTAGTTTTAACCAGGGATGTTGCGCATGCAGTTTTTTCACATCCACGGATGCGGATGCGAATTTTCAAAGGATGCAGATCTTGAGATTTTTTTAAGAAACTACTTTTTGGTTCATAAATAAAACAAAAATATAAACTATTATCTGCAGAAAACTCGCTTAACATACAATACTCACTGTATACTCACAATAACAATCAAATACTGCTATGTCCATACTTTAAGAGATGGAAATAATAAACAACAACAAACGCGTCGGATCTTGTCACCGAAATCTTCGCTCCTATTGGTCAATCAGAACGAGCCCTACCCAATTTATTTCTTGTTGTGACCTGCGCTACATCTGCATCCGCAAGAACATCCGCATCGATTAAGACGATATACAAATTTATTTTCGGTGACGATTGGGCGGAGCACCCGGAAATGCAAAAAAGTGACAGTGCTATTTACTTGCTTAGGTGAAGAACGAGACAAACATGTATCATAGCCGCGCCGCATTGTTGCAGGAGTAAATGACGTAAGTGACAAAAAATAAAATCTCGAATTGCATGAGAACCAACAAATTAAAAAAAAATGCCTTTCTATTAATTTAGGTACCATAATTACCTACATAACTATGTAAAAAAAACATACAATCTTTTCTAGAGTCGGAGAATGAACGATATTAGTGTTTTAGAAGAGCCGATTTTGACAAATAATTATATCGAGAAAAGTTTCACCAATTGCGTTTCTGACTTTCATTTATGTAGTTTAAACCCTCAAGTAAATATTGCTTAAATATGAAATCAGTACCATTTTTCGTTATTGAACACGACAGTTAAGTAGCGGCTCAAATTTATTTACATATCGCCTTAAAGATTTGGACATCTGCATCCGCATCCGTGATGCAGATGTCCAAATCGATGCGGATGTTCCGCATTTGTGGATGCTGATGCGAATATTCGCAACATCCCTGGTTTCGACTAAAGACATCGGTCAAAACATATTTAAAAGAAGAACTGCCAACCAGTGTCAGATACACTGACAGTACGTTGGCAGTAGTACAAAATTACAATTGTAGGTATCTTTTCGTCCAAGAATTTCCTTCCGGCAGTCAAAGGGAATTTCCTCTAAACAGTCGAAATCGGTTTTAAGTAGTTATGAGTTTTGATTGTAACACAAACATTTACATTCCGTGGATGGAAGATCTTGCACTTATTCATTTATTTAGATTTTAATTAATATAATGTTAGGAATAGTTCGTACCTTTAGTCTGCATATCGAGAACGTACTGTTCATCAGTGCTCCAATCCAGTGACAGAAGAGGAGACTTCACAGAGATATACACCATGATGGGAGTCTCCACCAATTCAGTTACATTTCCTCCACATTCGGCGTGAAGGTTCGGACCAACGAGGCGGGACATTTCGACGAGGAGTTCTCTGACTTCCGCTGGGACATCAATCAGGTCAAATCTGGAATGAAATATTTTAATTTTAGAACGTGAAATCTCTTTCTTTTATGAGCGAAAAAAATGCTGCAGTGTTGTTAGCCATGTTAAAACATAAGAAAATATCAAATTACGGTGCTCACTGCGCAGTAAGGTTAACGCCAGTTACTAGTTATTATTCTGTGGTAAGGTTGCTATAGGCTTCTAAAATGCGTTTCTTTACGTTAGTACTGACATAAACAAGAGCTGAAAGCGATCAATTACACCCGAAATATTTTAACAACTCATGCTAACAAATCGAGAGTGTTATTGTTTGTTTTACCCAAGTATAATACATAACTTTTCATATCGAATACGAGGAAAATAAAAAAAAATCTTTTTACAAAACAGATTGCTGCAAAAAGAAAATATGAGTTCCCGGTTTTTCGTGTTTTCACAGCCAGCCTGTTCCTGTTTGTTCAAAATAAAGATTTGTCATGGAGATTATATTTCATTATAGCATCGTCATTAGGATCGTTCTTTTTAGGGTTCCGTACCCAAAGGGAAATAAAGATGACAGACAGCGGAGCCTTAGTAATAGCGAGCCGCCCTATTACTAAGGCTCCGCTGTGTGTCCGTCTGTCACCAGGCTGTATCTCATGAACCATGATAGTTAGACAGTTAAATTTTTTCCAGATAATGTATTATTGTTGCCGCTATAACAACAAATACTAAAAATAGAATAAAATAAATATTTAAAAGGGGTGCCCATACAACAAACGTGATTTTTTTGCTCGTTTTAGCTCGATATTGATAACGGCAACCGGTAGACGCTTGAAATATTCACAGAATATTTAGTTATATATTAAATCTAAAAATAATTAAAGCAATATAAAACAAATATTTAAGGGGGGCTCCCATACAATAAACGTGATTTTTTTGCCGTTGTTATAGATAATGGTACGGAACCTTTCATGCGCGAGTCCGACTCGCACTTGGCAGATTTTATTTCATAATTTACTTTAGGTCTTAAGGCCGGAAATTGCAATCGGTGCAGTTTTAAAGTTAACAATGACCTACTTTCAGAGCATCAGTATCGATAAGGAGTTTCATGAGTACCAGGAAACTCTAGGAGGGCTTTTCATTTACGATATTTAAAAAAAACTAGTTCCAACTCGTGTAATGCGCTGTCTGGAGATAAGCCGCCAAAAAATATGCTATCTATTATGCCAAAATCTCAAATCAATGCAATATCAAAATTTGTCTAAAGCAATCTTTCTTCGTCAAATAAACAAACACAATTGATTATTTTTATCTCAAAATGTTGACACGGCAATTGACATTGACAATTCACTTTCCTTTGATAATCCGCTTTTGAAACAGAAACGCCATCTGTTTGGACATATAAAAACAAGTTCTTGAAAACCCCTTATTGTCAAATTACACAAAGATATGTACGTTTCTACATGCACTGCTTAAGGCGAATGTATTACCTGATTGGTCTTATTTGAAGGCTTTCTCTTCAAGGAGGAATCAGTTTTATGTGCTCAAAAAAATATATGTCATTCATTGACCTTTTATCTGCAAAGTGAACATGCAAAAAAGTTCTACCTGTTTATTTACTATGAGAAAAAAAATAACGAAATGTAGCTGTTTTCGATTTTCAATTTGATTCAACCTCTAAACGATGTAAATTTTTTAAATTTTTATTTCACCTAAATGTGGGCAAAGACTATAACTTCAAGTTGAACATATGATGCTGTGCTGCGACGGTCTTTCACGTGGCAATTAATTATTTTCAATTTTTCCAAATAATTAGCGGGCGTATTCTTAGAAGGTGGTTGCGCGGGCGACGGGCGGCAGTGTACCGCTGACTGTCGTACGGGAGGGTTGAGCTCGTCTGCCTCGCGCTCACCTACTTTCTGGTCGGTTAGATGCGTGTGGCGGAAGGTGCGGGGCCGAAACAATAGCTACGCCCATTCGCTCAAGGTCATCGGCTTAAGAAACCAATGCTTCTCAAATAGGTACTAATTATATATTGTCGGTCGCTTGTTATAATTCATCTAGATATTACCTAAAGATCTAAAATAACACAAACTGCGGCAATAAACGGAATGACACAATAATCGCGAGCAGCTTGCTATTATAAGTCAAACCAATATAAATAATTATATAACTCTGTTTCTCTGGTCTGTCACCCGTAGTACTGGACTTGTTATGGCTCGTAAATTAAAAAAAACTTTATGGCTTCGTGAATGGCCGTAGGTAATAATTATACGTAACTCCGGCGCCGGCGCATTAAAATGAAAGATTCTGAATCAGTCTTCGAAAATGAGGTTGAGATTTTATGGGTGACACTGATACCCGCACTCGTTAATCCTTTAGCCCCTGTAAACATACTATTTCAAAGACTTTACGCATCTATACAGAATGATGTGTTTGTAATGTAACATTAACTTTTTATTTTACGGGGCGTAATGCCTTTAACAACAATAAATATTTACATGACTAAAATACAGAAGAAACTGTTGAATCATGTAAAGACCGTTGCAAACGATCTACGGGCGGAACGTTAATCAATCATTAATTATTTAGGCCCCGAACAGTGGTCGAATTCGACCAATAGGTAGGTAAAAATAGGTGAAAGTATGTCAATTCAAATTGCTGCTACATCCTTTTTGCAACAGGTTTCACTTTCAACTGCGCAAAAAACAAAAGTGTTTTTTTACCCTCCATTATATGCAAAGTGGGTGCGCAATAAAGTTTAACATTATCTAACTTTGTGGTTCATGTGTTCCTTGCCATTTATCAGAAGGTGCTCTTGAAACAGTTTTACCCTTTTAGAGCCTCAAGCAGTTTAAAGAGCGTCTTCAAAATTAGACTTATAATTTATTTTAATTTTAACATTACTTTCAGTATTTGTACAAGTGTTTTAATTTTCATTTATATTTGTCACAAAAGAATTCGACCCAAAAATAATTGATCGAACGAAGCGAGATCTCTAAATCAACTTGGGCAAATCGGCGTTGCATGTATGTATGTATATTTGTCCGAGAATAACTTTCGAAGCGTTGATCCGATCATCGTGAAATTTAATACATAGGTAGGTAGTAATGGCACAATTTTGGTGTGACTAAATGAGCTAAAAATGTTTGGGGGTTGTTGAGATATTGGGGTTCAAGAGGGGTAAAATAAATGAAAATGAGGCTAACTGGTCAAATGGGACGTCAAATGGAAGGTATTCATTAGTACATTTAGACTCTGTTTTTATTATTCGTAAACTCTTTATAGTTTTTAAGTTATTAGTCATAATAAAAACTGAACTTTGATAAAATTCACAGGGTACACCAGTGACCCCACAGTGCTGAAATTTGGTATGCGTGTAGCTTTAGTAACAAAAACATAGGCAAAATTCTGAAATCCAAAATAACTGCAATTTGTACCCCAAAAAATAAGAACCATATAATGAACCATGAACTCCCGTTCCCAGAAAATTGAATGAAACTAGGTCAAGTTTGTTGGTTATGGCACTATTTTATTAGTCAAAGATTAAGGCCGGCTTGCACAACGATCCCTAAACGTATTTAGCGACTAAACATGTTTAAATTTTACGTATTTGTATGATTTGACAACTCCTTAAATCATATTTAGCCACTGAATACGTACCTATAGGCATCGTTGCGCGAGTCGCCCTAAGAATTTTTTTTTGTTTTGGGTTACTTGCGAGATTTCAGTTCGGGCGAACCACTAGTATGAACCAAAACTCACGTCATCAGGAACAGACAGGTGGGTGGAACCACCTACAAAATTCCTGGATTGTGTGATGTGTAAGATCACGAGTATCAAATAAGGATCGTAGGTTGGAGCACCGTTAGCCAATAAACGCTGGTCGTTCACCTCGGTTATTCAAGTACCTAATATCGCAAATATTAGATCATTTGTATAGCAATGTTAGATCATTTGTATAGCTTACAGTCGGTCGACGACCTTGCATCGACACCCACGCTAAATACAGAACTACATACATGTATCATTTATACAGCTGATAGTCGAGAATAACATGATAAATAAGTTACTAAAATGATGTATGTAGGATGTTATGGAACATAATTTCCAAATATTATAGGTATTTTGAAATGTCGTTACATTAGATATATGTAAACACTTGTACAAATACTGAAAGTAATGTTAAAAGCATGGGTACGCGCCATGGCTCTCTGTGCAACTCTTAACCTATACACAGCCTCCTCCACAATATTATCTTGCTAGAGAAAATTCTAATATTTTAGAAAGGGCTTTCTAAAGCGGGCGAAAGAGCCAGACTGAGAACGGGCCTGAAAAGGGTCATCGAATCTTCATCCTCCTCCAACACCTCTACGACAACATTCACGGGGGAGGGGTCTAGGTCCAGGTGGTCCAGGTGCAGGCCCAGGGCGTCCAGGTGCAGGTCCAGAAGGTCCAGGTCTAGGAAGTCCAGGTCCAGGTGCAAAGGGTCCGGGTCTAAGGGGTCCGGGTCCAGGGGTCCAGGTCCAGAGGGACAAGGTGCAGGTGGTCCAGGTGAAAAGTTTTATTAAGAATAGGTAGGTAATGAAAATGTACAATTTAAATCTGAAGATGATGACAGACGATGACCTGAGTCCGCAGGAGGTTCTTGGTGCTTCATGTGTTGTGTGTGATGCAGTCCTCAAATTATCCATATTTCTTTTATAACAAATATACGACTACGACACTTGATGGTAAGCGGTTTTGTAAATGCTTTTGTTAGTTCTTTTCATTTCTGTGTTTGTTTATGTGTTGGTCTGTTACCTTTTTGCGTCACTTACTCAAAATATGGGCTTAAAATGTCTGAAATAAATGTATTTTATTTTATTTAAAACGAAAATGAGCGTATATCTATCTCCAGAGCAGTGGAGCAATGGGCGAATAGCCGGCTGAGACGCTGGGTTCGATTCCCGTCGCGGAACAAATGTTTGCATGATCTACAGATATTTGTTCCGGGTCTGGTTGTTTCTCTACATATTATAGGTATTTACAAAAAAAATGTATATAAAAGTATTCTATCAGTTATCTGGTTCCCATAGTACACACGGCTACACATCAAGCTATACAATTCCAGTATAAGCTGACCTCTCATTCTACAAAAAGCCTACACAATGCGAGGTCAGCTTATACTGGGAATGTATAGCTTGATGTGTAGCCGTGTGTACAAGCTTTGCTTAGTTTGGGGCTAGATAGCGCTGTGTGAAATGTCCTACAATATTTATTTATTTATCTACATTTCATATGAAAATTAGCATGAGTGAATTTCTCTACGTGCCTTTAAGGTTCCCATTTCTATGCTAAAATAAGTAATGCAACCTTTTTCAACCATCGTTCTAACAAATTTTACCGGTAGCATAAATAGAAGCTCTAAAACTCTAATTAATAGAACATCGCGATGTCTAGTGATCTTTATGATGGTCGTATCCATTGTTTTGTAGCAGGAACATGTCTCATCTAAAATTAGATGGCACTGTGTCAAACTGTTGGACATCTCCCAGAACCAAAGCATCCGAAGATAATAATATATGTATTAGAAAGCCCTTCTAGTTCTAATTCTCGGGTGGGGGGGGGGGGGGGGGGATTATATCTGCACTGACGTCCCTCATTGGGAGGTATTGTGCATTACCCCCCTTCTAACCTGACCCCAGCCATCCTAACTACTTGAAATAACGGAGTAGGACTTTGGGTTGATGGCAGCAGCTTTACAGGATCTCCGCTCTGGACCTGGACCACCTGGACCTGGACCCTCTGGACCTGGACCCCTGGACCCGGAACCCTTAGACCTGGACTTCCTAGACCTGGACCCTCTGGACCTGCACCTGGACGCCCTGGGCCTGCACCTGAACCACCTGGACCTAGATCCCTCCCTCAATGGAGCTCAAATGGTCTTGGGCGGGACACTTGGCAAGACATGGTGATGACAGGTGGAGCAGGGTAGCAACTGAATGGTGGCCGAGGTATGGCTGTATAAAGGAAGGACGTCCGGCAGCGAGATGGGTGGACGACATCGTTAGAGTCGCGGGCCGTTAATGGGTGAGACTATCCGCAGGATCGTGGTGGACTCTCACAAACTCGGGGAGGCCTATACCCAGCAGTGGGTGAAGTCGGGCTGTGGATGATGATGAAGATAATATTAGTAATACACTTTTCTAAAGAGAGGGGGTAGATTGCTATATAGGACGACGAGTTTAAAATTAGTATAGTAATGTCGTGGTGTTGATGTAATTTTTTATTATTACAAAGATCCCTTTAATGTTACGGTAGTATTTCTTTATACCTAGGGCTTGCAATTCGGATATCCGAATATCCGTATTATTCGGATATCTATGTGATTATACTATCCGGATAGTGACGATCTATATTCGGATAATTCGAATAAAACGAATAGTAAAATTCATCAAGAAATCACGATTTGAACATGAAATTAACTACATCAAAACCATAATTTCATAATTATGTGCAGTAATTACATGTATCTAAAAAGTTATCTGAATTTAAATCACTATTTATCCTTTATTTTTAACATTTGTCGCATTATAAAACATTTAGAAAGTCGCAACTGACAAGTTGCTTACTTATTGCTTAAATTTTGTACCAAAAAACGTGATCTAAAGTACACCTATCGAGTTTCCTTATTGCCAAAAGTGATTTAAATTTTAATGGTGAATGTTGGAATAACTTAAACTTTGTTTATAGCTACTTTAATAACAATTATTTTCGTTTTTAACGCTTTTCCTAAAATTATTCAAATTATTCGTAATATCCGGATATCCGAATAGTAAAGTGCATTACTATCCTAATTATTCGGATACCAAAATCTTACGGATAATGCAAGCCTTATTTCTACCCGATGCTGTCTTAAAGAAGTGTAATACACCATGGTACCGATAGTTTCTCCCACAAATCACTTGCAAATATCCGGTACTTAATAAACTGGCGTTTTACAGCCGTGTGCGTGATTATGCACATACAAATTGCGCACAAGAACTGATATCGCAAAACACATTGCGATAATTCCGGCTGGCATAACGCACCGTTTCCGCAACTATAGAAAACCGTTATGGATACTGATGATACAAATATTATAATCAATTGGCCTAGACAGAGGTTTAAATGATGCTAGAGAGACAGTAGACTATAAAGAAACATTTCTACTGTCTGATAATCTCGAGATAAGTATAGAAAAGAAGTAAAACCGGCCAAGTGCGAGTCGAACTCGCGCACTAAGGGTTCCGTACCATTATCTATAAAAACGGCAAAAAATCACGTCTGTTGTATGGGAGCCCCCCTTAAATATTTGTTTTATTTTAATTTAATTATTTATTTTTAAATTGAATATATAACTTAATATTCTGTGAATATTTCAAGCGTCTACCTGTTGCCGTTATCAATATCGAGCTAAAACGAGCATCAAAATCACGTTGGTTATATGGGAGCCCCCCTTAAATATTTATTTTATTCTGTTTTTAGTATGTGTTGTTATAGTGGCAACAGAAATACATTATCTATGAATATTTCAACTGTATAACTTTCACGGTTCATGAGATACAGCCTGGTGACAGACAGACAGACAGCGAAGTCTCAGTAATAGGGTCCCGTTTTACCCTTTCGGTACGGAACCCTAAAAAAGCTAAAAAAGCAGAAGCCCTGATACACTAAGGGTCTTCTCTCTCTTCCCAGCTATGTATCCCACATGGTGGTGGGGTCAGCTTTCCTGGTCGTTCTTCTCCACTTCTCTCTCTCTCTATCCTCGACGTCGTCATCAGAAACTTGGCACTCTCTCATGTCTTTTGACACTACATCTCTCCACCTTGTCTTGGGTCTACCTCTAGATCTTCGACCGGGGATGTAAAGTTGTAGTGCCTAATTCCCTACGTAGTCAGGTGGCCTCCTCTTCACGTGACCGTACCATCGCAGCCGACTCTCCTGCATCTTGTCAGCGATGTCGCGCACATCCAGGCTTCCTCGCACGTACTCATTACGGATTTTATCAAGCCTGGTGACGCCGCACATCCACCTCAGCATCTTCATTTCGGCGACTTGGATGGTATGTATGTTCTTCTGCGTTACGGCCCAAGTTTCGCTTCCATACGTTAAGACTGGTCTTATGATAGTCTTATTTTAATAATTTCATTTAATCATTTATTATCAAAACATATAAATTATCACCTATATGAAAATCAGTAGACGTAGAAAAGATATTGTAGATTCGTTCGAGTTATGGTAGGTTCTTACTTCACTTCACTTCACTTAGTTTCCAAATAAATAAGTGACATCCATTCTAGAAGCTCACTAGCTCCCACCCTAGGTAAAACCTGTGTTGTGGGAGATAGTTGTGGATTATAAATAAGACCTTTAAGTTTTACTGGCATTCTTTTGTCTCAGGTGACACCGGTTACTTCTCGCCATATTAGCCATGCTGCGGCTATTCGGTGCTGAATATTACATTCCACTTTCCCAGAGTTATGCATTATACTACCCAGATACTTACCACAAAAAAATTAAACACTGTTTAGCGCGTATTTAAAAAATTCCTATGCGATAATTGGTAAGGATTTTTTTTAACACAAGTACCTATAACAGTAGTTTAACTTCTTTGTAGTAAACAAGGTAATATTTTAGAAGTGAATGGAACGAGTTCCATTAACTTCTAAAATTATGGAACGAGTTCCATTAACTTCTAAAATTATATAATAATATAAATGAGTATAATTGCAATAACTATCAAAAAAACCTAAACGTTTTTTGGTGTTATATTTGTGTTAGTTTTTTTTTTTATATAATCTACTAGCTGTTGCCCGCTATGTAGATAACCTAGAATAAATAAAAAATAAATAAAATAAATATGGCTGGACGTTTCACACAGCGCTATCTAGCCCCAAACTAAGCAGAGCTTGTACCTACAATGGGAACCAGATAACTGATAGAATACTTATATATGTTTTTTTTTTATTTATATATATTTTTATAATTTTTTTTCTAAATACATACTTTTAATATATAGAAAAACATCCATCTTTATTTCTTATCATATATAGAAATAAAGTTAAACTCGCTGTTACCACTAGTCACCCCATTTTTATCCCATGGGAACTGATTTATGGGATAATGGTAGCCCATGTGGTAATCCAGGTTATAATCTACGTATATACCAAATTTCATCGAATTCGGTTCAGCCATTACGACGTGATTAACTAACAAATAAATAAACAAATATCCAAACTTTCGCATTTATTATATTTACCTATTGAATAAGTTAATAGTTTTTTAAGTTAATTCGCCAACCTGTTCTTGTAACCTCTGAGGTTGCCAGGTAGAAAATGCTTTATTTAGCCTATTTGCTAATCACGCCCACTTTTTGTACATTTTTATATATTTTATGCAATAAAGTATTAAAATAAATAAATACGTGTCTTTATCATCATCATTATCATATCAGACGCAGGACGTCCTCCGCTGAACATAGGGCTCCACCATAGGTTTACACAGCGATCCATCTTGTTAGCTACGTGTCTTATACAGAATGTTTGGTAATATACGGACGATATTCAAGTGACTGTTTCTCAAAATATAAAAAAAGTCTTCTCGAAAAAAAAACTACTAATTATTGTAGTTATATCATCAAATTTTACAGAAAATCGAGCTCTTGCAATCGACATCCAAAAATAAAGGCCGATTTATATCTCTTTCGGAAATGGCTGCGAGTTTTGGGTTAGAAAGGGACAAGAGATATCTCGAGACGTCACCAATACAGTATATGTGGTTAGATGACAAGCATTACGAAATAGCACAACATAAGTTAGGTATAATAAAGTGTTTGTTTGTTACATGTCAAAATAAATTTCATATTTCATCTATAATTTATTATGCTCATCAAAATAACCCCTTTCATTTTTGTGCGTCAAGTACCCTATATAGTCCCAACTTAGGAGATCAAAGGGGCCACTGTAGGTGTTACATATATATATATATATATATATATATATATATATATATATCTCAATTTTTTAGTGCATGCTAAAGTTTACATAATCATTAAGGTTTAAAATGGTTTGGTTTGGTATCGTTTATGTTCACATTAAGAATAATAAAAAAAAATCTGCTTACTAAGCTGATGCTTTACCTTAGATCAGACTTAGATTTTCCATCGATATAGATGGAAAGAAGTTTACTTTGTATAAGAAAAAGTGATAGGATTAACAGTATCACTATAAGAGCGAAAACAAAACTATCTGATATACTCACCAAAGTAAATCAACAAAAATGGCGCTGGACGGGACATATGATGCGTAGCAAAAACGAAAAATGGAGCAAATTAGTTACAAACTGGTACCCAAAAGATGGGAAAAGATCAAAAGGAGGGCAAATCAAAAGATGGAAGGATGAAATAAAATTAACTGCTGGTCCCTATTGGAGGAGAGCTGCTACTGACAGACTTCATTAGAGAGAGCTAGAGGAGGCGTTTGCCGATCGGCACTCTGAACTAAGAGACATTATATGATCTAAATTGAAATTTACGTAATGCAAAATGTCAGAATATAGGCTTATTAGACTTAGATTTTATTTAATAAATTAAACAGTTAAAGATAGTCACTATAGCCCAGTTTCAAGTTTAGTTCTAAAGTGGGTATTGCTAATACTACAGTAACGCGATATTTTACATCAAGCCCTGTAAGAGTACATTATATCCTATTCATAGTATTAGAATTCGTAGTAGATCGCAGGTGTCTCCCGTCCGTCTGTCTATTCTCGGCCCCCATGTGACACTTGCGTCATGCGCAGGCGTCGGTAAACGTAGCGCTCATCGTCATTCTTTATTCTTTATTGTACACAAGAAAATACATTATAAATTATAAAGTACAGAAACAGAGGACATGTACAAAGGCGAGCTTAACCCTATGAAGAGTTTTCTTCCAGCAAACCTTTGAGGCTAGAGAGAGAGATGATTTTAAAGGTAGGTGCGTGTACAAGAATCATAAATATGTACATATATCTTAAACAAATAAAACAAAATATACCAAAAGTGACTAATAATATTAATGAATATAATAAATAAAATAAATAGACTAATATATACAAAAATAAATATATACCTACAATAAAATAAAATTACAGAGAAAGATGTGCTCTTTAACTTTCCGTTTGAAAATGTTAAACGACGGACTAGCGCGAACTTCATGGGGCAGGGCATTCCAAATTTTCACCGCATAAACGGTAAAGGTAAAGGTCGTCATTGCTGAGTTTTATGAAGAAATTCTCGTGTTTACTGAAAGTGCTTTTATATTATGACGTTGTTGTTATGACGAGGTTTTATTCAGACAAAGAATATTTCTACCAGAAATAAGAAGAGGGAAGAAAAAGTGGGAAGGGATACTTGTGCCATGAATTTAGGAACAAATTTATGCTTATGAATGAAATATTTAAAAATAACATCAATGTTTACTCCATTAGCAAAAACTAAAGCTTTACATAATGCAAATGTTAACGCTATATACAAATACACAAACCTTCTGACAATATCCAGTCACAATAGACATAAAAGGTATTCAGATATAAGTAGGTTTATTTTTAACAATAAGAAGTAAAATTCCCACGTACTACTATTCAACAAATGCGAGGCTGAACTTAGTACCGCTCTTACAGAACACATTATGTATACAGTCAAATTCAAGAAACATTATGAGTAATGTGTTTGGTTTCCGAAAAAGCTTGGTACATGTTTTGTTATCATCATCATCCCCAGCCCATAAGTACCCACTGCTGGGTGTAGGCCTCCCTTTGTAAACGCCACCCTTCCCGGTCCTGTGCTGCGCGCAACCAGGAGTTGCCCGCGACTTTCTTTATGTCGTCGACCCACCGCGCCGACGGACGTCCTAGACTTCTTAGGTCTGTTCTTGGCCACCATTCGATCACAGATTTACTCCACCTGCCATCACCTCGTCTAGCCAAGTGTTGTGGCCAGTTCCACTTGAGTTCCACCACCCTTGCTTCGACGTCTTGGTCTTTCGTCTGGCGTCGGATTTCGGTATTAGGAACTCGATCCAGCAGGTTGATGCCAAGCATGCCGCGCTCCATAGCTCTCTGTGCGACTCGTAACATGGGCGCTCACTAAGGAAACTGTGTACAGAACACAGTTTCCTTAGTAAGCCAGTCCCATGTTTTGTTATATATGACATTAATACATTAATTATCTTTAATAAATAAATCAATATTTCTAGACATTTCACACAGCCCCAAACTAAGCAGAGCTTGTATTATGGGAACCAGATAACTGATAGAATACTTATATACTTTTTTTGTAAATACATACTTATAATATATAGAAAATCAACCAGACCTGGAACAAATATCTGTAGATTATGCAAACATTTGTTCCGCGGCGGGAATCGAACCCACTACCGCCTGCGTCTGAGCCGGCTATTCGTCCACTGCGCCACGGAGGTACATTAATACGCGAAATCGTTTTATTGGTTTTTAAAGGTACATTTTTAAATACTAGGGTAAAAAAACTGTGTTAGAATGGTCTGTAAGGATACTTGTAAATAAATTTAATTTTAAACTAAATTACTGACGGACGTAAAAATTGTATTTACTATATAATACAGGTATGTCATAAATATGATAAGGTAGGTATGTATGGATTTTACTGAAGACCGAGAAGTGTAATCTGCCTTTTTATCTAGCGTTCGTGGACTACAAAAAAACCTCTGTATCGGTCGAAATCTGGGCCCCATCAGCAGCGGTACCGTATTGACTATCGATACATTGAAGTGTTGAAGTGCTTGTATAACAACGCCACTATGTCGGTCCGAGTACAAGAGCACTTTACGAAGGCCATTCCTTTGAAGATAAGCCTTGGATAAGGAGATCTAATATCTACAAAACTATTCACCGCCGCTCTAGAGGACGCCTTGTAGCTGCTGGTGTGGCAAGGACTGGCCATCAATATGAATGGCGAGTACATAATTCACCTTCGATTTGCCGACTGTCGTAGTCATAGCAGAATCGCTGGAAGACTTGGCGCATTCCGATATCAGTTGGGAACTCTACTCTCGAAATCGTAGACGAGTACGTCTAAAATACTTTAGTGTTTGAAGACGAACGTCTTTGATCAGTGTGTGTTACTGATGACAAACGGCATAGAAACATGGTCTCTCGCCATGAGCCTCATAAGAAGGCTCGAGGTTGCTCAACATGTTTACCTATAGGTATAGCAATAGCTAATAAATAAATAAATAAATATTGCTAGACATTTCACACAGCGCTATCTAGCCCCAAACTAAGCAGAGCTTGTACAATGGGCACCAGATAACTGATAGAATACTTATAAACATCTTTTTTTGGAAATACATACTTATAATACCTAGTCAGGTCATAAATTCTGTCACATGTTTAATATAAAATAATTGAAACAAGTTTATTCATTATGTAACCATTTATATACCAAAATGAACTTAACAAAACATAGATTCTTATGACACTAAAGTTTATTCAAAATGACCTCCGTGATTTTGAATACATTGCCTTAAATCTGCGCGGCCAGTCGTCTATTGCAGCACGAACGAGGTCCATGTCAATATCGGCGGCTGCCTTAATCAAGGATGTCTTGAGTGACTCCAAATTGGGATGAGGCTTTGAGCACGCCTTTTCCTCCAAGTGTTGTCATATCTTGTAATCTAACGGATTCAAATCTGGACTGGAGGAGGGCCAGTCTTCGTGCCGGATGAAGTCGATTTCACGCGCCGCCAGCCAGTCTTGTGTGCTCTTCGCTCTATGAGCTGGCGCCGAATCTTGTTGGAATACCCAGTGCCTGTTATTGAACATTGTATGAGAAACAGGTTCCACAAGGTTCGTCAGGACTGTATTTTGATATACAACTGCATTCTTTTTTACACCTTTCTCACAAAAATGTACCTCTGTTAAGCCCCAATAAGAAACTCCCAACCATACCATGAGCGAGGATGGAAAATGACCTCGTTGGACACGCGGAATACGGTTGCTCGCTTCTTCACTACTGTGTGCGTACACCTTATCATTTTGTTTGTTGTAGCTCTCTTCTACGGTAAAAAATTTTTCATCCGAAAAAAGAATTTCCCGATATTTTTTTCCCGCGTACCGCTTCAACAAAGAGCGGCATCTCTTCAGTCTCAGGTCCATTAGACGAGCATTCAAACGATGTCCTGTTTTTCTTCGATATGCCCGAAGCCCTAAGTCTTCATTTAACACCCTTTTCACCGTGGTTCTGCTTAACCCCATCTGAAGGGCCAACAGTTTCTGCTTACGTTTGGGATTTCTTTGAATTCGCGCCTTCACAGCTTTTATCACTGCTGGAGTCCTAACAGACCGAGGGCGACCACTTCTTGACCTGTCATCTACACTAGAGTCTTCATTGTATCGTTTGATGGTGCGATAAACGAATCTTTTGGTTATATTCAAATTTTTCAGTATGTCAAAAATTTGAATTGGCGCGTAACCGCAACGATGCAACGCAGTAACTGCAACACGGTCTTCTTTAAGCGTCCACTTCATATTTAAAAATTAGTAAAATTCTAAAAAGTATACATTTTTATTTTCATGAACAGTTCGAAATTCGAATTCTATAAACTTTTTTGTGGCCAGCATTCCAAAAGAAAAGTTTTTACTTTGTGACAATACTTATGACCTGACTATAGAAAAACAACCAGACCCGGAACAAATATCTGTAGATAATGCAAACATTTGTTCCGCAGCGGGAATCGAACCCACTACCTTCTGCGTCTCAGCCGGTTAATCACCCACTGCGCGACGGAGGTCGTCAATTTATTTTATAGCTGGAATTTATATTTATTTATTTATTTAATTAGAACGGCCTTTGCCAATTCTAATAATAACAAATGTTTGGTATTTACATAGTACGCTGAGGAAAACGAATTTTATATTTCCATAAATAAATATACAATCATTTTCCTCCAGTTGAATATAATGAACACACAATGGTATTTCATGCTACCTAAGATTATACCTAACTACAGTATTTTTTATACTGTAGTGATAATGATTATAGCTATTACACAACTGACGCAGTTGAATGCTGTATAACTAGCATAGAAAAATCATATATTGGTGATGATAATATTGTATAGATAGATAAATAACGCTTTAAGTTGAACTTTTTAAATTTTCGCGAACTATACTCATGTTTTTAAGACGAAACGGGTCGTTCGCGCACAGATTTATATCAAAATTATAATTTTGACTAACCTCGACGTTTCGGCCAAGTTACATCGGCCGTGATCACGAGAGAGTGTCTCCGATGTAACTTAAAATAAATCTGAGCGCGAAAAAACCCGTTTTGTCTTAAAAACATGAACGCTTTAAGTTTACCGATTAAGTTAAATTTCGTAAAATACGAACGCTCTTATTTCGTTCATTATTATAAATACAGGATTTATCACGTACCGTCTTATCGGTGTTCCGACCGACAATGTTTCGGGTCAATTCATGAACCTTCATCAGGGTCAGAGCGATCCGCTCCGAATAACGTCTCGTCTCGCACGCTCCTATTTCGTTTACGCTAAAGTTAAGTGCTAATGAATTTTAGAAATGTCACGTTCCATGTGATGCTAATTTGGCGTGAACGAAATAAGAACGAATATTTTAAGAAATAGGGCCGTTCAAAAATCTAAGACCATATTACAGCTGAGGACGATGATAGTAGTAACAGATAGTAACAACTTCAGTTACGGGCTTACAATGCTGTGTTATAATTGATCTGCCTAATTTCGCCTTTTTATAGGTTATTAGTCTGGATCTATATGCCCAGGCAAAATTGTACCTACAAAACCTATACAATAAGTAGTATTTAGCTGTAGGTAATTAGGCGGACACGCGCGCGAAGGGTTCCGTACCCATTCTCTATAAAAACGGCGAAAAAATTACGTTTGTTGTATGAGAGCCTCCCTTAAATATTTGTTTTATTTTAATTATATTTTTTATTTTTAAAGTGAATATATAACTAAATATTCTGTAAATATTTCAAGCGTGTCGTTGTCGTTATCAATATCGAGCAAAAACGAGCAAAAAAACCACGTTTGTTGTATGGGAGCTCCCCTTAAATATTTATTTTATTCTGTTTTTAGTATTTTTTGTTATAGCGGCAACAGAAATGCATGATCTGTGAAAATTTCAACTGTCTATCACGGTTCATGATATACAGCCTGGTGACAGACGGACAGACAGACAGCGGAGTCTTTGTAATAGGGTCCCGTTTTACCCTTTAGGTACGGAAATCTAAAAAACCATGTACCATGCCAACGTATGTAAGTATGAATAATATAAACGCTATCAACATTCAGCAGTCTTTACATTCAATCACTTGGCTAAATTGTTTCAAATTTTTATTGCCATATTTCGATGGTAAAAAATATAATTTTCGTGTTTTTTATGAGCATGTTATTGTATGTTGGTTTTAACACATTCCGTGCTCACCACTCGGATTTGAGTGGGGCGGGGCTATAATAGTGGCGCCTCCCACTCGGATCCGAGTGAGCGTCCCTTACATTTTGTAGTAATTAGTAAAACAAAGGCATTTGAGGCGAGTCAACGTTGCTTTGCGCGGCCACTCTGGCAATATAGTCAACTTACGAAAACGAGTATTGGTTTCATTCTTACAGGTAAAAACTGGTTTTGATTAGTTTCTTTGGTGATTTTGATTAAGATTCTGGAATTTGATCAAAACAAACGGGATTGTCAAAATCTTGTGACATATTAGTACGCAAAAATGCAATCGTGGAACAAATATCTATAATATTAATGAATTCAAGTTCAGCACCCAGCGTGCTGTGTGCCGAACACTCGGATCCGAAAAGAGTGTTTTTTATTGAAATAATAATCATAGCAATATACATTTATCCATATTTATACATATGTACTTAATCAATATTCGCCTTAAAAAGTTTTGGCATCCAGCTATTATTTGTATTTATTTTGTAGGCATAAAATGTGTTAATTAGTTCGACCAATTGCTTGTGCTAACCTGTACCCAGACTTTGAGCCGGATGATAGAATTAATAAAAGAATATAGAGGATTTTGTCAAAAAGATTCATTTTCATCTCATTTTTGTAAACCTAGAAACTCGGACTCAGGCTAAAACTATTGGTCAAACTACAAAAACTATATTTTAGAAGTTTCTAGATGAGAGACGCATCCTTTCATATTCTTGACTGACATCTAGAACCTGGAAGATAATATTTTCAATGTCGCTCACTTGAGATCGTACGCAAACTGTTCAACAGATATCTATTAAAAAGGCTATAGAAGGATATTTTTTTATCATGAGATGACGGAAGACTTCAATGGCCTGCCTGATATAATGATAACTGGCTATAAAAATTTCATTATCACACAGTTAAAAGTGCCTACGGTGAAACAAGAAGTAGCTAAAAAACTGAAATCTTACACTAAAAGAATGGAGCATCACCCAAATGAGCTTGCCAATGAACTAATGAAAAAAACCACAACCTTTAGTAGATTAAAGGGGACAGCCCCTCAAGACCTCACATAGCACCTATATGGAAGTGCCACTGGGCTTATTCCATACATCATCATCATCATCACCATCCGGAGAAGACGTCCACTGCTGAACATAGGCCTCCCCCTTAGATCGCCACAACGAGCGGTTGGTAGCCGTTTGCGCACAACGGCTCCCCACGATTCTTACTAGATCGTCGGTCCACCTTGTGAGGGGCCGGCCTACACTGCGTCTTCCAGTCCGTGGTCTCCACTCGAGAACCTTTCTTCCCCAACGGTTATCGGTTCTACGAGCGATGTGGCCTGCCCATTGCCACTTCAACTTGCTAATTTTGAGAGCTATGTCGGCAACTTTAGTTCTTCTGCGGATTTCCTCATTGCGGATTTTGTCACGCAAAGAAACCCCGAGCATAGCCCTCCCCATAGCTCGTTGAGCGACCTTGAGCTTGGTCACGAGGCTATGAGTAAACGACCACGTTTCATTGCCATACATGCCCAACGCGAACTATTCACCAAACTCCAGCTCAATGCCCTGATGGGCAGATTGCAAGAAAATAAGGAGTTATAAAAAAAAATCTCACTGTTTACGCCCAACTAAGACTTGGCCTGCATTGGCATTACATTGCGCCGTCACCCAGACATTATAGGCGAAAAGCCTGGAATCTGGAAGAATGATTTGCTCACTCACCTAAGGTAGTTCGGGTGTATCTGCACGGTCTGCATACTGAGTGCTGCTGTCACAGGTTTCGGCCACAGTCCTCCAAAACGGCCGCAAACGGTCCGACAGACGTCAAGACTGGAGAACACGTTTTGGTTGGTTGTATTCCCGTCATATCCAGGCAGGGGGTGTTCTGTTCGCTGACAGCCGTCGGTTGGGACACATCTGTACATCCATGATGGTCTAGAATAGGAAATGTGATATATATAGGCTGTTTGATAATATACGCACAAAAATGAAAGGGGTTATTCTGGTGAGCACAATAAATACATTTGTGAAATGTTTAACCATAGAAATGTGAATAATATTTTAGCATGTAAAAACAAACACTTTAATAAACTTATGTTGTGCTATTGCATAATGCTTGCCATTTAACCACAGATACTGTATTGGTGACGTCTCGAGATATCTCTTGTTGTCCCTTTCTAACTCAAACCCGCAGCCGTTTCCGAAAGAGATATCAAATCGGCCTTTATTTTTGGATGTCGATTGCAAGAGGAGGACAATATGTTTTATATCAAATTGATCACCTAAACTTAGTCGATTTTGTTAAAAATTTGATAATATAACTAGTAGTATTTTTTCGAGAAGTCTTTTTTTATGTTTTGAGAAACCGTCACTTGAATATCGTTAGTACTAAACACCTGTATAAGACCATGTTGTGTTTTTAGAGATTTCTTCGTCTCTTCTAAGGCATATGTAGATATTGGTAGGTACATCCAAAAAAGTGTTTTAATTCGGACTAAATCCATCTACACTGTTACTTATTAATTAACGAAAGACACAAACAATAAGTATCTAGAAGTATCTACATATATCGCTACCGGCGTCAGTTTTTCCGGGTAATTATATTCACGGAATCTTCAAATTTACGTAATCTATGTCGTTTAGTTAGAGGTTTGCGTATCTAATAATATATGGGCACAAAAACTAATAAGTATAGTATTGAATCTCATTTAAACGTTATTTCAGTCCAACTATTATTTAAAGGAGAACGGGCATAAGTGTATGGAAGCTGGTCTACCTTGCAATAAAAATGAGTCATATGTCAATATAAAGGTAATTCTATGTATTTTCATATGTAGAAAGTCGCATTTCTCTAAGTATTGTCCGATCTGAGTTCTACTAAAAATTGAATCTGATAATATTTAGTGCCAAACATTGAATATCGTGGTAATTAAAAAAACATTTTGTGTAATGTAATGATTTTATTTAAGTTAGGTAAGTAGTAATACAAATAAAAACAACATCTTCTTAAAAAATCAAAACAATATGTTATTAAACATTATCATCATCATCATCATCGATGAGAATACTGTTAAGGAACAATGCAGGTTCATTGAACCCTTCATGACGGGCATAACCTACGTACCATATAATTGACAGTACATGGGCACAAGTACCTATAGTACGTCGCCCTGTCAAGCAGGTACAATAATATTGTGTAATATTGTTATTAATATTATTGATTAATATATAACAAAAATATTTCCTGGCTCGGAGATGTCGAGACTGTATACGTCCACGTAATAGCCAAGCCTCTTCGTTGATATCATATTGTGCCAAGTCTTCTAGAGCGTTATCTCTATACGTCTCGATTATATAAAGACCATTTTGTAAGTGCTCGCTACAATATGATCGAGCGAGCTTTAACTGGTAAGTTCCCAAGGCAAAATGTATGACTTGTTCTTCACTAAGCCTTGGGAAGTTTTCTATTTCATTTGCTTCGATTCGCATGAAGTCTGCTCTCCTATAATTCAATCTCTTTGCTTCCACATAATTGTGCAATGTGTTTGGTATGTGTATTTTAGCTCTTATTGAATTCAAAAAGGCTGCTGCGTGTGAACTATCTTCGATGGGGGCGTGGAAGTGGTTTAGAATGGCTGCAGCTATTTTGAAGTCAACAAACATTTTTGGCAACGTTTTATTAAAATAGTTTTGACGCAAAAGTTTAAAATCTCGCTTAAATCTCCCATTTACTACTTCCACCACCCATCGGCACATGGTGACCAAACGAGACTGATTAGCTTGTTCTGTAGTGAGTTGATTTTCTCTTCTGTCTTTAGTTGGTGGCACATGATGTTCGTAGCCACAAGCTTCTATATCCTGCAAACTATCTCTAAATCCTCTGTCTAGGATAAACGCATCATTACGTTCGAGTAACCAATGCATTCGAGTAACCAATGTAACCCCGCGTACGCATCCCTCTCCCCACGGCCCTTACATCGCTCTTCTCCCTTCTCGCTCTTGCTACTGCATTGTATAGGAGCCTTTATGTATGGATATAGTAATCGTGAAACCGTTATTTTATGTTCTTTAAAACAAAAAATGCTGGTGTTTGCATGGCTGTAACTCAAAACGGACAGACTTTTGGGGAAAGTTCCAATAGTATATTTTGATGTACTATTGTATGCCAATTCGAAAATGTGCTGCTCATTTTTATTGGACTGTAGACCAGGATGCCCGTTCTCCTTTATGACCCATATAATAAAATCATATTTCGAAAATGTATTACAAACAATAAAATTTAAAACATTATACTTGTAAAATAAAAATGCAAAAACAATCATACATGATTGTTTTTTATTGCTCAAAATCGTGTCTGTTTAAATTATTAGTTCCACACGCGTACAACCTTCAATAAAATTATTTAAATACCAGTTGTACACCTAAGATAATTTCCAAGTCTCAAATTAGTCATAGCATGGATAACAAAACACAAACCTTCAGGATTTACATAAAGATGGCCGTTGACATGGAAAACATCTTAGCCACACGATCTCATCAGTAATCCAATGAGACCGGCCCTTGTTTTCGAATGTGGATCTTGGATTCCAACCTTGATGATGGCTCAACTATAAACACCATTGAAGATTGATCAGGTTGTTGTGTTGGACAGATACCATATATTCCATAGGTTAATTTTTTGGACTCAACATCCTGCTATCCGTTTTTTGAAAGTGTATGAGACAGTCGCCGCACAAGAGCCACAGCCACAAAACTTCGCCACCGAGCTGCAAACTGCATTTTTGGTACATTTTATATGAACTTACGCAAACTGTTGACGCAGCGCCGGTGGTCACTACCACACGTGATGCTGCTTCTCGTTTCGTTTGTTAGAATAGAATTGAATTGAATTATTTATTTGACACACACAAAAAAACATAGAACGGATCACAAACAAAATAGGTAGACAGACAGGAAAATTACAATACAATGCGTTCGAGTGTGTTCGACAGTCAGAAAAAAAGTGGCGGCTTCCAGCTTCAGGTCGCGGCTTCCCGCTTCAGGTGGCGGCTTCAGGTGGCGGCTTCTAGCTTCAGATGGCGGCTTCCAGTTTCAGGTGGCGGCTTCCAGCTTCAGATGGCGGCTTCCAGCTTCAGGTGTCGGCGTTTTTGTGACTGTGGCACGTGGTTCGTGTGAAGCGAGGCTTATTATTTAAAGCGAGTGATTGAAATAGAATCAATGTGCCACTCTCTCGGCCCTACCTGAATACTCTACCTTGGAATTGTCTCATTGCAGTGCAATTGTCGAAATACTTACCAATTAAAAAACACATTAGATCTACTAGGAGCTAGACTTAGCAAAAAAGCGCAGGTATACTTATAAATTCCCTAAAAATAGTTTCCTATAATTTTAAAGTCGGGCATATATGGAGGATTAAGTAAGGACTCCCAGCTGACTCGAAATCGACCCATAACAAATAAAAATCGATTGTGTTCACGTCGATCTTGTGTTTTGGCAGATTAAACTTCATTAAAATGCCTAAACCTAATAGCCTACAAAATGAGTGGTGTCCTGTAGATGCTCTGTTATTTATCCACTCTGTTATCTTTATATCTTAAGAGTTTATTTAGTATTATTGTAACTACTTATTTATTAGGTTATCTATTATTATCAACTAGTGTTTATTGATGTGTAATATTAGAAGTATGTTTATTGAAAATACTCTTCATCTATATATATATTTAATGTTTCGTTCGTATTATCAATATATCTTAGTCTTATTTTTTTTTCAAAAAATTTTCCTGCTACATTATATCATGCACTACATACAAAAATATTTGTTCAACACTACGCAAAGGTTAACTGGAAGAGAATGCTTGCTAGCATTAAGTTCGCCTATGTACAGATTTGTGTATTTTGTGCAATAAAGAATGATCAATCAATCAATCAAAATGTATAAAGAGTAGCCTTATGAAATTTATAAACTTACTGATAGACGGGTGGGATAATGTCATCGTGAACGGAGTTCTCTTCATTGCAGTGGACTAGGTGAACTGATACCACCAGCAGTAGGATTTCCCAGCCCGCCATGTTTTCCTAAAAACATAATACAAAAGCTCCTTGAGTCGTTATAAAAATTGGCTTATTACTACTTGGATAATAAAGAAATATTCTTAGATATCTCAGTGCACAGATGCTTAAGTACCTACTATGAGGTAGTAAGAGAAAATGACAATACAAATTACCAAAGTTTTTACGTTATGAGTCTTCTTTTCTTAAAAGAGTTATTCTTAAATAATTATTATTCTTAAAGAGTCTATTCTAAAGAGTCTATAGAGTCTATTATGTCTATAGAGACTATAGTCGATAGATATATGTCTATAGAGAGATTTATAGAGTCTAGAGTTCTAAAGAGTCTATAGAGTCTTTTATGTCTATAGAGACTATGGTCTATAGATATATGTATATGTCTATAGAGAGATTTATAGAGTCTATAGAGTTCTAAAATTAAAATTCTAAAGAGTCTATAAAGTCTATTATGTCTATAGAGACTATAGTCTATAGATATATATGTCTATAGAGTTCTAAAGAGTCTAAGAGATTATTCTTAAAGAGTTATTCTCTAAAAAAGAGTTCATATTCTTAAAAGTGTTCAAAGAAATATCTAGATTTACCGAAACTAAATACGGGATGCTTTACTAGACGCTCTTAGATACATTATTACGAAGAACCTAATGAGTGGATTTAAACTTACAACGATGATGTTGGTTTGTAATAGAAGATTCGTGCGTATCGTGAAGTGCCATTAAAAGCACTGAAACAGACAGAAGTCAGATTATCTTATTGATACAATCCATGAATAGGATGTGCGTCTGAGCAGTTCTGCTTGTCAAATGTAAAATCAACAGGACAAAATGATGATTGTTTTTGACTTGTGTTCTATTAGTAGTTATCAAAAACCAACAGGTAATATTTATTTATTTAATAACCACCACTACATAGTAAAAGCAATAAAAATAAAACTTAATTAAAATAACAATTTGCTCTGGCTTGAAACGTAACTTACGTGCGCACAGAAAAACAGAAATATACTCTTCGAGGAAACGAAAAGAAAAGCATGTTCGATGACATAACTACTAACTGAAGTGAACAGACACACAAATGAGAAGTTAAAATAATAAACATAAATCAAACACTTGCATAATATAAGTATACAAAATACCTTTATACAATCAACGGACTTGGTAGCCCACGACGCTACTATGAGCGTCTGAATCCCCGTTAAAATGGAGGATATCTTTGAGTTGTGTGTGTGAAAAATTTATATAGCTTAGAGTTAAATATCCACCTCTATATTCGCCTTCGCTAACTCATTGTACTGCTGAGACATTCTTGTTAATAGATTTAATAAGATTGTTTTATAAGTAATATAAAAATATTACTTTTCGGTTAGATCTACGAGCACTAAACTTAATATTCATTCATTCATTTATTAAATTTTCAGATGTCAAAGATCTGAGAAAAAATATTATATTATAAAAATCTTATATAAAAATAAATAAAATTAAAAAATAAAAATATATAAATTTATATTATAAATATTAGAGCATGCTTATGACGATTCAACCAATCTCAGTCTGCGACAGATCACAAGTAAATTAGTTTCCGCAAAAAAGAAATAAAGTCTCGTTGGGGGGAAGATTTTTTTTACATAAATGAATTGCCGTCACTAAAATTATTTTATTCAGTTCTCATCGGATATAATTAACATTATATCTTTGTAAGTTTGAGGAACCACTTACATATGTATTCTCTTGGGTAACTTCCATTGAATTTGAGGAACCAAAATGTGTATTTTCTTGAACTTCCATTTTAGCCAAGAGCCTGTGCTTAAATAGCATGTGTGTTCAACTGCTCATCGCATGCTCATATTGAGCACACTCAATAGCACGCTTTTTAGCATGCTATTTTAGAGCATGTGTAACAGTACCTTTATAAAAACCTGTGTTGCACTATGGGGTCCGCTAAGCACCCCACTAAAAGCGTAATTATTCCTTGGGTATTATAATGACCTCCACAGGCTAAACGCATACTCGTACTATAAAGTGAGCTGTATGCTTATATGCCACCTTAGTGGTTTAAAGAAAAGTCAGGTTTAAAACGCAAGTGGCATTAAGTTCATTTATGTATGCAGGGAAGGACGTTAAAAACCTCATGTCAACACACATGTCCATAATCGACTTCCATCCGTTTTCGTTGCGTAAACGTAGCGTGCGCGCTGAATCGCAAATAATCGCTATGTGATAGTAACCTATATGTTGGTACTATTGAGTGCTGATTTCAACAGCTAATTTTGTACCTGTAAAATCTATCTGCCTGATTCATACAACATATATTGCCACTTTATTCATTTTTAAAATTGTATTTCAAAATTTAGTTTTTGTGGACATTTTTTCCTCATATATCCTCATATATTATTATGACGACCTCCGTGGCGCAGTGGGCGAATAGCCGGCTGAGATGCAGGAGGTAGCGGGTTCGATTCCCGCTGCGGAACAAATGTTTGAATGATCTACAGATATTTGTTCCGGGACTGGTTGTTTCTATATATATTATTAAGTAGGTATGTATTTACAAAAAAAGTATATATGTATTCTATCAGGTATCTGGTTCCCATAGTACAAGCTCTGCTTAGTTTGGGGTTAGATAGCGCTATGTGAAATGCCCTGAAAAAAAAATATTTAAGGGGTGCTCCCATACAACAAACGTGATTTTTTGCCGTTTTTATAGGTACGGAACCCTTCGTGCGCGAGTCCGACTGGCATTTGGCCGGTTTTTTATGGATAGTTTTCTACTCGACTGTACAACGGTAAAAAAGTGATAGTATCGCATCGGAACTGCACGGCATCGACACAGGACTACCGATTCACGCGATGTTTTTATTGACTACATAAGTAACTGCAGTAAAATTATGGTTGGTAAACAAGAATTGGTGAAATGGAATCATTTGCACTCTTTTGTAGTTAAGCCGACTGGTCGACAAATTTTAAGGAGGAACGGCTGTGGTCGCGATCCAGATTAATCTATACTAATATTATAAAGAGGAAAGATTTGTATTTTTGTGTGTATGTTTATAATGAATAAACTCAAAAACTACTGTGCCAATTTCAAAAATTCTTTCACCATTAGAAAGCTACATTCACCCTGAGTGACATAAGCTATATTTATTGCTATAAAAGATTAGGGATCCTTACTAAAACTTAAGTAACGTAACCCAAGGTGTAAAAAAGTGCCCTAAAACGTCTTTCGTCGCATGCGCTGCGGAAACTATTGATGATAGAACAAAAGTATGTTCTACAATATTAAAGAACATATCAACATCTAAAAAAATTATATTATAAAGAGGAAAGATTTGTTTGTTTGTTTGTTTGCATTAAATAGGCCCCGAAACTACTGGACCGATTTAAATAATTCTTTCACTGTTGGGAAGCTACACTATCCCCGGGTGACATAGGCTACTTTTTACCCAACTGCGCAGAAGGAGGGTAATATTTTTATTGTAAAACTACGCGAAGCTGCGGATTGGTTAGCTAGTTTTGTATAAAGTTGGTGTTCGTATCTTAGTTTGTCCTAACGTCTTGCGTGAGGAACCTTCAACATGTTTCTGGTAGGCACTACCAACAGCAGCTGCGACCTTTACCCATCAGAAGCTGTTCACTTGCCCATATGCACTGCATATATCATCTTAAATAGAGGTTAGAGGCCAAACTTAGTTGGGGCATACGCGGCTAAAGCATCTTTGTTTAACACCATTTAAGTCGACTTTAATAAAACAAATAACAGAAGCTGTTGTGTATGTCATTGAGTAAATTCATTTAAAAACAAACTCGATAACTGACTACGAATTAATAAAAACACATAGGTACCTACTTAACAATGGAGGAAGCGATAAGGAAAGATTAAGTTGCTCGTTTTTGGTCAGTTTGACCGAGAAGGTGCCTATACATTCAGAATACATTGTAAAAAGTAAGTACTTATCATTCTAACAGTAGGTTGGTACAAACAGTAGGTAGCTATTTACAAGATAATTAGACACACGCACAAAAGTATGTGCTAAAATGTAGGGCTGGGAGCACTGCCGAGATCCTCGTTCACGCGCCTGTTTCTATGTGCGTGCAATGTAAATATATATATATATAGATATATATATATATATATAATATATATATATATATTATATATAATAATATATATAATATATATATATATATATATATATATATATATATATTATGCCGTGGGGTGCCGGCAGTAGAATGTTACCCCTCCTCTCATGCCCGTGGATGCAGTATGAGCCTGCTAAGGGATACCTCCGGAAGATGGGCAGCAGCGTCTTTCCGTGTATCAACATCCCGTACTGCGCTCGCCAACCCGCCTGCCAAGCGTGGTGAGTATGGCAACTACCCATCATGGAGATCCATGGAGGCCTGTGTTCAGTAGTGGACGTTTTACGGCTGAAATTATGATATATATATATATATATATATATATATTATATAAAAATATCTACTACAAAAGTGAACATTAGAGGACTTTCAACACTGTGATGTAAACACAACAGCAGTCTATAAACAAATAAATGAAAAAAATATACCTTGGAATCCGATATGGTTATTTAAAAAATATATACCACAGTCGTAACTCGTAAAGGAAGCCGAGTGCACACTATAGTATTCGCCTTGCAAGAAGTTAAGACCTCACATCAACTTTATCATGGTTCTATTATTATTATGCATGCTCGTTTTTATCAAGACACAAACACGGCAGCGTTGCCAAAAAAAAGGAAATGGGCAATCCATTGTTTAATTTAGCTACAGAAGACCTTCTAAATTGTTCGGGAAAAAGCATTACTGGTAGAGCTAAAAATGCCTCGGATAAAATAAAATAATATCTGTAAAAGATTTTGATAACTTCATCGATGTGTTTTCAATAGGCCACTGAGCACCGGTGTTATATGTAAGTGGAGACCTAGTAAAAATATTTATACCTACTTTTAAAACTTATATATAAACTGTTATAATATACACTCACCGGCGCAAAAAATGGCCCAAACGCTTATCGCGAATTTGTAATCAAACTAAGCATTGTTTATGGGGTGTTTAAATGAAGGTAGGAGTCAAGTAGATTGTTTAATTTGATATCAGGATGTTTAATGACTGATATTTTTCAAAATAAGAACAAATAAATAAACATTGCTGGACATTTCACAAAGCGCTATCTGGTCCCAAACTAAGCAGAGCTTGTATTATGGGAACCAGATAACGGATGGAATACTTAAATACATGTTTTTTGTAAATACATACTTATATATAATACATGAGGCACACTAAAAGTGTTGCACTTCTAGCTAATCGGAACTATTTGAATTTCGAATGTTATATTTTTTGAAACGTTGCCTTTCCTAGACCTTCTGAGTAAAAATAAAAAAATTGGCGGAAAATCATTTGTCAATTGTTTTTATCACACATCAAAATTCTACGTACGCAACGAAAATGGAATTAAGTCGAAAAGATTTTAGAGCGATGATTTTTTATGATTTTAAAAGTTCTTTCTGTCCGCAGGACTGTGCCGCTCGTCTTCAAAATGCTTTTGGGAGAGAAGCACCTTGTTTGTTGATTTATTGTTTTGAACCCGAAAAAAACAGCAATCTTGTGAATGGGTGTTTGAAAATGAGAACAGACCAACAAAATCGAGGCAGGCGAGAAACGTTGGTAAAAACATGATCGCGTTTTTTTCCTCAGCTACGGGTCCCATCTGCACAATCCCACTTGAAGATCAAAAGAGTGTCAATGCCGAGTGGTATTCTACCATTTGTTTACCCAGGGTGTTAGAAAAAGTTTGCGAAAGACGACCAGAAAGCCGCGTTCTCCTACATCATGACAACGCTTCTTCACATACGGCCAACAGAACAGTCATTTTTAGCTTCCGAAACAGTACTACTCGTCACCCATCCTGCACATAGCCCCGACCTAGCACCCTGTGATTTCTGTATTTTCCCCAAAATCAAAGATTTGATGAGAGGTTTCACTTTTACCAACTCCGAAAAGGCAATGATAGCGTTCAATCAGCACGTAGAAAACATGCCTTCAGATCTGTGGTCCTCCTGTTTTAAAAAATGGTTCGATCGCATGAAAAAATGTTTAAAATGTAAAGGAGAGTATTTTGAAAAGCAATAAACATAATATGTTGGTTATAACATGTTGTTTTTCTAAGTTACGCAATACTTTTAGTGTGACCTACGTAGGTATATAGAAAAACATCCAGACCCGGAACATATATCTGTAGATAATGCAAACATTTGTTCAGCGGCGGGAATCGAACCAGCTACCTCCTGCGACTCAGCCGGCTATTCGCCAACTGCGCCACGGAGGATGTCAACACGACTGTTCCGAACGCTAATCAGCAAGCTACGTAAACAAGTTTTTCCCGGGTAATAATTTCAAATCTATTTTTTTTAATCTATTTTTACATGATATTCATTATGTTACCAAAAAAAGATTAGAAGGTGCCACTAACAGCTGCTCAGGTTGCTCAGAGGGTTTTGTTAACGAACCGAGGACGAACTCAGCGTGATGTGGCTTCAATTCTGAATGTGCCACGTACCAGCATAAGATTTGGTCTCAAGAGGCACCAAGAGACTGGTTTACACACGTGGCGACCAGAAAGTGGCAGAGTAAGGTGCACCATTACATTGATTATACTGAGAAATCGATTCCTCACCGCTGTTAAGATCAAGCAGCGGCTACAAGCGGCACTAGGTGTCATTGTAAGCAAGAGAACAATAAGACGAAGGATGAAGGAACGTGATTTACGTGCCAGAAGACCAGCACGGACCACCCATCAATGGAGCAAAGTCTTATTCACAAACGAAGACCTTACGAGCACCGGATGGCTGTGAGAGAGTGTTTATACGATGAATAGAACGCTTTCCTCTCATCACTACATGCCAAACCGTTAGCTACCAAGGCAGGTCTATCGTGGTATGGGGTGGGGTGTGCTCGGACGCCCGTACGAAGCTGGTCATCGTGGTTCCCAAATTGAAACTGGTACTTACAGCATTAAAAATATGTATATAAAAATTTACATTTTTAATTTTGGGCTACATTTTCTGCTCGTGAGTGTAGTTTATACTACAGTATGACTGTTTCTGTCCTTAACGTCATAATATGTTATTATATATCGCTTTGCACTTTGACATTTCTATATTTGGATTGAGGACATAAAGTGTATACTATAAACGTATATTATAAGCGCGAAAGTTTGTATGTACAGATGTATGGATGTTTGTTACTCTTTCACGCCGGAACGGCTCAACCGAATTCGATGAAATTTGGTATGTACGTAGGTCATAACCTGGATTAACACATAAGCTACTTTTTATTGGCAAACCACGTGTGCGAAGCCGCTGGCAACAGCTAGTTGGACATTAATATTACAAAGTGATGATTTGCTATTTGCTATCTTGATCTCGACTCTTGGGGTCTTACAACAAATAAAAATTAACACTGATAAGCGCGTGTTTAAAAAATCCTATAAAAAAATTGGTAAGGATTATTTTAAAAACGCGTTGAACAGTTATTTAACTTTTTTGTGGTAACAAGTTGGTTTTTTATTTAGGTAATAGTAGAGTATTATACAAGGGGATAAAGCAGTGTCTTGCGTCACGGGGGCTATATTGAAACCCGAACGTAACGATGCAGACCACGTCCACCATCACCATCACGACCAGATCCACGAGGAAAATACTCTACTTTTCACACTTTCTGCGAGTCAAATATAGTCTTTGTTACAGCGTTTCGCGGCATTTGATTTATATGATACGTAAGATATAAGAAGGCACAAGAAGACCTAAAAATACTAAAGAAGACGTAAGAAAACCTAATACATATTTTGCATTCTGTAAAAAGATGCTAGTTTGATTAATGAATAAGTTCTTATTGTGCGAGTCTCTTTGATTCAAAATATAATACAAATGAGGTTCCAAATTCAAATCACAATATGCCCGCCGGACATAATGAAGTTCAGTACAACTTTACTCCCGGCTCAGCTGTAGGGCTTTAATCACCTACTTTCGGTGAGGTTTACATGACATGTAATTTTATATTGTCGAGCAGGTGGTGTGAAAATTATTTTATACAAATTAGCTCGGACTAACTACAGACCAATTTGATGATAAAATAATAGTCATAATGAAACTGAAGCATAGTCAGGATAGGTCAGAGATAAATATGGTCGAGTGTGTTGTGTAGGCGGGGAAGGACCCTAACTTGTTATAATAGTTGCTACTTAAAATAACAATGATTTAATATAAGCTTAGAAAGGCAATCAAGCATTGATTGTTTCAAGTGGCTGTGATTGCTTATCGTTCTGTTGGTTAATCGAAATTACGATGTGGTAAATATTAAATAATTACCTTCCAATAAAATTTTCCGCTTTTAAATCAACTGTTTTTTGGAGTGTGCCATTTTACATCAGAACTTATCTTAAACAAAACGGGATGTTTGACTTCGACTCATGTACAGCTGACCCAGAGCAGCTGATATAAACAGTGTTTCTCCAGTAAAAAACATGAAAATTCAAAAATACCATACTTATCACCAATTTTTTTTGCCGAAAGTGAGGATATGCCCCCTTCCGAGTTATTATACATATTCCAAATCTCCCTGTACATCATAAAACCCCCAAGTCCAGTTTTGGAAAGTCTCTTTTTTCATAACTGCCGTACATAACGTACCTAAATGGTAAAACGGGACCTATCTATTACTAAGACTCCGCTGACGGTCTGTCTGTCTGTCCGTCTGTCACCAGGCTGTATCTCATGAACCGTGATAGTTAGACAGTTGAAATTTTCACAGATGATGTATTTCTGTTGCCGCTATATTAATAAATACTAAAAACAGAATAAAATAAATATTTAAGGAGGGCTCCAATACAACAAACGTTTTTATAGATATTGGTACTTACGGAACCCTTCGTGCGCGAGTCCGACTCGCTCTTGGCCGTTTTTTTTTAATATTACCTGAAAGTTAATGTGGCTTTCTCTGGCGATTTCTAAAGCAATATCTGTGGTTATTGAACATGGTAAGTAGAACAACACATGATATTACGAAATATTTTACTTTCTCTCTAAATGTAATTAACTTATACTTTACATAAAATTTAATAGTTTCTAGTGTTTCATCTATGACGTGTTTAAAAAAATATTTTTAAGAGCTCGCCATTTTGTGTTGGATGTTTGGAGTCATTCTCATCAAAAAATATTATTTATTATTAAAAATTAATTGTTCTCATCATCATCATCGTCAGCCTTTCTCATCCCACTGCTGGGCATAGTGTCTCTTCATTGTCGCCATTCGCCTCTGTCTTGCGCTGTTCCGAGTCTAACCCACATACGACCCGCGATTTTTATAAAGTCGTCGACCCATCTTGCCGGTGGACGACCTGCGTTCCTCGGCGCCACCACGAATAATAAAAATTAAAGTTAATTTAAATTTGATAACTATTAAAAATTAATAATAAAATATATTCAACAACTTGGCTAATTACCTATTTATAGTTTCAGTTTTCTTCGTTTGGTTTTCTTAAACGGGCGCGTGGGGTCAAGGTCAAGGTTCGATAACTCGTTAGGTACATAATTATTATCTCTTCTACAAGCTTTTATACCTATGTAATAAAATATTTCAATTGTTTGAGATAAAAACATCACCCTCCTTCTGCGCAGGGTAGAAAGAGAATAACGAAAAGTTTTTTCGTATAGTAGGTACGTAATAACTTTCAAAAAATTAAGATTTATAAGCCAAAATTTTGTAACTAACAGTTTCAGGAACATTAGGTTATCCAATTTTATTATACAGACATCTCGGTTCAAGTCAAAACGAATTTTCGTAATTTTATTCATTTAGAGATGCGATTTTAAAAACAAATGTACATACAACACAAAATAATTAAGGCTTACCCGGTTCCTTAGTAGTCGACGATAATAAAAAGACAATAACGATAATAACAAACCACTTTACTTACTCGGATGAAAGTGATGATCGAAATACGACTGTGTCGTCGCTTCGCAGCGCTTTCTTTAGCGGTCACTTTCGAACATGCCAATAGAGTACAATATCGTGCGATAACTGAACTTTCGAAACTATGTATGACATTAACGAAGTAAAGTACTATATTTTTAAATGAGTAAATAAACAAAAAACACAATAAACCAGTTGAATTCTTGTTAAAGGGCCGCCGGCCGAGGTTTTTATGCCACAACGAACACGAAACGGCGAAAACCGGACTACGACGTTTTTGTCGTTTTATTTACTCAAATATTTAATTTGTTTTCTTTCTGCAATTTGCACAGAGGATGTGCTCGCGTCCGAGGTCGCCCGTACTATGTGTACTGCTATCGATCGCGCTTGCTTATATTCAAGTTGATTTTCATATTCAAAATCGCGATTTGATAACCGCGCGCGAACGCATGCAAGGCGTGAATAGTGAACCGCTCTGATTGGACGACTGATCATGCACTCGCGGTAATCATACTTTTTGGCGGGAGAGCTGCATTTAGACGATAGATTGTGGTAGATAGATGATGAACTCGAAGAGTGGAGTCGGAACGGAAGCACTTCATTTCAGTCAGAATAAACAAATCAGGAAGCAGAATCCGTGCACCGTTTACATCCCAGTAACTACATAACTTCTAGGCTAATCATAAAAGCAATTAAGGTCACTTAGATAGCGAGGTTTGAGTGCTAATTTGCACTATGCTATGCTCTCTCGGCGTCTTTTTTACATAAAACTATACTTAAGCCTGTTTTGTTTAGTTACCTTTCTGCTTTATTGCCTTGAACTTTAAATTCACGCAAATTTGAATCTAGTAAGTTTGCAAGGTGAACAATAGAGCATGCATACCTCTACCTAGGACTTTACCAACTGTCGCAGTTATCCGACTAAGACAGGACAAGTAAGGCAAGCAGGCCGGTCACTATGGACACATAACATGATACAATGAAATCAATAATGCTATACAATAATGCAGCAGATAATAACTCTGTCTTGCCTATGATATGGTACCTAGTAATTTCCAACTCGTTTGCATATTAATTATTTGAGCCAAGGCCTGCCTTTTTTTAACTCGGGCAGATCTTCGTTTGAACGTAGTCTCAAGCGATGATGTAGCCTAACATGAAGCACAAAGAACTAGAAGACTATTTTGAAAAGTAGGTTCATCACTATTATCACAAAATACTTTTTTTTGTGTGGACTCTACATTACCCTTTGACCTAGTTTTATCATCGCGTTTTACGATTGCATGAGATTCAGTTTGTCGTTTCAATGAATGTAAGGATATTTAGCCCGAGAGCTGATGACATATTTGGTGAATCTTATAAAATAGTTCTGCAATAAAATGTAGTGAATCTGGAATCAAGAGTCGGGCAGGGTGTTTGCGGTTATTTCGCCACTGCGTAGTAAAGGTCATTTGGAAAAAGTTCTCCAATAATTTTACTCCTTTACAGTTGAATCTGTGCGGCTGTGGATCGCTTTACCTTTCTCTATCAGATCATCAAAATCTCTTCCTATCTTTAAAGCTAAGGTATACAACCATTTCCTTTCTTTGCCTACGCACTGCTAGTTTATCGTCATGTTTATCTCCTCTGTTGTAGTTTATATAATATAGTGGTGGTCACATAATTAGAGACACCTCCTAATTGATCACAACAATTTTGATTATGGTACTACTATTAGCTAAAATAGGCATTAATTATAATGCAATTGTTACTAATTAATACCTACATGACGTTGTATTGAGGGACAAAAAAGTTGTGTTCCTTACTTTGTTCCTTAGTAGTTTAGACACTGCTCACTTTGCGAAAGTAGCACAAACTTTTTTAAAGTGCTTGTATCTGGCCAGCTAATTAGAGACAGTAAAAGCTGTGTTCTGAATTAAAAAAAAACACTACATTCTGTTTTTTATTTGTTTTGCCGCGTATTTTCATGAAACGTCGATGTTGATTATAAAATTTCACTTATTGTATTAACATTAATACTTTTTAAAGTTTTAAACCAATAAATATGCGAAAAAACAAGAGTTGCGATTCGTCCACTAGAAAGATTATTTTGGTCATACAGAAAAATCGCAAACCACTCGAACTGTTCTAAGGACATGGTTATGAATGCTACAAAACATTTCAAAAAGTTCAATACGACTGAAAACGTATCTAGAAAACCGAGACCTAAGAAAACCACTCCGCGGGAAGACTCTAGGATGGTATTGTTGGCAAAAAAAGAACCTTCAAAGGATAAGAACTCATACGTTCGGAATTTTGGTGCAGGAGGGTCGACGGGTGTGTCTGCAAGAACAATTAGATGGAGACTATGTGATGCAAACTTGAACGGAAGAGTGTTTCGGAAGGTGCCACTTTTGAAAAAGCAAAATGTTAAGGCAAGGTTAGCGTTTGCTAAAAATATGAACACTGGACGAGTGTGGAGAAATGTGCTTTTTTTCGGATGAAACAAGAATTAATATGATTAGTTCTGACTGAAAACAATAGGTTAGATGCCCCCCGAACAAAGAAATTGATCCAAAGTAAACCAAGAAAGAAGTCAAACATGGAGGCGGAAATATCAAAGTGTGGGGCTGTTTTTCAGGATTTGTTGTCGGACCTATCAGGAAGAAAGAAGGCAATATGGATAAATATCAGTACAAGAATACTTTAGAAGAAACCATGCTGCCCTATGCCGTGCAAAATTTACCAGTCATTTGAACTTTCCAACAGGATAATGATCCGAAATACACTACAAAAATAGTAAAAGACTTCTTAAGGAATCAGTATGTGACAGTTTCGTATTGGCCCCCGTACAGTCCGGATATAAATCCAATCGAAAATTTGTGGTACCAAGTGAAGAAGACAGTGGCGACAAAGCGTACATCAAACGCCAATCAACTTTACACAGCTTTTACAGAAGCATGGGAGCAAATTCCGCTACAAGCTTGTAAAAATTGATCGCTTCCATGCCCAAGAGATGTCGTGCTGTTATTTCTGCAAAAGGACATGTGACCAAATATAGATTTGTATGTTATTTATTTGTATTATATGTTTTATAAAAATGTGTTAGGAATTTTATGTAAGAAAGATGATTTCAATAATAGCTCTATTCTTTTTTATTTCTTCTAAGCAAATGGAATGTCTTTAAGTATATGGCCAGATCTTTCATAAGTTAACACTGCTAACAAATAAGATAAACCGAATAAAAGATAGAAACAGACAAGTTTTGTTACAAATATTTCGTTTTAACATTACACAATATCATCACAAATATTTCTTTATTGTGTAGCAAGTTCCAATGGCAGTCTGATAAAAAATGTACAGAGGAATAGCTTAGTTATTTTAATATGCTTCAGTGTCTGTAATTATGTGACCACCACTGTATATATAATTATATTTGTATATATTTTTAGTTTATTAGTAAGTAGGTATAGGTAGTTTATGAAGGTTTATGAACATAGATACACCGCCGTCTTTTTGATTTTGTTTTGTCCTGTCCATCCAAAGGTTGTCTGGAAGAGATCGCTTTTAGTGATAATGATAAGACCGCCCATTGTACCTACTTACCTTTATTTTTGTGTATGTCTTTGTATTTTTAATTTTGTTGGTGTGCAATAAAGAGTATTATATTATATTCTAATTTATGTTTTATGCAACTTGGTAGAGTTTTAAATTTGAAGTTTAACATTTATAGAATCCGATGATACCAATCCGACTCGACTACCCCGAAGTAAGTTATTAATAATATAACATGAAGTTCTTGTTATTTGAATGAAACTGTGGGTCAGTGCATTGTGTGTAGGGTATCATTTGAAAGGGCTGTGTTTATGAATTCTATTTAAAAAAAAATTATTTAACAATATTAGCGAAATGAACTGCTAACGGAATGCCATTTTTATTCAACAGATCTCAGTTCGGGGCGAACCACTAGTAAATTAACTTCAGGCAGTCAGGTCACGGACCGGCAAGCGCAGCGTAGGACGTCCACCTACAAGATGGGCAGACGACTTGGTAAGAACCGCAGGTCGGCGTTGGATGCAGGCCGCTTCCAACTGCAGTTCCTGGAGATCAATGAGGGAGGCCTTTGTCCAGCAGTGGACGTCCTACGGCTGATATGATGATGATGATGAGTCAGGTTTACTTTAAAACACGTTAAATAGTCGCAGATTTCTATTTCGGGACAGTTTATATGCTAAACGTTAAAATTATAATCTTCCAAGTTACATAAAGCATACATTTTTATATATTTTTTTGCAAACGTATATGTATTGGCATCAGTAGCGAAATAACTGGAAACGCTTTTCCCGACTCTCGATTCCAGATTCACTACATAGGTACCTACTGTAGTTTATAATTTCAAGTGGCGTAAAACACCTTCCCAAAATGTGTAATCAGCTCTTCGGCTAATTTGACATTGAATAGTCACCAACAAGAATGAACACAACAATTAAAAGTGCAAAGGTCAAACACTTCAAAGCAATTTAACTTTTCGTCTGATGTAGGTGCGCTTAAAGTAGCTACGCTGCTTACTCTGTCTGATAAAATGTCTTCAGAAAAACTAAAGCATTTATAGCTTTAGCAGACAGCCGGTTCCTTATTTTATTTACTACATTTCCTGAAATTTAAAACACTATAATTTTATAGACTTAAATATGATTTCTCGAGTTCTCGACTTTTCTCGAACTTAATTTCCCGGGAACAAAGCCGGACGATATACCGAGAATTCTCGGCGGATTTCCCAGGAATGAACCCTAGTATTAAATTAAGTCGCTTCCGCTGTCTGCTTAGATATTTTAAACTACTCAACGGATTTTAATACAGTTTTCAGCAATAGATAAAGTGATTCAAGAGAAAGGTTTATACCTAGTCAGGTCATAAGTATTGTCACACAGTAAAAACATTTCTTTTAGAATGCTGGCCACATAAAAGTTTACAGAATTCGAATTTCGAATTGTTCATGAAAATAAAAATGTATACTTTTTAGAATTTTACTCATTTTTAAATATGGAGTGGACGCTTAAAGAAGACAGTGTTGCAGTTATTGCGTTGCATCGTTGCGGTTACGCGCCAATTCAAATTTTTGACATACTGAAAAATTTTAATATAACCAAAAGATTCGTTTATCGCACCATCAAACGATACAATTAAGACTCTAGTGTAGATGACAGGTCAAGAAGTGGTCGCCCTCGGTCTGTTAGGACTCCAGCAGTGATAAAAGCTGTGAAGGCGCGAATTCAAAGAAATCTCAAACGTAAGCAGAAACTGTTGGCCCTTCAGATGGGGTTAAGCAGAACCACGGTGAAAAGGGTGTTAAATGAAGACTTAGGGCTTCGGGCATATCGAAGAAAAACAGGACATCGTTTGAATGCTCGTCTAATGGACCTGAGACTGAAGAGATGCCGCGCTTTGTTGAAGCGGTACGCGGGAAAAAAATATCCGGAAATTCTTTTTTCGGATGAAAAAATTTTTACCGTAGAAGAGAGCTACAACAAACAAAATGATAAGGTGTACGCACACAATAGTGAAGAAGCGAGCAACCGTATTCCGCGTGTCCAACGAGGTCATTTTCCATCCTCGCTCATGGTATGGTTGGGAGTTTCTTATTGGGGCTTAACAGAGGTACATTTTTGTGAGAAAGGTGTAAAAACGAATGCAGTTGTGTATCAAAATACAGTCCTGACGAACCTTGTGGAACCTGTTTCTCATACCATGTTCAATAACAGGCACTGGGTATTCCAACAAGATTCGGCGCCAGCTCATAGAGCGAAGAGCACACAAGACTGGCTGGCGGCACGTGAAATCGACTTCATCCGGCACGAAGACTGGCCCTCCTCCAGTCCAGATTTGAATCCGTTAGATTACAAGATATGGCAACACTTGGAGGAAAAGGCGTGCTCAAAGCCTCATCCCAATTTAGAGTCACTCAAGACATCCTTGATTAAGGCAGCCGCCGATATTGACATGGACCTCGTTCGTGCTGCGATAGACGACTGGCCGCGCAGATTGAAGGCCTGTATTCAAAATCACGGAGGTCATTTTGAATAAACTTTAGTGTCATAAGAATCTATGTTTTGTTAAGTTCATTTTGGTATATAAATGGTTACATAATGAATAAACTTGTTTCAATTATTTTATATTAAACATGTGACAGAATTTATGACCTGACGAGGTATATATAAAACATACATATTATACTTAGTACAGAAAAGCCAAAAAAAATATATTTGTGTGCTTAAATCGCAAACGCTGGCTAAACCTTACGAGATAGATCAAATTAATGTACTACGGAATTGTATATCCTAAAAAGATCGATTACCTGACTGCGCAGGAGGGTAATGTTTTAAGAAAAAACGTGTGCGAAGCCGCGGGCGGGTCAGCTAGTACCTAATAAAGTCTCGCGAGGCTACCACTGAAAACTACTTTGATGCCCTACTTCGACCTAAATAACTTGGTCACTACTAATTAAACAATAAGTACTGATGATGTCTGTCTTGGTATATCTAAAAACATATATGTATATGCAAGTTCATAAAACTAGGTCATAGGTTACAAGTTTAATGGAAGTAGTAGAGCAAATCTAGAATTGACAATTTGATTATGTAGGTTCTGGAAGGAATGAAATTAATTAGGGTATTTTTTAAAATTGAACGAGTTTATTTTACGAGCTATGAGAGTTTTTGTGGATTCCTACCTACGTCGAATGTTGGTAGGTAGGTACTTGGGTAAATTAAAGCACCGTTGTTTACGTTAAAACTTTTCCTTTGAAGTCTCCGCAGATTCAAAATGCATAAAATCAGTTTCGATTTATTAATAGGTAGATCGCGAGAAATAGCCCTTTCTATGACGTCAATGGTGAACGAGCCAAATCTACTCCTACGGTTGACACGGACCACTTTGTATTGAGGTCACAATCACAATGGTACAAACATTAATAATGAGTCGGTCTAAATCCCCTTGTACAAATTACTTATTTTAGATAGAAAATAATACAAACAAATTCAGAACCCCACCTTTTTGCAAATCTTAAGGGGACACTGTAGGGACAATCCCCCATACAACACGTACCTACTACCAAGATCACTTCTAATTGGAGCATATTTCTACCTTAAAAAGGTATTATTTTAATTTGAAGAAATAGAAGCGTATCGCAGTCTGCATGTTTTTACGTCGTAAAAGACCTGTTTTCAACCTAATTGTTTCGTATTAAAAACAACAACATCTTACGTATCTTAGTCATGGGAACATAGATTATATCGTCTAGTTACAGAATAACAACACAATGAGAAAAATACAACAAGTTTTCAGTCATCATTTTTGGTATTACGGAACACGGTCAAAATCTAATCAAAGGTCATTGGGCATTTTGTTCGGACATATGACCCACGGCGCACAAAAACGAAACAGGGCTAGGTATGTAGTTAAATGTATATGTTACTTAATGGTATGGGTCGCATTATTGCAGGATATGGGAGAACCGCAAAAAAAATTTTTTTAATTAATATTATAGCATTTTTAAAATAATTATTATAGCATTTTTAAATTATTATTATAGCATTTTTATAATGAACTAAGTAAAAACTATTGGCCTGACTGTAAAAATACTTTGTAAAACAGTTGTTTTGAACAATTTCCAGGAATACGAAAATAAAATCCATTTTGCGGTAATAATATTTTTATTCTGCATTATCAAAATCTATAGTTAATTCATCTAAAAAGGCTGCAGGCGCGTCTATCACGTCTTGATGCCTGGCCCATGACAGAAAGTATACGACGCTTACAACATGTGCACAGCTTCCGACAGTGCGACGGCCGTGTATACACGAGCAGTAATACTGTTGGATGCTATTTCTTCCAATATGGGTAGGATCTACTAAAATATAGGTGTAGTACTGCTTTGCACGGACGTGTCGTGACTGTATTCTGCCTCTTATCAATATCTTATTTTCAATCATTTCTTGGTGCCGGTATAGTTCGATAGTGTATACACCATCCTCACGCATGTGCTCGTGGCAATACGATCTTGCGATTCTCAAGTGGTATGATCCCAACGTAAACAATATTAATTCGTCAAATGTAAGCCGAGGAAAGTCATCAAAATCCGGATCATTGCCATCGAGTCGCACAAACGCTACTCTCTGCCTGTTTAAATTATGGTTAATCACATATTCTGCCATCTCATTGGGTTCATTCATTCGTTCATTTATAATTCTTATGAATTGTTCCGCATACATATGGTCCTCATATGGATGGCGAGTAGCATTAATTATGGCCGCAGTTATTTTGAAGTCGACCATCATGTTTCTCATGGCAACGTTAAAATATACATGGCGGAAGATTTTAAAATCTTTCTTGAATCTGCCGTTAATGGTTTCCACTACCCACCGGATCATTGTTATTAATCTAGATTTATTAGCATCTAGTGTCGTCAGTTGTTCTCCTCTTACTCTTGTAGGCGGCATGTGAGGATTATACCCGCATTCCTCAATTTTATCAATCGAATCCCGAAATCCACGATCCAATATAAAAACATCATTAACTCTCAAGAACCCATGAATCGGAGAATCTTCTTGCATCAGGTCACGCATAATGCTTGCGTCCGAAGTAGTCGCAGTGTAAGGCCCCGTAACATCTACTATGTAGCCGTCGGTACATACTATAAGGAAGGGTTTTACTAAGTTCCGAAACTTATGAAGACTGTAAGTTTTGCGCTGGAAAAGGAAATTCGAACTCTTTTGTAGATAAATATATGTTCCATCACATACGAGAATGGCCGCCGGTTCATTATAGTTACCACCAAAAAAATGGCTTGGAATTGCAAGATTCTTGGCCACCACATCTTCCCTAGTAATATGATTTAAGCCCAAATGCTGTGGAACAAAATCATTACTTAAGCATTCTCTTGCTATCGCCAACTTCCTTTCTAGGGTTCTCCTCGACATATTGAATTTAGTGGCTAATCGCTCATCTGGTTCACCGGTTCTTATTTTTGTTAAAAAAATTCCAAGAACTGTGGCAGGATGAACTGATCGATCACCCAGTGAAGGCGTTTGGTTCAAAATAACATTAAATTGATATTTTGTTAGTCCCGTCCAAAAGTGAAATTCATTGTCCTCTATTTCTTCAATATTTTCGAAATCAAGGTTGCTTCTTTGTTCGATACCCCATTTATATAAATTCATCATACCAACAACATGAGTACTGTCAAAGTTTTCGTGGGATGTAGTGTTGAGCAAGTCTACCCAATCATTCCTCATAAAATGAGCATTGCAAACCCGAGCTAATTCTGGTATATAAAAATTGTGATTGTGTAAGAGTTGGAACTTAGCATATAGTGGAACATTATGGGCCACTACATTTCTACAGTTTGTAAAAATACAATGTCTCGCTGTATTCGATGCTCGCTTATATCCTCTAGGCGTAACAAAACTAGGCTGCAATTGTACTTGATCTTGCACTGGTTGCTCTTCAACTGGCTGATCTTGTACTGGTATATTTTGTACTTGTTCATTTTGTACGGGTTGATTCCGTAAACGACGATCTAACCTTGACCAACAAGCATGGCACATGGCCCGTGAGCCATTAAAAGTAATCTGAAACAATTGAAAAAAAAAAATATATATTCCTCCATTTATCAAGAAGTAAAATGAGCCATTACATTGAGCAAAGCAACATTTGTACAATCAAGAGCACGCGACGAGTCATACACATACGATGACAGTGTAGTGTACTTACCTCACGTGGTATTATTTCTTGCAATAATAAATCTACAAGATCCCTTTGTCTTTCCAAAAAGAGAACTGTCAATATGTGTTTTCGTCGACGTAAAACAGATCGATTACACGACACGCAACTATTTTGTCTTTCCATGTTAATGTAAACCAATCGTCAAGCAAAATCAGGGGTCCATAAAACACGCTCAAGTAATCAATAAAATGCAAAAATCGGAAACACGAGTTTAAACGCACAGATCGAAACGAAGGATGACGTACGACTGCGGGGCGGTCAGAGCGGGTGGGGCGCAGGCGGCGCGTCGCACGCGCACTTCGATACCTTACTGTTATTTTCTACCTGTCGAAAGTGCGAGCGAGAGAGACATACAATCTGTTATGCGATACAAACATTTTTCTTATGCTTGTACATACATTTTCACAATGCTGACAGTAAAATCTTTAGTTTTTAGTCTAATAGAATTATAGTTAGACTCACATACATACTGTTACATAACATTTTTCCTCCAGCAGATACATAAAAAAAATTTACATATTTAGAAAAGTGGAATTGAATACTTTACTTTAAAAGTGATTTGAACACTGTGCGCGAAAAAAAAAAAGTGGGTCAAAACCGCCCAATGATCTTTAGAATCGTTCTATTGCTATCACTGTCGCTCTGCGTGGCTAAACTTCGTCACTAAACAGGGATAGCGATATTCAGGTCGAAGTTTTTACACGGCCGAATTGAAGTTGCGCTCGGTTCGCCGGCAGGAAGGCCAACGAACGAAACACACCCTGCATGGCGATATACCTAGTAGAAAGAGCTATAGATCAGACAAAAAACGAGTGTGCTTTAGACCACACGACTGAAGTATAACTTCTTTTTCAAAATATTAATTTATAACATTTTTCAATTACAAAACTGTCTACACGTCTGTAGGTCGATCAGTCTATGTTCATTCTGGACAGGCGCAACTCAGACTCGCACATTAACGTTTAAAAATATACAAAACGTTACTTTCTCTCTTTCTACTTTCACTAACTTAGATCTCCCTCTCAACTTCCGTTCGCACTTTTCGTAACGCATTCACCAGCTTACTCCCCAAGTCAAGCGTACCTATGCTGTGATTACAGCGAACGAAGATAAATGGAAACGCTTACTTATATATTTTAGCAAATATCTAATATTAACAGTGAGAATTTCCCATTTTGCCCAATTCTGGATATTGATATTTCACCTACATCAATCCCACCTCAACCTAGGCCGGCCGGCATGTTGCCACGGCAATTAATTGCAATCCCATATGTAATAGATACGTACCTTGTATATTTGGTATTTTTTAGACATTTTTAATTCCAGCCTATGATTAGAAAATCCAAAGCGTAAGCTAACAAGCAATTTGCACTTCAACACCGCGCGGCACCGAGAAAGAGCGCGGTTTTTCTTGTTTATTTTTTATTTTCAAACAGGTAAAGGACTGTCCGACATTCAGCCCAGATAATTCGAGACTAAAATCCATGGGATCTTGTATTGCTGGTGTTATTTATTCTGTGCCTGTGCATCACAATAGTCGGTATCCCGTTGAGCTGCGTCAGATCTGACCCCATTATCTCGGTCGGTCCCGTTAGTTAAGTTAGATGCACCGTAGCTATGCCATGGCGTAAAACGTAAAACACCAACCATTGTTCTGCGCCCGCCGCCGCCACCACCGCTTATGCCAACAAACCTTTTTATTATTTTTTAAGTAGGTAAAATTAAACTTTTAAGTAATAAGTCACTAGCTGACGCGCCTGGCTTCGGCTTGTAAGAATAGACAAACCGACTCCGCTAGCTCGACCATCTACTGCGAATGGGTGAAGTGAAGACTGAAGATCGAAGACTGGCCGCGCCGCCGATCGGCTGACTTGCGCGACCTTAGAGCCGACGACTGGCAATATATGGGTATGAACAGAGAAAAGTGGAGAGTTCTCATATCGGAGGCCAAGACTCACTTTGGGTCCCTGCGCCATTGGAGTAAGTAAGTATCTAAGTAAATATAGACAACAAAAAAAAGGAATAGGTATATTTTATTTCAACTATTCTGTTACAAAATAGAAAAGTTTATATAAAAAGGGCGAGACAGGTTTATTACGTTAGCATATAATTATCGGAGTGGGAAGTGCCCGATTATCCGACTGGGTTGTGTTTTGTGTGTAGGCGCAATAATGTCCGTCAGAAAAAAATCTCCCTATCAATCAATATATTACTACCTACTTACCTACCCATCTTGTTTTGGAGATTTATCTTACATATTCAATATTCTTCTGGCAGTATTTTTTAAATATAGATAACTTTTAGGAAGAAAAATTACTCGTACTTATGTACCTAATCCACACCAACTAACTTTTATGTACCAGGGTAGATAAATACGTAAAATATCGCTAAGATAACTTACGGTAATTATTCCAATTTGATGGCGTCATAGATAAATCAGTTAGGAACACGAAAGTGAGCTTAACATACTAAAGAAGACTTCAATATATACGAACTAGGGTTTACAGGTTTAATTGCTTGTACCTATTCATTTCGTTTTGCGAACTCCATCCTTAGGAAAACGGTGTCTGCCATTGTTTTCGCAATAGAAGACAACGCACGATTTAGTCATCTCTTTTAAACATAACTACCCTCCTGTTTGTAAGCAATTATATTAGTTTGTTCTAATTCAAGTTTTGATTGAAGCAATTGACATAGCCAGTTCACTTTCTTTTGGACACAGACAAAACACACAAGTACACGATAGACATGGAAATGATTGCCTTTTTTTACATCATTTTTATATGAACAAATTATTATTTTTAGCGCTGTTATTTCACATGTGTTTAACATTACAGTGCCGTAATGTCACACTCGCTATTCTTGCTAGTGCTATTTCACATGTGAAAAATCACGGGCAACGAAAACGGCTGATGAATTCCGAACTGTGATTTGTAGCAGACCCGAATGACCAATATACGATGATTAAATACCGAAAGTGATTTCATTTGAATGAGTTTTAGTAGGTTAAGCAAAAGAAAATAACAGGCAATCTATTAGCAGTTCAATCTATCAACAGTTTTCTCTGTCTACGGTGTATGTACTGCAGTGCCATCTAGTGGAGAGTTGTAACTCAGGATATTTGTGTTCTGTGCTTGCTCTGAAAACAGTGGACACCTAAACCTTCTCTATGAAAAAAACACAAATGTGCTAATTGCTCATGGTGCTCGGTCAAACGGTGTCGGAGTTTATCAATCTCAGTTACATATAATTAATAAAATAAGCCTCCGAACCAATATTTTTTTTAATAAAAATGCGTTTAAAAAAAATCTGAAAACTATCTGCTGTCGTGTCACGTGAGACCGTGAGACTGATTGTTCGATCAAGTTCATCAAGCTCTCATCTGTCTTTCTGCTTGACACCTGACAGCTGACTGTCTGTCGTCTGTGGATATTTTAGGTTGGTCTCGTAATCCTTGTGTGATTTTTTCGTTTATTTTTTTAATTTTTGAGAGAAATTATAAAATGTATACTGTCTCTAAAGGACCCAGCAAGATCGTTGCCAAAACTCGACGAGGTAGATAATTACAAACCGTATTCTAAGAGTATTTGTTGTGTTTCCCATGGTGATCATGTGAGCTGATTTTGAACACTTATTTTGATTAAATTTTCAGGTCTCTCACAGAACTTGGAAAGGCTGGATAGTCGCAAAGATCATAACAGAAAGTCTTCTGAATCTGATAATGGAGAAATTATTAGGTAAGTTAGCATATTAGTTTGTTTTTGTATAAAATTTCAAGATTTCATCACTCTGCTTTACATAACCTCTGAGCTTAGATCATTCTCTCTTTAAATTGTTAGTTCTTCATCACTAGGCCTGTAATTACCTGTACATCTTAGAGTTATTAGAGATATTATATTTATAATGTTAGTATTTTGTTTCAGTATGCCCAAACCAATATTTCATTCCAATGGTAAAAAAACAGTGCACCAGAGAATACAGCACCACGTTATAACACCGCAACATGAAGAAATAATTCGATTTATAAGTGAAAGTAAGTTAAATTTGATTTGTTTATGATTTTCATCAACAAACTACACAAAATTTAAGTCAAACAGAGATGGGAAATAACTAAGTGCATGATGCCAGTGCTTCCAGTAGTGTCATATTTAATTGTTGAACATAAATATGTATAGGGTGTTTGATAATATATGCACAAAAATGGAAGGGGTTATTTTGATGAGCTTATTAAACAAATTTGTGAAATGTTTACTATAAAAATGTGAAACTTATTTTGGCATGTAAAAACAAACACTATTAAACTTATGTTGCCCTATTGCATAATGCTTGCCATCTAACCACAGATACTGTATTGGTGATGTCTCGAGATATCGCTTGTTGTCCCTTTCTAACCCAAAACCCACAGCCATTTTTGAAAGAGATATCAAATCAACCTTTATTTTTGGTATCGATTGCAAGAGTAGGCAGTAAGTTTTATATCAAATTAATTAATCACCTAAACTTAGTCGATTTTCTTTAAAATTTGATAATATAACTAGTAGTTTTTTACTTAGAAGTCTTTTTTTATGTTTTGAGAAACCGTCACTTGAATATCGTCAGTATTATACTAATAATTATAAGGTTTTTTGTTTTTGTCTGGTCTGAAAATTCTTTGGTAAATACATATATGTACATAGGTGCAGAAGTTAAGCCTGGGCTGATCTTGATTTTAATTACCGACGCTCAGTCAAGCATAGTGCTAGGGCTGGAAACTACAATACTCTGTGCTAGATTATTTAAAAAAATGAATACACAACAACTTTGATAAGAATGTTTATTCATCATCACGTAAATTATTACATGTAAATTCACAACCAGCTATTAGTGATGTCACGCGAAACATGATTTACGTCTCGCCAAAGCGCGCCACTCGCGACTGGCATTTGACCGACTTGATCCGAGATTCTCGTACGCGTACATCTATGTGTGCATGTGCATGTTAGCAATCATTGTACGAACTTCTGTACAATTCTGTGGCTACACACTATCCCTAAGTGCTTTCCATACTAATATTATAAATTCGAAAGTTCTTCTGTCTGTTTGTTACGTTTTTACAAGTAAACGGCTGGGCCGATTTCAATTAATTTTGGTAAATACATAGATTAGGGCAGGGATTGGGATATAGGCAACTTTTACCCAACTGCGCAGAAGAAGGGCAATGTTTTTGTTGACAAACCACACGTGCGAAGCCGCGGGCGGGTTAGCTAGTAGTCTATATTTTATATTAATAAAATCCGATTGGTCCATCGGTCGTTGGTCTGCCCTGCGGTCAACGTCCATTTTTGGCGGTCAATTATAGTTTAAATTGAACATAATTTTAATTCAGTGTTTATTAAGTTGGTGACTCTTAAACAAATAAATAAAATGAAAATATAGGTCAATAGTGCCCTTCTGTGCTGGATAATTAAAAAAAAGTCTAGCACTCATACTTCTTTTATTCTATAACATACACGAATAGATTACAGACAGAAACCTTATAAAAAGGAGATTAACAAAGGCAAACTTAACCCTAATTAGAGTTTTCTTCCAGCAAACCTCTGATGAAGTAGTTTTGATTATAGTGACTATACTGAATTTTATACTTACCATTACTCATGACTTATTTTTTTAGCTTGGACACAATCAGCTTATGGTGATAGCGAGCCTTCTACTCCTACGAGTACAATTGGTAAGTATCATTATAAATTAAGAAGTAAAAATAATAAAAACCTGTGATACAGCTTTATTTCTAAATCTAATTCTATAGTGGGGGGAAAAAAAATCTGCACCGACACCGACAGGCACATCCCTAGGTGTAATAAGCGAACTTTAGTAAATGATGAAGTTTCTTCGAACATTTGTTCTGTCTGAGTACTTTGGTAGTTGTAGTTTTTACTAATTAAGGGTGCTCATGGTGCTTCGAAATTATTTGTTATACTATACCAAAAGGGGTCATCAATCTCACTTAGGTGAACGATGGGACAATGATTTATCTATGACTTTTCGTTATTTGATGATGTTTTTTAATGACAGATACATTTATAAAATACAGAAGAAACTGTTCAATTATCTAAAGACGCGTAATGACGTTGTAAACGATCTATAGATGCTCCAGATAATTACTAGAGAGGTTTTTCATTGAATCACTTAGTAAAAATCTTGTTAAAAAAACGAGTGCGCTTTAGACCACACGACTGAAGTAAAACTTCTTTTTCAAAATATTATTTTATAAAATTGTTCAATTACAAAATTGTCCACACGTCTGTGGGTCGATCAGTCTATGTTCATTCTTGACAGACGCAACTCGCACTCGCACTATACTAAGCACATTAACGTTTAAAAATATACGAAACGTAACTCTCTCTCTTTCTATCTTCACTAACTTATATCTCCCTCTCAACTTTCGTTCGCACGTTTCGTAACGCATTCACCAGCTTACTCCCCAAGAAAAGAAAGATGTTAAGAAGTAAAGAAGTTTTACTTCAAAAATAATCAAACGAACTACTGACTGAGATATTATATAAGTATATTTCATGCACTGGTTATGAGAGGAAGAGAAAAAAAAATGTGCGCGCGCACCTCTCTCTCTTGCCCCTACAGTAATATACGAAACGTAACTCTCTCTTTCTATCTTCACTAACTTATATCTCCCTCTCAACTTCCGTTCGCAACGTAACTTTTCGTAACGTATTCACCAGCTTACTCCCCAAGTCAAGCCTGCGTAAAGAAGTTTTACTTCAAAGCTGTTTATCAGCTGTTTTAGGTAAATTACTTTCTATTCTACCTATTTTTCAACTGTGTTAGTCAAAACATCCAGTGTATATTGTGTCTAACTAGATACATATATCTCCTATTTCAGGTTCAGGCAGCTCATCGCCATCCCCACCAACGAACCTGTACTACCAGGATGACACCCCCAGCCCTGTCCTCACAGACTTCAAGCCGTTTGACCTCGAGACATGGTGGGGCAAGCGTCTCTTCCAAAACATCACAAACTCCCTCTAAGATGTTAAGCAACAAAAAGGAACATACTTTACGGTAGCGTAAGTCACAATCATCTGTAGTTTACTAAATTTTATACAATTTTTATAAGGAATTATTCTAAATACCTTAACATAACTAATGGATGGCCAATGTATCTTTAAGTGACGGTATTCTTTGTCTGAAAACTCGAGCAGTTGTTTATAAAAGGCTTAATAGTAAGAGTAATCTTAATAAGAGACTAGAAAATAGTAAGGGCTAAAATAACTATATTATATATTCACCTAAAACACGCCATCTTGATTTCAATGGAAGTGCGGGGTCATACACTAGATGGAGTTACTGAGACGAGGTTTTGTCAGAGCAATAATAATAATCATTAATATCTCAGCACGTCTGCACCCACCGTTGGGTATAAGCCTCCTCTTTATTACGCCATTCTTTCCGGTCCCTTGCGAGTCTCATCCATTGACACCCAGCTACGTTTTCGTCATTCAATAATAATAATAAATAATTTAATTCAGGCAACAATAAAATGCACACGTTCTAATGAATTTTTTATATAAGTTTTTACATACAAGTTTTGTTTTTTTTATACAGTAATACCCCGACTTACGCCTTCCCGTTTTAAACGAATTCGGAGATACGCAGTTTTTTTTTGATGGTCGCGTGCACCAGCTCTCCCTCTCCGCCCTTTTAGTGTTCCGTTTGCGACTCGTTCGAACGTGTTCCGCGTGGAATTGTTTTACGAACGCAGTGTGTTTTATTGATAACCTATAATTATGTCATACAAAAGAACAAAAAATACATATATTTATATGCAAAGTTGACCCCTGACTTACGCGAGGTCGACTTACTTATTCGAATCGCTCGGCCCCACCTAGGGTTGCCAACCCAACTATATAATATAGTCAAAATCAAATCAAAAATCTTTTATTTTTTATATTACAAGAGTACATTTAAAAACTAGGGTTGGGAACTCTTCTTTTAAGTTGCATTAACGCGCCATTGCATGACTAAGATGACTAAGCTGAAGACCGACAGCGGCACTATCATTTCGTCGAAACCGGAGATTCTGAGAGAGGTCGAAAAGTTCTATGGACAGATGTACACCTCAACACAAAACCCCGTTGGTCAGTTGGCTCAGGACACCAGAGCCAAACTAACCCGACACTATACCGAAGACATCCCGGACATCAGCCTGCACGAGATTAGGATCACTCTGAAACAGCTTAAAAACAACAAGGCACCAGGTGAGGATGGAGTTACGACAGAACTTCTGAGAGCGGGTGGAAAACCGGTACTTCAAGTCCTCCAGAAGTTATTTAACTCCGTCGTCCTCGAAGGAACCACGCCAAAAGCGTGGGATAAGAGCGTGGTGGTGCTTTTCTTTAAAAAAGGTGATAAAACCTTATTAAAAAACTACAGGCCCATCTCGCTCTTAAGCCACGTTTACAAGCTGTTTTCGAGAGTGATTACGAACCGTCTCGCACGCAGGTTCGATGACTTCCAGCCTCCCGAACAAGCCGGTTTCCGAAAAGGCTTTAGTACCATAGACCACATCCACACGCTACGCCAGATTATACAGAAGACCGAGGAGTATAATCGGCCGTTATGTCTAGCGTTTGTGGACTATGAAAAAGCCTTCGATTCAATCGAGACCTGGGCGGTACTGCGGTCTCTTCAGCGATGCCAAATCGACTATAGGTATATCGAAGTGTTGAAGTGTTTGTATAGTAACGCCACTATGTCAGTCCGTCTACAGGACCAGAGTACGGAACTAATCCAATTGCAGAGAGGCGTGAGACAGGGAGACGTAATTTCTCCGAAACTGTTCACGAACGCATTGGAGGACGTTTTCAAACTCTTGGTCTGGGACAGACTTGGCATTAATATCAATGGCGAATACATCACTCACCTTCGTTTTGCCGATGATATAGTCATTATGGCCGAATCGCTCGAGGAACTCGGTACCATGCTCAACGACCTCAGTAGGGTCTCCCAACAGGTGGGTCTTAAAATGAACATGGATAAGACGAAAATCATGTCAAATATCTATGTTGCGCCCGTACCGGTAGTTGTTGGGGGCGATACTCTCGAAGTTGTCGACGAATATGTATACCTAGGACAAACTGTCCAATTAGGTAAGTCCAACTTCGACAAAGAGGTCGCACGAAGAATCCAACTCGGCTGGGCAGCGTTCGGGAAACTTCGCGATATCTTCTCGCCCAAAATTCCCCAGAGCCTGAAGACTAAAGTCTTCAACCAGTGTGTGTTGCCAGTGATGACCTATGGCACTGAAACGTGGTCCTATACTCATGGCCTCATGGCCAAGCTCAAGGTCGCTCAACGAGCTATGGAGAGGGCTATGCTCGGGGTTTCTTTGCGTGACAAAATCCGCAATGAGGAAATCCGCAGAAGAACTAAAGTTGCCGACATAGCTCTCAAAATTAGCAAGTTGAAGTGGCAACGGGCAGGCCACATCGCTCGTAGAACCGATAACCGTTGGGGAAGAAAGGTTCTCGAGTGGAGACCACGGACTGGAAGACGCAGCGTAGGCCGGCCCCCCACAAGGTGGACCGACGATCTAGTAAGAATCGCGGGGAGCCGTTGGGCGCAAACGGCTACCAACCGCTCGTTGTGGCGATCTTAGGGGGAGGTCTATGTTCAGCAGTGGACGTCTGCCGGCTGATGATGATGATGAACGCGCCGGCGAACACTGAGCGCAACTTCAATTCGGCCACGTTAAAAACTTCGGCCTAAATATCGCTATCCCTGTTCAGTGACGAAGTTTAGCCACGCAGAGCGACAGTGATAGCAATAGAACGATTCTAAATTTGATTAGATTTTGACCGTGTTCCGTAATACCAAAAATGATGACTGAAAACTTGTTGTATTTTTCTCATTGTGTTGTTATTCTGTAACTAGACGATATAATCTATGTTCCCATGACTAGGATACGTAAGATGTTGTTGTTTTTAATACGAAACAATTAGGTTGAAAACAGGTCTTTTATGGCGTAAAAACATGCAGAATTCGATACGCTTCTATTTCATTTTAGGTAAGTATTTTGATCTAATATATGGTTGGGAACCTAGATAAATACTATTCAAATTAAAAGCTCTGCTCTGAAATTAGAAATTGCTGAGAAACTAAAAATTAATTTTTACAATTTGTACTCAGAAACCAATCAAATGATAATTAAAATTTTGGACATTGTACTTTCTGTTCTGACCAAAAATTTTCTACTAAATCACCTGTTGAAAAAGGGCAAGAAGTTCTGCTCTTAAATAATTCAGACTTGCTTAATATGTATTTTAAAAATTGTATCATTTCTTCTTTCAATTCCTGCAACATCAGCAATACAGCATTCACAGAGCGCATATTTTCTGTCATGAAGACGAAATGGATGAGCATAACAGGGCCAGTTTAAATTTTTATAAAAATTTTAATTAAAGCAGTATTAATGGTTTTTTTTTTCAACTTAAATTTGGACTGCCACCAAGCATATGAATGCTTTCTCAAAAATAAAAATTTAATTATTAAGGCGCAGATCAGCAAAAAATATTCATTTAAAAAATATTTTAACCACATACTATATTTTTTAATTTTTTTGCCATCTACTTTATTTTTAGAGGTAACAACAGTTCGAAAATACTATCAATATATCTAAAAATGAATTGCTGTTCGTTAGTCTCGCTAAAACTCGAGAACGGCCGGACCGATTTGGCTAATTTTGGTATTGAATTATTTGTGGAAGTCCAGAGAAGGTTTAAAATGTGAATAAATATGAAAATGCTCGGAATTAAATAAAAAAAAGACAATGATCTATATTTTGTTGGATTTGTCTCCACCCCGAATAGCAGAATAACTATTAAAATAACGGAAAAATTCACGCAACATGAAATTATGAAGAAATTTCATTTTCTCATACATAGATGCAGCTAATATTGGCCGATTGACAATACCGGGGCGACATTGGCAGCCCGTGTCATATACATGTCAGGGCGGTACGAAGTTCGGCGGGTCAGCTAGTATTTGATAGAAAAAAAGTTGGTAACCCTAGTCCCACCTATCGTGTTAGTCCGGGGTATTACTGTATTGCAAAAAAAAATTTTTTTTTTGCTACGATCTTAATATTTATAACAATCTACCTACAGAATTGATAAACCATTAAAAAAATGACCATAGAGTACTAATTAAATTACTATGTAATTCTAAAGTTACATAGTGGTTGAATGCTGATGCGCCTGAAATCTTGTCAGCTAAGAGTATTGTTAATATAAATTAAGTAATCTACAGTTGATTGTGGATCTCAGTAGTTATTTCATATTGTAAGTGATTTTTCCAATAACGAAATTTTTGTTCTCTAGAATCACAGCGAACCAATATTATTCTAGATTGTTACCAGTGAATGTTACGTTGTATGGTAACATCGATATCCGTGAAGTTAACTGAAGTTTTCTGTCGCGAGGTATTTTTTTGAGATGGAACAAGCTTATGGGCCCACCTGATGCTTAAGTGGTAACCAGGGCCTATAGCAAAATATTGCCTCGCAGGGCACGCACCTTAGAAACGTGCCCTGCGATGCACTGCCCGTCCATCGGTTTCAGGCGAACGAAACAGCAATGCTGCTTGGCGTCAGAAATAGGTACGGTGTTAGTACTTCTCCGGGCGAGCCCTTTTACAAGGAGCCCTGCTACTCATAAGGTGGTCCCAAAAAAAAATAGTGCGATGTCAAACGGAACTGTATTGGGACTAAAACAATTACGGATACTGTTCTTTTTATACGTTTACTAAATCGAATCATATTGTTATTATACCAAAGAATATGTTCCATGAAACCTTACCCAAAAGCTTAGTTTTTAACCAAGTAGTCTTTGATTGCTATTTTAGAGATCGTTATTTTGTTATACATTCTGCTATATACAGGGTGCCGACGTGAACAGCGGCGATATTCGAACACAATGTCGTACTTAATTCTTAAAAATATAGGTAGTAATTCTAAATCCATGTCAATTAAGAACATCCACTAAAATGTCAACAGTTTGTAAGGTAATTACGAGAAAGTCGAGAAAATGGACATACTTGTGCATTACTGCACTGCGCTCGTTCTCAAGCGCATTGTATAATTTATGTAGGTAGGTTAGGTGTCATAGGAAAGAAGGTAAACAGTAAATTTATTGAAACTGATTCCAATTTATCCTTCGCCACTTTTTAAAAAGACACCTTCGCACTTCGATGTGAGACATCTATTGGCGCGACTGGGCAGTCAACTTTTTTATATTTTTTTTATTTAAATGTTTACGTCGCCACCCTGTATAGATAAAAAAAATCGCGTGTGAATAAATCATGCACGAAATATCACAGCTGATTAATTAAAAGACAATATAGAAATTAAGATTTAATGATGTAAGTGCCTGAATAAAACAAGCAATAATTATTATAACAGATCAATTTTACAAGTTTACTTTAAAATATATTTTGTTGATATAATAACCTCTGGTTTTAAACTTTGTTCCTATATTACTAAATCATTGTGACGTATTTTAATGCATTCATATTTTATTTTACTGTTGAGTATAAGTTGCCATATTTGATGTTTTATCACAACAAAGTATTTTATCATTGTTATCAAAACAGTATTGATGTGCATGATAACTTTTAAAATGTGTTTTAACTTGAAGCCTCGCATAATATATATCAAATAGTGTTCAATGGTGACCAGTGCCGGATTAACCACGTAGCAAGAGTAGCAATTGCTACGGGCCCCGCGTACACAAACCTGCCGCTTTATAGTTAGAAACCCATAGCAGATCAAGGACCCCTCGATATAATTTACTACGGCCCCCGCGCAAAAGGGGCCCCATAGCAGATCATGGGCCCCTCGATACAATTTGCTACAGGCCCCGCGCTTGCTTAATCCGGCACTGATGGTGACGATTCTGTTTTTTACTGGTTAACAAAAATTTCAAAAAACGCGAGCGTTTTTTTCGTTCACGATAAAAATAAAATACATATATAAAGTGACGTTTCTAAAATTAAGTTAATTGGCGTATTTTTGAGGTACGATAGTTAACATAATTTTTTCTTGATGACTAAATAATTTCTTGATCATGAAATGCCCACTGAAGAGAGATATCGTGTTCACACTCTCGCGCGAGCGAGTGGCGACTGACGAGTATGTGTAAACCTGTAAACGGTATGCTCATCAATCGTGCGCGCGAGTGACCAGTGTGTAACTTCTGTTCTTATATATTTTGTGGGATAATTTTGCAAGTTATTTGTTTAATTATATAATAAGTATGTATTAAAAAAAAGTATATAAGTATTCTTTCAGTTATCTAGTTCCCATAGTACAAGCTAAGCTTAGTTTGGGACTAGATAGCGCTGTGTGACATGTCCAGCAATATTTATTTATTCATTTATATAACTATTTGTCTGTCTGTTACGTTTTCACGACTAAACTGCTGGGCCGGTTTCGATGAAATTCTTTATGTATATAATATATGTATATATTATGACCTAGATTGAGATAGGCTGTTTTTTATTGACTTACGTGAGAAGCCGCGGGCGGAAGCTAATTAGTTATAACTATGTGGGGCTTTGAAGAACATCTACCAAGCTTATGAAACTTTTGGCTTTCTATACTAATGTCTTCCACAGATGGAATCATCGCAATCATGTTTATATGAAAGTATTTTTCAAACTTTCGCGATCACTGTACATAATTATTGATTAAAACGGGTATTTGTCGCGTATGTACCTTTTTTATTTGTATAACGTCGGGATAGCAAATAAAAACCGGCCAAGTGCGAGTCGGACTCGCGCACAAAGGATTCCGTACCATTATCTAAAAAAACGGCAAAAAAATCACGTTTGTTGTATGGGAGCCCCCCTTAAACATATGTTTTATTTTAATTAAATTATTTATTTTTAAAGTGAATATATAACTAAATATTCTGTGAATATTTCATGTGTATATCTGTTGCCGTTATCAATATCGAGCTAAAACGAGAAAAAAATCACGTTTGTTGTATGGGAGCCCCCCCCCTTAAATATTTCTTTTATTCTGTTTTTAGTATTTGTTGTTATAGCGGCAACAGAAATACACCATCTGTGAAAATTTCAACTGTCTAACTATCACGGTTCATGAGATACAGCCTGGTGACAGAGAGACAGACAGCGGAGCCTCAGTAATAGGGTGCCGTTTTACCCTTTGGATACGGAACCCTAAAAAAGCTACATACGCGATAAATACCCGTTTTAATCAATAATTGTGTTATATGAATCTTTAGAATATTGGTTTATACATAAGATACTATATGTATTATATATTCGCCGGGCGTTTTTACATAAATTCACGTTTGATCATTAAATACTGTTAATTCATTTATTAGTCTCAGAAAATCGCTACAGGGTATGTACTTGTTTTGTATTGTAATAGACATAAGTATATTTTTTGTTACAACACATTAGTCTACGTATATTTTTTTTATTTTTAAAGTGTTTTTTAATCAGATTATGATCATTTCGTCATATGTAAAAACGCTCTGCCTTCCAACATATGTATGTTACTTGTTTTGTATACATTTTTGCAAATAGCTGCTACTTAAGCATTTCATGGCTCGTAAACGCATATTGCAAGCGTACAAAAGAAGTAACAAAGAGACTTCGCTCACTCGATAGACAAATTAAGAGATGATGCATCGAAAAAACGTTTGCAGGCTGCATTTTTTTTTTTACTATCTTAAGTTTGTAGCGATTCGCTTGTGATTAGATGTCGATGCTACTTTGTCTCTATACGGGGGACGTCGATTCCATCATTCCGCGTCTAGTTGAGTCTGGCGGCGCGCCAGTTAAAAAAAAACAGCACACACAAGATGACTCCACTGACGCGACTTCAAAAATATACTCATTTAGGTTTTTTTTCCTTTGGTAGCCTTGTGTAAAATGTTCAGTATAATAAAATATAACTAACGAACGATCTACCTGATTGCGTTAATTGAGTACCTACCTACATAACTCGAACGAATTACATTATCTTTTCTATGTGTACTTATTCTCACGTAAGTGATAACTGTTATCTTTTTGAGAATAAATTATTATTAAACATAAAAAATACTTATATACGGTGTTGCCAACGAAGTATCAACCTCCCCACCAGAAATCCACTAATAAAAACCGCACCATCTTAAAATCGCTAAATTTTCCACTAACTTCATATCTGGCAGATTATCTGCCAGAAATAAGAAAGCAATACTTTTAAGATACATTCGACACATTTTTTTCATTAATTCCACATTTTCCAGGCGCCTATTTTTTATTTCTTCAATTAAACTCACTATAAATTGCATGCACCGAGTCTGCATTATTTCTTTTTCTTCCGTTGGTAATCCCCTTTTTTTGCATTTCAAGTATTTGTTTTTCAAATCGGTATCCCAGATAGCATTTTGGATCCAAAAAGTCGCGGATACTTTGGGTAAAAATATTAATTTTATGTGCAATTATCAAACATCCGGTTATAACTTTGTTTTTTTGTTAAAGCTTCTTTTACATCCCACCCAGGCGTTTTTAAATCTCCATAGTGACTCCGTAAAATCGTTCCACAAAACTTGCATTTCGGTACTTGACCAGCAGTACTTTCAATTACTTGAAGCCAATCTTGTGGATCCGTGGGTCCTGTCCTGAAGCCAAGAACCCCGAAACTGTTGCGTATACTGTGGTTTTGGCATAGTTAACAATGAGGAAACACGAAACACAACCCTTAACACACGGAGCGCAAACGAAAATTGAGACTTCAGAGGGAAAGGGAACACGGCGAATCCCCGATAATAATTTATTGACATTATTTTAAACAGTTTCTGTTCTTGATGCACGTCCTTTTGGCAGTTTTACTTACTAGATGAAACAGTGCTGCCTGCACAATGAAATTAAACTCCAAAAACGATACGAGTGGACCTTATAATGGTTGATCCAATGTTCAAGAAAAAATACTAAATTCTTAAATTCCACTAGATAAATCCACTAGCCACTAAAACCCATATTTGTCCGCTAATAGGTAAGTCAAAACCACCAGATTTAGTGGAAAATCCACTAAGTTGGCAACACTGTGCGCGAATTAGATTTATTGGAATGTTGTATCGGCCACAGACGGGCGCGCGGCGTGGAGTGGCCGGACTCCGTGTCGGTTTTTCGAAACTTTTGGAAGTGTTGGCGTGGAATCTTGTGGAGTCCCGTCCCCGTGTATGGCACGCTTTAGTTTGTAGTGACTCGCTTGTGATTAGATTTTTCGATGCGACTTTGTCTCTTATATGCCAATGCACACGGTTAGTTTTCAACGCGCTGCAAACGCGATTCTAATTTATGATTTTGTGGGAATCCACGGCGCCGTAAACGCGTGTCATTTGCGCGTTTAAAACACGCTGTGTGCATAGATATAGTGTCCGTAGTGTGCAAGGTCCCTAATAAATAACATAGTAAAATAAGATAGTATGATAACTCGTGCCCTTTTTATACGATAAATATGCGACAAATGTCTTCGTACGGCGAATCTTACTGATAGTAAAGACTAAAATTGAAGGTTTCCCAAAGCATTGCAAATGTGAAATGATGATTATTATTAATGTTATGTGGACATTTAGGTCCATAGCACATACAACAAATTTCTACTAAAAATTTAAAAAAACCCAACTCCAAAAAAACGAGTGTGCTTTAGAGCACACGACTGAAGTAAAACTTCTTTAGCTCCATCTATATATATGTATATTTCTATCTTCACTAACGTATATCTCCCTCTCAACTTCCGTTCGCCTCGCTCGATCACACTTTTCGTAACGCTCTCGTCATGAATTCACCAGCTTACTCTCCGAGTCAAGCGTGCGTAAAGAAGTTTTACTTCAAAAACTGCGTCCTAATGGGTCCATCCGTTTGGGAAGCACGATGCCACAGACACGCACACACTCGGACAGACATGGCGTCAAATTTGTAACATTCCTTTTTTTTGAGTTGGGGGTTAATTATTATTTTTAATCATTAAAGTTATGAGGGGTTCCTCATTAGCTCTGCTTTCTGTATCACTGTAATATGTTTATCGCTCGAATGCCTAAAATCGTTGTTATTATAAAAACTTTGTGTAAAAACTAAACGCGCATGTTTTCATGTGAAATGAGGCCGAATAATATATATCTTGCTATTTCAATTTTACTATGAAATTAGCAGAGCCTTATGTACGAGTTGTCGAATACGCAAACGTGAATAGTTTTCGTATTTGACAATTCTTTTAGAAAGGCGCCCCCTTTTAAGTCGGTAGCACGAATTGTAGAATAGTTTTTATCCTTTTAGATGGTATATTTGAGTCAAGTTAGTAGATTTAACGCAGGAGAATAATTTTAGACTGATTTAGTTATAAAAAGTTATGCTTTTTGTTGTAGTTGAAATAAACCATCTGACAATGTTTATAGTATGTTATTTCTGTATTATACCTTTTAAGCTAGATACAACAAAATGAGAATCAGGAAAATGTATAATGGGCGGCCTTATCGCTAATAATTGATCGAGCGAAGCGAGATCTCCAAATCAATTTAGGCAAATCGGCGTTGTAATATATATATGTATGTATGTATTTGTTTGTCCGAGGATAACTTTCGAAGCGTTTATCCGATCATCGTGATATTTGGTATATAGGTAGTGTTGGTACAATCCTGGTGTGATTAAATGAGCTACAAATGTGAAGGGGTTGTTGAGATATTGGGGTTCAAGAGGGGTAAAAAAAACAAAATTAGACTACCCGGTCAAGTGGCACGTTTAAGGAAAGGTATGCATGAGTACATTTTGACCCCATTATTATTTTTAGTTTAAACCTTATAGTTTTTAAGTTATTAGCCATAATAAAAACAAAACTGACGAAATTCACAGGCTGCACCAGTGACCCCACAGTGCTGAAATTTTGTATTCGTGTAGTTTTAGTGACACAAATATAGGGAAAAGTCAGAAATCCAGAATAACTGCAATTTCTACCACATAATAGTTAAAATGAACTCCCGTTACCTGTAATTTGAATGAAGCTGTAGGTCAAGTTAATTGGTTATGTATTTCGTGGCACTATTTTGATAGTTAATATCGTTTTTATGGAAGACTCGCGAGATCTCAGTTCGGGGCGAACCACTAGTTGATTAGTCTTGACAAATATATATATAAGAAGATTCCAAGAATCAGTTGAGTAATGGCGGGTTCCTATATCCGTCGGTAACCAGCTACGACTCGTTTCTCAATGAAAACCTGTCAAAAGTTTGACACTTTTTCAAGGAGATACGAGGCGTAGTCGGTTACCGACGGATATAGGAACCCGCCATTAATCTAGTCGCAGCACTATTTTCAGCTTATTTTCAACAACAAAACGAAACGTGGGTACTTTTATAATATTGTACGGTTTTTTTTTTTTTTTTGGTATTTAGTGTCTTCTATTTAGGTATTGACTGGTGAAAGTGGTACCTTTACAATGGAGTCTCTTTGTATGTAAGGAGGTAGACGAACATTCCTAAAATCTACTAACTATCAACTTGGCACGTTTTCTAATATTTTGACTTTGACGTTAACAAGATTGTGAAAAAAATCGCCTCGTTGCAAAAACAGAATAGAACTGAATTTTGTAGGCACCAGGCTTTATAAAACTCTTTGTACTTATATTATTCAGAGAAAGAGGTGTGTCCTGTATTCTGCCCACTTCATAATGCAAAGAGTCGATATTCAGAACAATCTGATTAAACCAGAGAATTTCAAATGCACCGAAGTTAACAACTTAGTAAGTCCTATCTTTACGAGATCTCTACCGCTATTACGGAGTAGTAAAAATGAACAGGCCCGGGCTCGATGGATGTACCCTAAGTATTAAAGCAAGCAAATAGGAGAGCCGTAGAGTTCAAATTGATTAAAAAAATTAAACATGATGCATTAGCATACATGCAAGCATGTGCGCTCTCCGACATCGCATTGTTTGTTATTTCGTTTTCATGTACTAGTAGACTGTAATATGTGAATATCATGTCATTCAGGAGAAAACTGTTTCCTAGGCCACAGCTTACGCTTTTATGGGAAACAGGGTCCCAACTCATGTATGTAAGTTTAAGACTGTTTTTCTACCAGAGATGTGCTATGCTGCGAGGATGCAATATAAAAGCTAAGCTATGAAACTATATGACCGTTTCCACTGATACTAAGCTATGTAGCGGAGCGAGTAAGATGTGCAAACGCGGGCCTACTGAGTACTCTGCTCTTCACATAGCTACCACTCGCGACCATCCATAGCACGCATCCGTTTCCACTGATACTAAGCTATGTAGAGGAGCGAGTAAGATGTGCAAACGCGGGCCTACTGAGTACTCTGCTCTTCACATAGCTACCACTCGCGACCATCCATAGCACGCATCCGTTTCCACTTATACTAAGCTATGTAGCGGAGCGAGTAAGATGTGCAAACGCGGGCCTACTGAGTACTCTGCTTTTCACATAGCTACCACTCGCGACCATTCATAACACGCATCCGTTTCCACTGATACTAAGCTATGTAGCGGAGCGAGTAAGATGTGCAAACGCGGGTCTACTGAGTACTCTGCTCTTCATATATGTAGCTACCACTCGCGACAATCCATAGCACGCATCCTTCCATATAAAAACATAGCTTAGTTGAATCCGTTTCCACCAGTGCTATGCTATGTGGACCAATGAATATGATTGGTGGATATTAAACGCAGCCATAGCAACGTAGCATAGCACATCTCTGGTGGAAAAACAGCATTATGGTCACAATAAATATATTTATATATCTAAATAATTACATCAATATTATATACAAACATTTTTTTCTCTTGCCGATTAGGTTTATGATTATGACCGACATTCATCCTTGTGTTATTTTGTACCTTGTGGTTTTATTTTCATGAACTGTGTTTCGGTTTCAAGGGAATGCCCTTCAAACCGAAACACAGCTATGCTGCTTGGCGGCAGAATTAGGTATGGTGGTAGTAATTCCCCCTGCGAGCCCTTTCACAAGGAGCTCTACTGATCTATAGTCTAACTTTTTATTAGCTGCAGTAAAATGACGTTTCTAAATGTCATTCCGTAAAATAATGTTGCCAGCCTAATCTCAATAGGGATGTGATTCAGTTCACAAAAATTAATTAAATAACATTATTATGACGTTTTTGTTTCATTTTGAATGTACCTCCCTATACTTCCACTAAAAAAGATCAATCCTCTAGTATAGTAATAATAATAGGTTAAAAAAATACATTACAACTTAATATTAAATCTCAAAAAAAAAACCAAACTGATTATTCATTTATGATTCACTCATTTAGCTACATCCCTATTTATTTTTCTTCAAAAACCGGCAACCCACAAAACGTCATTTTACTGCAGCTAATAAAAAGTTAGACTATATCTATATAATACTTACCTTCCCCGTCAATTGATACACATTACAGCTAGACGACATCTGCCAGAAGAACTTCCTGAACGGTATTGCGAACGCTCGCAATATCCTCACTAATCTAGAAGTTAGTCTTCACAAGTCCAGCGCTTATGAGAAGAGACTGCTCCGCTGTAAGGCGAGTCACGCTCATTCTCATGATGGAGACGAGTGGTGGGATGATGGGTTTTCGAAAGAAGATGAGGTTAAACACAAAAGTGATAAATCGAGGAGTAAGAAAATATTTTATTTCATGAACGCAAGAATTGAAAGGAAATGGGGAGACCTTATCTAAGCAGTGGGACAGTATATTACTAAATACTTAATATGACAGGTATAAACTAAAAAAATTAAAAAACACGTATAAATTTTCATTTTACAGCTGAAATCCCTTCACTCCAGCAAAACCTGACCTGATCCTCATTTTTTATTTAAAACTAGCTATAGCCCGCGACTTCGTACGCGTTACACTATACTAATGGCGGGTTCCTACAGTTTTTTTAAATATAGCTTGATACGCGGGACATTGACGTTGACATACACGTAGTGATCACGCGCATGAAGTTCCATATTTTTATTCCGTCAATATGTACGCAAGACAATAACATACTTTATTGGTGGTAGGGGTTGGTTTACCATAGAGTAGGGGTATCCACTGCGTCATCTTAACCACAGACTATAATGAATCGATTATGAAAATGTGAAAATCGAAGCAATGTGATTTAACTAGATACTTAATTATTTAAAAAGTTGTAGTTAATAATATGTTATCTTCAAAATATATAATCAATATATTATTTAGGATCGAAAAATGTAAGAAATGGTTTTTGATACTATTAAATAATTTAAACGAGCCGCATGTGATAATCGTGGACAACGCTCCGTACCACTCAGTGCAAAAAAACAAACCGCCGACGTCCAGCAACCGAAAAATGGAACTAATCGCATATCTGCAAAGCAAAGGCATAGAAGCCAACGAGACGATGCTGAAAAATGAATTACTGAAATTAGTTAATATACACAAACCCTGTACGCCAACTTACATTTTAGATGAGATCGCTAAGGAAAAAGGCCATCATGCGTTTGCCACCATATCACTGTCAATATAACGCGATTGAACTGATATAGGCCCACGTCAAAGGTCACGCAGCCAGAAATAATACTAAACCTCCTTTTACGGCAAATAAAATGCTCACATTACTGCACAATTGACACACGACTGGAAAAAAGTGGTTGATAAGTGCAAAAAAATCATAGATGAAGATTGGGGGCGCGATATTCGATTTGACAATTTGTCTGATCAAGAGCTTGCTCAAGTGAGTCCGAATCTGACTACGATGATGACAGTGACATGGGTTGTGCACCACTTTATTAAATTTCGTGTACCTATAGTGTGACCATTAGTGCTGTGCACTCCCTGAGGTATGCGCGCGGCGAGACGGGGGGGAGAATCGGCTGCTGCGCTCTGTCAGTTCGCCGTCAACGCTCGTGGCGGCAGGTAGTGTTATTTGTATCGGACTGTCTATGTCAGACGCACATGAGATAAATATTCAAAGATGGGTCGTGCGTTATCTCGTGATATGAAATGGAAGATGAAGTTGAAACAGAATCTATGTCAGAATAACTTTCGTTAGAATATATAATTGTTTGTAAATATAAAAAATGTTCAATAAAACAAGTCCTTTGAATTATAAGTTTAGTTCTTATTTATCACCTGCATATTTTTAATAAAATATGAGTATATTTAAGTTACATTTTAATCAACTAAGTAAGTATAATATATTACAGATAGATAGCCTCCGACCATCGTCCCGCCACAAGTCTTGCCTTAGAAATGCAAACTGATATCGTAAGATATGTCCGACATGTATTGATCTCATGTGAACTCATGCAGTTTTTTCTTTGCCTCCCACCTCGCCGCGCATACCTCAGGGAGTGCACAGCACTAATGGTCACACTATAATAAAAACATTGACACATATTTCTTGTTTTATTTTCGTATAATGACAACCATCAACATTTCATTTCAACATCGTTCGATAATCGATTTTCTCCACCACTATCCCAACTCTAGAAATGTCAATCTACTATGTAATGTAAATGTCCCGCATATCAAGCTATATTTATCAAACTTTATATCCCTCGGACTACGACTCGTATCTCCTTGAAAAAGTGTCAAACTAGTATCAAACTTTTGATCGTTTTCAAGGAGAAACGAGTCTTAGCTTGTTACTCGTAGTTACCGACGGATATAGGAACCCGCCATAAATGTAACCTAAGAAATAACGCTAACTCGCTGTTGCAACTTGACTTGACATCCCATTTTTATTCCATGGGAACTGATTTATGGGATAAAAGGTGGCCTATGTGGTAATCTACGTATATACCAAATTTCATCGAAATCGGTTCAGCCGTTACGCCTTGATTGAGTAACAAACATACATCCAAACTTTCACATTTATAATATTAGTGTGATGTGAAAGAGAGAGACGCCAACAACATAAGCATTACGTTATTGGTTTGGTTTTGTTCTAATACTTTTGCAAATTATAGGCGAACACAACATTGTCATTTTTAATGACTATCATTCACACATAAATAAGAACCACCCCCGTTAAACTAGCGTTCTATTTAAAAAAAAGCGTCCGAATCAGTATATCCGTTTATACTTGAAAAAACATAGCTTGATCTCTGCGACATTTGTTAAACTGACATTCCTAGGGTGGTTATGATACAGAAAAAAATTACGATAGTAATTATCGATAGAAACTTTGCAGTAAGACCAATTGTTGGACTTTTGAGGGCTCCAACAACTCGTAACGACTGCCATTAGATATTCGTATGGCAGCCGGGACCGACGGCTTAACGTGCTTTCCGAGGCACGACCAGACCAGTGCAAAAACCCATATTCATGCATACAAATATTTGCACTGAGCGAGGATCGAACCCGCGACCTGCGCAGCAGTCGTGTTCACTACCGCTTCGCCACGAAGGCTGTCTGCCATAATTATATGTATATTGGATTATATTATGATTTGGGTAATAAAATGAAACGAATATTTTAATACATACATTTATTCCAAAGGAGTACACCCCAAATCACTTAGAATCGCTAGAGCAATCTTGTAAATTTATAATGAACTCTTGTTCGCAAATATTATCAAATCGAACGTCCCGCTCCCAATCTTCTTCCATTAATTTTCTGCATTTGGTAACTACCTTTTTCCAATCTTCTACAGATACATTTTCAACCGCAGTGTTTAGTAACTTCAACATTTTATTTGCCGTGAAAGGCGGTTGTGTTATGTCTAGCAGCGTAACCTTAAAGAAAAACATATTTTAATATCATAAATTATACAGGAGTTAATACATAAAGAATCTGTCTAACTGAAATTCGAGCAAACAAACCTTTTACTTGGGCCCAGATAAGCTCGATCGGATTATACTGGCAGTGATATGGAGGCAGTCTTATGACGTTATGACCCTTTTCTTGGGCTATGTCATCTAAGACATACGTTGGTGTGCTGGGTTTGTGCAGACCAACGAGTCTCAATAATTCGTTTTTAAGCATTGTTTCATTGGCCTCTGTTCCTTTTTCTTGAAGCCATGCAATTATTTCTAACTTCCTGTTTGCCGAAGTTGGTGGTTTGTGCTTTTGGACCGAGTGATATGGGGCATTATCCATAATTATATAATGTGGCTCCTTCAAATTATCTAATAATTTTAAAAAAGACTCATTAAATTTTTCAAAATTCATTTCTTCATGGTATTCATTGGTCTTCGTAGATTTGAATGCCAATAGGCAATTAGGCACAAAACCAGATGACGTCCCAGCATGAGTTATTATTAATCTTTGACCTTTGCCTTCGGGTACTTTGGTGGTCGATTGTGCCGTAACATCGGTCCAAGCTTTGGATACGGTATGATTGGCGTTTAGCCATGTCTCGTCTAGAACGACAACTTTGTCCCAATTTGTAATTTTTTTGACTTTCCGGAGAAAATTCACTCGAGCAAGAGCAATGTCAGTTCGTTCCATTATAATTTTTCTTTTGTCACATTTTTTGTAGGAAAATCCAATATTTTCAAAATCTTCGATAGTGACGGCAAGCTTCCTTTAAACAAGTCTGCGTCTTTTAGGGACGCCGCCAGTTTTTTTAATATAGGTAATTCGCCCCGTGTATAATAACCATATACATGGTTGCGAATCGCAGCGGCGTCAAAGTCGTCAATTTTTGTGACAGGAGCAGCCTTTCTTCTTTTTTTATTTGGCGTTGAAAGCTTTTTTTCCTCGTCTTCAGTCAATACTGCGGTTGAAGATTCGCCATATTTTTCTTTACTGATGCGAATTACTGTCGCACATCCAATGCCAAGAGCATCTGCAACTCTGTCACAAACTTTTGCCATGGGTAATAGCGGTCCACCATTTTGGTTTTCTCGCTCAAAATATTCACGCAAGCGAATCACAAACTCACGACTTTGACTGTTCAAAACAGTTTTCTTCGTTCTCTTTGGCATTATGCCAACAAACAATAACAACAAAGAAACTAACAATAATAAATAAACTTAACAAATTAACAGCAATAGTAACAAAAACAAAGTGATGAGAACGGAAAACACGTGGCGTATACAAGGCGTTAGCACTCGTACTGAGGAGAATGGGTCATGTCAAACAAGATGGCGGCGCGTTGGCGCCATCTTGCGGAAGAAGACACGCCGTGGCCAAACTTCTCTCGAACCCCAAAGTTGTCGGAAGGAATGTTACGAGTAGGTTAGAATTTAGATTTTATTTACTCACTATTGTAAATAATGTTATTTTTTTATATATTCAATAATGTTATTTTTTTAAATTAAATGATAAATTAATCTTGAATTAAGTTTTATACAAAATATCGATAGTTTATAGTCTGTGGTCACGATGATTCATCGCTCATAATTACTATAATTAGCTCAGCATGCCCATAAAGTATGACATTGACTGGTACGTTTGTCCGTATTGTTAAATTCAGAACTTCATAGGCGCGATTTTACTGACAGCTGTCCCATAGATCAAGCTATGTTTTTTCTAGTACACACTTGTAGACAGACAAGCACACAGAATAGGCATCAAACTATAACACCCGTTTTTGGCGTCGGGGGTTAAAAATAGTAAAATTCTTTAAGGAAAGAGATGGCTCTTGTGCCTACTTGTCTAGTTTTGAATTTCTGTAGATGAAACGCGAAGTTGTGGCAAATTTCCTTACAAAACCAATCTAAATATTGGTTTTCAATAACATCCGTTCGATTTAAATTAAATTATGTTTGATATCACTGGAAGGCTATCGTTTCATTCAATATGTATGCTACGGAATTTTACAGCCGTCTCTTTAATTATTTTAGCATTGAAGAAGGCATCCAGCTATCACGTGGACTGGGCAGAGTCGTGGTCCACAATGAGCATCGTATGTCTTCAATATCAGTGAGTCTACAATAATAATATCAAGAAAATCGCTTTCGAAAATGAAGAGCTAATCTTAGAGCGCAATTTTTTGCTATTAATCCATGGTCCCATTGAGATTTTATTGAGTTAACCTGAGAATTTTAAACATACATACGTTTGGTTAATTAGGTCAGTCAGTCAGTCATGGGCCTTTACATCTATAAAAGATGATTTAAGTAAGCGTCAGGTTGGATTGGACAGGCACTTTCTTTCATGGCTAAGATTTGGGAGCGGCAGCCACGACCGCACTTTGGCGCACAGGCAAATACGACCCCTGTAGTTAGTCCAGGGTTTACGGCACGTTCATGTCTTAGTGGCCATTTATGCGCTTGATGGTCGAGCCAGGCATTATCATGGGCGACTACTCCGCTAGCGACAGATTTCCTCCAAGAGTTACGGTCTTCTGCCTCACTCTCCCATCTAGTATGATCTATTTGAAAGGTTGCCATGTCACGCTTTAGACCATCTTTAAATCGCACCATTGGTCTACCTAAAGGTCGTTTGGCATGAGCACCTTCCGCCAGAAGAGTTTTCTGAATCAAACGAGATGCAATCGCCTATGTTCTAGCAGGCCGATGATACTGGGCAACTGTGCAGTTTTAAGGACCCACTCGTTTTTAACCTTATCCTTCCAAGAGATAGCTAAAATCCCGCGAAGATAGGTACTGCATATGCAGTTTCCATTCCTGCTTGGCATACGATGTCCAGGTCTCAGCTCCGTACAAAAGTATGGATAAGATGCACGTTTGGTACACGGTCATCTTGGTTTTGTTCGACAGATGTTTATTGTCCCATACTCTTATACTATGCTTCTCGAACATAGTAGAGGCCTTACATATGCGGATGTTTATCTCAGTACATCTTAGAAAAATAGGCTTATTGTTCTAACAAACTTATCACTTTGGTATCGCCTTACGAACAGTCAACATAACAATATTACCTACAATACCTACACTAACGTGTGCAAGGCCCTAAAATTGTGTCCTTTTAGATATGAAGAGTTATCCAAGCGCTACTCCTCGCTTCTCCACGCATATAATGACAAATGTGGGGATGTGACGACCCGAGACAAAGCACTAGTCCGCCTGAAGCAACGTGCTGGCCTCTTGCACGCTCAGCTCGTTCATGCTCATAAATCTTTACTCTCTGTTGCTGATAAATACTTGCTACTGAGAAAGAGGAGGAATGTACAGGTAAAGGGAACCGCTTATCTGCTCTCCTAGGAGCAATAAAATATCCAGACGTCTCTATAGCACTCCTGAAGTAACACGCTGACCAACGCGACGAGTACAGCGAAGGAGTTCGAAAACTTCTTGAAGTTAGTTTCCTAGATAATGACGGTGCTGTCCACCTGTTAGGAGCTAGAAAGCCTAAGAAACAAGGAAAACCTCTCGAAAGTTGTTAAGATCCGGAGGTAATGGCTGGATCCAGGCCAAGAACCAATGAACTTTTTTCTTTTAATTAATTATGGGCGCATTTTACACGTGCTCAAAACGCAACATTGCGAGGAGACCTAAGATTTATTTAGCTCTGTATGTATTGATTGGCAATGTCGTTCCTACAGATTAAACTAAGGTAGTATATTTATGTCACAAGTAGGTACTTATACCTAGTCAGGTCATAAGTATTGACACACAGTAAAAACTTTTCTTTTAGAATGCTGGCCACAAAAAAGTTTATAGAATTCGAATTTCGAATTGTTCATGAAAATAAAAATTTATACTTTTTAGAATTTTACTCATTTTTAATTATGGAGTGGACGCTTAAAGAAGGCCGTGTTGCTGTTATTGCGTTGCATCGTTGCGGTTACGCGCCAATTCAAATTTTTGACATACTGAAAAATTTGAATATAACCAAAAGATTCGTTTATCGCACCATCAAACGATACAATGAAGACTCTAGTGTAGATGACAGGTCAAGAAGCGGTCGCCCTCGGTCTGATAGGACTCCAGCAGTGATAAAAGCTGTGAAGGCGCGAATTCAAAGAAATCCCAAACGTAAGCAGAAACTGTTGGCCCTTCAGATGGGGTTAAGCAGAGCCACGGTGAAAAGGGTGTTAAATGAAGACTTAGGGCTTCGGGCATATCGAAGAAAAACAGGACATCGTTTGAATGCTCGTCTAATGGACCTGAGACTGAAGAGATGCCGCGCTTTGTTGAAGCGGTACGCGGGAAAAAAATATCCGGAAATTCTTTTTTCGGATGAAAAAAATTTAACCGTAGAAGAGAGCTACAACAAACAAAATGATAAGGTGTACGCACACAGTAGTGAAGAAGCGAGCAACCGTATTCCGCGTGTCCAACGAGGTCATTTTCCATCCTCGCTCATGGTATGGTTGGGAGTTTCTTATTGGGGCTTAACAGAGGTACATTTTTGTGAGAAAGGTGTAAAAACGAATGCAGTTGTATATCAAAATACAGTCCTGACGAACCTTGTGGAACCTGTTTCTCATACCATGTTCAATAACAGGCACTGGGTATTCCAACAAGATTCGGCGCCAGCTCATAGAGCGAAGAGCACACAAGACTGGCTGGCGGCGCGTGAAATCGACTTCATCCGGCACGAAGACTGGCCCTCCTCCAGTCCAGATTTGAATCCGTTAGATTACAAGATATGACAACACTTGGAGGAAAAAGCGTGCTCAAAGCCTCATCCCAATTTGGAGTCACTCAAGACATCCTTGATTAAGACAGCCGCCGATATTGACATGGACCTCGTTCGTGCTGCGATAGACGACTGGCCGCGCAGATTTAAGGCAATGTATTCAAAATCACGGAGGTCATTTTGAATAAACTTTAGTGTCATAAGAATCTATGTTTTGTTAAGTTCATTTTGGTATATAAATGGTTACATAATGAATAAACTTGTTTCAATTGTTTTATATTAAACATGTGACAGAATTTATGACCTGACTAGGTATAAACTAGGCGACCACAGCAGGGGAAATGGAGTGGCGGGCATTTGTCCTATGTAGCAGTGACGTATGTCGCCAGTCCACTCGTGCATGCACTGCGTCCTCTTCAGTAAATGTTTTGGCAGCCAGATTTTGGCATTGCGGTGCACCCCAACCTAATCCTCCAAGTGAAAGCTTATCTTTTGATTAACACCTATAACGTTGGATGATAAAGTAACACTTCCAGCTGTCTCTGTACGAAAAGAAGATTGATTTCCTCAAGGGCCGTGTCCGTGAAGTGGTGTCAGCTGTTGATCGCGCTCGTCTTCAGCTGGATAATCAGTTCTCCAGGAATATGGCGGCTGAATTGGATTCAGACTACGCGTTACTGCTTGCAGAGGTTTACAGCATTCATATTTATAATACCCAAAAATACCATTATATATTCACCTTCTTCCTACAACAATAATAGAAGAAGATATAGGTTTCTAGCAAACAAAATAAGTGATCGTTCCTTGAATAATGGATAAATATTCAAGCTACCGGTATTTTTGTTTGTATGTTCCACTTTTTTCCCTCCGACATGAAGATCGGAGGCTTTATCAAGCTGACATTGTGTTGTGTTTTAATAATTTGGAGTGCATCGGATCCCAAATTGACAGCTACCGGTAATACCCACCACTAAAATCTGTAAATACGATTCCGGGTGTGTATTAAATTAATGTTGTATGTATAACAGGTTTAACATTACTTTCAGATGAGAAAATCCAATCAGCTGTTTATGGAGAACTTGCAATTAAAAGCTGAATTAGAAGAGCTGATACCAGGTTCTGTCAATTGGAATAAATAATAAGTTCTGAGTAGGTACTAGTTCAATAATTGGTCCTAAAGATTATTATTATGAAGCAATTTTGATAAGAAAATACAGGTTCTTACTTGGGTACTATGTTTTGATTTAACTTCGTAGTAGTAGGAGCAATTGACAAGACTTGGTGGGCGACGGCAGATGGAGTGGAGATGGTTTTGTTTTGCCTAGGGAGAGTAAACGCAATGTTATCAGACCACCTTTATATGGAACGATGTCATCGAGAGGATCGCTGATAAGCCCTGGAGGGATCAGCTTAAGGCAGGAAAACATAGCCTAAAAAGCTAATACCCAGCAGTGGGTACAGTGCTGATGATGATGAATTTTCGTAGTTAGAGAATCATGAGGTCGTTGGTTCGATTTCCAAATGTTATGTAACTGAGTTTATGGGACAGGTAGGTAAATTGAGTTGTTTCTTTGTTTGCCTAGACTTTAATAATATATAATTCATGAACAAGGAATGTATCTAGGTACTTACGATGCAAACAATAGAAAGCTGAGGGAATACCTACATAGCTCTGTGTACCTATTCTAAACAATTATTTTCAAGTATCACTAAGCTGTTACCTTAGGCATTTGTATTGTCTTTAGTTCCCAAATTATTACTAAATCAATTTCCATTTTTTAACCTCGGCCGCAAAAAGTGTAGTTATAAGTTTGTCGCTTATGTCTGTCTGTATATCTGTAGCATCGTATGTACCTACTCTGTTATATACTTATATTCCGTAGTGTAAGTTATTTCTACTACAATAGTTACTTTTTATCACACATATTATAAATGTGAAAGTTTGGATGTTTGTTTGTTACTCAATCACGTCGTAACGGCTGAAGCGATTTCGTTGTAATTTGGTATATACGTTAAGTGGGTGAAAGACGTACGAGCAAGTACGCGTACTTATGACTCGACGACTTTTTTCGCTTGTGTGTCACCGTAAGTACGCGTACTTTAAAACCGGCGCGCAAAATCGTCGGCGATCCAACCGGTTTGAAATCTTGCTCGTCGCTCGTCTTGGCTCGTACGTGTGGCAGCACTGCGAGCCGCGAGCTGCCATTTTGTTCGCTAGTTCGTGGATGCGCACGCTTGTCGTGTTTAGAGATTTATGCAACTTTTGTTAATTTTGATTCAGAAATTTCTCAATACGAGTGATTTCCGAACTTATTCGCATGAACTGTTAACCGAATTTATAGAAGCTTTCTGAAATAACCCTTGTCTTTAGAAAATTACAAGCAACGATTACAAAAACAAAAATATGAAGCTTCAAGCTTTTAACCCATTCATGGCCTTCCTGAAAAGTAACGACAATATCCAGATGCCGCCATACTGTGATTACATCCCGCCCATCGGCGGTCCCGGCATCTCGATTAAGTATCCTTGCCCGCCCATCGGCGTTTTCGGCATGAAGCTGTAGATTTCGACATAAACAGTTTAATGTGTTCAGTTTACACTTACTGTACGGTGTGTAAAGCGTATATGTTTAGTTTTCTGCGATATTTGTGGCAAAATTGTGACAGTTTTATTGAATATTAGCTGAAATAGTAATGGAGCATGAAGGTAAGTCATAACTTTCAGTTAATTGATCTAAGATGAAGGAAAATTATATAAACCTGTGTATCAGACACAATTAAGCTAATATTTGTGTAAAAAATCTAAAATGTCTTTTCAAAGCCTACATTTATGGGCTTTTATAAAAAGTCAGGTGCTGTCAACCTTTTGTACCTCTATTGCATTAAATTAGGTAAAAATAGGTATATTATGAAAATTTTTATAATTAAAATTTTATCCTTCTTTTTTATTTTAGACAAAAGTAAATTATTTTCTTACTTTTTTCAGACAATAAAACTGAATTTGAGAAAGACGATATGGAAAAAACCAAACGACTAATAAAAGCGAAGATGAAGAAGATTAGCAGTAGACAAACAAATGATGCAAGTACCCAGACTAAAGAAGATATTGAGTTGTCTCCATGTAATTGTAAAAAAAATGTGGTAGCTATTTCCATTAGAAAACTAATAGAGAATGTGCCAGACAATCATCTAATGGAATTTCTAAATGACGTCGAAATTCTTGTGAATAATTATAAAGAAAATTGAAATCAGTCGTGTTATCAAACCTTTTGCGCTATTTTTTAATATGAATAAATCTATATGTAATATATGTTAATGTAAAATAAAACAAATTTAATTCAATAAGTTTTATTACTACGACAAAGACTACCTTTTATCGCGAAAAAGGGGTTGAAATAGGGAATGAAAATTTGTATGACAGTTCGTCATTGTCGAAGACCACTGAACCGATTTTGATGATATTTGTTACAGAGATAGTGAAAGACTAAATCGACGAGCATGTATTCGGAATGTTATGAGAGTAAATAAAGTGCAAGGAACGTAGCAAAAGGATATCCGTAATCTCTAACTATCCCTCTGGGAAACAGGTGTGATTTTATGTATGTAGATAGACTAGACCTTGTGAAAAGACATAGGCTAATTTTATCGCGAAAAAGAGGTTGCAATATGGTATAAAAGTTTGTATCAAAGTTAGTCATTGTCGAAAACTACTGAACCGATATTGATTAAATTTTGGTACAGAGATAGATTAGACCTTGGGAAATAACACAGGCTACCTTTTATCGCAAAAAAAGGGTTGCAACAGAAGATGAAAGTTTGTATGAAAGTTCGTCATTGTCGAAGACCACCGATCCGATTTTAATGATATTTGGTACAGAGATAGACTAGACCTTGGGAAAGGACATAGGCTACCGTTTATCACGAAAAGGGGTTGCAACAGGAGATGTTACTTATTTTTCCCATCATGTTATTATAATTAGTTATTTAATATTAATATTACATGGGACTCATAACATAACTGGCGAAAAGTGGGTGTTGCATTTAATGTGTGCACCTCTGCCTAGCCCTTCGGGGAATAAAAGGCGTGATCATATAATAATATATATATAAATTCGCGAAAACGGGGTTGCAACAGGGGATGAAAAAACCACTGAACCGATTTTGATGATATTCGGTAAGTATTGAGATAGACTATACTTTGGGAAAGGACAAAAGTTACCTTTTATCGCGAAAAAAGGCTTAAAGGGGTTGCAATAGGGGATGAAATTTTATTGATGGATGTTTTTTTACTCTATCATGCAAAAACTCTTAAATTAATTTTTATGAAACTACAGTAATATAGCTTAAACATCAGAATAACACATAGGCTACACACCTTTTGACGCGATAACCGACACCCACGCGAGCGGAGCCGTGGGCACTAGTATTATATATATTCGGAGCCAACAAATACTGAAGCGCATTAAAAAAGTATACCTACGTTACTTAAAATAGTTTCGTTTTGTCGGATCAAATTAAGCTCTAATTTTGATAATATCAGATTACAATGTTTAGTTTAATTGTTTTTGTACTGATGTACATCGCACGTTACCTAATTTATTACCTAGTTTATGTCTTAGTTCTATTTTATAGTATAGTTATTCTTAGGTTTATTTTCATTTGCATGCAGTGTTGACCTCTAATTGATTGTGCAATCAGCTCTAATATGTAATGTAAAATATTAATTGAATGTATCGTTGTAACTATCGTTGGTTGACCTAAATAAATTATATATATATATATATATATATATATATATATATATATATATATAAAAATGGAGCCACTTAAACGCTGTATTTCGACACAGATCAACATATGACTTCGGAAACGGTATACAAACTGGAGTCAATAAGTGTTTATGCATTTCAGAATTTGGGCCGTTACGGAGTCGGTTAAGTTCGAAATTGCAATGTTAAAAAAGTCACGTATATCTCTTTCTCGATGAATATGTCTGGCAACGTCACTCTCAACTTTGCGACGTTGTCACTCCGTCACAGATAAATGCAACCGGAGTCGAGTAATGAAATGAGGTAAAAAAGGTGGAGTCAGAAATGCACGGCAGTCGGGAAGGATCAACTTGGTGCCCGTTTTGGTGTTTATATATACTTACGTAATTGGTTGATAAACTGTAAAAAATTAAGTATTTGTTTCTAATATAATATTTAAAAAAAATACCGAGCGAAGCTCGGTTATCCAGGTATTATTAAATAGTTCTCTTATAAAAATTTCGAAAAAGGTTTGAGAATCCTGAACCAGCGTTTTGCCCGCCTATGGGCGGGCTCGGCATGAAAGGTTGGAATTGACTTTTTTCAAAACCTTAAATATCTGCAGGCCGTTTTGGTTACGAATCAATTTTAGTATAACAAATCATTCCACAAAATCTTGCTTTTTTCAAAAGGTTTTTGGCTTAGATATCGGAGTTTGAAATCCGACCGCCCATGGGCGGGCTTGGCGTGTCAGTTAAAAAGTTTCACACGCCGATGGGCGGGCACGGCACTGAATGGGTTAAAATGTAATCCTACTAATATTATAAACGCGAAAGTTTGTATGGATGTGTGGATGTTTGATACTCTTTCACGCCGGAACGGCTAATCCGATTGCGATGAAATTTTGTATAAATGTAGATTATAACCTGGATTAACACATAGGCTACTTTTTATTGACAAACATTGTGAGCGAAGCCGCTGGTGGCAGCTAGTACGATATAATTCCTAAATTACACAAAGCTTCTGTCGACGACATCGCAATACAGAGTGAGTAAGCTTCACGTGTGTCACTAACGTCGAGCCGAGTAAGTTCGCGATCTTAAAAACCGCGTACTTTAAGTTCGTACGTCTATCACCCACTTTAGATTATAACCTGGATTACCACATAGGCTACCTTTTATCCCATAATTCAGTTCAAATAAAAATGGGGTGTCAAGCTGCAACAGCGAGTTTAGCTTTATTTCTAGGTTACCTATACACATTTACGAGGGCAACAGCTAGGAACTTTACTGTACCTATTGTGTTTAGTGTATATAGGGTGTTTGATAATATACGCACAAAAATGAAAGGGGTTATTTTGATGAGCATAATAAATAAATTTGTGAAATGTTTACCATAGAAATGTAAATTTATTTTGGCATGTAAAACAAACACTTCATTAAACTTATGTTGTGCGATTGCTTAATGCTTGCCATCTAACCACATATACTGTATTAATGATGTCTCGAGATATCTCTTGTAGTCCCATTCTAACCCAAAACCCGCATCCATTTCCAAAAGAGATATCAAATCGGCCTTTATTTTTCGATGTCGATTGCAAGAGTAGGCAATACGTTTTATATCGAATTAATCACCTAAACTTAGTCGATTTTCTTTAACATTTGATAATATAACAAGTAGGTTTTTTTTTCGAGTAGTCTTTATTATTTTTCGAGAAACCGTGACTTTAATATCGTCATATATTGCCAAACACTCTGTATATAATATCTATTATGTGAACTTACTAGTAGTTTTTAATAAAAAAACTATTGTAGGATATAATTTCATCACAATGAGTTTTATAAATAGGCTAATTCCATGTCATTATAATAGTCTCCTTAGATAAAATTGCGGTTGCACAACTGAGCTATTCTTAACCACTGACGTAAAGTGGTGTTGCGTTACTGGTGCAAGAAGGGGTCACACTTTGTAAGTCTAAACCAAAGAGTTCGGAATACTAGTATATTGTTATACAAGGGTCGTAAGCGGTCAATTAAACCCGGGATAAAGAGTTCGAGGGAGTAATTGATCGCTTACGTCCGAGAATAACACAAACTTTTCGAATAAAGATTTTGAGGAATTTTGTAAATGATCGCCTGCTCCGCAAGAGCAACACAATTTTTCATCACAAATGCAAGGAAATTAAAGCTCACACTCCTCTGTGCGTGCAATAAGCTTAAAAAGGGGTAGATACAAGCTTTTCTCTTAACATATGAATAATATTTTCCTCAATCTAATTTCTCAGTTTTCTGTCTTTTTATAAAACATAGGACGTTTATCCAAATAAAAGAAGTTGACGCAACGTAAACCACCCTAAGATGAGGGGGCATAAAGAAGAAGTTGATGGTCTGGGCGGGGATCCAGAAGGCTTGGTTAGCTACGAAAGTCTTCCAATACTTCTGACTCAGCTCCTCAAAGATGTCTTCTCTTCTTTCTAGTACTCCTAATACTGAAATAGGTAAATAATACATTACTACATAGTCCTAAGTCTCGTGGGTATCAAGAACTGCGAATTAAGATACAACAACACTTGGATTCGGGACAAAAAAATATAGGTACCCAATTTCATTAAAATCGTTCCTGCCGCTTAGTCGTAAAAATTAAACATACAGAGACACAGAGTTACTTTTGTACTAATATTATTAAGAACTATACTTATTTTGGGCCCTAACAACAAGCGCTAGGTAAATCAAATTTAACTAACAATTTAATTTTACAAGCTTTTATATAACTTGCAATGTTAAAATGTTTGTCTGGGTGGAATCTTTCAACTGAAGTTTGAATCAGTTATCTTTAACCGATTGAGCTGAAATTTGGTATAGGTACACGCTTATTTTAGATGACAATGCATGCTCAGCTATGTGACGTCATTCTAATTCCAATATGACGGTTCATCCAAGATGGCGGACTAGTTATTTTTTCTGCGCTACCACAGTATGGGTATCTAATGAAAGGGCTTGCTGAGGAGAACACGAAAACTAAAACAACGTCACATTAAATCCAAAATATGGGGGACCATCCAAGATGTATACTATAGATCCAAGATGGCGGAGGATGTTTTCTGGTTTGTATAAATTGTATAAAAGCTTGTTTTGAACAAGTAATTTTACAACACCAAAAACTTTTTTTAAATAACCTTCCCATTTTTATAAATATTGATGGAAATTTTCACACAGCGCTATCTAGCTCCAAACTAAGCAGAGCTTGTATTATGGGAACCAGATAACTGATAGAATACTTAAACAACTTTTTTTGTAAATACATAGGTATCTACTTATAATTTCAAGAAAAACATCCAGACCCTGAAAAAATATCTGTAGATCATGCAAACATTTGTACCGCGGCGGGAATCGAACCCGCTACCTCCTGCGTTTCAGCCGGCTATTCGCCCACTGCGCCACGGAGGTCTTATTTTTAAGAGGATTTTATTTTTAATGTTTGTACTCTATCAAATATCTGGTTCCCATAGTAAAAGTTGGGCTTATAGGTAAGCGTTGTGTGAAATGTCCAGCATTTTATAATTTCAGTTATGCATTTTCAACCAGTATTTTCAACATAATAATTTTATAATAAGTATATATTTAAATCGCTACGAGTACTTACACGTATAAAAAGTGGCCAGGAGAATTGGTGTCATAAAAAACTGATCGGCAGTAACTTTTATCGCCACAGCCTTCAATGCTTTGCCTGCAAATTTTTTGTCTAGGAATTTGTACCTGCAAAATCTTTAATATTGTGTAAACTGTAAACACCTTGCCTTGGCAACGAGGGAACGCGATGTCGATAGTGGTCGGCCGATAAAGCGTTGGATGCACTTGAGAGAAGATGGTGGGGGTAAGGTAAGATCGGAGATAATTGGAAGGACTTTTGCCCGGCATTAGGATGGTTAAAACAAAATTGTTTAATGAGGATAAATATCGGAGAATTTCTTGAATAAATAAAATTATCATTAAAAACAAATGGCGAAGTTTCTATACTGTCACGCCTGTTTCCCGAAGGGGTAGGCAGAGATCACGGATTTCCGCTACAACACTTACATACCACTTAGCTTTATTCACTCATATCACATTCGTCGGCATAGTGTTCTCTTTCTTGGCCTGACATTTCACCAAACGGGTAACAAATACTGAGGCTAATGTTTTTATTTTAGTAGAAAAAACTCACCAGAAATAGAGAGTTGGTGCGTAAACGGTGCTGCCAACACCAGCTATTCGTGCTGCAGATTTGAAATCAATCTCTGGTTTTTCAGGCTGAAATAAATCTCATATCAAGAGCGTTGTCAAATTATATTATTCTATGTCAACGGTAGCGTGGCCGAGCGGTCTAAGGCGCTGGTTTAAGGCACCAGTCTCTTCGGAGGCGTGGGTTCGAATCCCACCGCTGCCAGTCTTTTTGCGCTTGTATTTGTAATATTGGACTGTTTTTTTACACTGAATATGTATGAGGCAAACGCTAAGTTTACCTACATTAAAGGGGCCTTTTGCTGAAAGATGTTTCTTCCAAAAAACGTTCCGTAACACAGGCATTTATTTAAGATTGATTTTTACAGAAATTGGCTTTCGCTACCACCTGCATGTTGTCAAGAGGATATACTTGCAGATTGGTCCCATAGAAATTTCATCAAAATCGGTTCAGTAGTTTGGTTTTTTCTGTTTTCTAAAGCTAATTTTTGTTATAAAGTCTCACTTTTGTATAGCAAATAGATACATAACTCTTCATTAAATTACCTCACAAAAGGAAACAATACTTACATAAATAAGTATTAAGCTACGACTTGAGTAAAAAAGGCAATACAATGGGTGGCCTTATTGCTGAGAGCGATCTTTTCCAGGCAACCTTTGGAGGTAGAACTTAATGTCTCACCGAATAAACTTTGTTGAATCCTTGCTGGGAGAGGTCGGCAGCAGTGTAGAATGATGCGTAGACCACTGTGTTCGTGACGACTGGATGCTTCTGTAGCGATCGTCGCCAGAAGCCAACGAGCTTGGACATCATGTTGGTGATCTGGTGATCGACAAATCTATTGTAAAAAAAGCGGCCAAGTGCGAGTCGGACTCGCCCATGAAGGGTTCCGTAGCAGCAAGTAACATAATATAAAAGTTCTTGTAGTTCGTTGTAACTTTTTTTATATTATCGTTGATTGAATGAAAGGTAAATTGCGGTTTACGTTTTATGACGTATTAAAAAAAACTACTTACTAGATCTCGTTCAAACCAATTTTCGGTGGAAGTTTGCATGGTAATGTACATCATATATATTTTTTAGTTTTATCATTCTCTTATTTTAAAAGTTACGGGGGGTGGGGAGGGGGGGACGAAGACACACATTTTACCTTTTTGGAAGTGTCTCCCGCGCAAACTATTCGGTTAAGAAAAAAATTATATTAGAAACCTCAATATCATTTTTGAAGACCTATTCATAGATACCCCACACATATAGGTTTGATGAAAAACAAATTTGAGTTTCCGTTCTAAGTATGGGGAAACCTAAAAATTTTTTTTTCTATTTTTGTGTGAAAATCTTACTGCGGTTCACAGAATACATCTACTTACCAAGTTTCGTTCTTATACTTATATATTCCAACAGTATAGTTCTTATAGTTTCGGAAAAAAGTGGCTGTGACATACGGACGGACAGACAGACAGACATGACGAATCCATAAGGTTTCCGTTTTTGCCATTTAGCTACGGAACCCTAATGAGTAGATTATCTGAATTTTAAACCCGTTCCCCTCAACCGATTGAGCTGAAATTTGGAATACATATGTAACTTCGGTGACAATGCAATAGTATGGTACCATAGAGGTGGTCTCATGATGGAGACGGATGCTAGACAACGGAACTTCTGCACTGAAAAAAATATTTTTTTACTACAAACATTAAACTGAAAAACATTAAAAGCAAAGCGGTCTTCAGTAAGATTAACTAGTCATAAATAATAACAACTAATGTTTGAAAAACAGTAAAATACAAAACAATAACTGTAACTGTTAGAACATTACTTTTTACTGAAATCACAATAATAGAAATCAATCGCAACTATTACTTTATTAACAGTTAGTTTTAATGGTTAGAATCGTGTCTCAAAATGAACAAGACAGTAAAATGAACTATTTAACACAGTAAGATTTATTGATATAATTATCAAAAAATAAATTTAATGTAGTAGTGACAACTACTGCTTGAAACAGTATAATCAAATGATTGAAACAGTTAATTTTAATGGTGGCCTAATAGATCTTACTGACCACTATATTTCAAAAATTCATTATGTTAAAGCAGGAAACTCTAATGGTTCGAATGTTATTATCAAGTGAACGAAACAATTAGTTTAATTTACTACAAACATTAAACTGAAAAACATTAAAAGCAAAGCGGTCTTCAGTAAGACTAACTAGTCATAAATAGTAACATTTTAATGTTTGAAAAACAGTAAAATACAAAACAATAACTGTAACTGTTAGAACATTACTTTTTACTGAAATCACAATAATAGAAATCAATCGCAACCATTACTTTATTAACAGTTAGTTTTAATGGTTAGAATCGTGTCTCAAAATGAACAAGACAGTAAAATGAACTATTTAACACAGTAAGATTTATTGATATAATTATCAAAAAATAAATTTAATGTAGTAGTGACAACTACTGCTTGAAACAGTATAATCAAATGATTGAAACAGTTAATTTTAATGGTGGCCTAATAGATCTTACTGACCACTATATTTCAAAAATTCATTATGTTAAAGCAGGAAACTCTAATGGTTCGAATGTTATTATCAAGTGAACGAAACAATTAGTTTAATTTACTACAAACATTAAACTGAAAAACATTAAAAAGCAAAGCAGGTTTCAGTAAAACTAACTAGTCATAAATAGTAACAAGTAATGGTTAAAAAATAGTAAAACACAAAACAGTAGGTAAGTTATACCATAAATGCTATTGGTTCGAACATCATTATCAAATAAAAACAAAAAGAAACGAAACAATTAGTTTAAATGATAGCACAGATTTATTAATTGCTTATAATAAACGAAAACCAGATATGTCACCATTTCTCTGTTAACAGTTAGATTAAATGTTAAAAAAGTAGTGCCAAATGACTGAAACAGTTAATTTTCCAATTAAGTAGTACAATACTAATAGAAAAAATAATCGGCAATTTCATATATAATAGGGGTTTAAATTTTCTATTGGAGTTGATACTGTGATCATGGCAAAGTCGATGGAAGAGCTCAGCACGATGCTCGAAGGCCTCAATCGAGTCTTCCAACGGGTAGGGCTTATAATGAACATAGACAAGACAAAAATTATGTCGAATGTCCACGTCGGGCCTACCCCAGTTATGGTTGAGAACTCGGCTCTTGAATATGTCGACGCGTATGTATATCTAGGACAAACAGTCCAATTAGGTAGGTCCAACTTCGAGAAAGAGGTCAATCGTCGAATCTAACTCGGATGGTACCTGTGTGTTACCAGTGATGACATATGGAACCGAGAGGTGGTCCTTCACTTTTGGCTTTATGAATAAAAGTCGCTCAACGAGCTATGGAGAGGGCTATGCTCGCGGTTTCTCTACGGGATCGAATCAGAAATGAGGAGATACGTAGAACTCAAGTCACCGACATAGCCCGACGGATTAGTACGTTGAAGTGGCAATGGGCAGGCCATATAGCGCGCAGAACAGATGGCCGATGGGGCCGGAAGGTTACCGTGGCTTCCACTCGAGAGTGGAGGCACGTCCCGATGACGTGGGTAGTAAAGGTCGCGGGTAGCCGATGGATGCGGGTCGCAGAACAGGACCGTTCATCGTAGACATCTTTGGTGAACGTTGACGTTTCTTCCGACTGGCATGATGATGATGATTATTATGGCTACATATGCCTACCACAACCACAGAATACCTAAAACCGAAAATAAAATTCTAACTATTTAGCTTACCTAGTTACTGTTTACTTAGGTTATACTTACTGCTTAAATTTGTAAATTCGTCCAAACGATTAAACTTAGCGTTTATAATAACAAAATTGGTTAAAGTTACTGCTTGAACATTAAAAATCAACAGTCGCAAACGGGGTTTTATGTTTGGGAACAGACTTGAAAGAATTCACAAAAATTGAACGAAAAAGGGAATTCCCTGATCATAGACAACTGACAAACTAGGGATGTGCTATACAAAATGATTAAAAAAATGTCGACATCGATAATTAATGATGAAATATTTACCGATGAGAATAAGATGTTAAAATCCCCGCATTTTCCCCACATAATGCCAATCCCCAATAAATCCCCAATCAACTTGAGATTCCCCGCAGTTTGGGGAATTCCCCACAGATTGGCAGTTGAAGTCGATAGAAGGGTCAAGGTGTCCAAAATGAATACCTTAAGGGAAAACGTAAAATATAAAATAGGTAATTTAAGTGCTTATGTACTGATATATTGTTAGTTTTAAGTAAAATATATTTACTTTAATAAAGTTTATATTAATATATCAAGTCGTTTTGCGGTAGGAAAAAATGTATTATTTCGATCTTCTATGGGCTCTACGTTGCTAAGGGACCCTCGATGCTTGAGTCCGACTCGCACTTGGCTGGTTTTTACATGTTAAAAAAATATATACGTACTCGTAGTTGTCTGCATTCCTAGGGTGGATGGTTGATGTGATTGTTTTCCGTGATTTATCGATACTACCTACATGCAAGTGTTGCGCTTGACCACATCTCTAATAAATTGCGCACATCGCATCGGACGAATGGCGGTTCGTCATTCACCCGCCGCGTACGCTTCAGTACGTTTCAGTCGTGTAGTGAATTCCAGTCTGAGTGGATGGTTGGACATAATGTGTGTTTAACGTGAGTTTAAAAACGTAGTGCTTACCAAGAACGTGCGTAACAAGAAATGAGTGACACAGTGGAATCACTACTTTTAAAGTGGGGATTCGAAAAATATATAGATGTGTTTAAAGGTAAGTAAGACTTCTATTAATTTCATCAAAAACATCCAAGTACTTCTAGGTAATCAGTAGAAAACCCTTGAAAACATACCTACCTTCTTATATATAGATAGCCTGTCATTTCAACTCGGCCAAGTCAGTTTATCAAAAAAACTAGCATTTTGCCAGCACCTTCGCCCGATGTTCGCCCGCGTGGTGGGAGACCGTGTCCATAAAAAGTAGTGACATAAAAAATTGCCTATGTCCTTCTCGTAACAGAGTTACTTTCCGTTTATAATATTAGTATGGATGGATGGATTACCAACTTTCATTTTTCTTTTCCATGAACTCAGTGTGACTGATGAGAATCCCTGCCTCGAGTCAGTTCTTGGTCGCTGGCTACAAAATAGGGTGAAGAGCAGCCCGCAGGTATCTGCCTAAGTATAGCTAGGAAGCTGTGTGTGTTTACTTCGTTTAACGTACCCAGTAAAGCAACCCGGGTCGATCGCGACCCATTGGCAAGATGATCGAGTCAAATAGATCCGATCGCGGGACCCGGGTCTTCGGTGAGAAAGTCATGTCGAGCTGCGCAAGCGAGCCGATCAAGATCAATCGTGATGGACTTCCAATCACCTGTCAGCACAAAAAGTGTAAAAAACTGGAGAGTGCTCTCAGGGCAAAAAATTCGCGCGCAAAAAAATAAAAAAAATTCCGCGCTGCGTTTGGACTAAGATTTTTTTCTATCAGCACCGTATAAAATATTATTTTACTAAAATCTAGATAAAATTAGGCTTTCTGATGGTATAACTTTTATGCCATTTTATTAATAAGTTGTAATAAAAATCACAGGTTGAAAACATAAAATATTATGATTTTGTTCGCAAATTTCGGATTAAAATGCTTATGATTTAGAAAATATAACAGTTATATGTGTAAATGTTGTTTGTTTTGATAGCTTAATATATTATTTATAAGGTTCAATCAAAAAAATATGCAAAGCGTTCCCAACTTATAATTACGGAACTCTAAACCATTACGTGCCGACGTCAAGCCGCAAAAAATGCGTGCCTCGTCCCTTTTTTATCCAGGTACCTGAGTTGTAATAGGCGACGATTGATGAGGATCATGTTTTTACAATGGTATAAACATTCTAGTTTCTCATAACAATGACCTCGACACTGTTTTGTTTATAAATACGAGAGTATACAAAGCATTGCTAGACGTGTTCAGACGTTTTCTGAAAGTAAGTCATTAACTCATTCATTATATTGATAAATTTTAACAGATATATAGTTAAGTTACATAATATTCTAGTCCAAAACATTATTTACGAGATTGTATAAGTAAAATAAAGAAAATGAGTAATAAATAGAAAATAAATAACTTTTAACTGCATCCGGTCCCGATTCGCGGTAAAAACGCATGACCTATGTTACCTAATTGTTATAGGTATATATGGTTTATCGTAGAGATTTTTTTATTTTTTATTTATCATTTTTATGGTTTTATTAAGCCTAATAAAATACAAATTAAGATAAGGATTAAGTAATAAATTCAACTAATTAAAATCAAAACAATGTAGCCGCGGCGAACAAACCGTCAAAAAAATAAACGAACAATAATTGTTTTAATCCAAAAACCATTATTTTTTTTTGTTGTCGCAAATACTTATTCCACAAACTAGACACGAAAACCAATAAAACAATAGCAAATGCCACCATATTAATACGTAAGATGAAAACAAAAATAAAAATGAATTTCACTAAAATAAACAAACCGTTAAAAATGGCGGGAAACGTAAAAAACTCTTTAATCTTCGTTTCCTGGAAAATTTTCTTGGAAAAAGTCGAATGAATAAAATCGATCCAGTAGTTTCGATACAACAATCGAAAAACCTAGATAAAAAATAACCTAGATGTATCTTTTTGGGAGATGGTGCCTTCTATCTAATTAGGACTAACAAGACCATACCAGATCATGCTAATTTACCTATAACTACACCATTACCTACTTGACACTGTATTATTTTTATGTGCCATATAGGTTATATTAGGGCCTAACTTTGAAATAGTTCAAGCTGCGAGTGAACCAAGCAGCTCCCTCTGTGCACCCTGACTGCCTCAAGCCTTTACTCCAGCTCTGGTCAACCAAGTTGACTTTCTAACCATTCTGAGTTAAATTTATTTTTCATGTTCATTGCTGTTTTCAGAAAATGAAGTGGACATATGCGCTTTAGAATTATTGGATGATGAGCAAGTGAGGGTACTCATTCCTACAATTGGTCCACAGGCTAAATTTAAAAAAGCCTTGTCTGACTGGAAGGTAAACGTAATGAAGTCACGACTGTCGATTTCGAAAAATCATATCTAGTGGTTTACAAATCTTTATAATCTTTCTTTGCAGGTAGCACATAAGGTGTTGGAGGATCTCATATCAAAAAAAGATGAAGAATTAGAAAACTTCATTTCAAATTATGACTCTTTGAATGAATTGAGTACAAGGAGTCCCAGCACCTCGTCAAGATCAGAGTCCTCCATCTCTCTCTGTTTACAACAAACCCAGTCTGTAAGTAATAAATTATCAAGGTTTTTTTTGTTTGCGCTGGTTAAAGGGTGTCTGAACTATCTTACCCATTTTTTTCAGGATCTCGCCTTGCTCTTGCGTAACACCCCAGATGGTCAATTGCTACTTAAGCATAATCTAGAAAAGCCACTGGGAGAACAATATCGGAAAATATTAGTACGCGCCATTTCTAAAGAGATTGTGAGAAATGACCCAAAGACGCATGTCACTGCGGATATTTACTCAGCTTGGATACAAGAGATAAGTAAGTACCATCTACATAAAGTTTGTCTCGCCACTTGTAACTGATGTAGGTACCTAAGTAATATTTTAGCGAGACTGCATCGAGTGTGTTTAGTAATGCCCTTTTCCTCAGTCTGATGTTTGGCCACCAGGCGGGACTCAATTTAAACAGTTAATTTTAACTATTTAAATATATGAAATACAGGTGAATTATTTCCAGTTTGAGACTCGGGACCTCTCGGTTTTAATCTTAACGGTTCGTATTTTCACATACAGTATATAAAATCCTAGAAATTACTCACATAAAATACTCAAATCTATTTAATGTAATCTTCTATACTTATATATAAAAACAGCGGCCAAGTGCGATTCGAACTCATCCATGAAGGGTTCCGAAGCAGCAAGTAACATAATATAAAAGTTCTTGTAGTTCGTTGAAACTTTTTTATATTTGAGTTGATTGAATGAAAGGTAAATGGCGGTTTACGATTTATGACGTATTAAAAAAAACTACTTACTAGATCTCGTTCAAACCAATTTTCGGTGGAAGTTTTCATGGTACATCGTATATTTTTCTTAGTTTTATTATTCTCTTATTTTAGAAGTAACAGGGGGGGGGGGGGGGGGGGCACATTTTACCACTTTGGAAGTGTTTCTCGCGCAAACTATTCGGTTTAGAAAAAAATGATATTAGAAACCTCAATACCATTTTTAAAGACCTATCCATAGATACCCCACACGTATGGGTTTGATGAAAAAACATTTTCAATAAAAAAAAAATCAGGGAATCCTGCCACAGATTACATATTAGTTACCACCTTTACAATCATGTTTTTGATGATTTTTTGTTTTAGAACGGTTGTTTCCGTCAGAAAATCTTGAATGTTATTATACCAAACCGATAACAGGGGTACACCGAGCTCACGGCCGACTCTTCGACGCAGTCGTTAATTTAAAAGCTAAGTACCGAAGACACAAAGTGTACCAACCGCGAGCACGACGCTCTCTAGACAAGACCTTGACTCCAGAACCGTCGACATCTACATGTAACCAGAGCGTTGAAGAAACTACCACGCAAGAGGAAAAGGAGTGCATGGAGTGGTTACGTTGCTCTTCTGACGATTACGCTTTGTGTGCCGAAAAGTGGGAAAAAACCAATAAGCTACGCAAGCAACGAGTGCACTCCAACGAAAAGGCGTCGTATCTCCAAGAGTTCCCTTGTCTGAAGCGCTCCTTTGGATACGAATTGGTAATTTTGAGGTTTTTTAGTGTTACTCAAGTCGTAAACTATTACGATTTTTCAACTACGACTTTTGTTTCCAGCTCATTGCAGATTTCGATGCCTGGTATCCCGAACATAAATACTCATTGGAAAATAAACTTCCACTACTAAAGAGCAAACTACTGTCGGCATCTGAATCCACATCAAGACGATCGCCATTTGTAGAGGAACTGAAGCAACTTGCGCAAGGTACATATTGGCAAAGAATTTTGATTATTAGGGTTCCAACCAAATTGATACAAAAAAATCCAACAGCTTAAAAATCTTTCTATGTATGTATGTAGACCAAATACGTGGGCTGATTTTGATAATCCATACATCAAATTCTTACGATTTGTCTTAATCTTGCGAGTGTCACTAATGACATGACGGTAATTAAAATTCAATATGGCGACGACCAGACGGCATATTGTAAAAAATGAAAAAAATAAAGTTGAACTACATTATGTGGGGTAGCGTTGAATAGGTATTTTAAAATCATTATTAGGTTACTTATATCATTTTTCGTTTCGATTGACCTTTTAGGATATATTACGGCTTAAAGTCCTAAAGGAGTTGGTTTAACTTCCACAGAGACTTGATCTAAAGGAATGATTTTATAATCCCTACAATATCAACTCTTTCGATGTAATTACAAGATTTTAAAATTTACCATCTTATAAGGCTAACTAATAAGTATGAAAGAAAGTAATAATAAAATCATAAAACCCGACGACAACACAATCTTTCAAAAAAACTAAAAAGAAAAATACAAGCGTAGTAGCCTGGAACACACATAATAAATTCTACTGCGGAATATAGCGAGTTCATTGGTCAGGACCCATTAAAAATCGTAATCGGCTCAAAAATTCCCAGTACCGAACACACATATGTACATACATACATAGGCTGATAAACACATTAGATTAGATTAGATTAGATAATTTCTTTATTGCACACCATTAAATACAAACATATAAAAGAAAATACAATTTCAAATCATAGGTACAATGGGCGGCCTTATCGCTAAAAGCGATCTCTTCCAGGCAACCTTTGGATGGACAGAATCTATATGAACAAATAAGGACGGCGGCATAAGATTTTTTAGAATCAGTTTTTTTTTAAAAAAACAAGCATATATTACAATTTATAAAAAATATAGTTAATATAAAATAAAATGCTTAATTATATTACCATTACCATTACCCACCTTTACGTCGCGCAGTCGGGTAAAAAGGAACCCTTATGGTGCGATTTTATGTGACTGTCTGTCCGTCTGTCACAGCTGGATATATCTGTAATCACTTTAACTATCAACTTGAAATTTGGAGCAGTAATAAATAATGCCGACCCGCTTCTACCGCATTTGAAATAAATATTAAATATCTTTTAGTTTCTTCGTAAACGGGATCCAAATTGAGGGTCAAACAAAATATTAGTGTTTTATTTGGGCATATGTCTCTCCTAACGCGCGTTACCAATTTCGATCGTCCTAAAAATATCATTTCACCATTTATCTAGATCCTAGGCCACTAATATTTCGTTCTTATTGCTTGACAGATAAAGATCCCGAAACAAGTAACCTCGCAGCTGTACTACTTATTCCGCACATGATTGGACCGGTTCACATGAAAAGGAAGAGACACTCCGCAGCGGAAGTGCGTCAAAGCTTCATTTTACATATTGCAGAGGAAAGGCAGCTGCTGGAGGAAAGAAACAAGAGACAAGATCAGTATAAAGCTTTAGGAATAACCATCCAACCATATATAGTAGTGGCAGGTCCTCTGAAAAAAATAACTGCACGTTACGTTGTTGTCGATGACGTTATCTATGAATTGCCGAATATCAGCAAGACTGTAGATACATGTTTTAAGATCGTATGGGCTCTGAACTTGGAATATCCTGGTGAATGTTTACCTGTGTGGCAATTTCTCGAAAGAGCTATTTACAATTTTCCTGTTAATGCTGGTTCAAACAACAGACTTACACCATCAGTTTCAAGTTTATTAAGTGACTGTGGTATATTGACTAAGTAAAAAAATGGTTACCTGTTTTATTTGTAACACCATTGTAATAGACTTACGAGCACTCAAAACCCATTTCCAACTTTTTCATCAGCATCACATTTTTGAACAATACCGCTGCGTAGAAAGCGATTGTTCCCGGTCGTATCACCTTTTTAATTCCTTTCGTAGACATTATATTCGGGAGCATTTAAGCCAAGGTTGTCATTCAGATGAAGAAAACATAGCATCTCTTGTGTCTGATCACGAAATTCAATTAGAGGCTGATAATTTGTCTAAAGAACTCAATAGTCAGTCTGACCATACTAGACCAGAGAATGAACATTCGCCTTCTGGAGAACTTCTTAGTCGGCCTCATCACACTAGGCCTGTTATTGTAAGCCCACAAATAGATAATAATTTACCCCACGTTTCTTTACAAATGGCTCTAGCTTCGCTAATAGCATCCTTGTATGGTTCTGTAAATTTGCCAAGGAATATTGTTCAAACGATTGTCGAAATGCTTCTAAGCATTTTTTCATTTTCGTTAATTCCATTGTTAGGCGACTTGTTGCGGAATTTCACTCATAATGGTGAAGTATCCGTTTCAGAAATTCACCGTATAATAGCTACTGAAATAACTTCGTGTTTCAATACGTTTTCCACAGAGTATCGTAGATTTCAATACTTTCAGGGCCACCGGACGTATATTCCGCCTAAAACAGTAGTAGTTGGTGAACGATACGATTCGAATACTAGAAGAGGTGTACATGCACTTTCATCTGTTACTTGCACTATGCAGCTTATTCCATTAAGAGAAGTACTACATGGTTTTTTCTCTATAGAAACAATTTTGGTTGATACATTGCAGTACATGGCAGATCTTTACAAAGATGTTAAAGTTATTCGAAACTTTATTCAGGGGCATTATTGGCAATCAAAAAGAGGAGCTCACGTAGGTAAACATGTAATACCTTTGTTTTTATATTTTGACGACTATGAGACTTCAAATGCTTTAGGAAGTCACTCTGGGATTCATAAATTAGGTGCCGTATATGTATCAGTCCCATGTCTACCTCCGTGGCGTTGCAGTGTTCTATCGCATATTTTCTTAACATTGCTGTTCCATTCTTCTGACAGATTACTATTCGGCAATAATGTTATATTTCAGCCTGTAATAGATGAGCTTAATTATCTGAGTTCCACTGGCATACCATTTTCCGTTCCAAATTTTGAAGGAGTTGTATATTTTGAATTGGCTTTAATTATCGGAGACAATTTAGGCATCCATTCCATTACTGGTTTTGTGGAAAGCTTTTCGGCCAATTACCCATGCAGAATTTGCCGTGTCGGTAAAGAAGAAATGAAAGTTCAATCATATGCAAATGAAGCTCTCCTTAGATGTGACACGGATTATGAAACTGACGTTTTAGAATGTGATCCTGCAAATTCTGGTGTTAAGGAAAGATGTGTTTGGTTGAAGGTGAGTGGATTCAGATTGTTCAAACAAGTTGGAGTCGATATAATGCATGATATTCTCGAAGGAGTTGGCAAATATGTCATGGGACTGATTCTCAACAAGTACATTTACCGTTTTGGATATTTTTCCTTGGAACTGCTTAACATTAGGCTAAAAACATTCGACTATGGCCAAGATTCGCGCAATAGACCTGTTGAATTATGTATGATCCATATCAAAAAATTTAATATTCGCCTGAGTGCGTCCGAAATGTTAACTTTCATTCGTTATTTTTCGCTTCTAATTGGAGACAAAATTCCTGGTGGCGACATGTACTGGGCACTTTACTTAAAGTTAAGGAACGTTTTAGAGCTTGTTATGTCAACTTCTGTTTGGGAAGGTCTTCATATGGTCATGCAAGACTCTGTTAGTCAACTGAATGACATGTATTTGCTCCTCTCTAATGAAGTACTCAAGCCAAAGTTTCACCATCTCACGCATTACCATAATGCCATGATTAATTTTGGTCCACTTTCTTTCTTTTCATCTATGCGATATGAAGCGAAACACAGGCTAGCGAAAACATCTGCAAGAGCTTCATGTAACAGAAGGAACCTGACATTAAGTTTAGCTGTCAAACACCAACTTAAACTAAACGAAGTTTTTTTAAGAGGTACTCTTGATCCTATTCTTACTTGGGGACCTAAGAAACTGAATTTAGTGTATTCTGATGTGACTCTTATTCAATCTTGTCTTTGTTTGGACAGTAGCAAAACCTTGATCTGTGTCAGTTGGATTGCCATGTCTTCTATTCGGTACCGGAATGGTTCCATACTTGTTTACAGCGCTGAACCAATTGGTGATCTCAATGACGTGACTTTTTTAAAGGTGGAGAGGATATATGTTTACGATAACTCGCAAGTTATTTTGACAGGGTCTCTGTTACAAACAATTCTTTTTGATTTTCATTACTACGCATATGAAGTAGAACAAACAAAAAAGAAAACTGTTGTTCGGTTAAATGACCTTCATTTCAAGACGCCCCATGCATTAAATACAATATTGTCCCCGTGTAGAAAGGTTTTGGTCACTTTGCGTTGTCCTATTTAAGGTTTACTAATTAAACATAATATAATAAATATAAGTACATATAACATCTAAAAATAAATATGTAACATATAGTACGGTTACTTATGTTATAAACACAATAAAAAGGTGATAATGGTTGGTAATGGGTATGATGGAGGCCAATAATATGATAAGTATATTTTTAATACGTAAGGGTAGCTACACACATAAGCGGGCCGCTATTAGTAGAATCTATTATGTGTGTTCCAGACTACTAGGCTTGTATTTTTCTTTTTAGTTTTTATTGAAAGGTTTTGACGCAGTCGGGTTTTTTTATTTTATTATTACTTTCTTTCATATTTTTTAGTTAGCGTTATAAGATGGTAAATTTTGATATTGTGGGGATTATAAAATCATTCCATTAGATCAAGTCGCTGTGGAAGTTCAACCACTTCCTTTAGGACTTTAAGCCGTAATAGATCCTAAATAATCAATCAATCAATCACTACCATAAGGTATCAGGATTTCATTTTGTTTTTTAATCTGATAACACAGATTACATTATTTTTCTATAAATGTTCCCATGTACGATCCGTTACTAAATTTACCATACATCCAGACTCAATAAGTAAATCCAGTTTTACACCTCCTATTTTAAATTATATTGTTCTGTTCTCACACTTATTCTCAAATTGATTTGTTAAAAATAAATCGAATTATCGCTTGAACTATCGGATTGATTTTTAGTAAGTTTATTTTAGTATTTTTACTTTAGTTTATTTCGCATCAAGTTAAAATTAAGTTTAGTCCCTTCTTTCTGTCTAAAGCCAAGAACTGTCAAACTTAAATAACTAATAATTAGAGGTACTGACAGAATTGTAAGTAGTTTGCCAATGTAAGTGGTTAGTCCTTAAGTATTTTGTGGCGAATATTAAGAAACGCTTTACAAATATAATTGTAAAATTAAACATAAAACAAATTTAAACTACAAAATATTTAAATAAAATTTTATTTTTTATGTATAATTTATGTGTCAGTGAAAACTTCACTGATGTATGTACAATAATAATTATTTAAGAATTGTTATAATGATTATATGTTTCCCAAATAGTATAAAATAAATGTAAAAAGAACTTACTATGTAAAATAAAAAAATCTAATGTACAATTTTTGTATTTATTTTAGGCTTGCTACGGATTACCATATTTTCACACCTATACAGTATCTGATACTCTGGAAACTTACTGTGGCAAGATGCACAGTTAGATGCAGGTACAATTCATTTTGCGGGCTTATTTCTCCGAAGACAACTGAACCTTCTACAAAAGTTCTATATTCTTCAGTATTGTATATTGTTGTAAGTCCAATACAGTAGCAGGTACTGCGTTGACAAGTGGTCAACAGGTCCTTTTCAATAGCTGTTACTAGTAGCACGTACTGTATGTGCACAGTTAAAGGTATTGTGAAGGACAGTACGTTTTCATGTGCATACAACTGCTCAGTAAAACTCACTGTCCTTTACAATACTCGTTACTGTGCGCATTAAACTATACAGCCATTCACAGTACCTCTTACTGTTCACTTACTGTACCAACTACTGTATTTGCACATTAAACAATACTATCATTCGCTGTACCTCTTACTGTGCTCTTACAGTACCAACCACTGTGTTTGCACATTAAACAATACTATCATTCACAGTACCTCTTACTGTGCTCTTACAGTACCAACTACTGTGTTTGCACATTAAACAATACTATCATTCAAAGTACCTCTTACTGTGCTCTTACAGTACCAACTACTGTGTTTGCACATTAAACAATACTATCATTTACAGTACCTCTTACTGTGCTCTTACAGTACCAACTACTGTGTTTGCACATTAAACAATACTATCATTCACAGTACCTCTTACTGTGCTCTTACAGTACCAACCACTGTGTTTGCACATTAAACAATACTATCATTCACAGTACCTCTTACCGTGCTCTTACGGTACCAACTACTGCGTTTGCACATTAAACAATACTATCATTCACAGTACCTCTTACTGTGCTCTTACGGTACCAACTACTGCGTTTGCACATTAAACAATACTATCATTCACAGTACCTCTTACTGTGCTCTTACAGTACTAACTACTGTGTTTGCACATTAAACAATACTATCATTCAAAGTACCTCTTACTGTGCTCTTACAGTACTAACTACTGTGTTTGCACATTAAACAATACTATCATTCACAGTACCCCTTACTGTGCTCTTACAGTACCAACTACTGTGTTTACACATTAAACAATACTATCATTCACAGTACCTCTTACTGTGCTCTTACAGTACCAACTACTATGTTTGCACATTAAAGTGTTTAAGGTTTTAAACAATAAACTACATATTTTAATGTTTTAAACATTGAACTTTTTTAATGTTTTAAACATTAAACTATTTTAATGTTTTAAACATTGAACTATTGTAATGTTTTTAAACATTAAAATAGTTTATTGTTTAAAACATTAAACTTTTGTTTCTATGTAAACCAAATTTTTATACTGTTTTGAACAGTACAAATTTTTACTGTTATAAACAGTTTAGTTTACTGTCAAAGCGGTAAGATATTTTACTGTTTTCGGACCAGTAGAAATTATTGTTTCGGTTAGTTGGCTCATATAGTATTGCGCAAAGCAGTAAACATCAACGTTTTTTCAATTTTATTTAATGTATTTTTTTTTCAGTGTGAATGGTTTATAGTAGGCTACTAGTGTTTGGGCTCATTTGAATCTGTTTGCGGTTCCGATTATGAATTTTATAAAAGCTTGTTTTGAAAAAGTAATTTTTTACCAAAAACTTATTAATTTACTTAGGTATAAAAGGAAATGGCCTCATGGTCGAATGACGTTTAAAGCGTAACTTGGTGTCAATGGATGAGACTCGCAAGGGACCGGAAAGAATGGCGTCATAAAGAGGAGGCATATACCCAACAGGGGTGCAGACGGGCTGAGGTGATGATGATGAAGTATTTAAAAAACAAAAAACACGAATCGGACGAACATCGACAAATCGAAAGAACTTTATATTAAGACTATTATTGATGTGTTGTGTGCCGTGTGGTCCCGGCGTAATAATAGGGCCACCCCTTCTCATCCCGCAGGAGCCGTATGAGCCGGCAAAGGGAGATGTTCCAGGGAATGGTCAGCAGCATTCTTCTGTGTACTAATCACCAACCACCGCGATCACCAAGCCGCCTGCCAAGCGTGATGATTATGGCAAGACCCCCCCTATGATTGACACAATAAACGAACGGCCCCCAGTCCCCGGCGGCTCCGTCATCCCTGGAAGTGGTAGCAACCAGGGCAGTAGCGGAGCAGGGGGTGCTGCGCAGCGTAGGCCGGTCCTTTACAAGGTGGACCGACGATCTAGTAAGAATCGCTAGGAGCCGTTGGGCGCAAACAGCTACAAACCGCTCGTTGTGGCGATCTAAGGGGGAGACCTATGTTCAGCAGTGGACGTCTTCCGGCTGAAGATGATGATGATTGATGTGTTGCGGTATTAAAATCGAAAGAACTTTGCAAACTTTCGGATTTTGATAATCGCAGACAGAGGCTATTATTTGATGTGGTGATACATAAGGTGCGGTATTATGCTTATTAAAATTGTTTCCGTCTGCGATTATCAAAATTCACAGGCTTGTTTACGTACTTTTTTCATTTCATTTCATTTGTTTTCCACTGTAGGTACATTATAGAACACTAAGTTACGTCATATTTAGAATATATCAATAAAATTAACATTACAGTAACTCAAACAGACAGGTATCGGGACTTATTCAATCATTTTAACAAAGAATGGCAACTTAAAATAATAAAAATAAAAAAAGAATCAATCAAATGAAGAACACAACAATGTCAAATAAGTCAATCAATGTCAATACTAAATCGTAAATAATGTATCTCATGTCAAAAAAAAAATATTACAAATTGCGGCTTTAAAGGAGCCTTGTCATTATGACTATTTTTTTATACAATAAGATATACTTGTAGACACACAAGCTGATGGTCCTCCTGACGTACGTCCGTCATTTCAGTTCGTTTTGCAGTCGGGTTTTTTGTTTTTTCAAATATTATTTTATTTATTATATACTGTAGGTAAATACTCTATAACTTTAGTCTAAAATAAATGAATTATTATTATTACAATGATAGAGATCTCTGCCAAGGATTTGCCTCTTACATTTTCTTATCATATAGTTTTCTTATCATCACTCTCAATCTCAAGATAATACACTATTTCATATCTGAGAACTTACACGTGCCATTGTTGCCATACAGGTGTTCCCTTCATCGACATCTTCAATAAAATAAATAAATAAATATGGCTGGACATTTCACACAGCGCTATCTAGCCCCAAACTAAGCAGAGCTTGTACTATGGGTACCAGATAACTGATAGAATACTTATATACGTTTTTTTTTGTAAATACATACATACTTATAATATATAGACTAACCAGACACGGAACAAATATCTGTAGATCATACAAACATTTGTTCCGCGGCGGGAATCGAACCCGCTAACTCCTGCGTCTCAGCCGGATATTTGCCCGCTGTACCACGGAGGTCGTCAAAATTATGAGGACAGTTACAGTTTATTAACGACTTTTAACGTACAATAAACTGCCTACGCGCATGCCGGACCAGTAAAGTAAAGGCTTCCATAGTCAGTACAATATGTTTTTTTAACTACCCTGTCTCGTCCCACTGTTAGGAAAAGCTCTTCCCCAATAGTTCTTCTAACCATCCCTATCCTAAAACTCTCCAAAACGCATCGAGGCAGCAGTTTGAGCGGACTTCGTTAAAAAAACAACTGCACAAAGATAAAACTATCATACTAATAACACAAATGTGAAAGTGAGTTTGTTTATATATGTTTGTTGCGTTTTCACGTCGTAACAGCTGAACTGATTTACATAGGTACCTATATACCTATATACATAGGTAACTAGATTGAGACAGGTTACATTTTATTGACAAACCACCGTGCAAAGCCTCCGGCGGTAGCTAGTAATAATACAAAGTATTAATAACAAGAGTAATACCTACCAATTACTGACAACCTATGCCAAATACAACTCTTCAAGGGGGATTGCTTTTAGTAGGTATCTCATTGTACCCTATGTTGTGTTACAAATTGATCGATTTTGCTTTTCAACGGCAAAAATAAAACATCGAATAATATTTAAAAAAACACCTACCTTTCGATGCCAGATAGTTTCCCAGTGTCACAAATTAAACTGAAATGCATAAAAATATAGTCTAAAGGTTTATTCCTAAACAAGACAAGTAGATAATTGCGCACGACTCGTTTGTGTAAAGATTTGAATAACACTGCTCCCTACAGCCGTCGTATCAATTGACTTCAATAGAATACATTGAATAATTTACATCAAAACTGCGTAACGCCCGCGACTTTGTTTGGAAATCGAAAATACTGAGGACTACGCTTTCTTGCGCGCTACAATTACAACAACATTATTCTTGTTTCATTATTTCTAGTTTATTTTCTAAAGCATTTTTATGACCCAGTGAAAAGAACACCGTTACACAGAGAGGCAATCCCCTAGGTATAGAGTTCCCAGATTAAAAAACCGAAATTCCGGAATAAATTCCTGACATTTAAAGAAAATTCCGGTCTTTCTTGTATATAATATATAAGTATCATAAGGGTCCGTTCACACAGACCGGCACGGAGAGGAGAGCAGATTCTTGTCACGTCGAAAACAGAGTTTTTAGTATTTGTAGTAAGGTTTATTTTTGCATGTGCACTGCTTTTGTCATTATGAATGCTTGAACGCACTTGGTGTGAAATAATAAGAGGAGCTGACCGGCTCCGATCGCGTACTTTTTCTCGCTCGCGCAGCCGATCGGCCATATTTGTTTCCGCTTCCGTTTGTTTTGTTCTGCTTCAAAATATCTTGCTAACAAATATATTTCTTCATCGGAGCTATCTAAATCCATGTTCCGAAAAGCACACGTTAACACCGAAAACAAAACTTCGACTGCGTGGAATACTGGTACTGCCTTTGTAGTGTATCCACCCGGCTCCGAGCGTATCCGACCGGCTGCGAGTGCATCCGACCGGCTGCGAGCGCATCCGACCGGCTCCGAGTCCGCTTTCAGATCGCTTCCGGCCGGTCTATGTGAAGTAGTTGGCGGCTCCGCTCCGACCAACTCCAAGCGTAAACGATCCGGCCTCTGTGAAAAGAAAAATGCGCGCCGATGCTCTCCGAGCCGGTCTGTGTGAACGGACCCTTAATGTCGTTAGCACAATGCATGTGAATGAACGAAGCAAATTCTCGAATTTTGGGCGCAATAATTAACAGTAATGATCAAAATGACAAATAACTTATGTAATGTTGATTTTTAATTATTTTTGTATTAAAATATATGGATTATATTGTTTTATTTTACTCGTTACCTACTTAAATTGTAGAAATTCCGGACGGCTTAGGATTCACGCCGGCTTAGGAACACAACAAGGCCGAAAAACCTTGGGTTTGCAGCAATGTTGTATGTATCTAAGCTGACTACGAGTACATACAAAATGATTACATACCTACTATAAGTATTTAGATACATACAAATAGTGTTTAAAAATATTAATATATAACTTAAAACCTACATAACTAGTGGTTCGCCACGAACTGAGATCTCGCGAGTCTCCGATTAAAACAGAAAAATATTATTTGTAATTTTTGACTATCAAAATAGTGCCACGAAATATATAACCACCTTACTTGATCTAAAAATTCATTCAAATTACAGGTAACTTTTACAAAAATTAAGGAGTTCATGTACTGTGGTTATTTTTTTGGGGTACACATTGCAGTTATTCTGGGTTTCAGACTTTTGCCTATATTTGTGTTACATAAGCTACACGCATACCAAATTACAGAATTGTGGGCTCACTGGTGTACCCTGTGAATTTTGTCAAAGTTTAGTTTTTATCATGGCTAATAACGCAAGAACTATAAAGAATTTACAAAAAACAAAAACGTAGTCTAAATGTACTAATGAATACCTTTCATTTGACGTTACACTTGACCTGATAGCCTCACTTTCATTTTTTTTACCCCTCTTGAACCCCAATATCTCAACAACCTCCCAAACATTTTTAGCTCATTTAGTCACACCAAAATTGTGCCATCACTACCTACCTATGTATTAAATTTCACGATGATCGAATCAACGCTACGAAAGTTATCCTCGAACAAACATACATACATACCTACCATACAACGCCGATTTGCCCAAGTTGATTTAGAAATCTCGCTTCGCTCGATCAAAAACCCATAATATATGATAAATTTCCATTTAACAGCTGATATCTCTTCTTCAAAAACGAAAAGTGCTGTGTGATAATCTTCGCATCGGCTGACGTGATCTTCATCATCATCACACAGCCAAGAACCATGTCAGGCTCTCCGGGAATAACGGCAGAAGTGAAAACTTGAACAATTACGAGGTACTTATATACAGAGGTATCGGTAACGGTAACAGTGTCGCGAGTTCAATAATTATTTCCCATCTCAAAAAATGAAACAAAAGTGAAAACAGTAGTGGAGAAGGCTATGTTCGGGGTTTCTCTACGGGATCGAATCAGAAATGAGGAGATACGTAGGAGAACTCAAGTCACCGATATAGCCCGACGGATTAGCACGTTGAAGTGGCAATGGGCAGGCCATATAGCGCGCAGAACGGATGGCCGTTGGGGCCGGAAGGTTCTCGAGTGGAGGCCACGGACCGGCAAGCGCAGCGTAGGACATCCACCTACAAGATGGGCAGACGACTTGGTTAGAACCGGAGGTCGGCGTTGGATGCAGGCCGCTTCCAACCGCAGTTCCTGGAGATCAATGAGAGAGGCCTTTGTCCAGCAGTGGACGTCCTACGGCTGATATGATGATGATGATGAGTGAAAACTTCTTTAGGCGCGTTGGGCGCCTAAAGAAGTTTTCACTACTTATACAGAGATGTCGGTAACGGTAATGGTAATAGTATCGCGAGTTCAATGGTTTTTTCCCATCTCAAAAAATGCCCAACGCGCCTTAAGAAGTTTTCACTACTTATATACAGAGGTGTCGGTAACGGTAACAGTGTCGCGAGTTCAATGGTTTTTTCTCATTTTAAAAAATGCCCAACTAAAGAAGTTTTCACTACTTATACAGAGTTTTTTTTTAACTGTAACAGTACGGCAGCACCCATAAGCAGAGAAGATACAGGTGCAGTTTAAAACATCAGATGTTTTTAAAACATCAGCTCGTTTTCGAAGAAAAACATTTTGGCATTAAAATTTTTTTGGTCAAGTGTGAGTAGCGCCTTAAAATGAATCAAGTTGGTAAATTTTTTTTTTGATGCCGATCGATGCTGTCCTCTGTAAGGATCATTTTATTGTATTGGATATAAAAAAATCTGAACAGCGGAAGTTATTCAAATTTGATAAAAAGTATTCTCATACTTCAAACAAACTTCCAAACAAAATTCCTTCTACAAACATTTTATTAGATTCTAATTGCACATTAAAGAAGTATTAATACTGTAGCGATTAAGAACTTTAAGAACTCCATGCTCTCATGAGCAATTCAAAAACATTTCGTATTTCAGAACAATTTTGAATTTCGAACATGGTTCTTGCACCTGTCGGACTTTTATATCAGTCATTGCATCATCTTATTTGTCCTATCATGGCATTGTCAAATACGCAAAAAGTAGACTTAATTGAAGCATACTTCCTCAATCGCGGTCTGGGTAGCGTTCCTGATACCACTTCAGCGCATTAGTTGGGCTTCGTCTGTTAAGGAAGTATGCTTCAATAAATCTACTTTTTGCTCTCATGAGCAATTCAAAAACATTTCGTATTTCAGAACAATTTTGAATTTCGAACATGGTTCTTGCACCTGTCGGACTTTTATATCAGTAATTGCATCATCTTATTTGTCCTATCATGGCATTGTCAAATACGCAAAAAGTAGACTTAATTGAAGCATACTTCCTCAATCGCGGTCTGGGTAGCGTTCCTGATACCACTTCAGCGCATTAGTTGGGCTTCGTCGGTTAAGGAAGTATGCTTCAATTAAGTCTACTTTTTGCGTAATTGACAATGCCATGGTAGGACAAATAAGATGATGCAATGACTGATATAAAAGTCCGACAGGTGCAAGAACCATGTTCGAAATTCAAAATTGTTCTGAAATACGAAATGTTTTTGAATTGCTCATGAGAGCATGGAGTTCTTAAAGTTCTTAATCGCTACAGTATTAATACTTCTTTAATGTGCAATTAGAATCTAATAAAATGTTTGTAGAAGGAATTTTGTTTGGAAGTTTGTTTGAAGTATGAGAATACTTTTTATCAAATTTGAATAACTTCCGCTGTTCAGATTTTTTTATATCCAATACAATAAAATGATCCTTACAGAGGACAGCATCGATCGGCATCAAAAAATATTTTTACCATTTTGATTCATTTTAAGGCTTTACTCACACTTGACCAAAATAAATTTAATGCCAAAATGATTTTCTTCGAAAACGAGCTGATGTTTTGAAAGAAACTGCACCTGTATCTCCTCTGTGCTTATGGGTGCTGCCGTACTGTTACAGTTTTTTTATTTTTTTGTGGCGTCGCACGATTTGTGCATTTGCCATAACTGTTACAGTTAAAAAAAACACTGTGTATACAGAGGTGTCGGTAACGGTAACAGTGTCAGGAGTTCAATGGTTGTTTCAAAAAATGCCCAACGCGCTTACACTTCAAAAACTGCGTCCGAATCGGTCTATCTGTTTGGAAACTTCGATGCCACAGACAGACATAGGCGTCAAACCTAGAATACAACTCTTCTTGTATCGGGGGTCAAAAAATACAAATTTTAATAAATTTTTGTGTTGTCGCTCTACCTACACCGTAGACCTCGTAGCACTGTTCAACGTAAAATGAGTATAAATTGTATATACTCGTGTTTAGTGACTAACAGAACTAGATGTCGCGACTAAATTTGTTCATTTTCTGAATCGCGCTATCGAAGCGTTCTGGGTGTAAGACAACGTCGAGTTCACTGAAAATGAATATTTGCTTACTTCTGCCAAGTCTGTTTGTTTTATTTACAAGCATAAAGCCAATTTGGTTTGGTGGATCTGGATCCGTACATGGTCCTTCGAGCCAGATTTCGTAGCATTTAGTAAAAGCATTTAAAGAAATTATCAAAGAATTCTGATTTATTTTATTATTAACATTGATCAATATTATTCATTTATGTACAGCTACAGACTAACAAAACAAAACGATTCACTGATTCATTACATAAAGTAAATACAAATTTTGATTAATTATTGTGTTGTTGCTCTACCTACACCGTAGACCTCGTAGCACTGTTCAACGTAAAATGAGTATAAATTGTATATACTCGTGTTTAGTGACTGTAACAAAACTTGATGTCACGACTAAATTTGTTCACTTTCTGAATCGCGCTATCGAAGCGTTCTGGGTGTAAGACAACGTCGAGTTCACTGAAAATTAATATTTGCTTACTTCTACCAAGTCTGTTTGTTTTTGTTTTATAAAGCCAATTTGGGTTGGTGGATCCGTACATGGTCCTTCGAGCCGGATTTCGTAGCATTTTGTAAAAGCATTTACAGAAATTATCAAAGAATTCTGATTTATTTTATTACTATCACTACTATTTTATACTTTATTATTAACATTGATCAATATTATTCATTTATGTACAGACTAACAAAACGATTCACTGATTCATTACATAAAGTAAATACATAACTTCTTCCATTGTTTGTGGAAAGTAGGTATTTCTATAAACTGCAGTCTCCTTGCACTTTTATGATATAAACAGTTTCTACTTAGCGGCAATTATTGTAATTATTTGACGAGCTCCGTGGCGCAGCGGGCAAACAGCCGGCTGAGACGCAGGAGGTAGCGGGTTCGATTCCCGCCGCGGATCAAATGTTTGCATGATCAACAGATATTTATTCCGGGTCTGGATGTGTTTCTATAAATTATGTATTATAAGTATGTATTTACAAAAAAAAGTATATAAGTATTCTTTCAATTACCTGGTTCCACGTCTGGTTCCCATAGTACAGGCTCTGCTTAATTTGAGGCTAGATAGCGCTGTGTGAAATGTTTTTTTTTATACAACTTATATGGCAAACGAGCATGCAGTCCACCAGATGTTAAGTGGCTACTGCAGCCCATGGATATCCACATAGAATTCAAAACAAGCTATTATGTTGTCTTGATCTCTATGTGGATACGTTGTCATACTATAGGACTTAGCTGTTATACCTATGTGCCAGTAATTACAGGAACATACCATTACCATCTAACCCGAACACAGCAGCACAAGTACTGCTATTTGGCGGCAGATAAAGGTAAGGTGGTGGTGCCCACTTCCTCGAGCTCGTTCACAAAAGCTCTACCACCAGTGTCCACCAAATGTCCAGCAATATTGAAATATATATTTTTATTTAATTTATTATGCCACCTGGATATGGAACAGGCCTATGGCCCACCTGATGTTCAGTGGTAACCATCGCCTATAACAAAGTATTGCCTCGCAGGTCTCTCACCTTAGGTACGTGCCCTACGATGCACTGCCATGCGTCCATCAACTTGAGCCATACAGGTGTAAAGCCTTATGTGCCTGTAATCTCACCGGCAACTGTACCCTTCAAACCGAAACAGCAATGCTGCTTGGCGGCAGTAATAGGTATGGTAGCAGTACTACCCGGACGAGCCCTTTCACAAGAAACTCTACTGCTCTTAAATATGTACTTACTAGCTCCTGCCCGCGACTTTTTGCCGTTCTACACGAGCCTGTGGTTCACACACACTTAAAAGGTCACACTTCGCGTACAATACAGTAACGCATTTAGAATACTGTTGGGTGAAGTACGAAAGCGCTTAGTTAAATGAAAATGCCACTAACGGTCACCCATCCATGCAGTCACCGCGAGTAAACTGATCTGATAACTACTAAGCAATTGACACTACGAGCGTTTGAACAGTAGGTAATAGGGAAGAAGCGTATTTACGCGACAAGGTTTTGGTACCTATTTACTTGCGAGTACCTAATCCGGCCGACTAGGTGCGTCCTTGCGAGTATTGTCCTTGAAAGTATTTGACGCGTTGATAAAATTCAAAATCATATCTATACTATTATTATAAAGAGGAAAGATTTGTTTGTTTGTATTGAATAGGCTCTTAAGCTACTGGATCGATTTAAATAAATCTTTCACTGTTGGGAAGCTACACTATCCCCGGGTGACATAGGCTACTTTTTACCCAACTGCGCAGAAGGAGGGTAATGTTTTTATTGAAAAACTACGCGTGCAAAGCTGCGGATTGGTCAGCTATAGGTAATGACTTGAATTAGCCGCGGGTGGAAGCTTATGAATTATTAATCATAATAACTAGTAGGCAAAATTTATATTTTTTTATTAAAAAAAAACTTGGTGTCATATTTTGATAAGAAACCTAACAAAAAAATTTCCTCTATTAAAATATTATGATCAAATAACAGATGGACATAGATAAATATGAAGCAGTTTGTGGTTCTTCGGCTACCACGTTTGTTGATACTGCCACATAATAATAAGAATATATTTTTTTTTACTAGCCCATACTGTCCCACTGCTGGGCAAAGGCCTCCCCCTCTTCCTCCCACATGTCACGGTCTAGAGCCATATCCCGCCAGTTTCTATGGAAGACGTTCAAGTCATCGCTCCAGCGCTTTTTAGGCCTTCCTCGGCGTCGCTTTCCGTCATTAGGAGTCCTTATACTTGCCTTCTTGGCCCACCTATCGGGTTGCATACGAGAGACATGACCCGCCCAGTCCCATTTCAGCTTTGCAGTCTTGATGGCCACGTCAGCGAAGCCGGTCTTCGAGCGCAGCCAGGAGTTTGGAATCCGGTCGACCGGATACCGGAAGAATATAATAAGAATAGTTTATTTAACAGAACTTAAAAAAACACAGTTGTACTCAAAATGTTAAATTTTTAGGGTTCCGTACCCAAAGGGTCAAACGGGACCCTATTACTAAGACTCCGCTGTCTGTCTGTCTGTCTGTCCGTCTGTCACCAGGCTGTGTCTCATGAACCGTGATAGTTAGACAGTTGAAATTTCCACAGATGATGTATTTCTGTTGCCGCTAAAAACTGAATAAAATAAATATTTAAGGGGGCTCCCATACAACAAATGTGATTTTTTTTGCTCGTTTTTGCTCGATATTGATAACGGCAACAAGTAGATGCTTGATATATTCACAGAATATTGAGTTATATTATTCACTTTAAAAATAAATAATTAAATTAAAATAAAACAAATATTTAAGGGGGGCTCCCATACAACAAACGTGATTTTTTTTGCTCGTTTTTGTTCGATATTGATAACGGCAACAGGTAAATGCTTGAAATATTCACAGAATATTGAGTTATATTATTCACTTTAAAAATAAGTAATTAAATAAAAATAAAACAATTATTTAAGGGGGCTCCCATACAACAAACGTGATTTTTTTGCTCGTTTTTGTTCGATATTGATAACGGCAACAGGTAAATGCTTGAAATATTCACAGAATATTGAGTTATATTATTCACTTTAAAAATAAATAATTAAATAATAATAAAACAATTATTTAAGGGGGGCTTCCATACAACAAACGTGATTTTTTGCTCGTTTTTGTTCGATATTGATAACGGCAACAGGTAAATGCTTGAAATATTCACAGAATATTGAGTTATATTATTCACTTTAAAAATAAATAATTAAATTAAAATAAAATTAATATTTACGGGGGGCTCCCATACAACAAACGAGATTTTTTTGCCTATTTTATAGATGGTACGAAACCCTTCGTGCGCGAGTCCGACTCGCACTTGGGCGGTTTTTATTAATAAACATACTATTTATTGACCGTAGATTTGCATTAAGTATCTACTAAAACCATTACCTCCCGCGCTAGTTGTAATGTGTTACGGCAAGGTAAGGTCTTCATGTCATTCATATCATACCTACATCATATTTTTTTTATTTAGCCTATGCTGTCCTACTTCTGGGCAAAGGCCTCCCCCCCCCCCCCCCCCCCATAAAATGCTGCGCTCCATCGCTCGTTTGTAAACCCCGAGCCTGGACTTTTGAGATTCATTCAGTGACCAAGACTGGGCACCGTAGGTTAGGTAGGACAGGCAGAATACACATATCGATGAGCTGACGTGTGTCATCCATCATATTAATACGCAAAAAAATATAGGAAACCTTATATAAACCTCATTCCGATGCTAACAAGCTGATCGTCTCAAATTAATTAGGCTTCTTTGGTTAATTAGATAATTACGCGTGAGTCGGCGAAGTTGTCGCAACAAGTGTGATTGTATCGATGTGGTATCCATTCCTGGTATCTACCAACATCTCATAATGAAAAATACAATCAGAGAGTTTATATAGATATAAATAAATATTGCTGGACAATTCACACAACGATATTTAGCCCCAAACTAAGCAGAGTTTGTATTATGCGAACCAGATAACTGATAGAATACTTATATATATTTTTTGTAACTCATACTTATACAGTGGCGTAGCGTAGTATGGGCGGCAGGGGCAGCCCGCCCCGGGCGGCTCCTTTAGGGGGTGGCAAAATTTAACAATAAATAATAAAAATATCATGTAAATATTTGAACCATTTCATATTTTTGTTGCATAAGCAATGCCAGCTGTGAGAGAAGTTTTCGAAAATTGATTGGACAAAAATTATTTAAGATCAACAATGAATACCTCAAGGTTAAAAAATCTGGCTATCTTCTCTATTGAACAAGAGGTGTGAGATGCTATAGACATTGATAGTGCAATAAAAGACTATGCTTTTAAAAAAAATAGACGACAAATAAAGTTTTAGTTAAAGACAGAAGTTTTGTTTTCAATTGTAACAAGTACATGAACTTTCAATAAAAAAAAATATTAACAGTATCGTCGTAGTTCTAATTGAAAGTCCTTTTACGTTTTATATTCGATTTGCTAATAAATAATCTTGATAATCGTCAAGATGTAATCATAGTGTTATATACCTGTTATATCAATGTAAGTGGCACACGTGTAAGAATTTTTCTAAGAAATGTGATTATTATATTGTATATGCCTATTCTTGCCGAAAAGTTCTCTAGAATTAATGTATTAAAATGAAATATGTACCTAAATAAGAGGGTGGCAAAATTTTCTTTCGCCCCGGGCGGCTGACACCTACGCTACGCCACTGTACTTATAATATATAGAAAAACAATTTAATAAACAAATTGATTAACAATTTGGGATTATAAGTATTTATTTCAGTGTTTTACAGCAAAATGTGTTTTACATGACGTAAGTAAATGGCTAAGGTGTATCTACAAATACAGTGTAAAAATTTTGTTGAACAAATGGCTCGTTCCAAAATTATTTAGATTTTAAAAACTAAATCTGTTGACATGTTAGCTGTTAACAAATGACGTGAAGAAAAACTAGTGGCAATTCCCTACCTTGAGTAATGCATATTTTGCTAGTAATTCAGAACAGGCGTTCAACGGCAGTCTTTGGTAGATAGAACTCACAACATTTGCAACTGCCTAATAGGTTTACGCTATCCATTTTTTTCTAATAAAATAGCATAATTTATTTCAGAACATAAAACTAATAATTACAAATACAAAGCCTCTGTCAGATTAAAAGCTTAGTACCTACCTACATCAATAAAATATAAAATGATCATTTTGCATTACAAAATAAGTACTTAATGCAAAATGTTTGATAAACTGGGTAGAGAAATGTCGTAGAACCTTTTGAGACTTTAAAAAACCTAAGTTAAAATTGTAGTACTTCGATAGTTAATTATTTGTAGAGCCTTTGCTCTATCGTCGTATATTTAAAAATTCGTGTAACAACTCAAGTCTCGACTGAACTCTCTGATACTAAATTTAGAAGTTAGGCGTAACAATGGTTTTTATGGACTTTTTGCCCAACAATCAAAAGTATTTTAATTTATAAAAGACGAGCTGTTACCCGCGACTTCGTACGCGTTACACTACTAAATGTGTAGGTAACCTAGAAATAAAGCTATACTCGCTGTTGCAACTTGACTTGAGACCCCATTTTTATCCCATAATACCTAATTTATGGGATAAAAGTAGCCTTTATCTTAATCCAGGTTATAATCTACGTACTAAATTTCATCGAAATCGGTTCAGCCGTTACGACGTGATTGAGTAACAAATAAACAATTAAATAAACTAAGTTGCTTAATTATTTGTAGAGCAATCGCCTTTGCTCTATCGTGGTATACTTAATTAAAAACTTCATGTTCTGAAACTGAATTTAGAAGTTTGGCGTAACAATGGTAACATGTTCGGAAAGCAACGATGCCTAATCGTACCTATTTGTGTCTAAATATATCTAAAAGAGTTGTCAAATTGAAACATGTTTATCACTAAACACGGTTATTGATAGTTGTGCATGTCGGGCTAGCAATGAAATATAAAAGCAAGCTAGTTTTAACTGTCCATTCTACTATAATTTCCATTTGACCATGACCACTCTTGCCGGTAAAGTTATGTTTTGCAATTTCTCGATGGTAGAGGTGAGGAGCGAGGGGCGCAGGCCGCCGCCGCCGTACGCGCCGTGCCAGGTAACAGGAGGTACGGACATAGAATACGATGTTACTACTACTGCAGAGTCCGAGGATCATAGATTAAGCAATAGTTACTATCACTTGCTATGACTCCACAGATTAAATTATAAGTAGTATCGGAAAACCACAGGTTAAAAAGTAGTTGTTATGGCTTAAAAATAATAACGAGCATAAAATAACCGGTTTCGTGATAATTAATTTGAAGCGTTGTTTGATTTATTGAATGAAATTCAAATTCAGTGTTTTTAGAAAATTGTGAAAACTTACTATTTGTGTTATCAAAGTAGGTAGGTAGGTATTTGAGTTAGGTATTCAAGATTTATAAAAGAGAGTAAGATTAAGCTAAGGTATTCAGTTACTAGGTAAATATTGTTGTAAAACGTTTTATTCTTTGTAGTCGTTTTCGTTAGAGTTTATGTAATAAAAAAACATAGTCTGATAACAAATTCACAATAGTTGTTGGCAAAAAGCTCATTTCTCGAAAAATTACATAGAAAGTAGAGCGAACCAGTATGCGCCGTTGAATCATCGCTCTCCCTCCCACATCGTCGTATCTCTTTCGCTCCTCATCTCGCCATCTCTCTCTTGCACCATAGTCAGTTACCGCGGTACTGTAGCGATATTCAGGTGTGTCATTCTACCGTGGACTTGTACGTAAATAATTAAAACAACTGTAAACATAAACGTGTATTTTAACTGCGGAAAGTAAAACAAACAAGTGTTTTTGTGTTTGTGTTTTAAGTTTCTAGTGAGTTGTGTCGTGTTGAAACTGTGACAAGTACCTAGTGTCAGTCCTTGGAAGGCTTTGACGGAGTTTGTTCCGTTTCTTATTCATCTGCCGGATTGGTGGTCAAGGTATGCAAAAGTTTACTTTTTGTTTTTAAGTTTAGAACATTTTGTGTTGACTCTACATAGATGCTCTAGCAGTCACTAAGACGGTAAAATAAAAATTATAGGTTGTTTGTGTAAAATGCTGAACGTTTGTAGATGTGTTTTTAGTTTCAAACCTTACAAGGCTCTATTCTATAGCTGTGATCATTTTCAGTTGACAGATAGGTAAAACAACATTATCGTTTGTAATCTGTACCTTTGTAATGTAAGTATTTATTAATAACATACATAAACTATCAAACTACTTTATTTTTTTTTAAATATAAATATTGTTACTAATAGTAAAATCGGCGACATGATTTTCTAAAACGACGTTCTCTATCTCTTAAGGATTTTCCTCCATCTCAATTACACATCCTTTTATTCAGTTTATCTAAAAAGTTTAATGAATTGATTAAATACACCTGAAAGTAATAAAAACTTTCTTCAACTAAGTACCTAACGATTTAGCTATAAATAAAAGTGCAATCAAGATATTAAGCACGTTTACCGGATGAAATATTTCTTTAAGTAGGTAGGTAGGTAGGTACCTACCTACGGTATTTTGTCATGGTTTTTCTTTTCTGTTAGTAGAGTACCTGGTTTGATATCTTATTTACATTTTTAACAAAACATTGACAGATCCACTTGTTCCTGTTTACCCTAGCATACGTCATCAGGTGCTTTGTATTATTACAAGCACGCAGTCAAGTGTCTCTAGTAAAAAAGGGGACGCGGACGTTATCTAAAACTTTTATACCTGCCTTCCTCTATCAGTTCGACCCGATTTGGTGTTCTGACGCATTTTATGAAAGAATCTGGGTTTGATTGTTTATTTTTCGCAGAAACCATAATGATAAGCTTATGTTTGAGCTATACTTTAAGACGAAATAGTTTCCGCGGAAATCAAGTTCATATCCCCGTTAAAATAACAGTATTCTCCACTCAGGTAGAGACGAAAATAGACAAAAGTAGAAATAAAGCTGTGCAAGTGACACAAATCGACTTAATTACATAATTTGTCCAGTCAAATGAGTAAAAAGTCACGGTAATGAGAATAGCTAAATGGCGCTTATTGTCTCCAACAATTAAGTACTTATATTTACCTACTGTCCATGACCGCTCTGTGACTCATACCGGTATGAGGTGAAAACAACTGATCAAGTGTTACTATGTATTTATCATCATCATTTATCACTGCAGGTACTGTCTTTACCATAAAGGTACACGGGGCCCGTGCGCAGGGCCCCTATCGTCACGGGGGCTCCGAAACGCATCGGCGTTTCGGAGCCCCCGTGACGATAAAGCCCCCGTGTAGAAAAAAAAGTATATTTTCAGCGAATATATCGATATTCGCTGAAAATATACTTTTTTTTCTATTTTAGGTATATATAACTCAACAAATGTAAAAGACAAACTATTCCAAAAGTACATAGAGTAAATGTGGGCGTTGTTAGCGACTTTCTGGCAACCCTGAGAGCAACAAGCCTCTGTTAACTCTGTTTTTATGTAGCTTACATAGCGAATTTTAATTCACCAGAACAGTTTTTTTTATAATTTTCTAATTAGTAAACATTTTAATAATTATGAATAATACTTATCAAATAAAACTAATTAAATAAACCAATTAGCGGTCACCGACAAAAACCACTTCGAATATAAGTTCATAACAGAATTATTTTTTTATTCACTAGGTAGGTATACTTTTCAATAAGGCCCCATATTCATGTGTGCCCAAGGGCCCCGGCCACCGGCATAGCCTAAGACGGCGTTGTTTATCAGCCGACATCTACTGGACATAGACCTTCCCCATACACTTCCACAGCCACCGATGTTTTGCGTTCTACTATCTTATTACAGCATCCAACCTTTATGTTATTTGTTTATTAACTCTGCTAGCTATAAACAAGGTAAAACTTCAGAAAAATGTTCTAAGAAACCAACGCTCAAAATTGTCCTTGAATCGTGTTTAAACCTGTTATTTTTGGCAATCGTTAAGACCTTACCTTAAAATATAAATAAAACAATATATAAACTACTTTTGTAGGACAGAGAGCTGTTATTTCGATAAAAAAAAACATGACATTACAACGTTTTAAACATTTGATATAGGTTAACAGTTTTCCACAATTTTTCAAAGCTGGTGTCGTAGTAGGTACTTATATGTTAATGTTTTCTATTTTATACGTGGAATGGAAAGAACTACCAAATATATAATCCCATGAGAGAAAAAACTGTAATTTTTCTCTAAAAGTATTAAATTCTGAGGCCGTATGTATCATTAATTATCGAAATAGTTTGAAGGCACATTGTTACCAACAATGCATCCATAAAACAGAAAAACAGTCGTTCATGTTATGTTATGACCGAGCAATGCAACACTGACTCATGCCAGTGGAACGTCATCGTGATGTCATTACCATCAGGTAAGCTAAAATTAGAAAAGTAAGCTTCGAGCTTTACTTATCTCTAAATCGTTTGCGAGCTTAGACGAAGCTTAGAAGTGGTTCGCTTGTGTCTAAAATGCTGCAAAATATGCGCTCTAGGCATTTTAGCAGCAAAAAGGTCCTTATACAGGATTTTGGAAGCAGTTTGAAGTTAAATTAAAATAAATAAATTTAAATTCTCATCGGGATTACCAACTGCAAGAATCCATCTCATAAAGTAGGTAGGTAAATATAATCATCCCCCCATCTCGGAAAGAGTATTTTTGCTCTTCAATATCTGAGTGCAAAAGCCGTTTTTATCCCCTAGAGGATAAAGTAAATTAAATTTAGAACATCGTGTGCACTAAGTTTGTGAATTCAAAACATCATTAAACCTATTTACTTCTACCTCCATGGTGCCGAATTTATCACACAACCTTTTTTAATTTGTTAAAAACTCAGACTCGGAACCTTCTTAGTGTAGGTACCTATTACTTTTTCTGCATTTAGTGACTTCGTCGCTGAGGTGGGATGAAAAGTTACGTGTTGCACTCGAGTGCAAAGATATTTCACCTCGTGCTCTTTTGATTCCCTCGCTCAGGATTCTAATTTGTGAATTCAATTTTAGAATCCTTCACTTGCTCGGTCATCAAAATTGAGCACGCGGTTAAAAAGCAACTTTGCACTCTTGTATAACAATAACTATTAATCATCCAGCGAGTCTTCCATAAAAACAAAATAATATTATTTGTAATCTTTGACTATCAAGATAGTGCCACGAAATGCTTAACCAACTTACTTGACCTAAAGTTTCATTCAAATTACAGGTAACGGGAGTTCATGTTTTTTGGTAAAAAAATTTGGGGTAGAAATTGCAGTTATTCTGGATTTCTGTCTTTTCTCCATGTTACTAAAGCTACACGCATACCAAGTTTCAGCACTGGTGTACCCTGTGAATTTTGTCTAATACTTAAAAAGGCTAATATCCTATTAACTACAAGGTTTAAAGTAAAATTGAAAACGGGTTCAAAAGTCAAAATGTACTCACAAAGACCTCTTATTAGACGTGCGACTTAGTCCCATTTTTTATAGTCCCGACCAGATAATCTCCCTTTGTTTTTTTACCCCTCTTACCAACCCCAATATCTCACACCTCCCCCCCCCCCCCACTTTTAAACTCATTTAGTCACACCAAAGTTGTGCCATCACTACCTACCTATAATACCAATTTTCACGATGATCGGATAAATGCTTCGAAAGTTATCCTCGGACAAACATACATCATACAACGCCGATTTGCCCAAGTTGATTTGGAGATCTCGCTTCACTCGATCAACTATACTTGAGCTAAGTCAGATAAAATTAAACTCCTTTTCCTACTGGATGAGATAGATTGAGCTTCTTACATGACATTTCATTTTTGCTTTCCATCATGGTATTGCGAATCGTCTTTAGATGTATCTACTAGACTACAAGATTTGGTACACCTAATCGTCAAAACACCGTCGACCTAGAGACGGAGTCGCCGAGGCAAACATGAAGGTTCGATTTCCGTATTAAAACATGTTTGTGACTAACATACGAGTAGTTAGTAATGTTCAGATAATAAATATATTTTTCGTACCACTTGCTCAAAAAAGTGACATTCTATGCCACAAAAAGCGAACATAACAATAGTCATTTTTAATCTGTTAAAAACAGGGAAAGAAAATTGTACTGAATTTCATTCATCCTCTAGGGGGAGAAGGAATACTTACCGAAATTTATACTGAACTACATCTGTGTTTACACCATTGAGTTTGTATATAAAGCGTTACACATCTTTTTGAAAAAGGAATACGCATTTTATAAACTATCGGAATGGGAAATGTTCTCGACAAGCCATCGGCAAAAATAAAATTAGCAATATGCCAAAGGAAATTGCTAAATATTTAAAACTTAAAGATGTTGAACTTTACACCGGTCACTGCTTTAGAAGAACTTCGGCGACTTTCTTGGCGGATTCAGGGGCGGATATTACGTCAATAAAAAGACACGGGGTGGTTGGAGCTCTGATAGAGTAGCTGAGGGTTATATCGAAAGCTCAATGGCGAATAAAACCATATTAAGCAGCAAATTAACAAAAATATAAAACTTAATCCATCAGAGCCACAACCATCAACTTCCGGCATCTTATCTTCGTCCGTAACTCACGATGCACCACCACCACTATCTCCGACATATATTATCTACAATGAAACGCAAGTTCCTCAGACGCAAGAACAGAGAAATACTCAAATCAACTTATCAACAATAAATGTAACAAACAAAAATGTAACTCTCTCTATCAATAATTGGACCAATGTTTCTAATGTTAACTTTTACTTTTAATTGTCATTATTTTTAATAAATGCTCATCTCATATTATTATTGTGTTAATGTTTTCGCAAATGGTACGAAAAGTAGAGTATTTTCCTCGGTGATAAAGCTGTCTTAGTCTTGGGTGAACTTAAATCCCTCGCTACACTCAGGACTCGTCTTAAATCCCTCACTTCGCTCGTGATTTAAGTTTTTAACACCCTCGCTACGCTCGGGAGTAAACCTCGAGTCCTTCGTTACGCTCGCGATTTAAATCGTCACCCGCGACAGAAGACACTGCTTTATCCCCTTGGTTAATAATCTACTATTGTTGATACAGGCGCTTCATAGCATAAATACTGCAACAGACCTTTGTCCATGGATAATATAACTAGTGGTTCGCCCCGAACTGAGGTCTCACGAGTCATGAATACGAGATTTATCACGTACCGTTTTGTGGTTTTATCGGTGTTACGACGAACAATCTTGTTAATTCGTCCAAATAAATGTTACTTGCCAAAAAATGTTAAGCATACTTATTATTTTAAGAACATATTAAACTTTTATTACTCCGAATTCTTTCAAAAGCATTTTATGTTTGCCACGGTTCAAACAGAAAAGCCTGTACATAGTAATAATAAAAATGTATTAATATATTCATTGCCTGTACTTAAGTATCTTTAATTGAAAAAACCAGGACCACTGGCACATAACAATTCAGCACGTGTAATAACTGATGGTACTATGAGATTATCTATTAAGTCACGCAAGCATCGTCATGAGAACTGGTTTCAATAAAACAACAAATAGCATTATCATACAGTTTTGTTCGTTATATGTTATTGTTGGGTTGGACACGTGAATTAGAGGTGAATCGACAAAGAACAACATTCACTGAGTTATTTAAACCTCGATTTATAAACTGTGAATGATACAAAACATTATTTTGAATGATGACCATGTCTAAATAATTGTTCTTTTTATGGTAAAATACGACGTGGAATTCGTCGTCATAAATGGGTCTTTATGACGGTAACCTAGAGTTATATTATAAGTTATTTTCACATTCTTTGGTTCGGCCATATTCTTATTTTATAACCATCTGTAACTCTGTTCTTTTGACGATCGGTAATATTCGGTATTGATTCATATTTTTGTGCGACGGTTCAGCGTCCTTCTCTGCCCCTTATGTCGTAAATTTTAGTAAGAACCTAAGTACCCTTCATGCTAAATCCATAAATAATTAATTCATGTTATGCCATTCGTTTTGTTCTAAGAACTGCCCAAAATATTCGCAATTGCTTTTGAAGTAAAACTTCTTTACGCACGCTTGACTTGGGGAGTAAGCTGGTGAATGCGTGACGAGAGCGTTATGAAATGTGTGATCGGGCGAGACGAACGGAAATTGAGAGGGATATTTTTGTCAGTGAAGATAGAAAGAGAGTGAGTTACGTTTCGTATATTACTGTAGAGGCAAGAAAGAGAAAGAGAGGTGCGAGCACACATTTTCTTTCTCTCTCTCTCTCTCATAGCCAGTTACGTTTAGTATATTTAAGACACAGTGCAGACCTATTGTCTGTATCATACTGTAGGAGCAAGAGAGAGCAGTGCGCGCGCACATTTTCTTTCTCTCTTCCTCTCATAGCCAGTGCATGAAATATTTATATACATCTCAGTCAGTCGTTCGTTTGCGAGTTGGCTAGCGTTACGCGAACGGCGATTTCTAGATTATTTTTCGTAATTTAATTTCGTTCTTGAACAATTTATAAATTAATCATTTGAAAATGAAGTTTTACTTCAGTCGTGTGGTCTAAAACACACTCGTTTTTTTATAATCCAATCAACAGTAACCAACTATTTGGAATGTTTACCCGTATCTCCAATAACGAACGAAAATAAAACATAAAATGTTATCTATATTTGCTATCAGATTGTTGAAGAAATTCGTGACAATATTTTTTGTAATTAAGTAACTGTTTTATGAACATACTACAGTTTTAGTTACAAAAGACTTTCATCCGTATATCTCAGAGTGCGTAATACATATAATGACATGTAGACTAATGAAGGCTAAGTCTTAGTTGGCCATGCAAGTGTATAGGCAGGTAACCACTTAACACTAGGTGGGCCAACACTTTAAAAAGTTAGGTGCATCTTTATGATAATTAAAATAATCGCTTCGGCCAATCCCGATATTACAGCACTGTCATTAGGACCCTTTCCAATGTACAAAAGTACTCAGTATTCCATTAAGGTAAAAATAATTCAATCAACACGCTCCTCTAGTTTAAAACAAGTAGGTCTGTAACTTTTTTACAAAAATATAATCCACTTCAGATACCTACAGTAAAAACTAAAAAACTACTCTACCAATTTTGATGAAATTTCTACGGGATCAATCTAAAAGTATATTTCAAATTAAACATTTCCTTTCAAATAAAAAACTAATTTTCCAAATGAGTTAATATATAAGTTCTGAGCTAACAAACATAACATCAAAATTAAACAAAATTAAGACTTGACGACCTCCGTGGTGCAGTGGGCAAATAGCCGGCTGAGACGCAGGAGGTAGCGGGTTCGAATCCCGCCGCTGAACAAATGTTTGCATGATCTACAGATATTTGTTCCTGGTCTGGTTGTTTCTCTATATATTATAAGTATGTATGTACAACAAAATATATATATAAGTTTCTATCAGTTATCTGGTTCCCATAATACAAGCTATGCTTAGTTTGGGGCTAGATAGCGCTGTGTGAAATGTCCATCAATATTTATTTATTTATATATGGCTTTCTCATGGAAACCATTGTCAGAACTAGACCAAATGGAAATGGAACCACAATGAAAGCACCAGCTTACAAATAAAAAAAAATCATCAAAATCGGGTCACCCAGTCGAAAATTCTGAGGTAACAAACATAAAAAAATACAGTCGAATTGAGAACCTCCTCCTTTTTTGAAGTTGGTTAATAATGTCTAACATAATTTTAGCCCTGCTGAACAGAATGCTATAGAATCTCTATAAATCTTAGCACATTTCTAGCACCAGATTAGCGAGTTCTACAAATAATCCAAAGTAAATCACTTGAAACGTATTGTTTTTCACAAAACAGCAATCAGCTACACGGGGCGTCTCATTGTTACATTGTCGACAGCGCAGAGAGCTGTGGGACGAGCGACGGTAAACTACCATTGTCTTAACATCTCTCTTTTCTTTTGTGTTTTACCAGTAAATGCTTACTGGTAAGTCTAACAATTTGATAAGTGATTTGATGTGATAAGTTATTTGCCAAAAATGGTTAACAAAACAAGATGACAAGAAAATATAAATCAGGTACAGTCACGGTCTATTTTACAGCATTCAAAATAGTATAAAACAGACAACATTAAAAAATTCAACATTATTGCAACAGCGATTATAGAACTAATATTTTCTGTTATTTATGATTTAATAGTTATTAATAAGTTAGTAGGTACATACGTATAAAATTAAAATCTACCCTATTAACATTTTCCATTCCATTTTATCATTATTTTATTTGTTTGTTATGACATTTTAGCTTTGAAATTAAAAATTTTAATGAATTGTTATTATTTTACTGAATTTGTGTATTTTTGATCTGACATGGGCCTAATTTGTATTTTTAATCATTACCTTTATGTTTTGTACCTAAATTCTATAGACGTTGTCTGAATTAAATGATTCTATTCTATAAGTATGTGTGTGCATCATTTGAGGCTCGAACGGACGAACAGATGGACTGGACGATCTTCAATGGATTTGTCTTCAAAATACGAAACCTAATTCTAATCCTAATGGTAGGGAAAAAAGATCTACACTAACCCTCCGCATTGGGGTATATTGGGCATGAATTGCCCGTTACCTTCCTTTGGACATGACCGCAACCATCCTAACTTCTTAAACTAGAAGGAGAAGGCTTTATAACAGCAGTTTTCAAGGATCCCTGAAGGTGTTGTTGATGTGCCAGAAGATGACTCGATAAGCTCTTGCAGACCAGTTTTTTTAGTTTTCTAAAAGTTTACAAGAATTCCCCAAATAACATTACTAGTTTAAACAACTTGTCATGATAATTGTTTTAACAAAACAAGAACACATCTCTTTTGATTTGGGATGTGTTTACTAAACATTGTTTAAGTTTACAAACAGAGATTGAAACTCGTAGAGCTAGGCACGAATGCCGAGTAAAGTCATGTGCCTATTTCATATTAACTATTGGTTATTCTTCTGACTAATTAGCTAAACCTTATTTTACAATGTACACATATGGAATACAGACATACAAACTTAGAATACCCGTTTAATATTAGTAGGTAATATCAGAAGATTGTGAATGCGATACAGTTACGAAATCAAGTTTGGCAAAATTATGGTGAAAGTCACCCGTCGACTTTGGAATTGTCCTAGTAATAAAATAAATTGATGGATATTTGCCAAAAGTCTTCCATAGAATAGAATGGAAATATTTGATCGAGCGAAACGAGATCTCTAAATCAACTTGGGCAAATCGGCGTATGTATGTTATGTATGTTTGTCCGAGGATAACTTTTGGAAGCGTTGATCCGATCATCGTGAAATTTAATACATAGGTAGGTAGTAATGGCACAATTTTGGTGTGACTAAATGAGCTAAAAATGTTGGTGGGTTGTTGAGATATTGGGGTTTAAGAGGGGTAAATAAAATGAAAATCAGGCTAACTGATCAAATGGGACGTCAAATTGAAGGTATTCATTAGTACATTTAGACTCTGTTTTTATTTTTCGTAATCTCTGTATAGTTTTTGAATTATAAGCCATAATAAAAACTAAACTTTGATAAAATTCACTGGGTACACCAGTGACCCCACAGTGCTGTAATTTAGCATGCGTGTAGCTTAACTGACACAAATATAGGCAAAAGTCTGAAATTCAGAATAACTGCAATTTGTACCCCAAAAAAGAGTAACCAAATAACATGAACTCCCGTTACCTGTAATTTGAATGAAACTGTAGGAGAAGCAACCTGGTATTTATTTCGTGACACTATTTTGATAGTCAATGATTTGATTACAAATAATATGTTTTTGTTTTAATTGGAGACTCGTGGTTCGGTGCGAACCACTAGTTTAATCAAATCAACTGTGAAAAATTTGATAAAATTTACGAAGAAGTTTATAGGAAATGTCATAGAATATTTTATAATAGGTACTTATTGTACAATCGTTATCAAAAGTATTATGCAGATACATTCTTTTTAATATCTCAAGACAGTTTGATTGTAAATGGTCGTCACGTTTTGAAGTTTTCAAAAAACGTCAGTTGCCGATTGAATCCGAATCACACAATGTGATGATAAAATTACGAGGGACTCCCTTTCCCATTACAATTTTAAATGAAGTGTCTTATACATAAACATAGATAATGAACACGCTTATCCGACCAAATGACGGTAATAGGCGTCGTAAAGTAAGGAAAAGGTCAGGGAAGGTCGCCCCTCATTCCCACGACAACGTCGGAAGCCGTATGACAAAAACTGCTGCGATCTATAACTCTTAACTAGTACAGATGGGTAGAAGTGCCATAACAGTAAAAGCTCGGGGTAGATTCCACACATAATTAGTCAAAACAACCTGTGTGAAGCTGTTTTGTTCATGCATTACGGTTTGCGTTTGTATATTTTTGGTACTGTTAATTTTGCTACTTCGTTATTAACTGTACACTTTTTATACTTACTTATGTAATAGACTTAATTTTCTTATTCTGAGATTTTCCTGCAATAAAAATAATATACTGATATAGTAGATGCTGCTCTACCGATAGAACCTGATCGATTAAATTTTTAACACCATTGTATTGACATACGATCTCGATTACTTGTATAATAAATGCATGAATGAATGAAATACTCTTTATTGCACACCAAACAAAAATATAGTAATAATGGAAATAAACAATAAATAAAGGTACAATGGGCGGTCTTATCGCTAAAAGCGATCTCTTCCAGACAACCTTTAAAGTAGAGAAAGAGGTAGATAGAAGTAGAGTCGCTCTTTAAAATTTACAATTTTACAACATTCAACATCATCATCATTATACCAGCCATAGGACGTTCACTGCTAAACGTAGGCCTCCCCATAGATTTCCAGAGTGACCGATCTTGTGCTGCCACCACCCAACGGGTCCCAGCAACCGTCTCGTGACCACGGCCGATGTAACTTGGCCGAAACGTCGAGGTTAGTCAAAATTATGATTTTGATATAAATCTGTGCGCGAAAAGACCTGTCTTAAAAACATGAGTATAGTTCGGGAAAATTTCAAAAGTTCCCTGCAACCTGTTTAACAATATTGAGTGCAATTTATTTACACTCTCTCTCTTCTCATTTTGTAAGAGTGTAGAAATGCACTTTTATCGATGACAGTACACCGCACCTCAACACTTCACACAGGAAGTATGGAGCGTCTTGGAACAGTGAACACTTGTTATAGGGTGAATTATAAGTAGTTTCGAGTTATGTCATGTAATAAAAGATGACTTAGTTTCATGATCTATCTTAACAAAAAAAATTTCAAACGTTCTGTGGTATGTGAAAAATTATGGCCTTTTTTGTAACCACAGGAAATGATATCGAAGTGATGAAAATTAATGACCATGTGCATTATTAGCTGTAAACTAGTATACGAGTACATTATTGTATAGATTTTTTATGAATAACGTGTACACGCGGCTACACATCAAGCTATACAATTCCAGTATAAGCGGACCTCGCATTGTGTAGGCTTTTCATAGAATGAGAGGTCAGCGTATACTGGAACTTATAGCTTGATGTGTGGCCGTGTGTACCTACATAGTTTCCGCACTTAGGTGCGCGTAATGTGTAAGGTATAACTTTGACACAGGTTTTTAGTTATTGGTATTACTATTTTAGTTACTTAAGTAGCTCTACAATTTTCTCTACAATCCCCAGGGCCGCCTCTATGGCTCTATATTTTATTAATTCATTTATTTCGGAACAAGTCCATAGGTACATTAGATCTGATTATACAATTAATTAGAAGTTATACAATAACAAAATACCACACACTTAAAAAAATAACAAAAACCAACATAACTTAAAACATAACTAACAATAAAATAAAAAAAAAATAAGTAAAAATTGTCAAAATTAATATAATATAATATAACTCTATTCAAATCCAAACTCTTGAAAGACTTCATCTCTCTTCCAGATACCTAACAAAATTGTGCATTTTATGTAGGTTATATTTATGTATTTCGTTTATGTATGTGTATTACTATTATTATTAATTGTTGTAAGTTTATTTTATGATACCTAAGTTAAAGTTTAACCTTTAATTTTTCTGGCATTACCACTTTCTCACTACACTAGACAAAGGTAAGCTGGAAGAAAATGCTAATTAGCATTAAGTTCGCCAATGTTATTAGTGCAATAAAGAATTTCCTAATCTATTTTTTTTATGCCCAATAGAGGCAGTGGACAACTACGAGTAAGTACATTTATATTGTTTTTTTTTTTTTTTTTTTCGATTGGACTTATCTCGCTGTTGGCCTCTGAGGCCGTTGCAGCTTAACCGAGCTTTTGGCGAGCGCAGATGGCGCTCAGCCCTTTAATTTTATTTTTGGTGAGGCAACTAGCGCAAGGGCACCACTTAGGTACGAACCTCGGCTTGGGCTGTTGCCGGGACGGGGATAGGAGAGAAACGCCCGGGTACGTGCTTGTACCTCGTATAGGCGGCGACTGAAGGGACTCGTCGACCTCGCCGGCGAGGTCGGTGTATTTGTGGAGTGTTTGCTCTGTCTAATGTGGATGACTCACCCGCATTAGCGGAATTGATTTCGTCATCCGGGTCTCCGAGAACGTGTCTCGGTCGACGGAGGGTTTTTCGGTGCTCGGACGGTTCAGTCGAATAGTCCGGAATGGTATGTACCAAAGGATTCGGATGATTACATTTATATTGGACACTGGCTGGCATTTATATTGGCTCCTTTGGCTCACTTTTCCAGAAACAAGAGTTTTCGAGACGGGTCCAGCTAGGATGGACCGCCTTTAGTAAGTTAGAAGACGTCCTAAAGTCTAAAATCCTTCAATGCCTCAAAACCAGGGTGTTTAACCAATGTGTCCTGCCCATTCTTACTTACGGTTCCGAGACATGGCCGCTCACAAAGGAATACATGCAAAAGATTAGAGTAGCTCAACGGGCAATGCAGCGTGCCATGCTCGGTATATCACTCTTGGACCACATACCCAATGTAGAAATCCGACGTCGCACAAAGGTTGTGGACGTGGGATCGCAGGGCTGAAGTGGAGATGGGCTGGACACTTGGCTAGGAGGGATGACGGGCGTTGGACGAAGGCAATTACAGAGTGGTGGCCAAGGGATGCTCGTAGACCAAGAGGCAGACCACCCGCCCGATGGTCGAATGACATTAAAAGCGTAGCTGGGTGTCAATGGATGAGACTCGCAAGGGACCAGAAAGAATGGCGTAATAAAGAGGAGGCCTATACCCAACAGTTGGTGCAGAGACGGGGTGAGATGATGATGATGATTTTTTTATTGCTACTTCAATTATTTGTTGATAAATGGTAAGGAAGACATTGTAGGATTATCTTATGGTAAGACTTATCTTTATGCAGTTCATCCGTACTGATAAACATGAGAATTTCCCTATGATATATAATCTCTTTCAGTGGTTTCACTCAGGAAATATCGGAACAATGCGTTTGCAGAAATGAGGTGCATATATAGTTTCTCATTTGTGTAGGGTTATGCAATAGAAAGATGAGATTTTATGATTCATCTTAACTGGGGTATGACCGGCTCTTTATAAAATTACATCATTAGAACATGGCGCTGGGTTGTTATTGCATATACTTATGTTAGTTTTTTTTATTATTGAGAATGCTCGTCTGCAAATACTGCAGGTTTTTTTAATAAAATTATGCAACTACTAGCTTCCGCCTACAGCTTCACACGCATGGTTTGAAAATTCAAAGTAGCTTATGTGCTAATCTACGTACATACCAAATTTCATCGAAATCGGTTGAGCCGTTACGACGTAATTGAGTAACAAACAAACAAATAAATTAAAAAAAAAATTGTGGACATTTCACACAAATGTTGCTATCTAGCCCCAAACTAAACAGAGCTTGTACAATGGGAACCAGATAACTGATAGAAAACTTATATACATTTTTTTTGTAAATACATACTTATAATACCTAGTCAGGTCATAAGTATTGTCACACAGTAAAAACTTTTCTTTTAGAATGCTGGCCAGAAAAAAGTTTATTGAATTCGAATTTCGCATTGTTCATGAAAATAAAAATGTATACTTTTTAGAATTTTACTCATTTTTAGATATGGAGTGGACGCTTAAAGAAGACCGTGTTGCTGTTATTGCGTTGCATCGTTGCGGTTACGCGCCAATTCAAATTTTTGACATACTGAAAAATTTGAATATAACCAAAAGATTCATTTATCGCACCATCAAACGATACAATGAAGACTCTAGTGTAGATGACAGGTCAAGAAGTGGTCGCCCTCGGTCTGTTAGGACTCCAGCAGTGATAAAAGCTGTGAAGGCGCGAATTCAAAGAAATCCCAACCGTAAGCAGAAACTGTTGACCCTTCAGATGGGGTTAAGCAGAACCACGGTGAAAAGGGTGTTAAATGAAGACTTAGGGCTTCGGGCATATCGAAGAAAAACAGGACATCGTTTGAATGCTCGTTTAATGGACCTGAGACTGAAGAGATGCCGCGCTTTGTTGAAGCGGTACGCGGGAAAAAAATATCGGGAAATTCTTTTTTCGGATGAAAAATTTTTACCGTAGAAGAGAGCTACAACAAACAAAATGATAAGGTGTACGCACACAGTAGTGAAGAAGCGATCAACCGTATTCCGCGTGTCCAACAAGGTCATTTTCCATCCTCGCTCATGGTATGGTTGGGATTTTCTTATTGGGGCTTAACAGAGGTAAATTTTTGTGAGAAAGGTGTAAAAACGAATGCAGTTGTGTATCAAAATACAGTCCTGACGAACCTTGTGGAACCTGTTTCTCATACCATGTTCAATAACAGGCACTGGGTATTCCAACAAGATTCGGCGCCAGCTCATAGAGCGAAGAGCACACAAAACTGGCTGGCGGCGCGTGAAATCGACTTCATCCGGCACGAAGACTGGCCCTCCTCCAGTCCAGATTTGAATCCGTTAGATTACAAGATATGGCAACACTTGGAGGAAAAGGCGTGCTCAAAGCCTCATCCCAATTTGGGGTCACTCAAGACACCCTTGATTAAGGCAGCCGCCGATATTGACATGGACCTCGTTCGTGCTGCGATAGACGACTGGCCGCGCAGATTGAAGGTCTGTATTCAAAATCACGGAGGTCATTTTGAATAAACTTTAGTGTCATAAGAATCTATGTTTTGTTAAGTTCATTTTGGTATATAAATGGTTACATAATGAATAAACATGTTTCAATTATTTTATATTAAACATGTGACAGAATTTATGACCTGACTAGGTATATAGTGAAACAACCAGACCCGGAACAAATATCTGTAATACCTAAATCATGCGAACATTTGTTCCGCGGGAATAGAACCCGCTACCTCCTGCGTTTCAGCCGGCTATTCGTCCACTGCACCACGGAGGTCGTCAAAATAAATAAACATACAAACTTTCACATTTATAATATTAGTGTGAAGTGTGATGTGATAAAACTAACTGAAAGGTTCCCATGGTAAAATGATCTTACCACAGAAGAGACTTAGAGTTTCAAAGATTTTCAGTAGATCCATTGGATATATACATTTATCTCTGAAACTAGAACCACTAGTTAGGTACCTTTTCTCAACTTGTTTTATAGTTATGGCGGGTTCCTATATCCGTCGGTAACCCGCTACGACTCGTTTCTCCTTGAAAACCTGTCAAAAGTTCGACACTAGTTTGACACTTTATCAAGGAGATACGAGGCGTAGTGGGTTACCGACGGATATAGGAATCCGCGATTAACAACGAAAGAGAGACCATCTTTTAGAAAATAACTATATTTATTTTGTACTACTGTGTCAATTTATAGGATAAATAATCTAATAATTATTGAGTAAGTAAGTGCTTCTTGTAATATATGTTTAGAGAGTCAACCCTTATTCTTTCACTATCTGCCTAGCTGTAGTATCGTGGTCGTTGTGAAGTTGTGCTGTGCGTACGATACCGATTATACAGTATGCATTGATCGAGCTTTCTCTCCGCTATGGAAATGTCATCGGAACAGTATTCTCAGCATTCATGCATATAGGGTTGTCAAGCGCCTACAGTAACACAAACTTATATGTTCAGAGGGCTTAGCCAAGTTACATTCGATTAGTGATGACGCTAGTCGATAAGTACGAAAATGTATGGGATTTGATACATGCTATGTAAATATCACGTGATATATCGACAACAAGCCTATGTAGAAATCGAATCGATTCGGAGCGAATGTAACTTGGCTACGGGCTCAGGTAGACAAAATTTAAACGAATCCCGAAGAACAAAATATTGATACAATGCGGTTGTTTAGTAAACACAAAATAGACAATAGAGGCCACACTTCAATTCGAAATACATACTTGGTAGATCTGTAAACTCTGTTGATACTTTTGACATTAACATCGAATGTCTTGTCAAACTCCTCAAGTAGCGGGCTAGAGGATTTTTTCATATTGCATATTTATTTATTTCAAACATAAAGAACACTTAGTTACGTCAACTTCATTACATAAAAAATGTTAGGAAAACATTTTTTTTTTATTTCAGATAATATGTCATCCATTTTGTTAGTGAACAATAATGCGATCTTAGAACTATGTATGTTAGTAGGCAATTGCAATTAAATTATATATAAAACAAAAACAAAATAACATAATAAAAACAAATAAATAATCATCATCATCATATCAGCCGTAGGACGTCCACTGCTGGACACAAAGGCCTCCCTTATTGATCTCCAGAAACTGCGGTTGGAAGCGGCCTGCATCCAACGCCGACCTACGATTCTTACCAAGTCGTCTGCCCATCTTTTAAGTGGACGTCCTACGCTACGCTTGCCGGTAATAAATAATAATACAATATAATTATTGAGTCACAAGCCGGGCGACTGGCTGGTGTTTCAAATCCCAGCAGCCAATGATGCCGGAATTAAAATTAAAATTATCTGCCACAACGGCCAGCATCCTGTTGGTGCTGCCTCGGACGGGGCTCATCAGGGACGCGGTTCTTTTGCTTTTGATCGCATAAAAGTCGTCAACTCGCGCGTCTGCGAACATACCTGATGCGCTGCAGTACCTCGGTTCGGATTTACCCAACTAATATTTTAATAATACAATAATATTTTAGTTGCGGCGGTATACTGACTTTTTCAGAAGTACATTTCTCTCTGAATAAGGATTTCTAATCAGGCCACCTGCTGCCTGTTTGACCAATTCTTGAACAATTGCACGTCTGGTCGAAGTGACGTGTGATGAGACGAGAGTTGGCGCTTATCTGGGTCTATGCATAACCATTGCAATTCAGCGTGGCAATGCAGCCAGTGTCTTGGAGACACTTCCGCCTGGTAGTGATCTGGAGCAGTTGAGCTATCTATAGATCGTTTGCAACGGCATTTAGATGATTGTTTCTTCTGTATTTTATTGTAAATAAATGTATATTCTTATTGCACACAGCTTCTCAAAGTTGATGAAGATTTTTATGATAGGGTGAACAATTTGGAGATATTAGGTAATGTTTATATTGTCTTATTCTTGTTACCTATGTATAATTTTATTTTGTTAGCAACTATATTATGTCTATGTTCTTTCTTTAATTTTTATTTGTAACTGATTAAAACTTTAGGTATTTTTTTTTAAATATGTTTTTAAGCACCTGCTAAGTGAAAACTTAGTTGCTTAAGAAGCCGGCGAACCCCGAGCGCAACTTCAATTCGGCCGCGTCAAAAACTTCGGCCTGAATATCGCTATCCCTGTTTAGTGACGAAGTTTAGCTACGCAGAGCGACAGTGATAGCAATAGAACGATTCTAAATTTGATTAGATTTTGACCGTGTTCCGTAATACCAAAAATGATGACTTAAAACTTGTTGTATTTTTCTCATTGTGTTGTTATTCTGTAACTAGACGATATAATCTATGTTCATATGACTAGGATACGTAAGATGTTGTTTTTTTTAATACGAAACAATTAGGTTGAAAACAGGTCTTTTATGACGTAAAAACATGCAGAATGCGATACGCTTCTATTTCATTTTAAGTAAGTATTTAGATCTAATATATAGTTGGGAACCTAGATAAATACTTTTTAAAAAATAAATAATACCTTATTAGGGTAGAAATATGCTCCAATTAGAAATGATCTTGGTAGTACGTGTTGTACGGGCGATTCCCCTCCGGTCTCCCCTTAATATGTTGTCTAATGGCGGGTTCCTATATCCGTCGGTAACCAACTACGCCTCGTATCTCCTTGAAAATGTGTCAAACTAGTGTCAAACTTTTGACAGGTTTTCAAGGAGAAACGAGTCGTAGCTGGTAACCGACGGATATAGGAACCCGGCATAACTCAATTCAGTGTTGTATATGCCTATAATAAGCATACGTATCGGTTCTAGATATCTTATGTTAAAATTTCATGCTTGTGTATAAATTTGTATGCTATTAGCGTTCCTATTTGTCAATAAATAAATATATATTGGTCTTAAACACTTTCTAACCTTGGTATTTTTTTTATATATTTATTGTAGCCAAGCGCTTGACCACTACCTCACCTGGTAGTGGTCACTTGAAGACACTACCTCACTTGAAGACTCCGAGATTATTGTATTGTATTCATTTATTTCAGACAATTCACAATCCATAATCACAATCACAAATCACAATAAAATTATTTAAATTAAATTATATTATAAAAATTAAAATGAAATCATATCAAATTAAATTAAACCAAAAAAAAATAATTTAAATTTTGTACAATTAATCAAATTAAATCAATATTTAACAATTATTAAAAATTTATAAATTAAAATTTAAAATTATGATAAAAAGATTATCGTGGTTCGGAAAAACATCCGCCGAAAGTGAGTTCCACTCCTTGATATTGAATAATATAAGTAAAAATAGACGTGATTACTTCAAAATCTTCGAATATCATGATCTTATCACCAGGTTTGGCCACTAGCTCATATGGACTTGCTTATCTGAACTCTAGGAAAACAGAGCATTTGTGAGTAGCAGCCCTACACTGGCTTTCTCGAGGTGAATCAGAATGCTTGTCCATTGTTGTGCTTCGGATCTTTCGTATTAGTATACACTAGGTGGAATTTTTAATTTAATTACTGCATGTACTGGCAAGGACCATCTCTCTGAGCACGGTGAAGAACGAAATTCGTCTAATACATTTTTTTTTAGATTAATATTAGCATTCGACCCTCCTCTTTCGTATAAACCTTAAGGTGGGTGTATAGACCAATAGCTTTGAGGATTCGGGCAGAGTCAAAATTTTTCCCCGCGCCAACCGCATACCCCCGCTACATTTTTACATTACATTTCGGCAGCAAGCTCACGCAAATATTGTCCTTTTTTCGTGGCATGGTAACCTTTTTACAATTCTATAAACACTTTTATTTTATGTCACGTTCCTAGAAAATAATTATGATAGTTTCGTAGGATCACGAGCAGCATAGGTCCATCTTCCAGGAAAGCATGAGCGGCACTGACGGCTCGTCCGTCCCTCGCACCGCGCAAGGGCCCCGCAGATACTCGGAAGTTAAAGTCGTAAGCGCCAAATAGATTTTTTCTAATTAAAAGAATACTGTTCAAGTAATCAAAAATTTATTTTGGCGAATCTGTTACCCTTCTTTTGCTTTATTTTTTAATATAAAAATCAAGTCAGTAATTCATTTTGATTCGGAGAAGAAGGCAAACATCATCATACATCATATGTATCAAAATTGAGATATTTTCGATGTTTATTTTTTTCATTAAACACATGCAACTAATCAAAAAACTAGCTTGGCGCTTTTGTACAGAATGAAATAGAATATTAGGTGTAGGAGTCTAAGAATCCTAGGTTTCATATTTGAACAACAGTAGGATCTCAAAGATCATGAAAATGTTGATTTTTTCGAAAGATCAGCCTTAACTATCTCAAATCTCACGCCCCTCCTTGCGCGCAATAAGCTTAAAAAGCGTACAAAGCTTTCTCTTCACGTATTTATCACACAACCTGTTATGTTTTGTACGACATTAAATTAAAACACATATCCAGAATCGAATTTACAGATTTTAGAGGTGGGTTAAATTAAATACCAGTAGCTTCAACATCTACGGGGATCCTGGAAAGCTGCTGCCACCAACCCAAAGTCCTACTCCGTTACTTCAAGGAGTTAGGATGGCTGGGGTCAGGTTAGAAGGGGGTGTAATGCACAATACACCCCAATTCCCTGGAACCTTTTTTTTTATTCGAATAGACTTATCTCGCTGTTGGCCTCTGAGACCGTTGCAGCTTAACCGAGCTTTTGGCGAGCGCAGAAGGTGCTCAGCCCTGTAAGTTTTGATGAGGCAACTAGCGCAAGGGCACCACTTAGGAACGAACCTCGGCTTGGGCTGTTGCCAGAACGGGGATAGGAGAGAAACGCCCGGGTACGTGCTTGTACCTCGTATAGGGACTCGTCGACCTCGCCGGCGAGGTCGGTGTATTTGTGAAGTGTTTGCTCTATCTAATGCGGATGACTCTTCCGCATTAGCGGAGGTGATTTCGTCATCCGGGTCTCCGAGAACGTGTCTCGGACGACGGAGGGTTTAATTCCCTGGAACCCTGACGTCAGTGTCGTCTGTGCAGATCTTTTATTTCTCAGTAGCATGAATATTAGTCCAGTTTCTAATTTAACATCTAAGTATTTAGTGTTAAGTAATTAACTAAGTTATTTAATGTTATTTTGTTATAATTGTTATTTAAAATACTTTTTTGTCTATCCGTCGGCAAAGAGCACTAATGTGCAAGATTTCAAGAAGATGTGGTAAGAAAACACCTCTGGACGAAATAATAAAAAACAATAATAATATAACGTTCTGTACTTGAATTGGCATTAAAATGTTCTATTACCTAAACAAAAGATTTAATACAAAAACCTTATTGCCACTGAGTAAATAAGCGGCGAAAACATGGAAATATGCCGATTTAGGAATCAACCCTCTTAACAACTTATAACATATTTTTTAAACAATAAATTGGCGGCGCCTATGAGACAATGCCGCTTAGTCAGTACCAGTATTTTTAGGACCTAATAATTATGCCACACTCTTTATTCTCAAACTTTATTCTCCGTATTGATTCCCGAACTCGTATAGAAACCTAAAACAAATAAATACCACATACCATTAGCATCTGGTATATATCAACGGATAAACCAATTAAAAGCCAATAACTGGCCGATAGTGGTCACTCTACAACGCCCACATCCGCTATACTATAGTAGTTGTTTATTGCTTAGCGCTTATTCAAAATCGTTGTGATACACACGGCTACACATCAAGCTATACATTCCAGTATAAACTGACCTCGCATTGTGTAGGCTTTTCGTAGAATGAGAGGTCAGCTTATACTGGATAAGTATAGCTTGATGTATAGCCGTGTGTACAACCGGTTTATTATAGCGGATGTTATGTAGATGATACTTGGTTTCTGTTGCTATTGCCTGGTGTACACGGTCTAGCCACTACACTAATAACTTGCATTATTTTAAAAATATAACGACTTCCCTAGCACTGTGGGCGAATTGCCGGCTGAGACACAGGAATGGGTTCTATTCCCACCGCGCTATTTCCACCCAAATGTTTGCATAATTTACAGATATATGTACTGCCACACACTTGCCGTGGGGCGCCGGCAATAGAATGTTGCCCCTCCGCTCTTGCCCGTGGATGCAGTAGGAGTCTGCTAAGGGATACCTCCGAAAGATGGGCAGCAGCGTCTTTTCGTGATTTCAATACCTATACTGCGCTCGCCAACCCGCCTGCCAAGCGTGGCGAGTATGGCAACAACCCCCTCATGGATTTACAACATAAAACCAGGCCCCGTGTCCCCGGCGGCCCCGCTAATCCTGACTACGGTAGCAGTCACGGTAACGGCGAGGCCAGGGGTGCTAAGAATCCCCGGGAGACGATCGGCTACCAAACCCTACGACGACCACTGGCCCTGGTAACACACAACATCCGCACTTTGAGGACAGACGAAAAGATTGTTGAGCTGGAAGAAGAAATTAGTAGATTACACGGTGACATTTTGGGGTTATCAGAAGTCCGTAGAGAGGGCAAGGACACGATATCCCTTAAGTCTGGTAACCTACTATACTACCGGGAGGGCGACCAACAGTCCCAAGGTGGTGTTGGGTTTCTCGTTCACAAGTCACTCATCAACAACATTATCACCATCGACAGTGTGTCGAGCAGGGTCGCGTACCTGACACTCAGAATATCTAAGCAATATTCGCTGAAGGTCGTTCAGGTATGTATATGCGCCGACCTCTTCACACCCAGATGAAGAAGTAGAGTCTATGTATGAGGACATCAGTAGAGCCATACATACGAACAAAACTTACTTTATTGTTGTTATGGGGGGCTTCAATTCAAAGCTAGGCATGAGAAGCGATGATGAGTTGAGAGTGGGGCAATTTGGATATGGGCAACGGAACCCCAGGGGACAGAGGCTGGCCGATTTTCTGGAGAAAGAAGGACTTGCGGCACGATATTCGTACCTTTAATACATCTCGTATTAAAGATACGATAGAGCAGAATAAAGGCTCCAAAGTGTTCGCGAGAGATAATTCTATTGGGCAGAGCCGCATGACGAAGCTGAAGAGGGAAGATGGCAGCATAACGTCAAGTAAAGCGGAAGTGTTAAGGGAAGTCGAAAGGTTCTATGGACGGCTCTACGATTCGGTCACTAAACCTGTTTGCAGTGCGGCCAACGACCCAAGAGCCAAACTGACCCGACATTATACCGAAGATATTCCGGACATCAGCCTGTATGAGATCAGGATGGCCTTGAAACAGCTTAAGAACGACAAGGCGCCGGGTGATGACGGAATCACTTCAGAGCTTCTGAAAGCGGGTGGATCACCGGTACTTTAAGTCCTTCAGAAGCTCTTTAATTTCGCCTTGCTTGAAGGTACGACGCCAAAAGCATGGAACGGGGGCGTGGTGGTTCTGTTCTTCAAGAAAGGTGACAACACCTTGCTTAAGAATTACAGACCCATCTCGCTTTTGAGCCATGTTTATAAGCTGTTTTCGAGGGTCATCGCGAACCGTCTCGAACGCAGGTTTGATGACTTCCAGCCTCCCGAACAAGCCGGGTTCCGTAAAGGCTACAGTACCATAGACCACATACATACGCTGCGGCAAGTCATACAGAAGACCGAAGAGTATAACTTGCCGCTATGTAAAATATTTTTACTCGTCCTTTTTACTTCATAACCTTGAAATGTCTACTACTGTAGAACTCAAGACTTCAATTCACGAGATTTCATTAGGAAGGACACGCCATTTTAGCTTGTGTATTGTCAACTTACCAGCTTGATACTAATTGATTTACCAGTTTAGATCGTGTGAATCAACGTAATACTGGAGTATTGAGATGAAAACAGCAAAACGTGTTTTAATTACATTTGCACATTTTTTTTTATATATTATAGGCTTGCGTTTGACCACGATCTCGCTTGATGGTAAGCGATGATACAGTCTACGATGGTACACGCTTGCCTAGAAGAAACCTATTCACTCGCGACTTAAAGATACCCATGTTGTAGCTATCAGGAAACACAGACTCTGGTAAGGCGTTCGTCTCTTTGGCGGATAAATTATGTTTTACCTCTATAGCACTCTAGCTGGAGATAGCTCATAGTTTTTATATTTTATATGTTTACTAGTTGACCCGCCGACCTTCGTACCGCCTTAACATGCATATAACGCGGGCTGTCAATATACGTCACCCTGGTAGAATTGTCAATTGTTGTCCCCGGCCATCATTTTACAACCATACTTAACCATAGACAAAATTACGTTTAGCTGTCATTTGCGTTTTGTTATTCCATGTCAGATGCGTTTCTGTTATACCACGTTTTATAGTGGCTTGTATTCTGTTTGACGTTTTATGTCACGTCACACGGGAACGCGGTCGAACGGGATAAAAAGTATCCTATGCCCGTTTCCTGGTTCTAGGCTACCTCCCCACCAATTTTCAGCCAAATCGGTTCAGCCGTTCTTGAGTTATAAATAGTGTAACTAACACGACTTTCTTTTATAAATATATATATAGATTTAATAAATTATTCGTTTTTAACCGCCGGCTATTATCAAAATAAGCTAGCTTCCTCACAGTTTGTTTGCTGCCAGGTTTTTTGTTTTTACTCATCATCATCAACCTATAAGTCTACTGCTGGACGTAGGTCTCTCCCAGGGTGCGCCATTGAGACCGATCCTCAGCACTTCTCAATCCATGCTATCCATCCTTGGTTTTACAATCACACTAATATTATCAATGCGAAAGTTTGGATGTTTGTTTATTTATTTGTTTGTTACTCAATCACGTCATAACGACTGAACTGATTTCGATGAAATTTGGTATGTACGTAGAATATAACCTGGATGCAGAATATAACATATGCTACTTTTTTTGATCGACAAACCACGCGTGCGAAGCTACGGGCGGAAGCTAGTTTTTTCATATATTTATTTTTGATGTATCATTACATTGTTTTCTTTTCTGTTCTACCAATAGCAATTTCTTTAATGTACTGAGTTCTGTGTGTGTACCATTTATTACCGCAATGCAGTGTAATGAAAAGTTACATGACATATTTACTCTAAAACATGTCCAGCATATTTGTTTTCAAAGGTCTTTATTAACAGAAATTCATAAATAACAAAATATCGCTAAACACAGTCTAGGTATTTACCTTTGACCTTTGAAAACAAACATACTGGACATGTTTTAGAGTAAATATGTCAAAACATGTACAGTATGTTTGTTGGCAGTTGGCAAAACACTTGGCAGATCCTCTAAAATTATAATACCTACACAATTACTGACGCCAATTTCAATGTTGACCAATGAGTTTGCATGACAAAAAAGAAGGCCTAAACTTCAGCCAACAATAAGTTATCTATCGGTCAGAGGTTGTACACTACTGTCTTTTTTTAAAGAAACAGATGCAGTAAATTCTTTCCCCAACAGTACATGAGCATCATAACTATAATGATAGTCACGCGATGTTCATCATGGCACCTCACTTACCTTACGCAATACCGTTGGCTCGTGGTGAGGCAAAAAGCAGCCTAACTGTGTACTGCTCCATCGATTTTCTCGTAGATTCTAGAAAGAAATAAAGTGGATTTGGATAATATATTTTGAAAGGCTTCTTCGGATAAATTGCTAACACTTATTGTATAATCGATTCTAAGTCAGTTCGCATTAGTTAGTGATCGACACTCGGACTGGTGTGTGAGTAGGCTGACAAAATCCCCTTACATTAATGGGGGCACCTATGTACTACCGCGCATTACGAGTATAATGATTTGGTGTAACAGTAATAAATAAACAGTAATCTAAGTACTATAAATTATATAGTACGACCACCGTGGCGCAGTGGGCGTATAGCCGGCTGAGACGCAGGAGGTAGCGGGTTCAATTCCCGCCGCGGAACAAATGTTTGCATGATCTACAAATATTTGTTCCGGGTCTGGATGTTTTTCTATATAGGTATTGTAAGTAGGTATGTATTTACAAAAAAAAAGTTCTAATATAGGTATTATATCAGTTATCTGATACCCATAGTACGAGTACAAGCTCTGCTTAGTTTGACGCTGTGTGAAATGTCCACTAATATTTATTTATTTATCAATAATCAAGCAATTTTATATGATTATCAAATAAAAATGTGTCAAGGGGATTATGAGTCTTCTCGGTTCAAAATCCTGATTTTCGTCTACAACGTGGAAAGAGAGACCAAAAGTTTCAAAATCGCCCTTAAAGTGGAACTCCCAATGTGCGTTCGTGAGGCTACCCATGGGTCCCGCCTGAAAACCAGCGCCGGTGGTTGGCAGCAAGCAATACGCTGAGACGAAGGTGCTTGGCCCACACAGCACGGAAGACCATATAAACTAGGTACTCGCCTACCTGTGTCCTCAATCTTTATCTTGTGTGTTTCCTGTGTTTCTTTATATAATTTTTATTTTAATCATTTATAATCTTTATGTATAAATAATAAATAAATATTGCTAGACATTTCACACAGCGCTATCTAGCCCCAAACTAAGCAGAGCTTGTGTTATGGAAACCAGATAACTGACAGAATAGGAATGTTGGTAGTGTTCTGAATGGTCTGTCCTGTGTGTGTGTGTCAGATGTATTTTCTTTCTTTCTTTTTTCTGTTAATGTGGATTATGACTTTATCTGATTAAAACAAAGTAAGTAATTCTTTAAATTAAGGTGATATGTAAAAAAAATTTGAGCCGCTAAGTAACTGTCGTATTCAATAACTAAAAATAGTACTGATTTCATATTTAAGCAATATTTACTTGAGGATTTAAACTACATAAATGAAAGTCAGAAACGCAATTGGTGAAACTTTTCTCGATACAATTATTTGTCAAAATCGGCTCTTCTAAACACTAATATCGTTCATTCTCCTACTCTAGAAAAGATTTAAAGTATTTTTTACATAGTTATGTAGGTAATTATGGTACCTAAATTAATGTAAAAGCATTTTTTTTTTCATTTTTTGGTTCTCTTGCAATTCGATGTTTTATCTTTTGTCACTTACGTCATTTACTCCTGCGACAATGCGACGCGGCTATGGTACATGTTTGTCTCGTTCTTCACCTAAGCAAGTAAATAGCACTGTCACTTTCTTGCATATCCGGATGCTCCGCCCAATCGTCACCGAAATTAAATTTGTATATCGTCTTAATCAACTATAATCTGTAGTAAAGTAAAGCCAGGTGATTTGATTACACTTTCCTGCAATAAAATTCATAAAAGATTCGAATTCTTCGTGGTTAGTAAAACGACTCTTTTAACCTGTATTCAAGAGCATTGCACCTTTTTATTTGAGCGGTTAAACTGTAAGACAAGTGTTTAGTAACGGCCACGAATAAATCAGTCTGGTAAACCACGGTATATTAAAATTCCTTCGTTTCATCAGCCCCACCTGAACAAACACTATTGTCTTTCATTAAATAACTCGCTGGATGAATGTTTGCGTGGATGTTTGTGTCAGGTATGTTTCATTCATTATCAATGAATTGAATTGAACAGGTCTTTTGAATTCAAGAATTTTCTATGGTTCTCCATCCATTAAATACAATACCGACCGACAGTGCCGGCCGACCTCTGTGGCGTGGCGGGAGAGTTGACTAAGACGCAAGAGACGATAAGGGTTCGATTCCCAGTGCGGTAAAAATGTTTGCAGATCTAACAAACTAGTCCGGGTCTGGGTGATATGGTACCTATACTTCTTCTTCTTCCTACCCTTTTCCCACATTACGTGGGGTCGGCACAACATATATTTTTCATTCATACCTCTCTATCAGCCGTCATCTCCGTTGTCACTTCTTTCTTATCCATATCATTCTTCACACAGTACGGTACCTATACTACCTATCTTAAAACCATCGAACTCTCCATACATCGTAGCACAGAGTAATATTAACACAGGTATGTAATAAGTACAAATACTAATAAATCATCTGAGCCATCTAACAAGAAGACTAAAAGGAATCACACAGAAGAAAAACAATAAAGACGTAGAAACAACATTAACATCCACTTTGTAATAATCTTATCTGAAAGCAAGCAGTAGAAATAATATCAGTTGGCACTAATTAGTAAAGCACTTCCACGCGGCATGCCAACTGCGTATGAGGTAATTATTTCCTCATCGTACACTCCTAGTCCCATTAGGCGAACTGTCACTGACTTTCTGTCACAATTCTACAAGTACCGCAAGCACACTTAAACAGTCAGTAATTTCAACCATTTTAAAAATACGGGGAATAATGACGTAAATTGGTGATTCGGTGGTACACACGGCTACACATCAAGCTATACTTTTCCAGTATAAGCTGACATCTCATTCTACGAAAAGCCTACACAATGCGAGGTCAGCTTATTTTGGAACATATAGCTTGATGTGTAACCGTGTGTATGACTGATTGTGATTATTCAATTTAATTCGTGGACCTTTAACAGGGTATTTACAAGGTAAGTGCGATCCACTCCGCGCTACATCTCGCACAGCACTAATCACAAAAGTTTTCTTAGGTATCGTATTTGTATCCTTTATTGTCGTTTCATCACCGTATCAGCTATTTTCTTAAATCCTTGTGTTATACTGTTTGACCTTTCTAACTAAACCACTGGAGTTTTAGTTGTGACATTTCTCAGCTATCCTTGCATGTCTTTTCTCAAAAGACTCTCTGTTGAGTTGCTGACCTCCATTTTCTATTCAGCACTCAACCTTAGTAAATAGTTTCTAGTCCCGAAAGTAAATGGGATATTATAGACGAATCGGCGATGCAATGCCAATGTGGTGCCTAGCTCCAAACAATGGAACACGTCCTTGAATGCCCATCCTGCCCTACCACCTGCACGATAGGGCAACTGATGACCTGATCCGACGCTGCCATCAACCTGGCGACGTACTGGTCAAAATGGCTATAGTATTGAGGCATCGACACGAAAGATGAAGTCCCGAAAGTGAATTTTGTGGTCACTATTATTCTCATTACGGCCTAGATTGTTACCACAAACGACTCTGATTTCTAGAATTGTTCTTTCGAAGTTTTCATGTCTCTGGCAGTTAGCATTATTCCATTTTATTTTTGACCCTGAATTCTTGAACTTTGATACGTATTACTTTTTGATGGCATCGATTATGAACCAGTTCATTTTATTAAAGGGTTTTTTTCCCTCCTGGCTTTGGTATTCCAAGCAATTGTACGGCGATATGAGTCATGCAAAATTTTATTTTAAGTATCTCTTAATTTAATCATAATAAATCAATGATAGAATACGAAGTGTTTTTTTAACAATTATTTTCTTCAAATGAATAGATTCCAGTTATATACTTATCAAAGAACTGCACCTAATATTTATCTGATATTATCTAGATGTTGTTACCTACATCGTGATTGGCAGCTCGTTGGTTTAATACTATCTTTCGGTTAATCTTATCTGGTTTTCTTCCCACAGATCATGCAATTTTATGGAGTTGTATAAGGATCGTCTCTTGAACCATTATTATTTAGTTGATTCATTTCTGTAATTCAAATGTAAGCTTTCCTTACATAAGTATTTTTATTTTTATAGTGTTAACCGAACACTTACGGGAAATTCCAATATGTTTAAAACCATCTCAATAATTTTGGAGATGGTTTCAAAAGTCTTGGAATTTCCCTAAATTATTGAATTTAAGAAGATGTCGTTCATTATTTTGTCAGTTTTAAGCTTTTGCTTTAATTTTTTTCAAATAAAACAATTTTTTGTTTTGAAACAGTCGCTGACGTCATTCAAAACATTAATCTATCCTAATTATAAATTCAAACGTGTCTATCACGATTATTTTATCGGTACACATCGAAGCACCAATCGATGCTTGGCCACATTGTTTAGACACTGGTTAGACAGCGTGTTATAAACAGTTAGATAGTTTTGCTCTTCTATCCAAATGATGTGCTGTGATGTGAGCTGTCGCATGTTCGCTGTAAAAAATTGAATATTCGTTGACGTTATGCATATTGAAAAATAAGTTTGTTTTTCCGGCAAAATAACAAATACGAAATATGATATCATCACAGCCGAGAATAAAATTCCAACGCGTACCTAACCTATAAAAAAAATTGTTTATTTAGGTTACTTGTAAGTTAATAAATAGTTTACAATTAGGGTTAGGTTAAATTTGGAAGGAGTTAAATGGAGCTTTGGCAAGGAGGAAAGATGGAAGATGGACGAGGGCAGCAGCCGCAAGAAGGGCGCAGATAAGTTGGCAGACCACAAGCCAGGTGGTCGGACGACATCGCGAGAGTTGCGGGAAGGCAATGGAAGGCGCAGGACCGGAGAGAATGGCGTGATAACGAGAAGGCCTATACCCAGCAGTGGGTGGATGTGGGCTGAGATGATGATTTTGATGATGATGTCCTTTTATGCAAAAATAATGCTTGTATTAACGGATACCGTTCTTCTATAGCCATGCATCTATGTAAACTGATTAATAGGTAAAGTACATATAGGTATTTCCATAAAGAAACAATATTTTATGGTAATATCAAAACATATGTTGTACTTGTAAATAGATTATTACTGTGTGATATGGGAAAGTTTTCTTCGACGTATTTCCACGTTAGGTTTGTGATTAAGGAGGATAACTAACGATAAACGCAAAAAAAACCTTCACACGAACGATGAATGAACGAGTGCAGACCTTGATCTTACGATGACGTACTCGGTATCTACTCAAACGTGCCAAATCTATTGCATTCTTGTTACCCCACTATTATCCACTCATGTGACTCAGAAATAGGCGACGCTTAGTAAAAAACATTGAAAAGTGTTTAGTTTTGTTTAGTACGAGTAGCAATGATCTAGTCATTAACAGGAATTTCTGCCTCGGTTTAAGCTCCATTTAACTCTTTGGTGTCGTTATTAGTGACCCCGACTTTGGATCCTAACATCGTATGGAGATGATCAATAATGCTTTTCTACTCTTGGTGAGCACTGCAAGTAAGATCATGTGTATATCTTCTTCTTCTTCCTGCCCTTTTTCCAGATTACGCGGGGTCAGCAGAACAAGTATGAAAATAATAATATTAATAATATATAAATAAATATAGCTGGACATTACACACAGCGATATCTAGCCGCAAACTAAGCAGTGCTTGTATTATGCGAACCAGATAACAGATAGAATACTTATATATTTTTTTTTGTAAATACATACTTATAATATTACTTATAGCCCGACGGATTAGCACGTTGAAGTGGCAATGGGCAGGCCATATAGCGCGCAGAACAGACGGTCGATGGGGCCGGAAGGTTCTCGAGTGGAGGCCACGGACCGGCAAGCGCAGCGTAGGACGTCCACCTATAAGATGGGCAAACGATTTGGTAAGAATTGCAGGTCGGCGTTGGATACAGGCAGCTTCCAACCGCAGTTCCTGGAGATCAATGAGGGAGGCTTTTGTCCAGCAGTGGACGTCCTACGGCTGATATGATGATGATGACACTTATAATATATAGACAAACATCCAGACCTTGAACAAATACCTATCTGTAGATAATGCAAACATTTGTTCCGCGGCGGGAATCGAACCCGCTACCTCCTGCGTCTCAGCCGGCTATGCGCCCACTGCGCCACGGAGTCATTCCTCCTCCACATCTCTCTATCAGCCGTCATACCGCGTTTCCCCCGAAACAAAATGGCTTTATACAATAAAAGTGTAATCTGCATGGTTGTGCGTTTGTACAATCATCTGCCAAAGAGTGTGCTGGATGCTCGTAGCTTAAATTTATTTAAGCTGAAATTGAAAAAGCTATTAATAGAAAAAGCATACTATAGTGTTAATGATTACCTAGAGCCGATGACAATTTTGATTGACTAATTATAATTTTATTTTTTATTTTAAGTTTGACAATTATTGTTAATACTTTTTAATTGTTTTAAATTTCATATGAGGTAAGAGCTGCAAAAAATAATTGGTTATTATTGTAAATAAATAACCCTGACATTGTGCTTAGATGCAGAAACGTTATAATAAAATGTATGTGTAAAGATTGCATGCGTTAAACGCTGAATATGGCTGTGCCTACACAACTACTGTACAACACCTTGTTATTAGTAATAACTGTTATTGGTTACTGTCGGCAAACCATTGAATAGGAGTGGTGCAGAAAGAGACAAATAGGTGCGTCGCTCCGACAGAAACACCCCTATTGTTTTCGTTGTCGGCGTATGCGGCTATATCACGAGTTTCAACAAAGCGGCAACGTGTTGCTGATGTAAAATTTACAACGTCGCTCGGCCGCTTATTGGCTTACATAAACCATTTTTTATACTTATTGATAAAAATAATTATCCCGGATAAATCCGGAAAATTCCGGAGGATTAGTCGGAATCTAATGGAATATCCATATTAACATCAATGTTTGCGGTTAATGAACCTAAATAGCTCTACCTACTCCGACCAGTGGTTATTACCCATATAACGCAATAATTACAATTTGATTTGATTTATACGTTGTCACTTCCTTCCTACCCATATCATTCTTCACACAGTCCATCCATCTTCTTCGTTTATATCTCTCGCACAAATTTTTTCATCAATTTTTGTCTTTCTGGTTTTAAAACATTAGCCTATAACATAGTTACTACGTTAGTCATTAGTTACTAATGACTCTAGAAATGTTCCTAAGTAGAGCATTCTGTTTAGTAAATTATTGTGCTGTTTCGATGAATTAGGAACGTTGACCTAGAATTTCATGAATAAATATTTAACCTGACCTATAATAGTACGAATAAGCTGTAGATTTGTTGCCCTACAAAACAGTAAGGTTAATGTAGGACTTGCTGTCGATCCGGACAAAATATATTGGGACGCAATGTCCCAATTGACACTTTTGATTTTAATATTTTTGTTACTGTCGATTCGAACACCATTAAAAATAGCTGCATTGTACAGTCAGTTAAAAAACAGGTTTTTACCGAGGCGCGGTGGCGGCACAGCAAGATGACAAAATAGATGCATAGCAAGGTCACACTTTCTCTATCTCTTTATTTGAGATATTTTTAAGTGATCACTGATCATTATACTATAGATGCCTAAGTATACAAGATGTTGATATATACAAAATATACGCTATGAATGAAACTTGTGGTTTTTTTAACATTAATGTAAGTCACCACACGCTCGCAAAGCAATTTGATTAGCTTTATCACACTATATTATATTTTGCTTAAACATTTTATTACCTGACTGTACTCAACAGCTTCAATAATTTGATGGAGTCCGAATCGACAGTAAAAAAATATTAAAATCAAAAGTGTCAATTGGGACAATGCGTCCTAATAAATTTTATCCGTATCGTCAGCAACTCTAATATAGTTAGGGGCTTGCGTGACAAAATTCACCCATCACAAACCTAAACTTGGTCGGACAGGTCGATGCACTAAAACAACCTTAAAACCTTATCTGGAGCAAAACAATTAACGAATCAAGAATCGAATTGAATCAACGCACGATAATTGAATCGGAACATAGAACTTGGCATTAAATCGCTTTTCAAATACATAGATACCATTTTGTAAAGTGAGGAAATGCATTGATTTAAAAGTGACAGGAAACTATTATTATTCATAAATTTTATGGGCGGAAATAGAGTTTTTTAATATATGTATCCGAATTTTCGTAATTACTTAATTGTATTTATTAATGAAGTAAAGCTTCTTTACGCACGCTTGACTTGGGGAGTAAGCTGGTGAATGTTACGAAAAGTGCGAACGGAAGTTGAGAGGGAGATATAAGTTAGTGAAGATAGAAAGAGAGAGAGTTACGTTTCGTATATTACTGTAGGAGTATATTACAAGAGAGAGAGGTGCGCGCGCACATTTTCTTTCTCTCTTCCTCTCATAGCCAGTGCATGAAATATATAGTATATATCTCAGTCAGTAAAGTCAGGCCATTTTATTAGGTAACATTTGACGTCTGTCAGTTCGGTACAACTCGTACCGAACTCGTACTCGTATCGGTCATTATTACAATAAATATGTAATCGTAATTGAAAAAAGTTAAGCAATTGTGCAGTTCTAACAAAACGAAACAATATATTATTTTATGCCCGTCGTTACAAGGTTAACGTTGTTGAATTTTGATGAATTGTCAAATGTTACCTATTAAAATGGCCTGACTTTATAGTTCGTTTGATTATTTTTCGTAATTTCATTTCGTTCTTGAACAACTTTATAAATTAATACTTTGAAAAAGAAGTTTTACTTCAGTCGTGTGGTCTAAAACACACTCGTTTTTGCCTATTAGCTTTTGGATCAAATAAGAGGAAGACGAGGCAATAGTAAGATGCAACTTTAAAAGACCCTTCATCGTGGTATTTTATTAATGGGGTCTACTTCCAGTAACAGACGATCATCGGCCGATGATGATGCCAATATTTTAAAACGCCATAATCTGTAATGGTTGCTGCTTTCTTGTAGGAAACTGAGATTTAGTAAAATTTATTGCATGTTTTGTGTTATTTATACCAATATTATAAAGAGGAAAGATTTGTATTTTTGTGTGTATGTTTGTAATGAATAAACTCAAAAACTACTGGTCCGATTTCAAAAATTCTTTCACCATTGGAAAGCTACATTTACCCTGAGTGACATAGGCTGTATTTATTGCTAGAAAATATTAGGGATCCTTACTAAAACTAAGAGTAACGTAACCCAAGGTGTAAAAAAGTGCCCTAAAATGTTTTTCGTAGCATGCGCTGCGTAAACTATTGATGATAGAACAAAAGTATTTTCTACAATATTAAAGAACATACATCTACAAAACTTCAAAGATACAAAAATCTACAAAAAGATTTGTTTGTTTGTATTGAACAGGCTCCGAAACTACTGGACCGATTTAAAAAATTCTTTCACTGTTGGGAAGCTACACTATCTTCGGGTGACACAGGCTACTTTTTACCCAACTGCGGAGAAGGAGGGTAATGTTTTTATTAAAAAACTACGCGTGCGAAGCTGCGGATTGGTCAGCTGGTATTACATAAAGTAATAACATAGTTAATACCGGTTTAAGAATATAAACTTAATTATTCATCCGCTATGAATTTCAAAATATTATCACATTTTATAATCGAGCTTATTCACGAGCACGAAGTGTGTCTGAGCAATAAGGAGAGCATTTCTTGGTGCCGTAGAAATAAACTCGCATTACGTGCTTCCTAGAAAGTTACGAAAGCGTTCTTGTTTAATAAGTACTTATATTATTTACTGGTGTTAGAAAATTAAGGGAAATCTAAACGTAATGTCCACCATTTAGACTCGTGCTTAATCTTATAGAAGACTTTATTCTAATTTTTTTTTTAATTACTTATATGGCAAACGAGCATGCAGTCCACCAGATGTTAAGTGGCTACTGCAGCCCATGGATATCCACATAGAATTCAACACAAGCTATTATGTTGTCTTGATCTCTATGTGGATACGTTGCCATACTATAGGACTTAGCTGATATGCCTATGTGCCAGTAATTACAGGAACATACCATTACCATCTAACCGGAACACAGCAGCACAAGTACTGCTATTTGGCGGCAGATAAAGGTAAGACGGTGGTGCCCACTTCCTCGAGCCTGTTCACAAAAGCTCACTAATTGGGAACTTAACCAAATTAAAAGACCGAAAGTAAAGTCTTTTATTATTGTCCTGACTAAATTCGTCCAAATCTGAAGCTACAATCACATTAGTAACAAACAGCGCAACCAGACGAACCGTCGCCGCCCGATATAGAGTATGTATCTATACTGGCTATTTCGTATTGAGTGATATACGGCGTCCAGAATTGGATCAGTGCCAACTGATCAAATAGTTGAGACAGATAGACCCTAATGTAATGAACTTGGTAAACAAGTGGATAAAATAACACTACAGACAAATGTGACTAGTGGGTGCAGTGAGATTTTTGGACACATCATCATATATTTTATTTGTACTGAAAACGGGATATTTACCATGATTTGTGCGTTTTTTAGTATCCCGATATTTCGACGCAGTTGCATGCGCCATGATCACGGGTAAACACAGGAAATATCGGGATACTCAAAAACTCACAAATCATGGCAAATATCCCGTTTTTAGAACAAATAGTGTTCATAACTATGATAGTTTCAAAATTTACATCATGTTTTTTGTTAGATTTTAAAGTTTCCGATAAAAACTTCTGTAGGTAGTAAATCATCAACGCTAAGGGCATTTTCAGACTAGCGTTTTTCTGCTCGCTTTTGTATAAGCGCGTCATCATCATCATATCAGCCGTAGGACGTCCACTGCTGGACAAAGGCCTCCCTCATTGATCTCCAGGAACTGCGGTTAGAAGCGGCCTGCATTCAACGCCGACCTGCGGTTCTTACCAAGTCGTCTGCCCATCTTGTGGGTGGACGTCCTACGCTGCGCTTGCCGGTATAAGCGCGTACTGACGTGCTTTTTGTCACTTTTGTCGTATAAGTAACGCAAAAAGCATTGATCCATCATCGGAATCCCTGAATGCACGATTCGAGCGAACACACCAATAAGCGCGAATTGTATAAGCGCGTACGCCGAAACGAGCTTATACGCGCAGAAAAAAACGCTAGTCTGAAAGCGCCGCTAGTTATAGTACCCAATAATTTCAAATCAACGCCAGTATCACTCGATCCATAGCCAAATTGGCATTGCCGATTAGAGGCCAAGACATTGTTTCAAGTCCTGGTGGACATTTTTGGCTTTGGTTTTCACAAAACACAGATTATATTAATAAATAGAATAAAATTGTTTTATGTCGTGTGGCATTTTAAACACAGGGTATACAAAGGTGGTTTTAAACTTAGTCGTAAAAGATAATGATTCTTGGCAGATGGAAAATGGAATATCTAGTGTCTGCTCAAAGTCAAAGTCAAAATATTTTATTCATTAAAATCACAAGGACCACTTTGAAACGTCAATTTTACTGCCTGTTCCTTCGCGACCAAGCCAGGAAAGAAAGGCAAGAAAACAAGGCTGGTTGTTTTTTTAATGATCCTTTTAGAATACATAACAATACAGGTAATAAATTATGTCTAAATTGTAACATTTTGAACAAGCTTCTCTATCATCTAAATAATCCGATATTTTATAGTAGGCTTTTTAAAAAGATTTTGTTTAATTGCGTTTTTATATTTGTTAATTGTCAATTTTTGTACATCACTTGGGAGTTTGTTATAAAAGCGAACACCTTAACTTTATCGAGTCTGCAAGGAGCTACAGCGAGTTTATCTTAATTTCTAGTATTAAAATTATGATTATCGCTATTTTTCTTAAACAAATTAATATTTTTATGAACATACATCAGATTTTCATAGATGTATTGAAAAAGCTTGCTAAAGATTAACTCTTCTCCACACGTATTAAAAAGTAGCTACAGTGTGGTTGTTGGTCGTAACATGATACCAAATAACACTACAAGACCACACATTTTTGTTTCAGCCTAACAAATCGATTAAGTACGTCTAAACATAGATCTACCTACTCACACTTTTATAACAGCGCACATTACCAAAATAACTTTTAATAGAATCGTTTGCCATTAATAATATTGATACCAAAGAAATGTTTATTTCCGTGACTTGGCTAGTAAAACTATTATTATCTTTACTGCCCTCTGATCTAACAGTGATTTATATATATTAAGGGGACACCGGAGGGACAATCGCCCATACAACACGTACTACCAAGATCGTTTCTAACTGGAGCATATTTCTATCTTAATAAGGTATTATTTTAATTTGAATAGTTTTTTCTAGGTTCCCAACCATATATTAGATCAATATACTTACCTAAAATGAAATAGAATCGTATCGCATTCTGCATGTTTTTACGTCATAAAATACCTGTTTTCAACCTAATTGTTTCGTATTAAAAACAACAACATCTTACGTATCCTAGTCATAGGAACATAGATTATATCGTCTAGTTACAGAATAACAACACAATGCGAAAAATACAACAAGTTTTCAGTCATCATTTTTGGTATTACGGAACACGGTCAAAATCTAATCATATTTAGAATCATTGTATTGCTATCACTGTCGCTCTGCGTGGCTAAACTTCGTCACTAAACAGGGATAGCGATATTCCGGGCGAAGTATTTGACGCGGCCGAATTGAAGTTGCGCTCAGGGTTCGCCGGCGCGTTAATCCCTTTTCGTTTTACTGGAATGTAAAGCTAGTGTAATTTCACATATCGAGGTTTTACACTAGCATTTTTAAACTTTGTTTGAAAGCAGTTATAGACCATCATGATTCTACTTTTTAGGGTTCCGTAGCCAAATGGTAAAAAACGGAACCCTTATGGATTCGTCATGTTTGTTTGTCCGTCCGTATGTCACAGCCACTTTTTTCCGAAACTATAAGAACTATACTGTTGAAACTTGGTAAGTAGATGTGTTCTTTCTAATATCGTTTTTTTCTAAACCGAATAGTTTGCGCGAGAGACACTTCCAAAGTGGTAAAATGTGCCCCCCCCCCCTTCCGTAACTTCTAAAATATGAGAATGACAAGACTAAAAACAACATATATTATGTACTTTACCATGCAAACTTCCACCGAAAATTGGTTTGAACGAGATCTAGTAAGTAGTTTTTTTTAATACGTCTTAAATCGTAAACCGCAATTTACCTTTCATTCAATCAACTCAAATATAAAAAAAGTTACAACGAACTACAAGAAATAATTTTTATATTTTGTTACTTGCTGCTACGGAACCCTTCATGGGCGAGTCCGACTTTTTATGATATTGGATGTCCATAGATAAGATGGTGTTTATTTTAATCACATTTATGTTTATGGCTTGCTAAACCATAATAAAATCAATTGCAGTTTTACTTACTTTTAAAGATAAAGGAATGTCATTTGCGGAAAATAACTTCACTTGCATTATTGGGCACTTTTTTACAGGTTTTCAATCATGTAGGTAGGTATATTTATATACTCTATATTGTATTTGTTAGGCTTACTAAGACAGGTGTAGAGCGGCTCTAATGACTAATCAACGAACCTTGAATGACGTGCTATTTTATGCCGTATAAGGTTTGAGTGACTATCGTAGGCGCCGTTCTACGTCAAAGAACTCTGGTATCTCAATTAATTATATTTTAATCGTGGGAAGTGCTTTTTGTTAATGAGTTATTTGAATTTGAAGATGGACTTGAGTTGTTTGAGATTTTAAGAGACAGTGTATTTCCGTGAAGCAGTTTATCTAAAGCTAACTACTCAGCGATCCTTCAGTCCTGTGCCAAGCGCATCCATTGCCTTCTCACAACTTGCGCAATCCCGTCTAGTAATTTAACTAATATTAAATACCCGTAATATTGCAAAGTGATCGCAAAATATTCCCAGATGTAATTTCCAAAAATTTTAACATTTATATCAGACGAATGGTTCATACAGTTTCAGACAAAATTCTTGGCTCAATCTATGTCTTTTTGCAAGTTGCTAGCTCGATTGAAAACAACAGACAGGTACAACAAAAATAGATTTTCCACTCGTCTTCGGTCTAACTCATGGCCATAAAGATCGTTATAACAAGAGGTTGGGCAACATGACCTTTAGCCCACGCTCGACAATCGGAATCCGAAGAGCCTCTCTAAGTTTTAGAATATTTCCGTGAGCATCACGACTTGAAGTCTGTTGAGTGCTTATAACAAATGCTTATATTTTCCCAGAAAAGGGACTCGTCTGTAATAAAATTTACAGAGAGCACGCTAACACTCTGTCTTGACTCTTGAGAGCGCTTTTTTAGCTAAAACTTTACCACTGTGTCGCTCGCGTGTGTACGAGTACGAGTTTAGCGTAAATATTCTATCTAGCTCACCTCTGGCACTGAAACAGAAATGTGGTCCTTCAAAGTGGGCCTCGAGGTTGCCCAGCGAGCCATAGAGAGAGCTATGCTTGGTGTCTACGAGAACGAAGCAGAAATGAGGACATCCTTAGACAAATTAAAGTCTTAACCCAGAGGATTAGCAAGATGAGGTAGCTAGCAGTAGGTGAGGCTCATAGCTTGGAGAAGTGCTAGCTGTTAGGACAGAAAAGTTCTTGGAGACGACGTATTGGGAATGCACAGAGTAGGACGGATTCCCACTGCGACATTAAAAAACGGATTGATATTTTAAAAAAGGTTGGTGGGAACCGTGGGTGCAGACCGTACAAGACATTGAGGCACACTTAGGCAGTGAACGTCCTAAGAATGCTTTTCCACCAGAGATGTGCTATGCAGCTATGCTGCGTGCGAGGATGTAAAAGCTAAGCTATGAAACTATGTGACCGTTTCCACTGATACTAAGCTATGTAGCGGAGCGAGGAAGATGTGCTATGAAGATGCGCCGCCATGAGATCTTCTTCACACATTGCGAGATATAAAATAACTTTTTGCTTCCACGATGGCATGTCTAATTTCAGTGACAAACGCGGGCCTACTAAGTAAGTAAAGTAAAAGACATTTATTTAAGACAACAGTACAGTACAGAAAAAAACAGAAGGTAATAAATAAATAAATAAATGTTTCTGGACATTTCACACAGCGCTATCTAGCCCCAAACTAAGCAGAGCTTGTTCTATGGGAACCAGATAACTGATACTTACAGGTTACAGGGAATAGATACTTTTTTTTTGTAAATACATACTTATAATTAGGGAATCCAATCCCGCAAACGCGGGATCCCGCTAATGCGGGATCCCGCACCTTTTTTGCGGGATCATGAATGCGGGATTACTCATGCGGGATCCCGCACGTTCGCGGGATTGAAAAAAAAGTAAGAAAAATAGGCTCAGACGATGATCGGAACTATTATCGGAACGGAACGTAATCAATGTCAGTTCCAGTACTCTATGACTGGGGATTCCCCTACGGCGCACGGGGATTTATTTACCTTTGCGCGCAGTCATGTGTCAAAGAATGTTATTGTGTCATTTGCGTCTTACTTGTGATGTGAAAAGGTTACGAGCAGTGCAAGCTAAATTGGCTCGTTTAGTTCAACTGCTTCACGTTTAGACGAATGAAAGAAAACTAGCGACGAACTTGAAACACTGAAAAAATTGCAAAAGCGTTTCACACTAAGTTTTGATGAGTGGACATCCTTAAGAAATCGCCGCTGTTTGAATTTAAATCTTCACTTATTTACCGGTGGAGCTGCGAATGCGAACATTTGGAACCTGGGGCTAGTAAGAATTGAAGGACGTTTACCTGCAGAAGCCTGTGTAACTGCGCTTGAAAAAAAACTCCAGGATTTTAAAATTGACCTAAATCTAGATGTGATCGCAGCGACAAACGATGGTGCAGCCGTCATGAAAAAAGTTTGGCAGATTATTATCAGCGCACCACCAATTATGCTTCGCACATGGATTGCAACTCGCTGTACTTGCAATAAGAGACAAGATCAACAAGAAGAAGAAAAGCAAGCTGAAGTACTCGGAAACAGACCAGATAATGAAAGTGAAGATGATAACGACGAGCAAGGTAATTTATCGGTAGAGGAAGAAATCTAAGAAGAAGAGTTGCTACCACAATACAGAGAACTTATTCAAAAAGTGAGAAAAATTGTCAAGGTTTTTAGTTCAAAATCTCCAGTAAAAAATGATCTGCTGCAACAATATATCAAAGCAGAAATTGGCAATGAATTGCAGCTTATTTTAGATTGCCAAACGCGCTGGAGCAGTCTCGCATCAATGTTGTCGAGGTTCAACGGAGTCAAACATTGCATATCTAAAGCACTTTTTGACCTTAAACTGACATCACCTTCATTTTCATTCACTGACGAAGAATATATAACTTCAAAGTTAAACTTTAACTTAACGTTAACTTCGAGTCATATTAAACAAGCTTTAGAGCCAGTGAAGCTCGCTGTAAACGTCTTATGCCGCGAGGATGCAACATTAATTACCGCAGAAACCACATTGCGTTTCATGATTAATAAACTGAATCTACAAAACACCAGGTTAAGCCAGCAACTTGTTGTGTCACTGTCTCGCCGGATAAAAGAACGCCGCACATCAATGACTGCCGTGTTGATTTACTTGGAAAATCCAAAAAAATATCTAGAAAAAGATTCAAGGTCTCCAAGTGTGGAGGACAATCCATTCTTTTATCCAAGTAAAGCTACGCTAAGAACTGAAATGAAGTGTTTAATTGAGAGACTGCTGTCAGACGTGCAACCTGAAACTGAAAACCAGCAAGATGATGACAGTGAAGAAGACATGCTTTTATCGAATCTCCCTTCACATACACTAGAAAAAGAATTAGAGCGCAGTCTCCGTACTGAATGGGTGGCAGAGTCTAGACCTGCTGTGCGTGTACCCACTCGAGATAATTCAACTGATTTGATATTGAAACGTGAGATGACACTTTTTGAATGTGGAGGGGGAACAGGGGGAAGTATTTGGAAGCTGTTTATACTTATGTAAAGTCAATTCCGCCTAGAAGTGTGGAAGCCGAGCGTGCTTTTTCCGCCGCTGGCTATTTATGCAACAAGATAAGATCAAATCTAAAAGATGAAACGTTAGATACTTTATCGTTTCTCCGAAAGTATTTTCAGAAAAAAATAAGCTGACTTTTAATGCCTCTAAAACCAATGAATATGTTCTATTTCAAATAAAAATCTAAATATGAAACGTGAAATATTGTATTGTCTTAAACATCATTATATTTAATTTATAATATAAATGATAACTTTGCTTCATGTTGATAATAATAATAAAAAATTCTTTTAATTACATGAAACAAAAATAATAATAAATAAAATCAATCCCGCAAATCCCGCGGGATCCGCGGGATTGATGATCTTAATCCCGCAGGCTTGCGGGATCGCGATTTTGATGCGGGATTGGATTCCCTACTTATAATATATAGAGAAACAACCAGACCCGGAACAAATATCTGTAGATTACCTATGCAAACATTTGTTCCTGTAGCTATGTGAAGAGCAGAGTACGTTATAGGTATACCTACCATTTTCATAATGTTATTTTTAATGTCTATTTCAATGTTTTATTTTATGACGACCTTCGTGGTGCAGTGGGCGAATAGCCGGCTGAGACGCAGGAGGTAGCGGGTTCGATTCCCGTTGCGGAACAAATGTTTGCATAATGTACAGATATTTGTTCCGCAGCGGGAATCGATTTAGTATTTTGTGCAATCCTTCTAGTCCTTCTTGTCTTAGAGAACGCTTTGAATATCTCCATCTATCTAATCCCGTCCGTTGCGCTCTTCTAAGTACTTGAAACTTAAAATTCCTATCCACTCTTCTAACTTTTACGACAACGCCTTTACTGTACAAGGATAGCTTGTACAGTAAAGGAGTTGTCATAAAAGTTATGTAACTGTATAAAAGTTTGTGGAACTCTCTTCCTTCTTTTATTAGATCTGCCAAATCCCTTCCTATCTCTAAACCGCTATTGTTTAAGCACTATTTGTCTGCATCAGAGAGCTGAGTAATATTATTTTGTTATCGTATATGTATGTCGTTTTTACTGTTTGTATTACAGCTGTTTCATATGTTATTTTTTGTTAGTACATTTAATATCATAGAATGTTTATGTATAATATTTATATTAATATTACCTACCCTGGTATCTATTTATTTTGTTTTGCTTATGTAAGTATACCTACAATTAAATAAAAAGCTTATGTTATAAAGCTACCGTCCTTTAACGTTCTGGTAAAATCCAGTCCATCCAAAGGTTGTCTGGAAGAGATCGCTTTTAGCGATAAGACCGCCAATTGTACTATCGGGTGTCTAGTTTTAATTGTTTTAATTATGATTTGTTAATTTAAGTGTGGTATACAATAAAGCGTTTTCTATCTATCTATGCTATGTGGACCAATGAATATGATTGGTGGATATCAAACGCAGCCAAAGCAACGTAGCATAGCACATCTCTGGTGGAAAATCAGGCTGCTTTTCCACCAGAGATGTGCTATGCTAAGGCCAATATGATGATAACGAGACCCTCCGACTGACTTACATTGCATCACTTTCGGCTCTGAATAACTGCTATTTCCGAACGAATCAGCACATATCAATTTCCAACATTGGTTTAGTTAAGTACAAAGTCATGTTAATTCCATTAGTTGCAAAATTAATTAAAAGCGAATGATATTAAGTGTTCATGCTTTATGCACACTCATTTAGCACGTCTCATCACAATAATTCATTGACACAAATACCAGTAGAGCATAACTATGTAAATACTTTAAGTAAAAACTGAGCGCGCAATGGAACTATGCACGCTGTGAATCAGAGCGGTTGGTATTCCCTGGGCCTAGGCACTACTTGTAACTTGTTATCAGGCAATCTGCGGTCTATCATAGGTTGACCACGCATCAACTGTGAGACACTGTGTACTCTCTCATAGTAACTGTATGTTATTCAGCGGAGGAAAATAGTCACTGTTGATGAAACTGGTGGAACCAGTCAAGTTTCATTTGACTATTGAAGCGTGAAGGAAAAGGTTCATATTGCATGAAACTAATCCAACGGAAGGAAACATAGAAATCAGTAATTGTTTGTTTGTATTGAATAGGCTCCGAAACTACTGGACCGATTTAATAAAATTCTTTCACTGTTGGGAAGCTAAGCTACACTATCCCCGGGTGGCATAAGCTACTTTTTACCCAACTGCACAGATTAGCAAGTTGAAGTGGCAGTCGGCGAGCCACGTAGCTTCAAGAACTGACGACCGTTGGGGCAGAAAGGTTCTCGAGTGGGGACCACGTACTGGAAAGCTGGAAAGTGCAGGTTAAGAACCCTCCCCCCCCCCCCTCCCCCCATCTAGATAGAAAGGTGACTAGGTTGCTGAGAGCCGTTACTGATTCTCATCTTTTCATAAAATAACAAATAGCAATTCAAACTTTCTATTACTTAAATGTTTTAGAGCATTTAAAGTTCGGAGTTAAAACTTCGAAAGTATTTGGATGCATAATATAGTGGTTCGTCCCGCACTGAGATCTCGCGAGTCTCCCAAAACAAAAAAAAATATTCTAAGGGCGACTTGCAACGATGCCTAAACGTATTTAGTGGCTAATTAAGATTTAAGGAGTTGTCAAATCATATGAATACGTATAACTTAAACATGTTTAGTCGCTAGAAATGGTAACCAAATAGCTTGACCTACAGTTTCATTTAAATTACAGGTAACGGGAGTTCATGTAAATTGGTCAATCTTTTTTGGGGTACAAATTGCAGTTATTCTGGATTTCAGACTTATGCCTATATTTCTGTTACTTAGGTACGCATAACAAATTTCAGCACTGTGGGGTCACTGGTGTACCCTGTGAATTTTGTCAAATTTTAGTTTTTATTATGGCTAATAACTCAAAAACTATAAAGAATTTACGAAAAATAAAAATCGAGTCTAAATGTACTAATGCATACCTTTCATTTGACGTCCTATTTGATCAGTTAGCCTCATTTTCATTTTTTTTTACCCCTCTTGAACCCCAATATCCCAACATTTTTAGCTCATTTAGTCACACCAAAGTTGTGCTATCACTACCTACCTATGTATTAAATTTCACGATGATCGGACAAACACTTCGAAAGTTATCCTCGGACAAACATACATACATACAACGCCGATTTGCCCAAGTTGACTTAGAGATCTCGCTTCGCTCGATCAATTATGTAGAGTTGGCCATAACAAGTCAACCAAGTCTTACAAATTAGCACAGATATTTGCAAGCTCAAATTCCAAGATTTTTTTTTTAAAATCATCTCAAAAATTTCAAGCCTAGACGGGACTTGAACCCGCGACCTTCCTCTTGATACGAGGATGCACTACCATCTGTGCTACAAGGCAATTCACGTCTAGGTCGAAATTAGTGAGATAATTCAGAATTACGACTAAAGCGCCGTTAAAGCTCAAATTCCATAAGGATCTCCGATTCCAATACCCACTTGCAGCCATAAGTTTAATTATCACAGGAGTACGGTTACAAATCTAAATACCATATCGAGCTGATTTCAATCTGAAATACCTAAAGTACCTATCCATTACAAAACCTCATACCGTCCACATACAGGGCTTGTAATCGGATATTCGACAGATTTTTGTGTTCGAATATTTGTAAAAACGTTATTCGAATAATTTTAACTATGAGAGTCAGCCGCGTAGCCGTACTCTACCAATCAATGGTGCAAATGAGTCTATTTGCTTATATTGATATATTATATATATATTGATTATTTATAATTTTTAGACACAATGTTTTGTTTGATTTTATTAGCCAAAATACTACGTTAAACACTTATACCTAATTTTTGTTTTTTATTCGTGAACCATTTATACATATTTCGTGGTTTTGATAACAAGGCTTCATCATAAAGCCCTTTTGGTGTATTCCTGAACAGTTTTGTGATTATTTTCTATAGTAAAACTAGTTAAATGTGAAATTTAAGAGTTTCGAATACTATTCGAATACTTAGTACAGTTTCGAATATTTGATTTGCAAGCCCTATTACTGGTCAGCTGTTTAACAGATTGCGACAGAGACTACGAAATAAAATGCAACCCGAGACCAATGGCATCGATCGCAAGTGCAGCGAGACGATAAGGTTACTTGAACAGTTTATTGAGTCGTGTCTAAATAATGAAATTATAATATTTTGACATACATTTGTGGTAATAGGAATTTGGAATTTAAAGTCTTGTGGTTAACTCTTTTTTTTACACAAAAATAAAATACATAGATTTAGTACAATGGGCGGTGTTTTCGCTAAAAGCGACCGTTTAGGTATCCATCTATGTTTTTCTCATCGTAAATGGTCCTTTGATATGGATAAAGATAGTGATATCATTTTTAAATCAAATAGTCTACAAGCTGTCTATAAAGGATCGCTATATAGGCCGGCTTGCACAACGATCCCTAGGCGTCCCCATCATGACATACTCCTCTGTAGTATTCGCCCACTCTCGTCAAGTTGGTGCTATTCAGATAGTACAAAATCGCTTCTTGCGAAAAGCCACAGGCTCGCCTTTGAATTTTCGCAATAAAGATCTACACCGCGATACGAAAATAGAGTCAATAGCCAAGTTCATCAAGCTTGCTTCCAAGCGACATTATGAACTTGCCACCCATCATCCGAATCGTTTGGTACATACCATTCCGGACTATCCGATAGATCCGCCCGCGAACAAAACCCTCCGTCGTCCGAGACACGTTCTCGGAGACCCGGATGACGAAATCACCTCCGCTAACGCGGAAGAGATTTCTGAGTCATCTACATTAGACAGAGCAAACACTTCACAGATACACCGACCTCGCCGGCGAGGTCGACGAGTCCCTTCAGTCGCCGCCTATACGAGGTACAAGTACGTACCCGGGCGTTTCTCTCCTATCCCCATCCTGGCAAGAGCCCAAGCCGAGGTTCGTACCTAAGTGGTGCCCTTGCGCTAGTTGTCTCATCAAAAATTTACAGGGCTGAGCGCCATCTGTGCTCGCCAAAAGTTTGGTTAAGCTGCAATGGCCTCACGGCCTCAGAGGCCAACAGCGAGATTAGCCCATAAGAAAAAAAATCCCTAGGCGTATTTAGCAACTAAACATGTTTAACTTTGACGTATTTGTAAGGTTTGACAACTCCTTCAATCATATTTAGCCACTAAATACGTTTAGGCATTACAAATACATCAAAGTTAAACATGTTTAGACGTTAAATACGTTTAGGGATCGTTGTGCAAGCCGGCCTAAATCAATCCAACAAAAGTACTTTCTATTTAATTTTTACCTACGATGAAACGGAGGTAAAAATGCAGGTGCATTTAGTGTGAGATTGTTTGTGTGTGCAAAAAACGAATGTTCCCATTTATCTCCCAACACGGTTTGATCGTGACACAGTTTTATGTAAAAGATTTGTGTTATGGTGTTAAATCGCCAGAGCGCTCTGTAATAAAGATTTTTTGGGGAAGAGATCTCAGTTTACGGGATCTTATGTCGGGGGTCTTTTCAATTTACACTTGTTATATATTAATTACCAACGCCATATTATCTTTACTATTTAAGTATAATACTATACAACATTTCCTGTGAATTTCGTCAAAGAAATCTTATAGTGATCGAAATCTGCCTCTTTACAGAGTTTGTTTATTATGAAAAGGGCCTGTCGTCAGTCGAGTCGAGAAGGATAATCCTAGCCTTGAGTACTCTAATCATTATTGAAGCTTCATCGTACCAAATATTACTAAGGGGTTGTCCATTAATCAATTAATCACGTGCTATTTTTGTTAACCTTCGCCTCCCCCCTGGTGATGCGTGGTGAGGTTTCAGACTCCCCCCCCCCCCCCCCCCTCTCTGCCCTATCCATATCACGTGTATTTTTTGGTACACACGGCTACACATCAAGCTATACCATCCAGTATAAGCTGACCTCGCATTGTGTAGGCTTTTCGTAGAATGAGAGGTCAGCTTATACTTGAAATTGATAGCTTGATGAATGAATGAATGAAAATACTTTATTGTACACTTCATAAGAAACAGACTTAAAAATAAAAAATCACAAAGCAACAAGTACAATGGGTGGTCTTATCGCTTAGAAGCGATTTCTTCCAGACAACCTTTGGATGGAGAGGACTTTTGTGACATTACAATAATGGAGGGGGTGTACCTACATTCACAAAACAAAAACTAAATTTTAAGAAAGCGCTGTACACTTACAATAAAATAAAACAATATACCAAATAAATATACCTACTACAAATAAATTAAATAAAAAAATAATAATAATATAGATGATACACTTGATATTTGACTACAACCTTGTGATATTTTGTAAGTTTTCCGAACCCCCTCCCCACATTTCGAGCCTCACGTGATTAATGGACAATCACTAACTTCCCAATATTACTATGGTCGTACTGACCTTAAAGTCGTTACAGCGTGTTTTGTCTATTACAGTGATGACAGGTAAATCAATCAAATGAGACGAAGGGACTTTATAGTGAAACTACTACGAGTACTAGATGTCGTGCAGAGGCACAATTTTTAGAGTGGAAGATCTTTAAGGCGGGCTTGTTTCGGAACTTTAGGTATTTTACGCTACCTCAGACCCCGCCAATCTAAACGTATCTGCACTGCACTAATTTGAAACGCGGGGGAATTTTTGGGAGACAACCGGCGTGCGTCCAACCTCGAAGACGTCTCGACGGGCACTGGCCGCCCGGCGTGAGCGCCTGAACGAGTAGATTTTGATAGTTTTCTTTCACAGAGATTAATAATAACTGAATTACATATTGTTTTTTCACAATTCCTTAGGTAATAATAAGCTCTATCTTTTGGTATAAATTTGACATAATTTCAAGAAGAAACCTCTTAGTATCGACCGTTTAAATATCAATTTAGTGTCAGCTTTATAATTTTTTTTATCGAGAAAAGTATTATTAATCATGTTTCTATCTTCACAAAGCGGTAGATTATATGTGAAATTTTAATAAAATATGGTTTTTTGTGCATATTTTACATTTCAGTAGAGATACTGTTGTTAAAAAAAATCTAAAAGTCGTCACCCTTCAAACTTCCCCGCCTTAAGCATTAGAAGTGTAAAGTTCAAAACCGTTTTGTAATAATCACTCCCAAAGTCGCCAGGGTGGGGATAACAACTTCGACAAAAAGGCGAAAAAGAAAGGCTTCTTTACGCACGACTGGTAAAATTGGACAACGCTGAAACGTGACTAAAATCGAATCTTGTTTCTTACAGGGAAAGATAACACGAGTTATAAATTGTTGACTTGATTTCACTGCAAACCACAAATCTTGTTGATACCTATATACCTAGTCATAGTCAGGTCATAAGTATTGTCACACAGTAAAAACTTTTCTTTTAGAATGCTGGCCACAAAAAAGTTTATAGAATTCGAATTTCGAATTGGTCATGAAAATAAAAATGTACACTTTTTAGAATTTTACTCATTTTTAAATATGGAGTGGACGCTTAAAGAAGACCGTGTTGCAGTTATTGCGTTGCATCGTTGCGGTTACGCGCCAATTCAAATTTTTGACATACTGAAAAATTTGAATATAACCAAAAGATTCGTTTATCGCACCATCAAACGATACAATGAAGACTCTAGTGTAGATGATAGGTCAAGAAGTGGTCGCCCTCGGTCTGTTAGAACTCCAGCAGTGATAAAAGCTGTGAAGGCGCGAATTCAAAGAAATCCCAAACGTAAGCAGAAACTGTTGGCCCTTCAGATGGGGTTAAGCAGAACCACGGTGAAAAGGGTGTTAAATGAAGACTTAGGGCTTCGGGCATATCGAAGAAAAACAGGACATCGTTTGAATGCTCGTCTAATGGACCTGAGAGTGAAGAGATGCCGCGCTTTGTTGAAGCGGTACGCGGGAAAAAAATATCGGGAATTTCTTTTTTCGGATGAAAAAATTTTTACCGTAGAAGAGAGCTACAACAAACAAAATGATAAGGTGTACGCACACAGTAGTGAAGAAGCGAGCAACCGTATTCCGCGTGTCCAACGAGGTCATTTTCCATCCTCGCTCATTTTATGGTTGGGAGTTTCTTATTGGGGCTTAACAGAGGTACATTTTTGTAAGAAAGGTGTAAAAACTAATGCAGTTGTGTATCAAAATACAGTCCTGACGAACCTTGTGGAACCTGTTTCTCATACCATGTTCAATAACAGGCACTGGGTATTCCAACAAGATTCGGCGCCAGCTCATAGAGCGAAGAGCACACAAGACTGGCTGGCGGCGCGTGAAATCGACTTCATCCGGCACGAAGACTGGCCCTCCTCCAGTCCAGATTTGAATCCGTTAGATTACAAGATATGACAACACTTGGAGGAAAAGGCGTGTTCAAAGCTTCATCCCAATTTGGAGTCACTCAAGACATCCTTGATTAAGGCAGCCGCCGATATTGACATGGACCTCGTTCGTGCTGCGATAGACGACTGGCCGCGCAGATTGAAGGCCTGTATTCAAAATCACGGAGGTCATTTTGAATAAACTTTAGTGTCATAAGAGTCTATGTTTTGTTAAGTTCATTTTGGTATATAAATGGTTACATAATGAATAAACTTGTTTCAATTATTTTATATTAAACATGTGATAGAATTTATGACCTGACTAGGTATATTGTATGCAACTAAATTATAATAAAGAAATAAATGAACGTCTTCGACGAACCCACGTACAATTTTGCAAAGTGTAACTTGTTTTTTAGACCAAATTGTTATTCTCTTGGGAGAAAACACCGGCGACCGGCGATTACAGCTTAATGAACAAACTAATCTGGTAATCGAGCTGAAGAAAGCATTACACAATACGAACCTCGCTGACCTTTCGATTGACGTCACAGAGAAAACGATATTAGCATTCCACAAATAATTTGGCACGACACTGGAATATTCTTATCATAATCGTCTCATAAATAAAAACGTTGAAGCAACCTCGAAAAGAATAAGAACCAAAATATATTTTACCCAAAATGTATTCAAAGACATTGTCTTCAAAGTTTGCCAAACTTTATTTATTATTTGTTTCAGATTGCGTGCCTCAAGCTGCTTTAGTACGAAAAGTGGACTAATTTAGGTGAGCATTCCCTTTCAAAGTCAAGTTTCTCATAATAATACGATGGAATCCAGTCACGTTGGCCGCATCCGTCCGGTTCAGCGTCATTTTACGTTTTTTTGTGCGGTGAAGCCATATCCTTTGACGACCTCCGTGGTGCAGTGGGCGAATAGCCGGATGAGACGCAGGAGGTAGTGGGTTCGATTCCAGCTGCGGAACAAATGTTTGCATGATCTACAGATATTTGTTCCGGGTCTGGTTGTTTCTCTATAAGTATGTATTTATATAAAAAAGTATATAAGTATTCTATCAGTTATCTGGTTCCCATAGTACAAGCTCTGCTTAGTTTGGGGCTAGATAGCGCTGTGTGAAATGTCCAGCAATATTTATAAAAAAAATCCTTGGTGATTTTGGGTACCGATACATACCTATACATTGTCGTGTCGCACAATGACGTAGTTTGGTAAACATTCATCGATTTCCGACAACGGCCTTTAGGCAACTCGATTACTTATAGTCCACTACACCACGTGAGAACTAGGTCGAGCAAATCCGTAGAAATCAATTTCTTCATATTTCTAGGGCACTTAGTTTCTATTTTCTGATTCAACGGTATATCAAATAGCAAACATAAGAAGATAACCTCTAAATAAACCCTATTTGTGTGTCTTTTTTAGGGTTCCGTACCCAAACTCGTACCCGTACGTCTGTCACCAGGCTGTAACTCATGAACCGTGATAATTAGACAGGTGAAATTTTCACAGATGATGTATTTCTGTTGCCGCTATAACAACAAATACTAAAAACAGAATTAAACAAATATTTAAGAGGGGCTCCCATACAACAAACGTGATTGTTTTGCTGTTTTTATAGATAATGTACGGAACCCTTTGTGCGCGAGTTTGACTCGCACTTTTTTTATGGAACGACTAGTCTTGCTCACACAGCTCGCTTAGCCCCCGTACTTTGGTATGTGTTATTCTAGGTCACAAACTATATATTATTTACTCCTCATCTAAAATGTTCTAGCCATTGGATACAAACGTAATGTCAACGCTAAGATGTAATTAATTACGTAGGTATTACCCGTGCGCGATAAGTTGGGACCTGAGCGCGGTGACGTCATATTGGCGTGTTTGTACCGCCCGCAAAAAAGCGAACATAACAAGCAGCCGCCCGCGGCTTCGTCTTTGTTTTTTTAACCTAATTTATTATGTTACTCAGAGAGGACGCTGCTTTTTATCTAATATTTTTCACGCTATTTGAATAAAATAAAAATACAATGTTTAAGTTTATCATTTATTTTATCTATTATTTACATTATCTCATCTTCGTCACTACTTAGTGGATTTATGCCTTCTAGAAATTAATTGCGATTCATTCGTCTCTTGTAAGAGGTCATCGTCCCAATACTTTTGTGGATAAACTTTTTACAAACTATAACAACAAAAACTACAACAACAAAACAATAACACAAACGAAAACTAAAAGAATTCCAGAGCGCGTCGTTACGTGACGTAGGCCAGTACGAGACTAAAAACCCTAGTAAAAAATAGTGATGCGAACGGTACAATACGGGCGCCATCGGGGAAGTGCAGGGGAAGCGGTCGGGGAGTCGCATTCCTAGCAGGTCCCAAGTTATCGCGCACGAGTAATATAGGTAGCATAGGTATATACTTATTGATTAAAACGTGTATTTATCGCGTATGTACCTTTTTTATTTGTTATCCCGACGTTTCGGCTGTGTTGCGACAGTCATGGTCTCGGGCTGACTCTAAAAGGTACAAAAATACCAGTTTTAATCTATAATTATGTACAGTGATCGCGAAAGTTTGAAAAATACTATAGCATAGGACTAAAACAGCTATGTAACAAGGTCCGGTCCCAAGCTCTCTGGTTACCCCATACGCTTCTTTTGTGTCTTATGGGTCTTTACCTCTTCATTAGTATGCCCCTAATATTCCACGCCATAGTGTGGAATATTAGCTTCAGACGGTGTGTCGAATGCACTGAATTCCGGTGTTGCGCAATCCGAGGTCGATGGCACCGCTCGCTGGCGATCGATTCGGAATTATTGTACTTTTTAACGCAGTACCATTGTCCGTCTGATTTCCAAATGTGACGTCATTGATGTTCTTAGCGAGAGCATCAATGCCAGCGGTTAATTCGGGGGTATTGTTTATTTTGAATGTATTTGTCGATGGTTTCAGTTCTTTCTGTTATGTAAGTGAGCGGTGAGAAGATTTGATTGTATTGCAATGGGATGCTAGTGCCTTTCATCATCATCATCATCCACAGGCTGACTTCACCCATTGTTGGATATAGGCCTCCCCAAGTTTGTGCTATCCACCACGATCCTGCGCTAGTCTCACCCACTGACGGCCCGCGACCTTTACGATGTCGTCCACCCATCTCGCTGCTGGACTTCCTACCCTTCTATACCCGCTCCTCGGCCACCATTCAGTCACTGTCCTGCTCCATCTGTCATCACCACGTCTAGCCAAGTGTCCCGCCCAAGACCATTTGAGCTCCATAACTCGAATCCCAACGTCATGAACCTTCGTTCGTGCTTTTACTTTGAACTTATTTAGTGACCTTAAACCAAATCCGATAGCAAAAGGGGTTAATTATCTGTAACTTTTATAAATATGTAGATTGATTTGTTCTCGGACCAATTTTGATATGGGTGAGATGGGATAGCCATAAATAGCCCATTCTGACCACACAAATACTACTAGTAGGCATGTCGGACGAAACGTTATCTCACTTTTAAATAATAATGTTTTAAATACTATTAAGTTTCTAATTAAAGCAGTGCGAGGCGAGACGTTATTCGGAGCGGATCGCACTCACCCTGTGAAGGATCACGAATTGAACCGAAACATTGTCGGTCAAAACACCGATAAGACGGTGCGTGATAAATCCCGTATTTATAATAATGATTGAAATCAATCACAAAAATTTTCTAAGTAAAATAAAGTTAGCCGGACACACTAGACATAAAAATAGAATGTATCTACCAAAGCACAACTCGACTTTTTAACAGTAACGCTCATTGCATGGCGGTAAAAATATTTAATAAATTACCAGACGAATTAAAAGACTCACCTTTGACTTTATTTAAACGCCGAATTAATAAATGGTTATCGTCAAAAGGTTTTTAGACTATTGCGGAATATCTTAATTATAAGTACTAGACATGACATTATTTAATTTTATTGACATTTTTATATTGTGTAGGAATAGTTAATTTTAATTATTTTATATATAATATTTTCACACCAGGACACTATCTGGTAATATGCTAAGAGATTAAATTAATAAATAAATAATAAATATGGCTGGACATTTCACACAGTGCTATCTAACTTTTGAAACTATCATGGTTATGAACACTATTTATACTAAAAACGGGATATTTACCATGATTTGTGAGTATTTGAGTATCCCGATATTTCGGCGCAGTTGCATGCGCCATGATCACGGGTAAACCGTGATCATGTTAAACCGATATCAAGTTTACCCGTGATCATGGCGCATGCAACTGCTTCGAAATATCGGGATACTCAAATACTCACAAATCATGGTAAATATCCCGTTTTTAGTATAAACAGTGCTATCTAGCCCCAAACTAAGCAGAGCTTGTACTATGGGAACCAGATATCTGATAGAATACTTATATACTTTTTTTTCTAAATACATACTTATAATATTTATATAGAAAAACATCCAGACCCGGAAATATCTGTAGATCATACAAACATTTGTTCCGCGGCGGGAATCGAACCCGCTACCTCCTGCGTCTCAGCCAGCTATTCGCCCACTATACCACGGAGGTCGTCAAATTGTACATTAAGACCAGTGTAAAATAGTACCAACTAACTTTCTGCGAAAAAATTATCTTTATCTTATATCTAATAAAATTTTGTCAAACAAGTATGTACCTCATAAAAGTTCATCTACACTTCCATTGCAGAAATGGCGAAACATCGGTCCAATAAAGCCACAAGACGTGTGGTCAGTAGAATGGTCGATGAGATACCAAGGCCAGGTTATGCAAAATACAGCATGTGTTTTTAGTCTATTTTTCAATGAGTTTCTAAATGTGTAGCGTTGGCTAAATGCAGTCTGTTACTGTTATTCGTTGCGCGAACGCAGTCTCTGCTAAAGAATTAGTTTTTTTGCTAATGATTGGAATCACGAATATATTACTTTGCTTACAAATATAGTAGGTTAGGTATTGTAACTACTACGGAAAATGTTAGGTACCTATGTAAAAACATAGTTACCTAGCCTTAATATCAAAAATAGTGATCTTGTCTTGTGATTTAGCCTTACAGCTAAATTTAAAACTAAACTACTAAACGATTAAACTACTAAACTGTGTCATTATAAGATACTAGCTGTTGCCAGCGGCTTCGCACGCGTGGTTTGTCAATAAAAAGTAGCCTACGTGTTAATCCAGGTTATGATCTACGTACATACCAAATTTCATTGCAATCGGTTCAGCCATTCCGGCGTGAAAGAGTAACAAACATCCATACATACATACATACAAACTTTCGCGCTTATAATATTAGTAGGATATAGTAGGAAGCCTCGTTTGTCTAATGGAAGACGTCAAAAACCGGCACACAGAAAATCTAGTCCGACTTTTGACGCATCTATACTGATAGTACTTAGGTACTTATTTCCTGATTGATTTCGTATAGATCCTAATACAATTATTTCTAGATCAATGGCTTCTAACTGTAACATAACAAATATGTTATTTTTATGTGATACCTTTGTATTTACTGTTGTTTGAACCAATAAATCATTTATCATTTTCATATGTTTAAATATTTGAATAAACTAGTTGTTCGCCTCGAACTGAAATCTCGCCAGTCTCCGATTAAAACATAAAAATATTATTTGAAATCTTTGAATATTAAAATAGTGCCACGAAATGCAGAACCAGCTACCTTGGCCTACAGTTTCATTCAAATTACAGGTAACGGCAGTTCATGTAATTGGTTATTGGTTTTTGGGGTACAAATTGCAGTTGTTCTGGATTTCAGACTTTTACCTATATTTTTGTCACTTAAGCTACACGCATACCAAATTTCGGCACTGTGGGGTCACTGGTGTACCCTGTGAATGATGTCAAAGTTCAGTTTTTAGTATGGCTAATAACTCAAAACTATAAGGACTTTACTAAAAATAAAAACGGAATTTAAATGTACTATTGAAGACCTATCATTTGACGTCCTACTTGACCTAATAGTCCCATTTTCATTTATTTTACCCCGCTTGAATCCCAATATTTTAACAACCCCCAACATTTTTAGCTCATTTAGTCACACCAAAATTGTGCTATCACTATGTATCAAATTTCACGATGATCGCATCAAAGCTGCGAAAGTTATCCTCGGACAAACATACATACATACATACAACGCCGATTCGCCCAAGTTGATTTAGAGATCTCGCTTCGCTCTATCCATAAAAGTATCTTGAAGTCATGAGTCATCATTTTGGAATAATAATTTCTTATTTTCTGTTTTATTCCGATTCAACACCATCATCATATAAGCCATAGGACGTCCACTGCTGAACATGGGCCTCCCCCATAGATTTCCAGAGGGACCGATCTCGCGCGGCTTGCACCCAACGGCTCCCAGCAACATTTATCAGGTCGTCTTTCCACGTACCTACTATGGCCAAATGTATTATTCAAATTTACTCTGTTTATGTATGCTATTTTACCCTAATATCGTAGGTACCTATCTATAATATTACTAGTGGTTCGCCCCGAACTGAGATCTCGCGAGCCTCCCATAAATACAAAAATAATATTATTCGTAATCTTTGACAATCAAAATAATGCCACGAATTAACTACCACCTTACTTGACCTACAGTTTCATTCAAATTACAGGTAACGGGAGTTCATGTAATTTGGTTACAGTTTTTTAGGGTACAAAATGTAGTTATTTTTGCATTTCAGACTTTTGCGTCACTATACTTGTCACTAAAGCTACACGAATACCAAATTTCAGCATTGTGGGGTCACTGGTGTACCCTGTAAATTTTGTCAAAGTTTTGTTGCTGCTATGGCTATTAACTCAAAAACTAAAGAATTTACGAAAAGTAAAAACGGAGTCTTAAAGTACTAATGAATACCTTTCATTTGACGTCCCATTTGACCAGTAAGCCTCATTTTCATTTGTTTTTACCTCTCTTGAACCCCAATATCTCAAGATACCCCCCAACATTTTTAGCTCATTTAGTCACACCAAAATTGTTCCATCACTACCTACCTATGTATCAAATTTCACAATGATCGGATCAACGCTTCGAAAGTTATCCTCGGACAAACATACATACATACAACGCCGATTTGCCCAAGTGGATTTAGAGATCTCGCTTCGCTCGATCAATTATTTGTAAACTGATATAATTAATGTAAAAAAAATATTGAACGAAAACACTTTATTGTACACCATATAAACTAAAAAACACAAACAAAATAGACTGTGGTTCGTCCCGAACTGAGATCTCGCGAGTCTCCTTTAAAACAAAAAAATATTATTAGTAATCTTTGACTATAGTGTGACCATTAGTGCTGTGCACTCCCTGAGGTATGCGCGGCGAGGTGGGAGGCAAAGAAAAAACTGCATGAGTTCACATGAGATCAATACATGTCGGACATATCTTACGATATCAGTTTGCATTTCTAAGGCAAGACTTGTGGCGGGACGATGGTCGGAGGTCATCTATCTGTACTACTTACTTACTTAGTTGATTAAAATGTAACTTAAATATACTCATATTTTATTAAAAATATGCAGGTGATAAATAAGAACTAAACTTATAATTCAAAGGACTTGTTTTATTGAACATTTTTTATATTTACAAACAATTATATATTCTAACGAAAGTTATTCTGACATAGATTCTGTTTCAACTTCATCTTCCATTTCATATCACGAGATAACGCACGACCCATCTTTGAATATTTATCTCATGTGCGTCTGACATAGACAGTCCGATACAAATAACACTACCTGCCGCCACGAGCGTTGACGGCGAACTGACAGAGCGCAGCAGCCGATTCTCCCCCCCGTCTCGCCGCGCGCATACCTCAGGGAGTGCACAGCACTGATGGTCACACTATATCAAAAGTGCCATGAAATGCGTAACCGTCTAACTTGACCTACAGTTTTATTCAAATTACTGGTAACAGGAGTTCATGTTATATGGATTTTTTTTTGGAGTAGAAATATCAGTAATTCTGGATATCAGATTTTTCCTTATATTTGTGTCACTAAAGCTATACCTACGCATACCACATTTCAGCACTATGGGGTACCTTGTGAATTTCGCCAAAGTTCAGTTTTTACTATGGCTAATAACTTAAAAACTACAAGGTTTAAACTTAAAACGAGAAACAAGATCGAAATTTACTGATGAAGACCTTTCATTAGACGTGCTATTTGACCGGATAGTCCAATTTTGGGTTTTTTACCCCTCTTGAACCCCAATATCTCAATAACCCCCCAACATTTTTATCTCATTTAGTCACACCAGGATTATGCCGATCCTACTTACCTCTATATATCAAATTTCACAATAATCGCATCAGCTTCGAAAGTTATCCTCAGACAAATAAACATACATACATTAACATTATATACAAAGCTTGATTCTAATTTAAATATAGTAATCACCAATTAAAAGGCATATTAACGCAATGGTTAGATACGCTTGATTATGCCGGTATAGAAGACTTACTTATATAAACTTGTACATACACACACTCACACACATACACACACACATACACCCACACGCAAACACGCACACACACAAAACACCCACATACTCACACACAAGACCCACGCTTTCACTCACTTAAACACTGATGCATTAGCATACATGCAAGCATGTGCGCTATCCGACATCACATTTCTTTGTTTGTAATTTCAGTCATGTACTAGTAGACTGTAATATTTATATCATGTCATTCAGGAGAGAACTGTTTCCTAGGCCACAGCTTACGCTTTTCTGGGAAACAGGGACACAACTCCTCTATGTAACATTTATGGTCACAATAAATATATTTCTATTTCTATTTATACATACATACAACGCCGATTTGCCCAAGTTAGATTGGAGATCTCGCTTCGCTCGATCAAAAACCAGAACTGATGATATGTTTCCTTAAATGCTAAAGGAAATCGAAGCTTTTCCTCGTCCCACCGGTCTTCGATGTTATGTTCGAGACAGATGCCAAGAAAATCAATTTTACCGTCATTTCACCTTATTTAAACACCTATTACTTACGTATTTATTTTGTTTATAGCTTACTAGCTGTTGCCAGCGGCTTCGCACGCGTGGTTTGCCAATAAAAAGTAGCATATTTTTTATTCCAGGTTGTGATCTACGTACATGCCAAATTTCATCGCAATCGGTTCAGCCGTTCCGGCGTGAAAGAGTAACAAACATCCATACGTCTATACATACAAACTTTCGCGCTTATAATATTAGTAGGGTGCATCCTTCACACTTCCAAGCTCTTTGGTACATTTTACCCACCGCCTGTACAATAGAATAAATAAATAAATATTGCTGGACATTTCACACAGCGCTATCTAGCCCCAAACTAAGCAGAGCTTGTACTATGGAACCAGATAACTGATAAAATACTTATATATGTTTTTTTTGTAAATAGATACCCACTTACAATATCTAGAAATACATCAAATATTTGTAGATCATGCAAACATTTGTTCCGCGGCGGGAATTGAACCCTCCTGCGTCTCAGCCGGCTATACGCCCACTGCGCCACGGAGGTCGTCAATGAATGATTTGAATGTGTGTACAACTTAATGTCTGTATTATATAACCTTTTATTTTGTCTCGTTTGACATTCCTCTAAAGACAAAAGGACGACAAGCAAGTTTGAGTTGACCAATAAAGTACCAGCTAAAAAAATCGTGCGTCGATTAGATACATATAAAACATAGAATTTAGTCAAAACTTTCACATAGTTATATTTAAATATGCAATAGTTTTTCTCTGATTTCCAATATACAATGTCAACTTTCCTTGTTCTTGTTAATATTGCCTGAGTTTATCGATATACGGTAATATGCAGTTGCATAATGAATGAGTTGTTAGATCCACTCGTGCGCAGTTCGCGTCAGTGGGTGGACCTCGCCGGTCAGGTCCAAGGGAACAACCCTGTTCCTACCTGTAAAAGTTAAATGTGATCTTTAGACGTTAAATAGTGAAATAGCAGTAAAAAATATTAAAAAAAAACTATTTTAATAATTTTTAAATAATAACAGTTGAGATTTGAAATGAGTAGATAATGTTGAACCGCCAAAGGATGTTGTATTGTAACCTTACAAAAACCACAATGTTGTGCAAATATAGTTTCTGAATATGGTATTGTAGAATTTACAAAAAACTTTTCGCTTATAATAAATCGTAACAATACTTTTTAGGACATACAAAATGGATGCAGTTATTTTACTACATCTAAATAAAGGCTTGTGATTAGAACAACGACCAAGTGAAAAGAACCGATCTCCTTCTTCCATCGTGCCAATGGTTTATACTTAAGATACAGGTTTAAAACTATATTACAGTTGAGTAGAACCTGGCCACGTCTATTGCAGTGTTGGTAGCTTTGTTATGATCGTCCTTTGTACAAGTCGTAGGGCACAAAAGACAGTTAAGCAGGTGGGGCATTGTCTGGATGTTCCCAGTCATAGCTAGTGAAGGGTCTTCCATTACCTATGTACAGAGGTTTTCCCAGCACCGCCTAACCTGTATTCGGAGTCGTTTGATGGAGAGGTGTTCGTGAGATGCAATTAAATCAGGTGTTGGCTGCTTGTGCTTCAACAAATTAACATATTAAAAGTTAAAAGAGCATCTTAACACTAGTTTAACTAAACACTGATCTTAAGGCAATAAACAGTCTTATCAGCAGACTACCAAATAATACTATTAGACATCTACTCGTACTTTGTTACACAGAAGCTTGCAATTTGGGGACGCATTGGTCAAATCGCTTCTACCCGGTGCATTTTACATTTAGGACGACAGATACAGCTTAATTTTTTATGTACGCTTTACCAAGATTCCAGCTCACATGTTTCGTGACCTTTTGGTAGGTAAATCTTAGTCCCATTTTCATTCAGTTCAAGGTATGGAAAACTACAGTATGAAGTCGGTCGTAACAATATATTGTTTTCCAATAACTTCGTTGGTCAATATTTAGAAGGACGTTTGCGCAAAGTGTGGCGAGGAAACATTATTACCGCTGGTATTTTTACTTTGCGTGTCTAAAATATTGTTTTTTTGTTGATATGCAACTGATAATAATCTAGGCTCATAGGTACAGTTATAATTTGCTTCTGTATATACTTCTTTCGTGGTATGTTTATTTATACCATCAATACTAATTATTTTCTAATCCTGACATGCATGATATCAATTATTGGATCTAGGTAAACTCGGCTTTGTTGTTGTTATTAACACTAATTGTTTCGTCGCGGTCTGTAGAACAATGAAGCCGCCGAGACGAATTGATAAAATTTTCAGTAGCATTACTACAAGATACCAATACTAAGAATTTATTCTCTTACCTATAACAAAACGATAAAATATACCTATGACCTGTACCAGGGGGGACACCGGTCAAAAAAATAACTTTTCATAAAGGATACATCAACATATAGGAAGACTATACTAGCACAGTATAATATATGGATTTATAGACTGTGATACAAGCGAGACACAATCACTGATCTTCCAACAGTAGGGCACTTTGAATTGTCAAATGCCCCAAACATAACTAGCTACAGTGAAATACGAAACAGTCTTTTTTTGTTGCTATCTCACTAACTCGCTACATGCAATGTCTCCACGATTTGCCAAGATGGTTGCTCAGAGAGCGTGAAGACACTGATCCTCCTGTTATCGATTGATTGCAATGAAACTGTCACTGGAAACAATGGTGTAGTAAGTAGGTAGCTACATAGCTTATTCTCGACCGCAAGTGCACTTAATATGTGATTGTCCCGACAGAAAACAATGCTTCGTGATCAGCTCCCTCGCGCAGTACCTTTAGACGATTACTTTATAGCACATTTTAGAAATTTATAGAACTTAGCTTAGCGTTACCTACTGGTCATAATGTAAAGAAGATTTAGGTGCAATTTCCTCTGCCCAGGAATGACAGCTCAGCTGCTCAGACCTATCCGTCAGTGTATCGGCTGGTCTGATCTGTGATTTACCTTCATACAAATTCTATGTTCATATGTCTCTTCGTCTCGTGTTCATGCATCGCCTTATCTACCATCGCTCGTCTATAACTTGTATCTCTTCACTGATGCTGTAATTAGTACCTCGCACCTCGTGATCAGTTTCTAAGGCCTGTTTTTGCATTCTTTCAATATGCTCATTAAGCTCATGAATATGGAAACTGAAGACATTTTCTTTTCATTTGGGTTAATATGTTGTTTCTTGTGTATATTTACTTGTTGCAAGACGATTATTATTTTCTTTGCTTGCATTATGTGATTGATCACTTTTCATCTCAGAACTGTCTCAAACCTACAATTTGACTAGGATCACATAAACATCACTTATGAAAATCAATATGCAAGAAAATATCTTGTCTTCATATTATCAATACCTCATTAGGGTTGTTAGTATTTTTTATAAATTGACTGAATTTTGAAAAACGACTTTCACTCAATTCTTTCCCTTTCTGGTTCTTGCATTTCTTGCACTATTGGTTACAACTTCACAAGACTGAGAGGCTGTCACTGTCCTTTGTAGGCTACAGGGTGGCTTATATGACAGGATAGAAAACGGACTGAACAAATCAAACGATTTTAATCACTAAACAGCTCATTTCCAATTAGAATAGGATCCACTGCCCGTATTATTTCAGTTGTACCGTTCTACAATGGTACAAATTCTCTTATCAGTTGCCTGAATTTACCTGCAGCATTGTTTCACCACAACTTTCTAATGATAAAACCTATAGCATGCATATTGGCATGCTCTTATCGGTTCACATGAATGCGCTATTGTTTAGTTAACTTTCTAGTACCAACTCGATACTTAAACTAAATCAGTAAAATCAGTAGGAAGCTAATTATAGTATAGGTGTGGTTAGTTACTATCAATATTTAAAATCAAATACGCTAGAAATAAATCATAGTAAAAACATGATAGTCTAGGTCTCTGAAAACACTAGAATAAGAAAAGAACCCCAATGTGACGTGGTTGATTACCAAAAAAGCGGCCAAGTGCGAGTCGGACTCGCCCATGAAGGGTTCCATAGCAGCACGTAACATAATATAAGTTCTTGTAGTTCGTTGTAACTTTTTTATATGTGAGTTGATTGAATGAAAGGTAAATTGCGGTTTACGATTTATGACGTATTAAAAAAAACTACTTACTCGATCTCGTTCAAACCACACATTTTATTACTTTGGAAGTGTCTCTCGCGCAAACTATTCGGTTTAGAAAAAAATTATATTAGAAACCTCAAGATCATTTTTGAAGATCTATCCATAGATACCCCACACGTATGGGTATGATGAAAAAAAAATTTGTGTTTCAGTTCCAGGTATGGGGAGCCCCCAAAATTTATTGGTTTTTTTTTCTATTTTTGTGTGAAAATCTTAATGCGGTTCACAGAATACATCTACTTACCAAGTTTCAACAGTATAGTTCTTATAGTTTCGGAAAAAAGTGGCTGTGACATACGGACGGACAGACAGACATGCAGACAGACATGACGAATCCATAAGGGTTCCGTTTTTTGCCATTTGGCTACGGAACCCTAAAACATTCAATATTTAATATTTATTATATTCGTGTGATTTATAATGATACATTTTTAACAGTACGTTATGAGTAAGAGTTATAAGTACAAGAAATACACAAACGCTAAGCAAAAAAAGTAACAGTGATAACATCAGAAGAATAAAAAATCTAACAAATGAATTAACTACAACCATAAGACTCCAAGATCCTCAAGAAGTTAAATGACGCCGTGTAAATGCCGGTGTCGGTGTCAGGAGCTGTTCTGGTGCTAAAGAGCGATGTCATCCAGTTCGTCCGACTACTGGAGGCTTTGTGGCAAGGACTCCTGGTGCTAGCGAGGCTTCTGGTCTGGTACTGCAGAGTTCTACAACAGGCTGTTTATGGTACGGGGTTTTGTATCATCTAAGCGTTCGTTTTTGCTATTAAAAGTGATGAAAAATTCAAAGGTCTTATTTATTTATGTAATACTTTCACACAATACAGAAAAGTGCTAGGAGGACTTAATGCTAATAGCATTATCTACCACAGGCATCCTGGGCCCGAAGCCAAGTTACATTCGCTTCGAATCGATTCGATTTCTATATAGGTTTGTCGATATATCACGTGATACCATAGCATGTGTCAAATCTCATACATTTTCGGACTTATCGACTAGCGTCATCGCTTATCGAATGTAACTTGGCTAAGAAGGTAAGGCGTGCGTGACACAGGAAAAAACCGGCCAAGTGCGAGTCAGACTCGCGCACGAAGGGTTCCGTACCATTGTCTATAAAAACGGCAAAATAAATCATGTCTGTTGTATGGGAGCCCCACTTAAGTATTTATTTTATTCAATAGCACAATTTTATTTATTTACCGTATTTGAGGTTGGTGCCGATTAAGCTAGTCCTCTAAATTGTATAAGCGCCCATACAACTCAGAGGACTATCTTAATTGGCGTCAACTATGTATGTATGGGGACACCATTTAATTTTCCCCTTTTTTTTGGAACTTTTCCTTTATTTGTGCTGTAAGACCTTGCTTTTTGGCAAATTTCGTGATTCTAGGTCAACGGGAACTACCTATCATATAGGTTTTCGACCCAAAACCTATAGGGTACTTCCGGTTGACCTAGAATGGTCAATTTTGGTTAAAAGCAAGCACAAGTAAAGGAAAAATTCCAAAAAATGAAAATAGTTTAAAATTAAGGTCACTTTTGGGACTAAAAGTTTTCGCGAAAATCTAAATTTGCCCATATCTTTTTATTGTGTTGACTCAGGACCTTGATATTTATACACCTAATAGGGACTATAAACCTCAGTATCTGGTAAAAATTTAAACTTGCTAGGTCCACCCGTTCCTGAGAAAATCGGCGTTGACACACGGACAGACAGACGGACAGACGTACAGTACAGAGGGACAAGATAGTGATGTTATAATGGTTCCTTTTTACCTTTTAAGGTACGGAACCCTAAAAACGTGGCACTCTGGGAGTGCCTGACAGAAGTGAAAACTTGAACAGACTACACTACAGATACTTATATACAGAGGTGTCGGTAACGGTAACAGTGTCGCGAGTTCAATGGTTTTTTCCATCCAATTTTCGAAAATTCCAAAAATGCTTAACACGCCTAAAGAAGTTTCCACTGCAAAAAAGTCTTCTGCCTGATCGAATGATCTGTTGTACCTGCCTACTGCCCGTGAAAATCTTGTAAGGTCTTGCTAGAATATTGCATATCCTTAACCTTTTGTTGAAATGATACCCACTTATCAATAACGAATCCAAATCTATAAATGGAAAATGAAATTAAAAAAGAATATTTACAAAAACCCAACTAAAAACAAAAAGACGTAAAGAAGCTTGCATATTCTGATAAACGCAGGCGGGGGCTACTTTAATTTCCACCGACAGTGTTATACCTACTCGCCTACATCACATAACAGCATTACAGATATCTCTATTAATATTATAAAGTAGAAATATTTGTTTGTTTGTATTAAATAGGCTCCGAAACTACTGGACCGATTTAAAAATACTTTTACTGTTGGGAAGCTACACTATCCCCGGGTGAAATAGGCTATTTTTTACCCAACTGCGCGTGAGGGTAATATTTTTATTGAAAAACTACGCGTGGGAAGCTGCGGATTGGTCAGCTAGTATAGAATAACCTAAACAAATGAAAGCAAGAAGAACATTATCCACGTCTCATGTTGCCCTCGTAAAAAGGTCTGCTGAGCTCGAGCTGGAATGTTTATACCGTTAATCCTGATAGGGCTAAGAACCGTTTTCTGACCAGTGAATAGTTACTGTAAGTGCTTTTTCTGGGCACTTTGCTTTCATTAGCAGTGCAAATGAAAGGTCAGCAGACGTTGATTGGAACTTTTTCGTAGCTTATTCTGGGAATGGGGAATGGTGTGAACTTTGCTATACCGATTAACTTTTTCTACTGTTCCGTTGTACAATTAACGAAAATTGATATAGGACACAAATTTTTTACATACCCATACATACCATTAAAGGGCAAGGTGTTCGCTTTTATAACAAACTCCCAAGTGATGTACAAAAATTGACAATTAACAAATTTAAAAACGCAATTAAACAAAATCTTTATAAAAATGTCAACTATAAAATATCGGATTATTTAGATGATAGAGAAGCTAGGGATTGAAATTGCTACAACTCGTTCAAAATGTTACAATTTAGACGTAATTTATTACCTGTGTTGTTATGTATTCTAAAAGGATCATTAAAAAAAACAACCAGCCTTGTTTTCTTGTCTTTCTTTCCTGGCTTGGTCGCGAAGGAACAGACAGTAAAATTGACGTTTCAAAGTGATCCTTGTGATTTTAATGAATAAAAGATTTTGACTTTGACATGGTTATGACACATGGCCAGACATATTTCAAGAAAATATATATGTAACGGTATATTAAATTAAATCATAAGGTATTTAAAATGCCAACTGCAGTTCTTTCTTAATAGTTCAGACCATTACAACTAGCAATACAAGATATTTGATCGAGCGAAGCGAGATCTTCAAATCAACTTGGGCAAATCGGCGTTGTATGTATGTTGATTGTTTGTCCTAGGATACATTTTGAAGCGTTGATCCGATCATCGTGAAATTTGATACATAGGTAGGTAGTAATGACACAGTTCTGGTATGACTAAATGAGCTAAAAATGTGGGGGGGTTGTTGAGATATTAGGTTTCAAGAAGGGTAAAAAAATGAAAATGAGACTATTAGGTCAAGTAGGACGTCAAATGAAAGGTCTTCGTTAGTACATTTTGACCCCGTTTTTATTTGTAATTAACTTGCAGTTTTTAGGTTATTAACCAAAATAGAACTGCACTTTGAATGAATGAATGAAATACCTACTCTTTATTGCACACCAAACCAAAATACAGTAATAATGGAAATAAACAATAAATAAAGGTACAATGGGCGGTCTTATCGCTAAAGGCGACCTCTTCCAGACGACCTTTGACGAAATTCACAGCGTACACCAGTGACCCCACAGTGCTATAATTTGGTATGCGTGTAGCTGTAGTGATACAAATATATGCCAAAGTCTGAAATCCAGAATAACTGCAATTTGTACCTCAAAAATTACATGAACTCCCGTTACCTTAAATTTGAATGAAAGTGTAGGTCAAGTTATATGGTTATTTATTTCGTGGCACTTTTTTGATAATCAAAGATTACGAATGATACTTTTTTTGTAATGGATTAAGACTTGCGAGATCTCAGTTCGGAGCGAACCACTAGTTATTTGCATATATATGGCTACTATTAGGGAACCCACTTGAAGGATAACAGGATCTACAGCACAAGTCTTCTCGACTTAGTGTAGGTCCTGTTTGAAATTATGATGTTTATACAAGCCATTATTCAAATGATAAATGTTTGTACATTATGTTATTTAAAATTGTTATTATGTGTTTGAAATTAATAAACAAAATTATTATAAACAAGTGTACAATAAGGTCTTAAAAAACCAGGTAATGACTTTTTACATTTTTGCCCTTTGCGAGCATCGCAAATACAACTGTGGAATATTTTTTTTTCGAATGTACTAATCTCGCCGTTGGCCGTTGCAGCTTAACCGAGCTTTTGGCGAGCGCAGAAGGCGCTCAGCCCTGTAAGTTTTGATGAGGCAACTAGCGCAAGGGCACCACTTAGGTACGAACCTCGGCTTGGGCTGTTGCCGGGACGGGGATAGGAGAGAAACGCCCGGGTACGTGCTTGTACCTCGTATAGGCGGCGACTGAAGGGACTCGTCGACCTCGCCGGCGAGGTCGGTGTATTTGTGAAGTGTTTGCTCTGTCTAACGTGGATGACTCTTCTGCATTAGCGGAGGTGATTTCGTCATCCGGGTCTCCGAGAACGTGTCTCGGACGACGGTGGAAACAACTGTGGAATACCTTACCTACATGTAATTTTAACCAATATAACACAATACCTACCTGCATACTAATATAAAAAATTCGAAAGTAACTATGGTTCTCTATTTGTGTGGTACGCCCGGCTACACATCAAGCTATATGTCCAGTATAAGCTGACTTCGCATAGTTTAGGCTTTTCGTAGAATGAGAGGTCAGCTTATACTGGAAAATATAGCTTGATGTGTAGCCGTGTGTACATTATCACGACTAAACGACTAGACCGATTTTGATGTATATGAATAGATTATGACCTGGATTGAGGTATTTCTGGCGCGGGAGCTCATCCGGAAGCTTAACAATTATATATGTATTTCGAAATTTCAAAGCATGTACACACGGCTACACATCAAGCTATACATGTCCAGTATAAGCTAACCTCGCATTGTGTAGGCTTTTCGTAGAATGAGAGGTCAGCTAGTACTCGAAATGTATAGCTTGATGTGTAGCCGTGTGTACGTGCCACAAATAAAATTACTTATTAGGCGATAGATTACAAGAATGGCCACCGATTCCTTGTACGATTTAATCGCACTGATAAAAGATAGTGTTATCGTTCATTAGTGTACTTCTGTTGTGATAATTAATACCTGAGTTTTTGAATACTTTTATTGCTTGTTGTAATTAATGGGTATAATCCTCTAGTATATTCCCCAATGAGAAATTATCTCAAGTTGGATATTTTAAAAGTAAAGGCTTATGCACACGGCGCCACGGCGTATTTTAAGCGTGTAAACATCCGACGCGCGTTTCACCGTACATTCTCAAAAAATCATACTCGTAGGTACTCATAACTGTCATAACATAAGTCAAGAATCACGTTTGAAGTGCGTTAGCGCACGTCATCTATGCGTTTAAAATCGCCGTGTGCATAGGGCCTTAGAATCCAAACAATAGTTTAGATTAATTGCAAATTGGCCATTCATTTATTTTTCTACTTTATAATATTAGTGTGATTCACAAAAGTAATAAAAAAACCCGGCCAAGCGCGAGTCGGACTCGCGCACGAAGGGTTCCGTACCATTATCTATAAAAACGGCAAAAAATCACGTTTGTTGTATGAGAGCTCCCCTTAAATATTGGTTTTATTTTAATATAATTATTTATTTCTAAAGTTAATTTATAACTAAATATTCTGTAAATATTTCAAGCGTCTACCTGTTGCCGTTATCAATATCGAGCTAAAACGAGCAAAAAAATTATGTTTGTTGTATGGGAGCCCCCTTAAATATTTCTTTTATTCTGTTTTTAGTATTTGTTGTTATAGCGGCAACAGAAATACATATCATCTGTAAAAATCATCTGTCTAACTATCACGGTTCATGAGATACAGCCTGGTGACAGACGGACAGACAGACAGACAGCGGAGGCGGGTGCCGTTTTACCCTTTGGGTACGGAACCCTAAAAAAGATAGACAACTTGTTAGTTATGGAAACATTGTCGAATATCGATAATGCTAGAGATTGGCAATTTAAATACCAACTCAGAAGCGACCTTTTTTCCATTGAAGTGGAACTGTGGAATCACATATAAATTCATTACGTGACCGTTTCTCGTGCTCCTATCGAACCTTTGACTCTTTCTGAATGGTTTTCTCGCGTGACTGTCATATTATGTCGTCAACCTACGGCCCCATACACGAACTATGAAATCTATGTAAGCATAAAATGGACAGTAGGTCAGTCAGTAGGTAGTTGAGAACGTACTCGTACAGAACAGTTTCAGGTAGATAAAATGGGCATGCGTGCATATTTTAGAAACCGTCTTTACACATGTTTGGAATTGTTTCTCTTGACCAATGCTGAAACTTTCAACCCAAACAAAAATTTTTGGTATTTTAGGTCTGCAACTCTAAGACCGCCTTAATGCGCAAAACCATCTTCTGTATGGCTCCATTTATTTACAACAAGCTCTCGGAGTCGCTGAGAGAACTACCTTGTTCAATGTTTCGAAGAAAGTTGAAAATTGCACTGTTAAATAAATGTTACTATACCATAAATGAATATCTAAATGAAAAATATTAGCTAGGAATATACCATATTTATTTTATAATTAATATATTATTATATATTTACTAGTTTTATTTTATTTTATATAATTATTTTAATTGATTTTGTTCAGGTTTTGTTATTATTTAGGATTTTTTAATATTGCATGCCGGAAAGGCAGAAATGTATTGATTCCAATATTTACTTCCGACATCTTTGTAACATGACATATATTTCAAACAATAAATACATATGATTTGATTTGCAACGAGGCACTGTGGTAAATACCAGTGCCCCAAATTGTATATTTGGTACACACGGTTACACATCAAGCTATACATTTCCAGTATTAGCTGACCTCGCATTGTATAGCGTTTCGTAGAATGAGAGGTCAGCTTATACTGGAAATTTATAGCTTGATGTGTAGCCGTGTGTGCATTTGCTTATTACTTACCTGATTTTAATTATTAATTAAAACGACATTAAATTATTGCAACACAACCGAAACGTCGGGATAACAAATAAAAAAGGTACACATACGCGATAAATACCCGTTTTAATTAATTTTTTTTTTTGGAGAACTCGTTTTTTATTAGATCAGCAATTTTCATAAACAAACTGGATGACTCGCCCGAAATTAACTTATTTAATTCATCTCTGCTTATGAATTTATAACAAAATAAAACATTTTATAACAACTTAAAATATATATAAAACCCTAATCTAACAAGCCGCTGCCAGCGTGGCCAGAATGCTGGCCGCATTGCCACGTTGAATGGCAATGCTTAAACGTTGGCCAAAATACTGGCCAGCATATTGGTCACGCGTCGCCTCGACCAGGCGTTTTGAAAGGTCATTATCAATAATTATGTACATTGATCGCGAAAGTTTAAAAAACACTACTCACCTGATTATTTTAAATATATTTTTCGTTTGTTTTCCAGAGCTGACGATCCCGGCGGCAATGATGGCGCCCAGTGTGTTCCAGAGAAAGTCTCCGCGATCTTCGCCTGGAAACCTGCCTAGGAAACTAAAGGTGTGCAGAACATAATTATTGATTAGGGCTTTCTAGCTTTTAACCACTACTAAATAGTTTCCTAGTAATTTGACGAAGGGTTATAGAAAGCTATCAAAAGTATTTGAGAAAAAACCAGTTTTCTACAAGAACGATGTTTTATTTTCCAAATTGCCGGTGTATTAAGATAAATGATAAGTACTAATACAGCTAAAGTATGGAACACTTTCCCGTCGTCTGTTTTTCCTAAAGAATACAATCCAGGCCTCTTTAAGAGTCCAAGGTAAGAGTGAATAGGTTTCTTCTAGGTCTTCGCGCTTCATCTTAGACCACATCATCACTTACGATCAAGTAAGATTGTGGTCAAATGAAGATCTATCCAGTTTAAAAAAAACTCAGCGCATGTGTATGGTATGATTGATGAGATGATTAATAAGGATTTGAAGTCTTTTTTTTATGTTATTTGTGGGGAAACAGGCTTACGGCCCACCTGATGGTAAGCGGTCACCGTCGCCTATTGACACCGGTAACACCCGGGGTATTGTCGATGCGTTCCCTTTACTGTAGAAACCTCTTTACATTTCTCTTGAAGCGTGCTATGTCGTAGCCTTATGGGAAAACCTCAGATGGTAGCTCATTCCACATCTTGCAAGTATGGGGTAGAAAAGATCGCGTGAAGCATGTGGTGCGTGATACCCAATTGTCGATGATATGTGGATGAGCTTTATTACGTTGTCGAGAAGTGCGGTGGTAAAATCTCGACGACGGGATGAAATCAAATAGCTCCTCAGAACATTCCACATTATACAGGCGGTAGAATACACTGAGCGATCCGATGTCACGGCGTTGACTCAGCTGTTCCAGCCTGTCGGCGAGTTTGGGATCACCGATGATTCTAATGGCTCTTCTCTGAAGGGAGTCAAAACGAAGCAATTAGTACTTTGGAGCTCCGTGCCAAAGATGGGAACAGTATTCTACGTGCGGCTGAACTAGCGTTTTGTACAGCAATAGCCGTTGTTGTGCCGTAAAGTCTTGCTTAAAATGATTCAGTATACCCACCAGTTGTAAAAAACATTAGTTAAGATTAAGATCGGTATTTTTATTTACCGATATCAATAGAATCACTGAAAAGATCGAGATGCGGTCAGCCAAAGACATACAACACAAAATAGAGTAGGCTGATGCCTAGCAGTGAGTGGATACCAGCTAAAATGATGACATAATAGGGGGTTGTTTATGCTACGTCCACCAGCTACAAAAGCATGCGTTCTTATTGCTCTCTCGTTCTCTTTATTTCAGAATGGAGTAGACCCGTCCAGCCAGTCCGACCCCACAACAGATTCCAGCCCTAACTCCATCTCTGATGCTGAGAACTTCGAGTGCTACGGAGAAGCGGACCCTGAAGCCCCTCCAAACGCGTTAGTAACCTTCCTAAAATCACTACACACAGATACACTGATTTCTCCAGTCGCTTTATCATCCATCTATACCTACACGGTACATGCAAATAACCCTGAGCTCGCCGAACTCAGAGCCCAAACAGCATTTGTCAAAAAAAAATTATAGATGCATGACAGCTAACTCTTCTTACATCAAGACACGATAACAATGAACAAAGCACCTATGCCGGTAGTTTTAGCAACTGACAGAAAATTCATTCTAAACCAGGAGCGCACTGCAAAGTTATTGAGATTTATGCCCCCCGTAGTTTATAAGAATTTGAGGTTGGTTTCTTGCGTCAAGATAGTTACGTATAGTTTGACCGAAACCGCTGTACCGCGCCTGAGGTATGCGCGCGGCGATACGGGGTGAAATATCGGCCGCTCCGATCCATTGTCAGATGCACATGAGATAAATATCCAAAGATGGCTCGAGCGCTATCTCGTGATGTCAAGACCGTCATAATGTCCAAAAAATGAAAACAATTACTTGGATCCCGATAGTAGATTTGATATTATTATCGATCCATCCTATCCTATCCTACTAATATTATAAACGCGAAAGTTTGTATGTATGGATGTTGGTTACTCTTTCACGCCGGAACGGGTGAACCGATTGCGATGAAATTTGGTATGTACGTAGATCATTACCTGGATTAACACATATGCTACTTTTTATTGGCAAACCACGAGTGTGAAGCCGCTGGCAACAGCTAGTTAATAATAAATTTACAGAACGACTCTGATTCAAGTTCCGATAGCGAAACGGAAGATGTAGTTGAAGCAGAATCTATGTAAGAATATCTGTAGACAATTTAGTTACTTATAAAAATATAAACATATCGTTATATAATATAAACATCGTTTACGATACCGTAAGATCTATCCGACAATATCGATCTCATATGTACCTACTCTTGCAATTTTTCCTCGGCCCCCACCTCGCCGCACTTTCTTAAGGAGCGGTACAGCGGTTTCGGTCGAACTATAGTAATAGCACAGTACAAAGATTTATACACTGGTAATAGTAATAGTCGTCCCTGCCCCAGTTATGGTTGAGAACTCGGCTCTTGAAGTTGTCGACGCGTATGTATACCTAGGACAAACAGTCCAATTAGGTAGGTCCAACTTCGAGAAAGAGGTCAATCGTCGAATCCAACTCGGATGGGCAGCGTTTGGGAAACTTCGCAACGTCTTTCCGTCCAACATTCCTCAGTGCCTTAAGACGAAAGTCTACAATCAGTGTGTGTTACCAGTGATGACATATGGAACCGAGACGTGGTCCTTCACTATTGGCCTTATGAATAAGCTCAGAGTCGCTCAACGAGCTATGGAGAGGGCTATGCTCGGGGTTTCTCTACGGGATCGAATCAGAAATGAGGAGATACGTAGGAGAACTCAAGTCACCGACATAGCCCGACGGATTAGCACGTTGAAGTGGCAATGGGCAGGCCATATAGCGCGCAGAACAGATAGCTGATGGGGCCGAAAGGTTCTCGAGTGGAGGCCACGGACCGGCAAGCGCAGCGTAGGACGTCCACCCACAAGACGGGCAGACGACTTGGTAAGAACCGCAGGTCGGCGTTGGATGCAGGCCGCTTCCAACCGCAGTTCCTGGAGATCAATGAGGGAGGCCTTTGTCCAGCAGTGGACGTCCTACGGCTGATATGATGATGATGATGAATAGTAAATATAATTTGGTAACAGCTTAGACAACTGAGCTGACTTTATGGTTTTTAAAGTAAAACTTCTTTACGCATGCTCGACTTGGGGAGTAAGCTGGTGAATACGTTACAAAAAGTGCGGTCGGAAGTTGAAAGGGAGATATAAGTTAGTGAAGATAGAAAGAGAGAGTTACGTTTCGTGTATTTTTAAACGTTAATGTACGATTGCGAGTTGCGTCTGTCCAGAATGAACATCTAATCGACCTACAGACGGTGTGGACAATTTTGTAATTGAACAATTTTATAAATTAATATTTTGAAAAACAAGTTTTACTTCAGTCGTTTAGTCTAAAGCACACTCGTTTTTTTTTAATATAAGACCTGAAACAATTGAAAAAGTTCTTAGCCAGTCTAATTAAAATTTCATAATTTAAACTAATATTGCATTTGATCATGTCTTCCCATACCTACTAACTAGTTAAAGTTAAGTATCGTCAGTAAAGCTTTAGTGATATCAAATCCGGAGATGAAATACCAGAAGCGTTTCACAGAATAATTGTGTACAATTTATGAATCATTCAGAATGTAATAAACATTAACATTTTATGGTGCTGCATCGGTTGTCTATGAAACTATTAAAGATCTGAATATATGTTTACGGTATACCAATATAATTTTGTTTCAAAGGCGCAACCGTGATTTAATATGTTTAACGCTATTTATTTTCTGACATCTTTACATCTGGCATATGCAGGTTACAAAGATTAAAATGTTTTATTAACCCTTTGCCATTTCCCTTATACTATTAAAAAACCGGCCAAGTGCAAGTCGGACTCGCGCACAAAGGGTTCCGTACCATTATCTATAAAAACGACAAAAAATAACGTTTTTTGTATGTGAACCCCCTTAAATATTTGTTTTATTCTGTTTTTAGTATTCGTTGTTATAGCGGCAACAGAAATACATCATCTGTGAAAATTTCAACTGTATAACTATCACGGTTCATGAGATACAGACGGATATACAGACAGACAGGCGGACAGACAGCAGAGCCTTAGGGTGCAGTTTTACCCTTTGGGTACGGAACCCTAAAAAACAGACAAAGTGATGCAAAAAAGAGCATACATAAGTAACCCAAAAAGAACATATAAGAGAAATAACGATTAGATTTTTATACTTTCTGTTTTTTCTATTAATTTTGACTTGATCATACTAATACCTAATTTTAAGCCGGACGTTGTACAAGTTGTTGAGGTCTTGTATCAAGTGCATCCACTGCCATCCACGGCATTAAAGCCGCTTGAAACAGAACCAGAATGTATCTTGATAACAAGCAGACCTGTACCTAGCATGCACGCGCGGATGTGGAAGAAGGAGACCTGTACCTAGCATGCACGCGCGGATGTGGAAGTCTACAATATATATAAGTCTTTTAATTGGCCTTCTTAGAATAAGTAGCATTTATTGTTGTTTATTTTCTACTCAAATACCTTTTTTTGTAACCTAGCTGTAAGTTTTCCTAAAATTCTAAAAAATAAATAAATATCTGTATAAGTTATATGTTTATATATGTACCTATATATAATATTATTTTAGAAAAGTATGTTTATAAAATTTATATTTAAATTTAAATATAACTCTGTACACCTTTTATTTAATCACTTTTTTTTTTCTACGTAGCCGCTGCACTACCTTTTGCTTCTGGTTTCAGCTGAAAATCAGCGTTGGGTGCTTAACATCCAACATTATGCTGAGCTGAACGCCATTTTGGTACGCAGACACATGAGTCGAACTTGTTTTATTGGATTCAATTGTATCTACTGTTCCTTTAAATTATTTCATGTGTCATTTTGTGTCAATGATTATTATATTCTATTCTATATATAAAAATGAATCCCTATTTCCCTTGGTCACGCCATCTCGCGTGAACGGCTGGACCGATTTCGCTAATTCTTTTTTTGTATTTCTTATTGTCAGGAGAAGGTTCTTATGAAAGAAAATATTAAGAAAATTGCGCCCAAAATTAGAAAATTTAAGAATACTTAACCACCATACAAAGTTATTTATAATCTAACCTTAGCGCTTTTATAATGTAACCTTATGACGTTTGACATAGAATTGACAGAATGCGTGCTGCAAATATCGTCAAAGAGGATGTAAAAAAATGAATATCGTTTGAAACAGATGCTTCGGTCGGAGTTATTTCGAGATATTGTATATATATATAAAATGAATTGCCGTTTGTTAGTCTCGCTAAAACTCGAGAACGGGTGGAGCGATTTGGCTAATTTTGGTATTGAATTATTTGTGGAAGTCATTCATTTGCTCATACATAATGATGGCCGGGGACAACAATTGACAGTTCTACCAGGGTGACGTATATTGACAGCCCGCGTTATATGCATGTCAAGGCGGTACGAAGTTCGGCGAGTCCACTAGTATTAAATAAAATGTATCTTGCTGAACTATATACAGTACGCTTTTAAGCCCTCTATAAATAGTAAACAAGTAACTGAGGCCTGAAGATAAACAATAGACTTAGTCCATATGTTTTCTTTGCAGGTCAGACAATGACACACGAAGCCCCAGTAATCAGCTGAACAGGCATGCATGGACCCGAACCAGTCTACGGCGAACTCCACCCAGGTATTGATTGATTGATTGAAAATTCTTTAATACACAAAAATACATAAATCAGTACATAGGCGAACTTAATGCTAGCAAGCATTGTCTTCCAGTTAACCTTTGCGTAGTGTGGAAAAAATATTTTTGTAGGTAGTGCATGTCATAATTGTAGCAGGAAAAATGTCGTTATTCTTTTTTTTATTATTTACTGGATACTCTCCAATATAAGTAGATACTTTTGGGCAGACCGTACTCCAACTCTCGTAATATTAACGTCGATTAAGTTTCAGTAAAATTACGATTTAAAGAGGCAGTAAGGCATCGAGATTAGATCGAATCCTGAATTTGATTAGATTTAATTACGAGAATTTGCTTTTAGTTCCTTTGTTGTTTAGTATGTAGCGAAAATAGTTACTATCTACCACAACTCTAATAACTACGAGAAAATACAAATAATTATGATTATGGCTTCACTTACAAGTTCTCTATTTTTTAGGGTTCCGTACCCAAAGGGCAAAAAGGCGCCCTGTTATTGAGACTCCGCTGTCTGTCTGTCTGTCAGCAAGCTGTATCTCATGAACCGTGATAGTGAGACAGTTGAATTTTTCACAGATGATGTATTTCTGTTGCCGCTATAACAACAAATACTAAAACCGGAATAAAATAAATATTTAAAGGGGACTCCCATACAACAAATGTGATTTTTATGCTCGTTTTAGCTCGATATTGATAACGAAAACATGTAGTCACTTGAAATATTCACGGAATATTAAGATATATATTCACTTTAAAAATAAATAATTAAATTAAAATAAAACAAATATTTAAGAGGGGTTCCCGTGCAACAAACCTGATTTTTTTGCCGTTTTTTTAGGTAATGGTACGGAACCCTTCGTGCGCGAGTCCAACTCGCACTTGGCCGGTTTTTTACAATAGTGTTATTAAGTTTATATCTTCTCGTAGTATTATTAAAGAATGTGTTTTTATCTACTCAGATCTTATATTTTTCTTTTATACATTAGTCTTATGTATACGCTTAGACAAGTCTCTATTATGAGGTTTACTGATTTGATCAAGCAATTACAGTATTTCCATTTCTTTATTTTCTCGATGACAGTTCTAATTTGATAGTTGTAGTGTTGTGACCTCACGGGGAGAGCTCATCGAGTGACAGTGACGATTCATCACATTTTGATTAAAATAAATAAATAAAGATTACCTGTCGTTATAATTATTTCGTTTCATTGTCGAGTACCTGTACCTACTTATTATACATCAGCTTCGAAAATTTTAAAGAAGTTGCCATTATCAATCAAGAATTAATACGTGTAACATCTTGTAATGAAATATAATATTAGTTAATAAATTTGTACAAAAGTATCCGGCAGTAGTTTAGTTTCTTACATTTTGTAAAAAAATATCGGGTCTGTTATGGTGTTACGTTTATCGATAGCTCCATCCCTATATATATATATATATATATATATATATATATATATCTATTTGACAACCTCCGTGGTGCATTGGGCGAATAACCGGCTGAGACGCAGGAGGTAGCGGGTTCGATTCCCGCGGTGGAACAAATGTTTGTATGATCTACAAATATTTGTTCCGGGTCTGATTGTTTCTCTATATATTATAAGTATGTATTTACAAAAAAAAAAGTATATAAGTATTCCATCAGTTATCTGGTTACCATATTACAAGCACTGCTTAGTTTGGGGCTAGATAGCGCTGTGTGAAATGTCTAGAAATATTTATTTATCAGTTTCTCCGACTCTGGTATAACCTTGTACGTGCGTAAGCGTCATATTTTTATAAAATAGTACATAAATAATGTAAAAAAGACGCTCGTTCAAGTTTTCACACGAGCTGTCATCGAGAAAATAAAGAAATGGAAAGACTATAACAACATGACAAAACTGATGCGAAAATATATCCATTCGTACTTACGTCACACTACCAAATGTCCGCGCTTCATAATAATGTTTGCTTTTGTGTTCTTGATAATTTTTGATCAAAGCGTAAGGTTAAGGTTAAGTGTTTTAGTATTAAGTAACTAGTCTTTTTAATTATTAGTGAGAAAAAATTCTTTACTGATCACCTGAAACCTCACGTTGCGCGTCCATGCACATTATATTTTTAAACACCGCCATGCATTACACTTTTAACGATATGTTACTGTTTATTTTCTATTCGCTTTCTTTTTTGTTTTGCTTATTTTCAACTTTTGTGTTGTCTCTTTCGTAGCCATCAGGAGAATCTGCCGCATCGTCGTTGGGGCTCCATGAGACAGTAAGCTTTATATTTATATTATTCTGTTTAATTAATCATTTTCCACTAAACAGTATGCGTTGAGATTATGTTTGTTATGTTAGTAGGTAGCTATGTCACAAAATAGATTCAAAAGTCGGGCTCAGGGTGATTTTATTAAAATACTGTTTCTTACTGTTAGGGTTTTTTAGTTTGGTTAACACTTCGGGTTAACAGACATATATCGATGCATAGTGTTTAGTTAGAATCAATGAAAATAAAGGAACAACTTTAAAATTAAAGTATTCTTTCATTTTTTTAAGAAATAAACTGCTCCATAGTATATCTAAAAATCTTCAAGGTTTTGAACGTAAAAGGTTTCACATCGTTGGGCACCTAAAACAATCGTTTTACTAATTTATTTTACACTAGCTGACCAATCCGCAGCTTCGCACGCGTAGTTTTTCCATAAAAACATTACCCTCCTTCTGCGCAGTTGGTGTAAAAAGTAGCCTATGTTACTCAAGGTGAATGTAGCTTTCCAATGGTGAAAGAATTTTTGAAATCGGACCAGTAGTTTTTGAGTTTACTCATTACTAATATACACACAAAAATACAAATCTTTCCTCTTTATAATATGAGTATAGAATACAGCAGATTTTAGTGAAGGCTTTATCAAATAAAAAATGAAAACTAGTGAATAAAAAAATACAGATCATTTCAGAAATTGAGTACAATTTTACACTGGTCTTTGTATACAATTTAAGCTCAATTATCATTGTCCATGTAATATCCTGGCGTGAAAGTATTGCATAAAATAATAAAAAAAAGTACTGTCTATTCCATGTCATATACAAGTAGTTGTTCTGTTCCCTACACATAATACAAAAAATGACAATAAAATAAATTAGGTACATGTCTACTTTAAAATATTCAGCAATGGTGTAAAAACATTTGGATGAACCATTTACTAATTCGGCGTTTAAATAAAGTCAAAGGTAAATTATTTCATTCGTCTGGTAATTTATTATATGATATTTATTTATTTGGAACTAGCTGATGCCCGCGGATTCGTACGCGTTACACTTAATGTGTAGGTAATCTAGAAATAAAGTTAAACTCGCTGTTGCAACTTCACTATTTTTATCCCATGGGACCAGATTTATGGGATAAAAAGTAGCCTATGTTATAATGTAAGTACATACTAAATTTCATCGAAATTGAATCAGCCATTACGGCGTGATTTAGTAACAAACAAATAAACTAATAAATAAATAAACTAACATCCAAACTTTCGCATTTATAATGATAAACATTGTTCGGGTTATCATACAAACTTCGAAGTTGGCTTCATAGTTTTAAACATTTCACGTTTACCAATTTTATCTTCGGTGATATCTATTAGAATGTCCATGTCGTGCCTGCCCCAGTTATGGTTGAGAACTCGGCTCTTGAAGTTGTCGACGCGTATGTATACCTAGGACAAACAGTCCAATTAGGTAGGTCCAACTTCGAGAAAGAGGTCAATCGTCGAATCCAACTCGAATGGGCAGCGTTTGGGAAACTTCGCAACGTCTTTTCGTCCAACATACCTCAGTGCCTTAAGACGAAAGTCTTCAACCAGTGTGTATTACCGTGATGACATATGGAACCGAGACGTGGTCCTTCACTATTGGCCTTATGAATAAGCTCAGAGTCGCTCAACGAGCTATGAAGAGGGCTATGCTCGGGGTTTCTCTACGGGATCGAATCAGAAATGAGGAGATACGTAGGAGAACTCAAGTCACCGACATATCCCGACGGATTAGCACGTTGAAGTGGCAATGGGCAGGCCATATACCGCGCAGAGCAGATGGCCGATGGGGCCGGAAAGTTCTCGAATGGAGGTCACGGACCGGCAGGCGCAGCGTAGGACGTCCACCTACAAGATGGGCAGACGACTTGGTAAGAACCGCAGGTCGGCGTTGGATGCAGGCCGCTTCCAACCGCAGTTCCTGGAGATCAATGAGGGAGGCCTTTGTCCAGCAGTGGACGTCCTACGGCTGATATGATGATGATTATGATGATATCTAATCTAACTATTTATTACTTGCAACCTTAGTACTAAAACATAAACGCGCTCTTTTGAAGTTATACTTCTTTCGGCTCGTTTGGAAAAAATACGAGGGTATAATTTTTACGATGCGCGCGCACACCGACAGCTGAAAAGCGACATGATGAAGTTAGCTGATAACTGTTTCCGTGTAAATCCTGTGTTTATTAATACAACATTCCTTTTACAAACAAAGAGTTGTACGAAATGAAATCTTTATTATTACTACATATTTCTGTTACGCCAAAAAAGTATAACTTCTTACGTGCATACATATATCGTTGAAAAGTAGGTAGGTTGAAAAGTTCCGCCGCACACTCCCCGAAATGTAATGGATGAAAAACCGAGAGGCTAGCAACTTTTCGTCGATGCTCCAGGCTGAGAAGCCTTGCATCAACTAGCTCATTGTTGCCTATGAGCTTCTTGGCTCTTCTCGCAATTGATTCCAGCTTCAAGTTGGTACTTCGCTGATCCGTCCCAGAGGTGAGAGCAGTACTCCAAACACGATCGGTCTAGTGCTTGGTACACACACACATTTTTTTTATTAAGTAATATGTTTCGAATCCTGGTTGCTAATCATTGTTGTACTTGTGTTTACCTAGATGTCGCTACTAGTAAAATAAGAATGCAATCATTATTGTACTACAGTGCGTGTGGTTAATTCTTTTAATTTTAATGTTGTATGCTTATAAATTGGTTAGTCGGTATTTAACAATTTTATAGCGGCTTCTGATATATTTTTCTAGCACGATAACAAAATTAATCAACGCAGCATTTTCCCAGGTTACATGGATGGATGGATACATTTCCCATACATGCCTGAAAAAAAAAAGTGAACCGTTCCCAAAAGTCTTACCATGTAGTCTTCTACTGGGAATTTCGTTTCCAGTAGTCTTACTAATTATTAAGAGTACACCGGGTAAGGGGGCGTTCAAGTATTACGTAACGCTACTTAACGAGGCGAGGGGGGTCTTTTAAAACGTTACGATACGTTACAGGGGTGGGAGGGGAGTTCGAGCAACGCGTTGCGTAACATTATAAATATTGCTGGACATTTCACACAGCGCTATCTAGCCCCAAACTAAGCAGAGCTTGTGCTATGGGAACCAGATAACTGATAGAATACTTATATACATTTTTTTTGTAAATACATACTTATAATATATAGAGAAACTACCAGACCCGGAGAAAATATCAGTAGATCATGCAAACATTTGTTCCGCGGCGGGAATCGAACCCGCTACCAAGGGAATTAAAATCTCCCAAGTTGGAAACCATTTTCGTTTATGTTTTGCGTAATCTCTCGGTTGTATTGTAGGTACGCCATTTTGTTCTCCCAAGTTGCAAAATAATTGTGACTTTTAGGTAAAAAACTGAACACTTACGTAACATTTAAGAAGGGGGGCAGGGGGGGGGGGCAAACATCTTCAAAAATTGCGTTACGTAATACTTGAACGCGCTCTAAAACTACTGGGAATGACCTAGAATTGGCTGCAGTAGTCTTACCATATAGTTAGTTCTCAAAAGAAGTCTAGGTATCTAATCACAAATAGTCAGGACAAGACCGAGTCGTCAATCGATAAGATGTAGCAGAACTATGAGCCAAGCTATCTTTATACAGTGTCAATCAAAACTTGTCCTTATATCTTTCATTTAAAGTATATAATACCGTGGTAAAGTGAGAGTAATTATTGTTTTGGTGCATTCCATTGTACTGGAAACAATACGAGTGTCGCTATTTTCAGTTTGTCAATGAGTCATCCCGTGTCGGATTTTAGCTGTGTTTATTTTATCAACATACACTGTTATTTTAGGCAATTAATCTAACTGCTACAAATATCTATTGCTTACAAAAAAAGTAACATTATAATTGATTAGCACAATAAAAAATTTGACCAAAATATCTTACTTACGCATAGGGTTACCATCATATCTCAGGCTTTGTCCTGAGATCTCAAGATTTTTGGACTCTTCTCAGGATTGCGGGCGGATTTTGCAAATCTCATGAAATCTCAGAATTTTTAGAATTTTCAATAAAATACATCTTACATTTTAAAGATCTCTTTAATAAAACGTTAAACAAACTAAAAATAATCTTCCTTTGGTAATAATTGCACAATTAAAATCAATACTTATTTATCCAAAAAGGTACTATCATAGGTACTTAATATGTGAAGATACCTTTTTAAGTAAGGTTTTTTTCTTTAACTATTGCAACGCGTGAGCGAGATCCGCAGCAGGGTATAAAAACGATAATATTACGACTTTTTTAAAATTGTTAAGTAGGTACCTTTGAGAGAAAATACTCAAACTGTAAAAAAAAAACTCAGGATTTTTTAATGAAATCAGACTTTTTCTCCGGACTTTTGATTTTTTCATCTGGTAACCTCACAGTTACGCATCGCATTAAGAACTTCTCTTTTGATTTTCATAGATCATAATCGTTGTTTTTCATATATACATATTTCGGGTATTGGTACGAGTCGCACGATAACTCTTTTATTTGATGAGTAATCGCTAAGTAGGTATACTTATATATCTACATCATTGCATCAAATATTTTGTAGTATCAGTCGGTCAGTTAGATACTATATGGCTGGATGTGAGATTGTGAGATGAGAAGAAATATCTGTGGTTATTATGGTATCATTATGGTAGTGGAGAGGGTGTGGTAGGTGACGATGGTGTACGAATGTGATATAGACCACAAATCAGTCTAGCTACCAAGCGATCAAAGAACTCGTGGCCGGCTAATATGAAAGAGTTAAAAATATACAGCGTCGAATCGGGATTCTCGCTAAGAAAGTGAATGTGTTCCGTGCGGCTGGCGATGTAACAACCCCACTTGAATTTTTCACTAATAGCTCTTATAACAATAAAATTATCTATCCCACTTCTAGTGTTGCTAGGATTATGAAACTGAATCAAATTAGCCTTTATTAACCAGACTAAATGCGTGTATAGAGCCACAGCCAAGAAATAATTGTTTTGTCTGAGTGACGTGATATCTATACTAATATTATAAAGAGGAAAGATTTGTATTTTTGTGTGTATGTTTATGATGAATAAACTCAAAAACTACGGGTTCGATTCCAAAAGTTCTTTCACCATTGGAAAGCTACATTCGCCCTGAGTAACATAGGCTACTTTTTACCCAACTGCGCAGAAGGAGGGTAATGTTTTTATTGAAAAACTACGCGTGCTAAGCTGCTGATGAATCAGCTAGTAAATTATAAACTTACTAACAATATTTTGTAAGTTAAGTTAAGCTTTCTCTTTTGCATTGACGTATAGTTTCTAATCCTATAATAATTTCTAGGATATCGTTAAATTCCCTATTATCAAATATTAGGTACAGTCAGCAAAAATTCCGCTCTGCCAGTTTTGAAACAGTTTCGCTTGCAAGTAGTTAGCTAGCTGACACCGCCTTTTTCTTTTGTCCTTTTATTTTGGCCAATCGGAGAGATGAACAATATTGAACATCTGTTTATTTTTGTGAAAGCCCTTTGTTTTTATCACTTGAGTTTTATTAAAGCTCAAGGCGGGTTTTATTAAACTTCAAGGCGGGGTAACTGCTAGTCGCTTCATAGAAAATTCACCCTTAAGGTGGCAGAGCGGACTTTTTGCTGATAGTACATCTCAAAGTTCTTGAAAGCAATTAAAAATCATAGACTCGAACCCCATAGGGCAACTCTAAAGGAATTAACTATGGATTACCCATATGCAGGCCTACATTCCCAATTCTTTTAAAACGTCCTAGTGAAAAATAGATTTCAATATAGATTACCGCTTAAGTTTCTTTATATTTGTGGGTTTCTTTGTACTGCATTTTGTATGGTGTGCAATAAAGGGTACCTATGCGTATCTATCTAATATCTGGGGTTATTACGTATTCTGGTTTAATTATAGTATGAACCTATTGAATAAGTAGACACTTAAAAGCAGTTTATAGCAAGCTGTCTTATTAAAGTTAAATTTATATCTAATGAGAGCATAAATGCCCTCCTTGAATATAAATTTAAATTTAATATTGTATCATATAAGATACAATATTTATTACACAACGGCTGATGCTAGCATTATAGAATTATGACAAATACTTGAGATTTTCTTCCATTGTCCATGAGGATGATGATGATACTAAAAGAAAGTTGGCGTTAATTGTAGCGGAATTTTCTTAATACCGGTTTGATTTACACTTTACAGTAAATTCAGGAGTATCCTATTTTTTTACAAGACTGACAGAAACAAGATCTATGACGTAACTCTAGCAAGTCGGAAGCATGCTCTGAAGTTTAAAGTTATTTAATACTAGTGGACCCGCCGAACTTCGTACCGCCTTGACATGCATATAACGCGGGCTGTCAATATACGTCACCCTGGTAAAGTTGTCAATTGTTGTCCCCGGCCATCATTATGTATAAGAAAATGAATGACTTCCACAAATAATTCAATACCAAAATTAGCCAAATCGCTCCACCCGTTCTCGAGTTTAGCGAAACTAACGAACAGCAATTCATTTTTATATATATATATAGACAATTTCTCGGGATAACTCCGACCGAAGCATCTGTTTCAAACGATATTCATTTTTTTTACATCCTCTTTGACGATATTTGCAGCACGCATTCTGTCAATTCTATGTCAAACGTCATAAGGTTACATTATAAAAGCGCTAAGGTTAGAATATAAATAATGTTATGTATGGTGGTTAAGTATTCTTAAATTTTATAATTTTGCGCGCAATTTCTTAATATTTTCTTTCATAAGAACCTTCTCCTGACAATAAGAAATACATCAAAAAAAGAATTAGCGAAATCGGTCCAGCCGTTCACGCGTGATGGCGTGACCAAGGGAAATAGAGATTCATTTTTATATAGAGATCTAGCTGTTGCCCGCGACTTCGTATGCGTTGCACTCCTAAATGTGTAGGTAACTTAGAAATAAAGCTAAACTCGCTTTTGCAATTTGACTTGACACCCCATTTTTATCTCATGGGAACTGATTTTTGCGATAGGTAGCCTATGTAATCCAGGTTATAATGGTATATACCAAATTTCATCGAAATCGGTTCAGCCGTTACGACGTGATTGAGTAACAAACATCCAAACGACGAAATGCGACACCCTTCGGCCAAAAAAACTTGAGAGGTGTCAAGGGACACCCGGATGGAACGAAGTTCCTTTCGATTAATTAGTGAAGGATTTGTAACAAAATGTTTTTTTTTTAAGTTATAATAATATTTTTTATGCGAAATAGAAAGATGCAACGAAAATAACTGGCTTGCTTTCTATGAGAGAGAGAAAGACAGACAGAGAAACACGCGCACGCCGCACGGCTTACAACTATAGCAAAAAGTGTCGTTACAACTTTTGGTCTTTTTTTCCGTCTACCCCCCTTTCGCAACGCGCGATAAGGAACTTCGTTCCGAAATCACGTCGTTTATGTAATGCTTGCAAACAAATTGATATTAAAACAAATTAGTGCGAGAAGAGCCTAATCCTAGAAGCATTATCTAGGTGCCAGCCATCCGTGAGTGTGCAGGCAGGGGCGTGACAAACAGACTTCATCTTAAACACTGAACTAACTGCATATAATCTGCACTTAAGGAAGGAAAAAATACAGTAAGCTTGAATAACTAGCGGAACATCCATAGTAAATTAAATGTGAGAACCAAAAATGGCTACCTATTTCCTGTCAAGCAGTCACGCATCAGACTACTTAACTTTTTGTTAGGACGCCTTGAGAACGCTCATTTATGTGGGACTGTGGGATACCTACAATTACTGAATGACCAGCCTTGGGGAAAATAATACGGCCAGTGTAATTTTGTGCTTACAATGGTTTTTTGGATTCATGTTGTTCTGGATTAACTGGCTTCGTTCTATCAGATTAGCTATGCAACGTTCCGCGCGGTCACAACTTGCATGGAACAGATGCTCGATTTTTTAACTGAGCGCTTCCGAGGGCAGGTTGAGTTTGCGTGGTGATTTTCTTTTTTTTTTCTTTACGACTTTAAGGTGGAATAATCAAATGGCTAAGAAAGGATTGCCTCGTAGTTCACATTAGAAACGTGCCCTACAACGCATTAACCTACGTCCTGAGGCATAAAGGTTCAGAGCCTTGTGTGCCTGTAATTGCACCGGTCCATACCCTTAAAACCGAAGGAGAGCAATACTGCTGAACTAGTATATATTCACAGAGATCTCTACTACTCATGTTTTTAAGACAAAACGGGTCTTTTCGCGCACACGTTTTTTGAGTCTCTCGTGACCACGGCCGATGTAACTTGGTCGAAACGTCGAGGTTAGTCAAAATCATAATTTTGATATAAATCTGTGCGCGAAAAGACCCGTTTTGTCTTAAAAACATGAGTATAGTTCGCGAAAATTTAAAAAGTTCTAGCTCTACTGCTCCTTCGGAGCGCACGTTGATATGTCGGTCCTGGCTATAAAAGTCGTCAAGTGTCAAAGGCCATCGAGCGGCTTACAAGTCTAATAGAATTCTCACCACTAGCTCATACGAACTATAACAATTCTTGAACATTCTAGAAGTTTTGCTTTGAAAACCGTCAAAAGAGCTGCTAAAATTTTCGAAATAGAACCTTAGTTGAAGTATATAAGGTCTACGCAAGGTCTACGAGGCCTACGGCGTAGGCCCTTCGCAATTGTATTAGATTCTTCAATAAAAAGTATTTATTTATCCATATATTTGGGACATCTTATCCGTCGACCGATCGCTTTCAAAATTGCTTCAAACGTTAACTTTAGTAGGCACTTACGAGTTTTTATTTGGTTGCTTAGGTGTCTTGTAAAATCACTAACTAGTAGATAAAATGACTGGATTAAAAAACATATCATCAAAGAACAACTTTCTACAATAAGCTGGATAAAGCAGGTTGCTCAGTTTGATAACGCAATTAGATGGGCTCAACCAGGATACGAAAACCCGAACTATTGACCACCCAGTCATACATAACAGAATACTGTATATAAAGTGTGTATTTATTTAGTTCTGCATAGCACGTACGTTTTTGTAACAGGTGGTCTTAATTCTAGAAAATATAATATATTTTCTACCAGCCTAACCCATTTACCATTTGTTAGTACCATACACATTTACAAAAACTACAGTATATAATATATTATTTACAGTAGATAACTAAATAAATACACGCTTTATATATAAACAGTATCAAAAAAACAAAAATGATAAATTATAAAAATCTTTCCCTTTGACAACCTAGCAAAATCAAGTTCAGAGTGAACAGGTTCTTTCAAATAATGCTCCATCTTCAACTACTCCATCAGGTAGTGATTAAGCGTTGAACCAATTTCAAAGAAAAAAATCGAACTGTGTAGCTTTTACTTACTCATCTTAACAGCAATCAGATATAATATACTTAAACCTTTTATTTAGATACCTACAGTTTTTGTACTAAAATGAAAACTCATAAAAAACCCGTCACTTTGACTTTCCCATAATGTGAAAAAACTTAAAACCGCGAGCATTTTTTGCTTCAATAAATGATGTTACTTGACTACTCACAGACGGCCAGGGAATTGCGTGCACTCAGGGCTGCTAACTTAAAATTACAGACCAGGAGATATGAGAAAAATAGGGATGGAGAAAGTTCTGTATTATAAGTATCGGTAGTTCTGTATTTGTACTCTTAGATAACAGAACCCACATTAAATGCACCAATAATGTTGAAAAATCTTGTGTTTTTGTGAATTTTTTATATATTTTAATCTTGTCAGCCGATTTTCGTGTAAACTGAGCCGGATTTCGCGTCCGTCCCGACTAACCCGGATAATATGTGAACCCGTAACCCTGAAATGCACCATTTGAATTCGGAGAGTTGACAGCCCTACGTGCACTCCGCTCAGCACTAAATAATTTAGCAGAGCCCGCTATTGTCTGATCCAGCCATTGTAGACAATTTTGTAGTTTCGTATACAAAGTGCTTTAGAATATGAATGTTTATCCGAAGGGTCATTGTCCTCACTACATCCTCGCTTTAAAGACAATTGGTTTAATTAGAATCGTTGGTTTTTATTAGTAACTTTACATGTACTTATCTAGCTGAAATTTTTCCAAAAAATTAATAATAAAATATTTACAATTTGGTACATTTAAGAATTATGTACACTTTTGTATATAATTGTAACATGAAATCAGCTAAATTCATAGCTCGAAGTCAAACAGCTTTTTAAGATAATCATAAAATCCACAAGACAGTTTGATTAGGCATAATTACCTAATATAATGTAAAGATGTTTCCTTGGATATTTTGTTAAAGTTCGACCTTATGTAAAGAAAAGTTTAAAGCGTTGTAAGACCAAACATAGATGTTCCGAGGCACTCTGTATCCGCGGTGACCAGTCTACCTACCTCCGATGCGTTAGTACGGCCGCAGCTACTCGCTACGCACAACTTGCGCGCGCGCGTTCTTATTTCAAATCATATTTATTTATTTTCTTTTTTTATAGTGATGTAGATAATCGGTGTGCAAATGAAGTGATGCCCCAAATATTCCCGTGTTCTGTGCAATTCGTTTCGGTTTGATTTTAATAGTGCAATCATTGTTTGTAAAGCTGGAGCGGAACGGTGTTTACATGCATTACAGAAAGCGACCCTACAGGTTAGCGACAAATTATTGGTTAGGCGTCCGTTTGTACGAACATATCTGTGCTTGTTATTTCCCAACTGGCCCTAAAAAGGTCTTATTAACCTCGAAGTCTTGTCAAGTTAAAGCCTTTGTATGTTAGATTGTGTGTCCACTCCGGTTTGCATTACTTCTTTGAAGGATCTAAATGTTCTCGAGGCCATGTTCAGTGGAAAAAATTACTGGACTTTTTATTGAATCGGTACATTTGTTCGAGGGTTCCCAAAACCCTCCAGCTCAAAATATAGAAACAATTCAACGAAGAGCACAGAAAAAAATTATCATTATATGTACCTACCTACAATGCAAAAACACTATCAACAGAAGAATGATTACATTAAAATTTGCAACACAAAACGTAAATTACGACATAATAGGGGACTGGAGGAGGCCTTTACTCGAGAGGCTACTCTAACTGATAACTAATAATTAAAAAAAATTTACAAGCAATCACTATAATAATAATAATTTAATTTAACTGACTTTAATTTCTTAATCTTAATTTAATATAAATAACAATAAAACAGATATTATATAAATCTAGATTTGAAATTGCATGTGTTGAAATTAATTTGTTTTCGGATTAAATAACTCAGTTCATAGTACTAGATTCTATGATGATTCCTTTACCGTTCAAGCAACACGTCTTTGGAACACATTACCGGTCTCAATACGGCAAGCTCCATCATTACATTAGCCACATTTAAAACAAGAGTGAAAACATTTTATCTCTCAGAAACGTCGTAGTATCGCTATAGATATGAATTATATGTATGTATGTTTATGTATATATATATATATATATACTATTTTATTTACTTGTTGTAGGTATATTTATGTATATTGTTTTATTTTATTGTAAGTGTTCAGCGCTTTCCTAAAATTTAGTTTTTGTTTTGTGAATGTAGGTACACCCCCTCCATTATTGTAATGTCACAAAAGTCCTCTCCATCCAAAGGTTGTCTGGAAGAAATCGCGTGAGATGATTCTAGGCATATTATTGCCTAGAATCATCTCACAAACACCCGTTTCTAATAAAATATACAGCAATACAACCAGTCCATACATGAATGAATGAAAATACTTTATCGTACACTTCAAAAGAAACAGACTTAAAATAAAAAAACACAAAGCAACAAGTACAATGGACGGTATTATCGCTTAGAAGCGATTTCTTCCAGACAACCTTTGGATGGATAGGACTTTTGTGACATTACAATAATGGAGGGGGGTGTACCTACATTCACAAAACAAAAACTAAATTTTAGGAAAGCGCTGAACACTTACAATAAAACGTGAAATTCAGTGCACGTCGCAAAGATTTCTATTAGTTAGACAAACAGTAATCTGTTAGGTACTTAAAATGGTGCCTGTTACTGGAGAAATTTATTAAAAAAAGAGATGAGCAAACAGAGTAGAACTTTATTGACGACAGTACGAAACAGGTGTGTGCTACGAACAACATAAATCAATTCCAATTGGTGTATTATGTCTTTCATAGATATAAATTAGCAAAGGAATACTTGAATTAGAAAAATAAAAATAAACTTCGGATGAAATGGATAATCTGCTTATGTAAATACGTTCGTGCAAGAATGTCAGTCATGGGTTATTATTACGATCTGCAGTAACATTGAGTTAACTAGTGGTTCGCCCCGAACTGAGATCTCGCGAGTCTCCCAAAACACAAAAAAAATATTCTTAGGGCGACTCGCGCAACGATGCCTAAACGTACATACATGCTAAATATGATTTAAGGAGTTGAAAAAGTTGTCACATCATACAAATACGTAAAATTTAAACATGTTTAGTTCCTAAATACTTTTAGGGATCGTTGTGCAAGCCGACCTCAATCTTTGACCAATAAAATAGTACCACGAAATACGTAACCATCAAACTTGACCTACAGTTTCATTCAAATTACAGGTAACGGGAGTTCATGTAACATGGTTAAATTTTTTTGAGTTACAAATTGCAGTTATTCTGGATTTCAGACTTTTGCCTATATTTGTGTCAGTTCAGCTACACGCATACCAAATTACAGTACTGTGGGGTCACTGGTGTACCTATGCACTGGTGTTTGGGGCCAGATAGCGCTGTGTGAAATGTCCAGCATTATATATTTATTATATTTGATCGTAATATTAACCACAAATATAACATGATAATTATTCACGGCCGATTCACACAGCAATCCGTATAAAAAATGGCGTCACAATAGATTCGCTATGGCCGAGATATGGTGTCAAATGACGTAATCATGGAACCCCGCTACTGTGATCTGGCGACCATTATTGTCATCGTCACAATTATAGAAGAAACAGGCTTTCAGCGCCTGTAAACCAGCGCGTTTTGCTTTAGCAAAACTATAGATCCAATAAGCGACAAAAAGTAAAGTAAAAAAAAATATTTTTCACAGAAAATATACACTTGCAATCAATACTCGAGCTAGTATAGATTTATGAATAATTTAAGAATAAGAATAATTTATTAAACAGAACATACTTAAACAATTTGCTTAAATTTTAGTGAAAAGTTGATCAATTGAGATGTTTCAGCCCAAATAAATGTGCAACTCAACTACCAGTTATTTGGAGTGAACCAAAATGTTTACAGGATTTAAAGTTGCATATTGGGCCAATATTTTGTGTCAAAACATATTTTTATTACCAAATACATTTTGTATAGTTGTGGCGCCTCACCGATTAAATTATCGATATGTTAATTAACTTGATTAAGGCGTGGACTGACTACAGGTACCAAGTATAGACTAATTAAAAAGAAATATGTCGAAATATCCGTTTATTTCAAAGTAGTAAGTTACCTCGGTATTTAACTTTCCAGAATTCAGATCTCTAACTATACAAATATTCCCAAATAACCGTAGTTTTGCCACTAAATCAATAGTGGTAAAACGATGACCATTTCTTCATTGTGACAATTATAGTCTTTCCAATTCTTTATTTTCTCGATGACAGCTCCTGTGAAAACCTGAACGAGTCTTTTTTACATTATTAATACATTATTTAAAAAAAAATATGACCCTTACGCACGTACAAGGTTATACCACAGTCGGAGAAACTGATAGGGATGGAGCTATCGATAAACGTAACACGATAACAGACCCGATATTTTTTTACAAAATTGAAGAAACTAAACTACTGCCGAATACGTTTGTACAAATTTATTAACTAATATTATATTTCATTACAAGATGTTACACGTATTAATTCTTGATTGATAATGCCAACTTTAAAATTTTCGAAGCTGTTGTAAAATAAGTAGGTATAGGTATGTACTCGACAATGAAACGAAATAATTATAACGACAGGTAACCTTTATTTATTTATTTTAATCAAAATCTGATGAATCATCACTGTCACTCGATGAGCTCTCCCCATGAGGTCACAAAACTACAACTATCAAATTAGAACTGTCATCGAGAAAATAAAGAAATGGAAATAGTATAGGTTACTTTTGTTGCAAACACTTTCAATTTGAAATCGGTAAATATGGTAAGTTTGTTTAAAATTAGTTATTAGGTACTATTATAATACTTTGTAAATTGGTTTCCTCCTAATTTAAATTGATTGTGACATAATCCCTAGGCTGAACCTTCCGGGTAAATCAACTCATTCTACAGTTCACAAGCGCTGATACCGCCTGTTTTTTGTGCTAATAAACTGCTAGCCTCAACTAACAGTCAACATAGTACTGTAGTAACTGTTTACTAATCTCGATGTGAAGTTCACAATCACATTCTATTGTGTTTGAAAGCAATAAATTTTTTTATTCATTTTTCTTAGCCATCTTCTGATGTAAAATCGTCTTTGAATGGGGCTGCAAGTTGAATTGATAAACAGTTAACGAACAGACGTGAAGACTTGGGGGGTATATCAAAAATCTATTATTTTTCACATTCGCAACTTAACAAGTTAAAATACAGAATGAAGGAGAAATGACAAAATGACCAAATTTGCATTGCACTCCGTGTTCAGTTTTCCTTTTTTCCCAATCAAGTGAGTGAGGCCGAATGAATAAATCCAACATTATTCAGTATTTTTATTTAATTTTATGCTCAGACGTTTATTTCCTAGAGTAAGGCTCAAAATTAAAAACCGTCTGATACTGACTTTAAATACAAAATATTTTATAGAGCTTCTAAGTCCCAGAGTCCCACAGGTCTCCCGCTGCTGGACAAAAGTTTTCCTTTCTTCCACTCCTCTCTCGTCTCTATAGTACGGTTTTGTGGTTCAATTTACTTGGTGAACACAAAAATATATATAAAAGTGGCATTCCGAGAGTGCCAACAGAAGTGAAAACTTGAACAATTACGAGTTAATTATATACAGAGGTGTCGGTAACGATAACAGTGTTGCGAGTTCAATGGTTTTTTCCCATCTGAAAAAACGCCCAGCGCGCCTAAAGAAGTGTCCACTACTTATCAGAGGTGACGGTAACTGTAACAGTGTCGCGAGTTCAATGGTGTTGTCCCATTTAAAAAAATGCCCAATGCGCCTAAAGTAGTTTTCAATAATAAAAATTAAACCCCCGGCATATAAAAAACCCGTTATAAATTTCCATTTTACTGCTGAAATATCTTCACCTAAAAATCTTTATTACAGCTCCCTCTGGCGAGACAACACCATAACACCTATCTAAGAACTATCACCGATGAAACACAAACCTTTTACAGAAAACCATATCTAAATATGTCAAACCATTTTGGAGATAAAAGAGAACATTCCTTTTTGCAGACACAATCTCTCACCCTAAACGCATACACCTTCTCCGTTCCGACGTGGGTAATAATTGAATCTTCAGAAAGAAAAAGCCGAAACGGAGGCATCTTTGGATGACGGAAATTACGCAACAAAATGTCTTATTTCCCGCAAATTACTGGTTATGAAACCGAAGCGCTCGTTTTAGGAACGATTTTGTAATGATGTAATAACTTAACACGCTTAAGGAATCAACCAAAATCGTGAGCATCGCTTTAACATCAAACGCCAAATATATGAACCTGTGAATATTGCATCATCAATATTTTGAAATATTAGGTACACACGGCTACACATCAAGCTATACATTTCCAGTATAAGCTGACCTCGCATTGTGTAGGCTTTTCGTAGAATGAGAGGTCAGCTTATACTGGAAATGTATAGCTTGATGTATAGCCGTGTGTACTAACTATTAAGGACTAGATATGGCTACTATTAAGGAACCCACTTGAAGGATAACAGGATCTTCAGCACAAGTCTACTCAATGTAGCTCCTGTTTGAAATTATGATGTTTATACAAGTCATTATTTAAAAAAAATATAAATGTTTGTAAATTATATTATTTAAAATTGTTATTACGCGCTTGAAACGAATAAATGAAATTATTAAAAAAAATATTAATTATTGCATAATCTTGCAGTATCGTATAGTATCAAGATTTCGCATTGGTAAAATTTTGCGTAGCGCGTTGAACTCTTCTGTATGGAAATCCCGTCCCTTGCGTCTATCTTTTAAATTGCTTTCTAAATGCATGCCATTGTTGTGTTGTGCGAGCCCACTTGTTAAAAACCCTTGAAAATATTCTAAGGATTTAGTGAACATTCTAAAAGAGTTGGAATCCGATTTTGTGAAAGCGAGATATAGGCCAAAAAGCCGGGCTCTCAATCCTCACATAGAGGACTGAGAGCCCACTTGTAACTGATAAACTATGCACATTACAGAAAAAGTATTTACGTCAAAATCGAAGTGAATCCCAAACAAAATTTGTAAAACTTAGTCATTAAAGCAAAACGCTTTTCTATTAGGTATATCTTTATTCAAAATGGTCTCTCAATCCTCACAAATACAAAAGTTAATTTTCATCACACTCGCTCGTAAAGTGAGCCATAGTACATCGTTCTTAGGGCCATAAACCGAACTATAACACACGCGTGCGTAATAATATTACACACTAGTGCATAATAGAGTTATCCCTACAAAGTTCTAACTTTTTTCTTACAGAGCATTTTCAATTTAACCGGTTATTACAGTTTTGTAACAACAAAGAGGTTTTATGCCGCTGAAAATCCTATTACATTTTTGGAATAAATAAATGTATCCCTAATTAAGACGAAAAAACATTTATTATTATCAAATTACTTATAATTCACAATAACCTGTTATAAAATATTTGCATTTTATCACTAAAATTATAATTTTGAAGTAGGCTATATGTAATCAATCACCTTACATTTGGCGCGTGCAAAAAAAAACTTGCGCGCCATTTCTCATTTTTTTGTTTGTATCGCATTTGTTGCTGTGTGGTAAATAATTTGTAAAAATGCCAAGCTTTAGTACATAATATTTGTTTTTTTCCTAGCAAGTGTGTTGAAAAAGTGCGTATGAAACTCGTGAGCAACTTGCTCAATCGGCTGATTTACGCCCTCGCCTACGGCTCGGGCTGCAACCCACAGCCTCGTGTATAATGAGCAACTTAGCTCACTTGTACCATAATATATAGTATATAGGTACTATTAACGAATAGTATGAAAAATACGACAAACCAACACTTTTCTGAAAAAAATGTATGTCAAAATTGTGACAAAAAGTGGCACCAAAAGATTGCCTATGACAAATCTAAAGTATTGGGTTTAAACGATCTAATTCTCCTTTATAACTACATATGATACTCGTACATACCTGTTGTAAAATATATACTTTTTTATCTGCAATCGTCAGCGTTTCGCCGCACATCGCACACGAAATTAACCAATCCCAAAACAATAATTAGGCCGGGTTGCACAACGATCCCTAATCGTATTTAGCGACTAAACCCGTTTAAACCTGACGTGTTTGTATGATGTGACAACTGCTTAAATCGTATTTATGCAATAAATACGTTTAGGCGTCGTTGCGTTGCGCATGTCGCCCTAAATATAAATGCGGGAAAACAAGCAAATCGAACAATATAGCACCTTAACCTTTTGTTAGGTGGTGAAGTATGTTCGTAGGTTCTTTTATGCTGGCGACTAAGTGTCGAAGTTTTAATAGTTAAATATCTAATGCATATTTGGCAGCCTTGTGTCCACCAAGCTTGACCAATAAAACTAAATCTAGACTTTCCACAAATCTAGTAAGCCGATTGGCAACAATAACAGCAGTCGACTCGGCGGTGCATGGTAGTCACTTTCTTGCACAATTTCACGGCGCGTGCGCACCCATGTTTCATTTGCTTCTGGCGATTTCTCCGACACTCCCTGCGGACGTCCTGTCCATGGGGAGTTGTATGGTCTAACTGACAGGTGACCATCAACCTCTTAAATCCTACTAATATTATAAACGCGAAAGTTTGTATGTATGGATGTAAGGTTGTTTGTTACTCTTTCACGCCGGAACGGCTGAACCGATTGCGATGAAATTTGGTATGTACGTATATCATAACATGGATTAACACATATGCTACTTTTTATTGGCAAACCACGCGTGCGAAGCCGCTGGCAACAGCTAGTAATAAATAAACTACCAAAGATTTCGGAAAAAACCCTTTGTAAGAAAACTACAGTCATTTTATACAATAGTGTTGATGCCACTACAGGTAGTCTGTTGTAGATGTGTGTGTCACCACACCCAAATATTTACATTTGGTGTAAGGAATTGTTTTTGTTTACTTCCTGTACTGTACTGTACTGTTTGTTTACTGTATTCTAAAAGGATCATAAAAAAACAACCAGCCTTGTTTCTTGCCTTTCTTTCCTGGCTTGGTCGCGAAGGAACAGGCAGTACAATTGACGTTTCAAAGTGATCCTTGTGATTTAATGAATAAAAGATTTTGACTTTGACGTGAAAGCATAACAAACAAATATATAAATAAACTCACTTTCGCATTTAGAATTATTAGTACGATTGATGTTTTTTTGTGTTGGTTTGTTAATGCAGATGTCTCACTGGGTTCAAATGCCGTGACCTCTGCCCGATACATATTCTTCTTCTTCTTGTCGATATGGTTCAAACTATTTTAAACATCAAATGCTAGGTACACACAGCTACACATCAAGCTATATTTTTCCAGTATAAGCTGACCTCGCATTGTGTAGGCTTTTCGTAGAATGAGAGGTCAGCTTGTACTGGAACTGTATAGCTTGATGTGTAGCCGTGTGTACTCTGACAATACTTGGCCACTGCAACATCGTTATCTGTAGCGGAACAAGTATCCCGATACATATTGGAAGTAAACAAAAACAATTCCTTACACCAAATGTAAATACTTGGGTGTGGTGACACACACATCTACAACAGACTACCTGTAGTGGCATCAACACTATTGTATAAAATGACTGTAGTTTTCTTACAAAGGATTTTTTCCGAAATCTTTGGTAGTTTATTTATTACTAGCTGTTGCCAGCGGCTTCGCACGCGTGGTTTGCCAATTAAATAATAAATTTCTTTAAATTTTAATGGTTTGAAAGTATTAAATAATAAATAAAAGAAACAAACATAAAAATAAAAATTCACGAAGCAACAAGTACAAGAGGCGGTCTTATCGCTTAGAAGCGATTCCTTCTATACAATCTTTGGATGGAGAGGATTTTTGTAACATTACAGTAATGGGTGGAGGGAGGGTACCTACATTAACAAAACAAAAATTAAATTTTAAACGAGCGCTGGTTACATACAATAATATAAAACAATATACTCGTAGATAAATATACCTACAAGAAATAAAATAATTATGATATCTGAACTTTTGGTCAATCTGTCTTTATTCATTATTATAAATACGGGATTAATCACGTACCGTTTTATCGGTGCTACGACCAACAAAATTGTGTAGATGACAATGTGTTACACACAACAGATTTCACTCACCCTGAAGGTTCACGAATTGAACCGAAACATTGTTGATCGTAACCACCGATAAAACTGTAAGAAAGAAAGAAAATACATCTATTTGACACACACACAGGACAGACCATTCAGAACAGAACAAACGTACCTACTTACATAAAGATTAGAATGATAAAAAAGAAAAATTATATAAAGAAACACAGGAAAAACACAAGATGAAAATTTACAGTAATTTGAGTTCTTGATCAATACCGTATTTTAAATAACGATTGAAGTAAACCCCGAAAATGTTTTAATAAAATATATACCTTCTTTAACTAGATATAGGTAATGTTTTCATAAAAGCTACCGTCCTATATTGTGAAATCCAGTTCATGCAAAGATTGTCTGGAGATCGCTTTAAGCAATAAAACCGCCACTTGTATTTGCGCATGTCTAGTAATTTATATTATTATTGTTTGTTAGTTTAACTGTGAATGCATGAATGAATGAAAACACTTTATTGTACACATAAAAAAATAGAAATTACAGACACAAAGCAAATAATACAATGGGCGGTCTTATCGCTTTGAAGCGATTTCTTCCAGGCAACCTTTGGATGGAGAGGATATAGTAATGTCAAAAATGGTCGGGGGTGCACTTAAGATATGGATGAAGGGAGTGCAACTAATCTATTAAATAAAAATGAATCGCAAAATGTGTTGGTAAGCGCATAACTCAACAACGCCTGGACCAATTAGCCCAATTCTTTTTTTTGTTGTATTTCTTACAGTTTCTGTCAGGAGAAGGTTCTTATGAAAGAAAAAATTGCGCGCAAAATTAGAAAATTTAAGAATACTTAACCACCATATAAAATTATTTATAATCTAACCTTAGCGCGTTTATAATGTAACCTTATGACGTTTGACATAGAATTGACAGAATGCGTGCTGCAAATATCGTCAAAGATGATGTAAAAAAATGAATATCGTTTGAAACAGATGCTTCGGTAGGAGTTATCCCGAGATATATTGTCTATATATATAAAAATTAATTGCTGTTCGTTGTCTCGCTAAAACTCGAGAACGGGTGGAGTGATTTGGCTAATTTTGGTATTGAATTATTTGTGTAAGTCATTCATTTTCTCATACATAATGATGGTCGGGGACAACAATTGACAATTCTACCAGGGTGACTTATATTGACAGCCCGCGTTATACCTATGCATGTCAAGCCGATACGAAGTTCGGCGGGACCACTAGTACCTAAATAAAATATAAATAGACATAAATAAACTATTAAATGTGGTATACAATAAAGCGTTTTCTATCTTCTATCTGTCTATAATGTGAAAATTACCGTAACTTTAACAACTGGAGAGATCACGTAATCAAATTAAGCTTAGTACGAATATAACTATGGCTCCTAGCTAGGGAATGCAATCCCGATCCCGATCTCGTGTAATTTTTCGGGATCAATTCCGACGCATCATATGACGAGATCCCGTTCGAGATTGACGGGATTGGGCGGCAGTGGTCAGCGACGCTACACACGTCCACTCGGGGCGCAAGCGGCGCGCTGACTGACGGCCGCGAGCGGCAGGAACGCCAAACAGCGTTAGAAAACTATTCCGACTATTTCCGAATATTAGCGACAGGTGACGATAATTATTTAGTTGGTAAGATTAAAGAATAAAGATTTTTATTTTCTTTCGAGTAATATGTTATTTTAGTTAACCTCACTATCACAAACAAGCAGTTATTAGCTTTTTCAGTCATCCGAATTTAAATTTTTTTTAAACTAGACGGGATCCCGAAAATTCCGGGATCCCGCGGGAATGATATTTCTAATCCCGCGGAATCTCGAATTTGCAATCTCGAGTCGGGATTGCATTCCCTACTTCTAGCCTCCTACAGATGTAACTAATTAAATCCATGGTAATTACGTTATTAACATAACGATACTTAACTTACTAGAAAAACCCAATAAACAAAAATGTAAATCGTAATTTTTAATCGACCTTATGTAAATGTGCAATTAGTTATGATTCTGGTCATTACTAGTTGTTGCCAGCGGCTTCGCCCGCGTAGTTCTGGGGTGCAACATACATATATTATATAAACTTTGACATCCCATTTTTATCCCATAGGAACTGATTTATGGGATAAATGGTAGCCTATGTGGTGATCCAGGTTATAATCTACGTATATACCAAATTTCATCGAAATCGGTAAAGCCGTTGCGAACAAATTACGATTGAGTAACAAACAAACATCCAAACTTTCGCATTTATAATATTAGTGTGATTACGAAAGAAGTTTTATTTGTTATTGATTGGTACAATCAGCGATATAACATTAAAAATAATGAATGAATAAAAATTACTTATAAGCTAGACACAACAACAGTTAAAAAGATAAAAAAAAACTACGAGCCTTACAGTTGTCTCATATGATGTGTAACATCTGACCATCGCGCGCGCCCATTGGTCAAATCAAATAGCGCGCGCTTCCCTGGTTTCCTGTCACACATTTCCGTCCCTTTTGCCAAAATCACTCCCACAAATCCAGAGGAAAGATGTTACACATAAATAAAACTACGAGCCTTACAGTAGTCGCGATGTGTAACATCTGACCACCGCGCGCGCTCATTTGTCAAATCAAATAGCGCGTGCTTCCCCGGTTTCCTGTTAGACATTTCCGTCTCTTTTGCCAAAATCACTCCCACAAACCGAGAGGAAAGATGTTACACATAAAAAAAACTACGAGCCTTACAGTAGTCGCATATGATGTGTAACATCTGACCACCGCGCGCGCTCATTGGTCAAATCAAATAGCGCGCGCTTTCCTGGTTTCCTGTTACACATTTCCGTCCCTTTTGCCAAAATCACTCCCATAAACAGAGAGGAAAGTTGTTACACATCAAAATGTAATAATAAAATAAATGTAAGCATAATGGGCGGTCTTATTGTTAAACAAAGCGATCTCTTCCAGACAACCTTTGGATAGAGAGGACCATTGTATAATGAAAGATTGTTAAGGATTGTAGTTTTCAATGACAAAACTTGATCTTAAAATAGGTTTGAAAATGTTGATTAAAAATCATTCATTTGACTGCTGGAATTTTGGAACTTGGAATAATTGTGATGATATTATAATGCTGACATTACCACGTGCCACAGTAAAAACCTGTGCCTTTAGACCGCTAACGGATGACCCAAATTATGCAAGGTCTGTACCGGAGGTCAGGCATACTTATTTGTTACATTCTAACCTAGTTCCGAAGTAGAAAAATATTGAATGCCGTGCCAATTCAAGTTTAAACGGATGCTTCTTTGAGAATGATAGTCTATATTAATATTAAAAGAGGAAAGATTTGTTTGTTTGTATTGAATAGGCTCCGAAACTACTGGGCCGATTTAAATTTTTTTTTCACTGTTGGGTAGCTACACTATCCCCGGGTGACATTAGGCTACTTTTTACCCAACTGCGCAGAAGGCGGGTAATGTTTTTATTGAAAAACTACGCGTGAGAATGATAGTCTATACTTCTATACTAATATTATAAAGAGGAAAGATTTGTTTGTTTGTTTGTATTAAATAGGCTCCGAAACTACTGGACCGATTAAAAAAAATATTTCACTGTTGGGAAGCTACACAATCCCCGGGTGACATTAGGCTACTTTTTACCCAACTGCGCAGAAGGAGGGTAATGTTTTTATTGAAAAACTACGCGTGCGAAGCTGCGGATTGGTCAGCTAGTTAATTATAAACACAGTCCTGGTTAACACTTGGATTCCCTGTAGGATTGACTTATACATCTCGACAGATACCAGACTGAATCGACGACAGAATCTACTTTAGATGGGGTGAATTTTGCAATTTATGTGATACAAAAAGCTGGTTATACAATAGTGCAATGATGTCTTAAAACCTATATTAGGTTTTTTTATACACCAGGTTCTCGATAACGTGGGTTTTCTTATTCGTAATCTTTGACTATATTATATCAAAATAGTGCCATGGTAAATTACCAACTTACTTGACCTACAGTTTCATTCAAATTACAGGTAAAGGGAGTTCATGTTATAAAATTACTCTTTTTGGGGTACAAATTCCAGTTATTCTGGATTTTAGACTTTTGCCTATATTTATGACACTCAAGCTATACGCATACAAAATTACAGCACTGTGGGGTGTTTTTTCAACACTGGTGTACCCTGTGAATTTTGTCAAAGTTCAGTTTTATTATGGCTACTAAATAACTCAAAAACTACAAAAATTTACTAAAAATAAAAACAGAGTCAAAGTTTACTAATGAAGACCTTTCATAAGATTTCCCATTTGACCTAATAGTCTCATTTTCATTTTTTTTTTTTTTGCCTTTTGTACCACAATATCTCAACAACCCCCTCAACATTTATAGCTTATTTAGTCACACCAAAATTGTGCCATCATTACCTACCTATGTATCAAATTTCACGATGATCAGATCAACGGTTCGTAAGTTATCCTCGGACAAACAAACATACATACATACAACTCCGATTTGCCCAACTTGATTTGGAGAATAGGCATTCATTATAATATTTTATGGTTTTATTTACTGGCGTGCGAGCGCACTTTTGCGCACGCATAAATAATAAAGTATTCTAAAACAAATCTTAAAATTGCGAGTATTCAGAGACGTGGAATTACCACTTAGATAGATGGCAGTATCATCATATCAGCCGCAGGACGTCCACTGCTGGACAAAGGCCTCTCATTGATCTCCAGGAACTGCGGTTGGAAGCGGCCTGCATCCAACGTCGACCTGCGGGTTCTTACCTGGCAGTAACTGCATATATAGATGGCAGTATACTTAAATTGAATTTAAGACAAAATATGGAGTAAAATGGGTCGTGCGTCCCTCGGTTTAAGTACTAACGGTAGTCGAACCCATCGAAATCTATAAACTATGCTTAAGAATCTCATAATAATAATATTCATTTATAAACTTTTAAATAATATAATTTACAGTGATTTCTATTTATTACAAAATAACGGCTTACTTTGAAACATGAGATTTACTTACCATTCGTTATAAAACTCGACTGTGCTAAAAAATACCTGTGCTATTTACACAGGTATTTTATTGTATCAGAGTTAGCAAATTATAAAGATACCGGTAGTACTGCCGGTTATTAAACTGTAAAACTTATCAGACACAACACAATCATTCTAATCCTAGTTTTCCAGATGCCTAGCATTGTTAACGTAAATTATACCTACGTAACTCACGTTTACGTAGGCATGGACGTAAAAAAATATGGACAGAATACAGCTAAATTGAAAATGCTTCACACGGGGCGAGCCGTTTACACGTAATAGATACACACGGCTACACAATAAGTTGGTGTAATCTGTGAATGTCCAGTATAATCTGACCTCGCATATTGTAGGCTTTTTGTAGAATGACAGGTCAGCTTATACTAGAAATGTATAGCTTGATGTGTAGCCGTGTGTACGTTACTTTACGCACACATTGCATGATACGTTAACAACTGAGCGCTTCCGAATTTCCGAGATGTTGGCAAAAGTTAAAAATGCTGTCTTCTGGCAGCTTAAAAACTCCAGGTTTGGTCTGACAAACACCTATCATATCAGCACACAAGAATCGACGTGTGCTTAGGTGAACAATATAGCTTCGGGCTGTCCATACCTAGTCAGGTCATAAATTCTGTCACATGTTTAATATAAAATAATTGAAACAAGTTTATTCATTATGTAACCATTTATATACCAAAATGAACTTAACAAAACATAGATTCTTATGACACTAAAGTTTATTCAAAATGACATCCGTGATTTTGAATACAGGCCTTCAATCTGCGCGGCCAGTCGTCTATCGCAGCACGAACGAGGTCCATGTCAATATCGGCGGCTGCCTTAATCAAGGATGTCTTGAGTGACTCCAAATTGGGATGAGGCTTTGAGCACGCCTTTTCCTCCAAGTGTTACCATATCTTGTAATCTAACGGATTCAAATCTGGACTGGAGGAGGGCCAGTCTTCGTGCCGGATGAAGTCGATTTCACGCGTTGCCAGCCAGTCTTGTGTGCTCTTCGCTCTATGAGCTGGCGCCGAATCTTGTTGGAATACCCAGTGCCTGTTATTGAACATGGTATGAGAAACAGGTTCCAGAAGGTTCGTCAGGACTGTATTTTGATACACAACTGCATTCGTTTTTACACCTTTCTCACAAAAATGTACCTCTGTTAAGCCCCAATAAGAAACTCCCAACCATACCATGAGCGAGGATGGAAAATGACCTCGTTGGACACGCGGAATACGGTTGCTCGCTTCTTCACTACTGTGTGCGTACACCTTATCATTTTGTTTGTTGTAGCTCTCTTCTACGGTAAATTTTTTTTCATCCAAAAAAAGAATTTCCCGATATTTTTTTCCCGCGTACCGCTTCAACAAAGCGCGGCATCTCTTCAGTCTCAGGTCCATTAGACGAGCATTCAAACGATGTCCTGTTTTTCTTCGATATGCCCGAAGCCCTAAGTCTTCATTTAACACCCTTTTCACCGTGGTTCTGCTTAACCCCATCTGAAGGGCCAACAGTTTCTGCTTACGTTTGGGATTTCTTTGAATTCGCGCCTTCACAGCTTTTATCACTGCTGGAGTCCTAACAGACCGAGGGCGACCACTTCTTGACCTGTCATCTACACTAGAGTCTTCATTGTATCGTTTGATGGTGCGATAAACGAATCTTTTGGTTATATTCAAATTTTTCAGTATGTCAAAAATTTTAATTGGCGCGTAACCGCAACGATGCAACGCAATAACTGCAACACGGTCTTCTTTAAGCGCCCACTCCATATTTAAAAATGAGTAAAATTCTATAAAGTACCTATACATTTTTATTTTCATGAACAATTCGAAATTGGAATTCTATAAACTTTTTTGTGGCCAGCATTCTATAAGAAAAGTTTTTGCTGTGTGACAATACTTATGACCTGACTAGGTATATTTTTACGTCTGTGGTAGTACTCGTATGTAGTTATTACGCACGTAACACTCACTATGGTCTAATTGTGATTGTACACGTCTCATACCACATGCTTCATAAATTGCTGCATTTCCTTCTTTCTGTTAGAAAAGTCTAAGCAAGGGATTCCCAAAGTGGTCGATATCGACCCCTTAGGATTGAAATGGGTTTCCCAGGGGTCAACATATTATTTTAATGTTTTTTTCTTGATCACTCTTTTGTCCGTCTGTCCGTGTGTCACCACCGATTTTCTCAAGAACGGGTGGACCTAGCAAGTTGAAATTTATACCAGATATTGAGGTCTATAGTTTCTATTAAGTGTATAAAAATCAAGGTCCTGAGTCAACACGATAAAAAGATATGGGTAAATTTAGATTTTTGCGAAAACTTGTAAGTACCAGAATTAACCTTAATTTTCAACTTTATTTATTTTTCGGAATTTCCCATTTTACTTTACAGCACACTGTAAGGACCTTGCTTTTAACCAAAGTTGACAATTCTAGGTCAACCGGAAGTTCCCGGTTTTGCGTCGAAAACCTATATGGTAGTTTCCGTTGAACTAGAATCTAAAAATTTGGCAAAAAGCAAGCAACACAAATAAAGGAAACATTCCAAAAAATAAAAAAAGTTGAAAATAAAAGGGTGTCCCCGTACATACATAGTTGACGCCAATTAAGATAGTCCTCTGAGTTCTATGGGCGCTCATACAATTTAGAGGACTAGCTCAATCGGCACCAACTTCAAATAAGGTAAATAAATAAAATTGTGCTATTGAATAAAATAAATATTTAAGTGGAGCTCCCATACAACAGGCGTGGTTTTTTTTGCCGTTTTTTAGATAATAGTACGGAACCCTTCGTGCGCGAGTCCGATTCGCACTTGGCCGGTTTTTTCAACAAATAATTACCTACTTCAGTATTTTTACATAATTTGTATTAATAATTATTAATTACACTTGATATTTACTGAACTTTATGTCTATTTATTTTGTTAAATATTGATGAGAAAATGATGTCAAGCTTACTCACATAACCAACCGTTTTTATATTGGTAAGTATTTTGTATCAATGAGAAACAAAATAGATACCTATAAGAGTTTTAAAGTAATTTGACTATAGGGGTCTGAGATATGAGTTCATTTTGGAAAAGGGGTCTCTTGCCCTAAATAGTTTGGGTATCCCTGCTCTAAGCAAACCGGATGTAGGTGCACTGAAGGGTATCAATAATATTCCCTATTTTAGCAAAAATATTACGCATGCTTTGGCTAAGATAATAAAGAAGAAGAATAACAATTTTATTGTACACCAGGAATACTCATTAGAATCAAAATCAAAGTTATTGATTGCCAGAATAGGTATAGATACCTATACCAGGTTAGGTAAAACATGTCAGATTAAATTTAAAATAGTGTCTTTCACATTTGTTCACTTTTAAAACATGTGATTAAACTTTTTATGTCAAACATTTAATGGCAAATATAGGGCGACTTTATCGTTGATTTCTTTCAGGCCTTCTTCAATATCTCTGATAACTTATTTATAACCCCTGACGCAAAAAGAGAAGTGGAAAAGGTTTGAAACCTTTGTTTGTCTATGTAATGTGCGTCTGTCCGTGACATCAAATGCATTCAATTTCAACGCTGTTTTTTGTTCGAAATGATTCATAATCTTAGCTACATTTCATGTATCTACGTAGTATATTATTTATTTCTCTGTGGTTTGATGGAAATTATAGAAACGTCAATTTATTTCCAACTTTTTTGATGCTTTTTTGTCCTAGTATTAAATTTCTAGGACGATCTAATCCCTATATTTTTTATTCCTAGTCTATACTAATATTATAAAGAAGAAAGATTTGTATTTTTATATGTTTGTAACGAATAAACTAAAAACTACTGATCTGATTTCAAAAATTATTACACTATTAGGATGCTACATTATTCCGGAGTAACACAGGCTACTTTTTATTCAACTGCCCAGAAGGAGGGTAATGTTTTTTATTGACAAACTACGCGTGCGAAGCTGTGGATTGGTCAGCTAGTGTACTTATATTTAACATTTTAACAATATATCTAGTGAAGGCTATGGCAATTTGAGTTTGTCAGCAGTTTTAGACCTAGTCAAATTATATTCCCCGTATGAAAAAACACCTATTATCAATATTGACGTCATCTAGATGGAAAATGATTATAGATCTGGGATCAGATCAAATCATAATCCGCGATATAAGTGCTTACAGTGTAATATTTACTTAACAGTGTAAATGAAGTTATCTAGTTCATACATCGAATGCACCTTGTAAATGGTTGCATTGAAACGGATAATAATAGGACTTTTACCTTGATTATGATTGCGTTTAAACGTGACTTATTTAATTAAAGTAACGATGTAGGTAGTTTTATTGTTTTATAAGTACTTATGTACATAATAGTTTATTCTTTATTGATTAGTCAGGGACATAAGTTAATTGAATAACATCACGAGATAATAAATATTTTTCATAGGATTTGTAGACAAAAAATTACATTATGTTGATTGAAGCGGCGAAGTAAATCCACAAATCGAGCCAAAACTGAAAATATATAAATGTTATTGGAGTCTAAAAAGTTATATATGGCTTGCGTTTGACCACGATCTCGCCTGATGGTAAGCGATGATGCAGTCTACGATGGTACACACTTGCCTAGAAGAAACCTATTCACTCGCGACTTAAAGATACCCAGCTTAAGATACCATTGTAGCTATCAGGAAACACAGACTGGCAAGTCGTTCCACTCTTTGGCGGTGCGCATAATAAGGGTCGAAGAGAACCGCTTTATGCGAATGGAAGGTATTTCTATCATATAGCGGTGGCGCACCGCAGAGCGTCTGGTTGTCCGTTGATAGAAAGGAGATGGTGGGATCAGGTTGAAAAGTTCCGCCGCACACTCCCCGAAATGTACTCGATAAAAAACCGAGAGACCTTTCTTCGATGCTGCAGGCTGAGGAGCCTTGCATCAACTAGCTCATCATTGCCTATGAGCTTCTTGGCTCTTCTCTCAATTGATTCCAGAGCTTCAAGTTGGTACTTCGCTGATCCATCCCAGAGGTGAGAACAGTACTCTAAACACGATCGGACTTGTGCTTGGTACAAGTTGAGCAACTGTCCCGGTGTGAAGTAGTGCCTCACCTTTGCGAGTATACCAAGCTTTTTAGCAGCCAACTGGGCTTTCGACTCAATGTAGGAGCCGAAATTGAGAGTTGGAGTTAATGTGATACCAAGAAGCTTGAGGTGGTCAGATATCGGCACGGATACATTTCGGAAAGTAGTTGTACCTACCCGAGTTTGATGATTTGAGATATTATGTAGGACATTTATGACTCAGCCTCAGTAGAACAGAACATAGAACATATAAATAACAGGTATACTTATAAAACAATTATGTTAACCAAAGTACATTGTTTATAATCATTGTAGAAATCATGGAAAAACTATGGAGAAGAAGCGGACATTAGTAGTAGATACACAGTAGCTTGACTCCATATACTATTGATGCCTTGTGATTTGATATTAAATAGGTAATAGGAACAAATAAATATTTGAACGTGATTCGATGTCTTTCCAATTTTTATTTTATTTAAAAAATACATAACTGATTGTTTCAGCTCCGCGAAGAGACCACAGAACCTGGGATCCAATGTCTTAGCTAGGTGAGACAAGTTTAACAAATACCCTTGTTAACACAAAAATGTTAAACTACTCTTTAACTTGTGTTTAAAAAAATCCTGCCCAATTTTCGTATAGGATTTTTTTAAACACGCGCTAAACAGTGTTTAATTCTTTTTTGTGTTAAGACCCATGTTTTTAAAATTTAATAAGATAACGCCCTCTTGCGACATTTCCACGGACTTTTAAGTAAGCGCCATCTATCCGTCACCATCTTGACTGGACTCTCTAACGCCGCCTAATGATTCACTACTCACAACATAGGTGGCGCTGTCATGTTTCCATACGTGCGGCAAAAGATGGCGCTAGGTGTCGTAAAAAATGTTTAAACTTTAGTCGTTTTCACCTTGATTAGGAGTAATAAAGGTATGATGATTGTTGTTTCAGCCAATTGTACCGTTCGTCGTCTTTCAACTCGTCCGGGTGCGGTTCGGGCGGGGAGCCGGCGGACGACATGTACTCAGACGTGTCTCTGGAGGAGGATGTCCAAGGTCTCAATTATAAGGTCAGTGGTTCATTTGTTACTGATAGTAAAAGACACTGTCCCAAGTTTTGACCCGCCTAAGATCCCAGACAAGACATCATGGCAACGTTGCGTTATTGTTTTTAAAACATACAAAATGTTAACGTTCCTACAGTGATAAGGTGATTACTGATCTCGGGTCATAGAGAGGCAGGTAGAGCCATCCAAAGCATTGATAAATCTAGTTAGAATAGCCTGCAGACACTTATCTTATTTACATTATGATTACACTACTCTATGTAAGTCTAACAAGATGTAAGAAACAGGAGAAAGGTAGCAAACAATTTGTTATTTTTAAAGTCCAATTCATGATGACATCATTTCCGGCATTAAGATAGATTGAACCGATGAAAAGTTGTATTACTCTTGATAACAAACAGAGTACGTTATCCACCGCAATCCATCACAGACATTTGATAAGGATAAACAAGAAGCATCTAACCCACATCTTGTGCTATGCAATTGCTGCCTGATAAAAACAACCATTTCAGAATTAGAACATATATCCTAAAGGTAAGAAAGAAAGAAATGTATTTATTGTCACACTTAACAATACACGAGACAGACTAATAAATAAAATAAGGCGACAGTTAGTAACATACAAGATGAGAAAATAAGAAACATAATGGAACAGATAGGATAATGAGGTAGTCGACTACGTATCGCAGTAAATAGTCAGTATTCTTTGCCAGTACTATGCCAAATAAAGATACTAGGCAGATTAGATACCTACAGTAGATGTCACAGAAATTACACTGGCCTACAAAATTAAGTACAACACTTTTAAAATTTCAATTTTTTCTAAACTATAGAAGTTAAGAGATTTAAAATAAAAAAAAACGTTTTATAGCCATTTTTATCAGCTTTCTTTGAAATTATAGTAAATTATAATCACGGCACCAAAACAGGCCCTGATAGAAGAATGGGAGAATATTCCCCAACAACGGCTCCGAAACCTCGTGTTTAGTATGCCAAATCGACTCGAAGCTGTAAGAGCCCGAGGAGGCAATACCAGTTATTAAAAAACAAATAACATGTAAAACATACCTGTAAATGTTAATTGAGTTTTATGACACTAAGCTAATAATCATCATCATCCACAGCCCATAAGTACCCACTGCTGGGTGTAGGCTTTCCTTTGTAAACGCCACCCTTCCCGGTCCTGTGCTGTGCGCATCCAGGAGTTGCCCGCGACTTTTTTTATGTCGTCGACCCACCGCGCCCACGGACGTCCTAGATTTCTTAGGTCTGTTCTTAGCCACCATTCGGTCACAGATTTACTCCACCTGCCAATCACTCCGTCTAGCCAAGTGTCCTGCCCAGTTCCACTTGAGTTCCACCACCCTTGCTCCGACGTCTTGGTCTTTCGTCTGGCGTCGGATTTCGGTATTAGGAACTCGATCCAGCAGGTTGATGCCGAGCATGGCGCGCTCCATAGCTCTCTATGCGACTCGTACTCTGTACACAGTTTCCTTAGTGAGCGGCCATGTTTCGACACCGTAAGTCATTGTTGGCAGGACACATTGCTTATACAGACGGGTTTTCAAGCATTGTGGGATCTTCTTTGACCGAAAAACATCTTCAAGCTTTCCAATAATAATAATAAACATTGCTGGACATTTCACATAGCGCTATCTAGCTCCAAACTATGCAGAGCTTGTACTATGGGAACCAGATAACTGATAGAATACGTATATACATTTTTTTTGTAAATAGATACTTACAATATATAGAGAAACAACCAGACCCGGAACAAAATGGCTATTTTTATTGTTATATCTTTATTTAGACATTAAAATGTTACTAATGTATAATTTACTATAGTTTCAAAGAAAGCTGATAAAAATGGCTATATAATGTTTTTTTATTTATATATAGTTTAGAAAAAAATGAAATTTTGCAGGCCAGTGTATTAACACTACGCCACTACTACTAAATAAAACTTTTATGACTTACAAACAAGCGAGTAACTAACTATTTCAATTCATGCATGAGTCTACCGTACAGTGACGGTAGTCACACTAAGAATTTTCTCGGAAAAGTCATGTGTTTAGCTGGTAAACCGTTTATCAGAAAACTTTGTCATCGGCCTTTATGAATGATTTTGTAGATAACGTAAATATTTCCTTTTAGTGAAGTTGCACGTAAGTCTCTGATTGGTGACCTCTACATAACTGTGGAATATAAACATACACATACATTTTGATTTTTTTTTATACTACTTATATGGCAAACGAGCCCATAGATATCCACATAGAATTCAAAACAAGGTATTTTGTTGTCTTGATCTCTATGTGGATACGTTGCCATACTATAGGACTTAGCTGGTATGCCTATGTGCCAGTAATTACAGGAACATACCATTACCATCTAACCGGAACACAGCAGCACAAGTACTACTATTTGGCGGCAGATAAAGGTAAGGCGGTGGTGCCCACTTCCTCGAGCTCGTTCACAAAAGCTCTACCACCAGTAAAATGATGCGAGCATTACGTTTTATTTCTTAATAAGTTCTTAGCCTTCTTTAAAATTTGTCTTGCCGACTTATTACCTACAGCCATATTTTATTAAGTTCTTCACCTACACGAAGAAAAATATAAATTAATCGCTCTTAGTATCTATACAAATCAGTATTGCTAATAATTTCAAAGGTATACATATATTTTTTTTATACGAAGTGTTGGAGATTGAACAAGCCTATGGCCCACCTGATATTAAGTGGTTACCATCGCCTATAACAAAGTATTGCCTCGTAGGTCACGCTCCTTAGGAACGTGCCCTACTACGATGCACTACCCTGTTTCCATCAACTAGACGCATACAGGTGTAAAGCCTCGTGTGCCTGTAATTTCACCGGCAGCCATACCCTTCAAACCGAAACACGGCAATGCTGCTTGGCGGCAGAAATAGGTATGGTGGTAGTACTTCCCCGGGCGAGCTCTTTCACAAAGAACTCTACTACTCTTGAATATATCTATACTATATGCCTATACTACAGCAAACAAAATGATCTAGAGTAGAAATAGCCTAGAGGAACGTATGTAGTCATAAAACGAATTAGCTGTTACAATGATTAATAATTTATATCTTTTCCCGAATCAGAATAAATAAATAAATAAATATTGCTGGACATTTCACACAGCGTTATCTAGCCCCAAACTAAGCAAAGCTTGTATTATGGGAACCAGATAACTGATAGAATAGTTATATATTTTTTTTTTTGTAAATACATACTTATAATACATAGGTAAACAACCAGACCTGGAACAAATATTTGTAGATCATGCAAACATTTGTTCCGCGGCGGGAATCGAACCCGCTACCTCCTGCGTCTCAGCCGGCTATTCGCCCACTGCACCACGGAGGTCGTCAAATATACCTGTGTGTCTCCAGTCAGCTTTAATTTAAGGAGTCTTTTTGAGAATTAATACACCCCTTTAAATTCGTTTTAAGCAAACATCTTCAAAACACTCAAGGCCGTACGGTAAGAAAATATTATTTTTAATTCCCTTGCTAGTTGACACCATACATTTGTAAGAATATTGATTTAGGTTATTAGTTTTCGTATTTATTAGTCTATGTTTAGGTATTTATTTATGAATTAGGATTATAAGTATTTGCTTATAATCCTAATACATAAATAATAAACTGCTTCGCTCTTTACTTTCCATTCAAAGGTTGCCTGGAAGAAATAGCTTTCAGCGATAAGGCCGCCCATTGTACTATATTTAACATAGTATAACAAGTATTCCTGGTGTACAATAAAGAATTATTCTGTTCTATTTTACATTTACATAGCAGACAGGCATTGCTCAGGGTGGCAGCGGTTACAAAAACATAATAAAAAAAGGTCAGATAAGTTAGACTTAATTTATGGCTCATAAAGTTTGCCGAGATTCAAACTTATTACCTCTGGATCAGAAGCCAGGGTGATTCCTACCTATTACATTCGGTAAACAGCTGGATACCACTTTATAAGCAAGAAGAGAGATTGTCAACAAAAACGACCCGAGGTGAGAAAATAACAAGTGATAGCTTTCTCGAAATGCAGAAGTTATTTTGGTCGATTTCGAGTGCAAGGTCGCATTGGAACCATGCCAGAGCCTTTAATAGATGCGTGATGTCGAGTAAAGTGTGAATTTTAACATCCGAAAAAATACTACTTTTTACACACTTCACATTACATACTATTTTACAAGATTCTTATTAACTTGCAATATATGTATGTTTGGAATCTTGCAACTGAATTCTAAACCCTTTCCCCTCAACCGATTGAGCTGAAATTCGGAATACATATGTAACTTCGGTGACAATGCAATAATATGGTACCATGGAGGTGGTTTCATGATGGATACGAATGCTAGACAACGGAACTTCTGAATGGATTATAGTAGGCTACTAGTGTTTGGGCTCATTGGAATCTGCTTGCGGTTCCGATAATGAATTTTAAAATTTTAAATAATAATAATTTTAATTTGAAATAATGACCCTACGAAAGTATGGAAGTTCTTGCGGTCACTAGGAGTTGGAAAATCACGCCAAGATACTATTCCTAAGGACTTGGACGTAGATTCTTTGAATCTACATTTCTCCTCTTCATCTAATTTTGATGGATCTACTAAGACACAAACATTAAATTATCTTTCTTCATTACCAACTCCTGACTCTTCACCTTTTTTGTTTCGCCAATTTACTGATTGTGATGTTAAGAAGAGCATATCATCCATTACATCTAATGCAGTTGGTAGTGACTGCATTAGTAAAAGAATGATAACTCCGATTCTTAATGAAATCGTCCACGTAATTACGTATCTGCTTAATTCTTCCATCGACACTGGAACGTTTCCAAGGGCGTGGAAGGAAGCTCAAATAACCCCGCTTCCTAAAAAAACAAATCCTTCGTCCTTTTCCGAGTACCGTCCTATATCCATTCTCCCGTTCCTATCCAAAGTCTTAGAGCGTCTTATACATCACCAACTCAGCTCATTCCTTAACGCAAACAACCTCTTGAATCCCTTTCAGTCCGGGTTTCGCCCAGGCCATAGCACTGTTTCTGCTCTCATCAAAATCACCGATGATATCAGGCATGGTATGGAATCTGGGCTGGTCACTGTCCTATCCCTGCTGGATTTCAGCAATGCCTTTAACAATGTGGATTTCGATATACTGTTAGCTTTTCTTCGCTCTCTTAACATATCTCCAACAGTAATTGACTGGTTTCGTAGTTACCTGTTTGGACGCCGGCAACGTATCCGTATTGACGACACATTTTCCTCTTGGTGTCAATTGAGTGCTGGTGTACCTCAGGGCGGCGTTTTATCTCCTCTTCTTTTTGCCATCTTTATTAATTCCATCTCTGAACAACTCTCATCGTCCTACCACCTTTATGCAGATGATTTGCAAATTTATACCCAAGCCCCTGTTGGATGGTTACGTGAAGCAATTACTGACATAAATAGTGATCTCCAGAGTATTCTTCAGTGGAGCAAATCATACGGGCTGAAAGTAAATCCAACGAAAACTCAAGTGATTGTTATAGGAAGCTTGCGGATGATTACACAAATCGATTGGCTTGATTTACCTGAAGTGAAATTTGACGGTACATCAATAGAAGTTAGCAAGGTAGTCAAGAATCTGGGGGTACTCATGGATCGTCAGTTATCTTGGGGACCACAACTAGCAGCGGTAAGCCGAAAGACCTTTGCTGCAGCTGCCTCTCTTAAACGGCTGCGAAACTTCCTTCCGACTTCCACCAAAATTGCACTTGCACAGACATTGCTGCATCCCATTCTCGATTACGCTGACGCCAGCTATCTTGATTTAACTGAAGACCAACTCAACAAGCTTGAGCGTCTCCAGAATTTCTCTATTAGATTCATATTTGGCTTGCGCAAGTTCGACCACATTTCTGAGTATCGCCACAGACTTAAGTGGTTACCCATCCGCCTTCGCCGGAATGCGCATATCCTTTCCCTCCTTTACAGCATCCTTTTCATCCCTTCTACTCCGTCCTACCTCAAAGAACGCTTTGACTTTCTTCACCTTGCCAACTCTCGATCCTTACGTTCCTCTGAAACCCTTCAATTAAAAACTCCCCACCATACCTCAGTATTTTATAGTACCTCTTTTACTCTGCAGGCTACCAGACTCTGGAATGCCCTACCTGTCTCAATTCGTCATGCAAAATCTTTCCCTATCTTTAAAAACATGGTCAGACAACACTTTCTGTCATCCATTGCTCACTAGGCCATTTATTTATTTATACATTTTTATAATTTATGTATGTAGGTATGACAATATATATATATAAATATATATATATATATATATATATATGTATCTTAATATTAATATTTATTAATTTTATGATAATATTATTTAATATAATTAAGCATTTTATTTTATATTAACTATATTTTTTATAAATTGTAATATATGCTTGTTTTTAAAAAAAAAAAAAAAACTGATTCTAAAAAAATCTTATGCCGCCGTCCTTATTTGTTCATATAGATTCTGTCCATCCAAAGGTTGCCTGGAAGAGATCGCTTTTAGCGATAAGGCCGCCCATTGTACCTATGATTTAAAATTGTATTTTCTTTTATATGTTTGTATTTAATGGTGTGCAATAAAGAAATTATCTAATCTAATCTAATCTAATCTAATCTAATTTTATAAAAGTTTGAACTGAAAAAGTAATTTTTCAACAAAAACCTTATATTTATACGTACTTGTACGCTCTTAACAGCTTGACATTTGATCATTTCTCAATGAGAACCTAGCCTGCAACCTAGAATAATTTTATTTGAGGAACAAACAGCATTCCGCGATTAATACCTACACTACCCACATCTATCCATAGTGCCATTAAGATCTATGAAGACTTTAAATTAATTTCAATTAGTTCCAGCATTATGCATGCCTGTCTTGTATTTTCAGCTGATCATACCATTAATTTCCTTTCTTCTGGTTTAATCTTCGCAATTCGCATTATTACGAGACGCTACAAGCACCAGTTTTGAGAGTTTTAATTTGTTTCGCCGTGGCTCAGCGTTATTTCTGCCTTCCTGTGATCTCATTTGCTTAGTCACTTTCTTGGCAATGGTATCCCCAATATTATTTACGTTACGATTCTCATAGCATATTACTCATAATCTTATTCACTTCTATCCTTACCCCGGCTTCATCTACTTTTTCGATAGTTTGACTTATCTACGTGCTATTGTTATTGGTATTGTCCACCATCAGCCAAGCGTCTGCCAAATAACAAACTGATGTCATCACGGAAGAAATACACCCCACGTGATCATAATCTATAATTTGTTCAATGACCTTAATTGGGCACCAAAGAAAAGGGCATAGACAATGGACTTGCCGGTTCATTTGATAGTCGAACCGTTCATTGGATAGTTGGACGCAGGAAACGGTCCCTCAGCTGCCCATGCACAACTTCCGGTCAGATGCGTGCACATGATAAATCATACAGAATTAGACTTGATTGTAAACACTTGTATTGACTCGGGGAGCTCGCTTGTTTGACCTTTATGTCACTCTTTAAACTTAGTCTTCATAAAGAACTTAACGATTCGTCTATACCATTGATTTCCAGTGCTCCAAGTGGACCCCCAGGAGTCCATGGGAGACTCGATGGGGGTCTACGTTGGCTTGACAAAAAAATGGGGGTTCACAATTCGTAAGCGGGGGCGTCCACGAAAATTTATCTGGTTTGGATAGTGAAGAACTAACGGCGGGTTCCTATATCCGTTGGTAACCAGCTACGACTTGCTTCTCCTTGAAAACGTGTCAAAAGTTTGACACCAGTTTGACACTTTTTCAAGCAGATACGAGTTGTAGTCGGCTGTTGACGGATTTAGGAACCGGCCTTAAAATGTTGGCTTGACTTCACCTATCAATGTAGGCAGATAATATTTTAAAAAGTTCAGCTACAGTTATTAGAGCATTGATTGGTTAATTAATTAACCAATCAATTCTCACTATTTTTTTTACGAAAACTGTTAATTCGCGGTTGGTACTCAGCCGCAACGCAAATTTCCATAATTAGATCTAATCTTCATATTCGTTTTTTGTCCACCGGGAAAATGGTAGAAATGTAGCTGAAGGGGATCCACCGGAACCAGCAAAATTTTGAATGTGGTCTATGAGAAAAAAAGCTAGGGAACCTTTCGTCTATACTTATGTTTGTTTCTGCTCTAGCTTTTGTTCTGTGGCTTTTCCAGTAGGTTCCTATATAAGTTTCAAATGAGCTATCTGGAATGGAACTAACTTTAATAAATGTATTTGCAAATAAACATTACTAGCTACTTATGTAAACCGATATTCAACTAAACCTGCCTCTTGCTTTAAAATTTTCGCAATCTAATGCAGATTTATCTTCAACTGTAACCGTTACCTGTTCCCTTCTATTGCATACCAAAACAACATTTCGAATTCACCAGGAAAGGAATTTAACTTCATTGTGGGTGGACAACGTTCTATACCACTTCAAATAACCAATAGGAATTGATGCAAGAGTTGCGTAGTTCTTACGCTATGGGAATAAGGGTCACCTCAAGTGTATTGTTACGTTGGTTTCCAAGACATAATAAATTGATATATACCTATCGAGCTACAAACCAGACAATGCGTCCATAGAGAAACTGACAAGTATTTAGTTATTTGCATAACTCGCTTACCTGTCTGACTGGTTGCAGACATTTTCATAATAGGTGTTATTGAAGTTTTAAAATACTTGTTAAACTATGTGTTTCTCCAGAAAGGTGAAAAGTGTCTTCTTTTTTCACTCAAGAATTTTTGCTGCAATCCTGTCGCATCATTATAATAACCTTTCTAATAGTATAAGAATTCATCAGGTCAGGTGTAGAAAGTAAACAAACCAGCTGTCAGAATTTGTATAGGTTAAGCTGCATTGTTCCACCAAGCCTTTGTTTTGAAATCTTGATAGATATGTGAAAACACATAGGCTTTATAATTTCTATAATACTGATATGTTTAGTATAAACTTATTTAGCGAAGTCCCTAATATCCTTGACATGGATATGAGTTATGTTATGGCCACCCACGCGGCCCACCCACTGCTTTGCCAGCCCTGTTGTTAGAACTTAGAGCTCGATTACAGAATGAACCAGCTGAATTATTCCAAATTACTACGGACAAATCAATCTTCATCAATTGAACAATAGAAACTTTAAGTCCCAGATTGGACACAGTTGAACACTCAACGTGAAGTCGACGATCTGTACAAAATAACAAAATTGAAAGGCTGAGCAGCATAAACATTAAAAGACCTAGTTTGGGACCCTGCTGTGCCCCCTATTAACATTATTAAAAACAAACCCTTCTAAGTTAGTATCAAAGCGCTATGCTACCATCTTTCAATAACTTTGAAGTTAGTACCTGTTGTTGTACAAAAATATGTTTTAGAAGATAACTCAATTAGATCATCTCGTAATCTTATCTCCGCAATCAGGTCTCATGCCATGGTAGTGTCAATAAACATCACTATTATCCAACTAGTTACGAGTTCATACCAGTAGTAAGCAAAACATAACGAAATTGAAAGTGGTGCGAACGTACTCGTGCGAAAATCGACACACATTGTGTGCAGATGATGGTAACATTTGTAACATCTGATTGTAGCTTCCTGGACGTACTCAAGATCTTACATAGAATGGGGCAATTTTACCTGCTTAAAAAGGACTAATACAAAACATTGTAAATAGGCCGACATTGCATCTACATCCTTTTCGGGTATTTGAACGTCAGGAACAATGGCTCTACCAGTTAAATTTTGCAAAAAATCAAGCAATGCCCCAATTTTGCTTTCCCAAGACATACAGACGGACCTAAATACGATCTTGAGGGATTTTTAAGATTTTTATAGTTTTAGGGAGTTATTTATTATCGTTGGAACTATGCAGATGTTAGAGCATTATTTTAAGTATTTTGTTATTTCTAGTGCTAGAATAGAGTGGAAAGCTCCTGAGTCCATTTCAAACTTGAGAACGTCACCGTCTACCACTTCTACAATTCCGCGTAACTCAGTAAACTACCTTCTTATACAATTAAGAATTGTATTATGTTTAATTCTCGTCTTATCAGCAGCATTATCATTCCATGTGCCAGATTAGTAATTATTCGCTTTCCGTTCTTGTTCGAGTTTATCTGCTGTCCTTCGTGCATTACCGAAGTTTTCGTTTTCTTTATAAGTCTACAATTCTTAGTCATAATTTTTATTTAATTTTTGCTTCTAATTCTTTTTTTATTTATGCTTATTTACCTACTTTTATAATGGTTTGCTTTAGGTATAATCCGTTATTACGGCAGCTTCTCCGTGGTGCTAGAATTTATTTTGAACCCTCTACGCAAAAAGCGTCGTGTTATAAGTTTGACGCCTAAGTATGGCTGTGTGTCTGTCCGTGGCATCGTAGTTCCCCAACGGAATTACCGATTCAGACGCGGCTTTTTTGAAGTAAAACTTCTTTACGGACGCTTGACTTGGGAAGTAGGTACTAAGCTTGTGAATGCGTTACGAAAAGTGCGAACGGAAGTTGAGAGGGAGATATAAGTTAGTGAAGATAGAAAAACAGAGAGTATATACTAAAAAGAGAGAGATAACAAACTCCCAAGTGATCTACAAAAATTGACAATTAATAAATTTAAAAACGCAATTAAACAAAATCTTTATAAAAAAGCCTACTATAAAATATCGGATTATTTAGATGATAGAGATGCTTGGGATTGAAATTGTTCCAACTCGTTCAAAATGTTACAATTTAGACGTAATTTATTTTCTGTATTGTAATGTATTCTAAAAGGATCATTAAATAAACAACCAGCCTTGTTTCTTGCCTTTCTTTCCTGGTTTGGTCGCGAAGGAACAGGCAGTAAAATTGACGTTTCAAAGTGATTCAAAGATTTTGACTTTGACTTAGTTACGTTTCGTATATTTTTAAACGTTATTGTGCGATGCGAGTTGCGTCTGTCCAGAATGAACATAGACTGATCGACCTACAGACGTGTCGACAATTTTATAAATTAATATTTTGAAAAAGAAGTTTTACTTCAGTCGTGTGGTCTAACTAAACCACACTCGGTTTGTTTTTTTTTATAGAACTGGCGTGGTTCTTAGCTATGTATGAATTGTGTGATAAAGATCAGTTCTGCCGATCCAAAGATTATCAGCACTTTTCTTTTGGTAAAGAGATATCAGCTGTTAATGGAAATTTATCACGTGTTAATTTATTATGTGCCGGTTTTTAAATTTTAATTATTATTTGTTGTTGTTTTAATCAATCCATAACGACTGCAATAAAACAATTTATCAAGAAACTAAGAATCTTTACTGTATGTAACAAGGTGTACCTAACATTAATATTATATACTACACTAGCTGACCAATCCGCAGCTTTGCACGCGTAGTTTTTCAATAAAAACATTACCCTCCTTCTGCGCAGTTCGGTAATAAGTAGCCTATGTCATTCGGGGATAGTGTAGCTTCCCAACAGTGAAATATTTTTTTAAATCGGTCCAGTAGTTTTTGAGTTTATTCATTACAAACATACTTACACACAAAAATACAAATCTTTCCTCTTTATAATATTAGTATTGGTTACATTACTATTATAATTGTGTTCTTCAATTTTTTCGTTTAACTTTGTTCTAGTAAACCCATGGTCTGAAGCTAGCTAATTACCAGGTTATTTTCTTATTAGTTTTCTTTGCACTGTCCACTGAAGGCCAGTGCAATGTCCTATTGATTATGTTTATCGCAGAATACCACGGTAGAAGCATTCGCTTCACAATGAAAGAGGGGTGAAAGTTACCAACAAAATGTAGATAGTAAAATGTACATTTGTATACACTACTTAACTGACTAATAAATAGAGAGAACCAATGATTTAGACTCAATCGATTAGCTTGTAAGCTAATCTCTATTCTTCCCATTTATTTGATTTCTAATGTACAACTCACATAGAACGAAATGAATTACAATATTTGTACACTGTTTACTGTTTAGTCTAGCTAGAGTAATTATCATATCTAACCAATGTTGTGGCATGGTAACCCTTTTACCTGATTTATTACAGTCAAAGATAAACTCTAGTTTTAGGACTCTAAGGATTGTATTGTATTGTATTTATATTTATTCCTTATTGATACTTTAAATGTACACTAGGAAACGTCACAGCAGAATACATTGTAAAGTAAGTATATCAGTATCACTATCAGTACCTATAATATAGGTAGGTACAAACGAAATAATTATTGTTCACACGTACTAAAGTATGTGCTAAAGTCATCAGCTAGTGCTTCGTCAATATCATAATATGATTTATACAATAATAACTTTCTAATTTTAAAATTATATTCCTTACAATCTAAATCTCTTATAACTAAAGGTAACTTATTAAATAATTTTATGCTTAGGCATAAAAAGCTTTTATTTATTTTATCAAGCCTGTGTGATGGAACAACAATATTGTTTATATTACGTGTATTGTAACTATGTATGTCTTTTTTTGCTTTGAAATTGTCAAAATGTAATTTAGTATAAATTTAATTTTGAAAAATATATTCACCAGTAAATGTCAAAATATCTAATTCCCTAAATCGTAGTCTACAAGAGTCTAATTGATCAATTTGCAATATAAATCGTATTGCTCGCTTTTGCAACAAAAACACTCTATTTGTCTGTGATGCATTTCCCCAGGCTAGTTTATATACCATACGTCATCAACGAGTGGAAATACGCATGATACACTATGATGTGTCTGACTCTAGAGTAGTGTCACTTCACTAAAAACCATTTGACAGTGATCATGATCACACAGGAAACAGCGCTGTTTCAAGACTTGTCGGTCGATAAGGGCGGTGCTTTTCTCCACCATCATCATATCAGCCATATGACGTCGACTGTTGAATAATGGCCCCCTTTATCAGGTTGTCTTTCGATCTTGTGGCGGCTGACCTACGCTGCACTTTCCAGTCTCCATATAGCTCGCAAAACTGACGGCCATTGGTGCAGAATATTTCTATATTGTAGTATTTCCATTTTATTCACTCCTTTATATTATCCTTCCTCTCTTCTGGCAGCCTGATTACTTAGCAGATTGGCCTCTGCTTAGCAGTGGGACTGATTAATGCACATTCCCGCCTAGTTCTCCCCAATCCTCTAAATTTTTGTGCATTTACTTTTTATAACTTAATATCCTTAGCTACTTTTATATATATATTTTTTTTTCTTAGTGTTGTAACTTATATATATCTATATGTTCATATTTTTTGTAATTGTGGTACTGTGCGGGCAGTCATCCGTGACATCCTATTTTTAAATGGTTCCAACGGAAGATCAGCGTTGTGCCAAAAGCACAACAAATGCTGAGTTGGACGCCTTTTTGTGACATCGATCATTTATATACTATAGGTAATTGTGAGACACACATTTGTTGGGTATTGCTGTTTTTGTGTGTTTGAATTGGTTCTATTGTGTGTATCTTACTTGTGTGCTGTGTTTTGTACCGTCACAAATAAATGTTTTTTCTTTCTTTCTTTCTTTCTAGAAAGGTACATTTCTTACATGTACTGAAATACATATTTAAACACCTTTCTGAGAAACGTCACCGAATATCTCTAAATAAACCTGCCTGAGGGGGCAACGTCATCAATTGAGGCCACGACAGTACAGCACAAATGTAATAGTAGGCACCCAGTAAGAAACCAATTGATCCAGTTTTTAGGGCGCAAAGATCGCGGCATGTTGCAAATGTGGATAATTCTAGAAGATCTAGAACAGATTGTAGGCCGCAGTAATTACTGCGAGATGACATTGGCGATCTGGGGGGGACTTGTATTTAATCCTAAAAATAATAAATGTGAAAGTCTACGGGTCTGTATAGAAGTGTTTAATTGCCAATATTAAATTATTTAATGCACATATCCATGTCGTATAAAACGATGATGTGCTGCTGGCTGATAGTATTTGTGGTCTGTAAACTTGCTAACCTTTTGAAATATGTAGATTTTGATTCGTGAGATGGGATTCGTATGTTTTAACAATTTGATACATTAGTAAATTCAAGGGCAAAATAAAGCAGTATTCGTTTTATTCGTTTTCGATAACTCGTACACACAGGGTTATGTAAACATAAATTAGCTTTTAGCTCTTAAGATAAGTAATACAACGCTATATTACAAAATTAGATTTGCTTTCACTCTGAATTGATTTCTGTAACATGTAAGCAATTATTATTATAAGTGTTATCTAATAATCTTTTATCTTACTCAAGGCATTTTATCGTAAATACTTATTGATAATTTACACAGTGGTGGTACATGATCAAGGACCGTCAAAACATGATCATTGTAACTCCACAGTTCAGATAGTAAAACGAATGTAGTTTTTGTACGGTCTGTAGGGTTTTATCATAATGTAACTGAAAATACCCCAAGATTCACATCTTCATTACGACAATCGTGTGCTAGTTTGACATACTGATAGATTTACAGCCAGGACTAACAAGATATTTGGACAGAGATGGCGTGCTTAGCTATATAAATGGGAGGAGCGTCCATATAAATTGCTTTTGGGTTTTGTAGAAAAAAACAGTGATTAGAGAATGCTTGATGAGTGAAACTTATAATAGAAAACAAGGCTCAGTAGCAAGGCATTGAATGGTACCATCTAATATTAGTCTTTCTCTGAAGTGTCGGTAAAGACGCTGGAACGATATAATAGCCCCTAATTTTTGTCATTACACACCTAAAACCTATTAAAACATGTTTAATCACCTTCTAACGTGACAATTAGTTATAAGGAGTGGAGATTAATTATGCACCCCAGTTTTTCGAAGCTCCCCTATTTTCAGCATTAAATGGATTACTAATGGGGAATACTGTATGAGGGATAGAAAACGTTGCGTGTTCAAATTATATTACAATAACGTTTTGGATATCTTGCTGTGCCCAATACCCATGCTATGTATGATGTACCATACTGATACTAGTAGGTTACCCTGTTATATTAAGTGCATAACTATAAGTAATTAATTTTTATTTATTTATTTAGAGAAACCAACAGCGATACAAATTGTTTGGTTAAATAGCTTAGAACTAAACGTAATGCTAATAACAGGTTTCTACGTTTGAACATTGTAAAGAAAAGATGTCGGGAACAAAAACAAAACAAAAACAGCCTAGTTAGCAGTTACAATAAAATAGTATTATTAAGTTGTACACTTCACTTATAATAAAAAGAATCTAATGTGAAATTATTGTGTTTTATGTTGTATGAACCATGAAAATAACACGAAAAGAAAGCAAATAACTGAAATGTGAATACCTACTTGTTTATTCGTTCGAGTTTGTTTTGTACATAAATATGGCTATTCAATCATACATAACTACTAAGTGATAACCAAACGTACCTATCACTCAGCGTATGTATAAAAACAAGTTATTATAAGTCTTATGGTTTAATGGTCAAACTTTTTCAGATTTGTAAGAAACTAACACTAAATAATAAAATATTTACTTAGGGTAAGTATGTTAGAAATGTTTTATTGATTGCAAGCAAGGTAGGTGCATACTACCTTTGATATAAGTATGTATTCAAAGTTTTATCAGAGCCTCTCCACGAGGCGTAACTATTTGGTGCAAAAATGTACACAATAATCATCAGTTGTAAGGTCAATTATACAACACAAGGTTATCACTAATCACTGACCAAAAGGGGTAATCCAGAAAATGACAAACTAGAAGAAAGGAAGTTTCCGCTGATCTCATTAACTACAAAAGCGAAAAACATTCAATACAAAATTGACAAAACAAGACATGATTGTACTAAGCTAGAATTGGCAAAGCATTTGAACACCCGTGTCTACTGTCTACAACGATTGCGAGTTTTTGCACGGATTCCTCAGCTAATTCCACTAAAACAAGTAATTTGCAAGTAATTTACGGTTCGCTACGGTCACAAGAAATGTATTAAAAATGTATGAGATAGCATTGTTCCCTCGCAATTGTTCACGCGTAGCGTTGTATAAGACTATAATACTGTTCCTTGGTTCTTAGGTGAATGTTCTAACCCTTTGTTTAGATTCTAATGCTCGTCGTTTCCTTTTCTATGAGCTTAATAAATTAAAACATCAATTTTGTTACGTAAATTAATTGCATTTCCAAAGTTGCAGTTAGGTCTAGTTTGTACTTCTTCTTTTTAACTTTACGAAAAACAACATCTACTTGCGTTTTCCAAACATAAATAATCCTAAAGATAAACTTGAATATAAGGCTATCATGCACGAGTTCGAAATTCGAATAGGTTATCTAAACTAACACACAGATGTATTATGAACTCATCATCATCATGAATGATAATATTTTCTAAGAATACGATTTCATTTTCATCCGTGATGTCAGCATTATTATCCAACCAACTTTTGGATGTAAATTTCTCACGGTCTGTACATACTACAACGGCTTCTAAACCAATATTATCCCAATCTGGAAATAAGTACTTATGCTGCAAGGTGGACAAGTCGCCCGACATTTTATGAAGGAAAGTTTATCTAAGTTTGTCCACTAGTTTCTCCTTATAAGTAATCAAACAAACATTAAATAAAATCAAATGCGTGCTCTCTTGTGATTACCTGTCGGTCGGTGGACGGTTATATATTATCCTACGTTGTTTACCCATAACGATTTCCAGTTTTTGCGCTGTTCTTATACAATGTCCATTTCACTTTCAATATCCAGTTTAATCAGTTTCACTGCCAACATGGTCTCATGGATATCGTTCACCTAAGATAACACCACCTGTTTTAAAATATTCTACAATTGCCAAATAGCAAAGATTCCATGCTTGATAGAGATCCGCTGAGGCAGAAAACATTTTTATCCGCCGGCCCTCAGTTTCACTTTTTCAATTTCTTCGTTCATTGACTGAATCAAAATACTAAGGTTTTTTATGCAATGAAACTGTTATCGAAATCGCTTGTTGAATCGCTCCTCCATCTGGCAGTCAAATGCAATCATGGGAGCACCTCGCCCGTGAAATTACGAGATGTAACCAGACTGGGGGAGCTTATGAAAGGGGTTATTGCCTCGGCCCTACATGTCTATCGGGCACAGTGCATGCATGCATTGCAGGGACTCAGGGAGCGAATAAAGTTTATTTGTATGGCGCGGCGGCTTCGGCCGACCGAGGCGACTGATAATCATGTCGTGTCAATGGGTGGGGCGCAGCCGGCGCTCGCCCGCCGCCGGTTAGTGCCGACCGCGAGACAGCTCAAACTCCACGCACTCTAGTTTTTTCACAAGTTTCAGCTTCGATACGATTCCGAGAACAAACATTCGAATTGAATTCTCCAGTAATCTGTTCGTGATCGAGTCTCCTACAAAAGGATGCCACACCAACCGACTAAAATTTTAAACCGAGTGCGTCGGAGTCTACTCTTACCGGACGTTTTAATTCTTGTTTACGACGATAACTAGAGGCTTGTGCTATTGTTTTAAGTTATTGTGTAACGTATTTAAGAAGCCGTTGATGTGAAAAATGTGACATCCAGTGACCACCACGCTCGACCTACGTTAGAAGATCTGTGTCATAATCGTATTAGACTAAGTGAAGTGCTGGATCAACTGTGCCATTACGAAAACTAGCTTTATCTCGAATGAAATACTAATCGTGGTCAAAGTCAATTTGTAGAATTATATTAAGTTTTAATTTATAAATTAAGGTGTAGTGCAATATTGGAAAGAATCCAAAGAAACTGGTGATTACCGGTGTTTAAATGTTTAAATCGGGTTTATTCACTCGGTCCAGAGGCGCCATGAGTGAACAGATCGAGGTTGAGGATAGCTTGGAGCTGGAGTATGATATGTGGGACGGGCAGTTCGACTTCGTGGGTCCTCAGGGTCCTCCGCCCGAGGCGCGGGAGAGGATAACTTCAGACGCGAGTCTAACTGAAGACCTATTCAGTGGAGGTCCTCTGACTCCACATTTACCGAATGGTGTCAACGGAGGCAAAAAGACGCCTGCTCATCTGTGGTGCGACAACCTATCCGACCAAGTGAGACTTCTGCATTTTATTAGCTTTTAATATCCTCTATGTCTAGGTACTGGTTCTGTCTCTTGTAAAGCGAGATTAAACTCTATTTTCACAACATAAAATTAGCATATCCCTTAGAAGGCCATTTTAATCGCGACAGCCACTTCTTCATCGATTTTGTTGAGGCTAGGAATTTTATGCAGTATTTCTTATTATTATACATAGTTGAGTATAATAATAAATGACTAATGTTTTCTTGACGTTAACGAGGGACAGACAGGATAACAATTGAAATAGTTTTCCTCATTACATTACTACATGGTTAGGAAATATTGATGAAATAAAAACCTAGCGCGTAGTAGGTACCGATTGAAATTACTCAACACGGGCAATACCATAATATATCCACCATGCACAACTCCTGGCCTGACGTACTAGTTTTGATCTACGTAAATGTGATTTAGATTTTATTTGACGCCTATTGATGCTTTCATAAATCTGCCTAGCAATTTGTTGACATTATCCGGAACAGTCCATCTAATGTTTACTTTGATCGCAATAGCATCTATGTATCTACCTACTCGTAGGTAGTAGCAAACATTATCATGTTGGATATGCAACATGATATCCAACCGGCAGATTTTTATTTAACATGGTATAACCAAAATAGGTATTTTATTTTGATTAAATCGTTTAATTAAAAATTTAAAATCACTATAGCCTTATCAACACAGTCTAGTCAAAGTTTTCTTGCTTCCTGATTATGACTGCAAACTGAAAAATGTTACTTATGATCGTATGATGCTGTTTAGTAGGTACGTAGCTACATTAGTCAAGACACAAACAGGTGCATCCAGTAAAAAATCTAATTCTAAGTATATCTAAGCGTTTTAATCAATTACGATTAAACAAAGTTCAATATAACACAACTGAGTTTTTTTCTAGCAATTGAAGCGAAACGCATTGTCGTCGGTTACCATTCCGTACCATCTCTGCCTCTGATTTGTGTTGTACCGTCACGCGATTCTTCGCGATCTTTGTAACATGCAACATTTTCATCGATTAAACACCATACCTAATACCTAGTTGTAGGTATCAGGACCTACACAATTAATTAAGTCCCTTTACAGTTCTCTAGTTTCTTGCACTTCTTGCACTCTTTCGGCCAAATCCTTACATTTCATCACCGTCACATCGCATCCGATAATATAATAAAAATAATGAAACTAGACTATATTATATTATTACATTTCCACGATAACGTATTACGTTCGTCAGTCTCCCACTAGTTACTCCTTCTTCTAACTAAAGCATTGGGATCATACCATCAACGCTTCTTTTCCTTAAATGCTTACATTTCATCACTAATATGTATGTTCCGATATAGATGGCCGATGGGGCCGAAAGGTTCTCGAGTGGAGGCCACGGACCGGCAAGCGCAGCGTAGGACGTCCACCCACAAGATGGGCAGACGACTTGGAAGAACCGCAGGTCGGCGTTGGATGCAGGCCGCTTCCAACCGCAGTTCCTGGAGATCAATGAGGGAGGCCTTTGTCCAGCAGTGGACGTCCTACGGCTGATATGATGATGATGATGTATGTTCCTGTAATTACTGGCACATAGGCATAACAGCTAAGTCCTATAGTATGACAACGTATCCACATAGAGATCAAGACAACATAATACCTTGTGTTGAATTCTATGTGGATAGCCATGGGTTGCAGTAGCCACTTAACATCTGGTGGACTGCATGCTCGTTTGCCATATAAGTAGTATAAAAAAAAACTGCTGGTGATGAGATTTGGCCATCACATCAAGCTCTATTATTAAATTTCTATGATCAATTATTACGTTCGTCAGTCTCCCACTAGTTACTCCTTCTTCTAACTAAAGCATTGGGATCATACCATCAACGCTTCTTTTCCTTAAATGCTTACATTTCATCACTGATATGTATGTTCCTGTAATTACTGGCACATAGGCATAACAGCTAAGTCCTTATAGTATGACAACGTATCCACATAGAGATGAAGACAACATAATACCTTGTGTTGAATTCTATGTGGATATCCATGGGCTGCAGTAGCCACTTAACATCTGGTGGACTGCATGCTCGTTTGCCATATAAGTAGTATAAAAAAAACTGGTGGTGATGAGATTTGGCCATCACATCAAGCTCTATTATTAAATTTCTATGATTAATTATTACGTTCGTCAGTCTCCCACTAGTTACTCCTCTAACTAAAGCATTGGGATCATACCATCAACGCTTCTTTTCCTTAAATGCTTACATTTCATCACTGATGGTGATGAGATTTGGCCATCACATGAAGCTCTATTATTAAATTTCTATGATTAATTATTAAGTTCGTCAGTCTCCCACTAGTTACTCCTTCTTCTAACTAAAGCATTGGGATCATACCATCAACGCTTCTTTTCCTTAAATGCTTACATTTCATCACTGATGGTGATGAGATTTGGCCATCACATGAAGCTCTATTATTAAATTTCTATGATTAATTATTAAGTTCGTCAGTCTCCCACTAGTTACTCCTTCTTCTAACTAAAGCATTGGGATCATACCATCAACGCTTCTTTTCCTTAAATGTTTACATTTCATCACTGATGGTGATGAGATTTGGCCATCACATCAAGCTCTATTATTAAATTTCTATGATTAATTATTACGTTCGTCAGTCTCCCACTAGTTACTCCTTCTTCTAACTAAAGCATTGGGATCATACCATCAACGCTTCTTTTCCTTAAATGTTTACATTTCATCACTGATGGTGATGAGATTTGGCCATCACATGAAGCTCTATTATTAAATTTCTATGATTAATTATTACGTTCGTCAGTCTCCCACTAGTTACTCCTTCTTCTAACTAAAGCATTGGGATCATACCATCAACGATTCTTTTCCTTAAATGTTTACATTTCATCACTGATGGTGATGAGATTTGGCCATCACATCAAGCTCTATTATTAAATTTCTATGATTAATTATTACGTTCGTCAGTCTCCCACTAGTTACTCCTTCTTCTAACTAAAGCATTGGGATCATACCATCAACGATTCTTTTCCTTAAATGTTTACATTTCATCACTGATGGTGATGAGATTTGGCCATCACATGAAGCTCTATTATTAAATTTCTATGATTAATTATTACGTTCGTCAGTCTCCCACTAGTTACTCCTTCTTCTAACTAAAGCATTGGGATCATACCATCAACGATTCTTTTCCTTAAATGCTTACATTTCATCACTGATGGTGATGAGATTTGGCCATCACATGAAGCTCTATTATTAAATTTCTATGATTAATTATTACGTTCGTCAGTCTCCCACTAGTTACTCCTTCTTCTAACTAAAGCATTGGGATCATACCATCAACGATTCTTTTCCTTAAATGCTTACATTTCATCACTGATGGTGATGAGATTTGGCCATCACATGAAGCTCTATTATTAAATTTCTATGATTAATTATTACGTTCGTCAGTCTCCCACTAGTTACTCCTTCTTCTAACTAAAGCATTGGGATCATACCATCAACGATTCTTTTCCTTAAATGCTTACATTTCATCACTGATGGTGATGAGATTTGGCCATCACATGAAGCTCTATTATTAAATTTCTATGATTAATTATTACGTTCGTCAGTCTCCCACTAGTTACTCCTTCTTCTAAAGCATTGGGATCATACCATCAACGATTCTTTTCCTTAAATGCTTACATTTCATCACTGATGGTGATGAGATTTGGCCATCACATGAAGCTCTATTATTAAATTTCTATGATTAATTATTAAGTTCGTCAGTCTCCCACTAGTTACTCCTTCTTCTAACTAAAGCATTGGGATCATACCATCAACGATTCTTTTCCTTAAATGCTTACATTTCATCACTGATGGTGATGAGATTTGGCCATCACATGAAGCTCTATTATTAAATTTCTATGATTAATTATTACGTTCGTCAGTCTCCCACTAGTTACTCCTTCTTCTAAAGCATTGGGATCATACCATCAACGATTCTTTTCCTTAAATGCTTACATTTCATCACTGATGGTGATGAGATTTGGCCATCACATGAAGCTCTATTATTAAATTTCTATGATTAATTATTAAGTTCGTCAGTCTCCCACTAGTTACTCCTTCTTCTAACTAAAGCATTGGGATCATACCATCAACGATTCTTTTCCTTAAATGCTTACATTTCATCACTGATGGTGATGAGATTTGGCCATCACATGAAGCTCTATTATTAAATTTCTATGATTAATTATTACGTTCGTCAGTCTCCCACTAGTTACTCCTTCTTCTAACTAAAGCATTGGGATCATACCATCAACGCTTTGATTTCATTACCACTCCTCAATCTATTTATTTGTTTGAATTACATTTAACTGGACCACTACAAAATTCTATACTGTCTTGCCTTTGATTGAACTGTTACTCTACTCTACTTTCAAAGTTTATCTTTAAAACCTTGTGTTATCTTTGATTGAGATAGGCAAGTCGAAAGCGTAGATTTGGCGCAAAATAAACACCGAGATGTAAATCAAGATTATTATATTACACTAGTAGTAACGTGTTAATTTTGTTGTAGAGACCTACAACAAATAACACACCATGGCATAGTCCTTGTCGCAAGTCATACATAATTAGGTCACAATAGCGTGCAAGCTGCTAAATTCCTTGGTAACCACCTACCGTAAATAACTTAACAAATATAGTTATTGTGGGTTTTGTATCCTTAGACTACAGACAACGGAATGTGTGTGCCCAATACATAATAACTTTTGTACATATATTAACAGCTTATCGCCAACATGTTAAGTTAAAATTGTGATATTCAAAGAAGTCAATATGATTTTATAGTTTAATCGATTTATCAATTTCGTTATTACGTTTTGCGATCCAATCAGTTTTATTATTAGTTATATAATATTTATTGTTAAAATAATTATACGTTCTCATTTTAGGCTTTTTATACCTTCGCTGTGACTTCTGTCGCAACATAAATTTATTTTTTATGATATATGTACGTAACAAAGTCAACGAATTCCAGCAGCAAATAACGGAGAGACGATTACAAATTACAGTTAATAATATCCTGACTAGAAATAAAATTATATCATACTGCAAACTGAATTGATTACGTGTACAGTCAGCAATACAAATCCATTAACGACATTCTGTGCTTTGAGTTTTTAAGTATACTATCTGCAAATGAGCTTCCACAAAAACAGATTTCTATAATGATTACATTTCGATGCAGCTAAGATAAAGCTAAATGCTGTTTCCAAAGACCTGTTATAATTATCATGCTTGAAGCTCGAGGTTCAAATTACAACTAAGTTTTGTTCTGCAGAGCCTGTAAAGCCTATTCAAAAATATTCAAATATTTCATAAATAGTACAATAACACTTGCTGACTGTACACTAAACTAGTACCTTAGTAATCATCTGTACCCACTGAACACAGCGACCTCGTACGAGTAAGCGTTTGTAATCAATCAAGCAGCATTGGGGAATATAGCAGGACTGTGAGTCATTGACCCTTGTTGCATTGCATTTTTCATACAATTTGTTGCAATTTTCTACAAGTAGGCTTGCATTTGCAACAGCTACAGCTATCCTGACTTGCAAATATTGCTATTATCTTATCTTTTCAAATCAAACGCAATCTATTCCTTCTAATGATATTTATTATTCATTCAATCCCGAGAGCAGTGCGAGTTGGGGTCAGCAAAATACCAGCGTTAAGTACTTAACCTTAACCTGTCTACTTAGCACATGCTGAGCTGACGCCATTTTAGCGCGACTCCTAGAACTGAATTATGATGACGCGTGGGATATTCCTGTAATATTACTGTGCGTAGTCGGGTTAAAAGTAGCATTTGTCCCAATCCCGGTCATAATCTATTTATTTCTTACCAAACTAGCTGACCAATCCGCAGCTACGCACGCGCAGTTTTTCAATAAAAACATTACCCTCCGTCTGCGCAGTTGGGTAAAAAGTATCCTATGTCACCCGGAGATAGTGTAGCTTCCTAACAGTGAAAGATTTTTTTAAATTGGTCCAGTAGTTTCGGAGCCTATTCAATACAAACAAACAAATCTTTCCTCTTTATAATATTAGTATAGATTTCACCGAAATCACACACCCCCCCCCCCCCCCCCCCCCCATTTAGGTCAAATTGCCTAGTCTAAAACAAAACTATTTTCTCTCGCTCGCCCTTCAGAGTCACGCAAACAATCTTGACCTTTGAAAGGGCAGGTTGTAAAGTTTCTCTAGTCGCACGATCAACATATTTGCAACTATTTACTTGTCAAAGTGTTTCCTTAAACTATAATTTCAATAGTGTTTTGAACGAAAGTTGAAAATTGTACACCGGTGACTCGAATAGTATTGAACTCTGCATCTGCGGAGCTATTGTCTAACTATGAAGTCAAAGACAAGATGTCAAAATCGATGATGGATATACTGTTATTTTTCCCATGTGGATTAACAGACAAAAATCTTACTACGAAGACAAGTCAAATTCATATAAGTACAATTCCCAAAGATCACGTTTTCATCTTGTCTAAATGGCTTCAAGCCAGTAACACCGCAAGTAAGTTTTGCTTTAATTTCATACTTACAAGTCGAAAAAAGCGAATAAATAAAATGCAACGAAGGGTGGAAAACTAGAATGAAAAGTTTGCTCTAGGCTCAACCCGATTTTAGAATATTCACCTATATACTACCAATTGGAAACACACAATTGTAATCCATTAGCTAATTGAACGACACCGAGTCAAATTCATCCGAAGTAAACGATGTTGGAAAGTTGCAAGACAAGTTGACGGCCCAAGAAAATGTAAGGAAGTCACGAGTACACTGCACTGCTGGCTATTCAACTAAAGTGCCTATTGCTTAAGAGGCTATTGATTGCCACTTGTCTATAATAACGGTGTTGCTTGTCTGTTCCCTTTTGTTTCAATTGTCCTAATATTATTAAATCGTGAAGAAAATTATCTAATGTTCGTGTTGCAGTATTTTTATTCATCTATTCTGGCCATGCTGTCTATGAAATGACAACTTCTTTGAGGCACAAACTCGTTCAAGCGTGTTCTATTAACATAATTTGCTATTCATCATCATATCAGCCGTAGGACGTCCACTGCTGGACAAAGGCCTCCCTCATTGATCTCCAGGAACTGCGGTTGGAAGCGGCATGCATCCAACGCCGACCTGCGGTTCTTACCAAATCGTCTGCCCATCTTGTAGGTGGACGTCCTACGCTGCGCAGCCAGGATTAGCGGGGCCGCCGGGGACTCGGGGCCTGGTTTTATGTTGCACTATATCCATAAGGGGGTTGTTGCCATACTCGCCACGCTTGGCAGGCGGGTTGGCGAGCGCAGTATAGGTATTGAAAACACGAAAAGATGCTGCGGCCCATCTTTCGGAGGTATCCCTTAGCAGATTCCTAGTGCATCCACGGGCAAGAGCGGAGGGGCAACATTCTACTACTGCCGGCGCCCCACGGCATTGAATTATTTGCCATTGGATTATTTTAAAATGTAGGTAGGTACCTGGACTGCCAAAGCTCATAATTATCTTATTTTGTAGTAAACCACTCGAAATGATAATTTATAATACTGACGTGTTCGAGTTATTGCGGTTGAGTAGTGTCATTCGGTTACGAAATCTATTTGATCCAAAACCAAACATCTAATACCAAATGTTGTGACACAGACACCACCAAGCCAGCCAACAGATGAACTCAGTTTTGTAAACAGTAAGATAACTGTGTACACTGACTTTTATAATTAAGGTTATCGCTTAATTTGTTTTTCAAGCGAAATCAATTTTTCTTTTGCTTCGTCTCGGCATATTTTAATTTAAGTTTACTATCGATTTAGCCGGTCTTTTGTCCAAGCTTTCAGTTATATAATTGGACTTTTACTGTACAATAACCAACTCCATCTTTAACTGCCTACACGGCAAGAGAAACTAGTCTCGATTTGTACTCCAACAAAAGTAACCGAACGAACTTTTGCGCTACAGATCGAAAGTTCGATACGTTTAAATACAACTATACTTTTAGAATCTTTAGTCTTTTCCCACGATAATATAATGCAAAGATTTTTATCCTGTTTCATAAGGCATGCAATGCATGTCTTTGTTATCCTAATAAGTACGATACGCTATAACGCTACACAAAGAAATAGTTACATTAAAGCTTCGTGCCAATAAATTATTTCAGTGGATCAGGAATAAAATTCAACGTTTTATTTGATTTGTGATCTTTTATCTATTAAGCCTTGTTTGCGTATCGCTGATTTGGAACAAACCAACTTCTGTTATGTCTGATACAACAGTTCAGTCAACTTTTCGGTTCACTTTGTGCACTTTCTGAGTTCAACATAACTTAGTTTATTTGAGGAAGCTTTTTAGATTCAATTTATGTTTTGGATTATTTAATTAACTATTAATAAGGTCCAGAATTGTTTCTTTAACTAAACTCCCATCTATCTTCCTGGTTTATCATGATTAATGATCCATGAGCCTTGCCATTGCATAAATCGTTCAGATTCTTTGAATTCAAATTTCACGCATTACATTTAACCTACCACATTGTTGTATTACTAGAAAAAGGATCATTCAACCGCTTTATTTACAACGACCTTGCGCGAAGATACTGAATCTAGTCAGGAGTGTTCAATAACACTTCCTAAAGATGATTCTGTACCTGGTAGACCAGAACGGTTTAATGCGTCAACGGCCACACTACTTCTGTTTCGCTTGCGTTTCTAGGGTTCCGTAGCCAAATGGCAAAAAACGGAACCCTTATGGATTCGTCATGTCTGTCTGTCTGTCCGTCCGTATGTCACAGCCACTTTTTTCCGAAACTATAAGAACTATACTGTTGAAACTTGGTAAGTAGATGTATTCTGATGACCGCATTAAGATTTTCACACAAAAATAGAAAAAAAAACAATAAATTTTGGGGGTTCTCCATACTTAGAACTGAAACTCAAAATTTTTTTTCATCAAACCTATACATGTGGGGTATCTATGGATAGGTCTTCAAAAATGATATTGAGGTTTTTAATATAATTTTTTTCTAAACCGAATAGTTTGCGCGAGCGACACTTCCAAAGTTGTAAAATGTGCAACCCCCCCCCCCCCCCCCTGTAACTTCTAAAATAAGAGAATGATAAAACTAAAAAAAATATATGATGTACATTACCATGAGAAACTTTAAAAAAAATTGGTTTGAACGAGATCTAATCATTAGTTTTTTTAATACGTCATAAAACCGTATTTTACCTTTCATTCAATCAACTCATATATAAAAAAGTTACAACGAAGTACTAGAATTTTTATATTTTATTACTTGCTGCTACGGAACCCTTCATGGGCGAGTCCGACTCGCACTTGGCCGCTTTTTATTTGTTTATTTACTTCCGACTCAAAACGTGGGCGAGTGCGTAGCGTGAAAGTGATAGAATTTGATCTTTTACGTTTGCGATAACTACTAATACCGGTTTATGATAACGTAAGAAGTTTTTACACTAGGAATATAAAACAGATTTTCAATTAGATTCTAAAACAGTTTTGCTTTTTTCGACGCAATTGATTTTATATTGTGGGTTAATTTGGCTAGCTATCAACAATGCACTTCGAACAATAGATTCCAATTGCAATGATCGTTTTGATCTTCATGTTCAAGTTCCCTGCTCTATGCATTTACCTATTCGTGGAATAGGACGCCGATTCAGTCTAGCTCGTGTAATCGTCGTGCCAAAACGTAGGTACCTTTCTACTTTTGGAGAAGTTAGTGGTTGTGTCAGAACAATATTGTTTAGTTGATGCGTTCGATCTTGTTATTTTTTCACCTAATTATAACATTCCTAGTTTTTCGTCTCCACAACCAATGGCACAATACCTATTCTAAGAACCATTGTGTTGTTTCAGCTTTTGTTTTACTAAATTAAAAGTCTGAAGTCCACCTACAAGATGAGCGGACGACTTGATAAGAACCGCAGGTCGGCGTTGGATGCAGGCCGCTTCCAACCGCAGTTCCTGGAGATCAATGAGGGAGGCCTTGTCCAGCAGTGGACGTCCTACGGCTGATATGATTATGATGATGATGAAAATCTGAAAAAATGAAAATTATTATTGTTTTAACCCTAGGCACTTTACGTCATGTGTTACGTGTTTACCGTGCATCATAGTTCGTTACTCCTAAGTAACACCTTCCTTTTTTCCATAAGTATTGTCGTCAATGAAGTGATTCAATCGTACTCTATCTACCCTATATTTTAGTCAGACACTTTAGTCACTCGGGAATAGCGATATGATTTTAATGTAGAGTTGTGCAGCTTTAGCTGATTTTATAGATTTTGCTTTCAAATGATTATATTTTTAAAGATCGCTCTAAAGAAGCTTAAGGATTTGAAGAACATTAACCTTGTTACCATAAAAAAATAAACAAATGTTTTTCTTTACTAGCCCATACTGTCCCACTGCTGGGCAGAGGCCTCTTCCTTCCACGTATCACGGTCAAGAGCCATATCGCGCCAGTCTCTTTGGAAGACGTCCAAGTCATCGATCCAGCGCTTTGATAACAAATGTTAACGTGTTTAAACCTATTCTTATATAATATACCTATATATATATATATATATATATATATATATATATATATATATATATATATATATATATAATTTTTTTGTAGGCCCAATATGTATTGAATATTTTTTAATAAAAAAGTATTAAATATCGAATGCTATAAATCCAACTAACAAGTTTCAAAGAAAAATCCAAATTCCGTAATAAATTGTGCACTTCCGATGTAGAAATCCAATCAAGAGCCGGTTTCAATCTTCGAAGCAGCTGATGAGGTTAATGTTACTTAATGCAATACTGTGAATAACCCAGAGCATAATTAGCTGCGTAGTTTATATTCGTGTTGTAGGACTCAAGGGCAACTGGGTTTGATAAACATGCAATTTAGGTATGCTCAGGATTTCTCGAATCTCGATACAGGTCTAATGGTAGAATGATTTAAATTAATGTAGTCCAGTTTTAGTTGACAAGTGACAACTTACAGACTGGTATTCTTGTAGACTATCGTAGTTTCATTTAGTGTTGCCGAAATATCGGTAGTTTCCCTATCGATAGTTGACGTCATAAATCAGTTACACTATCGATTGTTCTATCGATGGTATCGATACTATCAATAGCGTGATATGAGGCAATATAATCGATTTCGTTCAATACTATCGATAGTATTAAACGTCAATGGTGACTAAATTATCGACAGTATCGATACTATCAATAGTATTGCATAAAAACTATCGACACTTTTGATAGTATCGATACTATCGATAGTAGTGTACTGTCGATAGTAGCATATATTTAAATAGTATTTGTCTTTATATACAAGTTGATATCTATCGATAGCACACAACTATCGATAGTATTGATAGTTTTTATGCAATACTATCGTTAGTTTCGTCACCATTGACGTTTAATATTATCGATACTATCGATAGTATTGGACGAAATCGATACTATTGCCTTATATCACGCTATTGATTTGAATTTTCGTGAATATCGATAGACAATCGATAGTCCACTAACGATCGGGAACACTAGTTTCATTATTGATTTTGTTTGTGAAATACCTGGGAGTTGAAATCATTAGACTTAAGTACAACATAAATGGCAAAGCTGTTATTTTAAAAATATTTGCCAGAGGCCTTACAACAGCTTTTAAAAGGTTTTATGTTAAGCTAGCTACCTACCCTAATCAAGATCGGTCACGCAAAACCTTCGTTTTTACCTTCGTAAATTCTAATTCAAAAGAACTTAAAACAGCCGTAAAAAACGACCGAATAGAGTTTTCTAGTAATCCTTAAACATTATCTAATCTCAGAAAACTTTCGTGATTTATTTCAATCATAATACAAATACAGGATATATCACGTAATGTGCAGTCGCCAAGTGCGAAGCGGGATCACCTTAAGGGTGGATTTTGTTTGCAGTGACCAGGAGCTTTCAAGGAAGGTGGCGTTTTACATGCACAAGTCCACCAATTACTAGTAAAACCAACCGTAAAAAATAAATTACCTTCCTACTTTATTGAAAAGCGCAAGACTTTAAAGACAAAGGCCTAACACGAATAACCAGACTTATAGTCCCTCATTGGTCACACCGAAATAAAGCTGGGCTAGCTTCATTCAAAACATGCAAACGAAAATGTTTTCAAATTGGATACCCTTGGCTCTTGTAGACTGTACGTACGTTCGAGGCGAGACGTTGTTCGGAGCGGATCGCACTCACCCTGATGAAGGTTCACGAATTAAACCGAAACATTGTCCGTCGAAACACCGATAAAACTGTACGTCCCGTATTTATAATTATGATTAACTAATCTCCTTCTTTTTCAAAGTCTGTTTGAGACGCTTGACCGTACTATACCTCACGTAGACGACACGCGCTGTATTTTATTATGTTGCATTCCGATACATGTTGCGCCATCTGTTGGCGACTTTACGTTTGGATAAGAGATATTAGTTTTTGAGGGTAGATGCAGACCGGCTTGATAATTTTTTTCATTTATGGTAGTTCTAATCGCGAACGTACAGCGAGACACGACGCGGCTCCGCAAGATTTCTAATTTAAATAGTTATTATAAAGCTTTTATAAAAATTAAAATAAAGCTCATTTACAGTATATCGCCTATACCTCATGTTGACTCATAACAAAACTTTACCAATATTATTTCATTGTCATCAGGTCCAACTGTTGCAGCAGCAAGTGACGTCACTAGCCGACACCCAGAGCACGTCAGACGACCGGTACTCGAGAGCTAAGGCTGATAATGCAGTGCTGCAAGCACGAGTGCACATGCTGGAGGAACATGTGCGAGAGGTGAGCTCAATCAAACTACACTCTATATTGCAAAAACATCATAAACGTAGCAGGAAACTATGGACACCAAGTAGAATTATGTTGTACCTACTCAAAATGGGGAGAATGAGGGAGAGATTCTCCCCATTCTCACATACGGTGCACAAACTTGGTCCCTCACCAATATTCAAAAGTCCCGCCTCGGTGTTTGTCAACGAGCTATGGAGCGCAGCATCCTCGGAGTCAGGTCCACAGACCGTATAAGAAACTCAACACTGCGCTCCAAAACACAGATAGCTGACGTGGCTCTGACATCCGCAAAATTGAAGTGGGACTGGGCAGGACACGTTTGTCGTATGCCAAAGGAACTATGGGCGAAAGCCACTACAGAATGGGTTCCAAACGGGCGGCGGCCTCGTGGTAGACCCAGGCGGAGATGGAGGGATGAACTGGATGCATTCCAGAAAGAGTGGCCCCAATTAGCCAATAACCGGGATTCGTGGAAAGTGGGAAGGGAGGCCTTTGCCCTGCAGTGGTACTCTACGGGCTGATAATAATAATAAAATAAAATACTCAAATTGATCGGTTAAAGAGATTAGTACATTCGAGAATACATTGAATATGGTATAGTCACTTAGATACGATTTCGGTGCACTATAAATTATTGCCTTGGTACGTGCCGAAGTTACTGATAATTCAGTTCAGACCACTTATACTTCGTTGGTCAAACTATATGAGACCTAGTTGTGACCATTAACAGAAACTGTTATAGTAAAGGAATTCAATAGATACGCTTTAAAAAAATTGCTTATTTTTACATACAATATCAACTAATATAATTATTTAATTGCCTTCAGATTGAGTGCAGATGCGAGGAAAGCATAGCCGAAGAGAAACGGAGAAGTCGCGAGGCAATCTCGCGGGTAGAACGTGACCGCGACTCACAGCTCTCCACGCTCACGGATAGACTGTCCGTGGCTGAACAAGAGGCGTCCAGCCTCAAACAAGAGGTAAAACTTTTCTAATAATTACCAATCATGATGTTAGTTTTATGTATGAATAAGTATTTATAGATAAGCTTGTAAAGCATATTAAATGGATTCCTAATTTCCTCGATGATGTCATATTTTACCACGATGTGTATCGTCTTTTCGATAATCAATCATAGGTACTAAATAAAAATTGACAAGTATTTGTAATAAAAACAAATCCTTTGTCCCAGGTTGGAAGACTCCGAGGCGTAGCAGAAACACTGCGAGCCAATGCCGAAGCAACAGCACGAGCACATCGCGAAGCTCAAGAGCAAATAAGCGAGCTGTCTGCACAACTCAGTGCCGCTAAAGAGGCTGAGAGGAGAGAACGTGAAGCGGCAGTAGCTTCAGCGGCTATGCTGGCTGCGGCCAAGCTAGAACTGCAACGACTGAGGGAGGTGCCGCCGCCGCCGCCCGACCCGAGGCTGGATGAGCTGAAGAACGAGCTCACTTTACTCAGGACTCAAAATAAATGTAATTACCTACGAGTAACATAACCTACAGACACGAAAATTAGAGCAGTTAGATGGAAAGAGGATAATAAAAATAGTATGGCGAAACATACTAAAAAGTTGATTTTAAATCTGTTTACTGCCTTAGCCAGTCAGTACCTAAATATCTACAATCCGTAGCAGTATATTTTAAAATTTGCTGATTTATAGAATCATTAGATTGTATTGCATTAGATTATACTTCGCGATATATGTTAGTTTTTTTCATGTGGTGTATAGTTTTCTATACTATTGTACATTTTTACATTTCAGCTCTTACCGAAGCGCAAGAAGAACTCCAAGCACAGATCCTGACGCGAGGAGTGGAGGAAGGCCGCAGCCTGCTGGACGGCGTCAGCGGACCTCTCGTGGCCGGCAACTCTTTAGCACACGAACTGTCGCAGATGAGCGACGATGAGGTAAATGAATGCTACCAAAATATCAAGCAGGAACATAAACAAAATCATCTATGTATGAGGGGAGTTCAATGTATTCTCGGTATCGGGGTAATATACTAATTATGAGGGTAATTAAATTATCTCATTAGTTTATGACACTGATTGAGGGTATAAATACAAAATTTTATTTGAATGTTGCCATTAGTATTCAAAATATCATTTCGGAAAGGCAACTACGATGACTGATACGACAATGTTGAAAAAAATCGAGCATCGCGCTGTGATAAAATTCCTCACAAAACAAGGAAAGGCTCAAAAAGTAATTCACGAAGAAATGATGGCTGTTTACCAAGATTATGCCCCTTCATTATCTACAATTCAGAAGTGGTCAAGTGAATTGAAACGGGGTAGAGAGGGTATTGAAGACGACCCTCGTGCCGGTGGGCCGGTTAGTGCCGCTACTGAAGAAAACGTAAAAATTGTTGAGAAACTTGTACTTGAAGATGCCCGTGTGAGAGTGAAAATATTAGCAGAAAGAACCAAGCTATCCGTGGGTACCATTCACACTATCTTTCATGACCATCTGAATTTGTCAAAGGTCAGTCCAAGATGGGTGCCGCGAATGCTCACAGCGCTTCGAAACAAGTGCGAGTTGATTGTTGCAAGGAGTTTTTGGAGCTCTGTGGTGAAAATCCGCAAAGTATTTATGATCGGATTTTTACTGATGATGAAACGTGGGTTCATCACTATGGTCCTGAGAGCAAGCAGGAGTCTATGCAGTGGCATAAAAAAGGAACAGCCCCACCGAAGAAGTTCAAAGTCAGCCCATCCGCCGGAAAGCTCATGGCCACAGTGTTATGGGATTCCAAGGGAATCTTATTAATTGAGTACACAAAAAAAGGTGAGAGTATTACTGGCGCAACTTACGCTAACACCCTGCGCAATTTAAAGGAGGCAATAAAAGAAAAAAGACGGGGAAAATTGACCGCAGGTGTATTGCTTCTGCACGACAACGCGCCTGTTCACAAGGCGCGCATTGACAATGTTGCTGTGCGGGATTGCGAATTTGAAGAAATCAATCATCCATCGTACAGCCCGGACCTAGGGGCAAGCATTTTTCCGACGATGAAAAGTTAAAGGCAGCAATTAACGATCATTTTTTCCGACCAGGAAGAAAAATATTTTTTGGAGGGAATTGAAAAGTTATTTTCCAAGACAAATAAGTGTGTTCAGATGCTAGGAGACTACATTGAAAAATAAATTTTATTCAGAATTTTCTGCTTATTCTTTCATGCCTATACCAAGAATACATTGAACGCCCCTCGTATGACTGTAATCGCTTAAAAGCCTTTCGTAGAACAGGCATAGCTTTGAACATCGTGGTGTGCAATTGGCTACCACGCTCGTCAATTCTCTATCAAAAGATGTATTTCATTGATTAAACTAGTGCTTCAAACGCTTTAGTAAATTGTAGATCATCAAATACTACAGTAACTAAACTTCATTCTTGTCGCTTTTTATACCATCAGGCCTTGACAATGGACGTCATACAAAAGTATTCTCGTCATTAGAATAAACTATTTAAGATAATGTCCTTCTCAGATCATTATCTGAACATCATCACAGCTTCGCTTCATTTAAAGCCTACAACTGACTCATTCGCCGCATTTTTATTCTCATGTATGCATTTTTGCAGCTCGATGATACACAATCTGATCTCAGCATAGAGATGGAAAAGGTACGATATTTTTACTACCTGTGCATGTTTGATCTTACAGCTAACTTTGCATGCTTTTGATGAGTGTACCTTGAAACTCCATGTACCTTTTTCATACCTTACTGATTCTTCCACATTTAAAAAAACTAACATTTATTATATAATCTACCCTGCATTCCGAATCACGACTTAATCGCTGCTAGAGTTCACGTAGTTATTTTGGGTACCGATTCAGTTAACGTGCTGATGACAGTTGAGTGCCGTCAAGGATTCGGAACGCTCATGAACGCGCTGCAAATCAGTGTTCCTTTAATTTCATAACTACAATAAAACCAACCAACCACAGAACACTATTACTCACATGCAACCAACCAACCAGCTGTCACGTCACTTTTGACAGGGAGGTTCACAGTGGTATCGATTTATAGCATGGACTATGACGATTCACGGAACATCGTTGTCGCGCTCACGGTGATTCGGAACGCTTAATAGCGCGATGATAACAATTTTAGCGTGATTCGGAATGCAGCCCTAGATATGCAAACTCATACCGCACGCATCTAATTAATTTTCTACTGTGTTTTCGTAAATAACTCAACTGTTTATGTATTTGTAACCGAAATTTATTATGTTTTTTTAATATATATTTTTCTATAAATTTACAGCTGCAGAAGGCATTGAAAGAACAACAGGACGTTAATGTTCAACTAAGACATTATATCGACGGAATCTTATTAACTATAGTCGAAAACTACCCACAACTTCTTGAGGTCAAATATCAAAAAGAAGGTGCTAGGATTTAACTCTATTGCCATTGTTGTAGTCATCATTAAAATTGGTCGCTTAATTTTCTACGCCTCATTTTTTCGTAGATCCCATTCAGTTAAGCGTTTTAAAAGTTTCTTCATTTAAATGTTTTACAAAATGAAGTAATAAAATAAGTTATTTCTGTGATAGAGAAGATAAAATGTATTAAATTAGACCGCGAATTGGATTTATATTATGTGTGCTTTTATGAAACCTTGGAAAAAGCTATTGCATTGCTTAAAAAGGCTACTATTTCATTAGTTATCTACAATTTTAATATTATTAATTGTAAATATAATTATTTTAAATGATAATTCAAATGTAATTTTATGAAATAACTTAGTAATATTACTTTTAAGCATATTCTTGTAGTTAATATATTATTAATTTACAAAGATCTGTCGAGAACTAATAATAATTTAATAGAATAAAAAACTATAGTGAAATAATTATTAGGCTTATACAATTAAAAGGCCAGGCCGTCCATAATTAGAACTAGAATGACCACTACTTAAACCAATCGTATTAAAGACTGCGTTAATATTGAAGATAACGAATATATTGGTCATAATGCTACTAACTCCCTAGAGCTAATATTTAAACGGCGAAAACAATAACGATAAAGAGAAAATGTAAAAAGTAAATAAAGCCATTGTGTATTTAAAAATGTAGATAAAAGTATATACATAGCTATATAGTAAGAGAAATTTGTACCTATATTTTTTACAATGAGATATTTACGTAAGGTATGTACTATGTAGGCATTTGTGTAAATTTGGATAATATTTAATGTAAAACGAAATATGATTCTTGTATAACAGTCATGAAATAAAATGAATTCTAATACAAATGTTCAGTCATTTATTTTATAAAAAGTTCACTTACATTAACGTGTTGCTTCTATACATTTTATTCTACATCATTTCAAAATGTTCATTATTAGCATTATCTTCCTTCTTACTGTGATCCAAATTACTTAAAACTTTCTGTACGTCTAGTCTTAACATCATGAACTTTGGATCCATAAAATCCTGCAAAACATAAGAATCTAATATTACCTACGTAGTCTACCTGGATGACCTTCGTAGCGTAATCGGCGAATACGCCGGCTGAGACGCAGTAGGTTGCTGGTTCAATTCCCGCCGTTGAACTAATGAACGCATCTACAGATATTTGTTCCGGGTCAGGCTGTTTCTCTATCTATAAATAAATAAATAAATAATGCTGGACATTTCATACAGCGCTATCTAGCCCCAAACTAAGCAGAGCTTGTAGGTACTATGGGAACCAGATAACTGATAGAACACATATATACATTTTTTTTGTAAATACATACATATAATAAGTAAATAGAGAAACAACCAGACCCGGAACAGATATCTGCAGATCATGCAAACAATCGTTCCGCGGCGGGAATCGAACCCGCTACCTGCTGCGTCTCAGCCGGCTATTCGCCTACTGCACCACGGAGGTCGTCTATAGTATATTAAGTACTGTGTACTTCCTTAATCTACACTTTCCCACTGATGCGAAAAGGAAACCAGCCATCTTGAAAGGTATCGTGGTCGTCACGCCAACGTGCCGTCACGGGACTCCCGGCAGATGTGAAACATCTGAATTGAAGGTTATTGAAAAAAAAATATAATTAAAGAAAACCGTTGGCGAGTGGCAAGTGGCGAGTGGCGAGTGGCGCAATGGTCCAAGCCACTCGCCCAACAACCCAACGACTTTGATAACTGATTGATAGATGATGATATTATCTTATTGCATCACTCTCACGCCATGGCGGCATGCCGTTAGAGCGTGATGTGATGATGTACGAGTTGGTATCACCCACAAGGCGCGCCAATAGATAAGATAATTCTTTATTGTACACCAAAGTAAAGTATAGAACATAATTCTTACTAATAGATTTAGTACAATGGGCGGTCTTATCGCTAAAAGCGATCTCTTCCAGACAACCTTTGTATGGACTTTGTAATAGATGTTTTATGGCGGGTTCCTATATCCGTCGGTAACCAGCTACGACTCGTTTCTCCTTGAAAACCTGTCAAAAGTTTGACACTAGTTTGACACTTTTTCAAGGAGATAGGAGGCGTAGTCGATTACAGACGGATATAGGCACCCGCCATTAATGTTTACGAAGCTTCGGTTAGAGTTTAAGTTGCCTACCTTGAATGGAGTTTCTGACTCCCCTTGGCCAACATCACTAGTTTGAAACTTAGCTTCAATGCTATGTCCTGCTTCTGCGCTATGCCTAAGACTATAATTTCTGCTCATCATACTCGCTAAATCCCGTTCTATATTATTCATTGCAGAATCTATATTTCTATAGTCTCTTGAAACTGGCACGGTATACACTGGTTCCGGCAGCGTATATGATTGTATGTAATCGGGAATATTTTGCGTAGATTTGCATAGAGAGCACTGTTGTCTGCCTTCGATTTGTTTCCTCTCATTATGTAGGTTCAATCTTTCGCGAGATAGCGCAACTTTTTCTTTAGCGATTTGCTTTTCTCTCACATTCAATGATACAACGTGCTCTTGGATCCGTCGAATTCTTTCCTCGTATTTTCTTTGAAGGAATTCCGCTTCGGTATATTTTTTGTCCGCCTGCGACTGTTTGTCAATTGTTGTTTTTGCCAGCAGATCGTAATCGCGACTTCTGTTGATACATAAGCATTTTTAGAATTGTCTACCTACCCCGCATTCCGAATCACACCATAATCGCTGCTAGTGTTTACGTAGCTATTTTGCGTACCGATTCAGTTAACGCGCTGATGACAGTTGAGTGCTGTCAAAGATTCGGAACGCTCATGAACGCGCTGCAAGTCAGTGCTCCTATAATTTCTTAACAACAATAAAACCAACCAACCACAGAACACTATTACTCACTACGACGATTCACAGGACATCGTTGCCGTGCTCACGGTGACTCGGAACGCTTGTTAGCGCGATGATATCGATTTTAGCGTGATTCGGAATGCAGCCCTAGATGCGCTAAGACAATTGCTTAATTAATTAATTAGTCAAAATGTTTAATTATGTGTGTGTACCCACTTTGCTAATATTCTTTGTTCTTCCAAATGTATCTGTTGTTTTTCCACATTCAATTTAGACCTTTCTTCGGTTACCTCTTCAAGTTGACCCTGTAACTCAGCTTTCATTTTCTAAAACAGAGAAAGGTTAAAATTTAACTGATTACTTGAGTTTCATATTATATAACAATCAATATTATATAAAACAAATACTACTGCTGGAGTTAACTTTTCTACTTGTTACATTTACGATATTCAGAAAAATGTTGTTAGGTAGGTACTTACTTCCAAATCTTGTTTCATACTTTGCACTGCGGCTTTTTCTTTGGCTGTTGTAGTGCTGTCTTTCAAAGCTTTTCCTCTTTCCTCTTCAATTTTAGATTTGTTTTCATTGTACTCACGTTGAATATCTTCTCGGAGCGTCTATAATTTTAAGATATCATTACTTACATTAGATAATTATTAATTATATTCTATTCGTTATGAATGTTACCCCATAAATTTATGATGACGACTGCCGCTAGATGCACACTGTGGATAAAAAGTAACTCCCCACCGCCTGATTTTATCACCCCACAGGGACAGTTACCACCCGGGACGATCTGCCGTGGCCAGTCTGGACGTCCTTAAACAGGCTCCGCACCCAGGTTGGCCGCTGCAGACTGAATATGTGCAAATGGGGATTCAGGGACCCTCACTTAACGCAGTGCGACTGCGGTGATCCCGCGCAGTCAATGAAGCACTTGCTAATGTGCCCTTTGTGCCCGGACACCTGCACGATGGAGGACCTAATAACCGCCTCGCCTAATGCTATTGTTGTGGCCAAACACCTCCAACATAGTATAAATGAAAACGTAGAACTCTTGACACGCTAAGAAGAAGACCCCATAAGTATACATTTTATCAAAGTAGGATAGGTTAGTAGGTACCTTTATTTCTTCATCTTGCTTTTTGAGAATATTTTTCGCGAACTCAGTCTGCTTACTAAATGTGGCCTTTTCAAATTCAAACTCCATTCGTTTCTGTTTCATAACTGCTGTTTCTTCTTCAATCATCTGTGAAAATTGACACCCGTATTATTCATATTTAGATACCCGATCTGGACATTGATTCCACCTTTAAATTATCTGCTTACCGTTGTCATCTGTTTCAATCTCGATTCAAGCATTTTTACTATTTCCCTGCTTTCTGCTTTTTCCGTCTCGAAATTGTCTCGATCTCTTTTTAACGACTGCAACATATCTGTAGGTAACAGTGTATCTCTTAATAGGTAGTCTAGAAATTAATGATTATTGTCATAAAGAAAGCCTGACATTATTAGATGACTCAGTAACTTTCTAAATAATAAAGTTACCGTTGATTTGTGTCTCCCGAACTTGCACACCCTTTTCGCTATCACGATGCATATTTTCAGCTAAGGTTTCTACTTTATCCACTAGCTTTTGGCAATGAAGCTTATTTTCTCTGACATCTGTCACTATTTGGTTAAGATCTGAAGAAAAGACTGTAGAATCTTGAATTAGAATCTGCTCTTGCTTTACTGCGTTTCTGAAAATCAAGAACTTGTTTTAGAAACTAAAAAATCCTAGAAACTACACAGTTGCACATACCTATTGATCTCTCTACTCGGGACTATGGTCTACTATCGATAGCAAAACGCGAGATTAAACTAACCTTTCGTTTTTTTACTTACTTAATATTTTCCATAAGCGCAGCATGATGCTCCTGCAAAATCCTAACATTATCCGAATGTTGCTGCCGTATCATTGAGTTTTCAGTCTTATGCCTCTCTGTAAGTGAGCTCAAATTATCTTCAGTCATGTTCTTATAAAGCTGATGATGCTCTTCCAGCCAGTGTATCTTCTCGGAGTAGAATTTGACGAGTTTTTCGCTTTCTTCTTTCATTCGTTCCTCAGCATGGTTGAGTGAAACTTCTAGAAATGCTAGTTGGCGTCTGAAAAATAATATAACGTTATCAAAGTTATAGTAAAAATGATGTCCAGTTTACGACAATACATAACTCTTTAAAATGATACAGGTACTTAAATAAAACAAAGTTGTAACCTTAGTCAAGAGGCTGAAGTAAAATCTGTAGTTCATAGCTTTTTATTCCAATTCAAATGTCTTGCTTTAAAATAGAAGGTAGGTACCTGTATGAAGTTTCCATCAAATCAATTTCCTTATCATGGTTCTCCTGTAGTGATTGTACAAGTTGCAGCAGCTGCTTCTTCTCTTTTTTATGAGGACTATCTTTCTGTTCAGGTGTGTTACTTGTTGGATCAAAGTCGTCATTGGGAATAGCTTCTTCATATTCAGCTGTGCCAAGAAGTGCCTATGGAGGGTTATTAATAATAACTAGATGATTAACAAATCTATGAAGACTGGAGTAATGAACCTGAGTAATGTAATTAACGGAAAAATGAGCATGAACCTATTACGCCAGTAACCAAGGTTGAAATACAGTGACCCTGAAAAAACTAAACGACACGACAAATCGTGGAAAATACGTAAGTTTGGAAGGATTCATTGCATCTCGCGGAGATTCCTATAATAATACACCTGAACTGTTTTCGAGCGATAAACTTAGAGCTTAGGGTACCTGGATACCTCAAGAGATGGACAGGCGACATGGGTCGGTAAATTGTAGGCCCAATCTAGACTCGTTGCGACTACGTTAAACTGGACAATCTTTGATGTGGTAAATGTCTAATTTGCGCTTTTGTACCTTAATTCTCTGTGAGATCCTCTGTTGGTGTGCTGTTATAATGGCCTGCATCTGATGTCTTTGCTCCGCTTGCTTATGCAACATTGCGTCCAGCTGGGAATGATGAGCTAAAGCCGCTTCGCGTTGCACACGCTGGCTTTCTTTCTGTCGTGCTAAAAGCAATATATACTAATGACCTTTATCTAGCTAGATGATTAAATTTAACGAAACATAGTTACTTTGTAAATACCTAATTATTTTGGGAACCGATATTGAAATTAACCGTTACATAAATATCAGTGAGTTTGCGACAAAGTCTTTTGTTGGTCTAGTTAGAGTTAGGAGTTTGAATATAGGTAAGCTCTAAGACATACTCTGCATTGCCACAAGCCTCTCTTCCTGTGCCTTCAGTTGCATTGCAACCATGAGTTGTGACTCTTGTTGCTGCAAGTACAACGCTGCGCCTTCAGCTGCTATATCTTCAGTACTTCCTTGAAGAACACTTGACATACTCGGTATAACAACTTTTGGAACCATTTCTTCTACAGGTGGTTGTTTAGATTCTTTCTCTACTACCTCTTCTTTTTCAATTTTGGATTCAATTTCTTTTACAGGTTCTGGTTTGACTAATTTCTTGTCATGAGTTTTCTTCTTTTTGCCTTCTCCCCCGACGAGCCATGAAGGCATTTCTGAATTATCTTCAGTTGCTGCATCATTTTCTTGAAATATCCCAAGCCAGTCACCACCGGCTTTTTTCTTAGATTCCTCTTTCTTTGTCGCCTCTTTAGTATCAATTTGGGCAATCGGCTTTTGTGGGACAGTTTTAGGAGGCGGTTTAGAATCTGATTTTCCCAAAAAAGAGTCGAAATCGAAATCTTGGCTCTTTGCAGCTGTTGCCGGCTTGGCTGCCTGATTCAGTCCTGGTTTATTCGTTGGTCCGGCAAGAATGTCGTCAAATAGCGACTGAGAGCTCTTGCCTTTGTTTAAAGATTTAGGTTCACCTCCGAATTCACTTAGGATATCAACTTTATCTGCACTTGCGCTAACTTTCGGTTTTGCTGGTGATTTACTTATATCGAAAGCCTTATGTTTACTTTCTGCTAAAGCAATATTAAAAGAATCTTTGGAAACTGTGCGTTTTAGTGGTGCAGGGGAGGCTCTTGGCTCTATAGCTGTGGGTACATTTTTATTATCTCCTCCGAAGTCAAACAGGGCTTCTTTCTTACTCTCAGATACACCACTTGTTTTTGGCTTAGCAGTTTCTCCTAAATCAAACAAAGTATTCTTTTTTCCAGCAATGGGCCCATCTTTTTTCTTTGCAGGCTTCTTCTTTCCTAGGATATCGTCATCAAAAAAACTGTCGTCGCTTCCATCGCTCAGTATTCCAGCCAGAGGATCATCTAGGTTGAAACTCATTTCAGCAATGCTGTAGGTAATATTTAAGCGAAAAAAAATTGAATGTAAATTATTTTATTACAATTTAAAGTTTGTTTACATTATGTTACCACGGAAACGGAAGTTTTATGACAGTGTAAATTTAATGGCAGGATCCTATATCCGTCGGTAACCGACTACACCTCGTATCTCCTTGAAAAAGCGTCAAACTAGTATCAAACTTTTGACAGGTTTTTAAGGAGAAACGAGTCGTAGCTGGTTACCGATGGATATAGAAACCCGCCATTAGTCGATTTTAGTGCAGCTGTACATCACTAGTTTGAATTTGACAGCACTTATTATAAACTGTCAAATTTTTAGTCTGTGAAAAAAATTGTTGCTTCACGTCAGGTCAGCCCGTCCGGCTGCATTTTTAATTATTTTTTCAAAACAACTAGGAACAATACATAGTGGTTTTTTACTAATTTACATATTTTCTCATTTTAATCTAGTCTGCACTATGGAGTGTATAGGTAAGTGTAACTTTAATTCAAAAAATTAAAGTACTTTAACGTCGTTTGACAGTCATTGTGGTTGAGCGCATTGGGAGCTTTTGTTCTAGAAATTGTGCTATCTCACTTTTGATGTTTGTTTACTAGCATCAGAAAAAGGAGACTCGCCGGAGAATCGAGATCCAAGCAAGGTAGCGAATGGTTCGAAGGCCGCAGGTGAGGCGAAGGCACAGGAACCTGTGGAGGATGAGAACGCGCACATCGAAGCTCCCGCGGAGAGCGGAAGCGGCGCGTGCTCATCGGAAACTACTGAAGACACGGCCATCTGTGAAATTCCGGAACAAATCGAATTTACCGTAGTTTTTAACAAAGCCAGACATGACATTTCATTTGCTTACGATGCGACCGTTTTAGAATTGAAGGCCCACTTAGAGCGAATATGCGGAGTCCCACAGTCTGCACAGAAGTTGCTGATCCGGGGAATGGCGAAGGATGAAATGACGCTCAGAAAGGCGGGAATCATAAAGGGTGGCAAGGTCATGCTTGTGGGATCCAAGATGGATGATATTTTAGCTGTGAAGAGTGCCCCAAAGGTATGTAAACAAAACCATGTGCTATTAAATCATTTAATTCTTCTCTATTACAAATATGTTTATTAATTAAAATCTAGTGTTAATTATTCATATTCTTATGTTATTTTTAGGAGATATTAGAATCTGAGAAAGCGGGTAGTGCAGCTAGCAAGGAACCTTTATGCGTGCAGAAAATTCACAAGAAGGTCCTAGACAAAGGAATCCCACCAGATGTGATGCCAGGGATCAAGGGAGTCAAGGTATTTACAAAATTCAATTTACATAAACTTTCTGTGCAAGTGATTGGTAAACATCATTTTATAGTATTGTAGAACAATTGTGTATTTTTTTGGACTGCAAAATGTATATAATTTTCTATTTTGCCTATTTATTTTCAGTAATATCAAACAGCAGTTTGTTAGGATACCAATTAAGACTATTGATGCAATGTTGTGAATAGTATTAATTAATCTATTATAAATAAATGTGTTACTGGACACAGGTTCCGGACAAGTTTTTTAATCTATAATTGAGGAGGGTCGGAACAAAAACCGATATACAACATGCTGTTTTTTTTTTTCTAATTCGAATCATTTGTATAATTTTACATGATAAGCTTATTAAACCTGTACTAAGGTCGATAAATCCAGTAGAAAAATGCGCTTAAAGTTAAATGATCTATACAGATACCGATAAATCCACTGATGAGGTAAAAGAAAATTGATATCTAAACAGAAACCGATAAATCCTAAATAAATTTGGTAGATTTTTTAGGGTTAAGACAAAAACCGATATATCAATTTCCATTTGCTTTATGGCAAAATAATAATGTTGGCCATTAGGAGGTTGATTTCTTCCGTCCATGATATTGGCTACACTAGAGGTTTAGTCTGTGATCTATGGTCTGTGGATTGATTGATTGACAGTGACAGAATTTCAACATTAACAGTGACGGATGAAAGGGTGTAACAGTTAACGGTTTCCTGAGTTTTTCGATGTCAAATTTAGATAAATTTTCTAACGCTTTTTATTTCGGTTGCTGTAAGATTGATGTTATCATAAAAAAGGTCATAGAAGGAGGTCATAAAGAAGAAGAAATAATGGCCGTAGTATAAGTTTCATGTCATCTAATACGATAATAAATAATAAACACACTTGATTTTTATTTCTATAGTTTTATTTTTAATTCTTCATAACTTAGTTTTAATTAAAAAATGTTAATGGTTTTTTCACATAGCGATAAATCCTTAATTGATTTTTTCAAAAAACAATAATTCCGGATAGTCTAAGCAAAAACCGCTATATCAATTTTTTTTCGTTTATTACTTCACACACGAATCTGTTGATTTGGCCACCAAACAATGTTGCTAATGTTGATATATTAAGATATTCTACTCTCTGTTACCTAAAAAACCAAAGACAAAAAAGTTTTTTCCGATTTGTCAAAAATCTTAGTAAGTGGATTTAGCGGTTTTTGTTCCGAAGCTCCTCAATTTTCAAATTAGTTGTTAGTAATAATAATTGTCTGTTTTGTAAAATAAACAATTTAAATATAATCTTATACTTCATGCTTATATTATGAGCTTACTATTGTATGCTATATGGATCATAATTTTTTAGGTAAATACTTTTATGTTTAATAAAAATTAAAAATGGCAACATGAACAGAATACACCTCTTCATTGGTTAATCCCTGAAAGAAAAAGTCATAAAGGATTCTTATAAAAATGCAGCCTTGGCGTGATTTATTGCACTGTCTTGAAATTATCTTCTTGAATCTGCTGCCACTTGAGACCAGGCACTATACATATAAATAGTGTTCTTTAGATAGATGTGAAAGCCTCAGTTTTTGTATTACAGGAGCCGTTGCCAAATGTCCCTCTGAGCGGGATGCTAAATAAACATGGAGGGAAAGTACGACTGACCTTTAAATCTGAGCAGGATCAGCTCTGGCTCGGAACCAAAGAACGCACAGAGAAGCTTGCCATGACTTCTATCAAAAGTAAGTGTTGAAAGCAATGCACAAAACACCCTGATGCAGGACATCAGTGCAGATCGTACTTCCCTAGAATCGTCCCACCCTAGAATTAGAAGGGTCTTCATCTTTCATCATCATATCAGGCATAGGATGTCCACTGCTGAACATGAGCCTTACCCATAGATTACCAGAGCGTCAAGTCTTGTGCAGCCTGCACCCAATGGCTCCCAGCAACCTTTAAGGTTGTGTCCCCTACACAACCTTAAAGGTTGCTGGGAGCCACCAGGTATAGATTAGTAATTAAAATATAATTATTTTGACGAACAACGTTTATTCATTGCAAAGATAGAATGATGCAAGGGCAAAAAAAATAGGGATCGGCGCTACAATTTCATACAATTTAAATTACTTTATTAAATTAATAATAATTTAATTAAGATTGAATCTCGAACAGGTTTTCTTTCTTTCTAGTGGTGGGCTTTTCTCCACTGCACTTTACAGTAGTCTCCATTTGAGAACCATTCTACCTCAATGGCCATCAGTTCTTCAATATTTGATTGACTTGCTTGGTTAACTTAGAAACAACTCTAGTACTTTTTATGATGATATTTTTAGTTTATGTGAATTTACCAAATGACTCCTAATTTATTTACTTTTGGATTTTTGTTAAGAACTTGTTAAATGTGATTTTTTTTATCAGGCATCACATCTGAACCCATCAAGGACCATGAGGAATACCATATCATGGTAAGTTAACATGATAATCATTGAATTTAATACATCTTTGCATAAGCGATTGTCTTTGAATTTTTAGTTCTAGGGCTCCAATGTTTTCTTCACTCAACTTGAATTAAACCTATTAGTTAATAATCACATAACACTTGGGCATCACCTATTGTAAATCAAATCATGTGGGACAATTTATGTACAACATTACTAGTTATTAACCCTACAAATTGTATATGCTTTGCAACAAAAGGGGTTCAGATTTAAGACTTGTCCTATAAATGCTACAATAAAATATTGAACTTCCAGGGTCTGCAGCTTGGGCCCACAGAAGCATCTCGGTATTGGGTGTACTGGGTGCCTGCTCAATACATCGAAGCCATAAAGGATGCAGTACTGGGCGTCTGGCAGTTCTTTTAATTATCCACCTACCCTCTGTCCATGATCTACCTACCTGTGAGCTAATTGGGTAGTGGCAATATGAAATTTGAATGTGTCCATTTTTGGTACAATGTAATGGTACCATTTCTTTTGTGATAAAAAATATGCCATGTCAATTAAAATTGTCCATTGGAATACTGGCATCAATCTGGTCAAAATGTGAAATTATTTATTTTTTATTGTAAGTTTGCATTTCTCATCTAGGTTTCAGTGAGCTGTAAATACATTGGGTAGGCGGCATAGGCGCGTGGCATGTATCATGAGCTTAACCCCTCACATTTTGAATCTGATCTCTTTGTAAACTTTACAATATTCAGTCAGTTCAGTGAAAGATTAGCTAGAATTCAGAGCCAACATAATTCAGGAAGTTCTTACAGCCATAACACATTCAAACAAATCATGACATGCATGTTTTAAATTCTAACTAATTCTTCACTGAATGTTTTTGATCATAGAATTAGAAAATACAATGTTTTAAAATATCCAGGTTTCATTAATTTCTCTACCCAATAAAATACTAATTTTCATATTAAAACATATATTACAACACTACAAATTCAATAAATACTGCTTAAATATTGCATTATCCTTAGACCTAGGGTATGTAGTTGCACTACTTATAAAATGGCACTTACGAAAGTACAAAAAAATACTTGTATAAATGAAAATGGTCAAAATTTGGCATTGCGATATGTTACTTAGACAAAATATTTTGTACTAGAATTATTCCGTTTTATCCATATTCAGATTGGACGGTCAGTGAAAACTGGCCCTTGGGTATTGTTGTAGCATGATACCATATGCGTGTATCCAATAATACTGAAAACAGTAAAAAAATTGTGGATAAGGAAATTAACAAAATAAAGAGCTGAGTTGTAAACCTCAGTTCAAATAGGTCTATCACAAATACAGAGGTATTAAGTATGAGATGAGTTGAAGAATATAAGTGGTAATACATATGAGATTCTAACATGATTAAAATCAAACTTGCCGATCCAAATACCCATTTAGTTTTAGTTAAAATAAAATTACCAATATCTCCAGGCTCCACATAATACTGAAACTTATGACAGATATGGTCACATTCTGGTACGGGGGTAACTGACCATGTTTTGTTTCCCTTCACTTGCCCCTGCCACATCAGTCTTGGTATGTAATCCAACTAAAAGGGAATACAAAATCAACTTCAATAGTTGCATACAATGTTCAGTTTTATTTCTTATTCTCTTCTATTTCAGAATTATTTCTTTTGTCTGGCAATGTTCTAAATAATTAAAGGAATTGTAAAATAGTTACATGCATAACAGCTCCAATCTCATATCCAAAGAATATGTTTTCAGTGGCTGGATACTCTGCATCTTCAGGGAAAAATTCAGGAATGCTGTAATACTTTCTAACTTTTGCCAGGATATCTGGGTGGCAGTTACCCCTGAAACAAATGATATTAACTAATCTATATTATTCCATGAAAAAAAACTCAAGTTGCATTTAGATTAGTAGGTGTTCAATCACAGAGTGGAGCATTGCAGAAGACTGATTTAGATGGCTGGATAACCTGGGCCCGTAGCCAAGTTATATTCACTTCGAATCGATTCGATTTCTACATAGGTTTGTTGTCGATATAGCACGTGATATTTCCATAGCATGTGTCAAATCCCATACATTTTCGGACTTATCGACTAGCATCATCACTAATCGAATGTAACTTGGCTAAGCCCTCTGGATTTGTTTAACAAGTGTTGGTCTACAAACAATTAAATCAACAAAGGCATTGGATTACGTAAAATAAAAATGCAGACTACCAGCCTGATGATTGGATGTCATTGTTAACATGGTCAGTCAGCAATGGCTGAAGATAGCTCAGGTCCAGAGCGAGGAGGCCTATACCTAACAGTGAGTGCAGGCTATGCAGGCTGGAAATAAAGGAAAACTTACCATCCAACATACCAAGGCTCCTCACCCGGTTCATTCCTAGCTCTAGAATTTGACATACTAAAAACTTCTTTCAAACTGAACATATCAGTTTTAAAATTAAGAAACTGACATCCTTCCTCGAGACTCTCATAGCTACCATCAGTCTGTTCATACAGCCTTTTGAACATATTATAACTAAATTCTTTGGTTGCTTTCCAGTAAGCGATTGCATTTTTTACTATTAAAGGGCGCGAAGAATAGGCGTATCTCTGAAAATGAATTTTTTTTTAAATAATAGGAAGGAAGTTATGTGTAAAATGAATGTATTTAGTGCTGTGTGTTACCGTGAAGTCTTTTCTAGTGACGTTCCGCAGTATAATAGGTTTTGTAACATTCTCGCAATAGCTACAATCGGCAAGAGGTCGTGTTGCCTCCCAAACCAAGTAATTACTAGCTAATAAACATCTTGCGCTTAGATTACTCCTTACGACGTGCACGCTTATCAAAATTATAGCCAAAGCGACCACTGATCCTGCAATAACTTTCTTATTGTTGATCTTAGTTTCAATTTCAGGTCTTTGTTCAAAGATCTGGTCATATTGCTTCAGCAAACCTAAATTGAGGCCACTGATGATGGCATTCTTTTGGATAAGCCTCAATTTCCTTTGGTATGTATTTTTGATTTTATTTAGCTTTTGCATTGTTTGTCTAAATAGGTATGTTATTCTATTCAACAACGTCACTTTTACATCTTGTTTTATTTTGATGTTTTTGAATTTTTTGTAATTTAGTTTAATATTTGGAGAAACAGCCAGCGGAACTGCGGAACCGATTGGAAGTTTGTTTCAATCCAGTGTTGCCAGATGAACGGCTCACGTTCCCCCCATATCGTACCTCAAATCCCCCCAAAATTCAGGGTTTCAAGAAAAAAACCCCCATTATAAGAAAATTTTTGTTTTTATATAATAACAATTTCAATGGCAATGGTTTCCATTACTAAATCAGCATTTGCACACTTTTCGCCTGCATTTCCATACATTTTTTCGGAACTGAATCTGCTGATCATCTTAAAACTTGGTTTAAAATTTAGGCATCCTTCCATCAACGAATATCTTATCCTCAAAATAAATTCTGTAGTTTGGATCGCCAATCTATTTCGAAGTTTTTTTTTATTTCGGAGTTAAATTATAGCACCACTATTACATATTTTTTTTTTGCTGAGGGTAGTTAAACTCACTGGTCATGTAATGATTTCCCTGTTTCTATAATAACTTTAATAACACTGAGCACTAGTGCGAGATAACAACTTAACAGGTTTGTTGCACAGTACACCGTAGATTTACTATACTTTGGTGATTTATAGAACTCTCAATATATTTATACACGCAAAAATAGGATGGACAGTATCAACTATACTTCACGTTCGCGACGTCACTCCAACAAGTGATGGGGTAATTTGTATCGATTGTACTTGTCGATGTAAGGTAAGTTTTTCTTGAAAGTTTTACAGATATTTTGAATATGTTTATTTTCGCTATTTTAAATAAATTGATAATTTGTAAATAAATTGGTATAAAGTAGGGAAATTTACTGTTTTATGTAATGTTCGCAGATTAGTACAAAAAGGGGTGTTATAGGCGTATTTTAAAGCTTTGTTTTGGACAACTTGAAGTTTATTTATATTGGTTGGACAGGTACTGCTCCAAACTGGACAGGCGTAAGTTAAACAGGGACGTACTAAGGTGATATATATGTTTAATTTAGTAGTGTTACTAAGGCACGAGCTTCTATTGAGTATAGGACTCAATGAATTTAATGCTTTTGTACCTTTAAGTCGTAGTTTCAGCGTGTTTTCACTCCAATTGAGCTTATTGTCTAAGAGGGCTCCAAGGTATTTCACAGAAAGGCTCCATGGAATTTCATAGAGTCGACATCACTGCGGATGGTCTTATAAGACTTATCTACATTTGTTATACCTATCAGGTTTTAACTGAGATGTTGCGTTCTTAGGGCTCAACAACTTTCTAAGTTTTTCACGTTGTTTGGCAATCTCTTTCTGATTTTTGTTTAGGTACATATTTCGATGAGAAATTCTTTGCAGCGTTGTTTCACGTCTTTCAACTCGTAGTCCTTATCATCATTTATTTATTTACTCAGACGACATAGGTCCAATACATCCACTTACACTATTAAATTAAATCAAATAGACAGCCACATAATCAAAATTCATAAAAAAAATTAACATAAAATAATAATTAAAATACAACCATGGATCTATTTTGTTAGTAAAAAGCTTAAATCTAGGGGAGTTAGTACTTAATTACTAATAGTGATTTTGTCCTCTGTGTGAGCTTCCACATCAGAGGACAGTCGAGTTTGTTGGCAATTACGTTCAGGATGGTGTTGCTGCTCTCGCATATCGTGCGCAGTAGTGAGGCTGTTTTTTTACGCGAGATAGCATCAAAGTTGTCTGCGCGTGCTTCGGTGAACATTCCTGAGGCACTACAGAAGCGCGGAAGCCGCAACAGCGCCCTGAACGCATTATTAAATTGGACTCGCAGAGCATTGTGTATACTGAAACCACAGACTCGCGGAGTACAGCGATGTACAGTACGCTTTAAAAAGAGTCACTTTGACTGCGTCTGTACATCGCGCGAATCTGCGGGCCAGAATATTCGCCCGGACTGACAATGCTCTGCGTTCCCTTTCCATATCGGTGTCATCTCGCAAGTCATCAGTTACCAGATGCCCTAGATATTAAAATTAGAATACCCGTTTTAGTGGTGCCCCATTGAGAGTCACGGGAGGAACAAAGGTAGGGCAGTTGGTACCCGACTTGAAAACCATGAGCTCCGACTTTTTTACATTATAAATAAGGCCATGTGACGTCACATAAGACTCACAGACCACCAGTAACTTTCGGAGAGCGCTAATCGAGGGAGCCAGCAGCACCGTGTCATCGGCATAGCTCAGGTTGTTGACACACACACCGTCTATGTAGCAGCCCACAGGCATGCCACTGAGTTGCTCGATCAGCCCATTCATGTACAGGCTGAAGAGCGAGGGCTAGCTCAACCCTCCCTGCCTTACCCCGCACTCCAGCCTACACGAGTCCGATAGCTCATCTGCCCATCTCACGTGGTTTTCCTGGTTTAGATACCAATATCTAAATAATGATACCAACTCCGGCGGCAGCCCAGTGTCTGTAAGCTTCTGCCACAACAAATCGTAGGAGACGAGGTCGAAAGCACGAGAAAGATCCAGGAAGCAGGCATAAACTGGAGTTTGCCTATCAGTGTAATACTTGACAGTATGCTTCAGACTAAGAATGGCAGTCTCAGTTGACAGGCCTGGCCGAAAGACGAACTGAGCATCGTGCAACTTAACATGTCTATTTAAACAGGAGTTAAGCACACTGTCAAGTACTTTGGTGATGATCGTGGCTAGAGAGATGGGTCTATAATTAGATTTATCTGATACATCACCCGTCTTGCTCTTGACAATGGGTACCACCAGAGTCCGCATCAAGTCTGAAGGCAGGAAAGAGTGACTTAAAAATAGGTTGTACAGCATAGCAAGTACTCCAGGGAGATGGTGACCAGCATGCTTAAGGTGTTCGATGCTCAGCTCATCATGACTCGGTTATTTCCCTCTTCTCATTTTCCTGATCACAGCTCTGACATCTTTAGCAAGGATTACTGTTGAAATCACCGACTCAATCCTACAGCATCGAACCTACGACATGGTGGTCCTAGAGGCGACTGCACAGCTAAATGATTTTTAAAAACATTAGCAATTTCCCCAGGGTTGGACACACCGTCAACACTCACCGGAGTACCAGGCCGAACATTTAGCTTGTTCGTGCACTTCCAGAAACTTTTAAAATCAGCATTTAAATGGTGTTTTGCCATCAAGTCCATCTTTATTTGATCCTGGTGGTTTTGGCACCACCTAAGTCTACCTTTGAATTTCTTTCGCGACTGAACCATTTCTTCAAAGATAGAACCATGACTTGGCTTGCCGTACCAAACCCATACAACAAACTTCTGCCTGGCACTCAAGTAAGAGTCGCTCACATGATGATTCCACCCTGCCACAATCTTCTTATTTTTGCATTCTCTGTTTACAGTACATGTGGCACTAGCCGTCTGACTTAAAATACTAACTAAATATAAATTATTTCTTTATGTCTAGCATCTTGACATATTTTTTCACAACAGTTTTGTAACTCGCTGGGAAAGTCTATGGTTTTCAAATGAGAGTTTGAGTTGAGACATATTTTCCGTTATTCATTTACTTGGTCTACATTTCTCTGATCCCATTGGATCTTACAACGGTAAGACGTTTGTGACATGACTTTCTGTCTTACAATATCAAGATTACACTTTACTACTAACGGATAGTGGTCAGACCAAAATACATCATACTTGACATAAGTATATATAATGCATTGCCACGCAGCTTTAGTCACAACACAGTGGTCGAGCCATCGCCAGCACGCGTGTGCTTCGCTAATAAAAGTAAACAATAATTTATGATATAAGTCAATCATAAATTATTGCTTTCCTCCAACAACTTTAAAAGGTCTGCATCAGTAGCTTGAAATACTTTATTTGCCATGGTAATAGGATTGAGATAAGTCCCAAGAAAAGTCATGTAAGTATAGCAAATTTGTTTTACTTTTGAGCATTGTGCTCAATTGGTCCGCAGTAACATGTAACATCAATTTTCGTAAAAATGAGATAATTTTATTAAATACCCCGGATTGTTCCAGATTTTCAGTAATTCCCCAAATTCTCCCAATTAAATTTTTTTTTCCTCGAAAATTCCCCCAAACAACATAACCCCCCAAATGTCACCCCATAGCTATAAAAAAGACCCAAATTTGGGAGGATTCCCCCCAATCTGGCATCAGTGTTTCAATCTGACATTGACAGGACGAACGAAACGAACAGAAGAACAATCTTATTTCTCTGTCTACGGAACAAATAGACCACGGAAGGTTTTAAACAGACCGGCTACTGGTATTACAAGACCATTACAAGCTTCGTCTGAAAATAGCTTAGGTTTTTGTTCAGAAACACATCGATTTTGTACAAATAGTCGATTATAATCTAGTCATAGGCAGCACTAGTTAAAAGTAAATCAGATTGTCTATGGTTTTGTCTAAAAATATTGCCAGCTTGACAATATTTTTTTCCCACAAATTATTTAAATTACTATATTTTTTTAAATTAAATATTTCAAGTTGTGAGCATGGTAGTATGGACCTAAGTAATTGCTTGTAATTATAATTGCTCAAACAGATTTATAATAACCCATTGGTTCCTGAAGTTTTATTAAAAGTCAAACGATCGTTTTATATTAAAACCGAATAAAAAATAGTTCACATCTACCTACAACTTTTTTGTCTGTAATTTGGTAAATGTCTTAGTATGGAAGCCCCATAACCTGACGCTGTCATGTCAACGAACCGACCGATGAACTTGGCGGTTTCTCTAGCAAATTAGATACAAAAAACTCCGAAATGCCTCCAAAGAAGCGTGATAAAGATAGTGAAGCTAAAAACCATTCTAAAATAGATCACCTACAAGCTGACCATGAGTTGTTTTTACAGGCATTTGAAAGTAAGTGCATAAAACGGGCGCGATAAAAATGTAAGCGTTTCTTGCGATTATTAAGCTCTAATGTTTATTCAAATGTGTATTTCCAGAGCCAACACAAATCTACAGATTTCTGCGGACTCGCAATATGTTGTCGGTATGTATTCTTTGAGGAAAAACGTTATGCAAAAACTTGTGATTACCGTATTCTAGACCTTATCTCTTGTGTTTTAGCCGATATTTCTCAATAGAACGCTGTCTTATATGAAGCGTAGGATGTCTAGAAGTAATAAAGGCCGCAATGGATTTAAAATTGACTCTCTGCTTGAGAAAACACTGAAAAGGAGCACAGAACTTCAGCCCAACAGTCTTGGAGGCTTTATGACCCTAACCTTCCTTGGATTCTATGACAAGACTCTAGATGAGTCTGGAGATTACCTAGTGAAAGTCGAGACACTGCTGTTGAAGATATGTCACAAGAAAAGAAAAGAAAGCTCTTCAGCTATTGTTGAAGTTTCCGTAAGTGAGACCTACTAATTCTAAATCTTCACAGACATTTACTGTATAATTATAACATGAAAAATGCCCATGAACTTCTGAATCCAATGTTCCAAATAATAGCCTAAGCACATTAATAACAAACAGATCAGAAACAGAAATATTCATTTTAGCTTAGATCTAAAAGTAGCTTATATGAATACACACACCCTGTAACCACAATTCTATTTTTATATAAAATAAAACACATCAAAGTTGTAAATGGCCAGCTAAAATATCTAAAACTACCTTTTTAGGTAGGCAGCTGCTCTGTTCCCCTTAACCCATCAACATCGGAGCCCCCTGCGATGGCTTCAGCAGTGAGCATCTCCAGTGACACATTCAGCCCGTCCCAAGGCCCTAATGTGAAGTCCTACATGCTAATGCTCCGAGTCACCGTCTCACGAACAGGAACAACTAATGGTGCTAGTACTTCTGAAATCACAAATGGGGATTGTGAGGGTAGTTAGATTTTATTATTTTGCTGCTTTGTTATTTAGTTCTGCCCTCTATACAGACTGCTTGTGAAATTATTGCCATCTAATTGAGATGGTGTAAAGAATTTGATGTGTCCAGAGTGGCACACTGCTGCAGGGGACAGAAAACATGGAAGTCCTGCAGTGGGACAATACTGATTCAAAATAAAAATAATTTTTGATTTTGTTTATTACATAATGAGAATATGTGCTTTATTTTTCAGTAGTTTAAGTATTTATAGGAATGACTTCATACATTCTGTCATGAACCTTTTTAGGTGAAAGTAATAGTATTATGTTGTGGCTCAATTAGACAGATGCTTCTTTTTTTTAATTTGTTAATGTATATGGATTTTATTTTCAATAATTATCAAAATTTTAACTACTAGTTGAACTGATAAGGTTTTTTTATAAAAGCATAATAAAATATTGTCAACAAAGAAATCAAAATAAAACAAAAAAAAAATGTTTTAAAGATCTAAGGTACCTACGGTATTATGGTATAATATTTACCCTACTTGTCCACAGAACCATTAACAAAAAGGCTGAAATCATCTGCCGACACAAATTCATCCGACAACAAATGGAGCAAACTATACGGCAGTGAGCTCATAGTGTATGATAAATATAACCGTTGCTTGCTTACTAACGGGGAGTACGATCTGGTGCTACATGATGCTACTCCCGGAGGCAGAAGTGCTACTATTGCCAGATCTCCACATAAAGCACTCATGGCACAGTGGGAAACTATACCTCATGTAAGTATTTCTTTAAATTGAGCTCTATTTTTATGGCCATAAGTAGTAATTCAGACTAGCTGAAGATTGCTACTAGGCAACTTAAGCAACTCAACAATACAACTGATGAGGCTGTAGAGGTGGCCACCTACTGGGTGTCCAGTTGTTTTAATTAATTTCAATCAATTTAGAAGAAGAATGAGTAACTTCTGAATCCTTAGGAGTAAGATAACAATAGCTTACGCCTATTAGGGTTCCGTAATGGGACCCTAAAAGACTCCGCTGTCGGTCTGTTCGTCTGTCTGTCTGTCTGTCACCAGCCTGTATCTCATGGACCGTGAAAGTTAGACAGTTGAAGTTTTCACAGATGATGTATTTCTGTATAACAACAAATACTAAAAACAGAATAAAATAAATATTTAAAGGGGGCTCCCATACAACAAACGTGTTTTTTTTGCTCGTTTTGCTGGATATTGATAACGGCTACAGGCTATATTGATACGACGCTTGAAATATTCACAGAATATCTAGTAATATATTCACTTTAAAAAAATTAATAATTAAATTAAAATAAAACAAATATTTAAGTGGGGCTCCCATACAACAGACCCTTCGTGCGCGAGTCCGACTCGCACTTGGCCGGTTTTTATTATATCATTAGTATGTGGTACACCATTACAGGCCAGGTAATGTCCACACAGTCCATTTTATCCAAAGGTGGTCTGGTAGAGATCGATATTTAGCGGCAAGACCGCCAATTGTATCACAAAGATATATGTTTGTTCTTTTTATATATTAGGTATATACATCGTAAATGTACTCCAGTTTTATTACAATCTAATGAGCAATTTTATGAGCAAACTTAGTTTTATAATAGAATGATGATTCAGAATGTTTCCATCGGCGCTTTACTTAGTCTCTATTTAAAGGGACACTTTGTTCTTGTTTGCACACTAAAATAACTGAAAAGGTTTTGTCCTTTTCAGTGTTCTCACTATATGAGTGTTGTCGAGGAGCTGGATTGCCTCGACGTTCACATGATGTTCTTTTTAATAATTGTATTATTTTATGGCGTGCAATAAAGAATCATCTATCTATAATTACTACGCTATGTCAAAGGTCTGGAGGCCTAAAAACTCCAGCACAAGAGGACCACTCTGGCCCACAAACATAGTACGGCTCTTTAAACTGGTCACCGAGAACATGTTATTTGGTCAATGGAGTTCTCAAGAACGAAATCGAATAATTACTTAAACACATATTTAATAATTTTCTTTATCTGTAAAAGTATGCTGCAATATAATATTAATTATCCTCTCATCATTTGACAGTTAGTTGGCCTTCTTGGGACGGACAAAAAAAATACTAAGAAAAAACGAACCAATAAAAAAAACATGAAGGTGTGACCATTTTTGGTGTTTGATGCTTATAATTGGTGTTTTATTGTTACTTTATTTTTACTACACAATATTTGATCGAGCGAAGCGAGATCACCTAACCACTTGGACGAATCGGCGTTGTATGTACATAAGTAGGTATGTTTGTCCGTGGATAACTTCCGAAGCGTTGATCCGATTTTCTTGAAATTTTTATGTACCTAGGTGATGACACAGTCCTGGTGTGACTAAATGACCCCTACAGAGTGCATGCATTTCCATTTAAACTGTAAGAAACAAAATGAACATGTACATAAGCTAACATTCTATAAAATACTAGCTGACAAATCCGCAGTTTCTCAATAAAAACATTACCCTCTTTCTGCGCAGTTGGGTAAAAAGTAGTCTATGTCACCCGGGGATAGTGTAGATTCCCAACAGTGATATAATTTTTTAAATCGGTCCAGTAGTTTCGGCGCCTATTCAATACAAACAAACAAATCTTTCCTCTTTATAATATTAGTATAGATCAATTGATGATAGCGAAATTTAATTCACACTCGCGAGATCTCAGGTCGGGGCGAACCACTAGTATTTAATCTTTACTAATCACACGTATAATACTAGTGTTTCGGCCCGAACTGAGATCTCGCGAGCAAAATAGTGGAACTAAATAAATAACCAAATACTTGACCTACAGTTTCATTCAAATTACAGGTAACGGGAGTTCATGTTATTTGGTTATTCTTTTTTGGGGTACAACTTCAGTTATTCTAGATTTCCCTTCCCCCATGAAGATTTTTCCCTAAGTTTGTGTCACTAAAGCTACACCCATACCAAATTTCAGGACTTTGGGGTCACTGGTGTATCCTGTGAATTTCGTCAAAGTTCAGTTGTTATTATAGCAAATAACTTTAAAACTACAAGGTTTAAACTAAAAATAAAAATGGGGTCAAAATGTACTCACAAAGACCTTTTATTAGACTTGCCACTTGACCGTATAGTCTCATTTTGTTTTTTTTTACCCCTCTTGAACCCCAATATCTAAACAACCCCTCCACATTTTTAGCTCATTTAGTCACACCAGAATTGTGCCATCACTACCTACCTATGTATCAAATTTCAGCATGATCGGATAAACGCTTCGAAAGTTATTCTCGGACAAACAAGCATACATACAACGCCGATTTGCCCAAGTTGATTTAAAGATCTCGCTTCGCTCGATCAATAAAGGTGAAAGTTTGGATTTTTGTTTGTTACTTAATCAAATCGTATCAGCTCAACCAATTTCAATGAAATTTGGTATAAAATATGAAAACTATGACCTGGATTAAAACAGGCTACTTTTATTAACCAGTCACGTGTGAGTAGCTATTATTACAAATTCCAAAGAAACTGTCTCTGTCTGTTACGTTTTCACGAGTAAACGGCTGAACAGATTTCGATAAAATTTGGTATATAGATAGACAATGACCGGGATTGAGATATAGGCTACTTTTTACCCGACTGTGCAGAAGGAGGGTTATGCTTTTGTTGACAAACTACGCGTGCGAAGCTTCGGGCGGATCAAATAGTACTTACATTCTTTTAGGTACACCTATCTACCCTATTATGTATTATTTTATCTACATCTATACATAACGTGACCATTTGTCCCGCTTTCAGGCTGTCTGTCCCGTTGTCCCCAGAGCAAAAATGTCCCGCTTTTACAAAGGGACCAAACGGTTAGCGTATATTCATTGGATTCTAAACGAGCGACATGCGAAAACGAGTCAAAATTACAAAGACTAATATTGACAAATCATGTGATATGCTATTCTTACTTAAAACATAGACCCGACATTTTAAAACTAATTTGCTCCACCGATAAATACAAAAAAAATGCGTCTTGCCGAATGTAATGTTAAAATTTCATATTAATATATCTAATATATTGTGTTTCATGTCCTTTTTTTTAAAAATATCTAGTAAAATAAGCTTTTCTTGTTTAATTCCGCAAGCGTCCCGCTCCTCTGACCAATAAAAAAACGAGTGTGCTTTAGACCACACGACTGAAGTAAAACTTCTTTTTCAAAATATTAATTTATAAAATTGTTCAATTACAAAATTGTGTCCACACGTCTGTAGGTCGATCTGTCTATGTTCATTCTGGACAGACGCAACTCGCCCTCGCATATTAACGTTTAAAAATATACGAAACGCAACTCTCTCTCTTTCCATCTTCACTAACTTATATCCCCGTCTCAACTTCCGTTCGCACTTTTCGTAACGCATTCACAGGCTTACTAGCCAAATCAAGCGTGCGTAAAGAAGTTTTTACTACAAAAAAATAATGGTCACGTTATCTATACAAACTGTTGGCGAACCTACAAAAAAATATTATCTATGTTATCTGTATGTCTGGTATGATGATCTATTCCCATCTAATACCAAATATAATACACATAATACATCTAATACCTAGTCAGGTCATAAATTCTGTCACATGTTTAATATAAAATAATTGAAACAAGTTTATTCATTATGTAACCATTTATATACCAAAATGAACTTAACAAAACATAGATTCTTATGACACTAAAGTTTATTCAAAATGACCTCCGTGATTTTGAATACAGGCCTTCAATCTGCGCGGCCAGTCGTCTATCGCAGCACGAACGAGGTCCATGTCAATATCGGCGGCTGCCTTAATCAAGGATGTCTTGAGTGACTCCAAATTGGGATGAGGCTTTGAGCACGCCTTTTCCTCCAAGTGTTGCCATATCTTGTAATCTAACGGATTCAAATCTGGACTGGAGGAGGGCCAGTCTTCGTGCCGGATGAAGTCGATTTCACGCGCCGCCAGCCAGTCTTGTGTGCTCTTCGCTCTATGAGCTGGCGCCGAATCTTGTTGGAATACCCAGTGCCTGTTATTGAACATGGTATGAGAAACAGGTTCCACAAGGTTCGTCAGGACTGTATTTTGATACACAACTGCATTCGTTTTTACACCTTTCTCACAAAAATGTACCTCTGTTAAGCCCCAATAAGAAACTCCCAACCATACCATGAGCGAGGATGGAAAATGACCTCGTTGGACACGCGGAGTACAGCATTCTAAAAGAAAAGTTTTTACTGTGTGACAATACTTATGACCTGACTAGGTATATAATATATTTTCTATTCCTAACGAATACCAAATTTTAAATATATAAATGAAGTACAAAATCTATTCCCAACGTATACCAAAACATAACTTTTGGTACAGTCAATAATTTATTTTGCTTTATATTTAAACGTTTTCCTACTACACTTTAATTTAAAAACATTTTTATTACTGACTGTATCTCATTATGAGATACAGTCAGTAATAAAAATGTTTTCCCAAAAATGAATCCCAAAACAACTTGTTTTGGGATTCGCTTATGAATGGTATTCGTTAGGAATAGAATGTTAATTATGATATTAAACAAATACCATTGTTATTAGTTTTTTGGTATTAGATTGGAATAGATCGGTATGGATTGTATACTATTATTTGCTCAAGTTCGTATTATTTTCTCTTTTGGTGTTAAATGTGTAGAAGTATGTTATCTTCTCATAATTAGTGTCTTTATAAACATTGTTATATTTACAGGAAAGTGATCTACAGTCAGAGTCTAGCCCATTTGACGTATTCAAAGTGCGGCCCCTACTGAAGCTTAAACTGAGTTGGAGCCAGGAGCCCACGAATGGTCTCGTTAACAGACCCAAGCTGTTCCAACAGATGAACGAGAACGGCGTGAAAAAGGAGCCTAAAGACAGAATAACCAATAAATCTAGTAGTAGTGAAGCTAAAAATGGTATGTTGATTTTTAATAACAATATTATAAGAATAATCCATTTATTTACTCTCGAAGTTGTCGACGAATATGTATACCTAGGACAAAGTGTCCAATTAGGTAAGTCCAACTTCGATAAAGAGGTCGCACGAAGAATCCAACTCGGCTGGGCAGCGTTCGGAAAACTTCACGATATCTTCTCGTCCAAAATTCCCCAGAGCCTGAAGACTTCAACCAGTGTGTGTTGCCAGTGATGACCTATGGCACTGAAACATGGTCCTTTACTCATGGCCTCATGAACAAGTTCAAGGTCGCTCAACGAGCTATGGAGAGGGCTGTGCTCAGGGTTTCTTTGCGTGACAAAATCCGCAATGAGGAAATCCGCAGAAGAACTAAAGTTGCCGACATAGCTCTCAAAATTAGCAAGTTGAAGTGGGAATGGGCGGGCCACATCGCTCGTAGAACCGATAACCGTTGGCGATGAAAGGTTCTCGAGTGGAGACCACGGACTGGAAGACGCAGCGTAGGCCGGCCCCCCACAAGGTGGACCGACGATCTAGTAAGGATCGCGGGGAGCCGTTTGGCGCAAACGGCTACCAACCGTTCGTTGTGGCGATCTAAGGGGGAGGCCTATGTTCAGCAGTGGACGCCTTCCGACTGATGATGATGAATCCATTTATTTCAGGTTACAAACATATAACAAATTACAAAGTACAAGTAAGTACTTTGTTCTATGGGCCCATAGACATATACAACCTGTTTTGTTATGTACGACATTAATTTAAAACACACATCCGGAATCGTATGAACTGATTTTAGAGGTGGGTTTAATACCGGTAGCTTGAATATTTATCCACTAATCGATACATCGAGATCCGTAGACGAACGAAGGTTCATGACGTTGGGATTCGAATGGTCTTGGGCGGGACACTTATGGCTAGATGTGGTGATGACAGGTGGAGCAGGGTAGCGACTGAATGATGGCCGAGGAATGGCTGTATAAGGGTAGGACGTCGGGCAGCGAGATGGGTGGACGACATCGTTAAAGTCGCGGCCCGTCAATGAGACTAGCGCAGGATCGTGGCGGATGGACGAACTTGGAGAGGCCTATACCCAGCAGTGGGTGAAGTCGGGCTGTGGATGATGATGATGATGAAGCGGTACATATCCTATTAAAAAAATTACGTAAATCGGCGGCGCCTTTGCGACGATGCCGCTTGTCAGTTGAACAGTACTTACTTACATGATGAATGTTGATTTGTTTACCTATTTTATACAGGCTGTCTCATTCATATTTTAGGACTTGATATTAATGTTGTCTTATAATTTAAAATTTTATATGGTATCTAGCTGATTCGCCCGCAGTTTCGTACGCTTGAAATTTCTCGTTCCCGTGTGAACTTCGGGATTACCTAAAACTATATAAAACACTTGTCCCAATCATCATTTGACAATATGTAACCCAGCGGTTTGACCCGAAGGAAAATTATTCCTGTAGAACAAATCAGTTAGATTAAAAAGTTTGATGATAAGAACCCAAAAAAATTCTTTAGGTTTGATACATAGTTTCTTTAGTTTTAAAGCGCATTGACAATAAATAAGATATACACACATCAGCTCTAAGAGCTGCCTGTCTATTACACGTAATAATAATAATACAGCTCGAAGGTATTGGATAAACGAAACACTATCGACTGTAATATTACTAGTGGTTCGCCCCGAACTGAGACCTCGCGAGTCTCCCATAAAAACAAAAAAATATATTTGGAATCTTGACTATCAATCAAAATTTTGCCATGAAATACATACAAAAACAACCAAATAACTTGATCTACAGTTTCATTCAAATTACAAGTAACAGGAGTTCATGTTATTTTGTAGCCTTTTTTGGGGTAGATAGATAGATAGATAACTCTTTATTGAATTACCACACAAACAGAAATAATACAAAAATAAGTACTAGGTTAAAATAAATAAGGCAATACAATGGGCGGCCTTATCGCTAAAAGCGATCTCTTCCAGGCAACCTTTGGATGGAGCGAAATTTATAAAAAATACGGAGTGCGGTGTACTTTAGAGGATACATTTACACATAATATATTCTACAACTTCAGTTATTCTAGATTTCAAACTTTACCCTATATTTGTGTCACAAAAGCTACACGCATACCAAATTTCAGCACTGTTGGGTCGCTGGTGTACCCTGTGAATTTCGTCAAAGTTTAGTTCTTATTATGGCTAATAACTCAAAAACTAACAAATTTAAGTAAAAACGGGATCGAAATGTACTGATGAAAAATATTCATTAGATGTACCACTTGACTGGATAGTCCCATTTTGTTTTTTTTTACCCCTCTTGAACCCCAATATCTCATAACCCCCCCAACCTGTTTAGCTCATTTAGTCACACCGGGATTGTGCCATCACCTATAACCTATATACCAAATTTCACGATGATCAGATCAACGCTTCGAAAGTTATCCTCAGACAAACAAACTTACATACATACAACACCGATTTGCCCAAGTTGATTTGGAGATCTCGCTTCGCTCGATCAATTAGAATATGAATTGTCAAAGTCTTGGAAGATCTACATGTCATAACACATTGATGAATTAGAAAATATTTATTTTGCGCCACAAACAAAACTTAAAGATAGGTACATAATTAAAACTAAAAACAATAAAAAAGGCAACAAAATTGGTCACCAGCAGTCAACAGAGGTGAAAACAAAGTAGTGCTGGTATTCTGTGGCGTACACCGTACACACGCACGAGCCAACAACTACACTTACATTCCTTTTGGTTTGAAATCATAACTCAATGATGGTTCCAGGTGACAAAATGAAATCGGAAGGCAACGAGAGCAGTGAGTGTAAAGGGCAGCAGATAATCTACCAGTTCCTGTACAACAACAACTCGCGGCAGCAGACGGAGGCGTGCGACGACCTGCACTGCCCGTGGTGCTCGCTCGACTGCGGCGCGCTCTACTCGCTGCTCAAGCACCTCAAGCTGTGCCACTCCCGGTTCAACTTCACTTATTTTGTGAGTTCAAGACACCATTACGGCAGTCGCACGGACTGCCCCACGGACCTCTTGTGATCTATGTTACCTGTTGATGGAGCAAGCATATGATCCACCTGATGTTAAGTGGTAACCATCGTAGAACAAAGTAATGCCTCGTAGGTCACGCACCATAGAAACGTGCCCTTCGATACACTGCGCCACGTCCATCAACTTGGGAAATATAGGTGTAAAGCCTCATGTGGAAGATGTCATGCATCTTCGACGTCAGCAACGACCTCGGGGACTCTGGAAAACTGCTGCCACCATCACAAAGTCCTACTCCGCTACTTTAAGGTGGCTGGCTTGGGTCAGGTTAGAAGGGGGTAAATACACCCTTATACGGGACGTCAGTGTAGATCTTATTCTAGAATTTTTCCTGCATCGACTACACATGACCCAAGGCCATCCGACTCCGATTTTTAGCTGGAAGAAACCGGGACATGCTCCGGCTTTGCAGGATCGGGGAGACCCTGATGCCATATACTCTGAGCCTAATACTCTCCTTCCTAAATTAATATTTTCACACCGCCTGCTTGACAATGTCAAATTATATGTCATGCAAACCTCACCGAAAGCAGGCGATTAAATCCCTACGGTTGAGCCGGGAGTAAAGTTGTACAACTTTACTTAACACACTTTTTTTTTTTTTTTTTGTTTATACTGTGTACAATAAAGTGTTTTCATTCATTCATTCACACTTCACTTCACTTTACTTAACTCAACAACTTTACTTTGATTTGAATTTGGAACCTCATCTGTATTAAAATTTGAACCAAATAACCAAAGAGACCCACACAATAGGAACTTCGTAAATCGAACTAACCTCTGCACAGAATGCACCAATCTAGATTTGGTTTTTATTGTCTCGCGGAAAGTGTTAAAAGTAGAGTGTTCTCCTCGTGGTTAAAGCTGTCTGCGTCTTGGGCGTGCTTATATCCCTCTGCACTCAGGATTTTAGTAACTCCCTCGCTCCGCTCGTGAGTAACTCAAGACACTGCTTTTTGATAATCTACTATATTTAACTTTAGTTTATAAATAGAAACTAAAAACAATTGTCTATTATAAATAACAATCATTATTATAAATACGGGATTTATCACGTACCGTCTTATCGGTGTTTCGACCGACAATGTTTCGGTTCAATTCGTGAACCTTCATCAGGGTGAGTGCGATCCGCTCCGAATAACGTCTCGCCTCGCACTGCGCGCCGCTGCTCTCTGCGCGCGAGTGGACGGGCGGGGTGGTGGGGATTGGGTCAACGAAAGCACAGTGCGTTGACCCGCTGTGTAATCATCATTATCATCACTGCTGCTCTCTTCTGTAGTTCTTGGTACAGGCAAACACACAACACTAACTATGTCTCTACCAGGTTCACTCACTCTTCTGTCACTTGCATCATGAAGACATGGCCTCCAGGCCGGCGGTAGAACCCATCCTCTATCCCTGTTAAAGTTCGGCACACGACTTATTTCTATCGCCTCTCGGATCTCGCGAGGAACGAAGAACTTCTCTCTCGCTAAAACCCGGGCCTTGTCGAAACGTATGTAGTGCGTCGAATCAGAATCTAGGGAATGTTCCGCCACTGCAGAACTGTTTGAGTCAACATTCTTCATTGCACGTATGTGTTCAGTCAACCTAGTAGATACGTTACGCTTTGTTTCACCAATGTAGCATTTACCGCAGTCACACGGTATCATATATACGCCATGGACACCCAGAGGGTCTTGATGCTGTACTTATGGCGTAACAAGTTTCCGATCTTATCCGTTAATCCTTTCACAAAAGGTAAGTACGCTACTGCTCTATTTACCGTTGTTATGCGTGATCTTGTGGATGTGTCCGCAATTCGACAGCTCTGTCTCCACCCGTAGCCGTTTTGTTCCAGCACTCCTTTTATGTGTGAGAGCTCGCGGTTCATGTACTGAGAGGCACATAGCCTTAGTGCTCTATTAATCAGAGTACGCGGTACCGAGGCTAAGTGAGCTGGATGGTGATGCGAGTCAGCTCTAAGATACCGGTCTGTGTGTGTTGGCTTACGGTATACTGTATGTGTAAGTCGTCCTGTCTGTTCTCGTATAACCAACACGTCCAGGAACGGTAGGCATTCATCTTTTTCCAGCTCTACCGTGAAACACCGATAAGACGGTACGTGATAAATCCCGTATTTATAATAATGATTGAAATCAATCACGAAAGTTTTCTAAGTATAAATAACAAATTAAGAATCAGTGTAAAATTTTGTGAATTTGCCGAGTTGTGATATCCATAGAATCTACATATATTATTATTATATTATACATATATTATAAGCTAATATATTGTTTTGACATTTTCTACTGTATATTATTATATTTTGACACAACATGACATATCTACCATGACACATAATATTCTCACTTGACAACACAATACTCTCAAGGTCTAGGTGGCTAAAGAGACGGTCTCGACAGAATATATTGAGGCATAATGCTGAGTAGAGTCCCATTTACTGTTATAGCACACAGTATCTTCCAAGTTCTCTCTTTTTTTGTGTATGTTTTATGTTTAATCTATTTAAATTTTTTGTCTTAAAATGTAACTGTATTTTATATTGTCTAAAGCAAAAGTAAGGAGATTAGTCTAAAGCAAAGTAAGCTGTCTAAAGTAGTAAGTTTTGATCGCCGTCAAATTCGGGTTTGAGTTGTTATGAGTTGTGAGTGTAACATTAACATATCCTCCCTCAGCCGATCCCAGGCGGCGCGCGCATAGACGTATCCATAAACGAGCTGTACGACGGGTCGTACACGGGCTCGCCGCACGACCTGATTGCGGCGCAAGGACGCGCCTCCGCGCCCGGGCCGCGCGCAGGCCCCACGCGCCGCACCGAGCTCACGCACGTGCTCGTGTGGCGGCCGAGGGGGCATCGCCGCGTCGCCAGGCACAGCCTCGCCGACTTCCTCGAGCTGGACGACAGCGAGGCGGTGGAGGCGCAGAGACCTTATCTCACTGGACACAACAGGTGAGCCATGTGTACCACTGCGGCAAGTCCGTGTTGTGCCCTTCTGTGTCTCAATCCAGGGCATAATCTATCTATATATCAAATTTCATCGAAATAGGACCAGCTGTTTAATCGTAAAACTTAACAAACAGAGAGACAGGTTACTTTCAAATTTTTAATATTAGCACAGACATTAGTATGGATGGGGTGGAAGGAAACCTACAGAACCGATGTCGTGTGTTTTTTTTACTAACCTATGTTGTCCCACTGCTGGGCAAAGGCCTCCTCATCTCCCCTCCATCCATCACGGTCCACAGCCAAATCTGACCAATCTGGTTTGAATGCATCCAGGTCGTCTCTCCATCTTTTTATGAGCCGTCGCGTGTAAATATAAAAAAATTATAATAGTAACAGATATTATAATAACGAGGGGGGAGGTTGGGGGGGGGGGGGGTATTTATAAAAATTTCTTTAATTCCTTAAATGCAGTATTTACCTACTTTCCTATTAGTATCGTACTAATTTAAATCATACTGAGCGCAGTGCAGTAATGCACAAGGGTGTCCATAATTTCTCATAATTACCTTGCTAAGTGTAATGACATTTTATTGGAGGTTTTTAACTGATATGGATTTAGAATTACTTGTTGTATTTTTTAAGAACTCAGAACAACATTTTGTTCGAATATTGCCACTTTACGTTGTCGGCGTCCTGTATAAAAATTACTCAAACCCTTATTTAATTTCAGATTGTACCATCACACAATAACCTGCCTGCCTGTCTACCCCAACGAGCTGGACCTAGACTCGGAAGGCGAGACGGACCCGCTCTGGCTCCAGCAGAAAACAATGATGATGATCGACGAGTTCACAGACGTCAACGAAGGAGAGAAAGAACTCATGAAAATGTGGAATCTCCACGTCATGAAGTACAACTTCGTCGGCGACTGCCAGATCCCCATCGCCTGCCAAATGTTCCTGCAGATGAAGGGCAAGGAGCTCCTAGAGAAGAATTTATATAGAAATTTCATACTACACATGAGTTCACTACACGATTTCGGGCTGCTCAGCCCCGTTGCGCTGTACCAAACCATACAAATGCTTAACCAAATGCTAGCGGACAGTACCGAGGCCAAAGAGAAGATGCGGAGCTCGCTCAAAGCGCAGCGCGAACACTGGAACGCTATCGGGAAATACCAACAACCCGTCATAATAGAACAGAAACCTACCACCACTACAGCCAAGCTAAACAGCGTTGAAGCTTCACCATCAGTCAGAAGAAAAACATCCAATCTACAGAATGCTAACAGAATGGCGAGCAGACTAAAAGATGATTTCAACAAGTCTGAACCGGGTCCTAGTAACGGAGAGAGTAAACGGAAGATGTCATCGGGTAGTATACAGAACCGCAAGCGTACATCGATTTCTGAAAGAAAGTGCTCCATATAGCGTTTGCTTAGAAGTTGGCAATAGATCTGTTGCTGATAGACAATCACGGTGTTTCGGGCTTTTATGTGAATCACGTGCGCGCAATCGGATGTCAGACTTAGCAACCAACCACAGCGACAAAATGTGGCCGGCCACAAAATCGTATGAAAACTTACCGAGTCCCATTCATGCGTACCACATTTTGTAGTCGCGTCCAACTGTGTCGTGAACGTGTGGTTAACACTGACGACATCGAGGCCACAACGCAACATCATGCACTTCATTTTATTTATTTGAGAATATAAACAGTCATACATTATGAAGTTAAACATTGTGCTAGTAGTTACATGAATGAATGCATGACCCACGATATTTTCCACGGAATCATGGTTCCCATTCACACTAGCTGTCAGCACCATTCCCACTAGCTGTCAGCACCATTCCCACTAGCTGTCAGTGCCATTCACACTAGCTCTCAGCACCACTCACACTAGCTGCCAGCACCATTCACACTAGTTGTCAGCACCATTTATACTAGCTGTCAGCACCATTCACACTAGCTGTCAGCACCATTCACACCATTAACACAAGCTGTCAGCACCATTCACACTAGCTGTCAGCACCATTCCCACTAGCTGTCAGCATGTCGCTGTGGTGTAGTTTTGGCCTGTCTGAACAGACGCTTAAGTTAGATTCATTCGAAAGATCAGATGTTAAAGTTTGCTCGATTACAGATTTTAAGTTTTGGAACTAACGGTTTTAAGATGAAAATAAGTTTCAAAATGTATGTTTTCTATAGAGCATATACACAGCGCCCAGGCCTTCATTCGTAGAACAGACTCTACAACGACATCCATACTAATATTCGAAAGTAACTCTGTCTCTGTCTGTCTCTTTGTTATGTCTTCACGGCTAAACGGCAAAATTCTAGTATTGATCTAGTCTCGTTATGTTAAATATCCTAAACGGTATTCACTTAACTGACAATACAATGGTATGAGTTGACTGACATGCGAACATACACTTTATTTATATCAAGCTAATATTGTAGTATTAATGGAGCAGAATGCCAAATTACATTCAATTCGTAATTCAATCTCATTTCGGTCAACTCGCGTTATGTTTTTAAAATTGTATTACATGAATTGGCCCCCTGATCTGTTGCCCTACAACAGGTTACTTGTTGTGATCAGCTCATAGACTATTTTAGTACATAAATTATTCGCCAATTTAAAAAGTCAATCGCGGCCTGCCACATGTATTCAGTTTTAAAAGGTTTTTTTTCGAAAATACTAATCTCGCTGTTGGCCTCTGAGGCCGTTGCAGCATAACAGAACTTTTGGTGAGCGCAGAAGGCGCTCAGCTCTGTAAGTTTTTGATGAGGCAACTAGCGCAAGGGCACCACTTGAGTACGAACCTCGGCTTGGGCCGTTGCCAGGATGGGGATAGGAGAGAAACGCCCGGGTACGCGCTTGTACCTCGTATAGGCGGCGACTGAAGGGACTCGTCGAGCTCGCCGGTGAGGTAGGTGTATCTATGAAGTGTTTTCTCTGTCTAATGTAGATGACTCGGAAATCTCTTCCGCATTAGCGGAGGTGATTTCGTCATCCGGGTCTCCGAGAACTCTGAAGAATGCTACCGAATGGGAATGGGTACGAACTAAATAGTTTTTGAAATGCAACGCAATAGCACGACTATTTGTAGACTTGCTCACATCGAACCGTTTATTTTTTACTTAAAATGCATTCAAAAAACTATTCAAATTAGGTCTGCAATTGAATCGCAATAAGACGTCACGGTTCTTAAGCTGGGTATCGACATTGCGAGTCCAATATGCCACAATCAAGTACAAATTGTATCGTTGTGAAACAGGTTTTTCAGCTTACACTTATACAAAAAACAAATTCAGGTCGAGGAGATGCTACCTAGAACTGTCAGGCATGAAACCGAACTATGAAGCAATTGATAAAACAGTAAAATAATTTCATCTTCATACGAGTATCAAAAGTTAAAGTAAAAATAGAGTGTTTTACTTTTTAAATATTTATAATAAAAGTTTTTGTACTGGAATTACAGTCTTCGATTTGTAATCATTTGATTTGGGGTTCCATAAAATAAAAGGTTGCTGCATTCGGCAAGTTAGACGACATCCTTAGGTCGCCTAAATTTCCACAGTTTCTTAAGACCCGCTTATTCAACCAATGTGTTCTGCCCACCATGACCTACGGTGCCGAGACGTGGACGCTCACCCAGGAGGCTGTGTACAGGTTAAGAGTTGCACAAAAAGCAATGGAGCGTACCATGCTAGGCATCAGACTGTTAGATCGAGTTCCAAATGTCGAGATCTGTAGACGAACGAAGGTTCATGACGTTGGGATTCGAGTTATGGAGCTCAAATGGTCTTGGGCGGGACACTTGGCTAGACGTGGTGATGACAGATGGAGCAGGACAGTGACTGAATGGTAGCCGAGGAGCGGGTATAGAAGGGTAGGACGACCGGCAGCGAGATGGGTGGACGACATCATAAAGGTCGCGGGCGTGTGTGCGTCAGTGGGTGAGACTAGCGCCAGATCGTGATGGATGGTACAAACTTGAATGGGTGAAGTCAGGCTGTGGATAGGGAATGCAATCCCGACTCGAGATTGCAAATTCGAGATCCCGCGGGATTAGAAATATCAATCCCGCGGGATCCCGGAATTTTCGGGATCCCGTCTAGTTTAAAAAAAAAGTTAAATTCGGATGACTGAAAAAGCTAATAACTGCTTGTTTGTGATAGTGAGGTTAACTAAAATAACATATTACACGAAAGAAAATAAAAATCTTTATTCTTTAATCTTACCAACTAAATAATTATCGTGACCTGTCGCTAATATTCGGAAATAGTCGGAATAGTTTTCTAACGCTGTTTGGCGTTCCTGCCGCTCGCGGCCGTCAGTCAGCGCGCCGCTTGCGCCCCGAGTGGACGTGTGTAGCGTCGCTGACCACTGCCGCCCAATCCCGTCATTCTCGAACGGGATCTCGTCATATGATGCGTCGGGATTGATCCCGAAAAATTACACGAGATCGGGATTGCATTCCCTAGCTGTGGATGATGATGATGATGATGGGTGTTCCGTTATCTTAAAAGTTGGATCTAGATTGAGACATAAGTGTGCCTCGCAATGTTTATACCGAGCTTTAGATATCGATATCGGACCTCGCTGTGTCTGGCATCCGCCTTATGATTCTATTTTTAAATATTTTTAACATATAACAGATGCGTCGCCGACGCCATTTTAAAATTTAAACTCTACAGCCCATTGTTTTAGTTGTAAGGCACATCCATTAAATGGATGAATTGTTAATAGCTAAATTAACGCATATTTTAATTTTTAACCGACTTAAAAAAAGGAGGAGGTTCTCAATTCGACTGTATTTTTTGTTTTTTTTTTATGTTTGTTATCTCATAACTCCGTCATTTATTAACCGATTTAGAAATTTCTTTTATTAATTGAAATAATATACTTTCAGATTGGTCCCATAGAAATTTCATCGAAATCGGCTCAGTAGTTTGTTTTTTCTGTTATCTGAAGTCGGGTTATATTTTTGTTAAAAATTAATTGTAAAATTCTTCTGATTTTGGATCTCGGTAGCAAGAGGTTGTATCCGAATAATTTGTAGGTTTTTAACAATTGACTTCTTACTGTGATTATTCAATACTGTTGTCAATATGATTTGATACAATTTGAGCCTAATGGCTCACGTAATAAGATTTTTTTTATGTAGACTAAAGTAATTTTTTATTTGCCACCATTTAAAACTATGAAGGCTTTTCACAGTATTTTTATTCGTGTGTCTTTTGCAATAGATGATAATTTATGTGAAGATGGACTAACCAATAGGTAATGGTATGAGAGGTAGAAAATAAATTGTTGAATGAAATTGAATAGATAAATTGACATAAAGACTGCAAATTTTGCACTGCCTTAACACAAAACATTATCAATGTATGTTTCACCTAAATTAACTTGTGTGATAGAGTTCATTCACAAATTAAGCATCGCCGCACACGAGCCACCCGCCACAGCCACAAACGCCGTCACCGAGTTGGGACTTCATTTTTCGTACATTTTATATGAACTGGCCGCACATGGTTGACGCTGGTGGTCGCTACACGCCACAAGCGTTTAAATGTATAAAGAGCAAAGTGTACACTTTTATAACAAAGTCCCAAATGATGTACATAAAATTACAATTAACAAATTTAAAAACGTAATTAGACAAAATCTTTTTTTAGATAAGCTTGATTGAAATTGTTCCAACTCTGAAAAAAATGTTACTATTTAGACGTAGGTAATTTATTTTCTTTCCTGGCTTGGTCGTGAAGGAACAGGCAGTAAAATTGACGTTTCTTAGGAATTCTTGTGATTTTAATTGATCGAGCGAAGCGAGATCTCCAAATCAACTTGGGCAAATCGGTGTTGTATGTATGTTTGTTTGTCCTAGGATAACTTTCGAAGTGTTTATCCGATCACAGTGAAATTTGGTACATAGGTTTGTGATGGTACAATTTTCGTGTGACTAAATGAGCTAAAAATCTGGGGGGTTGTTGAGATATGGTCAAGTGGCACGTCAAAAAAGAAGAACCAATTAACATGAACTCCCGTTACCTGTAATGTGAATGAAACTAAGTTAAGTATATTGGTTTATTTCGTGGCACTATTTTGATAGTTAAAGATTACAAATAATATTTTTTTGTTTTCATGGGAGCCTCGGGGGTCTCAGTTTGAGGCGAACCACTAGTGAAAATATGAACATTTTGAATTTGAATGCCGCTTCTCGCTTCGTGTGGTCGTGTGGCCGTTACCAATCGAATGTGAAGGAAAAAAGTAAAAAAAACAATGTCTTACAGCACAAGTAAAGGGAAAATAACGAAAAATAAAAAAAATGAAAATAAGTTTTTTCGAAAATATAAATTTGCCCATATCTTTTTATCGTGTTGACTCAGGGACCTTGATTTTTATACACCTAATAGGGACTATATAGTGTTCTTTTTTAACTGTAACAGTACGGCAGCACCCATAACCAGAGGAGATACAGGTGCAGTTTCTTTTAAAACATCAGCTCGTTTTTGAAGAAATACATTTTGGCATTAAAATTTTTTTGGTCAAGTGTGAGTAGCGCCTTAAAATGAATCAAGTTGGTAAAATTTTTTTTGATGCCGATCGATGCAGTCTTTTGTAAGGATCATTTTATTGTTTAGGATGAAAAAAATTACAGCGGAAGTTAGTCAAATTTGATAAAAAGTATTCTCATACAACAGGACAAACAAAATTCCTTCTGCAAACATTTTATTAGATTCTAATTGCACATTAAAGAAATATTAAAACTGTAGCGATTAAGAAGTTTAGGAACTCTATGCTCTCTCATGAGCAATTCAAAAACATTTCGTATTTCAGAACAATTTTGAATTTCGAACATGGTTCTTGCACCTGTCGGATTTTTATATCAGGCATTACATCATCTTATTTGTCATATCATGGCATTGTCAAATACGCAAAAAGTAGACTTAATTGAAGCATACTTCCTCAATCGCGGTCTGGGTAGCGTTCCTGGTACCACTTCAGCGCATTAGTTGAGCTTCGTCGGTTAAGAAAGTATGCTTCAATTAAGTCTACTTTTTGCGTATTTCACAATGCCATGATAGGACAAATAAGATGATGCAATGACTGATATAAAAGTCCGACAGGTGCAAGAACCATGTTCGAAATTCAAAATTGTTCTGAAATACGAAATGTTTTTGAATTGCTCGTGAGAGCATGGAGTTCCTAAACTTTTTAGTCGCTACAGTATTAATATTTATTTAATGTGCAATTAGAATCTAATAAAATGTTTGTAGAAGGAATTTTGTTTGTCCTGTTGTATGAGAATACTTTTTATCAAATTTGACTAACTGCCGCTGTTCAGATTTTTTTCATCCAATACAATAAAATGATCCATACAAAGGACTGCATCGATCGGCATCGAAAAAAAATTTTACCAACTTGTTTCATTTTAAGGCGCTACTCACACTTAACCAGAAAAAAATTAATGCCAAAATGTTTTTCTTCGAAAACGAGCTGATGTTTTAAAAGAAACTGCACCTGTATCTCCTCTGGTTATGGGTGCTGCCGTACTGTACCAGTTAAAAAAACACTGTATACCTCAGTGTCTGGTATAAATTTCAATTTGCTAGGTCCACCCGTTCCTGGGACAATCGGTGGTGACACACGGATAGACAGACGGACAAGACAGTGATCTTATAAGAGTTCCTTTTTACCTTTTGACGTACGGAACCTTAAAAAATGGCGGTCGCGCGCTTTCGCTACTTGTGGCCGTTTCCAGCTTCACATGGCGGAGTTTTGTGGCGGCGCCGGCGGCGTGTGGCCCGTGTGCGGCAGGCTGAGTGCTAATTTAGCGATATTACTGCCGATTGTGAATAGTTTAATGTTTTAATGATCTACAAATCTTAGATATATCTACTTTAGGTTTGTTCAGTAAGATTGTTACTGTGGTAACTATTTATACAATTCTATTTTTAATTTCAACTAAGCCGTATGTATACTATGTTGCTGTGTTTTACTTTTCCAATGTATATTTTCATAGGTATTCTTCAATGCGATTAATGGCGGGCTCCTATAAACATCGGTTAAACACATTTCTCCTTGGTTGTTGGAGCGTTTTACTACGTTTATAGGAACCATTGAACAATATTTTGTTATTTTTATATTATTTCGTAGTGACGTTCAGTAATATGTGTACTTATGAATGAAATATAATGATTATTTTCAATATTTGAAGTTTTATTACAACCTGAAAACATTGAAATGTACTTGTAAGGTGTATCTTCACACCCAGCGGCGTAGCGTAGGTATCGGCCGCCCTGGGGCGGAAGACAATTTTGCCGCCCTCTTATTTAGGTATTTGCATTATACAGGTTAGATTTTAAATAAAAAAGTTTACTTAACTAAGTTTTACAATCACGAATTATTAATACAAAAAATATTTTACTTCAATAATTAAAAATTCCGTGCTCTTTTCAATCGGTCCGAATTTGTAGACGCGATAAAAATTTGAAATGTTTCAAATATTTTTATTATTTATTGTGAAATTTTGTCGCTCCCACTACGCTACGCCGCTGCTTAACACACGCGTATCTACGTAATTTTCGTTTTGATTTTGTATGGATTTGCTGCCCTCGAAATTCCGATATGTGACCGGTTCTAGAATCTTTCCTCTCCTCCGGCGTTTAAGATGTGGGGGAGAGGTAGGGGATAATTTGATTTGAAACACTACAAACTTTACCCCCCCCGGTTAAAGTTTGTAGTGTTTCAGATCAAATTAACTGCCAGATGAACTGTAGGTTTTGACGTAATAACATCTTATAAATCGATATGTCGATTTCAGATAAATCACGCGGAACGTGATTCCGCCTGAGCCGAGCGTGCAAGCGATAGAGAGGCACGATCGGCCTAAGTATTCGGCTTGTGACGCATCTATCTCTCGTAATCACGTAAAATTATCATCCGTAAACTTACTTTACAGACAACCATTTTTTTTTAAATTTATTTCTTATTGAAGAATTTGGCGCCGCCCCCCCTGAAATTGCCGCCTGCGGCAGGTGCCTTGGTTGGACCCCCCCCCCCCCCCCCCCCCCTCCTAGATCCGGGACTGGACCGGCCTAAGTTATAGTTTGACTAAAAGCGCTATACCGCTCCTTAGGAAAGTGCGGCGAGGTGGGGGCCGAGGAAAAAAGAGCTAGAGTACACATGAGATCGATATAGTCGGATATGTCTTAGGATATCGTAAACGATAAGGTTATTTTATACAGGTTGTTTGGTAATATATTGACGATATTCAAGGGACGTTTTCTCAAAACATAAAAAAAGACCTCTCGAAAAAAAACTACTAGTTATATATACAAATTTTAAAGAAAATCGACTTAAGTTTAGGTGATTAATTCGATATAAAACTTACTGCCTAAGCTTGCAGTCGACATCCAAAGGCATAAAGGCCTTAATCCACAAAAGCGTAGATTTGCTACTTATATCCTTTCTTTAAGCGCTCTCTGCTTAGAACTTCGATGCGAATGCACTGTAGAAAATAAGACATGCCGCTTGACCGTTTCCACTAAAGCTGAGCGGAGAGATGTCGGAATATCGATATGCTGTTAGTTATTTTCCCATGGTATTCTCATCTCTACAAATCTGCGCTTAGGTGGACATTGGCCTGGAAACGCCTAGAAATTGTTGACCCGGGATTGGTTATCTGCAAACTGCCCACTTTAGCCACGGTAAACTTATTGAAATTATTCCAATTACTTTATCCAATTCTTTGAGAGATAGGTATCTAGTGAATTGTCAAAATTGATGAGTCTTTTTTCAATTCTGGTTTCTGCCGAAGAAGAAGAGCAGAATAAGAATAAAGTTTAATTCACATAAAAGAACATGCAAATTACATACCTACTAAATTTAAAACTAAAAACAAACAAAGGCAATAACAGCTGTGATTTAATGAGTAGGTATCATTGGGTCATATCCCTGTTTACAAAACAAAGTACCTATTGGAGCCGGCGAGCTCAAAGGATCTAGCGGCACCTTTGACTAACGGCTTATTCTTTCGAGTTCTTTTTGATATGCCGCGCGAAGGGATGTACGGCTTAGAATACCCCGCTACACCGGTTACCGGTATTAACGTAAATGTTTTAATCGATTGTATTTGAATAAAATCTTTTTTTTAATCGAGTGTAGCGAGATCTCTAAATCAACTTAGGCAAATCGCCGTTGTTTGTTTGTATGTTCGTTTGTCCGAGTATAACTTTCGAAGCGTTGATCCGATCATCGTGACTATCAAAATATTGTCACATAATAAATAACCAACTGACTTGACCTACAGTTTCACTAAAATTACAGGTAACGGGAATTCATGTTATGTGGTTATTCTTTTTTGGGGTACAAATTGCAGTTATTCTGGGTTTCAAACTTTTGCCTTTTTTGTCACTTAAGCCACACGCATACCAAATTACAGCACTGTAGGGTCAATGGTGTACCCTGTGAATTTTGTCAAAGTTTAATTTTTATTATGGCTAATAACTCAAAAACTATAAAAACTTTACCAAAAATAAAAACGGAGTCTAAATGTACCTATGAATATTTCATTTGACGTCCCACTTGACCTAATAGTTCATTTAGAACCCCAATATCTCGACAAACCCCAACGTTTTTAGCTCATTTAGTCCCACCAAAATTGCGCCATCACTACCTACCTATGTATAAAATTACACGATAATCGGATAAACGCTTCGAAAGTTATCCTCGGACAAACATACATACAACGCCGATTTGCCCAAGTTGATTTAGAGATCTCGCTTGGCTCGATCAATAACTACACTACATTGTTTCCACAGTTCTGAGTCGAAAGGGTTAAGTCTCATGTGCCTGTAATTTCACCGATACCCTTACCCTTCAAACCGGAACACAAAAATGCGAGTTTACTATTTGGCAGCAGAAATAGGTATGGTGGTAGTACTTTCCCGGACAAACTCTTTCACAGAGAGCTCTACTACTACTAACAGATTGTATAACAGATTGACCTACGCGTATTTTGTAAAACTAGTTTGGTTTTGATTTACGATGTTTTGAACAAGCTTTTATTAGGTCGACCTGTGTATCCTAACTAGCTAATCCAATTTCAGATCGTCCAACACCGAAAGTCAGAACCGGTATTGATACCTTTCCGGTAATGTTTTCCCAGCCCTAGTGTAAGAAGGCGGGCCCTTTGGCACGTGTCGGCGTTTGTGCAATTAATTATTATTATGAATCAGTAGTTGATTTCATTTCTAATTGTGCGGACGGATTTAGAAAAATTGCGATACTTAACTACAGGTACTCCAATCAGGACTACCTGAACATGACAATGTGTTACACGGAAAGTGGTCCTGTCAAGAGCGCAGGACTTTTATCAGATATGGCACGGAATGGCCATATCTGATATATAACGGCTATTGAGCGCGCTTGGAATTTTTTGAAGAGGATTCGCTGGCGAGCACTTGTGACGCGGCCCGCGTGTACGGTGATAGCGCTACCTATGGGTGAAGTCTTAGGGAGGAAGACCAGCACCCGTATAGTTTTACACCAGTGCAGGAGCTCTGGACTCCTGACTACGAGACCAGAATGCGGTTTTGTTTGTGTCTGCTGCAGCACGGACCTTGGAAGATCGACAAGGACTACGATCGGCGAGTGCCATAAGCACTGCCCAGGTATTCGGGGCAGTGCTTATGGTAATCGATGGATTGGGCGCGGAGGGCCGCACGCTCACCGGACATAACCCCCTTAGAGATTTAATTTGTGGGGTAGGGTAAAGGTCTATGGCCATACAATAGACTAATGATGGCCATACAATAGAAAGTGACTTAGAACGCGAATTGTGAACGCTATTAATGTGGTGCTAAGTGACAGAGTCACGTGTTGGCACGAGTTCGTGTGCATTGCTTTGGCCGTGCTATTCTTCCTAGACTCTAGATCAAGAAGGTACGTGCAACAACTTTTGTGAATAAAATAGTGTAGCTATACCTATCTGTGATGATAACTGTAGATAACTAGTGTAAGTTACTGTGTAACTGTACATTCTGTAAATAGGTACCAACTAAATGTCGTAAATAACTGATAGCTGTGTTGTACATATTTTGTAGGTACATAGGTAGCTAATGAACTTTTAAACACGCCAAATTATCGTTGATAAAGTGAAGGCACCTCCTACTTACCTCTCGATTTGACGTAAGAGCTACCTACTACTTTTTCACGTTAATTTATCAGTCGACAGCCTAATAAAAGTGTGTTGGAAAGCTCGAGTTTACCTAAATTGATTAGGTACTTCATTTTGAATTGAATAAATCTTTTAAAATACTACTTCAGTTGTTTTTTATTTTTAAATTTTTCTCTGTAGTTTAGCTAGTCATTGCAAAGATCACGTCTACCCTATCTAATTTAGTCTTGGTCACTCTGCCTGAGTGAGCGGTAGGCATTTGTGAAACGCCACCTGGGCTCTAATACCTATCTATCTCAACCTAATCACTGCACTGACGTAGGTACCTACCTAGCTCACAGTGACCAAGAAAGAACTAGTGAGTGACACGACGAATTAAATTAATGTAGGTAGGTACCTACCTAGGTTAGGCCAAAAATACCTGTCTTCCGACCTATCATAATTCGAGTCAGTGACACCGATCGCTTGTAGGTACTACTCTGGACCAAGAAAGAACAAGCGAATGTAGAGGCACCTGTAGGGATATTTTTTTACCTAGTAGCTACGTCTTACCTATTTATAACTCAAAACGTAGATCTATGGTAGGCTAGTACCTACTACCGTAGGCAGGCATGTATTTTTGATATCTCTTTCGGAAATGGCTGCGGGTTTCGGGTTAGAAAGAGACAACAAGAGATATCTCGAGACGTCACCAGTCTGTGGTTAGATGGCAAGCATTATGCAATAGCACAACATAAGTTTATTCTTTATTGTACACAAGAAAATACATAATAAAGTACAGAAATAGAGAACATGTACAAAGGCAAGCTTAACCCTATAAAGAGTTTTCTTCCAGCAAACCTTTGAGGCTAGAGAGAGAGATGATTTTAAAGTGTTTCTTTTAACATGCTAAAATAAATTTCACATTTCTTTGGTAAACATTTCACAAATTTATTTATTATGCTCATCTAAACAACCCCTTTCATTTTTTTTGCATATATTACCAAACTCCCTATATAACGATATGTTTATATTTTTTTATAACTAAATTATCCACAGATATTCTGACATAGATTCTGCTTCATCTTCCGTTTCACCATCGGAACTTGAATCAGAGTCGTTCTGCAAATGTATTATTAATGGATCGATAATAATATCAAATCTACTATCGCGATCCCAGTAATTGTTTTCATTAAAAATGACGGTCTTGACATCACGAGATAGCGCTCGACCCATCTTTGGATATTTATCTCGTGTGCGTCTGACATAGACCATCCGGTACAAAAGCTACCTACCGCCGTGAGCGTTAACGGCAGGATAGATAGATCGGAGCGGCCGGCACTTGCCCCCAGTCTCGCCGCGCGCATACCTCAGGAGCGGTACAGCGGTTTCGGTCAAACTATAGGAAAATCATGGAAGTAATAAGTACTACATACAACAGGAATGAGCTGTTGTCGCAAAATTGAAGCCGAAAGAGAGCTCAGTAACTTTACCTCTTATCCGTCTCTGGCGATGGTGACCATATTGAAATATGATTTAAGGACAATAATTATAAAAAATGATTTGTGATCTGACGTCAGCAGATCATTGCTTCAGAAGGATTTTAATCGAAGATGCTAATGATAAACTTGCCCTTTGCGGCACTATACATTTCCTGTTTTTGCTTGCTTTCACACTCGCGTCATATAGGTAGGTACTTACCTACTGGTCCTTGTGGGATACGACATGCAGCTGGACTGAAATAAAATTACGATAAGCTACCTATTGTGGTATATTTAATTAATTAGGTAAGAAAAAAACAGTTAAGTTTACATTTAAGTTTAATTCTAAATCAGACATTGCTAAATAAAACAATCTCGTGAAGTTTCTGCCGCAAACCCAGCTTATTCCTTATATGTTTCATTGATTCTAATTTTGCATTATGAGTTAAACGTAAATTGAGATATGAATTCGCTAACGCCTTCACCAATTGAATATCATGTGGATATTCAAATATAGATTGAGGAGAATGTGGTGAATCTAACAATGTATGTAGTTTGCTATAAAATTCTTGGGCAACATACATGATAATTTTATTTTTGTGTACGTTTTTTAATGATTGATTTGATAATGTAATAAACAGTTTTTCAGTGTACTTCAGAATTTGAAATACAAATCTGGAAACATGCTTAAGTTATCCTCGATCAATAAAAGCATTAAATGCAGAAATATGTGATATGTCGACACAGTAGTTAGTTGTGATTATGGTCTTGTGATCCAACAACACCACACGACAATTTGAACAAGAAATTTTGTCAATCATCCCATTCACGATATATCCAGCAATATAATAAATAATGTTCAGTTTAAAATCTGAAACACAAGCGTTATCTACGAGCTCCAACAAATCATCAATTGATGTCGACTGATCTTTATTACATTCTTCCACAATAGCCCTCTTTTTGTTCCTAAATTCGAGTACAGGAGCAGTGGCGTAGCGTGCCTTGTCGGGGCCCCGTATAAAAATTTTTTTGGAGGCCCTTATATGGAGGTAAAGATTTTTCACAAAAGAAAAAAAATATTGTGAGAAGTAATATTTATTTATCACATAATTTACCCATTTTACAAATAAAAATCGAATTTTAAATATTCACTCTCCTTGCCTTTTTATCGGCAAACTGATTTATTAAATCATTTATGGCTGATGATGATTTTAGTTTTTCTAAAGTTTCTGCCTCTATGGACAATAGTGAGATGTCTGACAGCCGTTCTTGTCCCATCGAAGTTCTTAAGTAATTTTTTATTAGTTTTAATTTTGAAAAACTTCTTTCTGCCGTTGCGGTTGTAACTGGAAGGGTCAAGAATAAAAAGCATGCTGTGATTACCTCGGGAAAACTGGATGCAAGACTATTGAATTATACTAGCAATAATTCAATGAGTTCTTTAATGGAATAAATTTTTTTAATTTCAGAATTTAAGCATGTTTTTAGAGCCTTTAATTGGTCACAAAGATTAAGTGAGATGTCTTTACTGTATTTAGCAGACAGTTTTCCGGAAGCAGTTAATATCTCTTCGCTTGAAGAAGATAGGAGTTTCTCCGGTTGTAATATTTCGAATATACTACTCAGGTTGCAAAGGCTCTGAAATCTTTCTTTAGTTTGAGAAATTAATATATCTAAACAGCAATAGTATACATTGACTTTGAAATAGGATTCCGGGTCGGAAATTCTCTCATCTTGTGATAACTCATCAAAAAAACGCTTCGTTATCTTTCGCCTACTGTTTTTAAAAACAGTTGTTACCCCCCACTTTTTTGCTAAATCTTTGGATTCATTTAGCAAACTATTAAATGAATTCTGATTTCTTAATTGGCACAGTCTATTTAAAAGATTACTTAATAAAATACTAGATTTCTGTAAGTCATTATTTTCATGCTGTAGAGCTTTAGAAACAGGATTAATAATTTCAAATAGTGAAGAAAAAAATGTAACGAGCACTAAGAAATCAAAACTCTCTAAAATATTAATTATACTTTTACATTCTTCACGTTCATCTTTTTTATTTGAAATTAAATTTAGTTGGTACAAAGTTTTCATGATTAGTAAAAAATTTTTCTTTACTGCTAATAAAGCGTCGTTCCTAGAAGACCATCTGGTAGGACATACCTTTTTAAGGGTAATCAAATATTTTTCAGATGAATCGTCACTTAGCATAGCCCAGCGTTTTATACTATTGCCAAAAAAAGTATATATTTTTTCTAAATTATCGAAAAAAGTCGATACTTCACGAACATGTCTCGCAGCATCGTTCAAAACCAAGTTTAAAGCGTGCGCAGCACAATGAACATAATCGGCATTTGGAGCATGCTCTTTTATTAGGGTTTGTAATCCTCCATACACACCCGACATAACATTTGCTCCATCGTATCCCTGTCCTCTACATTTAGTCAAATCAATTCCATATTCTTTAGTCAAATTTAAAATGACAGTTTTCAGACCTGCAGCACTGCAATCGGTTACTGCTATGAATCCTAAAAAGGACTCACAGATTTTTATTTCTTTAGGCACATTATCATCATTTTCTGTAACCGAGATATATCGAAAAACTACAGATAGTTGGTCAATTTTTGACAAGTCTTGTGTTGTATCCAGAATTATTGTCAGAAATGGAGCTTTTTTAATTTCTGAGATAATACTGTTCCTAACGTTAGTACCAAGCAAACTAATAATTTCGTTTTGAATCGTAGGGCTTAAATAATTTATTTCACCTTTCGGTTTTAGAAAAAGTTCTTTTAAAGTTGCATCATAGTTAGATAGCAGACGTGAAATTGCCATAAAATTGCCAGAATCAGAATCATGCCCCCTCAAAGGTAGATTACAAGATACTAAAGTAATTATAACATTAATTATACGATGCAGTACATCTCTCCAGAATGTAATTTTACTATCGATTTCACTTTTCAATAGAGTATCGATGGTATTTCCTTGCAACCAATTATTATAAGAGAGTGAGGCACTAATATGCTGCTGTGACTTTTCATGGTCAAGAATAGTTTGTGTGAAATTGCTTCTAACCGAAACACCGTTAACCCAAGCAGAGGAGTACGATTTGTTTTGACGATCTGCTAATAACCAACAGAAGTGACAGTACGGTTTGTTTAAAACGTTAGAATAACATTATATGTCCATGGTCTTATAATTTTTATGCCTGCCTGATTGAAATATGAATAATAATAAGCTGAAAAAGGTCGGTTATTTTCTGAAACTTTTGGAAATGGTCCTTGTGGTTTAAATGGACCCAATTTAAAAATTATTTTTCGTTCGCATTCAGTTAAATTGTCACCAAAATTTCCTCTATCTGATGAAATTATATTACAATCTGCATTATCTGCAGATGTATCAGAATCGTTGACTTGGGGTTCCTCGATTTCTGGATGGACATCCGATAAAGTATGTGCTTGGCTTTCTTCTATTTCCGGATGGATATGTGACGAAGAACATGCTTCAGAAGAATCTAAAAATAAACGAGTAATTGTTAAAAAATAAATACGAATGCTTTGATACTAAACTAAAAAGAGTTATATATAAATAAATAACGTTACTAAGGGTCACAGTTAGAGAGTGTTCAGTTCAGACGCACACAGATTCTACGCGGATTGTGCTCGTACCTATTAGTAGATACAAAATCACCTGCAGCCCGTCCGTGCATTACTATACACCTGCGTGCTATTTAAACGCAGCGCGTAGTGTAGTGGCCATACAAAACGAGAACCCGAAAGCGAGTCTGCACATCTGAAGTTCTCAACACGCAATTAACGATACGATACGGACTGATAAACAAACAACAAAACAAATCGATCCTATAGATAAGTTAGAATTTTGTTTTTTTTAATCAAGGCACGGAACCCTAAAAACAGTATAATTGTGAAAATCGAGGGGGGAGACAACTTTTTGTGACGGACAGATGGACAGACCGAAATTAAAAGATTTCCTTGTTTATCACTACGGGCCCCTAATAAATGGGTTGGGTAGTAGTGTAGTACTTACCTTTCCAATCTAAATCACTCACAGTATCTTGTCTCTGAAAAAATGAAGAAATTTTGGGCACTTTTTTTATAACCTCGTCCCTTTTCTGTTTAATTTTTCTTTTCTCAGCGCCGCTGGGATAATCTCTTTTCCTTTCACTCATTTCTTTTACAAATCGTTACTAATACTGCTAAACCAGAAGAACAATATTGTTTGTACTGAATTACAATGTAATGCACATTTATATAAAGCGCGTAAATAAACAGTGCACTGCACTCCGTGGTTTAACATCCAATGCAAAGTACAACAACGTACATCGCGATATCGATGAAGGATTCCCGGGGATTCCCCGCTGAGTTGAAGATGAAGTAAGTAAAACGGGGAAGTCCCGCAGCCCGCCATAACGATGTAGTGTTGCCAACTTTTGAACGCCCGCTTAAGGCGGGAAAAAAAGGAATTGCTTTATAGAATTTTGTCATTTGTAAAATAAAATAAATTAGAAAGTTTTTATTCTTTTTCCTTACACACTTTGGGGGCCCCCGTGGCCCGGGGGCCCCGTATAATTGATACGGCAAATACGGCGGTAGCTACGCCCCTGTACAGGAGTCAATTCATAATCATCAGTGGTGAAATTGGCATTTATGCTGGGCTTAATACTAGTTTTTGTACAATAACTTTTGCAAAATATATCTAAATTACATTGCACTGGGGTTATCTGAAATTGAAACAAAGTTATTTTAATAGAGAAAGAAATAAAAAATGCATAGGTATTTAAATTATTTGTTCTTGAACTGGGATTGGTACACTATCAGGACCAATAGAACTTTTTGATTTTAGCCTGCGTATATGGAAGTCAATGTCACCATGGGAGATTTCACGGATGTTAACAAGGTTATTTTTACCAACACCTTCTTCAGCTTTTTCTGAAACAATTCAAAAAGAGTTAGTAGCTATTGTTTGGGCGATAAAGTATTTTAGAGCTTACGTATATGGAAAATTATTTACGATAATGACGGATCACAAACCTTTAATTTATTTATTTTCTATGAAAGATCCATCTAGTAGACGTCTTAAATTTAGACTAGAATTAGAGGAATATAACTTTAAAATCTTATATGTAAAAGGAAAAGAGAACAGTGTTGCGGATGCATTGTCCAGAATTATCATAACGTCAGATACTTTAAAGAAAATGAACGAGGAAATTATTTCGGTTATGACGAGGGCACAAACAAAAAATGTTAACGGTAATTTGAACAAACAAAATATTAGCACCCAAACCGACCAGTGGCCTGATCAACCACAAGTTGTTGAAGTGCTGAAAATACCAAATAGCTCTACGGAAATGATGTTTATAACAAAAAACGAAATGAATAAGTTGAGACAACAAAATAATATAGATAAAGAATATGAATGTTTTATTTACAGTAACAAAAGAAATGCATTATATATTAATCTTGATTTTAGAGCACGATTTACGCGAGCCGATTTCGTGACTAAATTAGGAGAAATTTGCAAAAAATGAAAATAAATGAACTATGCATAGTAAAACATTATGAAAATGAAGATTTTATAGCAGATTTGTTAAAAGAAATAAAGGATAACCAGTTATCCAATTATCCACGGATTTATATATTAAAAGGAGTAAGAAGAATTGAAAACGAAGAAGAAAAGAAATACATTTTACATGATTTTCATCTACTACCCACTGCAGGTAATGCAGGCGTGCGTAGAACGACTAATAATATCAAAAGACATTTTTTTTGGTCAGGTCTAGACAAAGACGTAGCAGAGTTTGTAAGTAAATGCATTAAATGCCAAAAAATGAAGCATTGTAGGTATGTCAAGGCGCCCATGGAGATAACTACAACGGCTTCGTTTGCTTTTGAAAAACTATATCAAGATATTGTAGGACCATTAGACAGAGATATTGATGATAATCGTTATATTTTAACGCTACAATGCGAATTAACTAAGTTTGTAGAAGCGTATACATTAAAAAATAAGGATATGGTAAGTGTAACTAAGGCATTAGTGAATAATTTTATTTTAAGGTTTGGGATACCCAAAGTAATAGCGACAGATCGAGGAGCAGAGTTTGTTTCTTCAGTAATGGAACAGGTATGTAAATTATTAGAAATAGAAAAACTAACATCAACATCTTATCATCATCAATCAATAGGAGCTTTAGAAAATTCACATATAAATTTAGGTTCATTTTTGCGAATACATTGCAATGGACAAAAAGAAACATGGAGCCATTGGTTACCATTTTGGTGTTACAGTTTCAATAATACGGTTCACACAGAAACAAAATACACACCCTTTGAATTAGTATTCGGTAGACCTAGTATAATACCATGTAGAGTAAGTCAACATATAGAACCTTTATATAATCCAGATAGTTATGCATTAGATCTTAAGTATAAGTTACAAGTAGCACACCAAGATGCTCGAAATAATTTACTTTTAAACAAACATAATCGTAAACAAGTGTATGGTAGGAACGTAAATAATGTAACGTATAAAAAGGGAGAATTGTTATTAATTAAAAATGAAGTAGGAAATAAGTTGGACACTTTATGGGAAGGACCATTTGTAGTTTTAGATGATTTAGGAGTTAATGTTAAAATATTAAAAAATAATAATCAATATGTTATTCATAAAAATAGAACAAAACTATTCATAACTTAATATTATATAAACATATAACATCCCTTCAGTGTCTCAACTTCCCTAACGTCAGTTGGAGTTAAATAGAAAGAGTCAACAGGGGTGCGTGTGATTCTAACTGAATTCGCTAGATCAGCTTCATTAATATACGTATCAGGAAAAATTTTGTTTGCATGTCTCTGGCCGACTGTAAAAAAGTGAGTGTTACACTGGTCGATTGAGTTTTGTGAGTTTACTGTACAAGGAATACATAGAAGTTCAGATGATTCCTGGTTTGGTGAGGATAAATTACAAACGTTTTTAATAGTTTTCCATAGTTTTTTGGGGTTTTTCACATTTTCTTTCAATTCAGAAAAAAAATGTATAAGTACCTTATATTTTTTTTTCTTTCTTTTACCCCCGAGGTGAGGTGTAGTATAGGTAGATATAAGTATACACCTAAGTTAGCATATATGCGACCGATCTATTGTTTAAAGAGACAGTAATAAAAGGTCTTCCACCGAGTTAAGACGTTTCAATAACATCCCTTCAGTGTCTCAACTTCCCTAACGTCAGTTGGAGTTAAATAGAAAGAGTCAACAGGGGTGCGTGTGATTCTAACTGAATTTGCTAGATCAGCTTCACTAATATACGTATCAGTTAAAATTTTGTTTGCATGTCTCTGGCCGACTGTAGAAAAGTGAGTGTTACACTGGTCGATTGAGTTTTGTGAGTTTACTGTACAAGGAATACATAGAAGTTCAGATGATTCCTGGTTTGGTGAGGATAAATTACAAACGTTTTTAATAGATTTCCATAGTTTTTTTGGGGTTTTTCACATTTTCTTTCAATTCATTGGCTTGATACTCATTTCTAAGATCGCGAAGTAGCCCTATAAAGAAGTTTCGGTACCGTGTATAGGTAAGATGGAGTACTTCATTTTTGGGGTCCTTTTTAGCTCGCAAATGTTGTTGATCGCGATGTCGCATACATCGCATAAGGCCCGGGGTTATCCATGGCTTTAGGTTAAACTTAGATCGGGTCATTCTTATTACTTTTGTGTGATTATTGATAATATCTGTTATTTTCGTAGTAAAATCATCTGTTGCGTCATTTACATCTTCACTTTTATATAGGTCAGTCCAATCAATAGCCTTTAAATTATTCACAATACCATCATAATCTCTCTTAAGTTTTAGGCGCGTGAGTCTTTCATGTTTTGGTTTGTCAAGATTTACACCTAGCATAACCAAGTAATGGTCCGTGATGTCAGTCTGACAAACAATACCAATTGCAGAATTTGCAGACAATGCAAAACGATTACTGACATACATATATGTGATCGAGACACGCTAAGGTTCTGGTTGCTTCACTAATAGCTGGTAAAAGCCCATACTCTGCCATGAAGCACATTATATATTAGTATAAGTATTACCCGTGCGCGATAAGTTGGGACCTGAGCGCGGTGACGTCATATTGGCGTGTTTGTACCGCCCGCAAAAAAGCGAACATAACAAGCAGCCGCCCGCGGCTTCGTCTTTGTTTTTTTTAACCTAATTTATTATGTTACTCAGGGAGAACGCTGCTTTTTATCTAATCTTTTTTACACTATTTGAATAAAATAAAAATACAATGTTTAAGTTTATACATTTATTTTATCTATTATTTACATTATCTCATCTTCGTCACTACTCAGTGGATTTATGCCTTCTAGAGGTTGTTCTTCGTCCTCAGTCTCACTATAATCACTTGACGAAGAGGTATCCGATAAATTTACAATTAATTGCGATTCATTCGTCTCTTGTAAGAGGTCATCGTCCCAATACTTTTGTCGAAGCCTGTCCACATGGTTGACTTCTTTTTTCCAGTCACTCTCACTTATGCTGGTAATTGCATCTCTCGTTAATTTTTCTTATTTCCCTTTCTGACTGGTACGAGTACGAGACTAAAAACTCTAGTAAAAAATAGTGATGCGAACGGTACAATACGGGCGCCATCGGGGAAGTGCAGGGGAAGCGGTCGGGGAGTCGCATTCCTAGCAGGTCCCAAGTTATCGCGCACGAGTAATAGGTATGTATTATTAACATACATACCTACTTATACATATCTTTGTTAATTTCTTCAATCATTTTACTATTTACATATGACATTGAAGGACAGGTTGTGCTTGGCAACAAAACACGCTAATAGAACCTCACCTTTCTTGGTATCATCAGAGATGTTCCCTTTTTGAATAAAATCTGTGCCTTTGATCATTTAGCCAAGCTTTAAAGTAGTTTTCTTCCATCCAAGCCTGATTGAAGCGCTGTGTTTTTCGAGGCTTTTTAACTGCCATAATTATTATTGTCACTTTTTCTTGCGTAAATTATCACTAGCAGACGTATTATTTAACTGAAAGTAACGACTACCGACTCCGAAACACATGAATGAAACAGACAAACGGCCGTTTTACTCACTATATGAAACAGTGCTGCCTGCACGATGAAATTAAACTCCAAAAACGATACGAGTGGACCTTATAATCGTTGATCCAATGTTCAAGAAAAAAAAATACTAAATTCTTAAATTCCACTAGCCACTAAAACCCATATTTGTCCGCTAATAGGTAAATCAAAACCACCATTATTAATTATCATATACCATTATTATTTAGTGGAAAATCCACTAAGTTGGCAACACTGAAGTAATAAGTACTATGTTAGAACGGGACACAGCGTTCAGTGGTTGCCCTCTCACTCGGCTTCATTTTTATTTTGCGCGCAACAAGATTCTTACGACCTTTGCATATGGTTTTATTTTCTTTATTTTAGCTGCAAGATGCACAGATAGAGCTCATTCCTGTTGTACGTAGTACATAATACTTCCATGAGAAAAATAGACATTATGTTTGCTAACAGCAAGTTATAAGGTTATAACTTCAATAAGGTTTGTTGTTCTGATCTATGAAAGGTTAGGAACTATTAAAAATAGAACTGTCATTGTGGCAAAAGATAAATGGAAAGCTGTTTGACAAAGCTCACCAACTGAAATTTGTTGTTTTAAGTATGTCACAAACGAAGAATTCATACAAATTACCAGAAAAAAAGACTGAAGCACCAAATACTCATAATGACGAAGGTAGATCAGTGCTTCTAATATGCTAGAAATGGCTTGTGTTATAAAAGTCAATTATTATTATGGTGTTCAGAGATTTTCTCTACTCGATTTTCTAAGAATCTGTAATAACTGGGGGCGTCAGGCATTAGTATTATTTATTTTCGTTTAAAAAAATATTTATTCACTACGAAATATCTTACAAAAAACAGACATTATAGTAAAAAATATATTCATTATTATTATCAGCCATTCGTGTCCCACTGCTGGGCAAAAACCTAAAAAAACGTATATAATCGTCAATAACATTCATTATTTATTGACAACCTCAGTGGCACAGTGGGCGAATAGCCGGCTGAGACGCAGGAGGTAGCGTGTTCGATTCCCGCCGCGGAACAAATGTTTGCATGATATTTGTTCCGGGTCTGGATATATTTCTATATATTATAAGTATGTATTCACAAAAAAAAGTATGTAAGTATTCTATCGGTTATCTAGTTCCCATAGTAGGTACAAGCTCTGCTTAGTTTGGGGGTGGATAGCGCTGTGTGAAATGTCCAGTAATACATATTTATTTATTTTGTAGGTGAACTGAACAGTTGTAACGCCACCGAAAACTGCAATTACACTGGTAAGGACTTGTTATTTCCTCAGTATAATAACACTCATACTAATTTGTTGACCTCCTAGGCGCAGTGGGCGAATGGGTGAGACGTAGAAAGTAGCGGGTTCGATTCCCGCTGCGGGACAAATGCATGATCTACAGGTATTTGTTCCGGGTCTGGATGTTTTTCTATATATTATAAGTATATACATATTTACAAAAAAGGTGGGTATATAAGTACAGTGTAAACTATATATAACGACACTCAAGGGACTGAGCATATTTTGACGTTATAGAGAGTTGTCGTTAAATGGAGAGAAGTAAAATCTGTATCAGAAAAAGAAAACGTTTATTTCTGATTTGTCTTGTTAAATAGTACCTACAATAAAAATCTGTTTTAATTTGAACGCTATTGCGTTTTACAGTTTATGTTTACAATTTGAAAGTTTGTGAGCTACTAAGAATATGACAACGTATAGATAAAATCCATCACTTCTACTAACAACAGTCTGCAGCTACACGTGCAAGCAATCCCATTTTGTAAACAAAAGAACGGATTTCTTAGAAAGTTTGGTGTGTATGATGCCGACAGTCGAGTTTATTATGGTCTAGCTAGGATAATAAAACGACAAAAGGATATACACAGCTGCGCAGTTTTTACTAATTTGGCAACTTAAAAAGAACTTTTTACTTATTACAAATTGTTGTCGTTATTGAGAGTGGGTGTAATGCTATACAGAGTGTACCATTGTATGCAAGACAAGCTAAACCAACCAAAGCCGAGTGATTTCGACGCTTTAGAGAGTTTGTCGTTAAAACGAGTGAAGTTATATGGAGTTTACACTGTATTATATCAGTTGTCTGGTTCCCAGAGCACAAGCTCTTAGTTTAGGGCTAGATAGCGCTGTGTCATATGTCCAGCATTTTTTTTATCAATTCAAACCGTTGGGACACAATAGAACACTTGGTTACATCAATAGTAGGTAGGTAGGTACTTAAATAGTTACATACGCTTTTGAGTATCTACCTATGAGCTCATTGCACCATAAGTATGGTAGAACCATAGGTTAGTGCTAGAAATAGACAAGCATTTCATAATAGACATATAAAACACTGATTAATAAGTACTAGCTGCTGTAGAGGGGCATTTTCAAATAATTTGTTATATACCTACCTAATTTAAATTCTAAATTGCTATGTAGATTAGATTAGATAAGTCTTTACTGCACACCAAGAAAACAATAGGCAGGTACAGCTAAAAAGAACACCGTAAAACTATGTGATACAATTGGCGGTCTTATCGCTGAATAGCGATCTCTACCAGACACCCTTTGGATGGAATGGACTATGTGGACATTATGTATGTACAACGCGGTCACATTAACTCGACGCATCGCTGGAATGCGGGTCCCCGCCCGCTTCCCCCCGCATTCCCTTTTCTCGCCCGGCAAGTGTCAGTACGGTCAGCATCTTTGTTACCGATACAGGCGTCGATAATTTGGCTAATTTTCTTGCTAAATTTTGCTGGTTTTCTGTTTTTGTTATATAGTTTTAGTTTTGATTATTGTTTTGTTACTGTTGATTGTTTTGTGTTACTGTTGATTGTTTTTTGTTACTGTTGATTGTTGAATATTAACTGTTGAACTGTGTTCAAAGTATATTACCTTTCAAAATAAATAAATATTTTTTATTAATTTAACAAACTTAATTTTTAAGCAATTTTTACTCGATCTTAATAAACAGGTAGAAACTTATCTTTTATAGATGATGGTTCGGAACCTTTCGTGCGGGAGTCCGACTCGCACTTGGCCGATTTTTTTTCCACACCGTACTTGAGCGCCAAAATGACGTCACATGGTCAAGCATCTAGTTAATGTGACCGCGTTGTATGTCAATTGGTAACAATTATAAACATCGAGTTGAATCAGTCATTCACTAGGAGAATCTAGCTGGGTTGGGCTGCCTTTGGAAAACTAGAAGATTTCTTTAAATCTAATATACCGCAATGCTTATAGACCAAGGTATTTAACCAATGTGTGCTGCCCATACTGACTTACGGATCCAAAACTTGGCCCCTCACATCGAAGCATATATACCTACACCATCAGAGTTGCTCAAAGAGCAATGGAACGGGCCATGCTAGGAATCCACCTCGTCGATCGTATCAAACGTCTAGATTTGACGTCGAACTAAAGTCGAAGATAAGTAGGTAATGTATAGGTAGAGATGGGTAACCACCCGGGTTATAATACATGAGTGGGTTAAAACCCAATTATTACCCAAGTCATTCCACCCACTGGGTTGTTTGAGCGGGTGAAAATGAAATAAGTAGTAATTATTAACAATGACGTCTAATAAAGTACATACTTAGGTACCTATAAACTTCTTTAGCTCCATCTATATGTATGTATATTTATATACAGAGTATTTTTTTTAACTGGGACAGTACGGCAGCACCCATAACCAGAGGAGATACAGGTGCAGTTTCTTTTAAAACATCAGTTCGTTTTCGAAGAAAAACATTTTGGCATTAATTTTTTTTTGGTCAAGCGTGAGTAGCGCTTTAAAATGAATCAAGTTGGTAATTTTTTTTGATGCCGATCGATGCAGTTCTATGTAAGGATCATTTTATTGTATAGGATGAAAAAAATCTGAGTAGCGAAAGTTAGTCAAATTTGATAAAATGTATATTCATACAACAGGACAAAGCAAAATTCCTCCAACAAACATTTTATTAGATTCTAATTGCACAATAAAGAAGTATTAATACTGTAGCGATTAAGAAGTTTAGGAACTCCATGCTCTCATGAGCAATTCAAAAACATTTCGTATTTCAGAACAATTTTGAATTTCGAACATTGTTCTTGCATCTGTCGGACTTTTTTATCAGTCATTACATCATCTTATTTGTCCTATCATGGCATTGTCAAATACGCAAAAAGTAGACTTAATTGAAGCATACTTCCTCACATACAACAGATGGCAGGCAGCAGCAGAAGTTAACTTATATCTTCTGCTGCTGCCTGCCATCTGTTGTTGAATTGCTGAACTTTTTCGTAAATCGAAGCTGATATGTTCAAAATAGAAACGTCGTAAATACATTTTTTATCTATAGCAAAATTAACTCCATTATACAAGCATGAAGGAGTGTTTTTTTGCAGTTTGTATAACTTAGGCTAATTTGGTATAGGACATATGCGTTCTGGAATATTCTCCGCTACTCAGTTAGTGATGTAGTCTAATGCGAAAGCAGTTTTATCGATCTCTGCCATTTATATTAAAATTCTCACAAAACATAAAAAAAGTTCATCAAATGGTTTTACCCCTTACCAAAATGAAGGGTTGTTAAAATTATAATTTATGAGTCTATGTTTGTGTCATCGGGTAACCTCAAAAAGTAACAACTTTTGTATGGTGTTATTTGTCAGATAGCTATGTGGAACTTTATCAGGAACCTGTGAAATGGGCCCTAAGTGTTAAAAACGACGGATAAAACTTACGTCTTTTAGTTTTCAACTGGTAATAACGACATATATTTATTCATGCGCATTATTATTTACATCATGATCTTCGCAAAAAATAGTTCCATTTTTGTAGGTAAATAATAATGATCTCAGTAAGTTTTAGTCAAATATTGATCTAGATTATCCTTAGATTATACATAACAGCACCCTTTTGTATCCTATAATATTTTAATCAAACCCAAAATCGGGTCCAATCGATAATGACAATATTTTGTGTCACCGCACTGGCTGAGTAGTGGTATAAATAATGTTTTAATGAAATGTCATGTCTATTCTGTTTCCCTATTTATTTATTTGCCAATGGCAAATGCACAAAACCGTGCGACGCCAAGAAAGAAAAATAAAAAGGAAATGTAACCTTATTTTGAGGAGCATACAGTAAGTACATAAGTTATTTTCTGCTGCTGTCTGCCATCTGTTGTGGAATTGCTGAACTTTTTCGTAAATCGAAGATGGTAGATTCAAAATACGAAACGTCGTAAATACTTTTTTATCTATAGCAATTCGCCAAGTCAAGCGTGCGTAAAGAAGTTTTATTTAGTAATAAATCGATCTAAATTTAATTCGGACTTTTATTAATTTACCAGCTTTAAGTCTATTAGAACGATACTTTTAATTTAATATTTTAATTACGTACCTAGTAGGTACCTGCCAAAGTGGGCACCTACCTTATTTTAACTTTGGCATTAAAATAGCCAAACACCCATTTTCACCCAGCAAAATGGGTGAAAATGGGTTAAAATCGGGTTAAAACCCAAATCACCCGGTTATAACCCAAATGGGTAGAATGGGTTTTTACCCATTACCCATCTCTGTGTATAGGTACGAATCGCGAGGCTTAAGTGGAGATGGGCAGAACACTTGGCTAGGCGGAATGACAACAGGTGGACCAAGGCATATAGTGGTGGCCAAGAGATGGTCGTCGACCGCAGGGCAGACCACCGGCCCGATGGTCTGACGATCTCTACAGGGGGCACCGGAGAGACAATCGCCCATACAACACGTACTCAGTGTTCGCCGGCGCAACCCGAGCGCAACTTCAATTCGGCCGCGTCAAAAACTTCGGCCTGAATATCGCTATCCCTGTTTAGTGACGAAGTTTAGCTACGCAGAGCGACAGTGATAGCAATAGAACGATTCTAAATTTGATTAGGTTTTGACTGTGTTCAAAAATGATGACTGAAAACTTGTTGTATTTTTCTCATTGTGTTGTTATTCTGTAACTAGACGATATAATCTATGTTCCCATGACTAGGATACGTAAGATGTTGTTGTTTTTAATACGAAACAATTAGGTTGAAAACAGGTCTTTTATGACGTAAAAACATGAAGAATGCGATACGCTTCTATTTCATTTTAGGTAAGTATTTTGATCTAATATATGGTTGGGAACCTAGATAAATACTATTCAAATTAAAATAATACCTTATTAAGGCAGAAATATGTGTGGGAGTTTTGCGACGTCCCAAGTTGAAGAATTGAAACGACTGTGTAAATGTTAACCATACTATAGGTATATTACCAATGTTTAAACTAGGTAAGTACATGAGGGAACCAGCGCTAGGGAAGATATATTAAGGATACCTAATGTGAAACACAATCTTTTTCCCAACGTCCCAACACGCGTCAACTGACAGTGGTAGATCTACCATCTTACCTAGGGATGCCCCTGCGCACTAGTGATGTAGATATATAGAACGCCACATATGCTCCAATTAGAAATAATCTTGGTAGTACGTATTGTATGGGCGATTCTCCTCCGGTCTCCCCTTAACGGAAGTTGGTCAACAATGGTTGAGACTTGCTCAAGACCGATTGGACTGGCGACATAGAGAGGCCTATACACAACAGTGGGTGCTGCTGGATAGATAGATAGTCATTCATTACATTTTGAGAAATGTCTAGTATTATGAACTTTAGATGAATAAATTAAATGTCACCACTACACTATCTTAACCGTAGCTATAGGTACCTAATAATATGATTCATTTTCTAGTAACTGTCTCAAAGAAACCGTCAACAACCGAAGAAAAAAAAATCTCATTCTCAGGCCAAAAATCGTTCATAAGCATTCATTCAACCGACCAGCTTTGCCAAGTGACTGACCCAAGCAGCAACTCGAAACTCGACGAGTGCAACCTTGAAGTGTTGAGTCTAAACGAGGTCTTCCCTTCGACCTCGGAAGAAAGTATTTCGGAGGATGAATCCCCAGTTCAAAAAAAGCTAAAAAATTCTAGCCAGAAATGTCTAAATAAAGTAGAATTGGCGGGGAAGTCAACGTACGCACCGATGAACAGTCAGTCGGCTACAGGCTCGAGGCAGAAGGAATCTGTCGATGGACAATCTTCGGTGTACTCCGATTTCGACATACCGAAAAACACGTTGTATGTCGTTGGCAGCAATCCGGGCGAACCGAAGAGGTCCTTTCAGGATCCACCCAAGAAAATTTCTAAAACGGTAGGTAATTTTTTTTATTACCATCGTGACGCATATTCTGCTGAGACACAGTAGGTTTGAATCCCGCCACTGAACAAATGTTTGCATGATCTACACTTTATTTCGGGTCTGGGTATCTCTCTGTATAATTACATGGATTTTACAAAAAAAAATATCCTACGAAACCGTAGGTAACCGACATTCATCTTTATACGATACTAGCTGACCAAACCGCAGCTTCACACGCGTAGTTTTTCAATAAAAACATTACCCTCCTTCTGCGCAGTGGGGTAAAAAGTAGCCTATGTTACTCAGGGTGCAAGTAGCTTTCCAATGGTGAAATAATTTTTTAAATCGGTCCAGTAATTTTTGAGTTTATTCATTACAAACATACACACAAAAATACAAATCTTTCTTCTTTATAATATTAGTATAGATTAGATATTGAGGAATTTTATCAGCTATCTGGATCCCATAAATGATGCTAGACATTTCACACAGGGCTATATAGCCCCATACTAAGCAAAGCTTGTACTCTGGGAACCAGATAGGTGATGGAATTAAGTATTCTGTCATCTATCTGGTACTTATGTTTTTGTAAATACATAATTAAGAAATTAAGTTAAATTAAATTAAGTTTCTGCAGAATAACAGCGCCAAGCTGTCGATCGGTGGCGAGGCATAATGCTGAGCTGGAACCCATTTGCTGCAGTATGCACATACACACCTACTTGCCTCTTTTTAATTTTTCCCTGACTACATTGTTAATTTATTATTTCATTCTATTGTTTCTATGTTTGTTGTATTTTCTGTGTTCTCTTGTGCTTTCTCTTTGATGTTATACCTTTTGATTGTATTGTGTGAATTTGTGTGTGTTATGGTAGCAAATAAATGTCTGTCTATGTCTATGTCTAATTATAATATATAGAAAAATATATTCCCGGCGGCCCTGCTAATCCTGGCTACGGTAGCAGTCATGGTAACGGCGGGGCCAGGGGTGCTAAGAATCCCCGGGAGACGATCGGCTACCAAACCCTACGACGATCACTGGCCCTGGTAACACACAACATCCGCACTTTGAGGACAGACGAAAAGCTTGTTGAGCTGGAAGAAGAAATTAGTAGATTACACTGGGACATTTTGGGGTTATCAGAAGTCCGTAGAGAGGGCGAGGACACGATATCCCTTAAGTTTGGTAACCTACTATACTACCGGGAGGGCGACCAACAGTCCCAAGGTGGTGTTGGGTTAGAGATTAGATAATACTTTATTGCACACCACGAATCAAATACATATAAAAAACAACTTGGGTTTCTCGTTCACAAATCACTCATCAACAACATTATCACCATCGACAGTGTGTCGAGCAGGGTCGCGTACCTGACACTCAGAATATCTAAGTGATATTCGCTGAAGATCGTTCAGGTATATGCGCCGACCTCTTCACACCCAGATGAAGAAGTAGAGTCTATGTATGAGGACGTCAGTTGAGCCATACATAAGAACAAAACTCACTTTATTGTTGTTATGGGGGACTTCAATGCAATGCTAGACATGAGAAGCGATGATGAGTTGAGAGTGGGGCAATTTGGATATGGGCAACGGAACCCCAGTGGACAGAGGCTGGCCGATTTTCTGGAGAAAGAAGGACTCTTTATGATGAATTCTTTTTTCCAGAAGCCGCCTCACAGGAAATGGACCTGGATGAGTCCCAACGGTTCCACGAGAAATGAGATTGATTTCATCTTGACCAACAAGAAACGGATATTCAATGATGTCTCTGTGATTCACAGGGTGAAAACCGGCAGTGATCACCGAATTGTTAGAGCCACATTGAATATGAACGTTAAACTTGAAAGGTCCCATTTGATGAAGTCTACACTCCGACCCACTCGCGCACATATCCAAAACCTCGAGAGCTTTCAACTCGAACTTGCAAATTGCTTTGACTGTCTAGAAGTAGATGCATCAGTGGACGAGATCAATAACAGGTTCGTAGAAACCGTCCATACGGTGGGGTCCCAGTTCTTTAAGACCCCTCGTACCAATAGACCTCAGAAACTCTCTGATGACACCCTTAACCTCATGGCTGAACGACGTTCTTTGCGACTGCAATCTCCCGATGCTCAGTCACATAGGCAGCTCATTAGAAAGATTTGGAAATCCTTGCGGCACGATATTCGTACCTTTAATACATCTCGTATTAAAGATACGATAGAGCGGAATAAAGGCTCCGAAGTGTTCGCGAGAGATAATTCTATTGGGCAGAGCCGCCTGACGAAGCTGAAGAGGGAAGATGGCAGCATAACGTCAAGTAAAGCGGAAGTGTTAAGGGAAGTCGAAAGGTTCTATGGACGGCTCTACGATTCGGTCACTAAACCTATTTGCAGTGCGGCCAACGACCCAAGAGCCAAACTGACCCGACATTATACCGAAGATATTCCGGACATCAGCCTGTATGAGATCAGGATGGCCTTGAAGCAGCTTAAGAACGACAAGGCGACAGGTGAGGACGGAATCACTTCAGAGCTTCTGAAAGCGGGTGGATCACCGGTACTTAAAGTCCTTCAGAAGCTCTTTAATTCCGCCTTGCTTGAAGGTACGACGCCAAAAGCATGGAACGAGGGCGTGGTGGTTTTGTTCTTCAAGAAAGGTGACAACACCTTGCTTAAGAATTACAGACCCATCTCGCTTTTGAGCCATGTTTATAAGATGTTTTCGAGGGTCATCGCGAACCGTCTCGAACGCAGGTTTGATGACTTCCAGCCTCCTGAACAAGCGGGGTTCCGTAAAGGCCATAGACCACATACATACGCTGAGGCAAGTCATACAGAAGACCGAAGAGTATAACTTGCCGCTATGTCTAGCGTTTGTAGACTATGAGAAAGCCTTCGATTCGATCGAAACATGGGCAGTGCTTGAGTCTCTCCAACGATGCCGTATTGACTATCGGTACATCGAAGTGTTGAAGTGTTTGTATAAAAACGCCACTATGTCAGTCCGAGTACATGATCAGAGCACGAAGGCGATTCCCTTAAAAAGAGGCGTAAGACAGGGAGATGTAATCTCTCCGAAACTGTTTACGACCGCATTGGAAGATGCCTTCAAGCTTCTGGAATGGAAAAGACTGGGCATCAATATTAACGGCGAATACATCACTAACCTTCGGTTTGCCGACGATATTGTGGTCATGGCAAAGTCGATGGAAGAGCTCAGCACGATGCTCGAAGGCCTCTATCGAGTCTCCCAACAGGTAGGGCTTAAAATGAACATGGACAAGACGAAAATTATGTCGAATGTTCATGTCGTGCCTGCCCCAGTTATGGTTGAGAACTCGGTTCTTGAAGTTGTCGACGCGTATGTATACCTAAGACAAACAGTCCAATTAGGTAGGTCCAACTTCGAGAAAGAGATCAATCGTCGAATCCAACTCGGATGGGCAGCGTTTGGGAAACTTCGCAACGTCTTTTCGTCCAACATACCTCAGTGCCTTAAGACGAAAGTCTTCAATCAGTATGTGTTACCAGTGATGACATATGGAACCAAGACGTGGTCCTTCACTATTGGCCTTATGAATAAGCTCAGAGTCGATCAACGAGCTGTGGAGAAGGCTATGCTCGGGGTTTCTCTAAGGAATCGAATCAGAAATGAGGAGATACGTAGGAGAACTCAAGTCACCGACATAGCCCGACGGATTAGCACGTTGAAGTGGCAATGGGCAGGCCATATAGCGTGCAGAACAGATGCCCGTTGGGGCCGGAAGGTTCTCGAGTGGAGGCCACGGACCGGCAAGCGCAGCGTAGGACGTCCGCCTACAAGATGGGCAGATGACTTGGTAAGAACCGCAGGTCGGCGTTGGATGCAAGCCGCTTCCAACCGCAGTTCCTGGAGATCAATGAGGGAGGCCTTTGTCCAGCAGTGGACGTCCTACGGCTGATATGATGATGATGATGAATATATAGAAAAATACCCAAACTCTAAACAAATGTCTGTAGACCATGCACATTTGTCCCTCAGCGGGAATCGAATCCGCAACCTCCTGCATCTCAGCCGGCTATTCGCCCACTGTACAACATCTATGCGTATTATTCTTCTATATCTTCTTTGCAGATGAAAAAGTTCCTCCGAAATATAGACAAGCACAAAAATGAGCAAAGCAGTAAGATGAACGAGAAAGCTATTAGCAAACTGACGACCATGCGCGGGATACTCAAAGACGGGCGCTGCGGTCCAGAGTGCACTGGAGACTCTGTGCAGGACGATGAATACAATCGTGAGTTATTAGATATTCAAATAGATATCTAGCATAAATATTTGTATCAGGTGATCGCCTATGTAGGTACAGATAAGTTAAATTTGTGCAATAAATAATTTTCAATCAACCTAAACATACGAAGAAATAAGAAAGACGGAGATAAGAAGCCGGCTTACCCCGAGCGCAACTTCAATTCGGCCGCGTCAAAAACTTCGGCCTGAATATCGCTATCCCTGTTTAGTGACGAAGTTTAGCCACGCAGAGCGACAGTGATAGCAATTGACCGATTCTAAATTTGATTAGATTTTGACCGTGTTCCGTAATACCAAAAATGATGACAGAAAACTTGTTGTATTTTTCTCATTCTGTTGTTATTCTGTAACTAGATGATATAATCTATGTTCTATGACTAGGATACGTAAGATGTTATTGTTTTTAAAACGAAACAATTAGGTTGAAAACAGGTATTTTATGACGTAAAAACATGCAGAATGCGATACGCTTCTATTTCATTTTAGGTAAGTATTTTGATCTAACATATGGTTGGGAACCTAGATAAATACTATTCAAATTTAAATAATATACCTTCATCATTATCATCATCATATCAGCCGTAGGACGTCCACTGCTGGACAAAGGCCTCCCTCATTGATCTCCAGGAACTGCGGTTGGAAGCGGCCTGCATCCAACGCCGACCTGCGGTTCTTACCAAGTCGTCTGCCCATCTTGTAGGTGGACGTCCTACGCTGCGCTTGTCGGTCCGTGGCCTCCACTCGAGAACCTTCCGGCCCCATCGGCCATCTGTTCTGCGCGCTATATGGCCTGCCCATTGCCACTTCAACGTGCTAACCCGTCGGGCTATGTCGGTGACTTGAGTTCTCCTACGTATCTCCTCATTTCTGATTCGATCCCGTAGAAAAACCCCGAGCATAGCCCTCTCCATAGCTCGTTGAGCGACTCTGAGCTTATTCATAAGGCCAATAGTGAAGGACCACGCCTCGGTTCCATATGTCATCACTGGTAACACACACTGATTGAAGACTTTCGTCTTAAGGCACTGAGGTATGTTGGACGAAAAGACGTTGCGAAGTTTCCCAAACGCTGCCCATCCGAGTTAGATTCGACGATTGACCTCTTTCTCTAAGTTGGACCTACCTAATTGGACTGTTTGTCCTAGGTATACATACGCGTCGACAACTTCGAGAGCCAAGTTCTCAACCATAACTGGGGCAGGCACGACATGGACATTCGACATAATTTTCGTCTTGTCCATGTTCATTTTAAACCCTAACCCGTTGGGAGACTCGATTGAGGCCTTCGAGCATCGTGCTGAGCTCTTCCATCGACTTTGCCATGACCACAATATCGTCGGCAAACCGAAGGTGAGTGATGTATTCGCCGTTAATATTGATGCCCAGCTCTTTCCATTCCAGAAGTTTGAAGGCATCTTCCAAAGCGGTCGTAAACAGTTTCGGAGAGATGACATCTCCCTGTCTTACGCCTCTTTTTAAGAGAATCGCCTACGAGCTCTGTTCTTGTACCTACTCGGACTGACATAGTGGCGTTTTTATACAAACACTTCAACACTTCGATGTACCGATAGTCAATACGGCATCGTTGGAGAGACTCAAGCACTGCCCATGTTTCGATCGAATCGTAGGCTTTCTTATAGTCCACAAACGCGAGACATAGCGGCAAGTTATACTCTTCGGTCTTCTGTATGACTTGCCGCAGCGTATGTATGTGGTCTATGGTACTGTAGCCTTTACGGAACCCGGCTTGTTCGGGAGGCTGGAAGTCATCAAACCTGCGTTCGAGACGGTTAGCGATGACCCTTGAAAACAGCTTATAAACGTGGCTCAAAACCGAGATGGGTCTGTAATACTTAAACAAGGTGTTGTCACCTTTCTTGAAGAACAGAACCACCATGGCCTCGTTCCATGCTTTTGGCGTCGTACCTTCAAGCAAGGCGGAATTAAAGAGCTTCTGAAGGACTTTAAGTACCGGTGATCCACCCGCTTTCAGAAGCTCTGAAGTGATTCCGTCCTCACCTGGCGCCTTGTCGTTCTTAAGCTGCTTCAAGGCCATCCTGATCTCATACAGGCTGATGTCTGGAATATCTTCGGTATAATGTCGGGTAAGTTTGGCTCTTGGGTCGTTGGCCGCACTGCAAACAGGTTTAGTGATCGAATCGTAGAGCCGTCCTTTCGACTTCCCTTAACACTTCCGCTTTACTTGACGTTATGCTGCCATCTTTCCTCTTCAGCTTTGTCATGCGGCTCTGCCCAATAGAATTATCTCTCGCGAACACTTCGGAGTATATATTCCGCTCTATCGTATCTTTAATACGAGATGTATTAAAGGTATGAATATCGTGCCGCAAGGATTTCCAAATTTTTCTATTGAGCTGCCTATGTGACTGAGCTTCATCGGGAGACTGCAGTCGCAAAGAACGTCGTTCAGCCATGAGGTTATTATTATGGCCATGATAGTTATGAGGTGTCATCATAGAGTTTCTGAGGTCTATTGGTAGGGGGGGTCTTAAAGAACTGAGAACTCACCGTATGGACAGTTTCTACGAACCTGTTATTGATCTCGTCCACTGATGCATCTACTTCTAGACAGTCAAAGCGATTTGCAAGTTTGAGTTGAAAGCTTTCGAGGTTTTGGATATGTGCGCGGGTGTCATCATAGAGTTTCTGAGGTCTATTGGTACGGTGGGTCTTAAAGAACTGGGAACCCACCGTATGGACGGTTTCTATGAACCTGTTATTGATCTCGTCCACTGATGCATCTACTTCTAGACAGTCAAAGCGATTTGCAAGTTCGAGTTGAAAGCTCTCGAGGTTTTGGATATGTGCGCGAGTGGTTCGGAGCGTAGACTTCATCAAACGGGACCTTTCAAGTTTAAGGTTCATATTCAATGTGGCTCTAACAATTCGGTGATCACTGCCGGTTTTCACCCTGTGAATCACAGAGACATCATTGAATATCCGTTTTTTGTTGGTCAAGATGAAATCAATCTCATTTCTCGTGGAACCGTTGGGACTCATCCAGGTCCATTTCCTGTGAGGCGGCTTCTGGAAAAAAGAATTCATCATAAAGAGTCCTTCTTTCTCCAGAAAATCAGGCAGCCTCTGTCCCCTGGGGTTCCGTTGCCTATATCCAAATTGACCCACTCTCAACTCATCATCGCTTCTCATGCCTAGCTTTGCATTGAAGTCCCCCATAACAACAATAAAGTGAGTTTTGTTCGTATGTATGGCTCTGCTGATGTCCTCATACATATAGACTATATACTATATAGACATATAGACTCTACTTCTTCATCTGAGTGTGAAGAGGTAGGCGCATATACCTGAACGACCTTCAGCGAATATCGCTTAGATATTCTGAGTGTCAGGTACGCGACCCTGCTCGACACACTGTCTATGGTGATAATGTTGTTGATGAGTGACTTGTGAACGAGAAACCCAACACCACCTTGGGACTGTTGGTCGCCCTCCCGGTAGTATAGTAGGTTACCAGACTTGAGGGATATCGTGTCCTCGCCCTCTCTACGGACTTCTGATAACCCCAAAATGTCCCAGTGTAATCTACTAATTTCTTCTTCCAGCTCAACAATCTTTTCGTCTGTCCTCAAAGTGCGGATGTTGTGTGTTACCAGGGCCAGTGATCGTCGTAGGGTTTGGTAGCCGATCGTCTCCCGGGGATTCTTAGCACCCCTGGCCCCGCCGTTACCGTGACTGCTACCGTAGCCAGGATTAGCGGGTCCGCCGGGGACTCGGGGCCTGGTTTTATGTTGCACTATATCCATAAGGGGGTTGTTGCCATACTCGCCATGCTTGGCAGGCGGGTTGGCGAGCGCAGTATAGGTATTGAAAACACGAAAAGATGCTGCTGCCCATCTTTCGGAGGTACCCCTTAGCAGATTCCTACTGCATCCACGGGCAAGAGCGGAGGGGCAACATTCATCTGCCGGCGCCCCACGGCAAATACCTTATTAAGGTAGAAATATGCTCCAATTGGAAATGATCTTGGTAGTACGTCTTGTATTGGCGATTCCCCTGCGGTCTCCCCGGAATTATGTATTTATTACTAGCGACCCGCCCCGGCTTCGAACGGGTGCAATGCTTATACTATATATATACTACAGAATGTTTTTATATACAACGTTCACAGTTTTTTTGTCATTTGACAATATAGACATGTTTTCTTTAGAGGTTATCTACTCTTGAAAGAGTATTATGAGTATTTATGACATCACATTAAAAACCTCTAAAATTATCAGTGTTTCACTACTAAGTATAATTATGCACGTAAACCCTCCTCTTGAATCACTCTATCTAATAAAAAAACTGCATCTAAATCCGTTGCATAGTTTTAAAGATCTAAGCATACATAGGGATAGACAGCGGGAAGCGGCTTTGTTATACTATGTAGTGATATATGGCGGGTTCCTACATCCGTCAGTAACCAGCTACGACTCGTTTCTCCTTGAAAACCTGTCAAAAGTTTGACACTAGTTTGACACTTTTTCAAGGAGATACGAGGCGTAGTTGGTTACCGACGGCTATAGGAACCCGCCATTAGTCGGTAAGCCTTTTTATATGACTTCTAAATAGTAGATTTTTTGTTAGCGCCTACCTTTTTACTGGATGGACCAAATTTGATAATTCTTTTTTTAATACATGGCTTTCAACTCTAGAGTGGTCCCATTAAAGTTTTATATTGGTAAAATAATTTGGAAGATGCCTACTTTCCATTGAGGTAAAGGGATAAAAATAAATGTTGCTTGCACCCAGTGTGTGTGATAGCTTTTTAAAAATGTAGTAGGTAGGTAGGTACCTACCTACTACATTCACTTAGAGGTTTCACATTTTAGAGTTCCGTTTCCTCTTTTTGGGGTTCTCAATTCGACTGTTTATTTTAATGTTTGTTACCTCAGAACTCCGTCATTTATCAACCGATTTGGTTGTTGGTGTTGGTTGAAAAAATACTTTTTTATTAGAACGGATGGTCCCATAAAAATTTACAAAAGAATAAAAAAATATTTGCAACAACACAGTAAATACACACAAAAGATAAAGGTAACTAAACAATCTAATGTCATAAGTTGCAAAAAGGACTACAGCATGATGCGGTAGCCGTATTACCTAAGACAAATTGGTGTCGTGTCCCTATCGCTAGTCAGGCCATCCCTTTCACACGTGAAGTTCGTACTGCACGTGTGAAAGGAATGACCTGACTAGCGATAAGGACGCGACAGCACTTTGGTACGGGTTGTATTGTAATACGAATATATATAACAACCCACGCTGGTCTTCCGTTAGGACCGAATCGGATTTGCGGACTTTAATATACTATTTTAATAATAATCATTTCATCAAAATCGATTCAATAGTTTGGTTAAGTCTGTTAAATTGTTACCTACTTTTTGTTTTTTGTTATCCTTGTAGCGGAAGAGCTCACCCTCCCCTTCCCAATGGACTTGAGTCACCACACGAACTGCACCAAGCAGAGCCCCGACAAGAGCGTCAGCTTCAACTCGCAGGTCGTCATCGTCCACTTCACTGGCGACCTCTGCATAGGGCAGAGCGTCGAGACGCTTAGCAAGGAGAAGGATCAGCAGGCAAGGAACTCGGAGCTAAGGAAAACCTTCCTCAGTAAATACAACGAGTTTTGGCACACACAGAAATAGATAATCGCTCATGTTGACTGGACTTTTTGATTTTTGCGACCACTGTACATAATTAGGTATAATAAACGGGTATTTATCGCGTATTTCCTGCGGTTACTATAGATGTGCGCGAATTGATCGTTCATCTCAGTGCGTAGACACGGTTAGTGAAGTGTCGCAAATAAGTCATCTACATATGTAGTATCAAAGTCGGCAATATCCACACTAGTAGATTTTGTAGAAAATGCCAAATTAGTATACACGGTGTCCTTTAAATCGCTGTTTTCCCAGAAAAAACGTTGTTTAGACCAGTGTTCCGCAAAGTGTGTGCCGCAGCAAACTGGTGTAGGTTTCTATACTAATATAAAGAGGAACGATATGTATTTTTGTGTGTATGTTTGTAATGAATAAACTCAAAAACTACTGTTCCGATTTCAAAGATTCTTTCACCATTGGAAAGCTACATTCACTCTGAGTTACATAGGTTATATTTATTGCTAGAAAAGATTAGGGATCTTTACTAAGACTTAAGTAACGTAACCCAAGGTGTAAAAAAGAGGCCTAAAACGTCTTTCGTCGCATGCGCTGCGGAAACTATTGATGATAGAACAAAAGTATGTTCTACAATAATAAAGAACATATCAATATCTACTAAAAACTTCGTAATATTATAAAGAGGAAAGATTTGTTTGTTTGTTCGTTTGTATTGAATGGGCTCCGAAACTACTGAACCGATTTAAAAAAATATTTCACTGTTACTTTTTACACACACAGGCTACTTTTTACCTACCTGCGGAGAAGGAGGGTAATGTTTTTATTAAAAAAACTACGCGTGCGGAGCTGCGGATTGGTCAGCTAGTGCTCAATAAAACAAGCTCATGTTTCGCATTAAATACAACTTACGCTTTAAAATTAAGTGTAAGCTTCTAAATTGATTAAAACATAAGAATAAACTGTAATTATATGATTAAAATTTGATTTTTTATTTATGGTGTAGGTACCTCTGAAATTGCCCGATTTCGTAGGTGTACCTTGAACACAAAAAGTATGCGAAACACTGGTTTAGAACATGGTCTACAAAGAGTTTATAACCTCAAATTAAAAAAAAATCGGTCTTTGAAATACATAAAAAGTTGCGAACTTACAATGTCTATTTTAACGTTACGCCCTACAACATGCCGCCGTATCGTCACAAAAATAATAATAGCAGGTAGGTACGCTACGGCTAGCGTGCCAATGAACTATGTCAGGGCTAGTTTTTGAACAAAGTTATTTGAGGTTTAGATTTTTTTTTTAATTTTCTTGTTTGATGCTATAGACTGTTAGTAAACCATGGTCTGAAAAACGTTTGTTCTGGTAAACCAGTGATTTAAAGGACACCGTGTATTAGGAGAAATATAATATTTTACTGGACTATCTATCTACTTGGAGGCTAATTAAAGAATATTCTTAATCAATTGCAATATTTTCCTTAAATATTTATCATCAAATAGACTAGAAATTTACGTAAAACCGTTGGAGGTTGCCGGATTTGCCAGAGATCATGTGAATATTGCCGGATTTGACAAAGACCATGTGGACATTGCCGGATTTGCCAGAGACCATGTAGATATTGCCGGATTTGCCAGAGACCATGTGGATATTGCCAGATTTACCAGAGACCATGTGGATATTGTCAGATTTACCAGAGACCATGTGGATATTGCCGGATTTGCCAGAGAGCATGTGTATATTGCCGGATTTGCCAGAGACCATGTGGATATTGCCGGATTTGCCAGAGACCATGTGGATATTGCCGGATTTGATTTAGATGAGCGTGGAGAAAGCCATGTTTGATAAAATTGTCCGGCATGTTTTTCATCACATACCAATTAGATGCAGGTTCTCTACTGGTTCCATAATAAATTTTGCGCTATGATTGGTCGATAAGGATGTTGCCAGATTTGATTTAAATGGCAAGACAAACTTCATATTTAATTTTTTACGGGATATGGCCATATCTGATGTCCAATGAATTAATAAAATGTCAATTATGGTTTAAAATTAAACCATAATTGACATTTTATTAACTTACCAAGAGTGGATATTGCCGCCTTTGACATTTAGATGACTCAAATAGTCGGAATCCGCGATAAATACCGGTTTAATATTAGTAATTATGCACTTTATGGGTCCTGAACGTACTGTTCGTCATAAAGGCTAGTTTATAAAGCTATGCTTATTGGCATACGATATAATAGAGTGATTTTAAATACCGGTTATAGCGCTTTTCACATAATCAAATGTGTAATAATCATTGCAATAGCCTATCTATTCTATTTAATTAAAATATACATATATACAGGTTGTTTGGTAATATACTGACGATATTCAAAGTGACGGTTTCTCAAAACATAAAAAAAGACTTCTCGAAAAAAACTACTAGTTAAATTATCAAATTTTTAAGAAAATCGACTAAGTTTAGGTGATTAATTCGATATAAAACTTACTGCCTACTCTTGCAATCGACATCCAAAATGAAAGGCCGATTTGATATATCTTTCGGAAATGGCTGCGGGTTTTGGGTTAGAAAGGGACAGCAAGAGATAGGTATCTCGAGACGTCACCAATACAGTATCTGTGGTTAGATGGCAAGCATTATGCAATAGCACAACATAAGTTTATTATAGTGTTTGTTTTTACATGCCAAAATAAATTTATTATGCTCATCAAAATAACCCCTTTCATTTTTGTGCGTATATTACCAAACACCCTATAAGTATATAATATATGTATGATGATTATTATCATGCTATTATCCATAGGGTAAAAATCTGTACAATATTTTTTTTTGTAACTATTTATTTTGTATATTGTTTGAATTATAGAGTACTTTGTAATTTATTATAAATCTTATTACATGGCTGGTGTCATAAAGGAACTAAATTGTAATAAAAATAGTTTGAACCTCGAAATGCTTCTAACTTCATAACTAGATGGCGTTACTAGTAAGGGTTGGACCCATATGGTAAAAAGCTATCGACTTGAAATTAATTTTAAGTACTTAGACATAACTAGTGGTTCGCCCCGAACTGAGATCTCGCGAGTCTCCCAAAACACACAAAAAAATATATTCTTATGTCGACTGTCGTAACGATGCCTCAACTTGTTAGTGGCTAAGTCAAATCATACAAATATGTAAAATTTAAACATGTTAGTCGCTACATACGTTTAGGGATCGTTGTGCAAGCCGGCCTTTATCTTAGTCTATCGGTATTTAATCTTTGACTACTAAGATAGTGCCACGAAATGTACAACCAACTGACTTGACCTACAGTTTCATTTAAATTACAGGTAACGGGAGTTCATGTATATGGTTACCTTTAATTGGGTAGAAATTGCAGTTATTCTGGATTCCAGACTTTTCCCTATACATATTTGTGTCACTAAAGCTACACGCAAATTTCAGCACTGTGGGGTCACTGGTATGCCCTGTGAATTTTGTCAAAGTTCAGTTTTTATTATGGCTAATAACTTAAAAACTACAAGGTTTAAACTAAAAATAAAAACGGGGTCGAAATGTATTTACAAAGATCTTTTATTAGACGTGCCACTTGACCGGGTAGTCCCATTTTTTTTACCCCCTCTTGAACCACAATAACCCCCCCCCCCCCCCCCATATTTATAACTCATTTAGTCACACCAAAATTGTGCCATGACTACCTACCTATATACCAAATTTCACGATGATCGGATAAACGCTTCGAAACTTATACTCGGTCAAACAAACATACATACAACGCCGATTTTCCCAAGTTATCCCCCCCGATAGGTAGGTGCTAGTCCTACCTACTCGTACTCGACCGGTCTGGTTTTAAAATGAAACTAAATCTTGATCAAAAAAGTATTTATTCCTATATCACAGGTCAGTTAGGTTTAGAAGTAATCTTCCATAAAACCAACTCTTTCACTCTGTCGTACGTAAAATACTTTGGAAAGTGTAAAGGCAGCTGTTCCACTGTCCAGGAAGCGTTAATATTCTCTGTTCTCACCTTATCGAGCAGCGTTAGGAATGTCTCGTAGCATGGAGCGACGGAGTCCATGTGTTCTATCGTGAATACATAGCGCTTTTCTAGAACCACGTAGAGCGTCTTCGGTGGGTTTGTGTTGAGTATCTTCTGTATTGTGGAGACGAATGCCGCTGTGACGTCATCGTCGTATATCACTGGAAAACGAGCCTTATTTTAATCATAGTTAAGTTTGCTTTAGTTACTACCTACTACCTGTTTGTAGCGGTAATATTCCTAGTAGCCCTTTTCTATTCTCAACAACTTAGTAACAAAAATATGAACTAGGTAAAACAAACTACTGAACTGATTTTGATGAAATTTCTATAAGACCGATATGAAAGTGTATCTTTTCAAATAAAAAAAGAATTTTCCAAATCGGTTGATAAAATGACAGAGTGCTGAGGTAAAAACATAAAACCGAATTGCATCCCTATAAAATTTGAGGGTCACTCAGATTTTTTTGGGATCCCATCATCAGATCCTGACTTGGTGCCAATGGGGCCACCTGGGAAGTATACCCTTTTAAACAAAAAAAAAAGAATCTTCTGTTTTTTAAAACTAAATAGATCTTTGTTTGACCACAATCTCACCTGGTGGAAAGCGATGATGTGGTCTAAGATGAAGCACGAAGATCTAGAAGAAACCTATTCACTCTTACCTTAAAGAAGCCCGGATTGTATTCTTTAGGAAAAACAGACGACGACAAAGCGTTCCATACCTTAGCTGTACGCATCAAGATCGTAGAACCAAAACGGTGTGTGCGAATGGGTGGTATATCAACTAGGTACGGATGGTACTGAGCCGTGCGCCTGCTTGTCCTTTGATGGAAAGGAGATGGCGGAATCAGATCGTAAAGTCTTCGTAAAAAGAAGCAAAATCTCTCGAATCGGTCCAGGCGTCTTCGACTTCGAGTAATCAGGGAACATAAATAAATTTAAAAAAAACCGACAAATTGACAGCCTCCTCCTTTTTTCGGAAGTCGGTAAAATAGCGCTTTTATTCAGAAAAACAGATCAATTCGTTTTCAAGAAGATTTATCATCATACACAATGTCAATTTTATTTTATTACTAGCTGACCCGTCGCGGCTTCGCATGCGTGGTATTTCAATAAAAACATTACCCTTCTTTTGAACACTAAAAAGTAGCCTATGTCCTTCCCTAGGATATATTGGAATGAAATTTGGCAAAGAGACAGCTCTTAGCCAAATTTCATTACAATCCGTTCAGCCATTTAGTTATGAAAAGGTAAAAAACAAACTAACAAACAAACAGTTACTTTTGCAGTTACTACGTATGTATTATACATACTAGTGGACCCGCCGAACTTCGTATCGGCTTGACATGCATAGGTATAACGCGGGCTGTCAATATAAGTCACCCTGGTAGAATTGTCAATTGTTGTCCCCGGCCATCATTATATATGAGAAAATGAATAACTTCCACAAATAATTCAATACCAAAATTAGCCAAATCGCTCCACCCGTTCTCGAGTTTTAGCGAGACTAACGAACAGCAATTAATTTTTATATATATAGACAATATATCTCGGGATAACTCCGACCGAAGCATCTGTTTCAAACGATATTAATTTTTTTTACATCCTCTTTGACGATATTTGCAGCACGCATTCTGTCAATTCTATGTCAAACGTCATAAGGTTACATTATAAAAGCGCTAAGGTTAGATTATAATTTTCTAATTTTGCGCGCAATTTTCTTAATTTTTATTCATAAAAACCTTCTCCTGACAATAAGAAATACAACAAAAAAAGAAGTCCGAATTGGTCCAGGCGTTGTTGAGTTATGCGCTTACAAACACATTTTGCGATTCATTTTTATATTATAGAAGATAAATATAACGTGTTTTAACAAAATGTTTAAAAATATTATGTATTTTGGTGATTTCTTAGGGTTCTGGGTCCCACGTTTTTAGTCGTTTTTAGGGTTCCGGACCCAAAGGGTAAAACGAGGCTCCGCTGAAGGAACCCTATTACTGAGGCTCCGCTGTCTGTCTGTTTGTCTGTCCGTCTGTCACCAGGCTGTATTTCATGAACCGTGATAGTTAGACAGTTGAAATTTTCACAGATGATGTATTTCTGTTGTCGCTATAACAACAACTACTAAAATAATTATTTTATTCTGTGTTAAGGGGGCTTCCATCCAACAAACGTGATTTTTTTGCTCGTATTAGCTCGAAATTGATAACGACAACAGGTAGACGCTTGAAATATTTACAAAATATTTAGTTATATATTCACTTTAAAAATAAAAAATTAAATTAAAATAAAATAAACATTTAAGGGGGGCTCCCATACAAAAAACGAGATTTTTTTGCCGTTTTTATGGATAGTACGGAACGCTTCGAGCGCGAGTCCGACTCGCACTTGGCCGGTTTTATTATAATTTATTCAGTTGTGTTAAGACCAAGGGGGGTACTGTGCCTCTAACGAAGGGGGGTATAACTTACCATCAGCGGCAATGATGACGTCAACGGCCCTGATCTCGCTCGCCAGCGCCGGACTCCAGCTAGCAGTGAAGTCTAGAGGCATCACTTTCAACTGGGATTTGATGAGCCTTGCGTTGTACTTAGCATTTAGCTTTATGAGGTCGAGTATACCGCCCAGGTCAATATCTAGAACAGAAAGTACATAAGAACCAGGGGAATAAACAACATATCTACTCATTAACAAGATAACTCATTGTTTTTAAGACAAAACGGGTCTTTTCGCGCACAGATTTATATCAAAATCATAATTTTGACTAACCTCGACTTTTCGGCCTAGTTACATCGGCCGTGGTCACGAGAGACTGAAATCTGTGCGCGAAAAGACCCGTTTTGTCTTAAGAAGCCGGCGAACCCTGAGCGCAACTTCAATTCGGCCGCGTCAAAAACTTCGGCCTGAATATCGCTATCCCTGTTTAGTGACGAAGTTTAGCCACGCAGAGCGACAGTGATAGCATATGAACGATTCTAAATTTGATTAGATTTTGACCGTGTTCCGTAATACCAAAAATGATGACTGAAAACTTGTTGTATTTTTTTCATTGTGTTGTTATACTGTAACTGGACGATATAATCTATGTTCCCAGGACTAGGATACGTAAGATGTTGTTGTTTTTAATACGAAACAATTAGGTTGAAAACAGGTCTTTTATGACGTAAAAACATGCAGAATGCGATACGCTTCTATTTCATTTTAGGTAAGTATTTTGATCTAATATATGGTTAGGAACCTAGATAAATACTATTCAAATTAAAATAAAATACCTTATTAAGGTAAAAATATGCTCCAGTTAGAAATGATCTTGGTAGTACGTGTTGTATGGGCGATTCCCCTCCGGTCTCCCCTTAAAAACATGAGTATAGCTCGCGAAAATTTAAAAAGTACTCACTTGTACTTTACACACAACTCATTGTATTCAGAATATTCGGTTTCTCTGTCACAACGAAGGGCTTTTTTTTAATACGACGGAAATTATAGCTTGACTAGCTGACCCGCCCGCGGCATCGCACGCGTGGTTTGTCAATAAAAACATTACCCTCCTTCTGTGCAGACGGGTATAAAGTTACCTATGTCCCAATTCCGGTCATAATTTATCTGTTTACCAAATTTCATCGAAATCGGTCCAGCCGTGAAAACTTAACAGACAGACAGAGACAAGAATTACTTTCAACCCCTATTTCAACCCCCTTCAAGATTATTTTTTGAGACAAATGATAGCCTACGTACTTCCTCAGAATATAATTTTTATCCTTGCTGGATTTCATTACGATTCGTTCAGCCGTTTAGTCGTGAAAAGGTGCTGACCAATCCGCAGCTTCGCGTAATTTTTCAATAAAAACATTACCCTCCTTCTGTGCAGTTGGGTAAAAAGTAGCCTATGTCACCCGGGGATAGTGTAGCTTCCAAACAGTGAAAGAATTTTTAAATCGGTCCAGTAGTTTCGGAGCCAATACAAACAAACAAATCTTTCCTCTTTATAATATTAGTATATAATTATTGATTAAAACTGGTATTTATCGCGTATGTACCTTTTTTATTTGTTATCCCGACGTTTCGGCTGTGTTGCAACAGTCATGGTCTCGGGCTGACAGTTTGAAAAATACAATAATAGTATAGATATAAATATATAGTATGGATGCGTACATACCCGTGCATACAACTTTTTTGGCGTATAACGCGGCTACAAAGCTAGTAAGTCCAGTGCCTGCGCCCAGCTCTAGCACCGTCTTGTCCTTCAGCTCTCCCTTCAGCCCGAGGTGTATCAGCATGTCGCCCAGCAGGAACGCTCCGCGCCACACTTGGAGCCCTACTAGGGCTATCTTGGTTTTGGAACTGTGTTCTGAAATACGAATAAAAGATTAGGTGCGTTTAGGCTTCTGGGTCTTTAGCGCGAATGTAAGTGAATGGAAATATAAGCGATAAGACCGCCCATTGTACTTGTTGCTTTGTGAATTTTTATTTGAATGTTTGTTTCTTTTGTGTTATACAATAATGTGTTTTCATTCATTCATTCATTCGCTAATATTTACGTTATACGTAAGCGAGACACCACTACACTAATAAGAGCAGTGTTGCTGTCCTGTCATCCTTGTCATCATCAAGTTTCAGACACTCCTTGCGCAATGATGCCTAAACGTATTTAATGGATAAGATTTCGAGAGTTGTTAAATCATACAAATACGTTAAATTTAAACATGTTTAACGTGCAAGCTGGCCTCACAGGCCGTCATTAGTTAAATAGTTACTGTTTATAATTTTAGGTAGGTAGTCGTCTCGGTAGCATAAATATTCCTTCCTACTAAGGCCCATGTTGAAGCTTCCTAGATATTGTTGCGACTTGAGTAGTTATGTTTGCCGATGCGAGATGATTTTTTTGTGACCACGTGCAAAAAGTCATCCTTACTCTGTCTTTGAAGGAGCATCAACAGAATCCTTAAGAGGAAACACCAAGGGCTAGAGAATTGAAAAATAAGTACAGTGTAAACTCTATATAACGACACTCAAGGGACTGAGCATATTTTGACGTTATAGAGAGTTGTCGTTAAATGGAGAGAAGTAAAATCTGTATTAGAAAAAGAAAACGTTTATTTCTGATGTGTCTTGTTAAATAGTACCTACAATAAAAATCTGTTTTAATTTGAACGCTATTGCGTTTTACAGTTTATGTTTACAATTTGACAGTTTGTGAGCTACTAAGAATTAGACATGAGTCCGCTATACGAAAACGTACCTAAAAACGGTTGACATGCTCTAACGTATCGTATCGATATTGTAATTAACCGACAACCGATACTAAATATCTGTACGAAACACGCTAGCGAGTTAGCACTAGCAAACTAACGTAACGATACGGATACGTACGATAACATTACCAAAATATCTAAACATAATCGGCAACTGAACAGGTTGATAGGTTGGTTTGGTTACTTTGGTGGCACCTAACTTTAATAATTAGGGCATCCCTTTCTAACGCGTAAGCTTTCATGCGAAAACACGAGATGGAGCGAATATCGTTAGCTAGCGTAATTGGTACTTACCGTTCACTATACTTTGACCTATTTAATTGCGTTTCCAATCGATCTTAATAATAGGTTGATACGGTCCACTTTTAATTACAAATTTCTTTAAATTGATTTAAATTAGGCTGGTGTGTTAGTTGCACCGCGCAGCGCGTTTGTTTGATTTTAATGTTATTTGCAATTTTGCAACTGTTGTGAATTGTCGTGAGTGATTGATTAATGATTATACATATTTTAAATAAATAAAAAAGACCCTACTTGTGCTATTTAATTAGGTAGACATTGGTAAGGTCTTACCTACTAACTTATATCTATCTAATTAACTAGCAAATAAGTATTCACATACTTCTAAATAAATAGAGTACCTACTTACCTAGTGGGTTAAAAATAAAGACTAAGTGTAAATATTAATTAAGAGTGTAAAAATTTAGATAATGTAGTGTAGGTATTTGTGTTAGACAGTACCTACCTAGTGTAAAAATAAAGACTAAAGTGTAAATATTATCATTATGCCTCGACAAAGCACAGTATGGACTCATTTTGATGAAAAGGACAATATGTTTGCCATATGTAAATACTGTACTTAATCAAAAATTATAAAACTTCAACTGGATTTTAAATCGATAGTTCGTAATTTTGTACATAAGCTCATTGTAAATATAGCGATTTTTAAATGCGCCACACATTTTTGTTGGTAGGTAGGTATGTAGGAAGCTACTTGCCTATACGTTCCTACTACATATTTATTTGCGCCTATGAAAAAATTGTGCTAGTCCCAAGCCTAGTAAAGCATGAAGGAAAATGCCCTACATAAATTAATTAGGTAGGTAATAAAATAAAATTATTCAATCCTCACTGGGGCCAGCCAGCTGGCCCAAACGCCAGTTCGCCAGATTCTACTTCGCGTTAGCGTATTCAGACACCTAACTTAACCAAACTAAACAAGCTGCCAAACCAACCCAAAGTCACTGCTATATCACTAACGTAGCTATGTTGTAGCTATGGTCAACCAAGCATTCGTTGGTAAGTAGGTATCGATATCAGGTAATGGTTATCGATATCGATATTGAAACAAAATATCGATAAAATATCGGCTAGCGAAAATGCTCAATAACGCCCATGTCTACTAAGAATATGACAACGTATAGATAAATACCATCACTTCTACTAACAACAGTCTGCAGCTACACGTGCAAGCAATCCCATTTTGTAAACAAAAGAACGGATTTCTTAGAAAGTTTGGTGTATATGATGCCAACAGTCGAGTATAATAAAATGACTAGGATAATAAAACGACAAAAGGATATACACAGCTGCGCAGTTTTTACTAATTTGGCAAGTTAAAAAGAACTTTTTATTACAAATTGTTGTCGTTATTGAGAGTGGGTGTAATGCTATACAGAGTGTACTATTGTATGCAAGACAAGCTAAACCAACCAAAGCCGAGTGATTTCGACGCTTTAGAGAGTTTGTCGTTAAAACGAGTGACGTTATATGGAGTTTACACTGTATTTGTAAAATCTATTGCTGTCGCGCAGTATGGCGCAGTGCCCGAACAAGCGCTCTAGAGACAACTGCAGCTTGGACCGAAAATACCTATTAAAATTACACAAAATCAACGATTCGTAGTCCCCTGATTCCTTCTCCAAAACTTGACCGATTTAACTACGGTTTTCATTATAAATTAAATATAGGCTTTGACCGTGTTCCTATAAGTTCCTTTTTTATATAATCTAGTCAAATCTGTTTTCTGGATGTTTGAACACAACGGAAAATCTGTCAAATTTTATACGTTTTTGAATGTTCATATCTCTTTTAATAATTAATTTATGAAAAAAAGGAAAACATAGGGACCATAGATTTTTGAGAAAAAAATGATTGCTGTACTGGCATTATCCAGGGAGGAAACAGGGGACTATGTTTGTATGGAAAAACGGCCCTTGTGTTTCCTCTTAAGATGATTGCAGATAGCCTGGAATCTGTGTTGGAGTTGTTCATTAGACTTCATGTGGTATGGACCTTCTTGTGTTGAGTATGTACCTACTCTTGTATCATGTACATGTACCTCTTCTTGACAAACACTTGTAAAACATGACAATTCTTATAGTGGGTTCAAACTTTACCTCTAAGGAAAGAGTAGAGAAACTTGTTATAAATCGGAAATTGGAGGCCTGAGTATAAGAGTGATGAATCTATAAAGAATTTTACTATTTTACACAAGTGTTCCCACCACTTGACAAAAAGTGGTCGGAAGGAACACTTCATTATAAATAACGGCTGTGGTATAACATTGTATAGTGGAGAGGCAATATAAATATTAATAACAGATTCTAGAATTAGAACTTACCAATTTTAATAACTTCTTTCTGAGGTCTTTCTACATCCAGATCATTGTCTTCATCAAATCTTGAAGGCCCATTACTTTTTGGCAGTAGAAATGGAAATTCAGAAATAACATCTAAAAGCAAAATATAATATTAGAATAATCAGACCACAGGCCGCACAAGATGGCTCTGGTTATCTATAAGGGAGATCTATGTTCAGGAGTGGACGACGTCCTGTGGCTGATGTAATGATACTAAACCAGATCACGTACATAGATATGGCTTTGAATACAATTATTTACATTCATAATCATCATCATCAGCCGGAGACGTCCACTGCTGAACATAGGCCTCCCCCTTAGATCGCCACAACGAGCGGTTGGTAGCCGTTTGCGCTCAACGGCTCCCCGTGATTCTTACTAGATAGTCGGTCCACTTTGTGGGGGGCCGACCTATGCTGCGTCTTCCAGTCCGTGGTCTCCACTCGAAAACCTTTCTTCCCCAATGGTTATCGGTTCTACGAGCGATGTGGCCTGCCCATTGCCACTTCAACTTGCTAATTTTGAGAGCTATGTCGGCAACTTTAGTTCTTCTGCGGATTCCCTCATTGCGGATTTTGTCACGCAAAAAAACCCCGAGCATAGCCCTCTCCATAGCTTGTTGAGCGACCTTGAGCTTGGTCATGAGGCCATGAGTAAAGGACCATGTTTCAGTGCCATAGGTCATCACTGGCAACACACACTGGTTGAAGACTTTAGTCTTCAGGCTCTGGGGAATGGGACACTGGTGTGGTGTCTGGGGACACTTTGCATTGTTCTGATTAAATTAATTTCATACTAACTTCCATCAGTACTTGGTGTCGTTTCAGTTCTATAGTCATATTCTCCATATATCTCCGATGTGACTGTGAGTTCCGGCATCTGAAAGTAAATTGATATAGAAAATTAAGCTCTATTGGAATAAACATAGGATCTAAGACAGCATTCTGTTTAATAAGAGGATGTTGATACAATGAAACATGCATGCCTAAGCCATGCAAAACTAATTCTAAAATAAACATCAGGGCTTTTACTGTTTGCCAATAATTTGTATTAGTTTGATATTTTTCTACATACCTTGCACTTTTAGTATTAAGTTTTTTTTAGAAAACTGAGCTAATCTAGAAGTTAGTCTGCCACTGATAATGAGGAAAGAGTGCCAAAAAATTGGATAAGTTCCAATTTTAAAACTCGAAATAAATTTGGTATAGTGAATAGCGTGTGTGCCAGCATTTGTGAATTAATAATGTGATTTGTTATGGCGCGTCCTGTGATGACGATGTCTCGTGGAATGATAATATATCACTAGTTAGATCCAGCAGAGCAGATATTCATAATGTGAGAATGTGAGAATGTGACGCATGTTACGTTGTTAATACAAACTTACAAGATTATATATTATAATTGAGCTCTAGTATTTCAGACACATGTAGCGAAGTACGTAGCGATGAATGCTTTCTTAATAAAGGAAAATATAAAAAAAAGTAAAATTCCATCAAACTTTACAAGCCCTTCACTCGATTATTTTCATCCCACATTACCTTTTAGTATATATTTTAAACTGAACATAATTTAAAGAAATAAAGAAAGGCAAAATTATGTGAGTTTCATTCCTAAATAAGTGTTTTTCACGAATCCGAAAGATTTTAGATCGCTACTGCGCGATGTTTTTGTTTACATTCTGATAATTTAATGACATCTCTCATTACGGTGACAGAACACTGGCTGGCAGTGTTATTGACATTGAAATTGGACTATGTTCGGAAACAGTATGAAATGCGAATCACTTACCTGGCAAATAAAATCACCATTTACCATTTCTATTTATTTAGTTCTGACTAAAGATACATTAAATCAATAATTAAAGTACAAAACCTACAATTTTATAGGTCGTAATAATAAGAATGATCAAATAAACATGGAATTCAATAAAATTCGGATATATTTTGAATTCGGAAATCCTTGAACCTCGCATAGGTGCTTCAAAACCTCTAACCAATCGGAGCCCAACACACGATCGACGCTGCCACGTCAAGTGAGACAGCGAGTGAATGAAGTGGCAGTCTTTCGGCATTTTGTAAAGTTTCGTCTTCCGAGTCAGAACGCTAGAAGACCCTGAAAAACCCAAAATGCGTGTAATATTATTCACGGCGTTAGCCCTTTTGGGTACTGTGCTCGGAGACGAAATCCAAACCGAGGAAAACGTGTTGGTCCTCACGAAATCCAACTTCGAAGGCGTCCTTTCATCAAATAAGTTCGTCCTTGTGGAATTCTGTAAGTTTTTGTCCGTAAATCTCTGGTTGTATATTTTCTTTGTACCCTGTTCATGTTTGTTCAGAATCTATTTTAGTTCTTTTACCTTATAAGTCCTAAAGACACGTCATATATGTGACACGCCGACCGGTACCGCGCGTTGCGGTGCATGTAATTTTGTTGTATCATTGTGTCTGTACTTAGATGCGCCATGGTGCGGCCACTGCAAATCCCTCGCGCCGGAATACGCGAAGGCCGCTACAAAATTGCTGGAGGAAGAATCTCCCATTAAGTTGGCTAAGGTCGACGCCACCCAAGAACAGGAACTTGCTGAAAGCTACGGCGTGCGAGGATACCCCACTCTCAAATTCTTCAAGCAGGGCAGCCCTATTGATTACTCGGGTAATTTAATTTACTGATAAAGTACTACTTTCACAGATAAACTAAGTTTTCAAACAAAATTTCTCACAGTGCTATTATTTTGCATAACATGTTCACAGTTAAGTTCATGTTAATGCATTTGCGATTCATATAATTGTGTATTACACAATTAAAAAAAACAGTTACAGTGGTTTATTTTATATTGCCACAAATAAAACCATTAATTTATTTCCCAAAGGTGGTCGCCAAGCTGATGACATTGTAAACTGGTTAAAGAAGAAGACTGGCCCACCTGCTGTTGAGGTCACCTCTGGTGAACAGGCTAAGGAGCTTATTGCCGCCAACAACGTCATCATCTTCGGATGCTTTGCGGACCAGGAGAGTGAAAAGGCCAAGGCATTCTCAAATGTTGCTGGATTGGTTGATGACCAAGTGTTTGCTATTGTCAGTGATGAGAAGCTTATTGCTGAGTTGGAGGCTGAGGACCAAGATGTTGTGCTGTTCAAGAATGTAAGTTTACATTATGATTTATGTATTTCTGCTAAATTCCATACTAATTTCAAATACAACCTAAAATATTTAATAAGACATTGCTAAAAGAGGGTTCAGACACCTTGATAATTGACAAAGTATTTTTATCTAATAATTATTGATGCCTCATTTGAGTTCCTAGTCAAACACCTAATAAATTATTAATTGGCCTAATATCTGAGTAGTTATTGTTGCAACACAGAGGAAACATTAAATGCCAAGTCAATTGGCAAAAAGTGAAATTTATTAGGGTAAATTTATTAGGGAAAATAATATGTATAATTGAGTTCTTAAATGATTATGGCCAGCTTAGCTGCAATTTATAACTTATCCTGATCAAGTACATGTGATTGTTCCATTATCTTACGTTAACTTTAAGTTTAACTGGACCAATCTAAAGGTCAAATTTGAGTACTTTAAAAAATGATAATTACTATGTTGTAGGAGTTATGGTAGCCAATCTTGGATGAATGTTTTATTATGAAAATGAAGTGTGTGGGTTTACTGATAAGATAAAGGAATATAGGTAATTGGATAAAACATTCAATATAATTTTTTTTAATATATTACTATAAAGCTATGTTATTGATCAAAAAAGGCATTAAAAGAAATTAAATTAAGTAAAAATATACATATTATGTAAATGCTTCAGTAGTGTAGTGCCGACTAGTGGAACAGTGTAGTTGAATGAATGGGAATGAACGGGAGTCGCAAATGCTATAAGAATTAAAAATATATCACGAAACTCAATTGCACATCAGCAGTTCTTCTATAAGCGTCTAATTTACAGGCAACCATAATAACGTTAAAAACAAATTAAGCCTTTATATCCAAAACTTTCTAAGTTACATTAATACATAACTTTATTCAACATAAGTTTGTTCATTTTGACATCCAAAAGTCGGGTGTATGCATCCTCCATAGGAAGTATGGACTCCAAGATTAATTAGTTTTAAAAAATTCGCCGATAATGCAAAAGAAAAGGTGTTAATAACGTTTTAAACCCTGAAATCTTTGCCAACAGTTCGAAGAGAAACGCGTCAAGTTCGAGGCTGAGACTATCACCGAGGATGCCCTCAAGACCTGGGTGTTCGTGCAATCCATGCCCGTCATTGTTGAGTTCTCCCACGAGACCGCCTCCAAGATCTTCGGAGGACAGATCAAATACCACCTTCTGTTGTTCCTATCCAAGGTAAGCTTCTTGATATGTTATAAGTAGGGATCGGCATAGGTAGTGCTATTTTGAGTTCAATGAACCCAAATGATAAGTTAATATGGATATGCCCGGGATTTATTTCTCGATTCCCGGGAATATTTTTCTGAATGTCGATGTAAATGAAGTTAAATTGTCGATAAAATGTTAATGTCGATGTAAATGTGTGCGTATAGTGAAACAGAGTCCTCACCTCACTCGAGATAAGCTACAAAAGCGTGAGGGAAAGGGATGACTGTAGTGACCAATACAACATGTATTTGCATAAAGCTGAATAGTTTATTTAACAGGTTTTTTACCCTGTTAAATAAAATAAAAATATATTTCCCGGGATTTAGAAGGCATATCCATGTTAAGTTAACGGTCACTAATTCCCGTGAATGGCACTACCTACGCCGATCAGTAGTTATAAGCCATGTCTGGCTAGATTCATTTTAGTCTGTGTAAAAAGATGAATATTTCGTAATTAAAAAGTAAGTAGGTATCGAGTAGAGTTTTACAGCAGCGCGTTAGAATTTAATAGAATTGATTTACTGCACAGATGTTAATGTGAGTATGTCAACTCTGCTGTTTAATAGATGTTGTTATCCGATTTGTCCAAGCTCATCAAAACTCACCATATTATTTATTGGCTACTAATAAAGTTCTATCTAATTACCGAAATTTTTGATAGCACCGAAGAGAATGACAACATGTTTTCTTAGATATCCCTCTATCAGTCGTCATCTCAGTACCTACTTCTTACTCAGTACCCAAGGTTCTTCCTTTTTCGTCCCTGCTTAGTTCGAAGGAATTAGATGAAATTTGGTAGGTGTACAGATAAATTATGACTGAGATTGGGACATAGACTTCTTTTACACGACTGCGCAGGAGGCTTATGATAAACTTATATATTAGGTATTCATATAAAATCGCTAGGATAATTAGAAACGTCAATTCACTGCCCGATATTCTGCAAGAAAGCCAGGTAATCCTATATGAATCTCACAAACTAAATTCGCAATTCACACATGCGAAATCTGTCCATATGTATTCCGCGATTAAATGAGTCGGCAGCAAGTGAACGTGTTTTGCCCACGTGTTCCATTATCAAGGTCGACGGCGGCAGAAGCCGGCCGGCTGCTAGCACGATTCGAATGTGTACACGCGGCTACACATCAAGCTATACATTTCCAGTATAAGCTGACCTCGCATTGTGTAGGCTTTTCGTAGAATGAGAGGTTAGCTTTTACTGGAAAAATATAGCTTGATGTGTAGCCGTGTGTACATTTTAAGATACTTCAAGTAAAATTTAAAAGACAACTAACTTATTAAAAATCTGTAAAACTACGTAAACTGACATAGCTAAGCACCAATCTAGCTAAACTTGCTTTCAATAAAAAAAATTGCATCAGAATAGGTCCATCCGTTTGGGAACTAGGTACGATGCCTGATACCACAGACAGACAGACACACAGACAGGCGTCTACTTTCTAACTTCGTCTTGCGTTGGAAGTTAAAAAACTATATCAAAATCTACTTACCAACTGTATCTATTTTGTTTTTTTTTATCCAGCCTATGCTGTCCCACTGCTGGGCAAAAACCTCCCCCTCATTTCTCCACTTTTCTCGATCTTGTACTAAATCCCGCCAGTCCCTATAAAAAGCGTCCAAATCATCGCGCCTCCGCTTCTTCGGCCTTCCACGGTGTCGCTTTCCATCCACAGGGATCCATCCTGTTACGACCTTAGCCCACCTATTTGGTTGCATGCGGGAGACATGACCCGCCCAATCCCACTTCAACTTGGCAGCCTTGATACCGACGTCAGCGATGCCGGTCCCTGTCTATATATAAGAACTATCTATAGTTCAAATGAATAAATCATAGAGAAACTGTACAGTACATCCACAGTCACATGATGACGAGCGAGCTTAAGTTTATGCGTCAATGACTCTTCTTGAAAGTAGTCAGACAGGGTTAAGAGTACTTTCACAATCCATAATAAGAGTAACTGTTCATCTGTGGACTTATGAACTTTCACCATTCATTTTCAGTCACGTTTTCATCGTAATTAATGTCCTAAACAAAGTACCTATTGTATTTCAGAATCGATTGTTTTGTATCAAAGAATAAGTTACTGGGTTATTGACGGTTTTTTAGGGTTCCATACCCTAAGGGTAAAACGGTACCCTATTTACTAAGACTTCGCTGTCTGTCTGTTCGTCTGTCACCAGGCTGTATCTCATGTATCGTGATAGTTAGACAGTTATTATTTTCACAGATTATGTATTTCTGTTGCCGATATAACAAAAAATACTAAAAACAGAATAAAATAAATATTTAAGAGGGGGCTCCCATACAAACGTGATTTTTTGCTCGTTTTTTATTGATATTGATAAGGGCAACAGGCAGACGCTTGAAATATTCACAGAATATCGAGTTATATTATTCACTTTAAATATAAATAATTAAATTAAAATTATTATTTAAGGGGGGGTTCTCACACAACAAACGTGATTTTTTTGCCGTTTTATAGATAATGTTACGGAACCGTTAGTGCGTGAGTCCGACTCGCACTTGGCCGCTTTTATTTTATTTTTACTTTTAAATCTATCAATTCAAAACTATATAAACAGCGCGTCGTAAGAAATTAAATCATTAGCAGGGCAATAAACTATTTCTTCTGAACATGAAACTTCTGCATAATTTTTGGAAAGTTAAGCTGTAATACCACACACTATAGTCTAACTTTTTATTAGCTGCAGTAAAATGACGTTTCTAAATGTCATTCCGTAAAATAATGTTGCCAGCCTAATCTCAATAGGGATGTGATTCAGTTCACAAAAATTAATTAAATAACATTATTATGACGTTTTTGTTTCATTTTGAATGTACCTCCCTATACTTCCACTAAAAAAGATCAATCCTCTAGTATAGTAATAATAATAGGTTAAAAAAATACATTACAACTTAATATTAAATCTCAAAAAAAAACCAAACTGATTATTCATTTATGATTCACTCATTTAGCTACATCCCTATTTATTTTTCTTCAAAAACCGGCAACCCACAAAACGTCATTTTACTGCAGCTAATAAAAAGTTAGACTATAGGGGGCAATTTTCCATAAGTACCCTCTTTTCCTCAATGGAAAGTACCTTCAAAATAATTTTACTTTAATGAAACCTAATAAAAGAAATAATTATTAAAATTCGCTCCGCGATAAAAAGTTATACGTATAAAATTAATTTAAAAAAAAACTGGTGAATTGGGAACCTCCTCTTTTCTTTGAAGTGGGTTAAAAACAGCAGATGCCGTTGTAACCACTTGTGGCATGGTTTTAAATGAAATAGTCGTGCCTAACACGTAAACCAGCCTCCCAGCTGAGTCAGGCTTACTTTTATTTACAAAGAAAATTCCTTTCAGTGATATCTACTTACATAGTAAACACAGAGAGAAATAACTAACTTGGTGGCAGTTGCTAAATTGCTGTAGGCACGACTCTGAACAAAACAGTACTTTATCCCATGAAGGTACTTACGCCTACAGAGTTGAAGAAAACGAAGGTCAACTACATCTCTATTCCATTGTTATACCTTATACTAGGTTTCGTCCGCGACGTCACGCGTGTTTTGTCAAGCAAAAGTAGTCTTTGTCTCAATCCAGATTGTAATCTATCCTAATTTATTTATTTTAATACTTTATTGCACAAAAATACAAATTACATGTACAAAAGGTAGACTTAATGCTAATAGCATTTTCTACCTGCCAACCTCAGAGGGTAATAAATAAGTTGAATACCGTTATATTTTTTTTTTATCGAATGGACTAATTTCGCTGTTGGAATCTGAAGCAGTTGCAGCTTAACCGAACTTTTGGCGAGCGCAGATGGCGCTCAGCCCTGTAAGTTTTTGATGAGGTAACTAGCGCAAGGGCACCACTTAGGTACGAGCCTCGGCTTATGCCGTTGCCAGGATGGGGATACGTGCTTGTACCTCGTATAGGCGGCGACTGAAGGGACTGGTTGACCTCGCCGGCGAGGTCGGTGTATGTAATAAAGAAAAATTAAATTTTTTTATTTGCAGCCAAAAACTTATCAATAAGATTAGGTAACATGAAGATAATTTTTGTAATTTACCTAAGATGCCTGGTATAACAGCAATATCTGTGAAGTGTTTGCTGTGTCTAATGTAGAAGACTCAGAAATGGAGTGGTGGTCAGCGGAGGTGATTGCGTCATTCGGATCTCCGAGAACGTGTCTCGGACCACGGAGGGTGTTACCGCTAGATAATTGACTTGAGAACAGTAGTACTACTAAAATTGCAGAACTGTTGTTGTATGGTTTTATCAACTCGAGAAATTGATGTGCGCATTTATATTCAATAAAGAAAAAGTTTGTGAGGTACCCACCCGCGGTTTTGTAATGGGTCGTCCTTTAATTATGTGAGGTTCGAACACGGGGGAGGGGGTTAGAATAGCATCAGGGTCGGGGCGGGGGGGCGGGGGGGGGGGGGGGGGGGGATGTAATTCATAATGACGTTTATTTTCTCTCACAAAAAGGTACTTATGAACTAGTATTCTTAAAGATAATACAATATAGAATTAAAAGTAAAAATAAAGGAATAAGGATAAGAATTATAGGACTTAGGTTAAACATACCACGTTCGTAACCTGTTTTAGAGTTTGAGAGACTGGTGCCTGAGGTAGGTTAGATGTTGTGACAATCCACGTGAAATCCTGAGCTATCGAATTGATGTCTAAAAAGCAACATAACAACAATATTTAGCGTTCAGCAGACTGTCCTCCCATGCGCGACCTTGTGCGGTTTTCAGAATCTGAATTTATGATATTTTTTCATTAAAACAGCTTCAAATCGACCAGAACCTGTATAAATGATCTTCATTCGATAAATGTAATGGAATCCGACATTAAAAAAAGAGACCTTAAAAATGTATTTAGGGTACCTCAGGTGTGATTCTATATAAATTTGGTCAAGATCTGATGATGAGAAAATCATCAAAATCCTCAATTTGCGAAGGTAAATTTTTTAGTATTTCTCTTTTCGTCGTATTTATATAATCGTAAGTCGATTTTATGTTTCGTTATAAAGTTACTTGTTTTACGTTCTGGGCTCTATTTAAAAGTTAGTTTCATGAGCCCAAGCAAAGCGATCTTAAAAACTAGTCACCCTAACTAGTAACTATTAGTAAAACTTAAATCATGCAATATTTTAGCTGACGGTATTTTTTTCAAACGGTACATACGCGTAAGGTAATTGACCTGTCAAGTTCAATGACCTATGCTAATAGTGACGCGTTCTGATAGAATGTTGTGCGTTGTCCCAACTACTGAGATTGCATCCGTTTTGCAAAACCGATACCCGCTACATTAAGGGTTTTTTACTTACATAAATAACCTATGATGAAATTAAACCAGTATTCCGTTTGAGAACTTACAAAGAATATGAAAAAGATTTAGTATTTTTCATAAAATCTTTTTAAATCGTGATATTTTTGTCTCAAAAAACGTTATAAACTTACTTATTCGGAAACAATAACGTATATCTTTTAATTATTGGTTCGCCCCGAACTGAGATCTCACAAGCCTCCCATAAAAACACAAAAAATATTATTTGTAATCTTTGACTAATAAATTCGTGCCACTAAATGCTTAACCAGCTTACTTGACCTACAGTCAAATTAGAGGTAACGGGGGTTCATGCTAATTGGAACAATTTTTAGGGGTAAAAATTGCAGTTATTCTATATTTCAGATTTTTTTCCTATATTTGTTTCACTAAAGCTACACGAATACCAAATTTCAGCACTGTGAGGTTACGGGTGTACCCTGTGAATTTTGTCAAAGTTTTGATATTATTATGGGTAATAATAACTCAAAGACTACAACGATTAAACTAAAAATAAAAACGGGGTTGCAATATTCTAATGAAGACCTTTCATTTGACGTTCCACTTGACCTAATAGTCTCATTTTCATTTTTTTACCCCTCTTGAACCTCAATATCTAAACAGCCCCTCAACATTTTTAGCTCATTTAGTCATTCCAAAATTGTGCCATCACTATCTACCTATGTATCAAATTTCACGATAATCGGATTAACGCTTCGAAAGTTATCCTCGGACATACATACATACATACATACAACGCCGATTTACGAAATTTATCTTAGTCTATTCTATACTAATATTATAAAGAGGAAAGATTTGTTTGTTCGTTTGTTTGTATTGAATAGGCTCCGAAACTACTGGACCGATTTAAAAAATATTTCACTGTTGGGAAGCTACATTATCACTGGGTGACATAGGCTACTTTTTAACCAACTGCGCAGAAGGAGGGTAATATTTTTATATAAAAATGAATTGCTGTTCGTTAGTCTCGCTAAAACTCGAGAACGGCTGGACCGATTTGGCTAATTTTGGTATTGAATTATTTGTGGAAGTCCAGAGAAGGTTTAAAAAGTGTATAAATATGAAAATGCTCGGAATTAAATAAAAAAAAACAATTTGGGTTTTCCTTTGTTGTGTCCCCCTTCGTTCAGAAATCAAATTGAAAGAATAGTTTAAAATGAACGACGGCGACGCACAGTGAATTACCTAGAACTAGCCGGCTGGACAAAAGTCGATTCCTAGAATCGATTAAATCATAATCCTGTCTCATTAACCACACCTCAAAACTCAGAATTCCAGGTATAACACGTGCCTTACCCTTTGTAGCACACCGCCATAGTACTGGAAAGTGAGGTAATAAGGAAAATGCATTTATGCAAATAAATCAGTTGATAGTTTGCAGTGCTTACGACAACATCTTATGACCACTTGTGCTATTTATATTATTGTGAGTGTTATGGATTTTCTACTTGAAGGTATGTACTTTAAATTTCTTCATAAATTGGGATCATTTAACTTGTTGACGTTGATGTTTATAGGCTTTATAGAAATGGACATTTATATCGTGTAAATTTTTCTATTTAGTAACTTTCATCGAGTGTAACTTTTTTTATCCAAATATATCCAGGCCGTTATTTACGTATGTAATAGCCACAATATTTAACTTTAAAATGATATATAGTTTTGCCACCCCAACTCACCCCATTTTTTTTAATTATTTTTTTCAGAAGTTGTGATTTCGATTTCAAAAATCGATTTCTTTGAAGAATGGCGTAAACACAAGAAAGAGGACCGTAATTCAAAGCTCACAGAGTTTGTATTGAACAAAATCAACTGTTCAGATGTCACTCTTGATTCAAAGAAGAATATTTGTACGAAAATTTCAAGTATTTCTTCAAAATTTGCTGAAAAGTGGTCCGCATCGAAAAATACCCTCAATAGGTTTTTGAATAACAATAAGGATTGGTTAGAGGGTAATGAAATACAATTTGAAGTTCAAGTACATCGCCCGTCTGCGTCTTCGTCATCTGGACCAAGTCGGACTACAGGCAGACCCAGAAAAGAATTTGACGAATCGTCATTCAAAACCAAAAAACGGAGGGTTGAAGATTTAGTGCAATCGCGAAGTGCTAGTGAGTTAACCATAGCCGCTGAAGTAGCCAATCGAGTATCTGGTCGAAGAAATGTAGCTAGTTCAATTCATAAAATATCTGACAACTCTCCAAAAGCTAAAACAACCAATGTTGCGTGTGGTGGTCGTCAATTGAGCAGTGATGAAGCTTTAGCTCATTATGTTGATGCTAAGTGTACCAGCCATAGTTACAAACAGACGCGTAAGGTGTCATTGAAGGCGGGACATCAGATATTTCCATCTTATCATAGTGTAGTTAAGTCTAAAAAAATGTGTTATCCTTTAGATGAGTATATTTCTGTGACGGAAACGCGCGCTGAAATTAATCTACAAGGCATTTTAAACAAAACTGCTGATCGTTTAATTGAAGCGCAAAGTGATGTTATAAGAAATGTTGTGTCTTCTAATTCATCCCTTACATTAATTAGCAAATGGGGCTGTGACGGCAGTTCAGGCCACAGTACCTATAAGCAAAGGTTCGAAGATGCTAATGCTACTGATGAATTCCTGTTCATGTTTTCATTAGTTCCTTTGAAATTATGTGACGGCCAACATATTATATGGCAAAATCCACGGCCTTCGTCAACTCTCTATTGCCGACCAATCAAATTTATTTTTTCAAAGGAAACTAATGAATTCACCAAAGCCGAAACCAACAAAGTCTTGGAAGAAATATCTCAGCTTCTTCCAACTATTTGTAATGTTGAAGAATATGAAATTACTATAAAACATGACCTCTTACTGACTATGACAGACGGAAAAGTATGTAACGCTTTGACTGACACACGCTCCCCTCAAAAATGTTATATATGTGGTGCTACCCCGACAATGATGAATGGTGATTTAAAAGACGTAGTCGTTAATAAAGAACATTACGGTTTTGGTTTGTCTACTTTACATGCATGGATACGTTGTTTTGAGTGTTTACTACATATTAGTTATCGTTTGGATATAAAAAAGTGGCAAGCTAGGGGCGCTGACGATAAAATTAGTGTAAAGTTACGTTCAGAGAAAATTAAGTTAGATTTTAAAACTCAGATGGGGCTTATTGTAGACAAACCAAAACCGGGTTATGGTAACACAAATGATGGTAACACTGCACGTAGGTTTTTTATGAATCCGGAACTAAGCGGTGAGATTACAGGATTGGATGTTAATTTAATTAAAAAAATGTGTATATTACTTCGAACATTATCTTCTGGGTATGATATTAATTGCATAGAATTTGAAAAAGTTTGCTCTGAGACTCGATCTCTTTACCTTAGTCTGTATCCGTGGTATAATATGCCTGTTACTGTGCATAAAATCTTATTACACAGTACAGAAGTCATCCAAAGCTGTATTGTTCCAATCGGACAGCTATCGGAGGAGGCTCAAGAAGCCCGTAACAAAGACTGTCGTAGATTCCGAGAGCATCATAGCAGAAAACAGTCACGTATTGCCACGAATACAGATTTATTATATATGCTGCTGATAACATCTGATCCTGTAATCAACTCGCTTAGGGAAATTCCTAAGAAAAGACCTGAAAAATTGCCCGCAGAAGTGCTAAGCTTGATAGTTCCGCCTTCCATACCTACTACACATCAAGTACCACGTGAAGTTACTTTATGTGAGGAGAACGATTATGTGGTACCTGATTCGTCTAACTGTGACAGCGATGATGAATCATCTGACGATTTCTATTTGTAATTTATTATAATAGTAGATATTATTATAGTTAAGTAATTTAAAGTGGGTGTAGTAATACACCTCTGCCACCCCTTCGGGGAATAAGGCGTGATGATATGTTATGTTATGTTAAGTAATTTAAGTTAAGTTTTTTAAATTGTGTAGATATATAATTTAAATTATTTCGTTAATATGTATTCTTCTAGACTTCTATTTTCAATAAATTTTTATTTCGTACTAAGTTTTTTTATTTTACCACATAACGCAAAAAAAATGATTCAGTATATGTTATTATGGCTGTAGCGATCATGTGAACCCATAAAATAATTTTGTCCAGCTACCATGTTCTAGACGATTCACTGTGCGACGTTTAAAATTAAATGTACCGGCGACGTACATTGGCAGCCCGCGTCATATACATGTCCAGGGGCGGTACGAAGTTCGGCGGGTCAGCTAGTATGGTATAAAATTGTACTTCTAAGATTAGTTTTAAGACATTATTTAACTATTTATGATTTTTTTTATTATATCATACTTTGCAACTTCCTTACAGGGTACATACATCTAGAATACTAATGCTAAACTATTGTATGATGCATTGAAATAATAATTAAATTAAAAAAAAAAAACCTTTAGACGGCCTGGATTAAAAATACGTTTTGTGTTTTTTGTTACATTTTTAATTGTATTCTACCTATCTCCTCGCGTACAACGTTATCGTGCAGGGGCATTGTACATTTCTCGATTATTAATCTCTTTTGATTTGTTGTAGAAAAATGGCGACTTCGAGAAGTACCTGGAGGACCTCAAGCCCGTCGCCAAGAACTACCGCGACAAGATCATGTCCGTTGCCATTGACGCCGACGAGGATGAACACCAGAGGTAACCAGCTTTGTCATCCGTTACTCGGACATAGCACAAAAGATTATAAAAGAAGTGGCAGTGGGCTGGGCACGTTGCTCGAAGAAATGACGGCCGTTGGGGCAGAAAGGTTCCCGAGTGGAGACCACGCACTGGAAAGCGTAGGATGGCCCCCACTAGATGAAAAGAAGAGCTGATAAAGGTAGCTGGGAGCCATTGGGTGCGGGCCGCACAAGACTGGTCGCCCTGGAAGTCTATGCTGGAGGCCTATGTTCAGCAGTGGATGTCATTTGTCTGATATGATGATGATGATGAGTAGGACTACTAGGCCTAAGCGTCTCGCAAGTAGGGTTACCAGATGAAAGGAATTTTCAGTCTCCCCGCGCAGTTGGGTATAAAGTAGCCTATCTCTCGATCCCGGTCATAATCTGTCTACCAAATTTCATGGAAATCGGTCCAGCCGTTTCGTAGCCGTGAAAACGTAACAAACAGACAGAGTTACATTCGAATTTATATTATTATAATAATGAGAGTGATAGATGACGGATATTAGAGGGAAATAGCAAATGAAAACACGTTGCGTTCACGTTGGGACGAAATTTGAAGTCATTCAGGAGATTAAACTCTTAATTTCATTCTAAATAAGTAATTTTAAACATAATATCTTATGTTAGGATCCTGGAGTTCTTCGGAATGAAGAAGGACGAGGTGCCATCTGCCCGTCTGATCGCGCTTGAACAGGACATGGCCAAGTACAAGCCCGCCAGCGACGAACTCAGCGCCAACGCTGTTGAGGTAAGCACACACACAGCACACTATCTCCCTCCCCCCCCGCCATCTCCCCGTCACTATTTCTACCATAAAAAAGTAAAAAAGATTTTTATTTCCCAAAGTAAAATACATTTTCATCACTTATACTCTGAAATTTGGTCATTATTAGCTCGATAACTGATGCGTAAATGCGATTTACGCCCCTAGGGCCGTAAGTAAATTTGAAAATAGAATGAGGCTCATTGCATTCATAATATTCTAAAATGAAATACACGAACACGTATTTTTGCAAACAGAAACAATAAATCTGAACAATCATAAGCATTAGGCACTTCTCTCACTGCCGGCGATGAGCGAGAAGCGAGTAGAGCTAAAAACTGGAAACGAGTTGGCGAGCAGCGAGAAGCGACTGTGTAGTTCCCTGTAGTTGTCTCGCTGGGCTATAAAGCGAGAGAGCGAGTGCGGCGGGCGATACTCATCATCTCACGGCGTGTGTTCTGACCGCCAAGCGAGTATCGCTGAGCGAGTGTTGTAGTCGCTGCGACAAAGTAGTGGAGAGCGAGTTCTCGCCGGCGGCAGTGTGAACGGCCAGCGATCAACTATTAATATACGTGTCTCTTTTACTGTCACGGAATCTATATCTTTTGTTCGTTTCTTGAGCTAGAAAATAGTTGATAGCTAATCGCTTACTCGCCGGTGGTGAGACAAGTGCCTTAAGAGGTACAGATAACCGCTTATCGGCTGAATTACCAATTGATATCATTAAAAAACTTGTATGAGTGGGCTCAGTTCCCGAAAGGTTATCAGAAAAAAGATTGAACATCCTTTGATATCTTAATGTCTCGATAAGGAATACGTGATGATAATCATCAAAGAAATATGTATCAAAATACACTGTTAGAAGATTTAAGTGGCTTCGCTCAGAAAAATTTGGTATTATTTCATGAACCATTATTATTCATTGCTATATCGAGCTATGGTGTCTTTCATCTGACGAATGATGCAGATAGATAGGTACCTATTGCTGCCACCAAGCAGCATTGCTGTGGTTCTGTTTGAAGGGTATGGTTAATGCTGACATTACTGGCTTTACAACGCAGGGCAGTGCATCGTAGTCCGTAGGGCACGTTTCTAAGGTGCGTCTCCTACGAGCCAATACTTTGTTATAGGCGATGGTTACCACTGGCCATATGTTTGTTCCATTTCCAAGCAGCAAAAAAACTGAAGCAAGACACTACCAAAAACAAGCGACAAATCAGACTATATAAATCTCACTTCATTTAAAGTGAATCAATTTCGAACATATCATAAGAACAAGCTTTTAGCCTTTAAGTTCAGTGGTTTAACGATACCAAAATAACCTATAATATATGCCGATGGCTACAGAATTTTTGTTAGTAATCTTTCCACAATATCTCTAGGGAATAACGTAGTGCGCGAATCAGACTGACAGACCATTACTGAAATGCTGACATATTGTACCTAACAGAAGTCCCATAGGACGCCATCCAATTACTTGTAGCGTTTGCCTTTTGCGAGCCATTTCTTTGGTCAACTGTTAAGGGGACACCGGAGGGACCATCGCCCATACAACACGTACTACCAAGATCATTTCTAATTGGAGTATATTTCTACCTTAATAAGGTATTATTTTAATTTGAACAGTATTTATCTAGGTTCCCAACCATAAATTAGATCAAAATACTTAACTAAAATGAAGTAGAAGCATATCGCATTCTGCATGTTTTTACGTCATAAAAGACCTGTTTTCAACCTAATTGTTTCGTATTAAAAACAACAACATCTTACGTATCCTAGTCATGGGAACATAGATTATATCGTCTAGTTACAGAATAACAATACAATGAGAAAAATACAACAAGTTTTCAGTCATCATTTTTGGTAATACGGAACACGGTCAAAATCTAATCAAATTTAGAATCGTTCTATTGCTATCACTGTCGCTCTGCGTGGCTAAACTTCGTCACTAAACTGGGATAGAGATATTCAGGTCGTAGTTTTTGACGCGGCCGAATTGAAGTTGCGCTCAGGGTTCGCCGGCGCGTTAAAAAGGATAGTCGTATTTTTAGCGTATCTACTTACTTAGTAACTAGTATCGTATAAGGATGAATTTTGCTTGCACCGTAACTGGTAACGATACCTCCAGTTGTGTACGCAGCCAAAGGGGGTTATATTTTCTTACTATGTGGGATTTAATATCACCGCGCAAGCAAATGCCTTACTATAAAGATGTTAACGAATGAGGTGTCGAGAAACTCTTCAGAAAAACTTAATCTATTCTATGCTCAAGTGTGAATGGACACTCAAGTATAGGTCGGTATAGTAAGTTATCAATGAAACAAGTTATTGATTGAGGAAGTTTATGGTAAAGTTCAGTTGATTCACTAGGTTTTTTATCGCGAAGCATTTGTTACGCGTACATTCGACAAGATAATAGTCAGTGGTCGGAATGTGAGCGCAAACGTATACGCTTACTAGAAATAATATGCATTAAGCTATCTCAAATACACTTTCTAGGTCTGGACAAATCACATTCAAAGTATTTTAAAAATCCTTCATCTCAGATTATAAAGAACATGCTGGAAAACGCATATTTTAGATCAAAAGTAAATTATTAATTGACATGCCATTATGAATAGCAGGCGGAAGTGTCTGGCTGCATTGCCCCGCTAAATTGCAATGCTTAAGGTGGCGGTTCGCGTCGCGACAAAGACAGGGCCGAGACAGGAGACTGAGACGGGAGATCGCGAGTAGTGTCTCGGTCTCTTTTGCATGTACTATGATGGGTCGAGACTGAGACTGCAACCAAAGCTACAATTCATTCAGTATCGGAGTGTCTCTCGATGGAAATTTTCGTCTCTGTAGGAGTCTAGTTGTGCATCGTATATCGGAGGGTGTTTTATGATCAGTTCAATCAACTTTTCACAGTCTTCGTCAGAAAAAGTAGTAATTTTTTACAATAAACACACGTACTTTTCGAGCGCGACTCAAGACACTACTGGTCAGTCAGGGGCAGCAACCGTCGCGCAGTCTCCGGTCTCGCGTCTCTTTCTCCTGTCTCTGTCTCGCTCGCGAACTGATGCTTATACATTGCCTAAAGTCAAGTAACGGTCGCGGTCTCCCGTCTCAGTCTCTTGTCTCGTCTCCTGTCTTTGTCGCGACGCGAACCGCCACCTTTATGCATTGATCAGGTACAGCTCTCCAATCCAAGTTATATTAAATTTCTTTATGCTAGAAAATGTAAGCTTCCATTTGCTAAAATACTGTTTAATACTCATTATAATATTACCCGTGCGCGATAAGTTGGGACCTGAGCGCGGTGACGTCATATTGGCGTGTTTGTACCGCCCGCAAAAAAGCGAACATAACAAGCAGCCGCCCGCGGCTTCGTCTTTGTTTTTTTTTAACCTAATTTATTATGTTACTCAGGGAGGACGCTGCTTTTTATCTAATCTTTTTTACACTATTTGAATAAAATAAAAATACAATGTTTAAGTTTATACATTTATTTTATCTATTATTTACATTATCTCATCTTCGTCACTACTTAGTGGATTTATGCCTTCTAGTGGTTGTTCTTCGTCCTCAGTCTCACTATAATCACTTGACGAAGAAGTATCCGATAAATTTACAACATTTACTATAACAACAAAAACTACAACAACAAAACAATGACACAAACTATAACAACAAAAACTACAACAACAAAACAATAACACAAACGAAAACTAAAAGAATTCCAGAGCGCGTCGTTACGTGACGTAGGCCAGTACGAGACTAAAAACCCTAGTAAAAAATAGTGATGCGAACGGTACAATACGGGCGCCATCGGGGAAGCGGTCGGGGAGTCGCATTCCTAGCAGGTCCCAAGTTATCGCGCACGAGTAATACTTGGAAGTTGGACCGTTATTACATAATAAAATGTTATCGGTGTTGTTACTGATAGCGGATTTCCTACGTAGTTAAATTTGAAATGGGCATTAAAGAACTAAATTGGTATGTTTCATGCATTGGAATTGCGACATACATTAGTAAAAGTCTCTTTATTGTTTGGTCATGGATTACATGGTTGTTATGTCACGCTTAATGATATTTCTAGACTCGTAAAATATCTGTTGATTAAATTAAACCCGTCCCATTTTACACCAAACATAGCTAAGAACGATCTCGCAAAAATCCCCTCGTTTTGCCTCGTGTTTTAACAATTAATTAATTTGTGTATAAAAGACAATGCTTACTATATTAAGTAGGTAATCAAGATAAATATCTGTTGATTAATAACTTCACTGTTATAATATTCTGTGTTCAATGTAACAGAAAACAGGTCAGCTTAAATAGGTTCGACATGATATCTTATTGAGATGAGCACAGTTGCTCAGCGGCACAGTTGGGGGGCTTATGTTGTAGCAACATACATTCTCTAAAAGGTTTTTCTTGTAAGTCCAAAAGTACGTTTTGGAAATATAACCAAGATTAACTTTTTTTTTTTTTTTATGTTATTTGTGGGGAAACAGGCTTACGGCCCTTATGGAAGAAGTACATACTTAAAGTATATACACCAAGATATATGTATCAGAATAGTTTATCCGATACTCTTACATTTTATTTTGTAGTTTTGAGGCCATGATTGCAACAAATAACTTCCTTATATGTATAACTAGCTGGTACAAGCGACTTCGTCTGCGCAGGATTAGTAAGTACTTCGAGTAGCTTCGTTTGTTACTACCAAATGTGCATTAGAAATATATTATCAATTTTTATTGGATTTATGGTTTACTCTTTTGGCGATAATGGCTTACTCATAATAGCTAGATATATGCTGTCGCTGACTTTTTGTAGGACCAATTAAGTTAAAAATTTCTCTTATACATTATATACGTGTAAACTCTACAGTTTTTGCAGCGTACGCCAGAATAGCTCGCAGATGGCAGATTTTTTTCTGACTTACTTGACAATTATCGTTATATTTTGGACAATTCACAAATTATCTTTAAAAATTATAGCCTATGTGTTATTTTAATGTATAAGCTATATTATTGTAAACTTTCATTAAAATCCATTCGGTAGTTTTTACGTGAAAGAGGAACAAACATCCATACATACAAACTTTCGCGTTTATAATATTAGTAGGATGATAATTTATTGTAATATCTTATTCCCCCCTTCATAGATCTGGCAACTGCGCATGAGATCAAAAAGTTTTATCACGATTAGATCTTTGTTTGACCACAATCTCACCTTATGATAAGCGATGATGTGGTTTAAGGTGGAGCACGACGATCTAGAAGACGCCTATTCACTATTATCTTCAGTGCTGCCAATTGTGCGGAATTTACCCGATTTGCGGGGAATCGGTAGCTAGCGCGCCGCGCGTGGAGAGCGCGGTGAATGACTAAAATCGTGGAATTTCGGGGAATCGATGCCGACTGCTTTTTGCACCTCAATAATTTGACCATTCATTGTAGCATTTATGCATACCAAAGGGATACTCATTTATTCAAACCGTAGGGACACAATGGAACACTTGTCAATAATAGTACTTACTTAATTACATGTCTTTATCTAAGTAGAGGTGCCAGAAACAGACAAGCATTTCATATATACCTATTTACATTTAAACTTAAAAATACTGACTATTAACTATGTAGGTACATAAGATTATAGCTGCTGTAGAGGGGCATTGTCAAAGAATTGATTATAATAGTACCTATTTTGAGTTCTGAACTGCTGCTTATGTCAGTAAGTAACATTAATTTTATTAAAAACATTGAATTGCATTAGTCATTGAATAAAATATAAGGAATGTCAAGATATGCAATAAAAAATGTCAAATCGTAGCTGCTGTAAAAGGGCATTGTCATCTTACCTAAATAAATCATAACAAAAAAATGTATATACCTAATCCTAATATCACAGAAATAACAATTTATATATATATATATATATGTTATAGTTTGAGTGTGTTGGTAGCTAATTTTGGAAAACCTTTGATGTACAAGTTTCTACAATGTTGTTACAATGTTTAAATTAAATACCTACATACATGATGAATGCATGCTTTTGTACACTAGCCTAAAGTTACTGTTATAAATTAAATATATTTAAGCTCATTTTAAGTGAACTGTAATTTGTTCTTATGAGAATAAACTCTTTAAACCGATATAAAATAATAATAATAATACATACCTACTATCAAGTAATTTCCTGTGAAATGGAGTCATCCTTGAGAGCTTCAATCATGCTATTGTAGCTTTTCCTAATTAATACTAATTTTATTTTGTATATGGCATAGTCCATTTCACGCAAATATTTATCTAATTTATGAAATAGTTTGACTCCATTACAAAGAAAACTCTTTGAAAGTTTAGCTAACCTAATAGTTGGGTGTCGAATGCCAAGAGGGGACTGAAACAATTCATGAGATAACATGAATAGGTACACAGACACATTATCCTGTCGCTCAACCGACTAACAAAACACCCATGTTTTTTCCCAGGAATTCATCCAGTCCTTCTTCGCCGGAACTCTGAAGCAGCACCTCCTATCCGAGGACCTTCCTGCCGACTGGGCATCCAAACCCGTCAAGACTCTGGTCGCCACAAACTTCGATGAGGTTGTCTTCGACACCAACAAGAAGGTTCTCGTTGAGTTCTACGCTCCTTGGTAAGTTGTTTCACTTCTATTGCGCAAATTCAGGATTGTTGCTTGTTGCCGATCACCAGTAATAAAGTTTTGTACAATACAAATATATATAAGTATGCAAGTTGTACAAACAAATAAATGATGACCTTATTTTCACTTCAAAAGTCACCTACAAATATGTCTGTATTTGCTTCTGTATTTTATACCTGTCACAGGTTATTCCTTAGAGGTTGAATGCTAGAATGAAACAACGTGACAATGGCTATTTTTAACTGTTGTTGGGCTGTTATAAGTTTAAGATTTTAAAATCATCATATTATTTGGAGCTGGACGGGACTTGATCCCGCAACCTTTCTCTTGTAACGAGGGAGGTCCAAGCGTGAAATTAGGAAGATGATTCATTACGCGAGGGCCATCTACGGATGAAGTAGGCTCAGGACACTTAGGCCGTTTGTCGCGTTTTCCGTGTTTGAATGCTAGAATGAAACAACGTGACAATGGCTATTTTTAACCCCCGATGCAAAGAGGAGTGTTATAAGTTAGACGCCTATGTCTGTCTGTGGCACCGTAGTTCCCAAACAAATGGACCAATTCAGACGCAGTTTTTTTTAATAGAAAGCTAGTTTTTTTAAGGTGGTTCTTAAGTTTTTACCTTTTGGTAAAGGAATCTGTAAAATGAAAATTTTAAGGGTTTTTTAAGTGTCGAGCGTTTTTTAACTCTTTTTATTTATACTTCTTCTAAACCATTTTAAAGTGTTATTCGATACTAACGGGAAAATGATAAGCTTGTTTTGAAAATTATAAAAAAAAATTACGAACCCTTAAACGTGAGCCTTGAGCGCATGCGCAGGAGGCTGTGTACAAGTTGCACAGAGAGCCATGAAGCGTACCGTGCTCGGCATCAGACTTAGATCGAGTTCCAAACGTCAAAATCCGTAGACGAACGAAGGTTCATGACGTTGGGATTCGAGTTATGGAGCTCAACTGGTCTTGGGCGGGACACCTGGCTAGATGAAGACAGGTGGCCGAAGAGTCGCGGGCCGTCAACGGGTGAGAGTAGCGCAGGATCGTGGTGGATGGCACAAACTTGGAGGCCTATACCCAGCAGAGGGTGAAGTCAGGCTGTAGATGATGGATGATGAAGCGTGATAGTAGTTCAGGGTGGTCTTAGTGTAAGAATTTATATAATACTATATATATATACATTAGTTAGCATCGCCGATCAGTGGCTGTACCTGTGTGCTTGCACTTTTGCAGCGATGCAACAGCAACGCGCGATACCAGCTAGTCACGGGCCCAATGCCCGCGGCTTTCCTAGAAACCGTGCTACATTTTTTATTATCTATCTAGCTAATAAAACATTACCCTCTTTTAGAATAGAATATATTTATTTGACACACAAATAAACTTTTTTATGTTAGCTATTTTTTTAAAAGTTTACTTAAAAAAATATTCATTCTTTTTAGATTTTTGTTTCCTGAAGTCGGTTACATTTTTTATTAAATAGTCACTTGTATAATATACAAAGTTCACGCCCATCGCTGCTTATTAGAATACCTACTAACCGTTGACACATGCTTTATAAATATATTTGATTGAAGATTTTTACCCTCCCTCCCCTCGTTTTTGTCGTTCGTGACGTTTTTCTGTACAAACACCCCCCCCCCCATAAACGTTATGTAACACCCAGGTGACCATTTGCAAATTGGGAGAACAAAATATATTCTATATTTCCAGTATAAGCTGACCTCTCATTCTATGAAAAGCCTACACAATGCGAAGTCAGCTTATACTGAAAATGTATAGCTTGATGTGTAGCCGTGTGTACAATGAGTGGCCAACTTGGGAGATTTTAATGCCCTGATTTTTTATTTAAATTAATAAAAACAATGTTACGTAACGCGTTGTTTGAACCACACTCCCACACTCCCCCCCCCCCCCCCCCCCACCCACCCCCTCTCCCTCCCGCCCTTGTACGTACGTACGCACCGTAACGTTTTACAAGACCCCCCCCAAATTGTGTTCCTTAATACTTGAACGCCCTCTTGAGAGGGATATCATTTAAAAGTATTGTAAAATATGTATTTGCGTAATTATGGCGAGGCTTTACGCCACATGTGTTTTGTCAAGTGTGTGCATTACGCAATGCAAATATTAATTTACATGATGTGGCCTGTAACTAGGCCGAGTTCATCCTTAGAATCACCCCTGTAATTTCACAAAGACTAGATTATAGACTTTAACTCAAAGAAATAGAGTCGAAACTGTTTGATGGACACTTTCTTCGCATCTTTACCTAGATATAACAACTGGTTGGATTATAGGCTTTAGCTTATTGTAATAAGGTCGAAAGGCTTTTCATAAGAGTTTGTTGGCACAAGTGTTCGTTAGGACACATTCACTGGGTCGTAATTAATGGACTACTGTGTTAAACGTCGTTGTTTCAATGCTCAATGGCTTGGAAGTTGTTTGCAATGATTATGTAAATTACATATTTTTTGTATTAGCGCTGGATGACGAAATTTAATCAGAAATTATTCACGATATTTATATATTATCTTATAACTGGTTTATAAGTTACACAAACCAGTTCTATTTTAAATAATAACGTCGTCATCGCACTTTCAAAATCTGCGCTCACATATTACAGGTCAAATACCACCAGTAATGTACATTTTTATTTTATACCTTACACCCTTATGCCTCAAGTTGGTGGACGCAGGGCAGTGCATCGTAGGGCACGTTCCTAAGATGCGTTACCTACTAGGCAATACTTTGTTATATATTTTTTTTTATTTCTTTGACAAAATAACATACAACTAGTATTTAATACATAGATCATCGTAAAACTTTATGGGTTTGTCTCGGTGCTTAGAGACACTCGAGCCGCACAACATTATTTAAATAGGTACCTACTTAACCACTTACTTGATTTTCTAAAATACGTATATAAGATAAATAAACAACATTAATTATATATATTTTATGCATAGGTAATGTTTTAATTATTTGTTAGCTATCCTTGAGAGTATTCATGAAGTATTTTTTAAATTTATATTTATGATTTTTATGTTAATTTCATTTAAAGTTGGAGCTGGTATCTCATTGGTCAAAGTTGGAATTAGGTATGCAGTGGTGCGTCTCCCGTAATAATTGTTCGTTCTAGGAATCTGCAGCTTTTGGAGTGTTATTTTTCCAGTTGCGATGCTTAACATCAGGCGGGCCTTAAGCTTGATCCATCTCAAGGTCGTATAATTTTTCTTTTATTAATCGTAAAGTACGCTTCTAAGGTGCGTGCCCTACGAGGCAATGCTTTGTCAGGGTTATTTGCTGGATGCATCTTCATGTTGTATTAAAAATTCTTTACACATGTATGCCTCAAGTTGATGGACGCATGGCAATACATCGTTGGGCACGTTTCTAACGTGCGTGACCTACGAGGCAATTCTAGGCCATACGTACATAAGCTTGTTCCATCTCGATGTAGTATAAAAAAACCACTAAAAGTTAAATTCGTTTGTCTCCAGGTGCGGGCACTGCAAGCAGCTGGTGCCTATCTACGACAAGCTCGGAGAGCATTTCGAGAAGGACGATGATGTCGTCATCGCCAAGATCGACGCCACCGCCAACGAGCTGGAACACACCAAGATCACCTCCTTCCCTACCATCAAGCTGTACACTAAGGATAACCAGGTATATAACACCATCTTTTTATTTGTTTGTCGTTTTTAGAGATCCATAAACAAAAAATAAAAACATTCACCATAATTTGAACTTGATTGGAATTGAAACTGCAACCTTCCTCAACGAGGATGCACTGCTTTGAGCCGTAATCTGAATCATCTGATCCTGACGTGACAAGAGTTTGTAACACGATTGGCAGTGCATCCTGCATGAGATGTTGTTGATGGTTTGCAAAAATATTAGGCAAAAAGATTGAAAATGATAGATAAAGTGCAATTTAACAGTCGCTATTTCAAATTATCTCTATTTAAAAAAAAACAATTCCCTCTTAAGCCTTTGCGTTTCGCACTCTAGCTCGTTTGACGACGAGACGCTGTGGCGTTATTAAACATGTGTCATTATGTGTCAACTTTTCCTTTTAGTAGACTAAGATAAGTTTACACTACAATTATAATATTTGTATGTTCCAACTAGGAATGGAACATTTCACGAGTAGCATGTGAAAAATCTCATGTCACACCTGCTATTTTTCTTCGCATAACCTGCTAAAAATCATTCAAATGAAATTAGGTTTTCATCGTATATCGGTCGCAGTCAATTCGGGTCTGATACAAATCACAGTCGTTCGCATTTCCTCGGAACTCATCGGACGTTTTCATTGCCTGTGATGTTTCACATGTGAAATAGCAAGTGTGACATTCCGGCTTCATAAGTTTTTTGTTGAAAAATTACTTTTTCAAAACAAGCTTTTATAAAATTCATAATCGGAACCGCAAGCAGATTCAAATGATCCCACACACTAGTAGCCTACTATAATCTATTTACATGTGTATTCCAAATTTTAGGTCAATCGGTTGAGGGGAACGTGTTTATAATTCAGTTGCAAGATTTCACCCGAACAAACATACATACATTGCTAGTTAATAAAAAGCTTGTAAACAATCATTGCCCGTGATTTTTCACTTGTGACATAGCAGTGATAAAAAATAATCTTAAGAAAATGATTTAAAAGTAGCAATCCTTTCCATGGCTAGTTCCAACACTATAATTTAATAATGTATTTGACAGGTCAAGGACTACAATGGCGAGAGGACGCTGGACGGTATGACTCAGTTCGTCGAGAGCGACGGAGAGGGCGGCGAGCCTACTCCTAGTGTGGTAAGCAAAAAAAAGTAGAGTTAAATAGCCAAGCTAGCGTTGGGGAGACGATCTAGATGTTTCTGAAAGGGAAGGGAACATCGCGTAGGAAAGGGACGGTTGGAAAGATTTGAGGGAGAGACCTTTGTCCAGCCGTGGGAAGAAGTAAAAAGTTTTTTTGTCACTTGTCTTTGCTAGTTTATTTGTGCATATAATTTTTGAGCCTATAACTTTTTTCAGAGTAGTATTATAGCATTAAAAAACTCGTAGCTGTGAACAATTTTATTTGCTATTGATTAGTCGTTTTGTTATATTTGCATAACTATGATAACTAATCACATATTGGTGGCGATTCTGTTGTTTACGCTAACTAAAATTGTGTAAAATTATGGTCTTATTTTGTTCACACTATATAGAATGTTAAGGTTATATTAATGGTCATGTAATGGTTATATTAGAATGACAGTTCTAAAATTAAGTATTTTTATAAGGTTTGTTTGCTAGTTTTATGGCGGGTTCCTATATCGGTCGGTAACCAGCTACGACTCGTTTCTCCTTGGAAACCTGTCAGAAGTTTGACACTAGTTTGACACATTTTCAAGGAGATACGAGTCGTAGTCGGTTACCGACGCATATAGGAACCCGCCATTAGTCAACACCAACTTGACTGCTGACTGAAAGTAGCCCTAAAGCAATACAATCAACCTTAATAAAAATTGCATAATTTTGGAAGTTCTAAAGATCAAATTAAAGTGACATTTAAAGAGAATATCGTACCGAATACCGATCGTATTTTACACAATTTTTGTTAGCGTAAACAATGAATCGTCACCATTGCCAAACCTTATATTTTCTTTTGGGATCACTGGAAATACCCGGGCGGGTAAAAGTTCCTCAAATATATATTTTTACCCTATAATATTTTGTCCTGTTTCAGAGCGAATTTGACGAAGAGGAAGAGGCGCCCGCGAGGGACGAGTTATAAAGCATTTCGCGATCCGTTCGCTCCCACGAGACTTCCATAGCGTAGTATACTGTATAGATATAATTATTTACTTTTATACATAACACACCGAAAGTGCATTTCGTACGCTCTAGATTATTGAATTTTCTAAATTGTTTTTAGCTCTAATCTGTAGAGATGTTTAGAAGAACGCGATGATATTTTAAGCGGGAATACTCTAAGATATCGGGATCTCTGCCCAGGAATTAATTTATTGTAAACGCATTATTTAATTTGCAACAACAGCAGCATTGTGTACTGATATTTATAATTTCTGTATCATAATGATATTTCTAACATTCCTTAGTACAAAGTATAAACTAGTTGCATCATCGAACAAGCGTTTTAATTTTCTTTTGAATATTGGCATTATTTTTATATTTTAAAATAGTTAGTGTATTTTCATCACAACAAATAGAGTACCTATATTTTAAGAATACTTTCGTGGTTATAAATGTTATATTTTCGTATCATTATGTTTTAATTCGGAAATTATTTCTACATTTTATTGATTCCGATTTAATATTAGGGTCGAAAATAAAATTTTCTCAATCTTTATTTGCCTTGAATGTAATGTAAATATCCACATCATAAAAGTGTAATGCCAAAATTTGGGTTTTACGTAGGTATCTATTGTGGATACAGAAATTGATAAATAAATATTTAAAAAATTACCTGTATATTATTTAGCACCTCACTGCACTACCCTATCTTAAATACCTACCCTTGGTAGTGTCTCCAGTTGCACTGTAATACTAGTGGTCGCCCATAAAAACAAAACATATTATTTATATTTGTAATCTTTGACTATCAAAATAGTGCCACGAAGTTCTAACCAAATGACTTGACCCACAGTTTCATTCAAATTACAGGTAACGGGAGTTCATGTTATTTGGTTATACTTTTTTGGAGTAGAAATTGCAGTTATTCTGGATTTCAGACTTTTCCCTATATTTGTTTCATTAAAGCTATACGCATACTAAATTTCAGCACTGTGGTGTCACTGGTGTACCCTGTGAAGTTTGTCAAAGTTCATTTTTTATTATGGCTAATAACTTAAAAACTACAAGGTTTAAACTAAAAATAAAAAGAGGGACGAAATGTACCCACAAAAAACTTTTATTAGTTGTGCCATTTGACCGGATAGTCCCATTTTGTTTTTTTTACATCTCTTGAATGAACCCCCCCCCCCCCCCCCCCCCCCCCCCCCCACACAAATTTCACAACGATCGGATAAACGCTTCATACATACAACGCCGCTTTGCCCAAATTGATTGGGAGATCTCGCTTCGCTCAAATTCAGGGACTATGATTTTCGGGAACTACAAACTCTTAGCTATAAGTTGACATGGAAACCAGATCTCTAGCGAGCCGGCCAAACGGTTGTCAATTTAGTTCACTGTAGATTATATAGGTACCTTTGCAAGTTGTATTCTTCGGAACTTGTGCCGAACCAATAACTATAGTACACACGGCTACACATCAGGCTATACCTTCCAGTATAAGCTGACCTCTCATTCTACGAAAAGCCTACACAATGCGAGGTCAGCTTACACTGGAAATGTATAGCTTGATGTGTAGCCGTGTGTACTAACCCATGTGACATGTTTGATTTAATTTTTTTTTACTAAACAATATATGGATCTTTGACATCTGAAAATTGAATAAATGAATGAATAATGCCGAATAGCCTAATAAATCTATAGTTTATTTCTTATAGATTCTATACTAAATTTTGCAAGTTTGTATTCTTCGGAACATGTGCTGAATTGTCATTAGACCGTTGGGCCCCGCTCGTTAGGGATCTGGTTTCCATGTCAACTTATAGCAAAGATTTTGTAGTTCTCGAAAATCATATTCCCTGAATTTGTAGTTCAGAAGTTATGAGCTTTATCTAGGTCCTTACTAACTTACGTTTTTCTTTCGATCCAATTATCAAGAACCGATTTTGGTGAATTAACTTTTCCTCGACTACGGCAGTATTTTGAGCTTTGTGCGGTTCTTATAGATTACTTCGTGGTGGAGATATAATACTTCCATTTGGACTAAAATCCATTTATTTCTGAATAGAAGCCATAAAATAAAAAAATCCACTACAAATTCGTAACCAAACCACTGCAGAAGGCTAAGCTTCTGACGGATTCTCCAAGGTGTCCAGATGCTGGGATGTAGGCGCAAGGGCGGATCCAGCTTTGGTGCCAGGGGGGGCGGGGGGTCACATAGTCGTAGTCAAGTCACAAGTTATAATTTAATTTTTATAATCATAGATACAAGTAAAAAGTAGGTATTTTATTAATGTACTTACATACTGTACTTAAAAATACCTATATTTAAATAACAAAATCAATTTCAAATCAAAATATTATATTAAATTAATTAAATATTGAATGTACTTACATAAAATCTATATTGTGACAAAAAATATATAAAAACATTATGTTTAACAATTTTAATTAGTGGTCCACCTAGGTCCTGGACCCAACTCAGGGGGGGGGTCATGACCCCCATGACCCTCCCCCTGGATCCGCCCTTGTGTAGGCGGGCGGTAGGTACAGCCTCATGTTACTTTGATTCAACCCTATGTATTGCGGAATAGGAGGCATAACAAAAAAAGTAAACCACTACAAATTAACTACAAAAACCGGCCAAGTGCGAGTCGGACTCGCGCTAGGAATAAGGATTCCGTACCATTATCTATATAAACGGCAAAAAAAACACGTTTGTTGTATGGGAGCCCCCCTTAAATATTTATTTTATTCTGTTTTTAGTATTTGTTGTTATAGCGACAACAGAAATACATCATCTATGAAACTTTCAACTATCTAAGTAACTATCACGGTTCATGAGATACAGCCTGGTGACAGACAGACAGCAGAGCCTCAGTAATAGGGCGCTGTTTACCCTTTGGGTACGGAACCAACCCTAAAAACTTTAACTTTTGACTGCTTCTCTCAGATCCTTAGTTTCCGAGATCCAGCCGGGCGGTACAGCCTGATTTCTGACTGTGTGGACCTAGATAAATGCTCATAACTTCTGAACTGTTGAACTACAAATTCAGGGACTATGATTTTCGGGAACTACTAACTCTTAGCTATAAGTTGACATGGAAACCAGATCTCTAGCGAGCCGGCCAAACGGTCTGTCAATTTAGTTCACTGTAGATTATATAGGTACCTTTGCAAGTTGTATTCTTCGGAACTTGTGCCGAACCAATAACTATAGTACACACGGCTACACATCAGGCTATCCATTCCAGTATAAGCTGACCTCTCATTCTACGAAAAGCCTACACAATGCGAGGTCAGCTTACACTGGAAATGTATAGCTTGATGTGCAGCCGTGTGTACCTACCCTTAAGTGCTAGAGGCATATATTTTATTTTGATATAAATCCGTGCGAAGCCGGGGCGGGTCAGTTTGTATAACTAGTGGTTCGCCCCGAACTGAGATCTCGCGAGTCTCCCAAAACAAAAAAAAATATTCTTAGGGCGACTCGTGCAACGATGCCTAAACTTATTTAGTGGCTAATTATGATTTAAGGAGTTGTCAAATAATACAAATACGTAAAATTTAAACATGTTTAGTCGCTAAATACGTTTAGGGATCGTTGTGCAAGCCGGCCTTAATCTTTGACTAATAAAATAGTGCCACGAAAAACAACCACAGTTTCATTCAAATTACAGGTAACGGGAGTTAATTTTTTTGGGATACAAATTGTAGTTATTATAGATTTCAGACTTTTGCCTGTATTTGTGTTACAAAAGCTACACGCATACCAAATTACAGCCTTGTGGGGTCACTGGTGCACCCTGTGAATTTAGTCAAAGTTTAGTTTTTATTATGTCTAATAACTCAAACTCTATAAAAAATTTACGAAAAATAAAAACGGAGTCTAAATGTACTAATGAATACCTTTCATTTGACGTCTTACTAGACCTGATAGCCTCATTTTAATTTTTTTACCCCTCTTGAGCGTTATCTCAACAACTTATATAGGGAGATAGTGATGGCACAATTTTGGTGTGAAATATTGGGGATATTTCACACCAAAATTGTGCCATCACTATCTCCCTATATACTTACCAAATTTCATGATGATCGGATCAACGCTTCGAAAGTTATCCTCGGACAAACATACATACAACACCGACTTGCCCAAGTTGACTTAGAGATCTCGCTTCGTTCGTTCGATCAATAAAATAAAATAAGTCTTTTATTTAAGTCACACAAAATTAATTTAATAAGTCAGTGGTTTTCACAGTTCTTCATTGTAATATCCTTTAATTCTATAGGACTACTGCATTTGTCTGTTGATTAACTCTTGGGTTCTCAAGGATTGGATGGAGTAATGGCCGGTTTACATTATTCCAGTCCAGTACTGGATTGCTTACTGGAAAAATGTAAACCAGCACTGGAATGAACTGAATCCAGTAAGCATTCCAGTCCAGTAACTGGATTCGCGGTCTACTTTTGAATCCAGTGCAACTGGAATAATGTAGACGGCCAATCCAGTGCCATTCCAGTGCTGACGAAGTACACACGTGTTGGTTGTTTTTGCGGACTTTTTTTGCGAAGAAAAAAGATTTAACAATGGTGAAGAAGTTATCTGAAGACGAAACTGTAAAGTTTCACTATATACAGAGAAAATCCGTGTTTATGGGATATAACATCAGAACATTATAAAAACAAAGCTATGCGCCAAACTGCTTTGCAAAATCTGTGCATTGGTATGGAAATTGAAGGATTCACATTGGAAGATGTGAAAAACAAAATAAAAAGTATTCGTTCGACATACTACCTTGAACTAGACAAGATTAAGAAGTCATCCACATCTGGTGCTAGTGGCAATTTTTACCAACCCAAAGTGAAATGGTTCGCCGAATTCAATTAATTTATTTAAAATGTGATGGTGAAGCGTAAAACACACGTATGTATTTTAAGATTTTTATTTATTTTTATTTTAGTAGCATATTATTTGTTAAAACACACAAATTTATCAATGTATCATATGATTTTGCCATGGTACTTTTCCTTCGTTCACAAAATAATTTGTAAATTGAGTTCTTTTTTCCCTGGCATGTGTTGCTGAGTTGTTACTGCCCTGCTGTATGATACTATCTAAAGAGGTTATTTCGGATCTCCACGTTCCATTAATCAAATGATGGTCGTTGTGATCTTCATGGTCTACACAGGTAGTAGTCATATAATTACTTGACTTTTTTCTCAACCAATTGTGTAGAGAGCAAGCTGCATACACAATGTGATCCACAGTATCTAACTTAGTTGAAATAGCTTTTTCGAAAATTCTGAATCGACTTACTAATATTACAAAAGCGTTTTCTACAATGCGTCTAGCACGGGACAGCCTGTAATTATATATTTTTGTTCAAAAGTTAAATTAGCCCCAGGATATGGTTTCATTAAGTATGTTTTTAGTGGAAATGCTGCATCAGCCACAATCACTCCATCTTCTGGAATAAAACTGCCATTTTCTAATTTAGTAAAAATGGAACAGTTTTTGAAAATGCCACCATCCGAAGCGCTTCCATTTGCGCCCACATTGATATACGTAAAACAGTAATCATGGTCAATAAGAGCCATCAATACTATGCTGTTTTCTTTTTTATAATTAAAGTTCGTACTTCCATATTCATAGAAGCCAGTAATTTTTATATGTTTTCCGTCTAACGCTCCGTAGCACAAAGGAAAGTTCCACTTATTCCGAAAGCCTTTCTCGACTTGTTTCCATTGTTCCGCAGTGGGTATCTGCAAAAATAAAGTAAAAATATTTTATTTTCAGGAAAATACTGATTATGCTCAAAATAAAGAAAATACTGACAATACTCAACCTAGTGACCAATGTGGGAACCCTACCCATACAAACCCAGAACCAAGTCTATCAGAACCGCGAAAGAAAAGAAGTAAAATTTCACAGCTGTCTACAATAGTCAGTAGCATGAAAGATATGCAATACGATTTATCCAAATCAGAAACAGTGGAATATGAATTCGACATCTTTGGGAAACACATTGCGAAGCAATTAAGAACCCTTTCTACAGAACAGGCTATCCGTGGCCAACAAGAAATTCAGAGTGTGATAACAAAATGTCGACTACACGATTTGAAATACGGAAATATGACAATTCTATATTCTGCAAACACACATGCTAGTGACAATTCGTCAAGACCAAGTAACAATTATGCGTCAAGACCAAGTACGAATAGTAGTACTTATATGCCATTGAATAGTCCAGCGTCTGTAGATACACAAACCACTGAGGACTCGTTAAATGTAGTAAGCGATGACCCAGAATACATTAATATGATCATGAATGCTTTCAATAATGCTTAATTGTCATAGATATGATACTTAATAAAAAAATATTACCTTGATGTGGTCTTTTAATGCCGTTTTAATTTCTTGACAGACTTCTGGTATAATTTTTGAAATAGTTGGTTTTGGCAATCGAAACATACGATTGAGGCTTCTGTAACTATCTCCAGTAGTTAAAAAAGAAAGAGTGACTTCTAATTTTATTTTTGCGGGTATAGCATCTCTGAACAACGTATTCTTACGCTGGATATTAATCGAAACTAATGATAACAGTTCTTCAAAGTTTTCTGCTGTCATTCTCAGTGCCAGTCTATATTCATTGGGATTTTCTACCTTCAGTTGTTGCAAAAGCATTACTGACCCTCCTTTTTTATCTCTTTCGCTGATCCAATTTCTCACACAAATCCGTTCCTTTTTTTAAGCTCCTTATCAACCTCATTAATAACTTCTTGTAGCAAGAGTGATTGAGCACGTTTGAAACATTTTCGAAACTGATCTCTTCTTGAAATCATTGTCACTGTAGTGTTCACACTTCAACGGCTTCTAAATAACTGGAATAATGTAGACGTTACAGATCCAGTCCAGCACTGGACTGGAATCTCGCTAGATCACTGGACTGGAATAATGTAAACCGAGCATAATGACAAACTGCTTTATTTTTACTGACAGAATATGTTACGAAACAATTTTTTATGACTAACACACGAAGTCACCTACAAATTACCCAAAACGCTTCGATAGCGCGTTCTAGCATCGGATCGATTTTATTAGCGCCATCTAGTTCTGTTTTGGCAAAACTTATTCAATAAATCGACCAACATCTGTTATCTTTATTCAACTTAAATATTTTTTGTATCTTTGTTCTCATATTTGTCAAAAATTAATACTTACTTTTAGTCTGGCATTTGTTGTGTTTGACTTCTGCAAAACTACGCAGGGCATCCACGATAGGTGTTGCGTATACGGACCTCATTATTACTCAGAAAGATAGTCCTACTAATAGAAAGCTATTCTTGCCTTTAGCAAGACTAGGCTAAAAATTAAAGAACCATGTGCTTATGTGATTATTATAATTTATTTTACCTTAAATATAACGATTACAACATAAAATAACTCTTTTTAAATTATTAACATCAAGCTTGTTCTTTTAAATTATCACATTAACACCAAATTAGTATCGAGACTTGGAATGGCATAGCTTAAAAGTTAGTAAAACGACGTTACTTTGGTAAAGTGGGTAGGGGTAACATTAGGAGCGAATCATGCTTCCTTCGCAATCAACAGAAAAGTCACTGAAATTCAAATAGTTGATAAACATGTGTCAAAAAGCTTAAGCAAAACTAAATTTTCTGTTGATATTAAAGATGGTATGATTTCCTGTCTCTTTCCGTCGAATCACACAGAAAATAGAACGGAAGACTAAACGCAGCTGTACGTGCGTATGTATAAAGGTAGTTTTTTTTTCTAAGGGCAATTACTTGTAGGATCCAATAAGTTTTCAAGGCCATGGAGGTTTTAAATCAAGTTTTCCGCGTTGCTAATAAATGACGTTGCTCTTATTCTCTGCTTTGCACAAATTAGGGAACACAACGCCATTTTGGAACTATTTTTAATGTGACCTGTAAACCACTCATTGATTTAAAAGCCCCCCTATTCTGTATCTTGTAAAATCACCGTGACTAACAATTGACAAGTAAAACGCTTAAATGCTTTCAAGAATTGTCAAATACTCTAATTGTACTCACTACACCTAAGTAAATCAATAAAGTCCAATTTGCGACCATTATAACAAATTACACTCAGAAACACTAGTCAATCCAGGATCAATATTTCAACAGGACGATATTCCAATGTTGTATCTTATTATGTGAGAGGTGTCGAGTTGTTTTTCTGTCAAAGAAGATCCCACAATGCTTGAAAACCCGTCTGTATAAGCAATGTGTCCTGCCAACAATGACTTATGGTGCCGAAACATGGCCGCTCACTAAGGAAACTGTGTACAGAGTACGAGTCGCACAAAGAAAATAAAATTTTATATATAAAATAAAAATAATACAACAAATTCCACGTCAAGACAGAACAACTCCCTGACACCAAAATGAGCTCTCTACTAGACATCTTAAAGAGGAAAAACAAGTCCAAGCAACCTCCCATCAGACCCCCCATAATACAAGAGGTCATCACCTCCCTTACACCCTGTGTATTCACTCTCAAATGTTCCCTTATGGAGGAAGGAACACTGCCAATAAAAATCATAACATCCTATGTTGAAGCCATCATTGCATCCTGGCAGGGTCGCCATGCGATAGGAGCCTATTAGGAGAGTAGTGAAACACGCGAGAGCTGGATAAAGACTGTTTATTGAATAGGTATCCATGTCTTATTAGCTAGAGTACCTAAGTAGGTATACTACATGAACTATACACTACACCATGGAGCGCGCCATGCTCGGCATCAACCTGCTGGATCGAGCTCCTAATACCGAAATCCGACGCCAGACGAAAGTCCAAGACGTCGGAGCAATGGTGGTGGAACTCAAGTGGAACTGGCCACGACACTTGGCTAGACGAGGTGATGGCAGGTGGAGTAAATCTTTGACCGAATGGTGGCCAAAAACAGACCTAAGAAGTCCAGGACGTCCGTCGGCGGGTTGGATCGACGACATAAAGAAAGTCGCGGGCAACTGCTGGATGCGCGCAGCACAGAACCGGGAAGGGTGGCGTTTACAAAGGGAGGCCTACACCCAGCAGTGGGTACTTATGGGCTGTGGATGATGATGATGACGTGAGAGTACCTATAATTTTAGGCAGTTTTATCAAGTTCGTGAAATCTTAGGACTTAGGTCGCATAGGTAAATATGCTGTCCCACTCAATTCAGTGTTAGGCACTTAAAGAGGAGCGAGTAAGTAGAGCTAGAAACTAGAAAAGAGTTGGCGAGCAGCGAGAAGCGACTGTGTAGAGTTCCCTGTAGTTGTCACGCTAGGCTATAAAGCGAGTGCGGCGGGCGATACTCATCATCTCACAGCGTGTGTTCTGACCGCCAATCGAGTATCGCTGAGCGAGTGTTATAGTCGCTGCGACAAAGTAGTGGAGAGCGAGTTCTCGCCGGCGGCAGTGTGAGCGGCCAGCGATCAACTATTAATATACGTGTCTCTTTTACTGACACGGAATCTATATCTTTTGTTCGTTTCTTGAGCGAGAAAATAGTTGATAGCTAATCGCTTACTCGCCGGCGGTGAGATAAGTGCCTCATGTATAATAGGCATGCTTACAGTCCTAGAACTTAATGTTAAAATTTCAGTGTGTTTGAAAATATGTAGGTACGCTGTTGGCGTTCCTATTTGTTAATAAATAAATAAATAGACATCTGTCAAATCCGACCTAGATTTACACGAGTTTAGATACAAGAGCATACAGAGCTTCAAAGAGCCTAAGCATATAAGAGTTCGTTGCCGTGTTGGCGCGTCGGATGTACGACCGCGCTGACAACAGTCGGCACGAACATCTTCAGGGATTTGCCGCACTGCACGCGCGGCCACCAGACCACCAAGGACCGTGGCGTCCACTACCCCGAGAGCTCCTGGACCCCCCGACTTCTTCTTCCTCTCCTTCAACGACTTCACCGTTCATTGGCGACGTCACCGGCGTAGGTCACAAAGGAAAACAAAAATAACTAAGAGCAGCGTCACGCCAAGACGCGGCCGCTTACACCGCACCGCGAGAGGCCAACGAAAAGCTCCGAAGAGCCACCTGCTACAAGCCAGGAAGGCTACAAAGAGCTGAGCCCAGAGACCTGGACACACTAGTCTCCGCGAGTTGAAGCCAGGGCGATGGGCTACTCACCTGAGGCCCTTACCTTTCAAACGTAATAGTTGTGCGTCCGCCACGCACGCACGCGATCGAGCCAGTAGACGACCAGGATTAATTGATTGAGTTTAGATACGATATTGAACTCGCGCTGGAGGATTTATAAGATAAAGAATAGGGGGTAGGAACCTTTGATGATACCAGTAGAACAGATGAGTACTCCAAAAGCGCGACATTTCTTATAACGCGTGCGCGAATTAAGTATTTGTTCTAAGTGTGTGTGGCTCGTTCGATACGCACTCTAATATATATATCTAAAATCGTACCATAATTGGGGTCTCTCAAGCCTTAAAAGTAGAAAAATATATAATATAAGAAAAGTAAAAAAAAGTTGAGTGCTACAAGTGAAATGCAAGATTTTACGAGTAGTTGTGTCAGAAAATGTTATTCTCACACTCAAAGACAATAAAAAAGCAGAACGTAAATAAAAAAAAATTATCGCAACTTTAACGATATAAGCAGAATTGCGCTGCCGTGTGTAACACAAGTTACAACTCCACACAAACCCAATAAAATTACGATAATACCGTAATAAAAAAAAACCATTATTTTATCACATACACGACCCTTAGCGTTCATTCGAATACTAAATAATCGTAATTTTAAAATTACGTTGAAAAATTCAAACGCCAATGTTAAATGCTCCCGTTGTCACATATTATAAATATTCTACGCGATTTTACACAGGCCGTAAAAAGATCACAAAAGCTGAACGTTACTTAAAAATAATGCATTACAGTCAACGTGTAAATCACTTTCACGCTTCACCAGTACTTGCAAAATTATAAGCTACTAGCTGACAAATCCGCAGCTTCGCACGCGTAGTTTTTCAATAAAAACATTACCCTCCTTCAACGCCGGATCTAGAGTTTTTCTTAAGAAGCCGGCGAAACCCCGAGCGCAACTTCAATTCGGCCGCGTCAAAAGCTTCGGCCTGAATATCGCTATCCCTGTTTAGTTACGAAGTTTAGCCACGCAGAGCGACAGTGATAGCAATAGAACGATTCTAAATTTGATTAGATTTTGACCGTGTTCCGTAATACCAAAAATGATGACTGACAGCCAGTTGAACTATGTAGGTGGACCACGGCCAAGCAGTGGAATAATCGTTAATACGACGTGCGCTGGATGCTAAGCGTTCTTTGAAACAAATTTTAATTGAAGAATGTGGCGACCCCTGAAAATGCCGCTCGAGGCAGGTGCTCTGGTTTGCTCCCCCCTAGATCCGGGGCAGCCCTCCTTTTGCGCAGTTGGGTAAAAAGTAGCCTATATCACCCGGGGATAGTGTAGCTTCCCAACAGTGAAAGAATTTTTAAATCGGTCCAGTAGTTTCGGAGCCTATTCAATACAAACAAACAAATCTTTTCTCTTTATAATATTAGTATAGATTTAAGGAATTGCTTAGGGCATCCCGTCTAGGGGGGGGCGCCGGAGACGACCGAGGAAAAAAAACCAGCACGCGAAAGTTCAAGCAATTTCAAAATTCGTGCGTTTTAAATGCAAGATAGGGGCGCGCGGGCGCCCGCAGGGGAAGATTGCTTAGGGCATCAAGTTAACTTAATCCGGCACTGTGCTTCACCCCAAGTTAGTAGTGAAAGTGTTATTTCATGAGTCACCTTTTTACAACCTGTATATTAAATAATCTACTTACATAATGTTAACTTACCCTAACGTAATACATAGTCAATAATGCGAATACATTCTTATTTTTGTAGAATCGAAGCTATTAAAAAAACATTAAAGTAATAAGTCCATGGAAATACTATAAGTAAATAATGTTTTTTTTTTGTTATGATCAAACATTTTTTAAATAAAAATTTAAATGATCAAATATTTAAGTATTTTGATTTTACAACGCATGGTTTTAATACAATTTAGATTTGTCTTTACGTAATATTTAGAGAATAACATTTTTATAAATAGCTCTTATAAGTAGCGGCACGAAACTTTAGCGCTGACCGTTATTGCGCAGAAGTAAAAAGGTACCTGAGGGGGGCTAGCGGGATGAAGGGCGGGCGTGCGTAGCGCCGGTTGGCTCTCTAGCCGCATTCCGTTCCCCGCACCGATACGACGCCCCGTGCACATCCAGTGTACAGTCGCGTTCTTAATTGTATTGTTATTGCTGTTATTTGAATTTGTTTGTTAAATTCAGTTTTTTAAGTTTGTTTGTGACTTTAAAGTGAATATGCATACAAGAAATACTGTTTTGAACAGGCAAGGAAAATGGTTTATGATGTGAATTGTTTTTTTAAAAAGGGAATCTAATTAATTAATTGATTCTTTGAAACAAATCAAAAGTGAGATTGATGAAGCTACAAGTACTTTACTCAGTCATTCGGACAGCAGCACTGTAAATTTCAGCCAGATAAAACAAACTGCCGAAATTATTAAGGCGGGAAAATTTAATTAAATGGCGATTTAGGGAAAATCCAAAAACGGACAGCAGAGTCTACAAATACGTCAATTGCAACGGTAAGGAACATCTCCAATTAAGCCAATAGTGGCTATTGACTATTGTATTGCTTGCGCGACAGTACCCATGCGCAGCTATCCCTTCCGCGTATCGTTCAGCGCTAGACTTACGTGCCGCGACTTATACGTTTTATAACATAATTTATCATTATGCGCGAATATTATTTCATAACAATAAAAAAAAGAAAATAATTAACAACCGATCGTGATTTGGATTGTGTAAATAATATCTGTAGAGATAAAGTACTATGATATAAGTTAGGACGCCTCGGCAAATGTCATCTATCGTCGAAAATACGGAATATACAGTAGTCTCACTAATCCGGCACGTCAGTAGTCCGCCAAGTCCAATAATCCGGCACCCTCCGCTCGCGCCTCCCTTTCCCCTCCCTACTCAATTTTTTATAAAATGCTTTATTTTATTTACATATTATGAACACACCAATGTGTTCTGCCCACCATGGCCTACGGGGCCGAGACATGGACGCTCACGCAGGAGGCTGTGTACAGGTTGAGAGTTGCACAGAGAGCCATGGAGCGTACCATGCTCGGCATCAGACTATTAGATCGAGTTGTAAACGTCGAGATCCGTAGACGAACGAAGGTTCATGACGTTGGGATTCGAGTTATGGATCTCAAATGGCCTTGGGCGGGACACCTGGCTAGACGTGGTGATGACAGATGGAGCAGGACAGTGACTGAATGGTGGCCGAGGAGCGGGTGTAGAAGGGTAGGACGACCAGTGGCGAGATGGGTGGACGACATCGTTAGAGTCGCGGGCCGTGAGTGGGTGAGACAAGCGCAGGATCGTGGCGGATGGCACAAACTTGGGGAGGCCTATACCCAGCAGAGGGTGAAGTCAGGCTGTGGATGATGATGATGATGATTATGAATTTTTGGATACAATCTTATAATCCGGCACCCCCTAGTTTTTAATAGTGGCGGATTAGTGAGGCTCTATTGTACTTCCAAATACTGGAACCAGCACGTGCTACCGCCTTTGAAGCTCCCCGATGACCGACGAGCCGTCACGAGTAGGCACGGAAATAATTGCTACTTTTAAATCATTTTCATATGATCAAATGATTATTTTTTATAACTGCTATTTCACATGTGAAAAATCACAGGCATTGATTTTTCATTACGATGCCGTAATTTCACACTTGCTATTCTTGCTAGTGCTATATCCACATGTGAAAACTCACGGGCAACGAAAACGCCCGATGAATTCCGAAGAAATGCGAACGACTGTGATTTGTGGAAGTTCGGCTGCGACCGATATACGGTGAAAACCGATAGTGATTTCGTTTGAATGATTTTTAGCAGGTTATGCGAAGGAAAGTAGCAGGTGTGACAAATGAATTTTCACATGCTAGTTGTGGAAAGTTCCATTCCTAGTCAGGAGCCGCGGGTCAGGCGTCCATTGGTTGCATAATCGTACTAATCCTAAAATACGAACGTTGCCGAGACATCTAACTTAAATCGTAGTACTTTGGAGACCGTCTACTCTGAAACGAACGCCCCACTGCATTACTGGGTTTCAACACAATTCAAAATGAGCCTTGTGATCACAGTTATAAAGAACATTTCCCTTTGACGTAATGAAGCTTTCATTTCTAGAGTAGACAGTCTCTACTTGTCCTTACAAAGCCTGGCGACAAACGGCGTTTGTGAGAATATAACAAAAACACTTAAATTCGATGCAAAAAAACATACTATACTATGATTGTGTGTTATTTCATTTGTTAGGGCTACTTGTGGTAGAATATAACAAGGATAAATACTCCCCCCCCCCCCCCCCCCCCCGACACATAAAAACCCGTAATAAATTTTCATTACAACTGAGATCCTTTCATCACACATCAGCTATGAACTACCCCAGTTAAATTAGCTTTCTATCAGAAAGAAAACCGCATCCAAAACAGTCCATCGCAGTAATAGTAAAATAAGAGTGCCGCGTGTTGAAGGTGGTTAGGAAGGGGGAGGGAGGGAGGGGAGCGAGTTGTTAGCTCCGCCCATTCAGTCAAGGTCATTCAATTGAGGTAGCACCTTAAACGGTCACTCGCATTGACCCTTTTCCGGGAACATGTCGATAAGCGAATGTTTAAATGTCGCGTCGTATCAGATTTTAACTTTAATCGACGCGATCCACGAAATAAACAATAAGAAGCTTTAAAAAAATCATAATCAGAACCGTATGCAGATTCTAATGAGCCCAAACACTAGAAGCCTACTATAATCCATTCAAAGTTCCATTGTCCATTATAAGACCGCCTTCAATGGTACCATATTGCATTGTCACCGAAGTTACTGTATTCCAAATTTCATCTCAATCGGTTGGGGGGGAACTGATATAAAATTAAATTGCAAGATTTGACCTACAAGGCAAGTTAAATAAAATCTTCTAAATAAACCTTTGCTATTTCTACCACGTGTAGCATATTGTAAGCGGAATCACAGCGCGAACATAGAATCGGGATCTTCCTTCTTGATCTGTCTGTGGCGGGGCGTCTGCTGGGGAGTTTGGACTCTATTCTCACCGGTGTTGGGTAGAGTTTCCGCTACGGCCGCGCGCTCCGCCAGGAACTGATCGAAGTCTCTGCTAGTGACGCTCTCTTGGGCGCCATTTTCTGAATTAGCCTGAAGATGTAAAATGTTTGGTCACGGCAAGCGCAAAACAAATACAGGGTAAATTTGTGAACGTCGACAAATATGGAGGATCAGCTCTGGCCGTAATCCAATACTGAAGTTAGAAATCCACAGTTCCATACAAAACATCGATAGATAAAGTCACGACCACACTTCACATTAATATGTTGACATGTTTGTTTATTTATTTGTTTGTTACTCAATCAGGTCGTAACGGCTTAACCGATTTCTATGAAATTTAGTATGTACGTAGATTATAACCTGGATTAACACATACGCTACTTGGTATGACATAAATCAGGTCCCATGGGATAAAAATGGGGTGTCAAGTTGCAACAGCGAGTTTAGCTTTATGTCTAGGTTACCTACATATTTAGTAGTGGTGCTAGTTGAGTTTTCATATAAGTCACCTACTTGTTTAATTTTATATGTTATGTTTTTATATGTGCGTGTACTCACAAGGGTACCAACGGAAGACCAGCGCTGTGTTACCATGCTGTGACACAGCAAAATGCTGAGTTGGAACTTTTTTGTGGCGGCTACTAATAACTTATACCTGTGTAATCTTTTGTTGTATTGTATTTTTTGTGTTGTTAATTATTGTTATTAGTGGTTGGCACAATAAAAATATTTTCTTTCTTTCTTTCTAGTGTAACGCGTACGAAGTCGCGGGCAACAGCTAGTTAAAATCAAACATATGGAAGAAAATACACTTTTAAATCATAGTTACAATGGGCGACTTATCGCTTATCACCATACAATATTGTATATATAAAAGAACTACAGTAGTACAGTACTTCTAACAGCTTAGGTAGTGCAGGTAGTGTTCTTTTGTGCACTTAGCAGTGCAGGTAGTGTGTTCTTTTGTGCACTTAGCAGTGCAGGTAGTGTTATTGTGTGCACTTACCAGTGCAGGTAGTGTTCTTTTGTGCACTTGGCAATGCATGTAGTGTGTTCTCTAGAATTCATTAATTTTCTGTATGTGCCATTCAAGTATGATAGTTCTATGGCCGATATTAACGCCAGCGTGTTGTGGAGATTCAGTGCGCCAAGCAACTCTTGCAAGGGTTAATGAGGGTTTTCCATTTTCGATTTAAAAAGAATTAACTGGTTTCTACCAGCGTAATAGATGGCGCTGTCTAGAGATGCGCCTCTAAAGATATGGTTTATATGCCAAAATCACAGACACAATATCAATATTTGCCTAAAACAAATTCACTTCGTCAGATAAACACAGAAATGTTTGTTTTCTTTTTTATTTCAAGTTCCTCGGAAATTAATGTTGACGCGGCAATTGACATTGACAGTTCACTTTCCTTTGTTAATCAGAGCATGCCAGGGCAACGCCATCTGTTAGCAGTTATAAATTCTATTGTACAGATTTCTATTGTACCTGTGCAGTTAATTTCGAACTTGTCAGTATTTTTATTTTCTTATGTATTAGTTATAACGATTTGGTTTCTAGTAAACTGTTATGTCATTTCTAAGTCAATAAATAAATAAAAACATGGCCGTGAAAATAGCTCGTTACAAATACAGTGTAGCCAATACACAATACCCATCATGTTAGTTTTTATAAATATGCTTGAATCTATCAATAATTAAAACTTGATAACGGTTTCGTACAAAACTGTTCTTTGTCGTAGACAGATTAATTTGAAACGAAATTCTTATTTCGCTGGAAGTATGATTGTATAAAAATAACATTAAATAAATAAAAATGCTGGACATTTCACACAGCGCTATCTAGTCCTAAAATAAGCAAAACTTGTATTATCGTAAATTAAAGTCTCTAGTAGTATGCTCCAGCGTAATTATTTTTGTCAAGTTTTAATGATAGAATATCTCTCTCTAGCCTCAAAGGTTTGCTGGAAGAAAACTCTTCTTAGGGCTAAGTTCGCCTTTGTACATGTCTTCTATTTCTGTACTTTTTAATGTATTTTCTTATATAATAGCAGCAATTAGCATACTTATAGTAGTAGGAACTGTATACATGTTTTTTGCGCTATGTACGACATTTATTTAAAACACACATCCGGAATAGTATTAACTGATTTTACAAGTGGGTTTAATACCGGTAGCTTGAATATTTATCCAGTAATCGATAAATTTCCAATTTACAAATAACAACAACATTTCCATAACGTGAATCGGCGGCGCCTTTGCGACGATGCCGCTTAGTCAGTTTAACAGGTACCTACTTACATGATGCATGAATATGATTGGATTACCTATTTATATATACTGATTCATTGATATTTTAGGACTTGATAATAAAAATGTTTTTTGGGTTCCGTACCTCAAAAGGTAAAAAAGGAACCCTTATAAGATCACTCTCTTGTCCGTCTGTCTGTCCGTGTGTCACCACCGATTTTCTCAGGAATGTGTGGACCTAGCAAGTTGAAATTTATACCAGATACTGAGGTCTATAGTTCCTATTAGGTGTATAAAAAATCAAGGTCCTGAGTCAACACGATAAAAAGATATGGGTAAATTTAGATTTTTTCCAGAAAATTTGTAAGTACCAAAATTTACCTTAATTTTATACTTTTATTATTTTTCGGAAATTTCCCTATACTTATGCTTTGCTTTTAACCAAAATTGACAATTCTAGGTCAACCGGAAGTACACTATAGGTTTTGGGTCGAAAACCTATATGGTAGTTCCTGTTGACATAGAATCACGAAATTTGGCAAAAAGCAATGCAAAAAGCAAGCAAAAAGGAAAAATTCCAAAAAATAAAAGAAGTTTAAAATTAAAGGGTGTCCCCATACATAGATAGTTGACCCAATTAAGATAGTCCTCTGAGTTGTATGGGCGCGCATACAATTTAGAGGACTAGCTTAATCGGCACCAACCTCAAATAAGTAAATAAATAAAGTTGTGCTATTGAATAAAATAAATATTTAACTAGGGCTCCCATACAACAAACGTGATTTTTTTTTGCTCAATTTTATAGATAACGGTACGGAACCCTTCGCGCGAGTCCGACTTGTACTTGGCAGGTTTTATGGTAATTAATTTTAAAAAAAAATTATGTCCTCCGTGGCGCAGTGGGCTGAGACGCAGGAGGTAGCGGGTTCGATTACCGCCGCGGAACAAATGTTTGTATGATCTACAAATATTTGTTCCGGGTTTGGATGTTCAGTGCTAGAAAGCGCTGTGTGAAATGTTCAGAAATATTTATTTAATTTTTACAAACAATTTTACCCGTATTTACAAATTTCAAATAAAAACTGATTGCAACAAGAGGTACGCTCTTGGCCTACTGTTATCTAGCTGTAATTGATGATCGAAACTTGGGTCAGTAGTTTTCAAATACATAAATCCATAATATTATAAATTCGAAAATAACTCTGTATCTCTGTCTGTTTGACACGTCTTCACGGCTAAACGGCTAGACCGATTTCGATAAAATTTGGTACACAGATAGATTAAGACCAGGATTGGGATATGGGCTACTTTTACCCGACTGCGTAAAAGGAGGGTAATGTTTTTAGTGAAAAAAAAACACGCGTGCGAAGCCGCGGACAGGCCAGCTAGTATAATATAATGTAGATAGTGTAAGAGGCCGTGGTAGACTATCAGCCAGGTGGGTAGATGACATATGAGGTATATTCCACCAGCGTTGTACCAAAAGCACAACAAATACTGAGTTGAACGCCGTTTTGTGACGTCGGTCATTTATATATTAATACTTAGGTAATTGTGAGACACACATTTGTTAGGTATTGCTGTTTCTGTGTTACCTTACTTGTGTGCTGTGTGTGTTTTGTACCGTCACAAATAAATGTTTTTTCTTTCCTTCTTTCTTTCACTTCGTTCACCTGAGTGATATCACTTGGGTGAACAGAGGAATCATAACAAGCACGTGGAAAGGCCGTAAGGAGCTATTGAAGTGGGGTCTGTAGGAGGACGCTTATACCCAGCAGTAGGCTGTTAGTTATGTTATTAATAAAATATACAGTAATAACAGTAATAAAACAAAGCGCGAAGCGTCACACACACCTTTTCCTGTTCAAGCCACGCGGCAATCTCATCGATCTCTCTCTGATCCATCCCAGTCGGCTGTAGACAATATTAATAATAAAAAAAAACAACATAATACAACAAACATTAAAACCAAACAAACAATAAAACAACAAAACATATTAAGAAAACAACATAAAGGTGGATCTACACGCACGTTCATGCTCGATGAGAAAAAAAACTTTTTTTTATCATTTTTTTTTATTTTACTCGTACAAGAGTAACATTAACTAGGGTTGGAAACTCTTTTTTTTAAGTTGCATTAACCTGTATTAGAAAAGTAATCTGCATCACTTGGCTCTTTATTATAGTCGAACATTATTTTAAAATATAACTTTTTAAATTTTCGCTAACTATACTCATGTTTTTAAGACAAAACGGGAAAGAATCTGGATCAAACCACTGGATAGAACTTCACGACCCCAAAATTATCTCCACCGAGCGCCAATATTACCCAATAATCGTTCTAGAAGCCGTCGAGATAAAGAAATATCGCAATTTTAATCGTGAGGACGGCTTTAGATTATCTGCATCGTGGAATCCAGTTATAGTTAGGTGTTCACGTCGCGATTTAGATCCACGCGTAACTTCAGATACAAAGTGCGGGTAGTTGGTGACAACATTCGCGCTTCCCGGCAATGACACCCGCCCGCTTTCAGTCTCTCGTGACCACGGCCGATGTAACTTGGCCGAAACGTCGAGGTTAGTCAAAATTATGATTTTGATATGAATCTGTGCGCGAAAAGACCCGTTTTGTCTTAAAAACATGATTATTTTAAAATATCAAGCATTACGGTTCGACTTCGAACATGTTAGATCAATCTATACTTTAATCTTGCTCGAATGGACACAAAACGTAGAGCATGTACGCACGTGAGGCCATACCATTGAACATTGAAACAAAAATACATTTGAATTGACACAACTGCACACTTTACTAAGTACAACCAATATCAAAAACACGAAATAAAGATGATAGAAAAAAAAGTTAAAATCATAGATTTTATGGTCAGTTTTGCACAGCAACTGAAGTACTTAGTGGAAAGATACATTCAACATTATTAAAGAGAGTAGATGCAATATTTGTAAAAATAAAACTTTGCTCTCATCTGATTTTATAATCTTCTAGCACTGTTTGTTTCCCAAAATAAAGTAAAATAATATATTAATAAATTAAATTAAGATATTGTTAAATATATTACCATTGGTTGGCCCTGTGTGGCGCGCTGAGATGCGGCCGAAGCGAGGCTGTTACTGGTCTGATCTTCCAGGTTGTCTGCATAACTGCTACCACTGGAATATAACGCAGAATTATTTATAGTAACTAAGATATATTTTACTTAGAAAACTTTCGTGATTCATTTCATTTATTCAAGAATAATTAACAATTGTATTTGAAATTACAAATTACATGAATATTTACAAATGTCATATAATTCAAATTATTAAAACTAAAATAAAACGAACATACCCTAAACATAAGGAAAAGTCTAAAGAAAAATAATAAATGTCAACAAAAATAAAAAAAAATTACTTAAATGTATTACAATTATGTCACAGATTCATTAAAACATGGAAACAGCATATACGTCAGAAAAATACTATTTAATTATTATATGTCATAAAATCATCAATTGTATAGAAACACCCCTTCAACAATAGCTGTTTAAGTCTCGACTTGAAAGTGAAAGGACTCTCGATAACTTTCATATCAGTAGGCAGTGAGTTAAAAAGTCTTACAGCTTGATACCGAGAGCCATGTTTGGCAACATTCAACCTCGGGCATAGAAGTATCTCAAGATCTTTTCGTCTTGTTTTTATTCTGTTTTTCCTTTGTTCTAGAGATTCGTATTGTCTTCAATCATTATTATAAATACGGGATTTATCACGCACCGTCTTATCGGTGCCTCGAACAACAATGGTTCGGTTCAATTCGTGAACCTTCATCAGTGATGACCCTATATATATATATATGGTTGCCTGGTAGAGATCGGTTTGAGCGATAAGGTCACCCATTGTACCACCACGTATTAGTCTAAGTTATCTCGGTTAAGTTATTGTAATTTGTCGTTATTATAACTATGAAGAATTATCTATCAATTCAATTTAGAATTAAAAAAAAAGAATTATTTTTATTACTTTTTTTACAGTAGGTACACACGGCTACACATCAAGCTATACATTTCCAGTATAAGCTGACCTCTCATTCTACGAAAAGCCTACACAATACGAGGTCATGTTATACTGGAAATGTATAGCTTGATGTGTAGCTGTGTTTACATGGAATAATTAAACGTAGTTACGCTGAAAGGACTCAATCCACAATTTGGTCAATAATGAGTTAAATATACCAAAATGGTCATAAAGGTCGGTCCTATCACCTCGCAAAAAAGATCCGTAATCGGATAATACTAAGGTGTTTTTTTGAAATGCGAGAACCAAGCCACATGTATGGCGGGTATTTTTTTGCAAACCACTGTAATAACGCAGGCTACATGGATCATTTTTAAGAAATCCAATTTCAAAGAAGTGTGTATTTAAAGTAATTTAGCAGAATTGACACAAAGCACCTGAATCATTTCAGTTAAATTTACTTTCACAGAAACTATCTATTTTTTATTTAGCGAAAACGACTCATACTACGTAGGTCATTTCTGATAAACGAATTTTCTAACAAACAAGACGATGTTGCATTAAGCTAAAAGGACTCAAACCACGTGGGTCATTTCTGATAGACTAATTGACTGAGAAACAAACCCATTTAGCATTTAGCTAAAACGACTCAAACTGTGTGCGTCATTTAGATGATAGAGAAGCTTGGGATTGAAATTGCTCCAACTCGTTCAAAATGTAACAATTTGGACGTAATTTATTTCCTGTATTGGTATGTATTCTAAAAGGATCATAAAAAAACAACCAACTTTGTTTTCTTGCCTCTTTTTGCTGGCTTGGTTGCGAAGGAACAGGCAGTAAAATTGACGTTTCAAAGTGATCTTTGCGATTTTAATGAATAAAAGATTTTGACTTTGCTGTTAAATTAATTTTAAAAGAAACTAGCCGATTTTACTTTCAGCTGCTTTTTTTATTTAGCAAACACTAACTGAATGAGTGAGATTTAATTATTATTTTAAAAGAAAGAACATACGTTCAATATTAACAAATCGATACCGGCCGCGCACTATGAAACACAGGAACTATTTCACTATCCCATCCCTACTTTTTTGTATTGTGTTGGAAGCATTGTTACTGTCATTCTTTCTTTTCACGTTTGGCGCCAAAAAGGTTTTCTAGTGGACTAAACTTTTGTGTTGTGATAAGTGTAACTTGTACTTACCTGGTGAATAATGAAGAGGATTGATCGAAGTTTAATAAGTGCTTTGGATAATTCCTATAAGAACGCCTTTGATGAACCACCTTTGACCCCTTTAGTAGCCGCAACTAGGATGCTGAATCTCAAAGTAACTTGTCTATGGATAGGTACTTTAGAAAGTGAAAAAAGTTCACCACCTACCTACAATGTCTCTTAAAACTTTCGAACTCTTCAAAAACTTAAGCCAAACATTTCCTTCAGAAAATACAGAAAAATGTGGAATTGTCGTTGAGTTTAAAACGCCTAACAATGGTAAAAGAAACAGCGAAAACATTGAGATGGAAGGAACCGATATGTATTGTTATGACGACTCCGATTATATCCAGGATAGCGAGGAAGACTCAGATTATCAACTTAGAAATAAAAAAGATTATAATGCTTTATTAGGTTGAAAAAATAGATTAATACCAGATAGCGAAGACGATACTGATGATGAGACTTCAAGACCTCTGTTACAAGCTCATGCTGCGTTGGCGCAAAGTGCAATAAATCCAGAAGACGTTTTAAGAACTGCATTACTGTGATGAAGAAACAGTTGATGATCTAGTTTCTAATAGAGAATTTCAAAATCAAGATTCAGTTTATCAAAACTTGGAAGTTGAAACAAACTTGGAACAAAAGACCTGTTAGAAAGGACGTGCTAAAAAGGTCGTAAAATAACATATCCTGTACATTCCTTAGCTCAGAGAAAAGAACGAAAATATAAAAATTTACCATACTAAAACCAAACGAGTTGAATTAAAAGTATTTCAAAATTATGCTTGTACTTGTACTAGAGAACGTTCTGTCAAGGTTTGGTGGAAGATTGGAGTTCGAAAAATACATAGAACTGGGATTATGATCCAACCCTGAAGCGCAGCTGTTATTTATAACAAACAAAGTCGAAGAAGCTCCAAAAAAAATATCATACACGCTTACAAAGATTAAATCCGGAAAAAAACAAACCTAAAGCCTACAGAACAAGATATCATTTAAGCAGTGTAGAAATTTGTTAAGACATGTTCTTACATAATGTTCAAATATCTTCTAAAAAAGTTGAAGTAAGTTTCAGAAAAAAAATCGCATCGGAGTTTGAAAGACAACAGAGGATTTCAACAGGGAGGCTGGAATAAAACGTCAGAAGATGTGGAATTTATTAAACTAGTAATTAACTGTCCACCTAAGTCAGAGTTCCATTATAGAAAAGAGAACAATGGTGACTGCCTTTACTTCGTGACCGTACAAAATTTACCAAATTTACTTGGCAGAATTCAAAGCTTTACACGGCGCATCTATGAAAACTGTTTCATTCGAAACCCTAAAAAAAAGATTCCATAAAAATTTTAACTTGCGCTGCAAAACTAAAAAAATACACTTGTAATAAGTGCGATAAAAGATAAAAAACTACACTTCCATTAATGATAAACTAGTATTAGAAAAAGTAAAGGACGATCATCTGAAACACGCAAATGAGTTACCACAGCAAATGAGTCTATCACGAACCAAAATGGATAAAATGTTTGATTTGGAAAAAATACTTCCACTTCCGCGTATCCCAACTAATATCGTGTTTTACAATCGCCAGCTATACAGTTATAAAATCCTGCAAAAAGAAAAATCCTCTCATACCTTATAGAATGCAGAAGGAGGATTTCTTCGGAACATGCAAAATAGAACAGAAAATAGTTATAGCATAAAAACACTTAAAGAAAAAATACGAGTAATATCCGATATTACGGAAAACGATTTAGATTTCTCTTTGGCCTGAAGGCAAAGAAATTGCCCAGGCCAAATTAGATGACCTAAAACCAATGATGCACCTGAATCCAAACGACTGCCATTTTTTATAAAAATTTGAAAGAGGTGCATTTTGTAGGGGACGTAGACGGTATCGGGTCACAGCTAGATTTTACGGTGAAACAGCGTGAGGTCTTTGAGGAAGACATTTAATAACATACTTTTTTATATTAAATATATTTAGCGCATTAATAAAACTCTTTTCATTATAAATATCACCTTGATTAATACTTTTTGTCGCTTAGGTCCTTTTAGGGAAATAAAAAAAAATACTCCGTAAGTTTAGCAGAAACCAATTAAATTAAAAATTAATTTAGCAGAAACGACTCCACCCCATATTTTTCTTAATAACTAAAAAAGTACGATAGTCTGTGTTATAAAATTAGGCACATAAAAATAATTGTATTTTTAGTCATCTGTCACAATAATTTCAAAACTTTCCGAATGCAATAATAACATTGTCGAATCATCGTCTAAACTTTAAACTGCCATATCTCCAAAGTGACGTTTTGTGGATTGAGTCCTTTCAGCTTAACTACGTCCAATTATAAATAATAGTGACCTTCCTCTAAATGATGGGGGTAAAATTTCAAAATAAAGTTACTAGGTCCGTCAAGTCGGGGTATCATATCAGACAGATTTATTTATTTATTTAGAGAAACCAACGGCGATACCAATTGTTTGGTTAAATAGCTTAGAACTAAACGTAATGCAGTACAGGTACAGGTTTCTAAGTTTGAACATTGTAAAGAAAGATGTCGGGAACAAAAACAAAAGAAAAACAGCCTAGTTAGCAGTTACAATCAAAATACTAGAATTACAATCAAAATAGTATTAGTAGGTTGTACACTGCACCTATAAAAAACGGAAGCTAATGTGAAAATTATTGTGTTTTATGTTGTATGAACCATGAAAAGAAAGCAAATAAATGAAATGTGAATGTGATTTATTTATATAAGTATTCAAAAATATATATATAAGAGATTCTTACCCAGTCTTAGAATTCTCATAGGTAACGTTGCGAGACTGCGCGAACATATCGAACTCATCCTTAGAGCTGCCGCCGGGAGACTTCTCAGGCTGAGAATCGTTTACCGCTGCAATATCATACATACTAATATACATGTACATATATAATATACATGCGACAGTTTGGATGTTCGTTACTCAATCATGTCCTAACGGAACGATTTCAAAGAACTCTGGTTTCTACATAGATTATAACTTGCAATAATAAATAATAAATAAATATTGCTGGACATTTCACACAGCGCTATCTAGCCCCAAACTAAGCAGAGCTTGTACTATGGAAACCAGATAACTGATGATGAGAACTGAATACTTATATACATTTTTTTTGTAAATACAAACTTATAATATATAGAGACACAACCAGACCCGGAACAAATATCTGTAGATTATGCAAACATTTGTTCCGCGGCGGGAATCGTACCCGCTACTTCCTGCGTCTCAGCCGGCTATTCGCCCACTACACCATGGAGGTGGTCAATGAAGTGGAATGAGACGAATGCTATTTTTTATTGACAAATAACGCGTGCGCAGCCGTGTGTTAAGCTAGTCACACTATCACACTTTACACAAATATTATAAATGTGAAAGTTTGGATGTATGTTTATTTATGTCTTTGTTTGTTACTTAATCACGTCGTAACGGCTGAATCGATTTAGATGAAATTTAGTATGCACTTAGATTATAACCTGGATTAACACGTAGGCTAACTTTCCCATAAAACAGGTCTCATGGGATAAAAATGGGGTGTCAAGTCAAGTTGCAACAGCGAGTTTAGCTTTATTTCTAGGTTACCTAACATTTAGTAGTGTAACGCGTACGAAGTCGCGGGCAACAGCTAGTAAATCATAAAATCATTAATTGTGAAACAAAAATCATTAATTGTATAGTACTGTTAAAAGTTGACTATGTTTAAAAAATATATTGATGTACAAAATTGGAATGGCGTAAGTGAAATAATTAAGGATATTGATAAAGTCGATACAATTTTTAAGATATAATATAATTAAGCTTGCAATTTATTTATACTAGTGGTTCGCCCCGAACTGAGATCTCGCGAGTCTCCCATAAAAACAAAAATATTATTATACGTAATCTTTGACTATCAAAATAGTGCCACGAAATAAATAATCAAACAACTTGACCTACAGTTTCATTCAAATTAGAGATAACTGGAGTTCATCTAAATTGGTTAAACTTTTTTGGGATACAAAATCCAGTTATTCTGGTTTTCAGACTTTTGCCTATATTTGTGTCACGAAAGCTACACGAATACCAAATTTCAGCTCTGTGGGGTAACTGGTGTACCCTGTGAATTTTGTCAAAGTTTTGTTTTTATTATGGCAAAAAACTGAAAAACTACAAAGATTAAACTAAAAATAAAAACAGGGTTGAAATGTGCTAATGAAGACCTTTCATTTGACGTCCCGCTTTACTTAATAGTCTCATTTTCATTTTATTTTTACCCCACTTGAACCCCAATACAATATCTCAACAACCCCCCCCCCCCCCTCCCCCCCCCCCCCCCATTTTTAGCTCAATTAGTCACACCAAAATTGTGCCATCACTACCTATCTATGTATCAAATTTCACGATGATCGAACCAACGCTTTGAAAGTTATCCTCGGACAAACAAACACACATACAACGCCGATATGCCCAAGTTGATTTGGAGTTCTCACTTCGATCGATCAATAATTTTATTTTGTGTTTGAGTGAATTTAGACGTTAGGAAAATAAAAAGACTTACATAGTTTAGCCAAATCAGGTACATCGTCGCTGAGATCAATGAGAGCGTCATCTTCAGGTTTTGCTGAAAAATAATGCCAATTATTTGTCAATATTATGAAATGACTAACACCAACAAACACAAAAGCATGGTAGACGGGCAAGAATTATACTATGTCGATGAGTACATTTACTTGGACCAGATTGTATCCTTCGAAAATAGGCAAGATAAAGAGGTTGATCGCCGCGTCGAAAATGCCTGGAGGAGCTTCTGGTCCATGAAGACGCTAATGAAGAGAGACCTTCCATTGTCACTTAAACGTAAACTCATCGACATGTGTATTCTGCCTGTCCTTACCTATGGTACCCAATCTTAGTCATTGACAGAATCTCGAAAGTCCAAACTCAAGGATTGCCAAAGAGCCATGGAACACAGCGTGTTAGGGGTAAAGAGAATCGACAGGATCCGCAATACCACACTGCGCGCAAAGACCGGCATCGCTGATGTTGGCGACAAGACTGCCAGGCTGAAGTGGGACGGGGCGGGGCACGTCAGTCGTATGGTTACAGACAAATGGGCAACAGTCGTCACACAATGGGTGCCTGCAGATGGGCGTCGAAGCCGGGGCAGGCCGAGGAAGCGTTGGCGTGACGACCTCGATGCGTTCCATGATGGCTGGTGGGACGTGACGTGACGACTGATCGTGAGATATGGAGGAAGATGGGGAGATCTTTGCCCAGCAGTGGGAAAGTATAGGTTAAGAAAAATCATAAAGTAACACATACATTATATAATAAGTACACCTATAAAACGTTAGAAGGTTTGTCCAAGGAGTATGATACAGAAAGTATTCCTATGGAGTAGCGCCGGTAGCCGCGTTCCTATAGTTGATGAAACAAGAGTTTCTCAGCAGCAAGTTGTTGAGAGTATCACTAGCTCGCCGCACAAACCTATCTTCTACCCCTTATTAGTACGCACGGCTACATATCAAGTTATACATTTCCAGTATAAGCTGACGTCGCATGGTGTAGGCTTTCCGCGTTTACATAGTTAATATCAGATATGACTTAAACAGATAAGTCTTCAACCAGTGTGTGTTGCCTATGGCACTGAAACGGGGTCCTTTATTCATAGCCTCATGACCAAGCTCAAGGTCGCTCAACGAGCTATGGAGAGGGCTATGCTCGGGGTTTCTTTGCATATCAAAATCCGGTATGAGGAAATCCGCAGAAGAACTAAAGTCGCCGACATAGCTCTCAAAATTAGCAAGTTGAAGTGGCAATGGGCAGGCCACATCGCTCGTAGAACCGATAACCGTTGGGGAAGAAAGGTTATCGAGTGGAGACCACGGACTGGAAGACGCAGCGTAGGCCGGCCCCCCACAAGGTGGACCGACGATCTAGAAAGAATCGCGGCGAGCCGTTGGGCGCAAACGGCTACCAACCGCTCGTTGTGGCGATCTAAGGGGGAGGCCTATGTTCAACAGTGGACGTCTACCGGCTGATGATGATGATGATGATGACTTAAATACATAAGTCTTTTTAGCAGTATGGTACAGAAACGCGGTCTCTCACTATGGGCCTCATAAGAAGGCTCAGCGTGCTACGGAAAGGGTATTTGCATTGCTTGGTATTTCTCTACGAGATCGAAAATGAGGAGATTAGTAGACGAACTATAGTCATCGACATAGCACAGAGAACTAGCAAGCTAAAGTGGCAGAGAACAGGACACATAGCCCGAAGAACTAACGGCTGTTGGGGCATAAAGGTTCTCGAGTGGAAACCCCCACCGACCCCCCATTACATGGAAAGACGACCTGATAAAGGTTGCTGGAAGCAGTTGAGTGCAGGCCGCGCAAGTCCGGTCGCTCTGGAATTCAATGGGGGGAGGAACTGTTCAGAAGTGGACGTCCTTCGGCTTGTATGATGATGATGATGACTTACAAGTAGCACTAGGTACGCCCATAGCCGCCCCCAGTATTGCAGACGGAGTAGCGCCGGTGGCCGCGTTCCTATTGTTGATGAAACGGGAGTGTCTCAGCAGCAAGTTGTTGAGGGTGTCGTTGGCCTGCAGCAGAGATCCGGTGAGCGGGGACTCCCCGGCCAGGCGACCCACCAGCTCGGCGATACGGCTCTGCATCGCTTTTAAAGTGTCTGCCAGTTCCTTAAATACAAAAAAAGGTATTATATGCCATTTACTCTTTGCTGATAATATGTTTCAGAATAAGGTCTTAAGACCACTTATCATACTTAATCTTATATGATGAAAATCAATTGATGTTTGTTAGTCTCGTTAAATTAAAACTCAACTACGGCTAGACCGATTTTGATAAAAAAAATGAGTCCTAGGATGGTTTAGATTTACAATTGGGACCCGTTGTCGATATCCAGAAAATAGCTGACGAAGTCGCGGGCATACAACTAGTTTAAAATTAATACGATAAAGTGCATAAAGATATTATCTACTGATATTAAGATATTATTCCAGGTAATTCCTTCAGCTCCACACAAAGCTTTTAAAAAGTTATATGAACTTTAGTATTACGAGTCTGCTAGTACTATTTATCTATTGAGATGAACGGAAAATTTCTAATTTCATCGTCAGATCAATTTGTTATTTCAGTAATGTTTTCATAAATAGGACCTTCAAGACACGTGCCTTGAAAGGATTCCAGCACAAGTTTTAAATGACTTAGTGCAGGGTCTTCTACATCTCAATAGTATCTACAAGCCACATTACAATCATTAGGTAAGATTAGATAGGTAATTCTTTATTGCACACCATAAAACAATACAAATAAAAAATAACAACATAAATACAGTTGACGGTCCTATCGCTAAATAGCGATCTCTACCAGACAACCTTTGGATGGAATTGACGAAATTCGGTCATACTTCCGCAGGCCGATGGTGAACTGGATGCCAAAGTTTTGCAAGTTTATCCAGTCTCTGTTCAGTGAGATCTAGATAAGAAGCAAGTCCACTCGTGAAGTCCAGTCCATCCAAAGGTTGTCTGGAAGAGATCGCTTTTAGCGATAAGACCGCCAATTGTACTATCGCGTGTATTGTTATTTGTATTTTATATTGTTTTTTATTTTAAGTGTGATTTACAATAAAGCGTTTTCTATCTATCTAAGAAGCATCAGCATAGTCTTGTATGGGGATAAGAAGCGACTGCGCGACCAAAACTTTTGTGGCAATCGGAAGGAAGTTGCGCACTCTCCTAAGAGAATCCGCGGAGGCAAACCTCTTACGGCTGACTTCAGATATCTGAGGTCGCCGACAGTTGCCTGTCGCCTAAATTTTTCACTGTCTCACTCTGCTTAACGTAGTTGCCATCAAAAATAATTTGTGGAAGGCAAGGCCAGTCTATCCTCGAAATCATCCTAAAGCCCCCAACAACGATTACCTGAATTTTAAGTGGATGGACCCGAAGACCATGTGCCTTGCTCCAGTCCAGAATACGGTCTAGGTCAAGGTTTATTCTACATATATATAGCTTCAGGCAGCCGCTCTACTGTATCTTATGTGTAAATATGAAAATCGTCTGCATAGAGGTGGTAGGATGAAATTAATTGTTGGGAGATTGAGTTTATGAAAACTGCAAAAAGAAGAGGTGATAAAACGCCGCCCTGAGGGACGCCAGCTGATATCGTGCACCATGATGAGTAACTATCATCAATGCGCATACGCAGACGGCGCCCGGTCAGGTCACTGTGAAACCACTGTTGGATATACGTTAAGAGAGCGTAGGGTACCCAGAAGAATTTCGAAGTGAACGTTGTTGAACGCGTTGCTAAAGTCTAAAAGTGATAGTACTGTTACATTCCCGTTGTCTATGCCATCACGTATATTAACACTATCAGTTATTTTAACTAATGCTGAAACTTTACTATGGCCTGGACGGAAACCGGATTGGAAAGAATTTAGAAGATAATTTATGTTCAATCAATCAATAACGAAATGCAAGAGTTGCACTGCTTCTAAAGTACGACCACTGTTGAATATAGGCCTCCCCCATAGATTTCCAAAACGACCGATCTTGTGCGGTCTGCACCCAAAGGCTCCCAGCAACCATTATGAGGTCGTTTTTCCATCTAGTGGGGGTGCATCTTACGCTGCGCTTTCCAGTGCATGGTCTCCACTCGAGAACCTTTCTGCCCCAACGGCCGTCAGTTCTTCGAGCTATGTGCCCTGCCTACTGCCACATCAGCTTGCTAATCCTTTGTGCTATGTCGGTGACTCACAAAGCTATATATAATTGTATTATTATAACTTACGTTGAGCAGTTCGATGTCGCTGTCATGGTGTGCGGAGTGAGGCTGGGCTGTCAGCTCGTTCAGCATATCGCTCATTACGGCCATGTTGCCTTCCACCACTGACAGATCCGCGCGGAGTTTGTTGGTTTGGCTGTCGGAGAGAGTCACTTGGGCCTGTCACAAAAATAACATTTAGAAGTTCAATTATCTGGTTCCCGTAATACAAGCTTTGCTTAGTTTGCGGCTAGATTCCTATGCAGTATGCAACGGCGTATTTTAAACGCTCTTAGGTCTGGTTTCAAGACCCCGAGCCAAAGGTCAATCGGTGGGAGATATGCCCTGTTCCTTGGCGGACACCTAAGAACCTGTCGTCTGCTAAAAACTATTCTTTCAAATCTGATGTCGTTGCATTTTTATTAATATCCCGGCATCTAAACATCCTTTCACGTTTATTGGTTTAGTAGGAATACTAGGAAGTAAGATAAAACTTACAACAGGTACGGTCGGCTCCGGAACGCGTGTCGGTGAAACGGGAGCACCGCGTTGAGGAGACCCCACGATGGGATGGTCAGCGCCGTCCGGCACACTCTGAAATCATAACCAGAAAATTCTACATTAGCAGATCATATATCTACAACACTCTGGACCAAGAATATTGTTATGCCGATGCTGTTACAGAATAAGTAATAGTAAGAGGCGGCTTCTCGAAGTTATACCTTCCTTTATAGAATAAGTTAAGTTAATTTTCCTACCTCTCTGACACCCATGACCAAAACTTCAGATCCACTGATTCTCTCCTTCTCGCTACCCCGAAACACTCAACGGCCTTCTGTGGCAACTCTTTTGAGGTGGTAGCTGTCGGTCTATGGAACTCTCTCCCTACTCATATTAAAAAGGCGCCTAGTAAACCGGTTTTCAGACGACTAGTCTACAGTCATTTCTTGCAGTCCTCCACTGGCTGTTAAAATATATGAAAACGTAGTACCTATGTGTGTTGTATGTAATAGTATTTTTTGTTTAACACATATATATATATATATATATATAATCAACCTTTCACGGTAAAAGTTGATCCAGTACTGATTTAGAACAAATGTTGATCCACCAATTTCGGGTGTACATTCAGCTCCGGATTGAGTTATGGCTGTATACATCGAATATATGAATTCAGCGTGTGACGTCAGTGGATGTGCGTCTACCTGTTTTCGATATACTCGTAATAAAATTTTAAGGTTTTTGTTGATCCAATAACGGTCAAAAAAATTATACACAAGCGCATAATGTGGCTCCGATTTATATATGATTTTTAGTGATAAATGCGGCTCCGGAGCTGAATATGAAGGGTAGGTACGGCAACGTCGCGCTATTGTGCGAATGAAACAAACATACGTTCCTACTTCAAGTTAAAGTGAGACAACATACTGACGCGCATTTCTGCATAAATTTTAACTGAAGAGAGTATTTCTACTTCAACTTGAGTTTAGTCAGTCTGGGCCGACCTTCAAGCTAGCTAGTCCGTGTTCTGTGTTCACGATGGAAACAGATTCTTCAGGTTTGGATAATGGTGAGTACCTACGTGCGTTAGTACATTATACGAAGAGGATGATAAGAAAAACTCAGATGAAGAAAACGAAGATAATATAAAAAATCAGAGGAACAAAAAGAATACTATGAAAATAAAAAATCAGAGGAAAATAATCAAAAAGATGATACAGATACAGTAGAATCTAACTCTATTTTTTCTGAATTTAATAAAAATTTTAAGAAAATAAATTTACGTAAAAATGAGAAGTATGGTAGTAACATTCAAACAAGATTCAAAAGAAAGAATGTGGACCAAACGGAAATCAAAGTGAAAAATAATAAAAAAGTAACGAAACCAAAGAAAACACAACTAGACGTACCTTCTTCAAATGAAGACCTCAGTAATGAAAGCTGTGAAAAACCAATACAGAAGAAAACCAAAAAACGTACAATACAAGACAGTGACGAAAATATTGACCAGACGGAAACCAAAAAAAAAGGTAAAAAACAAAAGAAAGCACGACTAGACGTATCTTATTCAAGTGAAGAACTCAGTGATGAAAGCTGTGAGAAACCAATACAGAAGAAGACTAAAAAACGTCCATTACAAGATAGTGATGATGAAATTATAGTGCGACAAAGAAAAAAGACACATAGGTTTTGGTCAGACGAAGAAATCAAGGCTATGAAGTTTTATTTTAAAGACTATATTAAAAAGAAGATAAATCCTGGAAAGGCTAAATGTTTGGAAGTTCTCAAAAAAACACCAGTTTTGCAAAGAAGAACATAGATGCAACTTAATACATATGTAAATAATATTTACAAAAATAAATGAAGGTCGTGTGTCTCACTATACTGGGATTTTTTTGATCACCTGCAATATTTTAAGGGGGGACGCTACTTATGAAACTGAATAACTTTCCTCAAGGAACCCGTAGTCAATACGCAAAAAAAAAATTTGACTTCCCTATACTGATTAAGGTCAAACATTTATTGGGTATTGACTATAAAACAAATAAAATTGTTTATTGCAGGCACACAAAAAATACGCCCCATATCACATACAAATATCAACAAACAAAAATAAAATACACTACATACAACAGACTTAAGAACCTCCTTCTTTTTGAAGTTAGTTCTTTTAGAAGAAGTGCATATTATGCCACGGAGCAGATGCTCCAGTGTAGTCATTTTTTATTTCCGTCCAAGTGGACAGAAATCCAAAACTTATAAATTCCATTTTTATATATCTGGTCAGAGACAACCCTCATTACGCTATTGTTCGGCGTCTCAGCCTACTCCAAAACGACGCTACGCAAGTTCGGATGATAGCGAAAAAGTCGGGAACACCCGCCTCGGAGAACATTTTCGACGCACTGCAGTATCTCGGCAACCTCATAAGAGCCCGGTAGGCATCATTGTACTGGACCCTTATGATGTTGATGGCCTTTCTAGTGAAATTAGACCAAAGTTGGCATGTGTACATACCCAGACAATATGCCCAGAATAGGGTGTGTTTTACGTCTGGATTGCAGTTTGTAAAGCGGCGTGCGAGCATGTTACCCCGGACGGCGAGCGCTTCCCGCTCTCGCTCGATGTCGTCATCATCTTGTTTATCATGTATATTATAAGTATGTATTTACAAAAAAAAAATGTATATAAGTATTCTATCAGTTATCTGGTTCCCATAGTACAAGCTCTGCTAAGTTTGGGGCTAGATAGGGCTGTGTGAAATGTCCAGCAATATTAAATATTAAATCTCTCAGCGTCTCCGTCAGTAAATGACCTAGGTACTTGAACTGTTTTACCATTTTAATGGTTGTACCGTTCATGTGTACCTCGGGCACACGTCCTGGACCTTGTCCTGGGGGGTCTATAGGTACTATACTATACTATAGGGACTATAGGTTCCTTGGGGAAAGTTGTTCAGTTACATGAGTAGAGTCACCCCTTGAAATATTGCAGGTGCTAAAAAAATAACCCTGTAGCGCAGGCATTCGTGATTTTTAATGATTTTTGCAAAAGTGGGGAGGACATCTTCAGTAGTTTAGTGAAAATAGATTAAAAACCACGAAAAACTATGATAGCGAATTCCAAGCCCTTAATTTATAAATCGTAATTTTAGATTTTTTAAGATCTTTAATGTTTACAACCACCATAACTGGCCTTTGTCCAGCAGTGGACAAAGGCTACGGCTGATATGATGAAATGGTTCGTCCATAGGATTTGTTTTGATCAATATTGCCAAATTACTTAACACATTCCGTGCCTATAAAATGAATAAAAATAATAGCTGGGAGCCAAAACTTTTTAAGGCGAATATTGATTAAGTACATATGTATGTTTGAAAATATGGATAAATGTATATTGTTATTATTATTATTTCAATAAAAAACACATTTTTAGGATCCTAGTCTTCGGCACCCAGCGTGCTGTGTGCCGAACACTCGGATCCGAAAAATGTGTTTTTTATTCACATTCAAACACTCGGATCCGAGCGCTAAGGATGGCAATGGTTTAGTTCACTAATATTATAGATATTTGTTCCACGATTGCAATTTTGTAATACTAATATGTCACAAGATTTTGACAAACCCGTGTGTTTTGATCAAATTCCAGAATCTTAATCAAAATAATCAAAGAAACTAATCAAAACCAGTTTTTACCTGTAAAAATAAAACAAATACTCGTTTTCGTAAGTTGACTATAGTGCCAGAGTGGCCGCGCAAAGCAACGTTGACTCGCTTCAAATGTCTTTGTTTTACTAATTACTATAAAATGTAAGGGACGCTCACTCGGAACTGAGTGATGAGCATTGAATTTGTTAAAGGGCAAAACTAGCGCCACTTCACAAAAAAAAAATTCTCCGTAAGAACATTATTTTTTTAGATTCCGCTTCATACATTTGAAGAACAAATCGAATACATTAATTTGAATACTTCAATAACTATAAATGTTTACATCAGTAGTTACAGGTACCAAAAGTGCAAAAAACGGCCGTTTTTTCAACTTTTGGTATCTGTAACAAATTTTTTTTGTGAAGTGGCGCTAGTTTTGCGTGGTGTAGCCCCATAAGAAGATATTTAAGTTTTTTTTTGTTATTTGAAATTTTGAAAGTACTATTTTAAAGTCTAAACGCACATGTTGTTGTTATTAAGGATGTTTTGATAGTTATTAAAATATAAAAAAATAAAGTTGTTATTTAATTTTTTTTTGTTTTCGAGTAGGTGTTCTAACATCCGTCTATAATTTGATTTCCTTCAGACTATATTACAAATATTAGTGTTATATTACAAAAGAGAAGCGGTCGTAGCTCAGTGCGGCTTGCGTGGTCGCGTTGATCACGCAAGTTAACTGACTGCAAACAAGGTCATAACTTGGATGGGTTTGACTGTTAGTGGCATTTATCTCGACCGTTTCCGTGCTTTACAAGGCACGTTAAGAGGAAACACCAAGGGCTAGAGAATTGAAAACTAAGTATTTGTAAAATCTATTACTGTCGCGCAGTATGGCGCAGTGCAGGAACAAGCACGATAGAGACAACTGCAGCTAGGACCGAAAATACCTATTAAAATTACACAAAATCTACGATTCGTAGTCCCCTGTCTCCTTCTCCAAAACTTGACCGATTTAACTACTTTCTTCATTATAAATTAAAGATAGGCTTTGACCGTGTTCCTATGTTTTCCTTTTTTTATATAATTTAGTCAAATTTGTTTTCTTGATGTTTGAACACAGCGGAAAATCTGACAAATATTAGGTTTCTGTAGCCAAATGACAAAAAACGGAACCTTTATGGATTCGATATGTCTGTCTGTTTTACCGTCCATATGTCACAATCACTTTTTTCCGAAACTATAAGAACTATACTTTTGAAACTTGGTAAGTAGATGTATTCTGTAAACCGTATTAAAATTTCACACAAAAAAAGAAAAAAAATAAAAATTTTGGGGGTTCCCTATGCTAAGAACTAAAACTCAAAATTTTTTTTCATCAAACCCATACGTGTGGGCTATCTATGGATAGGTCTTCAAAAATGATATTGAGGTTTCTAATATATATTTTTTCTAAACCGAATAGTTAACGCGAGAGACACTTCCAAGGTGGTTTAATGTGTGCCCCCCCCCCCCCCCATGTAACTTCTAAAATAAGAGAATGATAAAACTAAAAAAAATATATGATGTACATTCATGCAAACTTCCATCGAAAATTGGTTTGAACGAGATCTAGTAAGTGTTTTTTTTATTACGTCATAAATCGTAAACCGCAATTTACCTTTCATTCAATCAACTCAAATAAAAAAAAATTACAACGAACTAAAATAACTTTAATATTATGTTACTTGCTGCTACGGAACCCTTCATGGGCGAGTCCAACTCGCACTTGGCTGCTTTTATTTCTTGAATGTTCATATCTCTTTTAATAATTAATTTATTAAAAAAAGGAAAACAAAGGGACTTGCCAATAGTGGCCATAGATTTTTGAAAAAAAAAAACTATTGCTGTACTGGCATTATCCAGGGAGGAAACATGGGGCTATGTTTGTATGGAAAAACGGCCCCTGTGTTTTCTCTTAAGCCGTTGGTGCCGATTGCTATCACTAGCTGATCACAGTCGTTAAGCCATGTCAGAGGCCGTATAGGCAGCTTGAAAACTTCTGAGACTGGGTTGGCCACTAGCCTCGTAACCTCCACCAATCCGGACTTGGCCCCTGTGTTTGGAGTATGGCCTAACATTCCCAAAGTATGGAAAGAGACTCGTGTCCCTGCAGTGGGGACGTGATGGGTTGTTAACGAGATTACAAAAGATTTTTTTTTTAGATGAGTAAGTTTTTGTTAACAGAGAACCTTCAAGAATTTTCGACTTTCCATACAAAGTTAGTCACAGTAAATTTTGAACGAAATGGGTACTAAAATTGACTTTCAAGTCCATGACCTATTTGTGGTCACTAAAGTAGGTAGATTCTAACAAATATCTCTACTATTTTTCAACTATTAGGTCAATTTTCATTGAGGTAGATTACACCGGTAAAATTATGTCACAATTAGGTAATTAATTTACTAACTCTCTATGGTTTGTAGAACTGAAAAAAATTATTTGATTTGATATTCAGACTTGTAAGTAAATTTTTTTATGAAGTAACAAAACGTGGTGAACATAACGTAATTTTTACTTAATTAGGTAATAAACTCTTGGTCTTAGGGAAAAATACTTAAAATGTTTGCTAAGTAGCCATCCCAACCAAATACACGCATTCCAAACAACCAACCATCCAATAACTGATAACTCGTATCGCCGAAAATCCCAGCCATCAATTAACTGACTGCATTACATTATACTTAATTCTAACGAATGCATTCTCATAAAAAGTTCGATTTTCGATTCACTACGGATCAACAACTGTAGTAAGAGAAACGGCAACGCCGCATTGACCTCCGTCGGCCAATCACGGAGGAAGTAATAAGGTGCGTCATCCTTATTGGTCCGTTTGAATCGGATCAACATTTATCGGTGCGGATTTGTATATTGGAGCCACATTTGACAAGTGTAATTTGTAGCCAAGTCACGTAACAAAAATGTCAAATGTTGATCCAATCGGAGCCACATCAGTATGAGAAAAAGCGTAATGGATCAACATAAGGCCTCCGGATCAACATTTGTTTTCGGATCAACAATTAACTGATCGTACGTCTCGAAAGATCAACATTTACCGTGATGGTATCTCTATATATATATATATATATATATATGTTATATTTCTCATATATATATTCTATGTATTATTATTGTTATATCAAGTAGGTTTATGTATTTATTCTAACTGTAATCGGAGTTTATTGTTATTTGTGTTTCTTTTGTTTTTTTTTTAATTAACATTAATATTGTTAAAAGTTAGCACGCCAACCTTTTTTGTTACCTCTGAGGTTGGCAGGTAGAAAATGCTATTAGCATTAAGCCCACCTTTTGTACATGTAATTTGTATTTTTGTGCAATAAAGTATTAAATAAAATAAATACCTACTGTGTCACAGAATAGGTAATACTAGGTGTTCAAGATACCTACATACCACGTTTTTACCTACTGTTGCACAGAATAAGATATAGTAGTCGGTCGAAATACCTACACTTTTCTAGTTACTATTAGAAACATCGAGAAGGTTCTGGAAATAATGCGCGGTATAAATAGTGCGTTGAGACGTCCGCAGAGTCAGTCTTTGGCGATACGTGCGAACATTTCGGTGACTTTTAGTGGTTTATTGTGTAACAGTGGTGTGATTTAGTGTGTTGTAAATCCTTGTGATTAAGATCGTGTATTTATCATTTTAGTGTTAAATAAAAGTGTTATTTTGGTTAGATTCATTTTAATTATTTTATCCCGAACCCTCAGCTCGTAACAATACTACTTTTCTAACTGCATTGTATTCATGTCTATTGATAAAAACCACTAGATATCTAGCGCCTAATTCTACAAATTTATAATGAAAAACGATTACGGAGCCATGCCATTATTTAAAGATTATGATTATTGTTTCTTTCATAGGCTGCTAAATTTTCAATGGTGTTGCATAGCAACGGCAGTCTTTAATAAAAGATTGTGTTAGTAGAATTAGAATACCATTATATATGTAGTATTGTTACGAGCTGAGGGTTCGGGATAGAATAATGAAAATCAATCTAACCAAAATAACACTTTTATTACACACTAAAACGATAAATACACGATCTTAATCACTAGTAATCACAACACACAAATTCACTCCACTGTTGCACAATAAACCACTAAAAGTCACCGAAATATTTGCACGTATCGCCAAAACTAGACTGCTTCCTTCGGGCGTCTCTACGCACTATTTATTCCGCGCCAGTACATATTTCTCGAAGTTTCTCTATGTTTCTACTGGCGACTGGAAAAGTGTAGGCATTTCGACCGACTACTATTTCTTATTCTGTGCAACTGTAGGTAAAAACGTAGCATGTAGGTATATTCCACACCAAGTATTACCTATTCTGTGACACAGTAGGTATAACTCCGAGAAGCTGACTAATATTTTACTATTACTTATTCTGTAACAGCTTCGGCGTAAAAGTATGTACCTATGGTATGCTATTTTAATTAGTCCTGTGCAAAGTTTCATTAGTTCCCTTTCCTGTGCACTACCTACACATCTTTATCTACAATACTCTTTATTTATTTATATATTTTAATACTCTTTACTACGAACTCTTTATTTATTAAGGTTTACGGAGGAGGCCGTTTATGCCTGCGACACAGGATTTTTACTCCTGCGGGTATCACCGTTTCCATTTTGCTTCTGTACACTGTTTTTATGTACCAAATAAAGATATTTTGATTTGAATACACAAAGGTTATTTGGAAGTGAATGCTCTTTAGCATTAAATTCGCCTTTGTACTAGTTTTATAAGTGCGATAAAGTATTTTCAATCATCAATCAAACCAGAAGGTATGTATAGTGGCCGTTTTGAGACGATACCATTGTCAATATGAAGCGATTGGTTTAGTAGAATTGAATACAATATTGTAAAAAAAGCACCGGTAAATAACGCTACATTCAGGCTGTTATTGCTAATTAGTCCGCAAAAACACTATTATTGAGCTATTGGATATAATAATATATTTGACGTTTGGAACGTGGGCGTTGTGTTGGAAGGTGGCTCATTGCAGTCCTGGGGTATGAAGTCCATGGTGCAGGGTACTCAGGCAAACCAGTAAAATCCAGTAGGTAAGCTTGCTTTTATTAGGGCTTCAGCTTGGCAGGTAGGTACAATGTTCTTGATAGCTAGGTAGAAACGGTGAACGTGACAGTTTCGATGCTCAGTGAAGGAGGTGTTTTCGTACCGGCGCTCCAAGGGAAAGTGGAGTGCCAAGCAATCGACTCTGTCCTCAAGAGTGGCCAGGAAGTGATCCTAGCGCCACCACTCTGCGTTCACAGTAACTTTACAAAAAAAAACAACTACCAATCAGAGAGTAGATGCGCAACTACCGGTTGTACGAAGTCTAGAGACTTCATAATTTTAAACTTGGTACGCATAATACCTACTACTACATATTCATTAAATACACGACATTTAAAAATTCGACGTTTATTCGAGTGGGCAGTTTTTTTGCATCAGTTTTGTATGAAATTTGCAATATTATAGTATTTCTTTTTTTTATCGCCATAATAGGATAATCACGATTAAAATCCCGATTGAAATCAGCTTCCAAGAATTGTGGCTTTCGCACCGAGACAGTTTAATGTTTAAAAAATACTAATAAATAAATAAATATTGGTGGACATTTCACACAGCGCTATCTAACCCCAAACTAAGCAGAGCTTGTACACACGGCTACACATCAAGCTATACATTTCGAGTATAAGCTGACCTCGCAATATGTAGGCTTTTCGTAGTATCAAAGGTCAGCTTATACTGGAAATGTATAGCTTGATGCGTAGCCGTGTATGGGAACCAGATAACCGATAGAATACTTATATACGTTTTTTTTTGTAAATACATACTTACAATATATAGAAAAACAACCAAACCAGGAACTAATATTTGTAGATCATGTTCCGCGGCGGGAATTGAACCCTCCTGCGTCTCAGCCGGCTATACGCCCACTACGCCACGGAGGTCGTCAAAATTAATTTAAATAACAGCTTTAACTCAATTTTTTTGCGCTAGAATAGCTTTGTTCGTATATCAGACTCAGGAGAACTTTGCAACCGTTATTGAATGATCAAAATCACATTAAAAAAAACTAGAGATTTTTCACATACCACGTCATAGATACAAGTATTGATTCCGGTTTCTCACCATTTCTTTAATCACAGTTTGAGATTATAAGATTATTTTCTAGCAATACCCGTGCACAAACGACTTTTGCGACACGACCGAGCGATACGATATTTGAGTCTCTATCTACATTATTGATTCTTAAATAATGCAAATCATATCTTCTCAATTTATAAATAATAAAGGCAGTCTTTTGGGTCTGTTTAAGATATTTTAGAAATACTGTAAAATATCTTAACCTTATCTTATCTTAAAATTAGATATTGTGGTCATGGCAAAGTCGATGGAAGAGCTCAGCACGATGCTCGAAGGCCTCAATCGAGTCTCCCAACGGGTAGGACTTAAAATGAACATGGACAAGACGAAAATCATGTCGAATGTCCATGTCGCCCCTGCCCCGGTTATGGTTGAGAACTCGGCTCTTGAAGTTGTCGACGCGTATGTATACGTAGGACAAACAGTCCAATTAGGTAGGTCCAACTTCGAGAAAGATGTCAATCGTCGAATCCAACTCGGATGGGCAGCGTTTGGGAAACTTCGCAACGTCTTTCCGTCCAACATACCTCAGTGTCTTAAGACGAAAGTCTTCAATCAGTGTGTGTTACCAGTGATGACATATGGAACCGAGACGTGGTCCTTCACTATTGGCCTTATGAATAAGCTCAGAGTCGCTCAACGAGCTATGGAAAGGGCTATGCTCGGGGTTTCTCTACGGGATCGAATCAGAAATGAGGAGATACGTAGAACTCAAGTCACCGACATAGCCCGACGGATTAGCACGTTGAAGTGGCAATGGGCAGGCCATATAGCGCGCAGAACAGATGGCCGATAGGGCCGGAAAGTTATCGAATGGAGGCCACGAACCGGCAAGCGCAGCGTAGGACGTCCACCTACAAGATGGGCAGACGACTTGGTAAGAACCGCAGGTCGGCATTGGATGCAGGCCGCTTTTAACCGCAGTTCCTGGAGATCAATGAGGGAGGCCTTTGTCCAGCAGTGGACGTCCTACGGCTGATATGATGATGGTGATCTTAACCGTAAGATATCGTAAGTGCTATGATTACTTATTGCAGAGCTCTAGGAATACTCCGACAGATAATTCGATTCATATTTTTTACGTTTATGAACTGTCAAATTGCGTAATAAGTAATGTTGCCACAGCCTAATAGCTAGTATTCATATACTACATAATTTACAAATCTTCGTCTTTTATATGGCTGTTTTAAAATATTATAATATTATGAAATGGCTCATATCCCTCTCCTACGAAGAAACAGAAGACTTTTTGTTCTCCCTGAAACTCCCTAAACAATCGGAAATTCATACTAACTCACGCATGCTACACACCCCCACACGCACGCATACACACGCACACACACTTTTAACACACTCGCCCACACACGTACACTCGCAAACACACACACACCCCTCACACTACACTCGCAAACACACACACACCCCCTCACACTACACTCACACACACAAACTCACCCATTCATCAAAATTATAAGTACCTTTATATCTGTATCTGTATACCTAGTCAGGTCATAAGTATTGTCACACAGTAAAAACTTTTCTTTTAGAATGCTGGCCACAAAAAAGTTTATAGAATTCGAATTTCGAATTGTTCATGAAAATAAAAATGTATACTTTTTAGAATTTTACTCATTTTTAAATATGGAGTGGACGCTTAAAGAAGACCGTGTTGCAGTTATTGCGTTGCATCGTTGCGGTTCCAATTCAAATTTTTGACATACTGAAAAATTTTAATATAACCAAAAGATTCGTTTATCGCACCATCAAAAGATACAATGAAGACTCTAGTGTAGATGACAGGTCAAGAAGTGGTCGCCCTCGGTCTGTTAGGACTCCAGCAGTGATAAAAGCTGTGAAGGCGCGAATTCAAAGAAATCCCGAACGTAAGCAGAAACTGTTGGCCCTTCAGATGGGGTTAAGCAGAACCACGGTGAAAAGGGTGTTAAATGAAGACTTAGGGCTTCGGGCATATCGAAGAAAAACAGGACATCGTTTGAATGCTCGTCTAATGGACCTGACACTGAAGAGATGCCGAGCTTTGTTGAAGCGGTACGCGGGAAAAAAATATCGGAAAATTCTTTCTTCGGATGAAAAATTTTTTACCGTAGAAGAGAGCTACAACAAACAAAATGATAAGGTGTACGCACACAGTAGTGAAGAAGCGAGCAACCGTATTCCGCGTGTTCAACGAGGTCATTTTCCATCCTCGCTCATGGTATGGTTGGAAGTTTCTTATTGATAGATAGATAGATAGATAGATAGATAACTCTTTATTGAATTACCACACAAACAGAAATAATAAAAAAATAAGTACTGGGTTAAAATAAATAAGGCAATACAATGGGCGGCCTTATCGCTAAAAGCGATCTCTTCCAGGCAACCTTTGGATGGAGCGAAATTTTTAAAAATTACGGAGTGCGGTGTACTTTAGCGGATACATTACATTTACACATAATATATTCTAAGATATAATAATAATATGAAGTTTTAATCCTAATACTTAATATACTTATAAAATAGACTAATATATAGGTATATACATATAGCAAACTATACTAACAGATAAAATAAGTACATAAATAGTAAATAAATAACGCTAGGAAGATGACATCGTCAGGTAATGATGTTTCACCTTCAATTTGAAGACGTGTAAGGACGATGACCGTCTTACTTCTTCGGGCAGAGCATTCCACAGCTGAACAGCCTGGACAGTAAAAGAAGCGCTGTAAAAGGAAGTGCTGTGCGAAGGAGTTCTGAGTATCAAGTTTTCTGATGACCTAAGAGTATAGTTATTTGAAGAATGGAGAAATTCAAATCTATCTTTCAGATAGTGAGGAGAGAAGGGATTGAAAAGAATAGAATAGAGAAGAAAAAGGATATGCGTATTCCGACGAAGACGAATCGGAAGCCATTTAAGCTTTGAACGGAAGGGAGACACATGATCATATTTACGGAGGCCAAATATAAATCTAATACAAAAATTTTGTAAACGCTCGAGCTTGTTAAGCTGTTCCTCAGTGAGGTCCAGATAACAAGCATCGGCATAGTCTAGTACGGGATGTAAAAGCGATTGTGCAAGCGCAGTCTTGGTGGACGTAGGCAAAAAGTTTCGTAGTCTCCTTAGTGAACCAGCTGACGCAAACAACTTCCGGCTGGTTAGTTCAAGCTGAGCCTTCCATGAAAAGTTGCGGTCAATGATGATACCTAAATTCTTAACGGTTTCGCTGTATGGGATTGCTATTCCGTCAAAGACAACTTGTGGGACAGTGGACCAATCAATTTTGCTAAGCGTTCTTGAACTACCTACAATAATGGTTTGCGTTTTGGTAGGATTAACTTTCAAACCGTGGAGCTTGCTCCACTCTGCAATACGGCGTAAATCGCAATTGGTAACGTCAACAGCATCAGCAATACTACTGAGCGTAGCTTGATTATAAATCTGAAGATCGTCTGCGTAGAGGTGAAAAGACGAAGAAAGATTAAGAGAAATAGAGTTTATGAAGATTGCAAAAAGAAGAGGAGATAAAACGCCACCTTGAGGTACACCAGCAGACGTATTACACCACGAAGAGAGAGACTCCTCGAGTCGAACACGCTGACGGCGCCCGTGCAAGTAATTGAAAAACCAACCAATCACCGCTGGAGATACGTTAAAGGAGCTAAGTATTGCCAGGAGAATATCAAAATCTACGGTGTTGAACGCATTACTGAAATCAAGTAAAGTCAGCACGGTAAGTTGCCCATTTTCCATGCCCACTCGTATATCGTCCGTGATTTTGACTAGAGCAGTGACAGTACTGTGGCCTTTACGAAAGCCAGACTGCAGAGGATTAAGGAGACTATAGGAGGAAAAAAAGAGTTTAATTGATTATGGACCAAGCGTTCGAGAACTTTGGAGAGAAAAGGAAGGATAGAAATCGGGCGATATTCAGAAAAGGATTTGGGATTAGGTTTCTTAGGAAGAGGAATTATTTGGGCTTCCTTCCAAATGGAAGGGAAGGTACCGGTCATTAGGGAGTGGTTCAAGAGATGGCAGAGGGTAGGTAGAATGATATCAAGGATAGGAATAAGCATATTGCGGCTGATACCGTCAAGCCCAACAGCATTGGATGTAATTGACAAAATACTTTTCTTAACGTCAGCAACGGTGATTTGGCTAAATAGAAAAGGAGGATGATCAGGAGTTGGTAACGAAGAGAGAAAATTAATTGAACTGATTTTATCAGCATCAGCAATGTAAGAAGATGAAGAAAAATGTTGATTAAGGGAGTCAATGTTTAAATCGCTAGGAATTGAATCCTGGCGAGATTTACCAACTCCTAACGATCTCAGAAACTTCCATACTTTAGCTGGATCTTCATCGGAAACGGATTCATGGATATGGCGACGTTGTGCGTCCCTACACACTCTATTGCAGCGATTTCGAGAATTGTAATACTTGTTTTTGTTGTACTCACTTGAAACTATTTTGTACTTTGTTTTAGCAACCGATTTTTTATGAATAAGTGATTTAATTTCATCAGTGAGCCAGGGAGCCGGGTTATGTTTCAACTTAATGGCACGAAATGGTGCATGGATATCAAATAGTTGCGTAACTAAAGTATTGAAAATAACAATTTTGACATCCATGGAGTCTGCATTAAGAACGGTTGACCAGTCAATCTTTTCAGCATCAACAAAAAACTTTTCCCTATCCATGCTCCCAAAACTGCGCTGCAAGATCACCTTTGGCTTAGCCTTAGGGGGACGTATTTTATAAGATAGGAATATTGCGTCATGATATGAGAAAATATCCGCTGTACACTGACCGTGCTTATCAACGTGATTTAGAGAGGATACGATGATAAGGTCGAGAAGCGACGGCTGCGTATTAGGGAAATGATGAGTAGCAGAGAGGGGAAGCGTATGCAAATTACATGATTTAACAATAGATTCGAAGGTTAAAGAGCGGCTGTTTTTGGATAGAAGACAAGTGTTAAAATCACCCATAATTATAGAATGCCTGTAAGAGGGAACCAGATTTTCTAGGATATTTTCAAAAGATGAGAAGTAATTAACACGGTTAGAATGAGAGTAATATACTCCTAAAAGGATTTTAGTATGAGAAAGAGTGACTTCAAGAAATAGGTGCTCACCGGCCTGGAGTGGCGGAGGCTGTGCAGACATATTAATAACAGAAAAGGGGATGTGAGCACGGAGATATATAGCTACACCGCCACCACGACTACCAGTCCGGTCATTGCGAATAATGCGAAAACCAGGTAGTGAGTAAGAAGTAGAAGGAAGGCATGGCTTTAACCAAGATTCAGAAATGAGAATAGCATGAATGTTTTTGACATCAAACGATGACAACATTTCCGAAAAATGGGCCGGAATACTTTGTGCATTAATGTGTATTGCATTGAAGTTCTTAGGTACATCAGAGAACTGGAGAGTAAGTTGTTCAGAAAGAGACGGTAAACTGACGAAACTATCATCACTGTCGGGCTCGATCGAAGATGCAACAGATTGGTAATCATCACTGTCATCACTAACACTATTATCCAAAACGACGTTGAGCATAGTTTTAAAATAATAAATAAATATCTATAAATATGTTACAAAATAATAAATATGTAAGTACTTACAAAATAAAATATTAATAATCTAACTTTATGTATGTTATGTATTAAACTCTAATCGACAATCTAATCAAAATATGTCAATCAATAGTTCATTTTCTCCACCTGCCGGTTGTGTTATAAAGAGATTACTTTAATTTTACAAGAATAATCTAAGCAAAACATAACAATCATAAAATGGTTAACAGAGGCTTAACTTATTGGGGCTTAACAGAGGTACATTTTTGTGAGAAAGGTGTAAAAACGAATGAAGTTGTATATCAAAATACAGTCCTGACGAACCTTGTGGAACCTGTTTCTCATACCATGTTAAATAACAGGCACTGGGTATTCCAACAAGATTCGGCGCCAGCTCATAGAACGAAGAGCACACAAGACTGGCTGGCGGCGCCTGAAATCGACTTCATCCGGCACGAAGACTAGCCCTCCTCCAGTCCAGATTTGAATCCGTTAGATTACAAGATATGGCAACACTTGGAGGAAAAGGCGTGCTCAAAGCCTCATCCCAATTGGGAGTCACTCAAGACATCCTTGATTAAGGCAGCCGCCGATATTGACATGGACCTCGTTCGTGCTGCGATAGACGACTGGTCGCACAGATTGAAGGCCTGTATTCAAAATCACGGAGGTCATTTCGAATAAACTTTAGTGTCATAAGAATCTATGTTTTGTTAAGTTCATTTTGGTATATAAATGGTTACATAATGAATAAACTTGTTTCAATTATTTTATATTAAACATGTGACAGAATGTATGACCTGACTAGGTATAATTGTTTCTATAACTTTCATTTTTTCTTTACTTTTATTTATCTATCTTAGTTTTAAACTTAAATTATTCTTATTGTTGAATGAACATATCTTGCTTTGTTGTCCGAGGAGGTGGGCGTTGAAGCTGCTCCACAATTTATATAATTTTTGCAGCTTCACCGCGCTACCAGTAATGTTTGTACTATTAGTTCTAAATAAATGAAATTGAATTTATAATAAAATAATTCGAACTCTTGATTATTTTTTTGTGTTTTAATTTGTTTATGATAAGTTGATACGTTTTATAAAAATAATTTTGGCTAACGAATATGCCATAAAAAATTGCTTTGTACTTAGTCAATATACGTAATTTTTTGTTTTTGTTTGTTCTGTGAGATACGCTGTGAAAGTTTATTTAATTATACGATTTTATCCTGTACATCTTTAGACGATAATGTATGTTCTGTAATAATGTTGTTGCTGATTTGTTATTTAAAATACTTTTTTTTTGTCTATCCGTCGGCAAAAAGAGCACTAATGTGCAAGATTCCAAGAAGATGTGGGAAGAAAACAGCTCTGGACGAAATAATAAAAAAAACAATTTAAATATAATGTTCTGATACGAGCAATGCCATTAAAATGTTCTATTACCTAAATTAAAGTTTTAATACAGAAACCTTATTGCCACTGAGTAAATAAGTCACGAATATGAATTATAATGAAAATAAGCCGATTTAGGCTTTAACGTTCTTTATAAAGGAGTCATTTCAGGTTGGTTATACTTATAGTAATTTTTTATAACGTCAGTAGAGTCTCAACATTCAACACTAGAGTGCACGCGCGCTCTACTGTAGTAGAACGCACCTACTTATTTTAGCGCTATTCATTCGTTCTTACACCTGACCCCCTGCGCTCCTAGATAAGCCTTGTCGACAAAATTACTGAAAGGATTGGTACGGCGCCCACTGGCAGCGTAAGCGCAAGTTCTTGTAATTAGGTGTCAAAGTTTGGTTTCAACCGCTGTGGTACATGCGAGTATTGGCGTAATAATAAGTACTGAATTAAAGTAAAGTGGTATAAACGATGTGCTAGGTGGATTTGTCCTGATCACCAAGTTGTGGTCTATATCGAATGCGAGGAGGGTGACCAATAAGATAGTCATCGCTTATTAGAAGTTTTTTTTTGAGCTGATCTCAAACATGCCAAAAATGTTGATTATTTTCTTGATCTCGTAAATTGTCCTAAGTTAAGTGTATTCTATTAAAACTGTGATTTATTGCAATAATTGTGTGTAATAATAAATAGTTGACAAATATTATTCAGTTTTATCATTTTAAAACCACCCATTTTTAAAATATTGATTATTTTTTTTCTAGTATGGTAGATCATGCGAGCACCCATGTAAAAAAGGTGCGCGTGCACTGTAGTGTTAAACTATTAGCAACTCAACGAGCGGTCGCTAGATCAAATATTCATCTGAGGTCTATAACACAGCTGTATCTCATAAGATTCAGCCAGCTTTAGCAATGTAAGCGCTCGAAAATATATCTTTTACGACTTGATTACGAAACTCTAATCTAAATATAAGCCTTCTAGAAGAAATCCCCTAAATGATAGTGAAGCCCGCATCAAACTCCGTCGAGTAGTTACTCCGCACAAACAGGCCTACGCGGATAGCGACTTTGTTTTATACTATTTAGAGATTTTCCAAAAACCTAAGTTACCTAAACATTTATAATAATAGACCTGACTACCTCCGTGGTACAGTTGGCGAATAGCCGGCTGAGTCGCAGGAGGTAGCGGGTTCGATTCCCGCCGCGGAACAAATGTTTGTATGATCTACAGATATTTGTTCCGGGTCTAGATGTTTTTCTATATATTACTAGCTGACCCGCCGAACTTCGTACCGCCCCTGGACATGCATATGACGCGGGCTGCCAATGTACGTCGCCGGTACATTTCATTTTAAACGTCGCCGTCGTTCATACTATTCTTTCCATTTGATTTCTGAACGACTGGTGACGCATCAAAGGAAAACCCAAATTGTTTGTTTTATTATTTAATTTCGAGCATTTTCATATTTATTCACCTTTTAAACCTTCTCTGGAATTCCACAAATAATTCAATACCAACATTAGCGAAATCGGTCCAGCCGTTCTCGAGTTTTAGCGAGACTAACGAACAGCAATTCATTTTTATATATATAGATAAGTATGTATTTAGAAAAAAAAGTATATGTATATGTATTCTATCAGTTATCTGGTTCCCATAGTACAAGCTCTGCTTAGTTTAGGGCTAGATAGCACTGTGTGAAATGTCCCGCCATATTTATTTATTTATTTATTATTTACCTAAACACACATCCATTAACATAGGTATGTATGTGAGTAAAACCACAGCTACAATGCAGCGAATATTCAAACATTGCATTCCTTCACTGAGTTGGCATGTCGCATGTTTAAACTCCACGGCGAGTTATAATTTAAACGATAAAATTTGGTATTATTAGAAGGCTATGTATGAGGTCAATCTAATATTATTCACTACCCACAGTACCCACTAATAGTCCGGGAGGTAGCAAATACAAAAGTCATAGTATGCCGACTGATGTTGACATCGACACTTGATCTTACAACACTACATAGTATAAAACATAGTCGCTTCTCGCTGTCTGTCCCTATGTATGCTTAGATCTTTAAGAAGCCGGTGAACCCCGAGCGCAACTTCAATTCGGCCGCGTCAAAAACTTCGGCCTGAATATCGTTATCCCTGTTTAGTGACGAAGTTTAGCCACGCAGAGCGACAGTGATAGCAATAGAACGATTCTAAATTTGATTAGATTTTGACCGTGTTCCGTAATACCAACAATGATGACTGAAAACTTGTTGTATTTTTCTCATTGTGCTGTTATTCTGTAACTAGACGATATATTCTATGTTCCCATGACTAGTATAGGTACGTCAGATGTTTTGTTTTTAATACGAAACAATTAGGTTGAAAACAGGTATTTTATGACGTAAAAATATGCAGAATGCGATACGCTTCTATTTCATTTTAGGTAAGTATTTTGATCTAACATATGGTTGGGAACCTAGATAAATAAAATTCAAATTAAAATAATACCTTATTAAGGTAGAAATATGATCCAATTAGAAATGATCTTGGTAGTACGTGTTGTATGGGCGATTCCCCGCCGGTGTCCCCTTAAAACTACGCAACAGATTTTGATGCGGTTTTTTTTAGTAGATAGAGTGATTCAAGAGGAAGGTTTATATGTATAATACATGTATAATATAGTAGAGAAACGCTGACAATTTTAGAGGTTTCTAATGTGATGTCGTAAATAAACACATTTTTTTTGCGCTTACATTGCAAACGCTGCCTGAACCCTACGAGATAGATCAAAATAATGTACTACAGTATTGTACACCTTAAAAAGGTCTACAAAAAAGTCCGCGATGGTATACGTCTATCTCTTAGGAATAACCCACAATAACTATATATTACTTCATTGACTGCACGACGCTTGGTTCACTTGTTAGTCATCCGAGATCTATTGAAAATGATGGCAATCGATCGGCGTAAAAACACTGGCTAAAATGCAACGCTACCTCCCATACTTATAATGTAAATATCGATTATTCGATTTCCACAAAGTTACGTTGTATACCTTATAATTTTTCCTTGTTTCCTTGCGGCTTGGCGCATTCTGGCATTATATTTAGTTTCAAACATTACTTTTTCTACCTTCATAGACACAAACAAACAGATAAAAATACAAAAATATCCTTTCTTTTTGACCTCTCTATACTAGCAGTGAGTGTTTTCGAACTGAGATGATCACGGGTTGAACCAGCCGGGTGCCTTCGAAATTCCGATTCAATATTTTGAATTTGAAACGGAATTCCGACTGTATGCGACGGGCAAAATTTGATCCTCACCCTAACATGACAGGTCCGTAAAAATTCAAAATAACCAGCTATCGGAAACTACATCAAAATCTTCGAAAACCATACAAGTAGGTAGACAAACAATACTTACGCGTTGTGGTGTGAAGATTGGCGCCATCATATCCAAGTCAGTCATTGGGAACTCGACACCCTTCTGCTTCAACTCGGTGTAGATTTGTCCAACACCCTGTAAAATAGACACATCTTACTAATATTATAAAGAGGAAAGATTTGTTTGTTTGTATTGAATAGGCTCCGAAACTACTGGACCGATTTAAAAAAATATTTCTAAGTTGGGAAGCTACACTATCCCCGGGTGACATAGGCTACTTTTTACCCAACTGCGCAGAAGGAGTGTAATGTTTTTATTGAGAAACTACGCGTGCGAAGCTGCAGATTGGTCAGCTAGTAATAAATAAGCAACCAAAAGATATGAGAGGTTGGATTTAGGTCCCTATATTTGTTTTTGTTAGCCTGTAATGTAGATAGTGGATAAATTTTAAAGAAAGGCTCTGTCCATCAATCCATAACAGTAATCTTTATCTTCGACGACCTACGAATAGTCGGCACGTGGCGCAGTGGGCGAATAGTCGGCTGAGACGCAGGAGGCAGCTGGATCGATTCCCGCCGCGGAATAAATGTTTGCACGATCTACTGATATTTGTTTCGGGTCTGGTTGTTTCTCTATATATTATAAGTATGTATTTAAAAAAAAAGTATTTAAGTATTATATCAGTTATCTGGTTCCCATAGTACGTACCAGCTTTGCTTAGTTTGGGGCTAGAAAGCGCCGTGTGAAATGTCCAGCATTATTTATTTATTTTAAACGATTTATAATGAGGTCCTCGTAGTCCTTCTTAAGCATACGACCGCCCCTTTCGATTGTGCTATTAGTTACCATCACCAAATATTTAATTTTCTTTAAAAAAAAATCAATACCAATATTACAAAGAGGAAATTTTTGTATGTTTGTAACGAATAAACTCAAAAACTACTGGTCCGATTTCAAAAATTCTTTCACCATTAGAATACTACATTATACCTGAGTAACATAGGATACTTTTTACCCAACTGCGCAGAAGGAGGGTAATGTTTTATTGAGATACTACGCGTGCGAAGCTGCGGATTGGTCAGCTAGTTTATTTTAATCCGAATAAGGTCACTGACCTAGAGAACAATGAAATATTACAGTCATTTTGACTTGTATTGCATTATTCCCACACAAATCTTGATTATTAGTAAATAATAATGCTTACAGGAAATATCCTTTCGACATTTCCTTTCATTTTATCAATAATTTGCAAAACTAATGTATTTTCAACACTATGCAATTTCTTCATCCGCAAAATTGAAGTGGGACTGGGCATGAAACGTTTGTCGTATGCCAGAGGAACTATGGGCGAAAGCCACTACAGAATGGGTTCCAAACGGGCGGCGGCCTCGTGGTAGACCCAGGCGGAGATGGAGGGATGAACTGGATGCATTCCAGAAAGAATGGCCCCAATTAGCCAATAACCGGGATTCGGGGAAAGTGGGAAGGGAGGCCTTTGCCCTGCAGGGGGGGGGACTCTACGGCCTGATAATAATATAATATTACTTTAGTAGGTACTTTCGTTCTGTAAAAAAGTGTAATGTCAGCGCAAAAAGACGGAAGATCAATAGTAGTTAACAATTTTTTTTTATATATATATTATAGGCTTGCGTTTGACCACGATCTCGCCTGATGGTAAGCGAGGACGCAGTCTACAATGGTACACGCTTGCCTAGAAGAAACCTATTCACTCGCGCCTTAAAGATACCCAGGTTGTAGCTATCAGAAAACACAGACTCTGGCAAGTCGTTCCACTCTTTGGCGGTGCGCATAAAGCAACTGTCCCGGTGTGAAGTAGTGCCTCACCTTTGCGAGTATACCAAGCTTTTTAGCAGCCAACTGGGCTTTCGACTCAATGTAGGAGCCGAAATTGAGAGTTGGAGTTAATGTGATACCAAGAAGCTCGAGGTGGTCAGATATCGGCACGGATACATTTCGGAAAGTAGGAGTCAGATTAAATTGACTTCGTTTTGCGGAGAACAGACACACCTGGGTCTTATTCGCATTGAACTTGACCAGATTGGCATCACCCCAGTCGGAGATTGCCTTCAAGGACAAGTTTAAGCGCTCGACCATGGCCTCCCTGAGTGACTGAATCTGCGCTCTACTGGCTCGTGCACTAGATGTATAGCTTTCCACAACTGTGCTATCGTCTGCATAGCCAAAGGTACCGGGTTTTAGCAGATCGTTAATATGCAGCAAGAACAGATTTGCGGAAAGTACTGACCCTTGTGAAATACTAAGGTTAAACTAAAAATGTTCTTTGACAGTGACGGTTTAAGCTTAGAATGTTAGTTTAAACTGCTATTGATCTTACCCTAAGTAGTGAGCACCTCTAGCTTAAGCGATCTTAAACGCAAAATGATTCTTGTGTCACCACGGAATAAAGATTATTTTTCATTGATGAACTTAGAAGCAGTAATTACCGCTAATTCAGGCTGGTTCTGGAAGGCATCTGCCCAGCACTGGATAAGGCTGAGTACTTTCTCCTGAACAATAGTGGGTGGGTCATTCTTTGGTCCAATAAGTTTCACCTGTGAAAAATAAAAAATTCTAAAAATAACAGTTTAGAGGGGACACAAATGCTATTAAAACATCAGGGACCATTTAAATTCACCACAAAAGGTAAGTATAATAAAGTCATGTAAATTAACTGGAATCATCACTATATCAGAAAGCGCAGCGTAGGATCCCCCCCCCCCCCCCCACACTAGATGGAAAGACGACCTGGCCGCACAATGGGGTAGGGGGGGGGGGGGGGCTATGCTCAGTAGTGGACTGTAGTACAGACATTACGACTGACATTATGATGACATTATATGATACAAACATTGGTCTCCACAATGGCGATATTACACGGTTCACTTCAAATTACCTTTCATGTTGGATGAAGCCATCAAATTGATCCATGTAAACACAAAAGTAATTCAATCAATATAATGATATTGATATAAATATTAATATTACACTGTTCAACCAAATTGATTCACTATAATCTTTTTATTCATTAAAATCACAAGGATCACTTTGAAACGTCAATTTTACTGCCTGTTTCTTCGTGACCAAGCCTGGAAAGAAAGGCAAGAAACAAAGCTGGTTGTTTTTTTAATGATCTTTTTAGAATACATAATAATGAAGAAAATAAATTACGTCTAAATTGTAACATTTTTGAACGAGTTGGAGCAATTTCAATCCCAAGCTTCTCTATCATCTAAATAATCCGATATTTTTAAGTAGGCTTTTTTATAAAGATTTTGTTTAATTACGTTTTCAAACAACTGTCTATCTATCACGGTTCATGAGATACAGCCTGGTGACAAACGGACAGAAAGACGGACATAGTAATAGGGTCCCATTTGACCCTAAGAACTATCAATTTTCAGATTTTTCCTTTACGTCTTGTGCTGTGATACCCATGCTTTATGCCAAATCTCATGATTCTAGGTCAACGGGAAGTACCCTCTATTTTTTAAAATATGTATTTGCTAGTGTCAAAATATGCGGCAAAATGGCAATTTTTTTATTGCGTTGACTTAAGAGCTTGATTTTTTTACAGCTCCAACAGACCGTACACTTAGGATTCGATATTTATTTCAACATGATACCTCCGCGCGTTGTTGAGAAAAAACAAAATGAGTCCTATTAGGGTTCCTTTTTTTCCTGTTGAGTTGAGGAACCCTAAAAACAACTTAACCCTAACAGAAACCAATTAATTTCCAAAGACAATGGGCGGTCTTATCAATAAGAACGATCTCTTGCAGACAACCTTGGGATGATGGTTGATAATATAATGTATCTTGGAGCAAAAGTAATCTGATACATTTTGTATGCAACAACATGATTATATCAGAGTTTTATACCATAATAAATACCGCATTACTAAATCAAAACAAGTTTTTATGTTCCAATCCTCCTATTCAATCTTATTATATCGACATTCATAAAAATAACGATAAGATGATGAAACTCCTTGTCTTTCTAATAGAAATCTTGAGTAATATAAAAATAAATATTTCTATATAGATTTTACTAGTGGTTCGCCACGAACTGAGATCTCGCGCGCGAGTCTCCCATAAAAACAAAAAAATATTATTTGTAATCTTTTACTATCAAAATAGTGCCACGAAATGTACAACCAACTTACTTGACCTACAGTTTCATTCAAATTACAGGTATCGGGAGTTTAGGTTAATTGGTTACACTTTTTTGCAGTTATTCTAGATTTCAGACTTTTACCTATATTTGTGACACTAAAGCTACACGCATACCAAATTTCAGTACTATGGGGTCACTGGTGTATTTTGATAACAAAGTAAAAACGGGGTCGAAATGTACTCACTAAGACCTTTTATTAGACGTGTCATTTGACCGGGTAGTCTCATTATTATTTTTTTACCCTTCTTGAACCCCAATATCTCAACCCCCCCCCCCCCCAGTTTTTAGCTCATTTAGTCACACCACCAAAATTGTGCCATCACTATCTACCTATATACCAAATTTCGCATTGATCGGATAAACGCTTTGAAAGTTATCCTCGGACAAACAAACATGCATACATACAATGCCGATTTGTCCAAGTTGATTTGATATTATCGATCAATAATATGTCAAACTTATTATATCGTAATTCCCAAACGAATGTATGCACCTATTCGGACGCAGTTTTGTACTAGCGCTACCCGTGGGTATGGCTAGTAGTGTTGCCCAAATTCAGTCTTGGTCTTGCAGTCTTGGTCTTGTTCTTGCGTTTTTGCAAGACCAAGACCAAGAACAAGACCGCGTATTTTTAGCAAGACCAAGACCAAGACTGACCGTGCAAGACTTGAGCAAGAACAAGACATAGCCTGCAAGACTCTTGCGTCTTGCAGCTAGGACTTAGCGCTATTTCACTGAGTAGTTAGGTGTAACAGTTCGGTGTATAGGTAGGTACGCTTAGGAATTCTATGAGACGCAAAAAACTGTATCAAAGAATATGAAAAACTGGACCTATGCGCATTACGACTAATACCATAAACATAGCGAATAAAAAAATATCTATTAAAATCAAACTGAGTGCATGCATAGTTATGTTTTAACCATCGGCACTTTGATAATGCGGCGTCAAAGGTTTTGTACTTACTTCTCAAAGAAATTTGCCGCTTTTCGGAAGTACATGGTTATGATACACGCGCCGGCGGCTTCTTTTGAAATCTAAAACAATCGTTGCCGCCACGCCGAAATCATAACATTTGACACTATTTGATTGCCGCCATAGGGCGTAGGTATACTCATGCAAAATGATTTCCTAGTAGAGTACCTACAGGTGTTCCAAAGAATAAATAAGTTTCAGAGTGCTTAGAATGAAAATGAATACATTATACTGATCACGCAAGTAGTATTATGATTAGGATAAAATTGTAAGGATAGGTAGTAGATGTCATATTAATTCATTATAGTAAGTATATATTATAATATTGATTACTTATATGGTTTTAAACTAATTACTTAGGTACTATTGTTGTACATTTAGTCATTATATTTCTTAAGTTTTTACAAGAAAAAATAGCAAAAAAGTGTTCAAATATCACCCGTTTAATAAATATTGTAGCCACTTTTAAATATCCTTGAAACGTGTAAAAAAATTCTACGAAACTAATAAAATAATATAAAAAGCGTAGGTACTTACCTACTAATAAAACAAAAAGCCTGCGATAAGAGTTTTGTATTACTTACCAGCCCGAATATCTCTGAGAGAGATGATGAGAGTAAGTATTTACTAGCTGTGCTCGCGACTTCGTCCACGAGGAATAGTAACTTTGGAGGTATAGTGACGTTCAGGACTTATTTATTTATTTTAAAACTTCTGTCATCAAACATACAAACGAACTCTTCAGCTTTATAATATTAGTATAGATGTACGCCAAAACATTCACTTATATGTAAAGAATAGTGATTGGCACTAATTCTATTTTATTCACGCGTCGCGTCTGTACAAGTAGGTTATATTTAGTGTGTGTTTGTACGCCGCACGCGGCATTGTTTGATTTGCGGCGGCATCCTTTTCATAGAGCCGGCACGTAGCGAGGCGGCGCGGTAGAAAGCAAGGAAACGTACTATAAATAAAGGAATTATATTAATTCCAGTCATTTACAATTGAGCTGTGCTTCGAGTCTAACTTAATAATTGTTTTTACTAATTCTCGTTGTTTTCTAAAAACGTATCACGTGTACAATTTAATATGAGTGACGAAGATTCAAATTATTCTAGTCCGAGTAACGAGAGTTTGAGTCACAGATCTAAAAGACCCAAAAGCAAATTTGAGGAGTTTTTCGAAATAATTCATGCATCCCAAACTGCCTTCTGTAAATTGTGCCAACATAAAAAGATTGAAATAAAAATGAAAAACAGAAACACTTCAGGCTTAAGGAAACATCTAATATCTTTCCACAAAAAGGAATCAGAAATATTTCTTCCTGTTAAACCAAAATTAAGTGGAGATATCACAAGCTTTTTAGTAACCGCTGGAAGAAGTGGACAGGTAAGAATATTTTTTTAACAGTTAAAAGAATTTTAACTCCGCGTAGCTATTCATGCGATACTTTCAAAAACGCCATTAACTTACGTAAGTATTTTTGAGTTAGTGGTGTTTTCACAGTTTTCATCTAGGGGTGCGACATATTAAGTATGTAATTATCGTCTTAAATATTTTTTATAAACACCCATATTTTCATTTAATCGGCCAGTAACAACTAAGTACTTTATTTTGGTAAATTACAGTACAGTGCAACCTTAATATAACAAATATCAATTTAACGATTTTCTCGATTTAACAACAACAAACCTCCTCCTCTTATACGCTCAAACCTAGTATGTTTTAAATAATAACACAAGATTTATTGTTTTGTTTCAGTCGGAAAACAGCAGTGACAACATCACGACAGCTACAGTTGATTGGGTGGTGAAAAAATATCTTCCCTTCTCATTTTTCGATGACGAAGCTACATAAGTATATTTTCGACGTATTTGCCCTAATATGGTGTTTCCTAAAAGGTCTACACTTAGAAGGAAAGTCAAAGAGCGATTTGAAGAGCTCCAATTGAATCTCAAGGAACGACTTCAACAATTATCATCTAAAATGTCTTTTACCATTGATGGGTGGACGTCAATTGCTGGTAGGAGTTACTACGGGGTTACTATTCATTATATAGACAACGAATGGAAGTATCAATCTGTAGTTCTTGATTTTATACCATCACGCGGTCGACATACTGGGGAAGATATTGCAACGATTTTCCATGAATGTTTATTGGTATATGGCATAATTGATAAAATACAAGGTATCACGGTCGACAACGCAACTGCAAATACCAAATTTATGTATGAACTGGGCAAACAGCTGCCGCCACACTTTGATTCAGACAATCAACATTTCCGGTGCTTTGCTCACATTTTAAACCTTGGTGTACAAGATTTATTAAAGACCTTAGCATTACACTGTGAGTCTGACACTAACGCGCAAGATCAGCAGTACGAAGACTATGCAGACGAAACTGAGGATGAGGAAGATGAAGAATCTGCACCAAATATTGCTGACTCGCGTACATCTGTAACAAAGTTACGCAGTATTTCCAGTAAAATAAAAAGAAGTGAGATAGTGAAGAAGAAGTTTCAGTCTGCTTGTGAAGCAGCTGGCGTGCCATCAAATCTAAATGCCATTCTTGACTGTCCAACGAGATGGAATTCCACACATGATATGATTGGATTTGGTTTAAAAGTGAGAGCGGGCATTGACATATTGTGCAGTTCTGTCACCGAATTAAATGATTTTCAAATCACAGCTAATGAATGGCAGGTACTCGAAAAATTACATAAATTTCTAATAAACTTTAAACTTTTAAGTACAAAACTTGGTGGAGACAAATATGTTACATTACCGCTAGTCATTGTATCATTCAATCTCTTGCTAGATAAAATTGAATCCATGGTAAAACAGTTAGATGAGAAACCTAATCGATCTGAAGTGGATGAAAGGCTCATTCTAGCTTTCCAAGCAGCTCGAGACAAAATGCTTAAACATTACAAGAAGAGCAACTGGATTTATTGTACTTCTTTAATTTTAGACCCAAGGCATAAGGCTCAGACTTTTGACCTGACAATGTGGGGGAAGCAACTTAAAACAGAAAGTCTGCGCAAGTTCAATGAACTTTATGAAGAATATAAAAGTCTACACTCACTGAACAAATCTCTGGAATTACCAGAAAAAGAAAATAAAGTATGTGATGAAGATGAAGACGTAATAGACTTTGATAAACTCTATGAATGTCCCTCGACGTCATCTGGATCTTGTCTTCAAGGCTTGGTGATAGACGAGTTGGAGGAGTACCTAAGAAAACCAAGAACTGCCAGCTCGGAAGACATTTTAGATTGGTGGAGGACGCATGAGACAGAGTATCCGATTTTATCGAAAATGGCCCGTGATTTTCTCTCAATACCTGCAACTTCAGTACCTGCTGAGAGGTTATTTTCTAAAGCATCATTAGTAATTAGAAAACATAGAAATAGGTTAAGTGATGAGTCAGCCAGATGGTTACTTTGTATTAATTCTTGGTCAAAAAAAATTATATAAAGTATCATTACCTAATGATAAAGCTGTTGATTTGTGTTGTATTTTATTTTTTATTCAAATAAATGATAAATCGTAAAACTCTTTTATTAAATTTCTTATAAGTTGAGGGTTCAATCTCTTTCTAGGCAGATAAGTATTGTTCTTTAAAATACAGTCAAGTTATTGTAATTAATTTGTTTTTTTACATGTTTTAGCAAATGTAAGCTTATAAATCATAAATGTTTATTAAGAAACAGTTACTTCCATGGAAAACGACATATAGGTCAGTTGATTTTTCGAATTTCTTATCAAATCTTCAGTTATTTATTAATCTGCTTGATCTTTACTATGGCTATGTTAATTTAAGCTCACAATGTTCCAATTCTAATACGTTTTTCTAAGATTTAAAGTAAACTTTAATAAATAGTAATAGACTAATAGGTAATTGCAAGACTTGCAAGACTCTTGCTGCAAGACCAAGACCAAGACCAAGACTGGGAGCGCAAGACCAAGACCAAGACCAAGACCAGGTGTATTGGCGCAAGACCAAGACCAAGACTGGCTAAGTCTCGTCTTGTTCTTGCATTTGGGCAACACTAATGGCTAGTATTGTGTATTGTTGTATAGGTTTTTTCTTTCAAATCCATTAACCACAGGAAGTCGTAAATTTTCAAACAAACTTTATATCAAAAACCAATCTCTACCTCTAAAACCACCTATAAAATCAGTTAATACGATTCCGGATGTGTGTTTTAAATTAATGTCGTACATAACAAAACAGGTTGTATAATAGACTGCTACATAGTTTAACTGGGGTGGTTCTTAGCTATGTCATTTTTATGAGTTTTTTATGTGTTGGCGTTTTTTTTACTTGTGTTTTATATTATTCAAACAGAACATTTCCTGTTTCGTATTATGAACTTATATTGCCATGAAACGAATACCTAAAAATACTCATAATTTAATTATTTATAGCTTCTATTTAGACAATGGTGGCGATTCTGTTGTTTACGCAGACTAAAATTAAAATTAAACTAATTTTTTTTATTTATATTATTTGTGGGGAAACAGGCTTACGGCCCACCTGATGGTAAGCGGTCACCGTCGCCTATTGACACCGGCAACACCCGGGGTATTGTCGATGCGTTCCCTACACTGTAGTAACCTCTACATTTCTCTTGAAGCGTTCCATGTCGTAGTCTAATGGGAAAACCTCAGATGGTGTGTAAAATACGAACGGTTTTATTTTGTTTACGCTAAAGATCAAATTAGAATGACATTTAAAGTGACATTTCTAAAATTAAGTTATTTTTATTAAGATGGCGTGTTTTTGGGCCAGTTTTAATCAGCACCACTTCGACTTTTCCCTCTAAACTTCCGTTCGCACTTTTCGTAACGCATTCACCAGCTTACTCCCTAAGTCAAGCGTGCGTAACGAAGTTTTTACTTCAAAAACACTTTGAATGAGCCAGTGTATTCTCTCCATATCTGCATATACACCACGCACCACACGCTTCACGCGATCTTTACTACTCCATACTTGCAAGATGTGGAATGAGCTACCATTAGGCTACGACATGGCACGCTTCAAGAGAAATGTAGAGGTTTCTACAGTGTAGGGAACGCATCGACAATACCCCGCGTGTTGCCGGTGTCAATAGGCGACGGTGACCGCTTACCATCAGGTGGACCGTAAGCCTGTTTCCCCACAAATAACATTAAAAAAAATTCTAAATAAATATAAGTTTCTTGTCATTCCCAAAATAATCTTAAGCTGATTAATTATATTGCCATTTATCTACAATATAATTAGTCTTTGTATGCTACCAGCCAGGGCCACAGGGCAATGACACTAGTAAACACTTGATTTTGTTTAGATAACATGTAAATGTCTCTTGTTTATGAGGTTGCTAAGTAATAATATCTTTCCTTCTGTTAAGGATACAAATGTAAAATGTTTACAATGTTGTTCTATATTTAAAAGTATGTTTATATATTTAATTTTGCATCTACCTACATTTCCGCATCTATTGAGTTTTCCAGTCAAAGGTTGTCTAGAAGAGATCACTTTCAGCGACCAAATGTGCTGTTTGTATTGCAAGTCTAGTTATTCCTTATTTTTGATCAAAAGAAACAAGTTCTCTAAATCAACTTGGATAAATCGGTGTTGTATGTATGTTTGTTTGTCCGAGGATAACTTTCGAAGGTAAGTAAGTATATAATTAGTACTATTATGTAATGGAGTTTTATTAGAATACATATAATAGAATTGGTATATTTCAACCCTGTTTTTATTTTTAGTTTAATCCTTGTAGTTTTTGTATAAGCCATAATAAAAAAAATTACAAAATTCACACGGTACACCAGTGACCCCACACTGCTGAAATTTGGTATTCGTATAGCTTTAGTGACACAAAAGTCTGAAATCCAGAATAACTGCATTTTGTACCCCAAAAAAGAAAAGCCTATTAACATGAAATCCTGTTACCTGTAATTTGAATGAAACTGTTGTTCAAGTAAGGTGGTTCATTTCGTGTGACTATTTTGATAGTCAAAGATTACAAATATGTAATAATATTTTTGCTTTTATGGGAGACTCGCGAGATCTCAGTTCGGGGCAAACTACTAGTTATTTTACCTAGAATCTAGTTAGTATCTTAACATACAATACCAATCTTTCGTCCTAGAGGTATCTTGTACCCAATTTTGTTATTTTCCTGTATTGTATACTAAATAAAATTAATTTTGTTTTGTTAGTTTTAATAAAGTGTTTTCTATCTAACTAATTATTTAGCCAACATCTAGCCTGTTGGCAGTCTAGCCCACAGCTGGGCACTCTCTTCAGTCCTGTGGTTTGGTTTGGCATATTGTGGTAATAATAAACATTTAAAAACATCCAGACATAAATCTAATCTAAACAGTTAACTGATAAAAGATTTCTCGAATAAAGTAATGGAACAAAGTGGTTTAATGAACTTTTTGGCAAGGTGATGACTGTGAGTAAGACTGACACGCGAGGATGATTACATGACCTACAAATATCTGTTCCTGGCTAGGGTGTTGTGATACCATAGTACTTAAAATTCTTGATACTCAGGGAATCATAAAGTGGGGTCAGGGCTTTGTAAAAATAGTTGCTTTATGAAAATTGTATTTATCTCAAGTTCTATGGAAGGAATATAGCAAAGCAATAGATTAAACTCAATTTATGACTTGATGGAAACATTAACAACATTTTTGACATAGTTTCAATTATATCAGCTGTAGGACGTCCACTGCTGGACAAAGGCCTCCCTCATTGATCTCCAGGAACTGCGGTTGGAAGCGGCCTGCATCCAACGCCAACCTGCGGTTCTTACCAAGTCGTCTTCCCATCTTGTAGGTGGACGTCCTACGCTGAGCTTGCCGGTCCGTGGCCTCCATTCGAGAACTTTCCGGCGCCATCGACCATCTGTTCTGCGCGCTGTATGGCCTGCCCATTGTCACTTCAACGTGCTAATCCATTGGGCTATGTCGGTATGCTCGTCGAGCGACTCTGAGCTTATTTATACGGCCAATAGTGAAGGACCACATCTCGGTTCCATATGTCATCACTGGTAACACACACTGATTGAAGACTTTCGTCTTAAGGCACTGAGGTATGTTGGACGAAAAGACATCATTTCGTCTGTCCTCAAAGTGCGGATGTTGTGTGTTACCAGGGCCAGTGGTCGTCGTAGGGTTTGGTAGCCGATCATCTCCCGGGGGTTCTTAGCACCCCTGGCCCCACCGTTACCGTGACTGCTACCGTAGCCAGGATTAGCGGGGCCGCCGGGGACTCGGGGCCTGGTTTTATGTTGCAAATCTATCATGAGGGGGTTGTTGCCATACTCGCCACGCTTGGCAGGCGGGTTGGCGAGCGCAGTATAAGGTGTTGAAAACACGAAAAGATGCTGCTGCCCATCTTTCGGAGGTATCCCTTAGCAGATTCCTACTGCATCCACGGGCAAGAGCGGAGAGGCAACATTCTACTGCCGGCGCCCCACGGCATTTCTACTGCCGGCGCCCCACGGCATTCATAACAGTTCTAATTTATATAACAAAATAATCAATAACTTACCAATTCTGATATGAATTCCTTACTGCATACCAGCACATGGAAAGCCTTGCTACAGTTCTTCACACAGGTCTCAAGTACAGTCAGTGTGTACATCACAACAGTGTAATTTTTCCCTGCACTCATAGTCAATCTCTTTCTTATAGCCTTCACAGCATCCTTTGGTCCATCCGCAGTACTGTTTACAATATCACATATCTCCATATTAAGGCCCCAGTTTTCAGACGGTAGTGAGCCATCGGTAGCTTGCTCTGGAATTTTAAAGTTACATCAGGTAACAAAATAATCAAGAGATCATAGCAATTAGTATTTTCTATAAAATTATAGTGTTGATGACAATTTAGATGAAGTGAAGAGTCGGCAAATTTTCCACAAAATATTTATCTTCACTTAGTTAGCAACCGTGACACCATAACAAAGAGAAATTTAGATTTTGTAGTGCGCAACAACAAGTAACATTCTAAAGATCACGAGATCAACAAACTTTTTTTCAGTGACTACATAACAAACGGAATACATTTTACTTACCGATTTTTTGGCCTACCGGCGAAGAAAAAGGATTTCCTACACCAAAGAAGGACATCTTTAGAAAATAGTTGAATTTATCGAAGTGATTTCACCAATTTCTCTTGTATGTCACCAAAAAACATAAATCGCAGACAGAAAATAGAGTTGTCATTCTGTCATGTCAGACAAATGTAACTGTCAAACAAAGATTTTCGTTCAAAAATACACACTCATGAGATTTATTAGAAATAAACTATGTAAATAATATTTACGACACAACATGGACATCTTAACAATGACAAACGATCTATAGATAGCTCAACTGCTCCAGATCACTCATACATCTAAGTAGTCTGTGAGATCACTATAGGAAGTGTCCTCAAGACACTGGCTGCATTGCCCCGCTGATACTTTCTAAATAGGTTTAGAAAACCATAATTAACTATCGTAATGTACTAATAAGTAAATAAATATATACGTAACAGAATAAAACATTGTATACTAACGGTATACTGAATGCGTTCTCAAACAGGTTCGACTGTGAGCATCTAAATCATTGTTGTATGGTACATGCGCAGTACTTGCACTATGCTCACATACTTACCACTTACACTGTACTTCTTATTCTTATATTATTATTTTTTGTTTATTATAGATTCGTAAAATTGCACTTGTACCTAACTATTTGACATGTTTAACATTTTACTAGCAATTACGGATCTTTGACATCTAAAAAAACAGGTTTAATAAAATGAATTGTCTGATTACTTGATTTTGATTCAGGCTGAATTCGCAACTTTTGAGCCGGCAACCCATAGAACTTCCGTTTCTGATTATTTGAATTTACTGATTTATTTGAATTTACCTCCAGTTTGCGGTTCCTACCTTGGTTCTTACCGTATAACGCGTATGTAAAAATACTCACTACGCCACGTGCGTCGATACGATACCCTTGCTCCATCTCATCTGTCTGGTATAAAAAAAAAGTTGGAGTGTCAGTACTTCCCAATAGTGAGTAGGTATTTTTATTTAAACATACGCGTAGGTATATGTACGGCAAGAACCAGCGGCGGCAAATTCAGCCGAAGATCGCAAGCGGCGGACCTTAACGTATTTGAACCATTTGGGGGTCGAAATCCTGGGTCAGGGTCAATAGGGTACCGGGGCCCATCGCGTTTTAAAAAATAATAATTGTGGGCGTCTGGTCGAAGCGACGTTTGATCCGAGAGCTGGCGTTTATCTGGCTCAGCGCAGTTGCAATTCAGCGGAGCAATGCAGCCAGTGTCTTGGACACTTCCTAGGTTCCTCCTGATAGGTAGTGATCTGGAGCAGTTGAGCTATCTATAGATCGTTTGCAACGGTCTTTATATAATATAACTGTTTCTTCTGTATTTTATTGTAAATAATTGTACTTACTTGTATTCTTTCTGTTATTAAAGGAAAAATAACAATAAAAGTAGGTATAATACTCTGTAGGTACTTTGTTCCTATAATAATATGATGCTGGGGCCATAGAATGTTAGTTTTCCAAATTCTTTATTTTTTGCCTAAGTTGGGAATAAAGAAGTCGATAAAAATAACTTTTTTTAGGTTACGACATTCAGTACAGTTCAAGGCTCATTTTGTTTGATCTGTGAATTGGAATTATGTGATGCTGACTCAGAGGATGCTGATGACCTCCGGGTCGCACCGGATCCGCATTGCTCAATGCTGATGACATTTATTGGTAGGTAGGTAGGTAGCCTAGCAACCGATCTATGAAATTGTCAAAGAGAAACCAAAGCAAACTTTATTTGTGTTGTGTTCTGAATAGATCTTGTCCCAACGATTCTTGTCCTCAGTTGTGTCAGATTGTTGTTCTGTTTTTCCAGTTTTGTAATATATAAAATGACTGAAAAGAAGAAGTCGCTGAACTCCCAAATTATCCACCCAACAAGAGAACCAGGAGTTATAGACAATGCGATGCTCACGAGGTGCATACTGGAATATGGTAAAAGAGATTATGCTTGGTTTTTATGGGCAGTTATGATCTGTAGGTATGTCTTTGCCTTTATCTATTGAGATTTGAAATCTCCTGCCATTTTGCCAAAAAACTAATATTCTAATACCTAATCATAGTGCTACCACACTATAAAATAGACTATGGTGTTACCTACAGATAGTACTTACTTGCTTAGAGACGATCCTAACCTCGATATTGCCATCCACATTATCTAAAAACTAAATACTAGCAATGAAGCAAATTGACCCGTTCCTATCTCCATACAGGTCCAACCGAAGAGGCCGGCAGGCTCTTCGCCGAAGAAGGCGTCCATTTAGACGAGGCTCCCATAGTCCGACTCGAATTCCAGAACATTCTCCGAATAGATCATCTTTGGATGCTTACCTCCCTAACCAAACTTACCTTAGCCCATAATCTCATAGAGCGTATTGAGAACCTCGAATTACTGACTGGGTTAAACGAACTCGATCTGTCGTTTAATAAATTGGGGAAAATAGAGAATCTAGATACGCTTGTTAATCTGGAGGTGGTGACGCTTTTTCATAATCAAATAAGAAAGTTGGAGAATATGGAGTGTTTGGAGAAGTTACTGGTTTTCAGTATCGGTGATAATTTGATTGAAGATTTTAAAGAGGTAGGTTAGTTGTTGGCGTCGAAATAAAATTTCCTTCGCCTTTTATTTGTTTTCTGGGTAAATATTATGAAATTGCACATAGATAGTGTCTCCCAGTAATCTAAGAATTGAATGAGTGATATGTACCAAGTAGGTACCTACCTACATATATTATACCATATATTAGGTTGGGGAAAAAATTACTTCGCATTTTTTAGGAAAATTCAAAAAATTTTTTTAATATAAATAGTTTATTTACATTTAAGTAAAGTATGTAGTTGTTCGATAACTTTTTGCCATCTTGTAGGTAGGGACATGATCCCATTGCTATAGAAATGTTGGGGCTTCTTATCAAAATACCGCGACAAGTAGTTTAGGCAGTCCTCTCGTGATGTTAACCTGACACTGCCTAAAGAATTCTGAAGAGACCGAAACAGGTGGAAATCTGAAGTTGCAAGGTCAGGACTATACGGCGGATGCATTAACACCTCCCAGCCAAACTCTTTTAATTTTTGCTGAGTGGCTAAAGATGTGTGAGGTCTAGCGTTATCATGATGAAAAACCATACCCCTTCTGTTGATTAATTCCGGCCGCTTTCTCTCAACTTCTTGCTTTAATCTCATCAGTTGTTCGCAGTAGAGTTCAGAATCGATGGTCCTGCCTGGTGGTAATAGCTCATAATGAATAATGCCCTTCCAATCCCACCACACACACAGCATCACCTTGTTGCGAGTCAACCCGGGTTTCGCCACAGTCTGTCTGTGTCACAGTCTGTGTCAGGCCAAAGCCTGACCGGTCTTTGACCACGACCTTTTTCGCACGTTCTTGTCGTACGTGATCCACTTTTCATCAGCAGTTATCAGCTTCTTCAAAAATGGTTCGTTTTCATTACGTCGTAATAAAGAATCACAAATGAGTACACGGTTCATTAGGTTTCTTTCAGTGAGCTCGTGGGGTATCCAAATATCGAGCCTATTTTGTGTACCCAGTTTTTTTCAAATGCGCCAAAACTGTTTTGTGGTTAATTCCCAGTTCTTCAGCTATATCGTAACTACTGATATGCCGAACTTGCTCCACTTTTTCAAAAATGACATCAATTTTATCCGTAATGGGGCGACCAGAGCGACGTGCATCTTTGACATCAAAATTTCCGGATTGAAAAAGCTTAAACTTAATTTGTGCTACTCTCACAGACACTGCACTAGGTCGATAAACATCGCAAAGTTCTTTCGCGGCTTGCGTTGCATTTTTACCTTTTTTGTAGTATAATTTTAAAATGTATCGAATTTCTTCATTATTTTCACTCATCTTTACAGTACGAAAAACAAATATAAATCACACATTTTCCTAATTTGAATTTGGAATTATCTTCTTTAAAACTTAACTTTTTAACTCTTTTTAACTTTGAATGATACCAAAACCAGCCAGATACAAATAGTATAGCCAAAGAGATTTTATTACAACTTCATACATACTATAATGCGAAAAGACTTTTTCCCCAACCTATTATCATGACAGAAATCAGAAGATACATATGCATACTTAGCTCCATACTTTGTTAAACACATTAGGTAAGTAGGTATGAGGACGGGCGGTCGGTTAGGTATCTAAAACATAATTTACTACATAAGTAGAGAGGAGACGTACACTACTCTAGGTAGGTACCTCTCGTTCGTTTAGGCAGTCAGTTTCATTTGGACGTCCAAGACTTGAATGGATATAAAGTCTTTACCCAGCAATATCACAACAGGCTGAAAATCGTCGTGTGATCTATCATCAACCTCTGGTCGCGGGGAGTTGCCTACCGTGCAAACATCTAGCCCGCAGCGAGAATCGAAGCGACAACCCCTTGCGTCCCAGTTGCAAAGTATTCCCCTAGGATTAGTTCTACTTACAACTGAAGATGATTTTTTTTAGATGACTTATCTGCGCAGATTCCGTTTTCTACGTTCAGTGAGCTTCAAAGGAAACCCTTGCTGCGACGATCCCATGGCCTATGTTTTCCTGAAAGCTGCTTTGGTTAAAGTCACGTATCTGGATTACAAGATCATCACTGAGGAAGAAAGGGAGAATGGCGTATCTCTGTTTCGGTAGGTAATATTTGAAATCATCATTTTAATACTAGAAATAAAGATAAACTCGCTGTTGCCACTTGTAGACTCTATAAAGATAAATCGTTTAAAAGGCAAGGTGTTCGTTTTTTTATCAAACTCCCAAGTGATGTACAAAAATTACAATCAACAAATTTAAAACGTAATAAAACAAAATCTTTATAAAAATGCCTAGGTACTATAAAATATCAGATTATTTAGATGATAGAAAGCTTGGGATTAAAATTGCTCCAACTCATTCAAAATGTTACAATTTAGACGTACCTACCTACATAATTTCCTGCATTGTTATGTACCTATTCTAAAAGGATCATGAAAAAAAACAACCAGCCTTATTTCTTGCCTTTCTTTCCTGGCTTGGTCGCGAAAGAACAGGCAGTAAAATTGACGTTTCAATGTGATCCTTGTGATTTTAATGAACAAAAGATTTTGACTTTGACTTTAGAAATGTTGTTAGGCCATTTCTCATAAATAGTACTTAAACGTACTATTTATGAGAACATGTATATGTAATAATATATATATACATACGTATATGACATGTATAGTAAAGCTTTAAACATGTTTATTGCTGTTATTGAAACACGCAAGCTTAATAAAAAAAATATGTTTGTAATTCTTCTTCCCCTACACGATTTCCGATTTTGATGATTTTGTACTTATGGGCTTAGCTTGTAGCTAGGGGTAGCTACAGTTCCATTTATTTTTCGAAAAATCAAAATCATCTAAGGCTTGCCAATATCGCCACCTACCGAGTCCATCTATAGCTAAGAACCACCCAGGAGAACCGATAAGTAAAAAAAAACATCAAAATCGGTCAAGCCGTTTAGGAGGAGACGAGTTACGAATACACTACACGCACACCGGAGATTATGTAAACATCTTAGGTCATTAAACCAAATATTTATCATTAAAATCATAAAAGCTTCATTTATTTTTGAACATTCTAGAGGATACCTGCGCAAGTTAGACGATGCGGACGAAAAGTTTGAAAAGGAGCGAATCGCCAAAGAAGAATACGACGCTCGAGTGGAATTCTACGCGCTATCCTTTGTGGAATACCTGAGTGGGCCCGAACTAATAGATTCTATGTTCGAGAAAGATCCAGAGGGTTCTCTGCTTCTCAAAGTAGGCGGAGAGTTATTAGGATACTATGAACAGTAAGAAAAAAGACTAATTAAAAAAACTGTTAACACGAAATTTCCACGGAAAAATGCGAAGATGCCCCTGACGTCACTGGCGGCCAGTTGCTCAAACTCTGTTCCCAATAGTTTTCCTTTTTTATGTGTGATCAATTAAGTAAATAACTGCTCACAACAGCGAAGGAAAACACACTGGGAAAATCCGCGGTTAAGTTGCTTGGTAGCTCTGCGTCTTGCTCACTTAGCCGAGAGGATGGTATGGCCTGGACAAACCAACTCCATCTAAAACCCTTCAGCTACAGTACCTACTGCCTGCTGTGTCCTTTACTAGCTATAGAATTGCAGCACTTGCAACTTACCACCAGACACATTATAAATATTCTTCAATGGATAGATGTATGTACAGTACAGTACAGACAGTGTCTCGCTAATTGGTGGTAACCCGATGCATGTTTAATGATTAAAATGAAAACTTGTAGAAGGATGATTTGCAAAAACTTTTTATTATACGTGAGTTTAGATTAAATCTATATTTTAATAAACAAACGTTTTGGAAATCATCTTTCTAGGAGTTTTTATTTCAATCTATAAACTTACAGGGAGTTAGCAGTTGGCGTAGCTGTCTGTGCGTAGGTACTAATAAGAAGGCCGTATAATTTTGAATGGCAATAGGAAAACTTCTGATTTGATATGAGTTTGTCGAATTTTTGTTCTGTATTTCCAGATACAAAGAACAATACGTGGAAACAATGGCTGGGCTTGTAGAGTTTGCACAAGAAGCATACAACGCGCGACAGCAAGAAATCGGTCTGTTCAAAGATCTCGTCGATAACGCCTTAGCTGACAGTGTTAAGAACAGCAAAGAGTGGGTTACTTTTTTACTACAGTCAAAAGTTAAAGAGTCATAATTTTTAAAGAAAATGTTTCCAAGTGATCTAGCGAGTGGCGATGGCGTCCCAAATATATTGACGTGTCTGTCACAAATCACAATGCTTTCAAATTTTCTAGGTCACTAACATGCATGTTAACACACGGTGCTTTAGACCACATCGTTCAGGTTATCGGTACTTACTGTAGTGTAGGTATGTAGAAGGTCTACATTTAGAATTACTGTTTCAGAGTGGTAGACGATTTTGTAAAGAAGAAGCAACCTCTGGTAGATCAGTTGAACGAACAAATCAACATGTTTACGGCTAAACAAGCCACCATAGAACAATTAGAGCCAATTATTATGGAGCTCGGAGACACCTACAATGACACGTTGCATGAGCTGTGGAAGAAACTCATGTCTATTGAGATGCAGTTGTTTGAACAGTGTGAAGTAAGTATCCAATGAAGCCATTAAATATCAGATCACGTCAATTGCATAAAGTTGCACTGCTAGGGAAAGGCCTCCTCTCCCTTTCTTTGATTTATCCCGATTGGGTACCCGATAGGGTAGATACTGCCCGTCATTTTGTGTATTTTGTTTTGCACTATTTACATATATGTACATAGTAGGTACCTACGTCAAATTTCTCCCGCCATCTTTGCCAAGGCCAGTCGTGCGGCCTTTTATGGGCTGCATACATGATGTACCTATATGCAGCCGAAAAAAGGCTAAAATAACCACCGAATGGGTGGATGCACCCATTCGGTGGTAGAATAGTAGAATAACTATTAAAAAATCGGAAAATTTGACGAAAAAAAATTATAAAGAAAATTTCTCATACATTTAATTATTTAGTTTATTTATTTATTTAATGTAGTTTCTTATAGAAAGTTACTAATAGTATTAAGTACATACAAAACCTCGGTGATTAGTGACACTCGAACAGCTACAAATTAGGTACCTACTTAAACACTAAAAAAAACCCGCCTTTACCTTTACCTCAATATGTTTTTATAGTTACACAATCACACATAACCGACCTACCCACCCAAATTATAGATGCAGCTAATGATGGCCGATTGACAATTCTGCCGGCGACGTACATTGGAAGCCCGCGTCACACTTTACATGTTGATTTCTCAACATTTTGAAATTATTTTAGAATATTCATTTTATCATATTATGAAACTGAATTTAATCGCAACTTTTATTGATTCTAAGGCTTGTTACGGAAGTTCGCCGTATAATATAAATGTAGGTAGGTACTATCTATAATTCTAGGGTTAGGTATAGGTACATCGTGTAAAACCCAGTCAACGGGACTCTGACTCATCAGGTTGCTTTTATTAGGGAGCATGATCAAAATTCTTTTTTTAGGAATCCCGGGTGCAATTCTCGGTGAATATGACGGAAATGATAACAAAACTGATGGAGGTGTCTCGTAACGCATTCGGCGTTTGGCGTGAAAACGAAAGCGTTTGGTCGATGCGCCAGTTCGAAGCTCTGTCCAAAGTACTGGGGAATAAGGTTATGCTGGGCGACGCACCACCGGAGCTCTTTGAAGTAAGCCTTACGCGCGATGCTAATTTTATTTTTATGTAACACTGTATTCTTAGGGTTTCTTTTCTGATGAAGTTGCTCTCCACAAATCTGATGTACCTATAGTGAATTGGACTGGTTTGTTTCTTTCGCCAATGATATCTGTTAACTTCGCTCACTAGTGGATAGTGATATCTTCTTGGCAGTATTTTTGTGGTTAAAAGATATTTATTCTCAAAGAACAGGATTCACTTACAGAGAACATCTAATTACATTATTGTACTGGATTATGTCCAGTGATATAACAGTAACATATGCAACTTAATATAATATTTTAAAATAACTTAATATTCTCTAGTATATAGTTTCTCAATCTTTTTTTAAATACAGACATACTAGGGGCTTCTTTTATATAGCTGTGCTCCTTCAAATGTTATATTTTTCTTTCCGTAATTAGTTCTAGGACTCGATTATAAAGTGTTTATTTTTAGAGCTTCGTGTATTATATTGGTGGACTTGATCTTTCCTCATAAAAGTTATGTCTGTATGTATTTTTATAATTTTTAAACATTGAACAGGCGATGATGGACCGAGACATTATGGTGAATCTCATTGCCCAGTCCTCAGACAACCACATGCGATTTATTGATAATCGAGAAGATTTGCTCGTGACTCGGGCAAATAACTGGCGAGACGACCTCGTCCAAGGAACAAATGAGTGAGTACCTAATTAATAATGAATGAATGATTTTTTATTACGTATACCTTACAAACAAGATACAACTAGTAATGTGATCTTTATAGAGTATAGACAAATTAGGGAAAAATCTTTTAAATAAGATGGTTACAAGGAATGATGACAAATTACCGCTTTCTAATTTAGTTCCGAAAAAAAGATTTGCAAATTTGGTAAGAAACACCAAAGAATACCTGTTAGATATACGTTAGATATGTTAGGTTCAACTGAAAGTCTGAAGCCTTCGTCAGTCCAAATAGCATAACTAGAAAGTGAAAAAGACATTGGTGCTTCCATTATAAAAAAAATCCACAGATAATATATTTCTAATGTCACTATATACTATAGACAAATTAGGGAAAAATCAAACAAGTCTTTTAAATAAGATGGTTACAAGGAATGATGACAAATTACCACTTTCTAATTTAGTTCCGAAAAAAAGATTTGCAAATTTGGTAAGAAACACCGAAGAATACCTGTTAGATATACGTTAGATATGTTAGGTTCAACTGAAAGTCTGAAGCCTTCGTCAGTCCAAATAGCATAACTAGAAGGTGAAAAAGACATTGGTGCTTCCATTATAAAAAAAATCCACAGATAATATATTTCTAATGTCACTATATACTATAGACAAATTAGGGAAAAATCAAACAAGTCTTTTAAATAAGATGGTTACAAGGAATGATGACAAATTACCGCTTTCTAATTTAGTTCCGAAAAAAAGATTTGCAAATTTGGTAAGAAACACCGAAGAATACCTGTTAGATATATGTTAGATATGTTAGGTTCAACTGAAAGTCTGAAGCCTTCGTCAGTCCAAATGGCATAACTAGAAATTGAAAAAGACATTGGTGCTAACATTATAAAAAAAAATCCACAGATAATATATTTCTAATGTCACTATTCCTCAACTATGCATGACATCACTACTATTCTAAGCTTTCCTCTAACAGCAACGAGGTGAAGCGTAACCGAGACAGAATCCTAGAGATAAACTATTACATCGACAATCAGCGTGAAGAGTGGATAGATATGCAAATGGGATTGACTGAAGCTGTGGATCCCGAAACTGCCGCTTTGCTTGGAGACGAATTTTAAACTAAACTAATCTTACATCAAGGAAAATAAAATCTGGTAAGTGATAGATACATAATCATAGATAACAATACAGGTTGTTTGGCAATATACTGGCGATATTCAAGTGACGGTTTCTCAAAACATAAAAAAAGACTTCTCGTAAAAAACTACTAGTTATATTATCAAATTTTAAAGAAAATCGACTAAGTTTAAGTGATTAATTCGATATAATACTTACTGCCTACTCTTGCAATCCACATCCAAAAATAAAGGCCGATTTGTTATCTCTTTCGGAAATGGGTGCGGGTTTTGGGTTAGAAAGGGATAACAAGAGATATCTCGAGACGTCACCAATTAAGTATCTGTGGTTAGATGGCAAGTATTATGCAATAGCACAACATAAGTTTAATAAAGTGTTTGTTTTTACATTCCAAAATAAATGTCACATTTCTATGGTAAACATTTCACAAAATGTATTATGCTCATTAAAATAACCCCTTTCATTTTTGTGCTTATATATAAAACACCCTATATATTTTACGAAAATAATATAGTGGAAGATATACCAATTGGGTACCTACTTATATGAAATAAAAACCTGTAACTCATTTAGCCTTCTTTTGCTTCAACTGTTTCACTAATTTTCCAATCTGTTCTTGCGCGTTCATCATATGTTTCAGGACCGTTTCATTATCTTTTTCTCTGTTTTCCTCGACATCTTCGATCACTGAATTCCTTAGTTGCCTCTTGGTAGCGCTTTGTATGTTTTTGGGAATGTTGTCGTATAGTCTTATGAATTGCTTGCATTTTTCAATGGCATCCTCTTTGTTAATTGCTATTTCGTCAATCATTTGAGCCTGAAATATGAAAACCTGATAAGTGGTTGTCATGATGATGGGATGAAGAGGAAGGTTGTTTTCAAGTCCCGTCTGGCTCGGGAATTTTTAAATTATTTTTTATGTTTTTCTCAACCCACATCATCCTAAATAATCCAAGCCTAATCCCTTATAAATCCCCAAACGCTATTCGTGTAGCAGTGTCGTTCATTTCAGAGAGATCCATAGTGTTCATTCACCATTAGCTGAGTATTTTGTTTATTGTAACAGTACTTGTTGTTGATAAGATAATTCACTTATATTTTATAAAATGATTAAAGTAAAACAATAAACTTTTCTCTGGAAAACGAGAAGGTACAAATTGTAGCTTGTTTGTACCGCACAATACCTTTAATGCTTCTTCAGGAGTGTACATTTTAGAAGTGGTAATTGCGATCTCAGACTGCCTATGTCCCATTACTCGGTTCATGATTTTACAAATCCACCAGCTAGGCACTATTCCTACGGCAGTGTCGTTCATTCCTATTGTAAAGTTACCGTTCACCATCACCCGATAGTCACACATGAGACTAACAACAGTAGCGCCTGCGGCTGCATGACCCTGAAAAATTATTAATTTGAACAGTTGAACTCGACTTGAGAACAATTGAATGACGTGCAACTTTACAGACGTTATCAAAATTAGAATCGAATGTGGTTTTAGGTAATATGTACCTGTCTGTACCTATATACCTATCACTCTTCAGTTGTCGTTTTTCAGTTCTCCTTAAATTGTTTCAAAATGGGCCTTGTGAAGAATAAATAACATTTCGTTTTGACGTAATGAAGTAGCGACGACGTTCAGTTTTAGTTAGACGGTCTCTACTTTCCTATTTCTGACAGTCGAACACGCGGTGTACAATGAAGCGCCTACACTGAGTCGAATGCCCAGCTGGCCGCAAAAAAGCTTGGTATACTTGCAAAGTACTCAACTTATACCAAGCACAAGTTCGTGTGTGGAGTATACTGTTCTCACCTCTGGGACGGATTAGCGAAATACTAGCTAGATGCTCTAGATTCAATTGAGAGAAGAGCCAAGAAGCTCATTTACAATGATGAGTTAGCAGATGCAAGACTCCACAGCATTCAGCATCGTCGAAAGGTTGCAAGCCTCTCGGTTTTTTATCGGATACATTTCGGAGAGTGTGCTGTGGAGCTTTTCAATCTGATCCCACAGTCCCAATTCTATCATCGCACAACCAGACGCTCCACGGTACGCCACCGCTACATGGTAGATATACCTCTCATACACACAAAGCGGTAGGTACTCTTCCACCTTTATTATGCGCACCACCAAGGAGTGGAACGCATGGCCTGAGTCTGTGTTTCCTGATAACTACAACCTAGGGGTCTTCAAGAAGAACAGGTTTTTTTAGACAAGCGTGTACCATCGTAGACTGCATCATCGCTTACCACGGATGATGGAAGTAAGCAAGTCTGTGTCGCTTACCATCAGGCGAGATCGTGATCAAACGCTATACATATAAAAAAAAGGTAGGATAGGTAGTAACGATTTAGAACACATGCGTGAGTTTCCACTTCTCTATTCCAGAAATAACACACTAGTACCTACATAAAACAATAAAAAAAAACAATATTACATAATATAAAAATTAAAGTTATAGCACACAACAGAAATAAAAAGTGAATTTTATATAAAACTAGCTGACCCGGCAAACGTTGTTTTGCCATATAAATAATTGCTATTAAAAAATAAGGGTTGATCGTAGAAGGGTGAAAATTGAGGATTGTATGTATTTTTGTATGTTGTATCATAAAAAAATAGAAATTAAAAATTTTGTCTAAAAAATAAAAAAAAATTTAGGGGTGGACTACCCCTAACATTTAGGGGGATGAAAAATAGATGTTGGCCGATTCTCATAGATACCGGATAAGCACAAACAATTTCATCAAAATCGGTCAAGCCGTTTCGGAGGAGTATGGCAACGAAAACTGTGACACGAGAATTTTATATATTAGAAGAAGATTAACTAAGTCCCTACATACATACTAAATAATGATAAATGAGCAATAGATTTAGTCCTACCTAATCTAATCGTTCGTAGTATTCTAGGCATAGTAGTACTTGCGCCAACTTCGGTATAAGAGCCGCAAATACATCGGCTTCAGGGTACCTACCTACATTACAACTTGAGCAGTGCGTTGCGTTGGCGCTGAGCACGGCAGATAATCGAGTTTTGACGTGGCACAGTGTGCGCAGGGCTCGGCTCGAACAGCAGAGGGCTTAGCCAAGTTACATTCGCTTCGAATCTATTCGATTTTTACATTTGTCGAAATATGACGTGATGTATCGACAACAAACCTATGTATGTAGAAATCGAATCGATTCGAAGCCAATGTAACTTAGCTACAGGCACAGGACTCTCCCAGGACGAAATCTAGAGTGTTGCTCAGGCACGCACAGCCGATGAGCCGACTTGTCTCGCTAACCAAATCAGGGCAGTCAACCACACAGCGCAATAGATGGCAGACGGTCATAATTTACTTTTATCAGGTTATTTCTTTTTCCACATTTTTTAGAACCTTTGAAAGCGCACAAATAAGTGACCGTATGTACCTATTTAGTTTCTTTTTCTTAAAAAAAAAATACTCACATTGATGGCCACCGCAGTAGTAATTTCCGATGCATATAATTTAAAAAATAAATCTTGCAATGTTTTGTAAAATATAGAAAGTTTCTCTGGATCTGGCTTATACAGCTCATTTAAATCGAGCCCCGCTGAAAATACCTTAGAAATAGCCTGAAAGATAAACAGTACATATGTTAATTAAAATTACATCTAAGTAGGTAGGTCTGCCGTGGGGCGCCGGTAATAGAATGTTGCCCCTCCGCTCTTGTCCGTGGATGCAGTAGGAGTCTGCTAAGGGATACCTCCGAAAGATGGGCAGCAGCGTCTTTTCGTGTTTCAACACCTATACTGCGCTCGCCAACCCGCCTGCCAAGCATGGCGAGTATGGCAACAACCCCCTAATGGATTTACAACATAAAACCAGACCCCGAGTCCCCGGCGGCCCCGCTAATCCTGGCTACGGTAGCAGTCACGGTAACGGCGGGGCCAGGGGTGCTAAGAATCCCCGGGAGACGATCGGCTACCAAACCCTACGACGACCACTGGCCCTGGTAACACACAACATCCGCACTTTGAGGACAGACGAAAAGATTGTTGAGCTGGAAGAAGAAATTAGTAGATTACACTGGGACATTTTGGGGTTATCAGAAGTCCGTAGAGAGGGCGAGGACACGATATCCCTTAAGTCTGGTAACCTACTATACTACCGGGAGGGCGACCAACAGTCCCAAGGTGGTGTTGGGTTTCTCGTTCACAAGTCACTCATCAACAACATTATCACCATCGACAGTGTGTCGAGCATGGTCGCGTACCTGACACTCAGAATATCTAAGCGATATTCGCTGAAGGTCGTTCAGGTATATGCGCCGACCTCTTCACACCCAGATGAAGAAGTAGAGTCTATGTATGAGGACATCAGTAGAGCCATACATACGAACAAAACTCACTTTATTGTTGTTATGGGGGACTTCAATGCAAAGCTAGGCATGAGAAGCGATGATGAGTTGAGAGTGGGGCAATTTGGATATGGGCAACGGAACCCCAGAGGACAGAGGCTGGCCGATTTTCTGGAGAAAGAAGGACTCTTTATGATGAATTCTTTTTTCCAGAAGCCGCCTCACAGGAAATGGACCTGGATGAGTCCCAACGGTTCCACGAGAAATGAGATTGATTTCATCTTGACCAACAAGAAACGGATATTCAATGATGTCTCTGTGATTCACAGGGTGAAAACCGGCAGTGATCACCGAATTGTTAGAGCCACATTGAATATGAACGTTAAACTTGAAAGGTCCCGTTTGATGAAGTCTACGCTCCGACCCACTCGCGCACATATCCAAAACCTCGAGAGCTTTCAACTCGAACTTGCAAATCGCTTTGACTGTCTAGAAGTAGATGCATCAGTGGACGAGATCAATAACAGGTTCGTAGAAAGCGTCCGGTATACGGTGGGGTCCCAGTTCTTTAAGACCCCCCGTACCAATAGACCTCAGAAACTCTCTGATGACACCATTAACCTCATGGCTGAACGACGTTCTTTGCAACTGCAGTCTCCCGATGATGCTCAGTCACATAGGCAGCTCAATAGAAAGATTTGGAAATCCTTGCGGCACGATATTCGTACCTTTAATACATCTCGTATTAAAGATACGATAGAGCGGAATAATGGCTCCAAAGTGTTGGCGAGAGATAATTCTATTGGGCAGAGCCGCATGACGAAGCTGAAGAGGGAAGATGGCAGCATAACGTCAAGTAAAGCGGAAGTGTTAAGGGAAGTCGAAAGGTTTTATGGACGGCTCTACGATTCGGTCACTAAACCTGTTTGCAGTGCGGCCAACGACCCAAGAGCCAAACTGACCCGACATTGTACCGAAGATATTCCGGACATCAGCCTGTATGAGATCAGGATGGCCTTGAAGCAGCTTAAGAACGACAAGGCGCCGGGTGAGGACGGAATCACTTCAGAGCTTCTGAAAGCGGGTGGATCACCGGTACTTAAAGTCCTTCAGAAGCTTTTTAATTCCGCCTTGCTTGAAGGTACGATGCCAAAAGCATGGAACGGGGGCGTGATGGTTCTGTTCTTCAAGAAAGGTGACAAACCTTGCTTGAGAATTACAGACCATTCTCGCTTTTGAGCCATGTTTATAAGCTGTTTTCGAGGGTCATCGCGAACCGTCTCGAACGCAGGTTTGATGACTTCCAGCCTCCCGAACAAGCCGGGTTCCGTAAAGGCTACAGTACCATAGACCACATATATACGCTACGGCAAGTCATACAGAAGACCAAAGAATATAACTTGCCGCTATGTCTCGCGTTTGTGGACTATGAGAAAGCCTTCGATTCGATCGAAACATGGGCAGTGCTTGAGTCTCTCCAACGATGCCGTATTGACTATCGGTACATCGAAGTGTTGAAGTGTTTGTATAAAAACGCCACTATGTCAGTGAGAGTACATGAACAGAGCTCGAAGGCGATTCCCTTAAAAAGAGGCGTAAGACAGGGAGATGTCATTTCTCCGAAACTGTTTACGACCGCATTGGAAGATGCCTTCAAGCTTCTGGAATGGAAAGGACTGGGCATCAATATTAACGGCGAATACATCACTCACCTTCGGTTTGCCGACGATATTGTGGTCATGGCAAAGTCGATGGAAGAGCTCAGCACGATGCTCGAAGGCCTCAATCGAGTCTCCCAACGGGTAGGACTTAAAATGAACATGGACAAGACGAAAATCATGTCGAATGTCCATGTAGTCCCTGCCCCAGTTATGGTTGAGAACTCGGCTCTTGAAGTGGTCGACGCGTATGTATACCTAGGACAAACAGTCCAATTAGGTAGGTCCAACTTCGAGAAAGAGGTCAATCGTCGAATCCAACTCGGATGGGCAGCGTTTGGGAAACTTCGCAACGTCTTTTCGTCCAACATACTTCAGTGCCTTAAGACGAAAGTCTACAATCAGTGTGTGTTACCAGTGATGACATATGGAACCGAGACGTGGTCCTTCACTATTGGCCTTATGAATAAGCTTAGAGTCGCTCAACGAGCTATGGAGAGGGCTATGCTCGGAGTTTCTCTACGGGATCGAATCAGAAATGAGGAGATACGTAGGAGAACTCAAGTCACCGACATAGCCCGACGGATTAGCACGTTGAAGTGGCAATGGGCAGGCCATATAGCGCGCAGAACAGATGGCCGATGGGGCTGAAAGGTTCTCGAGTGGAGGCCACGGACCGGCAAGCGCAGCGTAGGACGTCCACCCACAAGATGGGCAGACGACTTGGTAAGAACCGCAGGTCGGCGCTGGATGCAGGCCACTTACAACCGCAGTTTCTGGAGATCAATGAGGGAGGCCTTTGTCCAGCAGTGGACGTCCTACGGCTGATATGATGATGATGATGATGATGAAAGAACTACAGGCCCATATCGCTCTTGAGCCACGTTTACAAGCTGTTTTCGAGAGTGATTACGAACCGTCTCGCACGCAGGTTCGATGACTTCCAGCCTCCTGAACAAGCCGGTTTCCGAAAAGGCTTTTGTACCATAGACCACATCCACACGCTACGCCAAATTGTACAGAAGACCGAGGAGTATAATTGGCTGTTATGTCTAGCGTTTGTGGACTATGAAAAAGCCTTCGATTCAATCGAGACCTGGGCGGTACTGCAGTCTCTTCAGCGATGCCAAATCGACTATAGGTATATCGAAGTGTTGAAGTGTTTGTATAGTAACGCCACTATGTCAGTCCGTCTACAGGACCAGAGTACGGATCCAATCCAATTGCAGAGAGGCATGAGACAGGGAGATCTAATTTCTCCGAAACTGTTCACGAACGCATTGGAGGACGTTTCAAATTCTTGGTCTGGGACAGACTTGGCATCAATATCAATGGCGAATACATCACTCACCTTCGTTTTGCCGATCATATAGTCATTATGGCCGAATCGCTCGAGGAACTCGGTACCATGCTCAGCGACCTCAGTAGGGTCCCCCAACAGGTGGGTCTTAAAATTAACATGGATAAGACGAAAATCATGTCAAATATCCATGTTGCACCCGTACCGGTAGTTGTTGGGGGCGATACTCTCGAAGTTGTCGACGAATATGTATACCTAGGACAAACTGTCCAATTAGTTAGGTAAGTCCAACTTCGACAAAGAGGTCGTACGAAGAATCCAACTCGGCTGGGCAGCGTTCGGGAAACTTCGCGATATCTTCTCGTCCAAAATTCCCCAGAGCCTGAAGACTAAAGTCTTCAACCAGTGTGTGTTGCCAGTGATGACCTATGGCACTGAAACGTGGTCCTTTACTCATGGCCTCATGACCAAGCTCAAGGCCGCTCAACGAGCTATGGAGAGGGCTATGCCCGGGGTTTCTCTGCGTGACAAAATCCGCAATGCGGAAATCCGCAGACTAACTAAAGTTGCCGACATAGCTCTCAAAACTAGCAAGTTGAAGTGGCAATGGGCAGGCCACATCGCTCGTAGGACTGATAACTGTTGGGGAAGAAAGGTTCTCGAGTGGAGACCACGGACTGGAAGACGCAGCGTAGGCCGGCCCCCCACAAGGTGGACCGACGATCTAGTAAGAATCGCAGGGAGCCGTTGGGCGCAAACGGCTACCAACCGCTCGTTGTGGCGATCTAAGGGGTAGGCCTATGTTCAGCAGTGGACGTCTACCGGCTGATGATGATGATGATAATGATGAGGTAGGTACCTAGGTAGTAGCTATTTTTTCGGCAATGGGCTCAGTGGCTATGTAGGTATGTGGTAGGTATGTTCTAGGGCCGCCATAAGTTCTCGGCTTCGATTAGAAAAAAACGTAAGTTACTTCCTAACTTTATTTCTCTAAATAATCACCATTCACTTGTTGAAATCAACCTTTATAACTAGTTGTTCGCCCCGAACTGAGATCTCGCGAGTCTCCCATAAAAACAAAAAAATATTATTTGTAATCTTTGACTATCAAAATGTGCCACGAAATGCATAACCAAAAAACTTGACCTGCAGTTTCATTCAAATTACAGGTAACGGGAGTTCATGTACACACGGCTAATCATCAAGCTATACAATTCCAGTATAAGCTGACTTCTCATTCTGCGAAAAGCCTACACAATGCGAGGTCAGCTTATACTGGAAATGTATAGCTTGATGTGTAGCCGTGTGTACCTAAATTGGTTATACATTTTTGGGGTAGAAATTACAGTTATTCTGGATTTCAGACTTTTGCCTATATTTGTGTCACTAAAGCTATACGCATACCAAATTTCAGCACTGTGGGGTCACTGGTGTAACTACTCAGTGAATTTTGTAAAAGTTCAGTTTTTATTGTGGCTAATAACTTGAAAACTACAAGGTTTAAACTAAAAATAAAAACGGGGTCGATATATAGTAACAAATACCTTTTATTAGACGTGCTATTTGACTAGATATTCCCATTTTGTTTTTTTTTTACCCTCTTAAACCCCAATATCTCACAATCCCCCTACATCTTTAGTTCATGTAGTCGCACCAAAATTGTGCCATCACTACCTACCTATATAGGTAAGTACTTCCTAAATTTCACGATGATCGGATAAACCCTTCGAAAGTTATCCTCGGATAAACAAACATACTTACATACAACGCCGATTTGCCCAAGTTGATTCAGAGATCTTGCTTCGCGCGATCAATAATAGTCATAATTAAATGGTTCGATTACGGCTGCTTTCAACGCGTCAATCGTGTCTAGGTGTGAAACCGTTAGGTACTCACGGAGAGCTTTCTTCAAATGAGGGAATCGGTAATAGTCTGAGAGAGCCATAGTAAGGTTGATGGTCCATTTGCTCAAACCCCAAATCCTTGATTCCAACATGTACCTATATTGCACTGGCGCATTATCGTGCAACAACCGAACACTATTACTCAACATTCCTCGGCGTAGGTACTTTTTTAAAACGTAACTCAAACGAAAATTCTTTTTACTAGGAAGCTAGTAGGTAAATATTAAAAAAAGGTACTCACGGATGTCATGATCAAGCCCTTACATTTGTCATTCTTCCTTAAATCGTCCAGGGAATTGCAAATTGATTGAAGAAACTCCAAATTATAACAATTTACTGGCGGCCTTTGCCAATTCATCACAGCAATTCCCTCATCATCTATGCTTATATCAATATATTTCCTTCCTGAAGACAAAGTTCTTGCAGGTATTTTTCGTACTGAATGTATTATACGCCGACCCAACATTATCCAAATTATTTGAGGCGTGTATGTTTGCTTAACACAAAAACTGCAGATAAATAAAATTTTATCGTAGGTTATTTAACCTAACCTACGTATCTAAAATAGGTAGGTACCTAACTGATAATAACGATGCATTGTATGATGTCGATTCAAAGTCAATTGTCGGGTGAACATAGGTGTACCTAATAGCTATTTAACACAAGAGTACAAAGTTGCTTTTTAACCGCGTGCTTAATTTCGATGACCGAGCAAGCGAAGGATTTTAAAATTAGAATTCTGTGCGTTAGCGAGGGAATCAAAAGAGCACGAGGTGAAACATCTTTGCACTCGAGTGCAACACGTAAAAAAAAATAATACACCAAGAAGGTCCGAGTTTGAGTTTATAACAAATTAAAAAAGGTTGTATGATAAATTCGGTACCATGGCGGTAGAAGTAAATAGGTATAATGACGTTTTGAACTCACAAACTTGGTGCACACGATGTTCTAAATTCAATTTACTTTATCCTCTAGCGCATGGATTCCCAAAGTGGTCAAGCAGGGTTTCCTAGGGGTCGACATAAACGAAAACTGACTTTGGGGGTCGACGAGGTCTAAAAATCGACCCCTATTTAATTACAACAAGTTCTTATTAAAATCTTTCAAGATAGGTAGGTAGGTACTGTATTGTTTATGTTATGTTACGTGTACTAAGAATAATTCATATTTTTGTAGGAAATAGCATTGTTGTAGTAATGTAAAGTCTCAAGTTCGTACAAGATGAAAAACTCGGCAAGTCAGTGTGGACAAGTTTGTGCAAGATAATGAGTTCGAGCGTACGTCTTTCAGGCGCGTTTTGACTTGCTCTCTATTTGACGCTTACGCGATTAAAAATACGAACGAGTTCATGATCAAGTCCAAACATGTTCCCGATATTTTACTATTTAACGAGCTTGCACTTAGGTTGAAAGTTCATTTGCGTTTTGAAATTCGTTGGAGTTTGAACGATAATACTCATAAGATACTCATACGATATAAGTACTCATTTATTTCAAGAGATTACAAAGTTATAACATAGCTAAATTAAGTGAAGTAAAGTGATTGAAAAAGAATTTACAAAATGCTGAGCTCCCTACGCGAGTTAATAGCGTAACCATACAATATCTGCAGTTTATGAAAAATTAACAGGGTAAGTACCAAACAGTTTTTATTCGGCACAGCGCATCAGCATTGCCATACAATGGGGCTATGCACTGTGTGATAGTGATCAGTTGTGCTATGTGTAGATTGTTTGCAACAGTTTGCAGTTGCCTCAGTTGTTTCAATTGTAAAAAATTACCAGTAAATTTAACAGTTTATTATTGTTTTTTTATTTAGGTAGTTTCTTATTTTTTTATATGCAGGATTACTGAGAGTTTTATGACGGCGGACACGAAAAAAAATGCTGACAATACAGTTTGGACTACTTGAAGTTCGGATTTATTGCATCTCCATCAAATCAACACTTGCCGATGTGTCTCATATGTGAAAAAGTATTCAGTAACGATGCCATGAAGCCTTCAAAAATGGATGACCACTTATCAAGAGTACATGCTGACAAAAAAAGTAAGCCCTTGTCATTTTTTCAAGCACTTAAAGAAAAACCAGACAAAAGACCATCCATAAGATCGATGTTTGCGTCATCATCTATTAAAGACGATGATGGTTTACGAGCGTCCTATAATATATCTTTACTAATAGCGAAGTCGGGGAAACCCCACACAATTGGAGAGCAGCTTATCTTACCAGCCATTGCGGAGGTCCTTAACAATGTATTGCACAAACCCGCACAAGATATTTTAAAGAGAATACCTTTGAGCAATAACACCGTTCAGAGACGCATAGACGAGATGGGACGGGATGTGGAAAACATTTTATGCAAGTTCTTACAGACCAACAGATTCTCTCTCCAGTTGGACGAGTCTACATTACCCGGCAACGAAGCTCTGTTGTTAGGATATGTTCGATATATCAAAGATGAAAATATGTGCCAAGAACTGCTATTTGCTACATATTTGGAGACTGATACCAGAGGAGAATCGATTTTTCAGGCCGTGGAACATTTTTTTACTGACAAAGCTATTCCATGGAAAAACATTGTTTCTGTTGCGACTGATGGTGCACCGTCTATGGTTGGTCGTCATCGTGGTTTCTTTGTTTCGTCAAAATGTTTGTTACCAAACATTTTGACCAAACAAAGAAACCGTTTGAAAATCAACGAACGTGGAGATTTAAGGCTACAACTCACCAATATTGAACCGGATGTAGCTAGATTGGTAGATAGTCACCAGGTTCATCCATCACACTGAATGTTTTATTTTCTCTTTGCGAATTAATACTTTTTTAAATATAATTTCCTACCTACTTAAGATTCTTTAAGTACTTAATTTGTAATAATCATTATAAATTAAACTTGATATTTACTGAATTGTATGTCTTTTTATTTTGTTAAATTTTGATGAAGTCAACTTTACTCACTTAACCAAGTGCAAAGTTTTCCAATTGGTACCTTAGTACCTAGGTATTTTGTATCAATAGGAAAAAACGAAAGATAGGCCCCCTTATTCATAATAGTCTGCTAACTAATTTAATGAATTGCTAATTCTCACTCTGTCTTCTTTTATTGACCTAAGTCAGAATGAAAAATAACACTCTGTATCAGCTGTTTTAAGTTAGCGGACCATTATGAATAAGGGGGTTGATCTTAAAAGTAGGTAATTTGGCCATGGGGGTTTGAGGTAACAGTTCATTTTGGAAAAGGGGTCACTTGTCCAAAATAGTTTGGGAATCCCTGCTCTAGTAGATAAAAACGGCTTTTGCACTCAGCTATCGAAGAGCAAAAATACTCTTTCCGAGATGGGGGGATGAAAAGGTAATTTTGCTGTACGCTCGTTGATAATTAATCAAGCACGTGTCAGAGCACGCACAGTGAAGGGTTCCATAACTATAATATACCTATATTGTAATTAGTTCGGGCGGTTAGCGGCTAGGCTGTAGGTATCTTAGTCATTTTAAAATACAAAGTTTATTTTGCAGTTGATTTTGGTTTTTTATGAACATTATATTACTGTACTGTTTGCAAACCCAACTAAAGGCATAAGTTGGTCGACTACTGCTCGTATACTAAAGTCCACGCAGCTCTGATCATTATATTCTTACAACTACAGATTATGGAAGTTTCCATTTTCTCAGTTTTATTTTTAAAAAATCACACTACTTAAACCTGCAATAAATACTAGCGTTTATTTTTTTCAATTATCTTCAAAAGTGACGAAGTTCTGAAGCTTCTAAATGGGAGGGCCATTTAGAAATTGTATGGCGCGCGGCGGGCGGCCGGGCAACGCGCTGACGGACGTCACAAGTCTTCGAGCCAGCGGGCGACTATTCAGTTAATCACCGGTCAGGCAGTTAGTACCTACTTGTTGTTAGCTCACTACGACAGCAGGTATTATCGTGGCAATTAAAATACATTAAAATACTACATGATATCTAAGTGTACAACACAACTGTAACTACCCCCGATAAACATTTTTTTACGATGCCAAGTACCTACCTATCTACTATATAAGCATATCTTCTAACATAACTTAAACAGTAGTTTTCTACTGGTGGTAGAGCTTTTGTGAACGAGCTCGAGGAAGTGGGCACCACCGCCTTACCTTTATCGACCGCCAAATAGCAGCACACTTGTACTGCTGTGTTCCGGTTAGATGGTAATGGTATGTTCCTGTAATTACTGGCACATAGGCATAACAGCGATGTATGACAACGTATCCACATAGAGATCAAGACAACTTAATACCTTGTGTTGAATTCTATGTGGATATCCACTTACAGTAGCTGCAGTAGTCACTTAACATCTGGTGGTCTGCATGCTCGTTTGCCATTTAAGTAGTATATAAAAAAAACTGCAGTGGCCATTTTGGAAGTCCCTAAACCGGTTGCGCACTCAAGTTGGCCGCTGCCGAGACAATCTAGCCATGTGGGGCTACATCGACCAATTTCGGAGCCAGTGCCACTGCGGGGCCTTTTTTTAATGATGATAGCCAAGCGCTAGACCACTACCTCACCCGATGGTATATAATACTAAGTGATGGTGTGATCGAAGATGGAGCACTCTTGCCTAGAAAGAATCTATTTACTCTGGACCTTACGAACATGATAATTCTTTATGCCACACCATAAAACAACACGATTTAAAAGAACACCGTAAAACTATGTAATACAATTAGCGGTCTTATCGCTAAAATTGCGATCTCTACCAGACAACACTCCGACAAATTTAAAGCGATTCATATTTTTGAAGTTTATAAAATGTCAGAATGCGTAATAGATAATGTTGCCACACCCCAACCGATTGGTACAGCACAGTTACATGTAGGTACTTAGAGTAGGTACAGCATAGTAAGCTGATTTGAAGATCTCGCTTTCCGGCAGCCTTCCTCCTAGGTAGGTACCTACAAAATATTCTGTCACGGTAGTTCAAATTAATGTTTTATTGTATGTCAATAATGTTCTTGGTGAAGACCTAAATATTTCCTAAACTAGTCACTATTTCTCTTCTCTACGTCACTATTTATCTCTATTTGGTAACACAGTTTTTAAACATAGTTTAATTGAAACCACCAAATTCCACAGTAAGGCTTTCAACTTGATGGACACCTATTTTTATTTCTTCGCATTCGTGGTCCGACACGCGCTCGACCAATTATTCATTAATTCCAACTTTGGCTCATAAAATAATAACAAAGGCTCAATATTGTATAATTTTAATTATAAAAATACTATAAATACAATCGATTATTGATTTGTGTATACATTTATACACATTTCATCTTATTTTGGAGACTAAACACTCAAATAACACAACAAAAATTGCAATATTAAAAATTACTTAGCAGCCTTTGCTTTCATCATCTGAATGTACATTTCTAGCGATTGCTGTACTTTAGGGTTTTGTAAGAAGGTGAGGAATTCAGTGGTGTCCGCTTGGCGGTTTTTCTGCATCCAAACTAAAGACTCCTGCCTTATTTTTTGTTTGGTGAGGGCGCGGGCCAATGGAGGGATCCTGTCAAACTTGCTGATGAATTTCTTGCACTTTTCTATAGAGTCCGCTTTGTCCTGGGCTACATCGTCGATGAGTCCAATCTGAAATCATTATTTGTTATTATTTAAATCACCCCTCAACCCTGTCAATGTTAAGTTAATATTATAAATGTAAGGATTTTTTCTTTCAACTGTAAATAATAATAAAGTAACATCAGCAGACAGTACAATGTTTATATTCACACGCTTTTACATCAAATATGGAAGGTCATTAATATAGGCGAGTAAAAGAAATAGTCCCAGAATCGATCCCTGAGGTACGCCTATCGATACGTTCAGAGCATCCGAGTAAAACACCATTAATTTTAAAGAACTGCACGAGTTTAGTAAGGTATGTCGTCATTAGATCAAGTGCTCCTGCTCTAATACCATAATGAAGAGCTTCATAATGATAATCTCATGATTCAGGCAGTTGAAGGCCTTTGACAAGTTGCCACTTACTATAAATTGCTTATGAGTTGATAAGGTAAGGTATAGTAGGTTACCTTCAGTGCTTCATCAACTGAAAACATCCTAGCAGTAGTGAGTGCGAACTCTGCCTCTCTTTGTGAGATTGTGTTACGCATGGTATGCATAAACCAGGTGGGGGCGACTATTCCCAGGGCGGTCTCGTTGAGGCCGATGGTGTATTTGCCAGTCACCATGGCTCTGTATTCACAGGACATAGATAGTAAGCAGCCTCCAGCTGGAGCATGACCCTGGAAAATAGAGTTTATAGAACTCGATGATTTTAAAGTTGTAAGCAACTTAATATTTTTTTTTTAATTACTTTTATGGTATGGGTATACACAAAGCGCGCACTAGAGAATTACAGTCCAAATTTGCACACGCATCTTTATTCTTCGCTATCATAAGCATCATTTTGTAACATCATATTGTGAGTAAACTTCAAGTAGATGCAGTAGATGCTGATTTTCTTTCAATTAATAGATAGGATTTCGAAGATTTATTGTCCTATGGTGTCATTAAAAGCCTAGTTATTGATCAAGCGAAGCGAGATCTCTAAATTAACTTGGGCAAATCGGCGTGTATGTATGTATGTATGTTTGTTTGTCCGAGGATAACTTTTGAAGCGATCTGATCATCGTAAAATTTGATACTTAGTAGGTAGTGATGACATAATTTTGGTGTGATTATATGAGCTGAAAATGTTGAGGGTTGTTGAAATATTGGGGTTCAGGGTTCATAGAGGGGTAAAAATAATGAAAATGAGACTGTTAGGTCAAGTGGGACGTCAAATGAAAGGTTTTTAGTAAAGTCATTATAGTTTTTGAGCTATTAGCCATAATAAAAAGTGAACTTTGACAACGTTTAGTTTTTATCATGGCCAATAACTCAAAAACTATAAAGAATTTACGAAAAATAAAAACGGAGTCTAAATGTACTAATGAATACCTGTCATTTGACGTCACACTTGGCCTGATAGCCGCATTTTCATTTTTTTACGCCTTTTGCACCCCAATATATCATTATCCCCCTAACATTTTTAGCTCATTTAGTCACACCAAAATTGTGCAATCACTACCTACCTATGTATTAAATTTCACGATGATCGGATCAACGATTTCAAATTATCCTCGGACAAACATACATACATAAATACAACGCCGATTTGTGTAAGTTGATTTAGAGATCTCGCTTCGCTCGATCAAATATTAAAATCCGAATAAATCGTAAAGTGTCTAACCTATTTAGATACGAAAACATAGTCTGTCTTCCTGTTGCAATACCCTGACAGGGTTCATATGTGAAACAATCTACCAACTATTTGTAACACCATGCGAAAGCAATAAAAATGTATTGAGTATTGAAGAATTGATCAGAAAATAAAAATACTTACATTGATGGCTGCAGCAGTAGGGTAGTTAGATCCAAACAATTTAATCCAGACCTCTTGCAATGTGTTCCAAAAGGTCTCTGCCCTTTTTATGTCTGGTTTGTACATTTCCATGATATCCAAACCAGCTGAGAATACTGTTGGTGAGGACTGAAACAAAGCAAAACTTAATATTCTAACAATATAATAATTATATCCACGGCGGAGCCCCATTTCTCCCTGGGGTCGACAGAACCCTGACCCTTGGCTTGTTTTATTTGGACGGTCAAGGGGCAAGAGCGGAACCTGTGCTCCAAGGGTTGAAGTTTAAAAGGCATAAAGCTGGGAGTATTGTTTAGTGAAACTGCTGCATATATGTATTTCAAAACCTTTTAACCACCCACAGCAACATTTCACCTTAAGCTGCCATACATTGGCGGCACTTAGAGAGGCCTGTATAGTGGGTGCCATATAATAACATGTGGGATATAGTGGTACCAGTCACCATTTGCCCCAATCATTCTTGATATTTCAGAATTGGCAGGTCCCATATCTCATCTCTCCCATAGCCCAGCATCCATTCCTAAGGAATTACTGTTACAATAGCCAGGATAACAGTAGTTTTTAGAATAATATTTCTGTTTGTCTCACCTCCATCTTGCAACTTCTTTCTCGTTGTTTTCAAACCCGGTAATGCCTATGTTAAAGGTCCAGGTAAGTGCCTGAGTTGTAAAATAAATATTTGGAATAATATTATTTAATAGTCAAAGAGAAAAAGAAGAAAGCATACAAAAAATAATATATTAACTGTCTTAAAATTGTACTTATTATGAAAACTTTTATACTGACATTCCACTACATATTTGATCTGTTTATAATTGTTTAGTATAGTTAATAGTAATTGAGGAGCATATGACCAAAATTATGCTTACAATTAATTAAAATAATACCACTTTGTTTCGATCTTAAATCGTAAATAAACTATCTATATAGTAAACATGCTATTTAAGATTCTATAGATGGGCAGCAGAAACTAAATCTTATAATACTTAACATGAAATTGTTTTCTGTAAAACATACAAAAAGTGAATTTATTGTTTATTTTTCAGGACCTCATAATTGCAGCAACATGTTGTATCGTATGGAAAATAATGTTGCCTGCAACATTGATCTTAACACCTATAGGTACTAATGGATCACAATATTGGATAACCACTAAGCAGTTTCTAAATGACAGCTAATTTAGAAGAGAAACCTTTAATTAGTCATTGTATTACTGACTGCTGTATCTTACCGATGTAAGAATCATTCCGGTACACTTGTTCTTGACCACATCGTCTAATGATTTGCTCATTGCTTGCAGGAGATCCAAGTTTAGACTGTTGACGGGGGGTCTCTGCATCGTCATCACTGCTACTCCATCGCTATCCACCGCTAGGTCCACCAGCGGACCCTTGGCCGACATCGCTCTGATACCAGACTGTGCAAGTCTGCCATTGCTTAGGAGCTTTCGTACGGGATACATTCTGTAATTTTTTGTAATTGATTTATAATTAGTGGAATAAATAATTAGGTAATCGTTTAATATTTAGTGAAGTTTCTTTAAGATGAGAACTTATTACATTTCAGAGATTCAATAATAAACTAGAGTCTCCCACCTCTAAAAGTAGTTCAATTATTATCTAATAATGAATGAACATGAACAACTTCAATTGGTTACAAACAATGATTAAATTTTCGGACTTTGAGCAACCTCCGGCTCCAAGAAAAAACGATACGATAGTGATAGCGATTTCGATATGTACGAATTCGATACTATAAGAATTCTGTTTTTACTTTCTAGTCTTTCTACTTAAATCAGTGTTGCCAGCGAGCTCTAGTCAAATGTAGCCATAGAGTGATATAAAAGTAACCTTGTAATACGAAAAGTAACTTTCTATATTTCATAATATACCTACGTGCAAAGTTTTGTCTAGTTGAAGTAAAACTTCTTTACACACGCTTGACTTGTGGAGTAAGATGGTGAATGCGTTACGAAAAGTGCGAACGGAAGTTGAGAGGGAGATAAATGTTAGTGAAGATAGAAAGAGAGAGATTTACGTTTCATATATTTTTAAACTTTATTGTGCGAGTGCGAGTTGCGTCTGTCCAGAATGAACATAGACTGATCGACCTACAGACGTGTAGACAATTTTGTAATTGAATTTTGAAATTTGAAAAAGAAGTTTTACTTCAGTTGTGTGGTCTAAAGCACACTTGTTTGTTTTAAAGTAAATTTTCTTTACGCACGCTTGACTTGGGGAGTAAGCTGGTCATTATCCAGTTGACTCCCCAAGTCTAGCGTGCGTAAAGGAGATTTACTTACAAAAACGAGTGTGCTTAATCTTCTTTAAATCTCCTCTACGCACGCTTATATATATATCTCCCTCTCAACTTCAGTTCGCACTTTTCGTAACGCATTCACCAGCGTCACCCAAGTCAAGCGTGCGTAAAGAAGTTTTACTTCAAAAAGTACTTGTTTCTCATAAAAATATTGATAAAACGTAGTCTAAACGCAGTTCTGTATTTTGGCGTACAAACGCGATAAATACCGCGCCATGTAACAATTTTTTGGAGCTCGGGAAGTCCAACACTTGCGAGGTCTTTTAATGAAATATAATGTTTTTTTTAAAAAGCAACATAAAAATATAAATCATAACCAACCGACTAATGCATGCCAATCACGAACTTACGAACGAATTCGAGTCGATCGGTGACGCCGAGGAGTAGTCAGGAAGAAGAAGATTGAAGATGAGGCTGTTGACCAAGGAAGTTAAACTAGCCTTGCTGTAGACGACCCGAATGATGAAAAAGGGCTAACGTGCGTTCCGTTTCACGTGATGAAATAATTCTAGAAAATCTATGATCTCGACCTTCCGAGTCGAGTAACCTGACGAAGGTAAAAGTAACCTAACAGGTTACAGAAGTAACCTTCTGGTAACGCTGACTTGATTGAATTGATTGATTGACTTGGACCGGACTGACCAGCCGAACTTTGATCCCTCCCACCGGGCGGGCGGTCAGTGTTGCCAGATGTTTCTAATAATTGATACGCGTGTAAGGAAAAATTCTCTTGATTTATTTCACACCGCGCCTCTTTGGTTGGTTCAAGATACCTAAAAAGCTTATGAAGTGGGATTAAAGGTTATTTTGTTTGAGTATGGATGAGCATCAATAGTTCTTTGTTTCATCTTGTAAAAATTGACAAAGTGAGTCAATTTTCTTTGGATTGAAGTCAGTGTTAGTGTCATGATATGATGTCATTGTCACTATGATTGATTGAATCAAGGTAAAATTTTAAATTGCTGTCCTTTTTTCAGGATGTAAAAAAATCACCTTGTCTTAAAAAAAGTAAATACCGCCATCGTCATTATCATGGGTCTTCTACACTTCGACTATTTTTGTTTGGGAAGTATGGGTAAGGGTCGGACATTCGTGCTTAACCCTGGTTTCAGCATCAGAGATGACTAACTCTGTGTCACGGGATGATGTCCGGAGTGCCATCTTGGCTTGCAGTTTGGTCTCTCAGACGTTACGTGGCCGATGTCTTGGCTAACGTTGGTCCTCTTGTGGTATACGCTATGGAGAGGATGGTCAGCACAGGAGCTCCCGCCGTAATGGACGCCAGGGTGTTCGAATATCAGGTGGCCGTGCGTGCAGCGGAGCGATGGCGTTAAGGTGAGCGTGGCGGCCATTGTCGGCGCGATCGTACATACGACGCGCTAACATTAGCACAAAGTCCTCGACGCTGGACATCTGCTGCACGTCGCGGGCAATGACGGCGTTCCTGACGTAGCGTTCTGTTCCTGTGCAAACACGTAGGGCTATGCTTTGCTGGGCTTTTAGCCTCTTTTTGTTGGTAGGGGAACATAGCACGTACCACGCTGGTGCTGCATAGGTGAGCCACGAGCGGATGTAAGTTTTGTAAACCCTCATCTTAGTCATTAGCGGTAGTCTTAACGGATCTCCATCGTCGTAATGTTTCAAATATCTACTTGACATTGGCATAATTGTGGCAACAAATAGCCACAGAAAGCCATACAACCTCCGTCCATGCATACAACCAATAATTAAAGCAAGGAATTTGTTGCTAGTCCATCTTCCTTAAGATAAAGTACTATCAGGGCTGCCAATCAATGAACTTATTTCCTCGTATGAAGCAGCTAAAAACCTCGTCTTTGGCTTTCGAACATCGTATTGGAAAAATTGGGGCTTTTCCGAAGACAAGAAGACTTATTTTTACGAATGAACAAAAATAATGGTCATTCTACGGTTTTCCATAGCAATTTCTCATCAAAAGGTAATGGTGTATGTATGAAAAATAATAATATGCCTTATGCCGTTATGTAAAATGTCGTTCTTAATTGTACGAGGTTGGCAGCGTCCTCGTACTTCGTACAGAACACTACAAATATCATATTGTAAGAGGAACTTCGTACCGTACGGCTGGCAACTTACCATAATATGATTAGGTTAATAATTTAGATCGTGATACAAAGTGATCGTATTGATTGTATCAGTCTCCAATCAAATATGCTGTTTTTCACTCTGGTAGGTAGGGTTGGGGTTGGCAAGTTAGCAACACTCACTGCTGTCAAGTCAAAGATTCCAAAAAAAGCAAAACATAGGAAGAAATAAATATTGCGAGCGAACGTAAAGAACAGGGGAATTTAGCACAAAATACGAAGTATTTCAAGACCAAAGTAGACGCCGACAAAAATGTAGATAGCTTTTCTGAATTTTAACCGAATGTGGACAGTAAATAACTTTGAAAACACAATGTCGCTGGAGCAAACTGCTTGTGATGGTAAGAATTATTTTAGCAGTAAAATTTGGATTTAGATAAAAACATGCTTAATTAATATGATTATATTTACGACTCTGTTATTTAATCTATTTAATCGCTATTACAGATTTGAAGGCGTTTGAACGGCGTCTCACTGAGGTGATAGGATGCCTTCAGCCTGCTACAATGAGATGGAGAAGTAAGTTGACAGGGACTTTATAAAAACTGCAGCTAAGGGGTAAATACTTATCTACTTCCTGCAAATCCCCCAACTGGGTAACTAATTTTTTTAACCATTCTTAGACAACTGGGCACTTTATCTTTATTTTTTATACATCATGGTCATGGAACAAGCGTATGGTCCACCTGATAAGTGGTAACAATCGCCTACGACAAAGTATTACCACACAGTCCACACACCATAGAAACATGCCCTACGATGCACTACCCAACATCCATCAACTTGAGGCATACAGGTGTAAAGCCTTAAGTGCCTGTACTTTCAACGGCAACCATACCCTGTAATATCACTCACTTTTTATTTAGGTTTTGATTGTGATATTCACGTTACCGAAAGGTCTAAAATCTTTTTCACCATTACCTTGAATACCTTAAACCTACTACCTAGTTCTCTCGAAGTCACATTGTCTTTGTCAGTGGGATTGGAGAGTTCATGACTTCACAGTAAAACAGTTGTGTTGGGCGAGCTGTTGAAAATCATCCTTCATTATGCATGAAAGGTCTCTTAAATCCCGTTCACCATTACCTTGAATACATATGCGTGAGTGGTTATGGTTGTTGTGTAATTTATACTTATCTTAAGATGTTTTTATATTGTAATTCTTTATATTTTAAATCATGGTCGTATTTAGTGCGATAAGTGATTTACGTCATCAATGTATAAGTATTTGAATTATAAAATGTAAATCCTTTATTGGCTGTAAGTTTTATCATACGATACACCTGTTATATACTAAGAGCTGTGGATTTTGTTCAAAATAAAATAAAATAAATAAATCTACTACTTAGTTCTGTCTACTTACGGTTCCAAACTTGAGTAGAGATAGCTAGGTAGTAGTAGGTAGTAACTAGGTAGAAGTAGGTTGTAACTAGGTAGGTAGTAGATCCCACTGCTGAAGACAATGTGACTTTGAGAGAACTAGGTAGTAGGTTTAAGGTATTCAAGGTAATGGTGAAAGGGATTTTAAAGACCTTTCGGTAACGTGAACATCACGATCAAAACCTAAATAAAAAGTATGTGATATTACAACCCTTAAAACCGAAACAAAGCAATACTGCTTGGCAGCAGAAAAAGGTATGGCCTTAGTACTTCCCTGGGCAAGTCCTTTCACAAGGAACTCTACTGTTCTTATGACTTACAGGCTTCACCCAATAATTAAGGATAACTTGTGATTTTTATGGATATCCTTTTACATGTACCTTTATTTATTTATTTGTACCCCTGATGTGACAAAGGGGTGCTTTATGTTCGAATCCTTTGTTTGTCTGTGACACTGTGTCTCCTAACTAAACGGATGGACTGAGACGTGTTGCTAGCCCAGAGACTGTATTTTTGTATTTAAAATGATTTTGTGTGTAAATTACAAGCACATTTATTTTCTTTTCAGTTCTTCTGACTGTAATATCGGTGTGCACTGCCATAGCAGCATATCACTGGCTAATGGATCCTCTTACACCGGTTGTCTCTCTCACACAGTCTCTGTGGAACCATCCATTCTTTGCTTTCACCTCTACATTTTTAGGTAAGTGCATATTTTTAATTTCAGCTAACCAAAATCTCCCAAAAATAGCTAATCAACCGCACATGCGAGGAAGCGCTCTATCCTAATAACCTTGTAAAGTATACATTTCGTTGTCTACTAGATATATATTACTTTTTTGGGGATTTACACACTTGTATGAAAATGACAGCTCCATTGTACCTACTCTATATACTGCGTGTCACCCCATTTACGACATTAATTTAAATCTCGCTTAGGGCTGATGGCTAGTATTGCTGTGAAATAGTTTTTATCAAATTCATTACCATGATTTTTTAAAAAAAAATTTCAAGTCCTAAAATATCAATGAAACAGCATGTATAAAATAGGTAAACAAATCATATTCATTCATCATGTAAGTAGGTGCCTTATAAACTGACTAAGCGGCATCGGCGCAAAGGGGCCGCCGATTTACGTTAAAAATTGTTTATTGGAAATGTATCGATTACTGGATAAAAATTCATGCTACCGGTATCTAAAGTCAGACCAATCTCTAAAGTCAGTTAATACGATTCTGCGTAATATGTGTTTTAAATTAATGTCGTGAATGCGGTGACAGACTGTATATACACATCACAATTAAAGTATGCGTCTTTTAAATAGAGTGCTTGTGTGTGGCTTGATGGGAAGTTCGCACGCACAGGTACACTTCATATTATGTAATATCTCAGTGCTCATCTTAAGTACACATAGTTTACACACCTAGTATCACCGCCTAGTATGTTTAATAGCTCATTATGTGAACCAATAGGCCCCATTCTCACTATGCCAGACCGGTCGTTTGGACGAAAACCGTCGCCCCAACGTTGGTGTTCACATTAGGCCGGTTCCGACAAGTAAACCGACGCTTCTTGCACGTGCATGACTGTCTGAGAACGCCGAAATGACCGCGTTGAGAGTTTCAAAAGGAAGATAGGCACAGATGTAATGTTTAGTGCAACAAGCAAGAACAGATTGTGCTCTCTCCCGGTCAGGGCCGCATCACCATCTGCCATCACCAAGTCTGGCCAAGTGTCCTGTCCAATGCCACTTTAGTCTGGCAATACGCTCTTCAATTACTTCTTCCTTTCTTTTTATAAGGTACCTGGAATATCCCACTGCAAGGCGAAGGCTTCTCTTCTTTCCACTCTTTTTCTATATAAAAATAGTGGACCCGCCGAACTTCGTATCGGCTTGACATGCATAGGTATAACGCGGGCTGTCAATATAAGTCACCGTGGTAGAATTGTCAATTGTTGTCCCCGTCCATCATTATGTATGAGAAAATGAATGACTTCCACAAATAATTCAATACCAAAATTAGCCAAATCGCTCCACCCGTTCTCGAGTTTTAGCGAGACTAACGAACAGCAATTAATTTTTATATATATAGACAATATATCTCGAGATAACTCCTACCGAAGCATCTGTTTCAAACGATATTAATTTTTTTTACATCCTCTTTGACGATATTTGCAGCACGCATTCTGTCAATTCTATGTCAAACGTCATAGGTTACATTATAAAAGCGCTAAGGTTAGATTATAAATAATTTGATATGGTGGTTAAGTATTCTTAAATTTTCTAATTTTGCGCGCAATTTTCTTATTTTTTTCTTTCATAAGAACCTTCTCCTGACAATAAGCAATACAACAACAAAAGAATTGGCCAAATTGGTCCAGGCGTTGTTGAGTTATGCGCTTACAAACACATTTTGCGATTCATTTTTATATTATAGATAGAACCTTAGAAGAAATAAAATAAATAAAACCTTCACTCAACTACACACAAGCAGAAGTTTAGTATATTCACCGTTCAAAGCGTAGGCCAGAAAACAAAGAATGTTGGCGTGAGTGCCATCTTTTACATTCACCGACACACAAGGCGCACGAGTAATGCAGCTAATAGATGGACATTTTCACCGCACAAACCGTCATATTTTTTGTTTTTTCGAGAGCACTAACTACCACTTCCTACCTGAATTAATATCGTCTAATAACTCGTGTGATTGGGCGGGTCATGTCTCCCGCATGCAACCAAACAGGTGGGCTAAGGTCGTACCAGGATGGATCCTCGTGGATGGAAAGCGACACCGTGGAAGGCCTAAGAAACGGTGGCGCGACGATTTGGACGCTTTTTATAGGGACTGGCGGGATTTAGTACAAGATCGAGAAAAGTGGAGAGATGAAGGGGAGGCCTTTGCCCAGCAGTGAGACAGCATAGGCTAGATAAAAAAAGTAACTCAGCGCAGACGTCGTTTGGAGCCACTAATGGCTCCAATGTAATGGCCTATGGTATTTATACCCATGGACTTTGTTTCTGTGTTGTTCTATAACACATACTTTTGAATTTTAATTCCAGTTCTGTTATTCATGATGGGCGTTCACCGGAAGGTGGTGGCGCCGAGCATCATCACCGCGCGCACTCGCTCCGTGCTCAATGACTTCAACATGTCCTGTGACGACACCGGCAAGTTGATCCTCAAGCCTCGCCCTGCGAATAACTAGTGAATTTGTAAGTTAAGAATAAATTGTTTTTTGTTGACGGAAATTGTTTTAATTGTCTTGATCTCTTAACTAGTGAGCTATATATGATTATCGTGACTGTATCTGCTGCTAATCTCTTGTAAGGTGCATAGATGCCAATAGGTTAGTCCTGCCAACCAACAAAATATATTTGCTGTTACTACTATGAATATAAACTTGAGAGCAAAAAAATCGCACATTCATGATTTTTTGACATAACTAAAAAAAAAAACAAAAAATATTATGTTTCTGTAATGCAGATTCATAGTCTATTTTAATACCTATCCAGTGGTATCTGATTTGTCTTTCAATCATTACATAAAAATGCTTTTGTGGATCAAAAACAAAAATGCATGTTTAGTAAAAAATTCTTTATTCAAGTATTGGTGTCAAAGTTATGAAATTAAAAGATAAAATTAATTAAAAGTTTGTTATTAATACCGAGTGTTCCCTCCCCTAGCCTGAATCACTGACTCCATCCGTGTTTTCATTGATGTTACTAGACTTTTGATAAAGTCTTGAGGAATAGCCTCCCATTCCTCTGCGATCGCCTGTTGCAGCTCCTGTAGAGTCGATGGAGGAGCATCTCGGCCTCGAACTCTTCTTTTCAGCTCGTCCCATAGATGTTCGATGGGATTGAGGTCTGGGCTTCGAGCTGGCCACTCCATAACGGTCACATCCACCTCTTGAAGGTACTCGATCACTATGCCAGCAGTATGCGGTCTTGCATTATCTTGCATAAACAGAAAGTTTTCGCCGATAAACCCAGCATAAGGTACGACGTGGCTCTCGAGTACTTCCTCAATGTATCGTATGGAAGTCAATCCTCTTGATTGGCGACCAGTATTCGGTCCGGTGATGAAGGCAAGCTCGATTTTTGCTTCCATAGACATGCCTCCCCAAAACATGATTGATCCACCGCCATAGGCGACACGTTCTGTTATGCAGCATTGGGCAAATCGCTCTCCCGATCTTCTATACACCTTCCCCCGTCCGTCGTTGCCATGCAAGCACATCCTGCACTCATCAGAGAACAGGACTGCACTCCACTGCTCTTCGGTCCAATTCAAATGGTCTCGAGCGAACTGAAGGCGGGCTTCTCGGTGGGCTGGGGTCAATTTCGGCCCGTTTGCTGGCCTGTGTGCAGTCAGGCCACCTTCTCTCAATCGTCTTCTGACTGTCCACCGGCTAACTTCTACTTAACGAACTTCTTGAAGTCGTTGGCCCAGTTGAACTGCGTTCAAACGACGATTTCTTAAAGATGTCGTTATAAGAAAGCGGTTATCACGCTCTGTTGTAGCACGGGGACGGCCCGATCCTTGTCGCCGTTGGTAGCCACCAGTCTCTTGATACCTCTGGTATACACGCCGAACGGTAAATCGGCTCAAACTCAATTGTCGAGCCACTTGACTTTGCTTAAGCCCCGATTCAACAAGGGCAACCACTTGAGCGGCTACTTCTGGTGTAGTATCCATTTTCGTGTTCCGTTTGAAGCCAATATCAATAGAGAACCTTTCACACTGTACGTTGGTATGCAAATGATGACCATTGCCGTATCTTCTTTCGCTCTCACACACCGGCGCAGCCGGTGTGGGGCAGCAGTACCGGGCTTTTTTTGCCCTTTCCTGCGGAGTTCTTTCCGCCCCCCGTTTCTACGGGGGGGTCATCGGGTCGGCTCGCGGAGCCTCAGGTGATTTACTCACGCGTTGCTGGCCGCCCGATGGTCTCTCCGCAGGACGGAGTTACTTGCGGTCGGCTGCTTGGCGCGGATCTAGGTTGGATGGTAAGAGGGGTGGGGGTGGGGAGGGATGAAGGGATGTCGACGTCTGAGTCTGTCGACGTATTCTGGTCGTTTTCTGTGACCAGTTCCCGCGGATATGGCTTACTCTTTGGGGGTCTATCTGTGAGAGGAGCTAGTTCTCGTAGGTGAGAGTAAGCGGAGTTGCCCAGGCGCCCAAACATCCTGGTTGCTAGGCGGCCTATAAATTGGTCTAAGCTCTCAATTTCTAGGTCACGCTGGATAGTGCTGTTCCGGACGTATCGTGGCGCGTCTACGATGGTCCTGAGGCAGAGGCTTTGCTGACTTCGCAGTATCTTTCTGTGGCCATTGGCTAACAAAGCATACCATGCGGGGGTCGCATATGTAAGGCGCGGACGGACATAGGTCTTGTATAGTCCAACCTTCATTCGGAGCGGTAGGTTGGACTGCAGAACGGGCTTGAGTAGAGCTCGGGTAATACTCGCCAGGCCACGGACGTTCCTTGCGTGTTTCGTCATCGTTAGGTTGCGGTCTAATGTTACCCCCAGGTATTTGGCCGTGTGTGACCAGGCCACCGGCTGTTCCTCCAGGGTGAGTTTGGGTGGTAGGGTGAGCTTCCTCGAAAATGCGACGGCCTGTGACACTCAGTCTTCAGTCTGTCAGCCAGGCGGGGAGCTCTGTTAGTACCCTTTGCATCTTGGTGGCGGCGTGGTTCAAGTTCATGGATTTGGTAATGTATGCGGCGTCGTCCGCGTATAGGGCTAACAGAGCTTCTTCTGTTTTGGGTATGTCGTCGGTGTAATGTGAGTAACACACTGGGGAGAGGCAGCTGCCTTGGGGGACTCCGGCCCCGATTGGTCTTCTGGAGGAGGTCGCTTGCTCCACGCGCACTGAGAAGCTGCGTCCTTGGAGGAACGAAGCTATTACCTTCACAACCTTCTGTGGTATTGGTGAGGTAGCCATCTTGTAGAGGAGTCCCGCGTGCCAGACTCGGTCGAACGCTTTTTCCATGTCAAGAAATACTGCGACAGAGTGTTCGCGCCTGTTGTGGGCGGTGGTGAGGTGATGCAGTACTCTACACAGTTGGAGCGTCGTGCTGTGTTCAGACCGGAATCCGTACTGTTCTGGACGCGGGGGGATGTGAGGATTGATGTGGGTGAGGAGGAGCTTTTCAAATAATTTTGATAGGCTAGGAAGAAGGGTAATAGGGCGATAACTCTCCGGGAGAAGGATGTTTTTGCCGGGTTTCGGGATCATGATAACCCGGCCGGATTTCCAGGGAGTAGGGAAGTGACCGCTTCGTATAATCCCGTTGAAGAGCCGAGTTACGGAAGCGATCATTTTGTAGGGGAAGTGACGGATGGCAGCGTTCGTGATATTGTCCTCGCCGGGTGCCTTCCTTGGCTTTGTCCGACGTATGGCCCGTTGGACTTGCCCGGGAGAGAAGAAAATACCTTCTGCGGTGTCTGCCTCCTGGGTGTCGGCCTTGAGGTAGTTTTGGACAAAGGTTTCCACTTCTACTGTGTGTGCCGGGTCTTTGTCTGGGTTGGGCTTGAACTGATCCTCAAGGCTGTCTGCGAAGATCTCCGCTCTGTCTTCAGCTCGGTATCTAGGGTTACCATCTTGGTGTCTTAGAGGTCGAATGGGTGTTGCGGTGCTCCTCAGCTGTCTACAGAGTTTGTGGAGTGACGCCCAGTCTTCTGTGGCGTCTTCAATCCTTCTCTCCCATTGTCGGGCGTTGTCAGCCTGTAGCTCTGCTTTCACCTCGTCGCAGAGAGCGTTCAGCTTGGTCTTCAGACGTGGGTCCCGTGTTCTCTGCCATTGTTTCCTCAGCTTACGCTTCTCTGAGAGGAGTCTGGTCAGGTGTGCTGGGGCTCTGGTCAGTCTGGTTTGCCGTGGTAGTTTGGAGGCTTCAGAGAGTGCCCCTTGTATTGCGCTCGTGATCTCCCCGGCCAGTTGGTCCACATCTGCGGGGTTTTCCACTGGTCTCGTGGGGGATGATGACCATTCCCTCAATATGCACTCTTTTATACCTGCGATAAATCCCGCCGCCGGCCTTACCTGGATCGAGCGACATAAGGGGGTCTATTGTTTTGTTGCTAATGAGTTGTTTTTAAAGGTAAATGTCAACCCTTTATCAGTTCTGCGAATGCCTAGATTATGCACTTTAATTTAATTTGATTTTAATTTGCTGTAAGCTCCAAATAAAAAAAAATTAACTTTTAAGTAAAAATGTGCGGATGTGCGATTTTATTGCTCTCAAGTGTATATGGGTATCTTTAAGTCGCGAGTGAATAGGTGTCTTCTAGGCAAGCGTGTACCATCGTAGACTGCATCATCGCTTACCATTAGGCGAGATTGTGGTCAAACGCAAGCCTATAATATACAGTGTTTTTTTAACTGTAACAGTACGGCAGCACCCATAACCAGAGGAGATACAGGTGCAGTTTCTTTTAAAACATCAGCTCGTTTTCGAAGAAATACATTTTGGCATTAAAATTTTTTGGTCAAGTGTGAGTAGCGCCTTAAAATGAATCAAGTTGGTAAATTTTTTTTTGATGCCGATCGATGCAATCCTTTGTAAGGATCATTTTATTGCATGGGATGAAAAAAATCTGAACAGCGGAAGTTAGTCAAATTTGATAAAAAGTATTCTCATACAACAGGACAAACAAAATTCCTTCTACAAATATTTTATTAGATTTTAATTGCACATTAAAGAAGTATTAATACTATAGCGATTAAGAAGTTTAGGAACTCCATGCTCTCATGAGCAATTCAAAAACATTTCGTATTTCAGAACAATTTGGATTTCGAACATGGTTCTTGCATCTGTCGAACTTTTATATCACGCAGACACACGGAGAACTACAAGTGGCGGTCTTATCGCTAAAAGCGATCTCTTCCAGACAACCGTTGGATGGAATGGATTTCACGAGAACGTTATGGGATGGTAGCTATTAATAAAAATAATTGAATATTGATTAGACAGTGTACTTACATAAGCAAAATAAATAATTATATACATATTACTCGTGCGCGATAACTTGGGACCTGCTAGGAATGCGACTCCCCGACCGCTTCCCCTGCACTTCCCCGATGGCGCCCGTATTGTACCGTTCGCATCACTATTTTTTACTAGGGTTTTTAGTCTCGTACTGGCCTACGTCACGTAACGACGCGCTCTGGAATTCTTTTAGTTTTCGTTTGTGTTATTGTTTTGTTGTTGTAGTTTTTGTTGTTATAGTTCTTGTTAAATGTTTTTGTTATCATTATGAAGGGTAAACCTTTGCATAGCGGAGAAAGAAACCTCGTGCTAAAAGTGTTAGAGTTTTTTGAAAACGAAAAACGGAACAAACAGTTTTGTTTACCTGTCCACTAAGTAGTAACGAAGATGAGATAATGTAAATAATAGATAAAATAAATGTATAAACTTAAACATTGTGTTTTTATTTTATTCAAATAGTGTAAAAAAGATTAGATAAAAAGCAGCGTCCTCCCTGAGTAACATAATAAATTAGGTTAAAAAAAACAAAGACGAAGCCGCGGGCGGCTGCTTGTTATGTTCGCTTTTTTGCGGGCGGTACAAACACGCCAATATGACGTCACCACGCTCAGGTCCCAACTTATCGCGCACGGGTAATATATATAAGTACCTACTCATCAATGAATTAGGTGCATAATAATACAGCATAGTAGGTACATAAATATTCCATACAAATAATAAAAAAGGTATATTATATAAAATACTATAAGTAGGTACATATATGTAGGTGTTTAATAGAAGGGAGAAATAAAAACCAAGAGTAACGTAACGATGATGAGAAAATGAGAAATCAGCATTGTATTGCAGACAGATGTTTAAATAGAACTGTTCTAAAGATGGGAAGGGATTTGGCAATTCTAATGTGTGGAGGAAGAGTTCCATGACGGATTGCTATAGAGATAGATAGATATGAATTTCATACGACATGACATCTTTTTTTGTACGACCTGTAGATGGAACAAGCTTATGGCCCACCTGTTATTAAGTAAATAGGTTTCTTCTAGATCTCCGTTCTGCATCTTGGATCACATCATGGCTTACCATCAAGTGAGATTGCTCTAACAAAGATCTACTTAACAATTAAAAAAAAGTGGATGTGGATATATCTTTATAACAAATAAAACAAAAAAATACAAGAATCTATTCAAGTTTATTCATAACTTTGGTGTATTCATATGTACAATAAATAAACGATAACTAAGTAAAACGGGTCTATTATACAAAACCATCTTAAATATATCAACGCAAGTAGGTATATGTAAATACAATGAACAACGATTTTTAGTAACTTTGTATTGCAATTAATTGATATACTTAGGTGGCGATTCTGTTGTTTACGCTGACTAACTAAAATTGTGTATTTAACCCTAGATCACTAACCATTCGTAAAAATTACGACGCTTACCTCGCACATTTTGTGTTTCGGTAAGATCCCCACCCCCGCGACCCCACCCATTTCCAGTACCTTCCTAATTCGCTGCATTAGTGACCCGCAAGTACTCATTGCGGATGCACGCTACTTAGTTTCTGATATATCGCCTGATCGTCGTAAAAAATACGAAAGGTTAGTAGCTATGTAACTTTTTTTCAAGGTTGTGCATTTATTTGTTTATATTTTTTTCCCTATAATTACTATAGGAACGTATTATTTTTCTGTTATAATAAGACGTAATAATTACTGTAGATTATTATATCATTAATAGATCACTATTTTTATTGTAACATTTAATGTTTTGTTGTTTTTTTGACATATGAAATTGATCTTTTGTATGTTATTTATACTTTCAGATGGATTTGAGGAGTCAAAATGATAGAATTTCACAGTGGTTAGCTGATTCTGACACGGAATCAATCACCGAAGATCAACCACAGTCATCGGATTCCGAGGATGATAATCATTTGGAGACGGAAATTCATATCCAAACAGATAGAAGCGAAGAAGATGGCGCAGTTTCTTTGGACGAAGAGTTTTTCGTTCCACGTCGCAGATATAATCGAAGGTTAGTCGTAGATTCCGACGATGATATGTCACTGATATCCTGCACCGATCAGATGGATTCTGAACATGAGGAACCACCACAGCAGCAATCAATCATCCAACCCAGACAAAATATCATGTACGGAAAAAATCAACACAAATGGTCTACAAAACCTAGAGATCCACGTACTCGCACGGCTGCTCGTAATGTGCTGCATATTGTACCTGGTCCCACAGGCATTGCTAAAGAAATCTCAAAGCCAAAAGAACTATTTCATCTTTTTGTTGAGGAGGAAATGATCGATGATATTGTGCAGTATACGAACGTCGAGATCGACATAAAGAACAACAAGTATAACACATCTAAGTACACTACTACACAAACGTCTGCCAATGAAATCAAGGCATTGCTGGGGCTGCTTATTCAATCTGCAGGTCTTAAGAGTAACCATTTACCTACTCGAACTTTGTTTGATACCATGAGAAGCGCGAAAACTTACAAAGCCTGCATGAGTGCTGAAAGGTTTGACTTCCTACTGAGATGTATGAGATTTGATGACAGAAATACTAGACAAGAGAGAAGGGAGTCTGACAAATTGGCGCCAATTAGAGATTTCTGGGAAAAGTTTATAGGTAATTGCAGGAAATGGTATAAACCAGGTTCTTACATAACCGCGGATGAACAATTGGTCGGCTTTAGAGGCCGCTGTCCCTTTCGGATGTACATCCCCAATAAGCCCAACAAATATGGCTTGAAGCTTGTGATGATGGCGGATTCTAGTACCAAGTACATGTGCAATGCTATGCCTTACATGGGAAAAAACACGAACACAGGTAGCGAACCATTAGCAACTTATTTTGTGAATGAGCTATCTAAACCGTTCCATGGGTCAAACCGGAATATAACCATGGATAATTGGTTTACTTCAGTTCCGCTGGCAGAAGAATTATTAAAACCGCCATATAATCTCACAGTGGTAGGTACTTTAAGAAGCAATAAGCGAGAAATCCCCAAAGAAATGGCGAATTCCAGAACAAGACCAGTAGGCACTTCGGTGTTCGGATTTGACAAAGAATTGACGTTGGTGTCATATAAACCGAAGTCCAATAAGGTTGTTTACCTTCTATCTACCACACATGATCAGCCTGTCATCAACATCGACTCGAAAAAACCAGAAATTATTGAATTTTACAATTCTACAAAAGGTGCCGTTGATACCGTGGACCAGATGTGCTCAATTATGAGTACCAGCCGCAAGACCAATCGATGGCCGCTGTGCTTGTTTTACGACATACTAAATCTGTCTTTAGTAAATGCCTATGTCATCTACGTCTCCAATGCGATCAGAAACGGTAAAAAACCGATGAAAAGAAGGCTTTTTGCATTTGAAATGGCAGACGACCTAATGAAACCTTGGCTGAGAGAGAGATATCAAACTGTAACTTTGCCACGAAATTTGAAGCAAAGCATCGCGGAGATCTTAAAGATTGATGACCCTCTGGAAGGACCTATTCAAGACGTTCCCAAAACTCGCAAAATATGCAGCTACTGCCCTGCAAAAAAACGTCGTATGACGACGACCTTCTGCAAGGGCTGCAAAAAAGCAATTTGCAGGGAGCATATTGTTGCTATGTGCAATCATTGTTCAATGTAGGTTATGTCTAAAACATTTATTGTTATTTTGATTATAAGAAAACGAAGACTACTAATTAAGGTCATTTCATGTCATAAATAAAGTTGATTATATAAAAAATGAAGTTTTAATCCGTCGTAAAATTTACGAATGGTTAGTGATAACGTTACTCGAAATTAAGGTTAGTGAGCTAGGGTTAAAGTGACATTTCTAAAATTAAGTATTTTTTACTAAGATGGTGTGTTTTTGGGCTAGTTTTAAGGTTGTATTACATTATAACGGCACGGATCCAGCGCGGCTCCAACCCAGCAATTTACTTGGCATTCAAATTAGAGCATTAAAACCAGTGTCGTATAATATATTTCGTAATGTCAATATAAAATGCCGCCGCCGGGCAGGCAGCGCGCTTACAGCTACCATACGACTAGTCGCGGAGCCCGCGCGGTGTAAGCGAGGAGACCGCGTGCGTACAGTGCGCCGACTGCGAGCCATCTTCAGCGAGAGCAATAGCGATTATTACTAGCTCGCGCAATGTAAACTGAAACATTATGAAGTCGTGCTTGTCCTAGGCGTGTTCATTCACGAATACGTGTTCGCGGTGATAGTAAGCTACACACTTTGCGGATGGCTCGCTGCCAGCGAGCTGGCACCTCGCGATCGGCGCGGTGCCAACGAGCTGGCACCTCGCGGACGACGCGCTGCCAACGAGCTGGCACCTCGCGGGCGGCGAGCGGTAGCCGAAATTTGAGGCGGTGCTGTGGTGCAGCTGTGTCGTTGCCGTGCCGCATCCGTGCGGCTACAATGTAATACAACCATTAGTCAGCAGTCAAATTGGTGCTGATTAAAACTAGTCCGCAAACACGCCATCTTAGTAAAAAGTACTTAATTTTAGAAATGTCACTTTAAATGTCATTCTAATTTGATCTATAGCATAAACAAAATAAGATCGTTCGTATTTTACACAATTTTATTTAGTCAGTGTAAACAACAGAATCGCCACCATAGAAACTTTCGCTAAACATTTCGCTAAGAATTAACAAATCATTTATGAATCTTATGTACCTAAATTGATTTTAATCCTTCCATAGTTACATACCACTAGGGTTACCCGATGAAAAAATCAAAAGTCCGGAGAAATGGCCCGATTTCCATCCTGAGATTTTTTACAGTTTGAGAATACGTACTTAACAATTTAAAAAAAGTAGTAATATTGTCGTTTTTATTCACTGCGTGTCTCGTTCACCCGATTCTTTGGTTTATTACCAAAGGAATTTTTAGTTTGTTTAACTTTTTATTAAAATACAGCTTACGTTTTATAAAACGTAAGCTGTATTTTAATGAAAATTCTAAAAATCCTGAGATTTCACGAGATTTACAAAATCTAGCCGCAATCCTGAGAAGAGCCCAAAAATCCTGAAATCTCAGGACAAATCCTGAGATATGGTAACCCTACATGTCACAAACTCCATACATTGCATTCCTACTTTTAAATTATCATTTCATCAATTTTCAATTAATACCTTCTCATGTATGGCCTCATAATTTCACGCCCTATCTTTATCACACCTCTATTTGGCCAAAACCTAAACATATCTACGTCATAAGCATTCCAATTTAGTTTCTAGCAACATTCTACACAGCTTGAAGCGTGCTTAGGGCGACTTGCACTGAGTTGCCTAAACTTATTTAGTGGCCAAACATGACAAGTCAAGTAAACATGTTTAGTCTCTAAATACGTTCAGGGGTCGTTGTTCAAGCCGGGCTTATACTCAACGTGGAGTGTTTTGGCGTATTACAAAAATGGAATATTTCTAGAAAACTTATCGATTACAAAAAATACGATATATTCTGGGCAGTGACATTGGTTATTGATATCTTCAATTCATCAATTCCTTTGGATTATTTGCTTGCTTTTTTGCGACAGTTTCGTATCATAATTAAATTCAACAAGGATTATACTATCGTAATGACTATATTATAATATAACAAAGTATTATTGTGCTGATTGTGCAATATATCTACTCATTATACTAACAAATTTTATTATATTCACAAGAGTTTTGTGCTACAGTGATAAATCTATAGAAATTACACATCGAAGTAGGTAACTGAAAAAATCTATCGCAATCTAAACAGTACTATAAAATATACGACATATATAATGGTTACAAAAAGACTGCACTCTCTTGTATATTTCGTGTTGCGTAATACGCGGTGTCCTTTAAATAACTGTTTTCCCAGAACAAACGTTGTTCAGACCATGCTCTACTAACAGTTTATAACATCAAATTAAAAAACAATACGAAATCCGTCTTTGAAAAATATAAAAAATTGCAAAGTTAAAATGTATATTTTAACGTTACGTCCTACAACATGGTCAGCGCGCTGACCGGGTACCTATCTAACTAAGGAGTAGGTAATACGCTACGGCTAGCGTACCCATGAACTTTATGTCACGGTTAGTTTTTGAACAAAGTTAGACTTATTTGAGAATGTCTAGATTTTATTTTTTTATTCTCTTATTTGATCCTATAAACAGTTATTAGATCATGGTCTGAGCAACGTTTGTTCTGGGAAAACAGTGATTTAAAGGACACCGTGTATAATTATAATAACAGTTAAATGTAATATAAATTTTTCGGAAATAAACCCTTAAACATTTTGAGCGTGGACAGCGCCTTATAATAATAATTAACCTGAACAAACATAGTTAAATTCTATATCTAGCAAAATGGAAGATGAAAAAGTGTAAATATTCGATAATCACTTGTAAATAAACATGCTTTAATTGAGTTACAATGAATATAATTGAGTTAACTAATCCTTATTCTGTTAATATAATTTAGGTAAGTATAAATACTTATATTATATATAACATAACACACCGAAATATCAACATGCCATGATAGCATAATAACTTTTCAAACGTTATTGTTTGTTCATCTTGTGGAGCCTTAACTTTTTAAAGTAAAAAACAGAGAAGAAACATGAAATGATTATTTCAGTCTTTAAAAGACGCGATTTTCATTTAATATTGAATGAATAATAAGTATCAATTAGTACAGGGCTTCCCAAACTGTGCGTCGCGACGCCCTGGGGCGTCGCAGCATTGTCAGAATTTTAGAGTTCAGTTTCTCACGAATATTGTGGCATCAGCACTGCAGCATTAAAGGTTCATTCCATTTGTGACTCCGTACTTGTGCGAAACAGACTTTTCTTGTAGACTCCATAAAATTAGGGCGTTGTAAAAGAATGGCAAATTCTCAACGGCGTCACAGTACGAAAATAAGTTTGGGAAGCCTTGAACTAGTAATTAAATATGAAAAAAATAACCTATAATTTTTTTTTTAAACTAACGGCATATAAAATTATTATGTTTTACAGTGCCACCAATTTAGTCATAAATCTTTTCTAATATTTTACTTAGAAAACTTTCGTGATTGATTTCAATCATTATTATAAATACGGGATTTATCACGTACCGTCTTATCGGTGTTTCGACCGACAATGTTTCGGTTCAATTCGTGAACCTTCATCAGGGCAGGCCTGTGTCACTCCGCGTGTAGGTATTAAAAACATACCTACAGGCGGCGGCCATTGCGCAAGGGCCAATCTAGTAGGCTGCCGCAAGCGAAAGACGACACACACGCGCGCGCTATTTGTTCGACCACGTTCAACTTTCTCGATTATTTCAAGATGGACACAAAACGAAAAAAAGCAAAAAGATACTGTGCAGTATTTAATTGTTTAAATACGGATCGTGATCGAAATTTAACTTTTTTTTGGTTACCTAAAGACGCTGACAGGTAAAATCTACTTTGATTGGATTAAGTACATTATGTTCCTATTTGAAATGAAATTAATTCAAACTACAAACCCTTTCTCCCCTTGTTGAACAAAGTACTATTCCAATACCCTAAAAGTATTTAAAAGTACAATAAAGAGACATTTTAGCCGTTTCATTCGAGTTGCATTTCATTTGTCGTATTCATTTACGAACTTAGACTAAGAGCCCAACGCAAAATATTTACGGTGATACCTATGGAATTCTATTCAACTTAAAGGAAGTTTGCGAATCCATATTGCGAATTTGTTGTGTTTTATGAATTTTGACGAAAATGTGTTTTATTTTATTACTTCATTAAATTAAATCTTTGGCAATAATCGTATAGCATATACAATTATGCAGCTAGCTCTTAGACTACATGAGCGTACTCGGCGCTGCCTGCTGCGCGTTGCCCGCCACAAGTAGGAGTAAACGCTCGTGCTGTGCGCTAGATGGCGTAAGTAGTTTCTCGAAGTAAGCAACCCTAGTCCGCGGCTCTTTCAATACGTATAACTTATTATGAACCGTAGTCCAGTAAATTAAGACCCAATTTCCCTTAAAAAAAATTTGGTAGGTATGTAAATGAACACGTGCTCGACTGGAACGCGAGCTAAATTAAATCATATTGTTTATCAGATTGAGTCATATTTCTTTGAAAACCATTGCGAAGTAAAGCTTCTGTAGTTACTAGTTATTATTCTGTGATCAAGGTGAGTGCGATCCGCTCCGAATAACGTCTAGACGTTATTCGGAGCGGATTGAACCAAAACATTGTCGGTCGAAACACCGATAAGACGGTACGTGATAAATCCCGTATTTATAATAATCATTTCTAACATGTTACGCGGACAAAACAACAAATTGATTGTTATTTATTCACATTTGACTATTAAACTCTGTACAGAGTACATACAAAAATAGACTGTATTACCGTCGAATAGAATACAGAATATCGCGCGCCATGTTTTCTGTTTGGATCTCAAAGTTGTGACTTTTCATCCTACTTCTCATGTTTTGATAAATATATATAGCACATTGGGACTAAAAACATTAAACATTTAGATAGTTCGAACAAGAAACAAACATTAAAACTTACAAGACAAGGTTCAATTTCGAAAAGAACTTTATAGGACAAATTGCACATTCAATAACCGTTAATTCCAAGGCAGTTTCCACTAAACTACAATATAACATTAATAATACTTCTTTCTTATATAATTTAAGTATTAACGTTTCTTAGAATCGTTTTCACAAACAATGCTTTGACTACGCCTACTGCGTACACCGTAGCAGCTGCTTAGGATAACTACACATAGAACAGACAACAAATTTGCGTTCGAAACGTAGGCCACAAAACTTGTGTGTGTTAGTGTGTGTGAGTGCCGTGTTTTACATTCGCCTACAAGCGAACGATTTATTGAATGACTCAAGCGCACGAGTAATGCAGCAAATGTATGATCATTTTCAGCGCACGAACCGATTTATTTGTTTTTCCGAGTGCCGCACTCAATTCACAGCACGGACGTCGTATTTTTCGCGCGTATACTTTGTTTCTATATGTAGTTATTCTAAGAGGAATTACTTGTTAAAACCTAGTTTTCGAAGGTCCAGTAACTAATCAGTAATTGGTCAGTACTTTATTGTCTGCCAGCTTTGAAATCGAGACATAGCAGACTCCTTTACTGCGATTGAAGTAAATCACAGAAGTAAAAGTGAGTGCTTTGACGCCAGTAACTGTCCTTTGACCGGTTACTTTCTGGATCTTTAAAAGCTACGTTAAACTTGGCAGTCGCTTGTGAATACGAATGCTTCCTAATATAGGTTATAAAAGCTAACTTACTTTGCGATTGACAAATACAATCACAGAGTAAACAATAAACAAACTATAGAATGCGTTTACAAAAGCTTAAATCGAGTATGAACTCTGACAAAACCTGCTTATGCACTCTACAGACTGTTTCTTATTTTCTCTGATAGAATACTACGATGTAAAACATCATAGAAGCCTTGCAGGGCATAAGGGAATGATTATCATAAGAGGACGAGAGGGGATACTTCTCAATGTTACAAATATGCTTGCTCTATAATTCACGATATTAATCGTTATTTGAACAAATCAAAATCAGACCTATGTGGTCTACCGATGGTTGATTTTGTGTGTACCGAGCGGCCTATCTGACTGTTTTAAAAAGATAGATTGAATGAATTCTTGGAGAAATTATTATCTACAAGTTAACATCATAATCTCGCATGACGCACTTATAGCATACATTTGATGGGCGCACACAGTGATATCTATACTAATATTATAAAGAGGAAAGATTTGTATTTTTGTGTGAATGTTTGTAATGAATATACTCAAAAATTACTGGTCCGATTTCAAAAATTCTTTCACCATTGGAAAGCTACATTCACCCTGAGTAACATAGGCCAATTTTTATCCAACTGCACAAAGGAGGGTAATGTTTTTATTGAAAAACTACGCGTGCGAAGCTGCGGATTGGTCAGCTAGTTATCGATATTTTGACGGTATTTTGTATAATATTTTTAGATGTCGTTTTCAGTGTTTAATAAGTTATACGAGATATGATGTCACCTTGTAATATATCGGATCTTAGACTCGGACTATATGGCATCCGGGTCTCCCCGATCCAGCGCATCCATGTCCCGGTTGCTTCCAGGTAAAAATCGGAGTCGGATGGCCTCGGATCGCGTGTACAGGAAAAAATCAAATGTTTGGTTGTGCGACGGATTGGTCAGGGGCCGTTAAAAACGGTCCCTGAAAAGCCCAGATGCCATATAGTGCGAGCCCTTAAATATACAATAACCAAAATCAGCTTATACTATTCTGGACGTGTGTTTTAAATTAATGTAGTACATAATAAACGAGTTGTAGAATAACAATGAATTTATTGCCTTTGTAAATAACATGGATAAAAAAAAGTTTTTACTGAAAACGAAAATAAAGTTTTAGCAATTGTGTTGAATTACCGGAATAAAAGGCCAATTAAGGCATTGTGTGTTTCATATTGTGATTCCAATTATGTAATGGCCAAAGTTACTCTTAACTGGTGGTAGAGCTTTCGTGAACGAGCTCGAGGAAGTGGGCACCACCGCCTTACCTTTATCTGCCGCCAAATAGCAGTACTTGTGCTGCTGTGTTCCGGTTAGATGGTAATGGTGTGTTCCTGTAATTACTGGCACATAGGCATAACAGCTAAGTCCTATAGTATGGCAACGTATCCACATAGAGATCAAGACAACATAATAGCTTGTTTTTAATTCTATGTGGTTATCCATGGGCTGCAGTAGCCACTTAACATCTGGTGGACTGTATGCTCGTTTGCCATATAAGTAGTATAAAAAAAAACTTTTTTTAAGAAGATTGGCGTGACTAGACCCGTGCAAAATATAAACCCATTCAGGAACATCATAAGACAGTTAAAATTGTACAGTAGATATAATTTTTTTTTTACTTTAATAATATATTTTTACTTATGATAGTAAGTAGTTTTTACTTCGTTGTAAATAATTTTTTAAGACTTTACGGGTCTAACTACAAAAAATTATAAACACTGTTTAGCGTGTGTTTGACTTCTAAATTTGATTAGCCCAATATAGAGCAACTTCCACACCCCTCTCTGTTGCCTGGTACAAGTCATTCCGTGTGCAGGTGGTTGGGAATAGAGGACGTGAGAGCAGGTGGGCCATTGTTTGTACAGTGGCCCCGCAGTGGCACTAATCAAATTTAGAAGTCAAACAGCCATTGGCACGAAAGAAGAAGAAGAAGCGTGTGATTAAACAAAACACCCGTTATACAGTTGTTTAATTGTTTTGTGTCAGGTTAGGTTTGTCAAAAAAATTGATTTTTATTAATTGTGTCCAGAATAAGTGATTTTTTAATGAATGAACTGGGTCCTACGCTCTTAGAGGTTCGCAAATCTCCTTTGGCTGCCGCAGCTTGTCTGCTCAGTGATAGATGTTACTATTTGATTGAAGGTATCAGATTAATGTTAGATGACAGATTGATCGAGCACAATTACTCTCGTATTCTAAAACTTAACTCAAATCGACTCTGAATCAAACTCAACAATAGAATTTTGACAGCTTTTCTAGTGCGTGAACAGTGTTTTCTATTGGAAGCTGTCAAAAATCTACGCTTGTATTTCGATTTCCGCTTGAGAACTGTTTTAGAATAGGTGTGTGTGTGTGTGTGTCAGTATGAGAGCTCCCCTGTTATTGTCTATTCCCCGCAGCAGCACGCAAGGCTGGAGTGCTGCCCTCACGCCGCCAGCAGGGCGCGGATGTTCTTCGGCGTTGACTGGTTGTTCAGATGCTTCGTCGTATATCTGTTATCAAAATATTATAATTAACATTACCAACTTCTGTTAAGAGGAAACACCAAGGGAATAATTGAAAAATAAGTATTTGTAAAATGTATTGCTGTCGCGCAGTATGGCGCAGTAAGCGCAGTATGCGCGATAGAGACAACTGCAGCTTGGACCGAAAATACCTATTAAAATTACACAAAATCAACGATTCGTAGTCCCCTGATTCCTTCTCCAAAACTTGACCGATTTCACTACTTTCTTCATTATAAATTAAATATAGGCTTTGACCGTGTTCCTATATTTTCCTTTTTTTACATAATCTAGTCAAATTTGTTTTCTGGATTTTTGAACACAGCGGAAAATCTGACAAATTTTATACCGTTTTTGAATGTTCATATCTCTTTTAATAATTAATTTATGAAAAAAAGAAGAACATAGGGACATGCCAATAGTGGCCATAGATTTTTGAGAAAAAAATTAATGCTGTACTGGCATTATTCAGGGAGGAAACATGGGACTACGTTTGTATGGAAAAACGGCCCTTGTGTTTCCTCTTATGCTTCATTATTATCTACATCATTGTGTTACCACTTCTGGGCATAGCCAGCTCGTTGTTTTATGCCATTTTGAACCCACGTTCCTTTAAACACGTGATATTTTTTCGGCTACTCTTAAAGCCCCTCATCCCCCTTGTTAGGCATGCCTCCTCACCCTCTCAGCTTAATTTACAGCGGTCAATACGTGCTGTGCTAATGGCGGGTTCCTATATCCGTCAGTAATCAGCTACGACTCGTTTCTCCTTGATAACCTGTCAAAAGTTTGACACTAGTTTGACACTATTTCAAGGAGATACGAGGCGTAGTCGGTTACCGACGGGATATAGGAACCCGCCATTAGTCGCGGGTTCCAACACGATGTTATTCTTCATAGTTTTTGAGCGCGTCCAGACGGTCCAGAAATGCCTGTCTAATGTCCGGTCCTATGCGTCTCTTATTATAAAGTTACCAGAAGGCTTAGCCAAGTTACATTCGATTAGCGATGACGCTAGTCGATAAGTCCGAAAATGTATGGGATTTGACACATGCTATAGAAATATCACGTGATATATATCGACAACAAACCTATGTAGAAATCTAATCGATTCGGAGCGAATGCAATTTGGCTACACTGAAAAACCGAATAGGTTGAACGCCACAACGTTGATTCCATTTAAGTTGCGTTAACTTAATATTACGTTTGAACAACTAATAAAGTACATTTATTTCGACAAAAATAAAATTGTTAATAGATTAAACCAACCACTAAAATAGGGTATTGCAACACAACATTTTTAGTATATTCGAATCTAAGTAAGTCTAACTGATAATTTAGTAAAGCCAACATGTTAACGACGTAGAGTCAACAAAATAACTAAGTTAAATTATATATCATCATCATCATCCACAGCCTGACTTCACCCATTGTTGGTTATAGGCCTCCCCAAGTTTGTGGCATCCACCACGATCCTGCGCTAGTCTCACCCACTGACGGCCCGCGACCTTTACGATGTCGCCCACCCATCTCGCTGCTGGTCGTCCTACCCTTCTATACCCGCTCCTCAGCCACCATTCAGTCACTGTACTGCTCCATCTGTCATCAGTCATCACCACGTCTAGCCAAGTGTCCCGCCCAAAACCATTTGAGCTCCATAACTCGAATCCCAACGTCATGAACCTTCGTTCGTCTACGGATCTCGACGTTTGGAACTCTATCTAACAGTCTGATGCCAAGCATGGCTCTTTGTGCAACTCTTAACCTGTACACAGCCTCCTGCGTGAGCGTCCACGTCTCGGCACCGTATGTCATGGTGGGCAGAACACATTGGTTGAATAAGCGGGTCTTCAGACACTGTGGAAATTTAGGCGACCTAAGGATGTCGTCTAACTTGCCGAATGCAGCCCATCCCAATTGGATCCGTTTAGAAATCTCCTTCTGCTGATGCTCTTTACCAAACGATAGAATATGTCCAAGATAAACATACTGGTCGACCGTCTCCAGCCTCTCATTTCCCACTATTACAATGGGGTTTGTGATACCGTAAATTTATATTAAATACAAATTATATATAATCAGGTCAAATTTACCTTTACAGTTCAACTATTTTTATTTTGTTAATTCAACAAATCATTAATATATATATTATTATATATTGGTAATATAGCACCTATATATATTGGTTAATATAGCACCTACCGACAGGTAGGTGCTATATTAACCTAAAATATAGGTTGAGAAAAGTTTAAAACAACCTATTCGGTTTTTTACGGGCCCTTATCCGTTTGGGAGTTGCAATGCCACAGCGGTAAAGAACGCCATCATACCGCTAGTCATCACCACGTCTCGTATGATTGAAGCTAAGAGGCTAGGTATATACGTAGGTCACACTAAAAGTTTTGCGTAACTTAGAAAAACAACATGTTATAACCAAAATATTATGTTTATTGCTTTTCAAAATACTCTCCTTTACATTTCAAACCATTTTAAAAAATGGTTCAATCGCATGAAAAAATCATGCGATTGAACCATTTTTTAAAATAGGAGTACCACAGATCTGAAGGCATGTTTTCTACGTGCTGATTGAACGCTATCACTGACTCTTCGGAGTTGGTAAAAGTGAAACCTCTCATCAAATCTTTGATTTTTGGTAAAATACAGAAATCACAGGATGCTAGGTCGGGGCTATGTGCAGGATGGATGACGAGTTGTACTTTTTCGTAAGCTAAAAATGACTTTGTTTTGTTAGCCGCGTGTGAAGAAGCGTTGTCATGATGTGTGATAAAAAACAATTGACAAATGATTACCCGCCAATTTTTTTTTTGAAGAAGGTTGCAACGTTTCAAAAAATATAACATTCGAAATTCAAATAGTTCCGATTAGCTAGAAGTGCAAAACTTTTAGTGTGCGCCATGTATAGTTTACTACATCATTATTCATAACCCTGTCCCAGGAACACGAGCAGCTACATCCTTCACTTAGTGTTGCAACTTGGTACCGGGTTTCTTTATAAATAATGATGTTAAGAACATTTACCTGAGCGCGTTAAGCAGTGGTTCCGCTTTAGTAGGCGGCTGCTGTTGCAAGAACTTGACGCAGCCCTTCACATCGACGGACGAGGCGCGGCAGAACGCACCCGACGGGTGCACCCAGTCGTAAAGTATGATGAGGCCTACCATCACGCGCAGGACCAGGAGGGATGTCTCCTCGCGACTGAACTGAGCGACTAGTTTTCTGGAAAGAGATGGGCGTCGAGTTAACAGTGTTGTTTTGTAATATGATGATAACTATAGCCGCGTTCGCAGCTTCTGATTTGCAGGAGGTAAGGCTAGCAATCTCGTACATCGCTTCGGGGACGAGACGGTGCCTTGAATATCACCAAATTTTATCACATTTGGAAGTAAGTACCCGAGTTTTGGTATTGGAATTTCGATTTATTACTGTAGTTGCGGTTGCTACTTTTATATTTTACCTTCTACTTTTTAATGCGGCATTATTATCTGCAACCCTGTTTTCTGTATACATATAAGTACAGTGTAAACTCTATATAACGACACTCAAGGGACTGAGCATATTTTGACGTTATAGAGAGTTGTCGTTAAATGGAGGGAAGTAAAATCAGTATTAGAAAAAGAAAACGTTTATTTCTGATTTGTCTTGTTAAATAGTACCTACAATAAAAATCTGTTTTAATTTGAACGCTATTGCGTATAGTCTGTTATTTTCGTCTGACGTCTTTTGCTACTAAGAATATGACAACGTATAGATAAAATCCATCACTTCTACTTACAACAGTCTGCAGCTACACGTGCAAGCAATCCCATTTTGTAAACAAAAGAACGGATTTCTTAGAAAGTTTTGTGTGTATGATGCCGACAGTCGAGTTTATTATGGTCTAGGATAATAAAACGACAAAAGGATATGCACAGCTGCGCAGTTTTTACTAATTTGGCAACTTAAAAAGAACTTTTTATTACAAATTGTTGTCGTTATTGATAGTGGGTGTAATGCTATACAGAATGTACCATTGTATGCAAGACAAGCTAAACCAAACAAAGCCGAGTGATTTCGAAGCTTTAGAGAGTTTGTCGTTAAAACGAGTGACGTTACATGGAGTTTACACTGTATATAAATTATATATTTTTCTCAAAATTTGTAAAACTTTTTGTGAAACTGCTATATCCGCTTGTCAACATAGTTTTAGTGCATGTTGTGTTCACCTGTAATTGGTTGTGCATGTAAAAACTGTTGGTGGACCTAATAAATAAATCTATAAACTTATTCCTAGCTGACAATCCACGGTAGCTAGGTACCTCATTTCCTCCGTAGGTAAGAACGACCCAAATACATAAGCGCGCGTTTTATTGTGCCGTAAATCCAGTTACGCCGGCTTTGCAAACACAAGTGACCCGAAACTTAGCTTCCTACCGACTCGGTTTACTGCGAACGCCTAGTTTTTTCCCCGTGTTTTTTCTTGCTTCTGCTTGCTCATGTTCATATACCAATCAAGCGCGTCAGTTGAATGCAACTTTGTTTCTCCCGATATTAATATGGAATGGTGTTGTTTAAAAGTGGAAAATTCGTATTGTTATTTAACTTGCTAACCAGCGAATCTTCTGTAAAACAGAAGCCTAGAGCGGGCGGTTATGTTATGTTATGTTGGTGGACTCCCTTTTCCGCATTTGAACTCTTAAGTGGTTCATTATGCGTGAGAGAGTTGACTATATGGATAGCCAGCCTAACTCCGACCAGAAGCGCAGAAGTTTCCTGGGGTCTTCACAGGCTTCACGGAGTGACCTTGGGTTGTCCAGGATTTCTGCACGTTGTGCTATTACCCCCACGCATTCCAGGACTACGTGGGCTGCTGATTCTTCTTCGGTGAGACATTTTATTTATTTGAGACAACAAACAATTATGCCTAAATATTACTAGACTTAATAATTATTAGATGTCTTACAGGCATAACCAGCAGAACATACCCTGCAGAGTGGGCTGTCTGTTGTTCCCATGATGTAGAGGTGTTTGTTGAGGGGACAATGTCCTGTAAGGGTCCCCACGATGATTCGAAGGTCCAGGTCTTTGTAGAGCGGGTGGTGTAACATTACATTCATCACCTTGAGGACTTACTCATTGATATTAATTAGAGCAAAAGACATGACATTACTCTGTAAATAATTACAGTATCATTCGTTATACAAACAAGAAAAGTGCAAAATAATACGGTAAACCCTATATGAGCAAACAACTCAAAATTGTGCAACTAAGTTTGGGTGGCACTCATAACTTTTCCTGGGACGAAAGTGCCATCAACGTCTGGCAACATTTCATTTTGCGAATATTTGATTCAGAAAATACAGTCAGTTTTAACATGAAGCGGGTGCCAGTCCATCTCATTTAATATTTTAACCTAAATAATGATAAAATGAGGCCGCAGAAATCACAGAAATATACGCCAAGATTTCAAAGGAATTTCAGTTATAATTCTGATGGCAGTTATTTAAGAGAAACATCAAAGCGTGGTTAGATATAGTTCACGAGTTCATAGTTGTTATCGTTTAGAGCCTGCTATCTAGTCTCCAACTAATCTCAAACGATTGGATACATTGAAAAAGAAATAGATCGTTACAAAGAACTGAATTTGAGTTTATATATAAGCATATTTTATGTAGGTACCTACGTAGGTAGTAGATACCCATTTACTCTAGAATTAGCATATAATCTAAAAACTTTTAATATTTCTCATGTAACAAAAACCATTACAAATGCAAAATATCCCACAGGCAACGCGATTTTCAAAACAATTAAGTAATTTGCAAAATCACCCATTCATTGCCGGCTGTGACGCAGGAGGTAGCGGGTTCGATTCCCGCCGCGGAACAAATGTTTGCATGATCTACATAATATTTGTTCCGGGTCTGGTTGTTTCTCTATATGTATTATAAGTATTTACAAAAAAAAAGTATTTAAGTATTCTATCAGTTATCTGGTTCCCATAGTACAAGCTCTGCTTAGTTTGGGGCTAGATAGCGCTGTGTGAAATGTTCAGAAATATTTATTTACAAGAATACGGGAGTATTCCTTAGCACCTTGTTTCCGCGCTCCTTACAAAAAATTCACTTTAAACTTTGCTATGTACATATACATAAAGGCGAAATTGTCTTGTTGATATAATTGAAGGAACCCAAATGGTCAGGTATGCATTCGGATGCCTAATCTGGACTCGTTATTATTTGTTGGCTATCGAAAAACGTTGGCAATTGGTATTCAAGGCAGGCAGTTCTATTGTCACTTTCGATGACGATTCGTGCTACTGTGGGTGGACAGCGTGATTGCGTTATGTTATTATCGACCTCATTGTCAAATTTAAACTTAAACATTGAGGACTCTCAAGTATGGAAGGTAGATGTGCGATTTGGTCTTGAAAAAAGACTAACGATCAAAATACAATGCAAAAAGCCAAGGAGCTCAAAAAATTACCAAAATTCTGATAATTGGATGAAAAATTTGTCAGGAATTCAATAGCCGGGTACCCACCTAGCGCACAGGCTCGCGCGGCAGCCTCGGTGTCCGGATCGCGAGCGATGGCTCCCGCGGCAGCCTCAGTAGTTTTGTTCAATTTACACGAGGCCGGCTCGCGAGGCAGGCTGAGCCATCATAAGTCCACGAGTATTCGTAATGGAGTCGTGTATTTTCAGCTGCAGCTATTTTCCTAGCTGCTTATTGTTTAAAGAAACGAAAACAGTCACGTCTCAAGAAAAAACCTAGACGCTTCTGGATTAGAAAAATTTATGAGCATCACCACCAATATGGAAATAGATTACTTGGAGATTTAGTATATGATCAGACTGTACATAATTTTACACGAATGTCCGTACAAGAGTTCGATTTGCCGCCAACTGTCTTCCCGCTGATTTTTGTTCAAATATTTTGGATCTTTGGGGTCCCAAAGCGCATTGTACTTGCTGTACAGTTGTATTAAGCGAATGGACTCCTCTTGACTGCCCATAATATCACAATTATAGAAGAAATACACGGCAAGAGACAAAACTTGGTAGTAACTTCGCGCGCGAGCCAAAACATAACCGTCCCCACCTAACGCACAGCGCTCACTGAGGCACCTTTGAGCGCGTCAAGTTTACCGACAACACATGGCTCGGGGCCGAGCCGTGCTCGGCCGAGCAAACGCGCGCCCGAGGCAGGCCGAGGCACGTCCACACCAGCCGAGCGTTTGGCTCGCGAGGCTGCCGCGCGAGCCTGTGCGCTAGGTGGGTACGCGGCTAATGTTTTGCCGTGCTTTCATCTGGTTAATAGTTTTCAGGTCAAGTCAATAGTGTTGAAAATTTTACTTAGAAAACTTTCGTGATTGATTTCAACCATTAATATCGATAAGACCCGGGTCTTAGCTTAGCGAGAGAGAAAATCCGAGAGGCGATAGAAATAAGTCGTGTGCCGAACTTTAACAGAGATAGAGGATGGGTTCTACCGCCAGCTTCAGGCCATGTCTTCATGATACAAGCGACAGAAGAGTGAGTGAACCTGGCAGATACATAGTTAGTGTTGTGTGTTTGTCTGTACCGAGAACTACCGAAGAGAGCAGCAGTGATGATAATGTTGATGGCACAGCCTGTCAACACGCTAGGCCGTCGCTGACGCGATCCCCACCACCGCTCATAAGACGGTACGTGATAAATTCCATATTTATAATAATGAGTGTTGAACATATTTAATTTAATTCTTATTTGTTCGTTCGTAATTTCTTCATCAATTTCAGGTAACAGTCATACAATAACTAGCAAACTCAATACTTCACACTCAATAACAAAATTGCGTAGAACCTATCCAATCAGGAAAAATGCGAATAGATCCTTGCTCTGGCAATAACAAGTAATGATTGGAGCGGTGTACGAGGCGAGGAAGTACCCACTTGGCGACTTCCATACGTTGACGTACGAACAACACTATACAATAATCATCTGTTAGCTAACTTGAAATATTAACAATGAGTATAAGGTATGACTTGAGCATGTGTACAATAATGTGGTTATCCGCAGAATACTTACGCATAACTACGTGTTTCTGTGATCACTAATGGCGGGTTCCTATATCCGTCGGTAACTTATATGGCAAACGAGCATGCAGTCCACCAGATGTTAAGTGGCTACCGCAGCCCATAGATATCCACATATAATTCAAAACAAGATATTATGTTGTCTTGATCTCTATGTGGATACGTTGCCATACTAAAGGACTTAGCTGTTATGCCTATGTGCCAGTAATTACAGGAACATACCATTACCATCTAACCGGAACACAGCAGCACAAGTACTGCTATTTGGCGGCAGATAAAGGTAAGGCGGTGGTGCCCTATTCCTCGAGCCCGTTCACAAAAGCTCTACCACCAGTAAAGTCCTTGATAAAGTGTCAAACTAGTGTCAAACTTTTGACAAGTTTTCAAGGAAAAACGAGTCGTAGCTGGTTACCGACCAGCTACGACTCGTTTTGGACTAGATATAGGAACCCGCCATAAATCACGGAGTCCTTTTGGCGTAAAAACATAGATTTTTCTTGACAAAAGCTCAAAGCTCGAGCTAACACAGTACAATTCAATGCGTTTATTTCAGACTTGGCACAAAATTAAATACAATTAATATATAATAAATAAATAAAGAATGCTGGACATTTCACACAGCGCTACATAGCCCCAAACTAATCAAGGCTTGTACCTACTATGGGAACCAGATAACTGATAGAATACTTATATACCTACTTTTTTTGTAAATATGAACATACTTGTAAATATATATATAGAAACACACCCAAACCCGGAACAAATATCTGTAGATCATGCAAACATGTCCTTCGGCTTCATAGCCGGCTATTCGCCCACCGCGCCACGGAGCTCGTCTTTAGTAAGTAGGTACACAAAAACAACATAAAAAAACAGACCACCCTCATAAATCTGCAGTCTCAGACTCTGAAGCGACCGATATCTTGTGCAGCCAATACCATTTTCATACTACCGACATAAGTCAGTGATTATAAGAAGGAACTAAGTCTGGAAAACGAATAGTCTCCCTATCTTGGATCTTCTGTTAGAACAATCATAAACATTCAGATCGTCATAGAAAGATACCGTGGTCACGTGCCAGCGAAAGAGAGTAAAAGATAGCGTAATCAGAATTATCAGACGCTTTGTTGTGGATGGATGTACTGATTACAGCAGGAAACTGTTATCTGCGAATAAATTAGAGTATTTCCGACATCACATTGGAGCTAGAACATAATTGTTTGTTGTGTTTACAATTTATGGCGAAAGAGTTTAATGCCGTCAATAGACTAAACATGTATTTGTACAGTGGCGTAGTGTAGGTGTCAGCCGCCCAGGGCGAAAGAAAATTCAATTTAATAGACTTTAATTATACAGTAGTTCTAAAGAACTATTCGACAAAAATAGACATCATTATTGTGTATTGTACAGGTTACAAAATTAAATAAAAAAGCCGTAATACTGATACTGTTAATATTTATATTGAAAATTAATAGGTATACTTCTTAGAACTAAAAACCAAACTTTTGTCTAGTTTTTTTAGTATAAATAAAGTTTTAGTTAAAACGCCGTTTTAGTTAAAGTTTTAGCGCCGAAATATCGGGATACTCAAATACTCACAAATCGTGGTAAATATCCCGTTTTTAGTATAAATAGTGTCCATAACCATGATAGTTTCAAAAGTTAAAACTTTATTTGTCTACTTTTTTCAAGAGCACTCTTTTATTGCAAGAGGTGTGTGATGCTATAGAAGCATCACACACCTCTTGCAATAAAAGACTTGCTAAATAGACAGGATAGCCAGATTTGTTAGCCTTAAAGTACTCATTGTTGATCTTAAATAATTTTTAATCAATTTCAATTTAAAAAAATCTCTCTCACAGACTGTGAGAGAACACAGCTGGCATTGCGTATGCGACGAAAATATGTAATGGTTCAAATATTTACAAGATATTATAGTGAAATTTTTCCGTCCCCTAAAGGTGCCGCCCGGGGCGGGGCGCCCCTGCTGCCCCTACTACACTACGCCACTGATTTGTATGCACTCATATGACTGATGGGTGTAATGTATACGTGTCGTCCGACACGTTTGCAGCTATATATGGCTCCAATTTGATGGCTTATTTTTCGCGTGGGTACTTTGTTTTCATGTGCAGTTCTAAGGTTTACCTACCTCGTAACACAAATCATAATCCCAGGTATGAAGTAGGTACGAAGCGAACACAGATCTTATATCAATCATCATACGAAATCGCGAGCACGATTTACGTACCTAAGCATTAGTGACCGTACGAAAGTTCGGTTTCGAGCAGTTTCGGCCCAGAAATCTAGTTATGGCCTTAGTTTCGGTTTCGGCCAGAAAATGGCCGAAACTTGAATTCTTTCGTGAATAATCGTGCGTCGTTCGGCGAACTTCGCGGCTAACTCGTGCTCGCCCGCGCCGCCGGCTCAGGTCGCCGCCGTCTATTGTTAATCGGTAAGTATTTCTTATGTTTTACTTGTACTGTTGTTATTAATTATTATTTATTTTATTTCAGTGGCAATTACTAGGTATTGAACTTCATTCGGTTGAGTTTTATTTTTAAGCGGCAAATAAAAAAGGTTATATTCGATTTAGATTTTACTCGGATTTGCGTGTTCATAGGTAATTGTTGTTGGATTACATTCTGTATAAAACATATATTTGTTACGTAATTAAATGATTCTCTTTTTATTTTATTTAACACTATCTATTTAACTGTCTGCATGTATATTATACATTGTAGTATATGCAAATAAATATGTGAAAAATTCACTAAATTTTAGTATACAATAGAAATTTTAAATATGTTTAAATAAGTGCGGAGCTCATTATGAACATACATGTTAATTCTGATTTGGAAAATAAAAATGTTTGTATTTGTATTTAAGTTTCGGTTTCGGCCGAAACTGCGAGCAAGGCCGAAGGTTCGGTTTCGGCTGAAAAACATGTTTCGGTCGGACACTACTAAGCATTGCAATAACAGATCCTGTTTAGATAGGTTTCAGTACAAATTTAGATTTCAACGGAGCACTGTGCAACAAAAATAAACCTCATTACTATCGCTTGCTAGCATCGTAATCATTAGAGGTTCGGACAAAACTTGTAAAAACTGAATCCTTATTGTGCGACTTTGTGCGTCTGTCAGTCTGTCCGTCCGTTTGTCACACAGCTGATTATCGTAGCAACTTTTAATGCTTTTAACTTGAAGTATTATTTTAGAATAATAATAAATAATACTGGCCACCTCTATTGCAATTCTATCTACACAACTTGTTTCTAGTGGCAGGCCTGAATATCTCCAGGAAAAAATAAGCTTTTTTATACATTATAGGCGTTTGACCACGTTCTCGCCTGATGGTAAGCCATGATGCAGCCTACGATGGATCACGCTAGCCTAGAAGAAACATTTTCACTCGCGACATGATGACACCCAGGTTGTAGTTATCAGGAAACACTGACTCGTACCACTCTTTGGGCGGAACTAAAATAAACATAATTAACTAGCGAAATGTGAAGGAAAAGGAAGAACAGAATATACAGATACGGATGCATTTACAATGAACCATAGTCCTAATCCTTGGTAAACGACAACACGATATGTCGACGGCTCACTCACTACACAAAGATACACATTGCTGCCATCTCGTCTTATTAAATTAGACGACCTCCGTGCCGCAGTAGGTGAGACGCAGGAGGTTGCGGACTCGGTTCCCGCCGCGGAACAAATGTTTGTATGACCTACAGATATTTCTTCCCGGCCTGGTTGTTACTGTATTCTATCAGCTATCTGGTTCCCATAGGACAAGCTTTGCTTAGTTTGGGGCTAGATATCGCGTCGTATTTACTGTTTACCGTCGCTCACCTAGTACACACGGCTACACATCAAGCTATACAGTTCCAGTTTAAGCTGATCTCGCATTGTGTAGGCTTTTCGTAGAATGAGAGGTCAGCTTATACTGGAATTGTACAGCTTGATGTGTAGCCGTGTGTACAAGGGGTTATAATAAACAATGATTATGCCAACAGGAAGACTGCTATCCATATTTACGCTGACACTCGGCATATCAATACACTTGAATCGATTAATCATTTGTTTACACTGCATGCTATTAGAGATACCACAGATAAGGATAATAATGCTTCCACACGATAGTCTAATACACGTTGAACTCGCTCGCCAAGTCGTCACTCGTAACGCTCGTGTAGATGTGCTTGAACTTGTGGCAATTTTTTACAGAACTCTCTATCAACCGATTTCGTAAATTCTGTTTTTAGGGTTCCGTAGCCAAATGCCAAAAAATGGAACCCTTATGGATTCCCCATGTCTGTCTGTCTGTCCGTCCGTATGTCACAGCCACTTTTTCCGAAACTATAAGAACTATACTGTTGAAACTTTGTAAGTAGATGTATTCTGTGAACCGCATTAAGATTTATACACAAAAATATAAAAAACAATACATTTTGGGGGTTTCCCCATACTTAGATCAGAAACTAAAAAAAAAAATCATCAAAGCCATACGTGTGGGGTTTCTATGGATAGGTCTACAAAAATGATATGGTTTATAATTTTTCTAAACCGAATAGTTTGCGCGAGATACACTTCCAAAGTGGTAAAATGTGTAACCCCCCCCCCCCCCCCCCCTGTAACTTCTATAATAAGAGAATGAGTTTTTTATTTATAGGTTTATTTTAAATTTAGTTTTAGTTATTTGATTTTTTTTTAGTTTTTATTGTTAATCTGTTTGATACTATTTTGCATATTGCCTAATAGAGAATGATAAAACAAAAAAAATATATATGATGTACTTTACCATGCAACTTCCACCGAAAATTGTTTTGAACGAGATCTAGTAAGTAGTTTTTTTAATACGTCATAAATCGTAAACCTCAATTTACCTTTCATTCAATCAACTCACACATAAAAAAAGTTACAACTAACTACAAGAACTTTTATATTATGTTACTTGCTGCTACGGAACTCTTCATGGGCGAGTCCGACTCGCACTTGGCCGCTTTTTTATTTATTTTAAAGATATACTTTCAGATTGGTCTCATAGAAATTTCATCAAAATCAGTTCTATAGTTTGGTTAAGTCGGTAATATTTTTGTTAAAGAGAGACATACTTGTCTAAGATATGTTTTTATAGTTTTATTGTGACGTAGGTTATACGTAACGTGACCATTCGTCCCGCTTCCAGGCTGTCTGTTCCGTTGTCCCCAACCAGAGCGAAAATGTCCCGCTTTTATAAAGGGACCAAACGATAAATTCACTAAACGTACTTTACCTGCCTATGCCTTCATTGGATTCGAAACGCGCGGGTGACAGAAACAGCGCGGGCAGCACGGAGAAGACAGCGAGTGACAACATGCGAAGGCGAGTCAAAATTACAATGACTAACATCGACAAATCATGTGATAAGCTCCATTCCTACTTAAAACATAGACCCGACATTTTAAAACTAATTTGCTCCACCGACAAATACAAAACACATGTTCAACCGCAACGTAATGAAACTAAGTTGATGTTTTGTTTAATTCCGCAAGCGTCCTGCTCTGACAAATAAAAAAAAACGAGTGTGCTTTAGACCACACGACTGAAGTAAAACTTCTTTTTCAAAATATTAATTTATAAAATTGTTCAATTACAAAATTGTCCACACGTCTGTAGGTCGATCAGTCTATGTTCATTCTGAACAGACGCAACTCGCACATTAACGTTTAAAAATATACGAAACGTAACTCTCTCTCTTTCTATCTTCACTAACTTATATCTCCCTCTCAACTTCCGTTCGCACTTTTCGTAACGCATTCGCCAGCTTACTCCCCAAGTCAAGTGTGCGTGCGTAAAGAAGTTTTACTTCAAAAAATGGTCACGTTAGTTATATGGTTCATAATCACGTTATCTAAAAATCAGTTTGGATAAACGTTTGAAAAAAAGTCCAATCCTGCTGGCAGCATAGTACCGGTGCAAGCGACACATGATCTGTGTTACAACTACGCCCTTGTTACAAGGATACTCAGCCAGTCTCACTAACTATGCAGTAGGGTTGTAGAGAACTATAGTTTTTGAAGTGAACAAATCTTTAGGCGCGTTGGGCATTTTTTGAGATGGGAAAAAAACCATTGAACTCGCGACACTGTTACCGTTACCGACACCTCTGTATATAAGTGTCTGTAGTGTAGTCTGTTCAAGTTTTCACTTCTGTCGGCACTCCCGGAGTGCCACTATTTTTTTTATGCTACCCAAGCATATTGCCCACCTGATGTTAAGTGGGCAACCATCGCCACTAATATGCCCTACGATGCCACTGCCCTGCGTCCATCAACTTGAGGCATTCAGGTGTAAAGCCTCATGTGCCTATAATTTCACCGGAAACCATACCCTCCATACCAAAACATAGGAATGCTGCTTGGCAGCAGAAATAGGTATGGTGGTACTGCTTTCCCGGGCGAGTCCTTTCGCAAGGAACTCTACACTAAGTTCTTTAATATTATGTTCAAAAAGTACCATCTCCTGATGACGAGGCTACAAATAGAGGACGACGATGAGACAGTGGTGCAAGTACCGCTACTGCTACAGATCAATGACGGGACTACATGAACTCATCGACTCAAGTTCCATGACGCCAAAATCAACCTCAGGGATATTGGAAAATTGCTGCCACCAACCCTTATAGTCCTTATACGTTACTTCAAGAAGTTGAATACAAGGGGGGTTTGCGGGACGTCACTACCGTGCAGATCTTCCCCCATCCTAGACGACCTCCGTGGCGCAGTGAGCATATAGCCGGCTGAGACGCAGGAGGTAGCGGGTTCGATTCCGGCCGCGGAACAAATGTTTCTTTGGTCGGGACTGGATGTTTTTCTATTTATATAAGTATATATTTACAAAAAACGTATATATGTATTCTATCAGTTATCTAGTTCCCATAGTACAAGCTCTGCTTAGTTTGGGGCTGGATAGCGCTGTGTGAAATGTCTACCAATATTTATTATTTATTTATTTATCCTAGAATTAAAATTTCACCTACATGGCGGCAGAGATGTACCTGTTACTTAGATTTTTAAAACAGATTGTGATAACATGGTCAATCTTCAATTTTAATGTGACGCTAAAGTAATCATAGTCAAAGTACTTACGCTAAATCAATTTATAGGTATATTTCAGTACGACAATGAGCAAACTAACTAACAAGAGACGAATAACCAAAGATTTTACCAAGGCGATAGGTAATTTGTAACAGCCCTAGTAAGATATGCATCTCGCGAGTATAGAAATCCGGTTTTAGGAAATCTGAGATTTATGCGCTTCGCTCGACAAACGTTTCTAGAAATAAACTTATACGAAGAATTTTGCATATATTCGTGGAATCGCAAATAACTGGATCAGATAATTTTTTGTAAAAAATCGAAACGAGGGATTTTCACGGCCATGTTTTTTTACTAAGTACTAACAGATATCATCATGGGTCTTCAACACTTCGACCATTTTTGTTTGGGAAGTGTGGGTAAGGGTGACGATATACAAATTTATTTTGGGTGACGATTGGGCGGAGCATCCGGATATGCAAGAAAGTGACAGTGCTATTTACTTGCTTAGGTGAAGAACGAGACAAACATGTACCATAGCCACGTCGCATTGTCGCAGGAGTAAATGACGTAAGTGCCAAAAGATAAAATCTCGAATTGCACGAGAACCAACAAATGAAAAAAAATGCTTTTCCATTAATTTAGGTATCATAATTACCTACATAACTTTGTAAAAAAATACTTTAAATCTTTTCTAGAGTCGGAGAACGAACGATATTAGTGTTTTAGGAGAGCCGATTTTGAAAAATAATTGTATCGATAAAAGATTTTTTTTGTTTTAATACAACTCATATAGAAACGAGCATGCAGTCCACCAGATGTTAAGTGGCTACTGCGGCCCATGGATATCCACATAGAACTCAAAACAAGCTATTATGTTGTCTTGATCTCTATGTGGATACGTTGCCATACTATAGGACTTAGCTGGTATACCTATGTGCCAGTAATTACAGGAACATACCATTACCATCTAACCGGAACACAGCAGCACAAGTACTGCTATTTGGCAGCAGATAAAAGTAAGGCGGTGGTGCCCACTTCCTCGAGCCCGTTCACAAAAGCTCTACCACCAGTACAGTAAGTTTTACCAATTGCGTTTCTGACTTTCATTTATGTAGTTTAAATCCTCAAGTAAATATTGCTTAAATATGAAATCAGTACTATTTTTACAAATACGACAATTATTTAGCGGCTCAAATTTTTTACATATCGCCTTAACCCTGGCTTCAACGTCAGAGACGACTTGCAGTTTGGCCTCTCAGACGTTACGTGACCGATGTCGTGGCTAACTTTGGTTCTCTTGTGGTATACGCTATGGAGAGGATGGTGAGCACAGGAGCTCCCGCGGTAATGGACGCCAGGGAGTTCGAATGTCACTACTAACAGATAACGTTGCTGTGTCATAAGCTGATTGTCAAAGGAAAGTCATTTGTCAATGTCAATCGCCGTGTCAAAATATTTTTTAGCAAAATTTAAAATAACAGTAAAAAGATAATTTGTGTTTGTTACTCCGACGAAGTGAGATTATTTTAGACAAATTTTGATATTGTACATTGAGATTTTGACATATAAACCGTATATTTTGGTGGCTTATCTCCAGACAGCGCCATCTATTACGCTAGTTTTTACTAGTTTTAATAAAAAGCCCTCATGTCTAATTTATGTTTAGATGCGATATTTCCTAATAAATACGACCCGGGCCTCTTTAAGGTAAGAGTGAATAGGTTTCTTCTAGATCTTCGTGCTACATCTTAGACCACATCATCGCTTACCATCAGGTGAGATTGTGGTCAAACGAAGTTCTATCATGTTAAAAAAAAACCTTTTTTTTTTTAAAAGCTCCGGAAAAAGAATTAAAAAGATGACGCACACGCGCTCGCAGTAAGTTTTAATAATCGATATCTAGGTATTTCGCCGAATTTAATAGGTATAGAACAAATTATTTTTATAGGTTTTTTTTTCAATTTTTATTCAATTCATGTTGGTTAAAAACTAATATGGCCACTTGTTATAATTTAAATAGTATTTTTATAGTGTTATCCAAACACTTCCAAGATTCCAAGATTTTTAAAAACATCTCAAAAACTTTTAAGCTTAGTCGGGACCTGAACCCTCGACCTTCCTTTTGATATGAGGATGCACTGCCAATTATGCTACAGGCTCTTGTCACGTCACGGTCAAAATTAGTGAGGTGATTCAGATTACGACAAAAATCTTATTCTCACAAAGATAGAAAGATATTTTTGGTCAAAAAAGTTTTGATGAGACTATTTTAAAATGTCAAAATACATTTTGGATGAGCATGGTATCCAGTACTCACTCAATACAGTAATGTCAGTTCGCAGCGTACTTTGCCGATCAGAGGAAAGGTCCAGGTAAGTACTTACGGATTCTCCAACATCCTCAAGCAGACTTTGGCCATTGTGCTGAGCGTCTCAGTGGTATTCTCGAGATCCTGTTGATTGTCGTTCACGAACTGACTGGTGGCTTCCGACAGCACTTTGAGCATCGGCGTGGCTTGCGCATAGAACAGCGACATCCGATTAGCTACTTCGGCTGTTATGTGAGGTTCTTCGCCCTGAGGGAGGTCAGAGTTGATGAGGCCGCCTCGGGAGACGCTTCTTCTGTAGTAGCTGAAGTCGTTCTGTATCGCTGGTGTTTTCATCTGGAAGAGGTTGACAGTTGAGTTAGGTAATACAAGCCAGTGCAGTGGTCGAAATTTATGAAGTTACATATATTTTTTCTTGGTAAGAACCGCAGGTCGGCGTTGGATGCAAGCCGCTGCCAACCGCAGTTCCTGGAGATCAATGAGGGAGGCCTTTGTCCAGCAGTGGACGTCCTACGGCTGATATGATGATGATATATTTTTTAGCTGGATTTTAGCGTTCGCCCCTTCCTCTCCATATAAATTTTAACTATGCCAAATCATTTTTGCGACATTTTTGCATAACGATGTGGACCGGTATGAATGAGGACGTTATTTCTTAATACGTGCTCGACAGATTTGCTGCTCTTAGTCATATCGTAAATAAGCACAAGCCAGTTGTATATTGCTGACAAAGTTACTTCAATTAAACTCCATGAATGAACAGAACCAAGTCAACAGGTTGTTATTACCATACACTTTCTGTGTAGGTATTTCGTGAACAATTTAAAATAGACTAAACAAAGTGGAAGCCAAAACATAGACCATGCTCGCAAAATACCGAACCAGGTAATAGGTATTAAATATTTCAACGCTAAGATTTTTTTTATAATACCTAGAGATGGAACAAACATATGGCCCACCTGCCACCCGATGTTAAGTGGTAACAATAGCCTATATATACTTGCAGAGGAACTATCCCCTGGTCAACACCTACCTTGGCCATTGTGGAGGACCCTAACAGAATGCGTACCCGAGTCGGCCGCTGCAAGTGTAATCTTAGTAAATGGGGTATTATAGACGAATCGTCGATGCAATGCCAATGTGGTGCCCAGCTCCAAACAATGGCACACGTCCTTGCATGCCCATCCTGCCCTACCACCTGCATGATGGGGCAACTGATGACCTGCTCCGACGCTGCCATGAACGTGGCGGCGTACTGGTAAAAATGGCTATAGTATTGAGACATCGACACGAAAGAAGAAGAAGAATAACCTATAACAAAGTATTGCCTCGTAGGTCACGTACCTTAGGAAAGCGCCCTATGATGGACTGCCCCGCGTCCATCAACTTACCCTAAGGTAAGTTGATCACTAAATAGGTCAACGGAAAGTACCCCATAATTGGGTTCGATTAATTTGCGAGCAAAATATGCGCCATAAATGGCTGTATATTTTGATTGCGTTGTTTTAGAAGTTTTTTTACAGCTTCAAGGAGCCAGAGATCTAGGTTTTTTTATACTACTTACGAATAGCGACAGATAGGGATGCTTGGAGGGACTTGGGGGAGATCTTTGCCCAGCGGTGGGACGAGATAGGTTAGGAAAAAAAACTACTTATATGGCAAACGAGCATGCAGTCCACCAGATGTTAAGTGGCTACTGCAGCCCATGGATATCCACATAGAATTCAAAACAAGCTATTATGTTGTCTTGATCTCTATGTGGATACGTTGCCATACTATAGGACTTAGCTGGTATGCCTATGTGCCAGTAATTACAGGAACATACCATTACCATCTAACCGGAACACAGCAGCAGCACAAGTACTGCTATTTGGCGGCAGATAGAGGTAAGGCGGTGGTGCCCACTTCCTCGAGCCCGTTCACAAAAGCTCTACCACCCGTAAAATCATCATCAATCAATCAACATCAATCTACGTATTTGATATATGTATTTTTTTTACAATTAAACGTTAAACTTGATATCACAGCGCGTTGGGAAAAAGGGACGGACATACAGATAACGAAGTGATTTCTTTTTTCTTTTAAGAAATGGAGCCCTAAAAATGACTGGTAACTGAAATGGGACTACAATGGATTTTGACAGTTTATCGACCAGTTTTAGCCAGTTAGCTGTGTGAATGGCAGCCCAAGATAGCTGTAATAAACAGAGTTAAACCACAGAGACGTCAGTGCACTGAGATAAATCTAGAGATCGCTCGGTTCTTGCTAGACCTAGTGACCGATTTAACCCGACGTTATTTATCTGATTTGTTCACTTAAGCCAGCGAATGCTTCAGTCAGGATGGGGCATTTTATTTGGTACGCTTCCTGGATAAAATTGTGATGAAATTGCGCATTTTGTACTGCAAAGTGACAAGTTAAATAATTTTTTACTTTTTTAGGGTTCCGTACCTCAAAAGGTAAAAAAGGAACCCTTATAAGATCACTCTCTTGTCCGTCTGTCCGTGTGTCACCACCGATTTTATCAGGAACAGGTGGACCTAGCAAGTTAAAATTTTTACCAGATACTGAGGTCTATAGTCCCTGTTAGGTGTATAAAAATCAAGATCCTGAGTCAAATACGATAAAAAGATATGGGCAAATTTAGATTTTCGCAAAAACTTGTGAGTACCAAAATTTACCTTAATTTTCAACTTTTTTTTTCGCAGTTCTCCCTTTACTTGTGCTGTACCTAAGACCTTGCTTTTAACCAAAATTGACAATTCTAGGTCAACCGGAAGTACCCTATAGGTTATGGGTCAAAAAACCTATATGGTAGTTCCCGTTGACCTAGAATCACGAAATTTGGCAAAAAGCAAGGTCAACACAAATAAAGGAAACATTCTAATAAATAAAAAAAAAGTTGAAAATTGAAGGGTGTCCCCATACATACATAGTTGACGCCAATTAAGATAGTCCTCTGAGTTGAGGGCGCTCATACAATTTAGAGGACTAGCTTAATCGGCACCAACCTCAAATAAGGTAAATAAATAAAAAAAGTGGGGCTCCCATAGAACAGGCATGATTTTTTTGCCGTTTTTATAGATAATGGTACGGAACCCTTCGTGCGAGAGCCCGACTCGCACTTGGCCGTTTTTTTTTGTATATTTGTACTCTGATCCTCAAAAGACAAGCTTATTATATAAGTTATGAGGCTCTCGGTAAGGAATGTCTAACAACCAAACATGTGTACATTTAAGCTTTGTTAATCTTCTAGTAAATATATGATTTTATGATCTATTGTCTCAAATTGAAGCCCGATAGATGGATGGTGATTGGTCGCCGGGAACAGGTGTCATTCAAATTTATTTAAAATATTTCATTGAATACAGATAATGTAAGTTTGATCGAATAATGTTAGGTAATAATAAGTATTTAAATCTTATCTTATATAGCTTGAGTTATTGAAGCATCATATGAGATAATTTGGTCTATCACATCCACCGGTATAACGGAAAGATATAGAAAATTCTAGAATTATACAGTACAATTTTGACAGTTTCAAAGATAGAACTTCTACTAACCTACCAACTTGTTCTAGGCAGGAGTTGTAGGTATTTCACCTTCTTTTTTTGTTGTCGTTTGTCATAAATGTTTTTGTATTCATTTTAAAATAATCTATGTACAGCGATCCTTTTCCATTTTTAGCGACTGAACATGTTTTTTTACGTTATATTTGAAAACTTTTCGTATTTAAATTTGACGTATTTGTAAGATTTGACAACTCTTTTTATCATATTTAGGCACTAAATACGATTAGGCGTCGTTGCGCAAGTCGCCCTAGGAGTATCGATTTTGTTTTATTTCGTTACTGATTTTATTCTTGAACATCGACCTTAGACGTTCTACCTAATTTCCTACGTAATTACAGTTTGTGATTTACATTAATCTAGGTTTAGGCTACTATACTCTTTACGCAAAAATATTGGTAATATATTGCGATATTTATGTCAAACAGTTCAAATCAAATCGAGAGGCGAGTTTATCGAATCGAACTGATCTGAGCACACAACATCCAATTCATATAATGCAGTACATGAGTCACTTGGCCCCCGGTACCGAGGTCAGCCATAAGCTTTCTATCACAACACATCACAATGCCTACCAATTCGCCGATTCTCTTTTTTGTCTTGATAATGACTAATGATAGTGCCATAAGACGAAAGTCTTCAATCAGTGTGTGTTACCAGTGATGACATATAGAACCGAGACGTGGTTCTTCACTATTGGCCTTATGAATAAGCTCAGAGTCGCTCAACGAGCTATGGAGAGGGCTATGCTCCGGGTTTCTCTACGGGATCGAATCAGAAATGAGGAGATACGTTGGAGAACTCAAGTCACCGACATAGCCCGACGGATTAGCACATTGAAGTGGTAATGGGCAGGCCATATAGCGCGCAGAACAGATGACCGATGGGGCCGGCAAGTTCTCGAATGGAGGCCACGGAACGGCAAGCGCAGCGTAGGACGTCCACCTACAAGATGGGCAGACGACTTGGTAAGAACCGCAGGTCGGCGTTGGATGCAGGCCGCTTCCAACCGCAGTTCCTGGAGAACAATGAGGGAGGCCTTTGTCCAGCAGTGGACGTCCTACGGCTGATATGATGATGATGATGAATGACTAACCACTTTGTTTGATGTTTTGGTCCGGAAGAAATGTGGAAGGATGTGGGGCCTAATTATGCGAATAAGATCGACCACTTTTGTATTAATACATTTCTCGCATGACGATAATTGTATCCAGTCAATGCTCCTGCAGAAGAGGCAGAAGTGAATTCATTCAATCTCATCACCTTTTGGTTTGGCCTCGAGTTGAACCCAAAAACAATTGAAACTGTTTGATCGTCTAACCAGGTAGACTGTGACCTTCAAACACCGCAATTAAGAATCCAATGTATAGCACATTGCATTCTTAATTGTGGTGTTTGAAGGGGTTCAAAAAGAACCAAGGTAACTTTTTTTTTCATACAACTTATATGGCAAACGAGCATGCAGTCCACCTGATGTTAAGTGGCTACTGCAGCCCATGGATATCCACATAGTATTCAACACAAGGTATTATGTTGTCTTGATCTCTATGTGGATACGTTGTCATACTATAGGACTTAGCTGTTATGCCTATGTGCCAGTAATTACAGGAACATACCATTACCATCTAACCGGAACATAGCAGCACAAGTACTGCTATTTGGCGGCCGATAAAGGTAAGGCGGTGGTGCCCACTTCCTCGAGCTCGTTCACAAAAGCTCTACCACCAGTAAAACTACCAGCAAAGTTCACCCTAAGGAAGATAGAAAATGATTTATTGCCGAAAATACGTCAATTTGTACATAGGCGAACTTAATGCATAAGCAAGAATTCTCTTCCAGTTTATCTTTGTATAATGCGGAAAAAAAAATTTTGTAGGCGATTTACAATAGAATATACGCTTCCTCTTATTCCTCACAATTTGTTCTTTCTACCAAAGACCTTTAAAGCATCTTAAACGTGTTAAAGCTTCATCACGAAGTGTCCAATTAATATAAATTAAAAGTTCCCAGGTTGGCATGACTGCTGCCAACTGCAAAGCTTACCAACTTGCATTTCGGATTGATAGATAGTTACAGTTTTGCCGCAGTGTATCCGCTGTCCTATTGCAGTAGTACGTGAGACTTATCGTTTAGTCATAGTGTGGAACGCAGTGCAATAACACGTTGGCCACATCCTAAATGGTATTGCAGTTTCATTGTGTAGTGTATCAGATATAGATGCCACTCATCATTCCCCATTTATAAGTCAATTGTCGCTGGTTCGTTCGTACATGACGGTGCCTACCTACTGTGCGCGACACATTGTCTGTTATTCCTGTTATTCTAGTATGGAGTACTGCTGCCATCTCTGGGATGGCTCAGCCAAGTACCAGCTTGAAGCCCTTGATACGATTGAGCGACGTGCTGCTAGACTCATTGGTGATGACTCACTAGTGGAAGCTAACTTACAAAGTCTAGAGCACAGACGCCGAGTAGCCAGACTTTGAGTTTTCTACAAGATACATTTTGGTGAATGTACGCAAGATCTTCATGACCTTATCCCTCCTTCCCCCTTCCACCACCGGACAAGCAGACGAACCGAGAAGTACCACCCATACCTGGTCGGCATACCGCCTTGCCGTACTAAACGATTTGCTTCAACTTTTCTTGTTAGCACAAGTGAGGAGTGGAACTCACTTCCGGCGTATGTTTTTCCAAACCAGTATAATCTCGGAGTCTTCAAGTCCAGAGTGAATAGGTTCTTTCTAGGCAAGCGTGCTCCATCTTCGATCACACCTTCACTTACCATCAGGTGAGGTAGTGGTCAAGCGCTTGGCTAACATCGATAAAAAAAAATCAGCTGCTAAAAATATTCGAGTCTGCAGATTTTCTACAATCAGTGCGTAGATAATAAGTAGTGATATCCGAGACCGTGCCATACCAGTACTACACGTCGTAGTGCATCGACACCGCAAGGTTGAGGTCAAATGGTCCTGGAGCAATTGCTCATTTAATAATGTACCTAATTTATTCGTTCTGTCGTGCGCCATCGTTCTCATTGTTTATCGTTATTGATAGCGATTTGTAATGAAAACTTACGATCTGTACTTCTGTTAGTTTTGCTTGATGCATTTGACTTTTGGTCCCCTAACTACTGGCTACAGAGGCTACTGGTTGTAACCATGATAAATGGGACTGCGTTTTGATTCTAGTAATGTACATCTTCTATTGTCCGTATTTACGAATCTACTAAGCGTTTAATTTCCACTTGTATCAGTTATTTGAAAGCTCAGTGATTCTTACGAACGGAAAACTAAGATTTTAACTTTAAAGCACAAATCTTTGTTTGGACAGTCACAGATAAGTCAGAGTCAGTTCTTAAAGTTATTATGCACCTAAGTTATAATAGGCTAACTAGGCTGTTTTTAATAGGCTAACTAGGCTGTATTTAATAGGCTAACTAGGCTGTTTTTAATAGGCTAACTAGGCTGTTTTTCTTTTGTTTTTGTTCCCGACATCTTTTCTTTACAATGTTCAAACGTAGAAACCTGTTATTAGCCTTACGTTTAGTTCTAAGCTATTTAACCAAACAATTTGTATCGCCGTTGGTTTCTCTAGATATATAAATAAAAATGAAAAAAAAGTTCAGTAAAGCAAAGAATCACCACGGATTTTAGTAGCAAACAGTGTCATATAGTGACTCATAAAAGAATGTGTGTGATATTTTTGTCCCAATCTCATCAGCGGACGTTACGTATCATTCAATACACACAATTGAGATCAATATAGAGGGAAGCAACCGCCACACCTCTGTATAATCCCTATTTACAGCTATATTAAACGAGACCGACAATTCTCACAGGATAGGATTTATCTAAAAACATGAGACAGAACCTTTTAAAAAGCCCTTTGACCTATGCATGCTTCTATAAATGCCAAGATTTATCAATTTTTCCACCTCTGAAGCGAGGTGAGCAAGCAGCCGACTGACTGAGACAAGACAAAAGTTTGCGGGCTGGATGCCCTTAGATAAAGATAAGATAAATCGTTTATTTTGTCATCAATTTACACAGAAATGGCCACCACTCAGCATGCACTATGGCAGATTCGCTCTACGCAAGCGCTGGTCTTCCGTGGTCACCGTGACTGCGGATAGTGGCTACTGCTACACAGGCACAATATCGACATCATTAAACCATAAATCGAAATGTAATATAAATACATCCTATGTGACCTATTTATGCCAGATAAAAATAAATAAATAAATATTGCTGGACATTTCACACAGCGCTATCTAGCCCCAAACTAAGCAGAGCTTGTATTATGGGAACCAGATAAATGATAGAATACTTATATACTTTTTTTTTGTAAATACATTATTATAATATATAGAAAAACATCCAGACCCGGAACATTATATCTGTAGATCATGCAAACATTTGTTCTGCGGCGGGAATCGAACCCGCTACCTCCTGCGTCTCCTGCGCCGGCTATTCGCCCACTGCACCACGGAGGTCGTCATATAATATAAATATAAACTTAACTTAGCGGGCGAGTACTTGCATGATCAGCAAATATTAATACCGTCCGGGTCAGATGTAACGTTGGCTATTCACCATATCTGTGCGAGGAAGCGAAGCGGTGACTCGGTTAACCGGGAAAAAACTACCAAAAGGATAGCTGGGCTATGCAAGGGTAGGCAAATGGAGCATCTCTATTGGTGGGTTTGACAGAAGCTCGTAGTTTCTGATACCCACTAAACCTATGCAATTCCCAGTGCGGCCAGGAGTCAAGAATCAGGACTGCCTGTTATGTGTTCATTGCTTTTAGGTTTCCTATGTGTTTCGTAAACTTAGGAATTTCGGAACGAAACTCCTTACCTCATTATCTATGTATTTTATTTACCCTCCGCACCCTAATTTACTACCTGTCACCTTTTCCTAAATACCTGGGGGTAGAGAGGACACGGTCTTCTTCCTACGTTTGCCTTCGAGTCGAGCGGTCGCATCGCTCCTCGGAAAAATATATCCGGAAAATCAGCGTCATTCAGTTTTTTAAAGTGATCAATAGTTCATCATCATCATCATCATCAACTTACAATAAGCGGCCCTCCGCCCAAAGCATCAAATCAACTGGCTTGGGAGCCGGAGAAAATACTCGCGCCGCATGCATCGCCACCGGCGGACATAAACCACGAGACCCAGGTATTCCTTTTCTCTTTTCCCAGCCACTATGGCAAAGTTGGAGCAGGACAGTGACTGAATGGCCGAGGAGCGGGTATAGAAGGGTAGGATGACCAGCAGCGAGATGGGCGGACGACATCGTAAAGGTCGTGGGCCGTCAGTGGGTGAGAATAGCGCAGGATCGTGGTGGATGGCACAAACTTGGAGAGGCCTATACTCAACAATGGGTGAAGTCAGGCTGTGGATGATGATGATGGCAAAGTTTGTTGTTTTCTAATCTGTATTCTGTTTTATTTTAGAAAGTATCTTCGCATACAACTGTCAGATTGAATCCAACGAATAGATCAATTAAGATGATTGGTAAGAGAACCCTGACAAAGCAAACTTAGATGAGATAGATGCGATAGCTTCAGTGAATTGTCTGAATCTAAATTGAATCTAAAGTGATTGGAGTGAGGTGAAATGTAATTTACGAATAGTACGATTGGATTCTCACATGAGCGATTGGAATAAATGATTATTGTAGCAGCTAAGTGGATGAGCTCAGACCATGGTGATGGCGCACACGAAGGCTCTGTCTATACTTAGATTATGTGACGACCCAGTAGACAAAATAAATATATTATTTTGAATGTCTAATATTCAGCATTGGAAATACTTAAAATATTACATTACGCTCGTCGATGAGACATTTGTTATGCGCCTCACCACTCGCTCGAGGTATGTGTGACCCTGTAGAGGCATTCTGTAAACACATCTCGAACCGCGAAAAGCTGAATTCGCAGTGAGATTCATTCAATTTTTGTATTCAGTAAAACTCGATAACATGAATAGAATGCCTAGAATGCCTCTTAGACTCGTCTCGCAACATAAATGGTCGCTGGCGTCGGCTCATCTATGCGAGGATATAGACGAACGCGAGTCGACATTGGAGCTCCTTCTCGAACTTTTGTTATGACTTATGATACTATTTGTTTGGGTATATTCTGTATTGAATATACGAATATTCTGTTAAGAAGCATATCTGAAAGTTTCAAATTCGACCTTTTTGCCAAAACAGGATAAGACTACTCACTTTATATTCATCAAACTTGAGCACGAATTCCAATATCTCTGCAAATTGTTTCACTAGGGCTTGCTGTTGTTCTAAATGCTGTGTGGGACTCATACTGCCTCCGACTAGAGAGCCCAGAAGATGTGGCACTACCTGAAACAAAATAAACATTATTGTAGAATTAATTGATCGCGAGATCTACAAATGAACTGCATGTATGTATGTTTATTTATCCGAGGATAACTGTCGAAGCGCTGATCCCACCATCGTGAAATTTGATATATAACTAGGGAAAAGTTTGAAATCCAGAATAACTGCAATTTCTACCTCAAAAACATACCAATTAACATGAACTCTCGTTACCTATAATTTGAATGAAACTGTAGGTCAAGTAGTTTGGTTGAGTATTTCGTGGCACTATTTTATTTTTTGGGAGACTCGCGAGATCTCATTTCGAGGCGAACCTCAGTTACTTATATATTGTAGAAAAAATAGAAAGGAGTGGAAGAAGGGAGCCATTGCCTTGTAATGTTACATTGGCGTTTGTTATTCGCCTCGTTGATCACGAGGATTCGCGAATGTGTAAATCTAGGTATTACAAACCTTTCATGTTATTTATAAATAGGTTAACTAACTGTTGCTTCACTATTTCTGGAATTTTAATTGTATGTAATGGTCGATAGAGTTCCAAACGTCGAGATCCGTAGACGAACGAAGGTTCATGACGTTGGTATTCGAGTTAAGGAGCTCAAATGGTCTTGGGCGGGACACTTAGCTAGACGTGGTGATGACAGATGGAGCAGGACAGTGACTGAATGGTGGCCGAGGAGCGGGTATAGAAGGGTAGGACGATCAGCAGCGAGATGGGTGGACGACATCGTAAAGGTCGTGGGCCGTCAGTGGGTGAGACTAGCGCAGGATCGTGGTGGATGGCACAAACTTGGGGAGGCCTATACCCAGCAGTGGGTGAAGTCGGGCTGTGGATGATGAAGAAAGGTCGATATAAATAATTTCTACTATTTCTGTATTCAAAAATATATACCTTTTTAATATTTATTGGAAAATATTAAAAAGGATATATTTTTTTGTCTCTAAAAGCAGATATCCAGATTTTGTATATGAATGAAAATTATTAAAACCATTCTGCATTTATAAAAGAACTAGCCGACCCGCCTGCGGCTTCGCATGCGTGGTATTTCAATAAAAACATTACCCTCCTTTTGCGCACTCACGGCGGTCGCGACATTACTTTAAACTAGCTGACCAATCCGCAGCTTCGCACGCGTAGTTTTACAATAAAAACATTACCCTCCATTATTTTACTGGAAAGAAGGAAGGGCGGCCTTTGCTCTGCAGTGGGACACTACAGGCTCTTAATAATAATAATAAAGAAGTTAGGAATAAATCTGAAAATAAGTTACAAGTGGCACATTTACGCAATCATTGCTGGTAATGTTGTTGATTCATTGTCATTACAATATTTATGGTAAACAATAACGATTGAATTTACCTCCTTGGTTATTTCAGTGCGTATTTATTTATGTCGATATCCTTACAACTGCTTTATGTCCAATGAGAACTTTCAATCGCTACAAAGAATCCTTCGTAAGCATTGGATAGACACATGCTACATAACATGCAAAAGTATAAAGCATTAGCTGACCGATCCGCAGCTTCGCACGCGTAGTTTATCAATAAAAACATTACCCTCCTTCTGCGCAGTTGGGTAAAAAGTAGCCTATGCCACCCGGGGATAGTGTAGCTTCACATCATTGAAAGAATTTTTTAAATTGGTCCAGTAGTTTCGGAGCCTATTCAATACAAACAAACAAATCTTTCCTCTTTATAATATTATTAGTATAGATAAATGAAGTGAGTGCATATACTCTTCATAAAATTATAAAATAATTTTGATGATCTGATCAGGGTGGCTCACCCTGATCAGTGGGCCAAACTGACAACTGAGAGGAACTCTGACATAGCCCACTGGCCCAGAGGCGGCGTAAGGTGTGGGCCACGTGGGCCACTGCCTACGGTCGACGGCCTCACGCGTAAGGGGGCCTCGCAAAAATGTTTTACAAGTTTCTATCTAGAGTCGCAGAGTCGTCTGGCAACAACTATGACAAACTAGCTGACCGACCGCTTCGCACGCTTGAAATTTCCCGTTCCCGTGGGAACTTCTGAATAAAAACAATATAAAACACTCTAGACGCGACACTAGGAATGACTTCACGTGAATGAACGACGGTTAAATTATATAGATATTGTTCATACAAAAAAACTAAAATCGCGATTTAAAAAATGCGGGGTGGGGGTAGGAGGGTGAAAAATTCTTTACGACCTATTCTCATACCTACCAAATACACAAACAAAATCATTAAAATCGGTAGACACGTTTCGTAGGAGTGCGACCACAAACACAGTGACACGAATTTTTTTTAATATTATTTTAGATTATATTTTTTGGCCATTGGTCGATCCATATATATACTTAATTCCTTGATAGAAGTACATGTAATTAAAGACGAACTATCTATGACAATGCACATACATAATTCATCATCATCATCATATCAGCCGTAGGACGTCCACTGCTGGACAAAGGCCTCCCTCATTGATCTCCAGGAACTGCGGTTGGAAGCGGCCTGCATCCAACGCCGACCTGCGGTTCTTACCAAGTCGTCTGCCCATCTTGTAGGTGGACGTCCTACGCTGCGCTTGCCGGTCAGTGGCTTCCACTCGAGAACCTTTCGGCCCCATCGGCCATCTGTTCTGCGCGATATATGGCCTGCCCATTGCCACTTCAACGTGCTAATCCGTCGGGCTATGTCGGTGACTTGAGTTCTCCTACGTATCTCCTCATTTCTGATTCGATCCCGTAGCGAAACCCCGAGCATAGCCCTCTCCATAGCTCGTTGAGCGACTCTGAGCTTATTCATAAGGCCAATAGTGAAGGACCACGTCTCAGTTCCATACATAATTATGGTACTCGAAACAGAGAAAAATTATACATACCAAGAACCAGACCTGTCAAAACCTATAAACAAGGTACCTGTATAAAGCTCGCTATGTACAATAAGCTTCCGTTAGAAATAATACGACTTCCTTTGAAAGGATTGAAATTAAAACTAAAAATTTTCTTAGAAAGCCACCCATTTTATCATTTAAATGAATATATGAGCTGTTCATTTTCTCATCTGCTGTAACCTCTTAGTTTAGTTGTAATTATGTTGTATTGATTTTGTTTATTCTATAGTTACTTACTTAACTGACATAATTTGTAATATATTTTTGACATACCAATATTATGAAATGTAATGAAATGGTGAATATATGAATACTGAATACTGGATCCCAGCCTCAAAAGAGCTGGAATCTGGTATGTTAATTTTGTCATCATTTGATCAGCAATAAAACTCATTTAAGTACTCATACATTAGTCGTACGTTCAGCTCATTCAATTTAACGTTTTCTTTTTGACAGGGAAATGAAAGGGGCCTCGCAAAGCTGATGTCGCCTACGTCCACGTTTAGTATAGCGCCGTGCCGCCACTGTCCACTGCCCAAAGACGTCGCGGTAGACCAAGGAAAAAACGAGCTCACTAAGTTCAGAGCAGATTGTAACATCTTGGCGCTGGAAAGAATGGGTTTAGCCTTTGCCCAACAATGGGAAAAGAGGGCTGAATAAACCTTAAGTTTACGCAATTTATAAACATAGGCAAACTGAACTATTCCCAAAACCAAAGAAATCGGCTAATCCCTATGATGTACAGCCATGGATCTCTTTACTTAGTACTACCCGTCGACTACCCGTGAAGATATCGATACGTTTGATATTTTTTTCGCCCCTTAGTTATAAAATAATGCAATTGACTCATACGCCAATTGAGCATGTTTGACAACACGGCTAGTAACCGGAGCCTATTGTGAAACATTTGTAACAATGTCGGGAAGTCATCGTGATTTGTCGATTAGACTGCATCAGCTGTTTAGTATAAGTGGGCAATTACTTTGATTTGCTCATAAATGTTGCTTCCGAAAGTATTTTTGTAAGTACCTACCACCTGTACACAGATATATAGTCTTTCTTTATTTTTGCGAGTATATCACGGTACCTAAACCATTGGTCTCTGGATTGAGAGAGCTGGTGAGGACGTGTGAGGAATACGCCACTGGTCATGGGTTAAAATATAACCCTAAAAAGAGTCAATTCATGGATTACGAGTATCTTAGACAGAGTATATAAATATAAATATCTTGGGCACGTTGTCACTACCGACCTCAAAGACAATGAAGACATCGAACGGGAGCGGAGGGCGCTGTCCGTGCGTGTGAATATGATTGCCCGCAGGTTTGCGCGTAGTTCAGAGGGGGTTAAGCTGACTTTATTTCGGTACTGTACCTCTCTGTACTCGTGCAGCCTGTGGTAGAAGTATACGCAGGCGACGTATAGCGCACTCCGCGTCCAGTATAACAATGCACTCAGGGCGTTGCTGGGGCTGCCCCGCTACTGCAGTGCATCAGAGATGTTTGCGGCGGCGCGGGTCGACTGCTTCCATACCGTCATGCGCAAGCGAGCCGCGTCCCTGGTGCGCAGGCTGCAGGCCAGCGCCAACACCGTCTTGGCAATGATAGCCGGCAGAGTAGACTGCCCGTACACCAGACATTGCTGTCACAGGTATGCTCTCAAAAACCCTGTTTAGTTACCTTAACCTATTGTGTTGTGCGCTTTCCTAGATGAGCTACATAATTGCTTAAAATAAATGTATTTTATTTTTTTATTGGTATATACCGTTTTATCTGACTATTCTACAAGCCATGGAAATAAATAAAAACTCCTGGTACACCCAGTTATATTGAGGTGGACCACGGGAGGAAAAAAATGCCAGGTCAACTATGTAGGTGGACCAAGGGTGGAGAGAGAGCGACATTTTTTTGTTATCATTATGTTACGGGGAGACAGTATGGACGTGAAAGTCTTTTCGAATGAAGTATGACACATCTCTGATGGTGCATGTTCAGCGGCGAAGGCGGTGCGGTGTCTAGTCCTCTGCATGTTATATTTGCATTTTATAACGCCTTAAAATGAAACTTCTATTTCCATCTTCCAAGAATCAAAGGACGACATTTTATTTATCCGTGTTAGGTCGGGTAGTGTATATTTTGTAAATGTGATTCACAAGGATCACTCAAGAATATTATTTAAAGCCACTTTAAAAGTTTTGGTTCTCAGAATCCTTGCAATCGTCGTTTAGGTACTTACTCCCAAAATAACAACGCCTCATTTCGGTGAAACTCAATTGTCTAACACTGATATTCTATGAATATGTTAGGAATTTGTTTGTCTAGTTAACAAGTTGTTTGTCTCTTTGTTACAAGTTTACCTCCGTGGGGCAGCGGGCGAATAGCCGACTGAGACGCAGGAGGTCCCGGGTTCGATTCCCGCCGCGGAACAAAATGTTTGCATGATCTACAGATATTTGTTCCGGGTCTGGTTGTTTCCCTATTTATAAAAGTATGCAATTACAAAAAAAAAGTATAAAAGTAATCTGTTATTTGGTTCTCATAGTACAATATTTGCTTAGTTTGAGGCTAGATGGCTCTGGCTGTGTGAAATGTCCAGCATTATTGTTTAATATAGTCAGTATTTCTTGTTACCATGCATTATGCTAATGTATTCTGATTACCAACCATACTACTCTGTTTTTATATGTGAATATATTACGTAAAACTGTAGAAAATGAAAAAAAAAACCGTATTCCTATGGTAACAGTAAACATATACGATAAGAAAAACCTTCAGGCACCCAAGCGAAACATAAATAACTGTTTATCTTTGACGGAAATATATTCAGTGTTTATTTAGAAGATCAATGAGTAGGTAGGATACGATAATTGCCGACAAATTACCACAGCAAAAAACTTAAAACGTCGGTGGTTATTAATAAAATCTTATACACGGTGTCCTTTTAATCACTATTTTCCCAGAACAAACGTTGTTCAGACCATGGTCTTCTAGCAGTTTATAACATCAAATTAAAAACCAAAATAAAATCGGCCTTTGAAAATTATAAAAAGTTGCGAACTTGAAATGTCTATTTTAACGTTACGCCCTACAACATAGTCTAAGGAGAATCCATGAACTTTATGTCACGGTTAGTTTTTGAATAAAGCTAGACTTATTTGAGAAGGTCTAGATTTTATATTTTTATTCTCTTATTTGATGCTATAAACAGTTATTAGACCATGGTCTGAGTAACGTTTGTTCTGGGAAAACAGTGATTTAAAGGACACCGTTTTTAGGAATAGGCTAATATCACACTTATATCATAAATGCGAAAGTTTGGATGTTTGATTGTTTGTTACTCATTCACGCCGTAACGGCTGAACAGATTTCGATGAAATTTGGTATATTCGTAGATTATAAACCTGGAGCACCACATAGGCTACACTTTATCCCATAAATCAGTTCCCATGGGATAAAAAATGGGGTGTCAAGTCAAATTGCAACAGCGAGTTTAGCTTTATTTCTAGATTACCTACACATTTAGTAGTGTAACGCGTACGAAGTCGCGGGCAACAGCTAGCAAGTTATAGTTTACGATTTCTTAACAAAGAAATAGATTCTACTTCGGTTAGAATCAAGGGAGTCATCTTTATACTTCGTTTGTTTTGAGAGATCTCAGCATCATTTGCGTGTTGGTATCTCATTAAATATTTAGCAGATGATGACATCCTTTCTGAGTTTCGTGCATGCGAAAGCGGCTTAATACAACATTTATGAATTTACCTTTTAGGGACCTGCGTGCTTTAGATGAGCAGAAACTTTTTACATTACGGATATTACCAATTCTTACAAAACTGAATTATATTTGACAGTACGTAACTCTAGAAATTCTAAGCGACTTAACGACGCACATAGATAACCAAACATATCAACTTATAGGGTACTTCTTAACCGGAAATAAAGATTTTATATATAGATACTTTAAAACTACGTATGATTAATGATTATGAAACGAAGAAATAAACACAAAGGAGAAACCCACGTTTACACTGCCGTCTTAGACTATGTCGGGGCCCTTGGGCACAAGAATTTGGGGCCCTGTTGGAAAGTAAAGTGAATGCAAAAAACATTTTTCTGCTATGAAATATATTTTTCTATATTCGAATTGGTTTGTGGCGATGACCGCTAGATGCTGTAGTTGATTAGGTTTCACTTTCTAGTTTATTTTTAGGTATTATTTATATTTATTAAAATGTTCACCGTTTACAATTGAAAGAAATGATTAAAAAAACTGTTCTGGTGTCCGATTAAAATTCGCTAAGCGACTACCTATCTTCAAATTTTATCCTTTCATCAACAAAAATTCAGGCTATACCAGAATCAGTAAGGCGAAACGCGGAACTACATACATATTTCCTACATGATAAGTCTGGCAATGCCACGTTTTCTGTCAAACTCAGGAATGTCATTGGCTTGTTGCTCTCAGAGTTGCCAGAAAATCGCTAACAAACGCCCTCATTTACTCTATGAACCTTTGTCATTTTGTATTTTACATTTGTCGGGTTATATCTATCTAAAATAGAAAAAAAATTGTATAGTGTAAGCGAATATATCGGCCTTTCGGGGCCCCCGTGACGATAGGGGCCTTGGGCACGGGCCCCGTGTGCCCTTATGGTAAAGACGGTACTGCACGTTTACCTGTTTCATCCTGCTTGATTAAGACGTAAACGGCGCGGGTTGCTAATTCTAACATAGATACCCACACTGCGTATAATTAGGATGAATCATGTACAAGCTAGTTAGGTGAATCACATGTCGCAAGCGCACCAAACCGAGACGATGTTTTTCAAAAGCAAACGGAGGATCATCTGGGACAACGATGATGTAATGCCATAAATGGGAACTTTATTAGGGAGTACAGACATGTGTTTCGTAAACGTGCTGGGAAGTATCATAAAAGTTTGGGCTATGCGTTTCAAGGTTATACGACCCAACGAAGTCAATTACTTTGTTTGGTATTAATACGACATCTTATTTCCATACCAACCTTTGCGTAGGCGAACAATCTTCGTACATGGATCTAATTTCACGATTATTTGGTCCCAAATCGAATGACTACATCATTGTTTTAGAATTGTATTTGGGTTTACAATGTACATATCATAGTTCCATTACAGTCTTTGCTGTAATTGTATTAACTAGGAAACTCATTCCATATTTGTTATGCATAGCGTTCCGTGGAAAACTATGTTTATATATATATGTATATATATATACACTAGCTGATCCGCCAGCGGCTTCGCACGCGTGGTTTGTCCATAAACACATTATCCTTCTGCGTAGTCAGGTAAAAAGTACCATATGTTTCAATCTCGATCATAATCTATTTATATACCTACCAAATTTCATAGAAATCGGTCCAGCCGTTCTTGAGTTTTAAATGGTGTAACTAACCCGACTTTGTTTTATATATTAAGATTTAGTTAAAAGTATAACTCGTTATAAGTGTTTAAGGTTCGCTGTCAATGAAGAGTAAACTAGCTAGATAAAAAACGCGATATACATAGTGCGCTTGCTTACCAAATAGACATAGACATAGACAGACATTTATTTGCTACCACAGCACACACAAATTCACACAATACAATCACAAGGTATAACATCAAAGAGAAAGCACCAGTAAAAGAAAACAGAAAATTACATACAACAAACCTATGTTTGTTGTATGAAATTTTCTGTTCCTATGAACAATAGAATGAAATAATAAATTTACAATGTAGTCAGGGTAAAAATAAAAAGAGGCAAGTAGGTGTGTATGTGCTACTGCAGCAAATGGGTTCCAGCTCAGCATTATGCCTCGCCACGCCACCGATCGACAGCTCGGCGCTGTTATTCTGCAGAAACCTTTTTTAGGCAAGTCATTAGAACTCGTAAGAACGAATGTGTTTGCATACAATTATGATAGGCTTAATTAGATAATTATGATAAGTAGATAGATGAAATAAATATATTATGTAAGGAATAATAATAATGAATAAGAAATGTTACAGTGTATATTATAAATAATAATACGAATAAATATAAATATACTAGGAACTTTACTCTCGCGTCAGCAAGTGAACGGCGGATTGTAACAATTTTTTTTTTTTTTAATTGATGATAGCCAAGCGCTTGACCACTTCCTCACCTGATGGTAAGTGAAGGTGTGATCGAAGATGAAGCACGCTTACCTAGAAAGAACCTATTCACTCTGGACTTCACTCTGGATATTGTCGCAACACAAAACATACGTCTTGAAGCCTGCATGCAGTGACGTCAGCGTCACGCGTACAGCGAGCGTATATGTGCAAAACATCACAATGCTCCTAGAACTATAAATTAACCGTTCTTCAAGACGGAGATCCACAATTATAACCTCTAGCATGATCGGCTGTGGGGGTAATTAAATTAACGCCACTTACGGACCAATTGCGAGATTTCAGCTATAAATTTAGCCAGATGTTAAGCGGTGGTAAGCTGGCGAGAAGTGGGTACGCTAAGCACGCGCGCGGGTGTCAATCTGTTTATTTATAGGCAGACTGTTATACAAAGTTCAATGGAGTGTGAAGGTAGGGTACGCAGACTTTGTCTTTCGTACCTACTTAACAACACCAAATAAGGAAATTACTGACCGCGATGTTAACAAGACTCTCACAATAATATTATCAATCTATAATTCAAAAGCTGCTATTAAAGCGTTGTACGTAGACTATGTAGGCTACATTATCTATTTTCAGATTCTTAATCTTGCTTTTGTGTGAGTTTAGAATACAGTACTTTTTGTAAACCTTCTTATTCATCATTATTGACGACCTCCGTGGCGCAGTGGGCGAACAGCCGGCTGAGACGCTGGAGGTAGCAGGTTCGATTCCCACTGCGGAACCAATGTTTGTATGATCTATAGCTATTTGTTTCGTAGCCTTATTACCTAAATTGCTGTCGTGTCGCTATCGCTAGTCAGGCCATTCCTTTCACACGTACAGTACGTACCTCACGTGTGAAAGGAATGACCTAGCGATAGCGTCTCGACAGCAATTTGGCTTAGGTATTAAGGCTACCGGTTTGGTTGTTTTTCTATATATTATAAATATGGGTTTACAAAAAAGTATATAAGTATTATATCAGTTATCTGGTTCCCATAGTACAAGCTCTGCTTAGTTTGGGGTTAGATAGCGGTGTGTGATATGTCCAGCAATATTTATTTATTTATTCTTTATTGTACACAAGAAAATACATTATAAAGTACAGAAATAGAGGACATGTACAAAGGCGAGCTTAACCCTATGAAGAGTTTTCTTCCAGCAAACCTTTGAGGCTAGAGAGAGAGATGATTTTAAAGGTAGGTGCGTGTACAAGAATCATAAATATGTACATATATCTTAAACAAATAAAACGAAATATACCAAAAGAAATGTATATAATAAAATGAATGAATATAATAAATAAAATAAATAGACTAACATATACAAAAATAAATATATACCTACAATAAAATAAAATTACATATAGAAGATATATATATATACACTTTAACTTTCCGTTTGAAAATGTTAAACGACGGACTAGCGCGAACTTCATGGGGCAGGGCATTCCAAATTTTCACCGCATAAACGGTAAAGGAGCCCCCATAGCGGCTTGAAGTGTGTTGTTTTGAGGAGAAAGGACTTAGAGGACCGGGATGTCACACTGCGAGGGACAAGGAATTCGAAGCGTTCACGGAGGTAGGGAGGAGAGAGTGGACAATATAATACTTTAAATAAGAGTGAAAGAACGTGAAAATCACGACGAAGACGAATAGGGAACCATTTAAGTTGGGATCTGAACGTGGATACGTGATCGAACTTGCGCAGATATTGGATATTGCTTGATATACATATCTCTCCGATATATGTAGTAAGTTATGTATAATAATTGCATCTATGTATATGTATTTCAAACTCTTAGATCGAGTTCCAAACGTCGAGATCCGTAGAAGAACGGGCTCATGACGTTGGTAATCGAGTTATGGAGCTCAAATGGTCTTGGGCCGGACACTTGGCAAGACGTGGTGATGACAGGTGGAGCAGGGTAGCGACTGAATGGTGGCCAAGGAATGGCTGTAGAAGGGTAGGACGTCCTGCAGCGAGATGGGTGGACGACTTCGTTAGAGTCATGGGCTATCAATGGGTGAGACTAACGCAGGACCGTGACGGATGTTACAAACTTGGGGAGACCTATACCCAGCAGTGGGTGAAGTCGGGCTGTGGATGATGATGATGATATGTATTTCTTTTTAAATGTTGTTTGCATGCAGCCATACTTCCATTACGAATATGTCGCGTCTTTGTTCCTTACTTACCTATTACATGTATAGTTGACCCACCCGCGGCTTCGTGCGCGTGGTTTGTCAATAAAACATTACCCTCCTTCTGTGCAGTCGCTTAAAGTATATCCTATGTCTCAAGTCCGTTCATAATCTATCTAGGTATATAGGTACCAAATTCCATCGAAATCGGTCGAGCCCTTAATTCGTGAAAAGGTAACAAACAGACAGAGATTATAACCGGGATTAACACATACGCTACTTTTTGTTGACAAACAACGCGTGCGAAGCCGCTGGCGGAAGCTAGTTATACATATAAACCTTCCTCTAGAATCACTCTATCTATTGCTGAAAACTGCATTAAAATCCGTTGAGTAGTTTAAAAGATCCAAGGTAACAGACTGCGGAAGCGACTTCATTTTATACTATGTAAAGATTTCGATGTCATCTCAATTGCCATTCCATATTATGGAAAGCTGTAGGTAATGAGGTTTTCCAGCACAGAAAGCATGAAGATCCGAGAGCAACGTCCTCCATGCACCATTAACTTTGGTTCCACGCCACGCACCATCATCACTCAGACAGCACGTATTATAGACGAATTGATGACTAATTACCATTTCATTGCGTTTTTAGGGTACCTCGGTGTTCAGTTATCATCAAGCGAGCTTGCTCGTTCTATTTCCTTAAGGAATTCCAGCATTATTCTAATGTACTCTTTGCTATTTACAGAGGCAATATTATTATTGTTATTTCTGTAAAATAATACATCTTTGTAAATATTAATGAATCCTGTTCTACATTAGCCGTAGGAACACATATAGGATGTTTGGTAATATACTGACGATATTCAAGTTGACGGTTTCTCAAAACATAAAAAAAAGACTTCTCGAAAATAAACTACTAGTTATATTATCAAATTTTAAAGAAAAACGACTAAGTTTAGGTGAATAATTGGATATGAAACTTACTGGCTACTCTTGCAATCGACATCCAAAAATAAAGGTCAATTTGATATCTCTTTCGGTAATGGCTGCCGGTTTTGGGTTAGGAAGGGACAACAAGAGATATCTCGAGACGTCACCAATACAGTATATGTGGTTAGATAACAAGCATTATGCAGTGGCATAACATAAGTTTAATAAAGTGCATGTTTTTACATGCCAAAATAAATTTATTTATTCACTTATCAAAATAACTCCTTTCATTTTTGTGTGTATATTATCAAACACCCTATATAGAACTGTCTGGCTTAAACGCAAAGTCTAGCTTCAGTCATTCTATAGTCAGGCTGCATGGTGGACGATTGGAAGGCTAATACCATTGATGATCATTCGTTAAAGCAGATCATATCACGCCCTCTGTATCAAGATAAATACAACAACTTGTGTAACATCAAACATGTAGTTTCCAGTTACGTAGATTCAGACCCAGTTATTCTCCAGAACGACGCGGCGACGTCTCGCACGTAACTTGGCAAAATTCATTCTGTTCCGCCTACCGATTTACATTATAATGGCGTTCAGTTGCACGTTGCACCCACAACTTGACGTCAAACAATGCCACATTAACGAACCTCGATACTTGCAAACTTTGAACAGTTTTGCTTGACTCTTGACAGTAGGGACGATATATATTGAATCAAGCAGTAGGCGCAATAGGTAGGAATGGCATTCTAACAAATATGACTGGAGAACGCACCTTGTTGGTCTTGGAGCACGCTGCAATGTTCAATGTAACACAATTCTTTGGTGTTGTATCTTGAAATATTAGCGTCAGTCGTGGCGAGATCTCATGGGCGAAATAAAAAATAAATAAAATATATAAATATTGATGGACATTTCACACAGCGCTTTCTAGCACCAAACTAAGCAGAGCTTGTACTATGGGAACCAGATAACTGATAGAATACTTATGTACAATTTTTTTTGTAAATACATACTTATAATATACTAGCTGACCAATCCGCGGCTTCGCACGCGTGGTTTGCAAATAAAAAGTAGCTTATGTGTTAATCCAGGTTATGATCTACGTACATACTAAATTTCATCGCAATCCGTTCAGCCGTTCCGGCGTGAAAGAGTAACAAACATCCATACATACAAACTTTCGCGTTTATAATATTAGTATCCATACATACATACAAACTTTCGCGTTTATAATATTAGTAGGATAGAGAAACAACCAGACCGATGAGATGAGTGATGACAGATGATATGTGACATTTCATTTGACGCCCAATATTGATTCAAATATTGACGTTATTAAGCTCTTTTCCGAGAACTTCTGTATTATGTGAGTCCAAAGCTGCTTTCCGAATCACGACATAAACGCTGCTATCATTCACGTAGCTATTTTGCGTACCGATTCAGTTATCGCGCTGATGACAGTTGAGTGCTGTCAAGGATTCGGAACGCTCATGAACGCGCTGCAAGTCAGTGTTCCTATAATTTCATAAAAAACGATAAAACCAACCAATCACAGAACACCAAGCAACCAACCAAACAACTGTCACGTCACTTTTGACAGGGAGGCTCACGGTAATTACGGTTTCGAGCATGGACGTTGTTAGCCCAAAATGGTGGATGTAATGACGTCATCTATGACGATTCACGGGACATCGTTGTCGCACTCACGTTGACTCTGAACACTTGTTAGCGCGATGATATCGATTTTAGCGTGATTCGGAATGCAGCCCAAGTTGGTTACAAAACAGTAACCCTGTCGTGCTGGTGTTGCCGTGTAGAGAACTCGAACGGCACGCTCGCTTCCCGAACACGTTGCATAAATAATGTTCACAACATTATTGGCAGGACTTTTACGGCTTCTATACCGTAACAATTTGTCGAACTTTCACAAGGAATAAACTTGAATATAATTGATCGAGCGAAGCGAGATCTCCAAATCAATTTGGGCAAATCGGCGTTGTATGTATGTACCTATGTATGTTTGTTTGTCCAAGGATAACTTTCGAACCGTTGATCCGATCATCGTGAAATTTGATACATATGTAGGTAGTGATAGCACAATTTTGGTGTGACTAAATGAGCTTAAAATGTTGGGGGGTTGTTGAGATAATGGGGTTTATGAGGGGTAAAAAAAAGAAAGTAAAGTTATTAGCTCAAGTAGGACGTCAAATGAAAGGTCTTCATTAGTACATTTCAACGCTGTTTTTATTTTTAGTTTAATCTTTGTAGTTTTTGAGTTATTAGCCATAATAAAAACAAAACATTTTCAACATTCAGAGGGTACACCAGTGACCCTACAATGCTGAAATTTCGTATTTGTGTAGCTTTAGTGACACAAATATAGGCAAGTCTGAAATCCTGAATAACTGCATTTTGTACCCCAAAAAGAACAACCAATTTACATGAACTTCCGTTACCTGTAATTTGAATGAAACTGTAGGTCAAGTAAGCGTAATCATGGTCGCCCACGCTCATGTATTTTACGCAGTACACTTTAAATTAGAGGTTCGCTAAAAGCTTTTAACTTTTTCGAGATAAGATCCACCCGCAAGATTCTCCTTTGTATGTCACAGAAACCGCTCTGACCCACGAACGAACAAAGCTTTTGTTGTAGGAAGGATTTCTGCTAGGAACAGATCCAGTTCAGCTCGTCCCGGATCTACGAAGGTTTGAAATTAAAGCATCAGTTCAGAAGTTCCACAATTTATTACACGCAAGAAACCGACAAGAGTTCACGTGTATTTTAAAGGACTCTTCGTTTATATTCTTTCTTACATTATCCTTTTAGCTACACAACGGAATGAACGCTCAAGGACAACAACTGGACCAGTTGCGAAAACCGCAGGTGCAACCCAACAACATGCGTCTTGGAATTCCAACGGATGCCTACCTTCTTATTCACAGTGACGAAGCCAATTGTAAGATGATAGTAAATTATAAATAAGTAATATTATTTTTATGATAGTTATACATCTAGGCTAGAGGTAAGGGTCTTGGGTACGAGTTGGCGGTGCACCTGTCGTGTCCAGACAGTTAGCATTCAAAGCTGGACAAATACAGGTTCCAAAAGGTGCGGTAAGCAGCTGTTACTTGCTGTCGAATGGTATAAATGCATAAATAAATATTAGTAGACATTTCACACAGCGCTATCTAGCCCCAAAACTATGCAGACTACTATGGGAACCAGATAACTGATATAATACTTATATACTTTTTTTTGTAAACACTTATAATATATAGAAAAACATCCAGACCCGGAACAAATATTAATAAAGTATAATCAAATCATACAGTTTCGGTTATGCGTACTAATATTGTACCTAAATTAATTATCGATAATGCTTGTCTGTTTGTAACGTTTTCGTTATACAGATAGATTATGACCGGGTTTAACGCGCCGGCGAACCCCGAGCGCAACTTCAATTCGGCAGCGTCAAAAACTTCGGCCTGAATATCACTATCCCTGTTTAGTGACGAAGTTTAGCCACGCAGAGCGACAGTGATAGCAATAGAACGATTCTAAATTTGATTAGATTTTGACTATGTTCCGTAATACCGAAAATGATGACTGAAAACTTGTTGTATTTTTCACATTGTGTCATTATTCTGTAACTAGACGATATAATCTATGTTACCATGACTAGGATACGTAAGATGTTGTTGTTTTTAATACGAAACAATTAGGTTGAAAACAGGTCTTTTATGACGAAAAAACATGCAGAATGCGATACGCTTCTATTTCATTTTAGGTAAGTATTTTGGTCTAATATATGGTTGGGAACCTAGATAAATACTATTCAAATTAAAATAATACCTTATTAAGGTAGAAATATGATCCAATTAGAAATGATCCTGGTAGTACGTGTTGTATGGGCGATTGTCCCTCCGGTCTCCCCTTAAGACATAGGCTTCTTTTTACTCGACTGCGTAGAAGGAGGGTACTGAATTTTATTGACAAACCACGCGCGCGAAGCTGTGGGTGGCAGCTAGTTCAACATAAAACTAAATTGTTATAAATTCAAGGGAGATATGCAAATGATTCTTATCGTCTTCGTTACAATTGACAACCACATATCGTCGACAATTTCGTATCGCGCACCACACGCTTCACGTTCATGTGGAATGATCTACCATCTGAGGCTTTCCCATTAGGCTACGACATGGCATGCTTCAAGAGAAATGTAAAGAGGTCCCGACAGTGTAGGGAACGCATCGACAATACCCCGGGTGTTGCCGGTGCCAATAGGCGACGGTGACCTCTTACCATCAGGAGGGCCGTAAACCGGCTTATTACGGCCAACCCTACAAATAAAATAATAAAAAAATAAAAATAAAATAACGTAACTGTAGTTTGGCTCAGTTATCCAGATCTAACAAAATCGAAGTACGGTGCGGGTGAGATATTAGAATAAGTATATTTGTATATTTAGAAAAAGGACACACAACTATAATTTAAGGAATAAGGAGATACTATATTATAAACCAAAAGTTAGACTAGCTAACGCGCAAATGCATGGAGAATATACATATGTAATAGGTTAATAAAATAATTTTTGGTATTTTAGACATTATTTATATCTGGACTTTAATTTATTTATTTTATTTTATTTTGAACAAAATCCACAGCTCTTAGTATATAACAGGTATATCTTATGCTAAAACTTACAGCCAAAAAAGCATTTACATTTTATAATACAAATACATATACATTGGCGACGTAAATCACTTATCGCACTAAATAGGACCATTATTTTAAATATAAAAAAATTACAATACAAAAAATAAATCTTAAGATATGTATAACTTACACAACAACCATAACCACACACGCACGCTAAACATTAAATATATACATTCATACATACAGATAAGATACACATTCATACATCACCTATACACCTACAAATAAATGGACATGCTTAATTTAACTATTCAAGTACGAGTAAGAGTAGTGTGGTGTACACCTAAATACTCCGTCCACATCTATACTGCCTGTGTGAGCATTAGAGAAGTAGGAATGTTTATTTAGTTAATATTTAGTTATTTAGAGCTTGGAAAACTTCCCGCTTGAAAAATTTGGTATTGTGGAAGTTGGTTGAAATAATATTTGTTTCATTATTATATTTTGTTGTTAGTTGTAAGCAAATATCAGTTCAAACACGATTTTGGAAATTGTTTATGAATATATGAATTATGAAACTATTATTATTATTAAATAAAGTACAATAAACTGCCAACAAAAATTGTAAATACAGTGTAAACTCTATATAACGACACTCAAGGGACTGAGCATATTTTGACGTTATAGAGAGTTGTCGTTAAATGGAGAGAACTTTTTCGTCAATACACAGTGATTTTCTCTTACTAGCCATGTTTACAATTTGAAAGTTTGTGAGCTACTAAGAATATGACAACGTATAGATAAAATCCATCACTTCTACTAACAACAGTCTGCAGCTACACGTGCAAGCAATCCCATTTTGTAAACAATAGAACGGATTTCTTAGAAAGTTTGGTGTGTATGATGCCGACAGTCGAGTTTATTATGGTCTAGAATAATAAAACGAGAAAAGGATATACACAGCTGCGCAGTTTTTACGAACTTGGCAACTTAAAAAGAACTTTTTATTACAAATTGTTGTCGTTATTGAGAGTGGGTGTAATGCTATACAGAGTGTACCATTGTATGCAAGACAAGCTAAACCAACCAAAGCCAAGTGATTTCGACGCTTTAGAGAGTTTGTCGTTAAAACAAGTGACGTTACAAGGAGTTTACACTGTGTATTTCAGATCAAAAAATCAAATGGGTTTTTGAAAGACATGCTTTTTATTGTATATCTAAATGAGTTTATGAATTTTTATTTATTAGAATCTTCTCTTGACCCAATTACTTGACGTATTCCATCCAACATTATATCTACTTTTATTATTATAACTAGCTGACCAATCCGCAGCTTCGCACGCGTACTTTTTCATTACCCTCCTTCTGCGCAGTTGGGTAAAAAATAGCCTATGTCACCCGGCGATAGTGTAGCTTACCAACAGAGAAATAATTTTTTAAATCGTTCCTGTAGTTTCGGAGCCTATTCAATACAAACAAACAAATCTTTCCTCTTTATAATATTAGTATAGAAGTATAGATTTAGTTTTGACATACCGTTTTAGTTAGACACCTATATCTGTTAATTTACCTACCTACCTCTCTGTTTCGTTTTCAGTATTTTGTTATGACATTATTAATAGTTATAGGTATTATCGTTGTAATTTTTAGTTGACATTATTTTTAGTTATATTAATTTTGTTAGGTATATTGCTTTAATTTAATTATTATACTTTTTTTTCAATGTAAAAATTTACATGTCTGTGTAACAACCAATGTTATAAACACGATAATTCATAATTTCATTTATTCATTTCAAGCACATAATAACAATTTTAAATAATATAATTATGAAAAATTTATATTTTTTTTTAAATAATGGGCTTGCATAAACATCATAAGGTGAAATAAATAAATCTGAAATCTGAGATTACAATACAAGGTTTCAATTTTGCAGCGTTCGCGTTACGACATTGTTATTTGTTCAACAATATTTCATAATTGCACAAAACAGAGTCGATGAAAGGTTTTACTGACGTATACAGTTCTATGGCTGGACAATAAATATAACAGAGATGGGTACAATGCAGGACAGCGAGACGCGTCGCAAAGTGTTCGCGAAGCGCCGCAGGTCCGCAATACGACACGCCGCACTGCACCCGTGTAAGGATGCAAAACAATAAAACCTGCACGTTTTCCATACACAATAAACTACAGCAGCGGTATCGCACAGTAAAACTGCTTGCCAGGAATTTTCCGGCTTTATTTCATACACTGATATAACTAATTTATTATCCTTTGACCACAGCCAAAACGTAATTTAATCTCAAGCTCGACGCGAGCTAGATTAGACGAATCGATTTGCAGAGAAGAATGTGCTGGCTTTGATGGTATCGTTTCAGTTGGAAAGCGCGACAGGGGTCAGTAAATCCTGTCTTCTTTTTGTTACCAGAAACAAAAGCTGGTTCGCTAATAGCCTACAAATATTGATTCTACGGAATAACTCGCTCTCATTTATAATGATAGTTTAGATTAAATACTTACAAATAATAATAATAATAAATATTGCTGGACATTTCACACAGCGCTATCTAGACTCAAACTAAGCAGAGCTAGTATTATGGCAACCAGATAACTGATAGAATACTAATATACCTTTTTTTTTATATACATACTTATAATATACGAGTACTAGCTGACCAATCAACAGCTTCACACGCGTAGTTTTTCAATAAAACACATTACCCTCCTTCTGCGCAGTTGGGTAAAAAGTCGCCTATGTCACCTGGGGATAGTTTAGCTTCCTAACAGTGAAATATTTTTTAAATCGGTCCAGTAGTTTCGGAGCCTATTCAATATAAACAAACAAATCTTTCCTCTTTATAATATTAATATAGAAGAAAAACATCCAGACTCGGAACAGATATCTGCAGATCAAGCAAACATTTGTTCCGCGGCGGGAATCGAACCCGCTACCTCCTGCGTCTCAGCCGGCTATTCGCCCACTGCGCCACGGACGTCGATATTAGATTGTTAGAAGCTGTCTAACATTGTATAATGTTTACGAAAACATGCAGTAGCAGTCTGTTTAGTATACATTTGTGAAGCAAGTGGTGCTGTTTTTGTTCGAGAACTAGTGCTTGGAACGATCAGATAGAAAACTCTTTAGAATCGACACGTGGGTTTATAGAGCTCTTCACTTCAGATAGATAACGACCAGATACACGTAACTGTTCAGAACAATATTATTTAGGTGTTAGTGACATTGCATCAGTATTTTTAGCACTTCGTTTCAGAGACCTATAAATCATAACGCCCTTGTGTTTTCGACTAAACAGTCCGAGTTCAGTGATTTATATGTCCATAAATCCCAGTTAAAGGGTCATATAATATACTGAAGCAAAATCGTTTTAAAGTGTAGGAAGCAAGCATGCAATTTATAATATAATATGTATATACTCTCTATCTTTAAAACGAAAACTAATGGACATGTGCATTCTCCCCATCCTCACATACGGTGCACAAACTCACCAATATTCAAAGGTCCCGCCACGGTGTTTGTCAACGAGCTATGGAGCGCAGCATCCTCGGAGTCAGGTCCACAGACCGTATAAGAAACTCAACAATGCGCTCCAAAACACAGATAGCTGACGTGGCTCTGACATCCGCAAAATTGAAGTGGGACTGGGCAGGACACGTTTGTCGTATGCCAGAGGAACTATGGGCGAAAGCCACTACAGAATGGGTTCCAAACGGGCGGCGGCCTCGTGGTAGACCCAGGCAGAGATGGAGGGATGAACTGGATGCATTCGAGAAAGAGTGGCCCCAATTAGCCAATAACCGGGATTCATGGAAAGAGGGATGGGAGGCCTTTGCCCTGCAGTGGGACTCTACGGGCTGATAATATAATAAATGTATTATATACTATATACATAACAGCATTAATAAAAACTGCGTACAAGTGTAACAATAACTTAAGCTTCTGTGAAGCAATAGTTGGTCAGCACGGCCGATGCAAGAAAGATACGAACGGCGACAACGGAGGCCTTTGCAAAGTAGTATGATGAGAAGGACGATGATGATGATGAGACAGTAAGGTGGGTGGAACTAATAAGACAATTGATTTTTCCATAACCGCCTGATGTAGTGAAAACTTACTCTCACGAGCTGTGATTGTTTTGATTGAATGATTGTCACGTAGAAAGACTAGAACGGATCTGTTGATAAAAAAACTATATGAAATGTGATATGAAAATTACTGACATGGAAATATCACAATTGAAAAAGGATAAAAAAATAGGTGCAGATAGTTTGGCTATTTTTTAAAGCTCGAGATGTAAGGGAGATGTTTCCTAGATAGTTCTACTTCTTAATAGTCCTTCTTCTTTAGTTAATTCTTGATAGTCTTGTTGTAAATCGGTGCAGCTATTCTTTATTTTTGTACACACGGCTACACATCAAGCTATACAATTCCAGTATAAGCTGACATCTCATTCTACGAAAAGCCTACACAATGCGAGGTCAGCTTATATTGGAAATGTATAGCATGATGTGTAGCCGTGTGTACGAGGGGCACACTAAGTTTCCGGAATCAATAATAAAAAAATAGTATTACTGGTCAAAAATGAATTTATTGTTTCTCAAACTGTTCTCCCTTTGCGTCAATGCACTTTTTCATACGATTGAACCAATTTTGAAAACATTTGTGCCACTCCTCCGTGTTGCAAGATGATACGGCGTTGACCGTTATTTTCACGGAGTTTGTCAATAATTTCCGGTAAACAAATTGTTGTGTACTAGTCACTATTCACGGTACGACGATTTTCTAAAGCAACAGTAGCCACGTGTCCAGTTTTATTAAAAAAACGAAGCAATCATCCGCTTCGAGGCACTTTTCACGCGCGCCACTTTGGTTGGTTTCGGCTCATCTCGAAAGACCCATACGCTCGATTGCTGCTTTGTTTTGGGATCATAGCTATAAATCCATGTTTCGTCACCTGTTACTATGTCCATAATGAATGGAAGTCCGTTCGTTGTATATGGCGAGCATAGCATGGCACCAAGTGATGCGGTCCGTTTTTTGAGCATCAGTCAAATTGTGTGGGATCCATTGAGAACACAGCTTTCTCACACCCAAATGTTTATGTAGCATTGACTGTATTCGACTTATGCCTATGTCCAAAGATGTCCGGATGTCATGGTAGATCACATGCCTGTCTGTTTCGATCATACGGCAAACAGCATCAATGTCTTTGTTGTTCACAGCGGTGCACGGGCGACCTTCACGAATTTCATCATGGAGATTGACACGACCGCGTTTGAATTCTGCAAACCAGCTATAAATAGTCGTCTTGCATGGTGCTCCTTCGCCAAAAGCAGATTGAAGTCGAACGACGCTCTACTGAGCTGTCAAATTACACTTAAAATCGTAAAAAATCATGCAACGAAAATTAGAAGTTAAATCCATTTTATTGTAATCACGCAATTTTTAAAATGACGCCACAATGTGAAATCAATTGACAATCAGATGAAACAAATTTTATTCTACGGCTAAAGAGTTTCATTTTCAAATGTAGTAATTACTTTTTAAATATTGTTTATGTAAGTAGCCATTTCCGGAAACGTTTAGTGACCTATGTATCAAAGATTTATACTACTTTGTAAGTTATCGGCCCTACATTAGGTACTTAAATTTACTAGGGTACCAACGTAAAGCAAAGGAGAACGGGCATAAGTGTATGGAAGCTGGTCTACCTTGCAATAAAAATGAGTCATATGTCAATATAAAGGTAATTCTATGTATTTTCATATGTAGAAAGTCGCATTTCTCTAAGTATTGTCCGATCTGAGTTCTACTAAAAATTGAATCTGATAATATTTAGTGCCAAACATTGAATATCGTGGTAATTAAAAAAACATTTTGTGTAATGTAATGATTTTATTTAAGTTAGGTAAGTAGTAATACAAATAAAAACAACATCTTCTTAAAAAATCAAAACAATATGTTATTAAACATTATCATCATCATCATCATCGATGAGAATACTGTTAAGAAACAATGCAGGTTCATTGAACCTTCATGACGGGCATAACCTACGTACCATATAATTGACAGTACATGGGCACAAGTACCTATAGTACGTCGCCCTGTCAAGCAGGTACAATAATATTGTGTAATATTGTTATTAATATTATTGATTAATATATAACAAAAATATTTCCTGGCTCGGACATGTCGAGACTGTATACGTCCACGTAATAGCCAAGCCTCTTCGTTGATATCATGTTGTGCCAAGTCTTCTAGAGCGTTATCTCTATACGTCTCGATTATATAAAGACCATTTTGTAAGTGCTCGCTACAATATGATCGAGCGAGCTTTAACTGGTAAGTGGTGGTATCTATTTTGAAGTCAACAAACATTTTTGGCAACGTTTTATTAAAATAGTTTTGACGCAAAAGTTTAAAATCTCGCTTAAATCTCCCATTTACTACTTTCACCACCCATCGGCACATGGTGACCAAACGAGACTGATTAGCTTGTTCTGTAGTGAGTTGATTTTCTCTTCTGTCTTTAGTTGGTGGCACATGATGTTCGTAGCCACAAGCTTCTATATCCTGCAAACTATCTCTAAATCCTCTGTCTAGGATAAACGCATCATTACGTTCGAGTAACCAATGCAGCGGCTTATCTTCGTTATTCAATATTTCACTCATGATCTGGGCATCGGTTCTGGTAGCGGCAAATGGCCCTTTGACATCTAATATATAGCCGTCCGTGAATACCATTAAAAACGGCTTCAACAAGTTTTGATATTTGTGTAAGCTGTATGACAGCCGTTGAAACAAAAAGTTGGAGCTTTTGTTAATATATATATATGTACCGTCACATATAATTATGGCTTTGATGTTTTCATCGTTTCCAAATAAAGCCTTGGAATTGTTAAGTTTCTTTGAAGGATATCATTTCTGGTAATGTGGTCCACACCTAGATGCAGCACAACGTAATCGTTGCTCAGACATTCTCGAACTATAGGCAAAAAACGTTCTAGTTTTCGACGAGACATATGAAATAACGTTGCCAGTCTCTCATCAGAGTCTCCAGTTCTAAGTTTTGTTAAATAGATGCCTAATGCAGTTCTAGGCTGGTTACAACGTTCACTTAGTGACGGAGTTTGTTCTAATATAGCTTCGAACTGATCGTAAGTGCGCCCAGTCCATAAGTGCATCTCTTCATTAGACAAGGTGCCTCTGTTTTCGAAGTCGATTCTGGGCTGGTTGTTAGCAGCCATTCTCATCAAGTCACAGAGCGATGTAAACTGAGCGTCATTAAAATCATGTGTCACATTACACATTTGCGGCAGGTTGCTCCATTCATTATTTTGTAAGTGTTCTGTACACACCCTAGCGCTATCAGGAATAAAAAGTTTGCTCTCACAAAATACATTAATTCTTATCGCATTTGGTATATGATTACGGGTAATATTAGCACAGTTGTTGTAAATACAATGCACCGAAGTGTTCGGTGCCCTCGTGTATTCTTGAGAGTGCAATGTACCAGGCGCTCGCGCCGCTTGCTGTGCAGGTCTATGATCACGCTCAGTCCTCTGCCAACATCGGTGACACAAGCTTCAAGTACTGTCGAACACCACCTGAAAGTAATAACAATTAATACTTAAAATAAATAAATCCTATGCCTAACTACTCAATATAATAAAAATAAAAGGTAACTAACCTCCAACACAGCATGTTGTTGTATAAACGCGGCGAATTCTGGTCGTTCCCTTTGCAGGTTATCAGCCAAGATATGCTGCTGGTACCGTCCGCGGTAAAGTCCTCGACGACACATCACACAGTTTCGAAAAACTTCCATTATCGGTAGGCAGTTCAAAAGTCAATAAGTCGAGCCAAAGTTAACACATTAGGGAAAGAAACAGGGTCCAAAAGCAAGCCAGGGTCAGTAAAAACAGAGAAAGAAGTTCAAACACAGCACTATCGTAACAAGACGTGACGTAGCCACTCACTTGATGCGATGCGACTGATTATTGTAGCCGTCCGGCGCGGCGCGTACACAACCGTTCCCCTCCCCCGCGTACGCATCCCTCTCCCCACGGCCCTTACATCGCTCTTCTCCCTTCTCGCTCTTGCTACTGCATTGTATAGGAGCCTTTATGTATGGATATAGTAATCGTGAAACCGTTATTTTATGTTCTTTAAAACAAAAAATGCTGGTGTTTGCATGGCTGTAACTCAAAACGGACAGACTTTTGGGGAAAGTTCCAATAGTATATTTTGATGTACTATTGTATGCCAATTCGAAAATGTGCTGCTCATTTTTATTGGACTGTAGACCAGGATGCCCGTTCTCCTTTAACTTTATTTGGGTACTTTACAAAATGGCCGGACTGTTCCGGCCACAATGTAAACCAAAACGAAATTGCGGTCATAATGTATTCGGGCCATTTTTTCCCTGCCACAAGCACAATGTAATCGACAATTCAATGACACACATGACAAAATATAATTTGTTTTGCTAATTAGCAACGTCAACGCTTTGTTCTAAATGTTATTGGTAAGTCGTTTGAAAGAATGAAAGTAATACATTTGATTTGACACACAAAGGATAGACTAAATAGATAAAAAAACAAACATATACAAGAGCTAATAAAATTAGGCAGATGAAGAGATGAAGGCTAGAGGTTATTTACACTAAAGGAAACCTATACAGAGTGTTTTTTTAACAGTAACAGTACGGCAGCACCCATAACCAGAGGAAATACAGGTGCAGTTTCTTTTAAAACATCAGCTCGTTTTCGAAGAAAAACATTTTGGTGGTAAAACATTCAATCGCGGTCTGGGTAGCGTTCCTGATACCACTTCAGCGCATTAGTTGGGCTTCGTCGGTTAAGGAAATATGCTTCAATTAAGTCTACTTTTTGCGTATTTGACAATGCCATGATAGGACAAATAAGATGATGCAATGATTGATATAAAAGTCCGACAGGTGCAAGAACCATGTTCGAAATTCAAAATTGATCTGAAATACGAAATGTTTTTGAATTGCTCATGAGAGCATGGAGTTCCTAAACTTCTTAATCGCTACAGTATTAATATTTCTTTAATGTGCAATTAGAATCTAGTAAAATGTTTGTAGAAGGAATTTTGTTTGTCCTGTTGTATGAGAATACTTTTTATCAAATTTGACTAACTTCCGCTGTTCAGATTTTTTTCATCCGATACAATACAAAGATCCTTACAAAGGAATGCATCGAACGGCATCAAAAGAATTTTACCAAATTGATTCATTTTAAGGCGCTAAAAAATTGACCAAAAAAATTTTTATGTCAAAATGTTTTTCTTCGAAAACGAGCTGAAGTTTTAAAAGAAACTGCACCTGTATCTCCTCTGGTTATGGATGCTGCCGTACTGTTACAGTAAAAAAAAAAACACTGTATATTCGCGATTTGATGTCCATCAATTTGCTATCATTTTGCAAGCCTCATATTTAAATGTAGGGTTAAAAGTTTGTATTTGTCAGAAACGCCGTAGTATCGCACAATTTATGTAATCGCATGTATCAGCTTATCATATTTATTTATAATTTATATATGTATCTACATATTTAATGTAAGTACTTAATGTTCTATTGCTATTTATTTATATTTTGTTTTGGTATTAGTATTGGACGCACTCTCTTCATAAATATTTTGGTCATAAATGTACACCCCTGATCATTATCTTTATTATAACAGAATTCTCTCCATCCAAAAGTTGTCTGAAAGAGATCGCTTCTAAGCGATAAGACCGCTCATTGTACTGGTTGCTTTGTGTTTTCTATTTTGTTTGTACATGTTTTTTGTTTATATTGTACATGTATATGTATGTGTATATTGTGTACATTAGTGTTTTCATTCATTCATGCCGTGATAACTTTGTACAGACGTCTACACAATAAATCTAAAAATTAACCACATAATGCTAAATGATTAGTATTATCCATACAATTCAGCAATGAGTATAATCAATAAGCACCAAGTTTCAATTTCTATTGAATATTACACTGAGAAACACTAGTTAATCCTGAATCAATATTTATTTATTTAACACTTTCACACAAAACAGAATAGTGCTAGGAGGACACACCTAATGTTAATAGCATTATCATCCTAGTCATCCATCATCATCATCCATGATCATCAAGTCATCCTGGTCGTGCTAAAAGAAAGCATGACACAGGAAAAAAAGGTATTTTAACACTAATATTTCGATAGGATGATACTCGATCATTTGGTTCTGTTGTTCGTTATTATTATTAGATTTCGACGAGTATAATTGCCCGTTTCTTCGTTAAGTCTCTCTAAGCCGTCACATTCCTTAGCTTAGACTTTTGTATCCTGACTTTTGAAATCCTTTCTCGTTCAAATCCTAGGCTCTTATCCTCACAATAGTCTAGAGAAAAATAGAGACTCCCAGACAGATGTTGATGAAACTTTACAAAAGGCAGTCTATATTTCAGCAAGTGTTGGGGACGGTGTTTGTGTGAGCACCGGAAACCAGAGATGGGTAATGGGTAAAAACCCATTCTACCCATTTGGGTTATAACCGGGTGATTTGGGTTTTAACCCATTTTGCTGGGTTAAAATGGGTGTTTGGCTATTTTAATGCCAAAGTTAAAATAAGGTAGGTGCCCACTTTGGTAGGTAGTACTACTAGGTACGTAATTAAAATATTAAATTAATAGTAGCGTTCTAATAGACACTTAAAGCTGGAAAATTAATAATAGTCGGAATTAAATTTAGATCGATTTATTACTAAATAAAACTTCTTTACGCACGCTTGACTTGGCGAATTGCTATAGATAAAAAAAAGTATTTACGACGTTTCGTATTTTGAATCTATCATCTTCGATTTACGAAAAAGTTCAGCAATTCCACACCAGATGGCAGGCAGCAGCAGAAAATAACGTATGTACTTACTGTATGCTCCTCAAAATAAGGATGACTTTTCCTTTTTATTTTTCTTTCTTGGCGTCGCACGGTTTTGTGCATTTGCCATTGGCAAATAAAAAATAGGGAAACAGATTAGACATGACATTTCCATAAAACATTATTTTTACCACTACTCAGCCAGTGCGGTGACACAAAATATTGTCATTATCGATTGGACCCGATTTTGGGTTTGATTAAAATGTTATAGGATACAAAAGGGTGCTGTTATCTATAATCTAAAGATCATCTAGTTCAATATTTGACTAAAACTTACTAAACTCGTTATTATTTACTTACAGAAATGAAACTATTTTTTGCGAAGATCATGATGTAAAAATTAATGCGCATGAATAAATGTATATCGTTATTACCAGTTGAAAACTAAAAGACGTAAGTTTTATTCGTCTTCTTTTAACACTTAGGGCCCATTTCACAGTTTCCTGATAAAGTTCCACATAGTTATCTGACAAATAACACCATACAAAAGTTGTTACTTTTGAGGTTACCCGATGACACAAACATAGACTCCTAAATTACCAGTACAAGTTATAATTTTAACAACACTTCATTTTGGTAAGGGGTAAAACCATTTGATGAACGTTTATTAATTTTTGTGAGAATATTAATATAAATGGCAGATCAATAAAACTGCTATCGCATTAGACTACATCACTAACTGAGTAGCGGAGAATATTCCAGAACGCATATCTCCTATCCCAAATTAGCCTAAGTTATACAAACCGCAAAAAAACACTCCTTCATGCTTGTATAATGGAGTTAATTTTGCTATAGATAAAAAATGTATTTACGACGTTTCTATTTTGAACATACCAGCTTCGATTTACGAAAAGGTTCAGCTATTCCACAACAGATGGCAGGCAGCAGCAGAAGATAACTTATGTACTTACTGTATGCACCTCGAAATAAGGTTGACATTTCCATAAAACATTACATACATACAGTATTTTTTTTTAACTGCGACAGTACGGCAGCACCCATAACCAGAGGAGATACAGGTGCAGTTTCTTTTAAAACATCAGCTCGTTTTCGAAGAAAAACATTATGGCATAAAATTTTTTTTGGTCAAGCGTGAGTAGCGCTTTAAAATTAATCAAGTTGGTATTTTTTTTTTGATGCCGATTGATGCAGTCATATGTAAGGATCATTTTATTGCATCGAATAAAAAAAACTGAGCAGCGGAAGCTAGTCAAATTTGATAAAATGTATTCTCATACAAAAGGACAAAGTAAAATTCCTCCAACAAACATTTTATTACATTCTATTTGCACATTGAAGAAGTATTAATACTGTAGCGATTAAGAAGTTTAGGAACTCTTTTTCTCTTTTGAGCAATTCAAAAACATTTCGTATTTCAGAACAATTTTGAATTTCGAACATGGTGCTTGCATCTGTTTGACTTTTATATCAGTCATTGCATCATCTTATTTGTCCTATCATGGCATTGTCAAATACGCAAAAAGTAGACTTAATTGAAGCATACTTCCTCAACCGACGAAGCCCAACTATTGCGTTGAAGTGGTATAAGAAACGCTACCCAGACTGCGATTGAGGAAGTATGATTCAATTAAGTCTACTTTTTGTGTATATGCCAATGCCATGATAGGACAAATAAGATGATGTAATGACTGATAAAAAAAAGTCCGACAGAAGCAAGAATTATGTTCGAAATTCAAAATTGTTCTGAAATACGAAACGTTTTTGAATTGCTCATGAGAGCATGGAGTTCTTTAACTTCTTAATCGCTACGGTATTAATACTTCTTTATTGTGTAATTAGAATCTAATAAAATATTTGTTGGAGGAATGTTGTCCTGTTGTATGAGAAAACATTTTATCAAATTTGACTAACTTTCGCTGCTCAGATTTTTTTCATCCAATACAATAAAATGATTGTTACATAGAACTGCATCGATCGGCATCAAAAAAAATTACCAACTTGATTCATTTTAAGGAGCTACTTACGCTTAATCAAAAAAAAATTAATGCCAAAATGTTTTTCTTCAAAAACGAGCTGATGTTTTAAAAGAAACTGCACCTGTATATCTCCTCTGGTTATGGGTGCTGCCGTACTGTCCCAGTTAAAAGAACACTTTGTATATAAATATACATACATATAGATGGAGCTAAAGAAGTTTAAAGGTACCTAGGTACTTTATTAGTCGTCATTGTTAATAATTACTACTTATTTAATTTTCACCCGCTCAAACAACCCAGTGGGTGGAATGACTTGGGTGATAATTGGGTTTTAACCCACTCATGTATTTTAACTCGGGTGATTACCCATCTCTACCGGAAACACGTGCACTCGGCTACACATCAAGCTATAAAATTTCCAGTATAAGCTGACCTCGTATTGTGTAGGCTTTTCGTAGAATGAGAGGTCAGCTTATAATAGACATGTATAGCTGGATGTGTAGCCGTGTGCACAATCGTTGGAACGATATAAGCCGGAATATAGTTACCGTACATAATGTATTTAATTGTATTGTTGAATTTATCCACAGACGAACTAATAGCACCAATAGTTTAGTGCACACAGCTTTGCTCATGGTATGGTATGGTATCCGGATGAGTAACCTTCCAGGTGGTCTAAAGACGCAACTTTAGGTGAATCATCATGTTTCAGCAGCGACTTTGTAAGCAAATCTTATTGTGATTGATTGATAATTCTTTATTGGACAAAATTAACATATCAGTACATAGCTTAATGTTAGCAAGCAAATATGTTCCGCTCAAGGGCGGATCCAGGTGGAGGGTCATGGGGGTCATGACCCCCCCTGGGCTGGGTCCAGGACCTAGGTGGACAACTAATTAAAATTGTTAGACATAATGTTTTTATATATTTTTATCACAATATAGATTTTATGTAAGTACATTCAATATTTAATTAATTTAATATAATATTTTGATTTGTAAAATTGATTTTGTTATTTAAATATAGGTATTTTTAAGTACAGTATGTAAGTACATTAATAAAATACCTACTTTTTACTTGTACTATGATTATAAAAATTAAATTATAACTTGTGACTTAACTACGTCGACCCCCCCCCCCCCCCCCCCCCCGGCACCAAAGCTGGATCCGCCCTTGGTTCCGCTATTTATCGTACACATCTATTATCACTATTTATCTATCACTATTTATCGCATACATACATTTTAGATTATTCACAAGCAAAACATTTCACACTTATCTGAATAATTTAGAGATCTTTCATTGCAAGGACAAAAAAATAGAGATATGTATATGCTTTATCGGAACTGAATTGCATTTATATCACACCCAAAGTGGCCACTAGACGATCCAGTTTGGCTGGACCCAACCACCGTTGTGACGTCAGCGCCACGTACAACCATAATGCACTGTGTGTAGGCTGGTGTTGAAACTTGGTAAGTAGATGTATTCTGTGAACCGCATTAAGATTTTCACACAAAACTAAAAACTATAAATTTTGGGGGTTCCTCATACTTAGAAATGAAATTCAACATTTTTTTTTCATCAAACCCATACGTGTAGGGTATCTATGGATAGGTCTTCAAAAATGATATTGAGGCTTCTAATATAATTTTTTTAGCTGAAATTTCCTTAGAAGGAATAGGAAAGTTGTGCTAGGACTTTCATTTTTATTTCATGTGTAGATATACATAAAAAAAGCCTACATGTGAAGTGGCAATTTGCGCAACCTTATAGTTTTTGAGATATTAATTTATAAAATCCGTGATCGATTGCGAAATTCGCTCGGAAATCAGTGTCCGACCTTACAGTTTGGGTTCTATCGATTATTGCGACATTAAATTGACATGACAGTGACAGATAATACGGCTTTTTTCATATTTATAGGTGGAAATTTGGAATTTGGCAATGACAGTGACATAAGTTTTACATTTTTATTGGCGGGAATTTCGACATTCTTTTACAAAGTTTACATTAGATTCGTTCACTGTTGCATGGATATTTATAAAAATGGTATTATTAATATTTTTTTTATTAATAAGTTATCTTTTGAACTATGAAAAATGGTACACTGAATCGAGACGGGGCACCCCAACTTGAGTAGGTTAGGTTCAAAATGAGTGACAGAATCGACACGGAGCACCCCGACCCCACGTGGTCTTGTGCGTGACACCCCTAGAGTGTATATAAAGAGCGCGGGAGCCAGAAGCTCGCGGGAGGTCCTGAATGACTGACCTGACTCGACCTTCGCTCCGCTACGGAGGTCGCCGGCTAGCTTCGCTCGCCACCTCCCCCCTTCGCTTCACTTGGCCTCGTATGACTTGCTTCATTCAGGGGCGACCTTAAGAGCTTCTGGCGGGAGCCCACCCAGAGTCCGGGGAGTTGGAAGAAAAAGTGGTCTATGAAAACGTGGGGAGCAACGTTTTCATAGACCACTTTTTTTTTAATTTTCTCTAAAAATTATAGGTTTTCGCAAGTCCTCACACACTAGGGGGGGGGGGGGGGTTAGGCTCCCCCCCATCCCTCTATCAAACCGTTCCTAAAGGAAAACCCTTCCAAAACTAAACCGAATAGTTTAGAAAAGACAGACGAGATACACTTCCAAAGTGGTAAAATGTGTCGCCCCCCATCCCCTGTAACTTCTAAAATAAGAGAATTATAAAACTAGAAAAAATATATGATGTACATTACCATGCAAACTTCCACCGAAAATTGGTTTGAACGAGATCTACCAAGTAGTTTCTTTTTTTAATAAGTACGTCATAAATCGTAAACCGCAATTTACCTTTCATTCAATCAACTCGAATACATAAAAAAAGTTACAACGAACTACAAGAACTTTTATATTATGTTACTTGCTGCTACGGAACCCTTCATGGGCGAGTCCGACTCGCACTTGGCCGCCTTTTACTGGTTGGGTGGTCGGGTACTGAATTCGCATCGGGTGGTTGGGTCCAGCAAAACTGGGACTTTTTTAATGCTTTTGACATCCAGGTACTTTTTCATCTAAATAGGCCATTTAGTAAAATTCATCTTATCAGTCAGACACTTTCCCTTTCAAATTACGGCTTATTCTCGTGGCCTAACTGCTGCGTCACAGAGGGATAACACTAAGTGTAGGTGCACACTAGGCGACACGCGACAGCGACAGCATTTTCATATATTTTGTTCAAAGTCCACACACTTGGCGTCAGAGTCGCGGAGACAAGATAGGGGAGTCGCGCGCGCTCGCTACTTGTCGCCGCGTCTAGTCGCGCTGTGCACGCGTACCGCACACACGACGACAGTCGTATATGGATACGTTCGATGTCGATGTGTTCATTTTTTTGCGCCTTCGCATTGGCAAGATCAGCACCAAGGCAAGTGCAACTAGAGGCTCCATGCTCACTCACAAGATGAACAACACGGCCGTCTCTCTCGAATACTCTACTACAAATGATCGCTTCTTGCACGACGTCTGTCGTAACGATTTTTCGCCGACGCAAGTGACAGCTCCGCGTCTAGTCGCGGCGACAAGACGCCAGATGCAAACGACAACGCCGCGTCTTGTCGCGGCGACAAGCGTCCAGTTTGCGATGGCCCTAATTTAGCTCATCCTTTGCTTACGGGTATAGACGAGTAGTCAAATCAAATAACTTTATTTTACAACAATAATACTGGAACACGATAGTATTCGCAGAAGTTATAAACTGTGTCGCGAACACTAACGCCCCCTCCGAGTTTAATATTTTCAATTAAAAAAAAAATTATAGGTACAAGTAGGCATGCGTGATTTTGTGAGCGTATGTGTGTAATGTTTGTGTGCGCGTGTGTTTGTAATGTTTGTGTGTGTGTGTGTGTGTGTGTTTGTAATGTTTGTGTGTGTGAATATGCGTGAACTTGTGTGTGTTTGCGTGTGTATGACCTACTATCTATACAGCAACTTTTAAAAGTTTCTTCATACGACAGTGTTATGAGCCACTGAAGAAATTTTTGTTTACATTTATAGCGGGGTAAGGGAAATATATTAACGTGTTTGTTGATTCTGTTATATAGTGTGGAGCTAAGAAAATAAAAATGATGACTGGCAAATGCCGTTTGACGTTTTTCAGTTTTGCAAACTAGATCAGATCTGCGCTTAGAGTCAGTTAAAATATTAGTAAGTAGTAGTAATATTAGTCAGTAAAATATTAAAAGGCCTTGGAAGTATATTCTTCATTCTGTAACCTTGATGAGGTGGAGTGGAGAAGCGTTCAAGCATTACGTTTTCCTTTGACTGACGATTAAGGTCAGACAGGCCTCACCTACAAGTCACCATATTTTCTACGAATAGATTTATCATACATGTACCAATAACGAACAACTTTGGTTTAAAAGGGGTGGAACAAACCTTTACGGTAAGCCATTTATCGAGAGTAGGTATTGGATAGGTATCTGTAAAGAGAAGACAGAATCACTAAGCCTGCTAGGGTAATGTAATGATACTTGGAATAATGTTGCACACGATATGACGTCAAATTACGTCGGACTAAGGCGGCTGCCAGAATTGTGACGTTTGGGATCCAGACACCAATGAGTGAGGAAGTGGAACATTAGTTCATACATACATAATGTCGCGCCATTATCAGAGGTAGGCAGAGATTAGTTCTTCTTCAGATAAGAATTCTTTTGAACCACTTTGTGTCGTTTCGATTTCCCACAGAGCCTACTAATGGATTTTAGGTCATCAAAATAATTTCTTTTCTTTGAGAGTTATGTTCTGTTTAACTAATTTTGTATGGGCGACATAATGTAGTCTTCTGATGGATGAATTTGAGAAAACCAGGGCTTAAGACATTATACTTTATGGCCTAGATCCTTGGCACACTACCTTCCCACTAGAGTTGAGCGAGAAAATTGAGTGTAAAACTAGCTTTTTTCCTCACTCACCCCTCAATTTCTTCGCACAGCACTGTGGTGGAAAACCACCTTAATGCAGTTAAATTGTACAAGGTCTAATAAGCACTGTACATCAGTAGCTTCAAGCTACGGTAATAAAATAGCAGTAACCTTTGTATCCCCATTCAATGTCACATTAGTAACACATAATTTACCACCCCACATTCTCTATAAATAATAGAAATACCACCTTTATAATGCAGTTGCCGTGGTCCCTGAGAATCAATTGCACCCTCTAACACAAAGGTTAGTTTATCTGTCACTGATTCTGTCTTGGTAACTCAATTTTATAGGAATTATTAATTTAAGATTTAAATTTCGCATTTCTTTATTGTTTTATGATTGTGTAAATATTTTTTGTGTCACATATTATAAGTTCAAAAAAACAGATAGCTGACGTTGCTATGTCGTCCGCAAAATTGAAGTGGGACTGGGCTGGACGCGTTTGTCGTATACCAGAGGAACTATGGGCGAAAACCATTACGGGATGAGTTTCAAAGGGCCGGCAGCCGCGAGGTAGGCCCAGGCGGAGATGGAGAGATGAACTGGATGCATACTATACAGAGTGGCCCCAATTAATCGGGATGTGTGGAAGAGGGAAGGGAGGCCTTTGCCCTGCAGTGGGACTCTACGGGCTGATAATAATATAAATAATTATGTTACTCACTCACTAAACTAGACAATGCAGTCTTAACTGTAGTAATATTTCGTTCTTAGAAATATTAATTGATTTCTTATATTGAGTTAATGTGTACACACGGCTACACATCAAGCTATACATTTCCAGTATAAGCTGACCTCGCATTGTGTAGGCTTTTCGTAGAATGATAGGTCAGCTTATACTGGAAAAGTATAGCTTGATGTGTAGCCGTGTGTACTATGTTGGTGAGCTACCATAAAATTTATCAAACTTACTTTTAATACAATACTGTTTGGTAGAACTTGTGACATATTAGTTCTTATCAAGTCAACATTGCATAAAAAGGAAGGAAAACTCTTACTTTTTGTTACTAATTGTGAGAAAAATTCCACATCCAGTCCATGAATAACATGCTATTGTTGTTTTATCTCTGTGAGAAATTATCTGAGTGACATCACACAATCTTATCAAGGGCTTATCACAAGACAGAGGTAGGTATCAAACAGATGCATGCTGATATGATAGTGTTTAAGGCTGGCTTTTAACCAGTCCCGTGCTAAGGAAAAAAATAACCAATGAAAATCCTAAGCTGCATATGGACAGGAAAGCAGTCGGTTTTTTGATGGAATTTTTTCTCTTCCCTTGTTTTTAAGCAGCAACTAGATTGTCAAAGACATGGGACTCTTTTTAGATGTTTTTTGTATGATTATATGCATGGTGTATCATAAAACTATGAAACATTTATTGTCTATTGTAAATTGGAGAGGAAAATCCATTCCTTACTATGAGATAAGCTAAAACAGAGTAGCCTCATTAATATTAATAATAGCATAGCATTTCAATTCCCCTGAAATATTTATAAACAAATAATGTAATCGATTCAATAGAAGAAATTCTTATGCACTTTTGTACATGGATTGATGTAGATCGGAGTTGAGGACTACCTGTGTTCTCTGTAGGTACTGTGTACTCTCTCCTGTACATTTTTTATTTCATATTTAAATACTGTCTGTGAATATGAAAATAAACTCAGGTCGCTCAAATGTAATAAGCTTCCTATAATTAAAATGACTTAGCATAAATATGACTGTCCTAAGGTACAAATAAACAAAGCGGTGAGCAAAAGTGCATCGACTCACCCGTTGCAGCTCCAAGGAGTGGTTGTAACACCTCAAGAGCTTATCCACGAGAGGTTTGACCGCGCGCCACGCTCTCTCCTGCGATATTCGAGAAGAATCCGCAATAGCATCCCGTATCTCCCTGCCAGCTCCTTTATAACACTGGATCTCTTCTAATATCTGCTCAGAGTCCAACAGAACTCGCTGTACATCTTCGTAAACTTTGCGTTCGGTGTCCGTGGGTGCGGCGTGTTCGAAGTCCAAGAAAATATCGTAGCGCGGTGAGGAACAACAATTCGACTCGTCACGGGCCAGAAGACTCAACAGTTTCCCCATTTTTGTACGCGAACAACAAATAAAACAGTGATGAATCGGTAATCTAAATAATTTGCTAGGAGCACTGCATTGCCCGATAAAATGTGGCGTTATATCACTTCTCGTTAACTTGGAACTATTTTTAATAATTAACGGTAACCCTTCTTCTAAATTGTTTCTGTGATAAATTCTCAGATGAGTATTTCTTTTGTAATTAATTTATAAACGAAACGAATTTTAATCTCTGCGTAAACAGTCAACCACCACCCAACGATTACGATGGCGAACTGTCATTTTTTATCAAGTTTGAAATCATTCATTCATCTTCCTTGCTGTCAATGTCACTCCACTCGGCTATGCACTGAACTTTAACAATCTATCTACTTACCGAAAGATGGCGTTGAGTCAGCATTTTATTTTAACTTTTCTAGTCACCGATAGATGGCGGAATGCTGCACTCATGAAAATGCGACATTTGAGTACAGTACAACAAATTAAGTGGTTCGTTTCTGTACTTACTAAAATATTATGGTGCAATGATTGAATTAATTGTCAAACGCAATTTTATTTATTTATAATCCACTTACATATTTTAATGTTATGCCTTGCTCTGAGTAGCTGAGCTACCTAATATTACACTGTAAAAAACATAGCTTGATCTCTGCGACATTTGTAAAACTGACATTCCTAGGGTTGTTATGATACAGAAAAAAATATCGATGGTAATTATCGATAGAAGCTTTGCAGTAAGACCAATTGTTGGACTTTTGAGGGCTTCAACAACCCGTAACGACTGCCATTAGATATTCGTATGGCAGCCGGGACCGACGGCTTAACGTGCTTTCCGAGGCACGACCAGACCAGTGCAAAAACCCATATTCATGCATACAAATATTTGCACTGAGCGAGGATCGAACCCGCGACCTCCTGCGCAGCAGTCGTGTTCACTACCGCTTCGCCACGAAGGCTGTCTGCCATAATTATATGTATATTGGATTATATTATGATTTGGGTAATAAAATGAAACGAATATTTTAATACACACATTTATTTATTCCAAAGGATTACACCCCAAATCAATATCCGAATCCCTTTCAGAATCGCTAGAGCAATCTTGTAAATTTATAATGAACTCTTGTTCGCAAATATTATCAAATCGAACGTCCCGCTCCCAATCTTCATCCATTAATTTTCTGCATTTGGTAACTACCTTTTTCCAATCTTCTACAGATACATTTTCAACCGCAGTGTTTAGTAACTGCAACATTTTATTTGCCGTGAAAGGCGGTGTTGTGTTATGTCCAGCAGCGTAACCTTGAAAGAAAAACATATTTTAATATTATAAATTATACAGGAGTTAATACATAAAGAATCTGTCTAACTGAAATTCGAGCAAACAAACCTTTTACTTGGGCCCAGATAAGCTCGATCGGATTATACTGGCAGTGATATGGAGGCAGTCTTATGACGTTATGACCCTTTTCTTGGGCTATGTCATCTAAGACATACGTTGGTGTGCTGGGTTTGTGCAGACCAACGAGTCTCAATAATTCGTTTTTAAGCATTGTTTCATTGACCTCTATTCCTTTTTCTTGAAGCCATGCAATTACTTCTAACTTCCTGTTTGCCGAAGTTGGTGCTTTGTGCTTTTGGACCGAGTGATATGGGGCGTTATCCATAATTATATAATGTGGCTCCTTCAAATTATCTAATAATTTTAAAAACCACTCATTACATTTTTCAAAATTCATTTCTTCATGGTATTCATTGGTCCTCGTAGATTTGAATGCCAATAGGCAATTAGGCACAAAACCAGATGACGTCCCAGCATGAGTTATTATTAATCTTTGACCTTCGGGTACTTTGGTGGTCGATTGTGCCGTATCATCGGTCCAAGCTTTGGATACGGTATGATTGGTGTTTAGCCATGTCTAGAAAGACAACTTTGTCCCAATTTGTAATTTTTTTGACTTTCCGGAGAAAATTCACTCGAGCAAGAGCAATGTCGGTTCGTTCCATTATAATTTTTCTTTTGTCACTTTTTTTGTAGGAAAATCCAATATTTATCAAAATCTTCGATAGTGACGGCAAGCTTCCTTTAAACAAGTCTGCATCTTTTAGGGACGCCGGCAGTTTTTTTAATATAGGTAATTCGCCCTGTGTATAATAACCATAAACATGGATGCGAATCGCAGCGGCGTCAAAGTCGTCAATTTTTGTGACAGGAGCAGTTTTCTTCTTTTTTTATTTGGCGTTGAAAGCTTTTCTTCCTCGTCTTCAGTCAATACTGCGGTTGAAGATTCGCCATATTTTTCTTTACTGATGCGAATTACTGTCGCACGTCCAATGCCAAGAGCATCTGCAACTCTGTCACAAACTTTTGCCATTGGTTATAGCGGTCCACCATTTTGGTTTTCTCGCTCAAAATATTCACGCAAACGAATCACAAACTCACGACTTGACAAACAAACAATGAAAACAAACAATAACACCAAAGAAACTAACAATAATAAATAAACTTAACAAATTAACAGCAATACTAACAAAAACAAAGTGATGAGAACGGAAAACACGTGGCGTATACAAGGCGTTAGCACTCGTACTGAGGAGAATGGGTCATGTCAAACAAGATGGCGGCGCGTTGGCGCCATCTTTCGGAAGAAGACACGCTGCGGCCAAACTTCTCTTGAACCCCAAAGTTGTCGGAAGGAATGTTACGAGTAGGTTAGAATTTAGATTTTATTTACTCACTATTGTAAATAATGATATCTTTTTTAGATATTCAATAATGTTATTTTTTTAAATTAATTGATTAATTAATTTTGAATTAAGTTTTATACAAAATATCGATAGTTTATAGTCTGTGGTAACGATGATTCATCGCTCATCACTATAATTAGCTCAGCATGCCCATAAAGTATGTCATTGACTGGTACGTTTGTCCGTACTGTTAAATTCAGAACTTCATAGGCGCGATTTTACTGACAGCTGTCCCAGAGATCAAGCTATGTTTTTTCTAGTATAGTCATCCTGTTTCTTTTGTCCGTTTTGACATTTTTCAGGACACTGAATACTCTTTCTGCTTCAACGTTTGAAGATGGCACTCCTAGTAATAATGAAATTACTGCTTCGAGATTTTCGTATAGGAAATCACCACGATGGTTTTTCAAACTTAGTACCTTAACTTAGTAAAGTTCAGCTGGCATTCTTTTTAGTTGTTCTTCATCGTTAACTCCAAAGCACTTGGGTTCGATTAGAGCCATTCGTTATCAGCTTTCTGCATGTTGCATTTTGTGACCAAAAAACCAAAATGGTCAAATACGTCTTTCATAGGACTGCTTTTCAAGATTTCTTGCTACCTCAGGATCTACATATTTTTTTGAAATCACGATGTGTGTGATGATGATGATGATACGAATTGGCTATTCTTTGGAAGATACGTACGATTGATGTAACGATGTACGTACGATCAAATTTTATAAATCATGCTAGTTTGTTTGAGTGAAGGTGGGCGTGGGCGAAGCCCACGCCCACGCCCACGCCCACGCCCACGCCCACGCCCACGCCCACGCCCACGCCCACGCCCACGCCCACGCCCACGCCCACGCCCACGCCCACGCCCACGCCCACGCCCACGCCCACGCCCACGCCCACGCCCACGCCCACGCCCACGCCCACGCCTACGCCCACGCCCACGCCCACGCCCACGCCCACGCCCACGCCCACGCCCACGCCCACGCCCACGCCCACGCCCACGCCCACGCCCACGCCCACGCCCACGCCCACGCCCACGCCCACGCCCACGCCCACGCCCACGCCCACGCCCGCGCCCGCGCCCACGCCCACGCACACGCCCACGCCCACGCCCACGCCCACGCCCACGCCCACGCCCACGCCCACTCCCACGCCCACGCCCACGCCCACACCCACGCCCACGCCCACGCCCACGCCCACGCCCACTCCCACGCCCACGCCCACGCCCACGCCCACGCCCACGCCCACGCCCACGCCCACGCCCACGCCCACGCCCACGCCCACGCCCACGCCCACGCCCACGCCCACGCCCACGCCCACACAAACAAACTAGCTAGTTAGTTTTTTGTAAATCTACGGATTTTGTGTATAAATCAGAGCGGACTTATCTAAAAAGTCTATAAGATAATAAGTTTTTGAAACGAATAACGATCCATTTCATAAACACTCTCGTATCGAACATTGGCTTGTGATTACACTACCTGTACGCGGATGACGTCTAACTATACCTGAGTTTTGATCCCGACCTGGTGGTACGGGGTATTGAAAACCTTACCAATGACCTCAGTGCTGTGTATGAGTGGACTCAGAAGTATGGTCTATTTATAAATCCTACTATGACACAAGTGATGATTGTTGGTAGTAAGTATCACATTTCCAGACTAGCCGTTAGTTCCCTCCTCCCAGTTAAATATAGTAGTTCTCCCTTAGTTAATTCCTTATAGTTCTTCCTTACTGCACAGATGTAAAAAACCTGGGCCTGTATATCACCAACGACCTATCACGGGACCGTTACATTGCTCGTTAGTAAGAGAATGTATGGCAGCATGCTTACCCTGAACTTGATGAAAAACTTCTGCCTCAATCTGCAAGGAGGACACTGGTGAACGCACTACTTTTTCGAATTCTTGACTACGCTGATGTCACTTATTCCGATGCTACAGAGGATGGGTTGAACAAGTTGGAGCGTTTGCAAAACCACTGCATCCATGTTTTGCGGAAATATGATCACGTATCTGCTTTCCACGCTCAATTACAGTGGATTGAGGTCAGAGAGCGTCGGGATTTACATATACTAGGTCTACTTTAAAACATCCTACATGACCCCAAATAACCTAACTACGTCAAAGAGCGGTTTTCTACCCTGTATGCTGCAGACCGTCTTGTACGTTCTACACAACATCTCCAGATCTTCAACCAGACTTTTCAACACAACACAATTCTAACTCCTTCACCATTACTGCTATCCGACTATGGAATAGTATTCCGCACGAGATTCGGCAAGCTTCCTCTATTGAGGTTTTCAGATCCAAAGTGTGCAAGCACTACCTCACTCTCATGAACGAGGCCTACAAAATGAGTGGTGTCCTGTTGATGCTCTGTTATTTATCCGCAATGTTATCTTTATATCATACGAGTTTATTTAGCATCATTGTAACTACCTATTTATTAGTTAATCTATTATTTTCAACTATTGATGTGTATTAATAGAAAGTACGTTTATTGAAAATACTCTATTTGATGTTTGGTACCTATGGGTATTATTATCAATATATCTTAGTCTTATTATTTCTTAACTTTTTCTTGCTACATATGTCTTGCACTAACTACGAAAATATTTTTTCCACACTACGCAAGGGAAATGGAAGAGAATGCTTGCTAGCACTAAGTTCGCCCATGTACAGATTATGTATTTTTGTGCTTTATAGAATTTTCAATCTATCAATCAAAATACGTATTTAATTTCCAAAGGCCATTAAATTCTTGTGCCGCTAAAAGTTTTTTATAATTAGGTTACACCATTTTAGCCGAAATTACAATGGATTTTAAATTTAGTTGTTCTATATAGTAAAGAGGATTAGTGCTCGAATAAAAAATAATAAGTCTGTAAGCAGGCCGTAAATACTGTTTATCCACATTTTTATGGTGAAAACGTGACTATGGGCTTACATTTTGTAGACGTGGGCAAGGTGCTGATATACTAAAATTCATCGAAATCGGTTTAGCCGTTACGACATGATTGTGTAACAAACAAACAATTATATAAACAAACATCCAAATTTTCACATTTAAGATATTAGTTTGATAGTTTATATATAATTACCATGTAACGATTTTTATTTTTTTTGTTACATGCTTAAGAAACAAGTTCTGACCAACCTGATGTTAAGTGGTAACAATCGCCTATAACAGAGAATTGCCACGTAGATCACGCTCGCTAAAAATATGCCCTTCGATGCACTGCTTGCGTCCATCAACTTATTTCCTATATAGTCTTAACTTCTTTAATCGGTGATCTACGAATCAAAAGCAAGGTTTAAACTATTGTGCGTGCCAAGAGTGAGATGACACACGCCGATACACCTACCTTACTAGAAACGATTAACGGTCGACTATGGACGCCCGGAGTAAATGAGTCAAAGGAATAGAGGAATCATTAAGAGGGATCAGATCGGATGGCGGAGTCGGAATAAGTGAATACATTCACTTTGAGAAATAAAGAGTACCCATCTCTATACTTGAAAAAACATAGCTTTATCTCTGCGACATTTGTTAAACTGACATTCCTAGGGTTGTTATGATACAGAAAAAAATATCGATAGTAATTATCGATAGAAGCTTTGCAGTAAGACCAATTGTTAGACTTTTGTGGGCTCCAATAACCCGTAACGACTGCCATTAGATATTCGTATGGCAGCCGGGACCGACGGCTTAATGTGCTTTCCGAGGCACGACCAGACCAGTGCAAAAACCCATATTCATGCATACAAATATTTGCACTGAGCGAGGATCGAACCCGCTACCTTCTGCGCAGCAGTCGTGGTCACTGCGGCTTCGCCACGAAGGCTGTCTGCCATAATTATATGTATATTGGATTATATTATGATTTGGGTAATAAAATGAAACGAATATTTTAATACACACATTTATTTATTCCAAAGGAGTACACCCCAAATCAATATCCGAATCACTTTCAGAATCGCTAGAGCAATCTTGTAAAATAATGAACTCTTGTTCGCAAATATTATCAAATCGAACGTTCTGCTTCTTCTTCCATTAATTTTCTGCATTTGGTAACTACCTTTTTCCAATCTTCTACAGATACATTTTCAACCGCAGTGTTTAGTAACTACAACATTTTATTTGCCGTGAAAGGCGGTGTTGTGTTATGTCTAGCAGCGTAACCTTAAAGAAAAACATATTTTAATATCATAAATTATCCAGGAGTTAATACATAAAGAATCTGTCTAACTGAAATTCGAGCAAACAAACCTTTTACTTGGGCCCAGATAAGCTCGATCGGATTATACTGGCAGTGATATGGAGGCAGTCTTATGACGTTATGACCCTTTTCTTGGGCTATGTCATCTAAGACATACGTTGGTGTGCTGGGTTTGTGCAGACCAACGAGTCTCAATAATTCGTTTTTAAGCATTGTTTCATTGGCCTCTATTCCTTTTTCTTGAAGCCATGCAATTATTTCTAACTTCCTGTTTGCCGAAGTTGGTGCTTTAGACCGAGTTATATGGGGCGTTATCCAAAATTATATAAGGTGGCTCCTTCAAATTATCTAATAATTTTAAAAACCACTCATTAAATTTTTTTAAATTCATTTCTTCGTGGTATTCATTGGTCTTCGTAGATTTGAATGCCAATAGGCAATTAGGCACAAAACCAGATGACGTCCCAGCATGAGTTATTATTAATCTTTGACCTTTGCCTTCGGGCACTTTGGTGGTCGATTGTGCCGTATCATCGGTCCAAGCTTTGGATACGGTATGATTGGCGTTTAGCCATGTCTCGTCTAGAAAGACAACTTTGTCCCAATTTGAAATTTTTTTGACTTTCCGGAGAAAATTCACTCGAGCAAGAGCAATGCCGGTTCGTTCCAATCATAATTTTTCTTTTGTCACTTTTTTTGTAGGAAAATCCAATATTTATCAAAATCTTCGATAGCGACGGCAAGCTTCCTTAAAACAAGTCTGCGTCTTTTAGGGACGCCGCCAGTTTTTTTAATATAGGTAATTCGCCCCGTGTATAATAACCATATACATGGTTGCGAATCGCAGCGGCGTCAAAGTCGTCAATTTTTGTGACAGGAGCAGTCTTTCTTCTTTTTTTATTTGGCGTTGAAAGCTTTTTTTCCTCGTCTTCAGTCAATACTGCGGTTGAAGATTCGCCATATTTTTCTTTACTGATGCGAATTACTGTCGCACGTCCAATGCCAAGAGCATCTGCAACGCTGTCACAAACTTTTGCCATGGGTAATAGCGGTCCACCATTTTGGTTTTCTCGCTCAAAATATTCACGCAAGCGAATCACAAACTCACGACTTTGTTCAAAACAGTTTTCTTCGTTCTCTTTGGCATTAGAATTAAATTTTATTTACTCACTATTGTAAATAATGTTATTTGTTTTAAATATTCAATAATGTTATTTTTTTAAATTAAATGATAAATTAATTTTGAATTAAGTTTTATACAAAATATCGATAGTTTATAGTCTGTGGTCACGATGATTCATAGCTCAGCATGCCCATAAAGTATGACATTGACTGGTACGTTTGTCCATACTGTTAAATTCAGAACTTCATAGGCGCGATTTTACTGACAGCTGTCCCAGAGATAAAGCTTTGTTTTTTCTAGTATAGATGATATTATAACGTATACATTGTATATAGGTAGGTATTACTACATTATGTAGATATATCTGAAGCTACGTACGGCCAATGATGGCCGTACGTAGCTATTGTGTGTTTAATTTAATAAATAAAAACATCATGTAGGCATTATTTAATTATTTATTAATAATAATTATAAGTGTATAACATCGACACATTGCCATTAAACATAGGTAAGATTTACAAATAAAATTTAATATATCTATTTACAAAATTCATTTCCGTCTTTTGATACACACATAGTTAATTCTACTCTGTTAGGTTGGGAGGGTGAATGCATTACCAACATCATCGGCTAGTAGACGTTCAGTGCTGCGTACTTATTTGGGTAGATCTCTCTCGAAATGACCACCTCTTTTTCAATCGCATTGCTCTGTAGAGGTCGCACCTTTCACCTTTAATTATATAATAAACAGGTACTGATCAATATGTGTGACATCCTCGATAGACTTCTTCTGATGGGTTATGTCATCGGTCCTTGAGTCCTCGGTCTGGCTAAACACACTAGGTTTTATTTCAGTTGTGAAAGTGTTTTTAATATTTTTATTTGTAAGCAACGGTTGCTAAAGAAGAATACCTAGGTATCTACTTAGTTTTCTTTTTACGCAATCTTCTTATAATGTGTTGGTTAGGTAGATTTTCTTCAACCACCCTCCCAAAAGCCAATCTGTGAGCAAAGATATATTTATCTAGTGCTATTTATGTAAATATAAGTACATTTTATCGCAAAGTGAAAATCCAAGCCCCCTGTATAAAACACTATCTACAGATCACTAGAGAAATGGACAGAGCAAGACAAATTAAAAATCTTAATTGATTTACGCCAAATTAATTAAATATTAGTTAAAATAAAAGATAATCTATTAAACTTATATTATCGATCGTATATTTTTAAAGATCAGTCTAACATTCGATAAAAATTTATACAACTTTTCTAACAATCATTATTAATTAAGGCTATGGCCAATCAATGAGGCCTTAAGTATTTTCTTATCAGGAACATAAAATTACTTTATAATGGCTGCCATAACAATCAACTTAGGGATGGTCAGATCTAAAACCGCGGCGTGTGCCAGCAAATAGTCTGCTGCTCGTGCTCAGCATATAAGTAGGTAATTGGTTATTAGCCAGTTTTTAAAGTGTTTTCTATCACAACTATTTTGGTGAGCTTTTTTTTTTGGAAAGAAGGAAAGAAAGTTGTTTTTGTTCGAATCTCTGCAAAAAAATAAAAAAATTGTATCAACTTGCTTTGTACGTTGACTATATTTTATTCCTTCCAATTGCACTAACCAATGATTAGAAAGCTAACATTCATTTTTGACCAAAATATTAAACTGTAACCTGTTTAATTATTTGCCATTCAAAATATTTAATTTAATACAGCATTCACTCCATACATTTACTCTGCTCGTGCATTGGTTTTCTGTACGATAGATTATATACCTAGGCCATTTATTCCAGACTTTAAAAATACCACTAATTACCATAATTTGAAAATTCCCTTTTATCTCTAAAACTATCCCATTTGTAGAGTGGTATTGTAGGTAGAGTAGAAGTGATACGGTTGATGGAGACACAACAACAAACAAATACAAATAACATCTATCTACACTTAGCTACACTTTCTACTATAGTCTTAGTGTATTTGGTGTAAAGATCCGTCTTATTTCTACTTAATTAAAAGTCTCTTGATAGAGTTACTTTTTCTAGTGTTTGACTCTCCAAAGTAGGACTCTGCGAGATTATCACGTTTGAACCCATCTCTATTTGAAATCGTTCTTTAGTTTGATAATATTTCTACTGTTACAGTTAGGAGTTATGCGATGATGATATAGAAAATTAGTTCACTTTATTATTGTGTTGCTTGTTTGACTCTGATGCATGACTAGTGAAATGCTGATAAAATGCCATGTTACGTTACATAATTGCAAATGCCGCCATCGTAGAGTTGTTTGTATTAAGTTGCGAAATCAAAAAATTATATTCCAAATTCGCAATAAGATGGGAGCATGGAATGTTTTCTTTCCATGCAGATGTAATTAGCTGTAATAAATCCGTGTTTAGTCTGTAACGTGGAAATCCCAGGCCAAATTTACGTAGGTGAAGATAGTTCATTATAATGTTCGCTACCCTACCTAGCTATCATAGGTGTTACCAGTCAACGCTGTATCAAGAAATGATTTGTAAGAATAGGCAACCTACTACCGGAAGTATTTCAGTGCAGAAACAAGCAAGAACTTCTCGATAAAGAGATCGGAGTCTAAAGCCGCGATGTGAGCTGCTCGTCCAACCAGCGCGCTTGCTGTATGCGGCAACGCATGTTGCACGTCGTAGCGAACAACGGAGACAGTTGATGCCCTGGCTGCTAGAGGAGATACCATGTTGTGCACCTGGAATTAATGATTCTAATTATTACTTGTTCTTTTAGGTAAGTCTATTATTTGTTGATTTTTTAAACAGACAAGAGTGCTATGGATAGAACATACAACTAACCCATTCGAATGCCATTTTTGGAATTAAAACTGAGATTTATGATTAGGTTCATAGGACAATTGCATAGGTTATGCAATTGGCTCCGCACACTTAGATGAATAGGGTTGCGAAATAAGAAAACATTCTTGTTTCGCAACCAGTTATGAATGAAGACTAGGCTAGACGACACTTACCATTTCCCTATACGCCTGTCCTAATAATGAGGTATCCTTAGCCGCTGCCTTGCAAAGCTCTAGCCTGGCAGAATGGAGAGGCACGTATCTATCTTGGCCCGAGCCGCAGAGTAGAATGTGTTTGAACTGGTGGAGTTGGCTTCGTTCACTGAGACGGTAGAGGAATGAACGGCGCGGGTCCGACGCGTCTCGGAGTGACAGTTGCAGGAGGGAGCCCGATTTTTTCCATTTCTGCATGAACCACATTCCTGAAAACAATATTACGAGTATGCAAGTACTCGTTTAGGTAGGTGTATAATGTTTCATATTAGTACATTATATTAGGTTGGGGAAAAAGTTTCTTCGCATTTTTTAAGAAAATTCAAAACATTTTTAATATAGTTTATTTACATTTAACTAAAGTATGTAGGTACCATTTTGTTCGATAACTTTTTGCCATCTTGTAGGTAGGGGCATGATCCCATTCCTATAGAAATTTTGGGGCTTCTGATCAAAATACCGCGACAAGTAGTTATGGTAGTCCTCTCGTGATGTTAACGTGACACTGTCTAAAGAATTCTGAAGAGACCGAAACAGGTGGGAATCTGAAAGCAAGGTCAGGACGGCGGATGCATTAACACCTCCCAGCCAAACTCTATTATTTTTTGCTGAGTGGCTAAAGATGTGTGAGGTCTAGCGTTATCATGATGAAAAACCACACCCCTTCTGTTGATTAATTCTGGCCGTTTCCTCTCAACTTCTTGCTTTAATCTCATCAGTTGTTCGCAGTAGAGTTCAGAATCGATGGTCCTGCCTGGTGGTAACAGCTCATAATGAATAATGCCCTTCCAATCCCACCACACACACAGCATCACTTTGTTGCGAGTTAACCCGGGTTTCGCCATAGTCTGTGAAGCCTGACCGGCTTTTGACCATGATCTTTTTCGCACGTTCTTGTCGTACGTGATCCACTTTTCATCACCAGTTATCAGCTTCTTCAAAAATGGTTCGGTTTCATTACGTCGTAATAAAGAATCACAAATGAGTACATGGTTCATTAGGTTTCTTTCAGTGAGCTCGTGGGGTACCCAAATATCGAACTGTTTTGTGGTCAATTCCCAGTTCTTCAGCTACGTCGTAACTACTGATATGCCGATCTTGCTCCACTTTTTCAAAAATGGCATTAATTTTATCCGAAATAGGGCGACCAGAGCGACGTGCATCTTTGACATCAAAATTTCCGGATTGAAAACGCTTAAACCAAATTTGTGCTACTCTCACAGACACTGCACTAGGTCCATAAACATCGCAAATTTTTTTCGCGGCTTGCGTTGCATTTTTACCTTTTTTGTAGTAAAATTTTAAAATGTATCGAATTTCTTTATTAGATTCACTTATCATTACAGTACGAAAAACAAATAAAAATCACACAGTTTCCTAATTTGAATTTGGAATTATCTTTTTTTAAAATTTAAACTTTGAATAATACCAAAACCAGCCAGATACAAATAGCCAAAGAGATTGAATTACAAGTTCGTACATACTATATTGCGAAAAGACTTTTTCCCCAACCAAATAATATAAGTGCGGTAATTTGAAAATTACAGCCGAGGTGATATTGCTAGCCCTCGCCTACGGCTCGGGCTACAAGAAAGCAGAGGCTGTAATTATCAAAGAGCACGTATGTCATACGACGTTTTATGACATATTTGCGAGGAAATAAATAAATGAATTTGCATCTTTGCTTGTTTTCCGTAGGATGAAATTTTGATACGCTTGTAAGTATCTATCGGTCGATTTTTCGGGCAAGAGGCTTAGAGTAGCCTTTTTCGCTGCCTCTGAGACTTCTGGCGGTGTCGAATTAATAAATTCATCATTACTTGACGACATTTTCAAATACCTAAAAACAATACAGCGAAAAGAAAAAGCGCGCGGAATAATTTTTACTTGTTCACAAATTAGCGATGCGCGTATAAGATTATGATGTTAAATTAAATACTATTATAAGTATATTGCTGGGTTTTGTTACGTTACTATTGCAGTATTCAATTATTATTTAGGTTACTGTTAAGAAAAGCTCAGTTTTATCCCTTCTTATTGTGTTAGATTATTATAAGTATTTTAATGATAATAATCAAGTAGGAAGGAAGTAGGTACGTTTTGATATTGTATAAATATAGTTATATTTCTTTATTTGGCTATGTGTTGCTATCTAAATGAACACCCAATTATATGATAAGTTTATGGATTGATTTAGTTAATATTTAAAGGTACATAATGAGCATGTCACATTTTACAGTAATAGAACTGACTACCGGGGTTTGTTTATCCAGCGTATCATACGTAGTTCTCAAAGGTGAGACTATAACATCAAATAGTAATAGATATCTTTGGTTTTCTATGTCATTATTGTTGTATCGAATTAATTATGAGTTTACAACTGAGAACACCTCACTTGTATATCTATGAAAAGTTTAAATTTATTATAAGTTTGTGTTATGTTAATGAAGGAAGTACCAAGCTATGATTTGATATTGTAAAATTAGTTAAATTCCTATATTTAGTCATCTAAATGTATAAGTGTTAGTATTTAAATTATTATTAGATTTATGATAAGGTTCAGCTTGTAATTTATGTAATATATAAAGGTAAATTATGAGAATGTTACATTTTAAAGTAGTACAGTTGATTTGAAGTGTTTGCTCGTCTTGCTACGTAATTGAAAAAGGTGGGGACGTGGTGAACCGACATCTCGAAGTGAGAGATGTCGGCTGGCCACACCACTCTTTTCTGAACCTGCGATCTGGAAGCATCTCCTAAGGTGGGTTGTTGTGCCTCTGTATAAATAGATGTAACTATTAAGATTTATTCACGTACTGGTTCTTGCTATTTTACTCATTGTTTATATTTTATTAAACTATGTAGATTGATGATATAAAGTGTTTATTTGAACTGTTATTTGGAGATATTTCCTTATTTAATACCTTTCTGGCTTTTGATAAAATAAAATTAATTGTTGAAGTTTTTATGTTTTATTTCATACTAAATTGAGTAGGTAGGTATAATGTTTCTAACACGCGCGCATCAGCGCTTTTTTAAGGCAAAGGCACAAAAACAGCCAGTATTACTAATAAAGTAAATTTATATTTATTGTGTTTGTTACAGATAAATGGTTGTAATTTATTGTCAATATTAAATAATTAAATGGTTTTTTTATATTTTTACTCCCAAAGTTAATTTTATGCATAAAATATTGACCACTTTTCTGACATAAAAACTCTTTGCTAAGATTTAAAAAAGTGCCGTTTGTTTTAGACGGAGCATCTTGATAAACCGTACGTTTTACCTCAATAAAAAGAAACTCGTGCGTTTTACATTACAATAACGCACAAGTGCGTAATGACATACATTACGATATTGAAATTGGTGAAATAAGAGACCCTTTATGAGAAAATGTGTTATAAAGGTACTTTATATATGTAGTTTGTACAACAATATTTATTAGAACTTCTTTGAAACATCATAGCTCGCTCAATTTTAAAACCTTGCTTTGCTTTAGTTATACATACTATACTAATAAAGTCATAATAGTCCATCTCTAATTTATTGGCTATATTAATTGCAAGTCGGTATGCATTCTGAAGGCCTCAATCATCAAACTCACCAGCATTAACAAGTCCACTGGAATTATACAGTGTCCCAAGATGCGGTCCACTCAACGAGAGGAACGTATGAAGCTTCCCTAGGAACGGCTTCATCTGGGGCCTGGCTAGTGCAGACCTGATGATGATGGTCCCCAAAGAGTGGCCCACAAAGCTAATTCGGGCAGGCTCGCTAGAGTTCTGGATGTGCGTTAGGATCTCTTGAACAAGCCTGGAAGAAAGAATAAGCTTTGGGAACTGCCGTGGTAATGCACATTATTTTTATCGAAAGCGATTAGAAAAATCAGTGTAACTAAGATTAAGAAGGATATGTTCTGGCACATGTCTTGGATTTCCTCGGTTGGCCTTGCTAGCACCTTGCATATGACATACCGAATTTTGGGAACTAGGGCATGACAGTTTTCTCAAAAAAAATATCTACGATTTTTCTTTTGTGCGGTTCATCATAATTGTGCATCGGTTGATGCACAATTATGGATTCAAACATTACGGAACGGTCAGCATCTACTTCCGGACGACCAGGACTCTGCCATTGCCCTCAGTGGTGAATAGTAAACTCTTCTAATTCGTTGACTCACCTGTCTGTCATAGTATCGAAGTCGGAAAACGTATCGCCCTGATTCCGCTCAGACATGAGGAAGTCCAGCCTTGCCCCCGGTAGACCCAGCTCAAGATAGGTCTTTACCAGTCGGAGGTCTGCCGCGTTACCATCCAAGCCGTGCACGCAGATTATCAAATGCATCCCTGAAATGGATAAAAAAAGTTTCAGTAAGATTTAAAAAAATAAAAACAGATATTTATTTACTGGATCAAATGCCTATGGGATTTCTGAACTCTCTCTATCTGAAAAAGGAAAGAGAGTGCCTTTTTATCAGTAAAGGTTTAATAACTCATTGGTTTTGCCTTGAATAGACGTTTAAGGTCTACTTTTTAGAATTCTTTTCGAAACAAGGTCCTACCCGTCTTGTGTTGAAAACTTGTTTCAAAGCGTAGCTCAGGGCAATAACACCAAGTGTTTTTCAAATGGTTGACCCTGATGTGTCGAAAATGACAAAGTCATGGCACGCTTCAAGGGAAATGTAAAGAGGTTTCTACAGTGTAGGGAACGCATCGACAATACCCCGGGTGTTGCCGGTGTCAATAGGCGACGGTGACCGCTTACCATCAGGTGGGCCGTAAGCCTGTTTCCCCACAAATAACATAAAAAAAGTCTGTCTCACCTTCAGGGTTAAACATCCGATACTCATCGCTGATGTGGAAGTATGGCAAGGGGCTCTCCACGGGAGGAAAGTCAGAGTAGATGGCGCCCGGGTACTTCACACTTTGACGGAACTCCTCGCGACACTTTACGAAGAGACGCTCTGACTCAGCCAGCCCGAAGATACTGACGAGGTTACTTTCTCTTTGCTCTGAAAGAATAGAAGTTAGTTAACAGTCAATTTTATACAAACAATTAATACTAAAAAGGATATATTTGAAAGGATTTTTGGCGACTGGTTGATATTTTATGAACTATATTGACATTTTGCGAAATACTTAAACAATGGAATAGAGCAAAAGTTGAAGAAGCTGCAGCAATAGTTTTGGGAGTGGTTCCTCTCCATATTGTTAGATTAGATTAGATAATGTCTTTATTGGACACCATTAAAAATAAACAAATAAAAGAAAAGAGACTTTTAAATCATAGATACAATAAGTGACCTTATCGCTAAAAGCGATCTCTTCCAGGCAACCTTTGGATGGACAGCGCAATGCCATAAAATGTTTGGTATGGTAATGTTCCTACACCGTAGGTAATTGTTCTTATTGCAAAAAATTCCACTGGTGATGTAACTGACAAAAACAATTATAGGCCTATTTCCCTGGCTACTGTCATTGCGAAGGTTTTTGATGGTCTCTTGGATGTCACATTGATGATGTCTGCGTCAATAAGCTATGCAAACGACATGGTGTTGCTGAGTCCATCGGTCAGTGGATTGAGGAAACTGCTTAGTGTCTGCGAGTTATATGCTGGGATACACGGCTTGAGGTATAATGTTAAAAAGAGTGAATACATGCTCATCAAAGGTCAAAACAGGCAGACGGAGATTACACCTCCGGTCTATCTTAACGGGCTACCCCTCTCAGTTTAGGTAACTTGTGCTCATTGTGAATGAGACCCTGAATGTTGATGCAGATATTGAGCGAGAGCGGAGGGCGTTGTTCGTGCGAATACGTTGGTGCAATGGTTTGTGAGGTGTACATAGAGGTAAAAGTTACACGTTTTAGAGCCTACTGCCAGAGCTTTTACACCAGTGCCTTATTTATAGACCAATTATAAGCAGAGGGTCTATAAAGTTCTACGTGTACAATATAATAATGCATTCAGAGTTCAGGGTTCTGGTGAGGCTTCCTCAATTTTGTAGTGCCTTGGGCATGTTTGCTGATACGAGGACAGATGACTTTTTCGCGATCATGCGCAAAAAGTCATTATCACTCATTGGCGTAGCGTGGGTGTCAGCCACGAAGTAAATTTTGCCACCCTCTTATTTAGGTATGTCAATTTAATAGACTATAATAACTTCTGTCTTTCACTAAAACTTTAATCTTTTGATTGTTTTAAAAGCAAATTCTTTTATTGCACTAGCAATGTCTATAGCATCACACACCTTTTGCTCAATAGACAGGATAGCCAGATTGGTTAGCCTTAAAGTACTCATTGTTGATCTTAAATAGTTTTTGATCAATTTCAATTGTGATAAACTTCTCACACAGCTGGCATTGCCTATGCAACAAAAATATGTAATGGTTTAAATATATATAAGATATTATTATTATTTATTGTTAAATTTTGCCGCCCCTTAATGGTGCCGCCCTGCCGCCCCTACTACGCTACGCCACTGGTCTCACTTATACGCAGGATTCGGGGAAGTACCAACAGAATCTTGAAGATGATTGCTGAGAGACCTGCGTCTTCAGTGCTGGGGAGATTCAGGGGGCTACATGTCTTGTGAGGTGGGTTATCTCTTTGTTACTCTTGTTAAGTGTATTTTATTGTGTTTTGCTTCGTTCTGGTTGTGGTACTAACTTAGCTGTAGGAAATAATTGTTACTAACAAACTATGAACCCTTTCGTCTGAAATATATTTATTTTATTTTATATATTATACTTTTTTAATGATGCCATAATCTCCCACGGATGCCGAGAATTGAACCATTACAATCACTCGTGTAAGAGTTCCATTTATCAACACCAGCATTACCTTTGTTGTTCCCATTCTCGTTCCTATTAGCCAGCTCTCCCGTGCTCTGGCTTTTGTTGAGCGTGCTCGTCGCGGTGTTTGAGCCAGAGCTGGACAGACGTGGACGTTGCTTCCGCCGCTCCATGATTCCTGTTAAGCGAAGCGATCATGGTTAGTTGCGGAAGCTTTCTGTAGGTACTACGTTAATAAGTTTGCTAAAATGGTTGCGGTTATGTTGGATACCGAGACCACACAAAAGGCACAAGCAAATGCAACTAAAGGATTATGTGGTGAAACTGACGTGCGAACGTGCATAAAACGAAATTATAAGTGAGTAAATTCCCTCAATGGGTTTACGGAATAAGTGAGGTTAAAAATAGCGATATGGTTCGGGTGTGTAAGTGTGTAAAAGTTTATTTTAGAACTAGTCAGTCCCATGGATATAAATATGTTTGGATCTGTAAGATGGTTACCTTCACAGACATGGTACAGGGGGTTATCCAGCTGCAGCGTTGAGAGGGGTTGTTTCCGCGGCGTCTTTGATGGTGTTGACGCTTTGCTACTCTGTCTACTCAGCTTGGGAGATTTCGATGGTGGATCCTACAAATCAGGGGCATTAATGTAAATAAAAGGAACATTAGTGCCTATCAAGACATTTTCTAGTCATGATGATTTTAAAGGTCTTACTTTAAATTGGTCCGGAGGAGGTGGAGCGTCTCTGAACTGCTGTGGAGGTGGCAAGTGTTCATAATCATTGTCACTAACGAAGTGTGCCAAGTCTACTTCAGACCTCGCTTTGCTATGGCGTTTCTGAACTGCTGCGATAGGGCCGGGCGGACCAACGTGACTCTTGCAAGGTCTTCCACTGCTATCTACTGCTAAATTCAATATCTCGGCTGCAATCAACTTTTCTGTATACTGTATTCTATCTTTCAATTTGCTCTTGTCTAATGAGCCGTTTTTAGAAGTCGGTTGTGGCTTAGGAGCTATTTCTTTCCGAATATACGGATGCAAGTTGTCACTGATCGTTTGCGATTTCTTTACCGTCCCTTCGTTAGATCTTGATGTAGAGGTGTACGTTTTACCCTGAACAGCGCTGAATGAATTATGCCTTTGATTGATTTTAGGATAAGTGTTTGTATCAGACATTTGCTGGAAGCAACTTGCCGTGCAACTGTCAGAGTTGCAGCCCGCATCTATGCCATTACTGTGCATCAACTTATTATACTCGCATTGACTGTCCGTGCAAATAGAATCGCTACATATCGTACACTCCTCGCACACTTCCTTATCACAACATTCTATTTTCTCGTTAGAGCTATTCTGAGCTACTTTCACGGCTAATTTTAGAAGCCGTTCTCTCAGCTGTTCCCCGTTGAGAAGTGTTCTTTTAAAATCGCAAATCAGCTCACCTTCAGGTTTTCGTATTTCCTTGGGAACTTCGTAATCTTGATTTTTTGTTTTTGCTGAAAGTTTTGAGATGGCTGAATTTGTTGGAGTGTAATTCTGATGCAATTGACTGCTGGCATTATCTGGAGACGAAGGGCCTGAACTACGGCCACTTGAAACCCAGCCGCTTTGTTCACTCAGACTTGACGTCGAACTACTTCTGCTGCCTTTATCTTCTTTGTTGGAGAAATTCTCTGGTGGCAATATTTTAAAATCTTTGTCGGCTATATCGAGAGGAGGCGACTCGAATGCGGGCGGTGGCGCCAAGTTTGGCAACGATTCAGAACCGAAAGTATTATTTAGATTGGGTTCATCTAAAACGGATGCGGCACTACGACAATGCCGTAGTAATTCGGGTCCATGATCGAGACTGTACGGGACACTGGTTGACGACTCCAGCCGTCTGAGTTCAAAAGGAATACTTTCGTTACTTGATGATGATGCTGCCTCTGACATCAGCTGCGTCATTTTCTCTGATGGTTTATGCTTGGAGCGTTTCTCAGGCTTTCCACTGGATCTCCCACTTTTCGGTGAAGTCATGCCGGATTTTGGTGTTGCTATACCAGATTTAGGAGTCGCCAATCCCGATCTCGGAGTAACACCTCCTGATTTTGGTGTTGCTTTACCGGATCTTGGCGCACCTCTATCAGATTTTGGAGTGCTACGATCAGACTTTGAAGTATGCCGGTCAGATTTACTATCTCTTGACCTTATAGAATGGTGACTGCTCAGTGAGTCACGACTAGAATTTATTTTAGTGTTTTCCTTTCCACAATTACTTAGTTTGGATTCTTTAGACCGACTCTTCTTATGTCTCACGGAGGGCATAGTGGAATGTGGGGTAGACGGTGGAGTTTTCGAGTATGTTGACTTGGATGTGCCATCGCTACTTCTATCTAAAGTCATCACAAATCCACTGTCGTCACTACTTTTGCTGGACTTCTTTTGGTGGTAGTTTTGAATCAGACTTCCTGTATTAAAATCATAGCTCCAGTCTCCTTTTTGAAGGTAATAGTTCAGTTCATGCCTCAGCTGATTACGAGCCGCTTCAATATCACCAACGTGTTGATTTTCTATATTGTTTTGATGGAATACGTGCGTAGAGTTCGATCTATGAACGTGTTTATTAGAAACTAAGTTATTTTGATCAGTCACTTGAGTTTTACCACTAACCGGTGGGTAAGAATTACGCGGAGGCAACATAGGACGGGGTAAATTTACACTGTAGCCTCTCTGAAATTCTAATGGATTACGAATTACATTATTCCCTTGCATATTACCCTGATTACCGAATGTGTAGCCGTACACCTGGTTAGGATTAGACTTCATCACTCCGTCGTACTTATATCCTACGCTATGAAACACTTCATTGTTCATCGAGTGTGGGTTGACAAGACTGCACGGGTTTTTATATTTCTCCCTAAATTCACTAATATTTCTTCTGTAGTCCTCTCCCTTACTTCCACACCGTATGGTTGTGCTCGTAGGGTACGCTGTAGTCGTCACGCTTCTAGGTAGAGTTGTAGGTTTCATTTGATGTGGGGGCACATAAGGCTTTGGGGGATAGTTGACGGATGAGTTGGAACCGTTGCGGATAGACTTCGTAAGCGTTGGTGGATTACTGAGTGGAGTCATCTGGGACACTCGCAGTTGATCTAGAGATTTGCTATGTCTCGCTGGTAGAGTGCTGACTCCGCTGGTGATTTCGGGTTTCTGGTGGAAAACTTCATTGAGGTCTGACTTGTCCTTTCCGATGCGGGAAACATTAGAAATGCTTTTTGAAGCGCTGATATCTAGTAGCGTGGAGGCCGAGTACCTTGACATTGGCTGTCCCTGTTGTATGGAACATGACGAAAATGCGTTGTTCGCTGGAAGCTGTATTTCACTGATTTGGTTGTTCTGTACGATGTATCTATTTCTGCTGGTGAGTTCAAGCTGTTTATTATGGAGCTTTGTTATTTCCACTACATTTTGTTTGATTAATGATCTCTTTGGAGAACCACGGGCAGACTTCTGGGGGGCTAATGTGAGCGTGGCTTGGACGACGTTGGAGCTAGATTTGCTGGGGGTGTTGAACTGTGGTTCGAGCACATCGATGATTGTTTTAGGGAGTGTAAGCGTTACTCGTGACGCCTCTGATGACGGTCTTCTGGAGTCCATGAGAGAGCTTACACTGCAGGCGCAATCGTCGATGGGCTCCGAGCATAAAAATGGATCTGCGAAGGAAACGCGATCATTATTACACCTGTTACTTATACGACTAAATGTGATTCCATACAAATAATAATAACTCACCACTACCAGATTTACCTCCACCCGAGTTCAGGAATGAGCGGCGTCGCGCAAACTCTGCAGTGTCTTGATACCTAAATAATACAACAAACCTATAAGTGAAAGCTTATTATTGCGACTGATTTCATTTGGGTGAATTATTTCGTGTGGACCTATTTAATTGTATTATGAGGAGATTGGTGAATGGATGCGACCCAGAACCGATTGTCGTAGCATTCTATGGGGGAAGATTAAGTCTCACAGTGGACGTATTTCGGCTTATTTAACACGATACGTGCGAAACAGGGCTTGAAACACCCTGTCCGTGTCTCGTCTTTATAGCGGTAAGAAAAAACTTAAACGTCTCTGTCGTGCGGGAGGCATAACTTCCATCTGGTTAAGTGTAGGAAAGAGATAACTATATATCTAAGATGTGCTATTGATTCGTAGTTTTATGGTATACCAACCTCAATGCCGGGTTTCTTAGACCTCGTGCCGCACACAAAAAAAAAACCGTCCACTTATTCTTACAGTGGCGGCAGGTAGTGTTATTTGTATCGGACTGTCTATGTCATGTGCGTCTGACATAGACAGTCCGATAAATAACACTACCTGCCGCCACGAGCGTTGACGGCGTACTGACAGAGCGCAGCAGCCGATTCTCCCCCCCGTCTCGCCGCGCGCATACCTCAGGGAGTGCACAGCACTAATGGTCACACTATAGTAGAAGATTAGTGAGTAAATCAATAACATTGGCTCTGCTAACCTGTCTTCAAATATGATAGGCATGATATGCGGGTCTCCATCCAGCGCGATGCAGTGAACGGGCAGAGGAGGCAGTAACGCCAGGTACCTAGACCGTCGAGCCACCTCACCCACGCTCTGGTACGACTGGTAGTTGCTGTCATAGCAGCCGGCTAGTGAGTGCCGAGGGTTGTCCAGCACGAAGAAGCATTCCGCGAAGCGTTTGATGCTGGAACGAAAGAAGTGTTTTATCAGGAGAAACATGAAGGTAAATTGGTGGAAGATGTATTGATATTGCTAAACTAAGTAGGCAGCTGCAAAAATAAAACAGGAAGATCGTTGGTAAGAGTAATTTCATAACTGTCTAGTTAATAATAATAGCTAAATATTGCTGGACATTTCACACAGCGCTATCTAGCCCCAAACTAAGCAAAGCTTGTGCTATGGGAACCAGATATCTGATAGAATACTTTTTTTTCCTAACCTATCTCATCCCACTGCTGGGCAAAGGTCTCCCCCAAGTCCCACCAAGCATCCCTATTTCCAAGCACCGCTATTTCCCACCATCCTCTTTGGAAGGTATCGAAATCGTCCCGCCAACGCTTTATCGGCCGACCCCGACATCGCCTTCCGCCTTCAGGCGTCCATGATAGAATAGTTATATACTTTTTTTTTGTAAACATACTTATACATACTTATAATATGAGAAACAACTAGACCCGGACCAAATATCTGTAGATCATGCAAACATTTGTCCCGGCAATCGAACCCGCTGCCTCCTGCGTCTCAGCCGGCTGTTCGCCCACTGCGCCACGGAGGTTGTCAATTTAAAAGTTTAGAAGTTAAGAACTTAACATTATGACATTTTATTTCAATAAACCTATATAAATGCCAGAATATGGCTGTAAAATGCACAAGCTTTCCCGATTTCAAGACGTCAGTGATGAGCAAAGACATCCACTTACTCGTAGTTTGAATCTGAAGTGCACAAAGTGAAAATTAGATAGATCTATTAAACATCCAATTAATTACATTTCAATTACCCAATCATATGCCTTGAACATTCATTGTCATTCATTTACCTATACCCTACCAACTCGTAGATGTATACCTATTCATGTTCATTTGTCTTCCGGAGCATAGGGGGAAAGTGTCATCATAATTATTATCATTAAATAAATACAGTGATAGGTAATACAAAGAATCTTAGAGGTGATTATGTCTATTTATGGAGGCTGTTGTAAAAACGTATTGCTAAAGTCACCGACATAGCGTCGAGGATTAACAAGATGCAGTGGCAATCCAAATTCAATTGTTATTTCAGATGTTACATCCATAATTTGTTAGTAAAAAATGAAATCTAAAAACTATGTTAGTGCAGTTGGTAATAATTCATATTAATTAGTTATATAAACAATTCATATCAAATTCAAGTACAGATAAAAAACAATTCAATAATTTAAAATTAATAATTTATAAAAACAAAAAAATAAAATAAAAACGATTATAATTTAAAAGATACTACTGAGCTACAAGTTGAGTGGACTTGTGTACCTTCACCCAGTGCCCCATTATGTTGAAGTTAAAGTTATTAATAACTACTGTCAGCATGCTGTTGTTGTCGCTGACCCGGCGCATCAGGGATACTTTTGCGCACGATGGCAAATAAGTCGTTTGCTCGCGCGTCCGCAAACATTCCAGATGCACACTTATACTGAACGCGTAGAGCATTGTAAGCTTTCTGCGTATATTTGACGCACAGGCAGCACATGTAAAATACAGCAATGAACTGGGCATATAGCTCGGAACACTGATGACCGTCGAGACAGAGAAGCTCTCCAGTGGAGACCACGCATAGCGCAGCGTATAACAGCCCCCACTCGATGATAAAGCTTGCTGGGAGCCATTGAGGCCGTACAAGAACAATCCCTCTGGAATTCTATGGAGTTATGATGAATTTCAGCAATGGACATTCAACGGCTGATACGATGTCTTATTTATTTAACAAAATCCACAGCCCTTATTATATAAGATACAGACTTATACTAAGCGTAGCATACGGCCAAAAACGGATTTACTTTATATAAAAAATGAATTTATAAATAGACAGTCTAAATTAAACTAAGAATCCGAACTAAACCAATTACGTGTAAAAATACTAAAAGGTTGATAAAATACATAGAATACATATATATAAGTAGTTATATCAATAATTCATATATATATACCATAATAACCAGTATTTTGTTGCGTGATAACAACGCAACACATGTGTGTCATCCTCCATTATTATTTTTAAGTTTCACTTTTAAAAGTTCCCTTGTTGTTATGACAAATATCAATCGAGAAGAACTCCTTATTGTAAACTCTTTGTAGTCTGTTAACGATAGAATGTTGTGCATAGTTAGTTGATGAGTGTGATACACCAAATAACTAACTTACCGCAGCGCATGATGCCTGGCGGCCAGTGCGTGATGGACATGAGGCCGGTCAGCCGTGTGGTGCAGGAAGGCACGCCAGCGCAGCGTCACTTCAGCACAGAGACGCGCGATGTCGTGGGCTGCGCTCATCGCCCATTCCTCCTCCTCGCCACATGTGCTCTTCTGGAAGTTCTGGAAATTCAGAATCAGAAATGTTTTATTGTTAAACTGTTGTACAACAAAGATCTTAAATATTAGGCACAAGTTTTCACAGTTTCTCCATTTCGGATGTATAATATTAAAACAAAAATAATGAATTAAAAATTCTTATCTACTTAAAATAAGTCGACTGAATAATATGCTTTTTCTAGAAGCAATTTGTTGAGGGCATGGCAAATTGACCGATATGTGACAAATGAGAAGGCATTTCGCATGCAAAGTGAAAGGTTTTTCGTATACTTTTGACTTGTTTTTGGAGTAGTTAAGCTATTTATAAGTAGATCTTTAGATTGCAATAATGATATGCAAATACTTGGCCTGACCTGCCCTTTCATCATCATCATCATATCAGCCGTAGGACGTCCACTGCAGGACAAAGGTCTCCCTCATTGATATCTAGGAACTGCGGTTGGAAGCGGCCTGCATCCAACGCCGACCTGCGGTTCTTACCAAGTCGTCTGCCTATCTTGTAGGTTGACGTCCTACGCTGCGCTTGCCGGTCCGTGGCCTCCACTCGAGAACCTTCCGACCCCATCGGCCATCTGTTCTGCGCGCTATATGGCCTGCCCATTGCCACTTCAACGTGCTAATTCGTCGGGCTATGTCGGTGACTTGAGTTCTCCTACGTATCTCCTCATTTCTGATTCGATCCCGTAGAGAAACCCCGAGCATAGCCCTGTCCATAGCTCGTTGAGCGACCTACACCTACCTACACTACTACCTACACCTTAATAAATAAATAATAAATATTTCTGGACATTTCACACACCGCTCTCTAGCCCCAAACTAAGCAGAGCTTGTATTATGGGAACCAGATAACTAGCTAGAACCAGATAGAATACATTTTATATATTATATACATTTTTTTTGTAAATACATACTTATAATATATAGAGAAACAACCAGACCCGGAACAAATATCTGTAGATCATGCAAACATTTGTTCCGAATCGTACCCGCTACCTTCTGCGTCTCACCCGGTTATTCGCCCACTGCGTCACGGAGGTCGTCCTCGACCTTTGAGAGTCACATTGTCACATGTTTGTATTTTAACCACATTTAGCTCGATGAGTATATTTTCTGTGCGTGCTGTGTTTTTCTGTGCGCACATAAGTTACGTTTCAAGTCAGATTAAATTGTTATTTTAGTTAAGTTATATTTTTTGCTTGTAATGTGTGCCTTATATAATAAAATGTCAAAATTACCTATCAATTAATGGAAATATAATTACTACGTACCATATCAGACAAATATACTACGAGTAGGTACAATCAATATTTATAACTTTTGAAACTATCATGGTTATGAACACTATTTATACTAAAAACGGGATATTTACCATGATTTGTGAGTATTTGAGTATCCCGATATTTCGGCGCAGTTGCATGCGCCATGATCAGTTTACCCGTGATCATGGCGCATGCAACTGCGCCGAAATATCAGGATTCTCAAATACTCACAAATCATGGTAAATATCCCGTTTTTAGTATAAATAGAATCAATATTTAATTTGTACACCCCTATTCTTACCCCAAAATAATGGTACAGGAAGTAGGAACCCGTGGCTTTCCGTCATTGAAACCGAGTGACCCAATTAAGGACGCTATCCGCAAATTGAAGAGGCTATTGGTTAGCGATTTGAAGGCAACGTTATTAAATCATCAGACCTCCTTGCCTACGAATACTCATTCTTACAAGTAATTCTAGCGGATGATAAGATTATACTATTAGAGTTCAGTTTGTTTTCAGCCTTACATACCTATATAGAATAGAATAAAATTATTTATTTGACACACACAAAGAAACATAGAACGGATCACAAACAAAATAGGTAGACAGATAGGAAAAGTACAAAACAATGAGATTAGATTAGACCTACAGCTAGAACACATATATGTATGTACCTACCCCACCAGTAGGTAGTAGGTAGGTGTCTACACAGGCTCTGCACAACAGGCTCTGCTTCAGCTTTATGCTTCTTTGCAATAAATGATGCAAAGTAGCGCAGGAAGAGCCTTATGTAGGGTGACGTCACCAATTTATACAAAATAAACATAATAAGACCAGTTACTACATAACTCATTGATTCGATCTCAATTAGAGTACGCTACGCCTGTGTGGAACCCGTTCTATGCTAAATACCATGACCAGATAGAATCCGTCCAACGCAAATTCTTGCGTTCAATGAACTATCGCTGTTATCGTTCGAAGTCCTCCTACGATATACTTCTAAAATAAATTTTCTTTACCAACACTTAAGATGAGAAGAGCACTTGATCAAGGAGCAGTCCTTGATCAAGTGCTATTATATAATATCTGCCATAATAAATTTGACTGTAACAAACTTGTTAACCATTTGGTTACATTAGTGTTCCATATCGTTCGTATTCCAACCGAGAGACCCGCAAGCGTTATCTATTCGCACTTACCACTTGTAACACGGACGCAGGTGAGCGTTATTAAAGATCATTTCTTGGAAATTGAATTTTTTGCAAGCTCACCCGCCTTGTTTAAGAAAGCAATCAATCAGACAATCCTGTCTGATTGTCTAATTTTAATTTAAAGCGACTAAGTTACTCATTACGTAGGTACCTAGGCACTTGCTTGCCTGCATAATATAGGTTCATCCATATATTCATATTTTTTGTACTTAAGTATTTGTATACACTCATGCCCACCATCTGTCTAACGTAATCTGTGAAGAACGGTGCTGGTTACGCCTGTAAGACACCTTGTAATAATTAATAAGTCTAGTTATATTTAGGCATAATTGTTTGTTGTCAAAAAAAAAAAAAATGACCAATTATACAAAAATAAACATATTTATGTAATAAATAAGCAATGATAACAATAATAATAACAAATACCTACATAATATACAAAAACAATAAGATGTTATATATAGGTACATATATATTATAATTAATTAACATAAGAGAGGAGAGGAGAAGGGTTAGTTTGTGGCTGTTTGTAAATAGAGTCTCCTAAAAGTGATGAGCAGTAAAAAATTAAAAAGAAATTAGAAGGCACCTATATCCTATTATATAGAGATAGATCGAGTGGTTTGTGGAGTGTTGGGTGATAAACAGAGCGTGGCGAAGTGCCGCAGTCTAGCCAGTGAGTCAGATATCTAAAGGGTACACGAATATCAATATACGTATCCACATAGAGATCAAGATAACATAATAGCTTGTTTTGAATTCTATGTGGATATCCATGGGCTGCAGTACCCACTTGACATCTGGTGGACTGCATGCTCGTCTGCCATATAATGTCGGGTTTAATGTGGTCCAAACGAAAACCATCGATGGAGGGGCTTTAATGAATAAAATATTTTGACTTTGACTACAGGCTGTTTCGCAATAAGTAACCCAAAATGATGATTCTAACCATGCGGTCGCTAACATTCTGAACAACCAAGTCCTGTCTAGGATTCCTACTAAATAATAAACTCGTATAACAATATTATTTAAAAAGCCGTTGGTCGAAACTAAGATCGATTTTTTTTTGCTGATATTGACTTATCACTTGATATTGTAACTCGCCTTTACCTTCTCGATTCCTTGGACAGACTCGCGGAATATAATACCTTAATATAACATAATATTATGTAATAAGATTTTTAAAAATCATCTTAAAAATGTCATTCTAGACGGGACTTGAACCCGCAACCTTCCTCTTGATGCGAGGATGCACTATCTAACTGTGCTACCAGGCCATTTCACGTCTAGGTCGAAATCAGTGAAATGATTCAGATTACGACTAAAGCGCCATTAGCTCCATCTACAGGAAAACATATACAGGTTTTTGTACCTGCTCAATGCCAAACGTTGCAGTTTAGTACATTGACAAGAGATGTCGCGTTGCTTATTTCGAATAGTATTTTATAGTGTTATCCGAACACATACGAAAAATTCCACGATTTTTAAAAATCATCTCAAAAATTTGAAGCTAGAAAATTTCAAATATTATGTAATATAGGTACAAGACGTTTGACTTTCATTACAACAGTTGATTGACTAAATTACCACCAAGACTAAACAAAATAAAAACACAGAATAGGACTTACCTACATATCTTTTTTCTGGTAATAACCACAACCTACTTTTTTGTCTTTCTTTGTTTTTATGTTGTGATAATGTGTTACCATGATGTCTGTGGGTACAAATAATTGTATTTATAAAAATCTGTTGATTTTTCAATTACAAGACATCGAATTTAGAAAAGTCTTGTAAGAGAGGGCTAAGATCCCCTTTTGGGATGTTGTGATAATATTTGAATTGAAAAAAATTGAATATTTAAATTACACAAGACTGACCGTTAGTCACTTGCGATCTGTATTACATTACCTAGAACAGCATGAGTGCAAGTCAAGTAAAAATCTTTAATACAAGGATCACTTTGAAACGTCAATTTTACTGCCAGTTCCTTTCGCGATCATGTCAGGAAAGAAAGGCAAGAAACAAGGCGGGTTAGTTTTTTAATGATCCTTTTAGAATACATAACAATACAGGAAATAAATAGCGTCGAAATTTTAACATTTTGAACGAGTTGTAGCAATTTCAATCCCAAGCTTCTCTATCATCTTAATAATCCGATATTTTATAGTAGGCTTTTTTATAAAGATTTTGTTTAATTACGTTTTTAAATTTGTTAATTGTCAATTTTTGTACATCACTTGGGAGTTTGTTATATAAGCGAACACATTGCCCTTTAAACGATTTACTAACTTTATGGAGTCTGCAAGTGGCAACAGCGAGTTTATCTTTATTTCTAGTACTAGAATTATGATTATCGCTATTTTTCTTAAAAAAATTAACATTTTTGTGAACATACATTAGATTTTCGTAGATGTATTGACAAGGAAATGTCATAATATTTATTTCTTTAAACTTATTGGGTAATGATTCGCTGGGGGTGAATTGCATACCTTCCCAAAATCGCTAAGATCCTTTATCCTCTGCGCAACTTCCCCCACCACGGTGTTAGAGGAAGATTCTTCAGGGGTTAGCATCACACCTGTCGAACCACATACGGACAGAGCACTCTGCAAGCCTTCTAGAGAGCCGAGGAGAATGCCACATACTTCTGCATGGACTTGTCTGAAACAAGAATTGCTACACATAGATCCACAGATTGTTCGCAACAGTAGGTATTTACTTTCGAAGGCTTTAACTGTTTCTGTTGTCTACACTAATATTATAAGAAGGAAATATTTGTATGTTTGTAACGAATAAACTCAAAAGTTACTAATCCGATTTCAAAAATTCTTTCACCTTTAGAATACTACATTATCCTTGAGTAGCATAGGCTATATTTATTACTAGAAAAAATTAGGGATCTTTACTAAAACTTTAAAAATGTAACCCAAGGTGTAAAAAAATTTGTTATAAAATAAATGTACACACACGCGAAGCCGGGCCGCTAGTATTTTATAAAGAGATACGTAAGTACGTATATGTTATTTAAGTTAATACGAGTATTACTAAGAAATAGGAAATTTTTAAATTTACGAGCAATTCCATCGACAGAAAAATTTTTGAATGCATAAAATATACACTAGAAGTTTGCGTACTATCAGTCTAAAAACTTTGAGGTTCTTATGTGGCCACTATAGGTGAAACATCATATGTTTTATCAGCGGTTTTGCTCGCGAATCATGTACAGATATTGTGTCCTCTATTATCCGTAAAGTGTACAAACATTTTAGATGAATTGGAAGCAAAAACTTACATATGAATCACTTTGAATTTTGTTATTCCTAGTATAATAAATAAAGATGTGTTTCAGAACTGAAAGCCAATATGGAACACCCAAAGAGATTACTTTAGTCGCGCGAATGTATTATAAGTAGTAACTGATAGTGTAAGGACATACAAAATAAACAAAGACTATTTGTTTGCACAAGTTTACCGTGCATGAGCGATCTTGCTAGAATTCCCTCCAGTGCATTTCCCAGCCGATCCAAAGAGGACGTTTTCAAAACTTCCCGAGGTGTTGAAGTTGCCAGCGCTTTTCATCAGCTTCCCCCACTGCTTACTTGATCTTGGAGTACTGAAAGAAACGAGAATCAAAGGCCTATGGTGTGCCCTAATGCAAGTTTTTCAACATGCCCTCTGGGTCAGCAAAAGAGTTTGAAAGTTAATAACAACGTAGGTAGATGTATGATTATTTTTATTTTTAGGGTTCCGTACCCAAAGGATAAAACGGCACCCTATTACTAAGGCTCCGCTGTCTGTCTGTCTGTCCGTCTGTCACCAGGCTGTATCTCATGAACAGTGACAGTTAAAATTTTCACAGATGATGTATTTCTGTTGCCGCTATAACAACAAATACTAAAAATGGAATAAAATAAATATTTAAGATGGGCTCCCATGCAACAAACCTGGTTTTTTTGCTCGTTTTAGCTCGATATGGATGACGGCAACAGGCAGACGCTTGAAATATTCACAGAATATTTAGTTATATATTCACTTTTAAAATAAATACCTTATTAAATTAAAATAAAATAAAATATTGAAGGGGCACTCCCATAAAACAAACGTGATTATATTGCCGTTTATAGAGATAATGGCACAGAACCCTTCATGCGCGAGTCCGACTCGCACTTGGCCTGTTTTATTTTTTAAATTGCGTTTTCGTACTGTCAACTACGGTGTCTGGATTTCAAGGACATAATGAGGCTGATTTTGCAAATGAATGCCATTACGCTGATCGGGCTAATAATTGATCTTATACGCGCGAGCGTTTTCAGGTCGAATAAACTTGAAGCAAAGTCTAACTACTAGCATACCTGGTAACAAAAAACAATCTTTATAATAATCTAATCTTTATATACATATATGTTATTAAATCTTGGTGTAACGTATGGGGTAATACAATCAGAATACCTCTTTTTATGGGTTTCCACTCTCACTGTGTTTTTATACCAATAATAAAGAACCTCATCATTTACAGGTAACAAAGAGATAAAGTACGATAACAGTAACATAAAAATGCGGAATGTTACTCACCAACTTTGCACATAATTCATGATACTTTTCCTTTAGCAGCATGAAAAACCACCGGATAATCACATGAATTGAAAAAGAAACAATTCATTGCCATAATCCTTTGGGGATTGGTTAGTATCTTGCTTTGTTGGAGGATAAATTAAAAAGGGGAAAGTAGGGCAGAAGCTCTCCCTGTCATATCGGGTATTCTAGAGAAATAAAAGTTTTATTGGTTATTTCAGTCTTGGCTCAACTTAAGTCGCCAGTAATCTTTGGTATTGCTTGCGAACACAACTTGGCAAGCGGTTTTATTCTCACCTACAACTTTACTAGAGAACGCTAGTAATCGTATACGATAAAGACCAACTCTAGTGCCGGAGATTTTATGCCAATAAAAACCTTTTAATTATAGTTTCACCGAAACCGCTGTACAGCGCCTGAGGTATGCGCGCGGCGAGATGGGGAGAAGTATCGGCCGCTCCGATGCATCGTCAGACGCACATGAGATAAATATCCAAAGATGGGTCGAGCGCTATCTCGTGATGTGCTCGACCCATCTCGTGATAATAAATTTGATATTATTATCGATCAATTTGTAATACATTTGCAGAACGACTCTGATTCAAGTTCCGATAGCGAAACGGAAGATGAAGTTAAAGCAGAATCTATGTCAGAATATCTGTAGACAATTTAGTTACTCATAAAAATATAAACATATCGTTATATAATATAAACATATCGTTTACGATATCGTAAGATCTATCCGACAATATCGATCTCATGTGTACCTACCCTTGCTCTTTTTTCCTTGGCCCCCACCTCGCCGCACTTTCTTAAGGGGGCACCGGAGGGACAATCACCCATACAACACGTACTACCAAGATCATTTCTAATTGGGTCATATTTCTACCTTAATAAGGTATTATTTTAATTTGAATAGTGTTTATCTAGGTTCCTAACCGTATATTAGACCAAAATACTTACCTAAAATGAAATAGAAGCGTATCGCATTCTGCATGTTTTTTCGTCATAAAAGACCTGTTTTCAACCTAATTGTTTCGTATTAAAAACAACAACATCTTACGTATCCTAGTCATGGGAACATAGATTATATCGTCTAGTTACAGAATAACAACACAATGAGAAAAATACAACATGTTTTCAGTCATCATTTTCGGTATTACGGAACATGGTCAAAATCTAATCAAATTTAGAATCGTTCTATTGCTATCACTGTCGCTCTGCGTGGCTAAACTTCGTCACTAAACAGGGATAGCGATATTCAGGCCGAAGTTTTTGACGCTGCCGAATTGAAGTTGCGCTCGGGGTTCGCCGGCGCGTTAAGGAGCGGTATAGCGGTTTCGGTCGAACTATATACTAAAGCTAATATACTAATATTATACTATATACTATATTATACTATATTAGCTAATATATATACTAATATTCATTTATTTACACTTAGTTACGTCATTTATGCTAGGTATTTAGTAGTAGCTCAATTCAATTTTGAAGAGGTGCTAGAAACAGACAAGCATTTGAAACACAATTTTTTTAAAACATTAGATTAAATAATAAACATTAAATTCTCACTTCATTTGAATTTCAGAAATAGGGATAAATAAATAAGGTACACATCGGAGCTTGTAATATATCTGAAGATATTTCCAAGGGACCATAACAGAATATTCATTTAGCAAAACGAAGATATCAACAAAACGCCTAAATCGTGAAATGTGCTATTCTATTTTATCTGATGTAATAACAAAGGTATGAGGATCGCAGGGCTGAAGTGGAGATGGGCTGGACACTTGGCTAGGAGGGATGACGGGCGTTGGACGAAGGCGATTACAGAGTGGTGGCCAAGGGATGCTCGTAGATCAAGAGGCAGACCACCCGCCCGCTGGTCGAATAATATTGAAAGCGTAGCTGGGTGTCAATGGATGAGACTCGCAAGGGACCGGAAAGAATGGCGTAATAAAGAGGAGGGGCCTATACCCAACAGTGGGTGCAGACCCACTGAGAGAGATGATGTAAAAACAAAGTCTTACTTGATATAAGGCTGATGTAGCGCAACAAGGCTCGCATGTATGGTGATAGAGACGGACGACAGGTGGAAGTAGTCGAATAGCACCGGCAGGTGGTAGTGCAGACCCTGGGCCGGCTGGAAATGCAGCTTCAGGACGCGGCATGAGACAGGCAACAGGGTGCTGGACTGAGCACCCTCGCTGCACCACAGTTCCACGCCAAGGCTCCATTCTGCGCGCTCTAGCGAGTCTTTGAGGTTTCGGCTGTCGACTGTGACAAAGGATTTTATCATGAACACAAACTTAACTATTTCATTACCCAAAAACTTTTTATTACAGTGTTACAAAACTGTTCTCATAATTCGAAGTTTTCGTGTGGATATACACTGGGGAGCACGCAGCGTAGGATGGCCCCATACTAAATGAACTGTATTTAGTATTTATTTATTTCAATGCAACATACATCACAGGTTTCATAAAAGTAATCTATAGAAGTATGTACCCTGTAAGGGAGTGGCAAGGCAAACAAACAGCATAAAGATATTTATTACAAACTAAAATTATCATAGGTAAATTATATTAGGTGCTAATCGTAACTTTGCTACTTATATACATAGGTATAAAGGTTAATGGTATCCGTCGGTTGCAGGCTGCAACCTGCTGATATGATGATATACAGGGTGTTTGGTAATATACTGACGATATTCAAGTGACGGTTTCTCAAAACATAAAATAATACTTCTCGAAAAAACTACTAGTTATATCAACAAATTTTAAAGAAAATCTACTAAGTTTACGTGCTTAATTCGATATAAAACTTACTGCCTACTCTTGCAATCGACATCCAAAGATAAAGGACGATTTGATATCTCTTTCGGAAATGGCTGCGGGTTTTGGGTAAGAAAGGGATAACGAGAGATATCTCGAGACGTCGCCAATACAGTATCTGTGGTTAGATGGCAAGCATTATGCAATAGCAGAACGTAAGTATAATAAAGTGTTTATTTTTATATGCCAAAATAAATTACACATTTCTATCGTAAACATTTCACAAATTTATTTATTATGCTCATCAAAATAACCCCCTTCATTTTTGTGCGTATATTATCAAACACCCTATGTAGGTTGTCACTAAAAATGTGATGACCTACTATGAGTTCTAGCTACGTTTCTGTTGAATATAAGAACACGGGCCACCTTGTAGCACTTTAATATTGCCCCAATAGCCAGTCAATAAGGCAATTCTTTGAGTAGCCGTCCAGTTACTAAGCTTGTTATTTCCCTGCAAGTTTCACTCTAACAGAGACAATACTATCAATGCCAAATCAACGATTTAATTAAGCTAAAAACAACCTTCTCACCTAAGAGATGAGCTCTAAAGTGCACAATATCCCGCAGCGTGACTTCCTCGTTCCTGTACATGATCTGGAATGGCCTGGAGGCTGCAAGGCCACCGATGAGCGAGGCGTTGGCCGCCGGCCGGCCGGTTCTCGCCGCGTTGTTACTGCTGGAGACAGAGGCCTCGATGTGGACCGGCACCTTCGGTGACACGCGGAGGCCAACGCGCACTTGGTATAATCTGTGGACAAAAATGTGCTGTAATAGATAAGGGGGGGGGGGGGGGAGGGGATATTTCTAAAAGCAAACCTGAATTTTTACATTTTACTTTCAGGAAATTTTTTTTAAATTTGTTTCCCGCAGTCAAATCGCTCTAAAATGGCTACTATGTATACTAAGTTTTTAAAGCAGATAAAACTTAGTTTTCAAGTAGAGGAAACGGTTCACGCCTGAATTATTTTGATAACTTTTATTAGTAGGCCAAACAAATAGAGATCCAAACTGCACTAAAATGGCACCTCACCAAATTTCTCATTCTATTTTAAACCGCTCCACAAAAAGATAAATCTCCACGTTTGAATTGAACCCTTATTTCATCAATTCCTTTCACCATTACACATGTTTAATCTGTGTTATGTGTATCGGATGACAAATCTTTTTACGACCCAATTCATTTACACCTGTCGTGTGGGACCCGACGACGCGACGACCCAAATCAATTTACATCCCCGCATATAAACGTAACCATATAGGTATATCTCTACCACGAGACCCTCATGGGAGATATCGCCTTCACTCTTACTAGTCGAGAGTAGAGAGTTTTAAGGTACCGGTTCTAGAAATAACCCTTGTAAGATTGTCCAGTCTGAGTCCTTCTGACCCAGTATGACTTCATCCTAGCTTTAACAACAATTTTTAAATATATGAACTGTGCGGTGGTTGCTTTTATACAGACTTAACCTTATCCACTGCCCATAATTACCTATTACCCGTGCGCGATAAGTTGGGACCTGAGCGCGGTGACGTCATATTGGCGTGTTTGTACCGCCCGCAAAAAAGCGAACATAACAAGCAGCCGCCCGCGGCTACGTATTTGTTTTTTTTAACCTAATTTATTATGTTACTCAGGGAGGACGCTGCTTTTTATCTAATCTTTTTTACACTACTTGAATAAAATAAAAATACAATGTTTAAGTTTCTACATTTATTTTATCTATTATTTACATTATCTCATCTTCGTCACTACTTAGTGAATTTATGCCTTCTAGAGGTTGTTCTTCGTCCTCAGTCTCACTATAATCACTTGACGAAGAGGTATCCGATAAATTTACAACATTTACTATAACAACAGAAACTACAACAACAAAACAATGACACAAACTATAACAACAAAACAATAACACAAACGAAAACTAAAAGAACTCCAGAGCGCGTCGTTACGTGACGTAGGCCAGTACGAGACTAAAAACCCTAGTAAAAAATAGTGATGCGAACGGTACAATACGGGCGCCATCGGGGAAGTGCAGGGGAAGCGGTCGGGGAGTCGCATTCCTAGCAGGTCCCAAGTTATCGCGCACGAGTCTCTTGGGTGTAAGCAACGTGTTCTGTGCGAATCCAGGAGCTGCCTTCAACTTTCCTAATATCGTTTACCATCGCGCGATCGGGCGTCCCGGACTTTTTTGAAGTAAAATTTTTTACGCATCCTTGATTTGGGGAGTAAGCTGGTGAATGCGTTAGAAAAAGTGCGAAAGGAAGTTGAGAGGGAGATAATAAGTTAGTGAAGATAGAAAGAGAGAGAGTTACGTTTCGTATATTTTTAAACGATAATGTGCGACTGGGTTACGTCTGTCATAGACTGATTGACCTCAGAAGTGTTGTCAATTTTTGTATTTGAACAATTTTATCTTCTTTGCTTTTAATATTATAAAGAGGAAATATTTGTTTGTTTGTATTGAATAGTCTCCGAAACTACTGGACCGATTAAAAAAATTCTTTCACTGTTGGGAAGCTACGCTATCCCCGGGTGACATAGGCTACTTTTTACCCAACTGAGCAGAAGGAGGGTAATGTTTTATTGAAAAACTACGCATGCGAAGCTGCGGATTTGTCAGCTAGTAATATAAAGAGGAAAGATTTGTTTGTTTGTATTGAATAGGCTCCGAAACTACTGGACCGATTAAAAAAATTCTTTCACTGTTGGGAAGCTACGCTATCCCCGGGTGACATAGGCTACTTTTTACCCAACTGAGCAGAAGGAGGGTAATGTTTTTATTGAAAAAATACGCGTGCGAAGCTGCGGATTTGTCAGCTAGTAGTATTATAAAGAGGAAAAATTTGTTTGTTTGTATTGAATAGACTCCGAAGCTACTGGATCGGTTTAAACAATTTTTTCACTGTTGAGAAGCTACACTATCCCCGGGTGACATAGGCTACTTTTTACCCAACTGAGCAGAAGGAGGGTAATGTTTTATTGAAAAACTACGCGTGCGAAGCTGTGGATTTGTCAGCTAGTAGTATTATAAAGAGGAAAGATTTGTTTGTTTCTATTGAATAGGCTCCGAAGCTACTGGATCGGTTTAAAAAATGATTTCACTGTTGGGAAGCTACACTATCCCCGAGTGACATAGGCTACTTTTTACTCAACTGCGCAGAATGAGGGTAATGTTTTTATTAAAAAATTACGCGTGCGAAGCTGCGGATTGGTCTGCTAGTAAATTAATATTTTTAAAAAGGATTGAAAATATTTTGAAAATATATCAACATTGAAAAAGAAGTTTTACTTCAGTCGTGTGGTCTAAAGCACACTCGTTTTTTTTATTTCCCTCGGCGACTATTCCGACTTCAAAGAAAATTACCTGTTCCGGCTTGATATCGCACTGGCCATACAGCCGGGTGTTGAACCACAGCACAGCTGTCACTTTGATTCAAACGTCAATGTCAGTGCGCATGCTAATCAGATATTCTCATAACCTCAAAAGGATTCACTGTTTTTTCACCACGCGGATCAACATTGTAATTTCATTAAACAATAATGCCGACAAAAGTTTTTATTTTGGAGTCAGATAACCATTCATATCCCCATGACGAACATTACCTTTTAATTGCGAAAATTACGTTAGGCAGAATTATCTGGCTTTCAAGTTATTATAATGCTTGAGATATGAATGAAAACAATAATAAGCATATATTTTATATGGACTGTTGAATTTACAAACCTAATGTCTCTCTGAGATGACCCGCGCATGTGCGCGGGTCATCTCAGAGCGCAGCTGGTGCTGACCCGCGTAGCCACCACGTAACTATGCAGTAACAATTTCGTCATAGTTGAAATCGGCTTCGATCTCGTGATTATCATTAAAGAGATTCCGATCATTCAGTAGAGCAATGAAACTGATAAAATGAAAGCGCTGATATGTGTTTATTTGATGTTATAAGACTTTCAAATTGGTAGGTGTTTATTGCTAATGTCTACACATTTCAACAAAATAAAAACTATAGCGAAACCTTGGCCATTCACAAGAAACATGTCTCGACTAATCAACCACAACGTTTTCAGTCGTCTGTATTGCATCGACATAAGGGTGACGGTTCTAAACTTACTCGTATAACTAGGTTATGCGTAGGAGTGCGTCATTCGTGGTTATAAACGAGCTTTTGCGATTGTTTTCATTTTAATAATCTTGTCATAAGATTTGTAGAGTGATAGTATAGTACATTATGATATTTGTGCGGTAAGTTGAAAATTACAGCCGAGGCGATAATAGTCATAATAGTCATTTATTTTCCTCTTTACACATTTTACATGCACTTAGATATGTCAGACAGTTTGTTGATTATGTAAAATAATTAATTCTTATATACTAACACGGATTAAGATTACTACAGTTAAAGTTAATATCAAATTATTATTATAAATTATATTTTATTAATTAAAAAAAATTGTATCATACATATAAAAACTTGTTTAAGTAATTACTACTTAGTATCAACTACAAAACTATAGTCATTCAACACAAAAAATGTATTTATCGGACAAAGCCTCGTCAATATTATAATAACTTTTATGCAATAAATGTTTTTTTATACAATTAAAAAATTCAACATCTGATTTATTTCTAATGTCAATGGGAAATTTATTATACAATTTTATAGATACATACATAGCTTTTTAATGTTTTGGCCAGTCTACAACAAGGGGCGACAACATTTTCCTTATTTCTTGTATTATAGTCATGGGATTCGAATTTGGATGTGCTTCAGATTTTCGCGTATGTATACCATATTCTGGTATATGTATATACTCTCCAATCATAGTCATGATGTTCAGCTCTCTGAACCTATCTCTACAGGAGTCTCTATATTTAAGGCCTAAAATATAACTAACCGAGCGTTTTTGCAAGATAAAAACCCTGTCTGATTCTGCTGCAGTACAGAAACATTACGCCGTAACTCATTATTGAATGAAAGTATGCAAAATAAACATCTCTTGCTGCTCTAGTCCCTCCTAGCTCCCTTATTTTTTTAATAGCATACGTAGCAGAACTTAATTTTTTAGATATTTCTTCCACATGAACTGCCCATGTTAATTTAGAATCTAACCAAATACCTAAAAATTTCATACGGTCAGCAGTTGGTAAGGATAGTTCAACTAGAGCATCTTCAATTAAGGGAGGTGGTAAATTACCAGTGACTCCTAAACAGAATTTAACCACATGAGTTTTGTCAACATTTAGAAGTAAATTATTCAACGTAAACCATTCCTTCAAATCAACTATAACTTTCTTTAGCTTATGACCAAGATCTACATTAGATTTGTCTTTTATCATCAAACGTGTGTCGTCAGCAAATAATATAATGACAATATCCTTACAAACTACAGAAATGTCATTTACATATGTAAATTAGAAACAACAATGGGCCCAATATCGATCTCTGCGGTACGCCTAGCTCTATTTTATTTTTGCTTGATCTAACACCATTTAGCTTGGTGACTTGTTCTCTATCAATAAAATAGGATTTAAAAATTTGCAGTTCATTGTTTCTTACACCGTAATGTTCTAACTTTTTAATTAAAATATCATGAGAAACACAATCGAAGGCCTTGGAGAGATCGCAAAAGACTCCATAAGTTTTTTTGACCCCTCCAGGCTGGCGAGTGTATTAGCATGAGCCTTGTGATAGCATGCCTTGTCGATTTTTTTTTCTGAATACCAAATTGTCTGTTGTTCAATAAATCATTATCAACTAAAAAAGTAACAAGTTCCTCAGACACATATTTTTCAAATATTTTGCTTATAATAGGGAGCACTGAAACTGGTCGGTAATTGTTACAAAGAAACATTTCACCTTTCTTATGGAGCGGTACGACCTTTGCAATTTTCATTTTTTTTTAGGAAAATTTCCTGTCTCGATACAGTTGTTTATAATGTGCATTAGAGGTGTAGCTATAACAGATTCTAGTTTTTTTAACAAGTAAGGAGTTATGTACCAAATGTCATTAGATTTTTTTGGTTTTAAGGCTCGAATTAGTTTTATAACTCGATTGATATCAATTGGTTTCAGAATAAAATTAAAACTGGAGACTGGAATGTATTTCTTTAAAAATATTAAAGCATTTTCCGAAGAACAATTAAGATTACATGTCAAGTTACTAGCAGCGATATTGCTAGCCCGAGCCATAGGCGAGGGCGACAAGAAAGCAGAGGCTGCAATTATCAAAGCGCACGTATGTCATACGACGTTTTATAACATATTAGCGAGTAAATAAATAACACTCAGACTTTCTTAAACGAATGAAAAGAACGAACGAAAAGAAAAACCGCGCGGAATAATTTTTACTTGTTCAAAAGTTAGCGATGCGCGCGCATCAGTGTTTTTTAAGGCAAAGGCACAAAAACAGCCAGTATTACTAATAAAGTAAATTAATATTTTTTTGTTTTTGTTACAGATAATTGTAATTATTGTTGTAATTTACTGTCAAAATTAAAGAATTAAATGTTTATTTTTTATATTTTATCTCCCTAAGTTAATTTTATTCATAAAATTTTGACCACTTTTCTGACATAAAAACTCTTTGCTAAGACTTAAAAAAGTACCGTTCATTTTGGACGGAGCTTCTTGATAAATCGTACGTTTTTCCAAACTCGTGCGTTTTACATTACAATAACGCACAAGTACGTAATGAAATACATTACGATATTGAAATTGGTGAAATTAGAGACCCTTTACGAGCAAATGTGTTATAAAATAATTTAACCAATCTCGCTTTGTAAAACCAACCTGCAGCTGGATTTTTATTTCATTTAAAGTGTCAGTATCTTTCTATATTATGTGAAGTCCAGATTTTTAAATATACACGGTGTTTGGTACTGACGAAATTCCAGAGACGGTTTCTCAAAACATAAAAAGACTTCTCGAAAAAAAAACTATTAGTTATATTAACAAATTTTAAAGAAAATCGACTAAATTTAGGTGATTAGTTCGATATTCGCTCAGTGTGTTCTACCGCTTGTATAATTGGGAATGTTCTGAGGAGCTATTTGATCTCATCCCGTCGTCGACATTTTACCACCGCACTTCTCGACAACGTAATAAATCTCACCCACATATAATCGACAATTGGGTATCGCACACCACACGCTTCACGCGATCTTTTATACCCCATACTTGCAAGATGTGGAATGAGCTACCATCTGAGGTTTTCACATTAGAATACGACATGGCACGCTTCAAGAGAAATGTAAAGAGGTTTCTACAGTGTAGGGAAGGCATCGACAATACCCCGGGTGTTGCCGGTGTCAATAGGCGACGGTGACCGCTTACCATCAGGTGGGCCGTTAGCCTGTTTCCCTACAAATGCCCTTAAAAAAAAAACTTACTGCCTACTCTTGCAATCGACATCCAAATATAAAGACCGATTTGATATCTCTTTCGGAAATGGCTGCGGGTTTTGGGTTAGAAAGGGTCAACAAGAGATATCTCGAGACGTCAACAATACAGTATCTGTAGTTAGATGACAAGCATTATGCAATAGCACAAAAGTTTAATAAAGTGTTTGTTATTACATGCCAAAATAAATTTTACATTTCTATGGTAAAAATTTCACTAATTTATTTATTAACGTCATCAAAATAATTCATTTTTGTGCGTATATTATCAAACACCCTATATATACCCTCCAAATTGTGTAATCTACTTCCAATCAATTCCGATACGAAACAGTATCAATTGGCGTGATCAGAGCCAAGTGAGGGTTGATAAACTCGTCGATAACAAAATACCCATTCCATTCAATCCTCGTGGCCGTTTATTATAAAACGTGGAAAACATGCTATAAACACTGTAAAGGTCCAGTATACATACACACACGCGGATAAAATTAGCTGAATCGTCCGTCGTAAGTCACGACCTTGATGCAAACTCACATTACGCATTTCTGTTTGGAAACAAACGTAAATTCTATAACTGGCTTGAAGAAATATTCTTAGAAATGCTTATGATAGTAGCAAAACGAATGGACTAGGTTTCCTTACCTACCGACTAAGTGGTAAAGATGGTTGACACGGCAACAACCCTATTTATCATTACCCATTATCTAATAAATTATTAGGTACTAGTTTTTCAATAATAACATTACCCTCCTGCGCAGTTGGGTAAAAAGTAGCCTATGTCGCCCGGGGAAAGTGTATAGAGTTTGCATTATTCGTAAGATTTTGTTATCCGAATAATTCAGATAGTAGTGAACTTTACTATTCGGATATCCGGATATTACGGATAATTCGAATAATTTCCGGAAAAGCGTTAAAAACCAAAATAATTGTTAATAAAGTAGCTATAAACAATGTTTAAGTTATACCAACATACACCATTACAATATAAATCACTTTTGACAATAAGGAAACTCGATAGATATACATATGTACTTTAGATCACGTTTTCTGTCACAAAACTTAAACAATAAATAAAAGCAACTTGTCAGTCGCGACCTTCTGAATGTTTTATAATGCGACAAATATTAAAAATAAAGGATAAACTGCACATAATTATGAAATTATGGTTTTGATGTAGTTAATTTCATGTTTAAATTCTGATTTATTGATGAATTTTACTATTCGTTTTATTCGAATTATCCGAATAGATTGATCATCGCTATCCGGATAGTAAAATCACACAGATATCCGAATAATACGGATATTCGGATATCCGAATTGCAAGCCCTAATAGTGTAGCTTCCCAACAGTGAAAGTATTTTTACAATCAGTCCAGTAGTTTTGGAGCCTCTTCAATACAAACAAACAAATCTTTCCTCTTTATAATATTACTATAGAAAACGTAAAGTAAGAGTAAAGTAAAATTTATATCGATAAAGTAAGTTTACAAACTTAAAATCTAGACTTAACGCGCCGGCGAACCCCGAGCGTAACTTCAATTCGGCCGCGTCAAAAACTACGGCCTGAAATCTCTATCCCTGTTTAGTGACTAAGATTAGTCACGCAGAGCGACATTGATAGCAATAGAACGATTCTAAAGATTAGATTTTGACCGTGTTCCGTAATACCAAAAATGATGACTGAAAACTTGTTGTATTTTTCTCATTGTGTTGTTATTCTGTAACTAGACGATATAATATATGTTCCCATGACTAGGATACGTAAGATGTTGTTGTTTTTAATACGAAACAATTAGGTTGAAAACAGGTCTTTTATGACGTAAAAACATGCAGAATGCGATATGCTTCTATTTCATTTTAGGTATTTTGATCTAATATATGGTTGGGAACCTAGATAAATACTATTCAAATTAAAATAATACCTTATTAAGGTAGAAATGTGCTCCAATTAGAAATGATCTTGGTAGTATGTGTTGTATGGGCGATGGTCCCTCCGGTGCCCCCTTAAACTATATACAATCATGTTTCCTAGTGTAACTTAAGTTTGCAGTTATGATGAATACATAGTCAAGTGACTACCCTCCGTACTAGTTGTCACTGTATGACGGCAGGGCGTCCATATAATGCTATCGACTTAAGAATTTAAACTTTTTAGTTAGGTTAATGACGTATGTTAAATTCTTATAAATCTACCAATCATTATTTATATATACTATGTTAATTATAATATATGTTATATAAATATACGTACAATTACTGCTAGTTGTGAAATGCTTAATTTTTAAGTAATACCTACTATCGAATAATTTAAAATGAAAGTTTATATTCTTGATTATTTTTATGTTTTTTTTGTGGCGTTGCACTGTTTGTGCATTTGCCATTGGCAAATAAAAAAAAAATAGGGAAACAGAATAAATACAAAACCCGGGTTACACTGAAAGGATTAGGAGAGGAAACATTAATGAGAAATTATACAAGACAAGAGATATTTACAAAATTGACATTCACAAATTTATGATGTTATATATTAATATTATTTGTACAAATGAAAAATTCTAAACATTGGTACATGCATGGATCTAAGGAGGAGAGAAGGATTTTAATATTTGATGGAAGCGGAACATGAAGGGATACAAGATCTTTGTAAAATTGAACGTGGTCATTGTTAATACACGAAAAGAAAATGCGATTTACATCACCAAATTTATCTCCACAACTACAAGATGGGTCATCTCAGATTTTCATTCGCGCTAGATGAGCTGGCGTGCACGTGTGCCCTAGTCGCATTCTTATTATGATAGTAGTGGCACGTTTACTGGGTTTCATTTTAAAAAACCAGGGTTTGATGGGTATTTGTATGTTGTTCAATCACGTCGTAATGGCTTAACCGATTTCGATGGTATGTTGACCTGGAATCAAACTTAGGCTACTTTTTGTTGACAAACAACATGTGCAAAGCCGCTGACGGAAGCTAGTATAAGATATTTTTTTACAAAAAAATACTTAATTAATCACGTACCGTTTTATCGGGGTTTACTTAGCAAATGAACGAGTTTGAAACTAATATCTAATAAACGTACGTAAAACCCATACATCTCATGAGTAACATTTTCAGTTGACGCTTCACTCACTACGCGTACTTTTGCGAAGAGTTTATGCCACAGTAGAGGCCTTTACCCAGACCTCTCACAACGTTGTAAAGTATCTCTATTGACTGTGTATAAATTTGATAATATACGCACAAAAATGAAAGAGGTTATATTGATGAGCATAATAAATAAATTTGTGAAATGTTTACCATAGAAATGAGAAATTTATTTTGGCATGTAAAAACAAACACTTTATTAAACTTATGTTGTGCTATTGCATGATGCTTGCCATCTAACCACAGACACTGTATTGGTGACGTCTCGAGATATATCTTGTTGTCACTTTCTAACCTAAAGCCCGCAGCCATTTTCGAAAGAGATATCAAATCGGCCTTTATTTTTGGATGTCAATTGCAAGAGTAGGCAGTAAGATTCTAATCGAATTAATCACCTAAACTTAGTCGATTTTCTTTAAAATATGATAATATAACTAGTAGTTTTTTTTTCGAGAAGTCTTTTTTATATTTTGAGAAACCGTGACTTGAATATCGTCAGTATATAACCAAACATAAAGTATTATTTCGCGCTATTCAGGTCAGGGTCAGGATTAGGGTCAGTCTTCCGAATTAATTGAATTAATATTAGGTTGGGGAAAAAGTTTCTTTGCATTATTTAAGAAAATTCAAAACATTTTTTAATATAGTTTATTTACATATAACTAAAGTATGTAGGTACCATTTTGTTCGATAAATTTTTGCCATCTTGTAGGTAGGGACATGATGCCATTGCTATAGAAATTTTGGGGCTTCTCATCAAAATACCGCGACAAGTAGTTTTGGCAGTTCTCTCGTGTTGTTAACCTGACACTGCCTAAAGAATTCTGAAGAGATAGAAACAGATGGAAATCTAAAGGTGCAAGGTCAGGACTATACGGCGGATGCATTAACACCTCCCAGCCAAACTAACTTAATTTTTGCTGATTGGCTAAAGATGTGAGTGGTTTTTCATGATGAAAAACCACACCCCTTCTGTTGATTAATTCCGGCCGCTTTCTCTCAACTTCTTGCTTTAATCTCATCAGTTGTTCGCAGTTGAGTTCAGAATCGATGGTCCTGCCTGGTAGTAACAGCTCATAATGACTAATGCCCTTCCAATCCCACCACACACACAGAATCACCTTGTTGCGAGTTAACCCGGGTTTCGCCACAGTCTGTGAAGCCTGACCGGCCTTTGACCACGATCTTTTTCGCACGTTCTGGTCGTACGTGATCCACTTTTCATCACCAGTTATCAGTTTCTTCAAAAATGGTTAGGTTTCATTACGTCGTAATAAAGAATCACAAATGAGTACACGGTTCATTAGGTTTCTTTCAGTGAGCTAGTGGGGTACCCAAATATCGAGTTTTTCCTTGTACCCAGTTTTTTTCAAATGCACCAAAACTGTTTTGTGGTCAACTCCCAGTTCTTCAGCTACGTCGTAACTACTGATATGCTGATCTTGCTCCACTTTTTCAAAAATGGCATCAATTTTATCCGTAATAGGGCGACCAGAGTGACGTGCATCTTTGACATAAAAATTTCCGGATTGAAAACGCTTAAACCAAATTTGTGCTACTCTCACAGGCACTTCACTAGGGTCCATAAACATCGCAAACTTTTTCCGCGGCTTGTGTTGCATTTTACCTTTTTTGTAGTAAAATTTTAAAATGTATCGAATTTCTTCATTAGATTTACTTATCTTTACAGTACTAAAAACAAATAAAAATCACACATTTTCCTAAATTGAATTTGGAATTATCGTCTTTAAAATTTAAACTTTGAATGATACCAAAACCAGCCAGATACAAATAGTATAGCCAAAGAGATTTTATTACAAGTTCGTACATAATGTAATGCGAAAAGACTTTTTCCCCAACCTTATACAATGGATTACTCTGCTTTTTTTTCTATAAATGTTATCTTAAATAGCGGTTCTAGTAGATGCCCTTTGTGCTGCAAATATTCATCGTGTGTGTCTTAAAATACGAGTTAACTATTCCCCGAATCGTAAGTTAGGTTTATCTTTAAGTTAAGTTTAGTTTACTTTTAACTCCATGAAGACTCATGATTCATCTGATCTGTAATATTAATAATATATGTATAAGTATGTAAGTACATATTTATTTATTAAAAATTAATTATGTACCTAATATGTATGTATATAACTATTTAGGGTCAAGTAATTTTTCTTTTTCTATTATTACGTTTATTCTTTTTACACCTCGGCCAATCTTCCATTAAGCAATGATCCTCTCCATACAAAGGTTGTCTGGCAGAGATCGCATTGTTAAGCGATAAGGCCGCCCCCTAAGCTTACATTTATTTGTTTATTTCTTTATATCAGTTGTGTCTAGCTTGTAAGGTATAATAAAGAATTTTCTTTCATTCATTCATTCATTAAGTGTCTAACAGATTACTCTGTCCGAAAAGTGCTAGCAACTGAAAAGCCCGTCGAGCTGCATAGCTATATAGCCCAAAATCGTGGAGTCCGAGCATCTAAACCCACTCGAATTAATAACCGAACTTTGAATGGGAACTAGTTATTCCTCAACATTAATTTCTGTTGGAACTTTTTAAAGCCCTGTTTTTGTAAGTGAATTCCGATAAATGACGGCTGATATAGATTTCATTTTAAACCTTAACGCCAAAGAAAACATGTTTTATACCGTTATAAACCAGTCACCGCTTCAGTAAATTAAGGGTTTAGCTAATCGAACTTATTACCAGTTGTTTACTGTCAAACTGCTTTGTTTCAACCACGTGTCACATTGTATGGTAGTCTCTAGTTTATGACTAGCGCAGGATCATGGCAGATGGCACAAACTTGGAGATGCCTATACCCAGCAGTGGGTTAAGTCGGGCTGTGGATGATGATGATGAATTAAAATGCAAAATATAGTTGCATTCTAAAAGAATAATGCTAGGAACAGTATACGTACATATACATACAATTACTATGTTAACGTAATATGTTTGTTTATTTGTTTATTCTAATTTTATTTTACTAATATGATAATATTAATTTAATTTATTTTGATTTTAATATATTATGGATCTGAAATAAATGAATACAATGATTATAAATAAATTATTTCTGTTAGCGATTATTTGTAAATGTTATTATATTATAGCAATGTGTATAATTATGTAATCAGTTGTTAAACAGAAGTCCGCGCCAACATTGCCTCTAACGACTCGCGCCGTGCTCGCCTCGTGTCTCGTGTTAATATAAAAGCATTGTCGGCTGGAAGTAGACCCTCAGTAAACCCTCCGTCGTCCAAGACACGTTCTCGGAGACCCGGATGACGAAATCACCTCCACTAATGCGGAAGAGATTTCCGAGTCATCTACATTAGACAGAGCAAACATTTCACAGATACACCGACCTCGCCGGCGAGGTCGACGAGTCCCTTCAGTCGCCGCCTATACGAGGTACAAGCACGTACCCGGGCGTTTCTCTCCTACCCCCACCCTGGCAAAAGCCCAAGCCCAGGTTCGTACCTAAGTGGTGCCCTTGCGCTAGTTGCCTCATCAAAACTTACAGGGCTGAGCGCCTTCTGCGCTCGCCAAAAGCTCGGTTAAGCTGCAACGGCCTCAGAGGCCAACAGCGAGATAAGTCCATTTGAAAAAAAAGTAGGCCCTCAGTCGGTCACCGCCAGTCATGTTGTGCACACGTAAGTAAATTCAAATACGATAGCCATTGTATTTATGCGGTTCTTATCTGTGTATAAAATTATTGATTATGTATTAAATTCATGTTTATCAAGTTTGAGGTTATAAAATATTGAAAATAAATAAAATAAGTTCATGGAAGTTCCTTGATTTAAACCCTTTTTTACGGCCGCCACAAAAATTCCTCCGCTTTTTTATACAGCCTGGCTTTAGTTGCAATGTGGTTGCAAGAGAACGTTCAACTTTCCGTGTAAACTTTGTTCTGAGCGTTTATTGAATTAATTTGGTAGTGAAACGGCGAGCAGCTTTCAAACCTCTGCAGTTATTCTAAACACGATTTAACTTAGTTCTGTGCGGAATATCTCTGAATTATAAATGCAAATTATGCCGGGATAGAGCTTTCCTGATTATTTAATTAAAGGCTGTTAAGACTACGTGGCTTAGCAGAGTAAGCAACAAATAACTACATAAATAATAAATAAATATTGCTGGACATTTCACACAGTGCTATCTAGCCTCAAACTAAGCAGAGCTTGTACTATAGGAACCAGATAACTGATAGAATAATTAATTTATTTTTTGTAAATACATACTTATAACGCGTCAAACTGAAACATCCTCCAGCGCCTAGGCTGACAAAACCTATTAAAAGGATGATGTCTAAGCGAGATAAGGCAAAAAGGATCTACAAGAAGATACTTTCCGAAGAGAACTTGGCAGTCTACAAAAAGCTTCGGAATCGGTGCAGCAAGATGTGTAGAAATGAAAAGAGACACCACATACATAACTCCATCCAAAATTGTAACACCGCTAAAATGTGTAATTTTTAAATTCACTTGGTAAAGGATCAAATGACGCATCTATCTCTTTTGACCTTAACACTATTAATTCCCATTTTTCAAAATCGTGTCTCTGCGTAGGTGATGTCATAAAACGTTTCACTCTTGATCATTTATCTCACCTTACTAGACCTCAGTGTTCTCCTTTTATCTTTGTGGATGTTACTGAGACTGAAGTTTTGAAGTTCCTTCGTTCCATTTCCACTAAGGCCGTCGGTACAGATGGCATTCACATCCTTATGATTCAACTCCTTTCCTCTGAGCTCGTTCCTATAATCACTCACATTATTAATTATTCTCTCGAAACGAGCTCATATCCTGCGGTCTGGAAAAATCCTGCTTTTGTTATCCCTCTACCAAAGACATCTAATCCCACCCTGGTATCCTAGTTTAGACCCATCTCCATTTTACCAATCCTATCTAAAATTTTAGAACACGTTGTGCATAAGCAACTGTCCCACTTTCTTACCCTTAATTGCCTGCTGAGTCCTTACCAATCCGGGTTCCGTCCTGGTCACAGCACGGTTAGTGCTCTAACTAAAGTGTCCGATGACATTAGCTGGGGCATGGATAACCAATACCTTACAGTCCTCGTAATATTAGACTTTAGCAGTGCTTATAATTCGGTTGATCACGACATTCTCTTATCCATCCTCTCCTCCTTTAATATTTTTCTCTCAGTAACTTCTTGGTTCGCCTCCTATCTTTCGGGTCGCACGCAGTGTGTACGATCGGACGAGTCTTGTTCAGACTGGTGTGACATCACCGCTGGCGTACCTCAAGGTGGTGTTCTGTCTCCTCTCCTTTTTTCAGTGTTTATTAACGCCATAACCCACGTTCTTACTTCGCACTACCATCTCATGCTGACGACGTACAAATATATCGCCAGTTCAAATTGGACGAGATTTCAATGGGTATTGACCAAATCAACTCTGATCTCAACCATATCTACTCGTGGGCAAAGGCTTTTAGTTTCCTGGTCAAACCATCGAAGTCTCAGGTTGTACTTTTTGTGAGCCCTTATATGTTAAATCTTGTCGGTAAGTGTGGTCCTCCTCCGGTTTTATACGCTGGAGCACCGATTAGCTACTCGGCCAATGCCAAGAACCTTAGCGTCTATTTTGAGAATCATCCGTCTTGGGTGCGGCAGGTTAATAAGATTAGTAAAAGGGTTAACTACTCTTTTCAATCTCTTAAGCGTCTCCAAAAGTTTTTACCCTTTGAAACTAAAATTACTCTTGCTCAAAACCTCATGTTACCCCTTTTAGACTATGCCGATGTCTGTTTTCTTGACGCCATGGAGGAACTTCTAAATAAACTGGAACGTCTTCAGAATTTGTGTATCTGATTCATATTCGGGTTGCGCAAGTTTGATCACGTCTCCATGTTTAGATCCCAGCTAAAATGGCTTCCCATTCGTCGTCGACGTGATCTTCATGTTGTGACTTTTCTCTTCAACACTCTTTTCAATCCTTTAGCTCCTTCTTACCTCCGTGACCGTTTCGATTTTCTTGTCCTACCGGAGATGATTTGTAGGTCATCTAAGTCCCTCCTTCTCAAAACCCCTCCTCATTCCTCCAGTCGCTATGGCGGTTCCTTCACTGTCCATGGAGTCAACCTGTGGAATTCTCTACCACACTCTATCCGCGCAAGTCCATCACTAAGCACTTTTAAGTTACGAGTCAAAGAGCATTACCTGTCCTTGTAAGCTTTTAGGTTATTATGTATAAGTAGGTATATTATTTATACTTTGTATAATATATTATGTTTATCTCTAATGTAGGTATTACATAAAGGTATTATTATTATTTTTGTAATATGGTTAAGTGTTGTATTTATTATAGTATATACTATATATTAGTATTTTACTCCAATGTCATTCTCTGTGCACGTACCCACCACTATAATAAAATATCTCTATCTTCAAAGGTTTCCTGGAAGAAAACTCTTATTAGGGTTAAGCTCGCTTTTGTACATGTCCATTTTGTAAGCTATTTTTATCTGTAAATCTGTTTGTGTACAATAAAGAATAAATAGTTATAATATATAGAGAAACAACCAGACGCGGAACAAATATCTGTAGACCATGCAAACATTTGTACCGCGGCGGGAATTGAACCCGCTATCTCCTGCGTCTCAGCCGACCGAGTTTGATATGGCCACTGCACCACGGAGGCCGTCAGCAATAAAACCATGGATGTACAAAAACTCAGGACGGAGTATAACTAGCTAGAAAATGACACAGTCCGAGTTCATCGATTTGCTCGTACACATTTTTTTATACGAGTTTGATATGGAATGAGCATATGGGTCACCTGATGTTGAGTGGTAACCATCGCCTATAACAAAGTATTGCCTCGTAGGTCAAGCAAACGCACCATAGAACATTAGAAACATTCTGTAATAATTGAACACAATAGCCACATACAATACTTACAATATGTTCCACATAGCTCATGTTGTAGAAAGTAAGTATTTGTATATCATTGTATTGTGAATAAATAAATAAAAATGAATTTAATTTAATTATGCATCCAGGGAGAAATTGTTTCCTAGGCACAGTTTAAGCTAGTCTGCAACAGGCTTCATGTTTATTTGATGGTCACAGTAAATATATTTTTCATACCCCCATCTCGAAACAAGTATTTTTGCTCTTCGATATCTGAGTGCAAAAGCCGTTTTTATCCGCTAGAGGATAAAGTAAATTGAATTTAGAACATCGTGTGCACTAAGTTTGTGAATTCAAAACATCATTAAACCTATTTACTACCTCCATGGTGCCGAATTTATCATACGACCTTTTTTAATTTGTTATAAACTCATTTAGTCATTTCCTCGCTGAGGTGGGATGAAAAGTTACGTGTTGCATCCAAGTGCAAAGATTTTTCACCTCGTGCTCTTTTGATTCCCTCGCTAACGCTCAGGATTCTAATGAGGATCCGTAACGTTTTTAGTTGAGAATGCAGATTTACAGAGCTAAGAAATCCTTAACATATAGTGCAAAAATTTTGGTTCTACGACAAAAATTTAGGAAGTTATGACCAAATTATTAGCGAAGTTCACTGAACGGCCGCCGCGGTAGCTGTGACGTCACTGGGACGGTCGGATAAAAAGCAGCACAGTCTAGACATTCAGGCCTTAATTTTTATTCTATGTTCAAGCGTTATTTTTGCTTTTACTGTACAAACATGTCTCGACCTCTGGACTTGGACAAATCCTACATCATCATCTACATAGGTTTCATGAGCAGATCTGTAATAAGTAAATAAAATGGAATAAAAATATATATAAGTAAAAACATATGATAGTGAAGTAAAACACAAATTATTGATCGAACGAAGCGAGATCTCCAAATCAACTTGGACAAATCGGCGTTGTATGTATGTATGTTTGTTTGTCCGAGGATAACTTTCAAAGCGTTTATCTGATCATCGTGAAATTTGGTATATAGGTAGGTAGTGATAGCACAATTTTGGTGTGATTCAATGAGCTAAAAATGTTGGGGGGTTGTTGAGACATTGGGGCTCAAGAGAGGTAAAACAAAAACAAAATGGGACTATCCGGTCAAATGGCACGGTTAATAAAAGGTCTTTGTGAGTACATTTCGACCCCGTTTTTATTTTTAGTTTACACTTTGTAGTTTTTAAGTTATTTTATTAGCCATAATATAAACTGAACTTTGACAAAATTCACAGGGTACACCAGTGACCCCACAGTGCTGAAATTTTGTATGAGTGTAGCTTTAGTTACACAAATATAGTCTGAAATCCAGAATAACTGCAATTTCTACCCTAAAATAGTATATCCAAATAACATGAACTCCCGTTACCTGTAATATGAATGAAACTGTAGGTCAAGTACTTTGGTTATGCATTTCGTGGCACTATTTCTATAGTCAAAGATTACGAATAATATTGTTTTGTTTTTATGGGAGACTCGCGAGATCTCAGTTCGGGGCGAACCACTAGTTATTTATATTCAACCCATCCTAAGTAAGTACATACCGAATTAATGATTTGTAACAATGGCCGAAATAGTAATAATAATGAGAATGATCAGTAAGTGCAGAGAACCATGCACTGTATAAAGCGAAAGTTGGTTAAAAAGTCATTCGCGAAAAGATTTACAACAACGAAAACAACGTTCGTTTATCAAGATACTAAGAACACGAATAAAGCTATAACTATGAATATTCATAAGTTATATATATTCATAAGTTTAAAAAGTTTAAGTTTACATTAATTCTTTTTACACTTACCTCAAACGTTTTGAATACATCCTTGTACCTATACTTAACATTGTAGGTACTTTACCTACAACTAATAGCGTAGACCTAAAGATTACTAATAAGCACCTATGTACGTAGATAAATAAGCAGCACCCTTACCCTTGTAGTTTCCAACCACGGATTTCAGCGCTCGTGAACGCTCGTAATGATTACCTAGGTAATCAAATACTTCCCATGAAAGAATCCACTTTTGGAAGGTTATCTGATTGAGCTTGCACAAAACCAGGTTCTATTTTATTAGTACTCATATTATGTACGTTTTTTAGACACTCACTTATATTCTAACAACTCTATAAGTAAATAAATTGACAAATGTAGTGAACAAACGAATGGCCTCTACGCCCTAAGAGTGCCGCTTGCGCTCGATTCCGTCATAGTGACGTCACACGCACGTACATTGACTTTTAGCGGGAGGAACGGCATAAGTTTACTACCTAATATCTTCGTAAATAATGGTTCGATTTTGATAATTCGAAAAGATATATCATTTACATGTCTTAAAGAATAACGTGGGTACTAGTTCTATTGAATTTTTTATAATATTACTGATCGTCATTGTGAATTTTAGATTCCTTCGCTTGCTCGGTCATCAAAATTGAGCGCGCGGTTAAAAAGCAACTTTTCACTCTTGTATAACAAATAACTTTTCTATTTATATTATTCGCATGACAACACCGTATACGCACATATCGATTGACGTGAGTCTCAGTCAATAATAACTTTTTTGTTGAAAAATTACTTTTTCAAAACAAGCTTTTAAAAAATTCATAATCGGAACCGCAAGCGGATTCAAATGAGCCTAAACACTAGTAGCCTACTATAATCCATTCAGAAGTTCCGTTGTCTAGCATCCGTCTCCATCATGAGACCACCTCCATGGTACCATATTATTGCATTGTCACCGAAGTTACAAATGTATTCCAAATTTCAGCTCAATCGGTTGAGGGGAACCGGTTTATAAGTTGCAAGATTCCACCCGGACAAACGAACTCGTACATACATTGCAAATTAATAAAACACGATAAACGCGTACCTACATATGCGTTATATACCCGTTTTAATCAATAATTATGTACAGTGACCGCGAAAGATTGAATAATACTAAGTTAACTAGTGGTTCGCCCCGAACTGAGATCTCGCAAGTGTCCGATTAAAACAAACAAATATTATTTGTAATCTTTGACTATCAAAATAGTGCCACAAAATAAATAACCATACTACTTGACCCACAGTTTCATTCAAATTACAGGTAACGGGAGTTCATATTATGTGGTTTACTTTTTGGGATACAAATTGCAGTTGTTCTGGATTTCAGACTTTTGCCTATATTTTTGTCACTTAAGCTACACGCATACCAAATTACAGCACTGTGGTGTCACTGGTGTACCCTGTGAATTTTGTCAAAGTTTAGTTTTTATTATGGCTAATAACTCAAATCCTATAAAGAATTTATGAAAAATAAAAACAAAGTCTAAATCTTATAACGAATACCTTTCATTTGACGTCCCATTTGACCTAATAGCCTCATTTAATTTTTTTTATTCATATATCAACAACCGCCCAACATTTATAGCTCTTTTAGTCACACCAAAATTGTGTCATCACTACCTACCTACGAGTATGTAATAAATTTCACGATGATCGTATCAGCTCTTCGAAAGTTATCCTCGGACAAACAAACATACATACATATATACATACAACGCCCATTTGTCCAAGTTGATTAAAAGATCTCGCTTCGCTCGATCATTAAAAAGCTTGTTTTAAAGCGTGGACCGACGGCAGAGTTTTTGTGCGTTTGTGAACGGTAGATTGAATTTGTATTTGGTCCGTGTCGGCGAAACGGAGCAAATTAGGAATGACTTTTCAAAAAGGGGTATTAAAATTTTAACATTTATTTACTGAGTATGAGGTCTTGTTCTAAAATGTATGTATGTGTATTAAAATACACAATTTTTCCTTTGACGCAGAAAAGAATAAATCGTCGGCAAATTACACTTAAAGAAGCCTGTTCCAAACAATACGGGATATTTAAAGTGTAAAAATGGTCCTGTTGGTTTTTTCAGTATTCATTTATTAAATAATCATTATGGTTCAAATAAACCTTCCTGAAAAGTCGTTTCTTAAATGGATAACCAAAGAACTAAACTACTAAAGAAGTAAAACTAATCCATTAGGCATTTTTTTTTCATATTGATCGGATCGACACCCGTAAGAGGAGCTTTCAAAATCGACTGCAGTTGAAACCCTAGAGGCAAAAAATACAAAGAAATGTTTAAGAATAGGTACCTAATTACTAAGCAGGTTGATCAAAAAGTAGTAAAATTCAAGAACTTTTAATTTTATCATTTCTGAAGCTTCTGTTATTGAAATTCAGAATGGCAAATCTAGATTTTTTTAAAAATATCCGGAAAAGAAACAAATGTTGAATCTCTTCCGAGCGGACCATACTAAACAGACGTTGGTATGTAATGTAAGTGGGCAGTGCTACATAAAATGTGTGCCCCATTCAATGAGAATCCAATCTGCGACCTAAACACTTCAGGCCAGCTCTCACCAATCTCGTCACGTCGATCGCCAAATGAATAAAACATTTCAGCTTTAATATAAAACGAATTTCAGCGTATTGCAGCGTTTTTCAAGCGTTCTGTCAATTAGTTCGACTGCCTTATGCTATTCTGCCAGTAACCGATAGTTTTTTCACGTTGATCTTACATCATATTGTCACTTGTTACGCACTTCAGATATCATAATGTCTATATAATAATCAATAATAATAAAACCATTAAATTAATAATTTTAAGTATGTCAAATGTCCGTATGGACGCAGAGCAATGTATCGTAGGGCACGTTACTAAGATGCGTGACCTACGAGGCAATGCTTTGTTATATGGTTACCACCTAACATTAGGTGGCCAATTCGCTTATTCCAAACATATAACATAATAATTATTGTGCGTTTCAATCTAGTATGATCGAGGAAGTAAATCTAGAAAGTGGAAGTTTCGTTTGTGAAAAGCGTCGTTATCGAATGCAAATTGCTTATTGAAGTAAAACTTCTTTACGCACGCTTGACTTGGGGAGTAAGCTGGTGAATGCGTTACGAAAAGTGCGGAAGTTGAGAGGGAGATATAAGTTAGTGAAGAGAGAGTTACGTTTCGTATATTTTTAAACGTTAATGTGTGAGTGCGGGTTGCGTCGGTCCAGAATGAACTGAACATAGTCTGGTTGGAACAGACCTACGTGTGGACAATTTTGTAATTGAACAATAATATAAATTAATATTTTGAAAAAGAAGTTTTCCTTCAGTCGTGTGGTGTAAAGCACACTCGTTTTTTTATGTAAGTTATTTCCATATAAGTATTACAATTAGGTCTTGTCAGCTAGGTATTGTCAGATAGGTACACTTATATTATTTTCCGTTACAAGTATCTGTCCCCTATCCTGTTTTTCTGGATCTCAAAGTCACCCGGTGATTAACGTTTGATAAATAATACGCTTATCAACTGCCCAACAGACAGAGCTATCAAATCGCTCAGTTACCAACTCGCGCAAATTTCAAGATAAGGGGGCTGAAATACTAGGCGTAGTGCGCAACTATTTACAGTAAATATAAAATTTACGTGAATTAACTCACGGCAACGTCTTTAATCGACAGAATGGAGGCAGTCTCTAATTACCCAATTAACTGGAGCTTGCAATTTGAATGCGTCTGTGATTTCACAGGAGGGTGATTTCAGAGATGTTATTTCCCAGCATTCATCAGATCTAACTGTACGCTTGAAGACTGATTGAGGGAATTATAGAGTTCTGTACTATGTAAAAATGCTTTGATATTACAATCAGTACCCGAATTACCTTAGATTTGCCATTATATATTTAATTGCGGAATAGAACGGATGTCACTAGTTCTTATATCCCCATTTTGCAATTAAGTAGCGTTTGTTTGATGGTTTAATGTCTCATCGCTTGTAATAAGACGAACACTTTTAATAAATAAACATATTCATATTTCCGTTTTTAGGGTTCCGTACCCAAAGGGAAAACGGGGCCCTATTACTAAGACTTCGCTGTCTGTCTGTCCGTCAGTCACCAAGCTGTATCTCATGAACCGTGATAGTTAGACAGTTGAAATTTTCACAGATGATGTATTTCTGTTGCCGCTATAACAGCAAATACTAAAAATAGAATAAAACAAATATTTAAGGGGGCTCCCATACAACAAAACGTGATTTTTTGCTCGTTTTATAGATAATGGTACGGAACTGCGCGAGTCCGACTCGCACTTGGCCGGTTTTATTTCATAACTTTGTCTTGATTGATCTAGAAGTGGTTTTCTATGGAATTAAATATATGTTTATAGTGAAACTATATAATAATATATTCAAACTCCTTGTTTTCAAGAAGTATCTATTCCAAAAAGTTTTTATAACAAGCAAACGTGCTGCCATAACGCCGAAGTTGCCAACTAGTTGTGGCATATCGGTGTCATAACAACTTATCATCTCTATAAGTTAGAGACCTGACACCCTGAGGTATCCCATTAGTAGATTCAATACCCCATTAAGTTACCCTAAAAGTAGCTTAGTAGGCATTTTTAGACAATGGCCGTCAGTGCATTATGAAGAGATTGACTGTAACATTGTCTGGCTGTCCTCAAAATATAGGGTGTGTAATTGAGATGTGGGAGTACTTTGTTATCCTTGAGAGAGAGAACAATGTCCAAAGGAATTGGGGGGTTTCTCAGCCATCTCAATTGTGCCGTTTTCTTGAAATAAATTTAAAGTAATGTTGTCTGCAAAATTCATGTATCTGCACATACATAATTATGATACGCGAAACAAAAAAAAAATTATACATACCAAGAACCAGACTTGGCAAAACCTATAAACAAGATACCTGTATAAAGCTCGCTATGTACAATAAGCTTCCGTTAGAAATAACACGACTTCCTTTGAAAGGATTTAAATTAAAACTAAAAACTTTCTTAGAAAGCCACCCATTTTATCATTTAAATGAATATATGAGCTGTACATTTTCTCATCTCCATGAGTAGTATGTACTGTAACCTCATAGTTTAATTAGTTTAGTTGGAATTATTTTGTATTGATTTTATTTATTCTATAGTGACATAATTTGTAATATATTTTTGACATACTAATATTATGAAATGTAATGAAATGGTGAATAAATGAATACTGAATACTAAAATTGGTTAACATCGGTTTGGTTACTGTTTTTACCTATAAGAAGGTAATTAAAAAAAACCTTTCATCGTTACAAGTGTTAACAATCCAACAAAATTCAAAATGTTTTTGAAGTAAAACTTCTTTACGCATGCTTGACTTGGAGAGTAAGCTGGTGAATGCGTTACGAAAAGTGCGAACAGAAGTTGAGAGGGAGATATAAGTTAGTTAAGATAGAAAGAGAGAGAAAGAATTCATCATCATCATCATATCAGCCGTAGGACGTCCACTGCTGGACAAAGGCCTCCCTCATTGATCTCCAGGAACTGCGGTTGGAAGCGGCCTGCATCCAGCGCCGACCTGCGGTTCTTACCAAGTCGTCTGCCCATCTTGTAGGTGGACGTCCTACGCTGTGCTTGTTGGTCCGTGGCCTCCACTCGAGAACCTTCCAGCCCCATCGGCCATCTGTTCTGCGCGCTATATGGCCTGCCCATTGCCACTTCAACGTGCTAATCCGTCGGGCTATGTCGGTGACTTGAGTTCTCCTACGTATCTCCTCATTTCTGATTCGATCCCGTAGAGAAACCCCGAGCATAGCCCTCTCCATAGCTCGTTGAGCGACTCTGAGCTTATTCATAAGGTCAATAGTGAAGGACCACGTCTCGGTTCCATATGTCGTCACTGGTAACACACACTGATTGAAGACTTTCGTCTTAAGGCACTGAGGTATGTTGGATGAAAAGACGTTGCGAAGTTTCCCAAACAAGTTGGAGAAAGAGTTACTTTTAATTTAGTATATTTTTAAACGTTAACGTGCGAGTGCGAGTTGCGTCTGTCCAGAATGAACATAGACTGATCGATCTACAGACGTGTCGACAATTTTGTGATTGTACAATTTTATAAATTAATATATTGAATAAGTGGTTTTATTTCAGTCGTGTGGTTTAAAGCATTTATTATTTATTAAAATCACAAAGATCACGTTTAAACGTCTATTTTGCTGCCTGTTCCTTAGCGATCTAGCTAGGAAAGAAATGCAAAAAACAAGGCTGGTAGTTCTTATCCTTTTAGATTACCAATGAAGAAAATAAATTACGTCTAAATTGTAACATTTTTGACCAATTTTCTCTATTATCTAAATAATCCGATATCTTATAGTAGCTTTTTTTGTAAAGATTTTGATTAATTACGTTTTTAAATTTGTTAATTGTCTATATTTGTATATCACTTGGGAGTTTGTTTAAAAAGCGTACCTACACCTTATCCAACGATTAACTCCTGCAGTAGAGTAGACGATATCATCCAATCGAGTCCAGCGCTGGATTGATTCATTGGATTTTTTTTTATACTGAGCAGATCTTCGTTTAACCACAATCTCACCTCATGGTAAGCGATGATGTGGTCTAAGATGAAGTACGAAGATCTAGAAGAAACCTATTCACGCTTACCTTAAAGAGGCCCAGATTGTATTCTTTAGGAAAAACATACCTTAGCTGTACGCATCAAGAACGTAGAACCAAGACGGTGTGCGAATAGGTGGTATATCAACTAGGTACGGTACTGAGCCGTGCGCCTGCTTGTCCTTTGATGGAAAGGAGATGGCGGGATTAGATCGTATAGTTCCTGGGCACATTTCCTGAAATGTATTCTGTAATAGATCGATAGTCTTGCAACTTTACGGCGGTGTTCGAGACTTTGGGTCTTAGTCTCCGCCATATATTGCTCACCTATAAGCCTAAAAGCTCAGCCTAAAAGCTCTACATTCTATCGAATCTAAGGTAGCGAGCTGGTATTTGGCCGAACCATCACAAAGGTGGCAGCAGTAATCCATACCAGACCGGCCCCCTTATTACCTAAGCCAAATTGCTGTCATGTCGCTATCGCTAGTCAGGCCACCCCTTTCACACATACAGTACGTAGGTAACTCACTGGTGAAAGGGATGGCCTGAGCGGTAGCGCCACGACAGCAATTTGGCTTAGGTAATAAGGGGACCGACTTGTGCTTTGTAAAGATTAAGAAGCTGTCCTGGTGTGAAGTATCTCCTGACCTTGTTGGGGATATCCAGCTTCACGGTAGCTGTTTTAGCCTTAGAATCGATGTATGAGCTAAAGTTGAGAGTAGGCGTGAGCGAAACCCCTAGGAGCTCGAGGTGACCTTTTACAGCTACCGGTACATCTTGAAAAATAGGAACTTGGAGAAGCTGACTCTTTTTCGCTGAGAGGAGACATGCTTGCGTTTTAGAGGCATTGAATTTGACGAGGTTAGCATTAATTATTACTGGATTACTGAACTGGAATATTGGAGATCGATCATTAAGACATTGCAATAGCGGAATTCGATACGGTCGAGGTATTTGTGCTCGCTATTTGACTCGTCACGCGAATTTGGTTTAACAGGGTATTAAAGTTTAAGATTGCTCCCGACTGACCCATCTGAATTAGGTCCCTGTATATTAATGTCCTTAAGTCTAAAATCCCTCAATGCCTCAAGACCAGGGTGTTTAACCAATGTGTCCCGCCCATTTTTACTTGTACGGTTCCGAGACATGGCCGCTCACAAAGGAATACATGCATAAGATTAGAGTAGCTCAACGGGCAATGCAGCGTGCCATGCTCGGTATATCACTCTTGGACCACATACCCAATGTAGAAATCCGACGTCGCACAAAGGTTGTGGACGTGGGTATGAAGATCGCAGGGCTGAAGTGGAGATGGGCTGGACACTTGGCTAGGAGGGATGACGGGCGTTGGACGAAAGCGATTACAGGGTGGTGGCCAAGGGATGCTCGTAGACCAAGAGGCAGACCACCCGCCCGATGGTCGAATAATATTGAGAGCGTAGCTGGGTGTCAATGGATGAGACTCGCAAGAGACCGGGAAGAGTGGCGTAATAAAGAGGAGCAGTGGTGGATTCACACATTTCCCGAGTATAGGCTGTTAAATTTTTGCCACCCTTCATTCCAACAAGTTAAGTTATAGTTTTTGGTTATATTTCTGAACGAATCGATAAGGCGGCTAAATGTAGTATGGTACTGGTTGGGAGCCGCGAACTGGGTGTTATACCATAGAATATAGAAGTTTTTGGTACCGTTGCTTGAATGTACAATGAAAGGGAATAGAGAAAAGTCATCGGAAAGATGGCTTATAGACTTCTTTCTGCAAAATACTTATCAGAAAAAAAAACGGTCCCCAAATTTGCCGCTCCTAAAATCTGCCGCCCTAGGCTCAAGCTTACTCAGCCTGTGGGTAAATCCGCCACTGAAGAGGAGGCCTATACCCAACAGTGGGTGTAAACAGGCTGAGATCATGATGATGATATTAATGAGACAGCCATGCTAGGTATTAGATTAGATCATATAATTTCTTTATTGCACACCTTTAAAAATAAAACAAACAAAAGAGAATACACAATTAAATTGAAGATACAATGGGCCTTATCGCTAGAAGCGATACAGGCAACCTTTAGATGGACAGGATCTGTGTGAACAAATGAGGACGGTGGCGTCAATCAAATAATAACTAACAGAACTAGTACATACATATATTACTAAAATAATATATATTAGGAAATAAATAAATAAATATGAATATTTTTATAATAATTAAATAACCTACTTTTAAATACATTGTAAAAAATTGTATATTCAAATTTAAAGTACCGAAGTCTTATTGAGCGATGGACGATAGATAATGTGTAATTATAATATTAAAGATTTTTATTTGGACAAAGTTATACAATTGTTTGTTAGTTACAATTGTTGTTGAAGTGGCAATGGGCAGGCCATATAGCGCGCAGAACAGATGGCCGATGGGGCCGAAAGGTTCTCGAGTGGAGGCCACGGACCGGCAAGCGCAGCGTAGGACGTCCACCCACAAGATGGGCAGACGACTTGGTAAGAACCGCAGGTCGGCGTTGGATGCAGGCCGCTTCCAACCGCAGTTCCTGGAGATCAATGAGGGAGGCCTTTGTCCAGCAGTGGACGTCCTACGGCTGATATGATGATGATGATGATACAATTGTTTGTTACACTACTGCACTGTTAGATACATGTTTTATACAATTAAAATTATTCGCACATTTGGTGCTTCTTAACTTTCTGTAAGTCCGTTTGCCAGTTGGCAAAAGCCTCCACCAACCCACTCCACTCAGATCTCTCTATGGCTACTCTACTCCATGTTATGCCTGCAACCTGCCTGATATCATCGTCCCGATATAATGTTTATGATATGTATAAATAAATATTGCTGGACATTTCACACAGCGCTATCTAGCCCCAAACTAAGCAGAGCTTGTAATATGGGCACCAGATAACTGATAAAATTTAAATACATTTTTTTGTAAATACATTCTTATTATAAATAGAGAAACAACAAGACCCAGAACAAATATCTGTAGATCATCCAAACATTTGTTCCGTGGCGAGAATCGAACCCGCTACCTCCTGTGTCTAGCCGGCTATTCGCCCACTGCACCACGGAGGTCATCAATGATCGTATGTATGATATGTAGGTTTTTACCAATATACTCGTATTCAGCAAATATCACTAATTATCTGGTCAACACCCTACAGAATGAGGGTACGTAAGCTTTGGAGCAGGTATGTTAACCAGAAAAGGGGTCATTGACTTCATCACTGTAACAATCTATAGAAATTTATGAAATTCAATGTCTTTCATTTTAGAAACTTCTGGTTAAAATCAACCGTTTTTATATAATAGGTTTGCATAGGTTCAATCACATGACCCACAGATATTATGCGGGTATTTACTGCCTATAACAATTTCAATACCTCAGGTTACGTACTAAAACTTGGCCTACATGCCATTGTATTTATAAATATGATATTAAAAAAAATAAAAATAAATATTGCGGGACATTTCACATAGCGCTATCTAGCCCAAACTAAGTAGAACTTGTACTATGGGAACCAGTTAACTGATAGAATTCTCATTTATAATACACATTTTGTAAATACATACTTATAATATTATATAGAGATACAATCAGACCTGGAACAAACATCTGTAGATCTTACAAACATTTGTTCCGCGGCGGGAATCGAACCCTGCGTCTCAACCGGCTATTCGCTCACTGCACCACGGAGGTCGTCAATTGTTAAGTCTCATGTACCTGTAATTTAACCGGAACCGGAACACAACCATCCTAACATTACTTTGGCGGCCGAAATAGGTACGGTGGTAGTACGTACGAGTAAAGACGAATTCTTTCACGAGGAGATCTACTACTAACGTTCTGTCCTTCAACGCCGTAGTAGGTCTACGAGCTTGCCGTCTTTTTGTAGCTATTCGGATTCGTAGACAGCTGGCCCTCTACGCCGTAGCGGTTCTACGCTGCCTGGGTTTGATTGATCAATAGTTTTTCAATCACAGGCGACTTTGAGCTTAGCGAAAAGGCATTCAGTGTTGCAAATACAATTTCTATATTTCAGTAGGTACTCATACCTATGTAGTTTTTCTGTATTTAATTAAAATGTATGGGTATTTAAAGCTATAAACGCATATGTAGGTATATAATTGGTCGCGAGGAACAGGCGTAAATTAACGATTGATGGTCTAAAATATTACTCTTATCGCTAACAGAGATCTCTTGTAGACAACCTTTACCTCAGCCTTTTACAGTCTAAGATTAGTTTTCATTGTTGTTTTGTCCGATTATACTATTAAATCACACTAATATTATACATGAGAAATTTTGTATGTTTGTTTGTTTGCAGACCTCCGTAGTGCATTGAGCGAATAGCCAGCTGAGACGCCGGAGGTAGCGGGTTCGATTCCCGCCGCGGAACAAATGTTTCCATGATCTACGGATATTTATTCCGGGTCTGGTTGTTTCTCTATTTAATATAAGTATGTATTTACAAAAAAAATGTATATAAGTGCTATCAGTTATTTGGTTCCCATAGTACAAGCTCTGCTTAGTTTGCTGTGTGAAATGTCCAGCGATATTTATATTTATTTGTTTGTTTGTTACTCGATCACGTCGTAACGGCTAAACCGATTTCAATGAAATTTAGAATGTACGTAGATTATAACTGGATTACCACATAGGCCAACTTTTATGCCATAAATCAGTTCCCATGGGATAATAATGGGGTGTCAAGTTGCAGCAGCGAGTTTAGCTTTGTTTCTACGTTATTTATACATTTAGTAGTGTAACGCGTACGAAGTCGCGGGCAACAGCTAGTTAGTAATAATCGTAAGATGTAACAAGTAATGTAAGTAATGTAAGTATGAAACAAATTGAATGAAATAAGATGAAAAAATGTGTTTGCATGCATGTTTCCAGTGGGTCGTCTAGGCATGATCTGTATCTTGTTATCAGCCTTGTTTTCAAACAATAAAAAACAGATGAGATTCTCAACTTTGCTGTGTTTTAAATCAATATCTTTGCCAATTGAAACTACCCATAAAGGCACGTGTATATTCATCACGCAGTGAGTTTTTTTATACACGTCGGTTTTAAGTTTTTTTATCAAAATATATTCTTAATAAAGAATTGATACTGGTTTTCTATAACTTTTACTTTTGACGACTTCCGTGGTGCAGTAGGCGAATAGCCGGCTGAGACGCAGTAGGTAGCGGGTTCGATTCCCGCCACGGAACAAATGTTTGCATGATCTCAAAGTCAAAGTTAAAATCTTTTATTCATTATTATCACAAGGATCACTTTGAAACGTCAGTTTTAGTGCCTGTTCCTTCGCGACCAAGCCAGGAAAGAAAGGCAAGAAACAAGGCTGGTTGTTTTTTTTAATTATCCTTTCACAATACATAACAATACAAGAAATAAATTACGTCTAAATCTACACATATTTCTTCCGGGTCTGGTTGTTTCTCTATATGTATTATAAGTATGTATTTACAAAAAAAATGTATATAAGTATTCTATCAGTTATCTGGCTCCCATAGTACAAGCTCTGCTTAGTTTGGGGCTAGATAGCGCTGTGTGAAATGTCCTGTAATATTTATTTTAATGACCACTAAGCATTTCTAGCACCTTCATTTGAATGTCAAGGACAGGTTCTTATCTACATGATACGTAGCATGATACAGTTATCGGCTAATTCCAGAAAGTTGGCAAAATTGCTGTGAAAAGAGTATATGGAGACTTTGATACATAATGTACCTGAAAAGGTTGATAATGGAATTCATGTATGTGTTTTTAAGTTGTTGTCACATTAATAGTCATGTTACGGCAAAATTTATTCCAGTTAATTAACAAGTTTCCAGATTATTGGGGATGACAGTTGTCTTCTCTAAAGATGGGTGAAATTTAAGATTTTACAACGTGCTGACAAGCTGTTATCAAATCTGTTGAAATGTTTATAAAACTCCTGCTACTTTCAAAATACTGAAACCCAATCTGTTTATTTCTTCGGAGGATGACTATTATCTTAAAAAGATAATGTTGAATTTATTCAGCGTGCTCTTATCCCATCAAGCTGTTATCCCACCATTGAAACGTTACGAATAATTAACGGGTATTGGGTAACTCCAGTAAAAACAATATGCGTTTTTTTCATTATTTTCTCTGCTTACCCTCTCTGAAAGAGGTCGACATTGTAGAACTTGTACAATTCGACGGAGAACTCGAAGGTGGCTTGCAGGTCAGTCATGGTGCGAGGGGGGCGCGGGCGGGCAGCGCCATGCCGCTACCAGCCCGCCGGCCGCATAACCGACTCACAGCACTGCACTAGCACTCCACCACTCCACCAGCTCGGGGCCACCGACCACACCCGGCGACTCGGGTGCGGCTCGCTCCGGAAATAGCGGACGCGACGACGACGCGGTTCACAGTGCGGGACTAGATGTCTGTATTCGAGCGGTTCGCAGCGCGCATGCGTGCCCGCCGCGTCGTCGCTTGCAATCGCCAGTCGGCTCTACCTACACAGGTGCGTTAGTCCTCCCGTGCTCTTCTCGATGTTTTTGGATTGTAATGCGGCTGCGATGTCCCGCGGGAGACGTAAAGGTCAGACCGAGGGGGGAATCACAGACGTAACCTTTCCACCTGATTCTGACGCCATTTTATCAAGGGTGATATTGGCGGTGACCTTTGATTTGACATGTTTTATGAGACGATAGGCATCTGTTTGATATACGGTTTTGAGATTATCGCATGGAGGAGTCAGATTAACTGCTTCAAAATATTTTATTCGCAATCTTATAGGCCATTTATTATATATATATATAGGCCATTAAAGCACCTAGCTCTTACGCTGATTAAATGATGTCATGAAGGGTTGAGTCTATATTTCACAAAAATATCCATGCTCTACGAGCGACCGTTAATAAATGAGGCTAATAATATACGTACACACGGTTACACATCAAGCTATATTTTCCAGTATAAGCTGACCTCGCATTGTGTAGGCTTTTCGTAGAATGAGAGGTCAGCTTATACTGGAATTGTATGGCTTGATGTGTAGCCGTGTGTACTAGTTTTAAGAAGTAAACATGTATACAACGAGTCACAACACTATTAAATAAATAATTTTTGCATACTCAAGAACGGTAAAAAAAACGAGTGTGCTTTTCTATTCTAATATTAAATATTAATTTATAAAATTATTCAATTACAAAATTGTCCACACGTCTTTAGGTCGATCAGTTTATGTTCACTCTGAACAGACGCAATTCGCACTCGCACATTAACGTTTAAAAATATACAAAACTTAACTCTCTCTCTTTTTATCTTCACAGACTTATATCTCCCCTCGACTTCCGTTCGCACTTTTCGTAATGCATTCACCAGCTTACTCCCCAAGTCAAGCGTGCGTAAAGAAGTTTTACTTAAAAACGAGTGTGTTTTAGACCACATGACTGAAGTAAAACTTCCTTTTCAAAATATTAATTTATAAAATTGTTCAAGAACGAAATGAAATTACGAAAAATCAAGAAATCACCGTTTGCGCAACGCTAGCAAACTCGCAAACGAACTACTGACTGAGATATTTATTTATTTATATATATATATATATATATATATATATATATATATATATATATATATATATATATATATATATATATATATATATATTTCATGCACTGGCTATGAGAGGGAGAGAGAAAGAAAATGTACGCACGTGCTGCTCTCTCCTACAGTGTGATACTGACAATAGGCCTGGACTGTGTCTTAGATATACGAAACATTACTGGCTATGAGAGAATTCATGGCTATGATTCAGTCGTCTCAGACTCTCAGAGCTCTCGCTCTGGTTAGTCGCTGCGCGAGACCGTACGTATTTTTTTTTAATAATAAATATAACTACCCTCGCCAGCCAGGAAAAACGAAGTAACAATGAAGTGTAATATTTGTGATAAGGGCATCACCAAAAGGAGCCCAGGGTTGGAGTGTAGCAAGTGTGGGAAAATTGTTCACGCCAACCAGGTGTGTAGTGGGCTACCGTCCAAGAAAATCAATGCGCTTCGCAACTCCGATAGCCTGGTTTGGACTTGTGATGAATGTTATCGTAATTCACCAATACAGGAGACTTCTTTCATAGTCCTGGATGATGATGATGACGAGGAAGAAGATGTGGTAGAACTTTCTCCAATTGATGTTAAAAAAATTACTACGCGATATCTCTTCCGAAGTTAAAAAAATTATAAAAAAGGAGACTGAATCAATTGAGGAATCAATAAATTACATTGGTAAGAAGATGGACGGTTTCGGTAGTATGATGGACGTATTTACAGGAAAAATTAAAGAAATAGAGAAGAAACAGACATATATATTAAATAAAAATAAACATCTGGAAATTAAGGTATCTTCTCTTGAAGTGCAAATAAGAAAGATACAGCAAAGTAATCTAGACTCGAAAGTGGAAGTTGCGGGGATACCTAAATCGAAAGATGAAAATATTAAGCTGATTGCTTGCAATGTAGCGAAGCTGCTGAACGTGGACGACAAGGACATCATCAATGTTAAGCGGGCTGAAGGAAGACCGGGATCCGATGGGCCGCTCCTGGTGGAACTAGCGGATGCTGAGGTAGCATGCACATGGGCCCGAGCTTCAAATAAGGAAACCAAGCCAATCCTCGCCGAGCACGTTGTCCCCTGCGTTCAAAAGGTAGCCGCAAATTCGAAGGTAGTAGTAAGGCGCGCACTCACCAAAGCTAACAAGACCCTACTGTGGAATGCGCAGCAAGAACTACGTCCAGACTTTAAGTACGTGTGGTTCCAGGCAGGAAAAGTACTTGCTAGAAAAGGCGACGAAAATAAACCAATTGCAATTTGGTGTGCGAAAGACCTCGCACAAATAACATCTTAAGTGGACTATTTCTTCCTGTTAACTCATCGACATCTGTGGCCGTTCTTATAGTTCTTACATAATGGACATAGGTAACTTAATTTTCATTATGTCTTCTGACCACGTCTCAGAAGTTATTAGTTGTAGGTATACTTAAATAGTAACGATTTCTCATCAAAATTACCTAAAGTTCATGGAAATTTAACTATAACCCACATTATCATATGTACCTACCGCAAATTATATAAATACCCACTCTGTTAAATAATATTCCTGTTAAAATAAATAAAATCTTTCAAAAATCAATACAAAAAATATTATTTGCTTATGCTTTGATTAAATTATTATGCACTAGAATGCTTACGAGATTGAAATGGTCTACGGGTGATGATCCGGTGTTAATTCATACAACTTTATAATGTATTTTGTAGCGTATTAGGTGCTGATAAGCATAGCAGGTGTCACAAGCGGTTTGAGTACTATGTTGTCTTGGTTGCGTGAGTTAGTACCGTCTTGCGTAATGTGATTGACGAATGTGAGTACCCAGACAAACCCTGCACGGTTTTTAGGGTATAATATTAAGGATAAATGTACTTAAATTGTAGTAAATAAATAAATATAAAACAGAAAAGAAAGAGAAAGAAAATGTGTGCTCGCACCTCTCTCTCTTGCCCCTACAGTAATATACGGAACGTAATTCTCTCTCTTTCTATCTTCACTGACTTATATCTCCCTCTCAACTTCCGTTCGCACTTAACGTAACGCATTCACCAGCTTACTCCCCAAGTCAAGCGTGCGTAAAGAAGTTTTACTTCATAAACATTTTGTTTTTTTTAGGATTGTTAACACTTAAGTAACGATTAAAGGATTTTTTTTACTTTTCATGCCCGATCACACTTTTCGTAACGATCACGTAAGGCATTCACCAGCTGACTCCCCAAGTCAAGCGTGCGTAAAGAAGTTTTACTTCAAAAAATATAAGTTTCGTATTCAGCTATTCTACTTTTTAATAGTTAAAAGTATTCCTATAGAGAATAGAATTTCTATAGAAATATTCCTATAGTTCATGTACGAATCTTATCGCACACTCGTAACGTGGGTAACCCCAAACCATGCTAGTAGGACAAGCCATTTGATTTGCAAATAAGTTGTAACATAAAACGCTATCCGATGCCAGGTTCACCCACATTTATATCATTCTGACGGAAACGAGAGGCTAAAAATAACATTTGAAATATATTTTACGTAGAATATTCTGCATTTGGATTAGGACATGGATTCAACAATAAAAATTAAAAAATAAATGCTGGACATGTCACACAGCGCCATCTATCCCCAAACGAAGCAAAGCTCGCACTATAGGAACCAGATAACTGTAACGTTTTTTTGACGTGATAACGTCTTATAAATCGATGAACGCCGGCTGCACGCACGAAAAAGCATGACTCATTGTCACGTTCCGCCTGAGACGAGCGTGCAAGCGAGAGCGCGGAACAAACGATAGAGAGGTACGATCGGCCTAAGCATTCGGCTCGTGACGCATCTATCTCTCTCGTTATCACGTAAAATTATCGTCCGTAAACCGACTTTACAGACATAATTTTTTTCAAACATAAGTTGAAGGAAACCAGCATAGTTGAGAATCATTAATCTTAGTACTTATTAAACTTTTGACTTTTTTAAAGCGATGCAAATAGATAGATGGATAATAAATTCTTTATTGTTAATAACATAAAAAACATGATTGACAACGTATTTTACTGTATATGCTCGAAGATGTTGATTTAGAGAATATATCTGTAATAGTATAAAGTTTGAGTAGATTTTGGATGGATATAAAAATAGAGGAAGATGGATAGACTGTGAAAGATGATCAGAACACCATTAAGATTTACCTCTGCATCAGGTATGTATACGGGTTACGCAAGTACGACCACATCTCACAGTACCGCTCCCAGTTAAAGTGGCTCAAAATCCAGTTTCGTCGGGATACTCATATACTCGGCCTATTTATAACATCCTTCAAAATCCTCTGTCTCCTTGCTATCTTAAAGAACGTTTTTCTCCTCTTTTTCCACCTGATCGTCCTTCTCGTTCTTCTCAACATCTTTTACTCAAGACGCCTGAGCATAAAACTTCTTTCTTCACTAACTCTTTCACTGTGACTGCTATCTGCTTGTGGTACTCTCTTCCAGTGGAAATCCGCAAGGCCGCCTCTATGGGAATCTTCTAATCCAAACTCTTTAAACACTTCATCTCTCTTCAAGATACCCAACAAAATTGAGCACTTTATGTAGATATATTTGTGTATTTCGTTTATGTATGTATATTATTATTATTTTGAATTTTTGTAAGTTTATTTCTAAGCTAAAGTTTGATAAAATTTTTATTTTCTGGCACTAACACTTTCTCCACACTACACAAAGGTTAGCTGGAAGAAAATGCTAATTAGCATTAAGTTCGCCTATGTACTATTTTATTAGTGCAATAAAAAAATATCAAATATACAACCTTTTATTTAACAAGTTATTTAAACAATTTAAGTATTACCATTTACTAAAAATGTAAGATAATTTCTTTATATTTATTTTAAATACCAAAAATCTACACTATCCCCGGGTGACATAGTGATCTGTCTCTGGCGCTAATAATCTAGTGTCGTAGTAAACATGACGAACATAGTCAAGTGTAATGCGTGTAACGTCGTTATTGATGAACTTTTAACATACATACAAAATAAAGTGTCTGTAATAGATGAAGAAACCCTAGTGCGAATATGCATTTCGTCGTTCCCTACCGATGAAATCAAAAAATCTAAATCATTATTATTCGGATTCGATTCCGGCGAGTCAACGCAGGATAAGCAGAAAGAACAAAGGGAAAGAAGAAACAGACCTTGGAGATATCATAAATCTGTTCAAATCAGCGGAACCTGATGTAATGCCAGTGTTTGTAGCTCGTCAGCTAGAAAAACTACCTCCAATTACATTTGACCATCTTGATTGTACCAAGCTGTTGAAAGATCTTCTTTTAGTAAAAAATGACATTGAAAAGGTCAAATCTACATACGTCAGACTCGACCAGCTGATGGAGTTTAAAGTAGAAGTTCTGAAATGCAGGAACGATTCGTTGCCCCCATCTCCAGTTTGCAATGTAAACATGAACAAACGAGGAGCATGGCTGTTGGATACTACTGTATTAGGCATATCTCAGCTGCCTAATTCATCTCTCAATGAGTCACATAACAGTTCACAACCGAAATTCAATAGCGAAGTCGAGACGGATACTCAAGAGTTTAGAGAAATTGTGAGGGTAGATTCACAACGATCACGAGATGATTATAGTGAGCAGCTGCGCACCCTAAGTGATAATTATACCGTTAGCAGTCACTGCAGCCAAGAAGGCAATGTTATGACGACTTTACGCGATCCCGGTACGAATCCAGCTGTAGAATCAGGGTCTACGACGAGTGAACAACAGCATAGATCTTCAATGCGCCAGCTGGTTCACTGTGAAGATTTAGCTATTGGTATGAGTAAACATAAAGACGTTACGAAGCCATCTGTGGTGCCTGGGCTGACGACAAGTAAACAACAACATAGCTCAACCACGCGTCAGCTGGATCACGGTGTAAATCTCTCCATCGGCGGGACTACACAAACAGAAGTAAATGAAACTAGCACTGAAGGATGGCAAGTAGTGTCTAGACGCAAAAAACCTATGAAATATCGCTATCGCTAGGTAAAACTGGCATAGCGCCTGACCTGGAGAATACCTTTAAGGCGGCTGAGAAGAAAATTCCTATATTTATTACAAACGTGGATAATAACACTCTACAAGAAGACATAGTCAAATACATTCAATACAAGACCAAAGAATTGGTATCCCTACAGAAAGTTAATATATCGAGACAAAAAGATTACACTGCATATAAGTTCTTCGTCTCTGAAACTAAGCTTAGTTTGTATTTGAATGAAAACTTGTGGCCACATGGAATAATATTCAGGAGGTTTGTGAATTTCAAACACAAACTTACGAACAGGTGTACTTCTGTAAATGGCCTTAGAAAATATAAATAATGGATGAAAATAATTTAAAGTTGATGAGCTGTCTCAAATTTGCTAGCTTTCATTGTAAAAATGTAAAACGCTTCGTCGATAAAATCAAAGAGCTGTTTCGTACATGTGATATAATTGCTTTGCAAGAAACATGGTTATTGCCCGAGGACATACCATTCCTAAGTTCGATCGACGCTGAGTTTGGTTACACGGGAACGTCGGCGGTGGATACTTCGGCAGGGATCCTGCGCGGGAGGCCGTACGGAGGTGTAGCTTTATTGTGGAAAAGCAGCATCTTTCAAAAGGTATCAGTGTTGAAGTGTGACAATAGTCGTGTATGTGCAATAAAAATCGTAACAAGTGATCGACCTGTTATTGTGATGTGCATCTATATGCTTACGAACAAGGTTAAAAACCTACCTGAGTTCACGGACTGTCTCGGTATGGTAAGCGCTATCATAGATCAGTACGGTGTAGAATCTGTTTACTTATTGGGTGATTTTAACGCGAACCCTTCTGAACTATTTTATAGCGAACTCATACAATTCTGTGACGATCAGCGATGGTCTTGTATCGATGTTGACTTTTTGGGATTACAGTCCGATACCTACACATTTGTTAGTGACGTATATGGATCATGTAGCTGGCTAGATCACTGTATAGTGACTCAATCAGCAAAACATTCTGTAACTAAAGTGTATGTTGATTATGATGTTGTATGGTCAGATCATTTTCCTCTTGTAATTGAATGTAATTATAGTATGTTAACCCCGAGTCTACCACAAATATTAACTACTTATAAGAATGTAATTTGGGGGGATAGAACAGAGGACGAAATTACTTTGTATGAAAATGAATGTCACATGAGACTGAAATGTATTGACTTTCCTGCTGAGTTCGTAGAATGTGGTGATCGTTTTTGTAATGATGCTGACCATAGGCGTATTTTTGATGGGTGGTATTCTGACATCGTAACTGCCCTTCGTACCGCTGCCGCAGCTAGTCGAAAGAGCACCGTAAAAAAGGGTTAAGTGAAGTCTCGTAAATTCGGTTGGAACTCACATGTAAAAGTGGCACATAGGGAGGCCACGTCTAGTTTTCGAGAATGGGTCCTTTGTAATAGACCTAAATCTGGTCTGGTTTACGAAAAGATGAGCGTGGGCAGAAGGGTATTTAAATCGCGTTTAAAGTGGTGCCTAAATCATCAGGACCAAATCAAAATGGATGACTTAGCCAGAAAACACGCAAGTGGAGATTTTCGTGATTTTTGGCAAAGTACTAAAAAGATTAATGCTCGGCCGGGTCGGCCAATGAGTGTGGAGGGGTTGAGTGATCCTAAGGGTATTGCCGACATATTTAGGGAACAGTTTATAGTCAAGTCGCCGCTAGGACCTGAGCGGGAGATGTCCACTGCTGATATGCCTAAAGATAAGCTTGAATATAGATTTATGGCTAGGAATGTTGCGAAAGTAATAAAAACGCTCTCCAAAGGTAAATCTGCAGGACACGATGGCCTCGGCATTGAGCATCTCCAACATGCTGGCCCTCATACGGCTGGCGTCTTGGCCATGTTCTACACCTTGTGTGTCGGTCATTCCTACTTGCCAGTTGATTTAATGAAGACAGTTGTAGTACCCGTAGTAAAGAACAAGACTGGAGATATGGCTGACAAGTCCAACTACCGACCCATATCACTGGCAACTATTATTGCAAAAGTGTTTGACGGTTTGTTTAATATGCAGTTAGATGAATACCTAACCTTGGATGATAATCAGTTCGGGTTCCGCCCTAAACTGTCCACTGAAAGTGCTATACTGTGTCTTAAGCATACCGTCAGATACTATACAGATAGAAAGACTCCAGTGTTCGCCTGCTTTCTGGACCTGTCTAAGGCCTTTGATCTGGTTTCCTATAAAATCTTGTGGGAGAAGCTTGAGAGCATCAACCTACCTCCTGAGCTTGTGAATATCTTTAAGTATTGGTACAGGAACCAGATAAATACCGTACGTTGGGCGGGCGCAATGTCAGAACCTTATCGGCTGGAGTGTGGAGTGAGACAGGGGGGGTTGACCTCTCCCGCTCTCTTTAACCTTTATTTGAACGAGCTGATCGTGGCGCTCAGCAGCCGGCATATCGGATGTCATATTGATGGTGTATGCGTCAATAATTTGAGTTATGCTGATGGTATGGTGCTGCTCAGCGCCTCGGTCTGTGGATTGAGAGAGCTGGCGAGGACGTGTGAGAAATACGCCACTGGTCATGGGTTAAAATATAACCCGAAAAAGAGTCAGTTCATGGTCTTTGAGGTCGGTACGAAACGTCTTGAAAGTGTCCCAACCTTAAGTCATAACGGGATTATATTAGACAGAGTATATACATTTAAATATCTTGGGCACGTTGTCACTACAGACCTCAAAAACAATGAAGACATCGAACGGGAGCGGAGGGCGTTGTCCGTGCGTGCGAATATGATTGTTCGCAGGTTTGCGCGTAGTTCAGAAGGGGTTAAGCTGACTTTATTTCGGGCGTACTGTACCTCTCTGTACTCGTGCAGCCTGTGGGCGAAGTATACGCAGGCGGCGTACAGCGCACTCCGCGTCCAGTATAACAATGCACTCAGGGCGATGCTGGAGCTGCCCCGCTACTGCAGTGCATCAGGGATGTTCGCAGCGGCGCGGGTCGACTGCTTCCATATCGTCATGCGCAAGCGAGCCGCGTCCCTGGTGCACAGGCTGCGGGCCAGCGCCAACACCGTATTGGCAATGATAGCCGGCAGAGTAGACTGCCCGTACACCAGATATTGCTGTCACAGGCATGCTCTCAAAAACCCTGTATAAACATTAATTTACTTGTGTTGTGCGCTTTCTTATATGAGCTACATAATTGCTTGAAATAAATGTATTTTATTTTATTTTTTTAATAAAGAAATGTCTAATCTAATCTAAGATTATGCCTGACAGAGATAGAACAAGTAACTTTTTAACAAAAATATAAATACTATATTTGGAACGTCACAGACCAACTCAAAGCCTTCAGATTACTTGGAATCTCTTGTTCCGCCGAGGGCTAACTGATAATGCCAAATTTTTTTAATTGTTGCTGTCAAAATGTTAACAGAACTTTATGTTAGTTCATAGTTATTTATTGGTAAAAAATAAAAATAGATTACAAGTCATAACTTAACAGATAACAGAAAAAAAACAAATTACTAAACCGATTTCGATGAAATTTCTATTTGACAGTATATCCTTTCAAACAATAAAAGAATTTTCCAAATCGGTTGATAAATATTGTATATATATAGATATTGTCAGTGTATGCTGTGTTGATGATTCTTAATAATAAAAATAATAATAATAATAAATGACGGAGTTATGAGGTAACAAACATAAAAAAATATGCAGTCAAGTTGAGAATCTCTTCCATTTTTGAAGTCAGTTAAAAAAAAGAATCATCGAAATCGGTTGGCGTGATATTGAGTTATTCGTCAATATGAAAAAAAAATTTTTTTTCGCGTACATACTTAATGCAATTTTTTTTTAATATATTATAGGCTTGCGTTTGACCATGATCTCACCTGATGGTAAGCGATGATGCAGTCTACGATGGTACACGCTTGCCTAGAAGAAACCTATTCACTCGCGACTTAAAGACACCCAGGTTGTAGCTATCAGGAAACACATTTATGACTTATATATATGGTTTTCTCATGAATGTCATTGTCAGAACTGGACCAAATTGAAATGAAACCACACGAAAAGCACCAGCTTTCAAATAAAGAAAGAATCAACAAAATCGGTTCATCCAGTCGAAAGTTCTGAGGCATCAAACAAAACAATACAGTCGTTTACAAAGAGACATTTTGTCTGACTCAAATTACTATAGGAACAGGGCAGAAAAATGGTAATGATGATGATGTTGTTGATGAACTTATCGCATACCCAAGATTAACCTTTTGATAGTTGCTTAGAAGCAATTTGGGTAAAAATAAAATGTATAAGTAGTAAATTGTGTTCTGATAGAACGTAAATTTGGAGGGTAGGAAAGGTCACAGTTCAAGTTTGGGGTGGTCGATAATCTCGGGCTCAAAGGACTTGAGATTGCAGAATAGTGGCTCGCAGGATTGGAGAATGAAGACAAGGAAACATTAACTCAAATCAAAATCAAGCTTGCGGCCAAGTGCGAGTCGGACTCGCGCACGAAGGGTTCCGTACCATTATCTATAAAAACGGCAAAAAAATCATGTCTGTTGTATGCGAGCCCTACTTAATTATTTTAATTTTCCGTTTTATTTAAATTTTTTTTTATTTTATGGAATTTTTCCTTTATTTGTTCCTTTATTTTGGCCAAATTTCGTGATTCTACGTCAACGGGAACATATAGGTTTTCGACCCAAAACCTATAGGGAACTTCCGGTTGACCTAGAATTGTCAATTTTGGTTAAAAGCAGCACAAGTAAAGGGTAAATTCCGAAAAATAAAAAAAGTTGAAAATTAAGGTAAATTTTGGTAAGTGTGAAATAAAAATGTAACGCACAATTTGTACCGTTCTTACCTTGCTTGTAAACGAACCAATCCTGAAAGGAGACAATATGGGAGTTTGATTATTTGTCTTCCGTCTTATTTATTTATTTAATTTATTGAGTACCAACATAATAAACACCAAATTGAATATAAATTTGGGTAACTTGGGCAAATCGGCGTTGAATGTATGTATGTTTGTTTGTCCGAGGATAACCTTCAAAGCGTTGATCCGATCATCGTGAAAATTGATACATAGGTAGGTAGTGATGGCACAACTTTAGTGTGTGTTACACACACATGAATTTAAAATGTGAGAGGGGGCGGGGGAGGGGAGGATGTTGAGATATTGCGGTTCAATAAGGGTAAAAAAAAACAAAATGGGGACTATCCGGTCAAATAGCACGTTTAATAAAAGGTTTAAGTAGATTTCAACCCATTTGTAATTTTAAGTTATTAGCTCCAATAAAAACTGAACTTTGACAAAATTCACAAGGTACATCAGTAACCCCACAGTACTGTAATTTAGTATGCGTGTAGCTTAAGTGACACAAATATAGGCTAAAGTCTGAAATCCAGAATAACTGCAATTTGTACCCCAAAAAAGTGTAACCACAAGACATGAACCTGTAATTTGAATGAAACTGTAGGTCAAGTAAGATGTTTATTTATTTCGTGGCACTATTTTGATAGTCAAAGATTACAAATAATATTTTTTTGTTTTAATCGGAGACTCGCGAGATCTCAGTTCGGAGCGAACCACTAGTATAATAGAGAGTAAAAACCATGTGACATGATAATTATAGGGATAGCTTGCAGATAGGTGGCGAGCTGGTAAGATTGTAAACATTTAAAACAAAACCGAAAAATACGAGTTAAGTAATAATTACAATACAATATTATTAACTTTACCTTAAAATGATGGCATGCCTTTGAATACTACCTAAAATCTAAAAACAATCGTAATTTACAACTACGTCTTCATTAGCAGCTTCATATTTGCGCTTGGATCAATTTTAACAGGCAATGCTCATAACTTGTGCGAAGTGAAAAAGAGAAGTTTTCCCATTTTAAGTTCTTTATGTGCATTTATAGCTTTGTCAAGCTAGCTAGCGAAATCAATTATTTCGCTATTTGCTAGCGGAAATGAGGAGCAGCTCAGTATTGGTTTGTCAATAATTGAACTTTATCCACTCTTGATAGGTCCCGCGACTTCATCCGCAATTTTCTGGACCTCGACAACAGCGCCACCTACCGGGTACAATTATAAATCAAAACCAAGCAGAGACCTACTCAAACACACACAAATCATCAAAATCGAACAAGCCGTTTTTTAGTTTTAGCGAAACTAACGAATAGCAATTCATTTTTATACATTACTAGTGGACCCGCCGAACTTCGTACCGCCTTGACATGCATATAACGCGGGCTGTCAATATACGTCACCCTGGTAGAATTATCAATTGTTGTCCCCGGCCATCATTATGTATGAAAAAATGAATGACTTCCACAAATAATTCAATACCAAAATTAGCCAAATCGCTCCACCCGTTCTCGAGTTTTAGCGAGACTAACGAACAGCAATTAATTTTTATATATATAGACAATATCTCGGGATAACTCCACAGAACATAAAAAACAATAGAACTAGCATAATGACTTTTTACTAAGAAAACCAGTGTAGCTAAACTCACACATATAAAAACTAGCACACTTAGAAATAAAAGTTATAATTGGTTGAAAGAGAACGTTCAAAAAGTCCTAAAACCATAAAACTAATTTAATACTATAAAACCTTAGCTCCTATGGAACATGGTTTAAAATTCGCTAAAATAAACAGTAACAAAATATTAAAGTTTACTTCTTCTACTCGGCAAAAGATGGCGCTTTAGAAGGTATTTTTATTTTAGTCTCTATTAGTTAGAAATAAGACTGATAATGCAATGGCTGTTACTCGCTTGCTCAAATAACAGTGCTACTCACTTAGTGATGTACCAATGAGGATACAAGACGAATGTATCGATATCGATTATCACCTACCTACTACGGGTAACGAAATAGGTACGTCAGGTTATATTTGTGGTGGTCGAAATAAAAAGCTTTTCTTTTCTTTCTTTCTTAACATAATCACAGGTATCCAACTCATAAATTCTTAAAAAAATATTATATTACTGGAATATTATATACTGTATTATTATTTGAGGGGTACACTAAAAGTTTCCGGAATCAATAATAAAAAAATACTAATAATGGTCGAAAATGAATTTATTGTTTCTCAAAATATTCTCCCTTTGCGTCAATGCACTTTTTCATAAGATTGAACAAATTTTGAAAACATTTGTGCCACTTCTCCGGTGGTGATGTCAGATACATGTTATTCATACTCTTCGACAGCCTCTTCTGGTGATGAAAACCGTTGATCGGGTAATTGGTTCTTAATTTTTGGAAACAGAAAAAAGTCACACGGTGCCAGGTCATGACTCTGTAAGCTGGATGACTCATAAGTTGTACGTTTTTTATTTTTTTTATGTCTTGCGCCTTGGGGAAACTGAAAATAGAAGTTATTACATATATTATTTCACACCATAGGTCTAAAATACATTCAGAAAATCATCAATAAAACAACAAAAGGAATTAACGCCCTAAAACTTATACACCTCTTAATAGGGGGTAACTAATTAAAGCTATCGATAACACATTCATCAGTATATTGGGGTCACATCCCTAATTGAGTAGCTTAAGTTGAGGTTTAAGAGATACGCGACCTTAAAGAGTATGATTCACAGTCTATTTTGTTTGACGATTTGGCATTTTAAACAAAACTAACAAAAAACAATAAAATAATACCGGTGATAGAATATGCCCCCTTTTGTTAAATTTTTGGTTCGACTATAATATTTACACTCCAAAACGGCACAATATGGCATTTTTATATATTTTTTGAAATACGTTTACCCCACAGTAATTGAAACACGACTGAAGTGAGCGAAGCTTGTAGTGCGCGGAACTCCGCGTACTTGGTGTTACGCGGACTCCGCCTACTTACGACTTCTATTGTTTTTTGTGTTCTGTGGGATAACTCCGACCGAAGCATCTGTTTCAAACGATATTAATTTTTTTTACATCCTCTTTGACGATATTTGCAGCACGCATTCTGTCAATTCTATGTCAAACGTCATAAGGTTACATTATAAAAGCGCTAAGGTTAGATTATAAATAATTTTATATGGTGGTTAAGTATTCTTAAATTTCCTTATTTTGCGCGCAATCTTCTTAATTTTTTCTTTTATAAGAACCTTCTCCTAACAATAAGAAATACAACAAAAAAAGAATTAGCGAAATCGGTCCAGCCGTTCACGCGTGATGGCGTGACCAAGGGAAATAGGGATTCATTTTTGTATATAGAGATAGATAGATAGATATATAATTTGTATTTTTTCTTTGGTTAAGTCTAATAATAAGGTATTTTATCCCAAAAAGCGATATCTTCCAGACACCCTTTGTTAGTAAGTAAAAATTGGATTCCAAAAAAGCAAAAATAAATATACAGAGCTTACAGCTTCCTAGAATTTCTTGTCATATATCTGAATGGGTGTCGCTGAGGATAAGGCTTCGATATCTTTGATTGCTTTGGGACCCTTTCGGATTCTTAGCGATATATTATTGACGCAAGGTATCGGTGATATCGTGGTTTATTTTATTGATTTCGGATTACGGATAAGTAAAATATACATTTAATCGGTTCTCCTTGTAAAAACCCGAGATTAAAACACAATAGATTTTTAAATGTGTTTGGTCGTTAAATAGTTAAACTTGTGCGTGATAGTGAGGAAAATGCTATCGATATTTTTTTTTAAATTGTTTTTCTGACTTTTGAAACTATTATGGTTATGAACAGTATTTGTACTAAACTAAAAAATTGTATTATTTGCTGATTTGTGAGTATTTGTCAAAAACTCACAAATCATGCTAAATATCCCGTTTTAAGTACAAATAGCGATTGTATGGTTTGTTAAAAAGGTAAAATAATCTAAAAACAAATCCTACTTAGAACACTAGCGTTTTAACCTGTATACGACCTCCGTGGTGCAGTGGGCGAATAGCCGGCTGAGAAGCAGTAGGTAGCGGGTTCGATTCCCGGCGCGGAACAAATGCTTGCATGATCTACAGATGTTTGCTCCGGGTCTGGTTGTTTCTCTATATATTAAAATTATGTATTTACAAAAAAATGTATATAAGTATTATATCAGTTATCTGGTTCTCATAGTACAAGCTCAGTGCTTAGTTTGGGGCTAGATAGTGCTGTGTGAAATATCCAGCAATATTTATTTATATTTATTATTGATCTAAGTATAAAATACCTAGGAAACTATAATACGAGGCAGACCTACTAAAACTTTAGTAATCTTCTAGAAAATTCTATGAAAGTCTAGATACCTATACTTTTGTTACCGATTACGGATAAAAATCTCCAGCAGCACAGACATAATCATATCCCTTCAAGTCTGCGAAGTTTTAAAAAGCATCCCAAGAAGTGGTTTTCTGGCGTGTACCGTGAAATATGAGTGTTTGTTCTTTTGCAACCGGCAACCAATATGCTGAGTGGTTGCGGGCATTGTACTCTCGCGGCGCGCTTACTATTGTGGGCCTAGCTTTCTTGCCTTTGTACGTAGCAGCTGCTGCACCTAGTTATTGAGGCAGGTTGAGTTTAAATATATATTTTTAACTAAGTTACGAACTCAACATTTCTTTCTGTAATTAAATTTATTAAATCATTTGAATCGTCAATTTACGGCGGTCCTGACCAATCACCGTGGAGACTTAGATAATAAATAGCAATAAGCAGGACTCAGCGTAGACGTTTTATGACTGATATAGAAACACGGCTACACATCAAGCTATACATTTCCAGTATAAGCTTACCTCGCATTGTGTACGCTTTTCGTGGAATGAGAGTTCAGCTTATACTGGAAAAATATAGCTTGATGTGTAGCCGTGTGTACGTGTCGAACCTGTCTTGCGATATTATCAATTAACAATCTTATAAGACCTACGCTCAGGGAAATTTTCGCTAAACTACATCTCATTCAAATTCAAATTCGTTTATTACTCCAGAAATAACATAACAGTTTACAAAAACCATAGCGTTATTACTAGTACACACGGCTACACATCAAGCTATACATTTTCAGCAAAGGTGACCTCGCATTGTGTAGGCTTTTCGTAGAATGAGAGTTCAGCTTATACTGGAAAAATATAGCTTGATGTGTAGCCGTGTGTACGTGTCGAACCTGTCTTGCGATATTATCAATTAACAATCTTATAAGACCTACGCTCAGGGAAATTTTCGCTAAACTACATCTCATTCAAATTCAAATTCGTTTATTACTCCAGAAATAACATAACAGTTTACAAAAACCATAGCGTTATTACTAGTACACACGGCTACACATCAAGCTATACATTTTCAGCGAAGCTGACCTCGCATTGTGTAGGCTTTTCGTAGAATGAGAGTTCAGCTTATACTGGAAAAATATAGCTTGATGTGTAGCCGTGTGTACGTGTCGAACCTGTCTTGCGATATTATCAATTAACAATCTTATAAGACCTACGCTCAGGGAAATTTTCGCTAAACTACATCTCATTCAAATTCAAATTCGTTTATTACTCCAGAAATAACATAACAGTTTACAAAAACCATAGCGTTATTACTAGTACACACGGCTACACATCAAGCTATACATTTTCAGTGTAAGCTGACCTCGCATTGTGTAGGCTTTTCGTAGAATGAGAGTTCAGCTTATACTGGAATTGTATAGCCTGATGTGTAGCCGTGTGTACATACAACAATAAAAACAAAATTACAAACAAAAAAAAAATTAAAGCACACAACAGAAATAAAATGTAAGTTTTATATAAAATGTTTTTTAAACTCACGGCTTTTAAAGCTTTTATTTTTTGTATGACAATGATATTCACGCGTGCCATTATGTCATAAAGATTTATGTAGAAAACTTTTTCAAAACAAGCTTTTATAAAACTCATAATCGGAACCGCAAGCAGATTCAAATAAGCCCAAACACTAGTAGCCTACTATATCCATTCAGAAGTTCCGTTGTCTAGCATCCGTCTCCATCATGAGACCACCTCCATGGTACCATATTATTGCATTGTCACAGAAGTTACTTAAGTATCCTAAACAGCTCAATCGGTTGAGAGGAACGGGTTGAAAATTCAGTTGCAAGATTCCATCCGGACAAACGTACATACATTGCAAGTTAATAAAAAGCTTGTAATAGTTACCGGTGAGTGTGTAGGGGAAGATATAAGCTCTATATGAATAAATTATAGTTTGTGTAACTTTATTCCAAAACCCTGGTCTTTCTCTTATGAGCTACTGGTCCTGCCTGCGAGTTAAGAGGGGTTTTTACACTCTGAATAGTATAAGTACTTCAAAATTGTCTGTAGATCTCTTCGCAAACGCGCCTTTACAAATAACACATGCATGAGACTAGAGTTACTAAAAGTGGGTCAAGTGTCATTTTCCAAGCGATATTGCGAGGCACATCCTACATCCTGTGTCGGTATATTAACCAATATAATATATAGGTAATTAGTCTGGCCATAAATACTGTGACAATTAAAAATAAACAAGAAATTACATTTGAATTTGGAATCTGTCATTTTTATATGATTGTTCATTGTGTTTTCTCATTTTGGCGCTAATATATTTTACAAAATTTTGCGATAATAAAATGGAGTGGGATGATAAAGAGAAGCGAATCGCTGTTATTGCATTACACAAAGTAGGTATGGAGCCAAATGCAATTTTTAAAACTCTCCATACGCTTGGTATTAGTAAAATGTTTGTGTACCGGGCTATTAATAAGTACAATGAGACCTCCTCTGTTTGTGACGCGAAAGAAAAAGATCTGGCCGTCCACGTAGTGTTCGTACGATAAAGGTGGTCAAAGCAGTAAGGGAAAGAATTCGCTGAAATCCTATCCGAAAGCAAAAGATTTTATCTCGGGATATGAAGATAGCACCTACGAGTAGAACCATGTCGCGTATTTTAAAAGAAAACTTAGGACCTGCAGCCTATAAGAGACGTACTGGTCATCTCTTTACTGATAATTTAAAAAAGAATAGGGTGGTAAAATCGAAAAATCTACTGAAGCGGTACGCAAAGGGAGGTCACAGAAAAATTTTGTATACGGATGAGAATTTTTTTACAATTGAGCAACATTTTAACAAACAAACTGACCGTATCTATGCGCACACCTCTAAGAAAGCTTCCCAATTAGTCGACAGAGTGTAACGTGGTTATCCGACTTCAGTGATGGTTTGGTGGGGTATTAGCTACGAAGGAGTGACTGAGCCATACTTTTGTGAAAAAGGTATCAAAACATCGGCACAAGTGTATCAAGATACCATCCTTGAGAAGGTAGTGAAGCCCCTTAACAACACCATGTTCAATAACCAAGAATGGTCCTTCCAGCAAGACTCGGCGCCGGGTCATAAAGCTTGGTCTACGCAGTCTTGGTTGGAAACGAACTTTTCGGACTTCATCAGAGCTGAAGACTGGCCGTCGTCAAGTCCCGATCTTAATCCGCTGGATTATGTTTTATGGTCAGTTTTAGAGAGTACGGCTTGCTCTAAACGCCATGATAATTTGGAGTCCTTAAAAGAATCCATACGATTGGCAGTGAAGAATTTTCCCATGGAAAGAGTGCATGTCCTATTGATAACTGGCCTCAACGTTTAAAGGGCTGTATTGCAGCCAATGGAGACCACTACTAAGCTTTTTATATTTTAAATTGTTTTATATTTATGTATTATAAAAAAAACAAATAACATATATTAATTTTACAGTGTGTTAGTTAACACACTGTAAAATTAATATATGTTATTTGCAATAAAAAAAAATCTTTGTATTTATGGCAAGACTAGGTATATTAACATAAAGAATTTTAATTAAAAAACTTTCGTGATTTATTTCAATCATTATTATATAACGTGATTGATTACATATTATGAACTTACAGAATATACATGAATTTACAAATTATTATATTAGACAAAACAAACAGTTCAATATTAAGTTCATCCTCTCCCACAGCTTTCCAGAGCGACTGATCTTGATCAACGACTTCCAGCAATCTTTATTGATCGAGCGAAGCGAGATCTCCAAATCATCTTGGACAAATCGGCGTTGTATGTATGTATGTTTGTTTGTCCGAGGATAACTTTCGAAGCGTTGATTCTATCATCGTGATATTTTATACATAGGTAGGTAGTAATGGCACAATTTTGTTGTGACTAAATGAGCTAAAAATGTTAGGGGGTTTTTGAGATATTGGAGTTCAAGAGGGGTAAAAAAATGAAAATGAGGCTATCAGGTAATGTGTGACGTCAAATGGTCAAAAGGTTAACATACATTAGTGTATTAATACATCTAATAAATGTACTACGGAGTCTAAACTCCGTTTTTATTTTTCGTTAATTCTTTATAGTTTTAAGTTATTAGGCATAATAAAAACTAAACATTGACAAAATTCACAGGGTACATCAGTGACTCCGCAGTACTGTAATTTGGTATGCGTGTAGCTTAAGTGTCACAAATATAGGCAAAAGTATCCAAAATAACTGCAATTTGTACCCCAAAAAATATAACCACAGTACATGAACATGATTTTTTTATTTAATTTATTTGTTATATGTATATTTACTTATGTATATTGTTTTACTTTATTGTACGTGTGAAGCGCTCTCATAAAATTTAGTTTTTGTTTTGTTATTGTAGATACACCCCCCCCCCCCTCCATATTTCCTCTCCTTATTTTTTTATTTTTTTTTTTATTTTAATGTTACAAAAGTCCTCTCCATCCAAAGGGTGTCTGGAAAAATCGCTTCTAAGTGATATGACCACTCATTGTACTTGTTGCTTTGTGAATTTTTATTTTTACTGTCTGTTTCTTTTGAAGTGTACCTACAATAAAGTATTATCATTCATTCATTCATGAACTTCCGTTACCTGTAATTTGAATGAAACTGTAGGTTATATATTTCGTGGAACTATTTTGATAGTCAAAGATTACGAATAATATTTTTTTTTTGTAAACTCGCGAGATCTCAGTTCGTGGCGAACCACTAGTTATATGGTCTTTGCATCTAGTGGGGGCTTGTCCTAAGCTGCGTTTTCCAGGGCATGATCTCCACTAACTAAATAATCTAGCTGCCCGAACGGCCGTCAGTTCTTCGAGCAATGTGCCCCGCCTACTGCCCCTTTAGCTTGCTTATGACATAGAATAGTCTGAAACTCAACACTTTTTTGCAACTTGTGCCGATAGCTAGTGCCGAAACCATGTCGTAAAACAACTAAGGTCTAGTCCGGCGAGCCCTAACGCACCCTGATAAAAGACTTTGGTCTTAAGCTTAAGACAGTAAGGTGAGGTCGGCGAGAAGACGTCACTTATACACTGAATAACCGAATAGATAGAACTCCATAACGTTGGTTCCATTTAAGTTGCGTTAACTTTTATTATGACTTGTGATTTGAATTGTGTCGGTTTTATTGATTATTTTTGTATTTAAAAATGATTATTTTTAAAATTTTAATGTATAGTTACTATAGTTTAATGTATAATGTAGTTTCAAATACAATTGGTTAATTGTTTTATAAACAAATAAATGAAATGAAATGAATGAAAAAGAGGTTCATCATCATCATATCAAGTAGGACGTCAACTGCTGGACAAAGGCCTCCCTCATTGATCTCCAGGAACTGCGGTTGGAAGCGGCCTGCATCCAACGCCGACCTGCGGTTCTTACCAAGTCGTCTGCCCATCTTGTAGGTTGACGTCCTACGCTGCGCTTGCCGGTCCGTGGCCTCCATTCGAGAACTTTCCGGCCCCATCGGCCATCTGTTCTGCGCGCTATATGGCCTGCCCATTGCGACTTCAACGTGCTAATCCGTCGGGCTATGTCGGTGACTTGCGTAAAAGAAGTTATTACAACACAACATTTTTAGTATATTCGAATCTAAGTAAGTCTAACTGATAATTTAGTAAAGCCAACATGTTAACGACGTAGAGTCAACAAAATAACTAAGTTAAATATATATAATCAGGTCAAATTTACCTTTATAGTTCAACTGTTATTTACTATTTTATGATTATATTATTTAATATAATTACGCATTTTATTTTATATTATCTATATTTTTTATGAATTGTAATATATACTTGTTCTAGGGATTCTAATCTTACTTTAGATGATTCTCTGTTACTTTTGTATTTTTTATATGCGACTAGTTGTATGCCCCCGACTTCGTCCGCTATTTTCTGGATCTTGACAACAGCGCCACCTACCGGGTCCAATTGCAAATCTAAACCATCCAGGGACACACAAAAAAAAACATCAAAATCAGTCAAGCCGTTTTTGAGTTTTAGCGAGACTAACAGCAATTGATTTTTATTGATATACTTATATATACTGTGTTTTATGTACTGTTATATATACTGTGTCTACTGTGGTTGTTACGAGTGGACTGTATGGTGATACGATGTTTCCCGTATGCCCTGGTTCGTCCCGGCTTCGTACGTCTTGGTGCGCTGAAACTCTGTGCTTCTGCCTAGTGTGATGATGGTGATGAGGGCTTGAAATGATACTCCAGGAGAGGTTTCACTGCTTGAGGCTTAGCGCTGTTGCTAGAAGACGACTGTGGTGGCTTACATATATATATATATATACAGGGTGTGGTGTAATGAGTGGATAATAGGGTACCTGCGGGTAGGGGCCATTGTGGCGGTTCAGAAAAATATTTGTTATGCTCAGTAAAAGTGCCTCGGTTTTCGAGATATTCGACACTTTCGAAATTTAAGAAATATTTTACCCTTCGTGACTATTTTTGTCGCCAAGACTGCAAATGAAATTTTTTTTTCTATTAGTTTTTTGGATAGTATTTTTGGATAGATGTGCTATCGAATGGAAACTATTATTTTTATAACACAAGCACAGTTATGTTTTTAAAATAAGATTTCACTAAAATTTTACTTGCTTTCGTTTGTTTTCCTGACCCTTCTGTGGTATAAAAAAAATGTATGGTCACTTGAATGCCAAATTTTAAAAAAATTAGCTTATTTCATCGAGATTCCGAAATAGTATATTACATATCATTGTCACAACTTGATTCAAAATTAATTCCTACCAAACTTATCAAGGCGTAATTTAAAGAAATATTTTTAACTATTATTAGCAATAATTGTCTACTGTTCGCAGAACTACTAGTAATTCTTGGAACAGATTGGTTCCTGGCCCAGCGGCAATCGACACTATGTCTATCTTGCTCTTTCATGCTATGAGTGAAAGAGAACTATCGTTTCGCGTAACGCATTTTTATGATTTTCGAGTCAGTGTGCTATCATACTACTCCCGTACAACAACGTGTTATCCTGTTTTGGATTGATACTCGTCGATTTTGTGCAGTGATTTCGGACTTTGTTTTGCCTAGCGATTTGGACGTCTTAATTTTGTGAACTTAACGATTTTGTGCTGTGATCTCGGACTTGATTTGCTTTGTAACTTGGATTTTTTGGTATTGCATATTGATTGCAATGCCTCAGCTATACACTGCGTCTGAATATGCGCAAATGCATTTAATCTACGGCGAGTGTGGTGGTAACGCCAATCGAGCAGCAGCACTGTATCGGGAAAGATTTCCCAATGCACGCCATCCCGATTATCGTGTGTTTATTCGCGTACACAATGCTTACATGGAAGGTCGAATTCCTGGAAGTGGCATCGGTGGCACGAGTTCTGGGAGACCACAAGTAAATAATGAAGAGGACGTACTTGATAAAATTGCTGCTGATCCGACCACATCTGTGCGCGTAATAGCCTCTAATATTGGCATGTCAGCAAGAACAGTGCACCGAATTTAAAAAAGAGAAAAATTACATCCTATTTACTACCAGCGCGTGCAATGTTTGCAGCCAAGACATTACCCTGCACGAGTTGCATTTTGCCAAACAATGCTGAGAAAAATGAACGCTGATCCCAATTTCTTCGATAAAATTTTGTGGAGCGACGAATCCACGTGCAAAAAAGATGGGTATTTTAATATGCACAATCTGCACAGTTGGCAGCGTACAAACCCTCATTTGGCCAGAGAAGACAGGTCCCAGTACAAGTTCAAAATTAATTTATGGACTGGAATTCTAAATGGCAAAATCATCGGACCATTCGAATTGTCTGGAACATTGACTGCAGAAACGTATTTACATTTTTTACGGCACGAACTTCCACTTTTATTAGAAGATGTTTCATTAGAAGATAGAAGAAGAATGTGGCTGCAGCACGATGGTTGCCCCGCTCATTACGCCCGAAATGTTCGACAATACCTCGATGAAACATATCGTCGACGATGGATCGGTCGTTTGGGGACAATTTTGTGGCCACCTCGTTCACCAGACCTCAACCCATTGGACTTTTTTTACTGGGGATGCCTTAAAGAAAAGGTTTATAAAGACCCAATCAATACAGTGGACCAGCTACGGGAGCGTGTGCGATTAGCTGCTCAGAAAATCACAGAACAAAGAATTGCGAACAGGATTAAAAGATCTTTTATCAAAAGGTGCAGAGCATGCATCAGAGCACGTGGTGGCCTTTTCGAACACCTTTTGTAATAGTAAATTTAATAAATGAAATGCATTTAAAATTTATTGTTTCGTTTTATTTCATTACCGAATTTTAAACTAACGTTTTTAGGTGATTTTAAGTAATGAAGTAAATTTTAGTACTATTTGTAATTTTATAATAATTAGCTCTACCCATTTTTATAGGAATTACTTTTGAATCAACTTGTGGAAATACCATGTAATATACCATTTCGGAAACTCGATGAAATAGGCTAATTTTTTTAAAATTTGGCATTCGAGTGACCATACATTTTTTTTACACCACAGAAGGGTAAAGGTCAGGAAAACAAACGAAAGCAAGTAAAATTTTAGTGAAATCTTATTTTAAAAACATAACTGTGCTTGTGTTATAAAAATAATAGTTTCCATTCGATAGCACATCTATCCAAAAAATAGATAGAAAAAAATTTCATTTGCAGTCTTGGCGCCAAAAATAGTGACGAAGGGTAAAATATTTCTTAAATTTCGAAAGTGTCGAATATCTCGAAAACCGAGGCACTTTTACTGAGCATAACAAATATTTTTCTGAACCGCCACAATGGCCCCTACCCGCAGGTACCCTATTATCCACTCATTACGCCACACCCTGTATATATATATATAAATGTAGTTTTCGCCGCCGTCCTTATTTGTTCATATAGATCCTGTCCATTCAAAGGTTGCCTGGAAGAGATCGTTTCTAGCGATAAACCCGCCCATTGTACCTATGATTTAAAAGTGTATTTTCTTTTATATGTTTGTATTTAATGGTGTGCAATAAACAAATTATCTAATCTAATCTGTTTTTATTTTGTTAATCCAACAAATCATGTCAGTAGGTGCTATTTTAACCTAAAATATAGGTTGAAAAAAGGTTAAAATAAGCTATTCAGTTTTTCAGTGTAGTTTCAAACGAACACTGCCCAGCCGAGTGTGATTCCACAGTTTAAAAATAGTTAATAAATCCAAATAATTTTTAAAGTACCTATCCCAATCGGGCGTGAGTTTGGCGCAATTCCGCGTACATTTGCGTGAAATCTCTTGCCAGCCGTCAATTGCATCACATCTCGCTCCTCCATTCCGATCGACATCATCGACACCGTTCCGCACAGAAAGGGTACGAGAGGCAAATGTATCTCGAACAAATGTGGAACCGGAGCGAGCTGGCGGCCGTATTCTGGGATACCTACGCAAAATTTTATATTTAACCCGATAAGGATCACGGCAATAAATGTTTGTATAGAGCAAGAATATTCATTTATCTATATATATCAATTATATATCTATATTATGTATATATAACCACGTAGTATGTATATATATATATATATATATATATATATGTAAGCCACCACAGTCGTCTTCTAGCAACAGCGCCAAGCCTCAAGCAGTCAAACCTCTCCTGGAGTATCATTTCAAGCCCTCATCACCATCATCACACTAGGCAGAAGCACAGAATTTCAGCGCACCAAGACGTACGAAGCCGAGACAAACCAGGGCATACGGAAACATCGTATCACCATACACTACAGTCCACTCGTAACAACCACGTATTATACAGTATATATAAGTATATCAATAAAAATCAATTGCTGTTAGTCTCGCTAAAACTCAAAAACGGCTTGACTGATTTTGATGTTTTTTTTTGTGTGTCCCTGGATGGTTTAGATTTGCAATTGGACCCGGTAGGTGGCGCTGTTGTCAAGATCCAGAAAATAGCGGACGAAGTCGGGGGCATACAACTAGTCGCATATAAAAAATACAAAAGAAACAGTTGAATCATCTAAAGACGATCTATAGATAGCTAAACTGCTCCGCATCACTACTATTCGGCAGTGTCCCCAAGACTCGCTGCATTACCCCGCTGCATTGCAATGCACATAAGCGCCAGCTCTTGGATCACACGTCACTTCGACCAGACGCTCAGAAATATTGTTTTATATTGTTTGTCGTAAAAAGCCCCATTGCCATAATATCATCATCATCATCATCCACAGCCTGACTTACCCACTGCTGGGTATAGGCCTCCCCAAGTTTGTGCCATCCGCCACGATCCTGGGCTAGTCTCACCCATTGACGGCCCGCTGTAGTACACTCGCTCAATGCCTTTTCTTCTCGAAGTCAATACAACGTGTAACGTAACTGGGAGGTAATAGAAAATTCAATCTGTACGTCCTACTATAAAAAATCCGTGTCGCGGAAGAAATCAGTGGATCGAGACTTCTTTTGTGCAAAGTTACATTACGAACTCCAATTGCTAAGTTAAAGATGTCAAATTATTTTTTAACAGAACATTTGAACCGTCCAAAATATTCATACAAATTTGCTTGATCTAAGTCTCTTATTCTCCAGAATAACTCCGCAGGTAGGTATCGCTTTGCGAACACTAACACCTCCGTTTTCGCTTCCATTCCGTTCTTCAGAGCTCTCCTTTCTGCAATAGGCACTGCTGTGGCATGCAATGTGGCACAAACAACCTTTGTAAAACTGCTAAAGTTGTGCTTGATTCCTGCTTGATGACTTGGTGTTCCTGGTTTAAACAGGATTTCCCCGAATAAAACTCGGTATCGCTGGCGTGCTGATATATTAAATTATTATGCTTTTAAGCAACATAGATGGCCATTGATTGACAATGCTATTTTTGACATATAAATAATACCTACCATAGTATAAGAAATGATCATAGAAATAATCTAAAATTTATCCCCCGTAAGAGTTCTGGGAGCGATAATTAATTTCCTTACAAAATTAAATCCTTTTTCCATTTATTTTCAGCTCGTGAAAACTTTTTGCTGAAAATATTAAGGAATTAGCCCCTCTTGACTTGAGAACCAAAATGCAGGCCATTGAAACAGCTAAAAGGTGCATAAATTACTAATTGGCCATTTTATCTTTTGACGGAACCCTCAAAACAGCAATGCCAAGAAAACTACATTTGGACGCAGAAAAGCTGGAACCAAAGTCATTAGCTCAAAAGGGGAGTAAGGTGTTATTTACACCGAGAACAATCAAAGTTTTATTTTTATAAAATTTTAGTAGGCACACAGGTTGACGGGCTTCCTTAAGTGACCAGTGATCACTTTCGCATAGGAATTCAAGTTCATGGAACTCAGTTATATCTGAGAGACTGCAGACGCTTGGTGCCTTATTTACACCTCTTTTGACGGTGTTATGATATGAATGGAATATATTTGACAAAGTTCTAGTTGTCGAAATTCTTAAAAAGTAGAATGACAGAAGGCCAATTTCCGTAATTAAGGGCGACTTGCGCAACGATACCTGAACATATTTAGCGACTAAACATGTTTAAATTTGTCGTATTTGTATGATTTGATCAAATTTATCGTTGCGCAAGTCGCCCATAGATCTGGTCAAATTAAATTTTTAATCTAATTTCGATGCTTTTGTCGCTGAAACCTTTTAGACAGAAGGATAACCAAAACCGAAGATTAGGACCAACCATAAGTTGGAGGATCTTCCCTTTTCCTGTTTTTTTTTATCATATAGGTATCTTAATTTCACCAAAATCTAGTATTGGGGAAATTAAGATTAGTATTTTAGGATGATGCACGAAGATCTAGAAAGTCTACCTTATTTACCTATTCACACCTACCTTAAAGAGACCCAGATAAGTTTTCAGCCAGGCTAATATGCGCGTTACAACCAAATTTTGTCACACATAACACAAATGCACGATATAAGCGTCGACATTTTGTCGCGCGCGACAAGAAGGTAGATTGTTCCATACTTTAGCTGTAGGTATTATAAACTTGGAACTATTTTCCACTTAACCCGCCATCTTCTTTTAATAATCAGACAACCAGACGCTCTGCGGAGTGCCACCGCTTCAATGGTTGATACAAGTATACCTCCAGCAAAGAAGTTCTCTTCCACCTTTAATAAGCGCACCGCCAAGGAATGGAACACCTTATCTGAGCCTGTGTTTCCTGATAACAACAACCTCGGTGTCTTTAAGTCGGACGTGAACACGTTTCTTTTATGCAAGCGTGGTTCATCGTAGACTGCATCATCGCTTACCATCAGGCTCTTTAAAATAATATGAACCATATCGACGCTAAGAAGAAGATCAGGCGAAGGCGAGTATATCGTGTTAGTTACACTATTTATAACTCAAGAACGGCTGAACCGATTTGGCTGAAAATTGACGGGGCATAGAACCAGGAGACGGACATAGGATACTTTTTATTCCGTTCGACCGCGTTCCCGTGTGACGTGACATAAAACGTCAAAGAGAATACAAGTCACTATAAAACGTGATATAACAAAAACGCATCTGACACATGGAATAACAAAATGCAAATGACCAAACTTATATATACGTAATTTTGTTTATGGTTAAGTATGTTGTAAATATATATATAAAAATGGAGTTAATTACACCATTTATAACTCAAGAAAGGCAGGCCGGATTTTGATGATCTTTGATTTCTTGGATTTGTCTGCGCCCCAAATAGCAGAATAACTAATAAAATATCGGAAATATTCACGCAAAAAAAAAGAAGAAAATTCATTTTCTCATACATAATGATGGCCGGGGACAATAATTGACAATTCTACGAGGGTGACGTATATTCACAGCCCGCGTTATATGCATGTCAAGGCGGTACGAAGTTCGGCGGGTCAACTAATAAATTTATAAAAAAAAACTAACTGGTCCTTAATAGCCGCGGTTCTTAATTGTGGTACGCTGTTATATCTTACCTTTGCCCAGTGTAAGCCACCCTTTACTCTGTGTCTCGCGTATGAAGCCTAACCGAGTCACGTGTAAAAAGGCGGCTATTAACGACGGGACGTAACGAGCGGAAACGGGGTCACACGGGAATTATAATTAGAGTCTTGGTTTCTTATAAAATCACTGCCGTTACAGAACATCATCATCATCATCACAGCCCGACTTCGCCCACTGCTGGGTATAGGCCTTTTTTATGTTATTTGTGGGGAAACAGGCTTACGGCCCACCTGATGGTAAGCGGTCACCGTCGCCTATTGACACCGGTAACACCCGGGGTATTGTCGATGCGTTCCCTACACTGTAGAAACCTCTTTACATTTCTCTTGAAGCGTGCCATGTCGTAGCCTAATGGGAAAACCTCAGATGGTAGCTGATTCTACATCTTGCAAGTATGGGGTAGAAAAGATCGCGTGAAGCGTGTGGTGCGTGATACCCAATTGTCGATGATATGTGGGTGAGCTTTATTACGGTGGCACTTCCTCCCCAAGTTTGTGCCATCCGCCACGATCCTGCGCTAGTCTCACCCATTGACGGCCCGCGACTCTAACGATGTCGTCCACCCATCTCTCTGCCGGACGTCCTACCCTTCTACAGCCATTCCTCGGCCACCATTCAGTTGCTACTCTGTACCACCTGTCATCACCACGTCTTGCCAAGTGTCTCGCCTAAGACCATTTGAGCTCCATAACTCGATTCCTAACGTCATGAACCTTCGTTCTTCTACGGATCTCGACGTTTGGAACTCGATCTAAAAGTTTGATGCCTAGCATGGTACGCTACATGACTCTCTGTGCAACTCTTAACCTGTACACAGCCTCCTGCGTGAGCGTCCATGTCTCGGCACCGTAAGTCATGGTGGGCAGAACACATTGGATAAATAAGCGGGTCTTCAGACTCTGTGTCACCTAAAACTCCACAGAGTCTGAACAGCCCCTACATTTGAATATTTGGTAATATTTTGAATTCTTTGCATTTGTCAATAAATGGCAATAAGGCGGTCTTATTGCTAAATAAAGCGATCTGTTTTAAAACTTCTTTAGGCGCGTTGAACATTTTTTGTGATTGGAAAAAACCATTGAACTCGCGACACTGTTACCGACGCCTGTCACTGACTACTGACACTGACTGTTACTGACACCTCTGTATATAAGTATATGTAGTGTAGTCTGCTTTTATTCAAATTTTCACTTCTGTCCGCAATCCCGGAGTGCCACTTTTTAGGGTTCCGTACTCAAAGGGTAAAACGGCACCCTATTACTAAGACTCCGCTATCTGTTTGTCCGTCTGTCACCAGGCTGTATCTCGTGAACCGTGATAGTTAGACAATCGAAATTTTCACACATGTATTTTTATTGCCGCTATAACAGCAAATACTAAAAACAGAATAAAATAAATATTTAAGAGGGGGCTCCCATACAACAAACGTGATTTTTTTGGTAATTTTTGCTCGATATTGATAACGGCAATAGGTAGATGCTTGAAATATTCACAGAATATTTATTTATATATTTACTTTAAAAATAAATAATTAATATAAAATAAAACAAATATTTAAGGGAGGCTCCCATACAACAAACGTGATTTGCTCGTTTTTATAGATAATGGTACGGAACCCTTCGTGCGCGAGTCCGAGTCGCACTTGGCCGGTTTTATTTTTTTAGCTACGTCAGTTTTGAACTCCCGATGCAAAAATTACTTTTAATTTTGTTATTTTTACTTGTATATCGATTAATTATTATTACTTCAGGTGATTTCTAACTTTATCACACTATCACACTAATATTACAAATGCGAAAGTTTGTTTGTTTGTTTTTTACTCAATCACGTTATAATGGCTGAACCAATTACGATGAAATTTGGTATGTCGGTAGATTATGACCAGGATTGACATATAGGCTACTTTTTACTGACAAACCACGTGTGTGAAGCCACTGGCGGAAGCTAGTATCAATTACGTTGTAAATTTCAGCCTCCACTTTACTTTCTACCTACAGTAAACTTTTCTTTGTAATCGCTTGCTAGAATAAATATTTAGCTACCGCTTTTTATGAAATCCCGGCTTTAATACCTTTGTTCTGAGGTAAATTGTGAGTTGACGGCGGTCTGTAAGGGTTGTTTTCCATTTGAACGGGCATTTCGTTGACTTATGGCGCTGTGATTGCCTAATATTTTACCCGCAGAAGAGTGTTTTTTTCAGATGTTTTGTCTTTAGGGTCCTTTTTTTATACTATGTATATGGTAAACGAGCATGCAGTCCAGCAGATGTTAAGTGTCTACTGCAGCCCATGGATATCCACATATAATTCAACACAAGGTATTATGTTGTCTTGATCTCTATGTGGATACGTTACCACATTATAGGACTTAGAGGGGTGATCCAAAAGTAATGATAATCAATAATAAACACAATGAATAAAATAAAAAATAAATTTATTTCTCAACATAGTCTCCTAGCAAGTCTATACATTTAGTCCATCTCTTTTCTAAACTTAAAATTCCCTTAGAAAAAAAATCTTTATCTTGACTCTCAAAAAAGTCCTCAACCGCGGCCATCACGTCGCTATCATCGTCAAATTTCTTGCCTCGGAGGTGTTCCTTGAGTCGTGGAAAGAGATAGAAGTCACTGGGGGCTAGATCTGGTGAATAGGGGGGGTGTTCCACCAGCTCGAAGCCCGCTTCCTGAATGGCAGCCATGGCAATTGCAGCTTTGTGAACCGGTGCGTTGTCTTGATGGAACAGCACTCCAGCCCGCAGTTTGCCTCGCCTTTTCTCCTTAATAGCCTCCCGCAATCTTCTTATTTGTTCTGCATAGTAGGAGCCTGTAATAGTGGCCCTCTTTTCCAAGTAGTCCACCATGATTATTTTTTTAGCGTCCCAAAAAACAGACGCCATAACCTTCCCTGCTGAGCTTGACACTTTGAATTTCTTCGGCGTCGGTTCATCGGATCGTTTCCATGTCATCGATTGTTGTTTTGTTTCAGGATCAAAATGGTGGATCCAGGTCTCGTCCATGGTCACAAAACGTGACAAAAAATTATCTTTGTCTGCCTGAAACTTTTCGAGATTTGCTCTTGACATGTCGACTCGTTTCTTCTTTTGCTCGTCGTTTAACATTTTCGGTACCCAACGCGCGGAGACCTTTCTCATATGCAATTCGTTCGCAAGGATTCTTTGAATGCTGCCATATGAGATCCCTGTGACCTCAGCTACATGCCTGATAGTCACTCTTTGATCTTCCAATACAACTTCTTCAACTTTTTTCACATTTTCTTCAGTGAGGGACGTGGATGGGCGTATTGACATTTTTATATTGTGTAGGAATAGTTAATTTTAATGTTTAATAATAATAAATGTAATATTTGCACACCAGGTGAATCTGGTAGAAAGTTAAGAGCTTAAATTGTATACATTAAGACCAGTGTAAAATTGTACCAACTAACTTTCTGCGAATAAATTATTTTTTATCTCATATCTTTTTATACAATTAACTACCAGCGTCTGAAGACGGGGAAATTGACCGATCTTAATCATCATCTATATACATATTAAATAATCGCTACGGGGCTGACAGACTGACTAAAAATCAACGCACAGACTAAACCGCTGATTCTAGAGACTTGAAATATAGAGGGTGTGTTCTGTTTAGGGTGTACGGGTGAATTAAAAAGGATTTTATGACATTCACACCCCAAGGGGTCCCAAATATGAGTTTGAAATAAAACAAAAAAGTTTGTTTTTCAGGTATCGTTAGTAAGTAGACCGATCAAATTTTAAATGTAGATTCCCTTAATAAAATAAACAAATAGATATTACAGCGCTTTCAAAAAAAAATCCTGACAAAAGGCACAAACGCCGGCACGCACGAAAAAGTGTCACGTTCCGCCTGAGCCGATCGTGTAAGTGAGAGCGCGGAATAAGCGATAGAGAGGCACGATCGGCCTAAGCGTTCGGCTTGTGACTCATAACTCTCTCTCTCTCTCTCTTCCACACGTTATCACGTAACTTGCAACGTATGTATGTTTGTCCGGGTGGAGTCTTGCAACTGAATTTTAAACCCGTTCCCCTCAACCGTTTGAGCTAAAATTTGGAATACTTATGTAACTTCGGTGACTTATAAGACGTTTATCATGTCAAAAACATTTGACAGTTCAAATCTGCATTCGTTTTCAAACTTGCTATTCTTATTTCAAAATCTATGTAATACTTTTGGCAATCTATTTTTAAAATCTATCCTGCCACCACATCAAATTATTTTCTCGTTAGAAGCACTTGTGAAATGAGTTCATTTTATTCGAACTCTTTGCACACACTTTATGATTAGAATAATTTATTCTGCACATCCTTGTAGAGCCTCGTTCAGCGATGAAGGAACATCTACGAGCATCTGGCACAGATTTAATAAAAGCTACTTTCAGCTAGTGAAGTCAAATCCTTGTGATTTTTTAAAAATCCGTAACCTATCCGTATGTTTCATAGAATCTTAAAGGTTGATTTTCTGCGAAGTAAAAAAAACTAAAATATAGACTTATATTTTTGTTTAAGAATTATTTCGTTTATTTAAGGTGGTACAATTCCTGTACAAACGTTCAGTGTTTTTAAAGTAAAACTCTTATGCACGCTTGACTTGGAGAGTAAGCTGGTGAATGCGTTCTGAAAAGTGCGAACGGAAGTTGAAAGGGAGATATAAGTTAGTGAAGATTTCTTTCTCTATTTCTCTCATAGCCAGTTGTTTTGTCGCATATCTCCTATCCCAAATAAGCCTAAATTATACAAACTGCAAAAACAAAACACTCCTTCATCCTGTATAATAGAGTTCATTTTGCTATAGATAAAAAAGTATCAACGACTTTTCGTATTCTGAATCTACCAGCTTCGATTTACGAAAAGTTTCAGCTATTCCACAACATATGGCAGGCAGCAGCAGAAAAAGATATAGGTAAAGAAGTTTTACTTCAGTCGTGTGGTCTATAAAGCACACTCGTTTTTTTCGAATTATTATGAGTTTTATGAATAAAAGTGTGCAACTTTGTGTTCTGGATTGAAACATTATCCACATAGAGTAGCCATCATGACGTGAAAGCGTAGCAAACAAACTCACTTTCGCATTTATAATATTAGTCTGTTATAGGATTTTTTGTTGACTTTTCTTTTTTGTGTTGTGGTACTGTACCCACTGATAAACGATCCGTATCAGATATCTTTCCGTATCTCCAAAACATCCTTACTCTACCTAATTTAGCCAGGATTACGCGGTTAATGTCCCATCAGGCAGTTTAATTTCTTTCCCGTTTCAAGATGAAACTTCCAACACGACGTGGATGACGTCATCGCCTGAAATTACGAGATCGGGTCAGTCTTGGCGGGACTCGCTCGTTTGCAAAGTCGTTTCTATCAGACGACTTTACCAACTTTATTAGTGGAAAATGAAATCATTATGACGACCTCTGTGGCGCAGTAGGCGAGTAGCCTGCTGTGACGCAGGAGGTAGCGGGTTCGATTCCCGCCACGGAAGAAACGTTTGCATGATCTATAGATATTTGTTCTGGTGTAGATGTTTTTCTATATGTTATAAGTATGTATTTACAATAAAGTTATTCTATCAGTTATTTGGTTCCCATGGTACAAACTCTGCTTAGTTTAGGGCTAGACAGCGCTGTGTGAAATGTCTAGCAATATTTATTTATTATGGTCCCCGATTATTTTATAAGCTTAAAACCTATTACAAAACCACGAAAAACGCTGATTAACTGTTGAAAACAGTTAACTATGTTGTAACTTAGCTGTTTTTAGGGTTCCGTACCAAAAGGGTAAAACGAGACCCTACTACTGAGACTTCGATGTCTGTCTGTCTGTCCGTCTGTCACCAGGCTGTATCTCTTGAACCGTGATAGTTAGGCAGTTGAAATTTTCACAGATGATGTATTTCTGTTGACGCTATAATAACAAATACTAAAAAACAGAATAAAATAAATATTTAAGTTTTAGATAGATATTGATAACTGCAACCAGCGCTTGAATATTTAGAATATTTAGTTATACTTGAAAAATAAATAATCAAATTAAAATAAAACATATATTTAAGCGGGCTCCCATACAACAAACGTGATTATTTTGCCGTTTTTATAGATAATGGTATGGAATTCTTCATTCGCGAGTCTCACTCGCACTTGGCCGGTTTTATTATAAAATCGGTCCTTCAATGAAAATCACCGAACTTCCTGTTTATAGATAGGTATAGAGTGTTTTTTTTTACTGTAACAGTACGGCAGCACCCATAACCAGAGGAGATACAGGTGCAGTTTCTTTTAAACCATCAGCTCGTTTTTGAAGAAAACATTTTGGCATTAAAAATTTTTTGGTCAAGTGTGAGTAGCGCCTTAAAATGAATCAAGTTGGTAAAATATTTTTTTGATGCCGATCAATGCAGTCCTTTGTAAGGATCATTTTATTGTATCGGATGAAAAAAATCTGAACAGCGGAAGTTAGTCAAATTTGATAAAAAGTATTCTCATACAACAGGACAAACAAAGTTCCTTCAACAAACATTTTATTAGATTCTAATTGCACATTAAAGAAATATTATTACTGTAGCGATTAAGAAGTTTAGGAACTCCATGCTCTCATGAGCAATTCAAAAACATTTCGTATTTCAGAACAATTTTGAATTTCGAACATGGTTCTTGCACCTGTCGGACTTTTATATCAGTCATTGCATCATCTTATTTGTCCTATCATGGCATTGTCAAATACGCAAAAAGTAGACTTAATTGAAGCATACTTCCTTAACCGACGAAGCCCAACTAATGCACTGAAGTGGTATCAGGAACGCTACCCAGACCGCGATTGAGGAAGTATGCTTCAATTAAGCCTGTAATAAAAAAATGTCCTGTTGTATGAGAATACTATTTATCAAATTTGACTAACTTCCGCTGCTCAGATTTTTTTCATCCGATACAATAAAATGATCCTTACAAAGGACTGCATCGATCGGCATCAAAAAAAAAATTACCAACTTGATTCATTTTAAGGCGCTACTCACACTTGACCAAAAAAACTTTAATGCCAAAATGTTTTTCTTCGAAAACGAGCTGATGTTTTAAAAGAAACTGCACCTGTATCTCCTCTGGTTATGGGTGCTGCCGTACTGTTACAGTTAAAAATAACACTCTGTATAGTGTAAGGGCCCGATCGCCGCCTCATTCCCAGAGCCTCGGCAATCTACCTGCTGTCATATTGCTGTTCAGTTGATTGAAATCCAATATGCAACGCAATTTCAACCTTATTGCGAACAGAAATGAGTTTTTGATTCAAATTGATATGACGCAAATCCAAAATGCAGACATCATTTCACGGATGTAGGGGACTCAGAGGACAGATCCGGGAGGTAAGCCGCTTTTTACCGACTGCGAGGAAAGAATAGTGTAGTTATTTAGCCCCCAACGCAATAAGAAGGGTTTTTTAAATTAAATTCGATTCGTATATTTCTCTCAATAGGCATAAATATAATGCTCATGTCTAAATAACAATGTAACGTACATAATGTCGCAAGTATCACATAGATTTGTAGAGTTCCTTGTAGAAGGGCTTTCCCGAAAAAATACTACCATCCTAATACCTATTTCTGCCGTCAAGTGGCATGTCTGTGTTTCGGTTTGAAGGGTATGGTTGCCGGTGAAATTACAGCCACATGAGGCTAAGTCAAAGTCAAAATCTTTTATTCATTAAAATCACAAGGACCACTTTGAAACGTCAATTTTAATGTCTGTTCCTTCGCGACCCAGCCAGGAAAGAAAGGCAAGAAACAAGGCTGGTTGTTTTTATAATGATCATTTTAGAATACATGACAATACAGGAAATAAATTACGTCTAAATTGTAACATTTTGATCGTGTTGGAGCAATTTCAATCCCAAGCTTCTCTATCATCTAAATAATCCGATATTTTATAGAAGCCTGTTTTATAAAGATTTTGTTTTTAAATTTGTTAATCGTCAATTTTTGTACATCACTTGGGAGTTTGTTATAAAAGCGAACACCTTGCCCTTGCGTGTCTACAAGTGGCAACAACGAGTTATGACAAGAGAGTTATGACAAGAGAGTTATGACTATCGCTATTTTCCTTAAACAAATTAATATTTTTGTGAACATACATCAGATTTTCATAGATGTATTGACATGGCAATGTCATAATATTTATTTCTTTAAACTTATTGCGTAATGATTCTGTACACCTGTATGCCTCAAGTTGATGCACGCAGGGCAGTTCATCGTAGGGTACGTTTCTACGATGCGTGACCTACGAGGCAATACTTTGTAATATGCGATGGTTACCACTTAACATCAGATGGGCCATAAAATTGATCTAACTCCATAACTATATATATATAAAAAAACGAGTGTGCTTTAGACCACACGACTGAAGTAAATAATAATTTAAAAAATTTCATAATAATAATTTATAAAATTGTTCAATTACAAAATTGTCGACACGTCTGTAGGTCGATCTGTCTATGTTCATTCTGGACAGACGCAACTCGCACTCGCACACTAACCTATAAAAATATACGAAACATAATTCTCTCTCTTTCTATCTTCACTAACTTATATCTCCCTCTCAACTTCCGTTCGCACTTTTCGCAACGCATTCACCAGCTTACTCCCCAAGTCAAGCGTGCGTAAAGAAGTTTTACTTCAAAATATTTGCTCACAAATACACAAGAGCAGTAATTTTCAAATTAAGTTCATATAATTCAGAAAAACATGGATAGCCATTAGATTCGAAAATGACCAGACGGTTCTATCTGCTATTTCCAGCCATTAAACATTTCTCGACTCCTCAAGAAGGTACAGTCGGACAAAGAGATAAGTGACCTGCTGGGCCGTAAGATTAAGAATTCGTGATTGATTCGATATCGATTCTCGTTTTCGAATTTCGTCGATATGGAGTAATTTACATCACGCCATTGGAGAAGTTTGTCGTCATTCTCTGTCATTCTCCTTGTGGTCATACAACTTCACTCTAAGTCGTATCTCGGTATCTCGTTCTCAAGAAGTACGTCGATAAAGTACTCGAGCTGGAGTGTCAAAAATTGATTAAATTAAGGTGCTAATGTTAGCGCAAGAAAATTACAGAAATAACTATTTTGTACGAGAAAGGTAGACGAGAAAATTTTATCACGTTGCGCAGGTTAGCTCTACTGCCTCGAAAAATAAAATCCATGTTTGATATATGGGTTTTCCTGTTGCCCCCGTAGTCCGTATTCCCGTCGTGGGGACAACGAGGCGTCATTGATCATTTCCTTATCGCTGTCCTCGTAAGGGTTCGTTCACACAGACCGGCTCGGAGAACATGGACGCGCATTTTTCTTTTCACACAGACCGGATCATATACGCTTGGAGTTGGTCGGAGCGAAGCCGCCAAGGATTTGACATAGACCGGCTGGAAGCGATCGCGAAAGCGGATTCGCTCCGAACGGCTGCGCGAACGAGAAAAAGTACGCGATCGGAGTCGGTCAGCTCCTCTTATTATTTCACACCAAGCGCGTTCAAGCGTTCTTAATGACAAAAGCAGTGCACATGCAAAAATAAACCTTACTACAAATACTAAAAACTCTGTTTTCAACTTGTTAACAATCTGCTCTCCTCTCCGAGCCGGTCTGTTTGAACGGACCCTTAAACGGGGCACGGACTACGGAGTCTCCAATCTTTATGTCGGAGGGAAGCGGAACACAAAAAAAAAGAAGACTACGGGGGCATCGGGAACACATCTGCTAAAATATGAAACGAGATACGTAGGGCCTAAATAACGCATAGTGTAATAATACCCCTTATTATAACGCTCGCGTGTGTCGTGGTCTTAGATTATATTCGTTTTCGTTCAACTTATCTCTTTACCTGAGTGTACCATCTCTTCGGTTGCGTGCCGGTTCGATAGGTGCATACTTCCCGGATGGAGCCGGATGAGTGTCGCCGCCGACCGGATGCTCATTCGATCGTTGTAATCTCCCGTTCATTGGATCCGGTTTAAGCCGGGTTGACTATTTATTTTTAGAATATTTCTGATCAGCGCGGAGGGGCAGTTGGCTCATCTTAAAAATGAAGGCGATACTTCAATGTGTATGCACAGCCACAAACAAGCACTCAAGAAACTAGTTCAATGTAAGAATTACTTCCGTTGACCTGATTTGGTATGGGAAGGAGAGATCATTGGATTAAAATATGTCAAATATATACCAAATCAATCAAAACCTTTTACAAGAACTGCAAGAGCTGTTTAGCATGCATATTTTCATTCTATGGTGTATGGTATTCGAGCCTGGGGAAATGCCTCACAGTCCAATAGAATCTTCATACTGCAAAAGAGATCTATTAGGTATATATTGCAAATGAAGAATTCAGAGTCTTGTAAGGAAAAATTCAAAGAGCTAGGAATTATGACGATGATTGGGGAATACATCTATCATAATTTAATGTTTGTTAAATTAAACATAAACAAATTTGAGATGAAATGTGACATTCATAATTGCATTACAAGAAAATAAAATAACATTTGCCTTCCAAAACATAGACTGGCCAAACCTGGAAAAAGTTTTGTTTGTATGATCGAGAGAGGTTGTACAACAAACTGCCTAAAGAACTGCGGAATACAGATCCTATTTCCATCCATTTTAGTTTAAAGATAAGACAAAATCTTATTATACCCTTGACGATGCACTCGCTGATGACCTAAATACATAACTGTTAATGTATTTATTTACGTAAATTGTTTATTTGTATTATTTTTCTTTTTGTGTTTGTGTTAATTTCAAACTGTTATATTATTATGTATACTTGTTATGTATGTTATTCAGAAATTGTAATGTTTTTTGAATTTTCCATGTGTACCTACAGTTGTATCGAAGTGGAATAAATAAATCTGAATCTGAAAACATTCACAACACAACACAGAAGCTGGTACCGTAAGTACCTATGATGATGATGATATATCCTAGCCGATTTTGGTCACGGCGACTGCATTCATCCTGGACAGGCATATTTGACTCTGTTATAGGGATCGTCAATACAATTTTCAATGAGAACCTCGCTGGCCCTCCCCTCGATGCGCCCAATCGTGGCTTATAAAAGGTTGGGGAAAAAGTCTTTTCTAATTATGTATGTATGAACTTGTAATAAAATTTCTTTGGCTATACTATTTGTATCTGGCTGGTTTTGGTATCATTCAAAGTTTAAGTTTTAAAGAAGATAATTCCAAATTCAAATTATGTAAATGTGTGATTTATATTTGTTTTTCGTACTGTAAAGATGAGTGAATCCAATGAAGAAATTCGATACATTTTAAAATTTTACTACAAAAAAGGTACAAATGCAACGCAAGCCGCGAAAGAACTTTGCGATGTTTATCGACCTAGTGCAGTGTCTGTGAGAGTAGCACAAATTTGGTTTAAGCGTTTTCAATCCGGAAATTTTAATGTCAAAGATGCACGTCGCTCTGGTCGCCCTATTACGGATAAAATTGATGCCATTTTTGACAAAAAGGAACAAGATCGGCATATCAGTAGTTACGACGTAGATGAAGAACTGGGAATTGACCACAAAACAGTTTTGGCGCATTTGAAAAAAACTGGGTATACAAAAAAGCTCGATATTTGGGTACCCCACGAGCTCACTGAAAGAAACCTAATGAACCGTGTACTCATTTGTGATTCTTTATTACGACGTAATGAAACCGAACCATTTTTGAAGAAGCTGGTGATGAAAAGTGGATCACGTACGACAAGAACGTGCGAAAAAGGTCGTGATCAAAGGCCGGTCAGGCTTCACAGACTGTGGCGAAACCCGGGTTAGCTCGCAACAAGGTGATGATGTGTGTGTGGTGGGATTGGAAGGGCATTATTCATTATGAGCTGTTACCACCAGGCAGGACCATCGATTCTGAACTGTACTATGAACAACTGATGAGATTAAAGCAAGAAGTTGAGAGAAAGCGGCCGGAATTAATCAACAGAAGGGGCTTTTCATCATGATAACGCTAGACCTCACACATAGCCACTCTGCAAAAATTAAGAGAGTTTGGCTGGGAGGTGTTAATGCATCCGTCGTATAGTCCTGACCTTGCTTTCAGATTTCCACCTGTTTCAGTCTCTTCAGAATTCTTTAGGCAGTGTCAGGTTAACATCACGAGAAGACTGCCAAAACTACTTGTCGCGGTATTTTGATCAGAAGCCCCAAAATTTCTATAGCAATGGGATCATGTCCCTACTTACAAGATGGCAAAAGTTATCGAACAAAATGGTACCTACATACTTTAGTTATATGTAAACAAACTAAATTAAAAAACGTTTTGAATTTTCTTAAAAAATGGGAAGAAACTTTTTCCCCAACCTAATATAACCGATAAGGTCTGACCGCATTTTCAGCATGTCAGAACCTCGCCGATGTAGTTATAAGAGATGGCCGCTGGTGGTCGGGCCATCGAGATCGAGACAACGCTCTCCTTCATACTAGTTTACCAGGGGTGATTTCGCCGTCTCCACTCATTACACTTTACCTACTGCATTCTCCTCCCAATGAGAGGGCTCAATTCTGAATCGCTTCGTGTCTTTTCAGAACATCCTTATACCTCAAATACTGGCCACCGCTTTTACGCTTACCGTATACTTCTGAAAAGAAAATGCGCTTCGCCACTCTGCTCTCTGACATGCGTGACACGTGCCCACACCAGCGAAGCTGTCGCCTCATCAGATACACCTCAATGCCTCCGATATTTGTAGTATTAGTGTATGACATTAGCACCCATACCTAACAAATCGCTCACCTTTCTAGTCTCGAAGGGTTCGTACGTGACCTGAGTATTAACAACTTGCACTACAGCATAGAGTATATAATAACACAAATCTACCGCACGCCAGGAGCTGATTAAGGATTTTTTATACCACTAAGGTATCAAGCTCCAGTCTAATCCAGTGAACAAATCCATTGCTGGATTTTACGACTTACTTGATGATAGATGTGACCTTAGCCTATCTACAAAGATAGGGTAGGCCAGGCGTCCGGATAAAGCCGGACATGGTCAGGCTTTTTGGTTACGTTTCAGGCCAAATCAGACGGTGTCCGGCCTGTCCGGCTTTTGTTAGGTTTTTTAAATTCCACGCGCGATGGTCATCGACAGGTGCAGCGGGCGCGGGCGCGCCGCACCCATTTATTGTTGTTTCATTAAAATTTAAGAAGATTTTATAAAGGACTAAAAAAAAGTGGCACTCCGATAGAAGTGAAAACTTGAATAAAAGCAGACTACACTACAGATACTTATATACAGAGGTGTCAGTAACAGTCAGTGTCAGTAGTCAGTGACAGGTGTCGGTAACAGTGTCACGAGTTCAATGATTTTTCCAATCTCAAAAAATGTTCAACGCGCCTAAAGAAGTTTTTACATTAAAAATTAAGGGTGTCCGGCATTTTTACCCACATGTCCGGCTAAACTGGCTGGTCTGTCCGGGGTTTAAGACCTGGCAACTCTATACATAGATAGGTCATAGATACGTAAGCCGTAACATCTATACATTTAATGAAAATGTAGCTTTGTCGGTTGGCGTTGCTCTTTTGTGTTGCAGAGGCAGGCTAGAAAAGGTTGTTTGATAGAAACACACCACGGAATCACTATTTTCAGTCGCCTTCAAAAAAGGAGGAGGTCAATTTGTTGGCTTTCGTTTATGTATTAAAATTATTCATTTTTTCTGTTAGAAAGGGGAGGTCCAATATATATTTCGTCAAGATTTGATGATTGGATCAGAAAACCATCCATCTCTTCAATTTGCAACGACACCTGCAAATTATTTTGTTTAGCTGGTTCGGTTATATTTTAATCAGTCAATGCACTATGTTTAATTGTATTTAGCACCTAGTTATAGTCTCGCACTAGGAAAAAAGTAGAAGGTCGCATGGTTTCTGAACCTATGGCAATTCTCGTTTATAAAGCAAGCTTAAAACATCAGTATTGTTATAAAAAATCTTAGACTATTGAAGATAGTTTATGTCCGCTATGGTGGCTCCTTTACCGTTTATGCGGTGAAAATTTGGAATACCCTGCCCCATGAAGTTCGCGCTAGTCCGTCGTTTAACATTTTCAAACGGAAAGTTAAAGCACTATCTTTCTCTGTAATTTTATTTTATTGTAGGTATATACATATTTATTTTTGTATATATTAGTCTATTTATTTTATTTATTATATTCATTCATTTTATAACTTACTTTTGGTATATTTCGTTTTATTTGTTTAAGAGATATGTAAATACGAGATTTATCACGTACCGTTTTATCGGTGTTTCGACCGACAATGTTTCGGTTCAATTCGTGAACCTTCATCAGGGTGAGTGCGATCCGCTTCGAATAACGTCTCGCCTCGCCATCATCAACACCGATAAGACGGTACGTGATCAATCCCGTATTTATAATAATGATTGAAATTAATCACGAATGTTTTCAAAGTTAAAAGATTTATGTACATATTTATGATTCTTGTACACGCACCTACCTTTAAAATCATCTCTCTCTAGCTTCAAAGGTTTGCTGGAGGAAAACTCTGCTTAGGGTTAAGCTCGCCTTTGTACATGTCCTTTATTTCTGTACTTTTTAATGTGTTTTCTAGTGTACCTTAAAGAATAGTTTGTACAGCGCCTGGTGGTAAGTGGGAGCCTGGGGCAGTCTTGTCAATACTGTTAGGCTTGCTCTTAGACTTATCCCAGGCTAGTGTTTGGGACAATCACTGTTTAGATCTACGAAGTTACCTATGAATTGAAAGGAGTCGCTAGTGTCTACAGAACATTTGCTATTTGTCTCTAGATTGGTTCTTGTCGTGATTAGTTCCAATTTTATCCACCTACACAGATAAGTTGGTGGCAGTGCCACTAACTGTGTATTTTGCAAAGGTTTGAAAAAGGTGAAATGCAATTTAAAACACTCAAATTGACATTTTGACATCAAGTAACCCCCTTTTTTTAATACGTCTACGCCTATAAAATTATCTACAGAACCTGTTCCTGACTTGAAGAATGAGATTATACTGGCCCGGAAAACACAATCGGAAATAAGTTGCACTCTTTACTCGTACCACAAAATACATAGGAACAGAAGTTAAATTTAGTACAACGAACGACCAAAAATCGACGAATGCACACATATCCAGACAAATTGACCCGAGATCTTCGTATGCGCGCGTCTTGCGCGGCTGCTGTTTGCGCTCGCTGTACTTTCTATTCCGTGCTATGAAATTTGAAGTAAAATAAAATAGTAGTAAGTAATAGTAAGTATTCTATCAGTTATCTGGTTCCCATAATACAAGCTCTGCTTAGTTTGGGGCTAGATAGCGCTGTGTGAAATTTCCAGCAATATTTATTATTTATAGTTCCTGAATACATCTCTGCAGTTTCCCGCCCACTACATTTGCATACGCCGCGAGACTGCGGACGCATGAAATTTTCAGGAAGCATCGCTTGTTATAACCCTGTATTTTCAGTTCGCTATTTCAGCAGAGTATGAAAGTTATTGTATTATGTATAGAGCTCTTCCCCGACTTTTGAAAAAAAAATGTAAATAGCTATAACACTGTTTTTGTTATTTGTGGGGAAACAGGCTTACGGCCCACCTGATGGTAAGCGGTCACCATAGAGCAACACGATCCACCGGCGGACCGGAGGGGAGTAGCCACAGAACATAAAAAAACAATAGGACTAGCATGATGACTTTTTACTAAGAAAACCAGTGTAGCTAAACTCACACATGTAAAAACTAGCACACTTAGAAATAAAAGTTTAAATTGGTTGAAAGAGAACGTTCAAAGAGGCCTAAAACCATAAAACCAATTTAACGGATATAAAACCTTAGCACCTATGGAACATGGTTTAAAATTCAATAAAATAAACAGTTACAAAAAATTAAAGTTTACTTCTTCTACTCGGCAAAAGATGGCGCTTTAGAAAATATTTTTATTTTAGTCTCTATTAATTAGAAATAAGACTGATAATTCAATGGCTGATACTTGATTACGCACAAAACAAAGCCACTCAACAACAGATGGCGCTGTTGCTAACGATTTTTGTTATAGTCTCTAACAGCAAAGTATAAGATCGATAATGAATTGGCTGTTACTCTCATGCTTAAATAACAGCGCTACTCACTTAGTGATGTACCAATGAGCATACAAGACGAATGTATCGATATCGATTATCACCTACCTACTACGGGTAACGAAATATGTACGTCAGGTTATATTTGTGGTGGTAGAAATAAAAAGCTTTTCTTTTCTTTCTTTCTTAACATAATCACAGGTATCCAACTCAAAAATACTTACTTAAAAAATATTATATTACTGGAAGTATGCTTCAATTAAGTCTACTTTTTGCGTATTTGCCAATGCCATGATAGGGCAAATAAGATGATGCAATGACTGATATAAAAGTCCGACTGGTGCAAGAACCATGTTCCAAATTCAAAATTGTTCTGAAATACGAAATGTTTTTGAATTGCTCATGAGAGCACGGAGATCCTAAACTTCTTAATCGCTACAGTATTAATACTTCTTTAATGTGCAATTATAATCTAATAAAATGTTTGTAGAAGTAATTTTATTTGTCCTGTTGTATGAGAATTTTTTTTATCAAATTTGATTAACTTCCGCTTTTCAGATTTTTTTCATACGATACAATAAAATGATCCTTACAAAGGACTGCATCGGTCGGCATCAAAAAAAAATTACCAACTTCATTCATTTTAAGGCGCTACTCACACTTGACCAAACAAAAATTTAATGCCAAAATGTTTTTCTTCGAAAACGAGCTGATGTTTTAAAAGAAACTGCACCTGTATCTCCTCTGGTTATGAGTACTGCCGTACTGTTACAGTTAAAAAAAAACACTGTATACTGAATTATTATTTGAGGGGCACACTAAAAGTTTCCGGAATTAATAAAAAAATACTAATAATGGTCAAAAATGAATTTATTGTTTCTCAAAATAATCTCCCTATGCGTCAATGCACTTTTTCATAAGATTGAACAAATTTTGAAAACATTTGTGCCACTCCTCCGGTGGTGACGTCAGATACATGTTATTCATACTCTTCGACAACCTCTTCTGGTGATGAAAACCGTTGATCGGGTAATTGGTTCTTAATTTTTGGGAACAGAAAAAAGTCACACGGTGCCAGGCCATGACTCTGTATGCTGGATGACTCATAAGTTGTACGTTTTTTAATTTTTTTTATGTCTTGCGCCTTGGAGAAAATGAAAACAGAAGTTATTATATTATTTCACACCATAGGTCTAAAATACATTCAGAAAATAAAACAACAAGGAATCAACGCCCTAAAACTTATACACCTTTTAATAGGGAGTAACTAATTAAAGCTATCGATAACACATTCATCAGTATATTGGGGTCACATCCCTAATTGAGTAGCTTAAGTTGAGGTTTAAGAGAAACGCGACCTTAAGGAGTATGATTCACAGTCTATTTTGTTTGATGATTTTGCATTTTAAACAAAACTAACAAAAAACAATAAAATAATACTTACCGGTGATAGGATATGCCTCCTATTGTTGAATTTTTGGTTCGGCTATAATATTTACACTCCAAAACGGCACAATATGGCTTTTTTATATTTTTTTGAAGTACGTTTACCCCACAGTAATTGAAACACGACTGAAGTGAGCGAAGCTTGTAGTGCGCGGAACACCGCGTACTTGGTGTTACGCGGGCCCCGCCTACTTACGACTTCTATTGTTTTTTTTGTGTTCTGTGGGAGTAGCTATAGCGTATTTTACCAATACAAAACTTTCTGTCATTTTTTGCGGTGGGAAATTTGCGCTACGCACACTTTCTCAAATTCGCACACAAAAACAATCGTCTATTTCTACGAAAGTCACACCATGCCATTTAAAAAACACACTAACAATTTCACACACACATCTAAACATTCCGTGTCATAACAGTATAATGTAATGATGCAACTACATTGACAAGTCCTTACAGTTACATAGTTGTTACAACTGTCGATAAGCATTATCGATAAATTGGAGAACTCGGTTAAGGAAATTAGGTTTAAAATATATACAAAGGTAGATATTCTTATAAAAATGGACTTTATTTATTAAGTACTACAATAACACTAATAAACTTGTCGCGTAAGGCGGTTTGGCGCCCTCGTTTAATTTCCTTCTATTGTTCGTTAACACTTGAAAGTCAGAGGCCTCGAAATGATTTGAGCAAATGACACCATTTCTTGTGGGAATCCAGGTTATTTTGTTATTACAAAATCTCTTCCATGTATCCCTTAAATTTGAATTTTTAGGAAACCTGCAATAAATAAATAAAAACAACATTATGGTTGAAGTTCTCCGTACGTAATTTTAATAAAAGCGCTATTGCGCGTAAGTATTTTTTTATATGCATTTTAACTATGAATATTAAATAAAGCTCACAATATAATACTTGTATCAAAAAAACTTAATCTCAAAAATGTCTCCGAATAGAAGACTCTTTGGGCATTTTTATCGATAACTATCTACAAACAATCCGGCAACAACACTATCGCTCGGTAACAGCGGATACTCAGAAATAAACTCGGATCAGTCGCTCGACCGATCCGCGTATTGTATGAAAGCGAGCGGCCTGTGTTGGTAAATCAATCCGAAACAACAAGACCGATAATATTGTAATTTTTAAGTTTAAAACAAGTAAATAGTAATGATGTGATTAAAAATTACTTACTTAGGAAAGGTAACGCCTTCTTTTTGTAGACTTGACGTGGCAGATCTCTTTTTGCAGCAAAAAACAGAGCAATTCGGCATTTTTTTAGGACGTCGATTCAGACACGCAACTAGATTTAGTCTAGTGAGCAGTGCGGCTGCAACTAATTTTATTGTACGCATAGGACCGCGTGGACTTATACTTTGACAGAGGGGAACGCCTGCGTATGCCTACTCCCCTCCGGTCCGCCGGTGGCCCGTGTTGCTCTATGGCGGTCACCGTCGCCTATTGACACCGGCAACACCCGGGGTATTGTCGATGCGTCCCCTACACTGTAGAAACCTCTTTACATTTCTCTTGAAGCGTGCCATGTCGTAGCCTAATGGGAAAACCTCAGATGGTAGCTCATTCCACATCTTGCAAGTATGGGGTAGAAAAGATCGCGTGAAGCGTGTGGTGCGCGATACCCAATTGTCGATTATATGTATGTGGGTGTGCTTTATTACACTTGTGTACTTACATGGCTGAGCTTACTTGCATATCTTAAACTCAGTTTTTAGGGTTCCGTACCCAAAGGGTAAAACGGCACCCTATTACTAAGGCTCCGCTGTCTGTCTATCCGTCTGTCACTAGGCTGTATCTCATGAACCGTGATAGTTAGATAGTTGAAATTTTCCCAGATGATGTATTTCTGTTGCCGCTATAACAACAAATAAACAGAATAAAATAAATATTTGAGGGGGGCTCCCATACAACAAACGCGATTTTTTTGCTCGTTTTAGCTTGATATTGATAACGGCAACAGGTAGACGCTTGAAATATTCACAGAATATTTAGTTTTTTGTATCGTGATTTTTTTTGCCGTTTTTATAGATAATGGTACGGAACCCTTCGTGAGTAAGTCCGACTCGCACTTGACCGGTTTTTTAACGTGCATTTCATACAAAAATATTGCAAAACTAAATTATATGTTAAATAGCTTCCGCCCGTGGTTTGTCAACAAAAAGTAGCCTATGCGTTAATCCAGGTAATAATCTACGGACATACCAAATTTCATCAGTTTAGCCGTTACGACGTGATTGAGTAACAAATAAATAAACAAACAAACATCCAAACTTTCGCATTTATAATTTAGTGTGATTTTTCGTCCCGGTTATAAATTTAATTGCAGTTACATAATTCGATGTGTTATTTCCATGTAGTGGGTGGTTCGAGAAACTGCCCCAACGGCCGTCTGTTCTTGGAGCTATGTGCCCTGCCCACTGCCACTTCAGCTTGCTAATTCTTTGTGCTGTCGGTAACTTTGGTTCGTCTGATAAAGTTTGCTGGGCGCCCTTGGGTGCTGGCCGCACAAGATCGGTCACTCTGGAGGTCAATGGGGGAGGCTTATGTTCATATTTGGACGTTTTGCGGCTGATATGATAATGATGATGAACCTGATGTACTTGCTTTTCTTCGAATTACCTCTATTGCTAGTATTAGAATACTAGCTTCCGCTAGCGGCTTCACACGCGTGGTTTGCCAATAAAAAGTAGCCTGTCTCAATCTAGGTCATGATCTGTCTATATACCAATCTATATACTAGCTGACCAATCCGCAGCTTCACACGCGTAGTTTTTCAATAAAAACATTACCCTCATTTGCGCAGTTGGGTAAAAAGTAGCCTATGTTACTCAGGGTGAATGTAGTTTTCCAATAGTGAAAGAATTTATGAAATCGGACTAGTAGTTTTTGAGTTTATTCATTACAAACATACACACAAAAATACAAATCTTTCCTCTTTCTAATATTAGTATAGATTAAATAAACAGACAGATAGGTAGATTTGTTTAAAATTTATAATATTAGTAACTACTAAACCCACCGCGGCTTCGCCCGCGTGGTTTGTTAATAAAAACATTACCCTCCTTCTGAGCAGTCCGGTAAAAAGTAGCCATTGTCTCATCTCGGTCACAATCTTTTTATATACAAATTTTATCGAATTCGGTCTAGCCGTTTAGTCGTAAAAGCATAACAAACAGTCAATCATAGAGACAGACAGGGACAGAGTTTCGATTTCATAATATTTATTTATTTATTTAGAGAAACTAACGGCGATACAATTTGTTTGGACAAATAGCTTTGAACTCAACGTAAGGCTAATAGCAAGTTCTTACGTTTGAACATTGCAAAGAAAGATGTCGGAAACAAAAATAACCTAGTTAGCATATTTTAAAGTTACAATCAAAATAGTATTAGTAGGTTGTACACTGCACCTATAATAAAAGGAATCTAATGTGAAATTATTGTTTTATGTTGTATGAACCGTAAAAATAACACGAAAAGAAAGCAAATAACTGAAATATAGATACCTACTTGTTTATTCTTTCTGGTTTGTTTTTTTACGTTGTAATATTAATATGGATAGTACCTAGATACCTCCGTGACGACCTCCGTGGTGCAGTGGGCGAATAGCCGGCTGAGACGCAGGAGGTAGCGGGTTCGATTCCCGCTGCGGAACAAATGTTTGCATGATCTACAGATATTTGTTCCGGGTCTGGTTGTTTCTCTATGTATTATAAGTATGTATTTAAAAAAAAAAAAGTATATAAGTATTCTATCAGTTATCTGGTTCCCATAGTACAAGCTCTGCTTAGTTGTGTGAAATGTTCAGAAATATTTATTTATTTATATAGAGCTTTTGTGAACGGGCTCGAGGAAGTGGGCACCACAGCCTTACCTTTATCTGCCGCCAAATAGCAGTACTTGTGCTGCTGTGTTCCGGTTAGATGATAATGGTATGTTCCTGTAATTACTGACACATACGCATAACAGCTAAGTCCTATAGTATGGCAACGTATCCACATAGAGATCAAGACAACATAATACCTTGTTTTGAATTCTATGTACAATCCATGGGCTGCAGTAGCCACTTAACATCTGGTGGACTGCGTGCTCGTTTGCCATATAAGTAGTATAAAAAAAAATATGGATGAAATAGAAAAAACAAAATAATGCTTATAATTTATAATTGTCCTTAACTATTTTTTTACACGTATCTAAGGTAACTATTGCTTTAACACTATTTGACTATGGACCCGGGGTCCTTGAGCCAAATGGCTCATGGTTTAAGATTATAAAGGCAGTGATCGCTCTCTTTACATTAAATAAATAACCAACTCTACTGAGACCGCATTCAGACGATGTATAGTAACTGACGCAAAGAGCAATTAACGACACGCTAGCTTTTAATAGTCAGCTTGACAGTTTAATGTGCATAGTCTTAAACGAACTTTACAGATGTATAAATCGCAACACTCACTACATATAGGTCAGTCGTCAAGTCGCCCGCTTAAAACTCGCCCTATGAGGCGAGACAGCGATTTCAAATATATGTTTATAGGGTGTTTGATAATATACGCAGAAATGAAAGGGGTTATTTTGATGAACATAATAAATAAATTTGTGAAATGTTTACCAAAGAAATGTGAAATTTATTTTAGCATATAAAAACAAACACTTTATTAAACTTATGTTGTGCTATTGCATAATGCTTGCCATCTAACCACAGATACTATATTGGTGACGTCTCGAGAAATCTCTTGTTGTCCCTTTCTAACCCCGAACCCGCAGCCATTTCTGAAAGAGATATCAAATAGGCCTTTATTTAAGGATGTCGATTGCAATAGTAGGTAGTAAGTTTTATATCGAAGTAATCACCTAAACTTAGTCGATTTTCTTAAAACTTTGATAATATAACTAGTAGTTTTTTTTCAAGAAGTCTTTTTTAATGTTTTGAGAAAACGTCACTTGAATATCGTCAGTATATTACCAAACACCCTGTATATTTGATAGTCAACTCGCCCAGTATTGTAATCAAGGTGCCAATTCTCGTCAATTTAGAACAGTGAAAGACGAGAAATTATTAACTTAAAATGAGAATAAATAGGATTTAATATAAAATTATGTATAAATTTATATTATTATAGAACTACTGCCATCCAGTGTATCTAGTTGGCAGTAGGTTGTTAGGGTTTTTTTATTACAAATGTTTAAAGGACTGTTTTTAAGTAGATAATAAACTGAAACTTGTACATTAAGCATTTCATTTGTTAGAAAAAATACAGCAATCATTTCGTAGCTAACGCAGTTTCAAATTCATAGTTAACACTTTTTTCACTGAAGGTACTTGACGTCCATTTAAGGCGGAAAAACAATGGTGCGAGTTGACGATCGAATTTTTTTTTTCTGGAAATCCCTATCTCGCCTGAAAGGGCGAGTTTTAAGCTGGCTTGATGATTAACTTGATGATGAAATGTGAACGTACGATTATACTTAACAATACTGACCGAAACCTTCAAACCATATAAAATACACTAAACAATTTTTGAACTTGAATAATTAAATGCAATTTAGTAAACAATGATTCGCTTAGAAAAACGAGTCACGCCATTGCATTTGTCTGATGACATGTTACCGCCTGTAATTTATATATTTTCATAAGCTCGTTGCGTGATCCATTCGTATTTGTGAGTAGACAATATGGAGTTCTTTTTCAATATACATCATCAGTGCTCATTATATCCCATTATTGAAAAAATATTATAAATAGGTAAGTACATAATTTTGCTTGAATGTAACTTACAATATGAGTTTTTTTTGGGACACTTAATATACACGGTGTCCTTTAAATCACTGTTTTCCCAGAACAAACGTTGCTCAGACCATGGTCTACAAAGTGTTTATAACATAAAATTTAAAAAAAAGAAACCGGTCTTTGAAAAACATTAAAAGTTGCGAACTTAAAAAGGCTATTTTAACGCCGCCGTATCGCCACAAAATAAAAGATAGTATGTAATACGCTACGGCTAGCGTGCCAATGAACTTGATGTCACAGTTAGTTTTTGAACAAAGTTAGACTTGTTTGAAAAGGTCTAGTTTTGTTTTTTTTATTCTCTTATTTGATGCTATAAACAGTTAGTAGACTATGGTCTGAACAACGTTTGTTCTGGGAAAACAGTGATTTAAAGGACACCGTGTATGTTTTTATTTAATTGTTAAACAAACGATGGCTACAGATCTTCGGCGAAGACGCAAATAGCCTGAGATTATGATGATATGATTTATTGACATTGAGGGATGTTGTCACTAATCTACCTAACTAAACTGAGCTTGGCCAGCACTGAAATTTTTGCCGTCCGTTTTTGTTTCATATGGACAGAAAGTGACAGTTGTCATTTGAATGCTGCCAAACTTAAGTTTAGTTTGCGCCAGCACAATTGCCCTCAATATCATCAGCCTTTGGTTGCCGGAACGAAGATCCGCACGATACATAATAGAAGCTCTATTGAGTCTGGAATCTAAACATACCAAAGGAAGTGCACTTTGCAATGTGGATAGTGGCAATATCTACTGTGCAATATCTGGACAATACCTTAAAAATCTTGATTAAAATTACATTTCAACATTGAAAAGGAACTCCTACTTCACAACCGAGCTTACTTACAACGTACCCGTATCAAATACTACATTTTCAATCTGTTCTTATTTCACAGATAAAGTATGTTTCGAAGGAGCACGGAGAGTCATTCCACTTCAGGCCCTTATCATCTCTGTTCCATAATTCTAGACAGTTCTCCTCCTCGCCGTTCTCGTATCTGAAGTTGTTGGGCTCCCCTGCATTCCAGTTGACGAAGGTTATGGGACGACCGTTCGCCATCCAGAAGAAGTTGCCTTCTTCAGCCAAGTCCGTGCCTGATGTCCAGAAGTGCTCCCGACCGTACCCTGAAACGTAAAAGTTAAACATTAATACCCAACACTCACGTCTTATTACTCAATTCTGATTTCAGGTCGGGAATCGAAACCGCGAGTTCCAGAGCGATCGCTCTTGTGCGGCCTGTACCCAACGGCTCCGAACAACCTTTATCAGGTTGTCTTTCAATCTAGTGGGGGGAGGCTTTCTATACTGCACTTTCCAGTGATGAGTGATCTTTAGAATCTCCCTGCCCCAACGGCTGTCAGTTTTGCGAGCTATGTGCCCGCTTACTGCCACTTCAGATTGTTAATCTTCTGGGCTGTGTTAGTGTGTTAGTGGCCTTAGATCGTCTACAAATCTACTGCGAATTTCGGTATTGGGGACTCGGTCTAGCAGTCTGATGCCGAGCATGGCGCGCTCCATGGCTCTCTGTGCGACTCTAATCCTGTGCACAGTCTCCTTCGTGAGCGTCCATGTCTCAGCACCGTAGGTCAATGTTTGCAGGACACATCGGTTGTAGAGGCGGGTCTTCAGACATTGTGGAACGGTGGAAGCGTTTAAAATATCGTCAAGGTTTCAGAACGCCGCCCATGCTAACTGAATTCGCCTAGATATCTCCTTGGTCTGTAATTCTTTTCCGAAAGGTAAAGCATGATCAAGGTACACATAAGATTCGACCATCTCCAGGTACTCGTTTCAAATAGAAATATTTGGAATCGAGCCCTTGCAGGCGCTCGAAATCACTTCTGTTTTAGTCATGTTCATCTTCAAGTCAACTTTTAGTGATGCTTCGTGGAGATCTGTTAGCATCAATTGGAGAATTTGGAGATTATCTATCATCATCTATCAAAATAAAATTAATAAATAAGAATATTTACCGGAGTCTTTGACGTACTGTTCCAGCTTATCATTCTCCTGCTGCGAGGAGATAGAGGCTAGATGCATGCCGTGGAACCGGCAGTACTGCTGCGCCTTAAACCAGTTCGCCTGGAAATAAACAACAACCAATCAGTTTGTGAATAACACACACAATGCAGATAGTGCGAATAATGACGACGACGCGATGTTATAATCACTGTTCTCGCTGACTGTTATTTTTACGCCAAGACTCGTGGCAGACGAGGCCAACCTATAAACAAGTTTATTTCCTTTTTAATACAATTGTTTTTCTATATATTATATATAAAAAAATATATAAGTATTCTATCAGTTATCTGGTTCCCATAATACAAGGTCTGCTTAGTTTGGGGCTAGATAGCGTTGTGTGAATTGTCCAGCAATATTTATTTATTTATTTAATTACTGGTAAGTAATTAGTTTTATCGATAGGTACTCGGCGCAACACTAACGGCACCCGTAAGGGCTGCAAGAGCGAGCGAGATAGCAATATCGCTTGTCCCACGTTCTATGTCCCTGTCTGCCGGGAGCGTTGGCGTCTCGCATAATATTTTTTAGTTTATTTCGATTTTCTTAGTGGTTATGGGTTAGTTATAAGACTAGAGCCCAAGATCAACATTTTTGACTTATACCAATACGACTGAAACCTTATTTGCGCGAAAATTTGCATTTCCGGTATCCATTGTTTTTATTCACTACTAAACTATTTTATTTATAACTTTAATATTTTATAGAAATAAATATTTGTCATTGAGGTTGTATTTCATCAAAGCATATTATAAATGTGGCCGTTTTAATTTTTAAATAGAAATATGAATTTTTCATGGAGATTAAATTTCATCATCATCATCATCATCAACCGGCAGACGTCCACTGCTGAACATAGGCCTCCCCCTTAGATCGCCACAACGAGCGGTTGGTAGCCGTTTGCGCCCAACGGCTCCCCACGATTCTTACTAGATCGTCGGTCCACCTTGTGGGGGGCCGGCCTACGCTGCGTCTTCCAGTCCGTGGTCTCCACTCGAGAACCTTTCTTCCCCAACGGTTATCGGTTCTACGAGCGATGTGGCCTGCCCATTGCCACTTCAACTTGCTAATTTTGAGAGCTATGTCGGCAGATTAAATTTAACTATTATGAATACCTCTTTTCTTTTTAAATATAAATAAGGATTTGTCGTGGAGATTGTATTTTATTTTACCTTGTTATGAATTTAATGAGCCTCATTCTTTGTTCAAATATACTTACGACCCTAGAACCGTAAATCGCATTTAAAGGGCCGATATCGAGTTCACAATGACCAACTTTCAGTGCATGAGTGATGAAAAAATATTACTCTACTTTATTTTATGATATCCCGATAAAATATTTGTAGATCGCTGATCGCGCTATTCGTTCCGTCGCGTCGTCAACATTAAATTCAGTTGAATAACTTTACAAACAGTAGAAAGGGTAGAAATTTGTATAAATTTAATTTTTAAAAATTAGTAAAGCCAGTTTATTTTTTACACCAACCAACTATGAGACTTAAAACCAAATGTTTAGATGTTTGTTCATTACTCAATGACGCCGTAACGGCTGAACTGATTTTGATGAACTTTGTAAATTTGAAAAATCCAGGTCGGATTAAACATAGGTTAATTTGTATTGATAAACCACGCATGCGAAGCCGCGGGCGGAAAATATTAAATATCATTAGTATTTTTTAAACTTTCGCAATTACTGTACATAATTTTTTACTGATTAAAACGGGTATTTAAATCTAAATCTTTATTCAGTACACGATACAACAATAAATATACTATAAATAAACTAAGCATTTTATAAGAAAAAATAAAACTAATGTAAAGTAGGTACTTGTACACACGGCTACACATCAAGCTATACATTTCCAGTATAAGCTGACCTCGCAATCTACGAAAAGCCTACACAATGCGAGGTCAGCTTATACTGGAAATATATAGCTTGATGTGTAGCCGTGTGTACCTCGTCATCGGGTAACAAATAGACAAGGTACATCCCCGCAATCAACACCCGTTATAAATATTGCATTTTTCAAATGCCAAAGAAGCTCTAGTCATCTGATAATCAGGTTGAGTGAAAAGAAGCCATTTTTGTTCCTAGCCTATACTGTCCCACTCGTGGACTAAGTCACGCGTCTCGGTCCTATGCCAAAAATGCACTACTCTAAGTTTAGCCGATTGGCCCTTATTCCGTAACAGAATTACAAGAAAATGTTACACACGAGAAAACGCCGATGTCTTGCAAAATAACCGCTTTCCATCAAGGTTTTCTGTGCCTCTCCTTACATAACTGACCACACCTGATGTACTTGCAAACTCGTATGTTTGTTGCCTATATTAACTGGCACTTACTATTTCAATGGTGTAAATGAACAAATATATAATTCTGTTTTGTTCAGATGCGCACAAATATAATCATGTTTGAATCGTTACACAAATCATTGATTCCCAAAGTGGTCCAGAATGACCCCCAGGGGTTCACGGAAGACTCGACGGGGATCTACGTTGGTTTGACAAAAAAATGGGGGTCACAATTCGTAAGTGGGGGTCCACGAAAATTTATCTGGTTTCGATAGTGAAGAATTAAATTGTTGGCTTGACTTAACCTATCAATGTAGGCAGATAATATTTTAAGAAGCTCAGCGACTGTTACTTGTAAAAACTTGCATAATTCATATTCAGTACAATGGGCCGAGACTTGCAAAGCGAAAACTGTTATTTCGTGGTTGGAACTCAGCCGCAACGCTGATTTTCATAGTTACATCTAATTTTCACATTTTTTGTCGATTGGGAATATGGCAGAATTATAGCTACAAGGGGCCACCGGAACCCGCAAAATTTTTAAAGTGGTCTATGAGAAAAAAAGTTTGGGAATCTATGCACTAAATGAAGATTGAATTACATCGTTTCGCCATGGCAACTTCCTGGTAAATCGGCTACCTTAATTTATCAGAAAACCATTTAGCAAACTGCAGAAACATATATTGTAATTGATGTGGTGGAACCACAGCCCCTGTGGCACAATCGTACGTGGATAACCGCAGACGCGTATCACTAACCTAGTTATCCAGTCCAGTAACTATGAGCTGTACTGCGATCTGGCTGTACAGAGCAGATCCAAGGGTTTCCAACAAGGGGTTTGCAATACAGCTGATGGAAAAACTTTATAGTTACTTTACATTTTTTTTTTTACTCTTCTTAGTCTGGCATTCTTGGCAGAGTGATAGCTCTAGCTATGCGTCGCCATTCAGCTCTATTGAAGGGATTGCGAGAACATTCATGGTAGAGTGTGATGGACTTGATGAGCTCTGACCATATCGTTGGAGATCGACCACGCGGTCTCTTGCCCTCCAACTGCCTTAAACTACTAGACGTTCCTTGAGTCTTCTTTACGGGTAACGTCTCCGAAGAACTTAAGTACTTTATAGTTATAAACTAACAATAAACGTGCTGTGACATAGCTGAACTACACCGCGGGCTTAGGGGTATCAAAGAAGCTGGCATTACAGCTGATACTGTATACCAATGATAGTTGTAAAGAGCAGGTGTTGAGTACATTTGGAGCAGGTTTGTTTATACAACTGGCTTGGCTAGTAACCATGAGGTAACTATGACCTTGCTGGACCACAAAACCAGGTTCAGGTTTTTTCCATAAAGGGTCTGATAAAATGCGTAAAATTAAGAGAGAGAGAGAGTAATTATTGGATGAGCCTGTCATCAATTACCCCACTGGAATGGTGAGTTAGTGATCCTGGATAAAATCTCGTGCGTGGGATGACGACATAAACGAACACGCTAACTATAAATACAACTCATTTTGTACTCATAATAATTCCCCATAATTTCTTCCTTAGGCCAGGTCGACTCAATTTCGAAAAAAGTGTCACATAGGCTTAATTTTTCACAAGTCTTATTGAAATGAAAACTTCTTTAGGCGCGTTTTTCTTTTTGAGATGGGAAAACCATTGAACTAGCTAGAAACTCTAGATTCAATTGAGAGAAGAGCCAAGAAGCTCATTTGCAATGATGAATTAGCAGATGCACGGGCTCCACAGCCTCGAACATCGTCGAAAGGTTGCAAGCCCCTCGGTTTTCTATCGGATACATTTCGGAGAGTGTGCTGCGGAGCTCTTCAACCTAATCCCACCATCCCCATTCTATCATCGCACAACCGAACGCTCCGCGCGCCACCGCTACATAGTAGACATACCACCCATACGCACAAAGCGGTACGCTTCCACCTTTATTATGCGTACCACCAAGGAGTGGAACGCCTTGCCTGAGTCTGTTTCCTAATAACTAGAACCTAGGGGTCTTTAAGTCGCGAGTGAATATTTTTCTTCTAGGCAATCGTGTACCATCGTAGACTGCATCATCGCTTACCATCAGGCGAGATCGTGGTCAAACGTTAGCTTATAATTTATAAAAAAAAATTGCACTGTTACCGCTACCGATAGATACTAGTGTAGTGTAGTCTGTTCAAGTTTTCATATCTGTCGGTACTGCCGGATTTTTATTCTATATCTTGCCCTAAAGCCTTACACTAAAGCACGACCCTGCTGAGCTGGCTATACTTCCGCATGCACGCCAAGTTTCGGGTAAATGTTCAAGATCAATGCCTTTTGCTGCAGTGGCCTCGATGCGGTCAGTAATCTAAGCTGTGAAGTGTAATAGCCAGTTTCGTTCGCCTATTATGCCATGCCCAACGGCCTGCTGTTATACGGTCAATGGCAGTGGTTGTTTTCGACTAGCATTTTCGTGCTTCGGAGCGCACGATAGTCCCGGCTATAGAATTCATGAAGCCTGCCGGTAATACTTTTTTTGACGACCTCCGCGGCACAGTGGGCGAATAGCCGGCTGTGACGCAGGAGGTAGCGGGTTCGATTCCCGCCGCGGAACAAATGTTTGCATGATCTACAGATATTTGTTCCGGGTCTGATTGTTTCTCTATATACCTATTATAAGTATGTATTTACAAAAAAATGTATATAAGTATTCTATCAGTTATCTGGTTCCTATAGTACAATCTCTGCTTAGTTTGGGGCTAGATAGCGCTGTATAAAATGTCCAGCAATATTTTAATATTTATTTATTTACTAAAGTTGGCCACTAGCACTTCGCACTGACCTAGATTTTTTACAGAGGTAACTTTTTTAACTTGTGATATAAAATCTAAAGTATCTACAGGTTGTCTGGAAGAGATCGATTTTAGCTATAAGACCACCCATGTACCGATATTTATTGTATATTGACTATGTTAGTACTGTATTTTATTTGGTGTGCTATAAAAAGTAGCTAACTAAGTCAATCTAAAGTAAGATTTTAACTCTGAAAACCAGGAAAAATATATAAGATCTATTATTTCTGCTTAGTTTGGGGCTAGATAGCGCTGTGTGAAATGTTCAGCAATATTTATATTTATTTATTTATATATTATTCCATTCCTACTGTCTCTAATGTTATCTGGATGTTCTGAATATCCAGTTTTAATCCGATTGCCAAGCAAGAAGCGTTTTGAACGAGGAATGTGGTCGCACAAAATGTTTATTATCCGAACACTTTGGTCTTAAAAAACAATAAAAAAAAACTCTTTGAAACTTGGTAGAGAACATTCTTTATTTTAATCTACGTGACTCAGTAGACAACGACGTATTACGTTTTTCATACTATAATGTAAATTGCGGTATCGACGCTTCAGGCGTTTTTATACTATTTTTATCGTTAGTAAGTGGTATGGAGCATGACTGTCCAAGTTCATTGTTCGACAGTCGACTTTCGCCTTCAAACAAGATACGAGTAGTAATGTTGTTGTTATTTGTTCATTGGAACATCTGTTAGTAGTAACTAGCGAACCGGTCCGCTTCCTGCCTTTCGCTTTTTATTACACGTCACATAACTTTACTAAAAGAGCAAGTGTACAATTTTAGGGCTTCGTACTCGCAGGGTAAAATGGCACCTTATTACTAAAGCTCCGCTGTCTGTCCGTCTGTCTGTCACCAGGCTGTATCTCAGGAACCGTGATAGTAAGACAGTTGAAATTTTCACTGATAATTTATTTCTGTTGCTGCTATAACAACAAATACTAAAAACAGAATAAAATATATATTTAAGGGGGCTCCCATTTCCATTTCCACCATTTCCACCCAAACAAACGTGATTTTTTTCTCGTTTTAGCTCAATATTGATAACGACAACAGGTAGACGCTTGAAATATTTACAGAATATTTAGTTATATATTCACTTTAAAAATAAATAATTAAATTAAAATAAAACAAATATTTAAGGGGGGCTCCCATACAACAAACGTGATTTTTTTTGCCGTTTTTATAGATAATGGTACAGAACCCTACGTGCACGACTCCGACTGGCACTTGGCCGGTTTTTATGATATTGTTATACAAGGGTTGAAAGCGATCAATACACCCGATTATAGCACATAATTTTTCATCACAAATGCGAGTAAATTAAAAAAGTCCTAATCAAAATAGTTTTTTTCTAAAAAGAAAATTTGCGTTCCCGGTGTCCATTGTTTTATTTTTATTTCACAACCGGACTGTGGCTAGTTCCATTTTTAAAATGGTTAATAAAGAAATACATTGAATTGAAGTTACATTCGACCCTAGGGCCGGTAATCGCATTTAAGAGCAGTTTGTAAGTTAACAATGGCATTCTTTCTGGGCATGAGTGATGAAAACGATATTTTATGGCCTTTGTTATAATGCATGTCATGACATTTATCAATTTCTTCTATTAGTTTTTTTCACACACGTTCTACAAGATAGTTAAAAGCAAGACGTAGAGAAATGTCGAATTTGAAATGTCTTTAACTAGTTTTTTTACTTTAATTAATTTAATCGTTTTGCATTGTCTGCAATTGGTATTGTTTGTCAGACTGACATCACGGACCATTACTTGGTTATGCTAGGTGTAAATCTTGACAAACCAAAACATGAAAGACTCACGCGCCTAAAACTTAAGAGAGGTTATGATGGTATTGTGAATAATTTAAAGGCTATTGATTGGACTGACCTATATAAAAGTGAAGATGTAAATGACGCAACAGATGTTTTTACTACGAAAATAACAGATATTATCAATAATCACACAAAAGAAATAAGAATGACCCGATCTAAGTTTAACCTAAAGCCATGGATAACCCCGGGCCTTATGCGATGTATGCGACATCGCGATCAACTACATTTGCAAGCTAAAAAGGACCCCAAAAATGAAGTACTCCATCTTACCTATACACGGTTCCGAAACTTCTTTATAGGGCTACTTCGCGATCTTTGAAATGAGTATCATGCCAATGAATTGAAAGAAAATGTGAAAAACCCCAAAAAACTATGGAAATCTATTAAAAACGTTTGTAATTTATCCTCACCAAACCAGGAATCATCTGAACTTCTATGTATTCCTGGTACAGTAAACTCACAAAACTCAATCGACCAGTGTAACACTCACTTTTCTACAGTCGGCCAGAGACATGCAAACAAAATTTTAACTGATACTAATATTAATGAAACTGATCTAGCAAATTCAGTTAGAATCACACGCACCCCTGTTGACTCTTTCTATTTAACTCCAACTAACGTTAGGGAAGTGGAGACACTTATTGTTAAGCTGCAAAATGGTAAAGCCCCAGGCATTGATGGTCTAGATAACTCTTTACTGAAGCACATAAAAGTTGGTGTAGTGGCACCGCTGACACATATTTTAAATTTGAGCCTAGCGACCGGGGTTTCCCCTCAAAGTGGAAACTTGCCTCTGTTTGTCCGATACACAAGGGTGGCCCCAAAGATTTGCTTAATAACTATAGGCCCATCTCTCTATTTGGAGTGATCTCAAAATCACTGGAAAAAATCGTCAATAAGAGGCTGGTCGATTATTTAGAGTCACGGAATCTGACTTCCGAAAGGCAATTTGGCTTCCGTAGAGGTAAGAGCACAGAAGATGCCGTGACACTGCTAACGTCTGAGGTGTCGTCACAACTTGACAATGGGCAATGCTGCGTGGGAATCTTTTTAGATTTAGCTAAGGCTTTTGACACTGTCTCCATTCCTATACTTTTGAAAAAACTGGACAGCATGGGAATCCGAGGTGTTGCTGGAGAATGGTTCAAAAGTTACTTGTCAGATAGGAGACAGTGTCTAAAGATCTCGCAGGTAATCAGTAAGCCCCAATCGGTCTCTTTTGGAGTACCACAAGGGAGTATACTGGGACCTACGCTTTTTAATATGTACATAAGTGATATCCATGTTCTCACCATTGATAATGCCCAAGTTATATGCTATGCTGATGACACCGCGGTGATTTTTCACGGACCTAACTGGCCAAAAGTGTCATCATTTGCTGAAACTGGTTTGTCACATATTAGTAGATGGCTTCGTGAGAATCTTCTAACCCTAAACACGGAAAAAACTAAGTATCTGTGCTTCCATAAGACCTCTGCTTCTGCTCCTCCGATGAATAATCTGAATATTAAAATACACAATTTTGCCTGTTTTGACAACTCCTGTTGTAGTTGTGATTGTATAAATAGAATAAATTTTATTAAATACTTGGGCATTTTTATAGCCGAAAAACTAAACTTTAAAAAACATATTGAGGGTCTATCGGCATGTGTTAGAAGAGTAATAAATATAATGCACAATTTGCGAAAATCGCATGCAGGGAACTGCTCCAAACCGTATACCTTGCGATGTGCCAGTCCCTTATATCATATTGCATTACGTGTTGGGGAAGTGCCGCTAAAACTTGCCTTATTCAAGTCGAACGAGCGCCACGCTCCGTACTCAAAGTCATGCTTATGAAACCTTATAGATATCCAACTACAGAATTGTACAAAGAAAGTGGTGTTCTAAGTGTCCGGCAACTTTTTATCTTAAAAACATCGGTATCAGCGCATAAGCATTTACTTTCATCAGAAAATTACTTGGAGCAGATAAGCAAACGAGTCTTTAAAATTCCTACCCCGCCAATCAATACATCGCGCAACGTTTTGGTCTGAATGTAAGAGCATGTGTTTATAATAATGTTTTAATTTTGGGATCTAAAAAATAAATCTGTAAGACAAGCAAAACAATTAATACAAACGTGGCTAACTACTCTGACGTACGCTGATACTGAGACTATTCGTGTTGTATTCATGTCGTATTCGAGTGTTACAACCTAAAAGTCCCAAATATTTATCCAATACATTTACATTATATTACTTATATATATTTAAATATATTATATACATATTTATATTTAATTATATTTAATACTTTATTAGAAGTTGTATACTTATTTATGCATTATAAATTTAGGTTATATTAGTATATAGGTTTTCAATTGTTATTTTAAACTGTTTTATATATATATTTCAAACATTATTAATTTAATTTATTAGTCCGAGGTGTAAACAACTGAATAATCTATATAAGAATTTCAAGGTCTTCACGATACAGGCTTGGCCTAGTGTGAAGACCACCGACTAAACCTTTTAGTTATTAAGCTCTCTCAACAATAAGTTCAATTATTAATTATCTGTTTTAAACATATTAGTCATAAGGTGTGCTTTTTGTTGCTAATTAAAATATTTTTAATTTTTTGTTTAGTTGACCCGCCGAACTTCGTACCGCCTTGAGATGCGTATGACGCGGGCTGGCAATGTACGTCACCAGTCGAATTGTCAATCGGCCATCATTAGCTGCATTTACGTATGAGAAAATGAATTTTACTCATAATATTCGGGGCGCAGACAAATCAAAGATCTTCAAAGATCAAAGATTCTTGAGTTATAAGTGGTGTAACTAACCCGACTTTCTATTGTATATATGGATAGTTTAAGATGGCTCGAAGAGATGCTCAAGATGTGGTGTTTGTAATTAAAACTACAGCAAGTTCGTGGTCAGTAGGTATTCATATTTGACGACCTCCGTGGCGCAGCGGGCGAATAGCCGGCTGAGACGCAGGAGGTAGCGGGTTCGATTCCTGCCGCGGAACAAATGTTTTCACGATCTACAGATATTTGTTTCGGGTCTGGTTGTTACTCTATTTATTATAAGTATGTATTTACAAAAAAATGTATATAAGTATTCTATCAGTTATCTGGTTCCCATAGTACAAGCTCTGCTTAGTTTGGGGCTAGATAGCTCTGTGTGAAATGTCCAGCAATATTTATTTATATTTATATATTTGAAATGTATATTTAGGCTCTTTCAAATAAATGGTGAGTACTTTTATCTGAACTTTTAATGTTCAAGAGAGCGTGGGAGGTGAAGGTTTGATTTTGGGAGTGATTTGATTTTCTTTCAGTAAAAGGTCAGCTTTTTCAATCAAATTGCACTTTACATCCTACGACATGACCCTCGCTTTAAGGGCGGAAAACCTTTATTTCCGTTTCCCTTCCCCTCTACATCTCCAATACGGTAGTTAAGGGAAAAAACAGTTATTTTGGGATTTGTCAAACAAAATAAGAATTTGAAAACTGGTATATAGGTTTACATATGGCTGATTTATATATGCCTATAGTCGCTTTTGTTTGCTACTTCTTTCTAGGACGACCTTTAGCAGAGTGAATTTATAACGGTTGATATATGAGGAAGGAAGTCCATAATCCAGAACATTAATATTCTTTGCAAGTTCATGTTTAATTTAAACATCAAAGCAAAAAAATACTTCTGTATCTCCTCCTATTCGGACTATTCAACGACAACAAAATGTGACATCTCCCATGCAAAATAGGAGCACAAAAGACTGTGCCACACCAAATCATATTATGATTGGGTGTTAATCGTTGGGATTTTTTATTCCCATCGAGTCACATTGTTACTCCTTGCAAAATTTTTTAATCTGGAGGATTCCCAACGTATTACACTGTGACAGGTTTAGGTGTGACTCTTTAGGAACCCACCATTATATCCACCTTCTCATACATTGCAGCGTCATGTCAGTGTGATTTGTATGAAATAGTAGATTTTGTGCTACAAATATCATGCTGTTATGCGCAAGCTGAAAATACAGTGGGTTAGGCACATAGCTCGAAGAACTGACGGCCGTTGAAGCAGAAAGGTTCGCAAGTGGAGACCACGGGCACTAGAAAGCGCGCGTAGGACGGCCCCCCACTAGATGGAATGACCTCAAAGTCAAAGTCAAAATCTTTTATTCATTATAATCACTTTGAAACGTCAACTTTACTGCCAGTTCCTTCGCGACCAAGCCAGGAAAGAAAGGCAAAAAAACAAGGCTGGTTGTTTTTTTAATGATCCTTTTACAATACATAACAATACAGGAAATAAATTACGTCTAAATTGTAACATTTTGAACGAGTTGGAGCAATTTCAATCCCAAGCTTCTCTATCATCTAAATAATCCGATATTTTATAGTAGGCTTTTTTATAAAGATTTTGTTTAATTGCGTTTTTAAATTTGTTAATTGTCAATTTTTGTACATCACTTGGGAGTTTGTTATAAAAGTGAACACCTTACCCTTTAAACGATAACCTGATAATGGTTCCTGGGAGTCGTTGGGTGTAGGCCGCACAATATCGATTACTCTGGAAATCTTTGGGGTAGTCATCTATCTATTTTCACCAGTGGACGTCCTATGGCCGATCTGATAATGAGGATGATGCTATTAACCACAAAGTTCGGGGCATATTTCCTCAGTTGTTTTGTAAGTGAATGCAGAACAAATTTGTGAGAATTTTAGAAAAATTTCATCAGCAATTTGAGAACAATGATGTTATAAGATACCTACGTGCTTCTAATCATCGTAAAGATAATGCAATATCTTGTTATAAATGGCTAAAACATGCAATTATTATTTCTTCCTTGTTATGAAACTGCTTAAAATAGCAGTTTCGCTCCCCACAACTGCAGAATTATCTACTCACTATGAGAAAATGGGCTTACATTATCTCTCCCTTTGTTTTGTTTCTTTTGGTTTTAATTTATGAATAACAAGTAACAATGAAGTAAGTATATAAGTTTTTTTTTAATAACAGAAATAATAAACAATTATCTATACTAATATTATAAAGAGGAAAGATTTGTTTGTTTGTATGAAACTACAGGACCGATTTAAAAAAATCTTCCACTGTTGGGAAGCTACACTATCCCCAGTCACATAGGCTACTTTTTACCTAACTGCGCAGAAGCAGGGTAATGTTTTTATCGAAAAACTACGCGTGCGAAGCTGCGGATGGGTTAGCTAGTAATATTATAAAGAGGAAAGATTTGTTTGTTTGTATTGAATATATATACCTAGTCAGGTCATAAATTCTGTCACATGTTTAATATAAAATAATTGAAACAAGTTTATTCATTATGTAACCATTTATATACCAAAACGAACTTAACAAAACATAGATTCTTATGACACTAAAGTTTATTCAAAATGACCTCCGTGATTTTGAATACATGCCTTCAATCTGCGCGGCCAGTCGTCTATCGCAGCACGAACGAGGTCCATGTCAATATCGGTGGCTGCCTTAATCAAGGATGTCTTGAGTGACTCCAAATTGGGATGAGGCTTTGAGCACGCCTTTTCCTCCACGTGTTGCCATATCTTGTAATCTAACGGATTCAAATCTGGACTGGAGGAGGGCCAGTCTTCATGCCGGATGCAGTCGATTTCACGCGCAGCCAGCCAGTCTTGTGTGCTCTTTGCTCTATGAGCTGGCGCCGAATCTTGTTGGAATACCCAGTGCCTGTTATTGAACATGGTATGAGAAACAGGTTCCACAAGGTTCATCAGGACTGTATTTTGATACACAACTGCATTCGTTTTTACACCTTTCTCACAAAAATGTACCTCTGTTAAGACCCAATAAGAAACTCCCAACCATACCATGAGCGAGGATGGAAAATGACCTCGTTGGACGCGCGGAATACGGTTGCTCACTTCTTCACTACTGTGTGCGTACACCTTATCATTTTGTTTGTTGTAGCTCTCTTCTACGGTAAAAATTTTTTCATTCGAAAAAAGAATTTCCCGATATTTTTTTCCCGCGTACCGCTTCAACAAAGCGCGGCATCTCTTCAGTCTCAGGTCCATTAGACGAGCATTCAAACAATGTCCTGGTTTTCTTCGATATTCCCGAAGCCCTAAATCTTCATTTAACACCCTTTTCACCGTGGTTCTGCTTAACCCCATCTGAAGGGCCAACAGTTTCTGCTTACGTTTGGGATTTCTTTGAATTCGCGCCTTCACAGCTTTTATCACTGCTGGAGTCCTAACAGACCGAGGGCGACCACTTCTTGACCTGTCATCTGCACTAGAGTCTTCATTGTATCGTTTGATGGTGCGATAAACGAATCTTTTGGTTATATTCAAATTTTTCAGTATATCAAAAATTTGAATTGTCGCGTAACCGCAACGATGCAACGCAATAACTGCAACACGGTCTTCTTTAAGCGTCCACTCCATATTTAAAAATTAGTAAAATTCTAAAAAGTATACATTTTTATTTTCATGAACAATTCGAAATTCGAATTCAATAAACTTTTTTGTGGCCAGCATTCTAAAAGAAAAGTTTTTACTGTGTGACAATACTTATGACCTGACTATGTATATTTGTTGTTTGTTTGTTTTTGTTTGGTGGGCTTCAAAATGAGCGCATTCAAGAGAGGTGTAAAAAGGGCATTAAGTGCTAGGCAACGCGACTGCGGTACCGCGAGTGCTGCAGGAGTTTATAGGCGGCGGTGACCACTTAACATCAGGAGGCCCGTCAGCTTGTGTGTCTACAAGTATAATATAAAAAAAATTTAATAGGCTCCGAAAATACTGGACTGATTTAAAAAATTCTTTCACTGTAGGGAAGCTACACTATCCCCAGTTACATAGGCTACTTTTTACTCAACTGCGCAGAAGGAGGGTAACGTTTTTATTGAAAAACTACGCGTGCAAAGCTGTGGATTGGTCAGCTAGTAATATTATAAAGAGGAAAGATTTGTTTGTGTGTATTGAATAGGCTCTGAAACTACGGAACCGATTTAAAAAAATCTTTCACTGTTGGGAAGCTACACTATCCCCGGGCCACATAGGATACTTTTTACCCAACTGCGTAGAAGGAGGGTAATGTTTTTATCGAAAACTACGCGTGCGAAGCTGCGGATTTGTCAGCCAGTTTAAATTAAAAATACAGAAGAAACAGTTGAATCATCTAAAAACGTGCAAACGTACTATATATAGCTCAACTGCTCCAGATCACTACCAGGCGGAAGTATTCCCAAGGCACTGGCTGCATTGTATAAGTTGGTAGACATATACACTTAATAAAACGGCCACCCATTCGAATTAAGAAAGATGCATAATATACTTGATTATCGCACTATACTCAGAAAGCTCAAAGCTCAGCGTAGAATATCACTAGAGAGAAGGATCTATTTATAGGGGGTAGGTTGCTATGAACCATCGCGTGTAGGCGTCTATGACCGATATGATGATGATATGAAAATTGTTATTTTATATAAGGGGTTCCAGAACTAGTATGTTATCCCGAAGGGAGCAAGGGGGAGAGATTCTCGACAATTGCGAGAACAACAAGATGTTCTACGACTTTTGTGAATTCTATGTTTTACATTGAAGAATAACATGACAAAATTCTCTATAGCTGCTTATCGGCTATTTTAGGTTTAATACCTTAAGTCTAACATATAATTTATAAGGTATGTGTGTAGGGGATTTTTCATACTACCTGGAAATGGAACAATGATGGTAAGTGGTAACCATTGCCTATAGCAAAGTATTGCCTCGTAGGTCACGCACCTTAGTAACGTGCCCTACGATGCCCGGCTCTGCGCCCATTAATTTGAGGCATATAGGTTTTGTTTTTAAAAGGTCTTTATTGAACATAAAATATGTTAACAGCGTATTACAACTAAACACAGTTTAGTATAATAGTATCTTAAATTAGAATAACTCAGCAGGCTAACAGAGTGTTTTTTAACGGTAACTGTACGGCAGCACCCATAACCAGAGGAGATACAGGTGCAGTTTCTTTAAAAACATCAGCTCGTTTTCGAAGAAAAATATTTTGGCATTAAATATTTTTTAGTCAAGTGTGAGTAGCGCCTTAAATCAAGTTGGTTAAATCTTTTTTGATGCCGATCGATGCAGTCCTTTGTAAGGATAATTTTATGTATCGGATGAAAAAAATCTGAACAGCGGAACATTGTCAAATTTGATAAAAAGTATTCTGATACAAAAAAAATCACGTTTGTTGTATGGGAGCCTAAATATTTATTTTATTCTGTTTTTAGTATTTTGTATTCTGTTTGTTATAGCAGCAATAGAAATACATCATCTGTGAAAATTTCAACTGTCTAGCTATCACAGTTCATGAGATACAACCTGGTGACAGAGGGACAGACGGACAGACGGCGGAGTCTTAGTAATAGGGTCCCATTTGACTCTTTGGGCACGGAAGCCTAAAAAGGCACATACGCGATAAAAACCCGTATTAATCAATAATTACACGTTGTACAGCACGTGTTATAGGTAGTGTACAACTGAGAATACAGAATAGATAGATAGATAGATAGAAAACGCTTTATTGTAAATCACACTTAAAATAAAAAACAATATAAAAATCTAATAACAATACACGCGACAGAAAAATTGGCGTTCTTATCGCTAAAAGCGATCTCTTCCAGACAACCTTTGGATGGACTGGACTTCACGAGAACGCTATAGGACGGTAGCTATTATTAAAAAAAATTGAATATGGAATAAACAGTGTACTTACTAAGCAAAATAAATACTTATATACAAATATATAAATAAATAAATTAGGTGCATAATAAGTACATAAATATTCCATAATAATAATAAATAAGGTATATAATATAAAATACTATAAGTAGGTACATATAGGTGTACAATAGAAGGGTGAAATAAAAACCAGGAGTAGCGTAACGATAGATGAGAAAATGAGAAATCAGCATTGCAGTGCAGACAGATGTTTAAATAGAACTGTTTTAAAGATGGGAAGGGATTTGGCAGTGCTTATGTGTAGAGGAAGAGAGTTCCATAGACGGATAGCTTGTACAGTGAAAGATTTATTATAAAAGTTAGAAGAGTGTACAGGAGTTTTAAGTTTTAAGATCTCAGAGGAGCGCAAGGCTCGAGGATTTGATAGAAAGAATAGAAAGCCTTATGAACAATTATCGCAGGAAAATAAAAGGCAAAGGAGGAAGAACCGCAATCTTTAGATTTGCATTGCTATTGTTGTCCATTGATTCAAAAGCTGTAAAGACTTTATAGCGAGTCTTCATTCATTGTTACGTGACTGTGTTACCGGAGGCTTTAACGGACTATTGCGTTACATAGTTTTATTAGGCCCGCTACACTCCATACAAACGAACTGATTTAATTACCTATTCTAATACAAGGCGAATAACCGTTCATATTTTTTTTTATTATTAGGGTTCCGTAGCCAAATGGCAAAAAACGGAATTCTTATGGATTCGTCATGTCTGTCCGTCCGTATGTCGCAGCCACTTTTATCCGAAACTATAAGAACTATACTGTTGAAACTTGGTAAGTACTTAGATGTATTCTGTGAACTGCATTACGATTTTCACACAAAAATAGAAAAAAAAACAATAAATTTGGGGTTTCCCCATACATAGAACTGAAACTCAATTTTTTTTATCAAACCCATACGTGTGGGATATCTAAGGATAGGTCTTCAAAAATTATATTGAGGTTTCTAATATAATTTTTTTTCTAAACCGAATAGTTTGTGCGAGAGATACTTAAAAAGTGGTAAAATGTGTCGCCCCCCCCCCCCCTTGTTACTTCTAAAATAAGAGAATGATAAGACTAAAAAAAATATATGATGTACATTACCATGCAAACTTCCACCGAAACGAGATCTAGTAAGTTTTTTTACGCAATTTACCTTTCGTTCAATCAACTCAAATACAAAAAAAGTTACAACGAACTACAAGAACTTTTATATTAGGTATGTTACTAGCTGTTACGGAACCCTTCATGGGCAAGGCCGACTCGCACTTTGCCGCTTTTTATTGGTCATTTATTATTATGTTCTTATTTAGTCATTTAGGGTCTGTATGTATTATTATCCTTGGTGAGCCGGATGTGTGGAAGCACCAACAGCTTCCTGACCGTTGTTGCCGGGAACATGAGCTCATATATTATGAGGCGCTGGATGGCTATACTTAAGCCGATCACATGCCTGGTCTCAGTAGATGCGCTCATGTTTCAATATTGCCGCATTTATTTTTATTGTGTCTTTTTGTGTATTACCCGTGCGCGATAAGTTGGGACCTGAGCGCCGTGACGTCATATTGGCGTGTTTGTACCGCCCGCAAAAAAGCGAACATAACAAGCAGCCGCCCGCGGCTTCGTCTTTGTTTTTTTTAACATAATTTATTATGTTACTCAGGGAGGACGCTGCTTTTTATCTAATCTTTTTTACACTATTTGAATAAAATAAAAATACAATGTTTAAGTGTATACATTTATTTTATCTATTATTTACATTATCTCATCTTCGTCACTACTTAGTGGATTTATGCCTTCTAGAGGTTGTTCTTCGTCCTCAGTCTCACTATAATCACTTGACGAAGAGGTATCCGATAAATTTACAATTAATTGCGATTCATTCGTCTCTTGTAAGAGGTCATCGTCCCAATACTTTTGTCGAAGCCTGTCCACATAGTTGACTTCTTTTTTCCAGACAACAAAACAATAACACAAACGAAAACTAAAAGAATTCCAGAGCGCGTCGTTACGTGACGTAGGCCAGTACGAGACTAAAAACCCTAGTAAAAAATAGTGATGCGAACGGTACAATACGGGCGCCATCGGGGAAGTGCAGAGGAAGCGGTTGGGGAGTCGCATTCCTAGCAGGTCCCAAGTTATCGCGCACGAGTAATACCTATTAAAAATATTTTTTAATTAAATTTTTTCTGTGTTACTAACAAAAATTACGGTCTGAAATAAACTTTTTTTTATTTTTATTTATTTATAATTAGCTTTGAAATACCTTTTTTCCTGTGTCGCGCCTTACCTTCTTTTAGCACGACCAGGATGACTGGTAGATAGTATTTTTAGCATTAAGTCCTCCTAGCACTATTCTGTTTTGTGTGAAAGTATTAAATAAATAAATAAACATAAATACAAATTTTACAGCTTTCATCCAGTGTTATTCAATTAAAAACACACTACGTCAGTATAATGACTTCCTCAAGTAACATACATATTTCGAAGCGTCATGTAGTTACCTCCTAATATTTTTAATTTGGCAGTGCAAATCAATTACGAGCTAAGAACACATAACGAAAAGAAAGAGACGGGTAATATTTTTCAAAATCTTTTCAATAAATAAATGCATATTAGTGCACGCCAGTAGAAACCAAAGTCGTAGTAATAAATATCTATCCGGTACGAAATAAAAACTGTTCATACTTATCAAAATCATTTTAAATCTTTGTTTTAGATCAAGATCCTAAAGTAACAATCTGAATTCGCCCTCTGTAACACGTTAGAATCTACTTATCTTTGTGCTCGTGAGAGGACAATGACCCATTTGCAATTAACATACATAATCCGGAAGCACCCTGTATAATGGGATAAAATGATAAAGTAGGTATTTTACCATTTTCTTTTTTGGGTTCCGTACCGAAAGGGTAAAACGGGACCATATTACTGAGACTTCGCTGTCTGTCCGTCTGTCACCAGGCTGTATCTCATGAACCGTAATAGTTAGACAGTTGAAATTTACACAGATGATGTATTTCTGTTGCTGCTATAACAACAAATACTAAAACCAGAATAAAATAAATATTTATGGGGGGCTCCCATACAACAAACGTGATTTTTTTGCTTGTTTTAGCTAGATATTGATAACGGTAACAGGTAGACGCTTGAAATATTCACAGAATATTTAGTTATATATTCACTTTAAAAATAAATAATTAAATGAAAATGAAACAAATATTGAAGGGGGGCTCCCATACAACAAATGTGATTTTTTTGCCGTTTTTATAGATAATGGTACGGAAACCTTCGTGCGCGAGTGGACTCGCACTTGGCCAGTTTTTTTTGCTAATATTTTTTTGTGTCATGTAATATAAACGTTTCTATTTCAATATTTATATAAAGAGCGAAGTCTGCCTAATCCCAATGAAATTCAAATGTTTGTTTTGTTTATTTTTAGATATTAGTGAAATAATTGTTTTTCACACCACCTGCTCGACAATGTCAAATTACATGTCACGTAAACGTCACCGAAAGCAGGCGATTGAATCCCTAAAGGTGATTATAGACTACAACATTTTCTCGAGCATTTCTGTGTAATGTAACGTTCTTACGAATGGTACAATACAGGCAAAAGCTCAGTTTCCAAAGCATTTCCATGTAATGTAACGTTCCTGCTAATGCTCGGCGTTGGTATGTTACGGGTAAATGCTTTTTTTCCCTATCCCACGACATAGTTAAATAGAAAATAGATAATAAGTATAATTAACGAGCTAATGCAATGCACGTGTAAAATCACCGTGTGAACTTGAACAACAAACGACCGCGCGGACCGCGTGAGTCGTTCGTCCCTCTTCCTCCGCGTCACCCCGCACCCGCGCATCGCCCGCACTCGGCAAAGGCTCGACGAAATGTTACACCAGTACGCTCGACGAAATGCTCACCAATAAGCTCATTAGTTTGTACAATAGGCATGTAACAAAGAGCAAGCGTGCTCGACGTTTAGGATGATACACTAGAACATATCACAGAGCGGCTCGTTGTTCTGTTACAAGTAAATGTTGTAGTATACTCACCTTTAGGCTGAGCCGAGAGTGAAGTTGTACTGAATTTCATTTTCCCGCGCGGGCATAATGTGTTTTGAGTTTGTTTTAAAATTTGAAGAAGAGTGCCACACTATAAGAACTTGTTCTTAACTCGAATTAGCCTCTGTACAGAACGCAAGTTATTGATTATGTCATCTCAGGTCTTCTTATGTCTTATACTTATAACGCTAATGCTGCAAAACGCTGTTCCAAAGATAAAATTTGTCTTACAGAAAGTGTGAAAAGTAGAGTATTCTCCTCGTGGATAAACCTGTCTGCATCTTGGGCGTGCTTATATCCCTCTCTGCAATTAGGATTCTCGTAACTCCCTCCGTGACGCACACACTTATCCCCTCGTTTAATAATATAGTATTATTAAACAACCTGGAGATGTAACAAGCAAATGGCCGACTTGATGATAGGTGACGACCATCGTCTATAACAAAGCATTGCCTTGTAGGTCAGCTTAGGAACGTGCTTACGATGCAATGCCCTGCGGGCATACAGGTGTAAAGCTTGATGCGCCTGTTATTTCACCTGCGTCCTTCAACTTAAGGCATACAGTTGTAAAGCTTGATGTGCCTGTCATTTCAACGGCACTCTTTCAAACCGAAATACAGGTGTGCTGCTTTGCAGCGGAATATAATAGGTAAGATTATATTCGGAAAGAGGTATGATGGCCGAGCCCTTTCACAAAGAGCTTAAATAAGAGCAAAGTACTTAAATTATTCCTATTATTAAGTGTATTATGTCCAGTAAAACATCATATCACGACCTCCGTGGCGCAGTAGGTGAATAGCCGGCTGAGACGCAGGAGGTAGCTGGTTTGATTCCCGCTGCATGAACAAATGTTTGCATGATCTACAGATATTTGTTCTAGGTCTGGATGTTTTTCTATATATTAAAAGTATGTGTTTACAAAAAAAAAATATATATGTATTCTATCAGTTATCTGGTTCCCATAGTACAAGCCCTGCTTAGATTGAGGCTAGATAGCACTGTGTGTAATGTCTAGCGATATTTTTTATTATTATTATTATTAATTTATTTATTAATTTTGGGACCGAGCGCCCACCAAATTTATAATGACCTCTCAAAACGCCTGGTCGAGGCGACGCGTGGCCAAAATGCTGGCCAGTATTTTGGCCAACGTTTAAGCATAGCCATTCAACGTGGCAATGCGGCCAGCATTCTGGGCACGCTGCCCGCTGGCAGCGGCTTGTTAGATTAGGGTTTTTTAATATATATTTTAAGTCGTTATAAAATATTTTATGTCGTTATAGATTTTTAAGCTTTGACTTATAAAAACTAATTTATTTATATTTAGGTAAATAGGTTTATTGAGCCTGGTAGCAGAACCACGTAAAATCAGACTGACTCAAGTAGGTACAATCTACTTAGTCAACTTTATTAACTGACAAGAAGGTTTGATATCCCACGTTTAGATACAATAATATGTATATTAAATATGGCGTTACATACAAATATATATAAAAAAAACTAAAACAAACTTTTATAACCTAATGGCCTTCTTGTAAAATACGACTCAGTACACTGATATAATTTCTGTTATTGGCAGTATCTAAGGAATCTACTTCGTAAGAAGTTGTTCAAGCAAGATTGCAATGTTCTCTGCTAATTTGTACATTTGTTGGCCTCTTCGTTGCAACTCGAGAGAAAATCTTACTTCTGCGCAAAGTTATGCCAATAGCTTAATGGTGCTTTGAAATGTTCTCTTGCGAATGGGGTTAAGGAGGTTGTTCCCCTTTTTATGTTAACACTCACACAATTCCACGACTTATCAAAATTCGATGTTTTCTATCAAAGGAACAGTTATTTATTTGTTACTAGTTATTGCCCGCAACTTCGTACGCGTTACACTACTAAATCTGTAGATAACCTAGAAATATAACTAAACTCGCTGTTGCAACTTGACTTAACATCCCATTTTTATCCCATGAGAGCTTATTTATGGGATAAAAAGTAGCCTATGTGTTAATGCAGGTTATAATCTACTTACATACTAAATTTCATCGAAATCAGTTAAGCCGTAACGTGATTGAGTAACAAACAAACAAATAAATAAAGAAACATCTAAACATTCGCGTTTATAATATTAGTGTGACAATATTTGTTAAAACCAATCCATTTAGGTTAAGTTGGCGAGTGGCTTGTCATTAAGGGGGGAAAGGGCACGCCTGGGGAAGAACTTTCAGCAACTCTATTTCTTCTGCACATCAATGATCTGTTGAAACCCGGTATCTATGGGTATGCGGATGACATTCTCTAGTCCACGTGCAAGTGCTGACGAAATCTGCATTTTACGTACAGATATGGTGGAACGTTTGAACCTTGACCTGAGGTTTGTGTCTGACTGGGGTAACGCAAATCTGGTCAAGTTCAACGCCTCCAAAACTCAGGCGTGTGTGTTTTCCGCAAAACGTTCTCATTTTCATCCCGTTCCCACCTTTTGTGATATCCCACTCGTAATTTCTGAAAGTCTGAGCTTGTTGGGCGTTGAGCTCACGTCCAACCTGAACTTCGGCTCGCACATTGAATCTAGGGCCAAAATTGCTGCTATAAAGCTGGGCATCCTAGCTAAGGTTCGACGGTACTTCTCACCGGGACAGCTGCTCAGTCTCTATAAAGCACAAGCCCGGTCATGTATGGAGTACTGCTGCCATCTCTGGGATGGATCAGTCAAGTATCAGCTTAAAGCCCTTGATTCGATTGAGCGATGTGCTGTTAGACTCGTTGGTGATGACTCACTAGTGGAAGCCAATTTACAAAGTCTAGAGCACAGACGCCGAGTAGCCAGACTTTCAGTTTTTTACAAGATACATTTTGGTGAATGTGCGCAAGATCTTCATGACCTTATCCCTCCTTCCCCCTTCCACCACGGAATTAGCAGACGAACCGAGAAGTACCACCCATACTTGGTCGGCATACCTCCTTGCCGTACCAAACGATTTGCTCCAACTTTTCTTGTTAGCACAAGTGAGGAGTGGAACTCACTTCCGGCGTATGTTTTTACAAAGCAGTATAATCTTGGAATCTTCAAGTCCAGAGTGAATAGGTTCTTTCTAGGCAAGCATGCTCCATCTTCGATCACACCTTCACTTTCACCATCAGGTGAGGTAGTGGTCAAGCGCTTGGCTATCATCAATAAAAAAAAACTACCACCATAGGTACCTATTTCTGCTGCCAAGCAGCATTGCTGTTTCGGTTGGAAGGGTATGGTTGCCGGTGAAATAACAGGCTTTTCAAAAAGCTCGGTGTGCTCAACAGGGCAAAGCAGTACTTCAGTGAGGGGCAAAGACTGCTTCCATATAAGGTGCAATTCCGGCCTCATATGGAGTATTGCTGTCATTTATGGGCAGGAGCACCTGGGTATCAACTAGGACCATTTGACTCTGTTCAAAGACGAGCTGTGAGAATTGTTGACGATACTATTCTCACAAGCGGTATTAAGCCTTTAAATCTCAGGAGAGATTTTGCCTCCCTGTGTGTGTTCTACCGCTTGTATAAAGGGTTGTGTTCTGAGGAGTTGTTTGACATGGTGCCCGCAGGTTCATTTTATCACCGCACCGCTCGCCATCGGCAGGGAATCCATCGACACACCTTGGAGACGATCTGGTCGCGTACCGTGAGGAATTTCCTCCCGCGAACACTTCCCTCGTGGAATGGTCTCTCTGCCGATGTTTTCCATAGGGACTACAGTTTTTCAAAAGAAGCGTTATGAAAATTTTAAAGGGTCGGCAACGAGCGTATAATACTTTTGGTGTTACAAACGTCCATAGGCTACGGTAACCGCTTACCATCAGGTGGGCCGTATGCTTGTTTGCTAACTTAGTGGTATAAAAAAAAACTTTACTCCTGTATGGCTCAAGGACGCAGGGCAATGCATTGTAGGGCACGTTTCTGAGATGCGTGAACGAGGCAATACATTGTTATAAGCGATGGTTGCCACTTGGCATCGGGTGGGGCATATGTTTGTTCCATCTCCAATTCGCTCTGAACAGAGAAAAGCTCGGACAGTTTTAACATTATTACAGTCACAACATTATTCATGCATGAGCTGTGTGTATATCGGCGAGCGTATAGCTTTGTTAGCTCATGCACGACACGAACTTTGAATTAAACTTGTGTATCTTTGTATCCCTTTTTAAAATACTTCAAAAAAGGTGGAGGTTGCCAATTCGACTGTATTTTTTAAGTGTTTGTTACCTCAGAACTTTCGACTGGATAAACCGATTTTGATGACTCTTTTTTATTTGAAAACTGGTGCTTTCCGTGTGGTCCTATTTCCATTTGGTCTAGTTCTGACAATGGCACCCATGAGAAAACCATATGAGTCCTAAATTTGTTTAATTTTTATGTTATTTTATGTTTGTTAGCTCAGAACTCCGTTATATATCAACCGATTTGAAAAATTAGTTTTTATTTGAAAGGTTAAACTTTTAGATTGATCCCATGGAAATTTCATTAAAATTGGTAGAGTAGTTTGGTTTTTACTGTTATCTGAACTCGGTTACATTTTTGTTAAAAAGTTACTTGTATGATTTCCTCTTTATACAAATACAAATATCGCTGGACATTTCACACAGCGCTATCTAGCCCCAAACTAAGCAGAGCTTGTATTATGGGAACCAGATAACTGATAGAATACTTATATACTTTTTTTTGTAAATACATACTTATAATATATAGAAAAAACATCCAGACCCGAAACAAATGTTTGTAGATCATGCAAACATTTGTTCCGCGGCGGGAATCGAACCCGCTACCTCCTGCGTCTCAGCCGGCTATTCGCCCACTGTGCCACGGAGATCGTTTATACGTGCCTACTTTCCAGTTACCGAGGTAAGAAGTCGAAATATTCTTGGTAAGGTATGCCAGTCACAGTATATCGCACAGTTTGTCCACCACCACCGCGAAGAAATTGTGTGAGGCAATGATTGAAATTCCGCGGTCGCTTACGCAAGACGAGTGTAGGCTGCTTTGTATGCGTGTCGACGCGTCATTACAATATTAGAATTAGTACCGTGGTGCTTTTCAATTATATTTATGAGAGCTCTCTCATTGTACACATCTTTACATAGTATAAAATGAACTCGCTTCCGCCGTCTGTTACCTTGGATCTTTTAAACTACTCAACGGATTTTAATGTAGTTTTCAGCAATAGATAGAGTGATTCAAGAGAAAGTTTAATATGTATAATACAAACATAACTCTGTTTGTTTGTTACCTTTACACGACTAAACGGCTGAACGGTCGTAATGAAATTTTTAAAGGAGATAGATTATATCCTGGGAAAGGACATATATGTATGCTAGTTTCTAGCCAACTACGCAAAACGAGGGGATGTTTTATTGAAAAGCCACCCGTGCGAAGCCGTGGGCGGGTCAGCTAGTTTATATTAAATGCAAAAAGCTTACAAAAAGACATGTGCAAAGTCGAGATTAGCTTTTGAGCTGTTTGTTTAGGTATGTGAACAGAAAAACTCTTTTTTTTTAAAACGCAGATCGTGGTTTAAGTGGCAGCAGACCTTTACAGAAGTCTTAATATTGCAACAATAATATTTATCATACTGCTTGTTGTATGGTATTGAAATTTAAATACACGATACTCAAGGATATAAGTAACAAAACTATTGATCTAAAAACACAAATCTATACTTCTGTACTAATATTATAAAGAGGAAAGATTTGTATTTTTGTGTGTATGTTTGTAATGAATAAACTTAGAAAACCGTTTCAAAAATTCCTTCACCATTGGAAAGCTACATTTACCTTGAGTAATATAGGCAACTTTTTACCCAACTGCGCAAAGGAGGGTAATGTTTTTATTAAAAAACTACGCGTGGGAACTGCGGATTGGTCAGCTAGTCTATATATATAAAATAAAATGGTGTTAGTTACACTATTTATAACTCAAGAATGACTGAACCGATTTGGCTGAGAAATTGGCGGGGAGGTAGCTTAGAAACAGGAGACGGACAAAGGATACTTTTTATCCCGTTCGACCGCGTTCCCATGTGACGTGACATAAAACGTCAAAGAGAATACAAGTCACTATAAAACGTGGTATAACAAAAACGTATCTGACATGGAATAACAAAACGCAAATGACAGCTAAACGTAATTTTGTCTATGGTTAAGTATGGTTGTAAAATGAAGGCCGGGGACAACAATTGACAATTCTACCAGGGTGACGTATGTATATTGACAGCCCGCGTTATATGCATGTCAGGATGGTACAAAGTTCGGCGGGTCAACTAGATATTAATAAAATGTCAGTAAAAAAATTACAAAAACACCTTTCGACTATTGTACAACCTAAGAAAAAAGTTGCAGTTACTATTATTTCTCTGTGGTACAAGTAATCGTATGAGTTTGTTAATCTAACTATTCTAAGACTGAACTCATAATAAAATGTCACTTTAATTTGTTTGTGACGAATTATGTCAAGGAACTTGTATTGAATAGTCATGAATATGACATTTTCGAAATATTTTAATCAAGCTGCAACTCCTACAAATAGATTTAATTACCATCGTGCAAACTAAAGGTGAGTATAGACTACAACATTTACTTGTAACAGAACAACGAGCCGCTCTGTGATATGTTCTAGTGTATCATCCTAAACGTCGAGCACGCTCGCCTCTTTGTTACAGCCTATTGTACAAACCAATGGGCATATTGGTGAGCATTTCGTCGAGCGTATTGGAGTAACATTTCGTCGAGCCTTTGCACGAGTGCGGGGAATGCGCGGGTGCGGGGTGACGCGGAGGAAGAGGGACGAACGGCGCACGCGGTAAGCGCGGTCGTTAGTTGTTCAAGTTCACACGGTGATTTTACACGTGCATTGCATTAGCTCGTTATTTATACTTAATAACTATTTTCTATTCAACTATGTCGTGGGATAGGGAAAAAAAAAGCATTTACCCGTAACATAACAACGCCGAGCATTCGCAGGAACGTTACATTACATGGAAATGCTTTGGAAACTGAGCTTTTGCCTGTATTGTACCATTCGTAAGAACGTTACATTACACAGAAATGCTCGAGAAAATGTTGTAGTCTATACTCACCTTAAGACTGAGTGCAATCAAATCTCTGCGAATCTTGGTTGACATTCCTGTCAGTTATTTAATTTGTGATTCCATAAATCAACTACAGGTCGGCATTGCATCTGATTTAGTCCCTACTCTAGAGACAATTTGACGACCTCCGTGGCGCAGTAGGTGTATAGCGGGCTGAGACGCAGGAGGTAGTAGGTTCGATTCCCACTACGGAACAAATGTTTGAATGATCTACAAATATTTGTTCCGGGGCTGGATGTTTTTCCATATAAATAAATAAATAAAAAACTAAGCAGAGCTTGTATTATGGGAACCAGATAACTGATATACTTTTTTTTGTAAATACATATTTATAATATATAGAAACACATCCAGACCCGGAACAAATATCTGTAGATCATGCAAACATTTGTTCCGCGGCGGGAATCGAACTCGCTACCTCCTGCTTTTCAGACGGCTATTCGCCCACTGCACCACGGAGGTCGTCAAATAATAAGTCATATTATTATTTAACTTATTATTTATTTATTTTATTATGTGTTTAAATATTTTTTTGTAAATACATACTTATAAGTATGTATTTACAAAAAATAGTTTATAAGTATTCTATCAGTTATCTGGTTGCCATAATACAAGCTCTGCTTAGTTTGGGGCTAGATAGCGCTGTGTGTAATGTCCACCAATAATATATTTATTTATTTTATTTTACTCCAAGATATGTATTTTTAAACAATACTTTTTTAAGTTATTTTAGGTATCGCATGACTTGGCTAGTAAGTTAACATTACCGTAGTTTTGTTTAGGTAAAGTTAGACAAACAAAACGGGAATCTAACTGCTCGACTGATGATCGACTGTATTCACTAAATTAAAAAGTTTTCAGATAGTTGGTTCCTATTTGACTGAATAACTAAGGATAAGTTTAGAAAGTGCGCAATAAAATTGATTTACCACTTTTAACAAAATCAATGAATATCTGCTACAAAGTTGAGAATTTGTTCATCATCATCATCATCAGCCGGAAGACGTCCACTGCTGAACATAGGCCTCCCCCTTAGATCGCCACAACGAGCGGTTGGTAGGTAGCCGTTTGCGCCCAACGGCTCCCCGCGATTCTTACTAGATCGTCGGTCCACCTTGTGGGGGGCCGGCCTACGCTGCGTCTTCCAGTCCGTGGTCTCCACTCGAGAACCTTTCTTCTCGAACGGTTATCGGTTCTACGAGCGATGTGGCCTGCCCATTGCCACTTCAACTTGCTAATTTTGAGAGCTATGTCGGCAACTTTAGTTCTTCTGCGGATTTCCTCATGGCGGATTTTGTCACGCATAAAAACCCCGAGCATAGCCCTCTCCATAGCTTGTTGAGCGGCCTTGAGCTTGGTCATGAGGCCATGAGTAAAGGACCACGTTTCAGTGCCATAGGTCATCACTGGCAACACACACTGGTTGAAGACTTTAGTCTTCAGAGAATTGGTTGAGAAGACACGTTACACATATTAGGGATATTATAAATAAATAAATATTGCTGAACATTTCACACACCGCTATCCAGCACCAAACTAAGCAGAGCTTGTACTATGGGAACCAGTTAACTGATAGTATATTATATACTTTTTTTGTAAATACATACTTACATATATATATCATATATAGAAAAACACCCAGACACGAAACAAATATCTATAGATCCTGCAAACATTTGTTCCGCGACGGGAATCTAACCCGCTATCTCCTACGTCTCAGCCAGCTATACGCCCATTGCGCCGCGGAGGTCGTCCTTTAAAAATACCTACTTATTATAAATCCCTATACTTGGGTGTGTTCTAAATATAAAATGTAATTTCATGTCTCCTCGTTCCTTCCGTTTCATCGGGTTTGAAGGTAATTTCGTGGAAACCGACAACTTAGCTAAAAATGTTTTGCTCGATGTTTGGTCTCCACGACACGATGATTGATGTCGTGAGGGGACGAGCTATTTTTAAACTGACATTGTAGCGGTCGATGTTTCTTAGTAGGTATTTTCTTGGGGACCTTGATCTGATTTACCGAAGTCGATATATCTTCTTGTTCTAGTAGATTCTTCAAAGGAATGTAGAATTACTTAATAGCTGGGACCTCTGCTACTATAGAATTGGTACTAAAACTACTATTTACTATTAGTGAAAGATAAAACAGAATCTCACCTAGAAAAAGAAACTCGAAAAATCTTTCTTCTTTAGATATTCAGCGAGATAATTAAGTTATTTAACTATTAAAAATCTTATATTATTATTTTTGTAGGACACTAGAGGCATCATTGACGACCTCCGTGGCGCAGTGGGCGAATAGCCGGCTGAGACGCAGGAGGTAGCGGGTTCGATTCCCGCTGCGGAACAAATGTTTGCATGATCTACATATATTTGTTCCGGGTCTGGTTGTTTCTCTATGTATTATAAGTATGTATTTACAAAAAAAAAAGTATATAAGTATTCTATCAGTTATCTGGTTCCCATAGTACAAGCTATGCTTAGTTTGGGGCTAGATAGCGCTGTGTGAAATGTCCAGCAATATTTATTTATTTTATTTATTTATTTATTGATATACTATATGTAACAAGCAAATCTTATTGTCAAATAAATCCTAAATATTGATAAGGAAATTACCTACTAGTCTTAGAAGTTCATATTACTATTTTATAAACTGTCTTTAATCATCCTCATCATCCACAGCCCAACTTCACCCACTGCTGGGTATAGGCCTCCCCAAGTTTGTGCCAAACTGTCTTTAATAACAATAAATATTTTCAGGACTAAAATACAGAAGAAACAGTTGAATCATCTAAAGACCATTGCATACGATCTATAGATACCTCAACTGCTCCAGATTACTACCAGGTGGAAGTGTCCCCAAGACACTGGCTGCATTGCCCCTCTGAATTACAGCACCAGCTCTCGGATCACACGTCACTTCGACCAGACGCCCATGGACCCAGAGTTTCGACCCCAAATGGCTCAAACACGTAAGCTCTGTCGAGACTTCCATATTTGCGCCGCTTGAGAACTTCGGCTGAATTTTCCGCCGCACCGGCCCCAACTGCTGTACCAGACAGATGAGATGGCGCAAGGGTATAGACGCACGTGGCGTCCCACACCAAAGGCCTACTACCCTTTTCCCAAGGTATAACAGTTTATTAAACTTAAATTCTTAGTCAATAATTATATTATGTATGGTTTACTTTTCGGTTTTTACCTTTTAAGATTTTTTTTATTGATGATAGTCAAGCGCTTGACCACTACCTCACCTGATGGTAAGAGATGGTGTGGTCGAATTTATTTTTCAAATGAACTAATCTCGTCGTTGCCCTCTGAGACTGTTGCAGCTTAACCGAACTGTTGGCGAGCGCAAATGGCGCTCAGCCCTGTAAGTTTTTTGATGAGGCAACTAGCGCAAGGGCACCACTTAGGTACGAACCTCGGCTTGGGCCGTTGCCGGGATGGAGATAGGAGGGAAACGCCGCCTATATGAGGTACAAACATGTACATGTTTGTACCTCATATAGGCGGCGACTGAAAGGACTCGTCGACCTCGCCGGCAAGGTCGGTGTATCTGTGAAGTGTTTACTCTGCCTAATGTAGATGACTCAGAAATAACTTCCGCGTCAGCGGAGGTGATTTCGTCATCCGGGTATCCGAGAACGTGTCTCTGACGAGGGAGGGTTTGGTGTGATCGAAGATGGAGCACGCTTGCCTATAAAGATTCTGTTCCTATTGTTAAATGTATCTATAAAGTTAGTCGCTAGTTTTTAAACGATATGTATGCTACATACAAAAGCCTATTGAAAAAGCGCTTGCTGACAAAGCCAACCAGTAATAAAGAAAGTGTAACAATTTATATAGCTATTCAAAAATGCTACCTGCTGACATGAAACGAGGGAGAAAGTATCGTATCAATCAGATACCAAGTCCCGTTGACGATATAACAGGTGTTGTCGATAACAGGCAATCAAATACGAATGGAAGTATCGAATAACTTTTTTGATCTATTATTTATGTCACTTTTTAGGGTTCCGTAACCAAAGAGTAAAACGGCACCCTATTACTAAGGCTCCGCTGTCTGTCCGTCTGTCACCAGGCTGTATCACATGAACCGTGATAGTAAGACAGTTGAAATTTTCACATATGACGTATTTCTGCTGCCACTATATCAACAAATACTAAAAACAGAATAAAATAAATATTTAAGGGGGGCTCCTATACAACAAACGAGATTTTTTTGCTCGTTTTAGTTCGATATTGATAACGGCAACAGGTAGACGCTTGAAATATTCACAGAATATTTAGTTACCTAAATACCTAGTCAGGTCATAAATTCTGTCACATGTTTAATGTAAAATAATTGAAACAAGTTTATTCATTATGTAACCATTTATATACCAAAATGAACTTAACAAAACATAGATTCTTATGACACTAAAGTTTATTCAAAATGACCTCCGTGATTTTGAATACATGCCTTCAATCTGCGCGGCCAGTCGTCTATCGCAGCACGAACGAGGTCCATGTCAATATCGGCGGCTGCCTTAATCAAGGATGTCTTGACTCCAAATTGAGATGAGGCTTTGAGCACGCCTTTTCCTCCATGTGTTGCCATATCTTGTAATCTAACGGATTCAAATCTGGACTGGAGGAAGGCCAGTCTTCGTTCCGGATGAATTCGATTTCACGCGCCGCCAGCCAGTCTTGTGTGCTCTTCGCTCTATGAGCTGGCGCCGAATCTTGTTGGAATACCCAGTGCGTGTTATTGAACATGGTATGAGAAAAAGGTTCCACAAGGTTCGTCAGGACTGTATTTTGATACACAACTGCATTCGTTTTTACACCTTTCTCACAAAAATGTACCTCTGTTAAGCCCCAATAAGAAACTCCCAACCATACCATGAGCGAGGATGGAAAATGACCTCGTTGGACACGCGGAATACGGTTGCTCGCTTCTTCACTACTGTGTGCGTACACCATATCATTTTGTTTGTTGTAGCTCTCTTCTACGGTAACAATTTTTTCATCCGAAAAAAGAATTTCCCGATATTTTTTTCCCGCGTACCGCTTCAACAAAGCGCGGCATCTCTTCAGTCTCAGGTCCATTAGACGAGCATTCAAACGATGTCCTGTTTTTCTTCGATATGCCCGAAGCCCTAAGTCTTTATTTAACACCCTTTACACCGTGGTTCTGCTTAACCATCTGAAGGGCCAACAGTTTCTGCTTACGTTTGGGATTTCTTTGAATTCGCGCCTTCACAGCTTTTATCACTGCTGGAGTCCTAACAGACCGAGGGCGACCACTTCTTGACCTGTCATCTACACTAGAGTCTTCATTGTATCGTTTGATGGTGCGATAAACGAATCTTTTGGTTATATTCAAATTTTTCAGTATATCAAAAAATTTAATTGGCGCGTAACCGCAACGATGTAACGCAATAACTGCAACACGGTCTTCCTTAAGCGTCCACTCCATATTTAAAAATGAGTAAAATTCTAAAAAGTATACAGTTTTATTTTCATGAACAATTCGAAATTCGAATTCTATAAACTTTTTTGTGGCCAGCATTCTAAAAGAAAAGTTTTTACTGTGGGACAATACTTATGACCTGACTAGGTATTTAGAAGAAAATTTATTTTATAGAATATTTAGTTACCTAAATATTCACTTTAAAAATAAATAATTAAATTACCATATAACAAATATTTAAGGGGGGCTCCCATACAACAAAAGTGATTTTTTGCCGTTTTTATAGATCATCATCATCATCATCATATCAGCCGTAGGACGTTCACTGCTGGACAAAGGCCTCCCTCATTGATCTCCAGGAACTGCGGTTGGAAACGGCCTGCATCCAACTCCGACCTGCGGTTCTTACCAAGTCGTCTGCCCATCTTGTAGGTGGACGTCCTACGCTGCGCTTGCCGGTCCGTTTTTATAGATAATGGTACGGAACCCTTCGTGCGCGAGTCTGACTCGCACTTGGCCGGTTTTTTATTATGAATGAAATCACTACAATCAGATTTTAGTGTGAGTAATTGTAATTAATGATGCAGTAAAATTAGAAAGATGGTTTGAGTCCGCATATATTTAGTTATCGAGACTGTTTTGAGTATCATCTTAATAAAAAATTTATTGTTGCTGATTTAAAATTTCGTTATAGATATATTATTTGTTGTGGTTGATTTTTTTCCACATCTTAATCGAACCGAAAATCGACAACCGTTGGGGTAGATGAGTTCTTGAGTGGAGACCGCGTCTTGTTAAACGCAGTGTGGAGCGCCCCCCGGCTAGGTGGAGCGATGACTTATGAAAGGTGGCGGACAGAAATTGGATGAGAAGAGCCGAAGTCTGGGCTCAATGGTGCGTATTGGGAGAGGCCTATCTCCAGCAGTGGACGAATGTGGGCTGACGTAGATGTCGACGAACATCTTAATAAATACTTCATTGATTACCTCCGTGGTGCAGTGGGCGGATAGCCAGCTGAGACGCAGGAGGTAGCGGGTTCGATTCCCGCCGCGGAACAAATGTTTACATGATCTAAAGATATTTGTTCCGGGTCTGGTTGTTTCTCTATATATTATAAGTATATATTTACAAAAAAAATGTATATAAGTATTCTATCAGTTACCTGGTTTCCATAGTACAAGCTCTGCTTAGTTTGGGGCTAGATAGCGCTGTGTGAAATGTCCAGCAATTATTTTTTATTATTGTTAATACTATGCTCTATAAGTAAAAACAGTCACTGACTTTCCTTATATAAGATTTCACATAGTATCATGTAGAAACATTAAGTATTTACCTTGAAAAATATTCCTAAATAGTATCGTTTCTCGCCCGTTTTGAGGAGAGGCATCGTCCACCGCGTGACTCCGAGTTCATCGTCGGTGCAACTCGAGCACTCTGGAACAACATAAAATATTCTGTTTTATAATGAATCTACAAACAAATCACATCAAATAACTTTTCGAAGTTCACCGTTATTAATAGCAGAAACAATAGGTAACAACAAGTGCATAAACAGAATTCCAAGAAATTAGTTTTTATTCTATCATTAGTATGAACACTATTTTTACTTAAGAGTTGACTATACCTCAGCCGAAACTCGAATTTCACCCCCGCTTCTCCGCGCGCCGCTGCACGTCCTATCTCGGCGTGGTTCATATGTTTGCCGGTTTTTTTTATCATTCAGTCCCTTCATTATCTTGTTGTGTTTATTTCTCATTACTGCGTCTTTACAAAAACCAACTAAATATAAATTCTACCTTAGAATTACTTGTTCGTTTGGAGCGACAAGCGTCACGGGTGCCCTGTCTGAAAGCCGAGGCCAGACTGAATCGCGAAACGGGCGTCCGGAGCGAATGGTGTCATTAGTGCAAAACTTAGATATTTTCATTTTATGATAAAATCAAAAGGTATTTTGAAAATTTAAAACACAGGTGCCCTTATTTATGTTAAGTAGAATTACTGTACAAGTTTCAAGATCTAAATTGTAGTATTCATCGCATAAGAACGGTTTTAAGATAAATTTGGAGTCATCTTTGAATTTTTTTTCTATCGAGAAAACTTTACGGAATCGTATTTTCACAACACAGGCGCTCTAGCACGTATCCTTAACTATAACATATATGAATTACAAATTGAAATCACAAAATTCGTAGAACAAAACATTGTTTTAAAATAAGCTATTTATCGTCTCCCCAGGTATAGTGCGCCCTTAAAACTTAAAATTCACAAATCACGGTATATATCCCGGTTTTAGTGAAAATAGTTTTCAGGAAACAATTAATTTAATAATAAAATTCATATAAGTAACCCCGACACAGCCCGAAGACGTCGTGGCAGACCAAATAAGAGATGGAGGGATGAGCTCACTAATTTCCGAGCGGACTGGACCATCTTAGCGCTTGACAGAAGTGTCTGGAAAGAATGGGGGAGGCCTTTGCCCAGCAGTGGGACCACAGTGGGCTGATGATAATAATAGTATAAATAACATTTAATAATAAAATTCATATAAGTAACCCCGACACAGCCCGAAGACGTCGTGGCAGACCAAATAAGAGATGGAGGGATGAGCTCACTAATTTCCGAGCGGACTGGACCATCTTAGCGCTTGACAGAAGTGTCTGGAAAGAATGGGGGAGGCCTTTGCCCAGCAGTGGGACCACAGTGGGCTGATGATAATAATAATATAAATAACATTTAACACTAAGTACATTCGACTTGACGACCTCCGTGGCGCAGTGGGCGAATAGCCGGCTGAGACGCAGGAGGTAGCGGGTTCGATTCCCGCCGCGGAACAAATGTTTGCATGATCTACAGATATTTGTTCCGGGTCTGGTTGTTTTTCTATGTATTATAAGTATGTATTTACAAAAAAAAGTATATAAGTATTCTATCAGTTATCTGGTTCCCATAATACAAGCTCTGCTTAGTTTGGGGCTAGATAGCGTTGTGTGAATTGTTCTACTAATACTTAATACCTATCCATTTGAAACTGGGTCAATATATATTATATTTCCTTAAATTAACAAAACACAAACAAAATGTTTCCTAACAATGCGTAACGCGTTTGCGCTATTCCGGATTATTATATAATTACGAAATAATTGCACAAATCTACATAAGTACTGGTATTTCCACAAATTACCTAGTATTTAATTATGTAATCACTTATTTAGCAATTCTTTGATAAGTAAACTATTAGACAAATTCTTAAATAACTAGTGGTTCGCCCCGACCTGAGATCTCGCGAGTCTCCGATCTTTGACTTTATCAAAATAGTGCCACGAAATGCATAACCAAATTACTTGGCCTACAGTTTCATTCAAATTACAGGTAACTTCAGTTCATGTATTTGGGATTCTTTTATGGAGTACAAAGGCCAGTTATTCTAAATTTAAAACTTTTGCCTATATTTGTGTCATTAAATCTACACGTCTACCAAATTGCAGCACTGTGGGATTACTGCTGTACCTTGTGAATTATGTCAAATTTTGTTTTTATTAAGGCTAATAACTCAAAAACGATAAATAATTTACTAGATAAATAAATAAAAAATATTGATAGACATTTCACACAGCGCTATCTAGCCCCAAACTAAGCAGAGCTTGTACTATGGGAACCAGATAACTGATAGAATACTTATATACCTTTTTTTTTGTAAATACATACTTATAATACATAGAAAAACATCCAGCCCCGAAAAAATATTTGTAGATCATGCAAACATTTGTTCCGCGGCGGGAATCGAACCCACTACCCCCTGCGTCTCAGCCGGCTATACGCCCACTGCGCCACGGAGTCATAAACGAGATAAAACGGAGTCTAAATGTACTAATGAAGACCTTTAATTTGACGTCCCATTTTTTTACCTCTCTTGAGCTCCAATATCTCAACAACCGCCAAACATTTTTATGTGCCATCACTACCTACCTATGTATCAAATTTCACGATGATTGAACGGCAGGATTGCATGACAATCAACTGACTGGTGAAACCAGAGCGAGACTAGATGAATCTATACGGCTGCGTCAGTTGTCCGCGCATATGTCAAAGCAACCCGATGTATTTTACATTCTGAAACAACTCAACTATCAAGACCATTTACTGGCTGATATCGACTGCTCAATAATTTGGCTGCTATAGCCTGGCCGCCTAGTGCACGGTCGGCCTCATGCTTATTCGTTTTCCATACAACTTGCACCTAAGACCGTATGGTTTGCAAAAATTTCCTCATCCCGATTACCCCTTGCTCAATCCTCATCCATCACAATTAGCTGTATGATGGTAAACTTTGCGGCTATTTTGAAAAGGTCAACTTATTATCAAATAATTTCAAAACTCTTTTGGCCATCAATTTTGCTGCAACACTGTGTGAACGAAATCTAGACATGATATTGACCGACGTTATTTGACCATTATTTTAGATAAGGTCAATGCAATACTTACCTGGTAATCAAATTGAACGAGCTTGATCTTGGTCATAGTGATCATTATATAAATTTTAGATACTATTTCTAAAATACTCGGCGCACACTCGATCTTCATATGATGCTATCAAAAAGACGCAAGCCATTAATGACTAACTCATTTAGCATTTGACAATTCTTCTTTGCTTTAAATATTACTGTTATCTATGTAAATGTTCTTTTTTTATAGCCTAATTTATTATATACTAGTGGTTCGCCCCGAAATGAGATCTCGCGAGTCTCCGATTAAAACAAAAAATATGATTTGTAATCTTTGACTATCAAAATAGTGCCACGAAATAAATAACCAATTCACGTAACCTACAGTTTCTTTCAAATCACAGGTAACGGGAGTTCATGTAATGAGGTTATTCTTTTTTGGGGTTTAAATTGTAGTTATTCTGGATATCAGACTTTTGCCTATATTTGTCTCATTTAAGCTACACGCATACCTAACTACAGCATTGTCGGGTCACTGGTGTACCCTGTGAGTTTTGTCAAAGTTTAGTTTTCGCTAATAACTCAAAAACTATAACGAATTTACGAAAAATAAAAACGGAGTCTAAATGTACTAATGAAGACTTTTCACTGATTTTAATTTTTTGTACCCCGCTTGAACCCCAAAATCTCAACAATCCCCTAATATTTTTAGCTTATTTAGTCATACCACAATTGTGCTATCACTACCTACCTATGTATTAAATTTCACGATGATCGGATCAACGCTTCGAAAGTTATCCTCGGACAAACAAACATACCTACGCCGATTTGCCCAAGTAGATTTAGAGATCTCGTTTTGCTCGATCAATAAGGGTTAATAAGAAAATTTTACTCTTCTAAGTAACAACCACTTTAAAGATACTGTGATACTGTGTGAAACCCGCGTAAACTATTGGTTATTGTAGGTATGTTATTCGAAATTGTCAGGCGTTGGTGATGTTCATGTCATGATACAGAATAGACTCCATGAACTCAGTGAACTTGCTTTCAAAAGTCAATATTTCTCTTACAATTTATTACACATTTTAAGTCATTCAAAAAGCATTGTCCCGTCTTCACATGCCAACACGTCCTGTCCTGAATATCAACAAGAACATCTTTTGAATAAACAATGCCAAAAAAATCATGGGCGTGTGTCTTGTATCAATTTAAATGACATTCGAATATCTTACACCTCTCGAATACGGTATTGTTCACTGCAATTATATCGATATTATTAATAGCTCTGACATTGTACTTAAGTTGTTGGAATGCCGGACTATGAAAACAATAAATAAATTAAGAACCCAATGAAATATCATAGGCTTTAATACAAGCTAGTACAAGATAATAACGGCAGACAATTCCTTCATATTACTGGGCCTATAGCCTGTTTATTTAATTTGTCAAACCCCAACGCACAAACTTTATCATGTTATTTTTTATCAGTTATGTGCTTTTTAGGGTTCCGTATCCAAAGAGTAAAACGACACCCTATTACTGAGGCTCCGCTGTCTGTCTGTCCGTCTGTCACCAGGCTATATCTCATGAACTGTGATAGTTAGACAGTTGAAACTTTCACAGATGATGTATTTCTGTTGTCGCTATAACAACAATAACTAAAAACAGAATAAAATAAATATTTAAGGGGGGCTCCCATACAACAAACGTGATTTTTTTTGCTCGTTTTAGCTAGATATTGATAACGGCAACAGGTACACGCTTGAAATATTCACAGAATATTTAGTAGTATACGCATGACGAAGCTGAAGAGGGAAGATGGCAGCATAACGTCAAGTAAAGCGGAAGTGTTAAGGGAAGTCGAAAGGTTCTATGGACGGCTCTACGATTCGGTCACTAAACCTGTTTGCAGTGCGGCCAACGACCCAAGAGCCAAACTGACCCGACATTATACCGAAGATATTCCGGACATCAGCCTGTATGAGATCAGGATGGCCTTAAAGCAGCTTAAGAACGACAAGGCGCCGGGTGAGGACGGAATCACTTCAGAGCTTCTGAAAGCGGGTGGATCACCGGTACTTAAAGTCCTTCAGAAGCTTTTTAATTCCGCCTTGCTTGAAGGTACGACGCCAAAAGCATGGAACGGGGGCGTGGTGGTTCTGTTCTTCAAGAAAGGTGACAACACCTTGCTTAAGAATTACAGACCCATCTCGCTTTTGAGCCATGTTTATAAGCTGTTTTCGAGGGTCATCGCGAACCGTCTCGAACGCAGGTTTGATGACTTCCAGCCTCCCGAACAAGCCGGGTTCCGTAAAGGCTACAGTACCATAGACCACATACATACGCTGCGGCAAGTCATACAGAAGACCGAAGAGTATAACTTGCCGCTATGTCTCGCTTTTGTGGACTATGAGAAAGCCTTCGATTCGATCGAAACATGGGCAGTGCTTGAGTCTCTCCAACGATGCCGTATTGACTATCGGTACATCGAAGTGTTGAAGTGTTTGTATAAAAATGCCACTATGTCAGTCCGAGTACATGAACAGAGGTCGAAGGCGATTCCCTTAAAAAGAGGCGTAAGACAGGGAGATGTCATTTCTCCGAAACTGTTTACGACCGCATTGGAAGATGCCTTCAAGCTTCTGGAATGGAAAGGACTGGGCATCAATATTAACGGCGAATACATCACTCACCTTCGGTTTGCCGACGATATTGTGGTCATGGCAAAGTCGATGGAAGAGCTCAGCACGATGCTCGAAGGCCTCAATCGAGTCTCCCAACGGGTAGGACTTAAAATGAACATGGACAAGACGAAAATCATGTCGAATGTCCATGTCGTCCCTGCCCCAGTTATGGTTGAGAACTCGGCTCTTGAAGTTGTCGACGCGTATGTATACCTAGGACAAACAGTCCAATTAGGTAGGTCCAACTTCGAGAAAGAGGTCAATCGTCGAATCCAACTCGGATGGGCAGCGTTTGGGAAACTTCGCAACGTCTTTTCGTCCAACATACCTCAGTGCCTTAAGACGAAAGTCTACAATCAGTGTGTGTTACCAGTGATGACATATGGAACCGAGACGTGGTCCTTCACTATTGGCCTTATGAATAAGCTCAGAGTCGCTCAACGAGCTATGGAGAGGGCTATGCTCGGGGTTTCTCTACGAGATCGAATCAGAAATGAGGAGATACGTAGGAGAACTCAAGTCACCGACATAGTCCGACGGATTAGCACGTTGAAGTGGCAATGGGCAGGCCATATAGCGCGCAGAACAGATGGCCGATGGGGCCGAAAGGTTCTCGAGTGGAGGCCACGGACCGGCAAGCGCAGCGTAGGACGTCCACCCACAAGATGGGCAGACGACTTAGTAAGAACCGCAGGTCGGCGTTGGATGCAGGCCGCTTCCAACCGCAGTTCCTGGAGATCAATGAGGGAGGCCTTTGTCCAGCAGTGGACGTCCTACGGCTGATATGATGATGATGATGATTTAGTAGTATATTCAGTTTTAAAATTAAATTAAAATTAAACAAATTTTTAAGGGGGGCAACCATACAACAAACATGATTTTAATTGCCGTTTTCATAGATAATGGTGCGGAACCCTTCGTGCGCGAGTTCGTCTCGCATTGGCCGATTTTTTAATAATATGTATGTGTGTGTTCGATATTACAAAATTAAATAATATTAAAATAAAAAACGTATACTGACGGAATGAAAAGGCTCGTCAATTTTCAAATTGATTCGTTCAACGTATCGCGAGTACATTTTGAAACTTTATTACAGAATAGACTGAGATAGAGAAAATAATGTTTATCTGTTCGCTAATAAAGTTCAAAATAATTCAGATCCAAGTTATTTACTATTTATCTTGTCATAAAGAATTAATTGATTCTTGCATTATTGGTGCAAGCGAAAACTCACTGAACAAAGCCCCTTTGTCAGTACAATTTCAATCAACAATTTAAAATGTTTGCTTCTCTGCCCCTAATCCCAAACACATGCACAAGGAAGGACCTCATCATCAGCCGGAAGACGTCCACTGCTGAACATAGGCCTCCCCCTTAGATCGCCACAACGAGCGGTTGGTAGCCGTTTGCGCCGAACGGCTCCCCGCGATTCTTACTAGATCGTCGGTCCACCTTGTGGGGGGCCGGCCTACGCTACGTCTTCCAGTCCGTGGTCTCCACTTGAGAATCTTTCTTTCCCAACGGTTATCGGTTCTACGAGCGATGTGGCCTGCCCATTGCCACTTCAACTTGCTAATTTTGAGAGCTATATCGGCAACTTTAGTTCGTCTGCGGATTTCCTCATTGCGGATTTTGTCACGCAAAGAAACCCCGAGCATAGCCCTCTCCATAGCTCGTTGAGCGACCTTGAGCTTGGTCATGAGGCCATGAGTAAAGGACCACGACCAAGGAAGGACCTGAAGACATCTAAATCTGACGCCATTAATGGAATCAAATATATTTATGAAGTAAGATTAATAACGCATTATTCAAACAAATAAAACTTCACTTAAAAACTAGCCAGTATCACCTCAATGAGGGCAAATCTGTTGTTAAAAACTAAACCAAATTTTGATCTGACAATACATACTAAAATCTTTGCAATCGTTTTTTTTTGTTAGATGGACAGAGAGTGACAGTTGTGATTTTAGTGCGGTCAAAATTTGGTTTAATTTATACCAAAATCCTTGCCCTCAATGAGTTTAATAAGCTAAATACCTGTTTTTCCAATGTTGTTCAGTGGCGACTGATGGTAAGTGACAGTGTTGGAGTTACCGATCCAGCTCATCACGAGCAAAACACCGTACAGCACATTCCTTTGCCACATTTTGATCACTTTAGTCCAGCACTATTCGAGTTACAACTTAAGATCTTAACTTTTTATAAGTTCGTTTTTCGATTCACATTCAAATTGATCTACGAAAAGTTCTAGATATTGTTAAATCCGATGTTTAAAAAGCACGTAAGGTATTTTTTTAAGTGGATTGAGTGGTTTTCGCTTTTGTCTCGAATCATCAAATCAAGCCTTTTGTGTTAAAAAATGATGATACTGAACTGTGATAAACTGTCAAAAGAAAGTTGACATAGACATTGTGACTTTGACAAACAACAAAAAAAACAATAACGTTTTTTGACAGTCAATGTTAAGTAGCACTTTGAAATGAGTTAGATGAAACATTTTTATACTGGTTAATAGCTGACCCGGCAAACTTTGTTCTGCCATATAAATTATCAAATGCAGAATGAAATGTCAAAGTGACGCGACACTTTATGTAAAGGACTTCACGTCAAAGAACGACGGTTAAATTATATGGAACTTGCAACCCCTATTTAATCCCCTTCAAGATTATTTTTTTAAACAAAAGCCTATGTCCTTCCCTAGGGAATCTATCTTCTTGCCAAATTTCATTACGATCCGTTCAGCCCTCTAGTCGTGAAAAGGTAACAAACAAACAAACTTACAAGCAAACAAACAATAAACAAACAGAGTTACTTTCGCATTTATAATATTAGTATAATATTAGATCGCTAAACGTATTTAGCGACTAAACATTTTTAAATTTGACAACTTTCTAAATAATATTTAGCCACTAAGTCGCCCTTAATGTCCATAATGTAAGTATTTAGAATCATTAACTACGAGACATTCTACGTGTTTTATAGAGAAGTAGGTTTGATTTTTAAACCAGAACATCTAACGACTTGCAGTTGATGTCGTTATGGATACTGGTTGAGTTTTCTTAATGAGGTGACCAATGAGACTTATGAGGAAGTGTAAAAACTGGTTATAATAAGTCAGTAACACGGTCAGAGAATCTTGGTTCAGGTTTAAATCTAAACTGAGTTGCTACTTAATTTTAAGTTTTAATAATTTCTGGGGAATACTCTTTATTCTTTATTGTACACAAAATACATTAAAAAGTACAGAAATAGAGGACACGTACACACGGCTACACATCAAGCTATAAATTTCCAGTATAAGCTCACCTCTCATTCTACGAAAAGCCTACACAATGCGAGGTCAGCTTATACTGGAAATGTATAGCTTGATGTGTAGCCGTGTGTACAAAGGCGAGCTTAACCCTAAGAAGAGTTTTCTTCCAGCAAACATTTGAGGCTAGAAAGAGAGATTATTTTAAAGGTAGGTGATCTTAAACAAATAAAACTAAATATACCAAAAGTGACTTATAATATTATGAATATAATAAATAAACTAATATATAGAAAAATAAATAAAATAAAATTACAGAGAAAGATAGTGCTCTTTAACTTTCTGTTTGAAAGTGTTAAACGATGGATTCCAAATTTTCACCAGATAAACGGTACTTAAAGGAGCCACCATAGCGGCTTGAAGTGTGTTGAGGTATTTTGAGGAGAAGGGACTTAGAGGACCGGCATGTCACACTGCGAGGGACAAGGAATTTGAAGCGTTCACGGAGGTAGGGAAGAGGGAGTGGACAATATAATACTTTAAATAAGAACGAAAGAACGTGAAGATCACGACGAAGACGAATAGGGAGCCATTTAAGTTGGGAATACTTGCAAGGTTCTAAATAATCTCTACTATATATAAAAATGAATCCCTATTTCCCTTGGTCACGCCATCACGCGTGAACGGCGGGACCGATTTCGCTAATTATTTTTTTGTTGTATTTCTGATTGTCAGGAGAAGGTTCTTATGAAAGAAAAATTTAAGAACATTGCGCGCAAAATTAGAAAATTTAAGAATACTTAACCACCTTATCAAATTATTTATAATCTAACCTTAGCGCTTTTATATTGTAACCCTATAACGTTTGACATAGAATTGACAGAATGCGTGCTGCAAATATCGTCAAAGAGGATGTAAAAAAATGAATATCGTTTGAAACAGATGCTTCGGTCGGAGTTATCCCGAGATATTGTCTATATATCTAAAAATGAATTGCTGTTCGTTAGTCTCGCTAAAACTCGAGAACGGGTGGAGCGATTTGGCTAATTTTGGTATTGAATTATTTGTGAAAGTCATTCATTTTCTCATACATAATGATGGCCGGGGACAACAATTGACAATTCTACCAGGGTGACTTATATTGACAGCCCGCGTTATATGCATGTCAAGGCGGTACGAAGTTCGGCGGGTCCACTATTATATATATATACTTATGATGTATTCAGTTTGTTAAGGGCGATTTGCGTAACTTTGCCTAATCATATTTAATCCAAATATGAATTGTATTTAGTCCCTAAATATGAGTTCACAACTCTCTTAACCTAAATACTATTAGGCAGCGTTGCGCAACACACTCCTCAATGATGTCAATGATTGCAAATTCAATTAATTTGTCGTATGAAAGTTATTTGTACAATAATAGATACTAATACAAATATAATGAGATTATGGTGTAAGTACTTCGGGTTGATTTGTTTTTGATTTCCTTGTTATTTGATACACAGTGGCTTTGCCAAAACGTGGCTTTAGGAAATACGGAGAAAGCAATAATAATATGCCAGTGAGATCGATAAATTTGGGACCATAATTACTATTTTTGTAGTCTCCTCTTAACTTCAGTCCAGTTTAAGGGGAGACCGGAGGGGAATCGCCTATACAACACGTACTACCAAGATCATTTCTAATTGGAGCATAATTCTACCTTAATAAGGTATTATTTTAATTTGAATAGTATTTATCTAGGTTCCCAACCATATATTAGATCAAAATACTTACCTTAAATGAAATAGAAGCGTATCGCATTCAGAATGTTTTTACGTCATAAAAGACCTGTTTTCAACCTAATTGTTTCGTATTAAAAACAACAACATCTCACGTATCCTAGTCATGGGAACATAGATTATATCGTCTAGTTACAGAATAACAACACAATGAGAAAAATACAACAAGTTTTCAGTCATCATTTTTAGTATTACGGAACACGGTCAAAATCTAATCAAATTTAGAATCGTTCTATTGCTATCACTGTCGCTATGCGTGGCTAAACTTCGTCACTAAACAGGGATAGCGATATTCAGGCCGAAGTTTTTGACGCGGCCGAATTGAAGTTGCGCTCGGGGTTCGCCGGCTTCTTAAGAGGACGGATTCACTCCATTCTTCTCCATTGAAAACTTAGTTATTTTATGCGACCTGGAGTTGGAGCACGCATATGGCCCATCTGATGTTATGTTTTCAAATTCTATAAAAATACACTTTGTCACAATAATGTTAGAGAAAGTAATATAGAAGTTTTTTATTATTTTTTTTTATTATTTAGTATTTTTTATAGACCTTTATCAGGGTTAAGAAAACTATTTTTTTCATTTTGACAGTATTCCAATGTATTTGGTGGGTTGTATGTTAACACCTGTTAAATCTGACTTATTTGATTTCTTCGAGTATACGGCACTTCTATCACCGCCGGCGAGTAAGCGATTAGCTATCAACTATTTTCTCGCTCAAGAAACGAACAATAGATATAGATTCCGTGTCAGTGAAAAAGACACGTATATATTAATAGTTGATCGCTGGCCGTTCACACTTCCGCCGGCGGGAACGCGCTCTCCATTATTTTTCGTAGCGACTACAACATTCGCTCAGCGATGCTCGCTTGGCGGCCAGAACTCACGCCGTGAGATGATGAGTATCGCCCGGCGCACTCGCTCACTCGCTTTATAAATCAGCGTGACAACTATAGGAACTACACACTACCTAAGTGGTGCCCTTTACCTAAGTGGTGCCCTTGCGCTAGTTGCCTCATCAAAAATAAAATTATAGGGCTGAGCGCCTTCTGCGCTCGCCAAAAGCTCGGTTAAGCTGCAACGGCCTCAGAGGCCAACAGCGAGATAAGTCCATTCGAAAAAAAAAGGAACTACACACTCGCTTCTGGCTCATCGCCGGCGGTAGACAAGTGCCTAACATTACCAATTATCTATATGGACACAGATGACACTTTCACTGAATTGTACAAGTCGTATATGTAAGAAAGTAATAATTGACAAAGGAAATTATAATTATTCAAAACCTCGTGATCGTGATAGATCTCGTGGGTAATAAATAATTCTTGCAAATGTACCTAAACATGCATAACCTTTAACTTTTCCAATTAATGACCACCGTATTTGACTGTAAAAGTCATCGCCATTCCTCGTCAACGGCAATTAGAATAGCCGCACACTAGCTACGCGCTACAGCCACAAAAGGCCGCCATGGAGCTGCGGACTCTTTTTTTTCGAATAGACTTATCTCGCTGTTGGCCTCTGAGACCGTTACAGCTTAACCGAACTTTTGGCGAGCGCAGAAGGCGCTCTACCTTGTAAGTTTTGATGAGGCAGCTAGCGCAAGGGCACCACTTAGGTACGAACCTCGGCTTGGGCTATTGCCAGGGTGGGGATAGGAGAGAAACGCCCGGGTACGTGCTTGTACCTCGTATAGGCGGCGACTGAAGGGACTCGTCGACCTCGCCGGCGAGGTCGGTGTATCTGTGAAGTGTTTGCTCTGTCTAATATAATATAAAAGTTTCTTGTAGTTCGTTGTAACTTTTTTTTTTGAGTTGATTGAATGAAAGGTAAATTGTGGTTTACGATTTATGACGTATTAAATAAAGACTACTTACTAGATCTCGTTCAAACCAATGTTTGGTGGAAGTTTACATGTTAGTGTACATCATATATTTTTTTTAGTTTTATCCTTCTCTTATTTTACAAGTTACATGGGGGGGGGGGGGGGTATAGTTCTCATAGTTTCGGAAAAAAGTGGCTGTGACATACGGACGGATAGACAGAGAGACAGACATGACGAATCGATAAAGGTTCCGTTTTTTGCCATTTGTCTACGGAACCCTAAAAAAGCTACTCGGTGACCGCTTCCAGCTTCATGTGGCGGTGTTTTGTATCTGTGGCGTGTGGCTCGTGTGCGGGGACGCTTAGCTGCAGATGATTTCAAAATGATTCATAGTTCGGTTATTTGTTGTGAAATCTCGAACACCAATCGTCTGTCCGACCAATTGCCTTGATAGCCTACTTGAAACGAAAACCCAACTTAACCGAACTCGTGGAATCCTCTACTGCAATCCGTAATCTAAACTAAATACCTAGTAGCGTGCTTTGCAGCCGTTTCGCAAAGATATCTATCGCAATAATCATAAATACCAGAAGTATTATTGTTTTAGCCTAACCTAAAAATATTTTCAAGAGAACCAATATTTTATAAATGACATTCGTTTGTTTTTATAGGCCGAGGTCGCTGAAACGTGGTCCTTTACTCATGGCCTCATGACCAAGCTCAAGGTCGCTCAACGAGCTATGGAGAGGGCTAGGCTCGGGGTTTCTTTGCGTGACAAAATCCGCAATGAGGAAATCCGCAGAAGAACTAAAGTTGCCGACATAGCTCTCAAAATTAGCAAGTTGAAGTGGCAATGGGCAGGCCACATCGCTCGTAGAACCGATAACCGTTCGAGAAGAAAGGTTCTCGAGTGGAGACCGCGGACTGGAAGACGCAGCGTAGGCCGGCCCCCCACAAGTTGGACCGACGATCTAGTAAGAATCGCGGGGAGCCGTTGGGCGCACACGGCTACCAACCGCTCGTTGTGGCGATCTAAGGGGGAGGCCTATGTTCAGCAGTGGACGTCTTCCGACTGATGATGATGATGATGATTCGACATTTACTATAAAAGTTTGTAGGGTTCCCTAGTCGAACTCGGAACCCTTATAGTTTTGGTATGCCCTTCTATCTGTCCGTCTGTCCGCTGTATTCGTGAACTATTACGGTTAAAGAAACTTTATCCTCAAAAAAGTAATTATGTATAAACTTAATTTTAATTTATTTCGGAACAACAAACAGTTATAACTTTTGAATATAACTTTTGAAACTATCATGGTTATGAACACTATTTATACTAAAAACGGGATATTTACCATGATTTGTGAGTATTTGAGTATCCCGATATTTCAAATCAAATACTCACAAATCATGGTAAATATCCCGTTTTTAGTATAAATAACAAACAGTTACACTATAAAGGTTAGGTAAGATACAGTATTCATGTGATAGAAGTATTATTAATGTAACCCACTACGTTATCTACATATTGGTAAGACTCTGTCTTGTAATGTAATGAAAAGTAGATGCAACTAGAGGGCCTGAAGGGCCTTTTAACTATTTAAAACAAAACTATAATTATATAAGTAAATTAAAAGTATACAAAGAAAATATAGGAAAAAGGAACAAGTTAAAGGAAATGCACAGAACGGAATTACGCTAAGACGAATTACGACTGAAGGTCGTGTTTTCAAAGTATTGTTACAAGCTGAGAGTTCGGGATACAATTACCAAACTAACACTTTTATTCAACACTGAGATGATAAATACACGAACTTAATCACAAGTAATCACAACACACTAACTCACAACACTATAGCACAATAAACCACTAAAAGTCTGGTAGTTAGACTACTAGAAAAGTGTATGTATTTCGACCGACTACTATTTCTTAATCTGTGCAACTGTAGGTAAGAACGTGGTATGTAGGTATATTCCATACCAAGTATTACCTATTCTGTGACACAGTAGGTATAACTTCGAGAAGCTGACTAACTTACTATTACTTATTCTGTAACAGCCTCGGCGTAACAGTATTATAGACATTAAGTTCTTAAATTGATAAGTTGAGCATGCAAATATGACTACAGTTAATAAGAGCACTTAAATTAACTAAATAGGTGCTTAAAACTAGGACAGTATGCGAGCGCATTAAATTAACAATAAAATTAAGTTTTTTTTTTGTGTTAGGTACCTACATACATCGTAAGTGTACTTTAGTTTTATTGGAATCTAGCCAAGTAGGCTAATGAACAATTTTATGCTAACTTAGTTTTTAATAGAATTATGATAAAGAATGTGTCCATTGGCACTTTTCTTGCAGTCTCTATTTAAGGGGAAGACACTTGTTTTTAATAGAATTATGATAAAGAATGTGTCCATTGGCACTTTTCTTGCAGTCTCTATTTAAGGGGAAGACACTTGTTTTTAATAAAATTATGATAAAGAATGTGTCCATTGGCACTTTTCTTGCAGTCTCTATTTAAGGGGAAGACACTTGTTTTTAATAGAATTATGATAAAGAATTTGTCCATTGGCACTTTTCTTGCAGTCTCTATTTAAGGGGAAGACACTTGTTTTTAATAGAATTATGATAAAGAATGTGTCCATTGGCACTTTTCTTGCAGTCTCTATTTAAGGGGAAGACACTTGTTTTTAATAGAATTATGATAAAGAATGTGTCCATTGGCACTTTTCTTGCAGTCTCTATTTAAGGGGAAGACACTTGTTTTTAATAGAATTATGATAAAGAATGTGTCCATTGGCACTTTTCTTGCAGTCTCTATTTAAGGGGAAGACACTTGTTTTTAATAGAATTATGATAAAGAATGTGTCCATTGGCACTTTTCTTGCAGTCTCTATTTAAGGGGAAGACACTTTGTTATTTCTTTATTCTTTATTGTACACAAGAAAATACATTATAAAGTACAGAAATAGAGGACATGTACAAAGGCGAGCTTAACCCTATGAAGAGTTTTCTTCCAGCAAACCTTTGAGGCTAGAGAGAGAGATGATTTTAAAGGTAGGTGCGTGTACAAGAATCATAAATATGTACATTATATCTTAAACAAATAAAACGAAATATACCAAAAGAAAGTAATAAAATGAATGAATATAATAAATAATATAAATAGACTAATATATACAAAAATATACCTATAATAAAATAAAATTACAGAGAATGATAGATAGATTCTTGTGTTCTTTATTAATAGCACTAACATTGATTTAAACAATAGAATTAAGTAGGTACATTTTTTGTGTTTGTTTCCTTCAATATTTGTATGGAGTGGGTAGTTTTGTATGACTCTAACAAAAACACACCACTACGTTCTGCGGTGACATTTCGGTTCCAGCGAAGTGTAGTGAGCGACATTACATAATACTATTAATGTTTACTATAAGTGCTTTAAAGCTGAAATTTAACATGATGTTACGTTTTTTTAGCCCAGTAAATTAATAGTAAATCAAAGCAGCAATTAACGGTCCCCTACACTAGTGCACCAGAAAAGCGACACGAGAGGAGTCGCGTAGGATTGTCAAGCGCGCCACTACCCCCGAAGCGACGACCGCGACCACTCTGCCAAGAGTTTAACGACTGAGAAGAATCCTACTAATATTATAAACGCGAAAGTTTGTATGTATGGATGTTTGTTACTCTTTTACGCCGGAACGGCTGAACTGATTGCGCTGAAATTTGGTATGTATGTACGTAGATCATAACCTGGATTAACACATAGGCCACTTTTTATTGGCAAACCACGCGTGCGAAGCCGCGGATTGGTCAGCTAATAAATTATAAAATTAAACAAACTTGTTTTTTTAAGGGATCTTCCCTATATGGAAAGTAGGGAGTAATTTTTTTTTACTCACGCACCTCATCTTGTGGGATGTCGTTGAATAAGTCTTCTTAAACCATTATAAGGTTTCTTGAATTTTTTTTTAACAATCTGTTTACGAAATATAAAGCCTCACTTCACTGTGCGTGGTCCGACACGTGCTTGACCAATTAATTATCCGACACTTATCGAAGAATTTGGTTCGAAATTTTTGGTATGTTTTTAAAAATGATTAGATTTTTGTAATTTTTGTATGATCAATATCAAGATGATGGCTAAAAATAATGTGGTTCTCAGTCTTTAGTAAAATAAAAACACAAAAATGCAGACAGCAAGCAATTAAAATGCTGATTTATACAGTTTTACCTGTTTAGCAGAATGTCATACAATGATTTTACATTTTGAAGTTCTTCATTTGGCCTTGAACTTTAGATTTTTAAAGAGCCACTCTATAATTTAGAAAAGGCGAAATTAAATCGAAGTCTATAAGAATTATACACACAAAAGTAACAATTGAACCATCTTCAGACCGTTGCAAACGATCTTAAGATACAAATGAAAAAACTAAACAAAAGTTTTTGCAACTGAAAATTCTAATTCTAATGACTACCATTATTACACATAGTGTAATTAATAAATATCTATAGTGTCTCTCCCGCAGCTGCGCACGCGTGCTGTGTCAATAAAAAGTAGCCTACCTACCTATATCTGCCGCTGCACTACATTTGCTTCTGGTTTCAGCTGAAAATTATTATTGTAGATGCGTGGAAGTCTCACACAGTGCGTTTCACCCGCTCGTTTCTTCCACGCACCTGCAAGATTTGGAATGACCTTCCTCCGTAGGATTTTCCGGTGGGCTTCAAAATTTTCAAATTCAAAACGCCTTCAAGAGAGGTATAAATAGGGTATTAAGTGCTAGGCAACGCGACTGCAGTACCACGAGTGCTGCAGGAGTTTATAGGCGGCGGTGACCACTTAACATCGGGAGGCCCGTCAGCTTGTGTGTATACAAGTTTAATATATATGAAAAAAAAATTTAAAAAATGAGAAAAAAAGAGTGACACATGAGTCGAACTGTCTTAACTAATAAGATTCAATTGTATCTACTAATCCTTTTAATTGTTTCATTGTTTCATTTGACGACCTCCGTGGTGCAGTGGGCGAATAGGCGGCTGAAACGCAGGAGGTAGCGGGTTCGATTCCCGCTGCGGAACAAATGTTTGCATGATCTACAGATATTTGTTCCGGGTCTGGTTGTTTCTCTATATATTATAAGTATGTATTTACAAAAAAAAAGTATATAAGTATTCTATCAGTTATCTGGTTCCCAAAGTACAAGCTCTGCTTAGTTTGGGGCTGGATAGCGCTGTGTGAAATGTCCAGAAATATTTATTATTATTATTATGTGTAATTTTGTGTGTACTAAATAAAACATTATTTTATTCTATTCTACATCTTAATCCAGGTCATAATCTATGCATACTTATAGAATAACTAAATAATCAAATGCCATCGAAAACGGTCCAGCCGTGTAGTCACGAAAACGTAACAAACATCCAGATGGACTTACTTTCAAATGTATAATTATATCAACACGGATTTACCTACTTAGGTACCTAGTACCTACCTACTAAAATATCATCTAAAGGATTCAAAATACGTTAAAAAATGACTCATCCTAGTAAATGTCAAATTCCAAAATGTTATAAATCAGGATTGTCTCGTTCGTGGATTTAGAAAATGTATGGATTGATTACAACTAACGCACACATTTGTAACAATCGCGCCGATCGGCGCATGACTGAACAAATTGGTTTGTGGCCTTGGTTGGAGGCATCCACTATCCTTACTATTTATTTACGTTATACTGAAAAGGTAAAAAAAAGAACCCTTATAAGATCACTCTCTTGTCCGTCTGTTCGTGTGTCACCACCGATTTTCTCAGGAACGGATGAACCTAGCAAATTGAAATATATACCAGATACGGAGGTCTATAGTCCCTATTAGGTGTATAAAATCAAGGTTCTGAGTCAACACGATAAAAAGATATGGGCAAATTTAGATTTTCGCGAAAACTTGTAAGTACCAAAAGTTACTTTAATTTTCAACTGTTTTTATTTTTCGGAATTTTCTCTTTACTTGTGTTGTAAGATTTTGCTTTTAACCAAAATTGACAATTCTAGGTCAACCGGAAATACCCTATAGATTTTGGGTCGAAAACCTATATGGTAGTTCCCGCTGACCTAAAATCACGAAATTTGGCAAAAAGCAAGGTAAAAGCACAAATACAAGAAGAATTCCAAAAATAAAAAGTTAATAATTAAAGGGTGTCCCTATACATACTTAGTTGACGCCAATTAAAATAGTCCTCTGAGTTGTATGGGCGCTTATACTATTTAGAGGACTAGCTTAATCGACACCAACCTCAAATAAGGTATATAAATAAAATTGTGCTATTCAAAAAATATTTAAGTGGGGCTCCCATACTACAGACATGATTTCTTTGCCGTTTTATAGATAATGATACGGAACCCTTCATGCGCGAGTTCGACTCGCACTTGGCAGGTTTTTTCTGAAGGACTAAGTCGCTGTTGGCCTTTGAGACCTATGCAGCCTAACTTAACCGAACCTTTGGCTAGCGCAGAGGGCGCTCAACCCGGAAAGTTTTAATGAGGCAACTAGCGCAAGGGCACCACTTAGGTACGAGCCTCGGCTTGGACCGTATCAAGGATGGGGGTAGGAGAGAACCGCTCCGGTACATGTCTGTACCTTGTGTAGGCGGCGACTGAAGGGACTCGTCGACCTCGCCGGCGAGGTCGGTGTATCTGTGTTTTCTAAGTGTTTTCTCTGTAGAGAGGAGAGTAGATTACTCTGAAATCTTTGCGTTAACGGAGGTGATTTTGTCATCAGGATCATCGAGAACGTGATATAGTCTACGACGGGATTCCTTACTAAAATTATAAATTCGACAGTTACTCTGTTCCTCTGTCTCTTTGTTTGTCTGTCTTGTTTCTTTTTCACGACTAAACAGCTGAAATTTGGTATATAAATAGATTATGACTGGGATTGTGACATAGGCTACTTTTTACCGTATTAGTTTTTTATATATATATATAGGTACTATACCTAGAAACACGACCGTACAAATGTTTCTACTATAAAGTAGATAAAATGTATTTTTTCTCATTCCTTCAGTAGAGATAAACTTTTCTACGGCGCCGGCGGTCGATCAGCCCGGCTAGTTACCATTGATAGTTCTATCGATTATTCATTTTAAGACCTTGTGATATGGTTTGGATTTGCTTGACCTTATTTCTGAACGAAAGTGAGATCCGACTTCGTGCGTGAGTCACCAGCAAAAAATAGCGGATATAAAAATGTATAACTACATATTTACTGGAAACTCATGTTTTATTGGTATTTACTAATTATTTATGATGTTGACATTCAAAAAATGACTAATTGTTTTACTTCTTTTATGGCAGGATGATGATCATATGATTTTATGATTGATTACATGATTTTATTAAATCCGCAATTTTTACAAGCTTTTTTAATGTTACGGCTTTGTGTATTTTATTGTTCAAAATTTGTCTTACATAGAGGCTGCATCGGAAACTGAAAGAAAACGAAATTACAGCTTTTCCAAAAAGCGCTTTCTTTTTTTGTTACATAAAAATCCGCTGTGTTACTCTACTTCTCTCATCTCTGTACTTCTCTACTTTAGGGATTATACTAACTGTACCAAATGTTTGTCTTTAGGTTTTGTACTTACTTAAAACAGCCGAAAACAACATCAAAAACTACTTATTTATGCAAAGTATTTGTTTAATGAAAAACATCTAATATCCAAAACGATGTTGAACAAACCTTGTTCTCCCGAGGACAATGACATTTTTCTGATTAACATACATGTTCCGGAGAACCCTTTAGAATCAAAATGGTCAGTTATGCGTTTGCTTTTAATACAAGGTGTCAATCATTCGACCACCTGACTGACACTTTCCATTTTCAACTTATTAAAGTGACATATATGCCAATGCATGGATAATTGAATAGGAGGCATAATGTGCTTTTGCCCTATTGCAATAGGGTTGTTTATGTGATCATGATAGATTAGTACTGAAGTCTGTCTCATCATCGTCATTATATCAGTTCCAGGACGTCCATTACAATATAAATTATTGTTTTGTTAACATTAATTTTCAAGTTCATAGAAAATTTAAATTTATCAAACCACCTTTATGTCAAGTCCTAAAATATCAATGACACTGCCTGTATAAAATAGGAAAACAAATGACATTCATTCTGGATGTTTGTCTATACCAATATTATATGTATTATTCTATCAGTTATCTGAGGGCTTAGCCAAGTTTCATTTGATAAGTTCGGAAATGTATGGGATTTGATACATGCTATAGAAATATCACGTGATATATCGACAACAAACCTATGTAGAAATCGAATCGATTCGAAGCGATTGTAACTTGACTAAGGGCCTGGTTCCCATAGTACAAGCTCTGCTTAGTTTGGGGGTAGATAGCGCTGTGTGAAATGTCCAGTAATGTTTATTTATTTATTCATCATGGAAGTTGAACCTTTTTTTTTACTAGCCCATACTGTCCCACTGCTGGGCAAAGGCCACGGTGTCAAAGTCCTCTTCCTTCCACTTATCACGGTCTAGAGCCATATCCCGCCAGTCTCTTTGGAAGACGTCCAAGTCATCGCTCCAGCGCTTTTTAGGCCTTCCTCGGCGTCGCTTTCCGTCTTTAGGAGTCCATATGCTTGCCTTCTTGGCCCACCTATCGGGTTGCATACGGGAGACATGACCCGCCCAGACCCAATTCAGCTTTGCAGCCTTGATGCCCACGTCAGCGATGCCGGTCTTTGAGCGCAGCCAGGAGTTTGAAATCCGGTCGATCCGCTTTACACCCAAAATGCTGCGCTCCATCGCTCTTTGGCAAACCCCTAGCTTGAACTTCTGAGACTCGGTCAGTGACCAAGACTGGGCACCGTAGGTTAGGACAGGCAGAAAACACATGTCCATGAGTTGGCGTTTTAGAGATAAGGGAAGGTCACCCTTCATAAGTTCCTTCATGGACCAGTAGCTTTTCCAGGCGTTGTCGACACGACGGTACTCATTGACATAGGTAGTGTATTTCCTGCCCGTCTACCACTACCCTACGTTTCGTGCTATTGGTCATGATTTGTGTTTTGACCGATTCATCATAAGTCCAACTCCGAGGCTCGCCGTGCTCAGGTCTTGGAGAATTTCCTGCAGTTCCGATGCATTAGGAGCGAAGAGAACAATGTCATCGGCGAACCGAAGGTTTGTAAGCCTTTGGTCACCGACTTCAATACCCTTTGTCGCCCATGGGGCTGATAATGGTTTAAAGACTTCTTCTAAAATGCTTGTGAATAATTTGGGAGAGAGCGGGTCGCCCTGTTTAACGCCTTTCTCGATGGGAAACTTTTGAACCTTAACTGATATAAAATAAAAACGATTGTGCTTTAGACCACACGACTGAAGTAAAACTTCTTTTTTAAAATATTACGTTATAAAATTGTACAATAAGAAAATCGTCCACGCGTCTGTAGGTCGATCAGTCTATGTTCATTCTGGACAGACGCAACTCGCACTAACACATTAACGTTTCAAAATATACGAAACGTAACGCTCTCTCTTCTTATCTACACATCTTATATCTCCCTCTCAACTTCCGTTCGCACTTTTCGTAAAGCATTCATCAGCTTACTCCCCAAGTCAAGCGTGCATAAAGAAGTTTTACTTCAAAAATATATGATGAATGAATAAACTTAAATAATAACTACCCAATACCCTGTATTGTAAAGTTATTTTTCAACACACTTGCTTGTAAAGTGAGCCATAGTACATCGTTATTAGGGCCATAAAGCGAACTATAACACACGCGTGCGTAATAATATTATACACTAGTGCATAATAGAATTATCCCTACAAAGTTAAGTTAGTACCTAGCTGCAAATTATATGCGAGTAAACAGAGCATTTTCAATTTAACCGGGTAATACAGTTTTTGTAACAACAAAGAGTTTTAATGGCGCTGAAAATCCTATTACATTTTTTAGAATAAATAAATGTATCCCTAATTAAGACGAAAAAACAATTATTATTATCATATTACTTATAATTCACAATAATTTGTTATAAAATATTTGCATTATATCACTAAAAATATAATTTTGAAGTAGGCTGTATGGCTATATGTAATCAATCCCCTTACAATAGGCGGGTGCAAAAAAAAATTGCTTGCCATTTCCCATTTTTTTCTTTTTATCGCATTTGTTGCTGTGTGGTAAATAATTGTAAAAATATCAAGCTTTAGTACAGAAGATTTGTTTTTTCCTCGCAAGTGTGTTGAAAAAGTGCGTATGAAACTCGTGAATACTCGGCTGATTTACGCCCTCGCCTGCGGCTCGGGCTGCAACCCACAGCCTCGTGTATAATGAGCAACTTAGCTCACTTGTATCATAATACACTATTATGTACATCAAATTATTACGATACACCGAATCCATTGCTCAGCAACACCTCAGCAACCAAACATTACGAAAGCATTGGAGCGTTACGTTAGTGAGTTACGTCAAGGTAGCCGATACGCTGGTTTGTCCATCCGGTTTCAATCCACAGGATATTAAAGTATCCGTTCGTATGATCTGATAGATTTACTTTAAATCCATGTTGAAATTGCATGTGGTATTTGCAACGGTAAACTCGTGTGGGAATTTATCTCTGTAAGGCGTCCTAAATTGTTTTACCATTTAGTTATTTTGTTTAGTGATCATATATAGTAGTAGAAACTGTACCTGCTCAAAGACTTTGTAATTTTAATTTCGTAAGAACACCATCAGGAATGGCCATCAGGCGAGATCGTGGGTAAACTGTTATTTTATAATATAAGAAAGAGATTAAACTTTGATCTAATTTTTTAAAGATCCGTACCCAAAGGGTAAAACGGCACCCTATTACTAAGGCCCCGCTGTCTGTCTGTCCGTCTGTCACCAAGCTGTATTTCATGAACCGTGATAGTTAGACAGTTGAAACTTTCACAGATGATGTATTTCTGTTGCCGCTATAACAAGAAATACTAAAAACAAAATAAAATAAATATATAAGGGGGGCTCCCATGCAACAAATTTGATTTTTTTGCTCGTATTAACTCAATATTGATAACGGCAACAGGTAGACGCTTGAAATATTTACAGAATATTTAGTTATATATTCACTTTAAAAATAAATAATTAAATTAAAATAAAACAAATATTTTAAATCCCATACAACAAACGTGATTTTTTTGCCGGTTTTATAGATAATGGTACCCTTCGTGCGCGAGTCCAACTCGCACTTGGCCGGTTTTTATATTTGTAAACTTTCTTTTTTGGCGTCGAAATATTTTAAAATACTAAGACACTGCAAGAAGTCAACTAACTAGACATTCATCCTTCCCACCAACTAGAATTTGAACACACTCGTATTCGTTTTATGTGAAAAGAGGGTATTCGGAGATTTATTCAAATTAATTTTAATAAAAAACAAACCGCGATTTAAAGTCGATCCCAAAGTCCAATAACATTTAAAACTTCATTAAAATCTCAGTAGGAATTACAAAATATAATATTCTGCAACACATGCTTAGGAACTATTTAATGAGAAGTGAAGAAAAGTGATATCTCAGAGCATATTATTAACTAGCTTCCGCCAACGGATTCGCACGCGTGGTTTGTCAAAAAAAGTGGCATATGTGTTAATCTAGGTTGTAATCTACGTACATACCAAATTTTATCGAAATCGATACAGCCGTTACAACGTGAAAGAGTTACAAACATCCACAAATACATCCATACAAACTTTTGCTTGTATATATAATATTAGTAGGATTGATATTAGCTAACTGACCTACGGAGTCCAAGGTTGAAGTTCGTATCTTAATATATTCACTAAACCCTGACCCTTCTCTACATTTTAACTTAAAAAAAAACTAAAATCACACGATAAATTTCACATTTTGCCAATTTTATCCTTAAGACAACTTTCACTCACGGTTTAAAGGTCAAATTGTCTTGAATATGTTTTAAGATTGTATAAATTTTGAAATTAAAAGGCAATGTTGCGGAGCTATGAAACTAAGTTTCTATTGAAAAGATTTAAACGCGCTACTAACTAACTTAAGTTATACAAATAACATACATACAAACAGACATTTATTGAACATTGTATGAAAATATTGTAAGAAAATCAACACATATTTTAACTATAAATAGAAGCTTTTGGTGTTCTTGCTTCTACAGATGATATTATTTGAAGATCTAATAATAGGTTTTGTTATACTATTTAATACACAAAGATTTTAATTAAATGGTAACGATTTAAATATAATACTATTTTGTACTATTAAAATACTGTTGCTTTGATCTTTTGACACCAAAATCCGGTTATTTCTTTCACAATTTAAATCGCAAAATGTTATTTTCCAATAATCATTTCTTAATTCAGTTTTATATTAAAAACAGGCTTTTCAAGGTCACATTACGAATGCAAAATTTTGCCACGAGTATTTGAGAGTAAAAATAATTTGTAAATAAAATAAATGGTATAAAAATTGACAACTGAAAACCACTTTGTTTTTATTTCACTCACTAAGTCACCTTATTAGGACAGGTCAGTAAGGTGATCCAAATAAAAATGTTACTATTTAAAGGAAAGGTGCGCGCGCGCTGAGTTTTGCGCGTAGACGCCGCGAACGTGCCGGGTAAACTAAGATGCAACAATGATCAAATAAGCGAGGTTTGAGCAACCTTCGGATTGAAAGCGTTTTTGTGGTCAAGCGCTGTCTATTTCTTTGCGAAGATGGCGCAAACCGCATACCTCTACAAGAACGAGATTCGATTGACCTTTTGATAATTATTATATGCTTTAATAAGTACTTGTTTCGCTAAGCACGAACACCTTCCAAAGTTTATTTCTTAGCTGACCAGCTCGGACTCGCACGGTTTGTCAACAAAAAAAACACCCTCCTTTTGCGTAGTCAGGTAAAAAGTAGTCTATGTCACAATTCCGGTCATAATCTATCTACCTAGTCAGGTCATAAATTCTGTCACATGTTTAATATAAAATAATTGAAACAAGTTTATTCATTATGGAACCATTTATATACCAAAATGAACTTAACAAAACATAGATTCTTATGGCACTAAAGTTTATTCAAAATTACCTCCGTGATTTTGAATACATGCCTTCAATCTGCGCGGCCAGTCGTCTATCGCAGCACGAACGAGGTCCATGTCAATATCGGCGGCTGCCTTAATCAAGGATGTCTTGAGTGACTCCAAATTGGGATGAGGCTTTGAGCACGCCTTTTCCTCCAAGTGTTGCCATATCTTGTAATCTAACGGATTCAAATCTGGACTGGAGGAGGGCCAGTCTTCGTACCGGATGAAGTCGATTTCACGCGCCACCCGCCAGTCTTGTGTGCTCTTCGCTCTATGAGCTGGCGCCGAATCTTGTTGGAATACCCAGTGCCTGTTATTGAACATGGTATGAGAAACAGGTTCCACAAGGTTCGTCAGGACTGTATTTTGATACACAACTGCATTCGTTTTTACACCTTTCGCACAAAAATGTACCTCTGTTAAGCCCCAATAAGAAACTCCCAACCATACCATGAGCGAGGATGGAAAATGACCTCGTTGGACACGCGGAATACGGTTGCTCGCTTCTTCACTACTGTGTGTGTACACCTTATCATTTTGTTTGTTGTAGCTCTCTTCTACGGTAACAACTTTTTCATCCGAAAAAAGAATTTCCCGATATTTTTTTCCCGCGTACCGCTTCAACAAAGCGCGGCATCTCTTCAGTCTCAGGTCCATTAGACGAGCATTCAAACGATGTCCTGTTTTTCTTCGATATGCCCGAAGCCCTAAGTCTTTATTTAACACCCTTTACACCGTGGTTCTGCTTAACCCCATCTGAAGGGCCAACAGTTTCTGCTTACGTTTGGGATTTCTTTGAATTCGCGCCTTCACAGCTTTTATCACTACTGGAGTCCTAACAGACCGAGGGCGACCACTTCTTGACCTGTCATCTACACTAGAGTCTTCATTGTATCGTTTGGTTTGATGGTGCGATAAACGAATCTTTTGGTTATATTAAAATTTTTCAGTATGTCAAAAATTTGAATTGGCGCGTAACCGCAACGATGAAACGCAATAACTGCAACACGGTCTTCTTTAAGCGTCCACTCCATATTTAAAAATGAGTAAAATTCTAAAAAGTATACATTTTTATTTTCATGAACAATTCGAAATTCGAATTCTATAAACTTTTTTGTGGCCAGCATTCTAAAAGAAAAGTTTTTACTGTGTGACAATACTTATGACCTGACTAGGTATATGCTATATTTCATTTTTGTTAATGTAGGTACGCCCCCCTCCATTATTTTAATGTCACAAAAGTCCTATCCATCCAAAGGTTGTCTGAAAGAAATCGCTTCTAAGCGATAAGACCGCCCACTGTACTTGTTGCTTTGTGTTTTTTTTATTTTTAAGTCTGTTTCCTTTGAAGTGTACAATAAAGTATTTTCATTCATTCATTCATCAGTAACGAATAGTCAGAAAGATAGAGTTACTTTCGATTTTATTGATCGATCAAAGCGAGATCTCTAAATCAACTTGGGCAAATCGGCGTTGTATGTATGTTTGTTTGTCCGAGGATAACTTTCGAAGCGTTTATCCGATCATCGTGAAATTTGGTATATAGGTAGGTAGTGTTTGTAAAATTTTGCTGTGACTAAATGAGTTAAAAATGTGGCGGGGTTGTTGAGATATTAGGGTTCAAGAACTTCAAGAGGGGTAAAAAAAAATAACAACATAGAACTATCTGGTCTACTAAAAGGTAAAGTAAGTACATTTTGACCCTTTTTATTTTTAGTTTAAACCTTGTAGTTTTTAATATATTAGCCATAATAAAAACTGAACTTTGATAAAATTCACAGGGTACACCAGTGACCCCACAGTGTTGAGATTTGGTATGCGTGTAGCTTTAGTAACATAAATATAGGTAAAAGTCTAAAATCCAGAATAACTGCAATTTGTACCCCAAAAAAGGTTAACCAAATACATGAACTCCCGTTATCTGTAATTTGAATGAAACTGTAGTCCAAGTCAATTGGTTATATATTTCGTGGCACTATGCTATTTATTAGTCAAAAATTAAGGCCGGCTTGCACAATGATCCCTAAACGTATTTAGCGACTAAACATGTTTAAATTTTACTGTAATGTTTAACTCCTTAAATTATATTTAGCCACTAAATGCGTTGCGAGAGTTGCCCTAAGAATATTTTTTTTTGTTTTTTGGATGACTCGCGAGATCTCAGTTCGGGGCATACTACTATTTATAATATTAGTATGGAGCTATGGAGAGGGCTATGCTCGGGGTTTCTCTACGGGATCGAATCAGAAATGAGGAGATACGTAGGAGAACTCAAGTCACCGACATAGCCCGACGGATTAGCACGTTGAAGTGGCAATGGGCAGGCCATATAGCGCGCAGAACAGATGGCCGATGGGGCCGGAAAGTTATCGAATGGAGGCCACGGACCGGCAAGCGCAGCGTAGGACGTCCACCTACAAGATGGGCAGACGACTTGGTAAGAACCGCAGGTCGGCGTTGGATGCAGGCCGCTTCCAACCGCAGTTCCTGGATATCAATGAGGGAGGCCTTTGTCCAGCAGTGGACGTCCTACGGCTGATATGATGATGATGATGACGATGGAGGGTTAAACTTCCTAAGGTCCTCAATGAAACAGAAACAAAAATAACCTTTTTGCAGAACTCCTAAAATCCTAACCTGTCATCGTATACTCAACTCTACCGACGAGTAGTTGAATTCCTTGTGAATGGGCTCACCTGGCGAAGTACTGCCACCATACCTATTTCTGCCGCCAAGCAGCATTGCTGAGTTTTGGTTTAAAGAGTATGGTTGCTGGTGAAATTACAGGCACATCAGGGTTTACACATGTATGCCTCAAGTTGATGGACGCATGGCAGTGCATCGTAGGGCACATTTTAAACGTGCGTGACTCTGTTATAGGTGATGGTTACCACTTAACATAAGGTGGGCCTTAAGCTTGTTACATCATCATTATTATATTATATACAACTGGATTACCACTCATTGACTGACTGACTCATTGACATCCTTGTTCTCCCAGATGCCCCCTCGTAGGGTAGGAATGTTTGATGGGGTCGTATAGAGGGAGTTCCGATGAGTTGGGAATAAATCCTAAAGTACCCTTTTTATCACCCATTCGCTCCCATCCACATTGTGTCTCGGAAAGTAAAAGACTTTAGCATTAGCGCCAAAACTAATGTTGCTCAGGACATTTTTTAATATCCGGATCCATTAAAAAAAACGTCTTTCATACAAAAAAAAAATTGTCCCTACAAAATATTTTTGTGCAAATACCGTACTCCGTATATTTCGTTTGCCGTAACTTTTATACCGTTTTTGTAGGGAGCCAAACGGCTTGTGGGTAGTATAAAATTTATTTTACTGTAATTTTATTTATTGGTGGAGGGGCATGGGATAACTAAATTTTCAAGTTTATTCGACATCCATCATCATCATCATTTTGGGCATCCAATTTTTTTTTTAGTTTTTGGAGGGGCTTAAGGCAACTTGCTTAGTAAATTTTCATGTTTATGCGACATCCATCATCATCATCATGTTGGATGTTCAATTTTTTTTTTATGTTTTTGGAGGCAACTTGCTTAGTAAATTTTCATGTTTATGTGAAATCCATCATCATGATCATTTTGGTTGTCCAATATTTTTTTTTTTTAGTTTTTGGAGGGTCATAAGGCAACTTGCTTAGTAAATTTTCATGTTTATGCAACATCCATCATCATCATTTTGGATGTCCAATATTTTTTTTTTTAGTTTTTTGAAGGGCCTAAGGCAACTTGCTTAGTAAATTTTCATGTTTATGCGACATCCATCATCATCATTATTTTGGATGTCCACAACTATTTTTTTTTTTTTTAGTTTTTGGAGGGGCATAAGGCAACTTGCTTAGTAAATTTTCATGTATATGATTGCTTCTACCACCTCGATATCGTCGTTGATTGCTTCTTTTACTTTGTTTTCATCTTCGAATGCTTCTTTTACTTCTTCCACTTCGATATTCTCTTTGATTGCTACTTCCACTTCGATATCGTCTTTGACTACTTCTTTCACTTCGATATCCTCTATTATTGCTTTTTTAAATTTAATATCCTATTCGATTGCTTCGTTAAATTCGATATCTTATTTGATAGATTCTTCCACTTCGATATCTTCGTTGATTGCTTTTTCCACTACGATATCCTCTTAAAAAAATTATGATTTTTCCTAAAAAAACTTTATATGCTCGATCTTCTAAACGGAATCTGTTAGGCATAGTAAAGTTTACAAAATGGTAGTATAAATTTTTGGTGGAATCGTTATTTTATTGTCATCATCGATCTTGATAGGTATCCTTTTTGATTTCTTCTTTCACTTCGGTATCTTTTTTGATCGTGTTTTCTACTTCGGTATCCTCTTTGAATGCTTATTCCAATTCGATATCGTCTTTGATTGCGTCTTCCACTTGGATATTCTCTTTTATTGCTACTTCCACTTCGATATCGTCTTTGACTGCTTCTTCTACTTCGATATCCTCTTTTATTGCTTTTTTTAAATTTAATATTCTATTCAATTGCTTCGTTAACTTCGATATCTTACTTGATAGATTCTTTCATTTCGATATCTTCGTTGATTGTTTTTTCCACTACGATATCTTCTCAACAAAATTATGATTTTTTTCTTAAAAAAATGTTTAATTGCTTGTATCTCCTAAACGGAAGCAGTTAGGCATAGTAAAGTTTACAAAATGGTAGAACCAATTTTTGGTGGAATTGTTTTTTATTGTAATTATCGACCTTGATAGGTATCCGTTTTGATTTCTTCTTTCACTTCGGTATCCTCTTAGATTGCTTCTTCCACTTCGATATCGTCTTTGATTGCGTCTTCCACTTCGATGGCCTCTTTGATTACTTCTTCCATTTCAATACCCTCTTTAATTTCTTCTTCCACTTATCTTCTCTGATCGTGTTTTCTACTTCGGTATCTTCTTTGAATACACATTCCAATTCGATATCGTCTTTGATAGCGTCTTCCACTTGGATATTCTCTTTTATTGCTACTTCCACTTCGATATCCTCTATTATTGCTTTTTTAAATTTAATATCCTATTCGATTGCTTCGTTAAATTCGATATCTTATTTGATAGATTCTTCCACTTCGATATCTTCGTTGATTGCTTTTTCCACTACGATATCCTCTTAAAAAAATTATGATTTTTCCTAAAAAAACTTTATATGCTCGATCTTCTAAACGGAATCTGTTAGGCATAGTAAAGTTTACAAAATGGTAGTATAAATTTTTGGTGGAATCGTTATTTTATTGTCATCATCGATCTTGATAGGTATCCTTTTTGATTTCTTCTTTCACTTCGGTATCTTTTTTGATCGTGTTTTCTACTTCGGTATCCTCTTTGAATGCTTATTCCAATTCGATATCGTCTTTGATTGCGTCTTCCACTTGGATATTCTCTTTTATTGCTACTTCCACTTCGATATCGTCTTTGACTGCTTCTTCTACTTCGATATCCTCTTTTATTGCTTTTTTTAAATTTAATATTCTATTCAATTGCTTCGTTAACTTCGATATCTTACTTGATAGATTCTTTCATTTCGATATCTTCGTTGATTGTTTTTTCCACTACGATATCTTCTCAACAAAATTATGATTTTTTTCTTAAAAAAATGTTTAATTGCTTGTATCTCCTAAACGGAAGCAGTTAGGCATAGTAAAGTTTACAAAATGGTAGAACCAATTTTTGGTGGAATTGTTTTTTATTGTAATTATCGACCTTGATAGGTATCCGTTTTGATTTCTTCTTTCACTTCGGTATCCTCTTAGATTGCTTCTTCCACTTCGATATCGTCTTTGATTGCGTCTTCCACTTCGATGGCCTCTTTGATTACTTCTTCCATTTCAATACCCTCTTTAATTTCTTCTTCCACTTATCTTCTCTGATCGTGTTTTCTACTTCGGTATCTTCTTTGAATACACATTCCAATTCGATATCGTCTTTGATAGCGTCTTCCACTTGGATATTCTCTTTTATTGCTACTTCCACTTCGATATCGTCTTTGACTGCTATTTCCACTTTGATATCATCTATTATTGCTTTTTTAAATTTAATATCCTATTCGATTGCTTCGTTAGCTTCGATATCTTATTTAATAGATTCTTCCACTTCGATATCTTTGTTGATTGCTTTTTCCACTACGATATCCTCTCAACAAAATTATGATTTTTCTTAAAAATACATTAATTGATTGTATCTCCTAAACGGCAGCAGTTAGGCATAGTAAAGTTTACAAAATGGTAGAACCAATTTTTGTTAGAATCGTTTATTATTATCATCATCAACCTTGATAGGTATCCGTTTTGATTTCTTCCTTCACTTCGGTATCCTCTTTGATTGCTTCTTCCACTTCGATATCGTCTTTGATTGCTTCTTTCATTTAGATAACCTCTTTGATTGCTTCATCCACTTGGGTATCCTATTTGATCGCGTTTTCTACTTGGATATCCTTTTTGATTGCATCTTTCCCTTTGATATCCGTTTTGACTGCTATACCCACTTGGATATTCTCTTTGAATGCTTTTTCCATTTTTATATCCTTTTTGATGATTGCTTTTTCCACTTCGATATCCTCCTTAATTGCTTCTTCTACTTCGTTATCATCTTTGTTTCCTTTTTCAATTTTGATATCCTCTTTGATAGATTCTTCTACAAACAGAAAAACACGCGACCTCTAGTCTATAATATAAAAATGAATCGCAAAATGTGTTGGTAAGCGCATAACTTAACAACGCCTGGACTAATTTAGCCAATTCTTTTTTTGTTGTATTTCTTATTGTCAGGAGAAGGTTTCTATGAAAGAAAAAAATAAGAAAATTGCGCGCAAAATTAGAAAATTTAAGAATACTTAACCACCATATAAAATTATTTATAATCTAACCTTAGCGCTTTTATAATGAAACCTTATGACGTTTGACATAGAATTGATAGGATGCGTGCTGCAAATATCGTCAAAGAGGATGTATATCGTTTGAAACAGATGCTTCGGTAGGAGTTATCCCGAGATATATTGTCTATATATATAAAAATTAATTGCTGTTCGTTAGTCTCGCTAAAACTCGAGAACGGGTGGAGCGATTTGGCTAATTTTGGTATTGAATTATTTGTGGAAGTCATTCATTTTCTCATACATAGTGATGGCCGGGGACTACAATTGACAATTCTACCAGGGTGACATAAATTGACAGCCCGCGTTATACCTATGCATGTCAAGCCGATACGAAGTTCGGGGGGTCCACTAGTGTAGTATAAAAATAACATATTTTATGTTCTTTTTTTAACACAAAATTAGGTAAGGCGGTCTTTCCTTAGCAAAGGTTGAAGTTGGGCTGCGGGCATAAATAACTTTTTGACAAAATATAATTGACATAAGAAAACAGAAAAACTAAATCTCTAAAATTATTAGATTTTGACGAAATTTATATGGGACCACTAAGATAGCTTTTCCTTAGTTTTTTTTTTGTAATAAAAATATTAATCATTTATTCTACAAATATATTGAAACACTTGAAATCGGAAAACGTTGTAGAGAATTATCATCCTTAAAAAATATCACTTGAATATCACTTATTTTTGAAGATAGGTTGATTAAAATAATGTGTAATTTATTCCAAGGGTATTATTTTATGTCATCACAACAAAAATATTGTAAAGGACAAAAATATGACACCGGAAGGACATATAAAGGACATTATGTCATAGCTAATCTTAATGCCCAATTAATTTATTTTGTTTATGGTCAAATCTACGAGTATATTAATATTTTAAAGAGTAAAGATTTGTATTTTTGTATGTTTGTAACGAATAAACTCAAAAACTGGTAGACCGATTTCAAAAATGATTTAACCATTAGAATGCTACATTATCCCTGAATAACCTAAGCTATATTTATCACTAGAAAAAGTTATCGATCCCTACTAAAACTTCAATAATGTAACCCAAGGTGTAAAAAAAATTTATATTATTTTTTTTTTAAACTAATATTATAATCTCGAAAGTTTGGATCTTTGTTTGGATGTTTATTTGTTTGTTTGTTACTCAATCACGCCGTAACGGCTGAACCGATTTCAATGAAATTTGGTAGGTATATACGTAGATTGTAACCTGGATCACCACATAGGCTACCATTTATCCCATAAATCAGTTTCCAGGGGATAAAAATGAGGTGTCAAGTCAAATTGCAACATCTAGTTTAGCTTTATTTCTAGGTTACCTACATATTTAGTAGTGTAACGCGTACGAAGTCGCGGGCTGATTATGATATATACCTTGATTGTTGACTTCAACGTCATAAAATATCATTTCTTTTTATAACTTAGCATAATAGGTATATTGAAGTTTAAAGCCTGACTTGGCTAGTCACATATCTATAGATAGTTTTATTGTACGTTGCCATTTTTATTTATAGAAACTCTTTAAGCACATCATAAGCCGCAATTTAGCTTTAGAGTTTTTATTTATTTGGGTACTATACAATATGGCCGGATCGTTGCGGCCACAATATAACTCAATTATGGCCATATTGCCATTGCCTCTTTCTATCTGACCCAAGTAAAAGTTAAAATCTTGTTCTTGTATGTAATGTAACCTAGGTACAGATATTGTTTCTCTTCTTTCATAAGCATGCACTTTATGCCCTTATAATTTGTCAACCCAATCTGTGGACACCGGGGCTGATTATACATAAAGAACCTTATTTAGTATTAGTATTAAGTGACCTAATTATATAATTCTGCAGAACAAAGGTCCGTTTAGGGACTAGAAGAAAGGATCTTATTGCACCTTTCTGCCCTAGGTTAAACATAGCCAAACACTGCAGCAGGTACCAGGCTGTAAGATTATTTAACACCTTACATTTAAAAGAGACTGATAACTTAAATAAATTTAAATCAGAATTGAGAAAACTTTTGCTGGAGGGATGACTTTGTAAATAATACAATTTAATGGCTGGCTATATGATCACTTTGACATTTATGGAAGTTTTAATAAATTATTATTTTTGACATTTTAGACATTATTTATATCTGGACATTTTTTTTTAATTTATTGTATTATTAGCTATTTATTAGTTATATTTTGTTTTTAATTGTATGCAAATATCAGTTCAAACACGATTTTAGATATTGTTTATAAATAAATGAATTGTTTGTTGTACTTAATAAAGAATAATAAAAAAAAACTGTATTTTGTACAATTTTCTCCGACCGCAACGTGAATAACCTATTCCTTTTTGTACCCTGAAATGAGCTGTAGATAAAATAATTCTGTGTATTTCGTTGCTAAGGAACAGAATTGATGAATTATTGCAAGAATTCAACAAGGTACGGACGGGCAATTTATGATGAAAAATAAGAAATGCTAGTGCTTCGTTCCCCTCTTTATATCCTATGAAGGAACGAGTTAATAAATGTCAGGACAGAGAGTAATATCCCGCGATTGAAAGCCAACGAACTGCAAAGGACAAGGTCTAAAAAAACGAAGAGTCAAACTGACCATTGAAATTATCTTCGCTATACGAGATTGCACTACTTTTTATAGTCAGTATATCGATTAAAGAAGGCTTAAAATAAGATCAAACTATACATTCTATTCATAAGAGTATTTTTCATTCGATAGTTTAGTTTAGTGTAAATTAAATAAATTAATATTGCTGGACATTTCACACAGCGCTATCTAGTCCCAAACTAAGCAGAGCTTGTATTATGGGAACCAGATAACTGATAGAATACTTATATACATTTTTTTTTGTAAATACATACTTATAATATATAGAAAAACATCCAGACCCGGAACAAATATCCGTAGATCATGCAAACATTTGTTCCGCGGCGGGAATCGAACCCGCTACCTCCTGCGTCTCAGTCGGCTATTCACCCACTGCACCACGGAGGTCGTCTAAATACACAAAATATGAGGCTATGTTGTGAAATGAAATTATATTTCTTCAGCTTGTTAGATGTGTATAGGTTCTATAAAAAGATTAGATTAGATTAGATTAGATAATTTATATATTGCACACCGTTAAATATAAACGTATTTAAGAAAATACACTTTTAAATCATACGTACAATGGGCGGCCTTATCGTTAAGAGCGATCTCTTCCAGGCAACCTTTGGATGGACAGGATCTATGTGAACAAAATGGAGACCTGTAAAACTGGTATCTGTAGAACACATTTTTGTTTCGTCATAGTTAAAACCCACATTAATATTTTTTTGATGTGATGTGATTGTACCTTTCCATACAAAAAACACGCGTTTCCATACAAAAACGCATAACATTTTGTTGATACGTGAATATTATCTGAACGAGATGGTTGTAATGTATACTAACTTCCGCCCGCGGCTTCGAACGAGTGGTTGCTCAAATGGCCTATGTCTCAATCCAGCCTAGTAGCACCGTAGAGAAACTTATCTGTTTCTAGTGCTAGTCAATCTGTCTATTTACCAAATTTCATTGAAATCTATCCAGCCGTTAAACCGTGAAACGTTACATTTGTTAAGTACAAACGTACTTTCGAATTTATAATATGAATGGTTGGAATTACCAACAAAAAATTGTCGAAAAAAACTAGACTTTCTTTATTTAATAGATTTAAATATATACATACGGTTCCGTTTTTAGGGTTCCATACCCAAAGAGTAAAACGGGACCCTATTACTAAGACTACACTGTCTGTCTGTCCGTCTGTCACCAGGCTATATCTCATGAACCATGATAGTTAGACAGTTGAATTTTTTACATATGATGTATGTCTGTTGCCGCTATAACAACAGATACTAAAAAGAATAAAAAAAATATTTAAGGGAGCACCCATACAACAAACGTGATTTTTATGCCGTTTTTATAGAATACTAGCTGACCAATCCGCAGCTTCGCACGCGTAGTTTATCAATAAAAACATTACCCTCCTTCTGCGAAGTTAGGTAAAAAGTAGCCTATGTCACCTGGGGATAGTGTAGCTTCCCAACAGCGAAAGAATTTTTAAAATCGGTCCAGTAGTTTCGGAGCCTATTCAATACAAATAAACAAATCTTTCCTGTTTATAATATTAGTATAGATTACTATTATTTATATCAGATATGTTACGGAACCCTTCGTACGCGAGTCCGACTCACACGTGGCCGGTTTTTTAAACATTTTAGTCCGGAATTTATCAAGAATCTAAAAATCATAAGAGACCCAAAGACTCGAACACCGCCGTAAAATTGCAAGCCTATCGATCTTTTACAGAATACATTTTGGGGAATGTGCCCAGGAACCATATGATCTGATCCCGCCAACTCCCTTCCATCAAAGGACAAGCAGGCGCACGGCTCAGTACCACCCGTACCTAGTTGATATACCACCCATTCGCACACACTGTTTTGGTCCTACGTTCTTGATGCGTACAGCTAAGGTATGGAACACTTTGCCGTCGTCTGTTTTTCCTAAAGAATACAATCTGGGCCTTAGGGTAAGAGTAAAAAGGCTTTTTCTAGATATTCGTGCTTCATCTTAGACCACATCCTCGGTTACCATATGGTGAGATTGTGGTCAAACGAAGCTATATCTAGTTCAAATCACTGAGAGTATGTTTGCATAGCGCAAAGATGTCTGGCAGACATTTCTTAAGGGGAGACCGGAGGGGAATCCGCCCATACAACACGTACTACCAAGATCATTTCTAATTGGAGCATATTTCTATCTTAATAAGCTATTATTTTAATTTGAATAGTATTTATTTAGGCTCCCAACCATATATTAGATCAAATACTTACCTAAAATGAAATAGAAGCGTATCGCATTCTGCATGTTTTTACGTCATAAAAGACCTGTTTTCAACCTAATTGTTTCGTATTAAAAACAACAACATCTTACGTATCCTAGTCATGGGAACATAGATTACATCGTCTAGTTACAGAATAACAACACAATGAGAAAAATACAACAAGTTTTCAGTCATCATTTTTGGTATTACGGTACACGGTCAAAATCTCATCAAATTTAGAATCGTTCTATTGCTATCACTGTCGCTCTGCGTGGCTAAACTTCGTCACTAAACAGGGATAGCGATATTCAGGCCAAAGTTTTTGACGAGGCCGAATTGAAGTTGCGCTCGTGGTTCGCCGGCTTCTTAAAACCAATAGCTAAGCGAGCGGTGGCTCGTGGTTTCGCGCTATTGACGCATCATGTCCTTGACTTTTACAAGCAACTATAATTATCATCCACGTATGTGTTGTAATCCAGATTTTGTGCGCCTTTACCTCGTGTGACTTAAGTTAAGCTGCCGTCACGATTGGCGTAACTGTGCGATTTGTCTCGAGAATAATTTGAAAGAACGAAAAACATTTATTCAGACCACCACAAATGGACACAGAAACAAATGGCACAAAAAGCACAATTGCAGTAAAAGCTCTTTATTCGCGGGGTGTATGTTCCGTAAATATGCCGCGAATACAGAAACCGTGAATAAGGAATGGTAATTTATATGGAATTATAGGGGATACGTTCCTAGGCGACGAATTAAAAAATAAATATACAAAAAAACAATTTAGTTGATGTTTTTGACCATATCGTTTAATTATTATCTTCAGGTTTAGGCAATGGTTTAAAGAATTTTGTAGTTTTTTCTTGCTTGGCAGTTTTTAAAATCTCCTTCAATTCTCCTTCAAAAGAGGTTATTGAAACGAGCTGTATTCGGAACGCTATTTGTAAAATGAATAATTTTTGACATAACATGTTTTAGAAATAAATTGTACACACGGCTACACATCAAGCTATATATTTCCAGTATAAGCTGACCTCTCATTCTACGAAAAGCCAACACAATGCGAGGTCAGCTTACACTGGAAATGTATAGCTTGATGTGTAGCCGTGTGTACCTACACGAAATGTATGTAATATTTTGTTATATGTTAGGGAACCGATATTTCATCATTTTGTTCTAGTGAGACGCAAAACATTCCTTCTTATTTTACTTAGAAAACTTTCGTGATTGATTTCAATCATTATTATAAATACGGGATTTATCACGTACCGTCTTATCGGTGTTTCGACCGACTGCGAGGCGAGACGTTATTCGGAGCGGATCGCACTCACCCTGATGAAGGTTCACGAATTGAACCGAAACATTGTCGGTCGAAACACCGATAAGACGGTACGTGATAAATCCCGTATTTATTATAATGGCATTCCTTCTTATTACACAAACTATTATTTTATTTGTATTCTAAATGAATAGTGCGCGAATGATAAAATAAACCCCGCGTTACAAATTCACATTAAAATATTACGCATATTAAGACTCGGCCTTAACTATAAGAATGGATGAAGCAAGAAAAATGTTATATGGTAAAAGAAGATAATATTTATTTAATTATGACTGCACCATTATTTAAATTTAAACTACAATAACTCTTACGAATTAGGCAACTGCCGATTATGGGTTATTAAGTTTAACATTGGAAATTTTTAAATTTTACAATAAATTTTAAGTGATTATGTACCTACGTACTAACACAACAACCCTGTTACTAACATCAGAAAGTATAAACAACATATTTGATCGAGCCAAGCGAGATCTCTAAATCAGCTTGGGCAAATCAGCGTTGTATGTATGTAGGTTTGTCCGAGGATAACTTTCGAAGCGTATATCCAATCATCGTGAAGTTTGGTATATAGTTATGGAGTGATGGCACAATTTTGGTGTGACTAAATCAGCTAAAAATGTGGGAGGTTTGTTGAGATATTGGGGTTCGAGAGGGGTAAAAAAAAACCAAAATGGGACTATCCGGTCAAGTGGCACGTATAATAAAAGGTCTTTGTAGTACACAGAGCACATTTTGACCCCGTTTTTATTTTTAGTTTAAACCTTGTAGTTTTTAAGTTATTAGCCATAATAAAAACTGAACTTTCACAAAATTCACAGGGTACACCAGTGACCCTACAGTGCTGAATTTTGGTATGCGTGTAACTTTAGTGACACAAATATAGACAAAAGTCATAAATCCTGAATAACTGGAATTTCTAACTCAAAATACATGAACTCCCATTACCTGTAATTTGAATGAAACTGTAGGTCAACTTGAGTGGTTATGCATTTCGTGGCACTATTTTGATAGTCGAAGATTACGAATAATAGTTTTTTTGTTATTATTGGATATTCGTGAGATCTCAGTTTAAGGCGAACCACTAATAACATGACTAAAATACAGAAGAAACAGTTGAATCATCTAAATACCGTTGAAAACGATCTATAGATAATCTCAAGCGGACTCAAGTCGGTGCGTCCGCCCGTGACCACGACTGTTGCAAAACAGCCGAAACATCGGGATAACAAATAAAAAAGATACATACGCGATATATACCCGTTTTAATCAGTAATTATATACTACAGTGATCGCGAAAGTTTGAAAGATAGATAACTCAACTGCTCCAGATCACTACCAGGCTGAACTGTCCCCAAGACACTGGCTGCATTGCCCAGCTGAATTGCAACACTTATGCGTTGACCCATATAAGCGCCAGCTCTCGGATCACACGTCACTTCGACCAGACGCCCTGAAAGAATTTAGAAAACGCAATGGGACGGTACTCCATGGACCCAGGGTCTCGACCACAAATGGCTCAAATACTTAAGCTCTGTCGAGACTTCCATATTTGCGCCGCTTGAAATTTTCGGCTGAATTAGCCGCCCCAACTGCTGTACCAGACAGATGAGATGGCGCATGGGTATCGACGCACGTGGCGTCACACACCAAAGGCCTACCCTTCTCCCAAGGTCAATAAACTTACTAATATTATAGATTCTAAAGTAAATCTGTCCCTCTGTCTGTTTCTCTGACTGTCTGTCTCCTAGTCTGTCTGTTACGTTTTCACGGCTAAACGACTGCACCGATTTCGATGAAGTGTGGCCGGATTTTTTTTACTACTTATATGGCAAACGAGCATGCAGTCCACCAGATGTTAAGTGGCTACTGCAGCCCATGGATATCCACATAGAATTCAAAACAAGGTATTATGTTGTCTTGATCTTTATGTGGATACGTTGCCATACTATAGGACTTAGCTGTTATGCCTATGTGCCAGTAATTACAGGAACATACCATTACCATCTAAAGGGAACACAGCAGCACAAGTATTGCTATTTGGCGGCAGATAAAGGTAATGCGGTGGTGCCCACTTCCTCGAGCTCGTTCACAGAAACTCTACCACCAGTAAAATGGAATGTGTGGAGATTACGGCCGGGATTGAGACATAGGCTACTTATTAACCAACTACGAAGTACATAATGCAATTGAAAAAGCTACCTAATGATTACCTAGCCGAGCCGATGGCAATTTTGATTGACCAGTTATAATTTTATTTTTTATGATAAGTTTGACGAATATTATTAATACTTTTTATTGTTTTAAATTTTATATGAGGTAAGAGCTGCAAAGAATAATTGTTATTACTGTAAATAAATAGCCCTGACATTGTGCTTAGATGCCAAAATCCTACTAACATTATAAACGCGAAAGTTTGTATGCATGGATGTTTGTTACTCTTTCACGCCGTAACGGCTGAACCGATTGCGATAAAATTTAGTATGTAGATCATAACCTGGATTAACACTTAAGCTACTTTTTATGGGCAACCCCACGCGTGCGAAGCCGCGGATTGGTCAGCAAGTGTAATAATAAAATGTATTACACGTGCGCGATAAGTTGGGACCTGAGCGCGGTGACGTCATATTGGCGTGTTTGTACCGCCCGCAAAAAAGCGAACAAGCAGCCGCCCGCGGCTTCGTCTTTGTTTTTTTTAACCTAATTTATTATGTTACTCAGGGAGGACGCTACTTTTTATCTAATCTTTTTTACACTATTTGAAAAAAATAAATATACAAATTTTAAGTTTATACATTTATTTTATCTATTATTTACATTATCTCATCTTCGTCACTACTTAGTGAATTTATGCCTTCTAGAGGTTGTTCTTCGTCCTCAGTCTCACTATAATCACTTGACGAAGAGGTATCCGATAAATTTACAATTAATTGCGATTCATTCGTCTCTTGTAAGAGGTCATCGTCCCAATACTTTTGTCGAAGCTTGTCCACATGGTTGACTTCTTTTTTCCAGTCACTCTCACTTATGCTGGTAATTGCATCTCTCGTTAATTTTTCTATTTCCCTTTCTGACTGGTTGATATTTTTTCGGCTACTCTTTGCTTGACCAAATTCCAAATGTATTCTATTGGATTGAGGTCACACATGTGAGACTAAAAACCCTAGTAAAAATAGTGATGCGAACGGTACAATACGGGCGCCATCGGGGAAGTGCAGGGGAAGCGGTCGGGGAGTCGCATTCCTAGCAGGTCCCAAGTTATCGCGCACGATTAATATGTGTAAAGCTTTAACATTGCATGCGTTAAACGCTGAATATGGCTGTGCCTATACAAAAACTGTACAACACCTTGTTAATACCCATATTACGCAATCAATACAATTTGAATTGATTTGAAATGTTTTTATTGACATAACAGGTGTGCAAATCTGCGGGTAGGTCAGCTATTGTAGATATAGATTTGCCATAGAAAAAATAGCACAGCGAATTGCGATCCACTAGCGAGACAGTTCATAACTCTGCATAGATCGGGAGCTCTAGGTAAGATAATTGTGTAAGATTAGGATTATCAATCGCCGCAGGTCGGCGTTGGATGCAGGCCGCTTCCAACCGCAGTTCCTGGAGATCAATGAGGGAGGCCTTTGTCCAGCAGTGGACGTCCTACGGCTGATATGATGATGATGAGGATTATCAAAGATAGAATAGAAATATAATATAAAATCTGTAGTGCTACTTTATACAGTATTTTGTTCAATCCTTCTAGTCCTTGTTATCTTAGAGAACGCTTTGAATATCTCCATATATCTAATCCTCGTCCGTTGCGCTCTTCTAAGTACTTGAAACTTCAAATTCCTATCCACTCTTCTAACTTTTATGACAACTCCTTTACTGTACAAGCTATCCGCTTATGGAACTCACTTCCTTCTATTATTAGATCTGCCAAATCCCTTCCTATCATTAAAACGCTATTGTTTAAGCACTATTTGTCTGCATCAGAGAGCTGAGCAATCTTATTTTGTTATTATATTTGTCGTTTTTACTGTTTGTATTACAGCTGTTTCATAATGTATTTTATTTATTGTTAGTATATTTAATATCATAGAATGTTTATGTATAATATTTATATTAATATTACCTACCCTGGTATCTATTTATTTTCTTTTGCTTATGTAAGTATATCTACCTACAGTTAAATAAAAAGCTTAAGTTATAAAGCTACCGTCCTTTAACGTTCTCGTAAAATCCAGTCCATCTAAAGGTTGTCTGGAAGAGATCGCTTTTAGCGATAAGACCGCCAATTGTACTATCGCGTGTCTAGTTTTAAGTGTTTAATTATGATTAGTTAATTTAAGTGTGGTACACAAAAAAGCGTTTTCTATCTTGTATCTATCTATCTGTATTGTTATGTACGATATTAATTGAAAACACACATCTGGAATCGTATTAACTGATTTTAGAGGTGGAGGATACATTTTCCATAAACAATTTTTAACGTAAATCGGCAGTGCCTTTGCGACGATGCCACTTTTGCATGGTAAATAAATAAAATAAATAAATATTGCTAGACATTTCACACAGCGCTATCTAGCCCCAAACTAAGCAGAGCTTGTATTATGGAAACCAGATAACCGATAGAATTCTTATATACGTTTTTTTTGTAAATACTTACCTACTTAAGATATATAGAAAAACATCCAGGCCCGTAACAAATATCTGCAGATCATGCAAACATTTGTTCCGTGGCGGGAATCGAACCCGCAACCTCCTGCGTCTCAGCCGGCTATTCACCCACCGCGTAACGGCTACAAGCTTTGCGAATACAAGCTTTGCTTAATTGTGGTTAGATAGCGCTGTGTGAAATGTCCAGCATTATTTATGTGACACCGTACAGAATGCTCCCTCGGGCTCTTACTCTATAGCCCGCCACTCGATACGCATTGCAAAGAGACCTTGAGGCGGATACCTGGTTCAAATGTCATGCAATCGGATGGTCCACTAGTTCAGATAAACTTATTAAAATAGCTGATAAACAAGATACGACAATCTGGTTTCACTGAAATGTGTGAATCTGGTCTGGGACGATATTAGATTTGAATGTTTTAGGACAAAATTTTGTTTTAAAATGATAATTAAAAAATACCGGTCAAGTATGCGTGGAACTCATACAGACGTAGACATCAAGCTATAATTTCCAGTTTAAGCTGACCTCTCATTCTACGAAAGGCCTACACAATGCGAGGTCCGTACATTGTGTTAATATAAAATTTATTTTCATATAACAGCGCCATCTAGTTATTCGACCCAGAAACCAAATAGGTAAAGTATAGGGCAGATATCTAAAAACTTTTCGAGATAGAAACTTCCACAGCGATTTCCTTGTCTACTTTTCGAAGAGACGACAAGGCTCTGACCGCAACTTGCATTTCTGCGCGTATTTTTATTTGCTTTTTTTTTATATTGTTTTTAAATTTGAATGTTATCTATACTATCTATACTAATCTATACTAATATTATAAAGAGGAAAGATTTGTATTTTTGTGTGTATGTTTGTAATGAATAAACTCAAAAACTACTTGTCCGATTTCAAAAATTCTTTCACCGTTGGAAAGCTAGATTCACCGTGAGTAGCATAGGCTACTTTTTACCCAACTGCGCAGCAGGAGGGTAATGTTTTTATTGAAAAACTACGTGTGCGAAGCTGCGGATTGGTCAGCTAGTCTAGACTTCTATACTAATATTATAAAGAGGAAAGATTTGTATTTTTGTGTGTATGTTTGTAATGAATAAACTCAAAAACTACTTGTCCGTTTTCAAAAATTCTTTCACCGTTGGAAAGCTAGATTCACCGTGAGTAGCATAGGCTACTTTTTACCCAACTGCGCAGCAGGAGGGTAATGTTTTTATTGAAAAACTACGTGTGCGAAGCTGCGAATTGGTCAGCTAGTCTAGACTTCTATACTAATATTATAAAGAGGAAAGATTTGTATTTTTGTGTGTATGTTTGTAATGAATAAACTCAAAAACTACTTGACCGATTTCAAAAATTCTTTCACCGTTGGAAAGCTACATTCACCGTGAGTAGCATAGGCTACTTTTTACCCCACTGCTCAGCAGGAGGGTAATGTTTTTATCGAAAAACTACGCGTGCGAAGCTGCGGATTGGTCAGCTAGTCTATACTTCTTTACTAATATTATAAAGAGGAAAGATTTGTATTTTTATGTGTATGTTTGTAATGAATAAACTCAAAAACTGCTTGGCCGATTTCAAAAATTTTTTCACCGTTGGAAAGCTAGATTCACCGTGAGTAGCATAAGCTACTTTTTAACCAACTGCGCAGCAGGAGGGTAATGTTTTTATTGAAAAACTACGCGTGCGAAGCTGCGGATCGGTCAGCTAGTATACAATAAAGTGTTATTCTATTCTATCCTTTGTCGATTCTTCTAAAATTTTCTTTGCCACGAGCAGGTTCATTTCATATTAATCCCAGACAAAAGACGGATACTCTGTTTATAGCAACGTGCGTTGTATACGCGGTGTCCTTTAAATCACTGTTTTCCCAGAACAAACGTTGTTTAGACCATGGTCTACTAACAGTTTACAACATCAAATTATAAAACAAAACGAAAAAAAAATTGGTCTGAAAAATATAAAAAGATGCGAATTTAAAACGTCTATTTTAACGTTACGCCCTACAACATACCGCGCTGACCGGTAGCTACTAGGTACCTATCTAACTAAGGAGTAGGTAATACGCTACGGCTAGCGTAAGTTCACGGGAGCTTTATGTCACGTTTAGTTTTTGAATAAAGTTAGACTTATTTGAGAAGGTCCAGATAGAAAACAGTGATTTAAAGGACACCGTGTATATAATTAATTAAATATCTAACCGAAAATTGTTGGCAAGCGCGCGATTGATTAGAGTACGAAAAAGACAACGTGAGAAGACAGTGTTATCTAGGAATCGCAAGACCTAGACAATTTCAGAAGAACGTTATCTATCCTTAAATGTCAAAGATAGAGAAAATGTCGGCAATCGTGCTCGGTTTTGTAGTCTACCGTCAAGGAAGTGTCGACAACGTTTCTTCCCGTTCACTCTCGCAATCGCCGTGCTCGAGACAGTCGACAAGTGTCTTTTTTGTTTCGAAAAATTACTCATTACCAAATCCTTACTGTGCTAGGTCTCTATCTACACTACGGGCAGTATTTTTTATGTACTCCGGAATGAATTAATAAATAGATAAATACATATAGATATTGCTGGACATTTCGCAGATAGCTATCTAGCCCCAAACTAAGCAGAGCTGAGGGGAACCAGATAACTAATAGAATCCTTATATTCCTTTTTTTTAAATACATACATAAAATATATAGAGAAACATCCAGACCCGGAACAAATATCTGTAGATCATGCAAACAGTTCCGCGGTGGGAATCGAATCCGCTACCTCCTGCGTCTCAGCCGGCTATTCGCCCACTGCGCCACGGAGGTCGTCAAAATAAATAACGAATGATAGATAACCTAAAAAAATCGTAAACAGAACTCTAAACTGGAAAGTGGTTAGGTTAAGTTAGGTTAGAAATTTAAAACGATTATTATAAATTATTTAAAGTATAATCAGAAATTTTACGACAATATCATACACCCTGGGGTACAAGCGAAATTAAAAAAAAACATATTATATTCATTTAAATGGAAACATGATTTAAATTTAAATTCACTTGCCGAACACTGCACTACCTTGATTAACCTTTTTTTGTATTTGATCTCCACAATACAGGGAATGCCGTGGGGCGCCGGCAGTAGAATGTTGCCCCTCCGCTCTTGCCCGTGGATGCAGTAGGAATCTGCTAAGGGATACCTCCGAAAGATGGACAGCAGCATCTTTTCGTGTTTTCAATACCTTATACCGCGCTCGCCAACCCGCCTGCCAAGCGTGGCGAGTATGGCAACAACCCCCTCATGATAAAGACGACTTGGTAAGAACCGCAGGTCGGCGTTGGATGCAGGCCGCTTCCAACCGCAGTTCCTGGAGATCAATGAGGGAGGCCTTTGTCCAGCAGTGGATGTCCTACAGTTGATATGATGATGATGATGATGATGAATACAGGGAATCCTGGTGTGGAGGTCAAAGTTAATGCATAATATTGTTAGGTATATAATTATTACTTAAGCTGATTTGTATAAATTTCAAATGATTAAGCATACATAAAATTTATAATTAGCACATATATGTAAACTAGCGCCTATGTTTAAAATTGTTCATGACATCTTTTCTGGTTCCAATAAAAAAGTTTTTATTTTTAGTTTATATATTTATATAATTTTCCAACATACCTCAGTGCCTTAAGACGAAAGTCTTCAATCAGTGTGTGTTACCAGTGATGACATATGGAACCGAGACGTGGTCCTTCACTATTGGCCTTATGAATAAGCTCAGAGTCGCTCAACGAGCTATGGAGAGGGCTATGCTCGGGGTTTATCGAATCAGAAATGAGGAGATACGTAGGAGAACTCAAGTCACTGATATAGCCCGACGGATTAGCACGTTGAAGTGGCAATGGTCAGGCCATATAGCGCGCAGGACAGATGGCCGATGGGGCCGAAAGGTTCTCGAGTGGAGGCCACGGACCGGCAAGCGCAGCGTAGGACGTCCACCCACAAGATGGGCAGACGACTTGGTAAGAACCGCAGGTCGGCGTTGGATGCAGGCCGCTTCCAACCGCAGTTCCTGGAGATCAATGAGGGAGGCCTTTGTCCAGCAGTGGACGTCCTACGGCTGATATGATGATAATGATATAATTTTATATACTATTTTTTAACCTATACTTTCCCACTGCTGGGCAAAGGTCTCCCCCATGTTCCTCCACATCTCACGATCACTCGCCACGTCCCACCAGCCATCATGGAATGCATCGAGGTCGTTACGCTGTTACTAGGTATTACAAAAACAAAATACCCAGCTTCTAAATGAACCGAAAATAAATACACAAGCATACTAGTTACTTAGTTATGATGATTATTACAAATATGGTCACTTTGAAAAAGAAAATGAAAAAAAAACAATTTAAATATGATTTACAAGCTAAATTATAACTAGGTATGTATATACAAGTAATAGCTTTGAAGCTTTATATTTTGTAAACAGGTTCTTGTATAAAAAAAAATTTGAGGAAACCTTATAGTGATTTTTGAAGACCTATTTCACGATACCCCAAAGATAAGGGGCGTAAAAAAATCACCCTTAATTTTTATACTCTACAAATGTAATAGCTGCAACTGGTCGGACAGATAGACGGTCATAGCGAATCTACGAGAATAAGGGTTTCTAATTCGACTACAGAACCCTAAAAAAATGACGTTGGTAACGGCCATCTGGCGCGACAGTTGACTTCCTAATTAGGTTAGTAATGCGTTCGTAACTTTGTAAAGTCAGTGAGTTAAGATTAAAGGCTCTTCTGGAGTGATAGCCAAACTTTTCAGTATTACGCTACAAGTCTCTATTTTTAACCCCCGACGCAAAAAGACGGAGCTTGACCGGTCTGCCTAGTTGCAAGATTTATCTTGCCATAGGGGCTAGATAGAATAGATCGGATAACTAGATAATAGATCATATACAGTGTGTTTTTTTAGCTGGGACAGTACGGCAGCACCCATAACCAGAGGAGATACAGGTGCAGTTTCTTTTAAAACAGCTCGTTTTCGAAGAAAAATATTTTGGCATTAAAATTTTTTTGGTCAAGCGTGAGTATGGTCAAGCGCCTTAAAATGAATCAAATGGTAATTTTTTTTTGATGGAAATCGATGCAATCCTTTGTAAGGATCATTTTATTGTATCGAATGAAAAAAATCTGAGCAGCCGAAGTTAGTCAAAATTAAAAAAATGAATTCTCATACAACAGGACAAAGCAAAATTCCTCCAACAAACATTTTATTAGATTCTAATTGCACATTAAAGAAGTATTAATACTGTAGCGATTAAGAAGTTTAGGAACTCCATGCTCTCATGAGCAATTCAAAAACATTTCGTATTTCAGAATAATTTTGAATTTCGAACATGATCCTTGCATCTGTCGGACTTTTATATCAGTCATTGCATTATCTTATTTGTCCTATGGGTGTGGTGTAATGAGTGGATAATAGGGTACCTGCGGGTAGGGGCCATTGTGGCGGTTCAGAAAAATATGTATGTTCAGTAATCAAAATATAAAAAATATAATTATATATAATAAAAAATATATTTCAGTACCGCCACAATGGCCCCTACCCGCAGGTACCCTATTATCCACTCATTACGCCACACCCTGTATATATAAATTTAACTATATTTAAATTTAAAGAAAATGCATAAAAAATTACAATAAATGTAATTATCCTGCGTTTATATTTCAATTCTAGCGTGAGCCCTATTAAGGCTTGCAAGACCAAACTTTAGTTTTAAAAATCCCATCACAGGGGTCACAATAGAGTTGGCCTGCTGCGTTATAAGTGTAAGTATAAGAGGGCTTAGGTCTTTCTTTACGTACTTGGCGCTTTATATGGAGTGTATGTAGTCGGTTTTCTTCGAAAGTTTTAATGTTATTATAGAAGTAGGCGCCAGGACGACCTGAGTGAAGCGAGCTCCTCCCAACATGCAGGGTCAATATCACAAGCATTTAGATGTCTTTTGAACACGTCCTTATAACGCAGATGCTGACCACCGTGCTTACGCTTACCCTCTGCCATCCCAAAATAAAATACCGCTTTGGGTAGACGCTGGTCATCCATCCGTAGACGATCGAAGGTTCATGACGCAATGACGTTGGTAATCGAGTTATGGAACTCAAATGGTCTTGGGCGGGATACTTGGCAAGACGTGGTGATGACAGGTAGAGCAGGGTAGCGACTGAATGGCTGTAGAAGGGTAGGACGTTGAGCAACGAGATCAGTGGACGACATTGTTAAAGTCGCGGGCCGTCAATGGGTGAGACCAGCGCAGGATCGTGGCGGATGGCACAAACTTGTAACCTATGCCCAGCAGTGGGTGAAGTCGGGCTGTAGATGATGATAGTGATGAGGGGCTAGATAGTGTCGTGTGAAATGTCTGTCCGTTGCAGCATTATTTTTTTATTACTAGCTGCTACCCGCGACTTAGTACGTGGTGGTCTAAAATTTAAAAAATAAAAACTGTGTCAGACGGAAGTGTCCCCAAGACACTGGCTGGATTATTGATCAGGTATCTATTAATAATAAAAATGGGTTTCTTACGGTTCCAACAAGTTGGTTCTAGCTCCGGCTCAAAGGGCGGTGTTGGATATTTTTTTCTACCTGAAACAAGAACATTTAAACCTCGTTTATGTGTTAATTTTGATTTAAATTATAGACCGTGATTGAACCTTTGAACCTAACCTTCCTAAGGTAACTAGGTTATTCACGCGTTTCTGAGAAAAAAGGGTCTTGACAGACAGACAGGCGGACAACGACGTGATCCTATAGGATTGTTATTTTTCCGTTGAACTCTTAAAACGAAATATGTTCATTCCATTCAATTCCTGTTACATCATACATTCCATTTCTACCAAACTGTTCGCAAAAAGGTTTCATTCATCTAACTACTACTGCAATTTATATATTATCAACAAACTAATTTAAAATTAACATAATATTATTAAACATGTCAAAAATAATTACGAAAAACTAATAAGATTAAATTAAAAATTGTAACTATTTCTCACTGTACTCCAGACATACAATTAGGATCTTTTCCAATGCAAACAAATTACAGTCCGGGTTAGTCTGTAGAAGAGCGTTGAGCGCAGTGAATACGCCGCGCGAGGCAAGGGTGAGTTTGAGTGCGCGACAGTTCTACACAAGGGCATATTAATTAGTCTATGTTTCCTAAAAAAAAATCCTTACTAAATAATTCTATTCTATTCTATTCTACTCGGGCAATAGTTGGAGTATAGAATAGAGCCAGCTCGTTGTGGACGTCAGGAGCGTCAATTAATCTAAGTAGAATAGTATTTTATTTTTATAAGTGTTATCTGAACACCAAGTGGGAAATGAGATGTTGGAGATGGTTGACCAGTATATTTATTTTGGACATATTCTATCTTTTGGTAAAGAGCATCAACAAAAGGAGATATCTAAAAGGATGCAATTGGGATGGGCCGCGTTCGGCAAGCTGGACGACATCCTTAAGTCGCCTAAAACTCCACAGAGTCTGAAGATCCGCTTATTTACCTATGCAATATGTTCTGCCTCCCATGACTTACGGTGCCGAGACATGGACGCTCACGCAGGAGGCTGTGTACAGGTTAAGAGTTGCACAGAGGGCCATGGAGCGTACCATGCTCAGCATCAAACTCTTAGATCGAGTTCCAAACGTCGAGATCCGTAGAAGAACGAAGGTTCATGATGTTGGGAATCGAGTTATGGCGCTCAAATGGTCTTGGGCGGGACACTTGGCAAGACGTGGTGATGACAGGTGGAGCAGGGTAGCAACTGAATGGTGGGCGAGGAATGGCTGTAGAAGGGTCCAACCCTTCTACAGCCATTCCTCGCCCACCATTTGGGCCATCGTTCGGCAGCGAGATGGGTGGACGACATCGTTAGAGTCGCGGGCCGTCAATGGGTGAGACTAGCACAGGATCGTGGCGGATGGCACAAACCTGGGAAGGCCTATACCCAGCAGTGGGTGAAGTCGGGCTGTGGCTGATGATGATGATGATCTGAACACTTACGGAAAATTCCAAGATTTTAAAACGATCTCAACTATTTTGTTGATACGAGGATGCACTACCAATTGTGCTACAGGCTCTTGTCATGTCAGGGTCGAAACTAGTGAGATGATTCAGATTACGACTAAAGCGCCGTTAGCTCCATCTACAGGAAAACTTATACAGTTTTTGACCAGCTCAATGCCAAACGTTGCAGGTTAGTACATTGACAAGAAATATCGCGTTGCTTATTTCAAATAAATTCCAAGATTTTTAAAACCATCAAAAATTTTCAAGCCTAGACGGGACTTTTCTTTTTAAGACAAAACGGGTCTTTTCGCGCACAGATTTATATCAAAATCATAATTATGACTAACCTCGACGTTGCGACCAAGTTACATCGGCCGTGGTCACGAGAGACTGAAACGGGCGGGTGTCATTGTCGGGAAGCGCGAATGTTGTCACCAACTACCCGCACTTGGTTTTCTGAATCGCACGTATCACTGTTTTGACATACAATACTAACAGTAATCTGTGCGTGAAAAGACCCGTTTTGTCTTAAAAACATGAATGATCATTTTGTTGTCCGTCTGTCTGTCAATACCCTTTATCTCGGGAACACATTGCTTAGAGCTGGAGAGTATTCAGTTCTAAGCCAGCTTATTTATAATTAACTAACTTATAATATATAGAAAAACATCCAGAATCTGAACAAGCATCTGTAGATCATGCGAACATTTGTTCCGCGGCGGGAACCGAACCCGCTACATCCTGCGTCTCAGCTGGCCACAGCGCCACGGAGGTCGTCAATATACATAGGTAATTATAGATAAGCTTCTTGGTTATTCTAACCACTTGTCTAGTAAGTTCACATAGTTTGCAAAAAAAGCAGAGTTTGCGACTGTTGCTTGGCATCCCAAAATTCTTAGGCATTAGGTCATGCAAAATATATTAATTTATAACTTTTGTACCTAGTTGAACTAGCTACAGCTAGCCTCCAGAGTTTCGTACAACTAAATTAACCAAGCTTTCATTTTCTGTGTACGAAAAATGCTTTTTGACTCTTCATGCAAGCTATTTTAATTTTAACCTCGTTTATCACTGCTGTGAAAGCTTTTTTCAGTTCCATTATGCTTGGTGTAAACAGGCCTTTAGTTATTATGTCCGTACACTCTAAGATATATAAAAATCTTTAGGAATTATCTTTAGATAAAATACTTTTATACAGGGTGCTTTGGAATACATAGTTAACCTGAAAAGGGGGACAATCACCCCTTTCAGGTTAACATAATATGTCCTGAATACAAATAATTAAAGAAGTATGTTGAAACCTTTATATCTGTAAAAAAAATTACAATCATGGTTAGAATTAAAACTACACCTACCACCTATCGTATCTCCCATGTGCAAAGGACGGCCTCATCCGAACAACAGGCCGGCGATAGCGACTGGCTTACGCATTCCAGTGCGTGGCTCAATCCCTTAACATCACACTAATATTATATATGCTAAAGTTTGGATGTTTGTTTGTTTGTTACTCAATCACGTAGTAACGGCTGAATCGATTTTGAAGATATTTAGTATGTACGTAGATTATAACCTGGATTACCACATAGGCTACATTTTAGCCCATAAATCAGGTTATCAGGGATAAAAATGGGGTGTCAAGTCAAGTTGCAGCAGAGAGTTTAGCTTTAAGTCGCGGGCAACAGCTAGTACACACGGGTACACATCAAGCTATACTTTTCAAGTATAAGCTGACCTCGCATCGTGTAGGCTTTCGTAGAAGGGAGGTCAGCTTATACTGGAAATGTATAGCTTGATGTGTAGCCGTGTGTACATAATATTCAGAATTACTCTGTAACTAATATCCATACTAATATTGTAAATTCGAAAGCAACTCTGTCTCTCTGTCTGTTTGTTACTAAACGGCTGAACCTATTTTGATGAAATTTGGTATATAAATAGATTATGACCGAAATTGGGACCAGGCTACGAGTACTTTTCGACAAACCATGACTGAACCAATTTCGATACAGTTTGGTGTATAGATTATGACCTGGATTAGCTCGTAGGCTACTTTTTATTTACAAATCAAGCGTGCGAAGCGAAGCTAGTTAAACATAATTTGCAAATAAAATGTATAAAAACTTGAGGAAATTAAATCAGAAATAATTTAACACCTGTTAGTCTGAATCATGGCTGCAATTCTCATTTCCCGGTAAATGAGAGTTTAATTTTACCGCCCCGTCTAATTGTCCGTTACGTAGCCGTACCTTTAGCAACCCTAGTGTCGTTTCGTCGCGCCATCAAAAGAATCACAGTAGCATTTTTTTGACTCAGCTCTATTATGAATCATTTGATGAAATGTCGTTGTTAACTGCTATTTTACGGGTGAAATTTCACAGGCAACGTCCTAATATCACACTTGCTACGCGATACGGATGAATACAACCGATGGTTTACGATGAAAAACGAACGATCTGCTATTTAACTGCGTACTGAGAAAGAGATCCGAGGATAGCCGAGTTTAGGATTATCTTGAGGGATCAAAAATTACCTGCAGTTATATTCCACTATTCCAGCTCTGTATTTACTTACTCCCGGATGTAAGGGAACATTCCCATGCTAAGTGACCCGTTTGGGGGGGGGGGGGCAGAGGGCCGGGGAGTGGGCTTAGGTTTTCGCCACGTAGTCAATATCCTCTAGGGAAATATCGCGCTTTTTCGAGCTATATTCAAATATGGCGTACAGCGTTTAGCGCCTTTTAAACTTGTAATTATATTTAGGTATGCACGCATTCTTAGTGTCACGCGGCAAGCGCCATATTAAAAAAAACAAATATGAGGTAAAGTATTTTTTTTAGCTCTCTGTTTGCAAGATATGATTTACAACCATATTTAGGTGAAAACTAGAGGGTAGGGGGAGGGTTAGGGGGGTGGTCTTGGCATATAACAGGTGGTCACCGAGAGGGAGGAGGTGGGTAAAAATTGAAAAAAATAGGTCACGTAGTATGGATACGTTTCCTAATGGGATTATAATGAACGATGAGTGTCCAAGGCTTTAGTCCTACTTAATATTATAAACGCGAAAGTTTATATGTATGGATGTATGGATGTTTGTTACTCTTTCACGCCGGAACGGCTGAACCGATTGCAATAAAATTTGGTATGTACGTAGATCATAACCTGGATTAACACATAGGCTACTTTTTATTAGCAAACCACGCGTGCGAAGCCGCGGTTTGGTCAGCTAGTCGTATATAAATACATAAAACAAATGCTGGACATTTCACACAGTGCTATCCAGCACCAAACTAAGCAAAGCTTGTAGATGGAAGCCAGATAACTGATAGAATACTTATATGTACTATATCTATTTTTTGTAAATACTACATACGTAAAATGTATAGAAAAATACCCAAAACCGGATTTGTAGCATTTTACAAACTTTCACGATTATCTATACTTAATATCATAAAGAGGAAAGATTTGTTTGTTTGTTTGTATTGAATAGGCTCCGAAACTACTGGGCCGATTTAAAAAATTACCTAGTCAGGTCATAAGTATTGTCACACAGTAAAAACTTTTCTTTTTGAATGCTGGCCACAAAAAAGTTTATAGAATCGAATTTCGAATTGTTCATGAAAATAAAAATGTATACTTTTTAGAATTTTACTCATTTTTAAATATGGAGTGGACGCTTAAAGAAGACCGTGTTGCAGTTATTGCGTTGCATCGTTGCGGTTACGCGCCAATTCAAATTTTTGACATACTGAAAAATTTTAATATAACCAAAATATTCGTTTATCGCACCATCAAACGATACAATGAAGACTAGTATAGATGACAGGTCAAGAAGTGGTCGCCCTCGGTCTGTTAGGACTCCAGTAGTGATAAAAGCTGTGAAGGCGCGAATTCAAAGAAATCCCAAACGTAAGCAGAAACTGTTGGCCCTTCAGATGGGGTTAAGCAGAACCATGGTGAAAAGGGTGTTAAATGAAGACTTAGGGCTTTGGGCATATCGAAGAAAAACAGGACATCGTTTGAATGCTCGTCTAATGGACCTGAGACTGAAGAGATGCCGCGCTTTGTTGAAGCGGTACGCGGGAAAAAAATATCGGGAAATTCTTTTTTCGGATGAAAATATTTTTACCGTAGAAGAGAGCTACAACAAACAAAATGATAAGGTGTACGCACACAGTAGTGAAGAAGCGAGCAACCGTATTCCGCGTGTCCAACGAGGTCATTTTCCATCCTCGCTCATGGTATGGTTGGGAGTTTCTTATTGGGGCTTAACAGAGGTACATTTTTGTGAGAAAGGTGTAAAAACGAATGCAGTTGTGTATCAAAATACAGTCTTGACGAACCTTGTGAAACCTGTTTCTCATACCATGTTCAATAACAGGCACTGGGTATTCCAACAATATTCGGCGCCAGCTCATAGAGCGAAGAGCACACAACACTGGCTGGCGGCGCGTGAAATCGACTTCATCCGGCACGAAGACTGGCCCTCCTTCAGTCCAGGTTTGAATCCGTTAGATTACAAGATATGGCAACACTTGGAGGAAAAGGCATGTTCAAAGCCTCATCCCAATTTGGAGTCACTCAAGACATCCTTGATTAAGGCAGATGCCGATATTGACATGGACCTCGTTCGTGCTGCGATAGACGACTGGCCGCGCAGATTGAAGGCCTGTATTCAAAATCACGGAGGTCATTTTGAATAAACTTTAGTGTCATAAGAATCTATGTTTTGTTAAGTTCATTTTGGTATATAATCGGTTACATAATGAATAAACTTGTTTCAATTATTTTATATTAAACATGTGACAGAATTTATGACCTGACTAGGTATTTCACTGTTGGGAAGCTACACTATCCCCGGGTGTTATAGGCTACTTTTTACCCAACTGCGCAGAAGGAGGGTAATGTTTTTATTGAAAAACTACGCGTGCGGAGCTGCAGATTTGTCAGCTAGTTAAAAATAAAATTACTGATTTAAACGGGTATTTATTTGTACACACGGCTACACATCAAGCTAATCAAGCAAAATCAAGCATTTCCAGTATAAGCTTACCTCGCATTGTGTAGGCTTTTCGTAGAATGAGAGGTCAGCTTATACTGGAATTTATAGCTTGATGTGTAGCCGTGTGTACCTATTTATTTATTACCCGACGTTAAAACGACGAAATGTAAAATAAGTATGTATTTGTCCCGCAATGGGAATTTCCTGCGTCCAGTCGGCTATTCGTTCACTGCGGCACAGAGGTCGTCAATTACGATGAACAACCGTCACGTAGCCGTGATGTCGCGTCGCCGTCGCCTCGCGTAAAGCCTTAGCATGGACACTGCGGAAATAGGTCAGTGCGCTCTAACGATGCTCCTTTTTGCGCTTTTTTCCAACGTCTATTATAACAAAAAAAAATACGAAAACAAGTGATAATTAACTTAAAAATGCGCGCTATACAAAGTGCTCACAGCAACTTTTTATTAAGTACTTCTGGAAAATTTTGCCTATAAAATTAAGAAAACTGATTTACAAAGTGTTACTCTCATAAATACTAGTTTTATCAAAAAACTTATGAAGGTGCTATAGCCTGCTGAGTTATTCTAGGTTAAGATACTATTATGATAAACTGTGTTTAGTTGTAATACGCAGTAAACATTTATGTTCAATAAAGAACTTTAAAAATAAAAAAGGTAATGAATATTCGTTGTACAAACGGGATATTTACGGGCTTTTTTGCAGCGTCAAAGTTTCAGCCGTTCTCGAACCGACCGGTCTGATACGTGACGATGGTAAGAGGCCTGACGGTATAACTCTTATACCTTGAGAGAAGGGTAGGCCTTTAGTGTGGGACGCCACGTGCGTCCATCCTCATCTGTCTGGTACAGCAGTTGAGGCCAGCGAGGCGGAAAATTTAGCCGAAGATCTCAAGCGGCGCAAATCGGTAAATCTCGACAGAGCTTACGTATTTGAGCCATTTGGGGTCGAGTTCCTGGGTCCGTAGGGTACCGGGGCCCATCGCGTTTTCAAAATTCTTTCTGTCTGGTCGAAGCGACGTGTGATCCGAGAGCTAGCGTTCATCTGGGTCAACGCCAGTGTCCTGGAGACACTTCCGCCTGGTAGTGATCTGGTGCAGTTGAGCTATCTATGGATCGTTTGCAACGGTCTTTAGATGATTCAACTGTTTCTTCTGTATTTTATTGTAAATATATTTTATTTCTGTTATTAAAGTTAAATCGCAAAAAAAAGATATTTACCATCATTTGTACCATATTTAAGGTATGTGCAATTTAGTTTATCCAGTGGTCATGACTCATGATGCATTCAACTGTGTCATAATATCGAGACTGAAAAACACAAATCGTTTTAGTGAAAACAGACGTGAGTCCGGTAAAAATGTCAACTGGTCGTTGTCCACTTATAATTCCTAACGTAGTCTTATTTGGAGTTCAATTGTGATTTCGTGACGTTATAAAAACCAAATGTCATGTTCTTTGATAAAGAATGTAGCATTGTACTGTAGTATTTCAAGGTGTGTCTCTTGCCTATTTGAACGGTAATAGTTTTCATAGAACTTAATGTTTGCATCGGATATAAGTGAGTGTTGAAACTGAATTTACACGTACAGTTTAGTGGCGTGTTTATTCCAAATAATTTCTTTTATTCACTAATTTTTTTAGGGCTCTTGATGTTTTCAAATGACTTCAGAAAAAGGAGGAGATTCTCAATTCGTCAGACTCTTTTTAGGGTTCCGTACCCAAAGGGTAAAACGGGACCCTATTACTAAGACTCCACTGTCTGTCTGTCTTTCTGTCTGTCACCAGGTTGTATCTCATGAACCGTGATAGTTAGACAGTTGAAATTTTCTCAGATGATGTATTTCTGTTGCCGCTATGACAACAAATACTATAAACAGAATAAAATAAATATTTAAGTGGGGCTCACATACAATAGACGTGATTTTTTTGCCGTTTTTATAGATAATGGTACGGAATCCTGGACCAGTTCGAGAAATTATTTTTTGTTTAAAAGGGTATAACTTCGCAGGTGGTCCCATTGGTCAGGATCTAATGATGGGATCCCAAAAAAATCGAGGGCAACTATCAAATTTACAGGTCCACAAATCGGTTTTAAGTTTGTTATTCGAACTCCGTCATTTATCAACCGATTTGGAAAATTCTTTTTTATTTGAAAGGTTATACTTTCATATTGGTCTCGTATAGAAATTTTATCAAAATCAGTTCAGTAGTTTGGTTAAGTCGGTTATATTTTTTTTTGTTAAAAAGTTACTTGTAGATATTTTATTTCACTGATTGTTTGTATTGAAACGAATACAACTTTCCATCCCCGGTCGAAGATCTAGAGGTAGACCCAAGACAAGGTGGAGAGATGTAGTGTCAAAAGACATGAGAGAGTGCCAGGTTTCTGATGACGACGTCAAGGATAGAGCGAAGTGGAGAAGAACGACCAGGAAAGCTGACCCCACCACCATGTGGGATACATAGCTAGGAAGAGAGAGAGAGAGTTCATATTGAAACGAATAAATTATTTGCGATGTGAATATGTGAGTGTTCAGGCTGAATTTACATAATATCTTTTTGTGGCATGTTTTTTCCTAAGTAGTGTATTATTTTTAAGTGCTTATGATATTCCAAGTAGAGCTGTATAACAGAAAATTAATAATAATAACATATGTTAAGGATTTTATTGAATCCTCATTATTAAAATATTATGGCGGATCGTAGCGGAATTTCTTAAAATATACTTCTTCCCCGTGGAGTAATAAACAACATTGGAGCATGTCCTCTTCCTGAGTGTCTGTTATCTATTAATTTACAATCTATATTTACAATTTAAAAGTATATCCTGTCTGTTTGTTACATTAACTATGGGTATTTTTATTTCTCGTCAACTCACTTCATCCTACCACCTTTATGCAGACGACCTCCAAATTTACACCCAGGCTCCACTTAATGAGTTGCCTGATGCGATCACCGTCTCTAATAATAACCTGCTTTATATAATAATAATAATAATAATAATCCTCCTAGCCGATTTCGGCTACAGAGACTTGACTTTGTGATTATTGGCCTAGGTGTTTAGCCTGTATGTGGCTGATGTACCCTATTTTTGCGCTAAAAGTCCGGTTACAATGAACACAAGTTAAGGCGCCATTAATGTAGTTGTAATTGATATTAGCCGGCGGTCGACTTTTAAGCTGATCTCGTTTTAAGTCTAGTTCTTGCCTCCTTTCTTCTTCAAACTCGTACACTTTGTCCTGAACATGACGCCTCCATTCAGGTCGTTTTTCAGCGAGAGCCTCCCAGCGCGACGGATCGATACAACACCTCTTCATGTGCCTCTTCTGTACGTCTTTGAAACGTAGGAACTGACCTCCGCGTTTCCGCTTACCATGTTCTAGTTCACAGAAGAAAATGCGTTTCGCCCTTCGCTCATCAGACATCCGAGACAGGTGCCCGCACCAACGCAGCTGACGCCGCATCAAATATGCCTCTATGCCACAGACATTAGCCCGTCGTAGAACATCGGTATTACGGACCCGATCCGACCACTTGATGTTAAGAATGTCGCGGAGGCATTTCAGATGGAATCTGTCTAACGTGCGTATGTGTCTGCGATACAGGCACCATGTCTCTGACGAGTACAAGATGTTAGGAAGTACAATAGCCATATACACTTTAATCTTGGTACTCAATTTGATGTTATGGGAGCGAAATACCTGGACTCGTAGTTTACCAAAAGCAGCCATAGCGGAGCCAAGTCTGCTGTTGATCTCCGAGTCAAGGTCGCATTTTGTTGTTATGCTGCTTCCCAGATATCTGAATGTATCGACCTGTTTTATGGGCTTTCCATCGATTTGCAGATTCAGTGGAGCTTGGTTAACAGTGTCCATGGCCATCACCTCTGTCTTTGTAATATTAATTTTGAGGCCAAATCTACAGCACGCAGCGTCAAGCCGAGTCATCAAGTCCTGGAGTCCCTCAGAAGATTCCGCAACGAAACATAGGTCATCAGCATACATCAATTCGGTAATGAGGTCATACGATACCTTTGTGTGCGCTTTTAACCTAGCCAGGTTAAAGATACTGCCATCTGTGCGAAAACGTATGCGGATCCCTTCGGTGTTGGCTTGTAAAGTCTCCCTCACGACAACGGAAAAGTACAGAGCAAAAAGAGTGGGTGCTAATACACAGCCTTGTTTTACACCACAAGTGACAGGGAATTGCTCTGTCTGCTCACCATTGACGGTTACGCAACAAGTCATGTTGTCGTGAAGAAGTCTTATCAAGCGTATAAATTTGTCGGTGCAACCAAGTTTCGAAAGCACAATCCACAAAGCTTCGCGAGGTACACTGTCAAAAGCTTTCTCCAGATCAACAAAACAGAGAAACAGAGGTTGACACTGTTCCCTGCTTTTCTCTTGCAGTTGTCTAAGAGAGAATATGGCCTCGCATGTGCCGCGATTGGGTCTAAACCCAAATTGCGTTTCAGGCAATATACTTTCAGAGAGCTCCATAAGACGATTTAAGAGTACTCTGGCAAAAGTTTTTCCTGGAGTAGACAGAAGTGATATACCCCTATAAGAGTTGCAAACAGATCGATCACCTTTATTTTTATACAAAGAGCAAATTAGTGATACGCCAAAACTAGGAGGAACGAACTCCATTTCCCACATGCGCTGGAAAAATTGCCAAATCTTGTAGTGCAACTCATCTCCGCCATATTTTAATAGTTCTCCTGGTATGTTATCGATGCCGACAGCCTTATTGTTTTTCTGCGCTTTGATGGCGATGATAACTTCCTCAAGAGAAGGAGGCTGATCCAGATCTACGGCTTGTGGTAAGGCAGGAAGTGATGCTAAATAGTTTATGTCAGCAGAACGATCCACATTGAGTAAGCTGTTATAGTGTTCTGCCCAGCGAGTAAGAACTTCTCCTTTGCTTACCAGGAGGGTACCTGAAAGTGATTTCAGTGGTACGTTTACTCGATGTGGACTTCCTACTAACTTTTTAAGTAACTTTTTAACTTTTTCCTGCTTTATATAAGTGAATGGAGCAAGGCTTATGGATTAAGAGTTAATCCTAATAAAACACAGACCATCATACTGGGAAGTTCACGCACCTTATCGAAAATCAACTACACAACACTCCCTCAAATTAAGTTTGATAATGTAACTGTTCCCTACTCAAAGGTTGTTAAAAATTTGGGCATCTTCATGGATAGCTGTATGTCGTGGGGTCCTCAGCTTGAATCTGTGAGTCGGAAGCTATTTGCCTCTGCTGGTTCGCTCAGGAGACTGCGAAACTTTCTTCCGATAGCTACTAAAATTGCGCTTGCACAATCTCTTCTTCTCTCAATTTTAGATTACGCTGATTCCTGCTATCTTGACCTCACGGAGGAGCAGCTCAATAAGCTTGAGCGTCTTCAAAATTTTTGCATAAGGTTTATTATCGGACTTCGGAAATACGACCACATCTCCGAATTTCGTAATAAACTCAAATGGCTCCCCATTCGTCTTCGCCGGAATACTCACATCCTATCCCTCCTATTCAACATCCTTCGTAATCCTTCCACGCCTTGTTATCTGAAGGAACGCTTTGAATTCCTTTTTTGCACAAATTCCCAAACACTCCGATCCTCTGAAAACCTCCTTCTCAAAACCCCGATACATAGAACCAGTTTCTATGCAAACTCCTTTTCCGTCCTAGCTGTCCGATTATGGAACGCCTTGCCGGTCTCCATTAAGAAATCCCCCTCACCTTCCGTATTTAAAGCTAGACTCAAAAACTTTTATCTCCATGAAGAGTCATGATTCATCTGATCTCTAATATTATTATTGTAAGTATAAGTATGTAAGTACATATTTATTTATTTTATATATGATATTTATTTATTTATTTAAAGTTATTTATGTACATAATATGTATGTATATAAGTAATTTATTTTTCTATTATTAAGTTTATTCTTTTTACACCTCGGCCAATCTTCCATTAAGCAATGATCCTCTCCATCCAAAGGTTGTCTGGAAGAGATCGCTTTGTTAAGCGATAAGACCGCCCATTATGCTTACTTTTATTTGTTTTTTTTTTATAAATCTGTTGTGTCTAGCTTGTAAGGTATAATAAAGAATTTTCATTCATTCATTCATTCATTCATTTTTATAGATTATGACCTGGATTTAAATTTTTGATGCTTTTTATTGACAAAACACGCGTGCTTATGCTTAGCCTCGGGCGGTGGCTTGTCTATACTATCTATACTAATATTATAAAGAGGAAAGATTTGTATTTTTGTGTGTATGTTTGTAATGAATAAACTCAAAAACTACTGTGCTGATTTCAAAAATTCTTTCAACCATTGGAAAGCTACATTCACCCTGAGTGACATAGGTTATATTTATTGCTAGAAAATATTAGGGATCCTTACTAAAATTTTGCAACGTAACCCAACTACTGAACGGAAACTATTGATGATAGAACAAAAGTATGTTCTACAATATTAAAGAACATATCAATATCTACAAAAAACTTCGTAATATTATAAAGAGGAAAGATTTGTTTGTTTGTATTGAATAGGCTCCGAAACTACTAAACCGATTTAAAAAAATCTTTCACGGTTGGGAAGCTACACTATCCCCGGGTGACCTAGGCTACTTTTTACCCAACTGCGCAGAAGGAGGGTAATGTTTTTATTGAAAATCTACGCGTGCGAAGCTGCGGATTGGTCAGCTAGTAAAGAATAAAGAAAGAAGGAATGACCGTGCAAATCTATGCTAGAAAATGTCAATAGCCTCGGAATACGGCGTCGAAATCAGTTAACTTGAATCAGGGGGTGTAATAGCATTCAGAAACGAGCCATCTTTCTTATCTTTATAGTCCAGTGGCGAACGAATCGTTTCTATTTCATTGTTTGCGGTTTTTGTTAGACAATCTGGTCTTTTTCTTATATAAATTGTGGGTTTACGAATACCAAATACAATTCAACTGATGCAGTCTTAGTAAAGTACCAAATATTTTTTATTTTTAAGAAAATTTCCATCTCGGGACCACCACTCAGTCAGCACCCTGCTCCACCTGTCATTACCGTGCCTGACTACATGTACTATCCAACTCCATTGGAACGGAACGCAGGTCGTCCGCCGGCAAGATGGGTCGACGACATTATAAAAATCGCAGGTCGTATGTGGGTTAGAACAGCGCAGGATAGAGATGAATGGCGACAACGAAGAGAGGTCGATGCCCAGCGGGATGACAACGGCTGATAATGAAGAAGAAAATTTAAACAATATAATAGTGTCTGTGGCAAATATTGGGTAATATATTTACTAAACGCTTCACATAAACAATTTTCTTTTATAATAATATAATAATAAAGCCTTTATTAACAATCTTAAATACACATTACAAATTTCTACTTAGTACTACAAAATTTGTTTATGTATAGATATAAAATATAATAGGTTCAGATTAGAGCCCGGTTTTTTGATTGTCTTGCTTTTCAGCATAGGCCTCCCCGAGTATTCTCCAGAAAGATCTATTTCTTGCTTTTCTCGCCTAAGTCGTTCCCGCCACTTTTTTAATATCATCTTGCCATCTACAATACTGTCTACCTTTACTTCTCGTTTTATATCTAGGGCACCATTCTGTCACTTCTTCTGCCCATTGCCCTAACAATTTCCTTTTAGTTTATATTAACTTGAACGATAAATTTCATTTAATTTATTCAATAAGACAACAAACGATCTAGTACGTTAGTAAAAAGCTTAAATCTAGGGGAGTTCGTACTTAATTACTAATTGTGATTTAGATTAGAATAGATTATACTTATTGCACACTATAAACAACAAAACAATTAAAAGTAACATTCAAATTAATCTATGCAATTGGCGGTCTTATCGCTAAGTAGCAACCTCTACCAGACAACCTTTGGATGAAATGGATCATGTGAGTTTTACCACAGATCAATATAATTTAAATAGACTGACAGTCTCAAACAAGATAATGTAACTCGATATTTGATTACCTGCTAGGACGCGAGATGTCGCTAAGAGTTATAAATCGTTAAATATATGCCAACCTTTAGCTTACTACCGCTCATAATGGTACGAAGAAAAATAGATGGCGCTATTTCCAATTACACGTGCGCAATAATATTATTGCGACGTTGTGACCTTTACGTTGTGCGAGGTTGCCGCTCTTCAGTTTCGTTAAAACTTTAGTGTCTAGCAATTTTTAGAGATTTGCGCACATTTTCTCAGAATTGCCAGAACATGAAAGTTTCCGTCAAAATAGGAATTTTTTTAGGAAAAGAAAGGATAGATATCTTTTATTCATTACATGCGTCTATGATCGTACCATTATCACTTAAATGCGGAAATACCTACATATTTGTAAAATAAAAATACATATTTATAGTGATGTACAGATAAGTAGAACACTTTTTGAAAGAAAATAAAATTAATTTGTAAGTACCCGGCAAATGCATACCTACTACAATATAATACGTTCTATTAACCCGTGAGAAGGCGCGCCTAATGTTGTTACACGGATAGGCGCGCGTGAGCAAATTGCTCACACTACTTTAAATGCTTATATTTCTACAAAAATAGTATATTTTGGCTATAAATGGGTTCGTAATGAATAAAACAACATTTATTTAATACGTAAACAAGAGTTTTAATTATATCTTTGAAACAAAAATGTAACTTCTACCTTAAATAACAAATTAACTAATTTTGGATCTACTATCTTTGGCAGTCTTCAAAAAAATCACGATAAAAAAACTAAGTAATAATAAACTTAAAAATTTCACTCTTCCATGAGTTCAGGACAAGTGTGCCTCTCGAAACACGTTGTACACATATATGTTATGTGCTCGGTGCAGAGTAATTTGTTGCATGAAGTGCATGCTTTTTTCGATCGTCTGTTCTTACGTCTAGGACATATCGCACAGAATCCGCTTAGCCTAGGCTCTGCAGTAGCCGTAGGAATCGGCACAAATCGCTTCATAAGGAACTTTAGATCTGAAGATATGTTCTCCATGCAGATCCGTCGTAAAATATGTGGTTTTACCAGCCCTAATGCCACTTCTTTTAGGAATGTACGTCTTTGTATCAAATTGTTTGTATTCCCTTTGTATATTATTTGAGCATTGACCCCAGTTATATTCAAAATGGAAAAGAATAAACGCATTGGCCACCTGCAAGTGATTCTCGCAACGGAATAATCCTCTTTCTTTTGGTCTACAACATCCACTCCTCCTTTAGTAGAATTATAAAATGTTACAATCTCGGCTTTAGCTTCATTTCCACTTTCTTGATCTATTTTATCGTCATCGTGGAAAGATGATAACATCAGAACTATTTTCTTTGTTTTCTTTTTTGGCATATATGATAAGATCATCATATCTTCACCGAAACCAAATATGTTACTTGGCATTGGCCTTTCCTTCGTGGACACAAATAATGGCGGAATCTCTTTCTTATTTTTTCGAAGTGTTCCCACTGCTGTTGTTCTGTAGTTATTTTTCAATTCGTCAAACATGGTATAGATGTAAAGTAATTGTCCATAGTTATATTTCTTCCCGTATTCAATATAGGACTTGCTATTCTTTTGACAACATCAGCAGCGGAATTGCTCAAATTGAAAGGCCCTGCAGGTTGTTTTCCAGCGTAAATCTCCAAATTGCTTGTGTAAAAGGTTTTGGCATCTACAAGCGCATAGATTTTGATTCCGTATTTTGCGGGTTTGTTGGCTATGTATACTCTAAACTTACAGCGTCCTCTGAATGATTCCAACATTTCATCGATGGTACAGTACTCTCCGGGTGTATAATTTTCATTACAATGAGCGATGAAGCTTTCAAATATTTCTCTGATTGGTGCAAGGTTATCAACTTCTTTTCTTTCATCGCGTGTATTGATATCATCAAAACGCAGTACCCGTAATAAAAACAAAAAGCGTTTTATTGACATCGTGGCTCTAAAGAAATCACATGCTGTACCATCATCAAGCCACATTTCTTTTACATTCAAATGGCAGATCTTTTTCAGACCAGCCATGTACAGTGCTCCGATCAGTGCGTTTATTTCAATTGTATCTGTAAGCTTACAATCCCGTTCACGAGAAAACTTTTCTCGTAACTTTATGATGTATGTATTTGTGTATATAACTATTTTATCTATCATTGAATCGTCAAAAAACAATGAAAAACATTGTAAGGGTTCCTTTGCATTCTTGGCTACACTTTTGACTCCTGGTAAATGGATAACGATGTTACAGCTCCTGGTACGTACATTACGTGAAGGCTTGTGCATAAGCCATTTCGTTGTGCGATCTTTCCCAATATAAAATGCGGTCCTACCTCTTGGTTGTTGTAGCGCAGGAGTTGAAATATCGGCATCAGTTTCATCCGAAGATTGTTCCGTCTCAGTTAGGTGAGGACTGCAAATGACAGAACCATCACTTTCTATACTGTCAGCACGATTTTCTTCTCCATTCTCAAGATCTGCTAGCAAATCATCATCAGAATCCTCTTCCAACCACGAAGAAATTCGAAGGTTCTGTGCATTATTTAGATCGTCCATTTTTTATGTGTCTTGTAGCTGAAAACAAAATAAAATAGCATTAAAATATGACTTCAGAGTACTCACGTTTATAATAATCAATTTAATACAAATCAACAGAATAAAACACAAGAAAAACATAATAACAATATTTTGGTATGAATAAAAAATACTTACGTGGATGGGCGCGCGATGAGCAAATTGCCGCGCGATGGTGCGGGCCCTCCACAAGTGCTTCACTGCGCAGTCGCAGCGGGACTGAGCAGCGCTTGAGTTACGCGAGGGGAGAGGGGTTGAATAGTTAGGAAGGTACCTGGAGGCTCAGGATGCTATGAAGTCAGGATCACAAAAAACGCATGCAATCAATTTTAGTGTGAGCAAATTGCTCATAGCGCGCCTTCTCACGGGTTAATTTGAACTGGAAGCATAACTACTAAAATAATGAACTCAATACGTACACAATATGTACAACAAAATATCGACTTACTAGTCTTTTGACTTTTGAGAAGTGAGGTTTGGCAACACAGCATGTAACAAAATTAGGTACAAAAAGCGAGACTTTGCTTGCTTCCCGGCTGTCAATGTCAGTCAGTTCACGGTTCTCTTTCGTTCCCTTTGTTTCGGACTTTGTGTTAACTTTGTGTTAAACGCCATCTAGGTAAAAACGATGTGCTACCTTCCCACGCCATCTGTGATTAAGCATATGAAAGTGGTAAATCATCAATATAAAATAAAATCGTTAAATCTTATTTTATGGACAATATTACTTATTCAAAAAAAATATTGAAATATTTTGGTGTGTTTTAGTGGAAGTTTATTTTTATTTGTTGGGTACAATGGCCGCTATGAAAGTTTCCAGGCTATGTGACAGCGCCATCTACAAATAATACGGGATTTTGAGCTTTTTGCGGGCTACTATTTCTTATATGGTCATTGACAGTCTATTGATATTACTAGTCTCTGGTTTTACCTAGGTTATCAATGGTGTACCACATACATATTTTAAAATACATATTCAATAATATACCCACGATAGGTAACGTTTACAACAAATATATATATATATATATATATACGTATATATATACAAAAATATATATTCTTAATATGAAAGAGATAATACAAGTAGTCAGATAATGTTCCCTGGCCATACGTCTAAAATAGCGAGTGATTTAGCACGTCTGATGTCATCGTAGTAGGAGGAGGAGTGTACAGGTGTTTTAAGTTGGAGAGATTCGGATGAGCGCAAGGATCGAGGATTGCATTGATGCAGGAAAGGATGCTTCCACATCAGAAGGCGATTGAGTTTGTTGGCGATGACGTTTAGGATGGTGTTGCTGCACTCGCGTATCGTGCGCAGTGAGGCTGTTTTTTACGCCAGATGGCATCAAAGTTTCTGCGCAGTAAAAGCACTACAGAAGCGTGGGAGCCACAACAGCCAGCACCCTGAACGCATTATTAAATTGGATTCGCAGAGTAATATGTTGGCGCGCAGATTTGCCCGTTGCAGTAGGCATAAACTACACTCTTCAAAGCCCACTGCCAATCATTCTACACGAGCAGCCTGTGAGTCAACTGTTCTAAAAAGTCACTCGGTGCACTGCATGTCCAATATAAATGAATCCACCGTTAAAATGCGGCCTGAATGGAGGCGACTCGTACAAAATATGGTATGTATATGCTTTTGAAGACGAAAGAAGGCGCGAACTAAATAGATACCAAACATGACAAACAAAAGAATAGACCGCTGCCAATATATCGTACAACTTCACTAATGGCATTCTGACGTGCGCTATTTGCAATAAAATGTTTAGCGCAAAAATTGGATACATAAGCCACATAAGGGCAAAACACCTAAGCTCTAAAGCATAAGCCCAGTCATCCTAGTCGAAACGTCTAGGTGGACTATTATTATTATATTGGATTCAGGAGGCTGCCTCGTTTTTGCAGCGCTTCGACATGTTTGCAGAGGCACGAGTCGATGAGTTCCACGCCATCAAAGACTCAGTGCTCAGTAGAGTCAACACCACCTTGCAAATTCGCTGATTATTAAGTCCTGTTCAGTTCAATTGGGTTCTGATCGAATAGTCTTCGTGAGAGACTATTGGATCAGGACTTGAGTTGAGACTAGCTTAAACTTTAAATATTATTATTTGAATTTTGTTTGTTCAATTGTGCCAATTCTTTGTACACACGGCTACACATCAAGCTATACATATCCAGTATAAGCTGACCTCGCATTAGGCTTTTCGTAGAATGAGAGGTCAGCTTATACTGGAAATATATAGCTTGATGTGTAGCCGTGTATACTAACTCAAGTGGCATGTTTGAATTAAGTTTTTATACTAACAAATATGGAGCTTTACATCTGAAAATTTAATAAAATGAAAATCAAATAGCAAATAGCATACGTGCCAGCTAATAAATTATACAGAACCCATTACAGTTTATGTGCACTCGTTCATTATAAATGCCTTATATCTTATTGTATTTATCGCTGTTTTACCTAGTTAGACCGGTCCATAACCGCAGCATTGACCCCGTCAAGGAGAACAAGTGAAATAAAAGCAAGATATCGGCAAATGTGGTTTTTCTTGTCTCTTTCCTTTTAAAGATGGGAGATAGGTGAGAAAGGACTCTATGTACTCGTATCTATAAACGGAATTTTCCATCTATCATTTCATTCTTTTCGTCTCGTAGTGACGGCTACGGTCTGAAGCCGTAGTCGTTAGCGAATTTTGTATACACCTGTAATCCGCGTACATAAGAAATATTAATGACTGGTGTCATAAGAATGGTAGATACTTTGCTTTAAATTGTTTAAATCTATATTAATATTATAAAGAGGAAAGATTTGTTTGTTTGTATTGAATAGGTTTCGAAACTACTGGGCCGATATAAAAAACTCTATCACTGTTGGGAAGCTACACTATCCCCGGGTGACATAGGCTATTTATACCCAACTGCGCAGAAGGAGGGTAATATTTTTATTAAAATACTGCGCGTGCGAAGCTGCGGATTGGTCAGCTAGTATTGAAATAAAGAAAGAACACAATATTTTATTCACATAAACATATACACATATTTGATCGAGCAAAGCGATATCTCCAAATCAACTTGGGCAAATCGGCGTTGTATGTATGTATGTATGTTTGTTTGTCCGAGGATAACTTTCGAAGCGTTTATCCGATGATCGAGAAATTTGGTTAATAGGTAGGTAGTGATAGCACAATTTTGGTGTGACTAAATGAGCTAAACATGTGGGGGTTGTGGTTCAATATTTCAATATTGGTTTCAAATATTCAATATTGGGGTTCAAGAGGGGTAAAAAAACCAAAATGAAACTGTTAGGTTAAATAGGGTGTCTAATTAGAGGTCTTCATTAGTACATTTTGATCTGGTCAAATGGCAAGTCTAATATAAGGTCATTGAAGGTATATTTCGACCCTGTTTTTATTGTTAGTTTAAACTTTTTGTAGTTTTTAAGATATTAGCTATAATAAAAACTGAACTTTGACAAAATTCACAGGGCACACCAGTGCCCACAGAGCTGAAATTTCGTATGCGTGTAGCTTTAGTGACAAAAATATAGGCAAAAGTCTGAAATCCAGAATAACTGCAATTTGTACCCCAAATAACAATAACCAAAAAACATGAACTCCCGTTACCTTTAATTTGAATGAAACTGCAGGCCACGTTAGCTGGTTAATATTTCGTGGCACTATCTTGATAGTCAAAGATTACGAATAATATATTTTTGTTTTTATGGTATACTCGCGAGATCTCAGTTCGGGGCGAGCCACTAGTTATTGTACACAACAAACTGACGCGAACCCTTCATCATATCAGTCAAATGACGTTCACTGCTGAACATATGCCTCCCCCATAGATCTCCAGAGCGACCGATCTTATACGGCCTGTACCCATCGGCTCCCAGCAACCTTTATCAGTTTATCAGGTCCACTTTCCATCTAGTTGGGGGCCGTCCTACGCTGCGCTTTCCAGTGCGTGAACACTTAGAAGAACATAATCATACATGAACAATGTTTAGGAGAGAGATACATATATATATATATATATATATATATAAACAATTATAAGTATTTATTGTAACACCGCCTCCTCACACGTTTTTCAATCCAGTCCATCCAAACGTCGCCTGGAAGAGATCGCTTTGAGCGATAAGGCCGCCCATTGTACCACCACCATTGTCTAAGCTTTCTAAGTTAAGTTATTGTAATTTGGTGTAACAATAAAGAATTATCTATCTAAAGTGACGAGCTCCGTGGTGCAGTGTGCGAATAGCCGGCTGAGGCACAGGAGGTAGTGGGTTCGATTCCCGCCGCGGAACAAATGTTTGCATGATCTACAGGTATTTGTTGCGGGTCTGGATGTTTTTCTATATATTATAAGTATATATTTACAAAAAAAAGTATATAATGTTCTATCACTTATCTGATTCCCATAGTACAAGCTCTGCTTAGTTTGGGGCTAGATAGCGTTGTGTAAATGTCCAGCCACATTTATTAATTTAATTATTCCTTTATTAATAATTAAAGTGTATGGAAAACGCTGTCAGCCATGTACAGGCTTATGTGATAAGCAAAGATTGGCGATTGGGTGCTATTTTAGACGTTCTCACTAACATGGATATGACATTCCGGAATTGGAAATTCCGTAATCCCGATATTTCTTTTTAAACCTTATTAGAGTTTTGAAAGATGTTTAGAAATATATATGTTTTTTTCCCGAAAACATACTTTTGGTGAGTACTATCTTATTCTGATATATTTGATATACCTAAGAGATTTTATAAAATAAAGACCTGTTAATATATATGAGTGTTTTATTTAGTAAACAATTATCCTATTCAAACTCACCATTAATATTTTTACCTCTATTAACTTAATACCACATTCTTAAGCACTGAAGATTTTTTTGTCGTATTCATTCTTTACACAATAGTACTCGTGATTCCGACATTCATCCATGTTCGATAATCCAGTGATATATGTAATTCCGGAACACGGATGTTTTCCCGGAATTTTTTTGGTCGTCTCCATACTTTTGATGACATATTTTGTCAATAGCACCCAAAAGCCCGATCTCTAGTGATATGCCATGGGTCATTGTCACACAAAAAATATATGTTAAAACTTTCATTAAATTTTGAATAGATCTGGGAATGCTTTGAAATAGATTTTTTTTTGAGAATGTTTTCATTGCGAAGACTAAATACCTACCCAATGATTTATGTACATAATGTACATACTCCACTCCAAAACTAACGTTTTGAACTAACATTTTCAATTTACACATTAACCAGCTGACCAATCCGCAGCTTCGCACGCGTAGTTTTTCAATAAAAACATTACCCTCCTTCAGCACAGTTGGATAAAAATAGCCTATGTCACGCGGGGATAGTGTAACTTCCCAACAGTGAAAATTTTTTTTTAATCGGTCCAGTAGTTTCGGAGCCTATTCAATACAAACAAACAAATCTTTCCTCTTTATAATATTACTACCTGACCCATCCGCAGCTTCGCACGCGTAGTTTTTCAATAAAAACATTACCCTTCTTTGCGCAGTTGGGTAAAAAGTAGCCTATGTTACTCAGGGTGAATGTAGATTTCCAACGGTGAAAGATTTTTTGAAATCGAACCAGTAGTTTTTGAGTTTATTCATTACAAACACACAAAAATACAAAAATACAAATCTTTCCTCGTTATAATATTAGTATAGATGTTTAAATTTGCTGGTAATATCATTACATTAGGTAAAATGTTATATTGGAATGGAACTCGTACTTCTAGCTCGTTTGTTTATGATTAAGCCTCTGGTATTTATGACCATATCGTGCCATGATTATTAAATTAGGACCGGTATGATGATTTGTATTGATTGACCTTTATGCATTTAGTATTATCTAATGGTGCCTAGAATTTTAACATTAGCAAGGTTATAAACGAGATTATTTGTACTAAAAACGGGATATTTACCATGATTTGTGAGTTTTTGAGTATCCCGATATTTCGACGCAGTTGCATGCGCCATGATCACGGGTAAAATGAAATCTGCGAGTGGGTAGTTATTGGCAGATATAAGGATCTACCCTCTTTCTTAGTCTCTTGCTAGGAATACATTTATTAATAAAACACTAAACTCACAAATCATGGTTACGATAGTGTTACAACAAACAGGATGTATGTATGTATTTAGTGTTTAGGATATTCGCGTATGTGAGTGTAGTGATAGGAACTTCGGGATACAAAAAGAAAACATCAAAAATAGAAGCTATTTAACTAATAGTTTCTATTTAGCTAAAGAAAACATCAAAAATAGAAGCTATTTAACAAATAGCTTCTATTTAGCTAAAGAAAACATCAAAAATAGAAGCAATTTAACAAATAGCTTCTATTTAGCTAAAGAAAACATCAAAAATAGAAGCAATTTAACAAATAGCTTCTATTTAGCTAAAGAAAACATCAAAAATAGAAGCAATTTAACAAATAGCTTCTATTTAGCTAAAGAAAACATCAAAAATAGAAGCAATTTAACAAATAGCTTCTATTTAGCTAAAGAAAACATCAAAAATAGAAGCAATTTAACAAATAGCTTCTATTTAGCTAAAGAAAACATCAAAAATAGAAGCAATTTAACAAATAGCTTCTATTTAGCTAAAGAAAACATCAAAAATAGAAGCAATTTAACAAATAGCTTTTATTTAGCTAAAGAAAACATCAAAAATAGAAGCAATTTAACAAATAGCTTTTATTTAGCTAAAGAAAACATCAAAAATAGAAGCAATTTAACAAATAGCTTTTATTTAGCTAAAGAAAACATCAAAAATAGAAGCAATTTAACAAATAGCTTTTATTTAGCTAAAGAAAACATCAAAAATAGAAGCAATTTAACAAATAGCTTCTATTTAGCTAAAGAAAACATCAAAAATAGAAGCAATTTAACAAATAGCTTTTATTTAGCTAAAGAAAACATCAAAAATAGAAGCAATTTAACAAATAGCTTCTATTTAGCTAAAGAAAACATCAAAAATAGAAGCAATTTAACAAATAGCTTCTATTTAGCTAAAGAAAACATCAAAAATAGAAGCAATTTAACAAATAGCTTCTATTTAGCTAAAGAAAACATCAAAAATAGAAGCAATTTAACAAATAGCTTCTATTAAGCTAAAGAAAACATCAAAAATAGAAGCAATTTAACTAATAGCTTCTATTTAGCTAAAGAAAACATCAAAAATAGAAGCAATTTAACAAATAGCTTCTATTTAGCTAAAGAAAACATCAAAAATAGAAGCAATTTAACAAATAGCTTCTATTTAGCTAAAGAAAACATCAAAAATAGAAGCAATTTAACAAATAGCTTCTATTTAGCTAAAGAAAACATCAAAAATAGAAGCAATTTAACAAATAGCTTCTATTTAGCTAAAAAAAACATCAAAAATAGAAGCAATTTAACAAATAGCTTCTATTTAGCTAAAGAAAACATCAAAAATAGAAGCAATTTAACAAATAGCTTCTATTTAGCTAAAGAAAACATCAAAAATAGAAGCAATTTAACAAATAGCTTCTATTTAGCTAAAGAAAACATCAAAAATAGAAGCTATTTAACAAATAGCTTCTATTTAGCTAAAGAAAACATCAAAAATAGAAGGTATTTAACAAATAGCTTCTATTTAGCTAAAGAAAACATCAAAAATAGAAGCAATTTAACAAATAGCTTCTATTTAGCTAAAGAAAACATCAAAAATTGAAGCAATTTAACAAATAGCTTCTATTTAGCTAAAGAAAACATCAAAAATAGAAGCTATTTAACAAATAGCTTCTATTTAGCTAAAGAAAACATCAAAAATAGAAGCAATTTAACAAATAGCTTCTATTTAGCTAAAGAAAACATAAAAATAGAAGCTATTTAACAAATAGCTTCTATTTAGCTAAAGAAAACATCAAAAATAGAAGCTATTTAACAAATAGCTTCTATTTAGCTAAAGAAAACATCAAAAATAGAAGCTATTTAACAAATAGCTTCTATTTAGCTAAAGAAAACATCAAAAATTGAAGCAATTTAACAAATAGCTTCTATTTAGCTACAGAAAACATCAAAAATAGAAGCTATTTAACAAATAGCTTCTATTTAGCCAAAGAAAACATCAAAAATAGAAGCTATTTAACAAATAGCTTCTATTTCGCTAAAGAAAACATCAAAAATAGAAGCAATTTAACAAATAGCTTCTATTTAGCTAAAGAAAACTTCAAAAATAGAAGCAATTTAACAAATAGCGTCTATTTAGCTATAGAAAACATCAAAAATAGAAGCAATTTAACAAATAGCTTCTATTTAGCTAAAGAAAACATCAAAAATAGAAGCAATTTAACAAATAGCTTCTATTTAGCTAAAGAAAACATAAAAATAGAAGCTATTTAACAAATAGCTTCTATTTAGCTAAAGAAAACATCAAAAATAGAAGCTATTTAACAAATAGCTTCTATTTAGCTAAAGAAAACATCAAAAATAGAAGGTATTTAACAAATAGCTTCTATTTAGCTAAAGAAAACATCAAAAATAGAAGCAATTTAACAAATAGCTTCTATTTAGCTAAAGAAAACATCAAAAATAGAAGCAATTTAACAAATAGCTTCTATTTAGCTGAAGAAAACATCAAAAATAGAAGCTATTTAACAAATAGCTTCTATTTAGCTAAAGAAAACATCAAAAATAGAAGCAATTTAACAAATAGCTTCTATTTAGCTAAAGAAAACATAAAAATAGAAGCTATTTAACAAATAGCTTCTATTTAGCTAAAGAAAACATCAAAAATAGAAGCTATTTAACAAATAGCTTCTATTTAGCTAAAGAAAACATCAAAAATAGAAGCTATTTAACAAATAGCTTCTATTTAGCTAAAGAAAACATCAAAAATTGAAGCAATTTAACAAATAGCTTCTATTTAGCTACAGAAAACATCAAAAATAGAAGCTATTTAACAAATAGCTTCTATTTAGCCAAAGAAAACATCAAAAATAGAAGCTATTTAACAAATAGCTTCTATTTCGCTAAAGAAAACATCAAAAATAGAAGCAATTTAACAAATAGCTTCTATTTAGCTAAAGAAAACATAAAAAATAGAAGCAATTTAACAAATAGCGTCTATTTAGCTAAAGAAAACATCAAAAATAGAAGCAATTTAACAAATAGCTTCTATTTAGCTAAAGAAAACATCAAAAATAGAAGCAATTTAAAAAATAGCTTCTATTTAGCTATAGAAAACATAAAAATAGAAGCTATTTAACAAATAGCTTCTATTTAGCTAAAGAAAACATCAAAAATAGAAGCTATTTAACAAATAGCTTCTATTTAGCTAAAGAAAACATCAAAAATTGAAGCAATTTAACAAATAGCTTCTATTTAGCTAAAGAAAACATCAAAAATTGAAGCAATTTAACAAATAGCTTCTATTTAGCTAAAGAAAACATCAAAAATAGAAGCTATTTAACAAATAGCTTCTTTTTAGCTAAAGAAAACATCAAAAATAGAAGCAATTTAACAAATAGCTTCTATTTAGCTAAAGAAAACATCAAAAATTGAAGCAATTTAACAAATAGCTTCTATTTAGCTAAAGAAAACATCAAAAATTGAAGCAATTTAACAAATAGCTTCTATTTAGCTAAAGAAAACATCAAAAATTGAAGCAATTTAACAAATAGCTTCTATTTAGCTAAAGAAAACATCAAAAATAGAAGCTATTTAACAAATAGCTTCTTTTTAGCTAAAGAAAACATCAAAAATAGAAGCAATTTAACAAATAGCTTCTATTTAGCTAAAGAAAACATCAAAAATTGAAGCAATTTAACAAATAGCTTCTATTTAGCTAAAGAAAACATCAAAAATAGAAGCTATTTAACAAATAGCTTCTTTTTAGCTAAAGAAAACATCAAAAATAGAAGCAATTTAACAAATAGCTTCTATTTAGCTAAAGAAAACATCAAAAATAGAAGCTATTTAACAAATAGCTTCTATTTAGCTAAAGAAAACATCAAAAATAGAAGCTATTTAACAAATAGCTTCTATTTAGCTAAAGAAAACATCAAAAATTGAAGCAATTTAACAAATAGCTTCTATTTAGCTACAGAAAACATCAAAAATAGAAGCTATTTAACAAATAGCTTCTATTTAGCCAAAGAAAACATCAAAAATAGAAGCTATTTAACAAATAGCTTCTATTTCGCTAAAGAAAACATCAAAAATAGAAGCATTTTAACAAATAGCTTCTATTTAGCTAAAGAAAACATCAAAAATAGAAGCAATTTAACAAATAGCGTCTATTTAGCTAAAGAAAACATCAAAAATAGAAGCAATTTAACAAATAGCTTCTATTTAGCTAAAGAAAACATCAAAAATAGAAGCAATTTAACAAATAGCTTCTATTTAGCTAAAGAAAACATAAAAATAGAAGCTATTTAACAAATAGCTTCTATTTAGCTAAAGAAAACATCAAAAATAGAAGCTATTTAACAAATAGCTTCTATTTAGCTAAAGAAAACATCAAAAATAGAAGCTATTTAACAAATAGCTTCTATTTAGCTAACGAAAACATCAAAAATAGAAGCAATTTAACAAATAGCTTCTATTTAGCTAAAGAAAACATAAAAATAGAAGCTATTTAACAAATAGCTTCTATTTAGCTAAAGAAAACATCAAAAATAGAAGCTATTTAACAAATAGCTTCTATTTAGCTAAAGAAAACATCAAAAATAGAAGCTATTTAACAAATAGCTTCTATTTAGCTAAAGAAAACATCAAAAATTGAAGCAATTTAACAAATAGCTTCTATTTAGCTACAGAAAACATCAAAAATAGAAGCTATTTAACAAATAGCTTCTATTTAGCCAAAGAAAACATCAAAAATAGAAGCTATTTAACAAATAGCTTCTATTTCGCTAAAGAAAACATCAAAAATAGAAGCAATTTAACAAATAGCTTCTATTTAGCTAAAGAAAACATCAAAAATAGAAGCAATTTAACAAATAGCGTCTATTTAGCTAAAGAAAACATCATAAATAGAAGCAATTTAACAAATAGCTTCTATTTAGCTAAAGAAAACATCAAAAATAGAAGCAATTTAAAAAATAGCTTCTATTTAGCTAAAGAAAACATTAAAAATAGAAGCTATTTAACAAAAAGCTTCTATTTAGCTAAAGAAAACATCAAAAATAGAAGCTATTTAACAAATAGCTTCTATTTAGCTAAAGAAAACATCAAAAATTGAAGCAATTTAACAAATAGCTTCTATTTAGCTAAAGAAAACATCAAAAATTGAAGCAATTTAACAAATAGCTTCTATTTAGCTAAAGAAAACATCAAAAATAGAAGCTATTTAACAAATAGCTTCTTTTTAGCTAAAGAAAACATCAAAAATAGAAGCAATTTAACAAATAGCTTCTATTTAGCTAAAGAAAACATCAAAAATTGAAGCAATTTAACAAATAGCTTCTATTTAGCTAAAGAAAACATCAAAAATTGAAGCAATTTAACAAATAGCTTCTATTTAGCTAAAGAAAACATCAAAAATTGAAGCAATTTAACAAATAGCTTCTATTTAGCTAAAGAAAACATCAAAAATAGAAGCTATTTAACAAATAGCTTCTTTTTAGCTAAAGAAAACATCAAAAATAGAAGCAATTTAACAAATAGCTTCTATTTAGCTAAAGAAAACATCAAAAATTGAAGCAATTTAACAAATAGCTTCTATTTAGCTAAAGAAAACATCAAAAATTGAAGCAATTTAACAAATAGCTTCTATTTAGCTAAAGAAAACATCAAAAATAGAAGCTATTTAACAAATAGCTTCTATTTAGCTAAAGAAAACATCAAAAATAGAAGAAATTTAACAAATAGCTTCTATTTAGCTAAAGAAAACATCAAAAATAGAAGCAATTTAACAAATAGCTTCTATTTAGCTAAAGAAAACATCAAAAATTGAAGCAATTTAACAAATAGCTTCTATTTAGCTAAAGAAAACATCAAAAATTGAAGCAATTTAACAAATAGCTTCTATTTAGCTAAAGAAAACATCAAAAATTGAAGCAATTTAACAAATAGCTTCTATTTAGCTAAAGAAAACATCAAAAATAGAAGCTATTTAACAAATAGCTTCTTTTTAGCTAAAGAAAACATCAAAAATAGAAGCAATTTAACAAATAGCTTCTATTTAGCTAAAGAAAACATCAAAAATTGAAGCAATTTAACAAATAGCTTCTATTTAGCTAAAGAAAACATCAAAAATAGAAGCTATTTAACAAATAGCTTCTTTTTAGCTAAAGAAAACATCAAAAATAGAAGCAATTTAACAAATAGCTTCTATTTAGCTAAAGAAAACATCAAAAATTGAAGCAATTTAACAAATAGCTTCTATTTAGCTAAAGAAAACATCAAAAATTGAAGCAATTTAACAAATAGCTTCTATTTAGCTAAAGAAAACATCAAAAATAGAACCTATTTAACAAATAGCTTCTATTTAGCTAAAGAAAACATCAAAAATAGAAGGTATTTAACAAATAGCTTCTATTTAGCTAAAGAAAACATCAAAAATAGAAGCTATTTAACAAATAGCTTCTATTTATCAAAAGAAAACATCAAAAATAGAAGCAATTTAACAAATAGCTTCTATTTAGCTAAAGAAAACATCAAAAATAGAAGCTATTTAACAAATAGCTTCTATTTAGCTAAAGAAAACATCAAAAATTGAAGCAATTTAACAAATAGCTTCAATTTAGCTACAGAAAACATCAAAAATACAAGCTATTTAACAAATAGCTTCTATTTAGCTAAAGAAAACATCAAAAATTGAAGCAATTTAACAAATAGCTTCTATTTAGCTAAAGAAAACATCAAAAATAGAAGCTATTTAACAAATAGCTTCTATTTAGCTAACGAAAACATCAAAAATAGAAGCTATTTAACAAATAGCGTCTATTTAGCTAAAGAAAACATCAAAAATAGAAGCTATTTAACAAATAGCTTCTATTTAGCGAAAGAAAACATCAAAAATTGAAGCAATTTAACAAATAGCTTCTATTTAGCTAAAGAAAACATCAAAAATAGAAGCTATTTAACAAATAGCTTCTATTTAGCGAAAGAAAACATCAAAAATTGAAGCAATTTAACAAATAGCTTCTATTTAGCTAAAGAAAACATCAAAAATAGAAGCTATTTAACAAATAGCGTCTATTTAGCTATAGAAAACATCAAAAATAGAAGCAATTTAACAAATAGCTTCTATTTAGCTAAAGAAAACATCAAAAATAGAAGCAATTTAACAAATAGCTTCTATTTAGCTAAAGAAAACATCAAAAATTGAAGCAATTTAACAAATAGCTTCTATTTAGCTAAAGAAAACATCAAAAATAGAAGCTATTTAACAAATAGCTTCTTTTTAGCTAAAGAAAACATCAAAAATAGAAGCAATTTAACAAATAGCTTCTATTTAGCTAAAGAAAACATCAAAAATTGAAGCAATTTAACAAATAGCTTCTATTTAGCTAAAGAAAACATCAAAAATTGAAGCAATTTAACAAATAGCTTCTATTTAGCTAAAGAAAACATCAAAAATAGAAGCTATTTAACAAATAGCTTCTATTTAGCTAAAGAAAACATCAAAAATAGAAGAAATTTAACAAATAGCTTCTATTTAGCTAAAGAAAACATCAAAAATAGAAGCAATTTAACAAATAGCTTCTATTTAGCTAAAGAAAACATCAAAAATTGAAGCAATTTAACAAATAGCTTCTATTTAGCTAAAGAAAACATCAAAAATTGAAGCAATTTAACAAATAGCTTCTATTTAGCTAAAGAAAACATCAAAAATTGAAGCAATTTAACAAATAGCTTCTATTTAGCTAAAGAAAACATCAAAAATAGAAGCTATTTAACAAATAGCTTCTTTTTAGCTAAAGAAAACATCAAAAATAGAAGCAATTTAACAAATAGCTTCTATTTAGCTAAAGAAAACATCAAAAATTGAAGCAATTTAACAAATAGCTTCTATTTAGCTAAAGAAAACATCAAAAATAGAAGCTATTTAACAAATAGCTTCTTTTTAGCTAAAGAAAACATCAAAAATAGAAGCAATTTAACAAATAGCTTCTATTTAGCTAAAGAAAACATCAAAAATTGAAGCAATTTAACAAATAGCTTCTATTTAGCTAAAGAAAACATCAAAAATTGAAGCAATTTAACAAATAGCTTCTATTTAGCTAAAGAAAACATCAAAAATTGAAGCAATTTAACAAATAGCTTCTATTTAGCTAAAGAAAACATCAAAAATAGAAGCTATTTAACAAATAGCTTCTATTTAGCTAAAGAAAACATCAAAAATAGAAGAAATTTAACAAATAGCTTCTATTTAGCTAAAGAAAACATCAAAAATAGAAGCAATTTAACAAATAGTTTCTATTTAGCTAAAGAAAACATCAAAAATAGAAGAAATTTAACAAATAGCTTCTATTTAGCTAAAGAAAACATCAAAAATAGAAGCTATTTAACAAATAGCTTCTATTTAGCTAAAGAAAACATCAAAAATTGAAGCAATTTAACAAATAGCTTCTATTTAGCTAAAGAAAACATCAAAAATTGAAGCAATTTAACAAATAGCTTCTATTTAGCTAAAGAAAACATCAAAAATAGAAGCTATTTAACAAATAGCTTCTATTTAGCTAAAGAAAACATCAAAAATTGAAGCAATTTAACAAATAGCTTCTATTTAGCTAAAGAAAACATCAAAAATTGAAGCAATTTAACAAATAGCTTCTATTTAGCTAAAGAAAACATCAAAAATAGAAGCAATTTAACAAATAGCTTCTATTTAGCTAAAGAAAACATCAAAAATAGAAGCAATTTAACAAATAGCTTCTATTTAGCTAAAGAAAACATCAAAAATTTAAGCAATTTAACAAATAGCTTCTATTTAGCTAAAGAAAACATCAAAAATTGAAGCAATTTAACAAATAGCTTCTATTTAGCTAAAGAAAACATCAAAAATTGAAGCAATTTAACAAATAGCTTCTATTTAGCTAAAGAAAACATCAAAAATTGAAGCAATTTAACAAATAGCTTCTATTTAGCTAAAGAAAACATCAAAAATTGAAGCAATTTAACAAATAGCTCTAAATACATACATACATCCTACATATATTCATAGATTCTGTTAATTATAAACAATATATATAAATATATATACTAACTGACCAATCCGCAGCTTCGCACGCGTAGTTTTTCAATAAAAACATTACCCTCCTTCTGCTCAGTTGGGTAAAAGTAGCCTATGTCACCCGAGGATAGTGTAGCTTCCCAACAGTGAAAGAATTTTTGAATCGGGCCAGTAGTTTCGGAGCCTATTCAATACAAACAAACAAACAAATCTTTTCTCTTTATGCCATTATAGTTTAGATATTAATGCTTAGCTGGAACCCATTTGCTGCAGTAACACATACACACCTACTTGCCTCTTTTTAATTTTTCCCCGACTACATTGTAAATTTATTATTTCATTCTATTGTTCCTATGTTTGTTGTATGTAATTTTCTGTTTTCTCTTACTTGTGCTTTCTCTTTGATGATATACCGTTTGATTGTATTGTGTGAATTTGTGTGTGCTGTGGTAGCAAATAAATGTCTGTCTATGTCTATAACTACATCTTCTCTTTGAAAACTTTTGTGATTTATGTCAAATGATTATTATAAATACGGGATTTGTCACGTACCGTTTCGTAGAATATATGTATATTCTAATCTAATTACTAAGCATGAGTATAGTACCCACTATGTAACAAACTTGAATTTGAGAGAGCTGAAGGTTGCAACAGCCGTGGCCGCGGGTAAACTGCTAAAAGTAGGTAAGGCGTGCGTGATGTAAAAAAAGGTATTAAAGCGCTGATAACTAATTTACGAAAGATCTTATTAACGAAATAATTATTTTCGAACAACGTAAGAATATATTTTTGTTTGCAATAAGTACGGTAATTTATATTTCATTTAAATGCTTACTTCGTTATTTATATGATTTATTCGTTTTTTTAATTAATGCTTAAACTTAACTAACCTATTTTTTCTAGATATAATTCTAAATATTCATATGATGGGAGAAGCCACTGACACCTGAAACACAGTGTTTTACTAGTTCGGGAGCCTATGGATTCAAATTAACTATGTCATACTTATGTCAATAAATATTTTTTTTACTTTTCCTTTTATGGTTCATAACCATGATAGTTTCAAAAGTTTTATCAACGAAATGTTGTATCCCCATAATGTCGTACTTGTTGTTATATTTTACTCTTTATTATACTTAGTTTTACTGAAATGTGGTCCTTTACTCATGGCCTCATGACCAAGCTCAAGGTCGCTCAACGAGCTATGGAGATGGCTATGCTCGGGGTTTCTTTGCGTGACAAAATCCGCAATGAGGAAATCCGCAGAAGAACTAAAGTTGCCGACATAGCTCTCAAAATTAGCAAGTTGAAGTGGCTCGTAGAACCGATAACCGTTGGGGAAGAAAGGTTCTCGAGTGGAGACCACGGACTGGAAGACGCAGCGTAGGCCGGCCCCCCACAAGGTGGACCGACGATCTAGTAAGAACCGCGGGGAGCCGTTGGACGCAAACGGCTACCAACCGCTCGTTGTGGCGATCTAAGGGGGAGGCCTATGTTCAGCAGTGGACGTCTTGCGGCTGAATGATGATGATGATACTTAGTTTAGTTTCATTTGCTTTTAAAACTGGCCTTACCCTGGGACGCCATTACACAAGATTTCACGCCAACACTCCAAAAGACTCCAAAAACGTGTGTGGGAAATCTCAAGTGGATTCCGTGGAATTCATCGGAGTTATGGAAATGGAATGGTCGCGTATGCCCAGCTTGAATCAAACCATTATGGGATAAGAACGCAAATATCCGGTGAAGCCTAAATACAAAATAAATAGATTACCGTACGTATTGCCAACAAAAATGTATTCTTACGTTGTTCGAAAATAATTATTTCGTTAATAAGATCTTTCGTAAATTAGTTATCAGCGCTGTAATACCTTTTTTTACGTCACGCACGCCTTACCTACTTTTAGCAGTTTACCCGCGACCACGGCTGTTGCAACGCCGCCGGGATAACAAATATAAAAATCGCCCAAGTGCGAGTCGGACTCGCGCATGAAGGGTTCCGTACCATTATCTTAAAATCTTGTCTGAAAACTACGACTCAATAGCCAAAAACAAAAGAGTCTATAAAATTCCTATTAAACCAGTAAAAACTTCATTCGCACAGCGCTTTGGATATTATCTTAAAGCTCACGTTTATAACAAAGTTCTAAAATGCTGTGATATTAAAGGTAAATCCGTACGAGAGGCCAAAGCTGTTAGAACTAGCTGGTTATCAATGCAAACATACATAGATTCAGAAGAAATCCTCGAACACATTAACTAACATTATTAACACTACCTATATTTATTTATTTATAAGTACTATATTTTAGTTTACCTTCTATTTTTCTTTTTCTTTTTTTATCTATCACTATATTTTATTTTAAATAAATACATAATGATTATCTTAAAATCATATTTATGTACACCATATTTATAATTTAAAATATAACTAGGGACTTCATCAGGCTGTTTTGTAATTTCTCATTTAAAGCATTAAAACTTCAATCCGTTTTTGCAATTAAGTATATTATTGTAAATCGCTTAGCTTGGTCCTCACGATACAGGCTTGGCCTAGTGTGAGGATCACTGATCCAACATTGGGTTACTTAGCAAAATGGTTTAGTTTAAATAAACCTTGTTATATCTGCAACTGATCTATATCCAATTCGATTCCTTCAGACTGTACTCTTTCAACTACATATGTATTTAATATCTATAAAAACGGCAAAAAAATCACGTTTGTTGTATGGGAGCCCCCCTTAAATATTTGTTTTGTTTTAATTTAATTATTTATTTTTAAAGTGAATATATAACTAAATATTCTGTAAATATTTCAAGCGGTTACCTGTTGACGTTATCAATATCGAGCTAAAACGAGCAAAAAAAATCACGTGTGTTGTATGGGAGCCCCACTTAAATATTTATTTTATTTTATTTTTAGAATTTCTTGTTATAGCGGCAACAGAAATACATCATCTCTGAAAATTTCAACTGTGTAACTATCACGGTTCATGTGATACAGCCTGGTGACATACAGACAGCGGAGCCTTAGTAATAGGGTACCGTTTTACCCTTTGGTTACGGAACCCTAAAAAAAGTGCATACACGATAAATACCCGTTTAAATCAAGATGACTGGCAAATAATGCTATTAGCATGAAGTCCTCCTAGCACTACTCTGCTTTGTGTAAAATTATTAAATGAATAAGGTATGTAACTAATTTTCAGTAAAAATAGCCAAGAGTATTTCAATGAAAACTTACGAATTTTCAAAAGTCTTAAACAAAGCTGTTCCTCTTCATGTCATAGAATGATATCCATATAGGATACGTATATATTCTGGAACAACCTTTGAAAAAAAAAATCTATAACAGTATGTACTTTTCAATCACATAAAATCATCGAGTTAGAATACTAACTAGTTAGTATTCTAACTCGATGCATAAAATGGACGCGGGCGCAGCTTTGAAGTTGTCAAGGTTAATTTGAAATGTCAGGTTTGAGATCGTGAAACTCTTAATGCAGGTGGTTGCTCAGGTTAATAGGATCATGAAAACGAGTTTTGCATCCTACTAATATCCTACTATCCTTCCTACTAATATTATAAACGCGAAAGTTTGTATGTATGGATGTTTGTTACTCTTTCACGCCGGAACGGCTGAACCGATTGCGATGAAATTTGGTATGTACGTAGATCATAACCTGAATTAACACATAGGCTACTTTTTATTAGCAAACCACGCGTGCGAAGCCGCGGATTGGTCAGCTAGTATTATATATACTTCAAAGTCTTGACCAGACAGCCTATAGCTAGCGTACCAAAGTATTTAACATGTCATTGTTAAAATTGGAAGGTTATCGTGTAAGCGACAGTTTTCTATCAGCAAGTAGGCTATTGGTACACGATGGTCATGGCTGAGCAATGTTTGAGTAAACTTTAAAATCACGTTGTTTGCACTAAATATCTTAATTTAGGTCGTTCTGTGGTTTTAGTTGCTCAAATTGCGTTGCCGCAAATATTTGAGTGAATAATTTAAAAAAAACATGAATATTTATGGCATTAGGCAGCATTAGGTAATTATTAGCATTACTTTATGTAACTATTTACTACTGACTGACTACTTGACGACCTCGGTGGTGCGGAGACGCAGGAGGTAGCGGGTTTGATTCCCGCCACAAATGATTATCTACAGATAATCGTTTGTGGCCGTGAAAACCCCTCATTAGGAATCGCCAGTGCGGGAAATTCAAATAAGTCATTAGATCTGCCTGGTCACTAATCTAAGGTCTTACATGACAATCCTGCTGTCAGTGTCAATGTCCAAGCGTCTATACAGTCAGAAACACACAAAACTGTTTCTAACGTAGAATAGTTTAGATCGGGCATTGAATAACAATACAAAGAGTAAAAAGGATGCATTTATACAGATTAACTTAAGAGTAAGGAAGAGAGAATCTAATTATATTGTCCCTTTATGTATGCGTATGCGATAAAGTTGCGAGTGGGGTGTTGAGCACCAACGACTGGAGCACAACAAAGTATTGTAAACTCCCGGTCTGGCTGTTTCTCTATATATTATAAGTATGTATTTACAACAAAAATGTATATAAGTATTTTATCAGTTATCTGGTTCCCATAGTACAAGCTCTGCTTAGTTTGGGGCTAGATAGCGCTGTGCGAAATGCCTAGCAATATTTATTTATGACTACATACACACATAAATGATAAATTATTGTTTGTTTTAATGATGATTTTAATATACGGTTGACGCCAAAACTTTGGCATTTTGGTTGCAGAGCTTATCAGTCAGCTATATTGATCACTTTAGATGTGAAGCCATTTTTGCTAGAGTACAATCTTACCTAAATACGTGTTCCAGGGCCACCGGTAGGATTTCCCGTCACGATAGCCTCAATGATATCATCCGCCGGGCTTTTTGCAGCATCAACGTTCCAGCCGTTCTCGAACCGAACAGTCTGATACGTGACGATGGTAAGAGGCCTGACGGTATGACTCTTATACCTTCGGATAAGGGTAGGCCTTTGGTGTGGGACGCCACGTGCGTCGATCCTGTCCCATCTGTCTGGTACAGTAGTTGGGGCCGGTGCGGCGGCAAATTCAGCCGAAGATCTCAAGCGGCGCAATTATAGGAGTCTCGACAGAGCTTACGTATTTAAGCCATTTGGGGTCGAGACCCTGGGTCCATGGGGTACCAGGGCCCATCGCGTTTTCTAAATTCTTTCTGGGCATCTGGTCGAAGCGACGTGTGATCCGAGAGCTGGCGCTTATCTGGATCAACGCATATGCATTGCAATTCAGCGGGGCAATGCAGCCAGTGCCTTGGGGACACTTCCGCCTGGTAGTAATCTGGAGCAGTTGAGCTATCTATAGATCGTTTGCAACGGTCTTTAGATCATCATCATCATCATATCAGCCGTAGAATGTCCACTGCTGGACAAAGGCCTCCCTCATTGATCTCCAGGAACTGCGGTTGGAAGCGGCCTGCATCCAACGCCGACCTGCGGTTCTTACCAAGTCGTCTGCCCATCTTGTAGGTGGACGTCCTACGCTGCGCTTGCCGCTCCGTGGCCTCCACTCGAGAACCTTCCGGCCCCAACGGCCATCGTTCTGCGCGCTATATGGCCTGCCCATTGCCACTTCAACGTGCTAATTATTCGGGCTATGTCGGTGACTTGAGTTCTCCTACGTATCTCCTCATTTCTGATTCGATCCCGTAGAGAAACCCCGAGCATAGCCCTCTCCATAGCTCGTTGAGCGACTCTGAGCTTATTCATAAGGCCAATAGTGAAGGACCACGTCTCGGTTCCATATGTCATCACTAAGTACACACACTGATTAAAGACTTTCGTCTTAAGGCATTGAGGTATGTTGGACGTAAAGACGTTGCGAAGTTTCCCAAACGCTGCCCATCCGAGTTGGATTCGACGATTGACCTCTTTCTCGAAGTTGGACCTACCTAATTGGACTGTTTGTTTTAGGTATAAATACGCGTCGACAACTTCAAGAGCCGAGTTCTCAACCATAACTGGGGCAGCGACGACATGGACTTTAGTCTTTAGATGATTCAACTTTTTTTTCTGTGTTTTATTGTAAATAATTGTATATTATTTATGTTACTAAATATTATGTTATTAACTTGTTAGGTATTTCAATGATGAACTCGACGCAAGTCATTATACGGTTCTTACTTTTTGATAAAATAACCTCAAACTGGAAATTACCAGTCAATGCCCTCACCTAAACCTGGCACGCGAACCACTTTCACGCTAACTTTCTGTAGGAACTTTATAGAATTGTAATCATACATATAAAACAGAACCCAAGCTTGCCCATTTAGACTAAAATGGGAGTACAGGATAAAAACGCCCTAGGACAAACATAATGTATAAAAACCTTCGGTTATCTAGCCAAGGTCTTACTTAAATTTTTATTTCAGTATGTCTCATAATGGTACGCTAGGTTACCGTTTAAAAATAACAAAAAAAGCAGTAGGTACCACGTTGGGCGCCAAATAACTAATCATAAAGGTAGTACCCCATTGGGGGCCACAATATAGTAACATCAAAATACCTTCATTATCATAGACAGAGTCGATCTGCTCACTCTCCACACTCTGCAAACTGTCGTCTTCAGTGTACTCCTGGTCTTCTTGACCCTCCTGACCCTCTGGAACCTCCTGAGGTTCCTCATCCAGAGGCTGCTCCTCATTGAGCGTCTCAGTTTTCTTATCTTTGGTCTTCATATTCATTGGCAGGATATCATGGATTGAAGGAGTCCGAATGAAGGTGTGTCGCACTCCCAGTTTCTTTTGGATGTAAGCTTCTAGAATCTGCTTGGTGATTTTGTTCTGGCGCGCCAGTTCTTGAATATCTGTGGAGAAGAGGAATACAGATAAAAATGACTGTTTGTCAGGTTAGAGAACGGAAGAAGCTTATTGAAATTGACGTCATTTTTATCTGAATTCCTCTCCTCTGGGAGGACGATGGCGATGGCGAATGGTCAGAAAACAAAGCTTGGTCAGCACAGGTGAGCAACAATTAAACCGTGAATAACAATTAGCCCTGCTACTACAAAAGAGTTAAACATCAGTTTAACGCGTGTTGAAAAAATTACAATTTATGTTTAGTATTTTTTTTAAATACCAGCTAAACAGTGTTTAATTTTGTTTTGGTAAGACCCTTTATATTTTAATCTGTAATGCACAGTTATTTTTTTATCAAACTTTTAGCTTTACTGTGAGATCCACCAAATTTTAGATTTAATATCGCAATGTGTTAGTCAACTATGTCCCTGGTTTATTAAATTAGTCTCTTGAACCCAGTGTCGGGAATAGAAATAAAGAAAAAACAATTTTTGACGTCAAAATAGCAAGTCTGATCATTAGTTTTTTTTTTTGTAAATATAGACGTAAATTATCCCTCAATGATTCATAAAATCTCTCAATGCCTCAAGACCAGGGTGTTTAACCAATGTGTCCTGCCCATTCTTACAGTTCCGAGACATGGCCGCTCACAAAGGAATACATGCGTAAGATTAGAGTAGCTCAACGGGCAATGCAGCGTGCCATGCTCGGTATATCACTTTTGGACCACATACCCAATGTAGAAATCCGACGTCGCACAAAGGTTGTGGACGTAGGTATGAGGATCGCAGGGCTGAAGTGGAGATGAGCTGGACACTTGGCTAGGAGGGATGACGGGTGTTGGACGAAGGCGATTACAGAGTGGTGGCCAAGGGATGCTCGTAGACCAAGAGACAGACCACCCTCCCGATGGTCGAATGATATTGAAAGCGTAGCTGGGTGTCAATGGATGAGACTCGCAAGTGACCGGAAAGAATGACGTAATAAAGAGGAGGCATGTACCCAACAGTGGGTGCAGACTGACTGCGATGATGATACGTAAAATATACCTACTCGTATATAGGGTAACAACCAGATCCGGAACAAATATCTATAGATCATGCAAACATTTGTTCCGCAGCGGGAATCGAACCCGCAACCTCCTGCGTCTCAGAACGTCATTCGCCTACTGCGCCACGGAGGTCGTCAAATTATTATTTTATTATTTACTAGTTGACATGGCGAACTTCGTACCGCTTTGACATGCAAATGACGCGGGCTGTCGGTATACGTCGGCCATCATTATCTGCATCAATGTATGAGAAAATGATTTACCTTCATAATATCTTTTTGCGTTTTTTTTCCGATATTTTAATAGTTATTCTGCTATTTGGAACGGAGACAAATACATCAAATCAAAAACTATGAAAATCGGTCCCGCCGTTCTCGAGTATGCGTGTTCGAACAAACGCGACTTTGTTTTATAAATTAAGATTATAGGGAAAACCAAACAGCTATATTAACTTAACAATTAACTAATACAAAACGGAACATAACTAGGTAAGAATATAATTTATACCATCACTTGGTGAAACTATTATCCAACATAACATTTACTAATTAGTAAGTTAAACCATACTAACGTTACCGCCAACAAAAAAGTGTTTGCTCAATCGCTGTCTAGCTGAGTTGACACTCTTTCTGAATAGATCGAAATCATTGCTCTTGCATAATTTATTAAAGAAGTTATCGCTTGCACGCCACTGAAATGAATTTTTCATCCCCCCCATCTCGAAAAGAGTATTTTTGCTCTTCGATATCTGAGTGCAAAAGCCATTTTTATCCGCTAGAGGATAAACTAAATTGAATTTAGAACATCGTGTGCACTAAGTATGTGAATTCATAATAATTTGTTAAAAACTCAGACTCGGAACCTTCTTGGTGTATTACTTTTTTTTAGCATTTAGTCATTTCCTCGCTGAGGTGGTGGGATGAAAAGTTACGTGTTGCACTCGAGTGCAAAGATTTTTCAGCTCGTGCTCTTTTCATTCGCTCGCTAACGCTCAGGATTCAAATTTTTGAATTCAATTTTAGAATCCTTCGCTTGCTCGGTCATCAAAATTGAGCACGCGGTTAAAAAGCAACTTTGCACTCTTGTATAACAAATAATTATTGTCTGTAATTTGATCCAACTACAGGAGAATAAATGATGGGATTAAATCGTTCTATTTCAAAAGGAACTCATGGAACATTAATACGGATTTTGCTGATCAACTCGGGACAGTCGATGCTATTGGAGGTTATTTTGAGTAATAATGATAGGTCAGCTATTTCGCATCGTTTGGAGAGACGAAGATAATGAAATTTAGTACAAAGATTAAGATAACCTAAATACCTACAGGGAATCTATAGGCGGAAGCGAAGGTATTTCATAATTTTAATTTGGATTCGCTCAAGTCTTTCAATATTAATATCATAGCGAGGGTTCCAGATTTGAGATGCGTATTCAAGGGTGCGTCGGACAAAGGTACAGTAATGAATTTTAAATGTTTTTGCTCGATCAAAACTGGCTGAGCTATAAAGTATAAAAAGTTTATTAATTGTAACAAGTATTGGTACATAGTATAAAGTTACTAATTACAATTTGGTTTTAGAAATATTCTTAATTAGGTACAAGTACATCTTAATCATAACCTAGCAGTATAATTTGTAAACGGGCTCGCTAGCTCCCACCCTAGGAAAACCTGTGTTGCGGGCTCCGTATGACCAACCCTAATGCACGAGAAGAGAAACGATAGAATCAACATGCTTATCAAATAGCAGCTTCGAGTCATGAAGAGTCATGATTATGACCTGGATTGAGACAGACGCTACATTTTAATATTGCTTATTTAAATTAAATTTGTGTTCCAAGATTTTTAAAATCATCTTAAAAATTTTCTTTGAATCGCCTGGTTGCACAGATGGTAGTGCGTTCTCGTATCAAGATAAAGGTCGCGGGTTCAAGTCCCGTCTAGGCTTGAAATTTTTGAGATGATTTTAAAAATCTTTGAATTTTCCGCATGTGTTCAGATAACACTATAAATAAAAATACTATTTAAATTTGTGTTATTATTGGTAATTTAGGTTTATAGTATGTAGATAAGTTTTTAAATTTATATAGATGCACCGCCGTCATGTGTTACATTTTGATCCTGTCCATACAAAGGTTGTCTGGAAGAGATCGCTTTTAGCGATAAGACCGCCCATTGTACTAAATCTATTTGTAAGAATTATGTTCTGTATTTTACTTTGGTGTACAATAAAGAGTTATCTTATCTTTATTGGCAAACCACACGTGCGGTATACTCCTATTTCTGCCAGGATATCATACCAATAAAAATTTCATGGTTTCTTTTAGAACCGGTTCCATTTCTTTATTCATACTAATATTATAAATGCGAAAGTTTGGATGTTTGTTTGTTTGTTACTCTTTCACGCCGTAAAGGTTGACCCGATTTCGATGAAATTCGCTACATACGTAGATTATAACCTAGATCACCACATAGGATACCATTTATGCCATAAATCAGTTCCCATGGGATAAAAATGGGGTGTCAAGTCAAGTTGCAGCAGCAAGTTTAGCTTTATTTCTAGGTTACCTACACATTTATGGCGGATTCCTATATTCGTTGGTAACCAGCTACGACTCGTTTCTCCTTGAAAACGTGTCAAAAGTTTGACACTAGTTTGACACTTTTTCGAGGAGATACGAGTCCTAGTCGGTTCCCGACGGATATAGGAACCTGCCTTTAGTTATGTAACGCGTACGAAGTCGCGGACAACAGCTAGTATGTTTATAAATGAATGTTTTTGTCAATAATGGGCTATGTGGCACTGTAAATTATCAAGTTCTACGTTACTATTTACTATAAGTTGGGCTTTGACCATTGGGTCATCGACCATCTTAAGCTATTCAAATGCAAATCATGGTGTCAACGATCTCGGGTTTTTAACCATAAAAACAAGTTTGTTGGCATGTTAGGGGATAATATCAAAACAGCACCACAGATAATATATACACATTTAAATTTTTAGTTTATACTGAAATGGACTAAGTTGGACATTATTTTTTTTTAATCATTGAGATGGAACATGCAAATAGCCCAATGATGTCAAGTCTGTAAAAACTAGCCTCGTAGGATACACACCTTAGGAACGTGGCCAACGATGCACTGCCCTGCAGCAATCAACTTGATGCATACAGTTATATCAAGCACATTATATGTATATAGTACGATGAACTCCGTGGCGCAGTGGGTGAATAGGCTGAGACGCAGAAGGTTGTGGTATCGATTCCCGCCGCGAAACAAATGTTTGTATGATCTACAGATATTTGTTACGGGTCTGGATGTTTTTCTATATATTATAAGTATGTATTTACAAAAAAGTATATAAGTATTATATCAGTTACAGTAGAATCCGGTTAAAACGACGCGCAAGGGACCCGTGATATTACGTCGTACTAACCGGAAGTCGTACTAACCGGAAGTCGTACTAAACGAACTGACAATATTAACTTTGTTATTTATTATAATAATCACATACATATTGTATTTATTAATATTTATGTGACCATCAGACAAAAAAACATTAAAATCAAAATATTTATTGTATATAGTTCCCATAGTACAAGCTCTGCTTAGTTTGGGGCTAGATAGCGCTGTGTGAAATGTTCAGCAATATTTATATTTACATATTTATAGTACATACAAGTTATATATAGTATAAAAAGCACATGAGGTACCTATAACTTCACCAGCACTTATATCCTTCAAACCGAAACACAGGAATGCTGCTTGGCGTCAGAAATACGTATTATGGTAGTACTTCCCCCGGCGAGCACAGAGCTCTACTAATTATATTTAGATAGATAGTTTTATTTTTTTTATTTATGCAAAATCTTGCGAGTTAATTTGGTAAGTTACTTTGGGAAAAGTGTTCCTGATGGGAAATAGAGTGGATTGAGACATGGTTTTTTTTTTTTTTAAATTATGTCTTAATCTAGGCTGAATGTAATTTTTTTCGAGAATCCGAAAATGCGGTTATTTTTTTCTTCTAAATAAATATATAGGTTCCTAAGAACAAAACCGTCTAACTACAAAATAATGAGTAGCTGCCATCAATTAGGTACAATTTTGCCCAGAATCAGAATATATCATGCCCACATTATATTGGTTGGGGAAAAAGTTTCTTCGCATTTTTAAGAAAATTAAAAAAAGATTTTAATATAGATATTTACATTTAACTAAAGTATGTAGGTACCATTTTGTTCGATAACTTTTTGGCATTTTGTAGGTAGGGACATGATCCCATTGCTATAGAAATTTTGGGGCTTCTGATCAAAATACCGAGACAAGTAGTTTTGGCAGTCTTCTCGTGATGTTGACCTGACACTGCATATAGAATTCTGAAGAGACCGAAACAGGTGGAAATCTGAAGGTGCAAGGTCAGGACTATACGGCGGATGCATTAACACCTCCCAGCCGATCTCTCTTAATTTTTGCTGAGTGGCTAAAGATGTGTGAGGAAGAAGATCTAGCGTTATCATGATGAAAAACCACACCCCTTCTGTTGATTAATTCCGGCCGCTTTCTCTGAACTTCTTGCTTTAATCTCATCAGTAGAGTTCAGAATCGATGGTCCTGTCTGGTGGTAATAGCTCATAATATGAATAATGCCCTTCCAATCCCACCACACACACAGCATCACCTTGTTGCGAGTTAACCTGGGTTTTGCCACAGTCTGTGAAGCCTGACCGGCCTTTGACCACGACCTTCTTCGCACGTTCTTGCCGTACGTGATCCACTTTTCATCACCAGTTATCAGCTTCTTCAAAAATGGTTCGGTTTCATTACGTTGTAATAAAGAATCACAAATGAGTACACGGTTCATTAGGTTTCTTTCAGTGAGCTCGTGGGGTACCCAAATATCGAGCTTTTTGTGTATCCAGTTTTTTTCAAATGCGCCCAAACTGTTTTGTGGTCAATTCCCAATTTCCAGTAGCTACGTCGTAACTACTGATATGCCGATCTTGCTCCACTTTTTCAAAAATGGCATCAATTTTATCCGTGATAGGGCGACCAGAGCGACGTGTATCTTTGACATCAAAATTTTCGGATTGAAAACGCTTAAACCAAATTTGTGCTACTCTCACAGATACTGCACTAGGTCCATAAACATCGCAAATTTTTTTCGCGGCTTGCGTTGCATTTTTACCTTTTTTGTAGTAAAATTATAAAATGTATCGAAATTCTTCATTAGATTCACTCATCTTTACAGTACGAAAAACAAATAAAAATCACTCATTTTCCTAATTTGAGTTTAGAATTATCTTCTTTAAAATTTAAACTTTGAATGATACCAAAACCAGCCAGATTCAAATAGTTTAGCCAAAGAGGTTTTATTACAAGTTCATACATACTATAATGCGAAAAGACTTTTTCCCCAACCTATTATACCATTGCTCCCGCAACGCTCCCTGCCCGTGATACACCTACATAGTTTACTGGGGTGTACCAGTGGAAATTTATTATTTCCGTGGTCCACCTCAAGATAACTGAGAGTACCAGGGGGTTTTATTTATTTCCATAGTTCACCTTAGTTGTTATAGCGTGGACTCACACTAACCATAAAAACTTTAAAGTACTTTTGAGGCAGTCATGTGCTCGTAAACATATTTTTTGGGCAGTCAATAAAAACGTACACTCCTGGGCACTGTTTAAGAATGCCCGGAAGAAACAGACTGTATTCATTTGGTTAATTACTAGGATATATTTCAACAAGAAAATGAAATACCTTGCATTGTGTATGTCTGTCGGAAGGGTTCAAGGGTGACCTTTGTTTCTTTTAATTGGTTAATAGCCTGAAATTTATAGGTTATTTCCTTAAAAATTCGTCAATAATAAGTGTATGTAATTTTTTGTATGAAAGTTAAGTGTAGTGTCATACATATATAATCTGGCATAACCTATTTGACATTTTGACTTTTGTATAAACTCGTAACGTTATAACAGGTCCGATTTTACTGTCATTTTTCTTGCCCTGAAAATTTTGAATGAACGTCTACGCAAGAATTCGAAAAATCATTTCGACTACTAACTATGAATGGCTTCAATTATTTTGACCGTTCGTAGTAAAAGTATTAAGAAAAAACCCGGTTAAATTGGGTATCCAAATTTTTCAAAAAACTAACGTAACATCTTATATCAGAAAATTTCCCAACGGTTTTCTGGAAGAGATCGTTTTTTACCGATAGGACCGCCGGTATACATTTCCTTGTTTACCATTTTGTTGTTAAATGAACTTTCATTCATTCATATTTTAAATATAACCTAAAATAAGCAACTACGAACCACTAACGAGAATTACGTGAGTCAACCTATAGGTAATAAACTATTGTACGCTGTCCGCAGTGGCGGCGCTAGACCAAACGTGGACGTAGGCGACATCAACTTCGAAAGGCCCCTTTCATTCCCGTCTTAAAGAAAACGTTAAATTGAATGAGCTGAATTATACACTAATGCATACCTAATTATATGAATTTTATTGCTACCGAATAAGAACCTAAGAGAATACCTACCGGATTCTCCAGTTCTTTGGAGCCTGGGATCGACCAATGGCCAAAAAAAAATTTTTTTATAACATTCATAGTGTTGCCAGACGACTCTGCGACTCTAGATAAATACTACTCCCGCGTACGGAAATAATTACGAATAACTAAACTTTTAGTAACTTGTGTAACATTTTTGATAGGCCCCCTTAGGCGTGAGGCCTTCAACATCGCCGACGCCTAACGTCGCCACTGCACTCTAGAAACGAATCACTTAAAGTCAGGCCATTTTAATAGGTAACATTTGACGTCTATTGACGTCTGTCAGTTCAGTACAACTCGTACTCGTATCGGTCATTAATACAATAAATATGTAATCGTAATTGAAAAAAGTTAAGCAATTGTGCAGTTCTACCAAAACGAAACAATATATTATTTTATGTCCGCCGTTACAAGGTTACGTTGTTGAATTTTGATAAATTGTCAAATGTTACCTATTAAAATGGCCTGACTTTAAGATAGTTACCCATTTTAGATAGGCGGGATTCCCCGCGATACCGACGCAACGCTAGCAGATGTTGCTAGACTAAATAATAATAAATTTGATATATCAATAATAATATTTGGTGCGGGGCCGTTGGCAGAGGCCCACGTCGCCCATACCTTACGCCGCCTCAGGTTGATTGTAATATTTATTTCGATAGCTCTACTTTCATTGTTAGATATTATCTAAGCTACCAGTAATAAAACCAAAACCTATATATTTCAATATGTACGTGTTTAGATACGATCTAATCTGTTATTTTGTTCTATAGAGCCAATTGTTCTTTATTCTGAGTATCTTCTAAAAGTATGGTAAATGCATATACATACATGCATACATATTACGACTGTAAAAAAATATTCGGCATCAGCGCTATCTAGCCACAAACTAAGCAAGGCTTGTACCTACTATGGGAACCAGATAGCTGATTGAATACTTATATACTTTTTTTTTGTAAATACGTACTTATAATATTATATAGAAAAACATCCAGACCCGGAACAAATATCTGTTGTTCATGCAAATATTTGTTGCGCGGCGGGAATCGAACCCGCTATCTCATTTTCATGAGTGACGAAAAATAATTTTCACACATTGGGCGAATAGCCGGCTGAGACGCAGGAGGTTGCGGGCTCGATTCCCACCGCGGAACATATGTTTGCATGATCTAAAGATATTTGTTCCTGATCTGGTTTTTTCTCTATATCTTTACTTATCTAGTATAAAAAATTAAGTCGCTTCCGCTGTCTGTTCGCTTAGATCTAAACTACTCCACTTAAACTACTCAACGGATTTTAATGCAGTTTTCAGCAACAGATAAAATGATTCAAGAGGAAGGTTTATATGTATAATACATACATAGTAACTGCGAAAGTAATTGTTTGTTTGTTACCTTTTCATAAATAAAATAACCGTACATAAGTATTTGTCAGTTATCTAGTTTCCATAGTACCTACGAGTACAAGCTTTGCTTAGTTTGGAGCTAGATGGCGCTGTGTGTAATGCCCAGCATTATTCGCACTACATCATCGCTTATAGTCCAGGAATATTAAGGGTTTCACCTCGGAATGAGAGATAGTCAACTATAAAATTGTATAAACCTTTATTTTGACACCCTAAAAATTGTCTCAAAACCTACTTATCGTAGAGTGTTGGTGTGTACAGATATTCCAAGGCCAAAGGTTAAAAAAATAGATTTTTTACAAATTTATTGCAAATATCACGTTTCCTATGGGTTTTATGCTATTTATTTTTATAATATATATTGTAGAAGATTAAACTCTCTACACCATTTTTTAAACATTTTTTTTAATATCGTGATACATTTTCGAGATAGAGGGCAGAGCGCGCGCAGTGACAAAATAAAGGTTTATACAAGTTTATAGCTGACTATCTCTAATTATTGCCCTCATTTGACAAATTTTCTTAGAACTATTATCTATAGACTATTATCATTAGATGGGATTGTGATCAAACGAAGATATAATCGTGATAAAATTTCATAAAAAAAAATGTAGATCGTTAGCAATGGTGGTCTCTACAAAGCTTAAATTTTTATATTATTTGCAGACATTTGTTTAACCTTTCAGATAAAAAATTAACATAAAATCACTATATATATAAATTTTGTCCTTTATTAAAAAAAACAGTGGTTTAATATCATTTTTAAGCGGTAATCGAACTTTTGTTCATTGATTATATATTATTGCTAATTTCTATTTTCTTAAAAGCTAATTTCCTAAATGTCAATATTAGCATTTCAAAGTGTCCCACGCGATCCTCTTTTCTCCAAGTCTATCATTTTGCATGCCGCGATAACTATGTACGTACGTATACACAAGAAATCCAAAAATCAAAGACATAATACCAATATGTATTATGTTATCATCATCATCATTTTAAATTCAAATCAAGACTAAAGGAGCTTTTGTTGAAAGGGTGTTTCTATTCAGTTAATGATTTTATGACCTGTAATAATATTGAATAGTCGTTTTCTTTTTTTTTATATAGATTTTGAGTTAATGGTCAATTTAATTAATTTGTGACATGTTTGTATTATTAATTCCTTAGTAATATTATTCTAAATCATTTTTATTTTATATTCTTTGATGTCTATTTTCCATTTGACTTTTCTTGACTTTTTTGACATTTTTATATATAGGTAAGTAGACATTTGTTTTGTTTTATTTTATTCTTTTTGACATGTATGTGATAATTTTAAAATTTTAAAATATTGTAACTTGTATTTAGGATGTGATTTCAAACACAATTATATAATTGTTTATGAATAAATAAATTAATTTAAAATGAAATAAAATCCGGAAGACGTCCACTGCTGAACATAGACCTCCCCCTTAGATCGCCACAACGAGCGGTTGGTAGCCGTTTGCGCCCAACGGCTCCCCGCGATTCTTACTAGATCATCGGTCCACCTTGTGGGGGGCCGGCCTACGCTGCGTCTTCCAGTCCGTGGTCTCCACTCGAGAACCTTTCTTCCCCAACGGTTATCGGTTCTACGAGCGATGTGGCCTGCCCATTATGTTATCCTGTTATATTATGTTATCCTTGCACTAAAACAATGAGTAAAATTAATATGCACCAACTTTCACTTTATATTGAAAAATATTAAGAAATACTAGTTAATCCTGGATCAATATTTCGACAGGACGATGTTCCAATCACACTAATATTATAAATGCGAAATTTTGGATGTTTGTTCGTTTGTTCGTTTGTCACTAAATCACGTCGTAACGGCTGAACCGATTTCGTTGAAATTTGGTATATATGTAGATTTACCTGGATTACCATATAGGCTACCTTTTGTCCCATAAATCAATTTATATGGGATAAAAATGGGGTGTCAGGTCAAGTAGCAACAGCAGTGTAGCTTTATTTTTAGGTTACCTATACATTAAAATTTAGTAGTGTAACGCGTACGAAGTCGCGGGCAAGAGCTATAGTCTAACTTTTTATTAGCTGCAGTAAAATGACGTTTCTAAATGTCATTCCGTAAAATAATGTTGCCAGCCTAATCTCAATAGGGATGTGATTCAGTTCACAAAAATTAATTAAATAACATTATTATGACGTTTTTGTTTCATTTTGAATGTACCTCCCTATTCTTCCACTAAAAAAGATCAATCCTCTAGTATAGTAATAATAATAGGTTAAAAAAATACATTACAACTAAATATTAAATCTCAAAAAAAAACCAAACTGATTATTCATTTATGATTCACTCATTTAGCTACATCCCTATTTATTTTTCTTCAAAAACCGGCAACCCACAAAACGTCATTTTACAATAGGCTAATAAAAAGTTAGACTTTAGTGTTGTATAATTTGGTTTTATTGCTCGTTGGTAATATTTTGCGTTTGTTTTCAGTAGTTCAGTTCATTAGTTCGATCGATGAACTAGCGAGATTTTTTTTCTCATTTGTTCGACCGTCGAACTTATTTAGATTGAGAAACATAGAATAATAAAATAATATTTAAAAAAGCGACCATGTGCGAGTCGGACTCGCGCACTAAGGGTTCCGTACCATTATCTATAAAAATGATTTTAAAAAAATCACGTTTGTTGTATAAGAGCCCCCCCTTAAACATTAATTTTATTTTAATTTAATTATTTATTTTTAAAGTGAATAATATAACTCAATATTCTGTGAATATTTCAAGCGTCTACCTGTTGCCGTAATCAATATCGAGCAAAAACGAGCCAAAAAATCACGTTTATTGTATGGGAAATATTTCTTAAATATCTGTTTTATTTTAAACTAATTATTTATTTTTAAAGTCAATATAAAACAAAATATTCTGTGAGTATTTCAAGCGTCTACCTCTTGCCGTTATCAATATCGAGCAAAAACGAGCAAAAAAAATCACGTTTGTTGTATGGGAGCCCCCCTTAAATATTTATATTATTCTGTGTTTAGTATTTGTTGTTATAGCGGCAACAGTAATACATCATCTATGAAAATTTCAACTAACTATCACGGTTCATGAGATATAGTCTGGTGCGAGACGGACGCCAGCGGAGCCTTAGGTCCCGTTTTACCCTTTGGGTACGGAACCCTAAAAACGCTTGTTTCATAAAAAAGGATACCGGTCAAATCGAACCTATTCGATTCAGGATTTTAAGGGCATTATAAAAAATAGATGTGTATTTCTAGATCGTTCTCACGCTGAACAACCCTGCTCGATTTACGATGCAAAATAAATTGACATTTTGTTACTTGTTCCTGACAGAAATTGCCATTCCATGCAATAAATTTATAATAATTAAGTTTAATAACTTTACAAAGTTGAAAGGTTTTCAATAAATAAGACTCATCTTTTTTGTACCTTGTGTCCATATTTGCAAAGTGATGATACTGCATTCTTCAGATGAAACGAAACTTTTTGGTTCCAATCACCTTGTTTATGATGTAATAATGAAGAAATAATGATGCGGTTTTGTCTTGGGGTTTTTTCAATACCCACACTTAAATCTTCTTCAGCAGTCATGGACGTATGAAAATAAGAACAGAGTAAAACTAACTTGAAATTACGTACCTACTCAGAGGAAAACGCTCATAAACTTCGCGTGAGATGTTATTTTTCTAAATAATGTATTTTAATTATTTTATGACGACCTCCGTGGTGCAGTGGGTAAATAGCCGGCTGAGACGCAGGAGGTAGCGGGTTTGATTCCCGCCGCGGAACAAATGTTTGGATGATCTACATATATTTGTTCCGGGTCTGGTTGTTTCTCTATATGTATTTTTTTAGCTGGCCTACATTTTCCCACTGCTGGGTTAAGGCCTGCCCCAACTCCTTCCACCTATCGCGATCCTTGGCAGATTCCCACCATTCCTTCTCGAATCCGCTGATGTCGTCGCGCCAACGCTTTCGCGGCCGACCCCGATATTGCTGTCCATCCTCCGGTACCCAAGGTGTTATGATATTGGCCCATTTCTCCAGAAGCATTCGACTTACGTCCCGGTCCAATCCCACTTGAGCTTCACGGTTTTGTCTACCACATCGACAATGCCAGTTGAAGAACAAAGCATCAAGCATGGTATTCCTCACCCGATCGGTTCTCCGGTTCTCTATATGTATTATACGTATGTATTTACAAAAAAAATGTATATTAAGTATTTTATCAGTTATCTGGTTCTCATAGGTTTGGGGCTAGATAGCGCTGTTTGAAATGTCCAGCAATATTTATTTATTTATTCATATTTAATTAAAACAATTCTTGCAAACGTTTGAAACACTTACGCTGATCAGCGCTGTTGCACGCTGTGACAGCATCACATGAGCGTTTATCAAATCACGCACACTTCCACGTGTTCTTTGGTGTACAATATGGCTTTGCGACGTCCACCTTTTTTACGTCCACGTCAACAGCTTTTAATATATATCGACTGACTATACCTGGAGCTTATTCTCAGGATCCTTATTATTAAGGGCCTAGAGTCTATTATTGTTTGCTTTCAAAATGTTTGTCCCTAGGGTATCGTGGACACATTTCAAATGAACTTGACTAGTCATCGTAGAGATTCACAATTCGAATTCCGAAGCGATTTCCGTGAGCGATTAGTGACCGAATACAAGAAATACGTCAGTATTTTACGTTTTACTAGCTGACCCGCCTCAGCTTTGCAACGATTTCGAAATAAAATAGGCAATATTATATTTTGAAATTATTAATACATGTTTTTTATTGTGAATAAATAGAAAGCTAATTTAATTGGGGTGGTACACACGGCTACACATAAGGCTATCCATTTCCAGTATAAACTGATCTCTCATTCTACGAAAAGCCTACACAATGCGAGGTCAGCTTATACTGGAACTTATAGCTTGATGTGTAGCCGTGTGTTCATAATTATGTCAGTTTTGAACCCCCAATGCAAAAATACGGGGCTATGGGTTTTTAGGGTTCTGTACCCAAAGGGTAAAACGGCACCCTATTACTGAGGCTCCGCTGTCTGTCTGTCTGCCTGTCTGCCTATCTGTCTGTCTGTCTGTCTGTCCGTCTGTCACCAGGCTGTATCTCATGAACCGTTATAGTAAGACAGTTCAAATTTTCCCAGATAATGTTTTTCTGTTGCTGCTATAACAACAAATACTAAAAACAGAATAAAATAAATATTTAAGGGGGGCTCCCATACAACAAACGTGATTTTTTTGCTCGTTTTAGCTCGATATTTATAAGGTAGACGCTTGAAATATTCACAGAATATTTAGTTATATATTCACTTTAAAAATAAATAATTAAATTAAAATAAAACAAATATGGGCTATAAATATTGGCTCCTATACAGCAAACGTGTTTTTTTTTGCCATTTTTATAGATAATGGTACGGAACCCTACGTGCGCAAGTCCGACTCGCTCTTGGCCGGTTTTATTTAAAATTTAGCATTATGTTACAAACTTTATTACAGACTGTAGTAAATTCCGTATTAATTTTGAGTGTTCCGTGTCTGTCGATCATACACTCGAACCCACTTCGATACTTTAATAGCCTCACTCTCACTTTGTATTTAAGGTTGTTTTTCACTTGCCACCCAATTTATTTAACCAGTACAACTTACTGCACACTTCATTAGGCCTGCAACAGTTTGCCAAGCAATTATAGCCTCCGGCGCTTTCAGAGTACGGTAGGTATTCGGAATAGTGGATGGAGAAAGTGTATAGTTTTTTGGGTAGTTGTATGATATGATGTTACTGATGAATGAGGCTTTTAATAGTGAAGGTCAATTCTAAAGATAGATTGATGTTTTCTGAGTTTTCTACTTGTTTCCCTTGAGAATTAATGAAAATGCGGATGATTTAGCGAAACATTTTTTTTAAGTAAATAAATAAAAATAAATAAAAAATGCTGGACATTTCACGCAGCGCTATCTATCCCCAAACTAGGCATAGCTTGTACTTTAAGAAATTGTATATTAGGTTGGGGAAAAAGTTTCTTCGCATTTTTTAAGAAAATTCAAAACATTTTTTTAATATAGTTTACTTACATTTAACTAAAGTATATGTATGTAGGAGTAGGTACCATTTTGTTCGATAACTTTTTGCCATCTTGTAGGTAGGGACATGATCCCATTACTATAGAAATTTTGGGGCTTCCGATCAAAATACCGCGACTAGTAGTTTTGGCAGTCCTCTCGTGATGTTAACCTGACACTGCCTAAAGAATTCTGAAGAGACCGAAACAGGTAGAAATCTGAAGGTGCAAGATCAGGACTATAAGGCGGATGCATTAACACCTCCCAGCCAAACTCTCTTAATTTTTGATGAGTGGCTAAAGATGTGTGAAGTCTAGCGTTATCATGATGAAAAACCACACCCCTTCTGTTGATTAATTCCGGCCGCTTTCTCTCAACTCCTTGCTTTAATCTCATCAATTGTTCGCAGTAGAGTTCAGAATCGATGGTCCTTCCTGGTGGTAACAGCTCATAATGAATAATGCCCTTCCAATCCCACCACACACACAGCATCACCTTGTTGCGAGTTAACCCGGGTTTTGCCACAGTCTGTGAAGCCTGACCGGCCTTTGACCACGACCTTTTTCGCACGTTCTTGTCCTACGTGATCCACTTTTCATCACCAGTTATCAGCTTCTTCAAAAATGGTTCGGTTTCATTACGTCGTAATAAAGAATCACAAATGAGTACACAGTTCATTAGGTTTCTTTCAGTGAGCTCGTGGGGTACCCCAATATCGAGCGTTTTTGTGTGCCCAGTTTTTTTCAAATGCGCCAAAACTGTTTTGTGGTCAATTCTCAGTTCTTCAGCTACGTCGTAACTACTGATATGCCGATCTTGCTCCACTTTTTCAAAAATGGCATCAATTTTATCCGTAATAGGGCGACCAGAGCGACGTGCATCTTTGACATAAAAATGTCCGGATTGAAAACGCTTAAACCAAATTTGTGCTACTCTCACAGACACTGTACTAGGTCCATAAACATCGCAAATTTTTTTTTGCGGCTTGCGTTGCATTTTTGGCTTTTTTGTAGTAAAATTTTAAAATGTATTGAATTTCTTCATTAGATTCACTCATCTTTACAGTACGAAAAACAAATAAAAATCACACATTTTCCTAATTCGAATTTGGAATTATCTTCTTAAAATTTAAACTTTGAATGATATCAAAACCAGCCAGATACAAATAGTATACCTAGCCAAAGAGGTTTTATTACAAGTTCATACATATAATGCGAAAAGACTTTTTCCCCAACCTATCACATTATTTTTTATAAATACATACTTATAATATAAAGAAGAACATCCAGACCTGGAACAGGAGGATGCGGGTTTGACTCCCGCCCGATCTACAGATATTTTCTGTAGATCGGGCGGGAGTCAAACCAGCCTCCTCCTACGGCTCAGCAGGCTATTCGCCCACTGCATCACAAAGTTCGTCAAATCAACATACAGTACGATATAATGAGCATAAAAGAACTTGTCCACGTAAGCGCTACATTTTCTGAGCGGTCGATGTAGCTTCAAAGGTATTTTTAAATTTGAGAACACTTAGCACTTTTAAAAATATTTGTAAACATTAAACTATAGACTACACTACACTTAACTACCACCACTGTTGTTTATTTGAACAATTGAGAATTGAGTAGGTACAATTGAGAACATTGAGATCAGAATTTAGAAAACTTTTGCTGGAGGGATGCTTCTACTCAATCGATGACTTTGTAAATAATACTATTTAATGGCTGGCTATATAAAATATTTGACGAAAATCATGTCAAATATTCATGTTGCACCCGTACCGGTAGTTGTTGGGGGCGATACTCTCGAAGTTGTTGACGAATATGTATACCTAGGACAAACTGTCCAATTAGGTAAGTCCAACTTCGACAAAGAGGTCGCACGAAGAATCCAACTCGGCTGGGCAGCGTTCGGGAAACTTTGCGATATCTTCTCGTCCAAAATTCCCCAGAGCCTGAAGACTAAAGTCTTCAACCAGTGTGTGTTGCCAGTGATGACCTATGGCACTGAAACGTGGTCCTTTACTCATGGCCTCATGACCAAGCTCAAGGTCGCTCAACGAGCTATGGAGAGGGCTATGCTCGGGGTCTCTTTGCGTGACAAAATCCGCAATGAGGAAATCCGCAGACGAACTAAAGTTGCCGACACAGCTTTCAAAACTAGCAAGTTGAAGTGGCAATGGGCAGGCCACATCGCACGTAGAACCGATAACCGTTTGTCATGATTTTAATATGTAAGTAGTTTTTTCGTTTTACGTTGGGGAAGAAAGGTTCTCGAGCGGAGACCACGGACTGGAAGACGCAGCGTAGGCCGGCCCCCCACAAGGTGGACCGACGATCTAGTAAGAATCGCGGGGAGCCGTTCGGCGCAAACGGCTACCAACCGCTCGTTGTGGCGATCTAAGGGGGAGGCCTATGTTCAGCAGTGGACGTCTCCCGGCTGATGATGATGATGATGATATAATCACTTTGACATTTATGGAAGATTTAATTAATTATTTATATTTAGACATTTTTTTAATTGATTGTATTATTAGCTATAGGTATGTGTTATTATTATAATTGATTTTTTTTAATACTCAATGTAACTACTAAGACAGAAAGAAAATTTTATATATAAACCAAACACTAAATGAAATACGTACCTATCTTATAAAGAAAGAAGTACCAGTAAGCGGTTTATTGGAGTCGGACACTTCCAGGGAAACTACGCTCATTTCCTTGGGCCTTTATAAATGATTCTAATTACCAACTTCCGTGGTCTATTAAAAGACTCAGTAACAATATTTAACTCTTTGATGCGCTTCGTTTACTCCGCCAATGCAATATCCGGTGGCACTTCCTTTTGCCAACCACCGTGAATGTAATCTTCTTCAATGCTATACTTTGGTCAGCTCAACACGAGTATTAGCTGGATCTAGGTCAAGTGCAGTTATATTATTTATAACTTTGTTTTTTTATTAGTGTTTCGTGCCGACTTTACGATTAATTGTCTTATGACTCACGATGACGACTTCACGAGCAACTTACCCGGAAGCAAGAACAGCTAAAAATCTAATTCGGAAGTGTTTTTAAATTAGTTCATTAGGATCTCTTAGTAAATCGTTTAAAGGACAAGGTGTACGCTTTTATAACAAAATCCCAAGTGATGTACAAAAATTGACAATTAACACATTTAAAAACGTAATTAGACAAAATCTTTATAAAAAGCCTACTATAACATATCGGATTATTTAGATGATAGAGAAGCTTGGGATTGAAATTGCTCCAACTCGTTCAAAAATGTTACAATTTAGACGTAATTATTTTTTGACGTAATTATGTAATTTATTCGTCCAACATACCTCAGTGCCTTAAGACGAAAGTCTACAATCAGTGTGTGTTACCAGTGATGACATATGGAACCGAGACGTGGTCCTTCACTATTGGCCTTATGAATAAGCTCAGAGTCGCTCAACGAGCTATGGAGAGGGCTATGCTCGGGGTTTCTCTACGGGATCGAATCAGAAATGAGGAGATACATAGGAGAACTCAAGTCACCGACATAGCCCGACGGATTAGCACGTTGAAGTGGCAATGGGCAGGCCATATAGCGCGCAGGACAGATGGCCGATGGGGCAGAAAGGTTCTCGAGTGGAGGCCACGGACCGGCAAGCGCAGCGTAGGACGTCCACCCACAAGATAGGCAGACGACTTGGTAAGAACCGCAGGTCGGCGTTGGATGCAGGCCGCTTCCAACCGCAGTTCCTGGAGATCAATGAGGGAGGCCTTGTCCAGCAGTGGACGTCCTACGGCTGATATGATGATGATGATGATGTAATTTATTGTTATGTATTCTAAAAGGATCATTAAAAAAACAACCAGCCTTGTTTCTTGCCTTTCTTTCCTGGCTTGGTCGCGAAGGAACAGGCAGTAAAATTGACGTTTCAAAGTGATCCTTGTGATTTTAATGAATAAAAATGTTTTTTGTTTTTTTCCCAAGCGGCGCATGGCATATGGGAGTGGTAACGTATCACGTAAACGTGATTTTTCGTCGATTCCGTGACAGGCTATGGCAAACTTTTCGAAAACCTGTTTCAGAATCACACTAATATTATAAATACCAAATTGTTACTCAATCACGCCGTAACGGCTGAACCGGTTTGGATGAAATTTTGTACATACGTAGATTATAACCTGGATCACCGCAAAGGCTACCATTTATTCCATAAATCAGTTCCCATGGGATAAAAATGGGATGATGTATTTTGCACCCCAGAACAACGCGGGCGAAGCCGTCGGTAACAACTAACCTTCTATTACCTATACGTCTTATTTCCATTGCCTAGGCGTTTGATCCAATTAGCCAAACTATGTCAATGTCACAAATCGATCTATTGTTCAACTCTCTCAATTCTAATCAGTCGAAACGACATTTGCTAGTCTACTAATGAAGACCCTTGCATAACTGATGTTATCAAACAATTTGTAGATGCATTGTTCTAGTAAACTGGAACATTCTGTATAGAGATTGATGCTGTACTCTGCATTGAATTGATGGAGCAACATTTGCTTTTAGAGCTCTCGTATTGCATCCTTTATGTACTGAAGCCTATTGAAATTTTGTAAGGATCTAGTTATTCACATTGGCATTTTTATCAACAGTATTTAAAGTAAGTAAAGAATATTAAATTTCAAGCTAGCTTTGATAAAAGCTAGCTATAATACGAAAAGAATTGAAAATTTAACAAAATTGAAGATATTTTGGCTAAAAACTGAATACAACAAATATAATTTCCTGGAATTGATAAAAAGTTCTAATAATTGAAGTGTTTAAGCATATACACTGAAGCCTCTTTTTTTTGTTATTTTTTAAACATGATAGAACTTTGTTTGACCACAATCTCACCTCATGGTAAGCGATGATGTGGTCTAAGATGTAGCACGAAGCTCTAGAAGAAACCTATTCACTCTTACCTTAAAGAGGCCCGGATCGTATTTATTACGAAAAACAGACGACGGTAAAGTGTTCCATACCTTAACAGTACGCATCAAGAACGTAGAACCAAAACGGTGTGTGCGAATGGGTGGTATATCAACTAGGTACGGATGGTACTGAGCCGTGCGCCTGCTTGTCCTTTGATAGAAGGGGGATGATAGATGGGGGATGGGGTCTTCTAGATTCAAGACAGCGCAGCGTTTAAAAAGTTGCAGCACTGAAGGACCTAGTCTGTATAGTGCCTAATTTATAGTGTAAGGGGTTCGTCTACCAGGATCTTCTAGCCTGATTTTTTTTTTTTTTTTACTTACTATTTTAACAAAGATTACAATTATATGTTACAATTATAGCATCTAAAACCAGTGAGGTTTGTGCCGGGGCTATTGTGGGTTTACATCACTATGTGTTATTTACTTAGCAATAAAAACTATATAAAAATGTAAGTAGGTAACTAAGCAGGAGCCAGGTAAGTACATTTGTTTATGGTTTAGATTAGTAATGTTATGAATGAGCAAGGAAAACTATACTTGACTCATAAAGTAGTACCTTAGTTTAAATTTTACATTTTTAGGTGTTAAATTATCACGTACGTCAGTGGGTAGGGTGTTGATAAGCCGAGGAACAAGGTAGCTGGCCGTCCGTTCGCCACAGGCATTGATAGCGCGCGATGTGCAAAGCCGATTCCTAGAAATAGCTCGAGTGTGGTTCACACTGGGTGTTCGATTTTGTTTTTTAATGATTCATTAAATAAATGTTCTCTCAGCAGTAAATAATGAACCTGTGTGTGAACTGGCAAAACTTTGCAATAAATGAACAAACCACTGTCATTTTCATGAAATTGATTTTTAATTTTAGGCTGCTCTAAGTGATGATTGTGTTAGTTTTATTGATTATTTTTGTATTTAATGTTTATGATTATTTTGATTAAAAAATGTATAGTTTCAAATACAATTGGTTAATTGTTTTATGAACAAATAAATAAAATAAAATGAAATGAAATGATGACCGATTCCAGGAAATGAGAATTAATTTATAACTGCAATTAGATTACCCAAAGCTAACTTAACTTGCATATACTCGTACCGTAACGGGGAGATTAACAATAAAATTTTGTTGATGTTTGGACTGCATTTTCTAGGTAACAGGCTTTCGTCAATGGTAGTAAGTGTGAATTATTTCTAAATGTTTATAAAAAGTTCATATATTTTTGCAACAACGATAAGTATGGCAGGCAGCCTAATTTAAAGTTGCTCAACAATAATCCATCAGAAACGATTGACGAACTTGAACTTTTGACGGATGTTTGCTTCTCATCTGTGTTGCAATGTTGTAAGCTGCCTGAATGCGGTTTGTGTATCACATAAGATCTATTTGTCTATTCTTAACTCAATAGTAGCCTCTAAAGCGACATTAAAAGCATTGTTCGTGATACCCAACGTAGGTAAATGGTTTTTCAAAAAGATTTTAATAATTCTCCTTATTTACGGATGGCTGTGCAGTGTGTATGACGGGTGGCATGGGATACGTCGTCAAGCCTTTATTTTAAATCCCTTAATATCCGAACACTACCATCTATAGCTGTGTCTCCAATTCTATTTGTCAAAATCACGGTGTTGCTAGTTTACAAATACGGTAAATGGCGGAAAATTACGGGAGATCACAAATTTAAAATATGGTAACTTTATTTCACAATTAAACAATACTTAAGTTTCAGGCGTTTCAGCCTTTTTGTACATGGAAACCTGTATCATTTTATCGGTGGGATGGAAATCTACGCAGTTTTTTCATGATCTCTTTGATGAGTTGCCAACAATAGATTTTGTTGACAAATAGTTTCTCTTTTTTGTTTTTAAGTCCGTAATGGGGCTAAAAATGCGCTCGCAATCAGCGTTTGAGTGGGGCAACGACAACATTCCTAGCACAAAATGTGCTAAATTATAGAATGGTCGCGAATCTTCTTTAGTTCTGACTCCTGACACTTCATTTTAATTACGGTAGAATTGAACATGTCTACGGTAGGTAGGTGGTAGATATGTTCAAATTACGGTAGGTTTACCGTAATTACGGCGTTGTTGAAGACACTGATCTATAGTGATATTACAGGTGGCAGTCTTCGTTAGGCGTAACCTCAATGATTACGCCAAGCGAGGAGACTCCCACAGGTACAACACCCGTAAAACATGTAAGCTCGCGAGTATCCCACGCAGACTCGCAAAGACCGACATAAGTACTCACTCACGTCATGGGGCCGACAGTCTACAATAGCATCCCTGTTGCAATCACTTCGATAGACAATGACAATACCTTCAAACACCGGATTAAGCGCTGGCTGCTCGAAAAAGCGTTCTATTCGAGCTATTCGTTCTATGACGACCTCCGCGGTGCAGTGGGCGAATGGCTGGCTGAGATGCAGGAGGTAGCGTGTTCAATTCCCGCCGCAGAACAAATGTTTGCATGATCTACAGATATTTGTTCCGGGTTTGGATGATTTTCTATATATTATTAGTATGTATTTATAAAACAAAATTAATATATTATATCAGTTACCTATCTGGTTCCCATAATATAAGCGATGCTTAGTTGGGGCTAGATAGCGCTGTGTGAAATGTCCAGCAATATTTATTGTATTATTAACTAGCTGACTAATCCGCAGCTTCACACGCGTAGTTTTTCAATAAAAACATTACCCTCCTTCTGCGCAGTTGGGTAAAAAGTAGCCTATGTCACCCGGGGTTAGTGTAGCTTCCCAACAGTGTAATATTTTTTTAAATCGGTCCAGTAGTTTCGGAGCTTATTCAATACAAACAAACAAACAAATTTTTCCTCTTTATAATATTAGTATAGATTTATTCAATAGAACAGTTTTTGATGACGACAATATAACCTTATACCGGCGTTATCAAAATCTACGTTTTCATGTATACTATGTTGGAGGTGTTTGGCCACAACAATAGCATTAGGCAAGGCGGTTATTAGGTCTTAAATAATAATAAATGAATTTTAATATTTTACAATTTAGTACATTTTAAATATGTATTATTAATAATTTAATTTATTTATTATTTAAAAAAAAGTGTATGACGTGTATTTATCTTTTACCAATAAAATTGTTTATCTGTTTAGGTTTTAAGGATTCTTCAAGACAAGACAATGCAAGATCCGCAGTGAAAGTGATCGCAGTGATCGCAGTAGATCAAACGCACTACATAATTTCACTCGCACCCGCTTGCATGTATATTACCTTGCGCCCGCACCTACGGTAGACTTTGAATGTGTCTGATAAGATGTAAGAACCATCGAAACTGTCTTGATTACAGAGAAAACATGTTTTGATAGTTCCTAAAGTAACATATATAAATTCAGCTTATATACTATAACGGTCTGGTCTGGTCTGGTTGTTTCTCTATATATTATAAGTATGTATTCACAAAAAAATGTATATAAGTATTCTTTCAGTTATCTGGTTCCCATAATACAAGCTCTGCTTAGTTTGGGGCTAGATAGCGCTGTGCGAAATGTCCAGCAATATTATTAAAAAAAAAAAGTGTGTCTGACAGGGGGTTGCAACTGTACTAAGTGTCTGACAATGGAAGACGTCATCATCATCATATCAGCCGTAAGACGTCCACTGCTGGACAAAGGCCTCCCTCATTGATCTCCAGGAACTGCGGTAGGAAGCGGCCTGCATCCAACGCCGACCTGCGTTTCTTACCAAGTCGTCTGCCCATCTTGCAGGTGGTCGTCTTGTAAGTGGAAGACGTGATTTCTATTAAATTATATAAAACTGAGCTTTATACTTTAACGAGGTACTTTTTTATACACCTTTGCTACCTGTTATCTTTCAAAGCAGCCGTGATCCAAACTTTACAGTCGGGGATTGTTTTTATCTGTATTAGGGACATACACAAACTTTCAGGTTATATAAAATAACAAAGGTCTGGGCCCCGACCACAATCTTTTAGAAAACTATGTAACTACTTTACTGGTGGTAGAGCTTTTGTGAACGGGCTAGAGGAAGTGGGCACCACCGCCTTACCTTTCTCTGCCGCCAAATAGCAGTACTTTTGCTGCTGTGTTCCGGTTAGATGGTAATGGTATGTTCCTGTAATTACTGGCACATAGGCATAACAGCTAAGTCATATAGTATGGCAACGTATCCACATAGTGATCAAGACAACATAATAGCTTGTTTTGAACTCTATGTGAATATCCATGGGCTGCAGTAGCCATTCAACATCTGGTGGACTGCATGCTCGTTTGCCATATAAGTTGTATAAAAAAAAACTTAAACTATTGAACTTGCACGTATTGTACCTGTTTTTCTCTATTTTAGAGACAATAAAACACAAGCTCTGTAACTAATTTAAGCGTAGTAGAGTTCCTTGTAAAGGACTCGCCCGGGGAAGTACTACCATCATACCTTTTTCTGCCACAGCATTGCTGTGTGTCAGTTTGAAGGGTTTGGTTGCCGATGAAGTTACATGCACGTGAGGCTTTACACGTGTATGCCTCATAACGAGGACACTCTCTGTTATAGGAGATGTTTACCACTTAATATCGAGTGGACCATAAGCTTATTCCATCTCAAAATAGTATAAAAACAAAACTAAATTAAGGCGAATATAGTAGCTGAATAGTCTTATTTGGAGGCTTTCTCCTCAGGAAGGAATCAGTTTAATGTGCTCAAAAAAATATATGTCATTCATTGAACTTTTATCTGCAAAGTGAACATACAAAAAAGTTCTACCTGTTTATTTACTATGAGAAAAAAAATAACAAAATGTAGCTGTTTTCGACTTTCAATTTGATTCAACCTCTAAACTACGTAAAATTTTGTAATTTTTCTTACACCTAAATGTAGGCAAAAACTATACCTTCAAGTTGAACAAATGGTGCTTTGCTGCGACGGCCTTTCACGTGGCAATTAATTATTTTCAATTTTTCCGAATAATTAGCGGGCGTACCCATAGAAGGTAGTTGCGCGGGCGCCGGGCAGCAGTGTACCGCTGACTGTTCGTACGGTAGGGTTGCTGGTCGGTTAGATGCTTGTGGCGGAAGGTGCGGTTGGTGCGGGGCCGCAACAATAGCTACGCCCATTCACTCAAGGTCATCGGCTACGGTTAGCGCCTTAAGGTGTTTATTTGTTGTAACTAAATGTTTATTTTATAGGTAAGATAAGATGTATCAACTTTTACCAGTTTTCCTACACCTGTTATTCTTATCAAGCAATATTGTTTATTATTCAGGGAGGACATCCCGGCATTGTTTACTAGGGTCATGTTATTTATTCGCGGGACATTTTGCACTCTTGCTATAAAAGTACCACGATCTGGGTGAGACTAGTGGAATATTTTATTTTTATTGTGTTATCCGAAGAATTACAGAAAATTCTAAGATGTTAAAACCATCTCAAAAACCTTAAAGTCTCGTCTAGGCTTGAAAGTTTTTGACGTGGGTTTAGATCTTAGTGGAAGATTGTAGTGGATTATACAAACTTAGGGAGCATATACCTACCCTGCATTCCGAATCACGACATAATCGCTGCCAGTGTTCACGTAGTTCTTTTGCGTACCGATTCAGTTATCGCGCTGATGACAGTTGAGTATCGTCAAGGCTTCGGAATGCTCATGAACACGCTGCAAGTCAGTGTCCCTTTATTTTCATAACAACATTAAAACCCACCAACCACAGAATACTATTATTACTCACAAGCAACCAACCCACCAGCTGTCACGTCACTGTTGACAGGGAGGCTCACGGTGGTATCGGTTTGGAGCATGGACATTGTTAGCGCAAAATGGCGGAAGTAATGACGTCATCTATGATGGATTCACCGGACATCGTTGTTGCGCTCACGGTGACTCGGAACGCTTGTTAGCGCGGTCATATCGATTTTAGCGTGATTCGGAATGCAGCCTTAGTAGTGGGTGAAGTCAGTCCATGGATCATTTTACTGACTGACCTACATACGAATAAGTGGACACCATAATTATAATCAATTTCTTATTGACAATATCCTAGCTTTGTTTTACGACTCTCATTTTTTGTAATTAATTATATATTAACACTATTTAATCGAATAATGGGAGTCTCAATCCAATCCATTAATTGGTTTTAAGGGGAAAATAAACCTCTCACGTCGTAGAAGTGAATAACATATCACGAATAGTAGATTATTAACCAAGGGGATAAAGCAGTGTCTTCTGTCGCGGGTGACGATTTAAATCGCGAGCGTAACGAAGGGCTCGAGGTTTACTCCCGAGCGTAGCGAGGGTGTTAAAAACTTAAATCACGAGCGAAGCGAGGGATTTAAGACGAGTCCTGAGTGTAGCGAGGCATTTAAGTTCACCCAAGACTAAGACAGCTTTATCACCGAGGAAAATACTCTACTTTTCGTACCATTTGCGAAAAAATTAACACAATAATAATATGAGATAAGCATTTATTAAAAATAATGACAATTAAAATAAACTTAACGTTTATGTATTTGAAGAAAACAAAAACGCGGCAAATTCGTAGACTAATATTTTTTTGTCGGAAAAGCAAAGGCATCAAGCTCATACGGCCTCGTCGGTTTTCGTAATTTTATTTAATAATGATAACTGCATAATAAATGCGTATTCCTTTTTCAAAAAGATGTATAATGCTTTATATACAAACTCAATGGTGTAAACACAGATGTAGTTCAGTATAAATTTCGGTAAGTATTCCAAAGGAGAACGGGCATAAGTGTATGGAAGCTGGTCTACCTTGCAATAAAAATGAGTCATATGTCAATATAAAGGTAATTCTATGTATTTTCATATGTAGAAAGTCGCATTTCTCTAAGTATTGTCCGATCTGAGTTCTACTAAAAATTGAATCTGATAATATTTAGTGCCAAACATTGAATATCGTGGTAATTAAAAAAACATTTTGTGTAATGTAATGATTTTATTTAAGTTAGGTAAGTAGTAATACAAATAAAAACAACATCTTCTTAAAAAATCAAAACAATATGTTATTAAACATTATCATCATCATCATCATCGATGAGAATACTGTTAAGGAACAATGCAGGTTCATTGAACCCTTCATGACGGGCATAACCTACGTACCATATAATTGACAGTACATGGGCACAAGTACCTATAGTACGTCGCCCTGTCAAGCAGGTACAATAATATTGTGTAATATTGTTATTAATATTATTGATTAATATATAACAAAAATATTTCCTGGCTCGGACATGTCGAGACTGTATACGTCCACGTAATAGCCAAGCCTCTTCGTTGATATCATATTGTGCCAAGTCTTCTAGAGCGTTATCTCTATACGTCTCGATTATATAAAGACCATTTTGTAAGTGCTCGCTACAATATGATCGAGCGAGCTTTAACTGGTAAGTTCCCAAGGCAAAATGTATGACTTGTTCTTCACTAAGCCTTGGGAAGTTTTCTATTTCATTTGCTTCGATTCGCATGAAGTCTGCTCTCCTATAATTCAATCTCTTTGCTTCCACATAATTGTGCAATGTGTTTAGTATGTGTATTTTAGCTCTTATTGAATTCAAAAAGGCTGCTGCGTGTGAACTATCTTCGATGGGGGCGTGGAAGTGGTTTAGAATGGCTGCAGCTATTTTGAAGTCAACAACCATTTTTGGCAACGTTTTATTAAAATAGTTTTGACGCAAAAGTTTAAAATCTCGCTTAAATCTCCCATTTACTACTTCCACCACCCATCGGCACATGGTGACCAAACGAGACTGATTAGCTTGTTCTGTAGTGAGTTGATTTTCTCTTCTGTCTTTAGTTGGTGGCACATGATGTTCGTAGCCACAAGCTTCTATATCCTGCAAACTATCTCTAAATCCTCTGTCTAGGATAAACGCATCATTACGTTCGAGTAACCAATGCAGCGGCTCATCTTCGTTATTCATTATTTCACTCATGATCTGGGCATCGGTTCTGGTAGCGGCAAATGGCCCTTTGACATCTAATATATAGCCGTCCGTGAATACCATTAAAAACGGCTTCAACAAGTTTTTATATTTGTGTAAGCTGTATGACAGCCGTTGAAACAAAAAGTTGGAGCTTTTGTTAATATATATATATGTACCGTCACATATAATTATGGCTTTGATGTTTTCATCGTTTCCAAATAAAGCCCTTGGAATTGTTAAGTTTCTTTGAAGGATATCATTTCTGGTAATGTGGTCCACACCTAGATGCAGCACAACGTAATCGTTGCTCAGACATTCTCGAACTATAGGCAAAAAACGTTCTAGTTTTCGACGAGACATATGAAATAACGTTGCCAGTCTCTCATCAGAGTCTCCAGTTCTAAGTTTTGTTAAATAGATGCCTAATGCAGTTCTAAGCTGGTTACAACGTTCACTTAGTGACGGAGTTTGTTCTAATATAGCTTCGAACTGATCGTAAGTGCGCCCAGTCCATAAGTGCATCTCTTCATTAGACAAGGTGCCTCTGTTTTCGAAGTCGATTCTGGGCTGGTTGTTAGCAGCCATTCTCATCAAGTCACAGAGCGATGTAAACTGAGCGTCATTAAAATCATGTGTCACATTACACATTTGCGGCAGGTTGCTCCATTCATTATTTTGTAAGTGTTCTGTACACACCCTAGCGCTATCAGGAATAAAAAGCTTGCTCTCACAAAATACATTAATTCTTATCGCGTTTGGTATATGATTACGGGTAATATTAGCACAGTTGTTGTAAATACAATGCACCGAAGTGTTCGGTGCCCTCGTGTATTCTTGAGAGTGCAATGTACCAGGCGCTCGCGCCGCTTGCTGTGCAGGTCTATGATCACGCTCAGTCCTCTGCCAACATCGGTGACACAAGCTTCGAGTACTGTCGAACACCACCTGAAAATAATAACAATTAATACTTAAAATAAATAAATCCTATGCCTAACTACTCAATATAATAAAAATAAAAGGTAACTAACCTCCAACACAGCATGTTGTTGTATAAACGCGGCGAATTCTGGTCGTTCCCTTTGCAGGTTATCAGCCAAGATATGCTGCTGGTACCGTCCGCGGTAAAGTCCTCGACGACACATCACACAGTTTCGAAAAACTTCCATTATCGGTAGGCAGTTCAAAAGTCAATAAGTCGAGCCAAAGTTAACACATTAGGGAAAGAAACAGGGTCCAAAAGCAAGCCAGGGTCAGTAAAAACAGAGAAAGAAGTTCAAACACAGCACTATCGTAACAAGACGCGACGTAGCCACTCACTTGATGCGATGCGACTGATTATTGTAGCCGTCCGGCGCGGCGCGTACACAACCGTTCCCCTCCCCCGCGTACGCATCCCTCTCCCCACGGCCCTTGCATCGCTCTTCTCCCTTCTCGCTCTTGCTACTGCATTGTATAGGAGCCTTTATGTATGGATATAGTAATCGTGAAACCGTTATTTTATGTTCTTTAAAACAAAAAATGCTGGTGTTTGCATGGCTGTAACTCAAAACGGACAGACTTTTGGGGAAAGTTCCAATAGTATATTTTGATGTACTATTGTATGCCAATTCGAAAATGTGCTGCTCATTTTTATTGGACTGTAGACCAGGATGCCCGTTCTCCTTTAAATCACATTCTCCCCCTAGAGGATGAATGAAATTCAGTACAATTGTCTTTCCCTGTTTTTAACAGATTAAAAATGACTATTGTTATGTTCGCTTTTTGTGGCATAGTATGTCACTTTTTTGAGCAAGTGGTACGAAAAGGTCATTTCAAGATCTCCGTACATAAGTTTATAGGTCGTGACTGAAGTCGCTAGCCTGCTCAAAGTGTTCAAAAATGGCTGATTGCTCGTCTGGTTACTGTCTAACCGATAACAATACCGACCTTTGCACAACAAATAGATTATATATACCTACACCTATAGTATAGTAATAACAGCTTCTTTACACGACATGAGTTCATTGTTGAACAAATTGACACTATTTGATAGGACCTCGGCCTACAAATAAATCTAGGCTGTTCTTCTAATTCGTATCACCTTGTTCTCTCTACTGAAAGGCAGCTTTGGAGGTTTGCACAATGTTTTAGAGCATGTCTCGTCTCAGAAAATATTGAGAGTCCAGAATAGGCACCTAGGAACAGAGTGATGGTTCGGCTATGTAGCAATGAAAATAACACAAAAAAATATTAAAATAAAATAGAGCGCTCGGTCCGGCAGTCACCTTCCGGCGCTCACATACTTACTTGTGATTTTGATATTGACGAGTACATGTGTACACACGGCTACACATCAAGCTATACATTTCCAGTATAAGTTGACCTCACATTGTGTAGGCTTTTCTTTGAATGAGAGGTCAGCTTATACTGGAAATGTAGCTTGATGTGTAGCCGTGTGTACAAGCATTAAGCTACTTCTTCTGATTCGTAAGATATACACTCAACTCGGTTACTCCAAATACTGGTATGCCCAACACCCAACATTCTACAAACGGGAGTTAGAGTTATTCTTTAGTCTTTGTTTGTGTTTATTAGTATAATCAATAGGTATATTTTATTTTGTGGGTTCTGTTTATGTCAGTAGGTACTCTTACACCGCCGTCTTTTGATTTTGTTTATCCTGTCCATCCAAAGTTGTCTGGAAGAGATCGCTTTTAGCGATAAGACCGCCCATTGTACCTTTATTTATTGTTTATTTCCATAATTACTGTATTTTTGTTTGAATGAAATACTCTTTATTGCACACTAAAGAGTATTTCATTCATTCATTCATTCTTTGCTCATAAGATCTCCCTTTCAAATCTATTAAATTGCAAACATTTATTTATGAAATATCAAGTAAAACTAACATCGACCAAGTTTTATAATTCAACCGATGTGGCCAATTTTTAGGTAAGTATATAATTACATAATATTCTATGTTATTTTTTCTAAAAACTTCTAAATAGTGTCTTTAAATGTAGGCAACGTTGACCATAATTTAAGTATACGAACTAACTTTATATTAGTCACATCAATTAATATACGTCGCTATACGAGTATCTACATATATCACATGTAAATTAATGGACTAGACGTCTAATTTTAGAAGGTAAACCGCATTTTAGCATTGGTGGATGCCTTCGATTCGCACCATTCCAAATCGGTTGCGAACATCTTATTTTTGTTATTTGATCTAGCAAGCCTATTTTTTTCCAAGACATATTGAAGGATCCATGTGCTATCCTGGGCCAGCCACATCTATGAAATTATCAAAAGGGTGCATTTCACGTTTAATCCCTCAAACGTCTTCAGAAATTTCTTCCCTTTGAAGCAAAAATTACTCTCACCCAAGCCCTATTGCTGCCCCTTCTTGGCTATCAGATGTCTGCTTTCTTGATGCCACGGAGAAATTTCATCATGATCTTCACGTTCTGTCACTCTTATTTAAAGTATTATATTGTCACTCTCTCCTCCCTACCTCCGTGACCGCTTCGAATTCCTTGTCCCTCGCAGTGTGGCTTTCCGGTCCTCTATGTCCCTTCTCCTCAAAACACTTCAAGCCGCTATGGTTTATGCTCCTTTACCGTTTATGCGGTGAAAATTTGAAATGCCCTTCCCCATGAAGTTCGCGCTAGTCCATCGTTTAACACAGAGGTTCCCAAACTTTTTTTGTCATAGGTCACTTTCAAAATTTTGCTGGTTCCGGTGGACCCCCTGCAGCTACATTTGTACTATATTCCCAGTCGACAAAAAATGTAAAGATTAGATCTATTTATGGAAATTTGCGTTGCGGCTGAGGTCCAACCACGAATTAACAGTTTTCGATTTGCAAATCTCAGCCCGTTGTACTGAATATGGAATATGCAAGTTTTTACAAGTAACAGTCGCTGAGCTTCTTAAAATATTATCTGCCTACATTGATAGGTGAAGTCAATTTTAGTTCTTTACTATCGAAACCAGATAAATTTTCGTGGACCCCCGCTTACGAATTGTGAACCCCCATTTTTTGTCAAGCCAACGTAGATCCCCGTTGAGTCTCCCATGAACCCCTGCGGGTCCACCTGGACTACTTTGGGAATCAATGGTTTAACACTTTCAAACTCTTTAATTTTAGAGGACTATCTTTCTCTCTAAGTTTATTTTATCGTAGTTATAGATATATTTTTGTATATATTAGTTTATTTATTATAGTAGTAATATTAGTCACTTTAGGTATATTTCGTTTTATTTGTTTAAGATATAGGTACATATCGGATCAGGTATAATAATCATAAGATTCTTGTACACTCACTGACCTTTAAAATCATCTCTCTCTCTCTCTCTCTAGCCTCAAAGGTTTGCTGGAATAAACCTCTTCTTAAGGTTAAGCTCGCTTTTGTACAAGTTCTTTATTTCTGTACTTTTTAATATATTTTCTTATGTGCATTAAAGGATAAAGGAACTTTTAAACTATTAAGGAAATAAATCTTTGCGGGGAAGGTTTGGTTACAAGGTATATTTAGTGAAAAACTTGCATGATGTAGACTTTTCTACTGGTCCAAGATGTAATGAGCTGTGTCTATACCAGATTACCTATGTGTTAAGTTACACTAATTATGCTGAGGTGTGCACTCACACCACAACGTGCAAAAACAAGGAGGATAATTCCAGGTACTACAGTGCATTCGATTTTACCCAATAAATGCTACAAATTATTACCAAGCGCATTATTACTTTTTTTTTAGTCAACCTATATTGTCCCACTGCTGGGCAAAGGTCTCCCCCAAGTCTCTCCATCTATCTCTGTTCTGTGTGACACTCCACCACTCCTGCTCGAAGGCAACAAGATCGTCTCGCCAACGCTTTCTTGGCCGACCCCGATCGCGTCTTCCATCAGGGCTCCAGGTTGTGGCTAAATTAGCCCACCTATCGGAGTGCATTCTACTAATGTGTCCCGCCCAATTCCATTTGAGCCTAGCTGTCTTTTCTCCAACATCGGCAATGCCTGTCAACGAACGCAGCGTGGTGTTTCTCACTCGATCAATCCGTTTGAATCCGAGAACGCTGCGTTCCATTACCCTCTGGAAAATCTTGAGTTTGGACTTTTGTGACTCGATCAGCGACCATGCCTGCGCACCGTAGGGTTAGGACGGGCAGAATACACATGTCGATGAGCTGGCGCTTAAGTGTAAGAGGAAGCTTACCCTTCATGTGCTCCTTCATTGGCTAGTAGCTTTTCCAGGCGCTTTCGATGCGACGATCTATCTCCCTGTCCTGCCTGTTTTTTGAAGCTTACTAACTGGCCCATTATTACTGGCTAGTAAAAAACTTGCAATCAGTGTAAACTGTAAGAATGTGGTGTTCGAATCTGTCCTTCACCACTCCTAGAAGGTACCGGACTAGTTCACCTTTAAGATTACGCCATGATCTGACTCCTCACAAATTATCTTTCCGGTTCTAAGTAAATGTCACAGATACGCATCATGTTATCCGTTCTAGACCCACCATAATTTCAGTCTTCAAGATCAGGTTTGATAGTGTAAACAAGTTGGCTTCATCTGCAAATCAAATTAATTTATTGCGTAGTATGGGTAGATACAAGGTTTTTAGAATTACATAGTCCAGCCATGTTCAGCGTTTTACACATACAATGTCAAGTTTAATTAGTAGGTTCCATTTGATTTGTAATAATAATGTCAAAATTATTGAGTTAGTTATAATTAGTATTATACAAGATCCTTCTCATCTAAATACTCCTCACAACTATAATAAGCTTTTTCTAGAAGCAATGTTTACAGTTTTGCCTTGAGTACATTCAGACTTCAAGCATCTAATACTTAGGACTTAGGACTTAGGAAGTTTGTTATTATATGCAGGCAGCCATATAGATAACACTTTTGTTATAGAGAGCAGTCATTCATTTATTTGATTATGAATTCTACATATAAAGCTTAAAGTTAATATTACCTTCGTTTAACAGAGGACTTTCTATGGCTTATTAACGACTCCGTTTTATGTTACAATTATACAATTTTAATTAAAGGACGAAGAAAAGAACCCAGCCCATTCTTGTATAACTAAACCTATGAAAAGTAAGTCAATCTTATTATTATAGACTAGCTGACCAAACCGCAGCTTCGCACGCGTAGTTTTTCAATAAAAACATTACCCTCCTTTGCACAGTTGGATAAAACGTAGCCTATGTTACTGAGGATGAATGTATCTTTCCAATGGTGAAAGAATTTTTGAAATCGGACCCGTAGTTTTTGAGTTTATTCATTACAAACATACACAATGCACGCAGAACAGATGGTCGATGGGGCCGGAAGGTTCTTCGGAGGCCACGGACCGGCAAGCGCAGCGTAGGACGTCCACCTACAAGATGGGCAGACGACTTGGTAAGAACCGCAGGTCGGTGTTGGATGCAGACCGCTTCCAACCGCAGTTCCTGGAGATCAATGAGGGAGGCCTTTGTCCAGCAGTGGACGTCCTACGGCTGATATGATGATGATGATGAAACATACACACAAAAATACAAATCTTTCCACTTTATAATATTAGTATAGATGACATAAGTTCAATAAGGTTTACCAAGACTGCCTAACATGATATTGTAGTGTGCGTGGAGGTGTATTTTATGGAACATTTAACTCACCTAATCTGATTCAAATGTCACTGATTGGACACACAATGCCCTATCAGATGATATTTAAAGCAGAGCCCTGATAATTGTATGAACCGCCCACTGTTTATTCCAAAGAGCACAGGGCTTTGTATGCATCTACTAATCTAAAAGCCAATACCCGTAATTAAATCTTTTCAATAACAATAAATCTCGATGCCAGTTGATGCAAGGCTGAGGCCACGCTATACGTGGCAAGCTGAAAGCTACGCTAGGACAACTAGGCACCTAGCAAAGCGCGTAGATTGCATTGTAGCCAACTGCGATAGTTACCATCAGCTAGGATCACATCACTCATTAAGCACTCAGCTTTGCTCTTAAAATGATGTGAATTGCCGTGGACTTGATACGGCCACACTGTAGGGTGCCAACATTGTTTGTGGCCATATTATTAAAACATATGTGTTCCTCGTTAACAAAGTCCTAAGAGCAATATTACCGACACATGGCCGGCGCTACATGGACACGTTTAGCCCAAGAAAGGTGCGAATGGAAAGGCCTTTACTCAAAGATGGGTGTCTCTACCATAAATAATAAATTATACATACAAACACAAAAATATATATGTATATATAAATAAATGTCCTTGGAAATAATGTAAATAATAATTAATATAATGTTGGGAAAGGAAAACGCTTAAAAAAATGTGTACCCCGTCCTCTTATTCCAACTTCACGTTTTAGTCACGTTGACGACCTCCGTGGCGCAGTGGGCCAATAGCCGGCTGAGACGCAGGAGCTAGCGGGTTCGATTCCCGCTGCGGAACAAATGTTTGCATGATCTACTGATATTTGTTCTGGGTCTGGATGTTTTTCTAATATTATAAGTGAGTATTTACAAAAAATATTTATAAAAGTATTCTATCAGTTATTAGGTTCCCATAGTACACGCTCTGCTTAGTTTGGGGCTAGATAGCGCTGTGTGATATGTACAGTAATTTTTATTAATATTATTTATAACAATCTATAGAAGAACAGCTTATATTACATTATCATATCTTTATTATGCGCACCGCCAAAGAGTGGAACGCTTTGCCAGAGTCTGTGTTTACTGATAGCTACAACCTGGGTATGTTTAAGTCGCGAGTGAATAGGTCTCTAGGCAAGCGTGTACCATCGTTGACTGCATCATCGCTTACCATCAGGCGAGATCGTGGTCAAACGCAAGCCTATAATATATTTAAAAAAATCATGCATTAATCGAAACTCGAAGAAGACTAGATTGAGAAGTGGGAATCGGCCTTCAAATCTTCTATTAGCCATTGGACTCTTTAGACAAAATATTATCTTTTAATATACCAACTGCAAAGCTAAAAGATACCTACTTATATATGTGGAACAGTAAATCTTACCTTTTGGTAAGCCAAGTATTCTACAAATTATATTAGGCGTGGTTCCTTATGCCATATTGCTTCATAATGCTAATTCAGTCATTAGGTTAGTTTATATTTGGTTAAAAAACTCTTATTTAACAGCCTAGTTTAATACCACTAGACACGTGGGTTAAAATTTAAATAAACGTTCTGATGAATTTCGCGTGAGTAGCGGTAGCGTTGGAATTTCACGGCTTGGAGTAACAACCGTGACTCAAAGCAAAAAGTTATATCATTCAAAAATAGAACACAACATAATTATGACGTTTTGGTATTCAAGAGATTAAGAGCGAGTACACATTAGGCGTTTTGAAGCGCGCGCTTTGGTAACGCGGTCGGTTGAGGTGAACAGTGCCGTAATTAGCCTTTTATGCGCCCGGTGCGAGCTGCTATAACCGCGCCCTTGAAATATTTTCTAACCATAACCGGTTCTGACAATAAAATGGATTGTGAAAAATAAATCTATCATCCAAAAACTAAGTTTTTGGAAATTTAATTTTAAGTACTTGGTAAAATGCGTTTATAAATTAGGTGACACGTATAAATAAATAATAGGTATTGTTAGTGGCCCTGGTCTGGTCATTTATGCGCCCCTCCAGGGTCTGCGCCCTGTGCCTGGGCACCGCTGGCATTGCCCTAGTTACGGCACTGGAGGTGAACACGTGCAAGCGCGTGCTTTCAGATTTTCGTTCGAACGCGCGTTGCGCGTGCGACAGCTGCGCGCTTGTAGATACATACACCGCTATTTTGCCGTACATTTGAACCCGCGCTATCGTGAGATTTATTTAATGATTAAATTCAAAAACGTCCAGCTACATATATGGGACATGGAAAGTCCTGATTATAAAAATAAAATATTAAAAAAAGTAATTGGGAGGAAATGGTTGTCAGTTCTTTTATAGCGACGGTTTATGAGCCACACACAAGCAATCACTTCAATGTCCGTTCCCGAACTGAGCCAGTAGTATGGACACCTTGGTAATGCTCGTTAATCGCCGTGATAAGCGCGCTGTATGTACGCTACTAACGCGCGCCGAACGCAACGCCGAGCGCCTAATGTGTACTCGCCATAACTCTACGGCCGCTACGTGCTGATTGACTGCCAAGCACTCAAATGCTTCTCTCGGCTGTCGGCTACCACTTGTTTTAGCAGATAGGAGATACTCGCAACTGTTGACCTAAGCAGCATCTTTTTTTACCACTAGGATATAAGTAACTTTTACGAAAATAAGCGAACTGTAATCAACCTTGGTCCGTAACATAATACTGTGACATTGTTATTATTTTCAACACACTTGCTCGCAAAGTGAGCCATAGTACATCATTCTTAGGGCCATAAACCGAACTATAAAACACGCGTGCGTAATAATATTACACACTAGTGCATAATAGAATTATCCCTACAAAGTTAAGATAGTACCTAACTGCAAATTATATGCGAATAAACAGAGCATTATCAATTTGACCAGGTAACACAGTTTTTGTAACAAAAAAGAGGTTTTATGGCACTGAAAATCCTATTACATTTTTGAAATAAATAAATGTATCCCTAGTTAAGACGGAAAACATTTATTACTATCATATTACTTATAATTCACCTTAATTTGTAATAAAATATTTGCATTTTATCACTAAAATTATAATTTTGAAGTAGGCTGTATGTCTATAGGTAATCAATCACCTTACAGTAGACGCGTGCAAAAAAAAACTTGCGCGCCATTTCGCATTTTTTTGTTTGTATCGCATTTGTTGCTGTGTGGTAAATAATTGTAAAAATATCAAGATTTTGTACAGAAGATTTGTTTTTTCTCGCAAGTATGTTGAAAAAGTGCGTATGAAACTCGTGAGCAACTTGCTCACTAGACACTCGGCTGATTTACGCCCTCACCTATGGCTCAGGCTGCAACCCACAGCCTCGTGTATAATGAGCAACTTAGCTCACTTGTATCATAATATTTATACGATTATCACACTATTCAAATTGTTAGTAGCTTGAGATACGCTAGCTTTGAAAAGGCCTTATGGCCGATGGTCAAAGGACACAGCTTGCTCCAGAGTTGGTTGAATTGTTCTGTTGTTTCTAGAGCATTCCGGTTTTCTATTGTGTTTTCCACTACCGTTTGTGGCATTATACACAGCTGCGAAAAACTTTTCATATTTGTTTGGTGTCACTTCTATTAGAATAAAAGAACCTTTATGTACAATCCTGCAACACAATTGTTTTCCGGGTGCAGTAAACCCTTCGTATAGAAAATGCGGAATAATGAATGTGGAGTGTGGCCCCAATCCCTTATCTCGGCCGGACATTGGCGGACTGCCAGCAGGGATCTGTAATGCGCTGACTTTTGTTTACCACTATTTTGGGAAGATATTAAGAAAATGAATTAATTCATTACGTGTCGACCGAGTGCGTAACACCATGCAGCGCTCACTTACCGGCATTGCAGATGCAGGGAAGAGATCGGCTGGGCTTAAGTGGGAATGGGCGGGCCACGTTGCCCGAATGCACTCCGAGAAATGGGCCTATATTGCAACACCATGGACGCCTGAAGACGGAAGGCGACGTCGGGGTCGGCCGAGAAAGCGTTGGCGGGACGATTTCGACACTTTCCAAAGAGGATGGTGGGAAATAGCGACAGATAGGGATGCTTGGAGGGACTTGGGGGAGACCTTTGCACAGCAGTGGGACGAGATAAGGTAGAAAAAAAAATAAAAACTAGTATTTTCGTCAAGCTTCAATGAGAATAGATATTGGCTCTTTGTTTCTCTTTCGGGTAGGTCCTGTACTAAAAATTAACACAGATTATGAATGTTATTCTTATCTCAATCAATCGCCTTTTTACACTTTATTAGTTACTTACTAAGAAAATTATGGTAAAGAAGTCTATCTTATTTATTTTTTGGTATTCCTAATACTAAAATCGTTGAACATACAACAACCTTGGTAGTCAAGTACACATAAAACCCCATAAATATATAACATGTATAACCACATTGAACGCCATAATTACTACAAATGGAATACGTGTCTCCAAAAAGGCGAGATTAAAACATGATAATCAACTCTTTTGTCATCGCTATACATCATAGTGATTGGTGATGTAAAATTGATTTGAAGGTAAAATTGGCAATTTGACCAGGAATGGGTCGTTCAAAAATTCACTGGTTGTCGATTCCCGTCCAATCAAGGGTCAACGGGAGGTACGGATAAAATAATAGTTGTTACTTTTGACTCAGTTGACATAGAAACCAGATGAAGTAGGTGTTAAAATAAAATCGAGCGGAGACTTAAATACTGTCAATGATGTAAAGTCACATATTGCTGTAAACTGAACTTTTGCCGTTAGTCCAGATTCTTGGGCCTTAACCGGTTCACGTTTCTGTAGCGAGTTGGCTACAGGAACCAGTGGAAAAAAACGGACAAACTACGGCCACTCGCAGAGATATTTGTATCTATTATCCTCCCTTCATCCTGGATAGAAAGAGATGACGCTATTCAATCCGAATATCGAGGTTATGCAACATATTTATGTAAGGTCTATTTCTTTGTGCTTCCTGAATGGCACAGTTTTTCTGTAATTCGAAATGAGAAATATTTTAGAGAATATCTCAAAGTTCCTTTAACATGACCAATTCAGCTGGACACACATGGATTCTATAACTGGAATAACAGGAGTAAGCGGGTACATGACAGTAATGGTCAACAGACAGATATACCTGCTAGCTACGTCAATTCAGGAGCAGGATATGCTGTGCACGACGCAATAGTGTTGCCGGGGCCGCGATTTCAATATCTAAACGGAAATCACATCGCAAAGGGTAGAGATTTTCATATTTTGTTGCTTTAAATAAAATCTTAGGGCAGAGCTGTATTTAATTTTAATACGTAAGCAGAATTAATACATTGGAATATATAAATTAGTATTAACTCACCATGAGAGAGTTATAGATATAAAAAACAATTACTTACATTATCTATACTAGTCTATACTAATATTATAAAGAGGAAAGATTTGTTTGTTTGTATTAAATAGGCTCCGAAACTACCGGACTGATTTAAAAATTTCTTTCACTGTTGGGAATCTACACTATCCGCGGGTGACATAGGCTACTTTTTACCCTGCGCAGAAAGAGGGTAATGTTTTTATTGAAAAACTACACGTGCGAAGTTGCGGATTGGTCAGCTAGTTTAACATAAATTAACAAACAAACCTAAGTGCTATTTCAAGCTAAACTCTATAATTCGTATACCAGGTTGATTTTTAACAGTTTCCATTGAAATTACTTTCAGAAATCCATATTTTTTTACAGTTCGTCAACTGTTCTATTTGTACAGTACGAACATGAGTCTAATTTTAGTCTATAGTCCTAGATGACACTTATGCTAATGGTGGGCCACATACCTGTTTTTTGTGATACTAATATTATAACGAGGAAAGATTTCTTTGTTTGTTTGTATTGAATAGGCTCCGAAACTACTGGACCGATTTGAAAAACTTTTTCACCGATGGGAAGCTATACTATCCCCGAGTGAGATAGGCTATTTTTTATCCAACTGCGCAGAAGGAGGGTAATGTTTTTATTGAAAAACTACGCGTGCAAAGCTGCGGATTGGTCAGCTAGTTTAACATAAAATATTAAACAAACCTAAGTGATATTTCAGGCTAAACTCTATAACCTGTATACCAGGTTGATTTTTGACAGTTTCCATTGAAATTCCTGTCAGAAATTAATATTGTTTACAGTTCGCCAACTGTTTTATTTGTACAGTACAAACACGAGTCTAATTTTAGTATATAGGCCTAGATGACACTTAAGCAAATGGTGGGCCACATACCTGTTTTTTGTGTTATCTATACTAAAATTATAAAGAGGTACTTTTTACCCAACTGCGCAGAAGGAGGGTAATGTTTTTATTGGAAAACTACGCGTGCGAAGCTGCGGATTGGTCAGCTAGGTGTTCTATATTTTCTTAGAACTTAGATGAGTACAAAGTTCTTAATACCTTATCAAAAAGTTCAAGATAGAGCTTGTAATGAGTAGGTTTTCTCACTAGCAAACTTTGCCGAAACGCTTTCGAAGTTTGCGGTATTGCATACAACACTAATACCTCTGCCACCCCTGAACGTGAAGCAATTTGCGCATTCGACTCCTGGCCACGTGCCAGCTTACGTACTACGTGTCCTAACTTTTGACAACCCTGAATTTACGCTGCAGATTTATTTTCGATGATAACTATAATAAATTGGATTTAAATGTGCTTAATCGACTGTGTTCATTGGAAGTGACCCATTTTTTACAAGTAACCTAATTTATTTATAGTTTTCATTCATTCATTCATCTCAGCCCGTTTGCACCTCTTTATTACGCCTTTCTTTCCGGTCCCTTGCGAATCTCATCCATTGACACCCAGCTGCGCTTTCAATGTCATTCGACCATCGGGCGGGTGGTCTGCCTCTTGGTCTAAGAGTATCCCTTGGCCACCACTCTGTAATCGCCTTCCTCCAACGCCCGTCATCCCTACTAGCCAAGTGTCCAGCCCATCTCCACTTCAGCCCTGCGATCCTCATACCCACGTCCATAACCTTTGTGCGACGTCGGATTTCCACATTGAGTATGTGGTCCAAGAGTGAAATACCGAGCATGGCATGCTCCATTGCCCGTTGAGCTATTCTAATATTTATATTATAGTGGTATTTGGTAGTGATGACGCACATGACATAGACAGTCCGATACAAATAACACTACCTGCCGCCACGAGCGTTGACGGCGAACTGACAGAGCGCAGCAGCCGATTCTCCCCCCCGTCTCGCCGCGCGCATACCTCAGGGAGTGCACAGCACTAATGGTCACACTATATTAAAACTTTATTTTAAGAACACCTTTTGAAGAAAATCTTCAAGATTTTATTAATATAATAATTATAGTAGGCTTTCAACAATCATAGTTTCAAGATACATAAGCGATCCTTTTTTGACTAAAGTTACTAGGGAAACTAACCATCTTTTACTGTTGCAGCCCAAAGAATGGTCTCAAAAGACATTTTAATGTTCTATGGTAGAACAAAAAAATATGTCTTTATATTAAATTATGGCGCTATGATGCATTCCATACTTCAAATGTGTATGACCTCTTTGAATATTTCATTAATTAAACCTTAAACGCCAACTTTTAACAAAACTATCATCAATTCAATAATAAAAGTCTGACATAATGGAGACTTCAACGTATTTATTTATCAACAAAAAATATAGATCTCTACTCTCAGCTCGGAAAATGGCAAAAGAAACAAGTTCAGATAGTAGTTTATCAGCGGACAGCTTGGAAGAAGATTTTAAGAAGAAAGTTACCACTAAACATTTTACGCAAGAAAACAATATTGACACTATTTTGGTGCCGTTCTATGAAAAAGATGTTCTAGTAAAGGTATCTAAAGAACATAGAACAAAGAAAGAACCAAAAAGGCAAGGCAGATCCATTTATAGAAAAGATAATACTAGTTACCTTGTCAATAAAGACGGCCGTAAGGCCAGGCATACTACGTATTTAGAAATGTTTCGTAAGCAATTATCACCTCAGCGGAAAGCTGAGCCGAAGCCCGATGAGAATGAAATACGCTCCTTATCGCCAGAAGTTGGTGACACTGAGAGAGAAAGTATTGAAGAAGAACAACACAATCCTGTAACAGAATTCTACAATACAGAGTCTTATAATGAAATTTACTATGAAAAACTACTAAGGGATCAGGATCTTGAAAACTACATAGATAGTTCCTACGAAGACGGATTATACAAAGAGTCAGATGGTAAATCGCCTAAAGGTATTATAATAGAAAATCTAAAAAGTGTTTCTGATATATCACAGCCTCGTCATGTCAAACACATATCAGTCCAACCTATACAAACTGTGAAGCTAGGAGGATTAGGTCCAGATTTAGAAAAAATAAAACCTAGACTAGAAAGAGCACGGAGTCTTCAAAGATACTCAGAAAAAGTAAGAATGGAAAACCGGCTCAGAATTTATAAAAAGTCTGTCCAAGTAGAGAATGACAAAGTTGAAAGAGAGTCCTGCTTAAATCAGCGAAACCCTAAACAAGAACTTAAAGTGCCAAAAGATCCAAAAGCATCATATTTAGTAAACAAATCTCCACAGCAGAAACCTACGCATATACTCAACAGGTTATATACCAAATCAAAATCAGCTGATGTTAAAGTAGGCAGAACCAGAGTGGAAGAAGCTTACGGCTCAAAAGATAAAACAACAAACAGAATAGCTTCGAGCAAGAAAACTGAGACTGTGCTGCAATCGGTTAAAGGTATGCAAAGAAATGAGAAGAAATTGCAAGAAACGAGAGCTAAATCGAGCACAAGAAACAAAGGTATAAACACCGAAGGTAAATCTGACGCTGATGTACCACCAGTTCATATAAATTTCATGGTTAACGTAGGAGGGGTCCGACCTTCCAGTGCCCTGCGGAGTTTGGAAGAAAAACACCGAATGTATCAGGAGCAAGTGAAGGCTTTCAAACTTGAGAACAACAAATGAAGCACTAAACTTGTTATTTACTGATGTGAACCAAAATTGTAATAAATATTTATTTATCAGGTTTATGTCAATCATTGCTTAATTAACGTTTTTAAATATATTACCGAGATTACTTAAACGAAGGTAAGTTTTAAGTTTGTCGATACGTTACATGTGTATTAAAAAGTCTGTGCTAATATGTGGGCGTGTCGAAAATGACATTGGAGACAAGAGAAAGCCCGGATCTTATCTGCTAAATAATTAGCACTTCAATGAAGATTTTTTTCGCCGGTGAATGTGAGTAATTACCTCATCACATCTTACGATGTTATTCGGAATGCAAAAAGACGATCTAGAATAATAACGTGGGAGGAGTTGCTATACTTATTTATTGCTTTAGATAATATTATCCGCATGGTCAGTTGCGATCCAAAAACAACAATCGTAAAGTTTTTTTTTCACTACAGCAGTTATTATGAATGAATTAATATTCTTTATTATACAAGCTAGACACAACAGATATAAAAATAACAAGAAAACAAATAAATGTAAGCACAATGGGCGGTCTTATCGCTTAACAAAGCGATCTCTTCCAGACAACCTTTGGTTGGAGAGGATCATTGCTTAATGGAAGATTGGCCGAGGTGTAAAAAGAATAAATGTAATAATAGAAAAAGAAAAATTACCTAACCTTAACATGAACATAAATAATTGTAAATAAATATCATAATATAAATAAATATGTACTTACATACATATACATATATTGTAAATAATAAAGATCAGATGAATTAATCACGACTCTTCATGTAGATAAAAGTTTTTGTGTCTAGCTACGTACGGAAGGTGAGGGAGATTTCCTAATGGATACTGGCAAAGCGTTCCATAATCGGACAGCTTCGACGGAAAAGGAGTTTGCATAAAAACTGCTTCTATGCATCGGAACTTTGAGAAGAAGGTTTTCAGAGGATCGGAGTGTTCGGGAATTTGTGCAATGAAGGAACTCGAAGCGTTCCTTCAGATAACAAGGCGTGGAAGGATTACGAAGGATGTTGTATAGGAGGGATAGGATGTGAGTCAAAGTCAAAATCTTATATTCATTAAAATCACAAGGATCACTTTGAAACGTCAATTTTACTGCCTTTTCCTTCGCGACCAAGCCAGGAAAGAAAGGCAAGAAAACAAGGCTGGTTGTTTTTTTTAATGATTCTTTTAGAATACATAACAATACAGATAATAAATTACGTCTAAATTGTAACATTTTGAACGAGTTGGAGCAATTTCAATCCCAAGCTTCTCTATCATCTAAATAATCCGATATTTTATAGTAGGCTTTCTTATAAAGATTTTGTTTAATTGAGTTTTTAAATTTGTTAATTGTCAATTTTTGTACAGCACTTGGGAGTTTGTTATAAAAGCGAACACCTTGCCCTTTAAACGATTTACTAACTTTATGGAGTTTATCTATATTTCTAGTATTAAAATTATGATTATCGCTATTTTTCTTACACAAATTAATATTTTTGTGAATATACATCAGAGATTCATAGATGTATTGACAAGGGAATTAGTATTCCGGAGAAGTCGACTTTGAGTTTATTACGAAATTCGATGTGGTCGTATTTCCGGAGTCCGTAAATAAATCTTATGCAAAAATTTTTAAAACGCTCAATTATTGCTTATTATTTTAAATTAAAAAGCGTATTTCTATGTCTCTATGCGTAGGTTTTCTGGGAAGAGGAAGTCTTACTTCATATAATATGGGTATTCACGTATCATTCCGGTTTTGTGTAGAGAAAGCGAGCTTGCGGCGATTTCATCTCAACGATTACCAAAATTATGCTAACGTTTACCACACACCATTTTGTGTTAAGCGAATGCATTGTGTTATAATTTTTGATGCAATGATTGTGGAGGAAACATTTTGTTTGAATTGCCGTGTAGTTTTATAAATGCAAACTTCGTTACGAAATATCGGCCTATCAACAGTAGTTGGAGAAATCAGTTGTATTTTTTGGCGTCAGTAATCAGATTTTAAGAGTGATTAATGGCTTTATTGATTCACGAGCTGTTGCCAGCGGCTTCGCACGCGTGGTTTGCCAATAAAAAGTAGCCTATGTGTTAATCCAGGTTATGATCTACGTACATATCAAATTTCATCGCAATCGGTTCAGCCGTTCCGGCGTGAAAGAGTAACAAACATTCATACATCCATACATACAAACTTTGGCGTTTATAATATTAGTAGGATTCATAAAAGTAAAATTATATATTATGAATCAAATTAAATGCCAGCCTAACCTTGACATATCAATTGTAATCACATATAACAAACTCTAGTAACTATTTAAAAACAATTTGGTATAATCAACAGTTTGCAGCTTAGATTGCCAATGCCGTGTGAAATATAAATTTTAAACCGATTTCCACTAAGTGCCTTACCGTAATCATGTGACCAAACCGTGCAACGGTTACTGTAATACAATTTGATCGGCATTCCGTGTCAGTGGCGGCAGGTCAAATCTCGCAACATGGGTCAAATCATTCACGCGAGTAATATTCGATCAAATGGTTTTTTGATAGTTTTACAATGGTCTTTTAGAAGTATAGTTTTTTGGCTCTTTGATACTCCTGGCTCCTTGGTTCGTGGAACCTTTTCAAGGCGCTCTGTATCTTCTACTTTCACTAAGATACCTACATTTCTCCTACCTACTTCAAAGCTGGTCTACAAAATTGTCCACACGTCTGTAGGTCGATCAGTCTATGTTCATTCTGGACAGACGCAACTCACACTCGCACATTAACGTTTAAATATATACAAAACGTAACTCTCTCTTTCTATCTTCACTAACTTATATCTCCCTCTCAACTTTCGTTCGCACTTTTCGTAACGCATTCACCAGCTTATATCTCCCTCTCAACTTTCGTTCGCACTTTTCGTAACGCATTCACCAGCTTAGGTACTGCCCAAGTCAAGCGTGTGTAAAGAAGTTTTACTTCAAAAATATTATTTACTTATGCTTTGATTTAATTATTATATCACGCTATATCTACATCATGCCGAATTTGTTACACCTTCTATTATAAATTAATAATTTGTTTTGTTTCCTATGGCAACATTAAGTCTGCTAAAAACTTATCACTATTGACTCAGTTACTCAACGAAGTTAGCCCCGTGTCGCACGCACTGCTATGCTTCAATCTAGAAGCGCGCTCATACGCGTCAAGGTCGCGCTGTCGCGCATCCCGCTCACGCTAAGCACTAGAACGAAGTTAGCTCCGTGTCGCACGCACTGCTATGCTTCAATCTAGAAGCGCGCTCATACGCGTGAAGGTCGCGCTGTCGCGCATCCCGCTCACGCTAAGCACTAGAACGAAGTTAGCCGCGTGTCGCACGCACTGCTATGCTTCAATCTAGAAGCGCGCTCATACGCGTGAAGGTCGCGCTGTCGCGCATCCCGCTCGCGCTAAGCACTAGAACGCTTCCGAGATTGAGATGGTTGACGGGTGATGAGCCGGTGTTAATTCATACAAATTTATATTGTATGATGTAGTGTATTAGGTGCTAATAAGCATAGCAGGTATCACAAGCGGTTTGAATACTGTATTGTATTGGTTGCGTAAGTTAGTACTGTCTTGCGTAATGTGTAAAATGTATACCTACGTATAATATCGACGAAAGTGAGTACCCAGACAAACCTTGCACGGTTTTTAGGGTATAATATTATGGATAAATTGTAGTAAATAAATTAAAAAAAAGCATTTTTAGCGAATACACCGCCCATTATTATACAGTGGCAATACACGTATTGGCGAATAATTGTTTACCACGTTGTCCGATCTGACGGCCGTTCGGGCAGAAGGTTCTCGAGTGACGACCACACCGCAGACCCGCACTAGATAGAAAGACGACATGGTTGCAGGTCGCAGAAGATTGATCGCTTTGGAAATCTATGTTCAGTAGTGGACCTCCTAACATGATGACGATGATTTTTTTAAACGCTCTCGCCTGATGGTAAGCAATGATGTAGTCTACGATGGTACACGCTTGCCTAGAAAAAAACCTATTCACTCGCGACTTGAAGACCCCTAGGTTGTAGTTATCAGGAAACAAGACTCAGTCAAGGCGTTCCACTCTTTGCCAGTGCGCATAATAAAGGTCGAAGAGAACCGCTTTGTGTGAATGGGAGGTATTTCTATTCTACCATTTAACAGTGGCGCACCACGGAGCTTCTGGTTGTTCGATGATAGAATGGAGATGGTGGGATTAGGTTGAAACGTTCCGCCGCACACTTCCCGAAATGTAATTGATAAAAAAACCGAGAGGCTAGCAACCATTCGTCGATGCTCCAGACTGAGGAGCCTTGCATCAACTAGCTTATCGTTGCCATGATGACGATAATGAATGGTGAAGACATGTATGAAAATAAAGAGCTACGCAACTCTGGCCGCTCTACATAGCATCTTTAAATATGTTCATGCTCCACTTTCCCCGTAAAATGAGGCGAAGTTAAGAACCGTAGAGCCATCTACTATTGCATAAGGGATGGGTGACTTACAAACATATTTGGTCACTTGATTATCCCTATTTGGAGTCATCTGATAAGTAAAGTAAGTTAACATTAGGTATAATCTGTCTAGGCTAAGTCTGCATAACGCTATGAATGTTAAAAATTTAACTTATTGTTCTCTGACTTATAGTTACTATGCCTTTCTCGTTACCTCGGGGGTAAGTACAAAATGCTTTAGAATAAAAATGAGTTTTTTGTTGAAAAATTACTTTTTCAAAACAACCTTTTATAAAATTCATAATCGGAACCGCAAGCAGATTCAAATGAGCCCAAACACTGGTAGCCTACATTAAGAAGTTCCGTTGTCTAGCATCCGTCTCCATCATGAGACCACCTCCATGGTACCATATTATTGCATTGTCACCGAAGTTACATATGTATTCCAAATTTCAGCTTATCGGTTGAGGGGAATGGGTTTAAAATTCAGTTGCAAGATTCCACCTGGACAAACATACATACATTGCAAGTTAATAAAAAGCTTGTAAACAAACAGTTATTTATTTATTTTGTGCATAAACATTTTATATATAATAATTATGAAAACAACTAATGTTCATAACTACGTAGGCGTTACAGAAAGCTAGCGCTACAGAAGCGTTAACGTTACTCTGACATACTAACAATGACGATCTGTTTTGTTAGTTACTTGAATAATGTTTTATTATAAGTTTTTTATTTCTTTTGAAACGAAATATAAAGTTTTTAATTCAAGGAGCGTCTGATTATAATAAATCTAGAAAACTTGAATAAAAGCAGACTACACTACAGATACTTATACACAGAGGTGTCAGTGACAGGTGTCAACAGTCAGTGGCAGGTGTCGGTAACAGTATCGCGAGTTCAATGGTTTTTCTCCCATCTCAAAGAATGCTCAAAGCGCCTAAAGAAGTCTTCACTTCAAAAATCTACCGTTTTGCAAACTTAGCGTGGCTTAATAGTCGTCATTGTCTTATCAAGATGTTTTATCCAAATATGCTTTAAAATGAACATTTTATGTTGTTTTGGCATGTTTATTAAATAATAAAAACCCTTGTAAAGAGCATATTACTCACACGGATAAATTTCGTCGTACAGTCAGCCGAAGAGACAGTGTACATCACTTTTATACTGTTTAATTAAAATAGTTTCCTGTTTAAGCTCTGGAATAATAATATTTACAAAATAAGTTGTCGATCTAACAAAAGCTCATACCTTTTCCAAGAACTCGTCGCTACATGCGAAAATAGGCACAGTGTAAAGACTAATCCAAGACGCGACAGCGAAAACCAAATAAAATTGTATAATATTATAATCTTCCTACTTAAAGCAAAATTATTAGTTATTTTAAAAAAATCGTATCACCTGCCTTGCCACCGTGATGTGTAGCCGTGTGTACATACTATATGCAAAGTTGTACGATCTTATTAATAGAATATTACGTGTTTATTAAAGTAAAACTTCTTTACGCACCGCACGCATGACTTTGGGAGCGAGCTGGTGAATACGTGACGAGATCGTTACGAAAAATGTGATAGGGCGAGGCGAACGGAAGTTGAGATATAAGTGTAGATAGAAAGAGATAGAGTTACGTTTCGTATATTACTGTAGGGTCAAGAGAGAGAGGAGCGAATACACATTTTCTTGCTCTCTGTCTCTCATAGCCAGTTACGTTTCATATATCTAAGACACAGCGCAGGCCTACTGTCTGTATCATACTGTAGGAGCAAGAGAGAGTTGTGCGCGCGCACATTTTCTTTCTCTCTTCCTCTCGTAGCCAGTGCAGTATATATCTCAGTCAGTAGTTCGTTTGCGAGTTTGCTAGCGTTACGCGAACGGTCAGTTCTTGATTATTTTTCGCAATTTCATTTCGTCCTTAAACAATGTTATTAATTAATATTTAGAAAAAGAAGTTTTACTTCGGTCGTGTGGTCTAAAGCACACTCGTTTTTTTTTTATATTCTGCAGAAAATTTTAAGAATTAGTGCATTTGCTTCACATCTCAGCTTATATCACAGTGCTTAGCCTATATCTTCAACTTCAGCATATATTTTCTAGATAGTGAATAATTATTGATTAAAACGGGTATTTATCGCGTATGTACCTTTTTTATTTGCTATCCCGACGTTTCGGCTGTGTTGCAACAGTCGTGATCACGGGTTGACTGGAGTACTTGGAGCTATCGTCGAGAAGTGTGTTTAACTGCAGCAACTACCCTCACTTGGTCTTCAGAATTAGAAATGTCCTCGTTCATATTGCGACACACTACACTAACCGTATCTACGCACTGAGACGACCGATCACGACGCGCACACCTAGCAATCACCGGGTTTCAGGATGCTGAGAGACTATAGCCATCTTCCCGATTGAAATTTGGAAATTTCTTGATTTCAATTCTCTTGTAATAATGGCGTTCACTAGAGATAACCTTAGGATAATGAAGTTCAATCCAATGATTCGGTTCCGAGTCTACCAGATGCTCTGCTATTGCTGACTTGTTTACCTGGCGATTTTTGACAGCTGCGATATGCTCTACCCGTTTTAATACACGTTATAATCAATGTACAGCGATTGCAAAGGTTTGAAATAGATAGTGAATGATGGAGTATTATCATTATTATGAAGATTACTCTTAGAATATAGGATTATAACATGAAATTATTTGACGTAGTATAGACGCATAAGGCAATGTTGATTAAGTTTTTATTTTCCGTGTCTGGTCACGTAGGTATCCTCTTGTCTGGCTGTACCTGTGAAGATTCATTTAAATTAATGAAGATAAGTGTGGCATTACAAAAAACTTATGTGGCGCCTTCTTACTCAGATTCTGAATGATAATAATATTGATTAGCATTTACATGCAAATTCGACATATAATCATGATAACTTCACTTCACTTGCCGTTCACTTGCTGACGCGAGGGTAAAGTTCCTAGTATATTTATATTTATTCGTATTATTATTTATAATATACGCTGTAACATTTCTTATCATTATTATTATTCCTTACATAATATATTTATTTCATCTATCTACTTATCATAATTATCTAATTAAGCCTATCATAATTGTATGCAAACACATTCGTTCTTACGAGTTCTAATGACTTGCCTAAAAAAGGTTTCTGCAGAATAACAGCGCCGAGCTGTCGATCGGTGGCGAGGCCTAATGCTGAGCTGGAACCCATTTGCTGCAGTAGCACATACACACCTACTTGCCTCTTTTTAATTTTTCCCCGACTACATTGTAAATTTATTATTACATTCTATTGTTCCTACGTTTATTGAATGTAATTTTCTGTTTTCTCTTACTTGTGCTTTCTCTTTGATGTTCCTTTTGATTGTATTGTGTGAATTTGTGTGTGCTGTGGTAGCAAATAAATGTCTGTCTATGTCTATAACTACATGTTTACTTTGAAAACTTTTGTGATTTATTTCAAATGATTATTATAAATACGGGATTTATCACGTACCGATTTGTCAGTGTTACCCTTACGACTGACAATGATTGTCAATGGTACGTGATAAATCCCGTATTTATAATAATTATAATCACATCATTATTAACCGTCATTTACTCGTAATCCCACTAATATTATAAACTTTCAGTTTTTTACAAGATTCATTTTGGTGAATGTGCACAAGATCTTCATGATCTTATCTCTCCTTCCCCCTTCCAGCACCGGACAAGCAGACGTACCGAGAAGTACCACCCATACCTGGTCGGCATACCACCTTGCCGTACCAAACGATTTGCTTAAACTTTTCTTGATATCACAAGTACGGAGTGGAACTCACTTCCGGCGTATGCTTTTCCAAACCAGTATAATCTTGGAGTCCTCAAGTCCAGAGTGAATAGTGTATTTGTGGGCAAGCGTACTCCATCTTCGATCACACCTTCACTTACCATCAGGTGAGGTAGTGGTGAAGCGCTTGGCTATCATCAATAAAAAAACGTGTGATTGTTTATTACGCAAAAACTACTGAAATGGATTTTAATGAAATTTAAAATTAGTAAAATGCCTTTAATAACAATAAATATTTACATGACTAAAATACAGAAGAAACAGTTGAATCATAAGACCGTTGCAAACGATCTATAGATAACTCAACTGCTCCAGATCACTACCAGACGGAAATGAAACTTGTATGTCGATAGATTATGACCTGGATTGACACATAGGCTGCTTTTCATTGACAAAAGACGCGTGCGAAGCCGCGGGCGGAAACTAGTACATCAATAAAATAACAAGTCTATCAGCAAATGCGGAATTTAAGCAAATAAGGTGATCTGCAAAGCAAGGGCGTCAAGGTCAGTAAAAGTTGCTATGAGCCAGTTAAACCGGCAAATTTTCAGTTTGACCCAAATTGTGACAAGTGAGAGGTTATAAAGGATTGCAGAATCGATAGCAATTATGAAACTGGTGCATATGAATGCAGTGAACGCGCGCAGCTTGTATTTTAGCAAGTTGTTCATGGTTAATCTGTTGATCGTGCAAGCTTACAGTTTTTAAATACTTTCTTCGAAATTTAAACTTATTATACAAAATATTTAACTATATTTTCTCTATTAACCGATCCCCCTCACCTTCCGTATTATAAGCTAGACTGAAAAACTTTAATCTCCGCGAAGAGTCGTGATTCATTAATCTGATTTTTAATATTATGGGGGGGGGGGGGTCTAGCGCAGGATCGTGGGGGATAGTACAAACTTGGGGAGGCCTATACCCAGGAGCGGGTGAAATCAGGCTGTGGATGATGATGATAATTATTTATTTATGTACCTAATATGTATGTATGTATGTATATATGTGTTTAAGGTTATGTTATTTTTCATTTTCTATTATTAAGTATATTCTTTTTACACCTCGGCCAATCTTTCATTAAGCAATGATCCTCTCCATCCAAAGGTTGTCTGGAAGATATCGCTTTGTTAAGCGATAAGACCGCCCGTTATGCTTACATTTATTTGTTTATTTTTTTTATATGGGGTACCTATCAAAAAAGGTTGCTGGGAGCCGTTGGGTACAGGCCGTATAAGATCGGTTGCTCTGGAAATCTATGGGGGAGGCCTATGTCCAGCAGTGGACGTCCTGTGGCTGGTTTGATGATGATGATGATAAATCACTGGGTAGGTATCTAAGCGCTCGCTCGTAGAAGGCTAAGTGATTATTATCAGATCAGCTAAGCAAACTTCTGACCTTCTGCACGGCCCCTAAACCATAATACGAGTAGCGATACTACTCACCCCGATTTTTTTTTTGCAAATGTACTATATTACGTGTTTTATTATGTACACACGGCTACACATCAAGCTATACATTTTCAGTGTAAGCTGACCTCGCATTGTGCTGGCTTTTCGTAGAATGAGAGGTCAGGTTACACTGGAATTATATAGCTTGTGTGTACGACAGTAAATGAAAACACGGGTAGGGCTAATGGCTATTATTGTTGTAAAATAGATTTTTTTCAAATTCAGTCCAGTAGAAAATTATAATTTTTTACCATGTCCTAAAATATCAATGAAACAGCCTATATAAAATAGGTAAACAAATCACATTCATTCATCATGTACGATTAAGTAAGTACCTGTTAAACTGACTAAGCGGCATCGTCGCAAAGGCGCCGCCGATTTACGTTAAAAATAAGCGATACCTACTCTTTCACCATTATTAAGCATTAAGCCTGAGTCTGTGTTTCCTAATAACTACAATCTGGGAGTCTGCAAGTCGCGAGTGAATAGGTTTCTTCTAGGCAAGTGTGTACCATCGTAGACTGCGTCATCGCTTACCATCAGGCGAGAACGTGGTCAAACTTATTTAAAAAAAATGGTTTACTGGAAATGGTTACTGGATAAATAATCAAGGTACCAGTATTAAACCCACCTCTAAAGTCAGGTAATACGATGCCAGATGTGTGTTTTATATTAATGTCGTACAAAATAAACTTGTAGTGTTGAAAAAAGTAAGCAGGAAACTGACGACCAGCACCCACTGAACCGGCCCGACTGAAAAGCCGCAAGAGCTTCCTCCGATCCACCAATACCACGGTCAAAAGCCCGGCAGTAGCGAGACTTGAATCATGGTCCTCCCATCACACTGCCCCTCCTGATTACATTCCACCAGCGGAGCATCTTCCTTCCGGCTACAAGCTGCAGTGGCCAATTTGGAAGTCCCTAAACCGGTTGCGCACTCAAGTTGGCCGCTGCCGAGACAATTTAGGCTAGTGGGGCTACATCGACCCATTCCAGAGCCAGTGCCACCGCGGGGCCACCATACAATCAATGGCCCACCTGCTCTAATGTCCTCTATGCCCAACCACCTGCACACGGAATGACTTGTACCAGGCAACAGAGAGGGGTGTGGAAGTTGCTCTCTATTGGGCTAATCAAATTTAGAAGTCAAATAGACATTGACACGAAGGATGAAGAAGACATAATAAAACAGGTTGTATAGCTCTTTAGCAGAATAACCGGAAACACCCTGCCTGACTCTCGATCAGGTTTCCAAATTGCAGCGGTGACTGAATTGATGAGCCTCTCACAGTCGATTTCATACGCACCATATAAATCATACTCCTAGTTTCAAGCCACCAATCACTAGTTTAACCGTGATTTAACACTCTGGCTTGCAAAGTCAATGGATACAATTCACTGGTAGAATCCATTGGAGACGTCACTGGACTGTGTTATGGACTGCATTGTGAAATTCACTTCATGCTCTTCAGCTGAACCATTGTTAGCTGAAATGTATTTCCACGCACTTTGATTGGCTTAACCGGTCAAGGATCACGCCATTACATTTTTGTATGGTTGTGGTGCCTGACTGATGGTCCATGACACAATGGCTTGGTCTATTTATCTACATAACAGTTTCAGTAAAACAATATTTGGTGAACATTAATCCATTTTGGCAAGCAAAAAGAATATATATACAAAACGTACAATTATTCTGATGTGTGTGCATTTATTTTGGTATTTAAAAGGTTTACTTTAGGGACCTCGACCTAAAATCAGTTTAATTTATATGGAGTTACTTTATTTTACTTAGTCTTAGGGTATAAAAATTATTTTGGTGCGCACTTAAGGGGACACCGGAGGGGAATCGCCCATACAACACGTACTACCAAGATCATTTCTAATTGGAGTATATTTCTACCTTAATAAGGTATTATTTTAATTTGAATAGTATTTATCTAGGTTCCCAACTATATATTAAATCAAAATACTTACCTAAAATGAAATAGAAGCGTATCGCATTCTGCATGTTTTTACGTCATAAAAGACCTGTTTTCAACTTAATTGTTTCGTATTAAAAACAACAACATCTTACGTATCCTAGTCATGGGAACATAGATTATATCATCTAATTACAGAATAACAACACAATGAGAAACATACAACAACTTTTCAGTCATCATTTTTGGTATTACGGAACACGGTCAAAATCTAATCAAATTTAGAATCGTTCAATTGCTATCACTGTCGCTCTGCGTGGCTAAACTTCGTCACTAAACAGGGATAGCGATATTCAGGCCAAAGTTTTTGATGCGGCCGAATTGAAGTTGCGCTCGGGGTTCGCCGGCTTCTTAAAAGCAATCTCTGCAAGGTACCTTCTTAAGAATAATGTTAGGAATCTAAGTTCATGTTTGTGTTAGATTCCCATGGCTAGATACCCACTAGTAAAGCCATTGGTGTGCCATTCGATTTATCAAATAAGTGCCGTTGTTGCTAGCTATTTTATAAGGTTTTAATAGATACCCAACATTCCTATCACATACAATGTAGAGGATATAATATACCTGATTGCATGGACGTGAAAAAGTATGAATGGAGCACAACTAACTCGGAAATGACACACTCCGAGTGCGCCGATTTGCTTGTAAAAATGTAACTGGCGGACACATTTGCAACACTCGCGCTAATCAGAGCCGCCATTGCATACAACGGACGTGAGCTTCAGTGCTATAAATTGCTCCAACTCGGTCAAAAACATATTGTTAAATGTAGTAAAAAAAATCAATAATAAGTATTTTGTTGAAAAATTACGTTTTCATTTCAAGATTTTATAAAATTCATAATCGGTACCGCAAGCAGATTCAAATGAGCCCAAACACTAGTAACCTACTATAATCCATTCAGAAGTTCTGTTGTCTAGCATCCGTCTCCATCATGACACCACCTCCATGGTACCGTATTATTGCATTGTCACCGAAGTTACATATGTATTCCAAATTTCAGCTCAATCGGTTGAGGGGAACGGGTAAAATTCAGTTGCAAGATTCCATCCGGACAAACGTAATTGCAAGTTAATAAAAAGAACAACCAGCCTTGTTTCTTGACTTTCTTTCCTGGCTTAGTCGCGGAGGCATAGGCACTAAAATTTACGTTACATAGTTATCCTTGTGATTTTAATTAATAAACGAATTTTGATTTTATTTTGATTTTGAGTGGCGTGAGAGCGTCTAGTAGGAGGCGTCCATGTTTTGTACGTACACACGGTTACACATCAAGCTATAAATTTCCAGTATAATCTGACCTCGCATTGTGTAGGCTTTTCGTAGAATGAAAGGTCAGCTTATACTGGAAAAGTATAGCTTGTTGTGTAGCCGTGTGTACATGCCTAAGTGATAGTAAATAAGGACTGCACCTGCGAATAAACAATGCGCGCGAAAATATTTCAAGCATTCGAATGTAAGCCTTCGAGGCTTTGCTCCAGTTCGAAGCAAACGATCACTTCCTGGTATGTCATCAAACGTGGAATATTTCTGTGCTCTTATTGTCTCTTAACTCTTAACTCCAAATCAACGGCGATGTATATTTGTTTGTCCGAGGATAACTTTCGAAGCGTTGATCCGATCATCGTGAAATTTAGTATATAGGTAGATAGTGATGGCACAATCCTGGTGTGACTAAATGAGCTAAAAATGTTAAGATATTTGGGTTCAAGAGGGGTATAAAAACCAAAATAAGGCAATAAGAGCAAATGGGACGTCTAATGAAAGGTCTATCAGTACGTTTCGAACCCGTTTTTATTTTTGTTTAAACCTTGTAATTTTTGAGTTTTTTAGTCATAATAAAAACATAACAAATTGACAAAATTCACAGGGTACACCAGTGACCCCACATTGTTGAAATTTGGTATGAGTGTAGCTTTGGTGACACAAATATAGGTATTAGTCTGAAATCCAGAATAACTGCAATGCATACCTATAAACAATCTAACCAATTAACATGAACCTCTGAACCTAACAATGATCCTCTCCATCCAAAGATTGTCTAGAAGAGATCGCTTTGTTCAGCGATAAGACCGCCAACATTATGCTTACGTTTACTAGTTGTTGCCAGCGGCTTCGCCCGCGTTGTTCTGGGGTGCAAAATACATATATAAACTTTGACATCCCATTTTTATCCCATGGGAACTGATTTATGAGATAAATGGTAGCCTATAAGGTGATTCAGGTTATGATCTACGTATATACCAAATTTCATCGGAAACGGTTCAGCCGTTATGGCGTGATTGAGTAACAAACATCCAAACTTTCGCATTTATAATATTAGTGTGATTTCTTTATTTATGTTGTGTTTAGCTTGTAAGGGATATAATAAAGAATTTTCATTCATTCGTTTATTCATGAACTCCCGTTACCTGTCATTTGAATGAAACTGTATGTCAAGTCACTTGGTAGTACATTTCGTGGATACTTTACACTATAAAATTTACATGGCATTTATAAGTCAAAGATTAAAAATAATATTTTCATTAGATTTTATAGGAGACTCAGTTCGGCAACAACGTCTTAGCAATTACATAAATGGTATTTCTCGAGTACCAATCGTCTGACTACTAAAATATTTGAAGCATTAGTAAGCACCTTCGATTCATAGATATTGCTCCAGTTCCTTACGTAAGTTAACCGTCTCTTCCTGGTAAATGTTCGAACAGTACTAGGGTCGACAAGCACTCTACAACAAGAATGAAGTCTATGAGACACAATATAAAGCTGTGAATAAGTCGCGGCAAGTAACTTTAGCGCTGAACGATACTCGGAGAAGATAGCTGCGCATGGATACTGTCGCGCAAGCATTACAATAGCCAATAGCCACTATTGGCTTGATTGGAGATGTTCCTTACCGTTGCAATTAATGTATTTGTATACTCTGCTGTCCTTTTTGGATTTTCCCTAAATCACCATTTAATTTAATGTTTCCCGTCGTAATAATTTCGGCAGTTTGTTTTATCTGGCTCAAATTTACAGTGCTGCTGTCCGAATGACTGAGTAAAGTACTTGTAGCTTCATCAATCTCACTTTTGATTTGTTTCAAAGAATCAATTAATGAATAGATTCCCTTTTTAAAAAAAACAATTCACGTCATAAACCATTTTCCTTGCCAGTCTTTTCAAAACAGTATTTCTTTTTGGCATATTCACTTTAAAGTTACAAGCAAACTTAAAAAACTAAATTTAAATAACAGCAATAACAATACAATTAAGAACGCGACTGTACACTGGATGTGCGCGGGGTGTTGTATCAATGCAGGGAACAGAATGCGACTGGAGAGTCAATCGGCGCTACGCACGCCCGCCCTTCATCCCGCTAGCCCCCCTCGGGTACCTTATGTTATACTTCTGCGCAATAACGGTCAGCGCTAGACTTACTTGCCTCGACTTATAAATGGGGTATAAGAGACTCCTCCCGGACTGAATGCAACTGCGGGCACCCATTCAGTCCATGTCTCATCTGCTCTCCTGTCCTTTGTGCCCTACCACCTGCACAAGGGATGATCTTAACAAAGCCACGCCCAACGCTATAGAAGTGGCATTACTACTACTAAGTACTAAAATAGGTTAAAATAGTTTAGTTTACCATTGAGACTAAAGAAGAAGAAGAATATAAAGCTTTTGGGAAGCACTAGATGCCCATCTCAATTTCATGTATTTGTTTTCTATTGTTTGATTGTGTAATATTTTTGTGCATTGTATGTTAATTATTTAATCACAGGTGGACCGACCATCAGCTACCAACCGCTCGTTGTGGCGATCTAAGAGGGAGGCCTATGTTCAGCAGTGGACGTCTCCTGGCTGATGATTTATTGATTGATTGATACCTACCTATAATCAGGAATGTTAAACTCATTTAATTGTATGTACGGGCACTGGAAATTGCGACACAGTATTTTTACTAATGCATTTTCCAGTGTTCACATTGTTTTAATTCGCATGTAAATAAATAAATTACCCATTACAATTTAATCCTAACGCGTGATAGAAGCTGTAAGGTAAATTCTATTCATTCTTGATTCAGTCCTTTCAAATCTGATTACTCATCAATTGCATTATCGACCGACAATGTTGTGCTAATCTCAAAATACCAAGTGCATCAATCATTTAAAAAGCTGTGTATAGTCCGTACACGCTATGTTTACATGACGCTAATAATACATTTTGAAAACGTATAACCATAATATGTATTGCCAAACTGTCGAGGCACCCAGCAGTATTTTTTTTTTATACGTTATAGGCTTGCGTTTGACCACGATCTCGCCTGATGGTAAGCAGTTGGTGAAGTTGGGTTGTAGATATTGATAATGAATAATATTCTCAAATCCTTTAAATCAACATCCTAGTTTTAATTATTTGTGTTCTAATTAGCTAGAATAAAAGTGGAATCAATGGAAATTGTTTCCAAGTTTATGACGTCACAGAAAAGCGCTACAGTATCTAGCGTTATTGTCACTGTATCACATAGCTGGTAACATTATATTACCTAATCACACTAATATTATAAATGCGAAAGTTTGGACGTTTGTTTATTTATTTGTTTGCGTGTTACTGAATCACGTCGTAACGGCTTAACCGATTTCAATGGAATTTCGAATGTACATAGATTATAACCTAGATTAACACATATGCTACTTTTTATCCCATAAATCAGGTTCCATGGGATAAAAATAGGATGTAAAGTCAAGTTGCAACAGCGAGTTATTTCTAGGTTACCTACACATTTAGTAGTGTAACGCATACAAAGTCGCGGGCAACAGCTAGTAGTTCATATTTGGTAATATGTGGCTACCATGACCTGCTTATTGCGACGCAGTTCAAAAACTATTCAGTTCATACCTTGTTTTTTTTATATACAGTGTATTCCGAATTTATAAGTTAAGTACTAAACGAAATGTGTGGATTCGACGTGGGTATCTTCATTGAAATCTTAGCTGACCCTACATCAGATGCAGCTCAGGAATTATTTAGTGCTGTAAGTCGCCACAAGTGACATACATATAGATAGATATTATCGTTTTTTTTTTTTAAGTTAACCCGTCAAGGATCACACCTATACATTTTTGTTTTTTGTATGGTTGTGGTTGCGGACCGATTTAAATAAGATCTAGTTCGTAATATTTGTTTGTTCTATTTAATTTTATTTTATTTGATTTGATCTAATTAATTGTACATACGATAGGACCGACATGTATCTTTATAAAGGTTCTTATTTAATTGGTTAATTGGAATAAAAAAAAACAAAATGTGAGCCCGGGGCAAAATTGGAGCCCCGTATCAAGTAATAGGATGTGTTTAAATCCCGTTCAGTTGGTTCCAAATCATAAGGTAGGAAAATTTTGCAAAACTTTGGCATACAGTTCATCTTCGGCTTGCGGAAGTATGACCATGTGTCCGAATTTCGCAAGCTCAAGTGGTTACCCATACGCCTACGCCGGAATACTCACATCCTTCACCATTTGTGTTTAACCCTTTCCTCACCTTCTTATCTTAAAGAACGATTCCATTTCCTCCGTCAAGCCAATCCTCGATCTCTGCGTTCATCTGACACACTCTAACTCAGGACACCTGTACACTCCTTCTCCTACTTTGATAAGTCTTTTACAGTGCAGGCTGTCCGGTTATGGAACGCGATGCCGGTAGCTGTCAGATGTGCCAAGTCACTTGCCATTTTTAAACGTATGCTCAGAGAACACTATCTGAGTATTTGTCGCTAAATATATATGTATTTATTATTAATTAATATGTATCATAAATAAGTAAGTGGAAGCCAATTTACAAAGTCTAGAGCACAGACGCCGAGTAGCCAGACTTTCAGTTTTTTACAAGATACATTTTGGTGATTGTGCGCAAGATCTTAATGATCTTGTCCCTCCTTCCCCCTTCCAGCACCGGACAAGCAGACGTGAAGTACCACCCATACCTGGTCGGTATACCACCTTGCCGTACCAAACGATTTGCTTCAACTTTTCTCGTTAGCACAACTAAGGAGTGGAACTCACTTCCGGCGTATGTTTTTCTAAACCAGTATAATCTTGGAGCCTTCAAGTCCAGAGTGAATAGGTTCTTTCTAGGCAAGCGTGCTCCATCTTCACTTGCCATCAGGTGAGGTAGTGGTCAAGCGCTTGGCTATCATCAATAAAAAAAAGGTAAGTAGTTATTATTTAGGTTCATTCATTTATGTTATTTTTATTTTTTATATTATAAGTAGAAGTATGTATACATATGTTAGGTACACCATTGCATCCCAGGTAATGCCCACATAGTCCATTCCACCCAAAGGTCTGGTAGAGATCGCTATTCAGCGATAAGACCGCCAATTGTATCACACAGTTTTACGGTGTTCTTTTTAGCTGTATTGTTATAAGGTGTGCAATAAAGAATTATCTAATCTAACCTAGAAAAGTTAAAAACATCAACCATCCTTTCGTTTTGCAGACTTAAAGTGACTGGACTATAGATTATGTATTGGTATAAACCTACTAATCTAATCTAATCATCTCTAACTAATACATGGCTGGATGGATGATGAATTACCTGCTTTTGTATTACACATAGTAATTGAATTAATCATTATTAGCATTGATTATATGGTGGAGTTAGGTTGAAAATGTTATATTACAAAATGTTAATTTGAAGAAGTCTAAATTTTTAGTATCGGAGTATCTTCATATGAAACGCTTTAAAAACACTCGCATCCCGCGCCAAGATCTACTCGTTGAAGATACTACGTTCAAGGGAGTGGCCAAATTCAAGTACCTAGGATGCACTATCACAGACACAAACACCCGTGAAGAAGAAATTCAAATTCGCATACAGAATTTCTTACGGTGCAGTGCTGCACTACATAAGGCACTGGTATCCAGGATTCTCAGCAGAAGAACAAAGATCCGAATTTATAAAACCGTAATACAGCCCATCCTTATGTATGGTTCTGAAACCTGGACGCTAACCCTGAAGGAGGAGAATCAGCTTTTAGTAGCAGAGAGAAAAGTTCTCCGTAAAATCTTGGGCCCAGTAAGAAGAGAAAGTGGTAGCCTGAGGGTCCGTAAAAACTCCGAAATTGACGATCTTGTGGCCGAGCCTTACATCATAGGAGAATACAAGGCACACCGACTCCGCTGGCTCGGCCATCTACTGCGAATAGGTGAAGATCGAAGTGTAAAGAGAGCATACTTGGGCCGACCGACTGGCCGCCGACCGGTTGGTCGTCCTAAGTATCGCTGGAACGACAGGATGGAGGCTGACCTGCGCGAACTGGGAGCCGACAACTGGCAAGAGATAGCAATGGACAGAGGAAAGTGGAGAGTTCTCATATCGGAGGCCAAGACTCACTTTGGGTCCCTGCGCCAATGGAGTAAGTAAGTAATTTTTTAGGTTTAGGATGATATGCAAAAACCATTTGTTAGTATGTCTATAATATAGGTACCTATAAGGTAAGTATCATACTAGGCAGTATACATCACATGTGAGCCATATCCCGAGAAAAGAAACTTACCCAACATAATGAAAAAAAATTAATGAAAACATTTTATTGTACACCACAAATGATGCACACATAAAAATAAAGATTCATAAAGCAACAAATACAATGGGCGGTCATATCGCTTAGAAGCGATTTCTTGAGGGGACACCGGAGGGACAATCGCCCATACAACACGTACTACCAAGATCATTTCTAATTGGAACATATTTCTACCTTAATAAGGTACTATTTTAATTTGAATAGTATTTATCTAGGTTCCCAACCATATATTAGATCAAAATACTTACCTAAAATGAAATAGATCGCATTCTGCATGTTTTTACGTCATAAAAGACCTGTTTACAACCTGATTGTTTCGTATTAAAAACAACATCATCTTACGTATCCTAGTCATGGGAACATAGATTATATCGTCTAGTTACAGAATAACAACACAATGAGAAAAATACAACAAGTTTTCAGTCATCATTTTTGGTATTACGGAACACGGTCAAAATCTAATCAAATTTAGAATCGTTCTATTGCTATCACTGTCGCTCTGCGTGGCTAAACTTCGTCACTAAACAAGGATAGCGATATTCAGGCCGAAGTTTTTGACGCGGCCGAATTGAAGTTCTGCTCAGGGTTCGCCGGCGCGTTAATAAATTTATAAACTAAAATATGTACATAGGTTATTTATTTTCACTAAAAAGGGATATTTTTAACTAACAAATACCTAAATACCCGTTTTTAGTGTCAATTTTGTTCATAACCAACAAACCCCAGAAAATTTGATAAGTGTGCCTTTTTTAAATTTTCTTATAGATTTATTTAAAGATTTATTAATTAAATTAAACAGTTGCTTACCTACAGTTGCCTATAGTTTTAACCAAAGCGCAAACTGCCTTAAAATGACTTGCTGTCGATTCGGACAAAATATATTGGGACGCAATGTCCTAATTGACACTTAATATTTTTGTTACTGTCGTTTCGAACACCATTAAAATAGCTGAATTGTACAGTCAGTTAAAAAACAGGTTTTTACCGAGGCGCGGCGGCGGCACAGCAAGATGACGAAATAGATACATAGCAAGGTCACACTCTCTCTATCTCTTTATTTGAGATATTTTTAAGTGATCATTATATAGATGCCTAAGTATACAAGATGTTGATTTATACCAAATATACGCTATGAATAAAACTTGTGGTTTTTTTAACATTAATGTAAGTCACGACACACTCGCAAAGCAATTTGATTAGCTTTATCACATTATATTATATTTTGCTTAAACATTTTTTACCTGACTGTATTCAACAGCTTCAATAATTCGATGGTGTCCGAATCGACAGTAAAAAAATATATTAAAATCAAATGTGTCAGTTGGGACACTGTGTCCTAATAAATTTTGTCCGTATCATCAGCAACTCCTTTAAATTAACACAGATTATATAGTACATAAGGGACACATAAATAGAACTAAGACAATCGTTAAATATGTAATATGTTGAAACACTTGTAGAATAGTAAATTATTAAACGAGTGGATAAAACAATGTGTTGCGTCACGGGCGCTATATTGAATCTCGAACGTAACGAAAGATTCTAGAGTTAACTCAGGAGCGGAGCGATGGAGTTACTAGAATCCTGAGTGCAGAGAGGGATATAAGCGCGCCCAAGATTCAGACTTTATCCACGCGGAGAATACTCTACTGTTCATACTTTCTGTGAGACAATAAAAACCAAATCTAGGTTGCTGCATTCTGTGCAGAGGTTAGTTCGATTTACGAATAAGTTCTTATTGTGTGGGTCTCTTTGGTTCATTGTAATACAGATGAGGCTCCAAATTCAAATCACTTGCTCAGTCGGATTTAATCACCTGCTCTCGGTGAGGTTTACATGACATATAATTTGACTTTGTCGAGCAGGTGGTGTGAAAAGAGCCCGTTGAGTAGGCGCATTGTTAGTGTGATCGATTGATTATATATAGATACTGGTTGCGCTTATAATTTTTTCGTTTTTTTTTTCTTATATTTTATTACATCATCTTATTGATTGAGAGGCATTGATTTAATAGTCTTATTTATTGCATAAGTGTCACTATACCGTTGTTTTGGTGATTCTCTGTGCATTTCGCCACCAACTTTGCCGGCTTCCGGTCAGTCTCGCAAATACGATCGTATCGTGCGCATCGCTTGCGCATTGATCCAAACACCATCGGACGCGCATTTTATCGCCCGAAACCCTGAACTGAACTTACATCAAGACAAGTGTTATCTGTATTCTAGACTCTGTGGTTTTTATCGCTGGCCAGCATAGTGCATCTAGACTGAACTTTTAAGCTATAACGCGGCATTGTATCTGTGTCGGGGTTTGCTGAAATAAAGGTATGTGGCATATTGCTAGTAAATTGGACTTTAAGTCATTGCCTTAACTCACCTTGTGTTTCTTTCGCCTTAAGTTAGCATCGCTGAATCAGCTGTTAATAGCCTAGATTGCTCTAATAATCTAGGCTCACGCGCGTGTGACATTACTAGTAATTTTCGAGTCAATATTCAAGTTATAGAAGTTATACGCACCATTTTGGTCCTTCGAGCCGGATACATTAATTTTGGGCCTATTCACGGCCTATTTTTGAGTTCTAAAAGTCTAACTTTAGGAAAAAAAAATCGAGAATTTTGTATATAAATTGCATATCATCACACAACTATCACCTCTATTGCGTTGGGAATAAGGGTCAGACTACCTTGCAATCAATTGTTACCCGCAAATTAATTGTTAATCTAAATCTTTAGTTTCGCTAATTAAACATCTGTTATACACATACAATTTAATATCAACGTTAATTCATATCGCTAAATAATTTCATTTATTAAATCAGTTGAATTTCGTCGAAATCACAATTTTTTTTGTTCGTATATGAAAATTGTGGGTAGTTGTACAACTTTAAGTTGGCCTTCGTGACGTGTGGAATATTCCAGGTCATTGTTCTCGTACGGTTAATTTTTATTTACGCATTAGATACTTGTATATTTTTTTCTAATCGAGATTTGCTGAGTGAATGATATCAATTGTTGTTGTATGATACACTTGTACTGTGGGTTCGTTAGGTACATGCCTACAATATTCGTATTGCACGAGTAGGTATTTTTATATAATATCGAGACTCCATTTGGTTAATTATTGCAATTAATCATCTTACTTCGCATTTGTTTATTTATTGCAATTAAACATCTTATGCCGCGTCGCTTGTTATTTTATTTTGAAAGAAAACGGTATCTTTGGATATTTTCTTCAGGTGAAATAGCTGATGTGTATAAACTTTACGTGTTTGTTTGCCTAAGAAATAACCGTATAATTATACATATCACCCGCACCTAACTTGGTAAACGTAGCACTTGCTAGATAAGTTATTTGGAACGGTCGCGTCGTCTACGCATTACTTGTTAGGTATTTATTGTTTAGTACGAAGGGATTTCGTTATACATATGTACAATCGCATCGCTTACGTAATAAGTTTCTATACTTATTTGTAGTTTTCGCACTTAACTTATTATAGGTTAAGAATCTGTACTATAGGTATTGAGTAAGTTACGCTCGTATAAATAGAAGTAGTGCAGAATTGTTATCGCATCGCATTCAACATAACTGCTGATTATCAGTTTTGCAAACAGATAAGTAAGTACGTTCTTAAGGTATTAGGCGTTTTTACTATTTTTATTGCATTCCATTTGTTATTTGCAATCTGTTGAAATTTATTCGCTTTATATGTTTTAAACGTTACAATTTGTTATTGTTAGGGTTCGCGCGCACGGATAAGTGCGTCCGTCTATACTATTATTATATTTAATTTATAAAACTGCTCGCTGAGTTATTGTTTTCATTTGCCCCCCTAACTTCACTTACGCATTTTAGGGTTCTGTAAATGTAATTTAGAGTTCGGTTGATTTAATTTAGAAATTCTTTTTTTTTTTCGTTTTGTTTTGGTTTTAACGTCTGTTCACAATGAGTGACAAGATTAAACTTAGATTGTTTGAAAGTAAACGCGACTCGTATTTCGCACGGGTTCAAGGTATTTTTGATTCAACAAAATCTTTAACAACCGAAAGATTACGTAAGACCTTTATTGCTCAGGCTAAACAAATTGATGCACTACGTAGCGAATTCAATGAGATTATGGACGAGGTAAATATGTTAAATTTGACATTAGATCCAACGTGTGCAGTAAGCTATAGTGCTTTAACATCCTTTGATGAATTGGTCTGCGAGATAAAAAATACTTTGGTTTCATTGACTGAATCAAATGATTCCAAGGAACCCGCTTCTGCGGCTTCGACTAGCACGAAATCGAGCACTAATAATTATCATATAAAAGTGCCTAAAATCGAGTTGGCCACCTTTGACGGTGATATTCAGAACTTTCCGTTCTTTTATGAGACTTTCAAACGTATTATACATACTAACTCAGATTTATCAGATTCTGATCGCATTCATTATTTGCTGAGTTGTTTAAAGGGAAAGGCGAGGAATGTGGCAGTAGGTATTGTACCTTCTGGCGATAATTACCGCGTGGTCTGGGATGCGCTTATCGCAAAGTACCTGGATACTCGCGCGCTCGCCACTAATTATCTAAATCAGCTGTTCTCATTGAAAGCGTTCGGATCGACGCCCGCTAATATTGAAAAGGGTTTCGATAAATTAACTGCTACGGTTGCGGGACTCAAACAATTGAACATAGATAACTTGACTGATTTTATATTTATTCATTTGGGTCTTAAATTACTAGACTCAGACATTGCAAAACACTTTGAAATGTCGCTTCGTAATCAACAGGAGTTAGATTATGATTATTTCGTAAAGTTTGTTCGTGAACAAGTCAAAATCTTGTTTCGCACGTCTCCTGCAGCAACTAAGCCCTCGCCCGTAGGTGGCTCCAGCACCTCATCTAAAGTATTGCAGGTGTTTGTAGCTACTGAATCTAAATGCTCACTTTGTCATTCCACGCATACAAACTTGTTTACGTGCAATGCGTTTCAAAAGTTGAGCGTAAATGATAGATTTAAGTTTGTAAAAGACAATAAAAGATGTGGTAACTGCCTGAGTAGCCAACATACCGTATCTAAGTGTCTATCCAAGTCCACATGTAAGAAATGCAACGGCAAACATCATTCCTTATTGCATTTTGAGCAATCGACACAAGCTCCTACGCTTGCCCCCGCGATCGCCCCCTCCTCAAATTCTGCGGCCGACCCTGCTACTCCTGATCGTGTGGCGTTGTGTACGCATTCTTCTGCTCAAGTTCAGGCCACACGCAGTACCGAAGTGCTGGCGACGGCCAAGGTTTTAGTAGCAGGTAGGAAAGGTAAGGACGTGGTGGTTAGATGTCTTTTGGACCCTGGGTCACAAAAAAATTATATTACGACGCGTTGCTGTCGTATGCTCGGTCTAACTATACATGCAGATTCGATAAATACCGTTCGTGGTATTGGTGGCACGTCGCAGTCCGTACGCGGCTCGGTGAACCTTATGTTCGGCTCACGGCTTCGCCCGCAGCCTAGGTATGAAATTGACGCTTTAGTTTTGGATCAAATAACCAGCCAGCTTCCTTTGTGTGCTATAAATATTGCCGAATTGAATCATATTGATCCTAAACTACTCGCGGATGACACCTGGGGTGTGCCAGGTAATATTGACATGTTACTTGGGGTCAAGTTGTTCGCTAAGTTATTGCGACCAGGTCACGTGACCAGCGTACCCGACTGCCCCGATGCATTGGAGACTGTGCTCGGCTACGTACTTCTAGGAGAAGCACCTATTATCGAACCTCCAACTGACACTCTGTCTTTCTTTGCGAGTTCGTTCGATAACTTCGATCTTCGTAAGTTTTGGGAGATTGAAGATGTTACTGCTCCGTCCATTGATAGTGTGGATGATAAACGCTGTGAACAGTTTTATTGTACCACAATTACCCGCGCTAAAAATGGCAAGTATGTGGCAGCCTTACCACTGAAAACAGACGCGTCAGCGTTAGGAAATTCTTTTGATATAGCTCGCAAGAGATTTTTGAGCCTCGAACGTAAACTAAAATCGCTTCCTAACGTCAAGCTTCTTTATGATGAAGTTATACGGGATTATCTACAGAATAATTACATTTCTTTGGTGCAGAATATCTTACCTGAATGTACGTTACCCAAACGAAATTGTAAGGAGCGAGATATGGAATACTATATTCCTCACCATGCTGTTATTCGAGAGGATAAAGTGACTACTAAGTTGCGAGTGCTCCTAGATGCCAGCGCATGTACAGACAATGGTACCTCGCTCAATGATATCCTGTTCGCAGGTCCAGTCCTTCAGGCTGACCTGTTTAACATCTTGTTAAATTTTCGGCTTTTCAGTGTCGCTGTTTCCGCAGATGTCCAATCTATGTACCTACGTATAGGTATACGCCAGCAAGATCGTTCGCTTCAACGTATCTTGTATCGGTTTAATGAAGAAGAAGAACTTAAAATTTATCAGTTTTCAGTGCTTCCATTTGGTTTAAAGTGTAGTCCTTTTATAGCTATTCGCACTATCCAACAGCTATGTCAGGATGAAGGAACACAGTTACCTCTCGCCAGGGACATTTTACAACGAGATATTTACATGGACGACATAGTTAGTTCTATACCCAGCACTGCGCTAGCTATAGACTCGGCTCGTGAACTGATAAAAATATTCTCTCTCGGTGATTTTCAGCTGACGAAGTGGTCTAGCAACAGTGTCGATGTTCTTCGGACTATCCCAGAGTCATTACGACTTTCACAGAGCGTGGACTTAAGTAAGGATCTAACACAGAAAATACTGGGACTTCGTTGGTTTCCTGACGAGGATTGTTTCGCCTTCCAGGTTAATCCTAATAATCGCCCTTGCACAAAACGGAATATTCTATCTTCCATCGCACGTCTCTTCGACGTTCTAGGCCTTGTGGCACCAATAATTTTATACGCCAAGCTTCTTATCAAAGAGCTTTGGCTTGTCAAACTTGGATGGGATGACGTTCCCCCACCTCGAATTGTTCGTCTGTGGCAACAATTTCAAACTGAACTGCCACTTATCTCTGAATTGAGATTTTTGCGACATGTCGGCGTCGTGGAACGCTGTAAGCTCTCACTCGTTGGTTTTGCCGACGCTAGTGAGAAGGCTTACGGTGGTTCGGTCTACGCCCACGTTGTCAAACCCGACGGTAGTATCGTCGTTTCGCTGGTGTGTGCGAAATCTAAAGTCGCACCACTGAAAGTCGTTTCTCTAGCTCGTCTCGAGCTATGCGCCGCACTTCTCCTATCAACTGTGATAAAGCGAGTATATAATCTTTTCGCAGCTCGGCACGCCATTGAGGTAGTAGTTGCTTTTTCGGATTCAACCGTAACTTTGAGTTGGATTCATTCCGCACCGCATCGATGGCACACTTTCGTAGCCAATCGTATAGCTAAGATTCAAGACAATCTTTCTGCAGATCACTTCTTCCATGTGAAAGGGTCTGAAAATCCCAGTGATTGTCTCTCTCGCGGCTTAACGCCTGCCCAATTAGTCCATCATCCGCTATGGCTAAATGGACCGCCATGGCTTAAGCTTCCCCGCTCTGAATGGCCGATAAAACCATTCGTTTCAGGTGAGTCGCAAGAGCTTCCCGAAATGAAGCCCGTGGCTCTCCCTGTGCTCTCGCACGAATGCTCAGATGGTAGTCCTCCTTCCGACGACATTTTTTACGCTCGTTCTACCAGGTTTTCTTCCTGGTTGAAATACTTAAAAACGATTTGCTTCGTTTATAAGTTCATCAAACGTCTCCCTAGAGGGCCCGTTACCGCGTCTGACCTAGAGTTCGCTGAATTCGTTGTGTTACGATCGGTGCAAAGGATTCATTTTGGAGCTGATCTCGGTCGTTTAGCCCGCAATGAATTGTGCTCTAAGCCAGTACAACGGCTAAGTCCCTTTCTCCACGAAGGACTTATTCACGTTGGAGGTCGCCTAGCAAACTCTGAGCTAGATTTTGACTCGCGTCATCAGATCCTCCTTCCGCGTCAAGATCATATAGTGGAACTTCTAGTTTCCCATTATCATGTGAAAAATTTCCACACAGGACCAAACTTGCTCGTATCTCTCCTACGACAGAAGTTTTGGATCCTGTCTGCACGACGTATTGCACGTCACATAACCTTTAATTGTAACATTTGCTTTCGAGCAAAACCGCGACCTACCTTTCCTATAATGGCGGATTTGCCACGTTCTCGCGTCGAGTCTGCTCCTAAGGCTTTCTCTGAAACAGGTTGCGACTACGCGGGACCTCTCTGGATCACGTCGGTACGCGCTCGAGGCCAAAAAACGAGAAAAGCGTATATCTGTCTTTTTACATGCATGACAACTCGCGCTCTGCATCTTGAGATTGCTTCAGATCTTAGCACTGCGAGCTTTCTGTCAGCTTTTAAACGTTTCTTGGCGCGTAGAGGTCCGGTTCAGTGTCTTTACACAGATAATGCTACCAATTTTATTGGAGCCAAGTCCTATCTCAGAGACCTATACCAATTCTTGGCTAAAGAGTATCACCCCATATGGGAAAGAGAACTTGCAGAGCATCGAATTACACTTAAAAACATCCCCTGTAGAGCTCCACATTTTGGTGGTTGTTGGGAAAGTGAAGTTAAAAGTGTCAAAACGCATCTCTTCAAGGTCATCGGTCAGCAAATTCTTAGTTTTGATGAGCTTAACACTATGCTCACTCAAGTAGAAGCTTTATTAAACTCGAGGCCTCTGTATGCGATCAGCTCGGATCCGTCAGAGCCTGCTTCATTATCACCGGCGCACTTCTTGCATACGAAACCTCTTTTATTTCTTCCCGCTCGCGAAGTCAATGAAACGCGGTTACACCTTATTTCGCGATACGAATTGACGGATAAACTGGTCCAATCTTTCTGGAAGCGGTGGCGTCAAGAGTACTTGCACACCCTCCAATCCAAACAGAAATGGAACACCCCTGCCAATCCAGTACGGGTCGGTATGGTTGTCGTCTCCATGCACGAAAATGTGATGCCTCTGAATTGGCCGTTAGGAGTAATCACCGAACTGTTCCCAGATAAAAACGGAGTTTGTAGAGTCGCATCTATTAAAACTAAAAGCGGGATTTGTCAGAGTCGCCCGGTGGTAAAGTTGTGCCCTTTGCCAACTCAATAAGTTTTATCGTGCACCAATGTGCAGTATTAGATTTAGTTACCGCGTAGAATAATTAGTTAATAGTCTTATTTGTAATATAGAGTCGCAATTTTATAGTTCTTATAACTTTGGTGGAGTTGTGATGATATGCAGTTTTATTTACTTTTCCTTTGTGTTTCGAAAGTGGGAACTTTCAAGCCGGGGAAAATGGTTGCGCTTATAATTTTTTCGTTTTTTTTTTCTTATATTTTATTACATCATCTTATTGATTGAGAGGCATTGATTTAATAGTCTTATTTATTGCATAAGTGTCACTATACCGTTGTTTTGGTGATTCTCTGTGCATTTCGCCACCAACTTTGCCGGCTTCCGGTCAGTCTCGCAAATACGATCGTATCGTGCGCATCGCTTGCGCATTGATCCAAACACCATCGGACGCGCATTTTATCGCCCGAAACCCTGAACTGAACTTACATCAAGACAAGTGTTATCTGTATTCTAGACTCTGTGGTTTTTATCGCTGGCCAGCATAGTGCATCTAGACTGAACTTTTAAGCTATAACGCGGCATTGTATCTGTGTCGGGGTTTGCTGAAATAAAGGTATGTGGCATATTGCTAGTAAATTGGACTTTAAGTCATTGCCTTAACTCACCTTGTGTTTCTTTCGCCTTAAGTTAGCATCGCTGAATCAGCTGTTAATAGCCTAGATTGCTCTAATAATCTAGGCTCACGCGCGTGTGACATTACTAGTAATTTTCGAGTCAATATTCAAGTTATAGAAGTTATACGCACCAGATACTTTAACCCAAGTCCCACACCATTTAAATAAACTATAGTCTTTCCATTTCTTAATTTTCTCGATGAGCTCCTGTGAAAAATTGAACGAGCGTCTTTTTTACATTATGTATGCATTATTTAAAAAAATATGACGCTTACGCACGTACAAGGTTATACCAGAGTCGGAGAAACTGATAGGGATGGGACTATCGATAAACGTAACACGATAACAGACCCGATATTTTTTTACAAAATGTAAGAAATTAAACTACTTACTGCCGGATGCTTTTGTACAAATTTATTAACTAATATTATATTTCATTACAAGATGTTACACGTATTAATTCTTGATTGATAATGCCAACTTCTTTAAAATTTTCGAAGCTGTTGTAAAATAAGTAGGTATAGGTAGGTACTCGACAATGAAATGAAATAATTATAACTACAGGTAATCTTTATTTATTTATTTTAATCAAAATCTGATAAATCGTCACTGTCACTCGATGAGCTCTCCCCGTGAGGTCACAACACTACAACTATCAAATTAGAACTGTCATCGAGAAAATAAAGAAATTCCTCTTCTGATCCTTTCCTAGTTTAGTGTATATATATAACGCGGGTTTTGTATTTATTCTGTTTCCCTAATTTTTTTTATTTGCCAATGACAAATGCATAAACAGTGCGACGCCACAAAAAAAAAGAAATGGAAAGACTATAATAGTTAAATAAATGGTGCATGTGAATTTGTAATACACGTAAAACATGAAATACCTCCAGAGAATCTGCATACAATATCTTGCGAAATATCGACTTCCAGCCATAAAATAATATAAATGATTGCAGAGATGCAGAACCACGAAGGTTTTTCAAGAAAACATCAAAATAACTCGCAATATTCGGATATTTTATTACATACATAGGTATTTTTATCGTGTTAAGCCCACCATCTATGAAAGCATCGCGGCAAAACAAAGTGCATTTTACTCTAACTAAATCAGCTCTAGATTATGCAACTTTGTATCAATCAGTCGGCAGAAAACCCGACTTAATTATAAAGTTTATAGTTAAGTAGAAACCGTCTACAAACGTAATAACCAACTTTAATTGATGAGTAGAAATCAGTGCGATTCACGCACTCGTATTTTTGTGTGGAATTAGCTTTTCTCGGAGGCATTCTTCTCTCATTCTTTCTCAGGGCTTCAGGGGCGCCTAGATGACAAGTAAATGTGAGGTTTTAAACCCCCCCCCCCCCAAGAGTGGGGTTTTAAATTCAAATTAAAACCCCACTCATAAATAGCACCTAAAACCAACACAGTTAAACTAGCTCAGCTCTCTATTCAAAAAACCATATGCGAATCGATCCATCCGTTTGAGAAATACAATGCCACAGACAGATATCGACGTCAAACTTATAACACCGCTCTTTTTACGTCGGGGATTAAAACAGGCTTTTTGCCATAGACAACGCGTCTGCAGTGCGATCTATAGACGAACGACGGTGACCACTTTACATCAAGATGCCTGCTTGGTTCCAATTAAATAATAGAGATGAAAGTGTCGAAGACAGTGTCGGTCTGTCAATGTAAAGTCGTGTCCTACGTTAAACAATGCTTCAGTAGACAATGCGCTCTAACACTTACAAAGTCTTGTAATTGTTTCGACTTTATAGGGCTGGAAATAAAATTGAAACTGCTTTATCAGCTCAATCATTTCAATTAATGGTCCAGCTATCTTCAGAGCGATCTACTAAAAGGATACTGTAAATTGTACCGGCAAATTACGTAACGAATTAGAAGTCTAGTTGTGTATGCGTATAAAATGTAAATGGTTTGTTGGGATGCCTATACAAATTCCAAAGTAGTTCCTGCATGCGGTGTCACAAACTGAAGGTAAGCCAATCTATTCTGCTAATTTGTAAGAAAAAATATTATGGAACCATACCATTATTTCACAGCTACAGTTTGTGTCCAGTTTTTTTTTAATTTTTTGCCAGCTCATAGCCTGCCCCCTTTATTCCTACATGATATACCTATTAACGCCTAGTGAGGATACCGAAAGGTAATACCATAAATGGGTTTAAATATTGTCTGCAAAATTCATGTCTCTATTACTTAATCATAATAGGCTTTTCAACACACTTGCTCGTAAAGAGAGCCATAGTACATCGTTATTATGGCCATAAACCGAACTATAACATACTAGTGCGTAATAGAACTATCGCTACAAAGTTAAGTTAGTACCTAACTGCAAATTACATGCGAGTAAACAGAGCATTTTCAATTTAACCGGGTAATACAGTTTTTGTAACAACAAAGAGGTTTTATGCCGCTGAAAAGTCTATTACATTTTTGGAATAAATAAATGTATCCCTAATTAAGACGCAAAAACATTTATTATTATCAAATTACTTATAATTCACAATAACTTGTTATAAAATAATTGCATTTTATCACTAATATTATAATTTTGAAGTAGGCTGTATGGCTATATGTAATCAAGCAAATCACATGTGGCGCGTGCAAAAAAAAAAAAAGTTGCGCGCCATTTCCCTTTTTTTTGTGTGTATCGCATTTGTTGCCGTGTGGTAAATAGTTGTAAACATTTCAAGTTTTAGTACAGAAGATTAACAATTGATAGATTTAACCCCGCCAAAAATACTAATTACAGCACAAAATGCAAATGAAAGCCTAATACCTGCAAAATCTAGACGTATCTAGAGCCGATTACTTAGCTGCTTCATACAATGGAAAAACAACAAAAAAAAACCCAGTCATTTTCTGAAAATGTGTTTTGGCATTTCTCTGAACTCGCCAATACATACAAACCCAGCTCCCTGTGGTGCATCTATTCCATGTTAAGAAGCATGGTTGAGCTCAAACATTGTGTTGATATCAAAACGTACTGTAACCCACAACCATGTACATCCCATAGCATGAGTTATTTGATGCCTTCTCCTTCCAGTAATTTGTATGATTTACCTTTGTCGCCGACATTTACGCAAGAAGTAAATGAAGATACTAAAGAAGTGGCAAGTACCAATGTAAGACAAACTGTGAAATCGCCATCAAAACCAATCCAGTATCGTTTTGAAAATTGTACATTCACCAATAGTTTTAATAATTAAACGATTTATGCAAAACATATTTGTTTTTCCTCGCTAGTGTGTTGAAAAGTGCGTATGAAACTCGTGAGCAACTAGCTCACTAGACACTCGGCTGATTTACGCCCTCGCCTACGACTCGGGCTGCAAACCACAGCCTCGTGTATAATGAGCAACTTAGCTCACTTGTATCATAATATACTATTATCTACAACTCTGCAAACTTGATATTTATAAAAAGAATGTATGGCTGTAAAAATATTTAATAATTTACCAAAGGACATTCAAGAACTGTCAGTTCTTAAATTTAGGAAAAAATTTAAATTATGGCTTTTAGATAAGACCATTAGAAGAATATTTTAATAAATAATGACATGATTAATTTGACAGAGAATAATTATATAAATAAATATAAATAAATAAATATTTCTGGACATTTCACACAGCGCTATCTAGCCCCAAACTAAGCAGAGCTTGTATTATGGGAACCAGATAACTGATAGAATACTTATATACTTTTTTTTTTGTAAATACTTTCTTATAATATATAGAGTAAACAACCAGACCCGGAACAAATATCTGTAGATCACGCAAACATTTGTTCCGCGGCGGGAATCGAACCCGCTACCTCCTGCGTCTCAGCCGGCTATTCGCCCACTGCACCACGGAGGTCGTCAAATAATGTATGTGTATGTACATATGTATATGTTTATAAGTGAACAAATATGAAAGCTTTGCAAGCTTATTGCACGCTCCTGAGTGGGGTAGATAATAGTGAAACTAATTTAAGTTAAATGTGACAGCTTTCTGTATAACCTATATTCTGGCAATAAATTATTCATTATCATCATCATCATATCAGCCGTAGGACGTCCACTGCTGGACAAAGGCCTCCCTCATTGATCGCCAGGAACTGCGGTTGGAAGCGGCCTGCATCCAACGCCGACCTGCGGTTCTTACCAAATCGTCTGCCCATCTTGTAGGTGGACGTCCTACGCTGCGCTTGCCGGTCCGTGGCGTCCACTCGAGAACCTTCCGGCCCCATCGGCCATCTGTTCTGCGCGCTATATGACCTGCCCATTGCCACTTCAACGTGCTAATCCGTCGGGCTATGTCGGTGACTTGAGTTCTCCTACGTATCTCCGCATTTCTGATTCGATCCCGTAGAGAAACCCGGAGCATAGCCCTCTCCATACCTCGTTGAGCGACTCTGAGCTTATTCATAAGGCATCACTGGTAACAAACACTGATTGAAGACTTTCGTCTTAAGGCACTGAGGTATGTTGGACGTAAAGACGTTGCGTAGTTTCCCAAACGCTGCCCATCCGAGTTGGATTCGACGATTGACTTCTTTCTCGAAGTTGGATAAATGATTATGATTATGCAAATATAAATATAAGTAGTTATGACATTAATTGACAATCTTTGTATGAAGATACACTACCTACACTTATTACAGAAAATCGAAGTCCTTTAGTTTTTCTTTGAACGATTTACTCTCTAAAGTCTAACTTTTTATTAGCTGCAGTAAAATGACGTTTTGTGGGTTGCCGGTTTTTGAAGAAAAATAAATAGGGATGTAGCTAAATGAGTGAATCATAAATGAATAATCAGTTTGGTTTTTTTTTTTGAGATTTAATATTAAGTTGTAATGTATTTTTTTAACCTATTATTATTACTATACTAGAGGATTGATCTTTTTTAGTGGAAGTATAGGGAGGTATATTCAAAATGAAACAAAAACGTCATAACAATGTTATTTAATAAATTTTTGTGAACTGAATCACATCCCTATTGAGATTAGGCTGGCAACATTATTTTACGGAATGACATTTAGAAACGTCATTTTACTGCAGCTAATAAAAAGTTAGACTATATATTATATTTTTTAATTATTGTACACATCTTTATATTAATCTGTATCTTCTTTCTTTATCTCTCATCTTTATTTAAGTATCTTAATATTAATATAATTTTATGATTATATTGGATAATATAATTATGCATTTTATTTTTATATTATCGATATTTTTTTAAAATTGTAAATATACTTGTTCTAGGGATTCTAATAATATCTTACGCCGCCGTCCTCATTTGTTCATATAGATCTTGTCCATCCAAAGGTTGCCTGGGAGAGATCGCTTTTAGCGATAAGGCCGCCCGTTGTACCTTTGATTTAAAAATGTATTTTCTTTTATATGTTTGTAATTAATGGTGTGCAATAAAGAAATTATCTATCTATCTATCTACACAAGAAAGTATGCATAATAAACACAGAAATAGAGGGCATGCACAAAGACGCGTCCTTTCTTCCAGCAAACCCTTAATACTAGAGATCTAGAGATTCAATTAATGATTATATAAGTCTAAATAATTTGAAAAATAAATTGACTGAATATATTATACTGAGGATTTCCCCACTGATCCGTTTTAAATCCATACACTGCATAATATATCTATTTGAAGACCTACAGCCCTCGTGAGATTCCCATTCTATCGTTTAAGCTGCATGTAGCTAAGTAATTTAATTGCGTGTTACATTTTATTTGCTATCTCTACCGATCTGTTCCGGACTGAGTCACGACAACTGTGCAATAGCCAGCGTTGTGATTCTAATGGGATAAAATGATCCAGTTCGCGCAGATTTCTGTGAGCTCAAGGTGTGAAAGTGGCCATTACGGGATTACGGCACTAACAGTGATGTTATCTCGTAATACAACACCTATCAATAATCTATGTTTGACACGATTTAGTACTTGTCTTGAGTGCAATCTTTACTACATACATATGTCATTATTGAAGTAAAACTTCTTTACGCACGCTTGACTTGGGGAGTAAGCTGGTAAATGCGTTAGGAAAATTGCGAACGGAAGTTGAGAGGGAGATATAAGTTAGTGAAGATAGAAAGAGAGAGAGTTACTTTTCGTATGTAGGGGCAAGAGACAGAGGTGCAAGCACACATTTTCTTTCTCTCTTTCACTCATAGCCAGTTGATTTGTCAAATATCTCCTATCCCAAATTAGCCTATATTATACAAACTGCAACAACAAAACACTCCTTCATGCTGTATAATAGAGTTCATTTTGCTATAGATAGATAAAAGTATTTACGACGTTTCGTATTTTGAATCTACTAGCTCCGATTTACGAAAAAGTTCAGCTATTCCACAACAGATGGCAGGCAGCAGCAGAAGTTTTACTTCAGTCGTGTGGTCTAAAGCACACTCGTTTTTATTTCATTTCAATTTAATTCAAACTTATTTACCTTATTTTAATAGTAAAATATATTGAAATATATATATTATTTTAAAAATATGTAGTAAAATATATCATTACGATGAACAAATACTGATTAAACGGGTATTTATCGCGTATGTACCTTTTTTATTTGTTATCCTGACGTGTCGACTGTGTTGCAAGAGCCGTGGTCACGGGTGGATTGTTACAATTACTTTGTTTTATAATACGTACTCTCTGTAAACATAGGTAGGTACATTAGTTTATAATATTGTGTATTTTTATTTTTTAGGAGGTTGCGGATTCGATTCCCACCGCGGGACAAATGTTTGCATGGTCTACAGATATTTCGGTTCCGGATTTCGGTATTTTTCTATATACCTATTATTAAGTATTTACAAAAAAATGTATATAAGTATTATATCAACTATCTGGTTCCCATAGTACAAGCTTTGCTTAGTTTGGGGCTAGATACCGCTGTGTAAAATGTCCAGCATTATCATATGATATGTTTCCCGTAATTATTTCTAGGTCGTGTTAACTTAAGGTGCTCATATTTAAAACTTTTTATATTATATTTGTGTACATTATGTTTTCTCTTAAAAGCTATGTCTGTATGTACGAAATGTATTCTTATGTAATTTTTATTTAATTTTTATCATTTTTCATAATAGATAGCACGCACTAGAAGAGTATCAGGTCTATCACTGCTGTAATCCAGTAAATAAGACATTAAAATACTAAATGAACCAGCCGTCGTGATTCATTTAGAAAATCTCCACTGATGTTTCTTTTTCGATATTAAACGAATTCATAAAATGCAAAGGACTGCACCCTCCTTGTGCCCCGGGATCGGCAACTACCGAACAGTAACTGTCATTTACTTACTTGTTGTTCTCACGGAGCTAGTAACTGTCCTTCACTGAACTATCCCTTTTAAACAAGGCTAGTTACTGTAATACATGTCGCAGCCAACTAGCTTAATTAGCCGTTCAATCAACAGCCTAGCCTCTTTACTGAACAGCGCCGTTCAACTATCGGCCTGAATGATATTCAGCCGTAGCGTTTGTTTACAACATTTAAATTCTAGTTGGGGGGGGGGGGGGGGGGCGGTGGTAGTTCTCCCTGAGTCTGCACTCTTAGTTTTCATACTAAGGTACATAATACATAATTCTTTTTTATTTATAAAAAAACCTAACGACCTACTGCCATACGGTGTGTCTGTGTATTATGTACCTCAAAACTTGTTTGAGGAATCTAGTTGAAAGGCTAATTAAGACGAATATAGTAGCTGATTAGTCTTATTTGGAGACTTTCTCCTTAGGGAGGAATCAGTTTTATGCGCTCAAAAAAATTATGTCATTCATTGACCTTTTATCTGCAAAGTGAACATACAAAAAAGTTCTACCTGTTTATTTACTATAAGAAAAAAAATAACAAAATGTAGCTGTTTTTGACTTTCAATTTGATTCAACCTCTAAAGGACGTACAATTTTGTGATTTTTCTTTCACCTAAATGTAGGCAAAAACTATACCTTCAAGTTGAACAAATGATTCTATGCTGCAACGGTATTTCACGTGGCAATTAATTATTTTCAATTTTTCCGAATAATTAGCGGGCGTACCCTTAGAAGGTGGTTGCGCGAGCGACGGGCAGCAGTGTACCGCTGACTGTCGTACTGTAGGGTTGTGCTCCTCTGCCTCGCGCTCACCTTTTTGCTGGTCGGTTAAATGCTTGTGGCGGAAGGTGCGGGGCCGCAACAATAGCTACGCCCATTCGCTCAAGGTCATCGGCTACGGTTAGCGCCTTAAGCTAGTTGGCTGCGACATACATAGCATATCATTGGAAGGGTCATCCAACTTACCTGAAAACAAAAGAAATATTGGTTAAATATGAACTAGCAGTAGTGAAAAATTATCACTATCCGCCTATCACTATTATAACTTCACCTATTGCTTCCACGTATTAGCCAAAGGACGTCCGATATCATTGTTTTTATGGTTCCGTACCCAAAGGGGCAAACGGGACCCCTTAGGGTCTTAGTAGTAACTAAGACTCCGCTGTCTGTCTGTCTGTCCGTTTGTCACCAGACTGTATTTCTGTTGCCGCTATAACAACAAATACTAAAAACAAAATAAAACAAATATTTATGGGGGGCTCCGATACAACAAACGTGATTTTTTTGCTCGTTTTAATAATACAAAAATACATATGGTCAAAAATGAATTTATTTTTTATTTCTCAAAATATTCTCCCATTGCGTCAATGCACTTTTTCATACAATTGAACCAACTTTGAAAACATTTGTGCCACTCTTCCGGTGGTGACGTCAGATACATTTTTTTCATACTCTTCGACAGCCTCTTCTGGTGATGAAAACCGTTGATCCGGTAATTGGTTCTTAATTTTTGGGAACAGAAAAAAGTCACACGGTGCCAGGTCACGACTCTGTATACTGGATGATTAATAAGCTGTACATTTTTTGTTTTGTTTTATGTCTCGCGCCTTGGGGAAACTGAAAACAGAAGTTATAATAATATTTCACACCATAGGTCCAAAATGCATTCAAAAAATCATCAATAAAACAACAAAAGGAATTAACGTCCTAAAACTTATACACCTTTTAATAGGGGGTAACTAATTAAAGCTATCGATAACACATTCATCAGTATATTGGGGTCACATCCCTAATTGAGTAGCGTAAGTTGAGGTTTAAGAGAAACGCGACCTTAAGTAGTATGATTCACATCTGTTCTCTGTCTATTTTGTTTGACGATTTTGCATTTTAAACAAAACTAACAAAAAACAATAAAATAATACTTACCGGTGATAGAATATGCCCCCTTTAGTTAAATTTTTGGTTCGGCTATAGTATTTACACTCCTAAATGGCACAATATGGCATTTTTATATATTTTTGAAGTACGTTTACTCCACAGTAATTGAAACACGACTGAAGTGAGCGAAGCTTGTAGTGCGCGGAACTCCGCGTACTTGGTGTTACGCGGGCTCCGCATACTTACGACTTCTATTGTTTTTTGTGTTCTGTGATTCGGACAGCAGCACTGTAAATTTGAGCCAGATAAAACAAACTGCCGAAATTATTAAGGCGGGAAACATTAAATTAAATGGCGATTTAAGGAAAATCCAAAAAGGACAGCAGTCTACAAATACGTCAATTGCAACGGTAAGGAACATCTCCAATCAACTCAATAGTGGTTATTAGCTATTGTATTGCTTGCGCGACAGTACCCATGCGCAGCTATCACCTCCGCGTATCGTTCAGCGCTAGACTTACGTGCCGTGACTTATACCGCGGTGGTAGCGGCGAGTCTATGTACCAGTTCTCAACGAATGTACGAGTTTAGTTGGTTGTTTGCAAACGGAGCAGAAAGACGTCGCGTGCGGTTCAGGTCAAAGAGTTTTTTGCAGAATGGACATACCTGAATTTAACAAGAACATAGATATGGACCATTTAATATCACTAGTTCGTGAAAGACCAGTCTAGTGGGACAAATCTTTAGAAGAGTTTAAATATAAGAACAACAGTAGTCGCTTAAGATGTGTACCTAACATCTAACCACCGCGCGCGCTCATTGGTCAAATCAAATAGCGCGCGCTTCCCCGGTTTCCCGCTACAAATATCCGTGCCTTTTGCCAAAATCACTCCCACAAACAGAGAGGAAAGACGTTACACATCAAAATGTTAGAAATAAAGTTGCACAATTGCATTTGTAATAACTCAAAAATATCATCACGAGTATAACATAAAAATGTAGATGTAATCTAATAATTTTATCTCCGTCCAATTACATATATCAATATCGCAATATCCTGGGGATTCTGATGATATCGGTTTTTAAAAGATAACTACCCTAATAACCATTAAAAATAATCAGTAAACATTTATTTTAATTTTTCATGTAATTAATCATGGACTTATTAATTATTTTTTCGAACCAGGCCTCGCTAATAAAGTAATTGCATGAAACTTGTGTTATAACGTTAAATGCAATTGAATAGCGAATGTCTTTTGCGAAATTGCAATGCCAATCGCATTTCTTTTACCGTGAAGTAGGTCATCTTTACCATATTTTTATGAGAAAATACCTATATTGCGTATTTGTTTTACTATGGGGGTTTAATATTCAGTTTTTATGTAATTAAGCAGTCTTTCCCTTTAGTTCTATTCATAATTTGTGTTCCTAAGCCTCATAGTTACGGCGCTACCACGAAAAATAACAATCAGGTAATGATGACACAATTTTGGCAACTTCACCTACTGCTATTTTCTCCTTGGATCCAGCTAGAACTAAACAAATTAGGTAAAGATAGTATTCGTGTGTTGACAACATGGCCTAGATAAATTACCGTTAATTTTCAAACAATCTTCAAGATTTTGACAACTGTCTATGTTACCAGCTTGAAAAAAGTTTTGGGATACCAGTTATTCATTAGAAAGCTACTAAAATAGTAATAAAAATTCTACCCTATTACCATTTCGTCTAGAGTTTTTATCATGCAAGGAAGACTAAGGTAAAGTTGATCCTTTTGGATCAACCCAAAGGTAAAGATGACCCATTTGACCGGAATAGCTCGTTTTGTGTTCTCGATGCATGTGGAGAAATGGAATGGCATATGCAAAAAGGGAGGCCTATACAGAGCAGCGGGTGAAGTCGGACTGTGGATGATGATGATGATAATGTGTTCATTTTACTATAAAACTACAACTATCCTATAGTTAAATCAAGTATTTCAAGTAATTAAAAAAACCTAACGTAATATTGCAAAAATAGATACCTAATGGTAGTTTACCTACGTAGTATATTAGCATTCTTTTATTTTCCGGATTGCTACTTTTAAGTACGATTATACTAATGATAATTATATTGTTTTTATAAACTAATGGTTCGCCCCGAATTTAGATCTCGCGAGTCTCCAAATAAAACAAAAAAATGTTATTTGTAATCTTTGACTATCAAAATAGTGCCACGAAATAATAACCAAATAACTTGACCTACAGTTTCATTCAAATTACAGGTAATGGGAGTTCATGTTTGTGGTAACTCTTTTATGTGATACAAATTGCAGTTATTCTGGATTTCAGACTTTTGCCTATATTTGCAAATTACAGCACTGTAGGGTTACAGGTGTACCCTGTGAATTATGTCAAAGTTTAGTTTCTATTATAGCTAATAACTCAACAACTTTACTACAAATAAAAACGGGGCCGAAATGTACAAATGACGATCTTTCATTTGACATCTCACTTGACCTAATACATCTCATTTTCATTTTTTTTACCCGTCTTGAACCCCAATATCTCAACAACCCCCAAACATTTTTAGCTCATTTTGTCACACCAAAATTATGCCATCACTGCCTACCTATGTATCAAATTTCACGATGATCGGATCAAGGCTTCGAAAGTTATCCTCAGGCAAACAAACATACATACATACATAAAACACCGATTTGCACAAGTTGATTTGGAGATCTCGCTTCGCTCGATTAATTATTTGGCATTGTGTGGTTGATTTTACGATTTCTTGTGTTCGTGCATAGTTATCAAGGCATGCAAAATGATACACATCAAATCGGTCCTATTATTCCTTAATTGTAAGTCTAGAGTCTAGACCCAGTGAGGCACGTCAGCCGGCCAGTGAACTTTGCAAACAGTGAAGCTTGCCAAGTCTCAGCAGCTGACGTTTTTCATGTAAATTAAGTTGCAAGACTTCTGAATTAAGATTTGTAGGAGACTTTTTGCCGCCAGCTAAAGGCTTGGAGCGGATCTACGAGTACAGGCGACTCCGAAATAGGCTAACCTGAAAGGAGGTTATTGGTCTCACTAAGAAGAACATTATTTGTTGTAGGACTTTTCATAACTCAATGTTTTTATTGAAATCATAAAACCCTAAAATTATTTATTTGGCACTTAAACAATATGGTGTGAAAAACGATGAACATCTGCAGAAGTATTACTGTGTCACTTGTTGAAAAATCACTTGTTTAAAACCTGCTGATTCGAAGGTGAACTAAAAACTAGGTAAACAATTGTATATGAAATGCTTCCTAAAAATATTAGAAATTAAATCTTAATTTTTATGAAATGTTAATAATTTTCATCGACAGAATTACCCTCTTAGAATTGACAATCGTACATATTTTGGAGCATTCTGTATAGGGAATAAAAGTATAGCGACTGTTCACTTGGAATCTGAAATTTATATAATGTGTTGTATTTGTGTAAGTCGTAATCTGAATCATCTCACTAATTTCGACCTAGACGTGAAATGGCCTGGTAGCACAGTTGGATAGTGCATCCTCGTATCAAGAGGAGGGTTGCGGGTTCAAGTCCCGTCTAGGCTTGAAATTTTTGAAATGATTTTAAAAATCTTGTAATTTTCCGTATGTGTTCGGATAACACTGTAAAAAAAATACTATTTGTATAATGATTTGTCAGTTGTTACAGTGACTTGATGGATCTTTCATATATGAATAACTGCTTTACTAATAAGGAATATTTCTTCAATTCCCTTCAAATTATCGTTAGCACGAGTAAGAAGCGGAATTAACTTCCGATCTCTGTTTTCCGGATTATTATAATCTAGGAGTCTTCAAGGAGTGTACCTACCACGTTCTTTCTAGGCAAGCGTGGTCCTTCGCTCACACCATCACTTACCACCAGTTGAGGTAGTGTTCAAGAACGTAATGCCTATAAGTAGATACAGAAATGACCAGACATGAAACAAATTTCCGAAGATCATTCAAAGATCTCATACGCGGTGGGAATCGAACCCACATAGGGTTACCATATCTCAGGATTTGTCCTGAAATTTCAGGATTTTTGAACTCTTCTCAGGATTGCGGCTGGATTTTGCAAATCTCAGGATTGATAGAATTTTCAATAAAATACAGCTTACAATTTAAAGATCTCTTTAATAAATAGTAAAAAAAGTATAAAATAATATCTCTTTAATAAACAAACTAAAAATTCCTTCACACTAATATTATAAGTGTGAAAGTTTGGATGTTTGCTTGTTTGTTACTCAATCACGTCGTAACGGCTGAACCGATTTCGATGAAATTTGGTATATACGTAGATTATAACCTGGTTTACCACATAGGCTACCTTTTATCCCATAAAATAGTTTCCATGGGATAAAAATGGGGTGTCAAGTTGCAAGAGCGAGTTTAGCTTTATTTTTAGGTTACCTATAGGTAGATTTAGTAGTGTAACGCGTACAAAGTCGCGGGCAAGATCTAATTGGTAATAAACCAATGGATTGGAGGTGCCGCTGCAGCTTTGAGTGCGATGTGCAACGCGTGAGCGTGATCCGCAGTGTTGAAAACGATAATATACGACTTTTTTAAATTGTTAAGTACCTACGTTTGAGAGAAAATTTTCAAAATGTAAATAATCTCAGGATTTTTCATTGGAAATCAGGCCGGACTTTTCATTTTTTCATCTGGTAACCCTAAACCCTCAACCACCTGCGTCTTAACCAGCTATTTGTCCACTGAGCCGCAGAGGTCCTTATAGTCTTCTATAGGTATATGAAGCTAAAACCAAAGAAGTTTGCTAATTATAGGAACTAAGTGCTAAAAGTAAAAGTGGGTAAAACTGTCCACTTAAATCCACTTAGGTATTATCGTGTTTGCAAACATATTCATTTTGACAATGTAAAAATAAGCCAGAAGAAATAAAACTAGCCTAAACAACTTTCACATCTCTATCAAACACACCTGTCGATAGATTATCATGTGATAAGTATGTAAGAATGCATTTTTTTACTCTGTATTTTAAATTGGTTAAAAAATTGGTAGGTCTGTATTTTAATTGGGAACGAAATCGTAGCGTGCGTGTATCTTGTTATTATCTTATTTGTATCTACCTATTTATATTTGTCCTTGTATTTTATTTGAGAACAAAATGTTAGCATAAAATTCACTAACATTTCGTCTCAAAAATCTAGGTGATCTGCATAGAAGAAGAAAAATGTTAATTTTATTTTATAACTATTTATTTTTTAGCTAGCCTACAGTTTTCCACTGCTGGGCAAAGGCCTGCCCCAACTCCTTCCACCTATCGCGATCCTTGGCAGATTCCCATCATTCCTTCTCGAATCCACTGATGTCGTCGCGCCAACGCTTTCGCGTCCGACCCCTAAGTCGTTGTCTATCATCCTTTATTACACTAATATTATAAATGCGAAAGTTAGGATGTTTGTTACTCAATCACGTCATAATGGCTGAACAAAATTCTATCAAATTTGGTATGTCGATAGATTATGACCTGGATTGACACATAATATGCTACTCTTTACTGACAAACCACGCGTGCGAAGCCGCGTAGAAGCTAGTAAGTATAAATCCATGGATCTACTATACAAACATGTAGGTATGTGTGTATAATAGGTCCATGAATAAATCTTATATGGTATTTCGGATCTGACGGGTGAAAGAAATACCATGATGTTCGACTGATTAATTATTATATTGAAATCTTTAAATAGGTTATTTTACAACTAGTGGTTCGCCCCGAACTGAGATCTCGCGAGACTCCCATAAAAACAAAAACATATTACATATTTGTAATCTAAATAGTGCCACGAAATATTCACCATATAACTTGACCTACAGTTTCAATTAAATTATAGGTAATGGGAATTCATGTAAAGTGGTTCCTTTTTTTAGGGTAGAAATTGCAGTTATTCTGGATTTCAGACTTTTGCCTATATTTGTGTCACTAAAGCTACGGGCATACCAAATTTCAGCACTGTGGGGTCACTGGTGTGCCCTGTGAATTTTGACAAAGTTCAGTTTTTATTATGGCTAATAATTTAAAAACTACAAGGTTTAAACTAAAAATAAAAACGGGGTCAAAATGTACTCATAAGTACCTTTTATTAGACGTGCCTTTTGGCCGAATAGTCCCATTTTTGTTTTTTTTTTACCCCTCTTGAACCCCAAAATCTCAACAACCACCCCACATTTTAGCTCATTTAGTCAGATCAAAATTGTGGCATTATTATCTACCTATATACCAAATTTCTCGATGAACGGATAAACGCTTCGAAAGTTATTATCCGACAAACAAACATACATACATACAACGCAGATTTGCCCAAGTTGATTTGGAGATCTCGCTTCGCTTGATCAATTAGTAGGATAATAAAAAAGAAATAAATCGATCAGACCTTCCATTCATTCTTGATAATTGCAGAATTGGGAGGTGCTGTATCTTATCTCTTCCATAGCCCAGCATCCATTCCATAAACATTAGATAGGTACTGTTGCAATAGCGATTTATAAATCATTTTTACAATTTTCTATTGTATATATTAACTGTCTTACAATGTTCATAGTGAATTTTATATTTTTAAACAGGCCTCTTTCTTGTTGACTCCAGTTCCGGTAATGCCAATTTTAAAGATCCAGGGTTGGAGCAAGAGGTGATTGAGTTGTCATCAAATATATATATCTATTATAAAAATGTCGGGTTAGTTACACCATTTATAACTCAAAGACGGCTGGACCGATTTTGATTTGTTGGATTTGTCTTCGCCCCGAATAGCAGAATAACTATTAAAATATCGGAAAAATTTACGTTAAAATAAATTATGACGAAAATTCATTTTCTCATAGGTACATAGATGCAACTAATGATGGCCGATTGACCATTCTACCGAGGTGACGTATTGGCAGCCCGCGTCATATGCTTGTCAACGATGTTCGGTGGGTCAGTTAGTCTATATCTATCTATACTAATATTATAAAGAGGAAAGATTTGTAGTTTTGTGTGTATGTTTGTAATGAATAAACTCAAAAACTACTGTGCCGATTTCAAAATTTTTTTCACTATTAGAAAGCTACATTCACCCTAAGTGACATAGGCTATATTTATTGCTAGAAAAGATTAGGGATCCCTACTAAAACTTAAGTAACGTAACCCAAGGTGTAAAAAAGTGCCCTAAAACGTCTTTCGTCGCATGCGCTGCGGAAACTGTTGATGATAGAACAAAAGTATGTTCTACAATATTAAAGAAGAGAAGGCTAATTTTTACCCAACTGCGGAGAAGGAGGGTAATGTTTTTATTAAAAAACTACGCATGCGAAGCTGCGGATTTATCAGCTAGTATTTAATAAAACACATGTACAAGAAGTCAATAACATTTTTTGCAAATTTCTGTAGTGAAAAATATCAAACGAAAAGTCGTTGATAAATATATGTATATAGGTACCTATTATAATAAATTTAAAATAAATAACTAATATCAAAACCAGTCGCACATTGTTGAGTTCAAGGATATTTTCTGAATATCAAGAAACTTCAGTGAACTTATATTATTAGCCTATAATCTACCTAAATGTTTAAAACGTACGAAAATTTAAGTATCTACAGCGCTATCTATCCCTAAACTAAGCAGAGCTTGTACTATGGGAACCAGATAACTGATAGAATACTTATATCCGTCCTTTTTTTTTGTAAATACATAAATACTTATAATTATAGAAAAAACATCCAAACCCGGAACAAATATTTGTAGATCATGCAAATACTTTTTCCGCGATGGGAATCGAACCCGCTACCTCCTGCGTCTCAGCCGGCTTTTCGCCCACTGCGCCACGGAGGTCTTCGTCATCTTTAAGCTTCTAAGTGATAAGACCGCCATTCTATTTTGTGTTTCTTTTGTGGTGTGCAATAAATTTATTCTTTCATTCATTCATCTATTTCTTACATAGTAGGACCAAGGTATTCCTTTTTAGGACTACGTTATTGTGATTCTTGATTTGGTGATATCTTAACATTGTAGAGGACTTATCTGCAGAACGAATTTTACAAAAATTATCAAAATAAATCGACTCTGAAAGGCTTTGCAACCCTGAAAACCATTTACCACATTGTTAGGTATCTTATAAATGTATTACAACAAACCTTAAGAGAAGCTCTATAAAAATATGGTAGCGAAGTATCTCGTAAGTAATGTATAGTTTTCTTTGTTATTCATTTTTATTGGTGGATTCATTCATTTTATATTGCATTCATTTTTTCGAAACCTTAAATTTGATGCGGCGCGTTGGCCATGTTAGTTTTAAGTAAGTCATCATCATCATCATCCACAGCCTGACTTCACCCATTGATGGGTATAGGCTCCCCAAGTTTGTGGCATCCACCACGATCCTGCGCTAGTCTCACCCACTGACGGCCCACGACATTTACGATGTCGTCCACCCATCTCGCTGCTGGACGTCCTACCCCTCTATACCCGCTTCTCGGCCACCATTCAGTCACTGTCCTGCTCCATTTGTTTCATTTCATCACCACGTCTAGCCAAGTGTCCTGCCCAAGACCATTTGAGCTCCATAACTCGAATCACAACGTCATGAACCTTCGTTCGTCTACGGATCTCGACGTTTGGAACTCGATCTAACAGTCTGATGTCGAGCATAGTACGCTCCATGGCTCTCTGTGCAACTCATAACCTGTACACAGCCTCCTGCGTGAGCGTCCATGTCTCGGCACCGTAGGTCATGGTGGGAAGAACACATTGGTTGAATAAGCGGGTCTTCAGACACTGTGGAGTTTAAGGCGACCTAAGGTTGTCGTCTAACTTGCCGAATGCAGCCCATCCCAATTGGATCCTTTTAGAGATCTCCTTCTGCTGATGCTCTTTACCAAACGACAGAATATGCCCAAGATAAACATACTGGTCGACTGACTCCAGCCTCTCATTTCCCACCGTTACAATGGGGTTTGTGACACCGGAGACATTCGAGAGCACCTTCGTCTTGGACATATTCATCGGCCTCAAAGAAGCATCAAAAAGATGGTGCAGCATCGCCTGGAGATCACTAAAGTTTTCTGCAAATAGTACGAGATCATCTGCGAAGGTTAGGTAAGTAGGTATACATAATATTAAATCCCCCATTACAAACTTGCGTTTTAATCCGGTATTAATGGTAATTTATAAATACCAGAATCTTAGTTTCAACGACTTTGGTAAATCTAGTATTTTTAATTCCGATCATATTCGTAACAGTTTTACTTTTTTAATGATCGCAGTTAAATGTAGCTGCCCTCAATTGGATGCAAGTTAATTTGCCTTGATAAACAATTATGGGAAGGTTTAACAAACCTTATAAGCTAGAGTATTCTCTGTCTTAGGGGTTTGGAGTAAGAAGAATCAGTGAAGTACCTAGTTTTCTGGACTAAATGGCTGGACCGATTTCGATAAAATTTGGTAAGTTTACCTGGATCGAGAAATAGGCTACTTTATAATATCAAACCCCTGTAGAAGCTTGTAGTATTAGAATTCGTTGTCTAGATAAAAGTTATTTATTATTATTCATTAAATCCTTCTGTATTTCCTTATCCTTTTTGATTTTTTTTTTTCAAAAGTTGTAACATTTTGAGTATGATTAGGAACCCATCTTTGGGTATAGGCATCGTCCTCTTTACTCCGTGTCTCTCTATCATTTGATGTTGTCATCCACTGATTTCCAGCGATTTCTGTAATGTCCTCAGTCTATCTTTTTCTTGGTCGACCTGGTTTTCTTTTGCCGCTGGGTCCAACCCATATCGTCGCTCTTATGGTCCACTTATCATCCTCGTATCGAGCTATGTGCCCTGATAAAAGTTTCTTACACGATATTTATTTTAATATTTCCAATAACAACTTGCCATTCTACTAGAATAGTAATACAATAGCATACAACTGTCATGTTTAAACAAGTCACATTAAGTCACAGAGAAATAGGTATCTACTAATATTCATGTCAATGTATTCTCAGTATTGATTTAAAAAAGCAAACTGAAGAGAAATCATACACAGCGCGCCACGAAAAAGCAATATAAAAACCGGCCAAGTGCGAGTCGGACTCACGCACGAAGGGTTCCGTACCATTAACTATAAAATCGAGCCAAAAAAGTCACGTTTGCTGTATGGGAGCCCCCTCAAATATTTGATTTATTTTAATTTAATTACTTATTTTTAAAGTGAATATATAAATAAATATTCTGTGAATATTTCAAGCGTGTACCTGCTGTCGTTATCAATATCGAGCAAAAACGAGCAGAAAAAATCACGTTTGTTGTATGGGAGCCCCCCTTAAATATTTATTTTATTCTGTTTTTAGTATTTGTTGTTAAAGCGGCAACAGAAATACATCATCTGTGATAATTTCAACTGTCTATCACGGTTCATGAGTGAGATACAGCCTGGTGACAGACAGGCGGACAGACAGACAGCGTGTTTTAGTAATAGGATCCCGTTTGACCCTTTGGGTAAGAAACCCTAAAAAACAAACTGAAGAGAAATCATACACAGCGCGCCACGAAGCAAGAATGTAAAAAGTAACGTCAAAAGTAAAAGTGGTCCGTCTCGTTTCGTGTACCATCCGAAATGCTTTATGTATACCTACGTATTATGTGTAACAATAATTGAATTATGTAATGCTACTGTGTTACTTCGCGATATCTTCTCGTCCAAAATTCCCCAGAGCCTGAAGACTAAAGTCTTCAACCAGTGTGTGTTGCCAGTGATGACCTATGGCACTGAAACGAGGTCCTTTACTCATGGCATCATGACCAAGCTTAAGGTCGCTCAACGAGCCGTGGAGAGGGCTATGCTCGGGGTTTCTTTGCGTGACAAAATCCGCATTGAGGAAATCCGCAGAAGAACTAAAGTTGCCGACATAGCTCTCAAAATTAGCAAGTTGAAGTGGCAATGGGCAGGCCACATCGCTCGTAGAACCGATAACCGTTGGGGAAGAAAGGTTCTCGAGTGGGGACCACGGACTGGAAGACGCAGCGTAGGCCGGCCACCCACAAGGTGGACCGATGATCTAGTAAGAATCGCGGGGAGCCGTTGGGCCAAACGGCTACCAACCGCTCGTTGTGGCGATCTAAGGGAAGCCTATGTTTAGCAATGGACGTCTTCCGGCTGATGATGATAATGACTGTGTTAGTGCTTATTATGATGGTAATAAAACTAAGTGTTGAATTTTCTCATTTATATCTCCAAAAGCAAACCACCTTGTCCACAGAAAAGAAAGCAACTCTCCCGCCATTTCTGACTTTGACAGCCAGTCCTCTTTGACATTAATTTATTTGGCTTGGGTATAGGCCGATTGGCGACACTAAGTGTACCTACTACTAATATAACTCTTCTTAGGGATAGGCTCGCATTTGTACATGACCTCTATTTCTGTATTTTAAATGTATTTTCTTGTGTGCAATAAAGAATAACTTTACACCTGATGCCTCAAGTTTTCGAACACGGGGCAGTGTATCTTAGGGCGCGTTTCTAAGATGCGTGACGTACAAGGCAATGCTTTGATAAAGGCGATGGTTACCACTTAACATCAGGTTGGCCATAGGCTTGTAACAAATCCAGGTCGTAAAAAAATAAAACCGGCCAAGTGCGAGTCGGACTTGCGTAGGAAGGGTTCCGTACCATTAACTATAAGAACAGCAAAAAAATCACGTTTGTTGTATGGGAGCCCCCCTTAAATATTTGTTTTGTTTCAATTTAATTAAATATTTTTAAAGTGAATATATAACTTAATAATCTGTGAATATTTCAAGAGTCTATCTGTTGCCGTTATCAATATCGAGTTAAAACGAGCAAAAAAATCACGTTTGTTGTATGGGAGCCCCCTTCAAATATTTATTTTATTCTGTTTTCAGTATTTGTTGTTATAGCGGCAACAGCAAAACATCATCTGTGAAAATTTCAACTGTCTAACTATCACGGTTCATGAGATACAGCCTGGTGACCGACGGACAGACAGACAGGGGGTACAAAACCCTAAAAAAATAACAAACATACTTACAGCCCACCTGGTGGTAAGCGGTTATCGTAGCCTATGCACGTTTGTAACACCAAACAAAGGTATCACTCACGGGTTGCCGACCATAATACAAATTTACGACTCCCATTTTGAAAAACTTTAGTCACGTTTAAGTAATTTTAACAGACGACTCATGTACTCAAGTAGAGTCGGTTTCACGAAATAAGTACCTTAGCCTTACAAATATGTCGCATAAATTTTCTGATAACTGATAGATATCCCGTTTGATCTCATCCCGTCGTCGAGATTTTACCACCGCACTTCTTGACAACTTAATAAAGCTCATCCACATATCATCTACAATTGGGTATCACACACCACACGCTTCACGCGATCTTTACTGCCCCATACTTGCAAGATGTGGAATGAGCTACCATCTGAGGTTTTCCCATTAGGCTACGACGTGGCACGCTTCAAGAGAAATGTAAAGAGGTTTCTTCAGTGTAGGGAACGCATCGACAATACCCCGCGTGTTGCCGGTGTCAATAGGCGACGGTGACCGCTTACCATCAGGTGGGTCGTAAGCCTGTTTCCCCACAAATAACATAAAAAAAAGATATGGCCGTGAAACGTCTTTTGAGAAACGGACTCTACCCTTGATTCTTAGATAACGAGCGAGTGAACGATTCTTAGAGGATCGGAATTAGTCTATAGCGAATCATGGATAATTTGTTCACGCATAAGAATCCTATCAGATTATATTTACAGTTCAGTCTTTCGTTGGATTCATTCCTTGAAAGATCCTTACCGCATATTGACCAATCTCTTTTTTTACCATACCAAAACAAAATGTTTATTTTTTTTTATTTGTAAAATATTATCATAAAAAACAAATATAAAAATACATTACGTAGTATATCGACCTATCAGTTACAAAACGCCAATAAATGTAGGTTTACTTACCTAAATACCTATTAGACTAGGTTGAAATAGTATATTATTAAACGAGGGGATAAAGCAGTGTGTTATATTGAGTCCCAAACGTAACAAAGGATTCTAGAGTTATCTCACGAGCGGAGCAAGTGAGTTACTAGAATCCTGCGTGCAGAGAGGGATATAAGCACGCCCAAGATGCAGACAGCTTTATCCACAAGGAGAACACTCTATACACTTTCTGCGAAAACCCCAATTTAGGTTGGTGCATTCGGTGCAGAGGATAGTTCGATTTACGATTAAGTTCTTAATGCGTGGGTCTCTTTGGATCAAATTTTAATACATAAGGGGTTCCAAATTCAAATCACATTATGCCCGCGAGGGCATAATGAAATTCAGTACAACTTTACTCCCGGCTCAGCCGTAGGTATTTAATCACCTGCTTTCGGTGAGGTTTACATGGCATATAATTTGACATTGTCGAGCAGGTGGGTGAAAAGTCAATTATATTGACTAGCTACGAATAGTTTGACAGTGCACAGTGCGTGGTCGAATTTATATATATTTAAATATTTCAATTCTAGCTTAAATTTAGCATTCGCCCCTTCATCTCCATTAAACTTTAACTATGCCGAATTTCACTCTCCTACGTGAGCGTAATAGGTAAGCTTAAAAATAGGTACAATATTTTCTCTTCACGTCATTATCATCATCCACAGCCTAACTTCACCCACTGCTGGGTATAGGCCTCCCCAAGTTTGTGCCATCCACCACGATCTTGCGCTAGTCTCACCCCCTGACGGCCCACGACCTTTACGATGTCGTCCACCCATCTCGCTGCTGGTCGTCCTACCCTTCTATACCCGCTCCTCGGCCACCATTCAGTCACCGTCCTGCTCCATCTGCCATCACCACGTCTAGCCAAGTGTCCCGCCCAAGACCATTTGAGCTCCATAACTCGAATCCCAACGTCATGAACCTTCGTTCGTCTACGGATCTCGACGTACCTATTTATAAATCGATAACACACAAGTTCCAGTACCTCTGAGGTCTCTATTAGGCCGAGAGCAGTGCATTATTCAGTTAGATAATCGGAACCAATAAATATCTACATCATCTATTACGCATATATACCAGTACTATAAATTATACCTATGTATTTAAAATTGTAGGTGTGATGAGATGAGACATAAACTAGAAAATAACAGTGTCACCCACCACGGACGTTTGTGTCACCTTGGCTGTTTAAATTAAAAAGAAACGAAGATGTTAAAAAAAGACTCAAGTCGTGTATGCACTATTCTAGTAGTTTAACTTTAAACTATTTGATAATCTAATTCGGTTCGTTCGGAAAACGGGTCGAATGGTTAGTGGGTGACCCAATCTACCAACGATCACATTTTATTAATCGTTTCGGAGGCTCTGCCTACAAGATGTGTCATACAAGTAACTTTTTTACAAAAATATAACCAACTTCAGCTAACAGTAAAAACCAAACTACTGAACCGATATCGATGAAATTTCTATGGAACCAATCTGAAAGTATATCCTTTCAAATCGGTTGATAAATGACGGAGTTCTGAGCTAACAAATATAACATAACATAAAAATTAAACAAATTTAACACTTATATGGTTTTCTCATGGATGCCATTGTCAGTACTGGACCAAACGGAAATGGGACCACACGGGAAGCACCAGCTTTCAAATAAAAAAAGAATCATCAAAATCGGTTCACTCATTCGAAAGTTCTGAGGTAACAAACATAACAAAAAAAATACAGTCGAATTGAGAACCTACTCCTTTTTTGAAGTCAATTAAAAAAAAGATGATCAATGAAATACAGACTTATGCGAGAAGAGATCTATCGACATCGACTTTCCAAGGAGGTTTTCATAAATTCTGCTACGGAACCACAAGGGTCTACTATTTATATTTTTTTACAGTGTAACGACTGTGATAATGCTATATATGTGTATAATGCTACCTAGACATCTACGTAATATTGAATTCTTACATTTGAATTTTAGGTAGGCTGAAATTGAATTAAATGACCTAAAGTTGTTTGCCTTTAGTAAAAAGGTAAGGTACTTAGTATGAATATTATGTTAATAACTATTTCTGTAACACATCAATTTTGTTGCTATAATTATAATGGTATGAGGAAAAACTATTCTGCAACCAGATTTTGAAATTAATAATGTTTATTCATTCGAGAAAGACGCAAGACGCAACATGAGAAATACGTAGTCGGTAGGTAGGTATGTTTATAGGAGATCCAAAATATATAAGTACTATCGTGTATAGTGATAGGTATTTTTTTTTTCTTTTTAAGTACATCTTTGAAGCTATATTGCATGATCTTTGGGTACCTATTGGGCAGCAACACCACTGACACCAACAAAACACTGTTCAAGCAAACTAATAAATAGTTAATTAAAAAAAAACAAATCACTGTGAATAATTTTTAAATAACGAAGCAAAAATAAAGAAACACGGTAGTTTTAATAAAGTAAATAATAAATACTAACGTATATTAAGTACAGTGAATGTAACTGCTATATTTTACTTTAGACTTACCAACATCCTTGAAGCTATTGGATGATCTCTGGGCATTAGCCAGCAACACCAATGACACCAGCAAAACACTGTGCAAGTGATTATTGCAAATTATCTTCATTTTGCCAAACCACTAAATAATTTAAAAATAAAAACAATACACAATTAAAAATCACAATTTTCAAATTACAAATTAAATTGAAAAAGTTTTATTGATAAATTCGAATTTAGAAGCTTGATTTCATTTTCGCGCGGAAAGAACGACCGCGGTCGAAAGCGCGTGCGCCACAGCGTTTAGTTTAGGCAGTTACTACACTGTAGGCTGCGCGCGCAGGTGCCTTTAGAAAGACAAGACGTGATCATCTTACTTTATTGAAAAAGCGCGAACCGGTCGATGCCATCTTCGGCTGTAGCCATCGTTTTGTATTATTATTTCTGGAATGTTGACGAAAAAAGTTGTTGTGATAAGCTTGTTTTTATTTGCCTACTTACGTAGATAGGTATCCTCACATACATGTAGGTACATACAATTATTACCCGTGCGCGATAAGTTGGAACCTGAGCGCGGTGACGTCATATTGGCGTGTTTGTACCGCCCGCAAAAAAGCGAACATAACAAGCAGCCGCCCGCGGCTTCGTCTTTGTTTTTTTTAACCTAATTTATTATGTTACTCAGGGAGGACGCTGCTTTTTATCTAATCTTTTTTACACTATTTGAATAAAATAAAAATACAATGTTTAAGTATATACATTTATTTTATCTATTATTTACATTATCTCATCTTCGTCACTACTTAGTGGATGTATGCCTTCTAGAGGTTGTTCTTCGTCCTCAGTCTCACTATAATCACTCGACGAAGAGGTATCCGATAAATTTACAATTAATTGCGATTCATTCGTCTCTTGTAAGAGATCATCGTCCCAATACTTTTGTCGAAGCCTGTCCACATGGTTGACTTCTTTTTTCAACAATAACACAAACGAAAACTAAAAGAATTCCAGAGCGCGTCGTTACGTGACGTAGGCCAGTACGAGACTAAAAACCCTAGTAAAAAATAGTGATGCGAACGGTACAATACGGGCGCCATCGGGGAAGTGCAGGGGAAGCGGTCGGGGAGTCGCATTCCTAGCAGGTCCCAAGTTATCGCGCACGAGTAATAGGTAGGTAGCCAGCTACACGGGTAGATAGGTTGCCAAAACTTCCGAGTTTGTATTTAAGAACTTGAATTTTAATAAGTATTCATTGTAATTATTTTAGGTATTACTGTGTAATATATATAAAACTCTCATATTGCTAGTAATTACAAACTCAAACAAAATTTTCATACTCGCGAAGCAAAAACAAAACCCGTAGGTAGTAAATTTACAATTTACAGCTCAGTTTTTTTATTATTATTAATCACTAGCTGATCAATCCGCAACTTCGCACGCGTAGTTATTCAATAAAAACATTACCCTACTTTGCGCAGTTATGTAAAAAGTAGCCTATGTTACTCAGGGTGAATGTAGCTTTCCAATAGTGAAAGAATTTTTGAAATCGGACCAGTAGTTTTTGAGTTTATTCATTACAAACATACACACAAAAATACAAATCTTTCCTCTTTATAATATTATAGTATAGATATAGACTAGCTGATCAATCCGCAGCGTAGTTTTTTAATAAAACATTACCCTCCTTCTGCACAGTTGGGTAAAAAGTAGCCTATGTCACCCGGGGATAGTGTCGCTTCCCAACAGTGAAAGATTTTTTTAAATCGGTGCAGTAGTTTCGGAGCCTATTCAATATAAACAAACAAACAAATCTTTCCTCATTATAATAATAGTATAGATAAAGATTTGGTATTGACAATTTTGTATGACTATTTATATTGACTTCCAATTTTTTTTTTTTATTATTTTATTACTTTTTTTAGCGTATTTTTTTACTGCGTGTACCTATTTAATATTGTAGATAACCAGTGTGTACAGTGTGTACCGAATTACCGATACGATTTACCTACCTTAAAAATTATGACGTGTAATAAGTATTCTTACCAAATAAATGATTATGATTATTATGAATAAGTATGTAAGTGTAACACAATGTATAAACAGTTCAGTAGGACCGAGGCTTCAAACTTATAACACCCCGATTTATGCGTCGGGGGTTAAAAATAAACTTTACAGTCGAGCTTTATCATATATACTGGCATAATTTTAAATTGGCACTATGTAAGTAAAATATTTTTTAGTTACTTGTTCTGCCAATAAATTAGTAAAGAAATCAAAATGTAGAATGAGATGTCAAAGTCACGCGACACTTCATGTAAATAAATTCACGTCAATGAACGACGGTTATAATATATGGATAATATTCATACAAAAGCCCTAAAATCGCGATAAAAATGGGGTTGGGGGTAAGAGTGTGAAAAATACTTAACGACCTATTCTCATACCTACCAAATATACAAAAAAAATCATTGAAATCGGTCGAACTGTTTCGGAGGATTGCGACCACAAACACCGTGACACGAGATTTTTATAAGTATACTAGTGGACCCGCCGAACTTTGTACCGCCTTGACATGCATATAACGCGGGCTGTCAATATACGTCACCCTGGTAGAATTGTCAATTGTTGCCCCCGGCATAGACAATATCTCGGGATAACTCCGACGGAAGGATCTTTTCCAAACGATATTCATTTTTTTACATCCTCTTTGACGATATTTGCAGCTCGCATTCTGTCAATTCTATGTCAAACGTCATAAGATTACATTATAAAAGTTTATATAGTCCAAAGCGCTAAGGTAAATAATTTTATATGGTGGTTATGTATTCTTAAATTTTCTAATTTTGCGCGCAATTTTCTTATTTTTTTCTTTCATAAGAACTTTCTCCTGATAATAAGAAATACAACAAAAAAAGAATTAGCGAAATCGGTCCAGCCGTTCACACGTGATGGCGTGACCATGGGAAATAGGTATTCATTTTTATATACATACTAGTGGTCCCGCCGAACTTCGTATCGGCTTGATATGCATAGGTATAACGCGGGCTGTCAATATAAGTCACCCTGGTAGAATTGCCAATTGTTGTCCCCGGCCATCATTATGCATGAGAAAATGAATGACTTCCACAAATAATTCAATACCAAAATTAGCCAAATCGCTCCACCTGTTCTCGAGTTTTAGCGAGACTAACGAACAGCAATTAATTTATATATATATAGACAATATATCTCGGGATAACTCCTACCGAAGCATCTATTTCAAACTAGATATTCATTTTTTTTACATCCTCTTTGACGATATGTGCAGCACGCATTCTGTCAATTCTATGACAAACGTCTTAAGGTTACATTATAAAAGCGCTAAGATTAGATTATAAATAATTTTATATGGTGGTTAAGTATTCTTAAATTTTCTAATTTTGCGCGCTATTTTCTTAATTTTTTTTTTCTTAAGAACCTTCTGACAATAAGAAATACAGCAAAGTAAGAATTGGCCAAATTGGTCCAGGCGTTGTTGAGTTATGCGCTTACCAACACATTTTGCGATTCATTTTTATATTATAGATAGAGATTAAGTTAAATAGGTCGGTACTCGGTAGAGTAGTTACCTATTTAGTTAGGAGATAGAAACGAAATGAAATGAAGCGCCCATGAACTTTTATTAAAATATACCTACATATTTATCTTCTTTGCCCTATTGCAATACAAATTCCTTGCCCCTTTTGTTTTGTTTTAAGGCGTACTTGTAGGCCTCTTTCATCCTATCTGATAAGAATTACCTTAGTGCCCATCCTCCGTCTGGTAGGGTAGACCACAGAACAGGGTAGACAACGTTAGCCACCCGTACCAAATTTGCCACATTGTTTTATGTATTATAATTTATGTACCTATGTCAATCACTATGGTATAGGTACATATATTTATTTTATATGGGCCGTAGAATAAATAAACTAAAATCTTGTACCAACATTTCTGTTAATTGTTGCCTAAAATTAAGTTTTATTTTTTATTTTATTTTATAAGGCACACATTACACATTACAAGCAAAAAAATATAACTTAAATAAAATAACAATTTTATTTTTATTCCAAATATGAAGATCATTATTAATAAATTTTAATTTTCTATTATAACTTTCTAATTTAATAAATATTCGGTTTTAAAGTAAAATATACTTTGCAAGTAGATAACATAAGTAATAATTATAGATAAGCGAGGTCCATTTGCACAACCCTAGTCTTCCTAAGTTACATAACATTGTCCATCAATAGAAAATACATCAACACCCGCGCAACTCATACACCGCGTATTTTTTCTGGGTCCCACGTTATTATACGTTGGCTTATCTCCTAATTTTCAGGGTTGCCATCAAGTAAACAATAGATGGCGTTGCTCATTTGGGTTATTCTAAACATCACAGAGAAATAATGTCATCAGTAGGTAAAGTCAGGCCAATTTAATAAGTACCTAACATTTGACAGTTCATCAAAATTCAACAACGTAACCTTGTAACGGCATAAAATAATGTATTTTTTCGTTTTATTAGAACTGCACAATTGCTTAACTTTTTTAATTACGATTACATATTTATTGTAGGTAACGACCGAATACGAGTACCTACGACTTCGGTACGAGTTGTACCGAACTGACAGACGTCAACAGACGTCAAATGTTACATAAAATGGCCTGACTTTAATCACACTACAACCCCTACCACCAATAAAGTATGTTAATGTCTTGCGTACATATTGACGGAATAAAAATATGAAACTTCATGCGCGTGATCACTACGTGTATGTCAACGTCAATGTCCCGCGTATCAAGTTATATTTAACAAACTGTAGTTATGGAATCGAAGTCCGTAGGCACAGAACACAAATCCCCGTCCAACTAAACTTGTCTTATAGCAGAAACAAGACAACTCATTGTAAAGCGCCGTCTAACTAGGTATCCAAGCAACCACAACATTTTTTTGTTTTCGCGTGGTAAAATCCACTCTTTAGAAAACGCGATGTATGCGGTGATCGATCACTCTAAATCCGAGAGCATCAAAGAATATTATTCACCTAGTTGTCGAGACTGATTTTCTAAGTACCTATGTGAAATTCGTTGTCTAGTATATGGTCAAATGTATGATGTCCAAGGTTACCATAAAAAATTTGCTAAAGTTTTGTCTAAATTGTTTCTATAATCTACATACAATAAACATGTACTCTAAATAGTACATACGTAGATGGGGAATAAATATAGATATGGCATTGACAATACCAAGAGTAAAAAGGATGCACTATACAGATTCACTTAAGAGTAAGGAAAAGAGAATGTAATTGTTTTGTCCCTTTCTGCGTATGCGATAAAATTGCGAGTGGCGGGTGTTGAGCAGAATTGTAAACTGTAAAAAGTGCAATTTCTGGTATTTTTCGTTGATAATAGTTACGTATGACTGTTACTTAGGACCCAGTGAACTTGCTAATATTGTACGTTGTAGTATTTAGACTGTAAACGTGAGAGTAGTGTGAACCGGAAAAAAGAGAATTTAAGCTTTCATTGGTAAGGAGCGTTTTTGTTAATATTGTTACGAACTGAAGGTTCGGGATAAAATAAATAAAATGAATCTAACCAAAATAACACTTATTCAACACTAAAATGATAAATACACGATCTTAATCACAAGGATTTACAACACACTAAATCACACCACCGTTAACCACTAAAAGTCACCGAAATGTTCGCAGGTATCGCCAAATCAAGACTGCCCCTGCGGACGTTTCTACGCACTATGTAAACCGCGCATTATTTCCAGAACCTTTTCGACGTTTCTACTAGTTACTAGAAAAGTGTAGGTATTTCGACGAACTACTCTCTTAATCTGTGCAACTGTAGGTAAAAACGTGGTATATGTATGTAGGTATATTCCATACCACGTATTACCTATTCTGTGACACAGTAGGTATGACTTCTAGAAGCTGACTAATTACTTTACTTATAATACTTATACTGTAACAGCCTCGGCGTAACAATATTTGTCAATAAAACTTAATGCAGGAGAAGGCGCAGTCTCCCTATTTAATCATTTAATGATTTAGTTGGCTTTCTATTGTTTAAATTAATTCGTATATTTCTTTATAGTTTTAATTTCTAAAATCGAATATTGTTTAACCACACTAATAACATGGTCACTCAAGCCAGCTGAAATCTTGCAAACAAGTATTCTTTAATTTGGCTAGGTTATACGACCTTTCGGACTGCCAACAAGAACAAACCTATTTTCCCAAAAATGTTGGCAACTTAACGCGTCCGTGGTAATATCGAATTTAGTAAAAGTTGTTTTCAGTTTTGTCACATTCAGAATTTATCAGGTCATTATAATCATCATCCGGTGTACGTGTGAATTGGCTTAACGGATTGAAATCCTGTTTTTTACAATAGTTTACTATGATTTCAAGGGAAAATTCTTAGTAAAGGTTTATTATATAAAATGTGAAGGTACCATAGATTTTAATGAAAATCCAGTTTGGTGAGCGCAGTAGATAAGGTACTATTGGTGTTAAATATTCAGTGGGATGATTATGCCATCCCCTGTTGTAATCATTTAGTCGCCTTATAAGTACGTAACTCACAGGAGGAACTGAAAGGATCCTATTCTATGGCTTAGACTATACCACAACAGCGTAATTAACCTACATCTTTATTTTACAGATTTCCCATATAAAAATAAAATTATATAAATTTTTTAAATTGCTGAGTTAAAGCTACGGGTCGCCCAGATTGGCAAACAAGTGGAGGAGCTCGCGTCTGCTAAAAACATTTTCAGTCTCAACTTTCTAAACGAGCTAAAAAATAACACTGTAGGATCCATTCCGAAGCTATATTATGTAAGTAAACGTAAGTTAAAATTTTTGATGTGAAATCGTCATGGCTTCAGAGCAATGCTATAAAATAATATCATCATCTATCAATTAAAAATCAATTTAGGAAGTTGGGCCGATTGGGGTGTTTGGCCGTTGGTTGGGCCGTCATACTTATTATATTGCGTATGATAAGATAAGAAACGGTTTTCTTTAATTATATTAATTATCATAATTTATTTAGATGTTTTACATCTGCCGGGCATCCCGCGACGGCCACATTTTTGCTGTTTATTAAAGTCTCAAAATCTTTATAAAAATGCCATTTAATCGCAAAAAATATAGCCATGCTTGTTATATCCTAAATTAATATAAAAGCTATGCCATCTTGCTAACGTTGTTATCACATGTTTTGTAATCGTTTCAGAACTTCGATGAATCGTACAATTTGAACGTAATACCCAAGTCTCAGCCAACTCCAACATGTACAAAGCTGCGCGGAAAATAGCAATGCTGCGCTTCAAAAATTGGCAACTGCAGAAAAATAAGGCTGAACTTTCATGTGTGATCGAAGACTTATAGGCTGGATCATTTATTAAACAAGAGACTGCTGGCGCATTTAAATCAACAGATCCTGTCAACCAAGACATTTTAAAAAAGTCACTAGTAAAAAAAAATGCATATTTGTTAACTTATTCTAAAAAATTATGTAGAATAATCTAAACCCCTAATGTTTTATCAAATTCCTGTCTTTTTTCTATGTGTTACTGCTAAGAATAAATACTCTCGAAATTTTTCCTGATATTAGACATATTAATAAATGCAACATGAATATTATGCATAAGTCAAAAAATTACTTGGTTTTATTTACCCTGCAACGTCTGTAGTTTGGCAAATTTATAGGAGGTTGATACTGTTTTGCTGGTTGTTGCTTTAAAATACAATATTAGAATGCACGAGGATGGAGCCGCGGGCACAACACAATGCCTTTCAAAAAATCGGGGTAAAAATTGTATGATGTGGCCACCCAGAATTTCAATGTACTTGCTATCCGTCCTGCTCTGGTATATGCGCGGGCCTCATCTAAATTAATTCTTAGTCTACAAGTACATATTTTTTTCAGCCAATGATAGACAAAGTTAAATTGACAAACCAATTTAGCCAACCTGGCAAAACCAATGCCGTGCCGGCCAATTCCTCCCTCCCGCCCACCAACCAAACCCCGCTCAACAAACTACAAAGAAAAGAAAGATGGCGTTGGCGTAGCTTGGTTATTTTTTTCTCACCACAACAGTTCACAAACAAGCAAACGTGAAACGTTGTCAATTCAATTCAATACGTAAAGTACGTTTTAGATTTGTTACACGTTCATGTTCTCGTAATACTGTATTGATTGTTCATAACCATGGCTGGGTTCACGGAGAACGCGTTAGTCCGCAAGCTTCAGGAGTTGAATTCAAGCCAACAAAGTATACAAACTCTGTCCTTGTGGCTAATTCACCATAGGAAACACCATGCTGCCGTGGTGAAGACTTGGTTCAAGGAGTTCATGAAAGGTAAACATAACGTTTATATATTATCACTAACACAAATTTAACCCAAAATTCCTCACCTAACCTCTAAATGCATAATTTATTACCCTCTAAGCACGTACCTAAAATGGGCCTCAGGTCCAAAATTGTCCAATATTTTTCTTACTCTAGCTAGTTTCTAACCACTTGCTCTTTCGGCAACGGTTTGCAATGCAGTAATTATTAGAAAGTAACATTAAAAAAAACAAGTTTGGATTAATATCTGCAATATTTGATGATAGCGTAATTCCGCTGAGGCACAGAGTCGTATTTTTTCGAAGATACCGTTTTTGTAATTCACAACATTCCTCAAAACCAGTAAAACTCGCCCTGAATGTTTTTATAGCGTAAAATTATCATCATTTATTATTTATCATTATTATCATGTTGTTATCTATGTCTGTCTACTGTCTCTAGTTTTGATACTATCACAACATCAACTAATTATGTTTAAGATCATAGATTTTCTTATTCAACTATTCATAATTTCATTACAGTCAAAGACGGTAGGCAACTCACATTCATGTATCTAGCCAATGATGTGATACAGAACAGTAAAAAGAAGGGCCCAGAATATGGAAAAGAGTATGGTGAAGTGTTAGGAGAATCATTCAAGCACATGGCAAAAACAGGAATCAATACGAAGACCAAGCACTCGCTGCATCGGATCCTGAACATATGGCAGGAACGAGGAGTTTATGATGCTGAAAAAATACAGGATTTCAAAGTGGCTGGTAAGAGCATTTTATGTTACAAAACAACACTCATAATAAAAATCCTATTACTGGTTTTATTACTATCGTAATGGTAGAAGATAGTAATATCGGGTAAGGAAGGTGTTCCCTACAAGTGTGATAAGGCTTTTGGTTCTCCAGTAAATTAATTACAAATATGGACAAATTATCAAAAGCATGCCTCTCCAATACCTAAAGTTTAGGAGGCTTTGATTGTAATACATTTTGAGCCAACCATTTCATCCCTGTTCATATTATAGTGGATCCCAATGATGCCATTACTGTGGAGAAACCGGAAAAAACTGTGAGCAAACGTAAATCTGCACCCGACTTCGAAGCCAAGCTATCTGAGAACGGAGAACATGATAAGAAAAAGAAGAAATCTGAGCCAAAACATGAGAGACGACAAAGTGAGACTAAAGTTGAAGTGGATGGGACAATTGAGACCCATACTACCCTCAGCCCTAAGACCCCACCTGGTGACCCACCAGAATCTGATGAGCTGGTCAAGGTAAGTGTCAGATCTCAAGTACCTTGTAGCATGTTATAGGAAAGGTATTCTTATTTTCATCATTTGATCCATATAATCTAAGACTCCATAGCAACATTGAGTGACCATAGCAACAATAGTATATTAGATGAATGTAGCTAGTGATAAAACAAAGGCGTCATCATCATATCAGCCGTAGGACGTCCACTGCTGGACAACGGCCTCCCTCATTGATCTCCAGGAACTGTGGTTGGAAGTGGCCTAAATCCAACGCTGACCTGCGGTAACAAAGGCATACTTACAAATAACTTAAGGCATTTATTTTGGTGCATACAGTTTTTGACTAGTTTGCATATGCATTGATTTCTCTCACCAACTTTTTAGTTGCCGAGCTGGACACTGACAAGTATGGTGACTAAGAAAATAACATTAATGTTGTCAATTTAATGTTTTTTGCAATTCAGCTGTAGCCAAATAGATGGTGGAAATCATTTAAGTTTTATATAACTTTTATTATAACTATTATTATTATATAACTATAAATTTTATTTTCTTAAGATTTTAGGTATTTATTAATGCATTCTATTCTAATATGTAGTACCTTTTTTAAAATACTTAAACAAACTAGCTTTTGTCTTAAAATATGTTTTATGCAAAAAACAGCCATACCATAGGTACTTTTTCTCATCTAAATGTGATTGTAAAAGTGGAAATAATAATTGAAAGAAATAAGCAAAGGTTATGGTTATATGGGTATATTTTAAGGTTATGCTCACCTGTGTACAACATGCCTTCTATTTCTGTCTTTTGTTTTGTATTTTCTTGTTTACAAATAAGATTTAAAACTAGAACCGCAAACAGATTCAAATGAACCCAAACACAAATTTGGGCTAGTGTCTTGGTTAGCTCTACAATCTATTCAGAAGTTCCATTGTCTAGCATCCGTCTCCATAATGAGACCACCTCCATGGTACCATATAATTGCATTGTCACCGAAGTTACATATGTATTCCAAATTTCAGCTCAATCGGTTGAGGTGAACAGGTTTAAAATTCAGTTGCAAGATTCCACCCAGACAAACATACATACATTGCAATTTAATAAAAAGCTTGTAAAATGAATACCGGAAACAGAAATTTTCTTTTTAGCAACAAACTTATAAAAAAAATATTCAATTTCCTCGCATTTGTGATGAAAATTTAAGTGTTATTCTCGTGTGTTAGCAATCAATAACACCCGCAATTAGCGTCCTCGCTCGCATTCTCAGGTGTACAAATCGTACAATAGATTGCACACAGCCCTCAAATAACAATGTATTATTAACCCCTCAAGGATCACGCCAATACACATTTTAGTATGGTTGTGGTGCTTGATTGATTAAAAAAAACATGGGTACCTACAATGGGATTGTAATGGATTTGTATTGTGAATAAATAATAATTTAAATTTTAATAATTCAACCAACATCTTTAATTTGATTGCAAAAACAATTTAAAACTTTTCGCGTAAACATTTAACTGTAGAGTTATTTGTGAAAAGGCTCTCCCAGGAAGCATTACCACCACACCTATGCTGGCAAGCAGCATTGCTGTTTCGGTTTGAAGGGTATGGTTGCTGGTGAAATTACAGGCACAAAGGGTTACACCTGAATGCTTCAAGTTGATGTACGCAGGGCCGTGCATTGTAGGGCACGTGTCTAAGGTGCGTGACCTACGAGGCAATACTTTGGTTGGTTACCACTTCACATCAGGTAGGCCATAAGCTTGTCCCATCTCCAGGTCAAAAGATTTATCTTATTCTCGATGGTTCGTTTAATTCATTTTTCATTGCTCATTTGAGATTTTGCATACATGTCAAATTTCAATAACAATGTTATGTGACACAAGTTTTTGGTTCATTTCATTAGCGTGATAAGAAATCACAGAAACACTCTATATACCAGGTACCCTACAACGGCTTACCTACTACGCATTTCAAAAACTGTTCAGTACAGTACTTTGTTGTAGAAGAAGCATAATCCCAACATCAAACACAATTAATATTTAATCTCCTATCTAAATTGGTTAAGCTGATCGTCCACTCAGTTCTGTTTCCGCTATGAACCCTGCACAGTCGATGAAACACCTGCTGATGTGCCCTTTGTGCCCGAAAACCTGCACAATGGTTGACTTAAAAATGGCTTCTCCTGACGCCATCAATGTAGCCAAGTAGGTACCTATCTAACACAATATAAGTAGAGCTATTGACACGTTAAGAAGAAGAACTTGAAGGATGTCTAGGATGTTATAACAACATTTTCTAAAAAAGTGTTTCTTACAGGCGCTTTTGGAGCTGGAGCACAGCGCTTCAAGCGACGAGGCCGTCAGGGAGCGTATCGCCTCCCTCCCCCCAGAAGTCTCGGAATTATCTTTATTGTCTAAGTTACAAGGTAAAATGACGCCAGCATTTGAAATGGTTACTATTATGAGGCTTATTCTTGAGCTGAAAAATGAGTACAACTGGTTTTTGGCGAATGGTTTAGTACCACCGCCCCGAGAAACATTTGGGCCTTGTACCTGCCCACCTCCACCTAACGAAAGATCTAACTTGTAATGAGTTTTTAACGGAAACTCGATGACGTCTTCGTATGCGTTAGGCCATGAAGGGTAGAACTACCACCATACTCTCAAGCTAAAAGCCCTTTGACCTAACAGATGTGAAGCCATCATAAAGCCCACTCGAACTTCATGACGGATCAAAAGTTATATCAATATAAAAACGATAATCTTACGATTTTTTGTTATATTAGCAAAATTTTAATGAGATATATACAATTTTGTGGGCCAAATGATGCAAATATAACTTCTCATAGATCATGTATGAATTAGACATAACATTGTTTTTGACATCTCAAAATTCACTGTTTCATTTGACTATTTTTAGCTATATCAGCAAATTTTTAATAAAATGTTATCATTTTTTGGGCCAAATGATGCAAATATAACTCGTAGATTACGTATGAATTGGGCATTGTAACATTGTATTTGACATCTCAAAATTCTATGTTTTATTTGACTATATTTTGCTATAATAGCAAAATTTTAATCAAACATATACCATTTTATGGGTCAAATGATACAAATATATCTTATAGATCATGTATGAATTTTGGACATAACCATTGTATTTGACATCTCAAAATTCAATGTTTAATTTTATTATATTAGCAAAATTTAAATCAATTAAATACCATTTTGTGAGCCAAATGATGCAAATATAACTCGTAGATCATGTATGAATTGGATATAACATTGTATTTGACATCTCAAAATTCAAATTTGACTATTTTGCTATATTAGCAAAATTTTAATCAAATATTGTGGGCCAAATGAAGCAAATATAACTCATAGAGAAAGTATGAATTGGATTATAACAATGTATTTGACATCTCAGAATTCAAGTTTTGACTATTTTGCTATATTAGCAAAATATTAATCAAATATATACTATTTTGTGGGCCAAATGAAGCAAATATAACTCGTAGATCATGTATGAATTGGATATAACATTGTATTTGACATCTCAAAATTCAAATTTGACTATTTTGCTATATTAGCAAAATTTTAATCAAATATTGTGGGTCAAATGAAGCAAATATAACTCATAGAGAAAGTATGAATTGGATTATAACAATGTATTTGACATCTCAGAATTCAAGTTTTGACTATTTTGCTATATTAGCAAAATATTAATCAAATATATACTATTTTGTGGGCCAAATGAAGCAAATATAACTCGTAGATCATGTATGAATTGGATATAACATTGTATTTGACATCTCAAAATTCAAATTTGACTATTTTGCTATATTAGCAAAATTCTAATCAAATATATACCATTTTGTGGGACAAATGAAGCAAATATAACTCATAGATCATGTGTGAATTGGACATAACATTGTATTTGACATCTCAAAATTCAATGTTTTATTTGACTATTTTGCTATATTAGCAAAATGTTAATCAAACATATACCATTTTTTAGGCCAAATGATGCAAATATAACTCAGATCATGTATGAATTGGATACAACATTGTATTAGACATCTCAAAATTCAAATTTGACTATTTTGCTATATTAGCAAAATTTTAATCAAATATATACCATTTTGTGGGCCAAATGAAGCAAATATAATATAACTCATTGATCATGTATGAATTGGACATAACATTGTATTTGACATCTCAATATTCACTGTTTCGTTTGGTCATGACTTTTCGGCAACTATGCCAATTAAATTTAGTGTTTAGGTTTTTGTCTGTGTTTTAGTTTTATGACAACCCTTGGCTGTGTTACAACGATGAGGTGCCCAATTTGTCTTCAAATGGTACAATTTAAAAGTGTCTGTGTTAATAGAAGCTAGTATTTGACTGCCTTTAGTCTTAGGTAAAAGATTGTGTTACAGTGGACGATTCAAGTTTGTTTTCAAACTGAATTATCCAAGATCTGTCATTAATAGATAGATATAACATTATTTTGTTTAGAAAGGCTGTGTTTAGTATCGAAAATTAAGTACCTAATCATTTATATTATTTACTATTGTTATGTATTGATTTAGTGCTAGTGCATAGTGTTTTTTCATCAAAATACTTATGTTTCACAGCCAATTTCTAAATGCATTTTGTGTCTTCACATCTAAAAATAAGATGATGCTAAACACCGCCATTAATTTTAAGAATTTATTTAGTAATAGCATTGCTGCGATTTTCAGTGACAGAAATATTTTTTTATTATTGATATATATGAAGACTTATAGTGAGATATTATCAAGAATTATGTATCAATTTGTTTTATCTTACAACGAGAGTGCTATCGTAAATGAATCTTCCATGTCTGAATATTCAGCATACCTCAGTAAATGTAAGATTAATGTCATTATCTAACTAGATTTAATATTAATATTCATTGTAAACCAGAGTGCTATGAAAGTAACATAGATTTAAGACCATAATGATTTTGTACTGATTTTCAATTTTAATGGCTGTTTGAAATCTCGTGTAATTAGACTAAGATTATGCAATAAAGAAGTATGTATCCATTTATCTCTTTATTCAGTTTAGGCCCTATCTAATACCCTAGAAGTTATGACCTAGCTTACATATCACCATTTACACATGTAGGTTTACATAACATGATTTAGTACATATTTTGTTTGCTAAATATTTTTTATAACTAGATTAATTTCAGTAACAAAAAAATATTGACTTTCAAAAACACACAAACAATATTCTGTTGTCCTATGGTCATCTTCTAAGTTTTTTGCTACTACTATGAAAAACAACTTAAAAAAATCTGTAAATGCATTAAAAAAGTTGATTCAAAGTTCTTTGTTTTTTTTTGTTTTACGAGTTTATTATGTTGATTAGTTTATAATTTTTAACGTTTTTCTGCATAGCCATATTAACAATACAAAAAGATATCAACTTCACATATTTAGACAACGTTTCGAATGAATTAGCCTACTGAAGTCTCAAATTGGTTGTAGCTTAGCGCACGAAAACTGTAGGTAACAATTATGAATTACATTCTGTAATTATTTGTAAAATACACCTTCAATACTACACGTTTAGGGCCTAAACTGAATACTTGATAGTGGCCATAATTTAGGTGTTACAAAATAATGAACAAATTCGCAATAAACATTACCCTCCTGCGCAGTCGGGTAAAAATTTGTGTTTTAAGTTTGCGAAAGAAATAGATTATTTCTCGATTGAAGCGTGTGGGTAAATTAATTTACAAAAATCTAAATTTTTTTGTGGAATTCGACGTGCTATTCGTCTCAGAAAGATTTTGCTGTAGGTACTGTGGTATTCTAGGGACAGGTTCAGCCAGTGCCGGATTAAGGTAGGGGGGGGGGGGGGGGGGGGGTTACTAACCACCTACGAGCGGAAGCGAGGTCATGACTGCGACAACCGAACAATTTAAAACGCGCGGATTTTGAAATTTCTTTAACGTGCTCGTTTTTTTTCTCGGTCGTCTCTGGCGCCCCCCTAGACGGGATGCCCTAAGCAATTGCTTAAATAGCTTGTAAGCTAATCCAGGACTGGGTTCAGCTAATAAAACACATCGGTATTAGATCAATTAACGCTGCCGAGACGTCCGATCGCGTCGCTATTCGCTAATCAAGTGAAGTCCGAGAGCGTTTTAATTACCTATATTTGTGAACACCACAGGTACCTAACCTATAGTTTTTTTTATCTAGTTTTGAAATACACATTTGAAGGGAACAAGAGAAGGACTGAATGTGCCCTAGCTATGTACCTATTTATAACTTTGGTATGTAAAGGAATTTCACAAGCATATAAAATGCTGTCCATATCCAGAATATAAAATTCCAATTCTACGAAGGTAATACAAATTATTTAACTACTAAATCGCCTAAGCTATTTTAAGGGCAGGTGTTGACAGGACCCAGGTTTTTTTGTACATAAGCAAGCCATTCTTTTTTTCAGATAGCACATTCTCAGACGAATTTAAACTCTATTGACTAGTAAAAAAAGCGTTTTCAGTTTGTAACTTTTGAAAGTATTATTATTTAGCTAAAAGTAATGATAAATTAAATTCAACATTATCTGCTCGACTTAAAGTTTACTTTTCTACACCTTAGTGCAATCAACTTATACAAATGTTTAGATAGTTCGCTCTAAACGACTTACGGCTGTAACTTCTAAGATATACTTTAAGTTGTTTAATTTCCAGTCATATAAATTACCTATTTTACTGACTTTTTGACTGACAGATGCCAGAAATTTGAAACTAAGAATTATCAAGCTATTCACAGCTTAATCTAGCACTCTGAGGCTTCACACTTGGATGCCTAAAGTTGATGGCAGTTGCATCGTAGGGCACGTTCTAGGATGCGTGACCTACGAGGCAATGCTTTGTTATAGGCGATACCACAACATCAGGTGGGCCAAATACTAGATCTATCGCCATGTTGTACAAGAAACTTTTTAACAATAAAATATAACCGACTTCAGAAAGAGAAAATCGAAACCAGCTATTTTGATTTAGAACCGAACTACTGAACCGATTTTGATGAAATTTCTATGGGACCAATCTGAAATGACGGAGTTGTGAGATAACAATAATTAAAAAAATATATTAATGAATGGAGAACCATCTTATTTTTTTGAAGTCGGTAATTAAAAAAAAAAGTTTGTCAGCGATAATTCCACCACTAATAAGGTCGTTTTCTCCTTCCAGACAAGGAATCAGCTGTAAGTCTTAGTGCCGTGGTCAACTCCGCTGTGGAGTTGCTAGCAGAATACAACCTGAGGCTATCTGATGAGTTGGAGAAGAGACGGAAGGTGGCAGCCATGTTGAGGGACTTCGCGCAAGCGCAGAGGGACCTGGCTAAGCAGGCCGAAGCTAGACTAGAGGTAGATTATGGATATATTCTTTCCAACTTTCTCCAAACAAAATTACATTGCCATAGTGATACACTTAAATAAAGGCAAGCACAATGGGCAGTCTTATCGCTAAAGACGATCTTTTCCAGATAACCTTTGGATGGACAGGATAACACAAATCATTAGAATGGTGTATCGGACGCAGTTAATATTAACTTACGTGTCATAGTATCAGGAAAAGATAATGTCGAGAAATGCCTTCAGAAACGTAGGTAGGTAGGTACCTAATTGTAGAATGGAATGTTTACATGGTTGAATGCCGGTCGCATAAACTCGATTTTGTATAAATTTGCTACCTCGTAATTCCAATTCAATACCCCGATATCTAGAATTTCGAGTGCATCTCTCGATTGTACAGTATTGGCCTTAACCAATAACCGAGATAGTTGTGCCAGGTAATATGTTTTAAGAGATAGGCAACTGAACTTACATACAAGCATCGCAAATTTCTGAGGGCTGTTTGCTGACGAACGTCATCTGCCGGATTTGAACCCACTTTGTTTAGGGTATTATCCCCGCAACATGACCGATACCCACATACATGTTTATGTGTCCCATATTCAGATATAAGGTAGTTCTGACCGTAAATGCAAACTCTTAAGCATAATATTGTCCCAAAAACTTTCCATTGGCTCACAACTGTTGTATATCCCTTCGCTGCGGTCCGTAACCCAGGTAGTTAACCATTTTTTTTCTCTGGCAACTGTGATAAAAATCTATGTGATTCAAACTGCACCCCAATTGTAGTTAGGCCACGCCTTCTATGTGCCGAAATACGAGGACAGCGACAATAGTACGACCCGAACTAACTAAATAATATATTAAACACGAACACAAACATCTAAAGATGCGCGGTGTGCCCGACCGACAGACGGGAGGATTATTGGAATGTGTATTACCCGTGCGCGATAAGTTGGGACCTGAGCGCGGTGACGTCATATTGGCGTGTTTGTACCGCCCGCAAAAAAGCGAACATAACAAGCAGCCGCCCGCGGCTTCGTCTTTGTTTTTTTTAACCTAATTTATTATGTTACTCAGGGAGGACGCTGCTTTTTATCTAATCTTTTTTACACTATTTGAATAAAATAAAAATACAATGTTTAAGTTTATACATTTATTTTATCTATTATTTACATTATCTCATCTTCGTCACTACTTAGTGGATTTATGCCTTCTAGAGGTTGTTCTTCGTCCTCACTCTCACTATAATCACTTGACGAAGAGGTATCCGATAAATTTACAATTAATTGCGATTCATTCGTCTCTTGTAAGAGGTCATCATGTCACAACAAAAACTACAACAACAAAACAATGACACAAACTATAACAACAAAACAATAACACAAACGAAAACTAAAAGAATTCCAGAGCGCGTCGTTACGTGACGTAGGCCAGTACGAGACTAAAAACCCTAGTAAAAAATAGTGATGCGAACGGTACAATACGGGCGCCATCGGGGAAGTGCAGGGGCAAGCGGTCGGGGAGTCGCATTCCTAGCAGGTCCCAAGTTATCGCGCACGAGTAATACCTAGATATATCATTGAACACCGTTGTAGGGAATGCCTATGTTGAGTTTTTTGGTGTACTTGTAAAGGTATTAAGTACTAGCCCAGCCTTCGCATGGATTTTTGTCAAAATAAAATATAGCAACTAGTGGACCCGCCCGCGGCTTCGCACGCGTGGTTCCGCAATCAAAAAGAGTGCATCTAAAGAATACTTACCTCATAATGTTAACCCCTTACTTTACCCCCCTGTTGGTTTAGTTGAAACACGTATTTCTTTATTATTATGCAATCTTTCAAGCCCTATTTTCACCCATTCAAGATTATTTTTTGAGACAAAAGATGGCCTATGTCCTTCTCCAGGATATAACTCCTTGCCAAATTTAATCACGATCCGTTCAGCCGTTTAGTTGTGTAAAGGTAACAAAAAAACAAACAGAGTTGGTATAACAGCTATATGTACTCTATCGACTATAGCTTTCTATCAGAGAAAGATTTTTTTTTTTAAGTGAAAACTTCTTTAGGTGCGATGGGCATTTTTTGAAATGGAAAAAAAACCATTGAACTCGCGACACTGTTACCGTTACCGACACCGTTCTTGTCGATTCAAAAAATACACACGTACCTAATTGTTCAGGTTTTGACTTCTCCCGGAGTGCCACTTTTTTTATGTAATCTTGTTTCCTTGTACAACAAACAAAAATATATTTCCAGGAATACAACATAAAGCTGCAGAAAATCTACGAAGTGAAAGCCGAAGTGAAGTCCCACATAGAGAACCTGCCCGACGTGTCTCGCTTGCCTGACGTCACGGGAGGACTGGCGCCGTTACCCTCCGCGGGAGATCTCTTTAGCCTCTAGATAAGTACACTCCTTGGTTACAAACGTTGGATTAATTAACAGCTACCCCTAGCGTGACCGCACTGCAAATTTCTACGGAAAAATAGAGAAAAACAAGTATTAAAGTAGGTATGTTTTTATTATAATATATGTAGCCCGCCGTCATGTGATAATGTATTGTCCTGTCCATGCAAAGGTTGTCTATAAGAGATCGCTTTTAGCGATAAGACCGCCCATTGTACTAAATAAATTTGTACGAAATTATGTTTTTTAATTCATTTTGGTGTACTTACATTATAGAGTTATCTAATCGACGCAAAAAAAGCCCCTCCCCCCTTTTTTGCGTCGATTAGATTAGGTTTAATGTCTATCTGTATCTGTCTTGTCTGTGCGCCCAAACGGATAGACCGATTTGGACATGTTTTTTTTTTTAATAGAAAGCCTTAACCGAGTCTTCGGGGGCTGAAAACTAACATATCTAAGAACCAATACAGTTAAATTAGTTTCGTTCTTAGCAACGTCAGTTTTCAAGGATAAATCCTATATGGCCCGGTGGCCCGGTCCCGGTACCGCGCCGAATGGAAAAAAAGTGAGCAGCTCCGGTTACCTGCTCACCGGAGTCGATGGCACTTTTTTTCCAAACCAGCCCGGTACTAGGCCAGAATCCGGGGAGCGTCTGCTGCCGGGTCCGCAGACCCAAAAAAGTGGCATCGGGCCCGGTGAGCAGCTCACCGAGCCCGATGGAACTTTTTTCCCATCTGATCCGGCACCGGGACCGGGCCAGATGGTACTAATCCGTTTTCAACCCCGACGCAATTAACACACAATTTGTTAAAATTAACTTGTTCTCTCATCTTCAGCGTAGAGAAACATTTGTAGGGCGGTCATGTTAGCCCGGTTGTTGTCGTAAGTTTAGCGATGATAATGTACATGAAACTAAAAATCAAAAGTTAGAAATGGACTCTAAAATGCTGGTTATTATGTAAATACATAAACGACGATTGTATTTTGACTTATAAAACTTTCGTGATTTATTTCAATCATAAATACGGGATTGTCGGCCGCAATACCGGTAAAACGGTACGTGAGAAATCCCGTACTTATAGTAATGATTGAATTTTGACTTTATTTGTATAATGTGTGTAACTCTTTGCTGAATTAAATGTACTACAAGTATGTTCTTTATGTAACTGTGTTACTTTAGGTTCTGCTACTGTGTTCTTCTACTGGTAAGAGCACGAGGGCTAATATGTCCTCATGTTCATTTTTTTTATTGGACCTGGAGACGGAACAAGCATATGGCCCAACTGATGTTAAGTGGTAACAAAGTATTGCCTCGTAGGTCACGCACTTTAGGAACACGCCCTATGATGCACTGCCCATCCATCAAGTACCGGTAGGACCATAAGGATAAGTATATCCTCTTGCTCCTAGTCAGGAAGTGTCACTATTAGATATTATTTTTAACTGCAAAAAAAACTCAAAGACCTACTGCCATATGCCACTCAGGATGACAGTAGGTCGTTAGGTTTTTTTTTGCCATAATACCTTGGTATTTGGACCCTGGGTTATAAATTTTAAATAAAATATTTTATCTCAAACATGCTTGGTTTGAGCATTATTTTGACAACCTTCTTCGAGATAAATCGAAATTGTTGTACTGGCCAAATACATACGAGCAGCGGCCGGCAAAAGTTTTATGAAAATCCATATCTGTCGTGGTTTAGCGGCCAAATAAATTACATATTAAACTCATATCTGTCGTGTAATTTAATAATGGAACGATCTTTTTCTACGATATATGGCAACCAAGGAGGTAACTTATCAAAGGTTTTATTTAAATTTCGAACTGTCTTGCAAATAGATCTGCTTATTGAAAAAAAACAAATGAACACTTTAACGCGGGAACAATTATTGTTGTTCGTCATTGATTTTGAAAAGTAATTGTATTTTTTATTTAATTTTATAATTTCCGCGCATTATTTGAGAAAAGTACTATACAAACCTTTGCCACAACTATGCATTGATGGACATGGCCTGATGAACTAGGTATGTGTGCCTCGGCCCGTTCGTCCATCGATGCCTCTTGCTGGCCGCTACAGTAATGTACTATTTGTAACTTGAGTGTAATTATTAGATATGACGTCACAATAAGAGCATATGGACATATTAGTCTTCGTGCACTAGTCGGAGAATCCAGTAGGAGAATGGAGAAACTGTCGTTTTATCGTGTATTTGTGTCATTTCAATAATCAGTCGTAGATTTAAGATCAGTTACCGAAATGTTATCATTTTGTAAAGAAAATGGCCGTGGTTATGGCAGAAAATGGGAATTACTAAGGGGTTGTACAATTTTTTGTATGGAGGCTGGCACTCACGTCTGCCGCATGATTTTTTCCCAAAACTTGCCGTGCACGATAAATCCTATAAATATGGTATGGATACCTAAACCATGGGGTCTGAGAAAAGAATGCAAAGATTTGGAACATTTTTTTTATTTTATTCGTCCCATAAAAATTTAATCAAAACCGGTTCTGTACCTAAAGTCTAACTTTTTATTAGCTGCAGTAAAATGACGTTTTGTGGGTTGCCGGTTTTTGAAGAAAAATAAATAGGGATGTAGCTAAATGAGTGAATCATAAATGAATAATCAGTTTGGTTTTTTTTTTTTGAGATTTAATATTAAGTTGTAATGTATTTTTTTAACCTATTATTATTACTATACTAGAGGATTGATCTTTTTTAGTGGAAGTATAGGGAGGTACATTCAAAATGAATCAAAAACGTCATAATAATGTTATTTAATTAATTTTTGTGAACTGAATCACATCCCTATTGAGATTAGGCTGGCAACATTATTTTACGGAATGACATTTAGAAACGTCATTTTACTGCAGCTAATAAAAAGTTAGACTATAGTTTGGTTGAGTCGGTCATATTTTTGTTAAAAAGTTACTTGTTGATACCACGGTACAGGAAATCCTAGTGTGAGGTCGTGAATATGTATATGTGTATGACTATTTATTGATTACAGCTTACAGTTTTTTTGTTCACAATTGTCCAAAAACTCGGTCTTCCTAAACAAAGGACGTCCTCACAGAATATATAATAGTACAATAGGTATTTCATGTTGTTAAAATTGTATAGGACTTAGGAGCGGCTGTTTGTAAGGACGTAGATAAGAATTTCGACCAATAGAGTGTCCGTATTATTATTATGTAGCATTTATAAATCTTTGTAAACAATTATATACGCGGGTTCTCGTGATAATAACTGGTTTCTTGAAGCATCTTCTCGCCTCGTGACGTTTCGGTGTGAGCTGACCCTAACGTGTGAAAGAATGTAGTTGATAACAGTAGATTATTAAACGAGGGGATAAAGCAGTGTCTTGCGTCACGGGCGCTATATTGAATCCTTACGTAACGAAGGATTCTAGAGTTACTAGAATCCCGAGCGCATATAAAGATATAAGCACGTTCAAGATTCTCTTGCTTTTTTGCTCTTTTTTTTTCTTGCTCTTTTGATTCCTTCGCTTGGTCGGTCATCAAAATTGAGCGCGCGGCTAAAAAGCAACTTTGCACTCTTGTGTAACAAATAAATATTATCTTTTATCTTGAAATGTTAAGAATCATTGGTCATTGACTTCATAATGCTTACGTGATGTTTTCCACACGAAACAGTGGAATTTTAATTAAAAATCTAAATCATATGTCATCTGATAATGTGAGTTAATTAATTATTTCAAAGGGATGTTATTATCTCTGTTTGTTAGTAAAAATGTTTTATTAATACTACATCTTGTGGTATCGCCTATTTAGTCACAAAATTTTAGCGCGGAAGTTATGCGAAGTGTGGAGCTGCTGCTTATTTTTCACTAAAGAATCCAAGTTCGCGGAAAATGACGAAAGTTTTATCCTAAGGTTCCACTTCAAGTCGGTTTCTATATTTATTTTTAAGGTAAAAAAAGGCATTATAAAAAGTTATTGCTTGATGAGTGAGGTATTTTATTTTGATTGCCCGGTAACCGGGTCAAGACCCGGCAAATGGGAAACGGTGGTTTAAATGATGTATCAAATTGACGGTTCATTGAGTCCTTAGTAATAAGTAAGTTCCGTCACGTGCTTTGCCCTTATTAATAAATGTATAAAACGAAGTCGTATTTGTTCAATGGTTTATTCAAACAGCATGGATTTTGTAAATAATCGACTTTGAGGAATATTTCTGTCTGTAATCTAGAACAACCACCTGTGTTTATAAATTAAAAAAAAACATCTTAATTATATGTTTTTATTCTTATCGAGATTAATATTTTCAGCTAAAAATCAGTGTTGTGTGCAAAACATCTAGCATTATGGTTAGCTGAACGCCATTTTGGAACGGAGTCACATAAGTCTGAAATTAATTCAATTGTACCTACCATTAGGTACAACAGAGTAGAACAGGTAAGAACAGTAGTTCTTCATAATTGTACAAAAAAATGATTACTCATATACAAATCGTATTATCTAGTCAACACTCACAATTACAAACAATTGACTAGACATGCAGAGATACGAATAACGTTCTTATCGCTAAAAAGCGATTTCTTTCAGACAATCTTTGGATGGTCTAGACTTCACGAGAACTATGTGAGACGGTAGCTTTTACAAATTAAATAATAAACAGTGTACTCGCATAATAAAATAAAGTATGTACGAGTATTTTTAATTTTATTATTGTATTAAATAAACACATTTAAAGGACTACAGGCAGAAAAGTTCCATATTCGTCGACACTTAGCATAGTCAACCTTTGTAGGATAATGATTATAGAATTTAGTTTTGCCCTTGCATTAGTTGTACGGATGGTTTCAGTTTGTATCATGTTCCAAGATTTTAAAACTATCTCAAAAATTAACAAGCCTAGACGGGTCTTTTACCCGCAACCTTCCTCTTGATACGAGGATGCACCGTCCAATTGTGCTACCGGGCTCTGTCACGTCAGGGTCGAAATTAGTGACATGATTCAAATTAAAAAAAAACATACAGTTTCGACCTGCTTAATGCTAAAAGTTGCAGTTTAGTACATTGACAAGAGATGTCGCGATCTCTTTTTTTCGACCCTGACGTGACAGAGCCCGGTAGCACAATCGAATAGTACATTCTCGTATCAAGAGGAAGGTTGCGGGTTCTAGTCCCGTCTAGGCTTGAAAATTTATGATATGGTTTTAAAATCTTGGAATTTTCCGTAAGTGTTCGGATAACACTATAAAAATACTATTTTCATCATGTTAGAAGCCAAATACTGATTCCCATTTGTTCATGTGAACTAATGGGAAAATACCTACTATATTATTTTGGTGTGAGATATTAGCTGCAATAGATATATGTAGCTAGATTAATTTAATTGAATATATTTGTTATATTAACAATAGTGCTTTTATTTTATATACCACCACCACTGCACCAACTAGCCAAGAACGTGATGTTCTTTCCTTGCCAATACTGCCAACTTGCCGACTCATTTACTTACAACAAAAATATATTGCACTAGCTGACCAATCCGCAGCTTTGCACGCGTAGTTTTTCAATAAAAACATTACCCTCCTTTGCGCAGTTGGATAAATAGTAGCCTATGTTACTCACGGTGAATGTAGCTTTCCAATGGTGAAAGAATTTTTGAAATGGGACCAGGAGTTTTTGAGTTTATTCATTACAAACATATCACACAAATACAAACTTTCCTCTTTATAATATTAGTATAGATAGATAAGGTTTTAAAAAAGTTTGGGTAACCCTCAGGTAACCTATTAAAGCCTTCTCAAAATTGACTACTAGTAAAAAGTTTATTTTTATTTTTGTCAACTTCAACATTTCTATCAGTCAATAAGAATCAACCTGACTTTATTGTTGTATTGTTTTAAATTGTGTTTAGTGATAAATATTTGGAAAAATAATTATTATACACGGTGTAAATGAGCGAGACTGTGGTAAGTACAAATACTATATTTTATTTCTAATGTTAGGATCTAGTTTTTTTTTATGTTATTTGTGGGGAAACAGGCTTACGGCCCACCTGATGGTAAGCGGTCACCGTCGCCTATTGACACCGGCAACACCCGGGGTATTGTCGATGCGTTCCCTACACTGCAGAAACCGCTGCATTTCTCTTGAAGCGTGCCATGTCGTAGCCTAATGGGAAAACCTCAGATTTTTTTTTCACTTATGACGCAAGAAATACCGACCTACGAGCCAAAACCGGCATAGCCGATGAAGGCAAGACCGCCTGCTTAAAATGCGATTAGGCAGGCCATGTGGTTCGAAAGCATCCGGAACGATGTGCGAATCTAGTCATCCAGTGGATACCGAACGGACGACAGATTTGGCTGTGGACCGTGCTGGATGGAGGGGAGATGTGGAGACCTTTGCCCAGCAGTGGGACAACATAGGTTAGTAAAAAAACGAGTGTGCTTTAGACTGAAGTAAAACTTTTTCCAAAATATATTTATAAAATTGTTCAATTACTAAATTGTCCACACGTCTGTAGGTCGATCAGTCTATGTTCATTCTGGACAGACGCAAATCGCACTCACAAATTAACGTTTAAAAATATACGAAACGTAACTCTCTATCTTTACTAACTTTATATCTCCCTCTCAACTTCCGTTCGCACTTTTCGTAACGCATTCACCAGCTCCCCAAGTCAAGCGTGCGTAAAGAAGGGTTACTTCAAAAATGAGTGGAAGGCTAGGACGGGGCAAAGGTGTGGCACTCCTTTTATACAAAATGTATAGAAGTGCAGGTTCATAGGACGGCCCACATTACTTTCTTTTTTTATACCACCTGGAACTGGAACAAGCCTATGGCTCACCTGATGTTAAGTGGTAACCTTCGCTTATAACCAAAGTATTGCATCGTTGGTCACGCATCTTAGAAACGTGGCCTGCCCTGCGTCATCAACTTGAGGAGGTACAGGTGTAAAAGCCTCGTGCCTATAATTTCACCCGCAACCATACCTTTCAAACCGCTGCTTGGCGGCAGAAATAGGTAGGTACTTCCCCGGACGAGCCCTTTCACAAGAAACTCTACTACTCTTGATGGAAGTATTCTACCAAGATGGAAGAATTACCTAATAAAGGTTGCTGGGAGTCGATGGGTGCAAGGCGCACAAGATCAGACTCTGGAAATATATGGGGGACTTGAGGAGGACTTAGTTCAGCAAGTGACGTTCTAAGGCTGAAATGATGATGATAACTAACATAATTAAAGGTAAACTAGGCGATCTTTTCACTGAATTAGATTGCTTCCAGACATAATTTGAGCGGATAGATATGTCGCCAATCGTTCTATACGCACGTCAGATATATCAATGACAAGTATTGGGGTTGTCAAAGTCAAAAATTAGGGTGACAGTTGCTTTTCGCGCAAAAAAAGGAGGTTGATTTTGCGAGTTAGATCGGAAAATTCCACAGATAACATAAAAGCCAAAGAGATTTGTTGTTTTTATTTGATTCAAGACCTATTTTTATGTTATTTTATTTCAGAGCACCCGGACTAAAACATTGAGCGATTGTGATGGATCAGACTACACAGAAAATCCTCTGGTAAGCTATTTTTTAATACTTAAACAACCTTTAGATGTAGGTCGGGAAGTAGGACAATTATAACTTCGTCAACTTAACTCGGTACCTGGCTCGAAATATGACCCCTCCCGTTCCCCATGCCTCACTTCCGCCCGCCAGTAGCTTTGGCATACTTGTTAGCGATACATGCGTGTGTGTCATTTCACTTCACTTCTGGATTCTTTTCTTTTGATGATTTTTTTTGTTTTGGTTAACGTTTCGTTTAGACTTTGTTATTATTTACAACGAGTCGGGAAGCGAATTTGAGGACGACGATGGCAGTGATACCATGTCTGGGGTAGAACCTATGAACCAAAGTAGTGATGATTCTTTTTAATTTTAAAATAAAAAATAATTGTCAATAGATCAACGTCTTATAAATCGATAAACGTCGGCTGCACGCACGGAAAAGTGTCACGTTCCGCCTGAGCCGAGCGTGCAAGCTAGAGCGCGGAACAAGCGATAAGAGAGGCACGATCGGCCTAAGCGTTCGGCTTGTGACGCATCTATCTCTCTTCCACTCGTTATCACGTAAAATTATCGTCCGTAAACCGACTTTACAGACAACCAATTTAGATTCATTATTTTAAAATTGTATTTTTTCAATACAAATACAATTTTTTTTTGCTAACAGTACTCAACAGAACTGTAATTCGAGCCAGGCACCGAGTTAAGTTGACGGAGTTACACCTACTTTTCAGTCCTAATTCACTTATTAAACTAATTAAGTTGGAAAAATGTAAATCGCGATAGATACCTGTTTAATATTATTAATTATTTTACTTCAGTCGTCGCTAACCAATTATCATCACAATCGCACGCATCGAGTTGTTATGATCGGGGGTATAACTAAAGTCAGGCCATTTTAATAGGTAACATTTGACGTCTATTGACGTCTGTCAGTTCGGTACAACTCGTACTCGTTTCGGTCATTATTACAATAAATATGTAATGCAGTTCTAACAAAACGAAAACATATATTATTGTATGCCCGCCGTTACAAGGTTACGTTGTTGAATTTTGATGAATTATCAAATGTTACCAATTAAAATGGCCTGACTTTACCATTCATTATCTCTTTCGTATTTAAGATCTTTGCTTTTGTCGATCACGGTGCAATGCAACCTCTAGTTGTCTCTATCTAAGTCGGTCTTTTCGACCATCTTATACGACATGACAGGATATTATGATCTTTTCCCTTCTACGTATTCTGTATAATTCTCATTATTATCTTTTTTTTTAACAACTTGGAGATGGAACAAGTAAATGGCCCGCCTGATGTCAGGTGGTAACCATCGCCTATAGAAAAGCATTTCCCAATTGAGGCATACAGGTGTTAAACCTCGTGTGCCTGTAATTTCACCGGCACCCGTACCCCAGCAATGCTGTTTGGCGGCAGGAATACACCTATGTATATAGGGTGTTACAACTTAAACTATAAATAATGACGAGAGTTTATTTTTGAGACCATAAATAATAAATGATGTTTTTGTTTTAATCCAAAAAAACATTATTTTTGAGTTTTTGTGCCTAATCTTTAGGTACACTAGATACTTACCGCCCTGCCGTAAGTACGCACCGTACGCGCTCTGTTGACTGGTTGGTTTATTGACCGGGCCGGGTAGTTGAACGGCACGTGGTAACTTTATAGTAATCTGTGGCATCGTACAATACGCTAGTTCTCTAACATGTTGTCGAGAACAATGTTATCGATTTTCTCGAGATTTTGATCATAAAAGAAGACTATTTTATTACATTCCTTGTTACTACAAAAAAGATAAACAACTCTTTAACAAGTGTTTAAAAAATTCCTTACCAGTTTTCGCATAGGATTTTCATAAACACCCGCTAAACTGTGTTTAAGTTTTTTTGTTGTGGTAAGATAGAAACTGTCCCTTTAATATAATTAGATAAAAATGTTCGTTTCAGATCGAAGACAGGTGGAGTAACAATATAAGTTACCGCCAGCTGGTGATATCTTCTTGCATAGGAATGTACCAGCTGTGCTGGCATCCGTACATAAACGACTTACAACGTCTAGTGCCCTTCATGTTCCTATACAATATGTTCAGCCTGGTCATAGCGTATCCTATGTTCTATCTGGAACTCGCTTTGGGTGTGGTGACGAAGAAGGGAGTTCTAAATTGCTGGGATTTAGCACCAATGGCTAGAGGTAAGCCTTTTATTGTTAAAAACGTCACAAATTGCGATAAGGTTGCCCGTTGTAGGTACCTTTGATTTAATTGTGTATTCTATTTTGTTTCTTTTAATGGTGTCCATCTAGAAATTATCTATCTATCAAAATTATCTAAAATCTCTATAAAAATACAGATCAAATCACTCGGTCACGCTATAATTTAATCTTGTGTCTATAGTATTATATATACGTAACTATGTATAGTGCTCGTGACAAAGAGCGACGCATCCTCCTTCCAAAAGCGCTCGGCGCAGACTGCCACTGGCCGCGTTGCATTTCATCCTGAATCCTGACCTTCGCACGCGTAGTTTTTCAATAAAAACATTACCCTCCTTCTGCGCAGTTGGGTAAAAAGTAGCCTATGTCACCCGAGGATAGTGTAGCTTCCCAACAGTGAAAGAATTGTTTAAGCCCTCAATCCAGATACAGACGCTATTAATAGCTGTGTGGGCTTCCAAGTCGGTTGATAGTATATTTAGGTATTTTGTATATATTACGAGTTTGTTTTTTTTTGTTTTAATTATTGTTTATTAGTATTTTTTCTTCTGTTTCTCAGTTTTGTGTCTATTCATTTTAATTATTTAGTAGTAGTTATGTTCTTAAACATGCTTTTCCTTTTGTTTCCTCGATGTTATTTCTGTTTTTCTGTGCGCACATAAGTTACGTTTCAAGCCAGATAAAATTGTTATTTTAGTTAAGTTATATTTTTTTTTGCTTGTAATGTGTAATATGTGCCTTATAAAATAAAATAAATAAATAAATCCAGATAATAATCTATAATGGAACAAACTTTATCGAAATCGGTTCGACCGTTACGACGTAAAAAAGTTATAAACAAAAAAACGTTGCTTTTCATTATGTTGTATCTAGCTTGTAAGGTATAATAAAGAATTTTGATTCATTCAAACATACAAACTTTCGCATTTCATTTTTGACGACCCCCGTGGCGCAGTGGGCGAACAACCGGCTGAGACGCAGGAGGTAGTGGGTTCGATTCCCACCGCGGAACAAATGTTTGCATGATCTACAGATATTTGTTCCGGGTCTGGTTGTTTTTCTATATATTTTAAGTATGTATTTACAAAAAAAGTATATAAGTATAATTAATGTAACTATCAGTTATCTGGTTCCCATAGTACAAGCTCTGCTTAGTTTGAGGCTAGATAGTGCTGTGTGAAATGTCCAGCAATATTTATTTATTTATTATTTATTTATTTATAATATTGTAAAAATAATATAACATATAACGCACTGGAAAGCGCAGTGTATGGACGGCCCCCACTAGATGGAAAGACGACCTGATAAAGGCTGCTGGGAGCCGTTGGGTGCAGGTCGCATAAGATCGGTCGCTCGAAGGCAATTCACTTCCTGTGGCTGATGTGATGCTAATGAAATATTTATAGGTTTTAGGAGTAAGATAGGTAGGCGCATTATATGATTCTGTGGAGTAGATTGGTGCGAGATATGACTTTCCCACGCAAGACGCCGTGAAAGTAGGTAGATCCAATAATCAATCAATTAGATATTTAATTATTAGGCAGACTAGTAATATTAGTTTGATCTGAATTAACTCGAACTGTCTGTTTAAAAAAATGCTGGACATTTCACACAACGCCAACTAGCCCCAATCTAAGCAAAGCGTGTACTATGAGACTTATAAATATGTATGTATTTTTTGAAAATACATTCTTATAATAAAGAGAAACAACCAGACCAGGAACAAATATTTGTAGATAATGCAAACATTTGTTCCGCGGCGGGAATACAATGCACAACCTCCTGCGTCTCAGCGGCTATTCGCCCACTGCGCCAAAGAGGTTGTCGTTTGAATGAATGAATGAAAGTTACTGGTGGTAGAGCTTTTGTGAACGAGCTCGAGGAAGTGGGCACCACCGCCTTACCTTAATCTGCCGCCAAATAGCAGTACTTGTGCTGCTGTGTTCCGGTTAGATGGTAATGGTATGTTCCTGTAACTGTACTGGCACATAGGCATAACAACTAAGTCCTATAGTATGACAACGTATCCACATAGAGATCAAGACAACATACTCGTAATACCTTGTTTTCAATTCTACGTGGATATACATGGGCTGCAGTAGCCACTTAAGAATCCGTTCCCAAATCTGCCGCTGTCAAATTTAGGTATTTACGAAGTCCGGCAGGCACGCGACTCGTAAATGCGCGGCTGCAGTAGCCACTTAAGAATCCGTTCCCAAATCTGCCGCTGTCAAGTTTAGGTATTTACGAAGTCCGGCAGGCGCGCGACTCGTAAATGCGCGGCCTATACACCTCATTATAGGACAAATAATTTTGATCCTTTGTCATGTCGATCAAATGAAAATGTTTATTTATAGTATATTGTGTATCTTCGTATCTTCATTTGTATTATACAGTTTTTTATATTTTATTTGTTAAGCGCTTGACCACTTAGGTACTCATTTGATGGTAAGGTCAAAGAAGGAGTGAGCTTGCCTAGATAGAACCTGTTCATTCTGGGCTTGAAAACTCCGAGATTATAATGGTCTGACAAGATTTCTACAAGTAAAATAACTAGTGGTTCGCCCCGAACTGAGATTTCGGGAGTCGCGAGTACAAAACAAAAAATAATAATATTCACAATCTTTGTCTAATTGATCGAGCGAAGCGAGATTTCCAAATCAAGTTGAGCAAATTAGCCGTATGTACGTTTTTTTTTTAAATTTATTTATCACTTAAAATTTTTACATACATTAACGTTTAAAAAATAGAGAGTTTTAACTAACAATAAAACTTACCTATTATTTTTCCAACGATATCCGGAATCCATCTTGAGTCAAGCACCTGTCTTTTTCACGTTTTTATCGTAGCAACTTCCTCTCTTCGACTTCCGGTGCGCCGTGATTGGTCGACGCATTTTGTCGGTTACGATTGTGGCAAGTTTGCGACGACCCATAGGGCGCTCTTTTGCTTCATTATACTTACTCATGATGTACCAGGTAGGCATTACCTGGATTTCGGATATCGTTGGAAAAATAATAGGTAAGTTTTATTGTTAGTTATAACTCTCTATTATTTGTTCCGAGCCGATATCCGGAATCCATCTTGAGTGATGTGTTTGTTATCTCCTGGTATGCCCATAATTTATATAATTATGTTGATGCTATAATGTGTAATGTATTGAAAACATAAAAATAAATATAACTAAAGTAAAATTTATTTATTTCTCATATCACAATAAATCATAATAATCATAAACAAAGATCATGTAAGGAATCATTATCGAATTGGTTGAAAGAAATTAGATAAAGAAATTGAATTATCATTGCTAACTGCATGATCTGAAATCACTTTTTGGTAATATGTTCTAAAAGTATGTTCTTGCCGCCAATTTCCATTCTCAAGAATTTGATCAATGGGAAACTTTTCTAGCCAATTGAGAGACGCTACAGCAGATCGCACTGAGCCTGGTGTGACTTCTATACCCGCGTCCTTAAGCACGGACTTAATCCAACCACCGATAACCGTTTTAGATGCTGGCTTAGGATCTCCTCTAGCAGTTATAAAAAGTTCTGACAAGGTACCTGGTTTCCGACGATCTTATGAAGTGCTGATTAACTGACGAATCCAAAATACACAGTCAAGGTTTTTGTTCGGATGTGCTTTGACTCTCCATCCAGATTGTCTGTAATTAATGTCGTCTGTCTTCGATCCAAAACAAGGCCACAAGACAATGGCGTCACCTTCATCTATGTATGGTCGGGTTTGGTGTTCAGCAGTGTGAGGTCGTGCACCCGTCGCCCTGCCGCTAGCAACAATAATATAGCGGCACGTCGTGATACTTGGTACAAACTATTCTCATCTGGTGCATTATTTTCCAAATATTGTATTACACTTTTTGCGTTCCAAATAGGTGGTTTCATTTTCTTACCCTTTGCAACTGAAATAGCTTTAAGAATATGTTTAATAAGAAAGTTAGATGACAATGTAGTATTTCCTGACAAATCAGTAAAGGTCGCAATTACAGATTTGTGCACCAATATGGTCCGATAGGCTAAACCTTCGCTTTTGTGTAGATATGCCAGGTAACGAGCTACTTGTTCTGGGTACGGATTTTTGTAAGAAGCATTGTTAGAGACACACCATGCTTTCCATTTATTCCATGCAGGTACCTAAGTGCTTATAGTAGATGGCCGCCAACTTGAAAATAGCAGAGATTTTTCTTCTACTGACCAATCTTTGATTTTGTCTGTCCACCCAAAATCAGCCAGGCTTCCAAATGAATGTCTTGTATTTCTGGCGGGTGTATTCCGGTTCTCGTGTCGATCAGAACCTCCGGAAGATGTGGGATGCGGTAAGGGCCTCGAATAGCCCGGGCTTGTAGGTCTGCTCGCCAAAATACCATCTTTCACTTTGGAGCGATCAAGATGTACTGACCTTTCGCTGTGTTCAGCTGAGACAATACCTGGGGTATCAAGTTTGGTGGAGGAAATACCCACGCTAGTTCGTAATCCCACTGGCGAAGGAACGCGTTGTGATATAGTGCCTTCGAATCCTGCGTGTTCAGTGACACGTACCTCATTACAACGCGAGCTGTTACCGACGCAAATAGGTCTACTAGCGGTGTGCCCCACATCTGGAAAATTTTGTTCGTCGCTGGGGGCAACAGATGCCATTCTGGACAAGCCTTGCCTCGTGATAGGGCATCTATTTCGCAATTGAATCGGAATTTAAGCTACCACTGTGCGGTTGTCTGTTTGTAATAGAATGTGAGCATTCAGTAACTGATTGTTCTCTTGTTGGATCGCTGCATAAACTGCAAACAGCTCTTTGAGATTGACATGCCACGACTGTTGTCGCTTTGTCCACTGACCTGAAATTTTCGTGTCGCCTAGTTGGGCTCCCCAGCCGTAGTCTGATGCATCCGTTGTAAGCAAGTGTGAGATCGGGCCTGTATGTATAGGCAGTGAGCCCTGGGCTGCTTGTAACCACCACTTCATTTCGGCGAAGACAGGTTCTGGTAATTTCACTTGTCTGTAGGGGTGTTCCTTGGGAAGGTGACGAGTGTGAAATTGCAGGGTTCGACAATGTAAGCGCCCCCTGCGTACTACAAACGAGGCAAAGTTGAGTTTCCCCAGAAGGGATTGGGCCTGTCTGAGGGACCAACTGCCTTTGGCCGTCTGACTGAGAAGTGCCCTGCGTAGCGTTAGGCACTTCGGTTCCGACAGGGACTTCGTGTTGAGTTTGGTGTCCCACGTGACGCCCAGAAATTCTAAGCGTTGTGTCGGAACCAGTACAGACTTTTCCATGTTGATAGTCCAACCGAGATGTCTCATTAGGTTTACCATAAATGCAATGTGCTCGCGTAAAACTCGAAAGGACTGGTTCACCAACATAAAATCGTCCAGGTATACTACGCACCTTATATCTCGGCTCCTCAGGTACTCGGCTACCCAGTTCGTCAGGGAGGAAAACGTTCGTGGTGCTGATGAAAGTCCGAAAGGCAGACACGTCATTTGGAGAAGGTGGCCTTTGTAGCTGAGCCTCAGAAATCGTCGGTGCTCCTTGGCTACAGGCAGGTGAAAATATGCCTGGCTCAGATCTACCTTCACCATCCAATCTTCGCTCTGCAAAAAACTTGGCATTCGGAAATGACTGAAAAGCTGAAAACCCTTTAGTTTGACAAAATGGTTTAATCGTTTCAAGTTGAAGATAGGGCGAAACGATCCGTCTGCTTTTGGAACTAGGAAAAAAGTTGATAGATAGCTGGGATTGACCTCGGCTTTTTCTAGAACATGTGTGTCCAACATATTTTTTATATGTTGGAATAGCGAAGGTCAGGATTGGTCAGCTAGTATTATATATATTACTAGTCGACCCGCCCGCGACTTGTACGCGTGTTTTGTCAACGAAAGCATTACCCTCCTTCTGCGGCGTTGAGTAAAAAGCAGCCTATGTCACGATCCCGGTCCTAATCTATTTATATAAGTATGTATTTACAAAAAAAATGTACTTTATGTATTTACATAAATAGTTGTTGTAAGTAGTTAGTATAAGTGTAAGCATAAGTAGTTGTAAGTAGTTAGTTTGGGGCTAGGTAGCGCTGTGTGAAATGTCCAGCAATATTTATTTATTTTATTATCAAATTTCATCGGAATCGTTCTAGCCGTTTATCCGTGAAAAAGTAACAAACAAACAGAGAGACAAAGGGACAGAGTTACTTTCGTTCGTGATTTATTTCAATCGTTATTATAAATACGGGATTTATCATAGAATACCTAATACGGATTTTATTGTCGGTCGAAACACCGATATAACTTGATTAATCCCTTGTTTAAATAATAAATAAATAATTATTTCTGAACATTTCACACAGCGCTATCTAGCCCCAAACTAAGCAGAGCTTGTACTATGGGAACCAGATAACTGATATAATACTTATATACATTTTTTGTAAATACATACTTATAATACATAGAGAAACAACCAGACCGGAAACAAATATCTGTAGATCATGCAAACATTTGTTCCGCGGCGGGAATCTAACCCGTTACTAATATTATAATAATGATTATAATATTAGTGTGATATTTGGTTTCAGGCGTTGGTTTCGCAATGCTAGCGTGCTGTATGTCCTCTGCCCTCGCCGCCGGAGCTGTAGGGGCCCGGTGCCTGGCTCTCCTGGTGCACTCCCTGCACTCGTTCCTGCCCTGGCTGCACTGTGCCGCAGCAGCTGACCCGCCTTGCGCCGCGCGACACCGCCCTCTGCCGCCCGCCGCGGAAACTCCCGCACAATCCTTCTACTAGTCAGTTATTATTTTTTTCACCACCTGCTCGACAATGTCAAATTATATGCCGTGTAAACCTCGCCGAAAGCAGGTGATTAAATCTCTACGACTGAGCCGGGAGTAAAGTTGTACTGAATTTTATTATGCCCGCGAGGATGATTGGAATTTGTAACCTCATCTGTATTAAAATTTGAACCAAAAAGACCCACAGAATAAAAACTTATTCGTAAATCGTACTAACCTCTGCACAGAATGCACCGAACTAGATTTTGTTTTTATTGTCTCGCAGAAAGTGTGTAAAGTAGAGTATTCTCCTCGTGGATAAAGCTGTCTTTTGGGCGTGATTATATCCCTCTCTGCACTTAGAATTCTAGTAACTTCGGATTCAATATAGCGCCCGTGACGTAAAACTCTGCTTTATCCCCTCGTTTAATAAGCTACTATTACATCACTCATGCTCTGAAAGTTGGTCATTGTTAGCTCGATACCTGATGCGTAAATATGATTTACGCCCCTTGGAGCGTAAGTTAATTTGAAAAGATAATGGGACTCATTGCATTCATAATATTCTAAAATGAAATACAACCTCCATGACAAATTCTTATATGTATCCATTTTAAAATGAAAGAGGACACATTCATGATATGCTTTAATGAAATGTTAGGTATAATTTAGACGAAATTTATTTTCTGTATTGTAATGTATTATAATAGGATCATTAAAAAAACAACCATCCTTGTTTCTTGCCTTTCTTTCCTGGCTTGGTCGCGAAGGAACAGGCACTAAAATTGACGTTTCAAAGTGACCTTTGTGATTTTAATGAATAAAAGATTTTGACTTTGACTTTGAAATACAACCTACATTACATATACTTATTTCTACTAAATAAAAGAGGTCATAGTTTAGTAGTAAATTTTTTTTTGCTTACTTTTAGCATTCGATATTTATCCTCTATGCCAAATTTCACAATCGCGCGCAATAAACTTAAAAAGGGTCACAAAGTTTACTTTTTACGTATTAATATGAAGAGTAAACTTTGTGCCCGTTTTTAAGCTTTTTGCGCGCACGGCAGATTGTTAGATTTGGCATAGTTAAGGATAAAGGGCGAATGCGAAAATTAAGCAAAAATATTATAAAGGTTTTTAAACTAATACCAATTTATTTTATTTCCAGTAATTTTGTGCTGCAACTAAAAAGAGACGGGCTGGAAGGTGGGCTGGGCAACGTGGTATGGGAACTGGCTACCTACTACGTTATATGCTGGCTGCTGATCTACTTTATCGCTATAAAACGAGTATACAGCTATTCTAAGGCAAGTCCTTTATCATACCACCCATAGTATTTTTCTTTCGCGATCACTGTACATAATAACTGATTAAAAATTGCAACAACCGTGGTAACGGGCGGACTGGATTACTTTGAGCTACCGTCGAGAAGTGATGGCAGCTGCAGCAACTGCCCTCACTAGGTCTTCAGAATTAGAAATGTCCTCGTCCACCTAATAATCACCACTGTTGCAACACAGTCGAAAGTCAAAGTCAAAATATTTTATTAAAATCACAAAGATCACTTTGAAATGTCAATTGTACTGCCTGTTCCTTCGCGACCAAGCCAGGAAAGAAAGGCAAGAAACAAGGCTGGTTGTTTTTTCTAATGATCCTTTAAGAATACATAACAATACTTACAGGAAATAAATTACGTCTAAATTGTAACATTTTGAACGAGTTGGAGCAATTTCAATCCCAAGCTTCTCTATCATCTAACTAAATAATCTGATATATTATAGTAGGCTTTTTCATAAAGATTTTAATTAATTGAGTTTTTAAATTTGTTAATTGTCAATTTTCGTACATCACTTGGGAGTTTGTTATAAAAGCGAACACCTTGCCCTTTAAACGATTTACTAACTTTATGGAGTCTACGAGTGGCAACAGCGAGTTTATCTTTATTTCTAGTATTAAAATTATTGATGAGTATCGCTATTTTTCTTAAACAAATTAATATTTTTGTGAACATACATCAGATTTTCATACATGTATTGACAAGGGAGTGTCATAATATTTAAACGAAACGTCGCGATAACAAATAAAAAAGGTATACATACGCGATAAATACCCGTTTTAATCAGTAATTATATCAGCCATAGCTCATAGGACGTCCACCGATGAATATCTATACATACTATATAATATTATATAAGTAAATCATAGTGATAAAGTTATTTATTTGCAACTTAAACAATGGTACTAACAGCGGCGGCCTTACCCATTGCGAGGCTCCGGGCGGCAGGTCTTTGCGAGGCCCTTTATCCTTCGTGAAAAGTATGTGATGCGAAAGTAGGTCTGGTTGTTTGGTTTAGGTATTTGTCATGTTTGACGAGAAATGCTAAAGTTGAAATGCAAAAAATTAAAGACATGTTCGGTACAGTAACGATTTTGTTAGTCGTACATACTGCAAGCAAAATAACTCAAAGGTGACGAGAGTTGACGAATGAACACGGGGATTCCCCGAGCGATAGAGGAGCAGAACATTTGTCCCGACTCCCGAGTTGACCCGAGTGCTATGCGATTAAAAACCGATCTTCAAGTGTTTCGAGGCGCGATATTCATGTACTTACTACATAATTAATTTTTCAATTATGTTTTGAATGAATGAATTAGTTATCTAACTTTATTTTAATTTACCGTTATGTTATAACCTTAATAAATAATTAAGGATTAAAATCACAAGTTTTAAATAAAAAAAATATAGTAAAAAAAATCTATATTTTTTAACATTTGCTTGAGTTGTTGCGCGAGGCCCCTGCAAGAGCGAGGCCCCGGGCGATTGCCCTGTTCGCCACCCCCTAAGGCCGCCGCTGTACTAATGATGTGAAGAATTATGATATCTGCAGAAGTATTAAACGCCCTCGGGAAAATATTAAAGCAGGTCCCAGTCATATTACATTAGTTACACAATAAAATACGTTTTGGTGCATGTAGGTAACAGGAAGGACTTATCGGCGATTTAGATTTGATTTGTACGCATGAGGCTGTGCCTCAATGTGATAAATTCGAAAGTAACTCTTTGTAAAAAAAAGTAACTTTGGTTTTTTTAAGAATTTATTTTGTAATTTTATTTCTTAGTTTTGTAATTCTTTTTACTTACTTAATTTGTTTATTCTTGTACCGCAATACTTTTAGGAACTTATCTTTATGTTGAGGAGAAGGGCGCTGGCACTGCTCCTCGGTTTTATATAACTTTTGCAGTTGCCAACGTTTATTAACATGCTTGTATATATCGCGTTCATAGTTCCAAATAAATAATTTAGATTTTTTTCTGAAATTCGAATATTTTTTTGAAATTCCCTTTCTCTCTTTCTGTTTGATACGTTTTCACGACTAAACGGCGGAACCGATTTCGATAAAATTTGGTATACGGATAGATCTTGAATGAGATTGAGACTACTGGTTTTTATCCGATTGCCCAAAAGGAGAGTAATGTTTTTAGGGTTCCGTAGCCAAATGGAAAAAAACGGAACCCTTATGGATTCGTCATGTCTGTCTGTCTGTCCGTCAGTATACCACAGCCACTTTTTTCCGAAACTATAAGAACTACACTTAGCGGCACAATTAACCGCCCACCCTTTTAAAGTGGCAAATTTTGATGTTATCGCAGTTGTAAGTTATTGGGTATAAATAAGTCAAGTGTGAAAGAAATGTAGTGACGAAAAAATTACAAACTACCCACTAAACTTTGTTTTTTTTACGCATAAGTTGTGAATAGGATAAATATCGAACTTCGTCTCATTATCGTTATCGTTGCCATACTGCTTGCATTGCTTCAGTGGCATTAAAAGTAAACAATTTAAGTTTGTTTTTGTTTCGTAACTTAAAGCTAGTGTTTGGACATCACAAACATGCCATTTGATGCTAATTCAGTGGCGAGAGCCGTCGCTCTTATCGACGAAGGGTTTAGTCAGCGTTACGTGGCGCGGAAGCTTGGTGTCGCACGTACCACCTTAAGGGATGCAGTGAAACGGTTTCGGGAAACTGGCTCTTATGAGCGAAGACCAGGACAGGGCCGAAAAAGATGCACCTCCGCTCGTGACGACCGATTTCTTGTGACCAATGTTCTAAGAAATCGGTTCACTACAGCTGTTGAGGCACGAAACCAACTTCGTGAGGTTCGCAATGTTCAAGTGAGTGAAAGAACAGTGAGAGGAAGACTAGGAGAGAATGCCCTTGGAGCTTTACGACCATCTCGAGTGCCACAATTGCTCGTAGGCCACCGGAGAGAAAGACTTCGTTTTTCCCGAGAGCACGCCGAATGGAATATGGAACAATGGAAGAATGTTATGTTTACTGACGAGACAAGAATATGCTTGCACGGTCCTGACGGTCGCCAGCGTGTATACAGACGCAAGAATGAAAGGTTTGCACCATGTACTGTTTTGGAAACAGTAGGTTACCAAGGTGGCTCTATCATGATATGGGGCGGCATTACTTACGAAGCACGCACCGACTTGGTTATCTTCGAAAGAGGTGGAATAAATGCTCAGAGGTATGTAACAGAAGTGTTGGAACCTCATGTAATGCCATTTGCTCCATTTATTGGCGAAGATTTTTTATTAATGCAGGACAACGCTCGCCCCCACGTTGCTAGAGTTGTTACCGCGTACCTGGATACCGTCGGCATTCGAAAATTAACATGGCCATCCCGGAGCCCAGATTTAAATCCTATTGAACACATATGGGACAATTTAAAAAGACGTGTTCGAAGCCGCATACCAGCTCCAACCACCATAGATGAATTAAAACAATCCGTGATTGAGGAGTGGCAGAACATTCCACAACAACAGATCAAAGATGTCATCGACAGCATGCCAAACCGTTTGATGGAAGTCATGAGGGCTAGAGGTGGAAATACGCACTATTAGAATTCATTTATTCAGCAGATTTTTTATTTTTAAGCCATTTCATCACATTTGTTAATTTACGGTCAAAGTGTTTTTCAGACTTTTTTATAAATAAACGTAATAATTAAAAACAATATTATCTTTCATTTTACTTCAATATACCTACCTACGTTATAAAATAACATTCACAAGTAAGGCCACATTTTTTTTTTAACCAAAATCGTAAAAAATCAAGGTGGGCGGTTAATTGTGCCGCTGAGTGTATATTGTTGAAACTTGGTACGTAGATGTATTCCTTGAACCGCATTAAGATTTTCACACAAATAAGAAAAAAAAACAATAATTTTGGGGGTTCCTTCCCCATACTAAGAACTGAAACTCAAAAGTCTTTTTTCATCAAACCCATACGTGTGGGGTATCTATGGATAGGTCATCAAAAATGATATTGAGGTTTTTAATATCATTTTTTTCTAAACCGAATAGTTTGCGCAAGAGACACTTCCAAAGTGGTAAAATGTGCCCCCCCCCCCCCCCCCCCCCCCCCTGTAACTTTAAACTAAGATAATTTTTTAATACGTCATATATCGTATACCGCAATTTACCTTTCATTCAATCAACTCAAATATAAAAAAGTTTCAACGAACTACAATAACTTTTATATTATGTTACTTGCTGCTACGGAACCCTTCATGGGTGAGTCCGACTCGCACTTGACCGCTTTTTTTTATTAACAAGCCACGCGTGCCAATCCGCGGCGGTAGCTCGTAAATGATCCATTTAGTGTCGATTGAACACCAGAAATGTCTGAACATAAATAAGCGTATCGAATTATTCACGTCATAATATGGTCATTGCATTCATCATTTTCACTTAATTGAAAATACTTTAGTGAATGAAAACAGAGAAAAGGAGAGGAGATAAGACGCCGCCCTGAGGGACACCACTATATCTCAAAAATTATCTTTTTCCTGCCACCTGTATGCCGATCGAGAGTTTTTTTCCCGGATTATTATGAATTTTCATCATATCGAATGTCCATGTCGTCCCTGCCCCAGTTATGGTTGAGAACTCGGCTCTTGAAGTTGTCGACGCGTATGTATACCTAGAACAAACAGTCCAATTAGGTAGGTCCAACTTCGAGAAAGAGGTCAATCATCGAATCCAACTCGGATGGATGGCGTTTGGGAAACTTCGCAACGTCTTTTCGTCCAACATACCTCAGTGCCTTAAGACGAAAGTCTTCAATCAGTGTGTGTCACCAGTGATGGATGACATATGGAACCGAGACGTGGTCCTTCACTATTGGCCTTATGAATAAGCTCAGAGTCGCTTAACGAGCTATGGAGAGGGCTATGCTCGGGGTTTCTCTACGGGATCGAATCAGAAATGAGGAGATACGTAGGAGAACTCAAGTCACCGACATAGCCCGTCGGATTAGCACGTTGAAGTGGCAATGGGCAGGCCATATAGCGCGCAGAACAGATGGCCGATGGGGCCGGAAGGTTCTCGAGTGGAGGCCACGGACCGGCAAGCGCAGCGTAGGACGTCCACCTACAAGATGGGCAGACGACTTGGTAAGAACCGCAGGTCGGCGTTGGATGCAGGCCGCTTCCAACCGCAGTTCCTGGAGATCAATGAGGGAGGCCTTTGTCCAGCAGTGGACGTCCTACGGCTGATATGATGATGATTATTATGTATTTTAAGGAGTGCAATTTTATTGATTTTGCGACAGTATTATGACGCAACTAATTCGGTACAATCGGTACGCATAATGTATAGACATTTCTGGTGTTCAGTTATCTAGTGAATCGCCACTGAACGATTGTATAAGGATCGACACACCCTAAGTTTTGAAAATATATTGTACGATTTAATCTTGATTTAAGTTTTAGTTCAGTCTCATCCTTAGCCTATTTTAATCTAGGGTTAAAAGTTTATATTTGTCAGAAACGTCATAGTATCGCACAATTTATTTATCATCATCATCAGCCGGCAGACATCCACTGCTGAACATAGGCCTCCCCCTTAGATCGCCACAACGAGCGGTTGGTAGCCGTTTGCGCCCAACGGCTCCCCGCGATTCTTACTAAATCGTCGGTCCACCTTCTGGGGGGCCGGCCGGCCTACGCTGCGTCTTCCAGTCCGCGGTCTCCACTCGAGAACCTGTCTTCCCCAACGGTTATCGGTTCTACGAGTGATGTGGCCCGCCCATTGCCACTTCAACTTGCTAATTTTGAGAGCTATGTCGACAACTTTAGTTCTTCTGCGGATTTCCTCATTGCGGATTTTGTCACGCAAAGAAACCCCGAGCATAGCCCTCTCCATAGCTCGTTGAGCGACCTTGAGCTTGGTCATGAGGCCATGAGTAAAGGACCACGTTTCAGTGCCATAGGTCATCACTGGCAACACACACTGGTTGAAGACTTATTTATTTATATATGCATGTAATCGCATTTATCAGCTTATTACATATTTTTAATGTATATTATAATTTATATGTATATAAATTTATATGTATTTAATGTAAGTACATATGATCTATATGTATTCATATTTATTTATAAATTTTATATAGGTATTATATACATTTTTTTTTTCAATCTGCTTAGCCATAAATGTACACTTCCGACCATTATCTTAGTTTTAAAAAATCCTTTCCATCCAAAGGTTGTCTGGAAGAGATCGCTTCTAAGCGATAAGACGACCCATTGTACTATTTGCTTTGTGTTTTCTAATTTGTTTGTAATTTTTGATGTAGGTATAATGTGTACAATAAAGTGTTATCATTCATTCAGTGTTATTGTTCAGTTCTGGCGTAATGCCATACGGGGTGTAGGAATCGCAGCTAGCTCTTTCCGGGATGCTGATAGAAAAGTCGAGTTTACTGTACAAAAGCTATATTGTATATATAAAACTACGACTATTTATGAGTGCGGTTTGGATGGTTGCTGCTGGTGCACTGACTTCTGTAGGCGCCCCGGCCGCGCTCGCGGTACGAGTAATCTACTTAGGTCAAACTGCTGATGATGCTAATATACCTACTCGTACCTGCGTGATCGATGTATCGAACACGGGGTCTTATGGAAATCGTATTATTTCAGTTGGTGCTATTCAAAGACGTGTTAGCTATCTTCGTGCTGTGTTGCTGTGCTGTTGGGGCCTATCGACTGGACGGAGCAGGCGAAGTCTTCCGAAAAAGCGATTGGAGCACGATTTTTGATGGAATCCAGGTAACACTGCTTTATAAAATAACTCAAAACCTCAGCCATTCCAACTGAATGTCTACATATAAATGAGTAATATTTTTAAATTATTTATGAAAGAACATGGTATAAGTCGCGGCATGTAAGTCTAGCGCTGAACGATACGCGGAAGGGATAGCTGCGCATGGATACTGTCGCGTTAGCAATACAATAGCCAATAGCCACTATTGGCTTAATTGGAGAGGTTTCTTACCGTTGCAATTGACGTATTTGTAGACTCTGCTGTCCTTTTTTGGATTTTCGCTAAATCGCCATTGAATTAAATTTTTTCCGCCTTAATAAATTCGGCAGTTTATTTTGTCTGGTTAAAATTTACAGTGCTGCTGTCCAAATGACTGAGTAAAGTACTTGTAGCTTCATCAATCTCACTTTTGATTTGTTTCAAAGAATCAATTAATTCATTAGATTTCCTTTTTAAAAAACAATTCACGTCATAAACCATTTTCCTTGCCTGTCTTTTCAAAACAGTATTTCTTCTAGGCATGTTCACTATATAGTCACAAACAAACTAAAAAAACTGAATTTAACAAACAAATTCAAATAACAGCAATAACAATACAATTAAGAACGCGGTTGTATACTTGATGTGCGCGGGGTGTCAGGTATCAGTGCGGGGGACGGAATGCGACTGGAGAGCCAATCGGCGCTACGCACGCCCGCCCTTCATTCCGCTAGCCCCCCTCAGGTACCTTATTTTTTACTTCTGCGCAATAACGGTCAGCGCTAAAGTTTCGTGCCGCTACATACACGCATATCATGCGGAGGGAAGACAATCATGTCACTAAAAGAGTGTTATGAATGTGGATGGACTGTGTGAAGAATGATATGGGGAAGAAACAAGTGATAACTGAGGTGGCTGATGAGAGAGGTATGAAAGGAAAATACATGAGACAAGGGCAGGAAGAAGATGAACATGGGACGCATCTAGTATCAACGGGGGCAGGGATCGTTCTTTAATCAAGGTTCGAACAGGAGAGGGAGTTAGAATAATATCACGACTTATGTTGTGACAATCACGTTCATATTTTTCGCGCGACCACGTGAGATCCTGACTACAAATTTATGTCAAAAAAACAACATAACAATATTTAGCGTTCAGCTGACTGTCCTCCCATTCGCGACCTTATGCTGTTTTCAGAATCTGAATGTATGATAATTTTTCCTTAAAACATATTTTTTTATATAAAAAAAAACACATGATGTTGGGCTCGGGTAGTGTAAAACGTCACGGCGTATCACAAAGGGGGATGAGGGGGTAAACAATGACCGTGACCTCGCGTGTGTATGTCCTTTAAACATTTGAGGCCCCTAGTTTTAATAACAATTATTACCTTTAATTAATCATTTACAATTTAAATTAAATCAATTTCCGAAATGTTTACCATAGAAATGTGAAATTTATTTTGGCATGTAAAAACAAACACTTTAATAAACTGATGCTGTGCTATTGCATAATGCTTGCCATCTAACCACAGATACTGTATTGGTGACGTCTCGAGATATCTCTTGTTGTCCCTTTCTAACTCAAAACCCGCGGCCATTTCCGAAAGAGATATCAAATCGGCCTTTATTTTTGGATGTCGATTGCAAGAGTAGGCATTAAGTTTTATATCGAATTAATCACCTAAACTTAGTCGATTTTCTTTAAAATTTGGTAATATATGTAGTAGTTTTTTTATTGAGAAGTCTTTTTTATGTTTTGAGATACCGTCACTTGAATATCGTCAGTATATTACTAAACATCCTGTATAAGTATGTAATTTTTACCTTTGTTACCTATTTTGGTTGACAGACATTTGTCAAAGTAAAAAATACCTATTGAAGTAAACCCCCCATATCACCAGCTCAAACATGAGTGGTTTTTAGATTCTGAACACGTAAATGTAATCTTAGTTAAAATGGTAAATAAATAAAAAATGGGGTGTTTCATGGACACGGCCGTCCTTCGGGTTCTACTACATGGAAATCTCGAAACGCAGCAAAATGACCTCAAAATGGCGGTGCATCCCCCTATACCGCGCGCGATGCATCGCAGTCCACACTTAGCGTAACGAATTCTTTGATCCTTTAGCTATCCGGTGGTGTTATTAAATTTTGTATGGAGATGATAGACATGTAGCTGCAACACCAAACTGTATCTCCCCATTTTGTTATACCATCTGAGGTTTTCCCATGAGGCTACAACATGGCACGCTTCAAGAGAAATGTAAAGAGGTTTCTACAGTGTAGGGAACGCATCAACAATACCCCGGGTGTTGCCGGTGTCAATAGGTGACGGTGACCGCTTACTATCAGGTGGACCGTAAGCCTGTTTCCCCACAAATAACATTAAAAAAAATACATTTTTTGAATTGCCTCCCACTAAGGAACCAAGCAACCAGCAGCGAGATGGGTGGACGACATCGTAAAGGTCAGTGGGTGAGACTAGCGCAGGATCGTGGTGGATGGCACAAACTTGGGGAGGCCTATACCCAATAATAGATGAAGTCAGGCTGTGGATGAGGATGATGATGATGAAGGAAGCAATTTTAATAACGTATTCACGTCAAAAAGTTAGATGCAAGTACATAACAATAACAAATAAATTGCCGACAGATTTGGCGTGAAGCGATCGAATACTCCCTAGTACAGATGTCAGTGGCACAAGGCTCTCTGGCAATGCTGGGCTCCATGTGCCCCAAGCAACACAGAGTGGGAACCACGGCTTTGCTCGCTCTAGTGGCTAGTAAAGTCACATGTGTGCTCGCTACTCTCACTTTAGCCGCTACATTCTGCGCTTTGAACAAGGATTATGATGAAAATGTGGTTCTGCCTAGCGGTTAGTTGCATTTTAGTAATTTTTTATCCCTCGATGCAAAAAGAGAGTTATAACTTTGACGCATTAATAATAATTATGTACATTGTGTCTATGATACTCTCCAGCACTGGAGTAATACCGAAATGTCTCCCATCATTATGACGACCCCCGTGGTGCAGTGGGCGAATAGCCGGCTGAGACGCAGGAGGTAGCGGGTTCGATTCCCGCCGCGGAACAAATGTTTGCATGATCTACAGATATTTGTTCCGGGTCTGGTTGTTTCAGTTATCTGGTTCCCATAGTACAAGCTCTGCTTAGTTTGGGGCTAGATAGCGCTGTGTGAAATGTCCAGCAATATTTATTTATTTATTTATTATCTCGAAGGAATTGATATTACAGATAACACTTATATAAGCATGCAGAAAGCTGCTATTCTTAATATGTGTCGAATTGTAAGAAAAGTTCTATAAGAAGACGCCTTCAATCTCAACATGATTCGCACTTGGTTTAGGCCCGTGAGCATCACAAAAACCGAAATATCAATATTTCGAGAGAAAAAACCCTAAAACAATAATAATTAGATCTCCCAAAATACATATGTTCTTATGCAGAAAGCGGCTATACTGAACGCCTGCATAATTGTGAGAAAGTTCTTGCAAACGGACCAAACCTTTATTTCAGGAAACAATATTTTATTTTATTTTGAAAAAGAAAATTTAGAAAATAATAATTAAAATAATTAATAGAAAATTTCAAGATGTTAAGACTTAATTCTACGGCCCAAATAAATATACAACCTGTTTTCTTATGTACGACATTCATTTAAAACACACATCCGGAATCGTATTAATTGATTTTAGAGGTGGGTTTAAACAGGTAGCTTGAATATATATCCAGTAATCGATACATTTGTAATAAACAATTTTTAAGGGCGCACTATACCTGGGGAGACGATAAATCGCTTATTGAGAAACAATGTTTTGTTCAACAAATTTTGTGCTTTCAATTCGTAATTCATATATGTTATAGTTAACGTATACGTGCTAGAACGCCTGTGTTGTAAAAACACGATTCCGTAAAATTTTCTCGATAAAAAAAAACCAAAGATGACTTCAAATTTATCTTAAGTTCTTATGCGACGAATACTTCAATTTAGATGTTGAAACTTAATACAGTAATTCTACACAACATAAATAAGTGCACCTGTGTTTTAAATTTTCAAAATACATTTTAATTCTACCATAAAATGAAAATAACTAACTTTTGCACTAATGAAACCATTCGCTTTGGACGCCCAGTTCGCGATTCAGTCCAGTCTGGCCTCGGCTTTCAGATGGGGTACCCGTGACGTGACGCTTGTCACTCCAAACGAAATTCACGTAATTCTTAGGTAGAATTTATATTATGTTGGTTTTTGTAAAGACGCAGTAATGAGAATTAAACACAACAAGAAAATGAAGGGACTGAATGATAAAAAAACCGGCAAACATATGAACCACGGCGAGATAGGACGTGCAGCGGCGCGCGGAGAAGCGGGGTTGAAATTCGAGTTTGGGCTGAGGTATAGTCAACTCTTAACGTAAATCGGCGGCGCTTTTGCGACGATGCCGCTTAGTCAGTGTAACAGGTAAGTAAATACTTACATGTGATTTGTTTACCTATTTTATTCAGGCTGTTTTATTGATATTTTAGGACTTGATATTAAGGTTGATGAAAAATTAAAAATTATTTGTGGTTATTTTGAAAAAAAACCTATTTTACAAAAATATCTACTAGTGATAAGCCCTACCCGTGTTTTCATTTCATGTCGTACATAACAAAACACGTAGTATACCTTAGTATATAAGATATATAAGGTAACAGTAGTATAAGGTATACTTACTAGTATACCTTAAATATACACGTAACATACGTTTATCTAGCAGACCCGCCCGCGACTTCACACGCTTCCAGTTTCCTGTTCCCGTGGGAACTTCGGGATAAAAGCTATTTTTTTTACAACTTATATGGCAAACGAGCATGCAGTCCACCAGATGTTAAGTGGCTACTGCAGCCCATGGATATCCACATAGAATTCAAGACAAGGTATTATGTTGTCTTGATCTTTATGTGGATACGTTGCCATACTTAGGACTTAGCTGTTGTGCCTATGTGCCAGTAATTACAGGAACATACCATTACCATCTAACCGGAACACAGCAGCACAAGTACAGCTATTAGGCGGCCGATAAAGGTAAGGCGGGGGTGCCCACTTCCTCGAGCTCGTTCACAAAAGCTCTACCACCAGTAAATCTACTATATACTATATCTGCTATATAAAACACTCTTGTCAAAGTGTCGCGACACTTCATGTAAATGACTTCACGTCAAGAACGACGGTTAAATTATATGCACATTGTTCATACAAATATACTAAAACGGCTGCGTAAAATTTAAATAAATAAGGATAAAATCGCGATAAAAAATGGGGGGTGGGGGTTGGAGGGTCAAAAATACTTTGAGACCTATCTCATACCTACCAAATTAAAAAAAATCATTAAAATCGTCTACCCGTTTCGGAAGAGTGCGACCACTAAAACCGTGACACGAGATTTTTATATGTATATCAGATTAGATAATAGGTATCGAACTATCGAATAATATTAGAAATACCGAGGAAGGCCTAAAAAGCGCTGGAGTGACGACTTTGACGTCTTCCAAAGAGACTGGCGGGATATAGCGCTCGACCGTGATAAGTGGAAGGAAGAGGGGGAGGCATTTGCCCAGCAGTGGGACAGTACGGGCTAGTAAAAAAATAGGTTATCTGTAAAGTCGGTTTACGGACGATAATTTTACGTGATAACGAGAGAGATAAATGCGTCACAAGCCGAACGCTTAGGCCGATCGTGGCTCTCTATCGCTTGTTCCGCGCTCTCGCTTGCACGCTCGGTTCAGGCGGAACGTGACAATGAGTCATGCTTTTTCGTGCGTGCAGCCGGCGTTCATCTATTTATAAGACGTTATCACGTCAAAAAAAATCTGAATACTATATACCTTTATTGAATTGTTTTCAGGTTCTGCATCATCGATGATATTATGGGCTGACTACGTGGCGCGGATACCGGGCAGTCAGTTCTGGTCGGCTCTAGTCTTCTTTACACTGTTCGTTCTGTCTGTGTCTACTGCGGTATGGTTTAACCTCATCATTTATAACTTTAGTGACTATCATCATGGTTATAAAAACACTATTTTCACTGAAAACGAGATATTTACCATGATTTGTGAGTTTAAGAGACAGAGTTACTTTAGAAATTATATTATTTGTTCCGAGCCGATATCCGGAATCCATCTTGAGTCAAGCACCTGTCTTTTTCACGTTTTTATCGTAGCAACTTCCTCTCTTCGACTTCCGGTGCGCCGTGATTGGTCGACGCATTTTGTCGGTTACGATTGTGGCAAGTTTACGACGACCCATAGGGCGCTCTTTTGCTTCATTATAGCGTCGTTTTTCGTAGCGTTAACACGTCTAGCAACTATTCATTTTGAATTTGTATTATATAATTACAAATCCTCTCTTCGATTATGGAGGACGAAAATAATTTAGAACAAAGTGATAATTCTATCGAACACGTGTCGCGAAAAAGAACCCGTTCTCCAAGTTCGAGCAGTGCATCGTCGCAGGAGTCCAGTCCGGATAGAAGGTCAAAGCGCTCAAACCATGTAAGTGATTTGCAATTCGAATTTCTTTCCCAACAAGTGGCATTTTTGACAAATCTAATTTCTCAAAAATCCCATGAGCCTCAAGTGACAGTCTCAGGTGCAACTAAGGCGTCTAGTGAAACCAATAATTGTACAACGGATGAGTTAGGCTTACGCCCGCCACTGGCCACTAGTGATGTGAACACACAACAACTCCAATTGTCCGAGTTATCGACCTCGTTAAAAGATCCGCCATTCCCAAAATCAAATGAAAATCATTTAGAGAAGATAACCCAATTACAAAGATTTAAATGTAACGATTGGTATGCAATTCGTTTTTCGGAGGCTCAGAAAAAGTACGTCACTACTCCAGGTTTTAAAGAGCTAAATGTAAACGATGAATTGAGACGTTTCAATGCGTCCGGGACCAATGAAGACCGCTTGTATCTGATAGAGAGAACTTTTGCAGCATTATCTAATGCTATACTAACTCAGAAAGATGAATTGCGCACAACTTTGCAGAACCTAGTAGATTAGGTCAAATGATAAAAATACAAAACTTTCGCCGAGTTCTCTTTTCGATAAAATTGAACAATCGTTCGGTAAAGATTCTAACTATGCAAAAGTGACTGACGATATTTTGCAAATTGCATGTGGCCGACGAGCTGACTGCATCAGCACGCGTAGGGAATATATCCGAATCAAGCTGTTATAAAAAATTTCCAGACAAAGAAGAGTCATCGTATGACACAACTTATAAAAAATATGTTGGACACACATGTTCTAGAAAAAGCCGAGGTCAATCCCAGCTATCTATCAACTTTTTTCCTAGTTCCAAAAGCAGACGGATCGTTTCGCCCTATCTTCAACTTGAAACGATTAAACCATTTTGTCAAACTAAAGGGTTTTCAGCTTTTCAGTCATTTCCGAATGCCAAGTTTTTTTGCAGAGCGAAGATTGGATGGTGAAGGTAGATCTGAGTCAGGCATATTTTCACCTGCCTGTAGCCAAGGAGCATCGACGATTTCTGAGGCTCAGCTACAAAGGCCACCTTCTCCAAATGACGTGACTGCCTTTCGGACTTTCATCAGCACCACGAACGTTTTCCTCCCTGACGAACTGGGTAGCCGAGTACCTGAGGAGCCGAGATATAAGGTGCCTGGACGATTTTATGTTGGTGAACCAGTCCTTTCGAGTTTTACGCGAGCACATTGCATTTATGGTAAACCTAATGAGACAACTCGGTTGGACTATCGACATGGACAAGTCTGTACTGGTTCCGACACAACGCTTAGAATTTCTGGGCGTCACGTGGGACACCAAACTCAACACGAAGTCCCTGTCGGAACCGAAGTACCTAACGCTACGCAGGGCACTTCTCAGTCAGACGGCCAAAGGCAGTTGGTCCCTCAGACAGGCCCAATCCCTTCTGGGGAGACTCAACTTTGCCTCGTTTGTAGTACGCAGGGGGCGCTTACATTGTCGAACCCTGCAATTTCACACTCGTCACCTTCCCAAGGAACACCCCTACAGACAAGTGAAATTACCAGAACCTGTCTTCGCCGAAATGAAGTGGTGGTTACAAGCAGCCCAGGGCTCACTGCCTATACATACAGGCCCGATCTCACACTTGCTTACAACGGATGCATCAGACTACGGCTGGGGAGCCCAACTAGGCGACACGAAAATGTCAGGTCAGTGGACAAAGCGACAACAGTCGTGGCATGTCAATCTCAAAGAGCTGTTTGCAGTTTATGCAGCGATCCAACAAGAGAACAATCAGTTACTGAATGCTCACATTCTATTACAAACAGACAACCGCACAGTGGTAGCTTATATAAACAAAGAAGGTGGAACGAAGTCGAAGAAACTTCTGGATCTCACGCGCCAGCTATTGAAGGTAATGGATCAATTGAATATTTATCTGACAGCGCAGTACTTTCCGGGCCGATTCAATTGCGAAGTAGATGCCCTATCACGAGGCAAGGCTTGTCCAGAATGGCATCTGTTGCCCCCAGCGACGAACAAAATTTTCCAGATGTGGGGCACACCGCTAGTAGACCTATTTGCGTCGGTAACAGCTCGCGTTGTAATGAGGTACGTGTCACTGAACACGCAGGATTCGAAGGCACTATATCACAACGCGTTCTTTCGCCAGTGGAATTACGAACTAGCGTGGGTATTTCCTCCACCGAACTTGATACCCCAGGTATTGTCTCAGCTGAACACAGCGAAAGGTCAGTATATCTTGATCGCTCCAAAGTGGAAGATGGTATTTTGGCGAGCAGACTACAAGCCCGGGCTATTCGAGGCCCTTACCGCATCCCACATCTTCCGGAGGTTCTGATCAAGACGAGAACCGGAATACACCCGCCAGAAATACAAGACATTCATTTGGAAGCCTGGCTGATTGTGGGTGGACAGACAAAATCAAAGATTGGTCAGTAGAAGAAAAATCTCTACTATTTTCAAGTTGGCGGCCATCTACTATAAGCACTTACGTACCTGCATGGAATAAATGGAAAGCATGGTGTCCGCATCCCACATCTTCCGGAGGTTCTGATCGACACGAGAACCGGAATACACACGCCAGAAATACAAGACATTCATTTGGAAGCCTGGCTGATTTTGGGTGGACAGACAAAATCAAAGATTGGTCAGTAGAAGAAAAATCTCTGCTATTTTCAAGTTGGCGGCCATCTACTATAAGCACTTAGGTACCTGCATGGAATAAATGGAAAGCATGGTGTGTCTCTAACAATGCTTCTTACAAAAATCCGTACCCAGAACAAGTAGCTCGTTACCTGGCATATCTACACAAAAGCGAAGGTTTAGCCTATCGGACCATATTGGTGCACAAATCTGTAATTGCGACCTTTACTGATTTGTCAGGAAATACTACATTGTCATCTAACTTTCTTATTAAACATATTCTTAAAGCTATTTCAGTTGCAAAGGGTAAGAAAATGAAACCACCTATTTGGAACGCAAAAAGTGTAATACAATATTTGGAAAATAATGCACCAGATGAGAATAGTTTGTACCAAGTATCACGACGTGCCGCTATATTATTGTTGCTAGCGGCAGGGCGACGGGTGCACGACCTCACACTGCTGAACACCAAACCCGACCATACATAGATGAAGGTGACGCCATTGTCTTGTGGCCTTGTTTTGGATCGAAGACAGACGACATTAATTACAGACAATCTGGATGGAGAGTCAAAGCACATCCGAACTAAAACCTTGACTGTGTATTTTGGATTCGTCAGTTAATCAGCATTTCACAAGATCGTCGGAAACCAGGTACCTTGTCAGAACTTTTTATAACTGCTAGAGGAGATCCTAAGCCAGCATCTAAAACGGTTATCGGTGGTTGGATTAAGTCCGTGCTTAAGGACGCGGGTATAGAAGCCACACCAGGCTCAGTGCGATCTGCTGTAGCATCTCTCAATTGGCTAGAAAAGTTTCCCATTGATCAAATTCTTGAGAATGGAAATTGGCGGCAAGAACATACTTTTAGAACATATTACCAAAAAGTGATTTCAGATCGTGCAGTTAGCAATGATAATTCAATTTCTTTATCTAATTTCTTTCAACCAATTCGATAATGATTCCTTACATGATCTTTGTTTATGATTATTATGATTTATTGTGATATGAGAAATAAATAAATTTTACTTTAGTTATATTTATTTTTATGTTTTCAATACATTACACATTATAGCATCAACATAATTATATAAATTATGGGCATACCAGGAGATAACAAACACATCACTCAAGATGGATTCCGGATATCGGCTCGAAACAAATAATAGAGAGTTTTAACTAACAATAAAACTTACCTATTATTTTTCCAACGATATCCGGAATCCAGGTAATGCCTACCTGGTACATCATGAGTAAGTATAATGAAGCAAAAGAGCGCCCTATGGGTCGTCGCAAACTTGCCACAATCGTAACCGACAAAATGCGTCGACCAATCACGGCGCACCGGAAGTCGAAGAGAGGAAGTTGCTACGATAAAAACGTGAAAAAGACGGGTGCTTGACTCAAGATGGATTCCGGATATCGTTGGAAAAATAATAGGTAAGTTTTATTGTTAGTTAAAACTCTCTATTAGTATGTTTAATGCTTAATCTATACTTCTATACTAATTGATCGAGCGAAGCGAGATCTCTAAATCAACTTGGGAAAATTTATGTATGTTTGTTTGTCCGAGGATAACTTTCGAAGCGTTTATCCGATCATCGTGAAATTTGTATAGGTAGGTAGTGGTGGCACAATTTTGTTGTGACCAAATGAGCTAAAAATGTGGGGGGGTTGTTGAGATATTGGGGTTCAAGAGGGGTAAAAAAAACAAAATGAGGCTATCCGGTCAAGTGGCACGTCTAATAAAAGGTATTTGTAAGTACATTTTGAAGCCGTTTTTATTTTTAGTTTAGTCCTTGCAGTTTTTGAGTTATTATGCCATAATAAAAACGGAACTTTGACGAATTTCACAGGGTACACCAGTGACCCCACAGTGATGAAATTTGGTATGCGTGTATCTTTAGTAACACAAATATAGACAAAAGTCTGAAATCTAGAATAAGTTCAATTTGTACAGCAAAAAATTAAACCAATTAATATGAACTCCGGATACCTGTAATTTGAATGAAACTGTAGGTCAAGCTAGTTGGATATACATTTCGTGGCACTATTTTGATAGTCAAAGATCGCATAGTTCATAGTTCATTTATTGATAACACAAAAGTTACACGTCATTTGCATTGTTAACAATGGAATACAGAATTAAATAAAGATATTAAAACCAGTATATTAAATAGTATCGTATTATAGGGTTGAAGACTCAAAAAAGTCATCAATTCTATAATACGACTGTACAATAAGCCATTTTATTAATTTACGCGTAAAGGACTGCGCTGATTGTGCATTAACAATGTACATTGGTAAGCAATTGTAGACGGCTGGCCCCAACACATGTACTAGCTTCGACGTTTTGGTAAGGCGCCTCGGCACGGCCCTCAGCTTTTGGGCATTCCGTGTCGTATACCTATGACAATCACCGAGTCTCGAGTACTCGCTTAAGTGATTTCGTGCATAGGTAGCGGCACGAAAGATGACAAGGGCTGGGACTGTCATGATCCTTAGCGAACGAAAGATCGGACGAGCGGGAGTGTCCCAAGCTACTCGTGCTATGGCGCGTACTGCTCTCTTCTGCATTCTGAACACTCGCTCCCAGTCAGCCGCTCTGCCCCAGAGCTCAACACCGTATTGGAGTAGGGAGTGAACTGAAGCAAAGTAGCAACTCCTAGTCATGTTGGTTTCTAGTGTCGCTGACAAGCGCCACAGAGCAAAACATGCGCGTCCGATTCTTTCGCAGAGATTATTTATATGTAGTTCCCATGCCAAACCTTCATCAAGCTGAAAACCGAGAAAAGGTGTGGTCTTAACTTTGCTTATTGCTCTGCCCCCTAAAGATACATTTATAGGTTCACAATAGTGGCCCGTAAGATTGAAGTGTATGAAATTAGTTTTCGTAACGTTTAACAGAAAACCATTATTGCGAAACCACGCATGCAGCTTCCCCGCCACTACGTTTAATCTGCTCTCTAGGAGTCCCACAGTGGGCGCAGTGATGATAGCCGCGACATAGTCTGCGTACATTAACGTGTGCGCGTCGTCTATGCAGTCGGGCAGGTCATTCAGAAGAAGAGAAAACATGATATTGGAAAGCGATGAACCCTGGGCCACCCCAATTGAGGTCTTAAGTGGTTTTGACCTTATTTTTCCGCCCTCACCCACGATGGTCTGATATCGGTCTGTCATGAAATCTGTTAAAAGTTCCAAAGACGGTCCATCTAAACCGTAATGCCTCATTTTCGCGGCAAGAACACTGTGGTCGGCGACGTCAAAGGCCTTCGACAGGTCACACACTATCACCGCTACCTGCTGCCGCTGCTCTCGACCCTCCATCACTCGCCGCACCACCTCTCGAGTTGCGTCCGTCGTCGACCTGCCTGCTCGATAGGCATACTGTCTATCTGAGAGGGAATTCGTTGTCGACAAATACTCCAGGATCCTCGAGCTAAGGCCATGCTCAAATATCTTAGCTACACAAGGAATTATAGAAACAGGCCGGTAACTATTTAAATCCTCTTTCTTTCCTTTGCCTTTATAGAGTGGCGACACTCTAACGTTCTTCAATGATTGGGGATATTGGCCTTCTCTGAGACAGACATTAAACAGCTCTGCAAGAATGGGTGACAGAGGCTCGGCAGCCGTACGCAAGAGGGACACCGACATCTCGTAGATATCCTTGGTGGATTTATGCGCTACGCCATTCGATATAATTTTAAATACCTCTAAGGGCGTAAAGGGCCGCAATCTAATGGAACGGTCTGCCAGAGGTCGCGCGCTAGTCAATGCGAGCAATGCCGCTGATACATCTGCAGCGGGCGCGCCGCAGGTAATCGCGGCGTTTACGAAATGTGAGTTCACTGCATCAATAGCATGTGCTTTGCTCGCAAATTTTGAACCGTCGGCCGCTCGGAGAGACCCCACGACATCGACATTCCGTCTACACTGCCCGGTTTCGAGTTTTACTAGGTCCCACATTGTTTTCGTGGTGTTCGTAGCACTCGAAATAATGTTACAATAGAATTTGCTACGCTCAATTTTCAGGATATTATTATATCTATCCTGAAATTCATTAAGTTTAGTGGCTAAAGGAATATTAAAGGGAAATTTGCTAATTAATGATTTCATATCTCTAATTACAAAGTCAAGGCTCATGATATCATCTGTGACCCAAGAGTCTACACTTCTTCTTGGTGCGACCCTTTTGAAAGGAAAGCATACGTCCAATTTATTTTTAAAAATATTTACAATGGTTTTCGCTAGGTCATCCGGCGGCATTTGTAATTTGCTAACCTCGTACCAGTCGATGCTTCCAATGGAAGCCGCGAAATTTTGCATATTAGCATGTGTATATGACCTGGCAAAACGGGGAGCGGGGCGGGCTCGCGGCTCGCACAGCACCTCCACACGCACGCCATAGTGGTCGCTTAACTGAGAGTATACCGCAGACGCGCTCACCGTTCCGTCTTGCACCCGCTCATTACTAACATAAGCGTGGTCTATGCAAGTGCTTGTCGTATCTGTTACTCTGGTGGGGAAATCAACACAATTATAATAGTCACGAGTATGGGTAAGGTCATATAAACGTTTTTGGTCGCTATTTAACGGACATAGATAGTCCACGTTAATGTCACCTACCACAATACTACTATAAATACTAATAATATAAATTCAAAAATTACTGTCTCTGTCTGTTTGTTACGTTTTCACGACCAAACGGCTGGACCGATTTCGATGAAATTTGTAAATGTTGTGTGTTCGTGTTTAAATAGATTTTGACCTGGATTGAGAGATTTTGCTTTTTGCCCGACTGCGCGAAGGAGTCGCGGGCGGTTCAGCTAGTAGAGCATATCTTGCTAGACATTGCAGTATTGCTGTATAAATAACTAGCTTCCGCCAGCGGCTTTGCACGCGTGGTTTTGTCAACAAAAAGTAGCCTATGTTTGAACCCAGGTTCTAATCTATCAACACACCAAATTTCATCGAAATCGGTTCAGCCATCATACATTTATAATATTAGTGTGATAAATCTTTATTTAAGGCAACAATGGAAAAGTACCTACCTACAAGTTGTTAAAACTGAATTCTACGGCCCATATAAATATATACCTTAGTGACTAACATACAATAATATCGTACTTAAAACTATTTGCTGACACGTAAAGTGTACGACGTGTGACGCGCATGCGCTGTATCGTGTAGTCGGTGTACCTAAATGTGTAGGTAACCTAGAAATAAAGCTAACCTCGCTGTTGCAACTTCACTTGACACCCCATTTTTATCCTGGGACCTGATTTATGGGATGAAAGTAGCCTATGTGGTAATCCAGGTTATAATCTACCTACATACTAAATTTCATCAAAATCGGTTCAGTCGTTACGACGTGATTGAGTAACAAACAAACATACAAACTTTCGTATTTATAATATTGGTGTGATAATCCAGGTTATATTCTAGGGGAAGGGCGGGAAGACGGATAGAGCGGACAAGATGGATACTCGAAATATCCCGAAGACGCAGCGAAATTTTACGATCTCTGCATAAAAACAGCGTGCCTAGGCGCCGACCGTGTCCGCGCTGTTGTTATGCAGATATCGTCAAATTTCGCTGCGTCTTCGGGATATTTCGAGTATCCATCTTGTCCGCTCTATCCGTCTTACTCGCCCTTCCCCTACGTAGGTACATACTTACTAAATTTCATCAAAATCGATTCAGTTGTTACGACGTGATTGAGTAATAAACAAACATCTGACGACCTCCGTGGTGCAGTGGGCAAATAGCCGGCTGAGACGCAAGAGGTAGCGGTTTCGATTCCCGCCGCGGAACAAATGTTTGCATGATTTACAGATATTTGTTCCGGATCTGGTTGTTTCTCTATATACTCGTATTATAAGTATGTACTATTTACAAAAAAAATGTATATAAGTATTCTATCAGTTATCTGGTTCCCATAATACACGCTCTGCTTAGTTTGAGGCTAGATAGCGCTGTGCGAAATGTCCAGCAATATTTATTTATCTAGCTTTCGCATTTATAATATTAGTGTGATTTAAACTCGCTGTTGTCCCTTGTAGACTCCTTAAAGTTAGTAAATCGTTTAAAGGGCAAGGTGTTCGCTTTTATAACAAACTCCCAAGTGATGTACATACACACGGCTACAAATCAAGCTATATAGTTCCAGTATACGCTGACCTCTCATTCTACGAAAAGCCTACACAATGCGAGGTTAGCTTATACTGGAAATGTATAGCTTGATGTGTAGCCGTGCGTACAAAAATTGACAATTAACAAAATCTTCATAAAAAAGTCTAATATAAAATATCGCATTATTTAGATGATAGAGAAGCTTGGGATTGAAATTGCTCCAACTCGTTCAAAATGTTACAATTTAGGCGTAATTTATTTTCTGTATTGTAACGTATTCTAAAAGGATTATTAGAAAAAACAACCAGCCTTGTTTCTTGCCTTTCTTTCCTGGCTTGGTCGCGAAGGAGCAGGCAGTAAAATTGTGATCCTTGTGATTTTAATGAATAAAAGATTTTGACTTTGACTTGACATTGCAGGGATTGCTGGTACATACGATGATGTCTACATTCACCGGCCGTTCAATTCGCAAGATCGCGTGGGCCTCTCTCATACTCACTTGTATTCTATTCTGTTTGATCGGTGTCATCACACTTTGTACACAGGTGGGTATCTAAATTATCCTTCCGAATAAGTAATCACTTAAATAAACAGTAAATACACGGTGTGCTTTAAATCACTTTTTTCCTAAAACAAACTTTGTTCAGACCATGGTCTACAAACTGTGTACGACATCAAAAAAAAAATGAAATCGGTCTTTTAAAAATATAAAAAGGTGCGAACTTAACACGTCTATTTTAACGTTACGACCTACAACATAGCGCGCTGACCAGTAGCTACTAGTTATCTAACTAAGGGGTAGGTAGGTAACGCTACGGCTAGCGTACCCTTGAGCATTATGTCACGGTTAGTTTTTGAACAATGTTAGACTTATTTGAGGTCTAGATCTTTATTTTTTATTCTCTTATTTGTTGCTATAAACAGTTAGTAGACCATGATCTGAGCAACGTTTGTTCTGGGGAAACAGTGATTTAAAGGACACCGTGTATATAATCTAATAATTTAACTTTCGCGATCACTGTACGTAATTACAGATTTAAAAGGGTATTTATCGCGACCGCAGTCGAAACGTCGGGATAACAAATAAAAAAGGTACACACGAGATAAATACTCGTTTAAATCAGTAGGTAATTGATTGTGCGAAGCGAGATCTCTAAATCAATTTGGGAAAATCGGCGTTGTATGTATGTATGTATGTTTGTTTGTCCGAGGATAAACTTTCGAAGCGTTAATCCGATCATCGTGAAATTTGGTATATACAGTGTTTTTTTTAACTGAGACAGTACGGCAGCACCCATAACCAGAGGAGATTCAGGTGCAGTTTCTTTTAAAGCATGAGCTCGTTTTCGAAGAAAAACATTTTGGCATAATTTTTTTTTTGGTCAAGTGTGAGTAGCGCCTTAAAATGAATCAAGTTAGTAAAATTTTTTTGATGCCGATCGATGCAGTCCTATGTAAGGATCATTTTATTGTATCGGATGAAAAAAATCTGAGCAGCGAATGTTAGTCAAATTTGATTAAAAGTATTCTCATACAACAGGACAAACAAAATTCCTTCTACATACATTTTATTAGATTCTAATTGCACATTAAAAAAGTATTAATCTGTACTGATTAAGAAGTTTAGGAACTCCATGCTCTCATGAGCAATTCAAAAACATTTCGTATTTCATAACAATTTTGAATTTCGAACATTGTTCTTGCATCTGTCGGACTTGTATAACAGTCATTGCATCATCTTATTTGTCCTATCATAGCATTGTCAAATACGCAAAAAGTAGACTTAATTGAAGCATACTTCCTCCTAACTTCCGCTGCTCAGATTTTTTTTCATCTGATACAATAAAATGATCCTCACATAGGACAGCATCGATCGGCATTAAAAAAAATTTAATGACAAAATGTTTTTCTTCGAAAACGAGCTGATGTTTTATAAGAAACTGCACCTGTAGGTACCTATCTCCTCTGGTTATGGGTGCTGCCGTACTGTCCCAGTTAAAAAAACACACTGTATAAGTTGATAGTGTAGTGTAGTGATGGTACAATTTTGGTGTGGCTAAATGAGCTACAAATGTGTGTGGGGGGGGGGGGGGGGGTTGTAGAGATATGAGGGTTCAAGAGAAGTAAAAAAAACAAGATAGGGCTATTCGGTCAAGTGGCACGTTTAATAAAAGGTCTTTGTGAGTAAATTTCGACCCATTTTTATTTTAAGCCTTGTGGTTTTTAAGTTATTAGCCATAATAAAAACTGAACTTTGCCAAAATTCACAGGGCCAGTGACCTCACAGTGCTAAAATTTGGCATGCGTGTAGCTTTAGTGACACAAATATAGGGAAAAGTCTGAAATCCAGAAAAACTGCAATTTCTACCCCATAAAAGGGTACCAATTTACCTGAGCTCCCGTTACCTGTAATTTGAATGAAACTGTAAGTCAAGTGTTGGTTATGTATTTCGGGGCACTATTTTGATAGTCAAAGATTAGGTACAAATACCTAATATTTTTTTTTGTTTTATGAGAGACTCGCGAGATCTCAAGTCGGGTGGAACAACTAGACGGACGGACAAAGTTGCAACTTATAGGCCGCTGCACTTTATCTATTGCGTTGTAACTTACGGGGACGGTACTGTACTTACTTGTATGGGACGGTTGAGAGACGTGTATTTTTTTATGGTATGGAGACAGAACTGCCATACGGCCCACCTGATGTTAAGTGGTAACCATCGCCTATAACAAAGTATTGGCTTGTAGGTCACGCACCTGATGCACTGCTCTGCGTCCATCAACTTGAGGCATACATGTGTAAAGTCGCATGTGCCTGTAATTTCACCGGCAACCATACCCTTCAATGCTGCTTGGCGGCATAAATGGGTACCCTAAAACGCCAAAGATTTAAACTAAGCTTCATCTACTTCCAGGGAGGGCAATACATTCTAGATTTCCTCCTAAACTGGGCGATATCGAAACCCCGCGTGCCCATCGCTGCCTTCGTCTCCGCGATCATCACCTTTGTGTACGGACAGGCGTCCTTCTGTGAGGAGATGTACGTAGCCGTGGGGGAGTACCCGCCCCTCTTCATGCGAGTTTGCTGGAGTTTTTCCCCGGTGCTGCTGATGGTAAGAACGTGCATTATTCATAATTCATACAGTCTGTCACCGCATTGACGACATTAATTTTAAACACATATGCTGTATCGTATTAACCGATTTTAGAGATTGGTCTAATACCGGTAACTTGAATTTTTATCCAGTAATCGATACATTTCCAATAAACAATTTTTAACGTAAATCGGCGGCGCCTTTGCGACGATGCCGCTTCAGTCAGTTTAACATTAATTAATATGATTTGGTTACCTATTTTATACAGGCTCTTTCATTTAAATTTTAGGACTTAAAATTAAGGTACATCGAAAATTAAAAAATTAGATAGATAGAAAACGCTTTACTGTATACCACACTTAAATTAACAAATCATAATTAAACACTTAAAACTAGACACGCGATAGTACATCTACGGTCTTATCGCTAAAAGCGATCTCTTCCAGACAACCTTTGGATGGACTGGATTTTACGAGAACGTTAACCCTCTGTCACTCATAAAATGCGATATACTTGATTTTTTGGATTGGAGATGATAACAATAAAATAAAATATACGTATTTTAGGATTTTTTAAAGAAGTATTTGGAAAGAAAATCATTAAAATAGGGAGTGTTGCCTTGAGGCAACACTGAGGTAAGTGGTCAAAGTCTACAGTAGCGCATGTTACGAAAGATGGAAGTTTCTGAAGCAATTCTTGGTCTTCGTGTAGCATAAGGCAACCCCACATTTTTCACAAACATTATGGGTAAATCCAACACACTTCGGAAACTTGCATCGGATTTTTTTATCAGACCATTGCGGACAGTGCCCAATCTGGTCTTGCCTGACTGCTTTCGGAGGCACATACTGAGCAGGTCCTCTGTGCTTTTTAGATTGTATCTCGCTCTCCAATGACCGCCGACTAGATACACAAGGTTTTACACCCATTTTACATAGGGTCACAGCAACCTCCAGACGAAAATCTGCAGATGATAAGGCACGTTTTTATATTGAGCAACTCTTTTGTACAGTATCCACGCATTGGCCATCGTGAGATCCAAGTAATGGTAAAAAAGACGCACAGGCCAGCGTTTGCTTCGCAAACGTGTCTTGTAGATGCCCATGATGCTATCAAGAAGGTCTACGCCACCCATATGGTGATTGTACTCTCCGATCACATTTGGTCGCTTTATGGTAATGTACCTTGAGTTCTTTTTGTCCCATCTACGAACATCAGATTCAGGTTGTTGCCCAGCAAAGGTGGAAGCCAGGGTGACAATTTTGTTATCCTTCCATGCGACAGTTGAGACATCGACCCCGTTGACGTCGGCTACGTATTCTTCTGAATAATCTCTTTCTTTTTACAAAATTATCTATTCAGATGACAGTTTACAATCTGGTATTCTATTTCTTCTCATAGTGCCGATGCTGAGAATTCCTTCTTTGGCCAGATATTCTAACAGACGGAGAGAATACTATTTTTATTTATAGTGTTATCCGAACACATGCGGAAAATTCCAAGATTTTTCAAAATCATCTCAAAAATTTCAAGCCTAGACGGGACTTGAACCCGCGACCTTCCTCTTGATACGAGGAAGGTCAAGAGAAAGGTCGCGGGTTCAAGTCCCGTCTAGGCTTGAAATTTTTGAGATGATTTTGAAAGACGGAAAGTAATAAAATAGTTGTCGAAATAGAGCCTGAAGTTCTGGTTCCTCGGAATCATACGTGCTAACCTCATGACGACGTTAGATGAGGCGCCTAAATCTGGCTCTCCTTGTAAGACGACATTTTCTTTGCCTGTTTCTATTTCTGATTTATACGCATAGCCGGAAACCCCAATCATCACGAAGACTTTATATCCCCACTTATGTGGTTTGTTGGGGTTGTATCTCTTCAACATATTCCGTGCTTTAGTGGAGCACATTTGCTCGTCCACACAAAGGTGCTCTTCCAATGGGACTTTACTATATGCCTCATTCAAGGAGTCTAATAACGGACGTATTTTGTATATCCGATCATGATCAGGATTGTCCCTAGGAAGATTTTTGCTATTATCGTTGAAATGCAAAGTTTGACGAATTTTTTCAAATTTGTTCATCGTCATGGTTTCCTGTATTAGCGGTGTACCAAGTATAGGACTCCAGTGGTTGGTAACTCTAGGTAGTTGGATGAGAGACATTAGATACGTTGCACCTATGAATTGCCTCACATCCATCTCAGACATCCGAAAAGTGCTATTGGGGTCTTTCTGCACTTGATAAAAATTGGTCTCCTCAGAAACTTTCTTAGTTAGTTCTTGCGAAAATAGGTAGGAAAAAAACTGTACTGGAGTGTCTAGCTGAAGTAGATCAGAATCCAGGGTCTTGTATCCCGAAAACATGAGCTGCTCTGCATTTAACTCTAGGTTCTTCTTTTTCCAACGTAAGTTCAGTTTAGCTGGCTTCTCTTTGGATTTTTTTCTTGGTTTCTTGGCTTGGGAACGTTGATCAGTGAAACTCGTGTGACGATGCAGGATCCGTGCTACATGTAGGACTTTCACCATTGTCTTCTAGGATTTCTATAATGGAATCCACATCAATGTCTACTGCAGAAGCCTCTTATTCTACGGTTCCCAAGTCAGGAACAAAATCGGGATCGGCGAGACTATCTTAATCAAAATCTAAGCCATCTTCACTATCTGACTCATTATGCAGCGCAAAAAAAAAACGTCCACGTCACCAAGGGGCTGCTTACGAGACATCCTGAAACATAATAAAACTATGATCAGCATAAATCGTATGAAACTAAATTTAACGCGTTAAGCCTAATGTAGCCTACGGGCTACAATCACTATTTGTCGCCAAAAACAAAATAACACATAGAAAATATTAAAAACTAACGTTACACAATAAAGTAGAAACACTTACCTCTGCAATTTATCAATATAATAACCAAAACACAAGCAAAACTATTTTGTTATTATTTTTTGAAATCGAAGTCAACCGACACTTTTCGTAAACACCAACCGTCGAACAAATCTCAATTTGCAACTAATAACCCCATCTAGTTTTTTAGTTTGGTACTAATTCGTTAGATTACTGTGTAGACCAAGTGCTACTGTGCGTGATTACGTTAAAAAATCAGTTCTATGAATTTTGGAGGCACTTGAACGGTACGTTACCTACAGTCTACACTATGATACAGAGGGTTAAAGGGCGGTAGCTTTATAACTTAAGCTTTTTATTTAACTGTAGGTATACTTACATAAGCAAAAGAAAATAAATAGATACCAGGGTAGGTATTATTAATATAAATATTATACATAAACATTCTATTATATTAAATATACTAATAATAAATAAAATACATTATGAACCAGCTGTAATACAAACAGTAACAACGACAAATATAATAACAAAATAAGATTGCTCAGCTCTCTGATGCAGACAAAGTGCTTAAACAATAGTGTTTTAAAGATAGGAAGGGATTTGGCACATCTACTTAAGGGGACACCGGAGGGACAATCGCCCATACAACACGTACTACCAAGATCATTTCTAATTGGAGCATATTTCTACCTTAATAAGGTATTATTTTAATTTGAATAGTATTTATCTAGGTTCCCAACCATATATTAGATTAAAATACTTACCTAAAATGAAATAGAAGCGTATCGCATTCTGCATGTTTTTACGTCATAAAATACCTGTTTTCAACCTAATTGTTTCATATTAAAAACAACAACATCTTGCGTATCCTAGTCATGGGAACATAGATTATATCGTCTAGTTACAGAATAACAACACAATGAGAAAATTACAACAAGTTTTCTGTCATCATTTTTGGTATTACGGAACACGGTCAAAATCTAATCAAATTTAGAATCGTTCTATTGCTATCACTGTCGCTCTGCGTGGCTAAACTTCGTCACTAAACAGGGATAGCGATATTCAGGCCGAAGTTTTTGACGCGGCCGAATTGAAGTTGCGCTCAGGGTTCGCCGGCGCGTTAATAGAAGAAGGAAGAGAGTTCCATAAACTGATAGCTTGTACAGTAAAGGAGTTGTCATAAACGTTAGAAGAGTGGATAGGAATTTTAAGTTTCAATTACTTAGAAGAGCGCAACGGACGAGGATTAGATAGATGGAGATATTCAAAGCGTTCTCTAAGATAAGAAGGACTAGAAGGATTGAACAAAATACTGAATAAAAGAGTGAGGATATGAGTATTCCTGCGGTAGCGAATGGGTGGGTAGCCACTTATTATAATAAATAATTTGTAAATAAATTAATAAAGGTTAATACTACTTAATTTATCCTATCAGAATAATCCTTTTTAGGCACTTTATTTAAAAAAAAAGGATAAATCATAAATAAACATTTACTATTTATATAATTAATTATACATTCATGATTTCTAAGCTTCTTGTGAAAATCAGAAACGTGGGCATATTTTCGTAGTCCTGATACAAAAAATTACATGGTCATGAATTTGAAAAAAAAAAATTTACAACAATACCAGCCATGGAGCCCTACCCGTGATCTATATTAATGCCGTAAATGCGGTGACACCACACAGTATAATTAATTTATTGTCTGTAAACCTAGGTACGGTCAGCTACATAAGTTAGATAACAGTTTGAATTTTTCAAGCATACATACAACGCCGACTAGCCCAAGATGATTTGGAGATCTCGTTTCACTCGATCCTTCGATCAACAATACAATCGAAGACTCGATCAATTGGCTTTCCTTTCGCAGGGTGTGTTTGTAGTGGGCATGGGAGCGTGGCCGCCGGGAGCGTTGGCCGGCTGGTCGATGGTGGCGCTTACTGTGATGCCAATCGCTGTCGTCCTACCACTATACCTAGTCTTCAAGTGCAGAGTCAGGGTACGTTTTGGTTCACCATACAGGCACATGAAGCTTATGAGGTACACCTGTAGGTACATATGTCTCAAGGCAAATAATACAAATACCTAAGGGTAGCCTACTAATATACTTCAAAGATTTAAAACCATCTTAAAAACTTCCAAGCCGACGGAATTTTAATCCGCAACCTACCTCGACGAGGATGCACTGCCAATAGTGCTACAGGCTCTTGTCACGTCAGGGTCGAAATTAATGAGATGATTCAGTTAACGACTAAAGCGCCGCGCCGTTAGCTCCATCTACAGGAAAACTTGGTCTATGCAATGGTCATATGGATTGCCCTGAACTTACGGGTAGAGTTTTGCGTTTCTGTGCTCCGAAATACTGCCCTAGACATACAAAGTTATTTGCTGTATCACACTCATCAACTAACTATGCACAACATTATATCGTTAACAGACTACAAAGAATTTACAATACCGAGTTCTTCTCGATTGATATTTGTCATAACAACAAGGGAACTTTTAAAAGTGAAACTTAAAAATAATAATGGAGGGATGACACACATGCATGATAACAACGCAACAAAATACTGGTTATTATGGTATATATATATATTTATGAATTTACTTATGATATAACTACTTACATATATGTATTCAATGTATTTTATCAACCTTTTTGTATTCTTACGCGTAATTTGTTTTGTTCGTATTTTTATTTTAATTTAGACTCGTCTATTTATAAATTCTTTTTTATATAAAGTAAATCCGTTTTTGGCCATATGCTACGCTTAGTAGGTATAAGTATCTTACGTAATAAGGGCTGTGGATTTTGTTTAATAAATAAAATAAACTTTTCCCTTCCGGCTTGAAAATTTTTGAGATGGTTTTAAAAAACCTTAGAATTTTCCGTAAGTGTCGGGTAACATTATAAAAATAATATTTTACAGCTGAAAGATGCAAGCCAGTGTAGAGTTCTGCATATTTTGAATCATACAAATTGGATAACTAGTGTTATATTTAGTCTATTTCATTCTGTGCTAATATTAAATAAATCATTGCTGGACATTTCACCTAACCCCAAACTAATCACGAGCTTGTAATATGGGAACCAGATAACTGATAGAATACTTAAATACCATCCAGCCAGAGCCGGAAAAAAATATCTGTAGATTATGCAAATATTTGTTTCGCGTCGGGAATCGAACCCGCTACCTCTTGCGTCTCAGTCGGATATTCGCCCACTGCACCGTACTCCTATTGATTCTTTGTTTCGCATTCGTGTCGTGAGCGTGACATGAGTCAGCGCACCTCTATGGAGGCCGCACGTCAACAATTCCTTTGCACAAGCCCCTATGGGAAAATTTCTAGGCTCAGAATAAAGAAGTTTTTTCTGTATTCTGAGTTTCTAGGCTCCCGCATGCCTCTGCTGGAAGAACTTGTTTACGTTTTTAAGCTCCCGAAAGCCTCTGCGGGAAGAATTTATTAAAGTCCTATGCTTGAACAAGGACATCATGGCCGTGTGCGAGGTCCAATAAGGACATGTCCTTGTCCTGGGCAAGACGTAACTATAATGGCCTTTCATTAGTGTAATTTCTGTTTCAGAATATTGTACGGAACGAAAAATGAAGCCATATCTGTTAAAATGTATACATTACATTTATGATAAAATCCTAATTTGTAAAGCGACTGATTCATTAATAAAAACATTCAAATCTGAAATGACACCATATATTATTCACAATTTTTCTCATAACACCAAATTATTACCAAAATAAAGGATTATCTATCATATAATTAGTCATACGCATCCACATAACTTAGGAAGAAGCTGATAATAATAGACAATGTAGTTAGGTTCAAACAATTTTATATTTTTCTCTTTTGTTAAACACCATCTATTGCGACCAACAGGAGCATTTTTTGTTCACAGTTTATATTCACTTCAAAACAACATGACAAAATGCATAGTTACAGATTTATTTATTGTTGAAAAACACTCCTTCGCTAATGAAAAACAGCCTTGGATCTTATTACTAAATTAAACGTAACTTAATATTGAACTTCTCATATAAAAATAATAAGCATACAACTCTAAAACAATAAATCTAAGTAAATAGACCGCTAAAACGATACAAGTTACCCCCGCGAGGTGTTATTGAACTGTCTTACAACTAGAAGCTTTCCATATTGATTGCACTAAAGCAGGGATTCCCAAAGTGGTCTATATCGACCCCTTGGGGTCAAATCTGTTTCCCTGTGGGTCGACATATTATTTTTTTATCTTTACTTTGAGATTTTAATGTTTTCTTTAACAAAATTGGGTACCTAAGTATTTATACGCAATTTTAATTAATAATTACACTTGATATTTACTGAATTTATTTTGTTAAATTTTGATGAGAACATGATGTCAAGTATACTCACTTTAACCAACCGCAAAGTTTTTAATTTGGTAAGTATTTAGTATCAATAGGAAAAAAACTAGAGATATGATTTTTAAAGTAATTTGGCTATAGGGGGTTTGAGGTATCAGTTCATTTTGGTAAAGGGGTCTCTTGGCCAAGATAGTTTAGGGAATCCCTGCACTAAAGGATAAAACGATTTTGTTGGGGACTGCATTGCATTGTGTTGACTGAATGACATAACTGGTTAGCTGTTGCATACAATTACAAATTTGCCCACACCAAGTAACCTTAGCTTTCGAAAATAACACAGTGATTTAAGTGACAAATGGAAAGAAATTTAAAGAATAGTAGATTTATTCGAGAACACCGAGAGTATTGAAAATAGGAAATTCAACCAAATTAAAACGTCCGACTTGGCTTAGAGTTGTAGTACCCAATAGAAAAGTTTTAATTTTTAATGCCATTTTAGCGTAAAATGAAGTCACATGTCATCTAACTCTATAAGGCAAAGATATACTTTGCTAGGGCAGGATTGCTGATTGCAAGACCAACTGATTTCTTTGAATAAAACACACATAAACCAAACCAATAATATTTTTTACCAGAACGTCAATAGAATCTAAAATAATGCTATACCATCATAGTTGTGTTGGTTAGTTTCAACGATTTTCTTGTGTGCAGCATATAGATATACAAACATATACATTTAGAAATTGCATCATGCGCACTTTGATCTTCCTTATTAAAACTAAAACAGGAACATCTAAAAGATTAAACTCTTTATACTAAATAATGTAACAGTTTACATCACTAGGCTAATGAATTACGATTTACGAATATCAATGATCACTCTATATTTAATCATAATATTAACAGATTATCTCTACATATATTCGTTAAATCAAAGTTGCCATATAACCTACGTTAAAAAAAATAAGCATGTAACATGCGCTGAGATGCAGAATAAATGTACCGGAACGAAAACGCTACTGAAACTGTTAGGCTCAGACTACATGGCATCCGGAGCATGTCCCGGTTGCTTCCAGGTAAAAATCGGGAGTCGGATCGTGTGTAGTCGATGCAGGAAAAATTAAAATGTCAGGGGCCGTTAAAAACGGTCCCTGACAAGCCCGGGTGCCGTATAGTCCGAGCCTTAGGGTGTGCTCTTATGATTGTGGTACTAAACAATACATTTTTACGTAAACAAACCTAGTCAAGTGAAAAAAACTAGTGTTTTATTATTAACATTTTTATTAGTGTTGCCATTTTATCACTTTGCAAATTACTTCATCACGTTCTGTTAACTCATAAAAAATGTCGTAACTGACTCTGAAGTTATCAAAACAAAAGTCAATTCTAAATATGATAACTAAATTTCATTACTTATTTTAATTAAACGGAGTATTAATTGACGATTAATACAAATTAATAAACAGAGTATTAATCATCATTAATTAAAATAAATTTCGTAACGTTTTAAACAAAATAAAGATCTTACGTATTTCAAAGATTATTTTATTGGTCCTGGTGTCCAAATGACACGACGACACAAAAAGATACTTAAGTACCTTGGTACAAAAATAGTACCTTTTTTATTTCATGATAACATTTGAGACAGCTAAAGTTAAAACGATGCACGATAAAATCCATTACGCATCTCAACACATCAGACAAAAACATAAAAGTCTAACGTTAGTCATTTAGTTTAATATAAAATTAAGCAACATAAACTTAACTAAAAGGCAGCGTTTTTATTCTTATTTAATTGTATGCAATCTTTTTATTGTAAAATGAAAAAATAGGGCGAGATCAGGTCCTTTATTTATCTTAATTTGAATGATTATAGGACCCCTATTCTAATTTAAGACCCCTTATTTAAAAGTGCATGAATGTAATAATTTGGACGACAATTGACTTCACTACATGTTAACGTAACACCCAAGCAGAAATGTGAAAATCTAATTTTGAAACCCTGCGTTTTGTTTTCTTAGGCCACAACCCGAACTGGCCACTATTAAAATGTACACAGAATTTTGTTTGCGACAATGTGGCTAGCCGATGGCTGTGGTAACTATAGCTGAAGATTTGGACTGTATTCACATGTTTGATCTATTTGTTTTGTGACTATCAGACCAAACCTACTCTTTTATAAAGCTAACTTCCTTAATAATAACTTTGAACAGCCTTAAGAATATTATACAGCTGATGGCAGGTAACAGCTAGTATTGAATCCAGTCAAAGTTAAGACTATGGTTGTTCTATCCCTGCCTATCCAACATTTACCATTAAGATTAATAAGTGTTTACATATATACCAATAATATAATGTTTAAGATGATGACATTTATTTACATTTAACAAATAAGACTTTGATACAGTTTGGATATTTTTAAATCTCAGGATGAAAATATTAGATCTATTATTATAAGTTAATAAATAAAAACGTGCGTTTAAAATAATTTATTATATATGAATCGTGAGCGCGCATACGCACAAGATCAGAATCAGTATTCTATATAGCATATGCGCCAGTTTTTGACGCTTAATGCTTATAAAAATGATTTAAGATATTCAAATCGCTACCGTAAAAGGAACGTTAAATTATAATAAGGCGATGCTATTTTGTGCAGTTTGAACGAGTTTATTAATTTGTTATATCTTTATAAAAAGCATAGAACGTTTTATTATAAAGCGTAGAATATAAATTCGGGTTTTTGCTTCTGTGTTTAGGGTAGACATATTCCATGTTACCACAAAAAAATTAAACAACTGTTTAACTTGTGTTTATAAAATTCCTTACCAATTTCCGTATAGAATTTTTATAAACATGCGCTAAACACGTGTTTATTTTTTTTATCCTATATCCAAGACCCATTGTTTTTAGTATTAAAACTTTTTTATAATTGTTAAATGTGAAAATGCCGATGTTTGTCCACTAACCTAATAATATTTTTATTAGCTCTAATAATAAAATAGGTGTCGTGATTTTGGTGTTCAAAATACATATACTAGATTGTCCATAACTAAACTACTATACAATAATCTACCCACAATCCAAATCCAATCAAATAACAACAACCAAGTTATACACATTAGCTTACAGTTAGTCATAAACTCCAAACTAAAACTAAATCTATCAATTAGATACAATAAATTGACTAATTTTAAAACTTACAATAACTGGACATGACCACCACAGTGCAAGATATATTATCTAAATGGTGTCTGATTTTTTAAAATATTTTTTAACACCTTAAGTAGAAAAGCTAGTAGAAGCAATTTTTCAAACAATTTTTGGTCAATTTCGTATAAATAGCACTCAAATAGGTAAGGCGTGATATATTATTGCCTCATTAAGAAAGTTTACATCCACGATAATGTGATATATATTTTCGAACAACAATACAAGTGAGATCAAACTGTAATTTCTCAATTTATATCAATTGATCCACTGCATAGAGCAGTTAGTAACATCTACCTTAAACATTATCAAGACACTTTCAAGATATCCGAGGAACACAACACTACAGATACCAATATTTATGATATTTTGGCAGTGCAAATCATATTTGCGCAAATACACAAAAATTACTACTCTCAATAAAATATCGATTCACAAAAATGACATCTAAATATTATATTAGCAAAAAAGCAAAAGAAAGCATTAGTGAAATAAATAAATTTAGATTACGAACAGAATTTAAAATAAAATAATATTATATTTTTAAACATCTTCCAACATCGAGATAATACCATATCATTAACACTTATACATTGACAACAATATTATACAATTTTAAACCAAGCCATCTGCTATTACCATCCACACCGCTCCATTATCACATGTTCAAGGGCACATCATGCCGCATCAGTCCATGCAAGCACCTTTCATTTACAAACCAAACACACCCTACGTATTAAAATTTTTGCTAGTACTAAGGGTACATGTTTAACTTAAGTAAAGCTGTTTTATCTAAGTTAAACAGGTGTACTCATGAGTTACATCTAGGACTAATTACAATTCAAGTTAAATATTTTTCCTTCACAGTCTATACCTTCCGCTTAGAATACAATTATATTCAATGGGACCCTTCTGCCAGACCAATAATATCACATCACTATTGTATCTTTGTACTTGATGGTCCTGCTACCAATCAATTCTATAGATATTTTCGAGAACATTTAAGATATGACATGAATTTAATTTAAATCCTATGTATTTTTTTTTTTACATTTTTTATATAATTTAATAATTCCATATTGTCGAGTTCTTATGATTAGCGCGTCAAGGAGGTACGTTTTCAGTCAAATTTCCATCGAATTTTGAAGTAAACTCCTTGAAATAGGAGACTATTTACACTGGTTTTCTTCAATAATATTATACAAACCATTACAAATATTTCTATGAGTTAGCTTATTTGAAATCAACTGAAAATAATCAGTGTCATAATTTTGTTTTGTACTCCATAAAACAAATGATAAAAAGCGTATTTTACATTTACAAGTAATTCTAGATTACAACTATAATTCACAAGTACCATTCAAATGCCTTGTTATAATACAGATACTATTTAGGCAGTCAGTTATAATTTTGACACAACATTTATAACAAAATCGTAAGACTATTGAATCAAAATTTAGCAATATGAACTTTTAACTAGAAAAACCACAAACTGTAGATATTTACAACCAAATTCCATTGAATACCATAATATGAGATGCACTGTATGCCTAGTTACAGAATGTGTACAATCACATACTTTATTATTATCCTTGCACAAATTACGAACCAGATTATTTACAATCACTGTCCAAAAGTAATACAAAAAGTCTTTTCTCAGAGTTCTGATAAGTTAGCCATGAGATAAAATTAGTGTAAGACTACTGTCGATAAGCTAACAATAACACAGCACTTATAGAGAATGGCTTCTAAAACGAAAAACACTGCCACTGAACACGTAACTTGGCGTCTATTCGCGAGTCATTCACACCAATTCATCATTCACTGCAGATATAACATTTCAGTTATACCACTCACTGTAGATATAACTAGTGCAGAATTTAGGTAAAGCACGGGCATACCAGGCGTGCGGGTACACGTCGCGCGGTGGTCCGTCTCACTCCGGCTTGCGGTGCGGCGGCAGCGTGTCCTGCCGCCTGTACATCAGCAGGTACGGCATGCGCGGAGCCTTCGCCTTCAGCACCATCCCGTCGTTCACTTGGGTGACGGTCGCATCGTCGTATCTGGAATCCAAAATTTAATAGTGAACAGAACTGCTGGATTCTAGGGTGCAGTGCCCTACAGTTGGCTTTACTCAGTGAAGTTTGTCCACATTGGTGATTTCATCACTTTTGGAGACGAAAAATATATGATATGACATCACAGTGAAAGGTGAAAACCAGGCGCGACGATCCATTTACAAATGATATAACATGGGTCTGAAGTTGACAGTTCGACTTTTTTTCAAATTAATGTGTGCACTTGTATTTTTGTATTTATTCGACGAACTCCGTGGCGCAGTGTGCGAATAGCCGGCTGAGACGCAGGAGGTAGTGATTCCCGCCGCGAAACAAATGTTTGCAAGATCTACAGATATTTGTTCCGTGTCTGGAGGTCTTTCTATATATTATAAGTATGTATTGACAAAAAAAATGTTGTGTATCGTCACGCTGTGTGAAATGTCCACCAATAATTATTTATTTCCACGTAGGAACTCATATTCGAAAATTGTACGAATTTTCAGTTTATCCATTGCGCCAAAAACTACCACAATTTCACAGATAATTAAATCTGAAAATGCTTGTTGTCTCCAATTACATAGGTAAAGAGTTGTTTATTATATCTAAACCATGAGTTTATAGTAAAATAATTGGTGTATTACCTGATCCACCCTGATTGTCCGTGGTATGTATCTGTCACATAATGCCCCTTCACCGCCTCCACTCCCTCGTGGTAGACAACTGCAAACAGCTTGTACAATCGCTGCTTACTTGTGTACTTCTGCTTTGATGACATAATTTCTGAAATTCATAAGTTTTTGTTAGAAATTTGAATAGCAAAGGGAGTTTTGAAAGTTGTGAATAAGTTTACTCAGAATGGTTTGTCCTCAAGTATGCAATTATTTCACATAATAGGAGACGAAAAATAAGTAAGCATCATTGTAACAATTATATAACCATCTTATGATAATTTTGAGTAAAATGGGATATAAATATCCCATTTTTTATGAAAATAGTGTTCGTAACCTCATTTTATCTTGAAAAGTTATCATCATCATTTTGTATCCACCAACTGCTGGTTATAAGCGCCCATTTTGTGCCATGTTTTGGGTTGATCTGATGCAGATTTTGTCGGCACATTTAGCAGGTGGATATTCAACATCTTAATCTTTAATTTTATTTGACACCAGTGCAGATTGCAGTGCTTAGGCGAGATCAATATAGGCGACTTTTTGTTGTTTTATTGTAATGCAACACACAAAACGGTGTAGGTGTTTCTACACCGTGAAAAGTATGCGTTACGAATTACGATCAACTCAGACATCCTAATCTACATAAAGGATGGTAATCTACATAATGTACAAACCATGAAGTGCGCAAACGGCTAATGGCCGGTTCCTATAAACATCCGTAATTATCAACGATACGTTTCTTGGAAAAAGTGTCATGTTTATAGGAACCGGCCATAAGACCCTTTGTCGTGTTATTTATTCTATGAGACTTTTCGGACGAAATCATAGACGTAAAAATGTGCTTGCCGACGTCATGTTTACCGAAGTACCTGTACTGCGCATGTAGTATCTATCACACTGCACACTAATCCCACTTATATTATAAACGCGAAACTTTGTATGTATGGATGTTTGTTACTCTTTTACAACTTAACGGCTGAACAGATTTCGATGAAATTTGGTAGGTATATACATAGATTATAACCTGGATTAACACATTTACTTCTTTTTGTTGACAAACCACGCGTGCGAAGCCTCTGGCGGAAGCTAGTAATTTTATAAATGTGAGCGTGATTTGATAATCGATGCTCCTCTAATGTTATAACGCTGGACAATGGCGCAGATCAGATTGATTATTGTTATTACGTATGTGTGTGTGAAGTATTTACGAGCTAATCAGCTCAGTTGGAGTACACAATTTCAAACTGAATTGCACTCGGTCCATAACTTCTAAACGTCTATCTATCATATTTAAAGGGTATGGTTGCTGGTGAAATTACCGCCACATGAGGCTTTACACCCGTATGCCTCAAGTTGTACGCAGGACACATTTCTAAGGTGCGTGACCTACGAGGCAATTCTGTTATAGGCGATGGTTACCACTTAACATCCAGGTGGGGTCATAAGATTGTTTAATCTCCATGTAGCATAAAAAAAACACTTACTAGGATCAATCTTCAAATCCATAGGGAAATCTATAGGCTTCACAATCTTCGCAGTGTGCCCTTCAGCATCCAACTGGAAACATTTCAGATGTAGCAGCAACACTACGGGCAGTTGCTCGAGTGACAACTGTTGCCACGCGTCGTTCACTCCCTCTAGAGTGTCCTTGCCGGCTAGAAGCTCCAAAGCATCCTTCACGTTGCTCGCGCGCTGAAATGAAACATGAATTTGTTAGAAATGGTAGTGATGATTGTGGAAATTGAATAAAGATTGTGTTTACTCAGACTTGTTTATCCACAGTGGTGTTTACACTTTCGGAGACGAAAAATAAGTAACCATCATTGTAAAAATGGATAAGGAGGGCATTTAGAACTTTGTTAAATTAGTCTATGTCACTTACCATCTAGTGAGATTGTGATCAACCGAAAATCTAACAAGTTAAAAAAAATATTTACAAAGTTTCATAAAGTTGACAATTAACAAATTTAAAAACGTAATTAAGCAAAATCTTTAACAAAAAAGGCTACTATAACATATCGGATTATTTAGATGATAGAGAAGTTTGGGATTGAAATTGCTCCAACTCGTTCAAAAATGTTACAGTTAAGTCGTAATTTATTTTCTTTATTTTATGTATTCTAAAAGGATCATTACAAAGAACAACCAGAATTGTTTTCTTGTCTTTCTTTCCTGGCTTGGTCGCGACGGAACAGGCAGCAAAATTGACGTTTCAAAGTGATCCTTGTGATTTTAACGAATAAAAAGTTTTTGATTTGATTCGATAACAAAGTGGTGACCAAAGCATGCTCGTAGACCAAGAGGTCGACTGACATTGAAAGCGACCCGATGGTCGACTGACATTGAAAGCGTAGCTAGGTGACAATGGATGCGACTCGCAAGGGACCAGAAAGAATGGCGTAATAACGAGGAGGCCTATACCCAAAACGGTGGGTGCAGACGGGCGGAAATGAAGATGAAGATTAGAATGTGAGTAAATAAATAAATATTGCTGAACATGTCACACAGCGTCTATTAGCCTCAAACTAAGCAGAGCTTGTATTATGGGAACCAGATAACTGATATAATACTTATATACTTTTTTTTGTAAATACATACTTATAATATATAGAAAACCATCCAGACCAGGAACAAATATCTGTAAGATCATGCAAAAATTTGTTCCGCGGCGGGAATCGAACCCGTTACCTCCTGCGTGTCAGCCGGCTTTTCGCCCACTGCGCCACGGAGGTCGTCGTAATAAATACATTTCTCTTACCTCGATATCAAGTTGCAAAGTGAAGAAAGGCTGCACCGCATCGGTGACGTCATGATGCGTCGCGCGATGCAAGCGGACGCGCGTCTTCCCCCTGAAGATGTCGGAAACCGGCGTCCTCCTAGCCGCCCACCTGCGTTCCACCGCACCGCGATTCTTCGGACCCATAACCTAATGCAAATACAATTTCACGATAACCATACATTCTAGCACCTAGTAAACGTTCAATGATATGGTTCTCTTACTTTAGCATCAGTCTTCAAAATGTCCAAATGTGTGTGAATAAAGGTAAGCAGGAAACGAGAAATTAAAAACGTTAATTCGTTACTAATGGGTGAGTTTGAGCAAAAAAAGCAAGCTGAATTGGAAGACCAGGGAAGTGTTTTTACTAAGTTATGTGACTCTAAGGACATACTACAAGGCTATACGATAGCTGCTTGGCTTGCCATCTATGTGATGGAATATATATATAATGGCTAAAGACGATACGCACATTTCTAAAAACATAAGTATAAATTTAAGAACACCACAGCTGAGATCCCTTCAGAAAAGTACTGATAATCTTCGGATCGGCTGATCACACTTAGCTAAAAACCACCCTAATTAACCAAGCTATCTATTAATAAAAGTTGCGTCCGAATCGGTGCATCCATTTGTGAACTTCCATGTCACAGACAGACACATACATATATTGCGTCCAAGTTTAAAAATATCTAACTCGTTCAGACAGCAGGAGATATTTTTTTTTATCTTAACTGGTTTATGGCCAAGCATATGGCCCAGCTGATGTTAAATAGTAATCATCGCCTATAACAAAATATTGCCTGGTAGGGTCACGCACCTTAGAAACGTGTCCTACGATGCACTGCCCTGCGTCAATCAACTTGAGGAGTACAGGTGTAAAGCCTCATGAGCCTGTAATTTCACCGGAAACCATACCCTTCATACCTAGACACAGCAATGCTGCTTGGCGGCAGAATTAGCTATGAACTCTACCACTTTGCGACTAATGAGCCTCTTGTCATGAAAACATGATTAGAGAAGATTTTTTTAAGTTTTAATTGTAACTCGCCATGTTTGAACGAACCTTTCTATTTTCACTGAAAACGGGATATTTACAAATCATGATAAATATCAAGTTTTATGTGTTGTTCCTAACCATGATTGTATTCAAGTTACGTCTAATAAGCATATTATAAAAAAAATACCAGGCAATTAGTATTTGCAAAACCGATGAATTATTTATTTTCAGACAATTAATCATACTAAACAAAATTCAGTGTTATGTACACCTATAGGAATGCGTATCAGTCATAGAACACAATGTTACAATTACAGTGTGTGTGAAATGTATGCCGTTGGCGTTTTTATCATACTAATATTATAAATGCGAAAGTTTGGATGTTTGTTTGTTTGTTGATTAACACATAAGCTTCTTTTTATTGGCAAACCACGCGTGCGAAGCCGCAGGCGGAAGCTAGTTTGTTAATAAGTTTTCTTCCTGCCCTTTTCCTACATTACATGGGGTTGGTACAACATGTATTTTTCTTCCATACCTCTCTTTCAGCCGTCATCTCCGTTGTCGCTTTTTCCTCACCCATATCATTCTTCACAGTCTATCCATCTTCCTCTTCTTCGGCCTTCCTCTACTTCTATATCCATCCACACTCATATCTAACATTCTTTTAGTCACATCATTTTTTACCCTCCGCATGACATGCCCATATCACCAAACCATTTGTTAATAAATGAATATCCTTATTACCTCTTTAAAGGAAGAATAAATAGGTTTCTTCTAGATCTAGATCACATCATCGCTTACCATCAAGTGCGATTGTGGTCAAACAAAGATCTATCCAGTTAAAAAAAAACCCGAATGAAAATCTCTTAGATTAGAACATTATCGCTTACCATCAGATGAGATTGTGGTCAAACAAAGATCTATCCAGTAAAAAAAAAAATACGAAAGAAAATCTATACTACTGTGCGAATCGTCAGTTTACAGACATGTTATGAAAAAAAAAGTATATCACCTTCCATTCGTCATCATCATCTTCCTCATCATGCGTGATCTCCTGTGTGATGACGCCATTTGTCTGACCCGGACCCGTCACCGACTCCTTTGGCTCTTCAGGTTCCACCAGTTTCATCAGCTGTTGGCAAATAATAATATTGTAATACCGTCAACTACTATAAAACCAATTTAATTGTTAAAAGTTTACTCAGACTTTGTCTGTCCACATTGAAGTGTTTTCAACACCTTCGGAGACGAAAAATAAGTTACCATCATTGTTTGTGCGGACTTAACTTGCTAACGTTTAGTTTAATATGGTAACCAGTTTTGATCAGTATGTAATGCAAAAATTATTATTTTATACACAACAAGCTTCTGCACTCCTGAGCAGTCGGGTAAAAAGTAGCCTATGTCTCAATCCCCGTCGTAATCTATCTATACACCATAGCCTATGTCTCAATCCCGGTCGTAATCTATATATACACCATAGCCTATGTCTCAATCCCGGTCGTAATCTATCTATACACGATAGCCTATGTCTCAATCCCGGTCGTAATCTATCTATACACCATAGCCTATGTCTCAATCCCGGTCGTAATCTATCTATACATCCATCGAAATCGGTTCAACCGTTTAGTCATAAAAACGTAACAAACAGAGAACGGAGTTACTTTCGAATGTATAATATTATTATGGATTTATAAGAAATATTATTTTTTATAAGTTAAGACTTTATAAGAAATATTACCGATAAGGATCACGAATTGAACCGAAACATTGTAGGTCGAAACACCGATAAAACGGTACGTGATAAATGCCGTATTTATAATAATGATTAATATAGTGCCTATTTCACCATCTCTGAGTAAAGCTATCCAACGGATATTAAATATATGTATATTGTCTTTTGTTTTGACATGAAAACAGATAATGATTTTTATCCGCCAATTAAAGTTATCGAGAAGGTGGTGAAATAGGCACTTACTGTAAGTGTAACAAATGTTTGTAGGTATTTTATAGCAACTTGGTTAGATAGAACTTATTTGCAAATAAGTTACCCAACAAATTAGATATTCCGAAACATTCCGGAAGTTAACAAAAAACTTTTTAAGTGATTGCTTGGCTTCATCGAGCAAGTAACAAAATTCGACAACAAAATTAAGATTACTTCCTGAATTTAAACTCGTTAAGGATAAAGGAAAACCGAAAGGATAATTCGCTAACAAACTGTACGCCAAGAACGACGGTAAAAGACGATGAAATAAAATAGATTTAGGCAAAGCTTATTCTTATGTATATTAGTAATTTGTATATGCAAATTGATTCATTATCTGGCTGACAGAACGGCGCTTATATGCCGGTTACCCCCTCATCTCAGTATAAGTAAAATTACTTATAATCACAGGATATAACTTCGCCGTCTATATTGGCGAAGTAATTAGCGAAATTGGTAAGTACAGTGGTGTAAACCGATCGGTAAGGAAGTGGCGAGTCAACTTGACTTGTAAACTGCCTTGCCACTTTGCCAGTCAATCCAAATATAATTGTTTTCTATTCTTTGGACAGTGACACCCCCCACGCGGCACTGGAGTCGCCACTTGGCGTAGGTGTCATGTCAAATTACTGTGCTCAGTGATAAGTTTAAGGAGAATGGACGCGCAGATTCGCGTGTTTCGTGACGTTGCTCATCCATCTTGAAGAAGTGGAACTTTGCTACTCTGTAGTATACTTGATAGAGCAAAGCGAGATCTCCAAATCTACTTGGGCAAATCGGCGTTGTATGTATGTATATTAGTTTGTCTGAGGATAACTTTGGGAGCGTTTATCCAATTATCGTGAAATTGGGTATGTAGGTAGTGATGGCACAATTTTGGTGTGACTTAATGAGCTTAAAATGTGGAGGGCTTGTTGAGATATTGAGTTTCAAGAGGGTTAATAATAAACAAAATGGGACTATCCGATCAAGTGGCACGTTTAATAAAATACCTTTGTGAGTACCTTTCGACACCGTTTTTATTTTAAACCTTGTGGTTTTTAAGATATTACCCATAATAAAAACTGAACTTTGACAAAATTCACAGGGTACAAAGTGACCCCACAGTGCTGGAATTTGGTATGCGTATAGCTTTAGTGTAGTGTAGCTAAACTGTAGGTCAAGTTACTGGTTATGCATTTCGTGGCACTATTTTGATAGTCCAAGATCAAAAATAATATCTTCGGATCTTAGTTCGTGGCGAACCACTAGTTAGTGACTTGTCTAGCCACTCACCAAACACTTCGACAATGTAAATCGGGCTTAATTACTAGAGGGCAGTCTCATTACATCTGTTACTGTAAGAACAAAGACTGCACGTAGAGCACGTTATAAGGTGCGTGACCTTCTAGCTAGACAATACTTTGTTACAGGCGATGGTTACCACTTAACATCAGGTGGGCCTATAAGATTGTTCCATCTACAGGGGGTAAAAAAAAATGCTAAATGGTACTTACCTCTAGCATTTCATCGTTGAGCGAGTTTAGCAGACATCCCAGGAACTCCTCAGCGTCTTCCTGTTTGCCCTCCTGAGAGCCGGGGAAGGGGCGCAGGGCTCGGAGCACCCGTAGCCCCGCTCCGCCCTCGAGCGGAGGCCCAGCGGGAACTTGCGGCGCAGGGACACCGGCGCCTCGCGCGTTGCGCGGTGGGCTCGGCAGCGGGCTGAACTCGTAGCAAAGCTCTACCCTGGAATTAAACAAATCCTTACTCATAACTGTGACGGACCGTCAACAACGAGATAGCTGGTCGTATAGTTTTTTTTATACATGTCTCTATTTAGCTTTTAACGGTCATTTGGACGCTTAGATATTTTATTTGTGGAAATGTCTAAAATTGTAAAACAGGCTTTGCGCGGTAGCGCTAGAGCGAGGAACTAATTTGTCTAAAAACAAAAACTAAAGTGCGCGCTTTATATTGTAAACCTAGAACATAAGAAAGAAAACACAGTCCATTCTGCTGAATACCAGCTTTTTATTTGCAGTCTGCTGGGTAGGAACTATACATTAACTATGAAGATAGCTTTCATCAAAAAGTAACAGGTGATTAGGCGTCTTATAAACTCCCTACTACAGTTGGCCAGTAGCCATGAATCTATTGAACACAAACATAGGATCTACTATTTCTCGTGTTGCCATGGTGCATGGATACATGGATGGACAATAAAACCCACAATTAAGGTAAAAATATTTTTTCTGTGATCATACAATTAAATCTCATATGATAGATGTAAACAATTAATTACATAACCAATTATTTCGACACAAGTAACAAACACACAGAATCTACACAGGAAGTTAAAAAAAATACGTTCCTATGAGAACTGTGACGTAAGCATTGTGCTGAACAAAATTGCTCAGTGCTGGGAAGCATTTTTCACTTGGTAAGAGTTTTTGTCATCAGACATTACTTATAGTATCAATAGTTAGAGAGATTCGAGTCCATGTGGTTATACAATGCATAACCCCGCATGGACTTATTATATTCATACTTACATAGAATCAATGACGGGTGTGCTAGACTTCCCTCGTCTTGTCTGATAAGGCAATGCCTTCAGCATATTGTAGAAAGGCGGGCATGCGATCAGGGCTTGTAAGATCGCGTTCACATAGCAGTAGTTGGAGCGATTCGTCAGGCCGCGCGGGAGGACCGATACAGCACGGTTGTCAAGCTGATATTTGGACAGGAACTCTGAAATCAAGCAGGCTATTAGTAAATTATATACCATGTTAAAATCAACAATTATATTTTAGGTTGATGACAAAAAATACAAATAAAATTGTGAAGAGGCCTTTGACTTTGCAGAGTTTATTTACAAAGTTTATTAGTTATCACGTGACATGTTTTCTAGACAATATGATAGTGAGGACGGCACGAAAATAAAATAATATTTACCTCCCATCCTATACGAATTAGGGTCATCGCAGTACGGCGATGGCTGGACCGGAGTAGCCGGCACGGTATCCTTCTGTATCGGCACTTCTCTTGACTCGGGCTGAACCAACGGCGGCTTCGCGTGAGCCACGGGGCTCGACGCAGCCGGGCTAACATTAGCTGAAGTCTTCTCAGAATACGATAGAGCTTTTTCCGAATACGAGATCGCTTTCTCGGAGTAGGAAATAGCCTTTTCAGAGTAGGAGATAGCAGGCGCGATAGCGACCGGGGGCATCGGTCGTGGGGTGGGAGACCCTTTGTCGATAGTCGCCTGTTGTAGCGGCGACGCGTCATATGGCTGGACTTTAGCCACCGGTTTTTGAATGTTGGCGATCGGCGGCGGCGCCGTAGATGGGCTTGGAGGCTCTTCCACAGGATGGAGCACGGGTGTCGGCAATGGAGGAGCGATGGATGATGTTTTGCTCGAGAATAGGCTGGCCCAGGATTTGCCAGGCGCGGGTTGCGGCTGCGGCGCTGCGATCGGAGGGGGTACTTCACCGCGGTTGCGAGGGGTCGGCGGCGGAGGGAAGTCAGAGGCCGTCGGCGCGGGGGGCGGAGGCTGCGGCACCGGCGGCGGTTCCGGTACTTGAGCCTTCCTCGAGTGCCCGAACGGAGGCTTGTTTGCCACTATCAACGGCTGGCCGGCCGCGGGTAGCGTGATCGAGATAGGCATGGGAGCTTTGCTCGGCGGCAGCGGCGGTTCGCGTTTCACGTGTTCAGTATTACGTTCTCCGCTTTCCGCGTGCTCGCTTGAAGGTGACCGATTAGCAGGTCCTTCACGCTTCTGCCTGTTGCCAAACGGCGCTTTCGGAGTTGTGGCAACTTGTTGTAGAGGAACGATCGTTTGAGGCACTGACGGTTTTGGGGCCTGTTTGTTACCCGAGAAAGGCGCAGCGGGACCTTTGGTAGGTTTTCCCGTAGCTGGAGGAAGCTTGTTCGCCGCTATCTGAGCGGTCGTCGCGGGAGGCACAAAAGGTTTTGCTGCGAGTTGCTGATGAATAAAGTTCGGGTCCACCTTGTTTTCTGGCACCCACGCAGGTTTAGTTGGATCTATCGATTTGGTTTTCTCCGTGGGACACGGAATTTTAGCTTGAACGACGTCGATAGCTCGCTCGTTGTGTTTGGGACTGCTGGGGCCTTTGTGAGCTATTTTGAGATCCTTCATAGGGAGCGATTCAACGTTCACCGCTGAAACTGACGGCGCTTCGGGCGGCGTTCTAGGCTCCTGTTTATCTTGAGGTACGTAAGACTTTCCTTGTCCCAGGACAAAGTTTTTGGCGTGTACGTTGAATTGGTGGGGTTGTGGTTGCGCCATGTGTTGATGATGATGAGCTGCCACTTGGGCCGTGGGGATGTGAGGTGGCGGGGGCAAGTAAACCGGCGGCATGTATTCCACTCCCGCGTCTACAGGCGGTCCGTACTGAGGAGCATAGTGCGCGTTTGCATAATACGCGTCTACCGCTTCCTGCTCCATCACCACTTCAGGCGGGTACTCTTCGGGGCCCTTGTCCGGTTCGCCTTCGACCGGCATCGGGTACTCCTGGTAGTAAGGCGGGTATGGGTAATGTCCGTACACTACGGGCTGGTACACGGGCAGGTGGTACAACGGAGCTCCTTGCGCCTGTGCCGCCGGATAGTACTGCGGGTACTGGAGATAGTAGGGTGGGTGTTGCGGCGGGGACGGAGCTCGCTTGCCGCGGCGGTCGCGCCTGTGCGGTCGCCCGGTTCTGTCCTGAGGCACGACCGGGGCCGGCGGCGCGTACTGCGGTTGGGGTTGGTAGTACTGGCCCATGTATCCGTGCACATTGACGTTGGCAGTGACCTGACTGACGTAAACGTTAGGTGGCGCGACAGGCCACTGGTGATGCGGGGGTGGGTAGGCTGGAGGCGGCTGAGCGTAGGGCGGCGGGTGCGGAGGCGCAGGGGGCGCGCGCGCGGGCGAGTGCGGCGCCATGTCGCCGTCGCCCGCGGCCTCCACGCTGCGAGACACGGTCGGCGCCGGCGCGTCCGCTACGGACGTACTCGACGACAGATCTGATTATATACATAAAGCAGACAATATCATTTACCCGGAAGCTATATGATTTTAGGTAATTGAGCATAAGTATTTAGCATCTGCTATATTATTTTATCGGTGTCATAATAAAAAGGGACATTGAAGGGTGAAAATAGCGAAGGTACCTAGTTCAAATAAGTCAATAAATAAGGATGGTTATTAACCATCTTCACTAAGAACTGAATGACTGGAAATTCATAAAAAGACCCAGTTACAAGTCAAGAAAAACCTTCAGTAAGCTAAATAATAAATATGAGGAAACCAGAGGGGCTACATGAGTATCCCACCTGGTGGATAATTGGCAAAATGCACCATATACTTTTAAGGTGTTACCAGTAACTAGGCACAGAGAGTATAGATAAGCTAGTTGAAGTTCACACTTACCTACAAACGCCTCAGCCGCAGCAATTTTGAAAGGTTGCTCTTGTATCTCAGTATGTTTGAAGAGGGCACACTGCAAGCTGCTTCGATCCGCTTCTTTCACATCAGACAGATCTAGGAACTCATATTCCTGAAATATGCCACTAATTTATCATAATGATCATTAAGTGTGTCCATTTCCACCGCATGCCAACTTCCATAACTACTTAATATTGACTTGTACAATCAGGTTCATTGCAGTTAAAGCTTACAAACGAGAATAGTCTGCAAGAACCTCGTAAACCATATACCATAACAGTAACAAATAAACTCACTGTATCTTTGGAATCTGTGTTTTGTCTGTTGCTTAGACAGGCATTTTCAAACCAATTCGAACAGACAAACCAGTGAACAAATTCCAAGGTTAAAGAGAATTTATTAGTAGCAGATAAACTGAAAATATGACTCAAATTATTAACCTGACTGTACAAGCATGGTGCATGTACTTGGCAATTGGTATAACCATTTAAAGTGCATTACATTAATACAATTTTCGTCATTTATCAATTCATTCAATAATATTTAATTTTTGCTTCTTTATCTTTTGTCAGTGGATCGACCCACCAGACAATCAATCTGGGTGCCAAGCCAACCTACACTACCTGTCGGTGAATCCACTAACAAGGGTTTTAAAACCTTGCCAAACTAATAGAAAACCTAAGGCATGACAGTTTTAGAGTATTGATTCCTGTAACATGGAAAGCAAATCTTTATACTGGTTAATTTGTGCATGGTTTGGTTTATTGTGTCAGCTTGGCAAAGTTTAAGGCAATTATTCCAGAAATAATCTCAAAACTTCACCTTAAAATTAGTTTTGGAATATGAGATATTCATAAACATACATAATAGGGCCTGGAAAATTCTTACCAGTATGGTAAATTAATATTCAAATTGTAATATAAAGTAAACATGGTTCTTTTTGGGATTATATGCCAGGCAGTGGCACAAAATTAATTTCATAGTTGGTTTTGGAACAGGCTAATCAACTTTTTATAAACTCTAGGCGGTCTTAATTAGATCTTATCAGCTAATTTGCATAATGTATAAAACTCACTGAAGTGAAACCGCAAAGATTAATTACATTGTCAGAGACATCTTTCGATCTTCAACACAATGAGCTGCTGTTCCAATGAAACAACATAGTCTATTGAAATATAAGAGACCTAATATGAAATCAAATTGCCAATTTCATTGTTCCATGTGTATTTATCAATAAAATTAAAACTTGGGACAACTTTCTAATTAATTTCCACGCTATTTTTACACAAATTTGACTATAAGTAATTCAATGAATACAGTATAAGTTTATTTAAATTTCCTTCCATTTCAGGTGGATCAAGAGTTTTTACAACATTGCATCAGCCAGGAACTCTTTAAGCCAACCTTGAAACATTTCTTCAAAACGGACAAGCAACATTCTCATTGAACGTTGGACTTCAGGCCTGTCAAACTTATAGGTTATCTGAGTAAATACCTTACAAGTAGTATCAAGGCACTAGAGAAAATAAGCAGTGAGCCTACCTAAATACAGTATCTCACACATTACGCACTAAACCATCTACCGTGCAAAAACAGATTATGCAATAATGTCGGCACTAGCTAATCAACAACAACAAATCCATAGATCAGCACATGTGGTTTGTCAAGTCATGATGCGATGCAATAGTGAAAAGTGACATACCTATTACCAATGATCGTCCAAGTGACTTCCATTGGATCCCTTTCGATTAAAGCATGATTTTCAGCGTCTAATTCTCTCTTGCACTAACGTTAGGCTGCAAAATACGCGGAACATTTGGAGGACTTTAAGATGGCGTAACAACGCTCGGTTGCCGGGTGCCATCAAAGTATTGACAAATCACGTTACAGGCCATTCTAATTGCGTTAACCCGAAACTGGACACCATCTATTTAATGTATGTTAGAATCACTTACCTCCCACGTGCACACAAATTCTGGAAAGAGATATTTTTTCTAATGTAATGGCCAGTTTCAATATCACCATAACAAGAAACAAAAGCCAAACAAAAAGTTAGGTATTTTACAAGAAATATGTTGCACTTACCGTTTTCATTAAATCCATGGCCTTTTATGGAACACCATCACGAATTTTAACGCCGCAAATATCACTCAAAATCTCTAGCGGCGAAACGTGAATATAATTTTTAGAACAGGATCAATCAATCAACGTTGCCGAGGCCTTCTATCCATGCACTACGTACGAACAGGATGTGACAGAACGGCGCCATTTTTAAATCAATCTTTTCAACCAATCCACATCTTGCAAGAGACAATGTAGATAATTCATAGAGAAAAGTTGGTGGTGTGTGGTTGTCGCTACTGTCACATGCCTACGGATGTGCAATCAAATCAAAGCGCTTGCTAAAAAACGGTACCTACTTACAACGTCGTAATCTTGTGTTTTCTATTCAATTGTGATGTATGTTGCACTGAAATAAATAATTACTAAATACAATTCACAAAGAGACATCTCTATTACTAATATTAGGTCTTTACCTATGAAATTACCGTTTTGTCTGGAATAAGTGAAAGTAGGTACTTATTTTTTATAAACTTTTTTATTTCTGTTATTCAAAGTAACCACCCATGCAATCGACGCATCTTTGCCAACGCATTGGCAGTTTATTGATGCCATTCTTGTAAAAATCAGCTGGACGGGAATCAACAAACTCTTCATAGGCATTTTGTACTGCCTCTCGGGAATTGAATTTTTTACCCACTAAAAAGTTGTCTAAATTTTGGAAAAAGTAATAGTCGGTAGGTGCAAGGTCTGGTGAGTATGGCGGATGAGGGAGAGCTTCCAATCCCAGCTTTTGCAGCTTGGAGACTGTCTGTTGTGCAGTATGGGGTCGCGCGTTGTCGTGAAGGAGCAATGGGGACGACCGATTGACCAAAGCTGGTTGCCGATGTGCAAGCTTTTCCATCATTGTCTCCAGTTCTTCACAGTACACATCTGCAGTAATGCTCATGCCGTTTTGTAAAAAGCTGTGGTGAATCACACCCGCACTAGACCACCAAACAGTGACCATCACCTTTTTAGGGATCATTTTTGGTTTAGGGCATTTCTTTGGTGCTAAACCAGGATCTAACCAACTTGCTGAGCGCTTTCGATTGTCGAACAGAATCCATTTTTCATCGCACGTAACAATTCGGTTCAAAATTCCTTCATTTCTTTGCCTATTGAGCAGCGCGAGGCAGGTCTCGACGCGTAGGGGGAGGGGGGCACATTGATACACAAAAATTGAAACTCATTTTTAATGGACTACAAGCGTCAAATTTGAATATTTTTTTCCAACGTGTGCATTGGTTAATATGTCAGTTTCAATTTATGGTACGATAGACTCTCTTAAAATGATCAGGTATAAAGATATATTGACTTTAGTAAAAAAACAGTTTTGCATCATTCTGTCCCACTTAAGGGGTACTTTGATACATAGGGTGGGGCAGTTTGATGCTAAGTTAAAATCCATAAGAACTGCAAGATATATCGACATCTGAACTGATTCATTGCTTAAAATTAGAAATAAAAAAAACAAGCATTTATATGTTTACATCACTACAATTATTTGTTATTAAACAAACAAATAAAACGAAATCACATCATAAAACTAAACTTTGTTTCTTTCTTAGTTATCTAATCAGTAAGTTAATGAGAAATCAGACATAAAAATTTAACATAGTTAGCAAAAACATAATTTAACCTGGTATCAAAATAAACTAATATATATTAAACGTTATTCTTAAAATATGTAGGTATTAGAAACATCACAAACTTTTATAGATTTTCACAATAACAAAAGTCATTATAAAAACAGTTATAAAGGAACTGTAGATGTTAACAGACACATTTGATGAAGGTGCTGCAGTAGCAGCGAGTGATGAAGACGATGCTGGATGTGCGATCTCCATAGATAGTGCTGCTTGTGATGAAGGCAGTGCTGCTTGTGATGAAGACAGTGCCGGTTGTGATGAAGACGGTGCTGCTTATTATGAAGATGATAGTGCTTGTTTCTTTGATGACGTTCTGGTGGCTTCAAATGATTTTCTGGACTTCTCTATGCGATGCCGTAGAGTTGCAGCTTTGATGCCATACTTGTCAACCGCCTTGCGTATAGATGAAGTCTTTGACAGTACTTCGCGTATAACATCTTTTATGCTGTGCTCGTTTATATCTCTATTCGTTCTATCAGTCTTGGGTATATAGGTGCGGGCCCTTATCTAGAAAAAATATGAAAAAAAGCATTATATATTCATGACGGGGGCGCTTTAATTCACTATCGGGGTAGAATTATACACTGAAGGGGCAGATTGATACGTATCTTCTTGTACCCCGCACCTTACTGAATCAAAGTGCCTCAACGGACTTTTTTCACAAACAACTAATTTATTGACTTGTTTATTAATAACATACTTAAAAACATATACAAGATTACTTTTCAATATAATCACTTACCTTTGGTAGAATAAAAATACAAAAACAGCTATTAAGACGGCGCTGAGACACCTTCACATTTCCGATATTTTTTTAGTAGGCGGCAGCACGGACATAATCATACCCGTTGACGGCCAATGGCGAACTGGTGGGGAACGTCGTTACAACTGTCATTATTGTGCATATCGTTGAGTGTTTTAGTGATGTGCCGTACTTCATAACGTTTTTCTGTTTTCAAATATTGGTACTGTATAAATGTGCCCCATGTATCTAAGTGCCCCCCTCCCCCTACGTTGCGCTGGCGATCGTTAAGTTCGTGGGGCACCCATCTTTCAATTTTTTTTATCTTGCCTGTTTGTCGCAAATTGATCAAAATTGTTTTGATGCTAATATCAAAAGCTGCTGCTAGCTCAGCTGTAGATTGAGTTTCGTCAGCTTCCACAATCGCCTTTTCATCATTGTTGACCAAAGTCTCCGGACGACCATGAGCTTCATTTTTCAAGTCAAACGGAACCGGGAAAACCAATACCTAACGGGTTGTGCGTTCGTTTGTACAGTTATCTCCGTAAACGTTTTTGATGTTACGTGCCGTTTGTGTCGCATTGGTGCCACGACGGAACTCATATTCCATAATTACACGAATTTTTAAAGTATCCATTATGACGAAAAATGTTCAAATGTAATGTAAATACAACGCTAATCAATAAACAAAAGACTGAGTTTGTAAAAAGAATGTCATGTTTTGAAAACAAAATTAATTTGAATTTAGAATACAAAGCCATTCCAAACTTTTTTTCTATTTGAAATGACCAGTACTGAAGAACGGCAATTTCATAGGTAAAGACCTATTATTATTTTGAAGACTTCTGCAAATTGATTTTGAGTTAACCACCGATAGATGGTATTTTCAAATTCAGCTGCTACATGCGGAGTTACAGAGGATGTTCATCATCTTCTGGTGGAATGTGTTCGGAGCCAGTCTGTGAGAGTCCATATGCAGACTCAATATAATGTAAATTTGTTAGAAATTGGCGTATTTCAAAGTATCCTGACTGCCCCGCTATGCGATGCGGCCAGGGTACTTTATAAAATGGTGTATGATATAATTAAGTCTAGTTGTTAAGGATTTCATTGTAAGATTTAACAAGGCTGGCATAGTCGCAAACGACTCAAAGTCCTTAATAAAATAAATGATAAAAAAAATCAAATTCAGCGTTGCTTTGAATTAGAACTTATATATACAAAAGTCAAATCGAACGTGTTCGTAAAAATCGTACAAAGACTCAAATCAAGAATCAAATACATAATTCTTCTAACGTGTCAATGGTCAATGCATAATTATCTATATGTTCGAAAAAATGGTTTATCATCAACAAACTCAGATAGGTACTAAAATAGATATTTATGGGGATGAGCTTTATGTGCCAATATTGATAAAATCAATGTATGTATTGTAACAGTCTAAAATTTACGTAAATACCACTTTAAAATATCTAGTATTTTTAAACATATTTAAATCTAATTACCAATTTATTAGGAAACTGCTACTGAAAAACCTACTAAGTGTTTTAAACATAGAACCTATTATAAATTAGCTTCGTAACCACAATTAGCAATCTCCCCAAGTGGGAAGGCGCAGGAGTAAGAAGTACGGGGGACGCGGTCACTGAAGGTGACACGAGCGACGAGCGAGCCATTGTCGTGTGAGGCGAGCTACAATAACTGCATGTACGCGGAACAATATTTTATACCTGTTCGGTACCTACCTACCTTGTGCTACATAATCCTTTACCTTTGAAATCCTTACATAAACCTATAGTAGGTACAACCTAAAATCAGTGCCTTGTGTACCCCATATTGGGTGAGTGTTGCTTATTTGTGTATATAGCTATAGTTCTATTGTTCTGAATCATTCAATTGTAACGGACACTGTGTAGTCTGTCGTTGTCATTATACCGTTAATTTAGTAGTGCTTATTATAATGTAAGGCCAATGTTAAGCTTGCAAGTTACCTTGTGACGTTATACGTCACAAATATACATGTTCACTATCCATTTTTATAACCATTTCTATCTCATTTAACCTATACCATTCTTACCATTCAGATACCATTTAAATTCTCTCATTAGATTCATTAACCTTCTACCTACCTACTGTCTGTTCTAATTTAAGTGCATATACCTACCATTATTAGCCTACCATTGTTTGACTGCCACATCATCGATCACTACCATTTGCTAGTAGCCATTGCGCTTTCGCTTAGAAAAAAAAGGGAGGATGTCGCAGTCAAACATGGAAAATGGTCATTTTTCTAAACCACTGGATGGGAATTCCAGGGTTCCTTCTACCGGGCTGAGGCCAGCCTATCTGCTTTGGAGTTCTTCTACTACGCCGTTGCGCGAGCTCCACTAGCTACACCGTTGCGGGAGCTGAAGACCCGATACCCGTACCTACTTCCTGACTACGGCGGATTTCCTGCTTCTTCTACAGCTAAGGCCAGTGGCTTACTACATTTTAAGTTCAGCGTGGTTCGGACGCAAATATTGTAACTACCCTCACCCTGAGATCTAATTTTGTAAATAAATTCAAGTTAAATTAAACTTGTGTTTAATTTACGTTACAGTATGAGAAAAATAGGCAAATATCAATTTTGTTATTTGTTTATCTTAGTCATAGCTAAGCAGGCAATAAAGTAGGTACATAAAGAGTGAATATTACTTGGGTACCTACTAAATTTTAAATTAATAGCTAAATAATTAAGTACGTAGTAAGGAAAGTAAGTAAGATACTGGCTCCAGGTATACTTACTACCTACTTGAGTCTCCACAATCCATTGGATAGATTTATCTAATCTGACAATATAATTATTTCATTCTCAGGTAAGAGCTGACAAATTGAATAATTCAATTCATTTATTAGATTAACGGCGTACTTAAACCACAGAACATAAGAAAGGAAATAATTGTTCTGTGTGAAGGGTTTTTACGGCCATAATGTTTCTAAAACTGTTAACAGATGGCGTTGTAAGCGAATTATCAAAGGAAAGTGAATTTTGTTCATGTTCGTGAGGAACATGAAAAAATAATGTGTTTGTTTAACTGAAGTGAGATTGTTTAAGACAAATTTTGATATTGTGTCTGATATTTTGGCTTAAAGACCCTATTCTTTGGTAGCTTATCTCCAGACAGCGCCACCTATTACGCTAGTTGGAACTAGTTTTGTTTAATCGATTATGAAATGTCCTCAATAGGTGGGTTTGAATTTTGGGTTGCGATTCATAGTCATTCATATTAATTTATTTCAGGAATTTGTCTCTGATCTCATATCCGTGGTCATTATCATTCATTACCTACATAGCCCACAGAATTGACCTAGTACGTGACTACCTGGCCAGCAAATCACACAATTTCTATTTGGCTCTCTTATCTTGTCAATTATTGGATTGTTTGCGTTTCCCGCCTAATTTAGGAGGTACCTACGTGACGCATTACCTGCTTGTTATTTAGCCCGTGTTTATTGAAAATGGTCGTGTGATAACAAAATTATTTGGCTATTTTTTATACAATTTATACAATCTAGTTAAAAGCGTAAATTAGTTTATAAGTAGATATGCTAATATCACTGACGTAGCCCAAAGGATTAGCAAGTGATAAGCAAGCTGAAGCAGCAGTGAGCGGGACACACAGATCGAAGAACTGACGGCGGCCGTTGGGGTAGGAACTAGGAAAGTTTTTGAGTACCATGAACGGAAAGCAAAGTGTAGGACGGCAACTGCTAAAGGGCTGCAAGCCGGTAATTTTTTACTAAGTACATGGAGATGGAACAAGCATAAGGCCTATCTAATGTTAAGTGGTACCTATCCATCGTCTATAACAGAGAATTGCATCGTTAAGTCACTACAGACAAACAGACGGTCATCACGAAATCCGAAAGCCTTTGTTGATCGAGCGAAGCGAGATCTCTAAATCGACCTGGGCAAATCGGCGTTTTATGTATGCAAACATACCTATTTAGTATGTTTGTTTGTCCGAGAATAACTTTCGAAACGTTTATCCAATCATCGTGAAATTTGGTATATAGGTAGGTTGTGTTGGCCAAATTTTGGTGTGACTAAATGGGGGGGGGGGGGGGGGGGGGGGGTTGTTGAGATATTGGGGTTCAAGAGGGGTAAAAAAACCAAAATGGGACAATCCGGTCAAGTGAGAAGTTTACTAAAAGGTCTTTGTGAGTACATTTCGACCCAGTTTTTATTTTTAGTGTGAACATTGTATTTACTTAGTTTTTAAGTTAAAATTCACAGGGTACACCAGCGACCCCACAGTGCTGAAATTTGGTATGCATGTAGCTTTAGTGACACAAATATAGGCAAAAGTCTGAAATCTTAAAAAACTGCAATTTGTACCCCAAAAAAATACATGAACTCCCGTTACCTGTAATTTGAATGAAACTGCGGTCGGTGGTTGCTCATTTCGTGGCACTATTTTATTAGTCAAAGATGCGCAATGATCCCTAAACGTATTTAGCGACTAAAAATGTTTAAATTTTACGTATTTGTATGATTTGACAATTCCTTATATCATATTGAGCCGCTAAATACGTTTAGGCATTGTTGCAAGTCGCCCTAAGAATATTTTTTTTGTGTTTTGGAAGACTCGCGAGATCTCAGCTAGGCGCTAACCACTAGATTATTGATTCATCATAATTTTAGCCTGTGTACACCCACTACTGGGTAAAAACCTCATCTTTATTATGCTATTCTCGAGTGCTGCCTATGTAAATTTCTTGATTTTTTTTTTTTTTATTATTATCGTAAACAAAAATTATAACATACTTAAAAAACAAATACGATTAAAAACCCTTAGAAGGTTTATCTAACTGTAGCACAAAGTATTACTCTTTAGTATACTATTTGTACGTAAGAAATTATCGTAAATATTCCACAGTTTCTTTTGAATTTTTAGGGTTCCGTACCTAAAAACGGCACCCTATTACTAAGGCACCGCTGTCTGTCTGTCTATCCGTTTGTCACCAGGCTGTATTTTATGAACCGCGATAGTAAGACAGATGAAGTTTTCACAGATGATGTATTTCTGTTGCCGCTATAACAACAAATACTAAAAACAGAATAAAATAAATATTTAAGGGGGGCTCCCATACAACAAACGTAATTTTTTTGCTCGTTTTAGCCCGATATTGATAGACGCTTGAAATATTCACAGAATATTTAGTTATATTCACTTTAAAGATACATAATTAAATTAAAATAAAACAAAATATATCTAAGGGGGGCTACCATACAACAAACGTGATTTTTTTGCCGTTTTTACAGATAATGGTACGGAATCTTTCGTGCGCGTGTCCGACTCGCACTTGGCCGTTTTTATTATATTTGTTAAACAACCTTCACATAATTTTTGCTACAGTAAACGTCAGGTTATTAAAATACTAACCGATGTCACATGCATTATCATTTTTGTTTTTTTTTTATGTTATTTGTGGGAAAACAGGCTTACGGCCCACCTGATGGTAAGCGGTCACCGTCGCCTATTGACACCGACAACTCTCGGGGTATTGTCGATGCGTTCCCTACACTGCAGAAACCTCTTTACATTTCTCTTGAAGCGTGCCATGTCGTAGTCTAATGGGAAAACCTCAGATGGTAGCTCATTCCACATCTTGCAAGGATGTGGTAGAAAAGATCGCGTGAAGCGTGTGGTGCGCGATACCGAATTATCAATTATATGTGGATGAGCTTTATTACGGTTCTAGGACATGTTGGTTTCCTCAACATGTTTCCTTCACCGCTTTCAACACGTGTCCCTACCCAATACATACCAGGATTCACTATATCCTGAATGTTAGAAACTTTAAGTACCATTCCACAACACTCAGACCTGGAGCAAATGTTTGCACACAATGCAAATATTTGTCTCAATACGTGATTTAAGGGCACCTCTTGCGTCTCAGTTAGCTATTCGCCCATCAAGCCTTAAAATAGTTGATATTATACTTATTATTTAATGTATATTTCAATAAGAATGAATGAAATACTTTTTATTGCACACCAAACAAAAATACAGTAATAATGGAAATAAACATAAAATAAAGGTATAATGGGCGGTCTTGTCGCTAAAAGCGATCTCTTCCAGACAACCTTTAACTAATATATAACTAGTATATATAATATATATTATACTAATAATTTTAGCCATATATTGCTTTTTACATTTAATTGGTTCTTTTGTAGGTTTTATTTAAAATACTTTTTGTAGTAAATACTTTATTAGCCGTCAGATAAGCATAATACGAATAGTTTGTACCTATAATAATTGCCTTTTATATTAACACAAGTAACTTTTTAACAAAAATATAAACGACTTCAGATAACAGTAAAAACCAAACTACTCTACCAATTTTGATGAAATTTTCATGGGATCAATCTAAAAGTATATCCTTTCAAATAGAAAACTAATTTTCCAAATCGGTTGATATATAACGAAGTTCTGAGCTAACAAACATAACATAAAAATTAAACAAATTTAAGACTTATATGGTTTTCTCACGGATGCCATTGTCAGAACTGGACCAAATATAAATGAGACCACACGGGAAGCACCAGATTTCAAATAAAAAAAGAGTCATCAAAATCGGTTCACCCAGTCGAAAGTTCTGAGGTAACAAACTTAAAACAAATTTAGTCCAATTGGAACATCCTCATTTTTGAAGTCGGTTAAAAATAAAATAAACGCGAGTTAAGGCGCTAACCGTAGCAGACCACCAGCCCAGTGGGTAGACGATATAGAAGCCGCTGAGGGTATAACCTGGATGAAAATAGCATAGGATAGCTTATAATGGCGCTTGATGGAGGAGGCTTAAAGCAGCGGGCTATCACTTAAGCTGACAATGCCGATGATGATGGCGATCACTAGAAGTCGAAACAGGAAAGAAAGTAAAAGTTACAGCCCTTTCCTACGGCAACATCTCGTTTTTTGCAGGTTAAGCTTTTTGCAGGATCCCGTTTAGAGATACGTGTTTCAGTACCTGCTACTATTCACATGAGTATCCTGTTTGCAGTATCCAGCAAAAACCAGGAAGCAGGGTACTCGTGCGAATACTAGTATTAAAGCACGTACTAAACGGGATCCTGCAAAAAACGAGATGTTGCCGTGGGAAAGGGCTGTTAAGGCGCTAACCGTAGCGGATGACCTTGAGCGAATGGGCGTAGCTATTGTTTCGGCCCCGCATCTTCCGCCACACGCATCTAACCGACCAGGAAATAGGTGAGCGCGAGGCAGACGAGCACAACACTCCCGTGCGATAGTCAACGGTACACTGCCGCCCGTCGCCCGCGCAACCACCTTCTAAGGGTACGCCCGCTAATTATTCGGAAAAATTGAAAATAATTAATTGCTACGTGAAAGATCGTTGCAGCACAGAATCATATGTTCGTTTGAAGGTAAAGTCTTTGCCTTCATTTAGGTGACAAAAAAAAATACAAATTGTTATGTCGTTTAGAAGTTGAATGAATGAAATACTCTTTATTGCACACCAAATAAAAATACAATAATGGAAATAAACAATAAATAAAGGTACAATGGGCGGTCTTATCGCTAAAAGCGATCTCTTCCAGACAACCTTTTGAATTTAACAGAAGTTGAATTTAAATTGAAAGTCGAAAACAGCTACATTTTGTTATTTTTTTTCTCATAGTAAATAAACAGGTAGAACTTTTTTGTATGTTCACTTTGCAGATAAAAGTTCAATGAATGACATATATTTTTTTGAGCACATTAAACTGATTCCTCCCTGAGGAGAAATCCTCCAAATAATACCAATCAGCTACTATATTCGCCTTAAATTACAATCTTCTCAAAATCGTATCACTTCCGAGCAGAAGTGAAATTCAGTTAGATTGGTATCGGTGAACTTTACTTGTGCCGGTTAATCACGAGTTACGAGCACGTGGGAGGTATTTAAATACTTAAGTGCTTCTCTACTTACGTAGATTTATTACTCGTTAATCGAGATTAAAAAAGACACCTATAGGCTTTTAGTGAAGAAAAACAAGTACAATTTTAAAATTACGAAGCTGAACTTGGTAAGCGAACTTATAAGTTGTTTTAATAATTGTTTTATGTCGATATAACTATGTATTTTTTAAAAATATATTATGATTTATAAATTTAACTTAGAAAACTTTCGTGATTAATTTCAATCATTATTATAAATACGGGATTTATCACGTACCGTCTTATCGGTGTTTCGACCGACAATGTTTCGGTTCAATTCGTGACCCTTCATCAGGGTGAGTGCGATCCGCTCCGAATAACGTCTCGCCTCGCACTGCGCGCCGCTGCCCTCTGCGCACGAGTGGACGGGCGGGGTGGCGGGGATTGGGCCAACGAAATCTCAGCGCGTTGACCGGCTGTGTCATCATCATTATCATCACTGCTATTCTCTTCGGTAGTTCTTGGTTTAGGCAAACACACAACACTAACTATGTCTCTACCAGGTTCACTGAGTCTTCTGTCACTTGCATCATGAAGACATGGCCTCCAGGCTGGCGGTAGAACCCATCCTCTATCCCTGTTAAAGTTCGGCACTCGACTTATTTCTATCGTCTCTCGGATCTTGCGAGGAACGAAGAACTTCTCTCTCGCTAAAACCCGGGCCTTGTCGAAACATATGTAGTGCGGCGAATCAGAGTCTAGGGAATGTTCCGCCACTGCAGAACTGTTTGAGTCGACATTATTCATTGCACGTACATATGTGTTCAGTCAACCTAGTAGATACGTTTCGTTTTGTTTCACCAATGTAGCATTTACCGCAGTCACACGGTATACTACACATATATACTCCGGGGACGCCCAGAGGGTCTCTGTCCTTCGGCGAACGCAGCAGCTGTCTCAATTGTGTTTGAGGACGGAATATCGTCTTGATGCTGTACTTATACGACGGTATTCCGACGGTATTTATAATAATGATTTATAAATTTATTGAAATATTAATTATTATTATCAATTTATTATTTATTTAATTTATAATTTATTTATAATTTGCGGGACGATTTCGACATCTTCCAAAAAGGATGGTGGGAAATGGCGACAGATAGGGATGCTTGGAGGGACTTGGGGGAGACCTTTGCCCAGCAGAGAGATAGTTAAGGAAAAAAAAGTGATTGAGATTACACTTTCTTTTTTATCTAGCCTATGCTGTCCCACTGCTGGGCAAAGGTCTCCCCCTCATCTCTCCACTTTTCTCGACCTTGTACCAAATCCCGCCAGTCACTATAAAAAGCGTCCAAGTCATCGCACCACTGCTTCTTAGGCCTTCCACGGTTCCATCCACAGGGATCCATCCAGTTACGACCTTAGCCCACCTATTTGGTTGCATGCGGGAGACATGATTATAGTTAAATACTTTAAATAAAATACTACAATTTGACTTCATTCAGTACAGTAAAGAATATACTGCCTACATTTATTAGGAACTAGCTGTTGCCCGCGACTTCGTACGCGTTACACTCCTAAATGTGTAGGTAACCTATAAATAAAGCTAAACTGACTGTTGCACTTGCTTTGCTTGACTTGACACCCATTTTTATCCCATGGGAGCTGCATTGTGATAATCCAGGTTATAATCTACGTATATACAAAATTTCATCGAACTCGGTTAAGCCGTTACGACGTGACTGAGTAACAAACAAATAAATAAACAAACATCCAAACTTTCACATTTACAAAGGGGTGAAAAAGGGGTTGAAAGTTTGAATGGTAAGTTAGGGATCTGAAAATTCATATTTAGGCTTTTTGTAAGAAGTAAGGAAATACGTGTTTCAACTTTTATGCAAAATCATCCCTAAATGGCGGGAGGGCGAGGAATAAAGTAAGGGTTTAAAATTATGAGGTATATTTTAGATGCACTCCCTAGATACATTCATGGACAAATTTAGAGGAACGCAACAAAAATTAAGTTAAAATGCCGGATCTCAGCGTGGCTCAAGTCTCTAGAGCCGTGACTTTGATTGAAAATGGGAACACTTACAATCACGTGGCTCAAACGTTACGAGTATCCAAGTCTGTCATTTTTCGAATTGTGAAACGATACCGCCAGACTGGAGAGTATGCGAGACGCAAAGGACAAGGTCGTAAAAAAGTAACAACTGCGAGACACGACAGATTTATTGTCAACAGTGTGTTAGGAAATCGCACTTAGAGTTCTTCCGAGGTGAAAACTAAGCTCCAGGATGTACGGCATGTGGCAGTTAGCACCAAAACCATAAGAAGAAGACTTAATGCGGCAGGAATAGGGGCATACTTGCCTGCCAGGGGCCCATTACTAACCACAGGTCATCGAGTAGCTTGGACCAACTTGGCTTGTTCACACCGAAACTGGGATGATGATGCTTGGAGCAAGGTATTGTTCACTGACGAGTCCCGGTTTTGCCTTAAGCCAGATGATGGAAGGGTCAAAGTATGGAGACGACCCGGAGAAAGATACGGTCAGTGTAACATTGTCGGAAGAGAGTCTTATGGTGGAGGGTCAGTAATGGTTTGGGGTGGCATTTGTATAGGGGCACGTACGGAGCTACACATCGTGGAAAACGGGTCCTTGACTGCTTCAAGATACGTAACGGATATCTTGGAACCAATTGTTATGCCATTTGCCCCATATGTTGAAGATAATTTTCTTTTGATGCACGATAATGCGCGGCCCCACACCCCAGCGATAGTTTTGGAGTATCTAAGAGAGGTGAAATTGAAGTGTTGGGGTGGCCAGCCCGCTCGCCAGACCTAAACCCGATAGAACACTTTTGGGATAAGCTGGGAAGACAAGTTAAACAGAGAAATCCAACACCAGCTAACTTGAGAGATCTCAAAACCGCATTGGTAGAAGAATGGAATCTCATCCCACAAACTTTTATTGACGATTTAATAAAAAGTATGCCTAGACGTATGCAGGCAGCTTTGACAGCAAGAGGAGGTAACACTTAATACTGAGTGTGCCACACATAAATAAATAATCAACCGTTTGAACACTATTCAATTTGCGATATGATAGGATACAAGTGTTAATTTTCCTTACAACTACTGCAATAAGATAATTAAGTCGCTAAATTGTTTTTTTATCGAGGTAGTTTTAGTTTTGTTTAAAAATTTTAATTTTATTGATCAAACCCTATTGAATGTCAAATAAACACAAACACGACGATTTTTATGCTAATTTGTCTTTTTTAACCCTTAATCAAATGGAAAAAAATTTAAGAGAAAAATGCAAACTAAGATCGGTTCTTAGTGAGTAGACTTCAAATTTTATGATAAAAACCTGGAAAAGTGGGGAAAAGGGGGGTTTTGCGATGGGAAATAATTTCCCTTTATTCATAACGGCATTGCAAAATATCAAAATATGGTTACCATTGCTACGTGATGTCATTCCAAAAAATATATTGATTTTGCTCATCCGTACTAAGTGGGAAATTATTTCCCCGTATTTGATTAAGGGTTAAGTTGCGTTCCTCTAAATTTGTCCTTGAGTGTAGATACTCGTAGATTATGACCGGGATTGGGACAGGCTACTTTTTACTCGACTGCGCAGAAAGAAGGTAATGTTTTAATTGTTTTAATATTTTAATAAGTGTAGATGAAGTTTGTTTTGTGCCACAATCCTTGTAGTTTCAATGAGTGTATAACTAAAAACCACTAAAAACCAGATCAAAATTAGTTCAATCTCTTTGATACCAGCCTATTTCAATATTATGCATTGACATAGGCTAATAATAGACTGAACCTATAGTAATGAAGCTCTATCATCATTTCAGTCCAACCTCTTTTATTAAACTACCATTCAAATATAAACTCTGCCTCATAGATATATGGTTGATTTTGCAAAAAAGCCTATAAATTCTAAATTAGATGCACTGCCATCAGAAAATAAGATGTGAGTTGCAAAAATATAGGGTGCTTCGGAAAAAGGGTTGATTCTTTTGATAAAAATCGTTTATTCAATGACTGACATCGAATTTCAGAAAATATAAATAATACATCTGAGTGAGAGGACTCTTTTACAAGCTTTTTATTAACGTGCAACGTATGTATGTTTGTCCAAGTGGAATCTTGCAACTGAATTTTAAACCCGTTCCCCTCAACCGATTGAGCTGAAATTTGGAGTACATATGTAACTTCGGTGACAACGTAATAATATGGTACCATAAAGGTGGTCTCATGATGGAGACGGATGCTAGACAACGGAACTTCTGAATGGATTATAGTAGGCTACTAGTGTTTGGACTCATTTGAGTCTGCTTGTGGTTCCGATTACGAATTTTATAAAAGCTTGTTTTGAAAAAGTAATTTTTCAAAAAAAACTTATTTAGGTTAAAATCATATAAAAACGTTCAAATACAATTTTATTTTTATGAAAATATATAAATTTTCAATGGCAGAATCACCCTCTTTCCTGTCAACACTCATTATGGAGCATCCTGTATAAAAAGGCAAGAGCTTTCAATATCGCGATATGAAGAACGGAAAACAAGGCCATTGCTAAATATTGAATTTCACTCTTGATGTAGCAAAACATCGCTACGAGAGTGCTACGGCGTAGCTTCCTCGTAGCAATCTCGTAGCGGTTGCGTAGGCAGTGCTGCCAACGTCAATTTCTAGATTCCACTCAATTCCCTGCTTTCCATTCATGCCTTCCCTGAAATGATAAATAAGAATCAATGTCCTGGCGCACAGTCTAAATCTCTGGTCCTACAGACTTGAAATTTGTATGTATGTTCGTTGTTGGGTGCAGACGTGTGCTAAGTACCGATTTTGCGAAATTCAAACATGCAAACGTGAAGTCGCGATTCGTAAACTAGATACCTCATACCTAGGCTTACCATAATCATGAAGCTCTAAACCGGGAAAGGAGCGGAGCAGGACAGGATAGGCCAAAGAAAAACATAGACTACTAGGTGCGGACGTTCCTGGTAAGCACAAAACGTAATCATTGCGCTGATCCTGAAAATATATAAATAGAGGGACCTATTTGTCATCGTACTCAATTTGGACTGACGTTGAACTCCACTCTTCATTACGTGACGTATAAAATGCTTTAGCAAGTGACGCCTCGTCAAAAAGACTATCAATATTAATTTTATTTTTTGATGATCATTTGAAGCGTGTATTGAGTTAATTTTTTCGGCAGATCGTTCAATTTCATCTCATTACAATACATGACTCAGTCCAACTCATGCGAAGATTTCGGCGCCACCAAAACTGTCTTCTCTTGTTCACGAAATGCATCGTCTGTAAAATGCGGTTACTTTTAACATAAATGTATTGATATCCTGGCTATTATCAAGTTTTCGCATCAACTGTTTTGCTCCTTGCAGGACAAATTTACTATCCATCCTTTCCTGAAGATTATATTTCAATCGTTTTAACGCTAAAATAATATATGTTGCGCTTGCCCAAGGGCGGATCAAGGGGAGGGTCATGGGGGTCATGACTCCCTCCCTGGGCTGGGTCCAGAACCTAGGTGGACCACTAATTAAAAGTGTAAAACATAATGTTTTTATATATTTTTTGTCACAATATAGATTTTATGTAAGTACATTCAATATTTAATTAATTTAATATAATATTTTGATTTGAAAAATTGATTTTGTTATTTAAATATAGGTATTTTTAAGTACCGTATGTAAGTACATTAATAAAATACCTACTTTTTGCTTGTGTCTATGATTATAAAAATTAAATTATAACTTCTTGTGACTTGACCACGACTATGTGACCCCCCCTCCCCTCTGGCACCAAAGCTGGATCCGCGCATGCGCTTGCCTTACTTTTTTTGCCATGACTAACACAGTCTTGTTAAAAGTATTTAATCGCGTACTGGGTATTATATTGTTCGTTAATTTTTCATAATACACTTTACCGGGACGCCGGGACCAATGCTTGAATACTTAATAAGCATTTTAATCTGAAATTCGGGAACTAAATCATAAAATTTTTGTGTTCTACCTGTAATTTTTATTACAATTTATTAGCGAAATGGCATAAAAGTTACACATCCAAAAAGCCTATTTTATCTACATTTTAGTACAATAATAATTTAATACAGTGCTCTTATAAAATCTTGAGAAAACTTACTCTTAGTCCAAACGCAGCGCGGATGTTTTTTTTTTGGCTCGCGAATTTTTTGCACCTGTAACGAATTTTGTGTACCAATAATAATTTTTAAACCAAGTTTCAAATGTTGACATTTGTGTTTTAATTTAATTTAAATTTGTATGAATTATAAATAAATAAGTTTTTTTTATTGAAAAATTACTTTTCAAAACAAGTTTTTATACAATTCTTAATTAGAACCGCCAGCAGATTCATATAAGCCCAAACACTAGTAGCTCTCTACAATCTATTCAGAAGTTCCATTGTCTAGCATCCGTCTCCATCATGAGATCCCCTCCATGATACTATATTATTGCATTGTCACCAAAGTTAAATATGTATTCCAAATTTAAATGCGTATACAATGTTTCGTGTCTGTGCTGTTGGCCGTTGAAGAGTTCCTTCGTCTTTTTTTTTATGTTATTTGTGGGGAAACAGGCTTACGGCCCACCTGATGTTAAGTGGTCACCGTCGCCTATTGACACCGGCAACACCCGGGGTATTGTCGATGCGTTCCCTACACTGAAGAAACCTCTTTACATTTCTCTTGAAGCGTGCCATATCGTAGTCTAATGGGAAAACCTCAGATGGTAGCGCATTCCACATCTTGCAAGTATGGGGTAGAAAATATCGCGTGAAGCGTGTGGTGCGTGATACCCAATTGTCGATTATATGTGGATGAGCTTTATTACGTTGTCGAGAAGTGCGGTGGTAAAACTTGACGACGGGATGAGATCAAATAGCTCCTCAGAACATTCCCCATTATACAGGCGGTAGAATACACTGAGCGATCCGATGTCACGGCGTTGACTCAGCGGTTCCAGCCTGTCGGCGAGTTCGTCTGGAGCCAATCCAGGGAGTATCCAATGGAGCCAATCCAATCAGGTCATGCTTACTATAAATATGCATTGTTTTCCAAAATAAGCATGTATACCAAATTTCAACTGAATCGGTTTAAGATAACTGACTTAAAATTCAGTTGCAAGATTCCACCCGGACAAACATACATACATTGCAAGTTAATAAAAAGCTTGTAAAATTAGCAAGTGGAACAAACACTGCTTTTCAATTATCAACCCGATAAAATACATTCAATGAATTATACGCTAAAGGTCTAAAAACTGTCATGCATCAGATAATAAAGAGTTACTTTAATGCATAACTTATTGTTAAATTACCCAAGAATCGTCTGTTATCTTTGATTTCTCCGAGGTAACTTGTGTACCCAGCGTAACGTAACATTTAAATCTATTCTGTATGTAATTGGATATATTTGTACTAGCTTTGGCCAACTGCTTTGCGTGGTATCATTATAAGTAGATACGCATAATACTTCAGAATATCTTGACATTTACAAACAATTTCGCCTTTACAAACCAAATAACTGTTATATCTATAGTTTACATACGTACCTATTCTTAACTGTTTTGGTATTCTAACATGTCGGTTGTATATTAAATTTGTATGATATCTATTTATTATAGTACGATTATATAGGATGTTTGATAATAGACGCATAAAAATGAAAGGGGTTATTTTGATGCGCATAATAAATAAATTTGTGAAATGTGTACCATTGAAAAGTATGAAATTTAGTTTGGCCTTTATTTTTGGATGTCGATTGCAAGAGTAGGCAGTAAGTTTTATATCGAATTAATCACATAAACTTGGAGAAGTCTTTTTTTATGTTTTAGAAACGGTCACTTGAATATTGTCAGTATAAAACCTGTATACGTGAAAACCGATAATTGGCTAGGTATCTGTTTTTCTGCGTTTTTATTCCAGTCACTAGATCACCCGCCCGCCCCGGGCTACTCATGGATTTTTATCAAAATAGAATATATTCTATAGAGGGGATAGAGAAGCTTTCTATCAGTAAAATTATTTTGAAATCAGTTCATTAATTCTGGTGATTACCCATTACATCCAAACAAACAAACTCACAAAGTTTACCTATTTAAAATATAGTATATAGTATAGGAGTATAGACTGCGGATTTATCGTAAGCTTTGGACGTGACTTTGGAATTATTTTCTGTCGATATAGTTTTAAGGTATCATATTTCACTTCACATCGTACTCAGCTTCTGCCACAGTTTGTAGGATGGTATTGAGGCTGGCTCACGTCCTGCTCATCAGAAATGTTGTTTTCTTCCGAATGATGACATGAAAGCTATCAGTTAGATACTGAGCAAACATCTCTGAGGCACTGATACACAAAAACAAAATAAAATGTATCGATTAGTGGGTTAGGTTAGGATTAATTTTTCCTTATCTAGCCTATGCTGTCCCACTGCTGGGCAAAGGCCTCCCCCTCATCTCTCCAATTTTCTCAATCTTGTACCAAATCCCGCCAGTCTCTATAAAAAGTGTCCAAATCATCGCGCCTACGCTTCTTAGGCCTTCCACGGTGTCGCTTTCCATCCACAGGGATCCATTCAGTTACGACCTTAGCCCACCTATTTGGTTGCATGCGGGAGACATGACCCGCCCAATCCCACTTCAACTTGGCAGCCTTGATACCGACATCGACGTATTGATAGCGAGGTGTTCCGAATCCTGTCTATTCTCTTGATACCCAAAATTCTGCGCTCCATCGCCCCTTGGCAAACCCCGAGCCTGGACTTGACCAATTGAGATTCAGCCAGTGACCAAGACTGGGCACCGTAGGTTAGGACATATATTTAATATTGTTACGAGCTGAGGGTTCGGGATAAAATAATTAAAATGAATCTAACCAAAATAACACTTTTATTCAACACTAAAATGCAATATACACGATCTTAATCACAACACACTAAGTTACAACACTATCTCACAATAAACCACTAAAAGTCACCGAAATGTTCGCACGTATCGCCAAATCCAGACTCACTCTGCGGACGTCTCTACGCACTATTTATACCGAGCATTATTTCCAGAACATTCCACTAGTATCTAGAAAAGTATAGGTATTTCGATTGTCTACTATTTCTTAATCTGTGCAACGGTAGGTAAAAACGTGGTAAGTAGGTCATTCCATACCAAGTATTACCTATTCTGTGACACAGTAGGTATAACTTCGAGAATAACCGACTATTACTTATTCTGTAACAGCCTCGGTGTAACACTGCCCCCTCCTAAAACATGCTCGTCCCGAGCATTGTTAGCCCCGTAATATCGCGCCAGTCGATCAACATGAACAATTTTAGGCGCACCTCGCGTACCCTTCTGAATTCGGTATGTGACGTCATTAATCCTGGTCAACACACGGTATGGTCCATCCCATTTTGCTTGTAATTTAGGAGATTTTCCTTTCTTGCGTATCGGATTGTGCAACCAGACCTGCGATCCTTCAACAAATCCCAAGTTGTTCGGATCTCGGTCATAACGGGTCTTCACCCCCTCGGACACCTGCTGATCAGCCAGTCGGACACGTTCATTTATGATAGGATATGGTCCTGCACTATCTAGGGCTCTACGCTCCCATGGGGCTCCAACGTTATACAGTTTTAACGCTCCTCTGCCGCGTGTACGGGGCCCTCTCACTGCCGCACAAGTCGTGCATTTTCAGCACCAGTCTTTAACATCTTCTTTACAATGGATCCAGTAAAACCGCTCCCTTATTTTTAGCAGTGTCCTTTTTACTCCCATATGGCCTCCCGAACATCCTTCATGGCAGAGTTGTAGCACGTTAAGGACCTTGGCTTTGGGAACCACCATTTGCAGATGACAGTGATCTCCACGAGCGTTTTCCCATTTACGACACAACACACCGTTGTGGATAACCAGACTGTCCCGCTGTGCCCAATAACTCTTTGTTGTTGTACTCATAGCAGCAACGTCACTCCACAAAGGCTTAGTGGTACCCGCTGTGATCCTTTCAATGATTGGTTTAAGGTCTTTGTCGTCCTGTTGTGCCTGCTGCAAAGTTTCCTCCCATTCGTCACTTAGGTCCGTTCTCAAACTTCTCAACAGTTTAATGGGCACCGCTTCCTTGGGCTCTCGTTTGGCACAATGTTCAACTTTTTCAGGGCAAGGTCTTCGTGACAACGGACCGGCGCTCCCGTAAGATTCTTCCCTTCGATGGTCTTTAATTGACAGACTATTTCCATCACGAACTTGTGAGATCGTCATTCTTGGGGCTTTCTCAATACCAGCCAGCACTCGCCCCGTAGTTCTAACGTTTACTCGTTGCTGCGTTTGGTGGACCGGGCTTCCTTGCAAAACCTCTTCTCTTTTTGGGCAATTGAACCTCAGATGCCCTTTCTCTCCACACTCGTAGCATCTAGGACTAAATTTAGGACGACTGTAACCAGTATAAGAGTCCCTTACTTCTCTGATGCGGTGGGCTGGGTAGTCCTAACGCACAGCCTCCACCTCCAACGCATGAGCCAAGGCATTTTTCAAAACAATATGATGTCCAAGCCTTACAGCAGCTCTCACTTCCAAATCACGTATTCCGTCAACGAATGCCTGGACCAAATAACCGTCAGGGGGGGTTGGAGAGGTTTGGTATGCCTTTCGAACCAGCTTTTGTATCTCGAGGGCCCATTGCTGTAAACTCTCTGAGTTACGCTGGCTCCGGTCCTTTAACTGCGCTCGATAAACATGTTCCAGGTGTGCGTCACCGTAGCGTGACTCCAGCGCCTCCAACAGCTGTTCGTAGGTGGCATCCTTCCCAAGAGCCTCTAAAATCTTGCTTGGTCGCGAAGGCTCAGTTTTAAAGCCGTCATAGCCTGCGCTGTCGTCCATCCGTTGGCCTGGACAACGGCCTCAAACTGCATCTTGTAAGCTGACCACGAAGAACTTCCATCAAATGGTGGGGTTTTAAAACCTCGTGCTAAAGATGCAGCAATTAGAGGAACCACATTGCTGTCTCCAGACTTCAGGACTCCCAGGGTTTTTTTTTACTTCAGCGATCTGAGTTTCAGTTTCCGAAATACGGCTCTCATGATGTTCTATTTGTTCTTTCACCCCTGGAGTTCCTTTCAGATTGAACCGAACAATTCTTTCATAATTCGAGCTTGCTCTTCTTGTTGACGACGCTGCTCTTCCTTATCCTGACGGCGCTGTTCCTCCTGCAAACGAGCCTGTTCTTTCTGCCAACGTCGCTGCTCTTCCTGCAAGCGAGCCTGCTCCTACTGTTGACGACGCTGCTCTTCCTTATCCTGACGTCGCTGTTCTACCTGCAACTGAGCCTGCTCCTCCTTATCTTGACGACGCTGCTCTTCTTGACGACAAAGCATTGCCATAATAGCAGCAAAATCGCCTGTCATAGGAGCTTGACCCACGGATGATGATGATGATGAAGCTCCAAATGATTCGGCGGCGGCTAATTCCATCTGTATCGACTGACGACTCTGCCGAGTTTCTTGAACCGGAGATTCTCCAAACCGCCTTTCATCTATTTCTTGGTGTCGTTGACCTCTCGTCCTTACACCGTCCACTTCTGACACCAAATTGTTACGAGCTGAGGGTTCGGGATAAAATAATTAAAATGAATCTAACCAAAATAACACTATTATTCAACACTAAAATGTAATATACACGATCTTAATCACAACACACTAATTCACAACACTTTCGCACAATAAACCACTAAAAGTCACCAAAATGTTCGCACGTATAGCCAAATCCAGACTCACCCTGCGGACGTCTCTACGCACTATTTATACCGAGCATTATTTCCAGAACATTCCACTAGTATCTAGAAAAGTATAGGTATTTCGATAGTCTACTATTTCTTAATCTGTGCAACGGTAGGTAAAAACGTGGTAAGTAGGTCATTCCATACCAAATATTACCTATTCTGTGACACAATAGGTATAACTTCGAGAAAAACCGACTATTACTTATTCTGTAACAGCCTCGGTGTAACAATATAAAGTTAATAATGCTGTATTACCGATTAAAAAAAATTGGTCATCGCGGGATGCCCAGCAGATGTGAAACATCTAAATTGATAGTAAGTGAAAGAATTTATAATTAACCATTTATAATCCACCTTATCCTAATTCTATTAGATGCCTAGACGTGACGCAAGCTGTAGTGGTAGTATGTGGGGTACATAGCTCGAAGTACGGACACGCAGCCCCCCCTCCTCCACCCACTAGGTGGAAAGATGACCTGATAAAGGTTGGTGGCAGCTTGGGTACAGGCGGCACAAGATAAGTCGCTCTAGCAATCTATGGGGGAGGGATATGGTCAGCAATGGACATCCCTATGGCAGATATGATGATGATTAAGTCAGTAGTCATTTATTCTTTGCTGATAATAATAAATAAATATTGCTGGGCATTTCACACAGCGCTATCTAGCCCCAAACTAAGCAGAGCTTGTTATAATACTGATAACTGATAGAATACTTATATAATTTTTTTTTGTAAGTACATACTTATAATATACTAGCTGACCGATCCGCAGCTTCGCACGCGTAGTTTTTCAATAAAAACATTACCCTCCTTCTGCGCAGTTGGGTTAAAAGTAATCTATGTTACTCAGGGTGAATGTAGCTTTCCAATGAAGAAAAAAATTTTGAAATCGGACCAGTAGTTTTTGCGTTTATTCATTACAAACATATACACAAAAAAACAAATCTTTCCTCTTTATAATATTAGTATAGATAGAGTAACAACCAAACCCGGAACAAATATCTGTAGATCATGCAAACATTTGTTCCGCGGCGGGAATCGAACCCGCTACCTCCTGCGTCTCAGCTGGCTATTCGCCCATTGCGCCACTGAGGTTGTCAATGTTACAAAATGAGCTCTTAAGACGATATGTAAATAAAAATTGAGCCGCTAATTAACTGTCGTATTCAATTACGAAAAATGGTACTGATTTCATATTTAATCAATATTTATTTGAGGATTTAAACTACATAAATGAAAATCAGAAACGCAATCGGAGTAACTTTTCTCGATGCAATTATTTCTCAAAATCGGCTCTTTTAAAACACTAATATCGTTCATCCTCCGACTCTAGAAAAAATTTAAAGTATTTTTTACATACTTATGTAGGTAATTATGGTACCTAAATTAATGGATAAGCATTTATTTTTCATTTGTTGGTGGTCATGCAATTCGAGAATTTATCTTTTGTCGCTTACTCCTGCGACAATGCGGCGCGGCTATGATACATGTTTGTCTCGTTCGTCATCTAACCGATAAAATATAATTTCGGTGACAGTTGGGCGGAGCATATAAAAATGCAAAAAAGTGACAGTGCTATTTAATAGCACTGTCACTTTTTTGCATGTTTATATGCTCCGCCAACCGCCACCGAAATTATATTTGTATATCGTCTTAAATTGTAGGTATATGATTAAAGTGCTTATACATATTATTTGCCGGTTAGGGCTTGCAAAGATGAAACTTAAGATGAAGTTGAGAGGAACAGGCAAGTCTATTTCTCCATAAATCATGTCCCAAGCAACAGCGACTCTGTCCTTTATTCAACGAATACTGTAACTTGCCAACAGCCGTATTATAAATCTTTAATTTATAGTAATGGATGTGAATTTATGTTCCATTTTACTGCGATGAGATGCACCATTAGGTCATCAAAGAGTGCATCTGGTGACAAAATAAAACAACAATAAAATGAGAGCTATCAGTAAAAATACATTAGCAATGAAATACACAAAAAATAAAGTTAAATTCAAATAAAATGGATATAATGTAAGATGGATCTGATATTGGATTTTAGTGAAACATAAATTGATTAAAAGTAATAAACACCAACCGCATTAGGTATCAAAATAAATGTTTTTAAAAGGGCATTCCAAAAATATATATTACTAGGGAAAATAATGGTGTTATTTTTATTACCGCTGGTCTGTGCTGTAGGTGTGTCACTACAATACAATACAATTCTATATATATAACGCCAAGTTACAGGTCAAAAACACAAAAGTTATATAGGTAAAGAATAAATTGAATATTTAGCATTATTAAAATATCTAATATAAATATAATTAATTAATTGTATAATAAATTCATTTTATCAAATTTATATAATAGGCAATGTGTAGAACTCATCTACAGAGTAAAAAGAACTCTCTAAGAGCCATTTTCTCAATCTATTTTTAAATATTATGGTGGAAGTTGTATCCCTTTTAATCTTGTCCGGCAGCCTGTTGTAGACCGAGGGACCCATTATATATATGGGCAACCCATAGGGGTAGTGGATAGTTTCAAGTACCTTGGCCACATCGTGACTACCAGCCTGAAAGATGACGCAGATGTAGAACGCGAGCGCAGAGCCTTATGTATTGTGGGCAATATGATTGCAAGTAAATTCTGCAAGTCGACTCCTGACGTGATAGTGACGCTTTTTAGGTCTTTTTGCCAGACTTTTTACACGTGTCAACTCTGGACAGAGTATACTAAAAAGTCCCATGACAGTATAAGGGTAGCCTATAATAACATATTTCGACAACTGATGGGCTTAAAGCGCTACTGTAGTGCCTCCGAAATGTTTAACGAAGCACGCGTTGATACTTTCAACGCTATTCAGCGTAGGAGGATAGCGTCTTTCATGTCCAGAGTTGACACTTGTAATAACGCTATTATTAGAAGTCTGGCAGAAAGGCTTATACATTCTAAGATGTATAGACGTTGGGTGGGCATTGCCACCTAAACTACTTACGGTGATTTTATTGTGAATTATGTGTATTGTATTGTATTGTGTGTAGTACATGTGTATGGACCTCATGAGTCTGAAATAAAGATTATTATTATTATACATACGGACCTCTCCGACTTGCACAGCTTGTGCGCGGGCGTGACGAGGACGTGAGCGAGCTTGTTACTGCGCAGAGCGCGGCCGGTGTTCACACCTCTCCTCTGGAACTCATCGATGTTGATATGAGTGAAGAGGGCTACTTGGTATATAAGTTCACAGGGGAGAGGCATGATATTCAGCTCTTTAAACAAGTCTCTACACGACACATCGTCATCCACGCCGACGAACGCGCGCACGACCCGCTTTTGCATGACGAAAACCAGCTCGACATCCGCGGCTCGCGCCCATAGCTCCAGCACTACTGTTATAATCAACATTACATTATATAAGAAAGCCGCACCTTTAATATAAATCATAGGCCTCGTCTGCGACTACTAAAACTCCCCTTATCACTGAAAGCGATTTCTTCCAGATAGCCTTTAGATGCTTTGGCTTGATATGTTTCATCATCATCATCATCCACAGCCTGACTTCATCCATTGTTGGGTATAGGCCTTCCCATGTTTGTGCCATCCACCACGATCCTGCGCTAGTCTCACCCACTGAAGGCCCGCGACCTTTACGATGTCGTCCACCCATCTCGCTGCTGGTCGTTCTACTCTTCTATACCCGCTCCTCGGACACCATTCAGTCACTGTCCTGCTCCATCTGTCATCACCACGTCTAGCCAAGTGTCCCGCCCAAGACCATTTGAGCTCCATAACTCGAATCCCAACGTCATGAACCTTCGTTCGTCTACGGATCTCGACGTTTGGAACTCTATCTAACAGTCTACTGCCAAGCATGGTACGCTCCATGGCTCTTTGTGCAACTCTTAACCTGTACACAGCCTCCTGCGTGAGCGTCCACGTCTCGGCACCGTAGGTCATGGTGGGCAGAACACATTGGTTGAATAAGCGGGTCTTCAGATACTGTGGAAATTTAGGCGACCTAAGGATGTCGTCTAACTTGCCGATTGCACTTTACTTATTTTAATTTCTTTTTGCATACGGATTTGTTGTAACCAGCTGACCCGCAGAACTTCGTACCACATTGCATATGACGCGGGCTGCCAATGTACGTCACCGGTACAATTGTCAATCGGCCATCATTAGCGGCATCTATGTATGCGATAATAAATTTTCTTCATATATATATTTCTTCATATAGATAGAGTTATGTAAAAAAAACTATTATTTCTGTTACTAAATGATTAACTTTGTAACTATAGGTGTAAATGCAAGAATTACCGAAAATAGGACACTCTGCTCTAATGAAAACTACTTCCGCATTTCCGGTCATTAGGCCACATGCGATCCATCACCGGTCAGAAAGTCTTGCAGACCTGGAAGGCGATGGGAGATGAGCCTACCCAATCAAGTACCATTACCGGGCCGGACACATTATCGGACTACGGCGAATGTTTATGTTGCGTGAAGGTATTTCACAAACTGCACCGATTTGTTAAGCATCTATCATAATAACACCAATGTTATTCCACGAAAAGCACCAATCAATATTGTTACGAGCTGAGGGTTCGGGATAAAATAATGAAAATCAATCTAACCATCACTTTTATTTAGACTACCTCCGTGGTGCAGTGGGTGAATAGCCGGCTGAGACGCAGGAGGTAGCGGGTTAGATTCCCGCCGCGGAACAAACGTTTCAATGATCTACAAATATTTGTTCCGGGTCTGGTTGTTTCCCTATATATTATAAGTAAATATTTACAAAAAAAATGTATATAAGTATTCCATCAGTTATCTGGTTCCCATAATACAAGCTCTGCTTAGTTTGGGACTAGATAGCGCTGTGTGAAATGTCCAGCAATATTTATTATTGTTATTATTATTCAACACTTTAATGATAAATACACGAACGTAATCACAACACACTCATTCACAACACGGTCGCACAATAAGTCAGTCAAAGTCACCGAAATATTCGCACGTATCGCTAAAACTAGACTGACTGCTTCGGGCGTCTCTACGCACTGTTTATACCGCGCACAGTACATAACTCGCGAACGATCTCGATGGTTGTACTGGTTACTAGAAAAGTGTAGGTATTTCGACCGGCTACTACTTCTTATTCTGTGCAACTGTAGTTAAAAACGTAGTATTCAACACAAAGTATTACCTATTCTGTGACACAGTAGTTATAACTTCGAGAATCCGTCTATTACTTATTCTATAACAGCCCCGGCGTAACAATATAAGTAGCGGCACGAAACTTTAGCGCTGACCGTTATTGCGCAGACGTAAAAAAATAAAAAAAATAAGGTACCTGAGGAGGGCTAGCGGGATGAAGGGTGGGCGTGCGTAGCGCCGATTGGCTCTCCAGTCGCATTCCGTCCCCCGCACTGATACGACACCCTGCGCACATCCAGTGTACAGTCGCGTTCTTAATTGTATTGTTATTGCTGTTATTTGAACTTGTTTGTTAAATTCAGTTTTTTAAGTTGGTTCGTGACTTTAAAGTATAATGTAATATGCCTAGAAGAAATACTGTTTTGAAAAGAGAGGCAAGGAAAATGGTTTATGACGTGAATTGATTTTTTAAATGGGAATCTAATGAATTAATTGATTCTTTAAAAAATCAAAAGTGAGATTGATGAAGCTACAAGTACTTTACTCAGTCATTCGAACAGCAGCACTGTAAATTTGAGCCAGATAAAACAAACTGCCGAAATTATTAGGGCGGGAAAAATTTAATTAAATGGCGATTTAGGGAAAATCCAAAAAAGGACAGCAGAGTATACAAATACGTCAAATGCAACGGTAAGGAACATCTCCAATTAAGCCAATAGTGGCTATTGTATTGCTTGCGCGACAGTACCCATGCGCAGTTATCCTTTTCGCGTATCGTTCAGCGCTAGACTTACATGCCGCGACTTATACCATGTGTCTGTATTTTATGAAGAGTGAAACAGATACAAATACTGATATGAATCCCGAATAATGGCGGTAAAGGATCGTCCGCAGTAAGGCACATTAGTATCGCAACATTGTCATGGAATTATCTAAATTAGTAGGAAAAAAATGTTTTTGTCGATACCTTGTGCTGAAATCATGTGCTGAAACCATGTTGCAATACAAATGTGGCATTACTGCGAAATTTTATGTATAAGCTTATGAGTAATTTCATTTTGACCTAGTTTTTTAGGGTTCCGTACCTAAAGGGTAAAACGGGACCCTATTACTAAGACTCCGCTGTCTGTCTATCCGTCTGTCTGTCTGTTGATTTTTCAAAATGATCCCTGTGGGATCCCTGTGGGTGTAATTGATAATTATTATTGACTTAATACCTCACTGTCTTAAGACGAAAGTCTTCAATCAGTGTGTGTTACCAGTGATGACATATGGAACCGAGACGTGGTCCTTCACTATTGGCCTTATGAATAAGCTCAGAGTCGCTCAACGAGCTAAGGAGAGGGCTATTCTCGGGGTTTGTCTACGGGATCGAATCAGAAATGAGGAGATACGTAGGAGAACTCAAGTCACCGACATAGCCCGACGGATTAGCACGTTGAAGTGGCAATGGGCAGGCCATATAGCGCGCAGAACAGATGGCCGATGGGGCCGGAAAGTTCTCGAATGGAGGCCAGGGACCGGCAAGCTCAGCGTAGGACGCCCACCTACAAGATGGGCAGACGACTTGGTAAGAACCGCAGGTCGGCGTTGGATGCAGGCCGCTTCCAACCGCAGTTCCTGGAGATCAATGAGGGGGGCCTTTGTCCAGCAGTGGACGTCCTGCGGCTGATATGATGATGATGATTGACTTAAAGTGCACCCCATGGTTCAGTCTAATTTAAAATACTGTTTTGGTCTTGTTTTGTACCCGTATTGGATAATGTAGAGTTATATACGGTGCTTTCTCGGACTATGATTGAGATCGTCTGAGCCTGTGATGAATTACTTTTAGTTAGACAAACCAGGGAAATCATTTGTGTGGGTGATTTCTGTTTAATCAGAAATAAAAACAAATTTATTAAGAAAGTACGTATTATGCTGGTTGTCTTAGGGGTTTAATCAATTCATTATTATTATCATACACATCTATTACTAATACTCTATAGAGGAGTGATTTGTATTTTTGTATGTTTAAAACGTATAAACTCAAAAACTACTGGTCCGATTTCCAAAATTCTTTCACCATTAGAATGCTACATTGTCTTTGAGTAACATAGTCTATTTTTACCCAACTGTGCAGAAGGAGGGTAATGTTTTTATTGACAAACCATGCGTACGAAACCGCAGGTAGGTCAGCTAGTTAAATATATCCTCGTACTAATAAGCTGAAATTTGGCTAATTGATATGTTTTAGTGATAACTAGTAAGTTAGAAGATAATAAAAGAGACAAGGTTTAGTGTCTGGTTGAGTATGATGCCCAATAGTAATTAAATACCTGTTTGGTTTTATAGTTTTTCTATTAGCGTTATTTTTATTTTATAGTTTTCGAAAACTGCTTTATCATGGATGGACAGTTATATGTATATAGCTTGCACACCATACTTAATTAACAAATAATCTTTAATACTTAAATATCTGACTAGACTGACTAGACTAGAAGAAAAATCATGTAAATTATTTGACACTTAGTAATTCATTACTAGGGATCGGCGCAGGTAGTGCTATTTTGGGGCAATGAACCTGAATGATAAGTTAATATGGATATGCCCCGGAATTTATTCCCCGATTCCCGGGAATATTTTTCTGAATATATTGTCACATACATAGTGCTGCATATTGTGTATGTACTCGCTGCAAATGTGTGCGTATAGTGAAACCGAGTCCTCACCTCACCCGCAATAAGCTACAAAAGCGTGAGGGAAAGGGATGAATTTAGTGACCAATTCAACATGTATTTGCATAAAGCTGAATAGTTACTATGTAAAATACGAATTGCTAAAGAAACCTGTTAAATAAAATAAAAATATAATTCCCGGGATTTAGAAGGCATATCCATGTTAAGTTAACGGTCACTAATTCCCGTGAATGGCACTACCTACGCCGACCACCATTCATTACACTTAAAACTAATTTTATGGTTATCAAAATCTTAATTAAATTATTCTCTGTTGTAGGATCTTTTTTGTGATAATTTACCTCTATCGAGAGAGACCTGTAATTGCCTGTATAATCTCTTTAACTAGCTATTTAAGACACTTTGTATTATAATTAAAGCCGTTGGTCTCTTCAATAACTAAAAAAAAATATGGTACTACTTTCCCTATATCAAAGCAGGGGGTGATTTTTTAGTTACGCACCCCATCTCGTGGGGTATTATTTTAGAGGTCTTTTAAAAAGACAAAAGTTTCCGTGATTTCCATGTCATTTTATTTTATTTTATTTTATAAGGTACACATTACAAGCAAAAAAATATAACTTAACTAAATTAACAATTTTAGCTGGCTTGAAGCGTAAACAGAACTATACTCATCGAGGAAACAAAAAGAAAAGCATGTTTAAGAACATAACTAATACTAAATAATTAAAATGAATAGACACAAAACTGTGAATCAGAAGAAAAAAGACTAATAAACAATAATTAAAACAAAAAACAGACAAACACGTAATATATACAAAATACCTAAATATACTATCAACCGACTTGGAAGCCCACACAGCTATTATGAGCGATAATGTTTAATCTGTTATAAAATTCTTCATGACTATAGAAAACATTTTCTATCAGCCATTTTCTTAAATTGTTCTTTGTAGAGAGAGAAAGGATTCTTTATAAGGAATTAAGGATGACTGAATTAAGGTTGTTGGGGTCCGTTGGTTGCAGGCTGCACAAGATCGGTCGCTCTGGAAATCTATAGGGTAGGCCTTTGTTCAGCAGTGGGCATCCTGTACCTGATAGTGATAGAACCCATTTATAAGAAAGTAATAGATAGGTCTATACTACTATCTATACTGCGTGTCACCGCATTTACGACATTTATCTAGATAGATAGATAAATCTTTATTTAATTACCACACAAACAGAAATAATACAAAAATAAGTACTAGGCTAAAATAAATAAGGTAATACAATGGGCTTTATCGCTGAAAGCGATCTCTTCCAGACAACCTTTGGGTGGAGCGAAATTTACAAAGATACGGAGTGCGGTGTACTTTAGAGGATACATTTTCACATATATTCTAAGGTATATTAAAAAAAGATGAAGTTTTAATCCTAATACTTAATAGACTAATATTAGGTTGGAGAAAAAGTTTCTTCGCATTTTTTAAGAAACATCAAAACATTTATAATATAATCTATTTACATTTAACTAAAATATGTAGGTACCATTTTGTTCGATAACTTTTTGCCATATTGTAGGTAGGGATATGATTCCATTGCTATAGAAATTTTGGGGCTTCTGATCAAAATACCGCGACAAGTAGTTTTGGCAGTCCTCTCGTGATGTTAACCTGACACTGCCTTATGAATTCTGAAGAGACCGAGACAGGTGGAAATCTGAACTTGCAAGGTCAGGACTATACGGCGGATGCATTAACACCTCCCAGCCAAACTCTCTTAATTTTTGCGGAGTGGCTAAAGATGTGTGAGGTCTAGCGTTATCATGATGAAAAACTACACCCCTTCTGTTGATTAATTCCGGCCGCTTTCTCTCAACTTCTTGATTTAATCTCATCAGGCGTTCGCAGTAGAGTTCAGCATCGATGGTCCTGCCTGGTGGTAACAGCTCATAATGAATAATGCCCTTCCAACCCCACCACACACACAGCATCACCTTGTTGCGAGTTAACCCGGGTTTCGCCACAGTCTGTGAAGCCTGACTGGCCTTTGACCACGACCTTTTTCGCACGTTCTTGTCGTACGTGATCCACTTTTCATCACCAGTTATCAGCTTCTTCAAAAATGGTTCGGTTTCATTACGTCGTAATAAAGAATCACAAATGAGTACACGGTTCATTAAGTTTATTTCAGTGAGCTCTTGGGGTACCCAAATATCGAGCTTTTTTGTGTACCCAGTTTTTTTCAAATGCGCCAAAACTGTTTTGTGGTCAATTCCCAGTTCTTCAGCTACGTCGTAACTACTGATATGCCGATCTTGCTCCACTTTTTCAAAAATGCCATCAATTTTATCCGTAATAGGGCGAACAGAGCGACGTGCATCTTTGACATCAAAATTTCCGGATTGAAAACGCTTTAACCAAATTTGTGCTACTCTCACATACACTGCACTAGGTCCATAAACATCGCAAATTTTTTTGCGGCTTGCGTTGCATTTTTACCTTTTCTGTAGTAACATTTTAAAATGTATCGAATTTCTTCATTAGATTCACTCATCTTTACAGTACGAAAAACAAATAAAAATCACATATTTTCCTAATTTGAATTTGGAATTATCTTCTATAAAATTTAAACTTTGAATGATACCAAAACCAGCCAGATACAAATAGTATAGCCAAAGAGATTTTATTACAAGTTTATACATACTATAATGTGAAAAGACTTTTTCCCCAACCTATTATATAGGTATATACATATAGTAAACTATACTAACAGATAAAACAGGTACATAAATAGTAAATAAATAACGCTAGGAAGATGACATCGTCAGGTAATGGTGTTTCACCTTCAACTTGAAGGTGTGTAAGGTGGATGACCGTCTTATTTCCACGGGCAGAGCATTCCACAGCCGAACAGCCTGGACAGTAAAAGACAGTAAAAGGAAGTGCTGTGCGAAGGAGTATCTAGACACGCGGTAGCGTGTCAAGCCAAATTCAAGCTAACAGAACTGGCGAGCAGCACCGTGTGTAATATTACGCGAATCATTTAGAGCCACTTTTGACCACCTCGTATCTGAAAAACTATTTCACATAAACATGTAAAATTTGGCTCATATAATGAGACTTGAGGGATACATATGTGCTAAAAATTTCATAAACACACCTCTAACGATTATGTAGATATTAACGTCTAAAAATCGTCATTTTTATCACTGACTGACTGGCTGACCTATAGATCAAAACTCTAATCTACCAGATGACCTAGAAAGTTCAAATTTGTCATCGAGATAGGTAGTTGGTAAATTAAACCAGTAAATTTTTATCATTTTATTATAATTTTTCAATTAATTATACTTATAGTGCATTTAATTTAAGAATTAGCAATCAAAATTGATTGCTGATAGAATATATAACAAAAAAGACCATTATACTCCGTAAATCTAGTAAAATATAGTAGAGTAACTAAAACCATTTGGTATTAATTTGATTATAAATAAGTACTTACTAATAATTTCTGTACAAAAAGTAATTATATCCCATCAAAAACATAAATGTGAAATGAGAGCAAAGTTCAATATTACGATTGTTGAACTTGCCTTGCTTGTTGATTTCAACGACAAAAGAAGTGAGTTCTAAATGGGTGCCAAGTTCAATGGTTAATCCTTAAATTTATTTATAACAACATTAAATATTTTATAACAACTTAAAATATAATTTCTTCTTATAACTTAAGATAATATATTAAAGCCTAAGGTCTGACTTGGCTAGTTTTCATATACGAACTATAATAAAGCCTTCGCAAGGTCTAAAGCTGTAAGTTCTCATTTTATTCTTCCGAAAATTTGGCTTGCTGATAGAAACTAGCCATCGAACATAGGGCTCTTTCATGACTGTTTTAGTAGGTACTTAATAATAATTCGTATCTAGTCAAGTCACTTTAGGCTTCACTATATTATACTAAGTTATAAGAAATTATATTTTAGAAAATAATAGGATAGAATAATCCGTAGGTATTGTAAACCAGGAATACTTAAGAAAAAAAAAGAATTATTGCGAAATAAAGTACCATGGGCGGCTTTAACGCTGAAAGCTTAAAGATTTCTTCTAGGCAACCTTTGGATTTTATTTTATTTTATAAGGCACACATTGCAAATTTTCCTACCTCTCTAACACCCATGACCAAAACTTCAGATCCACTGATTCTCTCCTTCTCGCTACCCCGAAACACTCAACGGCCTTCCGTGGCAACTCGTTTGAGGTGGTAGCTGTCGGTCTATGAAACTCTATCCCTACTCATATTAAAATGGCGCCTAGTAAACCGGTTTTCAGACGACTAGTCTACAGTCATTTCTTGCAGTCCTCCACTGGCTGTTAAAATATATGAAAACGTAGTACCTATGTGTGTTGTATGTAATAGTATTTTTTGTTTTATATCTATAAATATAAATATATATTTGTTATATTTGTCATATATTTATATATTCTATGTATTATTATTGTTATATCAAGTAGGTTTATGTATTTATTCTAACTGTGATCGGAGTTTATTGTTATTTGTGTTTCTTTTGTTTTTTTTCTTAATTAACATTAATATTGCTAAAAGTTAGCACGCCGACCTTTTTTGTTACCTCTGAGGTTGGCAGGTAGAAAATGCTATTAGCATTAAGCCCACCTTTTGTACATGTAATTTGTATTTTTGTGCAATAAAGTATTAAATAAATAAATAAAATTACACATTACAAGCAAAAAAATAAGACTTAACTAAAATAACAATTTTTTCTGGCTTCAAACGTAACTTATGTGCGCACAGAAAAACAGAAATATACTCATCGAGGAAACAAAAGGAAAAGCATGTTTAAGAACATAACTACTACTAAATAATTAAAATGAATAGACACAAAACTGAGAAACAGAAGAAAAAAACTAATACACAATAATTAAAACAAAAAAACAAACACGTAATATATACAAAATACCTAAATATACTATCAACCGACTTGGATGCCCACGACGCTATAATGAGCGTCTGTATCCCGGTTAAAATGGAGGATGTCTTTGAGTAAGGATTGAACGTAATGAGCGAATCAGTAATGGACAGAACAATGCACAGAGAATTGCAATGTTACTGTTATATCACTGGACATAATCCAGTACATTAATGTATTTAGAAGTTCTCTGTAAGTGAACCCTGTTCTTAGAGAATTTTAATTTTAATCTTTAACCACAAAATTTTAGTTGTTATAAAATATTTTATGTTGTTATAAATAAATTTCAGGACTGACCATTGCACTTGGCACCCATTTAGATCTCACTTCTTTTGTCGTTAAGTCACAACCAAGGCATATATCATAATATTGAAGTTAGCTCTCATTTCACATTTATGTTTTTGATAGGATTTAAATCACGGGACAGATAGATTAGATTAGAAAATTCTTTATTGCACTAATCAAATAATACATAGGCGAACTTAATGCTAATTAGCATTTTCTTCCAGCTAACCTTTTTATAGTGTGGAGAAAGTGGTAGTGCCAGAAAAAGGAAAATTTATTCAAACTTTAGCTTAGAAATAAACTTACAAAAATGAAAAATAAAAATAATATACATACATAAACGAAATACTCAAATATATCTACAAAAAAGTGCTCAATTTTGTTGGGTATCTTGAAGAGAGATGAAGTGTTTAAAGAGTTCGGATTTGAAGATTCTCATTGAGGCGGCCCTGCGGATTTCCACTGGAAGAGAGTTCCACAAGCAGATAGCAGTCACAGTGAAAGAGTTAGCGAAGAAAGAAGTGTTATGCTCAGGCGTCTTGAATAAAAGATGTTGAGAAGAACGAAAAGGACGGTCAGGTGGAAAAAGAGGAGAAAAACGTTCTTTAAGATGCTTTAAGCAAGGAGACAGAGGATTTTGAAGGATGTTATAAAGAAGACAGAGTATATGAGTATCCCGAAGAAACCGAATTTTGAGCCACTTTAACTGTGAGCGATTATATTATATTCATATATTATATATACTATTTTACTATATACTATATACTATTTTACTAGCAGATAGCTAGTAAAATAGTTTTTTTTCAAATTCATTCCCATGATTTTTTAAATTTTCAATCTACCTTAATTTTAAGTCCTAAAATATTAATGAAACAGCCTGTACGTACGAAGCATATTCATGCATCATGTAAGTAGGTACCTGTTAAACTGACTAAGCGGCATCATCGCAAAGGCGCCGCCGATTTACGTTAAAAATTGTTTATTGGAAATGTATCGATTACTGGGTAAATATTCAAGCTACCAGTATTAAACCCACCTCTAAAATCGTGAATGCGGTGACAGACTATATATATTATTATTATTATATAATATAAAAATTATTCCCTGTTTCCTTTTGTCACGCCATATCTCGAGAACGACTTTACAGATTTTGATTATTTTTTTTGTGTGTATCCGATTGGGTCCCTGGATAGTTTAGATTCACAATTGGACCCGGTAAGTGGCGCTGTTGTAAAGATCTAGAAAATTGCTGATGAAGTCGCGGGCATAGAACTGATATTCAATATATTCAAAATTTGTTTATTACTCCACATATAACCAAATTTATAAAAACCAAAGTTTTATCACTTAATAAATAATACTACCTAATACAAATAAAAAAATACATATTAAAGTTCAAAACAGAAATAAAACATAAATGAGTTTTATATTAAATTAACTAAGTACATACATAGTTAACTAAAGATAAATGAGCATTAATTGGATAATTTTCTTAGAACAATTATTTTTTTATTCCAAATGGAGATTGAACAAGCTTCAAAGTATTGCCTCGTAGGCCACGCACGTTAGAAATGTGCCCTACAATGCAATGGCCTGCGTCAATCAACATGAGGCATACAGGTGTAAAGCCTAATGTGCCTGTAATTTCACCGGCAACTTGCTTGGCAGTAGAAATAGGTTAAGTAGTAGTATTTCCCCGGGCAAGCTCTTTCATAAGGAACTACTACTCTTAAAACAATTACATTAGGATTAGACCTAATCTAAACCCTCGCAGTATTATAAGCATATTTACGGAAACTTCGGATTAAGAACGGCAAATATAATACTCGTAGGTCTTTACCTATGAAATTGCCGTTCTTCAGTACTGGTCATTTCAAATAGAAAAAAAGTTTGGAATGGCTTTGAAAAAATGGCAAAGAGCTGGGGTTGGAAGCTCTCCCTCATCCGCAATACTCACCAGTCCTTGCACGTACCGATTATTACTTTTCCAAAATTTAGACAACTTTTTAGTGGGTAAAAAATTCAATTCCCGAGAGGCAGTACAAAATGCCTTTGATGAGTTTGTTGCCTCCCGTCCAGCTGATTTTTACAAGAAGGGCATCAATAAACTGCCAATGCGCTGGCAAAGATGCGTCGATTGCATGGGTGATTGATTACTTTGAATAACAGAAATAAAAAAGTTTAAAAAAATAAGTAATTTCACTAATTCCATACAAAAAGGCAATTTCATAGGTAAATACCTAATATATAAATAAATAAATATTGCTGGACATTTCACACAGCGCTATCTAGCCCCAAACTAAGCGAGCTTGTACTATGGGAACCAGATAACTGATAGAATACTTATATACATTTTTTATTGTAAATACATACTTATAATTTAAAGAGAAATAACCAGACCCGGAACACATATATGTAGATCATGCAATCATTTGTTCCGCGGCGGGAATCGAACCCGCTACCTCCTGCGTCTCAGCCGGCTATTCGCCCACTGCACCACGGAGGTCGTCAATATAGTAGCACCTAATAGTTCAAAACAGAGGTCCCCAAACTTTTTGTCTCGTATACCACTTGCCATGTTTTTCGGTTTAGGTAGACCCCCTGCTCACCTAATATTAAATTTATGCAAATTCAACAACTTCAATGTGTTTTTGATACTTGGCATAATACACATACTACTCACACACTTTGAATGATTAATTTTATCTGTAGTATGAAAAACTTTAAAAAGTATAAGTACTTTGTATGTATGTACATATGTGGTTTTTTCTATTAATGAAAAGCCAAAAACAAGGTCATCCCCTGCTTAAATGAGATCCCTTATCGTGGACCCCCATTTACATCACATGGACCCCCAATATTGATTATTCGATGACAGGGGTCGACTAAGATTTTAAGGCGTCCACCCTTAGAGATCTTAGTTGACCCCTGGGGGTCGATATAGACCACTTTGGGTATCAACGGTTCAAACATGGAATAACCTTGTACAGTACTTTTCATCTGGCGGTTCTCCGAGCACAACCGTGGGTGGATGGAATATACAGAAATCAATTGACCGTATCTTGCAGAAGTCTTATTTGTGATAAATTTGTTACCACACGGAATGAAATTCAAATATACCTACCAGTTCAACTTTGTATGTATGCATTGTATAACATAACTTTTGAAACTTGCAAGTTGACGGCGTATCCAATTTTTAGTCGAACGCAATGATAATTTGCGTTTAATATTGTAAGATACATTTGACTAGCTTCCGCCAGCGGCTTCGTACGCGTTGTTTGTCAACAAAAAGTAGTCTATGTTTGAATCTAGGTCATAGTCTATCTACACACTATATTTAATTGAAAGTGGGTCAGCCACTACGATGTCATCGAGTAACAAATAAACAAACATCACACTATCATACTAATAACGTGAATCGCTATCACGCGAAAGTTTGAATATTTGTTCATTTATTTATTTTATGTTTGTTTCTCAATTACGTCGTGATTGATTTCGATGAAATTAAGTATGTACGTAGATTATAACCTGGATTACCACTACATAGGCTACTTTTTACCCCATAAATCATGTCCCAGGGATAAAAATAGGGTGTCAAGTCAAGTTGCAACAGCGAGTTTAGTTTATTTCTAGGTTACCTACAGATTTAGTAGTGTAACGCGTACGAAGTTATTTGAATGATTGGGAATTTTGATTTGTGATGATTGGGAATAGTCAACATTTACCTGCTTTATCTCGACAGATGGTAAGTGATGGTGTGGTCGAGGATGGAGTACACTTGCTTAGAAATAGTCTTATAGAATAGTTATTATGTATATATTTTATATTTATTTATGTAAGTAAATATAGATTATACAAAGGCGTTCGATAGTATGAATGAATGAATGAATGAAAATTCTTTATTATACCTTACAATCTAGACACAACAGATTTATAGAAAAAAAAACAAATAATAGTAAGCATAATAGTACCAATATAATTTAAATAGACTGACAGACAAGATAACGTAACTCGATATTTGATTACCTGCTGCGACGCGAGATGTCGCTAAGAGTTACAAATCGTTAAATATATGCCAACCTTTAGCTTACTACCACTCATAATGGTACGAAGAAAAATAGATGGCGCTATTTCCAATTACACGTGCGTGATAATATTATTGCGACGTTGTGACCTTTACGTTGTGCGAGGTTGCCGCTCTTCAGTTTCGTTAAAACTTTAGTCTCTAGCATTTTTTAGAGATTTGCGCACATTATCTCAGAATTGCCAGAACATGAAAGTTTCCGTCAAAATAGGGATTTTTTAGGAAAAGAAAGAATAGATATCTTTTATTCATTACATACGTCTATGATCGTACCATTATCACTTATATGCGGAAATACCTACAAATTAATAAAATAAGAATACGTATTTATAGTGATGTCCTGATAAGTAGAACACTTTTTGAAAGAAAATAAAATTAATTTGTAAGTACTCGGCAAATGCATACCTACTACAAGATAATACGTTCTATTAATTTGAACTAGAAACATAACTACTAAAATAATGAACACAATACGTACACAATATATACATACATTATGTACCACAAAATATCGACTTACTAGTCGCGACTTTTGAGAAGTGAGGTTTGGCAGCACAGCATGTAACAAAACTAGGTACAAAACGCGTGACTTTGCTTGCTTCCCGGCTGTCAATGTCAGTCAGTTCACGGTTCTCTTTCGTTCTCTTTGTTTGGGACTTTGTGTTAATTTTGTGTTAAACGCCATCTAGGTAAAAACGATGTGCTACCTTCCCACGCCATCTGTGATTAAGCATATGAAAGTGGTAAATCATCAATATAAAATAAAATCGTTAAATCTTATTTTATGGACAATATTACTTATTCTAAAAAAATATTTTGGTGTGTTTTAGTGGAAGTTTATTTTTATTTGTGGGTTACAATGGCCGTTGTGAAAGTTTCCAGGCTATGAGACAGCGCCATCTACAAATAATACGGGATTTTGAGCTTTTTGCGGGCTACGATTTCTTATGTATATGGACATTGACAGTCTATTGTACTAGTCTTTGGTATTACTCACACTGCAATTTTCGATGCTCTAAAAAATCAAAACATTGACCCAACTTACATTAACCTCATTCGCCAAATTTATTTTAATAGTGCAGCTGCAATAAAAGTAAATTTATTAGGACCCTCATTTAAAATACCAAAAGGAGCGAAGCAAGGAGACCCCTTATCCCCAAAACTATTCACATGTACCCTCGAGGAGGTGTTCAGAAAGCTGGCGGCGGGCTGGGAAGGGAAGGGGATTGAGGGCGGCGGAGTAAGGTTAACAAACCTCCGCTTTGCTGACGATATTGTCCTGTTTTCTTCTTCGGCTTTGGAGCTACAAACGATGCTACAAGACCTCAGCATCGCAAGCCTTGAGATTGGATTAGGGATGAATAGGACAAAGACCAAGGTTATGACTAACAGCGTTGAGACCAGAGTAACGGTGGATGGAGAACAGCTAGCATACGTCCAAGAGTATGTTTACCTGGGTCAAATAGTCTCCTTCGACTTCAGGCAGGATAAGGAAATCGCTCGGTTAACCGATAATGCCTGGAGGAGCTATTGGTCCATGGGAGATTTAATGAAGGGTAACCTTCCTCTTTCGCTCAAACGAAAGTTGATGGACATATGCATCCTCCCCATTCTAACGTATAGTGCGCAAATCTGGTCTTTGACTAACATCCAAAAGTATAAACTCAAGGTTTGCCAACGTGCGATGGAGCGCAGCATTCTCGGATTCAAGCGTATTGACCGCATACACAACACAAATCGTAGATGTAGCTAAGAAAGCCGCCAAACTCAAGTGGGACTGGGCTGGTCATTTATGCCGTATTTCTGGTGATCAGTGGGCTAAGCTCACCACTGAGTGGAACCCCGACACAGCCCGAAGACGTCGTGGCAGACCAAAGAAGAGATGGAGGGATGAGCTCACTAATTTCCGAGCGGACTGGACCACCTTAGCGCTTGAAAGAAGTATCTGGAAAGAATGAGGGAAGGCCTTTGCCCAGCAGTGGGATACAGTGGGCTGATAATAATAATGATAATATGTAAGTATATGTAGGTATATTTTAAGTTTAGGTATTTATTTATTTTTATCATACATAAATAGATATTTATAGTAACACGTCTTTTCAATCCAGTCCATTCAAAGGTTGCCTGGAAGAGATCGCTTTGAGCGAAAAGGCCGCCCATTGTACCACCATGTAGTCTTTAAGTTTTCTAGGTTAAGTAATTTTAATTTCATGTAACAATAAATACTTATCTCTCTCTCTGTGTCTCTCTTAAAACTTTGAAATGATAATGTTCCAGAAAAATCCCGGTAGCGAGTTCCACTCTTTGCATCACACGTAAGTAAGTAATTGATAGAGCGAGCGAAGATCTCAGTGGCAACTTGGACGATTTTGCTTATGTATTTTGTTATATTTTTCAGCAATTTGAACTTTAAAGGGTAGTAGAGTTCCTTGTGAAAAATCTCACCCTTGTGAAGAGGAAGTACTACCACCATGCCTATTTCTGCCGCCAAGCAGCCGGTGCCGGTGAAATTGCAGGAATATGAGGCTTTACAACTGTATGCCTGAAGTTGATGGACGCCGAGGAGTGCATTGTAGAGCACGTTCTTAAGTGCGTGACCTACGAGGCAATACTTTGTATACTGGCGATGTTTCATCTACCATAGGTATAAAAAAATTTACTGAAACTTGTCGAGTTCAAATGACAAAAAATGGGTATATTCGTTTTATTAACTATTAGCTTCCGCCCACGGCTTCGAACGCGTGTTTTGTCAATAAAAAGTAGCCTATGTGTCAACCTAGGTCATAATCTATTGACATACCAAATTTCACTGATATCGGTTAAGCCGTTATGACGTGATTCAATAGCAAACAAACAAACATCTCAACTTTCGCATTTATAATATTAGTGTGATAAAAAAAACGAGTGTGCAGTAGAGTTCCTTGTGAAAAATCTCACCTTTGTGAAGAGGAAGTACTACCATCATGACTATTTCTGCCGCCAAGCAGCCGGTGCCGGTGAAATTGCAGGCATATGAGACTTAAAAAACGGCTATATTCGTTTTATTAACTATTAGCTTCCGCCCGCGGCTTCGAACGCGTGTTTTGTCAATAAAAAGTAGCCTATGTGTCAACCTAGGTCATAATCTATTGACATACCAAATTTCACTGATATCGGTTAAGCCGTTATGACGTGATTCAATAGCAAACAAACAAACATCTCAACTTTCGCATTTATAATATTAGTGTGATAAAAAAAACGAGTAGGCTTTAGATCACACAACTGAAGTAAATCTTCTTTTTCAAAATATTAATTTATAAAATTGTTCAATTACAAAATTGTCCACACGTCTGTAGGTCGATCAGTCTAAGTTCATTCTGGACAGACGCAAATCGCACTCGCGCATTAACGTTTAAAAATATACAAAACGTAACTCTCTCTTTCTATCTTCACTAACTTATATCTCCCTCTCAACTTCCGTTCGCACTTTTCGTAACGCATTCACCAGCTTACTCCCCGTGCGTAAAGAAGTTTTACTTCAAAAAGTTACGTATGTTATGACTCAGTTCGGGGCGACCCACTAGTTTATGAATTAGTAAAGAAAGAGGGGACTTAGAGGAGTCCTCTTAATTTCTTTAAAGCTACTCCACAGGTGCTATACAGGTTGGTGTAACTTAATTACTTAACAGAGAGGATTTAGAGCTAAATAAAGTATCTACGTTGTTTTTTCGTTGTGGCCAACCCAGGTGTCTGAGTTTAAAGGCCGTCCGAATTGTCTCAATGGGACGTAGTCTACATACCAAATTTCATAGAAATCGGATAAGCTGTTACGGCGTGAAAGCGTAACAAACAAACTCACTTTCGCTCATTACTCATTTATAAATTTAGTATGATATCTTCGACGTATTTAATAATTTCAGAATTTTTGTAAATGTATCTGAAACATCTACTACAGCATTCTACAGCAACAAAAAACAGTTTTTCTTTTAAAGTTTGAGGTATTAAAACTTTACACTTTCTTTTGGGTATAGGTAAACACTGTATGCTTCAAGTTGATTGACGCAGGGCAGTGATTTGAAGGGTGTTTCTAAGATGCGTAATGTACGAGGGAATACTTTGTTATAGGCGATGGTTACCACAACCCTCTTAATACAGAATACTATTTTGTACCAACCAGCTAAACTTTAAAAGAAAGCCATACGCTTGTTCAATCTCCAGTGGTGTAAAAAAATAGATTTATAATTTAGCAGGGAAAGAAAAGAAATTGTGGAATCGATTTTTTATATTTTAAGTTTTTTTAGAGTTACGTAAGTATTCTAATAATTAGATCATCGCGATATTAACCCCAAAATGAATTATACCTCTGTTTTATTGTAAGAAACACAATTTAGGGACTTATACCACATTAAAAAAACCCAAATAGTTGAAAATGAATTGACCAACCGCAAATGCAACTGACGCTTATAGCACAGGATCAACCTGGTTTAAGCAGCCAGAGAATACTTAGTCATAATTACATTTAAATTATTTTACCACCTACAGTAAAGTCATTGTTATCAATGTTATATGTATGTAACCAAGTTGTTTGAATAAATATTTCTTATTTACTAGTGGTCCCGCCGAACTTCGTATCGGCTTGACATGCATAGGTATAACGCGGGCTGTCAATATAAGTCACCCTGGTAGAATTGTCAATTGTTGTCCCCGGCCATCATTATGTTTGAGAAAATGAATGACTTCTACAAATAATTCAATACCAAAATTAGCCAAATCGCTCCACCCGTTCTCGAGTTTTAGCGAGACTAACGAACAGCAATTAATTTTTATATGTATAGACAACATATCTCGGGATAACTCCTATCGAAGCATCTGTTTCAAACGATATTCATTTTTTTTACATCCTCTTTAACGATATTTGCAGCACGCATTCTGTCAATTCTATGTTAAACGTCATAAGGTTACATTATAAAAGCGCTAAGGTTAGATTATAAATAATTTTATATAGTGGTTAAGTATTCTTAAATTTTCTAATTTTGCGCGCAATTTTCTTAATTTTTTCTTTCATAAGAACCTTCTCCTGACAATAAGAAATACAACAAAAAAGAATTGGCCAAATTGGTCCAGCCGTTGTTGAGTTATGCGCTTACCAACACATTTTGCGATTCATTATTATATTATAGATAGTACAATTACGTAGTAATACGTTAATATTCTCTGATACAATAGTTCCCGAAATTAATAGTAGAATGGTACCTGATGCAATATTTGCTCAGCTATCCTTCTTTAATTAGCTCCACTGTAGCCGGCCTACACGTAGGCGTACTATGGGCGTATCTACCAACACCATTGCCACACAGCAGTTACTATGGCCTCACGACGCAAGGTATATAAAGCGGTGGTCGCAATCCAGAGACCATTTGAGTTCTGTCGGTAAGCGCGAAGCTCGTGCCCACAGTGAAGTGATTGTGAAGTACCCAAAACTAGAAGGTAAGTGTAGATTTTTTTTTCAGATTATAAAAATGATTTCGTAATTTTTCAAATTAAGTTTTCGGTAATAAAATATTAGTTATGTTACTTTTAAACCCTAAAACATAATTTACATTTCAAATAACTAACTTCGCTCTGAAAAGCGTTTTTAGGTGTTCGAAACGTTCTCGCGTTTTACGTCTTTGATAGTGTGACAAATTAAAAGTTTTTTGAAACTAAGCTAACTTGTACGCTTTCGTTAAAAAATCTCTTACCGTGTCTAGTTATATTATACTTTTACGGTCATAACTATATCTCATCTTTTATTTCCATCAAATAGACATAAAAACCTTTAGTATGAGTGCATCACGATGTGAGATTATTAATACCATTTTTTCTAGCAGCATAGGTGTCGCAAGGGTGCTAACTGACCCATATGTTAATATGATCTAGATTCAAGATGACGAACTAAGTAATTTTTAACTGAGTTTATTGAATATCAGCACAATTTTGAATCTTTAAAGTCTGTAAAAGCTTAATTTTGGCGTGTATTGTGTACACTATGTTATCCATAAAAAACACTTCAATACCACAAAACAAAACAATTCAATTAGAACAACGTATGCGATACAATTGGCGGTCTTATCGCTAAAGTGGCCAAGTGCGAGTAGGACTAGCGCACGACGGGTTCCGTACGTCATTATCTATACCGGCCAAAAATAATGTATGTTATGGGAGCCCCACTTAAAGTTTAATTTTATTTTATTTTAATTCAATTATTTATTTTTTAAGTGAATTATAACTCAATATTCTGTGAATATTTCAAGCGTCTACCTGTTGCCGTTATCAATATCGAACAAAAACGAGCAAAAAAAAAATCACGTTCGTTCTATGGGAGCCCCCCTTAAATATTTATTTTATTTTATTTTATTATTTGTTTTTAAAGTGAATATATAACTAAATATTCTGTGAATATTTCAAGCGTCTACCTGTTCTCGTTATCAAAAAATTTGCAAAATATCATGTATTTTGTATGGAAGCCCCCCCTTAAATATTTATTTTATTCTGTTTTTAGTATTTGTTGTTATAGCGGCAACAGAAAAACATCATCTGTGAAAATTTCAACTGTCTAACTATCACGGTTCATGAGATAAAGCCGGGTGACAGACGGACAGACAGACAGTCTTAGTAAAAGGGTCCCGTTTTACCCTTTAGGTGCGGAACCCTAAAAATGTTTTTTTTAAGATCGCTTTTCATTTTGATATTTTTTTGTGTGCAATATAAATTATTGGAACAACGTATGTAACTAGAAACAATGTCATTAAAAATAAGACAACATTGATCAATATTTTTAATCGTATAGAGGTGACTATCATCACATGAGCTATTGAATATATCACGTTAAACACTTAGGGTAATTTGCGTAGCGATGCCTAGATGTATTTGGTGGCTAGATATGATCAGGAGAGTTGTCAAATCATATCGTCAAATCGTGTTAAGTTGCTAGGTGCGTTTGGGGATCGTTGTGCGGGCCGGGCTTAGTAAAATCAAATCAAATCATATATTTTTGAATCGACCTCCGTGGCGCAGTGGGCATATAGCCGGCTGAGACGCAGGATATAGCGAGTTCGATTCCCGCCGCGAAGAAAATGTTCGCTTGCATGATATTCAAATATTTGTTCCGGCCCCTTATTACCTAAGCCAAATTGCTGTCGTGTCACTATCGCTAGTTAGGCCATCCCTTTCACACTTACGGTACGTGTCTGGATGTTTTTCTATATAAGTATTTTATGTATGTATTTACAAAAAAAGTATATAAGTATTCTATCAGTTATCTGGTTCCCATAGTACGAGCTCTGCTTAGTTTGGGGCTAGATAGATAGCGTTGTGTGAAATGTCCAGCAATATTATTTATTTATATATAATGTTTATTTAGCAAGTATTTTTAGTAATCTACAGATCAGATCAGACGATTGAAAATAGAAAGTAGGGTTCAGAATTTATTTATCGTAATAAAATCTCCACGATACAGGAATGCCTTATGGAGATCACTAAATATTTTTTGTATATGGATATTTACCTACTCTGTCTAACACACTGCTATATCCAAATCAAATCATTTGTTTGCATGGAATAAGATTAGGTATAGCAAAGTTCTTAAAATTACTATGGGTCCAACTTATTTCTACCACCGAGGCATGCAAATTAATAAAATAATAATAAAATAAATGATTACACATTGTAAAAATAGGTACAACAAACAAAATGAACTAAAGTAAAGTAATCCAACTGAGCAAATAAATATATATTTAATTTTTTTTCATTGTACGTAGGTCCATATATTTTGAGAGCGATCGGTGTACGGCACTCAACCTTAAAAATATTGGGCTAATTTTCATGATCTGCGGATGTTGGTTTCGGGACTGGATGTATTTACATAAAAATATGTTATTTTTTATCAGTCAACTGGTTCCCATGTACATATTGTACATACAAGCTTCGCTTAGTTTGGGGCTAGATAACGCTGTGTAAAATGTCCGGGATTAACTATTAATTAACGAATCTTATCAATTTATCAATCTTGTAATTTTTTAAATAAAATACTGTCATCATCATCCTTTATTCTTTATGGTACACAAGAAAATACATTAAAAAGTACAGAAATACAAGTCGTGTACAGAGGCAAGCTTAACCCTTAAAAAAGTTTTCTTCCAGCAAACCTCACCATCAGCCATAGGCATAGATATCATACACTTTAAATCAGCTGATTTATTTTTGTTTGTATCATTTTATTTTTGCCATCGATACCTTCATGTGCCATCAGTTTTCGGGATTTTTTTAAGTAACATGGATACATGAAAAAAGTAACCACATACCTAATTATATTTCTGAACCCAGGGAATATATCCTAGCATAACAAAGAACATTATTTCATTATCCGATAAAAGGTAAATTAAATAACACATCTGCTTACGTTTACAAATAAACCCAGATCAATCGATACCTATCATTATTATACATAATTTAATTACGAGTTTGAATCCGAGAACGCTGCGTTCCATTGCCCTCTGGCAAATCTTGAGTTTGGACTTCTGTGACTCGGTCAGCGACTATGTCTGCGCACCGTAGGTTAGGACGGGCAGGATACACATGTCGATGAGCTGGCGCTTAAGTGTAAGAGGAAGCTCACCCTTCATGTGCTCCTTCATAGACCAGTAGCTTTTCCATGCGTTTTCGATGCGACGATCGATCTCCCTGTCCTGCCTGTTTTCGAAGCTTGATAACTGGTCCAAGTAGATATATTCATCGACATAGTGTATTTCTTGCCCATCTACCTCAACCCTACGTTTTTTGCTATTAGACATAATCTGCGTCTTAATCCGATTCAAACGGATTGATCGAGTGAGAAACACCACGCTGTGTTCGTTGATAGGCATTGCCGATGTTGGAGAAAAGACAGCTAGGCTCAAATGGGATTGGGCGGGACACATTAGTAGAATGCACCCCGATAGGTGGGCTAATTTAGCTACAACCTGGAGCCTTGATGGAAGACGCGGTAGGGGTCGGCCCAAGAAAGCGTTGGCGAGACGATCTCGTTGCCTTCGAGCAGGAGTGGTGGAGTTTCGCACAGGATAGAGATAGATGGAGAGACTTGGGGGAGACCTTTGCTCAGCAGTGGGACAATATAGGTTGTAAAAAAAAATACGAGTTAAAATATATTTTGACGACTAATTTGACTACGTTATGGATTGACTTATTGTTTCTTGATAGGGTCTTTGCCTTTGCCAAAGTAACCCACGAATTAGTTGTAATACCATAATAATTAACCTACATGAAGGTTCTCATAATAGTCAAAAAATTATTACGCCCAGGAGTGGAACGCCTTGCCTATGTCTGTGTTTCCTGATAACTACGACCTAGGGTCTACAAGTCACGAGTGAATAGGTTTCATCTAGGCAAGCGTGTATCATCGTAGACAGCATCATCGCTTACCATCAGGTGAGATCGTGGTCAAACACTGGCCTATAATTTATAAAAAAATATATATACTTAATCGGTTTGGTCTCGCTTATTCTGTTTAACTTTTGCAAATCTATACAGGGCGCGATACAGGTGTTACGCCTAGTGCGGAGCTCATTATGTACATAAATATATGATAATTCTTAATTGGAAAATAAAAAGATTTGTATTTGTTGTATTTGTACTGTAGTAATTTAAGTAAAACACTTTCCAAAAGTTTCTTGATTTAGGAATTAAATATTAGATCAGCTTAGTTTTAGAATATTGAAGTATTAGATTTTTTATTATTCTATTATTATTATTACAGGCATTGGTAATTAACTCTATCAAATTATATTAGGTACGTATTAAATTGGCGTTTTGTACGGGAGGAATATAAAGTCATTTTTTTTTGTAAAATATATTTAATTAATCAAAGTATCCACCGTTGTTATCTATGCACTTTTGCCATCTCATAGGTAGTTCATTGATCCCTTTATTAAAAAAACTATGGGGGCGAGAATCAATAAACTCTTTGAAGGCGGTTTGGACTGCCGCATCGGAGTTTTTTTCCTTGTAAGAGGTTGTCCAAATTCCGGAAAAAATGGTAATCTGTTGGAGCAAGGTCCGAGGAGTATGGTGGATATCGCAGACATTCCAATTGTAGCTCATCTAACATAGTGGTTGTTTGTTGTGCAGTGTGTGGTCTTGCGTTGTCGTGAAGCAGCAGTGGCCTAGAGCGATTGACCAATCTCGGTTGTTTAGCAGCTAGTTCTTCCTTCATGGTTTGCAGTAGCTGACAAAAGATATCTGGCGTAATCGTTTGGCCAGATTTTAGAAAGCTGTTTTGAACGACACCGGCGCTAGTCCACCAAACGCTCACAAGCAACTTTTTCTGAGTCAAGACGAGCGCTTCCGATTATCGTACAGTATCCACTTTTCATCACAAATAATGATTCGATTTAAAATCCCTTCATTATTGTGTCGGTTGAGCAAAGTAACACAGCAGTCGACGCGTATTTGCAAGTTCGATTCACTCAATTCATGAGGTACCCATCGTTCAAGTTTTTTTACTTTCCCGATTTGCTTCAAGTGGATTAATACAGTTTTATCACTTACCCCGAAGCCTGCAGATATCTCTGAAGTGCTTTGTGATGGATCCGCTTCCACAATAGCCTTTAATTCTTCATTTTCCACTTTGGTCTCCGGCTGTCCACGGGGTTGGTTCTGAAGGTCGAAATTACCAGAACGAAAACGTTGAAACAAAAAAAGTACCGTGCTTTCTTTGCGACACCAGCGCCGTACACATCATTAATCCTTCGAGCTGTTTCTGCAGCACTGGTGCCACGGTAGAACTCATGCTCGTAATTATACCGATATTTCATGTTTTCCATTGTGCGGTAATAAGCGACGCCAAAGAAAAAAATAATGAGGAAAAACAAATCAATAACTGTTTTCATAATTCAAATGTACCAGCTAAATGAATTTATAAATTTGAATTTGGAATTTTTAACCAAAGAGGAGATATTTTAGTTCAAAGTGGTCAGTACGACAAAATGCTAATTTCATATGTAAGGACCTAATAGTTTAGATCTAAGTTTAAACTAACTTAAAGGTCTTAGACTGTAATACAACCGAAACCATTCCAATAATATATAGCTCTTTAGTTAAGAAATGCCTTAATTTAGAAATTTCGTTCTTAGGACCCAAATACATCGACAACCAATAATTGCAACTATTGTGCGAGATAGAAATCTTACGCGCTAGAAAATGTGCAAAAATAATTAGAAACTACAAAAAAATACTGCAATTTAAATTGAAAAGAAGTATAAAAACGAGCTTACTAACTTTGATAATTGCAAAAGGGGGTTAATAAAATCACCTATACCATAAAGTGTATTATGGCGGGTTCCTGTATCCGGTAACCAGCTACGACTCGTATCTTCTTGAAAAACTGTCAAACTAAAAGTCAAAAGTTTGACACTAGTTTGACAGTTTTTCAAGAAGATACGATTCGTAGTCGGTTACCGACGGATATAGAAACCCACCATTAATCACATCACGACTGTCAAACGGACCCTGGTTGTGTTCACGTTGTTCTTTCGTTTCCCGGCTAATTAATTGTGTTTTTTTTCTGATATTTGCCTTCTAAACTTAGTTTACTTAAGAAAATCTAGTTGGTGGAGGTATAATTGTTTAACTCTATATATTTGTGTGTGTCTTTCGTCGCTGTGGTAAGAATTTTGTAGTGTATTGTAGTTTGAAATTGGGTGCGCTGTTTGCATGTGTCCGCCATCATGGAAGAGATGGTGGATAGCGATTTATTGGATCCTGGTCCCGAATTTGAACTAGACCTTCCACCAGGATTTAAAATTCCCTCACCAGAGCTATTCTGTGAAATTCCAGCGCCGGAATCTTGTGAGGATGGGGCTATAGCTCCATCCTCCAAGTCCCCTACCAGGCGTGCCCAGTTTCTGAAAGAAAAGAATGTTACTCCGACTTGGAAAACAGTTATTAAAAAAAAAGATAAGAGAGCTATGAAAGATGAAAAACTGAAATCAATCTCCAAACCAAAAAATCCCATCAACAAAGTTCTATCTAATCCTATTCTAATACATGACAATAGCACTGCTGTCCCGCGTGTAAGCAACCGCATAGTCCCAACAATTAATAAGGCAATTCAGCCACACACAAAAAAAGTAAACCAGCCAGGTATTCATGCTGCTCCAATGGACCTGACCCAAGATGATACACCAAACCTCCTGACCCAAAACTCTCCTCCTACCCCCATTACTCGTGACCATTATGAATGTAATGACTGTGGTCCCTTCCTGATCTATGTAGAATTGATCATAGAAAATGCTACGCCTGGAACTACCCTTCACCCCTTGAAATTCGGCTCATTCCTCTTCAGAAATAAGTTCACATCCATCTTGAATGATGGTATAAAAAAGATAGGCCGCAATCGCCTAGCGGTTAGTTTCAAATCTGCGGATGAAGCAAATCAATTCTTAAAAAATGATCTGTTGTCCCAAAATAACTTCAAAGCATATATACCATCACATAACATTTCTCGCATGGGTATAGTCAAAGGTATCCCTTCTGACTGGTCTCACGAGGAAATTATTGAAGCAGTTCGCTGCCCGGTGGGTACGGGGAAAATAATTAAAACTAGAAGACTGAACAAAAAAATTATTACGACGTCGGATGGCAGTTCTTGGGTACCTACTCAAACTGTTGTCTTTACGTTTGATGGTCAAGTTTTGCCCAAAGAGATAGCTTGTTGCTATACCATGCTGGCGGTGGAGCAGTATATCTTCCCCACTATCCAATGTTATAGTTGCTGTCGATTTGGGCATACTAAAGCTCATTGCCGTTCTAAACCTAAATGCTACAAATGCTCTGACAACCACACAGGAGACTCATGCTTGGTTGATGTAACTGAGGCAATTTGTATGTACTGCTCGGCACATCACTTCGCCACTAGCAAGATTTGCCCTGAATATACCAGGCAAGTCAATATAAAACACCATATGGCTTATCACAATGTTTCATACCAAGAGGCAATTAAAGTAATCCCGCAATCTAAGAAGTCCTTTGCAGAAGTTGCATCAAGTCAGCCTGAGTCCTCTCAGCTGATGTCTCCATCTTCTAATAAGATACCGTCTTCCCAACCCTCTGCAGTTCCTCACTCGTACCGAAAAACCATAATTCGCCCTCCGCGTCCTCGCCCAGCTATAGTTCCTGGCTATGACCAAAAATCCCATAGGAAATTAATACATTCTTATGATATTCCTGCACCATCAAACGGTTGTGCTATCAAGAATAATTTAAATATTACAAGCTCAAACGAAAATGAAATCCTAACTTCTGAAACAATTAATAAATTACTCGCTTCTTTGACTAATATAATCCTTCATTCTGATCTACCGAACAACGTTGCAATACACATGATTAACACTATATCAATCACACTTTTAAATGCGATCAAACATGGATGTAGTCCTCCAATGGAATTGTAGAAGTGTGGTTCAGAACAAATCTGAACTACACTACTTACTTAATCTTCATAAACCATTCATCTCTGCCGTCTCGGAGACATGGCTGGATCCTGGTTCTATTTTTAGAACCCCTGGATACACCGTTCTCCGAGACGACAGAGGGGATGGTTGGGGCGGTTCCGCCCTTTTTATTAGAAATAATTTATCTTTTACTCAAATTCCCATAAATAACTCTAGTAATTTGTTAAATGTTGTGGCCCTTAGGTTTAACAACATTTCCTATGTCTCTGTTTATATTCCAAAAAGAAATATTGCGGTTATCCCTATTTTGCAATCTTATCTTTCAACAGTTCCTCCTCCATTGGTTCTATTAGGAGATTTTAACTGTCATCATCAATTATGGGGAGCACCTAATAGTCACCCTTTTGGGCGTCAATTTTTAGATATTCTAGATAGTTTTGATTTGTGTATTTTGAATGATGGGTCTCCTACGCGTAGAACCACGCCAGGTGCCAATTTAAGTTTTGTAGATCTGTCTTGTTGTTCTTCTTCTTTAGCTAGTCTTCTTTCTTGGTCCAGGCATCCTACTACTCATGGCTCAGACCATTATCCTATTATCATCTCATTCCCTTATCAAAATTCTTCTGTTCTTAACCTTCCTCCTCTTCTTCCATACATAATTAGTAAAAATAAATGGGAATCTTACTCCAGTCTTTTAGATGAGAAAATAGAGGCCCTGCCTAGTCCTGACTCTTCCAATATTATTGATTGTAGCAATTTTAAAAAAAAATCTATTATTGATGCTGCAGATGCTGTTTTTAAGAAGAAGAACACCTTTGCGGGCAAAATTCCATCTCCTCCCTGGTGGGATTCCGACTGTACTAAAGCAATTAAACGTCGAAAGGCTGTTGAATCTAACTGTGACACCAAAGTGACCCTAGAGAGTTTCCTAGTTTTTAAAAACGTAAGTGCTGCTACTAAAAGGCTTTTGAAGAAAAAGAAGTTTCAGGGGTGGCGTAACTTCTGTTCTTCTGTCTCCCCTCAAACTTCCCCTACTATTGTCTGGGATAAAATAAGACGTTTTAGATGTTCTCGTAGACAAAACTACCACACATCGTACTCTACCTCTTGGACAAATGATTTTATGAGTAAGTTAGCCCCCCCATTTGCTCCTAATTATTTTCAGGTACCCAACCCTTACTATTTATCGAATGATATTCCCGCTCACTCTTCTAATTCTCACTTTTTGCTTGATTCCCCCTTCTCCTTCCAAGAATTAAAATTGGTTCTGAATAAGGTAAAAGATTCAGCCCCGGGCCCAGATGGTATCCCATACTCCTTTTTATCCAATGCAAATGAATTATCCCTCAAATACTTGTTAACCATTATCAATACAGTTATTAGTTCTGGTTTTATTCCTCAATATTGGAAACATCAAATAATTATTCCCATTTGTAAACCCGGCAAAGATCCTGCAGATTCTTTATCTTACCGACCCATTGCTTTATCATCAACAATCCCTAAAATTTCCGAACATTTAGTTAAAAATCGCCTAGAGTGGTACCTGGAGCACCACTCCCTCCTATCAACTTCTCAATATGGATTTAGAAAAGGTAAAAGTATCGCTGATAGTCATGCCATATTTACCACAGATATACATCTAGCATTGACTAGAAACGAGTCAGTTGTGGCTGGCTTTCTAGATATATCTGCAGCATATGATAATGTTGATCTTAGTATTCTTAGGCATAAACTGCATAAGCTAAGAATTCCTAATAAGATCTCTCTCTTTCATATTTAATTTATTATCTGGCAGACTAATCTCACTAAGATTTAACGGAGTAAACGAGACTGATAGAGTAATTTGGAAGGGCCTCCCTCAAGGATCAGTTCTAAGTCCACTATTGTACGATGTATATACTATAGATATAGAGCGGTCTTTAACAACAGTGTCCAGAGTTCTTCAATATGCTGATGACTTGCTTGTCTACACGGCTGATTCTTCTATTACGGAAGCAGCAGGTAGGGTGGAAGAAGGCATTGCCATTCTGTCCACCTGGTTATACTCCAACCCTCTTTCCCTTTCAGCATCTAAAAGCAGTATCTGTATTTTCTCTAGGAAAAGAAACATTCCCAATATTAACATTTCCTCTAATGGCTCAATTATACCAGTAGTTGATAAAGTTAGATTCCTTGGAAAATTTTTTGACTCTAAACTGAATGGTTTGGCTCATGTTAATCATATGTTGGGTAAAAGTGAACGTGGTATCAACATTATGAGATGTCTGGCCGGAGTTTGGTGGGGTGCCCACCCATTATCACTTAGAATTTTATATAATGCCATAGTAAGGAGCCACTTAGATTTTGGTTCTTATTTGTTAATCCCTGGAAATAAAGCTCCTATTAAAAAACTTGATGTATGTCACTCTAAAGCGCTCAGAATAATCATTGGAGCTATGAAATCCACACCTATAAATGCTCTTCAAGTCGAATGCGCAGATCCCCCACTGAATCTAAGGCGACAATACCTTGCAGATAGGTTTATTTTTAAAATTAGCGTTTTTGCAAATCACCCTCTAATTCCTAAACTTAAATTGTTAGATCTTTACACCCAATCTAAGCCATTCTGGAGACATAAGCTCTTACCCCCCTTAGTTAAAAGCTACAGAAAGCTTGATAGGGTCAGATTTAGAGTGAATAGATTTTCAGTTCACCCTCTTTTTATGCATGATTTCAAATCCAAAATTTTCCAACCTGATGTTAGGCTATCAATAGGTATTAACAAGAAAACTCCTAACCCAAATTTCGAATTTAATAAAGTAGTAACAGACCTCTGGAGTAACTCCGATGTATTTTTCACTGATGCATCCAAGACTGACCTTCTTGGGTCCGTGGGAACCGCTTTTTTACATGCCAACTCTAATATATCTCAACTATTTAAATATCCGCATTATTGTTCAAATTGTTCTGGCGAAAGCCTAGCTATCTTAGAATGTATTAAATTTATCAGAAACAATTATATCCCTGATTCCGTAATTTTTTCAGATTCCAAAAGCAGTCTTCAACTATTAATAGCAAACCCTTTTGGCAAATCAGCCTCCTCCTGTCCTATTTCTTTGACTATCAAACATTTCCTTAGACTTTGCCATGATGACAATTTGAATGTCACATTGGCATGGATACCTGGCCACAGTGGTATTGTGGGTAATGAGCGGGTGGACAGTTTAGCTAAATTTGCAATTGTCCATGGTAGTAAACGTAATTTTACCACATACCCCCATGACATTATTTCTATTGCCAAGCAAAGTTTAGAAAAATCCTGGAACTCCCACTGGGTGAGTTCAGGGCGCACAAAAGGTAATCATCTATATAAGATTCAGCCATTCATTTCTTTCAGACCTTGGTTTGCAAAAATTAAAGCTACTAAGCAAATTACTTCCACAATTTGTAGGATGAGAATTGGACATTGCTCTTCATCGGTGCACCTCCGAAAAATAAGAGTGAGAGACTCTTCACTTTGTGAATGTGGTCTTGATGAAGGGTCTATTGTTCACATACTGTATCACTGCCCCAGATACTCCTCACCTTCCCTATATAATATTTTAGTTTATTGTAAAGCTCCTCTTCCATCTAACTTAACTTCCCTTTTATCACTACAAAATAAAAACGCTATATGTGCCCTTACCAAATTTATAGCCCATTATGATATTAAATTATAGTTTAATAATTTATATATATATATTAATATATTGTATTTATTTGCTTGATAGTAATAATAACATTTAACACATTGTTGCAGATATCAGATAAACTCGCGTCGCGTATAACTTTAAATCCATTTTAACTTTATTTTACATTTAACCGTGCCGTGAACCTACTACGTGAAGCTGGCAGGAATGTTCCTCACGCCTTATTAGAGGACTAAGTTGCCATTAAATTAATAAAAAAAAAAAAAAAAAAATCACATCACAGGCAAGAAGTAGTAACGTCATTTATCTGTACTGATTATATTTTATTTAGTCCAAGCAAAAGTGGTTTGAAAGAGATAATATTTAGTGTATGAACAGCAACTAAATAATTTGTTTTCAGGTGTACAATATACAGTAAGATGACATAAGGTAACGTTTATTTGCCAGAACATAGTAAATACAACAGTTAATCTATCTATCCTTTAAATGCTGCTTATTATCAGTCAGTCAGCCATTTTATTCCAAATTAAACGATAAAAAACGTTGGAGAACTCTTTACTTAAATAAGTAGGCACCAGCAATGTATCTTTAAAACAGTTTTCCACTCCCGTCTCGGAAATCACAGAAGAATAGTGTATTCAGTGCCTACAACCACAAGTCCGTTAGTGTAGGTACTGCACGCCAATATTCACAACAAGCCATTATACAATTGTATTCTATATTGCTGTATTCTTATAATGCTTGATCTGAGAAATAAATGATTTGATTTCATTATCATCATCATATCAGCCGTAGGACGTCCACTGCTGGACAAAGGCCTCCCTCATTGATCTCCAGGAGCTGCGGTTGGAAGCGGCCTGCATCCAACGCCGACCTGCGGTTCTTACCAAGTCGTCTGCCCATCTTGTAGGTGGACGTCCTACGCTGCGCTTGCCGGTCCGTTGCTTCCATTTGAGAACTTTCCGGCCCCATCGGCCATCTATTCTGCGCGCTCTATGGCCTGCCCATTGCCACTTCAACGTGCTAATCCGTCGGGCTATGTCGGTGACTTGAGTTCTCCTACGTATCTCCTCATTTCTGATTTGATAAACCCCGAGCATAGCCCTCTCCATAGCTCGTTGAGCGACTCTGAGTGATGACATATGGAACCGAGACGAGGTCCTTCACTATTGACCTTATGAATGATTTGATTTTATTTAATTTAAATACTTCTAAACACTTATGGACGGCCTTTTAAATGTAACCAATTGATCTTGAGTAGTTTTTAGTTTCAAAATTAACATGGATAGAATGACGTGATTAAAAGTCTGATTGCACAAATCTAAAGAATGATAGATTTGCAAAAAATAGTACTTGAAAGCACGTGCACCATTTTTAACCGAAAAAAACGAGGAGGTTCTCAATTCGACTGTATTTTTTTAGTTACTTCAGAACATTCGACTGGGAGAACCGATTTTGATGTTTTTTTTTTTTATTTTAAAGCTGGTGCTTCTCTTGTAGTCCCATTTCCATTTGGTCCAGTTCTAACAATGGCATCCGAGAAAACCATATAAGTCTTAAATTTGTTTAATTTTTATGTTATATTATGTTTGTTAGCTCATAACTCCGTCATTTATCAATCGATTTAGAAAATTCTTTTATTATTTGAAAGAATATACTTTCAGATTGGTTGCGTAAAAATTTCATTAGAATCGGTTGCGTAGTTTTTACTGTTATCTGAAGCTGGTTATATTTTTGTTAAAAAGATACTTGTTTTTCTTTTACTTCGCTATTTTTAGTAATTTGGACGTATATTTTAGTTATTTTCACATAAAACGGGATATTTACCATAATTTGTGAGTTTCCTGATATTTCGGCGCAGTTGCATTTGCCATAATCACGGATATTTTAGTGGAATAAAAACTTTTTTTTTATACGACTTATATGGCAAACGAGCTTGCAATCCACCAGATGTTAAGTGGCTACTGCAGCCCATGGATATCCACATAGAATTCAAAACAAGCTATTATGTTGTCTTGATCTTTATGTGGATACGTTGCCATACTTAGGACTTAGCTGTTATGCCTATGTACCAGTAATTACAGGAATATACCATTACCATCTAACCGGAACACGGCAGCACAAGTACTGCTATTTGGCGGCATATAAAGGTAAGGCCGTGGTGCCCACTTCCTCGAGCCCGTTCACAAAAGCTCTACCACCTGTAAAACTGAATATTTTTAAATTTTTAGTATTAGTATTTTTATTGGTAGGTCAAAAACATAGAGATTCAGAACTGAAATACAATATGAAACACCGAAAGTGGTAGTTTTGACCCTTGATGAATTGGTTCGTCCAGACAAGGAAGATAGGATAAATACATCAACGACTCTAGAACCTAATTAAATACGCTCGGGTCGCAAGAAAAATAAAGTGAACCGGCAAAGTGCGAGTCGGACTCGCGCACGAAGGGTTCCGTATCATTAACTATAAAAACGGCAAAAAATCACGTTTGTTGTATGGGAGCCCCCCTTAAATATTTGTTTTATTTTAATTTAATTATTTATTTTTAAAGTAAAAAAAAAAAGGAAAATAAAAAAAATGAAAATGATAACATTTATTTGACACGACACACATACACACATACAAAATAAAAACAAAAAATAAGATGGTGACAAAGTTGTAACGTAGAATCTTGACTTCTGGCTCTAAGAAGTAGGTGGGTGTAAATACAAGGATATGAAGACATAAAAGGACATGAATGCCAAAAGTCGAAGATTCCAGGTTAATCAAAAAATACAGGAATATCTCGCGCAACTTCCATCATAATTACAAGGTCGAGTCATGCCAAAATGGCGTCAGCTCAGCATGCGCCAAGTAGGTAGGCTAGAACCTAGCTACTTAACGCTGGTATTCTGCTGACCCCAGATAGTGTCGAAGAAATATAATATGTGAGTATATAATTACATAATCTATGAATATTTCAAGCGTCTACCTGTGGCCGTTATCAATATCGAGCAAAAACGAGCAAGCAAATCACGTTTGTTGTATGAAAGGCCCCTTAAATATTTATTTTATTCTGTTTTTTGTATTTGTTGTTAAAGCGCCAACAAAAATACATCATCTGTGAAAATTTCAACTGTCTAACTATCACGGTTCATGAGATACAGCCCGGTGACAGACGGACAGACAGCGGAGTTTTAGTAATAGGGTTGCGTTTTACCCTTTGGGTACGGAACCCTAAAAAGTCCTTTCCAATTAAAAAATACCTTAGGCCAAAGTTGGCTTGTGGATGATACTTTTATCGTCAATCCGAAGATCAAGTAGTTTTTAGGGATTTATAAAAAAATACTTTTATGTTATTACGATAGTTGTTATGGTTCCACCAATTCATTATGTACACCCAAAGAAAAAACTTCGAAGTAGATATATCATCATCATCATTCTCCCACTGCTGGGTATAGGCCTCACTTCGTTTGAGCCATTCTTCCCGATTCTGTGCCACTCTGAACCCCGTAAGAACCACGGTCTTATCGATGTCGTCGACTCATCTTGGTGGTGGACGTCTACTAGATACGAGTATATATATTTTACCTAGCCTATACTGTCCCAGTGCTGGGCAAAGGCCTCCCCCTCATCTCTCAACTTATCTCGATCCTGTGCCAAATCCTGCCAGTCCCTGTGTAAAAAGCGTCCAAATCATCGCGCCAACGCTTCTTAGGCGTTCCACGGCGTCGCTTTCCATCCACAGGAATCCATCCAGTTACGATCTTGGCCCACCTATCTGTTTGTATATATATATGTATACCTTATAAAAAAGCATACCCAATCATTATATTAGAGTGTGTACTGCTAAACATAGGTCTCCCTCATACAATTTTAACTGACTTAAAAAAAGGAGGAAGTTTTCGATTCGACTTTATTTTTGTTATGTCTGTTACCTCAGACCTTACGACTGGATGAACCGATTTTGATGATCATTTTTTATTTGAAAGCTGGTGCTTCCCGTGTGGTGCCAAGAGGAAATTATATAAGTCTTAAATTTGTTTAATTTTTATGTTATATTTGTTAGCTCAGAACCCCGTTATATATCAACCGATTTGGAAAATTAGTTTTTTATTTTAAAGTATATACTTTTTGATTGACCCCATGGAAATTTCATCAAAATTGGTAGAGTAGTTTGGTTTTTACTGTTATCTGAAGTCGGTTACTGCACCACACGGCTCCTAGTTCCATTAACAGGTCGTCTTTAATAAAAATCAAAAAGACATCATCAAATTAAGCCCTCTTTTTAGAAGACGCTCAATGAAGCGATAAAATAAACTCAATCTAAGACAAACAATTATAAAGTTAAGTTCCTTTGTACAATCTCAAGTGGTTTTATCTTAACTTTGGTAAAAGTCAATTATGATTGACTAGTGGTTCGCCCCGAACTGAGATCTCGCGAGTCTCCCATAAAAACAAAACAATATTATTCGTAATATTTGACTGTCAAAATAGTGCCACAACCAAACAGTAACCAAACAACTTGACCTACAGTTTCATTCAAATTACATGTAACGGGAGTTAATGATTTTGGTTATATTTTTTTGGGGTAGAAATTGCAGTAAATTCTAGATTTCAGACTTTTTCCTATATTTGTGTCACTAAGCTACACGCATACCAAATTTCAGCACTGTGGCAGCCCTGCGAGTTTTGTCAAAGTTCAGTTTTTATTATGGTTAATAACTTAAAAACTACAAAGCTTAAACTAAAAACAAAAACGGAATAAAAATGTACTCACAAATACCTTTTATTAAACGTACTACTTGACTGAATAGTCCCATTTTTTTACCCCTCTTGAACCCCAATATCTCAACAACCCCCCTACATTTAACTCACGTAGTCACACCAAAATTGTGCCACCTATATACCAAATTTCACGATGATTGGAAAAACGCTTCGAAAGTTATCCACGGACACACATACATACATACAACGCCGATTTGCCCAAGTTAGTTTGGAGATCTCGCTTCGATCGATCAACTATAGTAAAAATCTCGATCATATCAGCAGTAAAACGTCTACTGAACATAGGTCTCCCCCGATGAGATTACCGACACTGTTTGTATGGCGTTACTCCACTAAGAAAACGGCTACGTAGTCGCAGGGGCTTTTTGCGATCCACAGAAGCCACCACAACGAATGCAAGTGATGCCCGTGTTACCCTGTGGAAAATAAATAAAGCCCCCTCCCCACCTGGCTATATTACACCTGCAGAGGAACTACCCCCTGGTCAACACCTACCTTGGCCAGTGTGGAGGACCCTCAACAGACTGCGTACTCAAGTCGGCCGCTAGGTGTAATCTTAGTAAATGGGGTATTATAGACAAATCGGCGACGCAATGCCAATGTGGTGCTCAGCTCCAAACAATGGCACACGTCCTTGCATGCCCATCCTGCCCTACCACCTGCATGATGGGGCAACTGATGACCTGCTCCGACGCTGCCATGAACGTGGCGGCGTACTGGTCAAAATAGCTATAGTATTGAGACATCGACACGAAAGAAGAAGGTATCCCTCATAGATTTCCAGAGTAACGGATATTGTGCGGTCTGCACCCAACGGCTCCCAGCAACTTTTATGGTCGCCTTTTCATCTAGTGGGAGGCCGTTTGAAGTTGCGCTTTCCGGCGCGCGGTAGCTACTCAAGAATGTTTTCGCCTCACCGTCCGGTCCGTCAGTTCTTCGAGCTACCTGCACCGCCCACTACCATTTCAGCTTGCCAATACTCTGGGCTTCGTCTGTAACTGTAGTATATTTAATTTTGAAATACAATAATAAATTTGTCAATACAAACCACTATTGATTTATTTTCTCAGAAAATGACTGTAATCTGTATGCATCTTCCTTCCGGCTACAAGCTGCAGTGGCCAATTTGGAAGTTCCTAAACCAGTTGCGCACTCAAGTTGGCCGCTGCCGAGACAATTTAGGCAAGTGGGGCTACATCGACCCATTCCGGAGCCAGTGCCACTGCGGGGCCATCGTACAAACAATGGCTCACCTGCTCTCACGTCCTCTATGCCCAACCACCTGCACACGGAATGACTGGTACCAGGCAACAAAGAGGGGTGTGGAAGTTGCTCTCTATTGGGCTAATCAAATTTAAAAGTCAAATAGTCATTGACACGAAAGAAGAAGAAGAAGAAGATTGATTTATATATGTAATCGCTTAATCAAGCTAAATAATCTTATCTCTATATACCATATTATTAATGTATGATTTATTTTAAATTATACATTTATATATAATGTATAGTACATATGTTCTATTTGTATTTAGTTATATTTTTAATTTGATATTAGACCCACTCTATTAATATATCTCTTCTCTCTCTTCTTCTATTTCTCTTTAATAGTTAGGCCATAAATGTACACCCCTGACCATTATCTTTGTTATAATAAAATCCTCTCCATCCAAAGGTTGTCTGGAAGAGATCGCTTCTAAGCGATAAGACCGCCCATTGTACCTATTTGCTGTGTGTCTTCTGTTTTGTTTGTATTTTTTGTAGTACAATAAAGTGTTTTCATTCATTCATTCACCCCCCCCCACTCCTTTAAAAATTGAGTTGATTACGAGCCGTTAAACAAATATTTGTATTCTCTACATAATAGATATATATTTCGGGTTTAGATTTACTTTTCTTTACCTAGTTTCCAAATAAATAAGTGACATCCATTGTAGAAGGTCACTAGCTCCCACCCTAGGTAAAACCTGTGTTGTGGGAGATAGTCTCTTTCGTCCTGTGAGTTTGATTGTGTGTTTATGTGCGTGTGTATTTGTGTGTGGATGAGTTTGTGTATAGGTATTGTGTGTGGGGGTGTGTGTATGTAAGAGCGCGTGTGTAGTGTGTAGGGAAGGAGGGGAAGGGGGGAAGGAAGTTCGAATATGGAGCTGTTTCTATAATATACATATGTATTTATAAAAAAAAATGTTTATAGGCACCTCGTATACCTACTTTTATTAGTACTTTTTTATGTTTATAGCGTGCCATCTTCGATCACACCATCACTTCCACCAGGTGAGTTAGTGGTGAAGCACTTGACTATCATAAATAAAAAAAAGAGTGTCCTTTAGACCACACGACTGAAGTAAAACTTCTTTTTCAAAATATTAATTTATAAAATTGTTTAATTACAAAATTGTCCACACGTCTGTAGGTCTATCAGTCTATGTTCATTCTGGACAGACACGACTCGCACTCGCACATTAACGTTTAAAAATATACGAAACGTAACTCTCTCTCTTTCTATCTTCACTAACTTATTATCTCCCTCCCAACTTGCTTTCGCACTATTCGTAACGCATTCCCCCTCTTACTCCCCAAGTCAAGCGTGCGTAAAGAAGTTTTACTTCAAAAACCTTTTCTATCACTTACCTATCTAGTTCCCATTGCTCTAGCTTTGCTTAGTTTGGGGCTAGATAGCGATGTGTGAAATATTTCATTCATTACTACTTTTAAAATGTCCGGTATGTTATTAAATATCGAGTGTGCCAGAGTACCTCGGAACGGTATAAAACAATAGATAGGTCCGCAATATTTTCCTCTGGTGTATACTGCAGAAAGAGGTCAAGTTAACAATTTATCTGTTAACAAAATAAAATTATCAAAATACCTATACTTCCCTCACGAGTTTTAACTCTTTACAATTCGTAACAGCCATGCAGTATGATAGCTTTTACAGCTTCCTCACTACATATAAGGAACACAAGTTATCGAAATAAAGTGATCTTTTAGTCCCCGCTTCTTCATTCCCCAAAGTCTGATTGAAAATTATTTATTGCACAAAATAAAACAATCTGTACATAGGCGAGCATAATTCTAGAAGTCATTATATTCCAGTTAACATTTGTTTAATGTCTATGTCTGTCTACCTGTAAATAAAAAAAAAATATGCTGAATATTTCACACAGCAGCGCCATCTATCCCCAAACTAAGCAAATCTTGTACTATGGGAACCAGATAACTGATATATTACGTAAGTATAAACGTTTTAATTTGTAAATACATGCTTATTGATAGAGCGAAGCGAGATCTCTAAATTAACTAGGACAAATCGGTGTTGTATATAATAATAATAATATATAAAATTAATAATAATACTGAAGTCCCTTCTGGTCAATTGTATTAACGATTCAGACCGGGATCGTCTCCTTGCCACAAGCGAACGCGAGCCGGGCTACTGACTGCAAGCTGTTCCCTCGGCGAATATTGGAACTCTACTTGACGACAGCAGTTTTTCAATTGCTTTTGGTCTGCGTCTGGGCATTTCCAGGACTGAGCTCCACCAATGTCATTGCGGTGGCAACGTAGATCGTTTGGGTCACCATGGTATGTCTTGCCGCCGCAGTGCTGGTCATCCGTCGGGCGTTTGTCACCGTCAAGGCTGCGGAGAACCATAAACGGAGGAAATATGATTTCCTGGGAGATCAATAGATATTTCTTCCGTTTAGGGTCGAAACTATGGGTCCTTGGGGCTTGAGTGCCCAAAAATTCATTAAAGAGCTGTCCAGATGCCTCATAGACACCACAGGTGACCAAAGAGCTGGAACTTACCTCTGCCGACGGATCAGCCTAGCCATTCAAAGAGGTAATGTTGCCTGTTTTTTGGGCACCTTACCTGCAGATGGAGACTTAACTGCAGTTTTTTATTTATAGGTTTATTTTAAATTTAGTTTTAGTTATTTGATTTAATTGTAGTTTTTATTGTTAATCTGTTTGATACTATTTTGCATATTGCCTAATAAAGTATATATTTTATAAATAAATATTTATGTTATTTATATTTATGTTGTATGTATGTATGTTTGTCTGAGGATAACTTTCGTAACGTTGATCCGATCATCGTGAAATTTAATACATAGGTAGGATATAGCACAATTTTTGTGTGACTAATTGAGCTAAAAATGTTGGGGGGTTGTTGAGATATTGGGGTTCAAGTGAGGTAAATAAAATGTTTCAAATGTAACGTCAAATGATAGGTATACATTAGTAAATTTAGATTCCGTTTTTATTTTTCGTAAATTCTTGATAGTTTTTGAGTTATTAGCCATGACAAAAACTAAACTTTGACAAAATTCACAGGGTACACCAGTGACCCCACAGTCCTGTAATTTAGTATGCGTGTAGCTTAAGTGACACAAATAAATAAATATTGCTGGACATTTCACACAGCGCTATCTGGCCCCAAACTAAGCAGAGCTTGTACTATGGGAACCAGATAACTGATAGAATACTTATATACATTTTTTTTGTTAATACATACTTATAATATATAGAGAAACAAGACCCGGAGCTAATTTGTTGTAACATTTGTTCCGCGGCGGGAATCGAATCCGCTACCTCCTGCGTCTCAGCCGGCTATTCACCCATTGCGCCACGGAGATCGTCAAATCGGAAATATAGGCAAAAGTCTGAAATACAGAATAATTGCAATTTATACCCCAAAAAAACATAACAACAGCACATGAACTCTCTTTACCTGTAATTTGAATGAAAGTTTAGGTCAAGTAATTTGGTTCTTTTTTCGTGGCACTATTTTGACAGTCAAAGATTATTAATAATATTTTTCTGTTTTAGTCGGAGACTCGCGAGATCTCTGTTCGGGGCGAACCACTAGTTATATTGCAGTAAGACGATATTGAAGGTTCACGAATGGTATAACTAATGGTTCGCCCCGAACTGAGAACTCGCGAGTCTCCCAAAACACAAAAAAATAGTCTTAGGGCGACTCGCGCAACGAAGCCTAAACGTATTTAGTGGCTAAATATGATTTAAGATGTTGTCAAATCATACAAATACGTAAAATTTAAACATGTTTAGTTACTAAACACGTTTAGATCTCGTTGTGCAAGACGGCCTTATTCTTTGACTAATAAAATAGTGCCACCAAATGCAACCAAAATACATGACCCATCGTTTCATTCAAATTACTTTGGTTCCTCTTTTTTGGGGTAAAAATTGCAGTTATTTTGGATTTCAAACTTTTGCTTATATTTGTGTAACTAAAGCTACACGCATACCAAATTTCAGTTCTGTGGGGTCACTGGTGTACCCTGTGAATTTTGTCAAAGTTTAGTTTTTGTCATGGCTAATAACTCAAAAGCTATCAAGAATTTACGAATAATAAAAACGGACTCTAAATGTACTAATGAATACCTCTTATTTTCCGTCACATTTGACCTGATAACCTCATTTTCATTTTTTTTATCCCTATTGCACCTTAATATCTCAACAACCCACCTATATTTGTAGCTCATATAGTCAAACCAAAATTGTGCCATCACTACCTATCTATGTATTAAATTTCACGATGATCGGATCAACGTTACGAAAGTTATCCTCGGACAAACATACATACATGCAACGCCGATTTGCCCAAGTTGTTATATGGCGGGTTGCTATATCCGTCGGTAACCGACTACGCCTCGTATCTCCTTGAAAAAGTGTCAAACTAGTGTCAAAATTTTGACAGGTTTTCAAGGAGAAACGAGTCGTAGCTGGCGACTGACGGATATAGGAACCCGCAATTGGAGATCTCACTTCGCTCGATAAATTATTTACTTAATATACCGCGTGTCACCGCCTTTACGACATTAATTTAAATCACGGATAGGGCTGATGGCTAGTATTGTTGTAAAATAGTTTTTGTTTCAAATTCGTTCCCATGAAAGTTTTTTAATTTTCAATCTACCTTAATTTCAAGTCCAAAAAATATCAATGCAACAGCCTGTACGAGTATAAAATCAGTAAAAAAATCATATTCATTCATCATGTAAGTAGCTACCTGTTAAACTGACTAAATTACGTTAAAAGTTGTTAATTGGAAATGTATCGATTACTGCATACATATTCACGCTACCGGTATAAAAACAATCTCTAAAATCAGTTCATACGGTTCTGCATATGTGTTTCAAATTAATGTCGTGAATGCGGTGACAGACTGTATAATACTAAATTTAAAATAAACTTTCTTTATTGAATAACCCTCGCCTCGCTATAGATATATAGATAGATAATTCTTTATTGTTACACCAAATTAAAATAACTTAACCTAGAAAACTTAAAGACTAATACATGGTGGTACAATGGGCGGCCTTATCGCTCAAAGCTATCACTTCTTTATAACATTTTAAAGTTTTTTTTTTCATTTTGTACCTCTAAAAAGTGAGCTAGCTGTTCCATCTTTATTTACTGTGCCGTATGTAATAAATATACGAGTATACATATACTCCTATGTACCGAAGTTCTGTACGGGTGGATAATTCTTTATTAAAATGTTCAAAGGTGTAAAATATTCACGTGTTGAATAAAAACAAGAGTTGTATTATTAGGTATTTTAAGAGGTGTTAAGACAAAAAATATTCTACTGTGTAGGTGTTTTCATTCGTTTTACTCGACTGCGCAGAAGAAGGGTTTTTTTATACATAAAGGCTTGCGTTTGACCACGATCTCGCCTGATGGTAAGCGATGATGATGCAGTCTACGATGGTACACGCTTGCCTAGAAGCAACCTATTCACTCGCGACTTAAAGATACCCAGGTTGTAGCTATCAAGAAACACAGACTCTGGCAAGTCGTTCCACTCTTTGGCGATGCGCATAATAAAGGTGGAAGAGTACCGCTTTGTGCGTATGGAAGGTATGTCTACCATGTAGCGGTGGCGCACCGCAGAGCGTCTGGTTGTCCGATGATAGAATGGAGATGGTGGGATTAGGTTGAAAGTTCCGCCGCCAGAATGAGGGTAATGTTTACTGAAGTCTTAATATCAAGACTCATTATTTTAATATTGCGTTTTTTTGATAAAACAAGCTACAATTATGTATTCTAAAATATGATTTTATTTGGTGTTAAGTATCTTAATGTTTTATTATTGGTACTGGAGATATATAATGAATGCAGAATAACTAGTAATATGAAATAACTTGTAAAAAGTTTAGTTTTCAGAAGGAATAGCGTGGGTAACCACCACTGGGTTGATGTGGGCTGGTTAGATAAATAGATACTAGTCTTGGTACAATAAATAGTTGCTCAACCAAAACTCACGTTAGATTAAACCAGTAAGTTTTTAAAAGAAAATAACTGATTTTAGATAACAGAAATAACAAACTACTGAACCGATTTCGATGAAATTTCTTTGGGGCCAATCTGAAAATATATCCTTTCAAATAATAAAATAATTTTCCAAATCGGTAGATATGTAACGGAGTTCTGAGCATAACATAACATAACATAAAAATTAAACAAATTTAAGACTTATATGGTTTTCTCATGAATGCCATAATCAGAACTAGACTAAATTGAAATGGAAGCACACGGAAAGCACCAGATTTCAAATAAAAAAATTATTATCAAAATTGGTTCACCCAGTCAAAAGTTCTGAGGTAGCAAACATAAAAAATACGGTCGAATTGAGAACCTCCTCCTTTTTTGACCTGATAAAGGTGCTGGGAGCCGTTGGGCGCAGGCTCCACAAGGTCGGTTGCTCTGGATATCTTGGGGAGGCCTATGTTCAGCAGTGGACGCCGATATGGTGATGATGATGATAAGACACACACGACGCATAAGGCGCTCAACACACTGCCACACACCACGTTGCATGTTGCGTGAATGTGTGTTCTAACGTTGCTTGTAGGTATCTCCATTTGTATAGAAAACACGCACAGTCCAACACACAGAAAATGCATCCACACGCGTTCATGCAGATCACGCGCTCAAGCAAGGAGAAACATGCACATGTATGGCACACTGAGTCCCGCAGTGCCGTGCGTTATTTTGAATGCGCACTATTTTGGAGCTGCACTAGCGAACAGCTTTGAATGAAATAAGTCAGACCCGCCGTGAATCCACAAAACGCAACTACGCCCGCGAGACGCAAGGTATGGCACACTGAGTCCCGCAGTGCCGTGCGTTATTTTGAAAGCGCACTATTTTAGAGCTGCACTAGCGAACAGCTTTGAATGAAATAAGTCAGACCCGCCGTGAATCCACAAAACGCAACTACGCCCGTGAGTGCGTATAAAACCCGCACTATGATGCACTCCCGCAAGTACGCGCGTAGGTGCGTCGACACGCAACATACAGCGTGGTGCGTGGCAGTGTCTCAACCGCCTAAAATAAAAAATAGCAAATTAAAAAAAATATTGTCTCTAATGTTTCTGGGTTTTGCTCAGCAAATCCGGGTTTTGCTAAGGCTTGCCACCGATTGTCAATTTTTACGAGGAAAACATGGTTGCTAATGGTTTAACAATAAGAACAGATAAAAGTCTTTTTTACTTCAAATTGTTTACGTATATTTTCCAGGAAATGTATTTTCTGGATATTTGTGCGTTGATAAATAATTGATGTTCCGAAATGTTTTTTAATCAGCATTTTAGATCAACCTCGCACTGGCTGCGGAAGCCAAAATATTGCACATCGAGCTTTAAGTAGACAGCCGAATTAACTAAACATGTGTGAAACTAGTTGTGACAATTGATTCGCGCTTATGCGTTTTACGGAACACCGCGCATATCGGAATTTATTGGAAGTAGACTACACAATTTCGAAGGTAGGTACATCAACACGTCATTTTCTGAATATATCCTCATTGGCTGAGCGAAGTGACATACTAAGGTAACCGTCAACGCGTCGCTACGGTTCTCTCGCGCCTCCCTCATTGCAAGCACCTTCTAACATCGTTGCAAGCACCTTCCAACCTCATTGCAAGCACCTTACAAACTCATTGCAAGCACCTTCCAACCTCGTTGCAAGCACCTTCCAACCTTATTGCAAGCACCTTTCAACCTCATTGCAAGCACCTTCCAACCTCATTGCAAGCACCTTCCAACCTCATTGCAAGCACCTTCCAACCTCATTGCAAGCACCTTCCAACCTCATTGCAAGCACCTTCCAACATCATTGCAAGCACCTTCCAACCTCATTGCAAGCATCTTCCAACCTCATTGCAAGCACCTTCCAACCTCATTGCAAGCACCTTCCAACATCATTGCAAGCACCTTCCAACCTCATTGCAAGCATCTTCCAACCTCATTGCAAGCACCTTCCAACCTCATTGCAAGCACCGGCCGGGAGGCTTAGTGGTAGTTTTAGCGCGTCTTACTTACATCCCTCAAGATCATGACATATATCTATCATGAACCACAGCTGCCTATGGACAGAGGAATTGCGGAGTTCATAGGGCATGCGGAACACAAGACGGCTTAAACCAAGGTCAGTCACCGCTCGCATCAGCCTCTAACTGAATTTCCGTACACGCTGACATCTGATCAGACATTTACATTGACCATTTGTCTCGCTTCTGATATGGCAGTCAGGTGCTTGGCTGCCGCAGCCAGCCTTAGCAGGAGGTCAGTCCCAATCACAAACAGAAAAGTTCATTGTTATGACTTCAAACTGTTAAAAACTGCGCGTGTGTGACCTGTTCAGTATTTTAGTAGTAGCAAATCTCTTTCTGAAAAAGCTCGCACAGGGAAGTACTACCACCATACCTCTTTTTGCCGCCAAGCAGAATCGGGTCGGTTTGAAGGGTGTTGGTGAATTTACAGGCAGGCGCGGTTTACACCGGTTTGCCTCAAGTTGATAGACACACGGCAGTGTAGGGTGTGTGTTGTACGTAGAGCACGTTCCTTAAGTGCGTGACCTACGAGGCAATGTTTTGCCATAGGAAATGGTTTCTTCTTAAGATCAGTTCCATCGTATATAAACCGGCCAAGTGCGAGTCAGACTTCCACACGAAGGGTTCCGTACCATCTATAAAAACGAGCAAAAAAATCACGTTTGTTGTATGGGAGCCCCCTTAAATATTTGTTTTATTCAACATCTTCCGAAACCCCTTAACCCCTTCCTACTTGAAGGAACGATTTGAGTTTCTACACTGCTCTAATCCTCACTCGCTCCGATTGTCTGAAAATTTGATGCTGAAAACCCCAGTTCATAGTACTAGATTCTATGATGATTCCTTTACCGTCCAAGCAACACGTCTTTGGAACACATTACCGGTCTCAATACGGCAAGCTCCATCATTAGCCACATTTAAAACAAGACTGGAAACATTTTATCTCTTAGAAACGTCGTAGTATCGCTATAGATATGTATGTATGTATGTTTATATATATAAGTGTTATTATAAGTGTTCAGCGTTTCCTAAAATTTAGTTTATGTTTTGTGAATGTAGGTACACCCCCCTCCATTATTGTAATGTCACAAAAGTCCTCTCCATCCAAAGGTTGTCTGGAAGAAATCGCTTCTAAGCGATAAGACCGCCCACTGTACTTGTTGCTTTGTGATTTTTTATTTTAAGTCTGTTTCTTTTGAAGTGTACAATAAAGTATTTTCATTCATTCATTATTTTCATTTAATTATATATTTTTAAAGTGAATATATAACTAAATATTCTGTGAATATTTCAAGCATCTACCTGTTGCCGTTATCAATATCGAGCAAAAACGAGCAAAAAATCACGTTTGTCGTATGGGAGCAGCCCTTAAATATTTATTTTATTCTGTTTTTAGTATTTGTTGTTATAGCGGCAACAGAAATACATTATCATGTGCAAATTTCAACTGCCTAACTATCGCGGTTCATGAGATACTGCCTGGTGAAAGACGGGCAGACAGATGGACAGACAACGGAGTCTTAGTAATAGGATCGACCCGTTTTATCATTTGGGTACAAAACCCTAAAAACCTGTTATACTCCCTAAAACGAGAAAGTTTTTGACGTCAATAAATGAAGTCTGAAAAGTTAAGAAAATGGTAATATTTACGAAGGTTTATACTGTTCATGGCAACATAACCAATTTCTGTATAATTAGATTGTCTTCCTTATAACTACTTATAATTCACTTGTTTCGGGGAAAAATTAAACTTTCTCGTCAAAATACAGCATGGGCGTACGGTGGAGCAGGGGTGGGCAGTTACCCCCCTTCTCCCCGATTCTCTATGGCTCAGTAAACCAACAAAAAATAAATATTGAATAACAATTAAACTTTCAAGTTTATGCCCGAGTACTCCTAGGCTAGTGATGAAATTAAAATCAACACAAATATTTTATTTGCAACAACACTTAACACAAAACTAACTACAAGAAGCAATACAGTAAGTATATCAATAAAAATAAACATAAAAACTTATAGCTAGGTAATGGTAATGTACACAAATCTGTTGCAAAAAGGTCTCAACTCAGCGTCTGCAGGACGTTTGAACCTGCGCTGGTCTTCCGTTGAGACCTTTAGGACCGAGATAGACAAATAAATACATAGCGGACGCGATTTTAAACGACATAAAAACACTTAAACACTTAACTCCTATTTGAAGGAGCGATTTGAGTTCCTTCATTCCTCCAACCCCCGCCTATTCCGGTCGTCTTAAAATCTATTGCTGAAAACTCCAGTGCACAGTACTGACTTCTACGACAAATCCTTTACCGTCCGTGCAGTATATCTCTAGAACGCGTTACCAGTAACAATACGGCAAGCACCATCCCTAGCCATATCTAAATCCAGGGTTAAAAGTTTGTATTTGTCAGAAACGTCGTAGTATCGCACAACTCATTTATATATGTAATCGCATTTATCAGCTTATCTTTATAAACCATATAAGTATATTAAGTATGTATAATAATAATTATGTATTTATTATATTCTATATGTATATACATTTAATGTAAGTACATATGTTCTATTTGTATTAGTATTTATTTATAAAATTTATTATCTAGTTATATTTTTTATTTTGGTATTAGACGCACTCTCTTAATAAATAGTTTGACCATAAATGTACAACCCCGACCATTATCTTTGTTATAACAAAATCCTCTCCATCCAAAAGTTGTCTGGAAGAGATCGCTTCTAAGCGATAAGACCGCCCATTGTACTATTTGTTTTATATTTTCTATTTTGTTTGTATTATTTTGTTTATACTGTGTACAATAAAGTGTTTTCATTCATTCATTAACAGATTAGATTAGATTTTTACCTAGATTTTGCATTTCCTCTCTTTTGTCCTCTTCCATAAAGTCAATCCTGGCTACATCCTTAAAATACGGTTTACAGTTTAAGATTCTTTATTTCTCAAAAGAGGTACACAATAAGTCGATTACTGAGAAACGGAGTTTAACGTCTAGAACTGTTATATTATCGTTTAATATTCTCACATACACTTATAACTTTTCACTCAATCACATTACTTTTATCACGGAACTTGAGAACATAATAATACAGAAAGAAACTACCTACATGAATTCACTACAACTTTCCTCTTACGCAAGTATTGCTTACTAAGCTATTCTTTACGACAAACAGGTGTAGATTTATTATATTTGGACCCAATCTTAGAAAGTACAGTCAGCTTCATTAAAACATAACAGGAGGACGAAGCGGCTACCTACCATCTTAGAATAGATACCCGCACAGGAAGTGGTCAAGATGCCGCAGCCTGACTGCGTCCCTAGATACGTTATCATCGGGATTGGGTACACCAATTTCCATCTGATCATTAAACATAGCTAAAATATCTAGCAATCAACAGTTTTCAAACAAAAAAAAACGGAGGATAGATAGATAGATTTTTTTTGTTCTCATTGTGATCCGCAATCAGTTGGAGGACTATAGGCGGATGTGTTGATTTATTTGTGGCGTTCGGGATCGAGACACATTAGGCCTTCTTCCCTTCTTTAGAAGTAGCAAGCAGATTGTCCAAGACATGGACTCTTTTAAGGCGCTTTGTATCAGAACGATTTTCCACCAGCGCTCTTGCCAGCAGATTATCATGGCTTTTTGGGCGATCCAGGTATCGTTTCCATATGAAGGCCGTTTCTTGGTCAATTGTGCGAACTTCTGCGTACTCATGGATCTCCTTGTTGGTTGTGAACCAAGAGGCATTAGAAATGGAACGCAAGATTTTGTTCTGATAGCGTTGGATGATAGCACGATCGGATTTGCTGGTTGTACTCCAGATTTGTAGCCCATACGTCCACACTGATTTAAAGATGCTGTTTTAAACCAGGCGCTTGTTTAGTAGAGACAGTCAGGATTGTGGTCCGAGCAACCAGACTAGGCTCTTGAATCGAATGTCAAGTTCTAGTCTTGACGTGGTCCTTCCATGTCAAGCGTCTATCTAGTGTAAATCCGAGGTATTTAACAGAGTCCTTATGTGGAAGAACGTCCCCACCATGGTAGACTGTGGGGCTGTTTACTCTACGGAGTGCGAAGGTGATGTGGGAAGATTTGGCGGCACTTGTACGAATTCTTCATCTCCTGAGCCACTTTTCCGTTTGAACCAGTTGGTCTTGCAGGGTCTTAGATGGTTGGTCTGGGGACATATTGATAGATAGATATATAGATAAATATTTCTTGTTACACTAAAAAATACAATAACTAAAACTAGAAAGCTTAGATTAACACGCGGTGGTACAATAGAAGAAAATTCAGCGTAAAACGGCTATCATACATATTACATGGAAGACTACCAAATAAGGGTTACTGGGAGCCGTTGGGATTAGGTTTTTTTTATTGATGATAGCCAAGCGCTTGACCACTACCTCACCTAATGGTAAGTGAAGGTGTGATTGAAGATGAAGCATGCTTGCCTAGAAAGAACCTATTTAATCTGGACTTGAAGACTCCAAGATTATAGTGGCTTGGAAAAACATACGCCGGAAGTGAGTTCCATACCTTACTTGTGCTAACGAGAAAAATTGAAGCAAAGATTGCACAAGATGGGAAGCTCTGAGAATCTATGGCGAAGTCCTATGTTCAGCAGTAGTTATTTTATGGCGGATATGATGATGAAAAATGGATAGTTACGTATTTAAGAGCGGTTTGGCACGTTTCTTGTAAAATCCAAGGCCGACTGTACATTATTATGGTTCCATTACGCATATTGTAGTCACGTTTCCTGTACCTGCCAGTAAAAAGGAAACAAAAGTTCAAGACGAACGTGTAACTAACTCATAATCCGAGAAAATCGTGTTACGCCGTATTTTGAGAGTTGATTACTTGTCCTGTGGGATTTTTACACGGAAGTTGGTGTCTGATTAATCTTTCTTTCCTATCGTAAGCCAGGATTTACTGAGAAAACAGTCTGTCACTTCAGCGTGCACGATTTTGAACCTAATATCAAGGAAAAAGGTTATTAATTGCAAATAACTAGACGCTGTAGAAGAAAGGATGGACTTGATCAATCCTAGATAATAAGCTTCAATGGGGCCCTCACATTGATAAGTTGTCGAAGAGACTTAGTTCTGCGGCATAAGCAGTCAAAAAGATACGTCTTTTTACAGACGTAGACACATCTAGACTAGTTTACTTCAGCTACTTCCACAGCATTATGTCATACGGCATACTGCTGTGGGGGAGTGCTGCAGATATAAACACCGTTTTTGTGCTGCAGAAGAGGACTGTTCGTGGAATTTATAATATGGGCCCCAGAGAATCATTACGCAATAAGTTTAAAGAACTAAATATTATGACATTCCCTTGTCAATACATCTATGCAAATCTGATGTATGTTCACAAAAATATTAATTTCTTTAAGAAAAATAGTGATAATATTAATTTTAATACTAGAAATAAAGATAAACTCGCTGTTGTCACTTGTAGACTTCATAAAGTTAGTAAATCGTTTAAAACAAACTACCAAGTGATGTACAAAAATTGACAATTAACAAATTTAAAAACGCAATTAAATAAAATCTTTGTAAAAAAGCCTACTATAAAATATCGGATTATTTAGATGATAGAGAAGCTTGGGATTGAAATTGTCTCCATCTCGTTAAAAATGTTACAATTTACATGTAATTTATTTCCAGTATTGTTATGTATTGTAAAAGGATCATTAAAAAAACAACCAGCCTTGTTTCTTGCCTTTCTTTCCTGCTTGGTCGCGGAGGAACAGGCAGTACAATTGACGTTTCAAAGTGATCCTTGTGATTTTACTGAATAAAAATGTTGACTTTTACTTTGACCTGATGATCTTTTATGAATTTACCAGCTTCCGCCAGCGGCTTTGCACGCATTGTTTTTCAACAAAATAGTAGACCATGCGTTACTCCAGGTTATAATCAACGTACATACCAAATTTCATCGAAATCGGTTTAGCCGTTACGACGTGATTGAGTAACAAACAAACATCCAAACTTTTTTATATTTTATTGATATTTTTTAAAATTTGTAATATTAAGTGTCATTGTCAACTGATTGGCACAATGCTTATGAACATCTAGCTCATGTATTAAGGGGACACCGGAGGGACAATCGCCCATACAACACGTACTACCAAGATCGTTTCTAATTGGAGCATATTTCTATCTTAATAAGGTATTATTTTAATTTGAATAGTATTTATCTAGGTTCCCAACCATATATTAGATCAAAATACTTACCTAAAATGAAATAGAATCGTATCGCATTCTGCATGTTTTTACGTCATAAAATATCTGTTTTCAACCTAATTGTTTGGTATTAAAAACAACAACATCTTACGTATCCTAGTCATGGGAACATAGATTATATCGTCTAGTTACAGAATAACAACACAATGAGAAAAATACAACAAGTTTTCAGTCATCATTTTTGGTATTACGGAACACGGTCAAAATCTAATCAAATTTAGAATCATTCTATTGCTATCACTGTCGCTCTGCGTGGCTAAACTTCGTCACTAAACAGGGATAGCGATATTCAAGGCGAAGTATTTGACGCGGCCGAATTGAAGTTGCGCTCAGGGTTCGCCGGCGCGTTAAGCCCAGCTTGTACAACGATCTTAAACGTATTGAGAGACTAACTATGGTTACGCATCGTTGCGCAAGTCGCCCAAATATATAGATTTTGCTATATGAATGAAGTGCAAAAGTACCAAATTGGTGTACAATGGTACCAAATTGAGAACATATGAATATGAATGATGGACTTCGGAATCCAAAAAAATACTAAACTTTATAGACGGAACTTCCGGTTCAAATATTGCGATAACAGGCAGCGTTATAAAAATAGGGAAAAAATCCACTACATTCAAAGGATAATACAATATGACCCACATGAAATTCGGTAAAGTCAGAACTGATATTTCAACATAATGAAATAAAATTGTCTTCGTATTGGCGGAAAGATTAAAGTCTTGGCCAGACTATCCGGGATAACGTGTCGGATGCGACGCGCCGAACCTTTTCATTACAAACAAACCATCTTTTGTACTACAAATCATGCATCGAGCATTACTTATGATGTACTTATCCCTGTGTTATTTTGCATTGTGTTAGCGAAAATATTTTTTTTCAAAAATATGTCACTATATAATTTTGCAACAAATATTTGTCATAGAATTTGTATATTTATCAGAAATGAGGAGATACGTAGGAGAACTCAAGTCACTGACATAGCCCGACGGATTAGCACGTTGAAGTGGCAATGGGCAGGCCATATAGCGCGCAGAACAGATGGCGGATGGGGCCGGAAGGTTCTCGAGTGGAGGCCACGGACCGGCAAGCGCAGCGTAGGACGTCTACCTACAAGATGGGCAGACGACTTGGTAAGAACCGCAGGTCGGCGTTGGATGCAGGCCGCTTCCAACCGCAGTTCCTGGAGATCAATGAGGGAGGCCTTTGTCCAGCAGTGGACGTCCTACGGCTGATATGATGATGATGATTTGTCATAACTTTATTTTTTGATGTTAAACTTAATTAATTGTATATCATTAAATTCTTTATTTGGAACATAAGGAATGGTACAAATGATGTGAGAAACGATGATATCTGCAGAAGTATTAAACTGTGTCGCAGACATCAACGCTCCTCCGGGAGATATTACAGTAGGTCCCAATCAAGGTACATTACTTACACATACAATATGTACGTGTATGTATATATTAATGAGTCTGTGCCTGTAAGTGTGTGTATTTATGTGTGTGTGCTAGGCTACTTAGAGACAACCATGAGTTCTTCCGTTTCATTGTAGGACAGTGATTGGAGCCATTCCAGGCATTTAATTTTGCATTTAAATAAAGGGAGAGGATATATATTTAGGTGTCTATTTAATCTATAATAAAGTAACGGGCTGATGTAATACGACTTGCTAGTGCCGTGCGTCGACGCTCACTTTTGCAGACATTATCAGACCTTCGTTTGTTAGTAGTAAGGTTTTTTTAGGTTTTAATATTTATTAGAAGACCTAAGGTTATGTTTGTGTGTTGTCCATCAAAGCCTCTCTTGCCATAAAGATACCATAGTTCATCAATTCGTTCGGATAAGAGCACCATTTTCTCCGCACGTGCGGCAAAGGCTTTTGAGGAAAAAAAACGTTATTACCAAAAAACCCAATAATGGGGAGATTGTTCGCATAGATGGATGGGTTTGTTTGCATTTAAGTAGGTACATGATGTCATAGTCTAGATTTAGATTTACTTGGATTTCTATTTGTGTATGCAACTTGGTTGTATGCCAATGTCGTTTTGTCATCAAAATGTGCGCTCAATACCATGCTTACGTGGATTATGACTATGCTGAGAAGATAGTACTAGGACAGAGCAAACCTACTCTGTTTTAACATGCTTCTGTTGCAGGCTTCTGTTGAAACATGCCACCAGACTTTGTATAAATCATCTCTAACTGAGGAGTGCATTTTCAAAAGAGGATAGGTATCTGAACCATAATTTTTTTTTCAGTAAATGAAAAACTGAATGTCGGTATCCCGTTTTGACCTGAAAGCATTTTAGTGCAATTTGTGGATAATTTATCCCTTTCTGCGTCGAAATAAATGTAGGAAATGGTGTATTTTAGCGAGTAGAACAAGACCTTGTACTCTGTTAAAAAAAGGTAGAATGTAAATATCCCATTTTGAGAAATCACTCCTCAACTAAAACTCGTAGATGCAGGTCTTAGAAAGGGTTACAAAAAATACAAATTATTGCTTAGCAAGAGTTTTTAGAGTCCACCTACAAGATGGGCAGACGACTTGGTAAGAACCGCAGGTCGGCGTTGAATGCAGGCCGCTTCCAACCGCAGTTCCTGGAGATCAATGAGGGAGGCCTTTGTCCAGCAGTGGACGTCCTACGGCTGATATGATGATGATGATGAAGAGTTTTTAGAAGTAAAATATTTTAAATATGCGCTTGTTGTTAATAATTTACCTACTTTTTTATTTGTATCATCATGATAATGATAAAAACTACAAAAGTAAAAATAGCAAAGTTTAAAAATTTAATTTTGAAGTTGAAACCGCAACGTAGATTAGGTAATTAAGAGTGTTCGGTTGTTTTTTCCACACGTAGACAATTTTTAACAAGGTGTCCAGTGCCGACTCACATTAAACAGTGAAATTGAAATTTTGCATTTTTTTTTAAATTAATGTCCATGGTACAACCTCTTTGTTAATTGTTCGAGGACGATGTGTGTTTTTGATGATTTGACTAATTTTGATAGTGTAGATAGTGTCCAAGTTAAAAAGTCGTATTTTATTAGTCTTTTTAAGTGGATACAAAACGGAACCATCTTCCGTATAAACAGAATTTTAAGCGAAACACATGTTTTAATAAAGTAATTCTTCAATGGAAATCATAGAACATTTTGTTGTTCTCGAAGTTTTGAGAATCCCCCCGGATAATACGCTAGTTCTGGGTACCCTGAATCACTTAATGGGTACTTAGGAAGGCACAAAATTAAAAGTACGAAAAATTTAAAACAGCTACTAAGTTCCGCTTGTCTGTTTGTATTATTTTGTAGCATTATACATTTCCGTTACTCATCAATTTGTCACATGGACTCTTTTAACATCATAAATTATGACATAAATGCTTTATTTCCACATTCAGCTCCTAACTCAAAAATCTGGAAGCCTAACTTTTGTAACGAGCTTTTGCTTGTTTCGACTTTTAAAAATATTTTTTTCTTTCGTTTTGCCCTCTAAATCTCAAAAAACCCACTAATGGCGGGTTCCTATATCCGTCGGTAACCAGCTACGACTCGTTTCTCCTTGAAAAGGTGTATAAAGTTTGACACTAGTTTGACACTTTTTCAAAGAGATACGAGTCGTAGTCGGTTACCGACGGTTATAGGAACTTGCCATTAATCATAAACATCTGCAACAATCCAATTCTACTAGCCATTCGAAAGTTATCGTCGGACAGAGAAGTTTCAATGCAACTTTGGTAGCGAAAATTAATATTTTCTCAAACTTAACGATATTGAAAATCAAAGTCATAGTCTAAGCGATACCTTGCCCCTTTGGCGTTGTATAAAGTTTTAATTTAAACGGTAACTTGACTCTTGTTTAGTAAACGAGTTGGCGCACCAAGTCAAAACCGGTCAAGCACGAGTGAGACTCACGCACCGTGTTCCGTACCTAATAGGTAGGTATGGAACGCAACAAAACGGACAGTAAAATACCCTTCGTGCGCGAGTCCGACTCGCACCTGGCCGGTTTTTTTATTTTTCCTTTAGGTACCTATGTCGTAGATGTACTGTAATTTTATTACAATCTAGCCAAGTAAGACTAATTTTATGTTAACTTAATTTCATAAAGAACTAGTTGACCCGCCGAACTTCGTACCGCCTTGACATGCATATAACGCGGGCTGTCAATATATCTCACCCTGGTAGAATTGTCAATTGTTGTCCCCGGCGATCATTTTACAACCATACTTAACCATAGACAAAATTACGTACATATAGCTGTCATTCGCGTTTTGTTATTCCATGTCTGATGCGTTTTTTTAGACCACGTTTTATAGTGATTTGTATTCACTTTGACGTTTTATGTCATTTATGTCACGTCACACGGGAACGCGGTCGAACGGGATAAAAAGTATCCTACGTCCGTCTCCCGGTTCTAAAAACGGGATAAAACGTATCCTATGTCCTATGTCCTGGTTCTAAGCTGCCTCCTCACCAATTTTCAGCTAAATCGGTTAAGCAGTTCTTGAGTTATAAATAGTGTAACTAACACGATTTTCTTTTATATATATAAATATATATATATATATATATATATAAGATTATGATTAAGAATGTGTCCATTGGCACTTTTCTAACAATCACTATTTAAGGGGCAGACACTTGTTCTTGTGTTCAGATTGGTTTGCAATTTAAGAGTTGACTATACCTCAGCCCAAACTCGAATTTCACCCCCGCTTCTCCACGCGCCGCTGCACGTCCTATCTCGGCGTGGTTCATATGTTTGCCGGTTTTTTTATGATTCAGTCGCTTCATTATCTTGTTGTGTTTATTTCTCATTACTGCGTCTTTACAAAAACCAACTAAATATAAAGGCTACCTAAGAATTACTTGTTCGTTTGGAGCGACAAGCGTCACGGGTACCCCGTCTGAAAGCCGAGGCCAGACTGAATCGCGAAACGGGCGTCCGGAGCGAATGGTTTCATTAGTGCAAAACTAAGATATTTTCATTTCATGATAAAATCAAAACGTATTTTGAAAATTTAAAACACAGGTGCCCTTATTTATGTTGTGTTTCATGATCTAAATTGTAGTATTCATCGCATAAGAACGGTTTTAAGATAAATTTGTAGTCATCTTTTGATTTCTATAGAGAAAATTTTTCAGAATCGTGTTTTCACAACACAGGCGCTCTAGCACGTATCCTTAACTATAACATATATGAATTACAAATTGAAATCACAAAATTTGTTGAACAAAACATTGTTTCAAAAAAAGCCATTTACCGTCTCCCCAGGTATAGTGCGCCCTTAAGACTGAAAGAAAAATATAGGAGGTTCCCCAGTAGAAAGGATCTAGTAGCGAAACCTAACTCAGTTATCAGATTATATAGATATCAGTAATAACGTAGGTTCAATATTTACAATTTTCCTTGTCTCCCAAAAATATACGTTATTTAGTGAAAAATACAAAATATTATTAATATCAAAACCAGACCTTTCTTGGGAAAAAATGGACCAGAAAGAGTCTGCTTTGTTTCATAAATAGCTAATAAACAAACTTGATATCAAATTAACATTATTCATGTTTATCCTGAATAACGAACAGATATTAAAGAAAAACTGTTCTACAAAATGTTAAACGTAGCCAAGTAAAATAGGTAAAGTCGGCATTATTGAGATGTAAACAGCTTGTTACCATGTCACACTTTAATGGCAGACGATATACGGTTGTCGAACAAGTTCAGTTATACTATGTTTTTCTGAACTTAGTTTTGTTGTTTGAAATTGCATATAGCAGTAAACTGGTAGTAAAACGGACAGACGAAACCTGGCGAAACTATAACGGCACCTAGTCTGACTAAGAAACACTAACAATTTTATTTAGAAAACGATTCAAAGTACCTATATATCCTCACGATTTGAATAAATAAAACACTATTGACTTTAACTCCTGCCTATCAACATTAGATTGGCAAGTTTTATCACAATACTATTATTTATAAGCTTGTGAAATCAAATCAATTTATTTATTATAAAGGGTTAGTAACAAGTGGTGGGTAGTTAGTGATACATTTTGAGTTCGTCCATAATCAGCGTTTATCGCATGCAATTTCAATCAGCGTTCTATAATAGCAAAATTAAATGAAGTATTCAACATGTCAGCTTTTATTTTAATTTTATTTATTTGGGAAAATAAACAGTCATACAATAAGAAGTAAAACATAGTGCTATAGTATTTCCATTTCTTTATTTTCTCGATGACAGTTCTAATTTGATAGTTGTAATGTTGTGACCAAATAAGTAATGATATCGATCGCATATATTTATTATATTTTGAACCAAAAACATTCAATTATATTTTTTCAAGGTGGGAACACTCAATGGCCCACCGCCATTTTGTGTTTGTTTTAATCTGTCACTCGCAAGACGTTCGTGCTAGTCACTACATTTCTGTTCGCTGCGTTTTTTCACATTATCCATACGTTACGTTGTGTATTTTGTGTTCCTCCGTGTTGTACAAACACGGTTGTACAAAAGTATCCGGCAGTAGTTTAGTTTCTTACATTTTGTAAAAAAAATATCGGGTCTGTTATCGTGTTACGTTTATCGACAGCTCCATCCCTATCAGTTTCTCCGACTGGTATAACCTTGTACGTGCGTAAGCGTCCTATTTTTATAAAATAATGCATACATAATGTAAAAAAGACGCTCGTTCAAGTTTTCACAGGAGCTGTCATCGAGAAAATAAAGAAATGGAAATACTATAGTAGTTACATAAATAAATGCATGACCCACGACAACATCCACGGATTAATTGAAGAAGTGAACAATATTAATAATTTTACAAACAGTTTAGGATAAAACAGTAAAAAAACAGAATAAATGGGTAGTGGGTACCAACATTATACTCACTATCAAGAAGTTGAACCGCATAGTCAAACTCAAACCCGTCAAAGCATAACCTTACAAGTCGCATCGCAGCCACGTATGAGTGTCAGATCCGCGCCTGCCGGTCGTCTCCAGCCGGCCTACCAGATGTGTGATCGAGCGATAGTTACGCGATCTCACGTATTAATTCTGGGTTCAGGGGAATAAGTATGTAGTAAAGAATGAAAATTGAAACTCTTACAAAAATAACACTTTTACTGGTGGTAGTGCTTTTGTGAACGAGCTCGAGGAAGTGGGCACCACCGCCTTACCTTTATCTGCCGCCAAATAGCAGTACTTGTGCTGCTGTGTTCCGGTTAGATGGTAATGGTATGTTTCTGTAATTACTGGCACATAGGCATAACAGCTAAGTCCTATAGTATGACAACGTATCCACATAGAGATCAAGACAACATAATAGCTTGTTTTGAATTCTATGTGGATATCCATGGGCTGCAGTAGGCACTTAACATCTGATGGACTGCATGCTCGTTTGCCATATAAGTAGTATATAAAAAAAAGAACAACCGACTGTAACAAAGTTACAATAATCCCGTGGCTGACCGTGGGATCATACCTGATCTTGGTAGTTTGCTTATTAGTAGGTCCCTAGGTGCCTATAATAACATCTTCTTGAAATGTTTTCATAAAATAATAAATTTTTCAATGATTTTGATTCAGTATCAATGGCGATACCTTACTACACCTTTCAAATATTGCTTGTTTATTGCCAGGACCTATGGCACTGAAACGTTGTCCTTTACTCATGGCCTCATGACCAAGCTCAAGGTCGCTCAACGAGCTATGGAGAGGGCTATGCTCGGGGTTTCTTTGCGTGACAAAATCCGCAATGAGGAAATCCGCAGAAGAACTAAAGTTGCCGACATAGCTCTCAAAATTAGCAAGTTGAAGTGGCAATGGGCAGGCCACATCGCTCGTAGAACCGATAACCGTTGGGGAAGAAAGGTTCTCGAGTGGAGACCACGGACTGGAAGACGCAGCGTAGGCCGGCCCCCCACAAGGTGGACCGACGATCTAGTAAGAATCGCGGGGAGCCGTTGGGCGCAAAGGGCAACCAACCGCTCGTTGTGGCGATCTAAGGGGGAGGTCTATGTTCAGCAGTGGACGTCTTTCGGCTGATGATGATTGCCAGGTTATGCGATTCATATCGGCAGAGGTACAATCGATGTATCCCGTCATCTCATTAAATAATAAATGAAAAGTGAACACCATCAATAGGTACTAAAAAGGTACGGAACCCTGTATGCGTGTGTGGCTCGCACTTGACCGTATTACTCACCGACCGTACTCCTTATTTCTAATCTATTGCCGTATACTAATTAGTCGCATAACTAAGAACCATCCCAGTTATACTAGCTTTCTATTATAAAAAAGCGGCCAAGTGCGAGTCGGACTAGCCCATCAAGGGTTCCGTAGCAGCAAGTAACATAATATAAAAGTTCTTGTAGTTCGTTTTAACCTTTTTATATTTAAGTTTATTGAGTGAAAGGTAAATTGCGGTTTACGATTTATGACGTATAAAAAAACTATTTACTAGATCTCGTTCAAACCAATTTCGGTGGAAGTTTGCATGGTAATGTGCATCATATATTTTTTTTAGTTTTATCATTCTCTTATTTTAGAAGTTAAAGGGGGGGGGGGGGGCACATTTACCATTTTGGAAGTGTCTCTCAAACTATTCGGTTTAGAAAAAAATGATATTAGAAACCTCAATATAATTTTTGAAGACCTGTGCATATAACGTATGGGTTTGATGAAAAAAAATTATGAGTTTCAGTTCTAAGTATGGGGAAACCCCAAAATTTATTGATTTTTTTTTTCTATTTTTGTGTGAAAATCATAATGCAGTTCACAGAATACATCTACTTGACCAAGTTTCAACAGTATAGTTCTTATAGTTTCGGAAAAAAAGTGGCTGTGACATACGGACGGACAGACAGACAGACATGACGAATCCATAAGGGTTCCGTTTTGCCATTTGACTACGGAACCCTAAAAACCACGTCCAAATCAATCCATCCGTTTGAGAGTTACGATGCCACAGACATACAGAAACACATGTCTGTCATAGGCTCAATATAACCCTCGTTTTCCGTCGGTGGTGAATATAGAGAGCAAGCCTCACTTGCATACTAATCGCGCATGCAAATTCTATTTCATTTGGACTCTTTGTAAAACTGGCTTGTGAAAGTTCTATACACAACAGTCGCACAAAAAAGCCTGCCACTCGTAAAAGGTTAAATTCTACACTCAATATTCGCACGAAAAAACAGACGGCAACTAAATAATATAGCTCTGTAATAATAAAGCTATTTCCGAAAGTTTAGCTGTGCAAAGGCAGAAATAGTATTTTATTTCAAAAACAAACTCAATAGAAAAGTACCTCGTACCACAAATACCTAAGAGGGTAAATACTAAATACCCTTTAGCTGGTATTTTATTTCAAAACGTTATTTGATTTCAAAGGAACCAATTCCCAGAACTTAGCCTAGGTGATATACTCGTATTGAGTAAGTACGCATCTATAATGTGTGTGATATGAAGCGAGTGAAAGGAAATCGGATTCTTTTAAGTATTCAGTGAAAACGTGCGATGATAAGAACCTGTATAAAAGTTATGTTTCATAAGAGGAGACCGGAGAGGAATCGCTTATACAACACGTACTACCAAGATCATTTCTAATTGGTGCATATTTCTATCTTAATAAGGTATTATTTTCATTTGAATAGTGTTTATCTAGGTTTCCAACCATATATTAAGATCAAAATACCTTTCTAAAATGAAAAAGAAGCGTATCGCATTCTGCATGTTTTTACGTCATACAAGACCTGTTTTCAACCTAATTGTTTCGTAATAAAAACAACAACATCTTACATATCCTAGTCATGGGAACATAGATTAAATCGTCTAGTTACAGAATAACAACACAACAAGAAAAATACAACAAGTTTTCAGTCATCATTTTTGGTATCGGTCAAAATCTAATCAAATTTAGTATCGGTCATTTGCTATCACTGTCAGCAACAGTAAACGGGGATAGCTATATTCAGGGCGAAGTTTTTGACGCGGCCGAATTGAAGTTGCGCTCGGGGTTCGCCGGCTTCTTAATTTGTATCAAGTAACTATTGAGTGAATAATATGTCTAATCTTCAGCTTACAATACAATTGGTATGAGTATTAGAACAAAGCCTAATCTATAAATGCAACAGTGTAAATAAACGTTAGTTTTTGACGTTAACATAAATAAAAAAGGCCTTCCTTTTCTAGTTTTAGCGATCTAGTGCTGTTGTGGGCCAATCCTTGTCAAGAGAATCCAGGTTGTTCCGCCATCTCAATCTGATACCGCAGCTCTATTTTCCATCGCTGTTGACCCACTTGGTTGTTAGGTAAATATGAAATAAAGAAAGAAGAAAGAAAGAAAGAAAGAAGTTCAGTTCAGTAGTTTGTTTTTTCTGTTATCTCAAGACAGTTATATTTTTGTTTAAAAGTTACTAGTATTATGTTATTTGTAGGGAAAGAGATTTACGACCCACTGGCAACACCTAAGATATTATAGATGTGTTCCCTACCCTCTAGAAACCTCTACATTTTTCTTGAAGCGCACCATAAAAAGTAAAATGTTAATTAGAATCAATTTTAAAAAGATTTACGGTCGTCATACCTCTGACAAATGCTCTGAAGTTAATATTGAGGTGTCAATCATCAATCAACATTCCTTATAAGTATTTTTGAAGATTCAGTTGTCTATAGGTTGTTATTTAACTCTGAATATTTATTATTAAACAAGATTACTTCTGAAAACAACACTCAGCTTCCTATTCATCTGGACACTTCGAAATTTCAATTAATACCTTTAGATGATATAGCGTTTACTTGCAAAATATTATTAATGAACTTGGTGGTAACAAAATGAATGGATTTCAATAAATTTAGCACAGGTAAGTGCGTCTTAAAGATTTCTGATACCTTTTGGAGGTTTCTATAGAATTTTGGAGGAATTGACAATTTTGGTTCATCTAAACATTACCAAGAAATCCAGGCCAGTCACGTAATAAAATCTAAACAAAAAAGTTTCAATCAAATTCAAAGTTTTTTTTTTACTTATTCTGGTCTGTATCCTATCTATGTATGTCTGTATCTATCAACATTTTTTTTCCTAACCTATCTCGTCTCACTGCTAGGCAGAGGTCTCCCCCAAGTCCCTCCAAGCATCCCTATCTGTCGCTTTTCTCCACCATCCTCTTTGGAAGGTGTCGAAAGCGCGACCCCGACGTCGCCTTTCATCTTCAGGCGTCCATGGTGTTGCAATATGGGCCCATTTCTCGGAGTGCATTCGGGCAACGTGGCCCGCCCAATCCCACTGAAGCCCAGCCGATCTCTTCCCTACATCTGCAATGCCAGTAAGTGAGCGCAGCATTGTGTTACGCACTCGGTCGACACGTTTAAAGCCGAGAATGCTGCGCTCCATTGCCCTTTGACAAATCTTGAGCTTTGAATTTTGGGCTTCAGTCAGAGACCATGTCTGCGCACCGTAAGTTAGGATAGGCAGGATACACATGCCGATGAGTTGGCGCTTAAGTGTCAGAGGAAGGTCACCCTTCATGTGCCCCTTCATGGACCAGTAGCTCTTACAGGCATTCTCGATACGGCGATCAATTTCCTTATCTTGCCTGTTTACGAAGACTGTTTCCGAAGAAGTTGGTCTTATCTACATTATGATCTATCTGTTTTTTATTACTATGATGTAGGTACTGTTATTGCATTTAAGTTTGTTTTTAGTTTTAAATTTAGTATGTAAGTTGCATGTTCTTTATAGTGAAATAAACTTTATACTATTACTTATTCTAATCTAATGCATAAAATTACAAGAATTGGGGTAAATGTGGTCTTAAAAAGAAACATGTTAAGCTCCGTACCCACATTCGATATTGCTCGATAGTTTTACCCTAAAACGAATCTAAATTAACGTATGGGCCGCAAAACCCACAACTCGAAGGCTCGCACCGAGCCGGCTCGATGGAATTAAATAAATGTAATTTCCTTCGCACCTACTCGAAGCGAGCCGTCGAGCTTGACTCGGGCGTGTGTACGTGTCCGAACTTGTCGAGCGACTCGAGCGTCAGTCCGCCATTGTTGAGCGTAGTTACAATACGTGTTTATTTAGAAATGGATTTAAGAATGTATTCTAAAGGGTTTATTCGGGAATTTATAAACTTTTATTGCGATTGTTTATGGAACGTCAAGTCAAAAGATAATTAATTAAGAATTGCGAGACTTGCTAAAAGCAGTGTAGCCACTGTCTCCTTTGTTGATCAGACATCTTTTGGCTCGAACGGTTCGGTGAATACTGAACGTCGCGCCCCTCGATAAGATAAATAAATATAAATAAATAAATATTGCTGGACATTTCACACAGCGCTATCTAGCCCCAAACTAAGCAGAGCTTGTACTAAGGGTAACCAGATAACTGATAGAATACTAATATACATTTGTGTTGTAAATACATACTTATAATATATAGTGAAACAACCAGACCCGGAACAAATATCTGTAGATCATGCAAACATTTGTTCCGCGGCGAGTATCGAACCCGCTACCGCGTGCGTCTCAGCCGGCTATTCGCCCACTGCACCACGGAGGTCGTCAAACGGAGATGAATGCTGAATGTGTGTACGAGGAGACCGAACCGTAGTTATTACTCGACGTGTTTGCTCGTTAGAGTTAGACCGTATGTGAGTACCCAGCATAAGACCGTATGTGAGTACCCAGCATTAGTCGATGGTAAAAGACCCGGTTTGGGTGTACAGATTACGTAACCAACCATACGCCTTTAGTTAATTTTATTTAGTTAGGGATGGGTTACTTGATAATTTACGCAGGGCTACAAAATATCGCAATAATCCTACAGATTCCGAACCCCGTCTTTAATCCAAAGTTGAAATTCAAATACATTTGTTCGCTTATTGGATTAGGTATGTTACCCATTTGTGGGTTATGGTGCAGATGGGTTAAAATTATTTAAGGGCCAAATCGAATTTGTATAATAATATACGATGCTGACTGTAGATTATAATGTTTATTTTGATTAGATCAAAAATTAATTGACTAATGGATAAAGTAGTCTTTATTTTTGGGCCTTATTAATAAACATGACTTTGGACATATTGAAAAAAAACCGAGTGTACTTTAGAGCTCACGTCTGAAGTAAAACTTCTTTTTCAAAATGTTAATTTATAAAATTGTTCAATTAAAAAATGGTCCACACGTCAGTAGGTCGATCAGTCTATGTTTATTCTGGACATACGCAATTCGCACTCGCACATTAACTTTTAAAAATATACAAAATGTAACTTTCTATTTTCACTAACTTATACCTCCCTCTCAACTTCCGTTCGCACTTTTCGTAAATCATTCACCAGCTTACTCCCCAAGTCAAGCGTGCGTTAAGAAGTTTTACTTCAAAAAAAAAGTACAAGTTATATTATCAAATTTTAAAGAAAATCGACAAAGTGATTAATTGTATGTAAAACTTACTGCCTACTCTTGCAATCGACATCCAAAAATAAAAGCCGTAATCCACAAAAGCGTAAATTTGCTACATACGAGTATGTCCTCTCTCTACGCGCTCTCTGCTTACAACTTCGCTACGAATGCGCTGTAGAAAATAAGACAACGCCGCTTGACCGTTTCCACTAAAGCTGAGCGGAAAGATGTCGGAATATTGATATATTAGTTATTTTCGCAAGGTATTCTTCGCACAGTAGGGGCAAGAGAGAGAGGTGCGAGCACACATTTTCTTTCTCTCTTTCTCTCATAGCGTAAATTTGCTACATAAGAGTATGTCCTCTCTCTACGCGCTCTCTGCTTACAACTTCGCTACGAATGCGCTGTAGAAAATAAGACAACGCCGCTTGACCGTTTCCACTAAAGCTGAGCGGAAAGATGTCGGAATATTGATATATTAGTTATTTTCGCAAGGTATTCTTCGCACAGTAGGGGCAAGAGAGAGAGGTGCGAGCACACATTTTCTTTCTCTCTTTCTCTCATAGATTTGTCGCATATCTCCTATCCCAAATTAGACTAAATTATACAAACTGCAACAACAAAACACTCCTTTATGCTGTATAATAGAGTTCATTTTGCTATAGATAAAAAAGTATTTACGACGTTTCGTATTTTGAATCTACCAGCTTCGATTTACGAAAAAGTTCAGCTATTCCACAACAGATGGCAGGCAGCAGCAGAAAATAACTTATGTACTTACTGTATAAATAAATAAAATAAATAAATATTGCTGGACATTTCACACAGTGCTATCTAGCCCCAAACTAAGCAGAGCTTGTATTATGGGAACCAGATAATTGATAGAATACTTATATACATTTTTTTTGTAGATACTTACTTATAATAAATAGAGAAACAAACAGACCCGGAACAAATATCTGTAGATCATGCAAACATTTATTTCGCGGCGGGAATCGAACCCGCTACCTCCTGCGTCTCAGCCGGCTATTTGCCCACTGCACCACGGAGGTCGTCGTATGCGCCTAGATGGAGCTAAATAAAAAATACTGCAGTCGTGTGGTCTAAAGCAGTGTTCCGCAAAGTGTGTGCCACGGCACACTGGTGTACCGTGCTCATTAATTGGTGTGCCGCGGGTAAAATTATAAAGGCGGACGGGAATGCAGCCCAGTCGACGATTACTCCAAATTTGGAGCGCCTTTGCTCAATAAAACAAGCTCATGTTTCGCATTAAATACAACTTATGCTTTAAAATTAAGTGTAAGTTCTTATTTACCTCTGAAATTGCCCGATTTCGTAGGTGTATCTTGAACACAAAAAGTTCGCGGAACACTGGTCTAAAGCACACTCACAGTTATTTTTTCGAGATGTCTTTTTTATGTTTTGAGAAACCGTCACTTGAATATCGTCAGTATATTACCAAACATCCTGTATTATGTACTTATTAATCAGTGTTTAGGTGTATAATTAAGATGCTTATCTGACCTCCAAAGTGATTGTGCAATGAGCTACTAGGTAGATAAAGCACATGACGTAGCCAAGTGTTATATTGTGTCCCTACGGTTAATTCTGATTTTTCGACCTTGAGTGACCACCGCTCGTGACGCCATATTGGAAAAATGATACCAAAAAGTCCCTTCTTTTATTATTGCCTGGACTATTAGATGACATCTTAAAAACGGTGGGATGTTACTGGATTCAATGAGATAGGATCGGAAGAAATATGATTTTGGTAGATATATATTTTGACGACCTCCGTAGTGCAGTGGGCGAATAGCCGGCTGAGACGAGGAGGTAACGGGTTAGATTCCCGCCGCGGAACAAATGTTTGCATGATCTACAGATATTTATTCCGGGTCTGGTTGTTTCTCTATTTATTATAAGTACCTATGTATTTACAAAAAAATGTATATAAGTATTCTATCAGTTAACAGGTTCTCATAATGCAAGCTCTGCTTAGTTTGGGGCTAGATAGCGCTGTGTGAAATGTCCAGACATATTTATATTTATAGTCCTTGCAATGTATTACTCTTCAAATTTTTAATCAGCTTGTTTCACTGACTGTACCTGCCCCCTATTCGCTATCTTAAAAATTACTCAGTGATTAACTCATCTAACGACTCTTGTGTTTGACAATTCTTGAGATTAATTTTGGGCTGTTGATAAGCGTTCTACTTATCTCCAGGTGGTTTTCAAGATAAACGATAGGATCCTATACTACAAATCGTACCTATTATTTTATTCGAAGGACTCAAGCATACAAATCTAGCATCAACGTAGTATTTGAAGATTTATACAGTAACGTAGCTTAGTGCTAAGTTCGAGTGGAGACCAAGTACTAGAAAGCGCAGTGTAGGACGGCCTGTCTGTTACTGGGAGCCATTGGGTACAGGCCGTACAAGATCGGTTGCTCTGTAAATCTATGGTGGAGGCCTAAGTTCAGTAGCGGCCGTCCTGGGGCTGATGTGATGTGATGATGATGTAACTTTGTGCTTTGAAAGCTGTTCGAAGTTTTGCTTGGAAAGTAATACCAGACTTTAAACCTCATTATGTAGAGAGCAGTGCTTTTACTGCAATTGGCCCAGGGATTTTGTAAAATGCTCTAAAGTGTGACGACCTCCGAGGTGCAGTGGGCGAATAGCCGGCTGTGACGCAGGAGGGTTCGATTCCCGCTGCGGATCAAATGTTTGCATGATCAACAGATATTTGTTCCGGGTCTGGTTGTTTCTCTATTTTCTTTATTTATTTATTTAAAGTGCAACTAATATTTGCCTTTTTTTTTCATAACTAATTCATTTATAAGCAGAAAGAATACGGTACAATTATTTTCATTTTTACATTATTACTTTCATGATTTATTTCAATGATCATTATAAATACGGGATTTGTCACGTACCGTCTTATCGGTGTATCGACCGACTACGATGTATCGGTTCAATTCACCTTCATCAGGGTGAGTACGTGATAAATTCCGTATGTATAATAATTATTTTCATATTTCTTTCAAAAACACAAACGAAACAGTAAGGCGCGTCGCTCACGAGGTCGAGGAGAGTCGAGGCGAAGACGCGGTGGCGTCGCGGCACGGTCGAGACGTGGTCTCTATGTAGAGTCGAGGCGCGAACGCGGGCTTGATTTTAGCAGTAAACACACCTATACCGCATTACGCACGCACGAAACAAAATGACAAAATGGCGTTGGAGTCGCGTTGCGGTCGGGAACAGCGCCCCTGCTGCTTCCCCCCTCAACTCCGCGCCGCCTCAAACTTGCCCGTGCCGCGATTCTAGTTTATGATTGCACTGCCATTTAATCCTAAAGAAAATGTAGATGCGGCGCGCCGCTTGTGCGCCCGCGCCGCGTCGCCGCCTCGACTCTGCCACGTGTGAGCGATGCGCCTTAAATCATCTAGATACCATTGCAAACGCTCTATAACTCAACTGGTGTAGATCAATATCAGGGCGTAGTATCCCCAAAACACAGTCTGCGTCCCGCTGTATTGAAATGTTTATGCGTTGACCGAAAAGCGATAAGAGAGATAAGCGTCAGATCACACGACGGCGTTTCTTCGACCAGATATCCTTAATAATATCGCATATTGGCCAATATAATAGATAGCTGTAAGCCATACTTTTTTAAACTTAAAATACTGATTTTAACCTCAATATAGGTACGTACTAGAAATGTGTAAATTCATCGGAAAGTACCCGAATTGTTTCAAAAAAATACCGACCTACCACGTCGTTTCCAATGTAGGTACACACGGCTACACATCAAGCTATACAATTCCAGTATAAGCTGACCTCGCATTGTGTAAGTTTTTCGTAGAATGAGAGGTTAGATTATACTGGACATGCATAGCTTGATGTGTAGCCGTGTGTACAAGTACAACCTAGAACTACCTACATCATCATTAAAAATGCACAGCTCGGGTCCGAATGTAATAATGGCAGTAAAAATATATAACAAAATACCGGAACATTATTTATTTTGTATATTATTAATATTTATTATATACTTTTTCATACCATTTATTTTTGTATTATTTTTATTAATAACTTTATTGTTGGCTGCGTTTTATTACAATATTGATCTCTTAGGATATAATATACACGCTATCTTAGGTAGGTAGGTACAATTGGTTGGGCAGGCAACTTGTGTTATTCTTTTATAAATTCTTTTTTTTTTTTAAATAAGGCTTACTTTAACTGACGTCCGTGACGTCAATGAAGGTTTGTTGGCTGAAAACTAGCGTTGAGCAATACGTTTATTGTTCAGCATAATGCTGAGCTATTCTCCTTTTTCGGCACACGGCTCATAAGTGACTGGGTACGTATCTTTTGTTTCACTTTTAATTAATTGTTTATGTTAACGTATTTTTAATTGTCTGTCTTTAATTATCCACTGTGTGTAGTTTCTGTGTATTTGTTACTTGTGTCGAAATAAAAATCTATATCTACCTATCTAACAAATTAAAGCACACGATAACGACATCTTTGAACATAGATTAAAACATATTATTAAACAAAAGAGTTGCTACACACTAAACGATTTTTTTAACGACAAGACATGTAAATAATTTTCTAAAATAATGATTTTACTAATCAATAAAATTAAAACGTAAACTCGTTCAACTTTGATTCAACTAGACTTGCCTAGTTAGCTTTAATATCGCTACACCGTTACTTACAGGGTACTTAAGAAGAGCTGGACTCTTGACTAGTTAATAAGATCTGAAAAACATTTTAATCCACTTTGTATGAACGCAATAAAATACTGAATAATTTTCAGAATACCAAGGAGTACCGTTATACCCCTTGGCCCCAGGATTTTGATCCTAAACGGCTCCAATACGTAAGCTCTGTTAAGACTTCCATATATATAACATGAGCGCCACTTGAGATCTTCGGCTGAAAAACGAAATTACGACCCAGAAAATGTTTTACAATATTTTGTTAAGCGAGACTTCTTTCATTCACTCAGGCCTGGGTTCTTAGACATTCCTTCGCCAACATTCATTGATCTTTTTTAGTCGCTAATCACGTTTAGGGTTATGCAAGCCGGGTAATACAACTAACGTAATTGTTTATCCATCCTGCAAAACAAGAATAGTTCGTTTATAATATAAAGATTCTACAAAGGTAATTGATCAAAGGAATAATCAACACGGAGCTAAATATGCAAGTCACTGTTTCAGTTACTCCTTTGTCTTCGCCTTTTGTGAAACGGATACCTGAGAATAGGGACTAGAAACTGTGTAGGTACCTTTGAAGTTATCTATCTATACTAGTGGTTCGCCCCGAACTGAGATCTCGCGAGTCTTCCAAAACACAAAAGAAAATATTCTTAGGGCGACTCGCGCAACGATGCCTAAACTATTTAGTGTCTAAGGAGTTGTCGAATCGAACAAATACGTAAAATTTAAACACCTTTAGTCGCTAAATACGTGTAAGGATCGTTGTGCAAGCCGGCCTTAATCTTTGACCAATAAAACAGTGCCACGAAATATATAACCAAATTACTTGACCTACAGTTTCATTCAAGTTACAGGTAACGGGAGTTCATGTTTTTAGTTAGTCTTTTTTGTGGTACAAATTGAAATTGAAGTTATTCTGGATTTCAGACTTTTGCCTATATTTGTGTCACGTAAGCTACACACATACCAAATTACAGCACTGTGGGGTCACTGGTGTACCCTGTGAATTTTGTCAAAGTTCAGTATTTATTATGGCTAATAACTCAAAAACTATAAAGAACTTACTATAAACAAAAACGAAGTCTAAATGTACTAATAAAGACCTTTCATTTGACGTCTCATGTGATTAAATAGTCTCATTTTCATATTCTTTATCCCTCTTGAACCCCAATATCTCAACAATCCCCCCAACATTTTTAGCTCATTTAGTCACACAAAAATTGTGCCATCACACCTACCTATGTATCAAACGTCATGATGATCGAATCAACGTTTCGAAACTTATCCTCGGACAAACAAACATACATACATACATACAATGCCGATTTGCCCAATTTGATTTAGAGATATCGCTTCGCTCGATCAATAAAATGTTGGTTTCTCTGAGATACTCGTACATAACTCTGGCACCGTTTGACAGTACACCATGAAAGTTAGCACATATAAGTATTTTTTCATGGAGAAGGTTTTAATGGCCTAGTCAAATAATCAAAAAAGGGGTCAACCTCGGAATCCGAGATAATAAGCCGGAAACTCGTCACTTTCAATTTAGTGTTCTTAAAGTTGTCTCAAAAGTCTCATAAAATCTTGTGTTGTATAAAATAATCAAGAAATCTTGCAAATTCTTTTATTTCAAATCAAAAATAAAATGTTACTCACAAAAATATTCTCATTTTCGACTTATCAAAAGTCTTACGCTAAATGACACTTTTGCTTCCGATATCGATATAACAAATCCAATAATATAAGGCTGAATTATATGGGTGACTGGTGTTCAAATTGAACTAACCGATCCCAGCTTCTGAGAAAACCTACGCGTAACTGACAGTTTCATATGAAAAACCGTCACAATATTACTATGAATTGATCCCGTTTCCTACTAAAGCAAACTGAATCGAGTTTTATGCAGCCACTGTAAATTTACAAACAGTTTTATTTGTTATACAAGATTTTGGTGAATGTGCGCAAGATTTTCATGACCTTATCCCTCCTTCCCCCTTCCACCACTGGACTAGCAGACGAACCGAGAAGTACCACCTATACCTGGTCGGCATACCACCTTGCCGTACCAAACGATTTGCTTCAACTTTTCTTGTTAGTACAAGTGAGGAGTGGAACTCACTTCCGGCGTATGTTTTTCCAAACCAGTATAATCTTGGAGTCTTCAAGTCCAGAGTGAATAGGTTATTTCTAGGCAACCGTGCTCCTCATCAGGTGAGGTAGTGGTCAAGCGCTTGGCTATCATCAATAAAAAAAAAAAGATATCGCGACGGAACAAGCCGATGTCCTATCTGATAGCTTAGCCTTTATTAATTTCATTACCGTCACAGGTATAAATTTAGGAAAATAAGAAATTAAAATGATTTATGTAAAATTATTAGGAAGTCATAGGTATAACCATTTTAAAGCAAACGAAACAAATTCATAAAAAATTAAATAAAATGTTAGAAAAAGATTGCTGAGACTGGACTAGACGATATTAAAAATCATTTATAATCATCATACACAATTCGGTACATTGAATAGGTGTTTTATCAGATTGTTCTTCAAATCAAAATGTTTTCGTTTTTTGGTTTGCGGGCAGTTTTTTGGATTCTTCCAATTGTATACGCCCGAAAATGTCGTCTGCCCGTTCGGGTAAGCATAGTCATAGTTAAATCAATAAGAACTCTTTGGTTAATCCGTAGGTTCAATTTAAAAACAATATAAAAAGCAAATAACAATATACGCAGAACAAGTTGCAGTCAGAGCCTTGTCGTCACTTCGAAGAGTAGACCAAAGAGGATATAATCACTACGTTAGAGTAGACAAGGAAATCGTTGTGCTAGCCTTACTGGTAGTTAGTGTGGTATAGTTTCTATAATATCATCACCCTAACATTATAAATGCGAAAGTTTGAATATTTGTTTGTTTGGTTGTTACTCAATCACGCCGTAACGGCTGAACCGATTTCGATGAAATTTGGTATATACGTAGATTATAACCTGAATCACCACATATGCTATCATTTATTCTATAAATCAGTTCCCATAGGATAAAAATGGGGTGTCAAATCAAGTTGCAACAGCGAGTTTTGCTCTATTTTTAGGTTACCTATACATTTAGTAGTGTAACGTATACGAAGTCGTGGGCAACAACTAGTTTCTGTATAAATCTTACAATAATCGGTATACGTATAGGCGACCTCCGTGGCGAAAGGGAAAACTAGCCGGCTGAGACGCAAAGGTTCAATTCCCGCGTCGGAACAAATATTTGCATGACCTACACTTCTGTATACTATAAGTATGTATTTACAAAAAATAAGTATTTAAGTGTTCTATCAGTTATATGGAAATGTTCAGAATTACTGTTATTACCATAGATAAAACTAGAACATTGCTGAACTACTCCATTGTTTTCCTGCTTGACTTTAAAATTTTGCTTTCCCAGCAGAGAAACTATTATTATGTTGAGAGCACAATATAAATATAAGTGCGTATCTAAATTAAACAAAGAGCAGAACTCCAGGCCAAACGGTTATCTAACACTGGCTCAGTTTCTCACAAAGAAAATCAGAGTGCAGTGTCTATCTCAAGTTGCACTACAATGCCTGACCTACACCTATATTGAGTTAGAAACTTCATCTTGGCTTCCGATTTATAAAGATACATAACACTTTATTGTGCACCGTAAGATAATGGAAAATGTAGAAAGCAGGTAGAAAGACGACCTTATAAAAGTTGTTGGTTGGGTTCAGGCCGCATGAGAGCGGTTGCTCTGGAAACTATAGGAACTAGTTTAGCCTTTTCAGCGTGCAACGACCTATATCTGATTAAACCTTGTAGTGTTTTTGGGAGACCTATTTAATGATGTATCCTAAGTATTGGAGGAAACCTAAAAACAATTTTTTTTAGTTTTAATTTTTTACCTAGAACGTACCATCATGTAAAATTTCAGTGTAGCAACACTAATAGTCTATGAATTACGAATTGACAGACAGACAGGAAGACATTGCAAAATTATAAAGGTTCCTTCTCCTAGTTCGACTATCTATCTATACTATCTATACTAATATTACAAAGAGGAAATATTTGTATTTTTGTGTGTATGTTTGTAATGAGTAAACTCAAAAACTACTGTGCCGATTTCAAAAATTCTTTCACCATTGGAAAGCTACATATATCCTTAGTGACATAAAATATATTTATTACTAGAAAAGATTAAGAATCCTTACTAAAACTTAAGTAACGTAACCCAAGGTGTAAAAAATGTGCCCTAAAACGTTTTTCGTCGCATGCGCTGCGGAAACTATTGATGATAGAACAAAAGTATGTTCTACAATAATAAAGAACATAACTTTTGAAACTATCATGGTTATGAACACTATTTATACTAAAAACGGGATATTTACCATGATTTGTGAGTATTTGAGTATCCCGATATTTCGGCGCAGTTGCATGCGCCATGATCACGGGTAAACTCATGGTAAATATCCCTTTTTTAGTATAAACTAAAGAACATATCAATATCTACAAAAACTTTGTAATATTATAAAGAGGAAAGCTTTGTTTGTATTTAATAGGCTCCGAAACTACTGGACCGATTTAAAAAATTGTTTCACTGTTGGGAAGCTACACTATCTCCGGGTGACAAAGGCTACTTTTTACTCAACTGCGGAGAAGGAGGGTAATGAATTTATTAAAAACTACGCGTGCGAAGCTGCGGATTGGTTAGCTAGTACCTTACTACAGAAAAACCGCTCCAAACTTATGCATACTTGTCTATTTTTGCGTTGAAGCTTAGAGAATATTATTTTGAAATAAAAAATTGCAGCGTTTACATACGGTCTAAATTTTTTATGGTTGCAAAATTATCCATTTTATTCAAATGTTATAAAGTATGAGTGAATTTATAAGATTCACACACATTGGATAGGGATCTCATTGAATTTTCCACTGGACTGCTAAACTTAAACGCTCAAATATCGTTCACGTTTCAATCATTGGAGAGATGACCCTATCATAGTGCATAATAGGGAATACTTCATAGAAGTGAAACTGCAGGACGTAACTTATGTGGATGCTGGGAGAATACCTGATATGTCACGCAAGCAAGTTTCGAGTAAGGTACACCCCAGCAAAAGCTGGTAAGCTGGCAAACAAGTAACTTTTTAACAAAAATATAACTGACTTCAGATAACAGAAAAAACAAACTACTGAACCGATTTCGATGAAATTTCTATGGATCTGAAAATATGTCCTTTCAAATAATAAAAGAATTTTCCAAATCGTTTGATAATTTTTTTTATACTACTTATATGGCAAACGAGCATGCAGTCCACTAGATGTTAAGTGGCTACTGCAGCCCATGGATATCCACATAGAATTCAAAACAAGCTATTACGAGTATGTTGTCTTGATCTGTATGTGGATACGTTGCCATACTATAGGACTTAGCTGTTATGCCTATGTGCCAGTAATTACAGGAACATACCATTACCATCTAACCGGAACACAGCAGCACAAGTACTGCTATTTGGCGGCAGATAAAGGTAAGGCGGTGGTGCCCACTTCCTCGAGCTCGTTCACAAAAGCTCTACCACCAGTAAAAAGACAGAGTTCTGAGCTAACAAACATAGCATACATAAAAATTAAACAAATTTAAGACTTACATGCTTTTCGCATGGATGCCATAATCAGAACTGGACCAAATGAAAATGGAACCACATAGGAAGCACCAGCTTACAAATAAAAAAAAATCATCAAAATCTGTTCACTCAGTCAAAAGTCCTGAGGCAACAAACATTAAAAAAAATCGGACAAATTGAGAACCTCCTCTTTTTTTGACGTCGATTAAGAAACAGACAGCACGAGGCATTTTTTCTATCGTTTATATCATATCAAATCTAAATCCTTTTTATTCATTAACATCACTTTAAAACGTCAATTTTACTGCCTGTTACTTGGCGACCAAGCCAGGAAAGAAAGGCAAGAAACTAGGCTGGTTTTTCTTTGTAATGATCCTTTTGGAATACAATCAATAAAGAAAATAAATTACGTCTAAATTGTAACATTTTTGAACGAGTTGGAGCAATTTCAATCCCAAGCTTTTCTATCATCTAAATAATCCGATATGATAAAGTAGGCTTTTTGAAGTAAAACTTCTTTACGCACGCTTGATTTGGGGAGTAAGCTGGTGAATGCATTACGAAAAGTGCGAACGGAAGTTGAGAGGGAGATATAAGTTAGTGAATATAGAAAGACAGAGAGAGTTACGTTTCGTATATTACTGTAGGAGCAAGAGAGGTGCGCGCGCACATTTTATTTCTCTCTTCCTCTCATAGCCAGTGCATGAATTAGATATGTGAAATATATATGTGTGACGTATCAGGTATTCTCATTCGTATAACGAACTACTGACTGATATATATATATATATATCAGTCAGTAGTTCGTTTGATTATTTTTCGTAATTTCAATTCGTTCTTGAACAATTTTATAAATTAATATTTTAAAAAAGAATTTTTACTTCAGTCGTGTGGTCTAAAGCACACTCGTTTTTTATAAGGATTTTGGACCCTTTACGGAGTCTACAAGTGGCAACAGCGAGTTTATCTTTATTTCTGGTATTAAAAAAATATGGTTATCGCTATTTTACTTTAACAAATTAATATTGTTTTCAAATTAGTCATGTGATTTTGCGTCACGCCACCTTACTACTAATACTGATAGCACAAGTTTGATAAAGAGTACTACTATATTTGATTATTTGACTGTTCGACGATTGAGGAGTTGCGATTCTATATTCTTCAATTTTATGACTCTATCTAGCTTAACTTGATAGCCAAGGGATTGCGACAGCTTACAGTAGAGGTTTAAGCTATTTTATTGGAATATTGGGTTTGAGGTTTCTTTTTTATTAGGAATTGATTTAGTTCTGGATTTTATACCCTTACACATGAATATTCTAGGTATCTAATTGGGTTGAGGGCTTAGCCGGTAAGTAGCATAAACATAACTCAAGAATTGTATTGTCTGATATAAGATTCAGAACCATTATAATTTCGGTGTTTTCAAAGACTTGAAATGGAAAAGTGGAGCACTTTAGACAGAGTGTTTCATTTTTGACAAGCGACGTGTGATCCGTGAGCTGGCGCTTATCAGGTCCAACACATAAGCGTTGCAATTGAGCAGGGTAAGGTAGTTGAGACACTGCCACGCACCACACTGCATGTTGCGTGTCGAGGCACCTACGCGCGTACTTGCGGGAGTGCAGATCTGCATCATAGTGCGGGTTTTATACGCACTCACGCTCGTAGTTGCGTTTTGTGGATTCACGGCGGCTCTGACTCATTTCATTCAAAGCTCTTCGCTAGTACAGTTCCAAAATAGTGCGCTTCCAAAATCACACACGGCACTACGGGACTCGGTGTGCCATACCTTGCGTCTCGCCCCGCACCTACGCGCGGGGGTGCATGTTTCTCCGCGCTTGAGCGCGTGATCTGCATGAACGCGCGTGGATGCATTTTCTGTGTGTTGGACTGTGCGTGTTTTCTATACAAACGGAAATACTTACAAGCAACGTTAGAACACGCATTCACGCAACATGCAGCGTGGTGCGTGGCAGTGTGTTGAGCGCCTTACAAGCAATGTTAGAACACGCATTCGAGCAACATGCAGCGTGGTGCGTGGCAGTGTGTTGAGCGCCTTACAAGCAACGTTAGAACACGCATTCACGCAACATCCAACGTGGTGCGTGGCAGTGTGATGAGCGCCTTACAAGCAACGTTAGAACACGCATTCACGCAACATGCAGCGTGGTGCGTGGCAGTGTGTTGAGCGCCTTACAAGCAACGTTAGAACACGCATTCACGCAACATGCAGCGTGGTGCGTGGCAGTGTGTTGAGCGCCTTACAAGCAACGTTAGAACACGCATTCACGCAACATGCAACGTGGTGCTTGGCAGTGTGTTGAGCGCCTTACAAGCAATGTTAGAACACGCATTCACGCAACATGCAGCGTGGTGCGTGGCAGTGTGTTGAGCGCCTTACAAGCAACGTTAGAACACGCATTCGAGCAACATGCAGCGTGGTGCGTGGCAGTGTGTTGAGCGCCTTACAAGTAACGTTAGAACACGCATTCACGCAACATGCAACGTGGTGCGTGGCAGTGTGTTGAGCGCTTTACAAGCAATGTTAGAACACGCATTCACGCAACATGCAGCGTGGTGCGTGGTAGTGCGTTGAGCGCCTTACAAGTAACGTTAGAACACGCATTCACGCAACATGCAGCGTGGTGCGTGGCAGTGCGTTGAGCGCCTTACAAGCAACGTTAGAACACGCATTCACGCAACATGCAACGTGGTGCGTGGCAGTGTGTTGAGCGCCTTACAAGCAATGTTAGAACACGCATTCACGCAACATGCAGCGTGGTGCGTGGCAGTGTGTTGAGCGCCGTACAAGCAATGTTAGAACACGCATTCGAGCAACATGCAGCGTGGTGCGTGGCAGTGTGTTGAGCGCCTTACAAGCAACGTTAGAACACGCATTCACGCAACATGCAACGTAGTGCGTGGCAGTGTGTTGAGCGCCTTACAAGCAACGTTAGAACACGCATTCACGCAACATGCAGCGTGGTGCGTGGCAGTGTGTTGAGCGCCTTACAAGCAACGTTAGAACACGCATTCACGCAACATGCAGCGTGGTGCGTGGCAGTGTGTTGAGCGCCTAATGCTGCCAGTATCTTGGGGACACGTCCGCTGGGTAGTGATCTGGAGCAGTATGATCAAACTGTTTTTTTTGTATTTTTATAGAGGTAACATTATTTCAGAGGGGCAGGTCGTTGGGTTCCACACCATCATCCGCAAAAAACTGCCTCACTGCTCAGTAGAGTGCGTGGCAGCACCAACACCATCCTGCAGGTCATAGCTGGCAAATTCGACTCGCCAATTATCTGAAAATTGAATAAAATGAATGAATAGAGACTAGTTACCAGTGCACAGTGTTCAAATGACCGTAATTCATATTCGCCAAAGTCATCCCAAACAATTGCTACTTTTTACAAAAACAAATCTCTGAAAATATGACTCTAGTTTCCACTATGAACATTTTAACCAAAGCTCATTGTACAAACTAGAGCCATATTTTCGGAGAAGCAGAACAGTAGTGTCATATTGTTATTCCCTAAAGAAATACCTTTAATTAATGTTGATTAGAGTGGGCCTTTAAATTTTTGACACGCCTAAAAATTAACATGCGCCTCCAGGGAGCGACAAGATAGTTGGAATTGTTACTGTAGTTACATTGATATATTGTCCCAACTTTCTGTCTAGAAAGGACAAAAATAAAATTGAAAATAAATTATAATTGAGCGAATTTCACGACTCTGAAAAGACACGGAGGCTGGAAGTCTGAAAAAGTGGCTCAAGGCTACATTGAGGACTCAATTGAAAACAAAACTGATATAAATAATAAAATAAATCAAAACATCACATTGCAACCCAATTCGGAAACAGAATCTCACCCGCTGGCCACTTGCCAACATCTAAGTCCACAGCCATCCACCTCAAAACAGCATATTGAGCCATCTACCACTACATCCAATGCCCACCTGCAAACCTCATCAGAAGTTCAACACACAAACATAAGTGTACCGGGAAAATCAATAATATTTTCTTTTAGTAATTGCCCCAATATGACTAATGTAACTTTTTATGTTAGTTTTAAATGTATAAAAAGTATAAGAATAATTTATTTAGTTCTTAAAATTGTTACTAATAGGTATCTAGGTTACATAAAATGTTAGCCTAAATTAAAAACAATTACAATGTCCAGATGACAATTTGATGTGGCATTTAAGGCTTATATATTTGAGTACAGTACCTGACGTAGCTCTGTTTCTCACACTAGGTCTCTAGCGAGCCTGTGTTGTGAGGATTACAATGATTCGCTTCGGACTCACGTCAAACAAAAATAGTAACTGACTCAATCATTATTATAAATACGAGATTTATCACGTACCGTCTTATCGGTGTTTCGACCGACAATGTTTCGGTTCAATTCGTGAACCTTCATCAGGGTGAGTGCGATCCGCTCCGAATAACGTCTCGCCTCGCACTGCGCGCCGCTGCTCTCAGCACGCGAGTGGACGGGCGGGGTGGTGGGGATTGGGTCAACGAAAGCACAGTGCGTTGACCCGCTGTGTCATCATTATTATCATCACTGCTGCTCTCTTCTGTAGTTCTTGGTACAGGCAAACACACAACACTAACTATGTCTCTACCAGGTTCACTCACTCTTCTGTCACTTGCATCATGAAGACATGGCCTCCAGGCCGGCGGTAGAACCCATCCTCTATCCCTGTTAAAGTTCGGCACACGACTTATTTCTATCGCCTCTCGGATCTTGCGAGGAACGAAGAACTTCTCTCTCGCTAAAACCCGGGCCTTGTTGAAACGTATGTAGTGCGTCGAATCAGAATCTAGGGAATGTTCCGCCACTGCAGAACTGTTTGAGTCAACATTCTTCATTGCACGTATGTGTTCAGTCAACCTAATAGATACGTTACGCTTTGTTTCACAAATGTAGCATTTACCGCAGTCACACGGTATCATATATACGCCAGGGACGCCCAGAGGGTCTCTGTCCTTCGGCGAACGCAGCAGGTGTCTCAATTGTGTTTGAGGACGGAATATCGTCTTGATGCTGTACTTATGGCGTAACAAGTTTCCGATCTTATCCGTTAATCCTTTCACAAAAGGTAAGTACGCTACTGCTCTATTTACCGTTGTTATGCGTGATCTTTACTGTGGATGTGTCCGCAATTCGACAGCTCTGTCTCCACCCGTAGCCGTTTTGTTCCAGCACTCCTTGTATGTGTGAGAGCTCACGGTTCACGTACTGAGAGGCACATAGCCTTAGTGCTCTATTAATCAGAGTAAGCGGTACCGAGGCTAAGTGAGCTGGATGGTGGTGTGAGTCAGCTCTAAGATACCGGTCTGTGTGTGTTGGCTTACGGTATACTGTATGTGTAAGTCGTCCTGTCTGTTCTCGTATAACCAACACGTCCAGGAACGGTAGGCATTCATCTTTTTCCAGCTCTACCGTGAAGGATATCTTAGGATGTTTACAATTTAGATAGCTAAGTAAGGTTTCTATGCTATCTCTTCGTACTATTGCGAACACATCATCTACATACCGCCACCAGTATCTCGGTCTACAGGGTACGCTATCCAGTACCGTCCTCTCAAACCACTCCATAAATATATTGGCCACTACTGGAGCTATTGGTGATCACATTGCTACACCCTCCAATTGTATGTAATAATCACCCCGCCATACAAAGTAACCACTTGTTAATAGATACTCAATTACCTTCATGCATCCGATAGGTGTTCATGAACCTTGTAACAGCTCTTGTATAATGGTTATTGTGTCCGCTATCGGTACATTGGTAAACAGTGACGCTACATCGAAACTCACCATACACTCATCTTCATGTACTACTATTCCTTCCAAGAGTTGAGTAAAGTGCGTTGAGTCTTTCACGTAGCTAAATGACTTTCCTGTGAAAGGAAGTATGTTTTCCGAAACATTGTCGGTCGAAACACCGATAAGACGGTACGTGATAAATCTCGTATTTATAATAATGATTGAAATCAATCACGAAAGTTTTCTAAGTAAAAGTAACTGACTCACTTTGATTGGCTATGTGCATAAATTATAATCTAAATTAGAAGCTAGAATTAAAGTACTTAGGTAATGATAACAATGAAAGTAAGGAATGTGTAAGGTCCAACATGTAAAAGGTGTGATTTATGTGTACGGAGCAAGTAGTTATGATATTTTTTTATACCTACTTGCTATAATAAGGTCTTATAATTGCAATTATAATATTACTTATTGCTATTACTTATAATATTATAGTCGCTGCTATCCTATTTATATAAGTTATATGTTAATCGTATCTATACGTTTTTCTGTGTCTTTATAGTTTAGCCTGCTGAGATAGTTCTTAATTGTCCATTTTAGTTTGTTCACGGTATTGTTCACAATTGTCTCATTTTTACTTATTCGATTATAAATTAAAGGCCCTATATTCGAAAGAGATTTATTTGCAAATTTCATGCGTGTTTTAGGGACCTTAAATATGTTATCCTTTCTTCGTTTTGTATTGCGAAGCTCTAGAATATCCATATCAATTAGTTTATGTTGACGAGTTATAGCCGCTTTTAGAAATAATTTTCTTACAGTAAGAAACGAGCACATCTTGTATAGCTCTTTCGTGCAATACCATCTCAGCTTAAATACCATCACTTTAAGGAGAGCTCTTTGTGATCGTTCTAGTTGTATGAGGTGAGTTTTCGCAGCGGTGCCCCATGCTGCAACACAATAAGTCAGTAGAGATTGGGCTAAAGCATAGTATACTTTAACTAAGGAGTCAAAGTTAAGGACGTATCGCAATTGCTTAAATATATAAATGAGTTTTCTGTTACGCCCTGACAGCCCATTTATGTGTTGCGACCACGTCAGGTTTTTATCTAGTGTGACGCCTAAATATTTTATGGTTTCGGTTGGGTTATGTTTTATTTCCCTGCATTCTTTTGAGAAAAGCACTATATATGCCTCGGCGGAAATGACCATTGCCTGCCTCGTATTAGTGGAGTCCTCGCCTACGGCTCGGCCTTCAAGCTCATACTCGACCTGCAATTTCCTATTTCACGGCCTTTGCAACACATACTCATTGGCACAGAGCTCCAAGTAATTATCTGATGAAAGTGCAAGCTTATGCGCTGATACCGATGTTTTTAAAATATCGGTATAGATAAAGATGACTCTGAAGAGTTCATAATAAAGTCTTGTGATAACGCGTGGGTTTAAACAATATTATTCCATCCTTCTTTATTAAAAGAGGTCAGTTTGTAAGTAATGGTGTCCAAGTAAGAGGAGTCCAAGTGGTTGACACAAAATATTAGCAATATTTAGGTAGAACCTTAAAAATACATCTTTTCATTCGGGTGAGTAGAACACTCTGGGTTGAACTGATACTAGGAAAACAAGATATGGCATACCCAGATCCGGATCTACGATTTTTCCGTACCGGGGCACAAACTAGATGTTGCACCCCGCTTCTCTCAGCATTTGAGAGGGGTGGAGGGGTTGTATGAGACACGCACTTTTCACTTATAATTAGGGATCGGCGTAGGTAGTACTATTTTGGGTCAATGCACCTGAATAATAAGTTAATATGGATATGCCCTTCTTATTTCACTGCGAAAAAATGTTTAGAAAGCCTAGAAAGAATATTTATTAAATTTCCAAATTTGAAAAATGATTACAAAGAATTCATCAACGAATATGCCAACTTAGGGCACCTAACTAAAATTGATCGACTGGAGTTTGGATATTATATGCCTCATCACATCATGCAGTGATCCGAGAAAAGAGTAAAACCACTAAACTTAGGGTCGTTTTTAAAGCATCGTCTAAAACTCATTCAGGGAAGTCACTTAATGATATCTAAATGGTCGGCCCAGTTGTGCAAAATGATTTAATGTCTATATTACTTCGTTTTCGTGGGCATAAGTACATTCTTACTTGTGTGTGGGTGATATCGAGAAAATGTATAGACAAATTGAGATTTCGCCGTCACAGCGACATCTACAGCTCATTCTTTGGCGGGACGATAGTCATCAAACGATTTATGTTCTGCGTGTGAACACTATTACATATGGAACTGCGTCGGCGCCCTTTCTTAGTTTTCGATGTCTCTTGCAACTTGCGAACGAATGTGAGGATGAATCTATTGCTCGTATCATCAAAAGTGATTTTTACGCTGATGATCTTAACACAAGCGCAGAGTCTGTAGAGGGACTAAAATACATTTACAAAAACGTTGTTGATGTTCTTAACTCAGCATGTCTACCTCTAAGAAAGTTTCGGACTAACTGTCCTCAATTATTCGATGATGAAGTGGAGTAGGGAAAATCTATGGATTTTAATAAATAATCTAGTGTTTTAGGTCTAAACTGGTCACATATAGCTCATATTTTACAATTTTCTACGGACTTGACAGCATCCCTTCAAATCACTAAAATAACAGTGATATCCACTACATCTAAAGTTTTCGACCCATTAGGGTTGTTATGTCCTTGCATAATAGTGGCTAAAATATTGCTATTATATAATATATGAATTTTGGTCTTCTAAAATTAAATGGGACGAAACGGTACCCGCAAACTTTAGTAAGAATTGGTCAAGTCTTCTAAAATAATTTTCAAGTCTGTCACAAATACAGATCGCCAGACGTGTTCTATGTGAGAAACCGAAATCTAAAGAGCTACATTGTTTCGTAGACGCCTCCCAACAAGCCTACGCGGCTTGCGTGTACCTACGTTCTGAGAATCAGAACGGAAGTGTCACTACTAGGTTGTTATACGCTAAGGCACGAGTGGCTCCTTTGAAGCCTACCACAATACCTCGTTTGGAGTTATGTGCTGCTTTATTAGGGTCTCGTTTAAGCTCTAAGGTTTCGCAGTCTTTACATGGTGATATCAGTCAAAATTACCTATGGACTGATTCAACAGTCGTGTTAGGTTGGTTGAAGACTCAACCAACGGATCTTAATGTATTTGTGTGTAATCTGGTGAATGAGATAAATAAGCTTACCAGCAGACATGGCGTCTCGAGGGGTAAGTTCGAGTCAGTTGGAATCTTCTTGCCTTTGGTGGGAAGGGCCTTCGTTCCTCGCGAGTGATCAATCCTGCTGGCCTAAGACCTATCACACTCATATACCTACAGACTTACCTGAAGTTAAAAAGATAGTTAAATGCCACGTCTCAACCACCGACTCTTTGATAAATATTCTAATTTAAATAAAGTTATAAGGATCTATAGCTATGAATTACGTTTCATATCGAATTGTAAAATAAAAATAATAAGATTAATGGCTCTTTTTATGTCAATGAATTGAATGAATCTGTACTATTATTGGTTAAAAGAAGTCAACAGGAATGTTTCAATGAAGAAATTAAATTAATTACAGAAAATAAAACTCTCAATCGCAAGTCCAAATTAATATCTATAAATTGTTTTGTCGATTCAACTGGCTTGTTGAGAACTGGGGGTCGTATTCTAAACTCTGATTTTGAATACGATAATAAACATCCTTTGATTTTAGATTCAAAGCATAATTTTACTAAATTACTATTTAAAAGTGAAGATGAAAGGTTGTTTCATGCTGGTCCACAGCATCTTCTTGCGTCTATATGAGAAAGATTCTGGCCTATAGGTGTTAGCTCCACCCTATGAATATATTCATGTATGAGTTAGTGGTCGAAACACAAATCACTTGCGTCTCTAAAATATCGGTAGTTAGCAAAATTTAACGATCTCATCTATAGTATCACAAACGAGTACTTACTGTAAGTTTACTGTGAGTTTCTAGGATGTGTTAAGGAATCGTATTTCGTTTAACCTTGTACTTAACTTATCCTAAACTTTGACATTATATCCAAACTAATATTATAAATGCGGAAGTAACTCTGTTTGTTTGTTTGTTACCCTTTCACAACTAAACGGTTGAACGGATCGTAAATCAATTTGGCAAACAGATTAATTATATCTTCGAGAGCTATCTTTTATCTCAAAAAATAATCTTGAAGGAGGTGAAATAGGGGTTGAAAGTTTGTATGGGCAATCCATAATTTTTTAAGCTGAAAATTCATAAGAGGCTTTTGGTAAGAAATAAAAAATTAAAGAATTTGACACTTAAATAAAAAAAAATATATAAAAATATTGATTTGATAGGTACTTGATAATATAGCCCGATGATTTTATGTAATTTAATGTAGAATTGTATTACTCGTGCGCGATAACTTGGGACCTGCTAGGAATGCGACTCCCCGACCGCTTCCCCTGCACTTCCCCGATGGCGCTCGTATTGTACCGTTCACATCACTATTTTTTACTACGGTTTTTAGTCTCGTACTGGCCTACGTCACGTAACGACGCGCTCTGGAATTCTTTTAGTTTTCGTTTGTGTTATTGTTTTGTTGTTGTAGTTTTTGTTGTTATAGTTTGTGTCATTGTTTTGTTGTTGTAGTTTTTGTTGTTATAGTAAATGTTGTAAATTTATCGGATACCTCTTCGTCAAGTGATTATAGTGAGACTGAGGACGAAGAACAACCTCTAGAAGGCATAAAACCACTAAGTAGTGACGAAGATGAGATAATGTAAATAATAGATAAAATAAATGTATAAACTTAAACATTGTATTTTTATTTTATTCAAATAGTGTAAAAAAGATTAGATAAAAAGCAGCGTCCTCCCTGAGTAACATAATAAATTAGGTTAAAAAAAACAAAGACGAAGCCGCGGGCGGCTGCTTGTTATGTTCGCTTTTTTACGGGCGGTACAAACACGCCAATATGACGTCACCGCGCTCAGGTCCCAACTTATCGCGCACGGGTAATATTTGTATTGTTTGGCCACTACATTATGGCGACACATCTACTATTTTGTGGACAAATCCTATTGTTTAGGAGGTGCAACACCAATTAAGTTGGCGACAGCTTAAATCATACCCTTATTTAATTTTCATTTAATTTGGTTAGTACTATCTCAAATTCTACAGCAGCTGTAGGACTTAGTGGTGAACTGTAAACGCCCCCATAGCCTAGGGGCGACACAAAAACAAGTGGTGATCCCAATAGGCCTCGTAGCCGCAGTAAAGCTATAGCCGCAATAGCTAATAAGAATATTTTATATACTATCTCAATATTCTTAGAGTTATGCAGACATCGCATGGAGATACTAAAGGGTGGGCCATAAATTATTGCACATTTGAAACATGAATAAAAATAAAACTACTAATATTATTTTGTTGATGATTTATTTAACGTAATAAACATTGATTGCAATTTATTTTTTAAAAATGACATCGTCGAGATGTGTCCCGTCTCGTCGCTGGCACTTTTGCAACCGACTACGTAAATTTTGGAAAACTCGTTGACACATGCTACGAGGAATCGCGGTTATCACATCGTGGATGTTTTTTTCAATTGGGATATGGTCGTTGGTTTATTGTGGTACACTCTACTCTTCAGATATCTCCACAAGAAGAAATCGCAAGGAGTAAGGTCTGGGCTTCTTAGAGTCCATGGGATATCACCTCTGCGAGAAATCAATTTGTTAGGAAGCATTTCTTTGACCACCGGTAAAGCCACATTTAACGTATGGCATGTTGCTTCATCTTATTGCATCCAAGTCCTGCTGTTGTATCCTTCAAATTCATGTAACTGTGGTGTAAAAATCTCTCGCAACATCTTCACGTATTCCACTGAGTTACTACAGTAACGTAGGAGTTGTTGTTTTTGTAAAATTATTTTACACAAAAAGCACGCCGTTCGCCCGTGAAGCGCTCCATCGTGACTAAAATTGCATGAAGCGGCGCATCATTCCTCGCACCCCGCGCGCCCCTCATTCTAACGGTTTTCGAGAAATCATGTGTTGTTATTTGCAAAAATTTATGGCCCACCCTGTATAATAATCTTGGTCTGCGCTTTGTACTGTATCTGACTTGCTAAACCACTCTCTGATTAACCACCAGACGTTGCTACGGTTGATTACACCTACCTTTGTGGTGCCGCCACTTAGTTACAACAGCTTTTCACTAATCTGCCTTACTCTGCTTCATTAGGGATATTACTCGTAGCGTCTTAATTCTATCATCTTGATTCTATCATAGTAGGTACACACGGCTACACATCAAGCTATAAAATTCCAGTATAAGCTGACCTCTCATTCTACGAAAAGCCTACACAATGCCAGGTCAGCTGTACTGGAAATGTATAGCTTGATGTGTAGCCGTGTGTACACGCTTTGTATTATCATCCTCCAATATTAATAGTTTCCTCCCACGGCTACGCGCGCATGCGTGGTTTGTCAATAATAAAAAACCGGTTTTATTTTAATTTAATTATTTATTTACATATGGATCTCTTGGACCACATACCCAATGTAGAAATCCGACGTCGCACAAAGGTTGTGGGCGTGGGTATGAGGATCGCAGGGCTGAAGTGGAGATGGGCTGGACACTTGGCTAGGAAGGTTGACGGGCGTTGGACGAAGACGATTACAGAGTGGTGGCCAAGGAATGCTCGTAGACCAAGAGGCAGACCACCCGCCCGATAGTCGAATAACATTGAAAGCGTAGCTGGGCGTCAATGGATGAGCCTCGCAAGGGACCGGAAAGAATGGCGTAATAAAGAGGAGGCCTATACGCAACAGTGGGTGCAGACGGGCTGAGATGATGATGATTTATTTAAGTAAATATATAACTAAATATTCTGTAAAGATTTCAAGCGTCTACCAGGTGCCGTTATCAATGTCGAGATAAAACGAGCAAAAAAATCACGTTTGATGGATGGGAGCCCCCCTTAAATATTTATTTTATTCTGTTTTTAATATTTATTGTTATAGCGGCAACAGAAATACATCATCTGTGAAAATTTCAACTGTCTAATTATCGCGGTTCATGAGATACAACCTGGTGATAGACAGACAGACAGACGGACAGACAGCGGAGCCTTAGTAATAGGGTGCCGTTTTACCCTTTGGTAGTAAAAAGTAGTCATAATCTAGGTCATAATAATAAAATGGAATCGAAAATACTTTATTGCACATAAAACAAAACAATTACCTACATAAGAACAACGTTAATATAATTGTATTAGCGGTCTTATCGCTACATAGCGATCTCTATCATACAACCTTTGGATGGAATGGACTATGTGGATATTACCCTAGGAATCATAATTTTAATATACCTAAATATTCAGCGTCAAATAATCAAATAGTGTTCCCTGAGCATGCGAGTGACTTGGCACATCTGATAGCCACCGGCAGAAAGTTCCATAAACGGACAGCATGCACTACAAGAGTTAACATAGTAGAAGGAGTGTACCGGTGTCCTGAGTTGGAGAGTGTCGGATGAGCGCAAGGATCGAGGAGTGGATTGATGTAGGAAACGGAAATGGTCTTTAAGATAGGAATGTGAGGAAGAGTTATACAGAATGTTATATAAATGATGAGGGGATGTGAGTATTCCGGCGAAAGCGTATGGTTAACCACTTGAGCTTACTGCAAAACTCGGAAATATGGTCGGAATGATTAACTTAACTATTCGCTATTAAAAAAAATTATATGTGGAATTAAAACCCTTTTGTTGTTTTTTCAATATTACTAAAAAAAAAACGACCAAGTGCGAGTCGGACTCGCGCACGAAGGGTCTATATAAAATCTATAAAAACGGCAAAAAAATCGTTTGAATGGGTTAAAATTAATTATTTACTTCTAGTTTTTTATACATACATTGTAGGCTTGCGTATGACCACGATCTCGCCTGATGGTAAGCGATGATGCAGTCTACGATAGTACACGCTTGCCTAGAAGAAACCTATTCACTCGCGACTTAAAGATACCCAGGCTGTAGCTATCAGGAACAAGATATAACACAGTCTGGCAAGGCGTTCCACTCCTTGGCGGAAATAGTGAATAATATATCTCAATATTATGTGAATATTTCAAGTGTTTACCTGTTGTCGTTATCAATATCGAGCAATAACGAGCAAAAAAAACAATGTTTGTTTTGGGAGCCCCCCTTAAATATTTGTTTTATTTTAATTTAATTATTTATTTTTAAAGTGAATATATAACTATTCTGTGAATATATCAAGCGTCTACCTGTTGCCGTTAGCAATATCGAGAGATAGCACGACTGAACTAAAATACCGCGGTGAGGTCGTAGAGCCTGTGGTCATCCCTCACATAGGCAAAATTGGACAGGAATGCTCATGCATGATAATGCCCCTCCACACACGGCGCGACTGGTATGGTTGCCCTTCAGGAACATGATGTCACGGTTTTTGGGCTGGCTTGCAGAGTCACCCGACTCGAACCTCATTTTATATCATTGCCTTTCCTTGATCTTTTGTAAGTCAGAACTCAGAAGCGTCCACTATTTCTGGACTATTTTCCTTGTACATAAATATTTTTTTTTCCGAATTTTCCTATTTCGATGTTATTTATTGAATTGCGACATGTAAGAAATCGAGTGTTTTCGGGTAAAATTTAGTTTGTTGTTCAGCTGTTTTTGCAAAAGAACATAATTTTTGAAGTAAAACTTCTTAACGCACGCTTGACTTGGGGAGTAAGCTGGTGAATGCATTACGAAAAGTGCGAGCGGAAGGTGAGAGGGAGATATAAGTTAGTGAAGATAGAAAGAGAGAGAGAGTTACGTTTTGTATATTTTTAAACGTTAATTTGCGAGTGCGAGTTGCGTCTGTCCTGAATGAACATAGACTGATCGATCTACAGGCATGTGGACAATTTTGTAATTGAACAATTTTATCTATACCAATATTATAAAGAGGAAAGATTTGTTTGTTTGTATTGAATAGGCTCAGAAACTACTGGACCAATTTAAAAAAATCTTTCACTGTTGGGAAGCTACACTATCCCCGGGTGACATATATTACTTTTTACCCAACTGCGCAGAAGGAGTGTAATGTTTTTATTGAAAAACTACGCGTGCGAAGCTGCGCATTGGTCAGCTAGCAAATTAATATTTCGAAAAGAAGTTTTACTTCAGTCATCTGGTCTAAAGGACACTCGGTTTTTTAATTTAGATAATTGAGTAATTTCATCTTCTTTATTTCTTAAATACTTATACTACCACCTTTTGTTCCGGGAAGTTGCTAGATATTGCAAACTTTTACTTTAGCAAGTAAAAAACCCTGATAGCCATCTTTTTTTTTCGTTCATTTTCATCACATTTTACCAGATTTTCATCGGCTTAGCATACTCATTTCCTTCATGTTTCGACCATAAAGAATCTAAGAAGAAATTTAGAAATTAAACAAAATATCTTAGGGCAAGTCAAAAATGCGAAGACTTCTTTTACTTCGACTGAACAAGCGTACTCTAGAATTCAACGTAATTTTAAACTTGAAAATGGGGTGTGACCGAGTTGTGGAGAAACAATAGGGCTTGAAAAGTTTCTTAAGTTTAAATTCCAAGACTTTAAAAGTGTACGAATAATTTACGAGGTTTTCTTCGCAAACGACGGCATAGTGTGTCCGGTTTGAAATCTACAGGTACTAATATTATATATGGGTATAATTTGTGAGCTTGTTTATCTGGATGTAATGGATAATCTCCGGAACTACTTGGAATAAAAATAAAAATACTGAACCGATTTTAAACATACTTTCACTGATAGAAACTTATAACTATATTTTATTTTTGTAAAAAAATCCTTGCGAAGCTAAAGCGAGTCAGCAAATGAAATAAAAAAACGTTTTACATAATATATAAGTCTCGTACTGAAATTTAAAAAAAATAGACCGAGTTAAGCGAGATATCCAAATTAACTTGGGCAAATCGGCGTTGTATGTATGTACCTATGTTTGTTTGTCCGAGGATAACTTTCGAAGCGTTTATCCGATCAACGTTAAATTTGGTATATAGGTAGGTAGTGATGGTACAATTTTGGTGTGACTACATGGGCTAAAAATGTGGCAGGGGGGGAGGGGGGGAGATATTGGGGTTTATGATAGGTAAAAAAAATGGCACTATGCGGTCAAATGGCACGTTTAATCAAAGGTCTTTAGGAGTAAATTTCGACCCTGTTTTTATTTTTATGTTAATTCTTTTAGTGTTTGAGTTATTAGCCATAATAAAAACTGAACTTTGACGAAATTCACAGGGTACACCAGTGACACTATAGTGCTAAAATTTTGTATTCGTGTAGTTTTAGTGCCTCAATTATAAGGAGAAATCTGGAATCCAGAATAACTGCAATTTAACCTCCTAAAAAGCCATTTTTCCTAAAAAAACAAATTAACAAGAACTCCCGTTTCTTGTAGTTTGAATGAAACTGTAGGTCAATTTTTTTGGTCATACATTTCGTGGCACTATTTTATTAGTCATAGGTTATGAATAATATTTGTTTTGTCTATTGAGATACTCGTGCGATCTCAGTTCGGGGCGTCCACTAGTATAGGTATTTAAATAGGTGTTTTACTGTTTACACTAACCTTTCAAGAAAATAAGCTGAAATACCTACTGTAGTGTATAATTCATGTAGTATACCTACTTAGGTGCTCTAGCTAATAAGACATGGATACCTATTCAATAAACAGTTTTTATCCAGCTCTCGCTTGTTTCACTACTCTCCTAATAGGCTCCTATCGCACTACGTATAACTGTTTTATTCATCTACGCTATTGATGCTTTAAATTTTTGCAAAATTTTACTTTGGAAGCTGTCTAAAAATCTGCCTACGCTTGAACGCAGCTAAAACTGCGTCGTAATTGCGTTATGGGTCGTAATAAGTAAATGCGGGTTATAAATTCAAATCTCAAACTTTGATTACATTGTTTTGTGGGTAATAACAAAATTACGGGTCTCTGAACTCTAAAACTGAGACGTAATTTTGTTGACAAAATGACGATATTTATAATTATTGTTTAAAACGGGTATTTATCGCGTACGTACCTTTTTTATTTGTTATCCCGACGTTTCGGCAGTGTTGAACCAGTCATACTACTGGTGTTACGAGTGGTAGAGCTTTTGTGAACGAGCTCGAGGAAGTGGGCACCACCGCCTTACCTTTATCTGCCGCCAAATAGCAGTACTTGAGCTGCTGTGTTCCGGTTAGATGGTAATGGTATGTTCCTGTAATTACTGGCACATAGGCATAACAGCTAAGTCCTATAGTATGGCAACGTATCCACATAGAGATCAAGACAACATAATAGCTTGTTTTGAATTCTATGTGGATATCCATGGGCTGCAGTAGCCACTTAACATCTGGTGAACTTCATGCTCGTTTGCCATATAAGTTATATATAAAAAAAAGTCATGGTGTTGGGCTGACAGACGATATTTAGTGAAACGACTTTAATATAAATGTTTTATTTCTAAAAAAAGTACAAAAGTTATTAAACTTATTTCTACCTTGTGTATTTATAAATTAAGATTTAAAATCAAGGATAGCTATAATCATATAAATTAGAGGACGGCTACCGCTGAATATAGACCTCATATATTTTTTTTTATACTACTTATAAACTACTTACAAACGAGCATGCAGTCCACCAGATGTTAAGTGGCTACTGCAGCCCATGGATATCCACATAGAGCTCTAAACAAGGTATTATGTTGTTTTCATCTCTATGTGGATACGTTGCCATATTATAGGACTTAGCTGTTATGCCTATGTGCCAGTAATTACAGAAACATACCATTACCTTCTAACCGGAACACAGCAGCACAAGTACTGCTATTTGGCGGCAGATACAGGTAAGGCGGTGGTGCCCACTTCCTCGCGCCCGTTCACAAAAGCTCTGCCACCAATTTTCCATTTAGTCATTTATTTTGCTCTTTACACATTTTACATGCACTTAGATATGTCAGACAGTTTGTTGATTATGTAAAATAATTAATTCTTATATACTAACACGGATTAACATTACTACAGTTAAAGTTAATATCAAATTATTATTATTAATTAAAAAAAAAATTGTATCGTACATATAAAAACTTGTTTAAGTAATTACTACTTAGTATCAACTACAAAACTATAGTCATTCAACACAAAAAATGTAATTATCGGACAAAGCCTCGTCAATATTATAATAACTTTTATGTAATAAATGTCTGATTAATTTGTAATATCAATGGGAATTTTATTATACAATTTTATAGCTACATACATAAAGCTTTTTAATGTTTTGGCCAGTCTACAACGAGGAGCGACAACATTTTCCTTGTTTCTTGTATTATAGCCATGGGATTCGAATTTGGATGTCATATGTTTCAGATTTTCGCGTATGTATACCATATTATGGTATATATACTCTCCAATCATAGTCATGATGTTCAGCTCTCTGAACCTATCTCTAAACAGTTTTCTTTCACACAGATTTCCAGAGCAATGATTTTATGCGGCCTGCACCCAACGGTTATCACCATCAGGTCGTTTTTTCACTGAGTGGGGGGCCAACCTACGTTTTTAGTGGGTAATTAGCCCTCTAAGCCCTCATAATTCATACTAATATTTTTTATTCGAATGTGACACTGTCTCTCTGTCTCTTTCTCTCTCTGTCTGTTTTTTAAGTTTTCACGACTAATTGGTTGCACCGACTTTGATGAAATTTGGTATCTAAATACGTAGTTATGACAGGGATTGAGACATTGACCGATTGCCTAGAAGGAGGATAATGTTTTTTTTAAAGACAAAGCGTGCTAAGCCGCGGGGAGGTCTGCTAGTCACTTATTTAAAAAAGGGAAGCGCTCGTAGTTTGCTCGTTAAACCCTCCGTCGTCCGAGAGACGTTCTCGGAGACCCGGATGACGAAATCACCTCTGCTAATGCGGAAGAAATTTCCGAGTCATCTACATTAGACAGAGCAATCACTTCACAGATACACCGACCTCGCCGGCGAGGTCGACGAGTCCCTTCAATCGCCGCCTATACGAGGTACAAGCACGTACCCGGGCGTTTCTTTCCTATCCCCACCCTGGCAACAACCCAAGCCGAGGTTCGTACCTAAGTGGTGCCCTTGCGCTAGTTGCGTTATCAAAACTTACAGGGCTGAGTGCCTTCTGCGCTCGCCAAAAGCTCGGTTAAGCTGCAACGGCCTCAGAGGCTAACAGCGAGATTAGTCCATTCGAAAAAAAAAATTAAAATAAAAAAAATAGCTTGCTCGTTCCGGTCGAACGCTACTACTGGCTTCAACTGAACTGTCATCAAGCCATGTTAGAGAATTTTATAGCTTCTTAAACTTACGATTTTAAAAACTGTCTCATAAAAATTGAGTCGGACTGGATACAAGTATTCCTAAAACCAGACAAAGACAATTTAAGGCTCGTACAAACTTACTTTAAGGGGGTAAGCATCCAAGATATCATTTAGAAACTACAACAGAAGAAGCTTTTTTTTTATATATTATAGGCTTGCGTTTGACCACGATCTCGCCTGATGGTAAGCGATGATGCAGTCTACGATGGTACACGCTTGCCTAGAAGAAACCTATTCACTCGTGACTTAAAGATACCCAGGTTGTAGCTATCAGGAAACACAGACTCTGGCAAGGCGTTCCACTCTTTGGCGGTGCGCATAATAAAGGTCGAAGAGAACCGCTTTGAGCGAATGGGAGGTATTTCTACCATATAGCGGTGGCGCACTGCAGAGCGTCTGGTTGTCCGTTGATAGAAAGGAGATGAGGTGCTTGGTTTTACTCATAATTCTCGTAAGTGTGAAACGGTAAACGGTATTTAAGAGGACCCAAATAATAAGGAGTCACTGTACAACATTAAAAAATAACACTTAAGTACAAGTCCATTCTTTACAGAAAATTTGTGCAGAGATCTCTCAAAAATGTTAAAGAATTTAGCAAAATATTCAAATACTTAGACGTTATATGAGACATAGCCCGATGGATTAGCACGTTGAAGTGGCAATGGGCAGGCCATATAGCGCGCAGAACAGATGGCCGATGGGGCCGAAAGGTTCTCGAGTGGAGGCCACGGACCGGCAAGCGCAGCGTAGGGCGTCCACCCACAAGATGGGCAGACGACTTGGTAAGAACCGCAGGTCGGCGTTGGATGCAGGCCGCTTCCAACCACAGTTCCTGGAGATCAATGAGGGAGGCCTTTGTCCAGCAGTGGACGTCCTACGGCTGATATGATGATGATGATGATATGAGACATGAGGGTAGCAACACTAAAACACAGTTTAATATTTTATTCGACACCAACTTCACCATATATTGTGAAAAAGGATAGAAGACCTGATATAGAATGCTGGGAGTCGTTGGTGGTAAATTATATTCATCGTCATCATCAGCCGGACGTCCACTGCTGAACATAGGCCTCCCCCTTAGATCGCCACAACGAGCGGTTAGTAGCCGTTTGCGGCCAACGGCTCCCCGCGATTCTTAATAGATCGTCGGTCCACCTTGTGGGGGGCCGGCCTACGCTGCGTCTTCCAGTCCGTGGTCTCTACTCTAGAACCTTTCTTCCCCAACGGTTATCGGTTCTACGAGCGATGTGGCCTGCCCATTGCCACTTCAACTTGCTAATTTTGAGTGCTATGTCTGCAACTTTAGTTCCAATTTTATTAATAAAGCATTTATATATCTCTCACATAGGTTTCTAAGAACAAAATACTGATAAACCTGTTTTGTGAGAGACTAGTACCTGAGATAAGTTTGAAAACTTGCGTTCCAGGTCACCAGCGCTCCACTCTTCGGATTCAACAAAATATTAGACCCTATTAAAGTTTATGAAGAAATAACTAAATTATTAAAAAAACCGGCCAAGTGCGAGTCGGACTCGCGTACGAAGGGTACCGAGCAACTCACGTAGGAGCCCCCTTAAATATTTGTTTTATTTTAATTTAATAATTTATTTTAATAGTGAATATAATAACTAAATATTCTGTGAATATTTCAAGCGTCTACCTGTTGCCCAGTTATGTTACCTGTTGCCTGTTGTCGTTATCAATACCGTGCAAAAACGAGCAACACAATCACGTTTGTTGTATGGGAGCCCCCCTTAAATATTAATTTTATTCTATTTTATTAGTATTTGTTGTTATAGCGGCAACAGAAATACATCATCTGTGAAAATTTCAACTGTCTAACTATAACGGTTCATGAGATACAGCCTGGTGACAGACGGACAGACAGACATACAGACATACGGACAGACAGACAGCGGAGATTAAGTAATAGGGTCTCGTTTTACCCTTTGGGTACGGAACCCTAAAAACTAAGTGTTAGTAAGGAAAATACAAAACTATGCAATTTAACAAATTGTTACTATAATAATGTATATATAATGTACATATATATAAAGTATATAATATGTATCCTCCAAAGTACACCGCACTCCGTATCTTCGTAAATTTCGCTACATCCAAAGGTTGCCTGGAAGAGATCGCTTTCAGCGATAAGGCCGCCCATTGTATTGCCTAATTTATTCTAGCCTAGTACTTATTTCTGTATTATTTCTGATTGTGAAGTAATTCAATGAAGAGTTATTATCTTATCTTATCTTAATGTTTACAGGGGATGTTAGAAGTAGTTGAATTTTGTATTTGTGTTAAGAAAATGTTGGGTTTGTATATATTTACCGCCTAGTTTATATACGTTCCAACAAGATAATAGCAATCCCGGCCAACTTTATTATTAAATCTAAACTTTGGAACAGGTAATAATAGTCCTGTTATCGGAGTGTTATCGCCACATGTGTTCGCCGAAGTTTGTGCACGTCCTGTCAATATTACGTATACTCTATCATGTCATCGACAGGTTTGTGTGTAAGTATAGCCATGCCTTGAGGTACTATGAGTATAATGTTGCAAAATGCCTTTTCTTACATCTGTATTTTTATGGGGAATGTAGAGAATGAATAGTATTGTGTTTCAAGAAGTAATAGTTGAGTGGTTAATAAGTAATAGCAGTGAGGATTATTGTGCCGTTTTTAGGGTTCCGTAGCCAAATGGCAAAAAACGGAACCCTTATGGATTCATCATGTCTGTCTGTTTGTCCGTCCGTATGTCACAGCCACGTTATTCCGAAACTATACGACCTATACTGTTGAAATTTGGTGAGTAGATGTATTCTGTGAACTGCATTAAGATTTTCACACAATAATAGAAAAAAAAAACAATAAATTTTGGGGGGGTCCCCCATACTTAAAACTGAAACTCAAAATTTTGTTCAACCAACCCATACGTGTGGGGTGTCTATGGATAGGTATTTAAAAATGATAATGAAGTTCGTAATATCATTTTTTTCTAAACCGAATAGTTTGCGCGAGAGACACTTCCAAAGTGGTAAAATATGTGCCCCCCCCCCCTCTTATTTTATAAGTTACAGAGGGGGGGGGGCTCTGTAACTTATAAAATAGAAGAACGATAAAACTAAAAAAAAAATATATAATGTACATTACCATGCAAACTTCCACCGCAAATTGGTTTGAATGAGATCTAGTAAGTAATTTTTATTTTTTAATACGTCATAAATCGTAAACCGCAATTTACCTTTCAATCAATCAACTCAAATATAAAAAAGTTACAACGGTATACAAGAACTTTTATATTATGATACTTGCTGCTACGGAACCCTTCATGGGCTACTCCGACTCTCACTTGACCGCTTTTTTCATTCAACATCGGAATTAACATAAAAAACGACTGAAGTAAATCTTCTTTTTTATAATATTAATTAGTAAAATTGTTCAAGAACGAAATTAAAATACGAAAAATAATTGAGAAATCACCGTTCGCGTAACGCTAGCTACTCGCAAACTAACTACTGACTGAGATATATATATATATATATATATATTTCATACACTGGCTATGAGAGGAAGAGAGAAAGAAATGTGCGCGCGCAATGCTCTCTCTTGCTCCTACAGTGTGATACATGCAATAGGACTGCTCTGTGTCATAGATATACGAAACGCAACTGACTAGGAGAGAAGAGAGAAAGAAACTGTGTGCTCGCTCCTCTCTCGTGCCCCTACAGTAATATACGAAACGACACGTTTACGCAGTCGGGTCTCTCTCTTTCTATCTTCACTAACTTATATCTCCCTTTTAATTTCCGTTCGCCTCGCCCGATCACACGCTTTCGTAACGCATTCATCAGCTTACTCCCCAAGTCAAGAGTGCGTTAAAAGTTTTACTTCAAAAATTAAAAGTACCTACCTATACTTATATTATATAACTCTTGTATTCGTGGTTACCACCGCCTATTTACCATGTTTGCGTACATTCTTTTGGTAATATATAGTAGACGGTAATTTGGGTGGTGAGGTCGGTTATGTCTGATTGTATAACTATAAAATTATGTATTATGTAAGGCGACGGATTTTTTAAGTGTCTAACTATTGGGTAGCTCGAGTGTCTCTAAGCACCGAGACAAACCTTTAAGATTATACAGTGATTATGAATTACTATTTGTACTTTTTTTAAAAAGTTCGTTTGGAGAGTTACTATGATTAAAGATCGTACCTATTTTTGTTGCTAGATCATTAATTCAAGGTATGGCTTCTGGTAAAATTACAGTCAAATAAGGCTTTTCACTTGTATACTAAGGGTGATAGACGCATGTAAAGTCTTAGTTAAATGTAAACTGTGTGGTGATGCAATTATTTTCGGCAGTGGTAATAGCTTAACATCACATTTTTTTAATAAAAATAGCTAAAAAAAAGTTTTAGTATTCATCATCATAATATCTACCATAGTGACGACGTCGTGCAGTGGGCGAATAGCCGGCTGAGACGCAGGAGGTAGTGGGTTCGATTCCCGCCGCGGAACAAATGTTGTATGTTCTACAGATATTTGTTTCGGGTCTGGTTGTTTCTCTATACATTCATCATCATCATCATCAGCCCACATTAGTCCACTGCTGGACATAGGCCTCTCCCAATACGCGCCACTGAGCCCGGTCTTCGGCTCTTCTCATCCAATTCCTGTACGCCACCTTTCTTATGGGATGCACGGGGGCAGCCTAACATCATAATGCCCCAATAGTCAACCTCACCTGCACGTGGTGCATCCTGCCGAGCGGACGAGGCTCTGTGGCTTGGTGACGGTATAGCCCTCCCTAAACTGGCACAATTAAATCTAGCCGCTGACGGGCAGCAGCGTCAACGGCGCGACAAGTTGTGCCCTGCGATGGCCAACCCGCATGCCCAGCGTGGCGATTATGGGCAAAACCCTCCCAATGGCAAGTACGACACAAACACAAGACGGCAAGCACATCAGCAGAATTGGCGACCAGTTGGTGGGGTATCCTTCTGGAAGTAGAGCCTTCTGTTCTCTTGCCAAAGCTACTGAGGGTAACTTCTGCAAGTCCCGCTTACCATCTTTACTCAAGTCGGACGGATCTCTGGCCCATAGTGCAAAAGAGAAAGCCGATCTCCTTGGATCTCTTTTTGCCTCCAATTCGACCCTCCTCGACGGAAATGCTTCAGCACCGGTTATACCTCGGTGTCCGAGTTCCATGCCAGAGGTACGTTTTCATCAGAAAGCGGTACGGAAGGAACTCCTTTCCCTTGATGTGAGAAAGTCGAGTGGGCCGGATGGCATTCCAGCCATTGTGCTCAAAAAGTGTGCTCCTGAGTTGTGTTCTGTCTTTACGTCCCTCTTTGAATTGTCTTATACCACTGGTATCGTGCCGTCTTCTTGGAAAGTGACCCATGTCCACCCAATCCCTAAAAAAGAGATCGAACCAATCCGTCTAACTATCGGCCTATAGCAATTACCTCCCTACTCTGTAAAGTGATGGAGCGAGTAATTAATACTCAGCTTCTTAGGAACTTGAGGAACACCAGCTGATCAGTGACCGCCAATACGGCTTTCGTCATGGGCGATAAGCTGATGATCTTCTAGTTTACCTCACTCACCGCTGGGCGGAAGCCGTTGAGAGTGGGGGGGAAGCTCTAGCTGTTAGTCTAGACATCGCGAAGGCGTTAGATCGGGTGTGCCACAAGGCGCTTCTCTCGAAGCTTCCCTCATACGGTCTCCCTGGGGGACTTTGCAGTTGGGTCGCCAGTTTCTTATCCGAGCGGAGCATAAGAGCCGTTGTAGATGGTTCTTGCTCGGACTCATTGCCCATTAACTCCGGTGTACCCCAAGGGTCAGTACTATCGCACACACTGTTTATTCTTCACATCAATGATATGCTGCACAAAAGCGGCCTTCATTGTTATGCGGATGACAGTACGGGTGATACTTTCTACACTGGTCGCCCTAATGTCTCTCGGTCGGAAGTGGAAGACAACAGACAAAGACTTGTGTCTGAGGTTGAAGGCTCTTTGGAGCGTGTGTCAGATTGGGGTAACCTTAATCTGGTCACCTTTAACCCAACCAAGACGCAAGTTTGTGCGTTCACCACAAAGAAGGCCCCTTTCACAATAGCTCCACGGTTCCAGGGCATTCCTCTCCTCGTCTCGGCGAGTATAGGGATTCTGGGAGTCAAAATTTCTAATGAGGTTCAGTATGGGAGTCACTTAGAAGCAAAAGCTGTGCTCACTTCCAAAAAACTTGGAGTCCTTAACCGTGCCAAACAGCAAGTTCGGCCGCACGTGGAATACTGTTCCCATCTTTGGCACGGAGCTCCAAAGTACCAATTGCTTCGTTTTGACTCCCTTCAGAGAAGAGCCATTAGAATCATCGGTGATCCCAAACTCACCGACAGGCTGGAACCGCTGAGTCAACGCCGTGACATCGGATCGCTCAGTGTATTCTACTGCCTGTATAATGGGGAATGTTCTGAGGAGCTATTTGATCTCATCTCGTCGTCGAGATTTTACCACCGCACTTCTCGACAACGTAATAAAGCTCATCCACATATAATCGACAATTAGGTATCGCGCACCACACGCTTTACGCGATCTTTTCTACCCCATACTTGCAAGAGGTGGAATGAGCTACCATCTGAGGTTTTCCCATTAGACTACGACATGGCACGCTTCAAGAGAAATGTAAAGAGGTTTCTTCAGTGTAGGGAACGCATCGACAATACCCCGGGTGTTGCCGGTGTCAATAGGCGACGGTGACCGTAAGGTGGGCCGTAAGCCTGTTTCCCCACAAATAACATAACAAAAAAAAACGTCAACACAACGACCCCCGGTTCCCGGCCGCTCCACTATTCCTCTATGTATTATAAGTATGTATTTAAAAAAAATGTTATAAGTATTATGTCAGTTATCTGGTTCCCATAGTACAAGCTCTGCTTAGTTTGGGACTAGATAGCGCTGTGTGAAATGTCCAGCAATATTTTTTTATAGTTCACTGTCTGGAAAGAATGGGGGAGGCCTTTGCCCAGCAGTGGGATACAGTGGGCTGATGATAATAATAATATTAATAGTAGTTCACTGTAAGACATAGGCCTTAGGGAATGCAATCCCGATCCCGCGGGATCCCGATCTCGTGTAATTTTTCGGGATCAATCCCGACGCATCATATGACGAGATCCCGTTCGAGATTGACGGGATTAGGCGGCAGTGGTCAGCGACGCTACACACGTCCACTCGGGGCGCAAGCGGCGCGCTGACTGACGGCCGCGAGCGGCAGGAACGCCAAACAGCGTTAGAAAACTATTCCGACTATTTCCGAATATTAGCGACAGGTGACGATAATTATTTAGTTGGTAAGATTAAAGGATAAAGATTTTTATTTTCTTTCGAGTAATATGTTATTTTAGGTAACCTCACTATCACAAACAAGCAGTTATTAGCTTTTTCAGTCATCCGAATTTAACATTTTTTTTAAACTAGACGGGATCCCGAAAATTCCGGGATCCCGCGGGATTGATATTTCTAATCCCGCGGGATCTCGAATTTGCAATCTCGAGTCAGGATTGCATTCCCTAATAGGCCTCCTTCGGAGAACAGTCCAACCACCTCCATCCACTGAGATCTGCCTATTAAACGCTACAATTGGTCCATAAAGTCATTTCGCCATCACAACAGTTATTTTCAAAGAGTGAGTTCTAGTTTTGAAAGAAAGAAAGAAAGTAAATACATTTATTTGCATTACAAAAGAAACAAGATAAAATAATCTTAACAAGTTATTAACATTAAATATAATATTATAAAGTACTTATAAAATTAAAATTAACAATCAAACAGGCAAGTGTTTTTATAAAATTAAAATTTTAAATATACTCGTAATACATAGTCTTTTAAAAGTGTTTTCTGTTTTTTATATATGTAGTGGTATAAATCAATTTTTCTTCTTTCTAAGTACTCGTCATAAACTGCTGCCTTCCAGTTAGTTTTTTAATTGACTGACAATTTAGAGCAAAAAATGCGAAGCAACGAACTTTATTTCTGTAGCGTTTTTGCCTCATTGCTGCACAGCGCGGTTTCTTGTGACCACTTTGAGAAGCAGCAAACAGTACCAGAAAACAGTAGAGTGCTTTATTTCATTTATTGACAATAGATAGAGTAAGTAGTACGTAAATAGATCACATTCCCTGATATCTATGTTTGCTATCGTATTCGTGTGTATTGTAAACTTGTTTGGATGGGACAATGCATGGTGGGTGAAAGGTAATACAACTCAACATATCAACTCGGAAAGGGATCGGCCTTTCGCCTTGTCATCAACCAGGCGTCAACCTAACGTAAGCACGTAATCAAAGCGGATCAGCACAAGGGTGGATCCAGCTTTGGTGCCGGGGGGGGGGGGGGGGGGGGGGGGGGTCACATAGTCGTGGCCAAATCGCAAGAAGTTATAATTTATTTTTTATAATCATAGATACAATTAAAAAGTAGGTATTTTATTAATGTACTTACATGCTGTATTTAAAAATACCTATATAACAAAATCAAAATATTATATGTAAATAATGAAATATATAATGTACTTACATAAAATCTATATTGTGACAAAAATATATAAAAAACATTATGTTTAACAATTTTAATTAGTGGTCCACCTAGGTCCTGGACCCAGCCCAGGGGGGGGGGGCATGACCCCCATGACCCTCCCCCTGGATCCGCCCTTGGATCAGCAGCTCCTTGGCTACGGCTTCCCACCCGCTGGTTGACGGCTAGGCGGCACCAGTTTCACCGCTCGGGTACGGAGAGATGTAAGTGCGGGGACGACGAGCTGTAAGCGCATCGCGCTTTGTGAGCTTGTCCCGAGACGAGGCGATTACGTTACGATTCCGATTAGTGTGCGTTGCTGTAAGTAGTTTCATACAAAGAATACAGAACGGCTCGAGCTGATACGGTGACGATCCCTTTACAAGTTGATATGTGTGCTATGACCCGTACACGGGCAATTTTAAGATTGGCCATTGCCCGGTGACATAGTATAGCGATAGAATGGAGCAGATAGTACATTTATATAGGTAAATTTACTTTTATGAATTATTGTTATACTAGCGGTTGCCAGAGGCTTCGCACGCGTGTTTTACCAATAAAAAGTAGCCTATGTGTTAATTCAGGTTATGATCTACGTACACACTAAATTTCATCGCAATCGGTTCAGCCGTTCCGGCGTGAAAGAGTAACAAACATCCATATATCCATACATACAAACTTTCGCGTTTATAATATTAATAGGATAATGCTGGTCATTTCACACAGTGCTGTCTAGCCCCAAACTAAGCAAAGCTACTGTGAGCTACAGTGAGAATCAGATAACTGATAGAATACTTATATAATATTTTTTGTAAATAGAAAGAAAGAAAGAAAAAATATTTATTCAGATCACCACAAGTGGACACAGAAACAAATGACACAAAAAATGTAATCTAACTAAAAATTTTAAATGTGGTGGCGAAAGGGTCCTCAGCTCAGCATTTGCTATAGCATGTTGCCATACTGCAGCGCTGGTATTCTGCTGAGGCCAGTGTTGATCTCACGGACACCCAGACATTTAAATACATACCTTTATTATATTTACAAGAAAAATACCCAAACCAGGAACACATTTTTTCCGCAGATCGAACCTCCTGCGCCGGCTATTCGCACACTGCGCTACAGAATCATCGTTAAAACGAAAAACAGGGATTTCTGAAATATTATCAAAATTTTGACTAGCTACTTCGGAAAGGAGTTCTTAAATAAACCAATTAAACTAACTATCAGTGTAGTTTCAGTCGCTACGAATAGTAACTGGTGTTTGCGGTACTGATTGGTGCCAGATGGGTCAATATCGCAAAATACCTGATCGTCATTGTCTCATTTTGTAAATATATTTGCAACAAAAACTTGTACATAAATAGTTGACTACAATAAAAAGGGAATGTAATGTTTCACAAAACAGACTTAAGCTCAGCATAGTACCTACCTAAAAACTTACCCTTGTTACCATAAAAAGTTAAACAACTGTTTAGCGCTGCTCAAAAAAATCCTTAACAATTTTTATATGGGAATTTTTTAAACACACGCTAGACGCGACGCTAGTCGTGACGTCACAATCGCCCGGGTCAGAGCAATTCAATGGCCCGTGTGAGATTTCAACAACATCTTGAAGGAGAGAAATCAAACAAACAAACAAACATCCAAACTTTCACATTTATATTATTAATGTGATTAGTGTGATGTGATGTAACCCAACAATATTTTCTAAACAATACATCGAAACCTTAATCCGATTTGTCTGCAAATTGTAACGATTAAAATTTGTAACTTGGAACGAACAAACTTCATCGAACTGAAACCTTAGAAACTAAGTTAAAGTACAACTGAAAAACTATTTCTTATTTTCCTGGTTTTATTTTTCCTGTTTACTAAATCCATTATTATGTCCACTGCTGAACACTCCTCCCACACTGGTTTCCAAATCTACCGCTGTTATGGAGTCTGCACTTAATTTTTCACAGCAGTACCTTTAGCAGAGTCTTTGCATTTAGTTGGGGGCTGTCCTAAGCTACGCGTTCCTGTGCGTAGTTTCCACGCGAGAACCTTGTTAACCGACTTATTAAAAAGCGGCGAGTGCGACTCGCACTTGGCCGCTTTTTTTGCACTTGCTGCTACGGAACCCTTCATGGGCATGAAGGGTTCCGTAGCAGCAAGTAACATAATATAAAAGTTCTTGTAGTTCCTTGTAACTTTTTTTTATATATGAGTTGATTGAATGAAAGGTAAATTGCGGTTTACGATTTATGACCTATTAAAAAAATCTCGTTCAAACCAATTTTCGGTGAAATTCTCTTATTTTAAAAGTTACAGGGGGGGGGGGGACACATTTTACCACTTTGGAAGTGTCTCTCGCGCAAACTATTCGGTTTAGAATAAAATTATATTACAAACCACAATATCATTTTTGAAGACATATCCATAGATGGAATCCATACATGTATGGAATTGCAAAAAAAATTTGAGTTTCAGTTCTAAGTATGGGGAACTTTCAAAATTTATTGTTTTTTATATTTTTGAGTGAAAATCTTAATGCGGTTCACAGAATATATCTACTTACCAAGTTTCAACAGTAGTTCATATAGTTTAGAAAAAAAGTGGCTGTGACATACGGACGGACAGACAGACAGACATGACGTATCCATAAGGGTTCCGTTTTTTGTCATTTGACTACGGAACCCTAAAAAGACGAGGTTCGCAATTTCCACGTTTATTTTAAGTTACGCATATTTTTTTATCGGGTGAACCAATTATGATGATTCTTTTGAATTGTTAACCAAGTCCATTGTGTCCCTACGGTTTGAATAAATGAGTATGAGTATGTATCATTACCAATTTAAGTTTCATTGAGGTAAAGAGGGGATGAAAACACAAATAGTTTTTTGCAACCCAGTGTGTGTGTGGTATTGTTAGAAAGCTCTTTAAAAATGTAGTCGAATTTTATAGTTCCATTTCCGATTCCTTTTCCATGTTTTCTGAAGTCGGTTAATTTTTATTTTGATAAAATATACCTTGCTGTCTCAAAAGCCGTCGTTTCATTAGACTATGTACTACATTAATTATCCAGTTAAGCCTATCATAATTGTATGCAAACACATTCGTTCTTACGAGTTCTAATGACTTGCCTAAAAAAGTTTTCTGCAGAATAACAGCCCGCCGAGCTGTCGATCGGTGGCGTGGCATAATGCTGAGCTGGAACCCATTTGCTGCAGTGGCACATACACACCTACTTGCCTCTTTTTAATTATTCCCTGACTACATTGTAAATTTATTATTTCATTCTATTGTTCCTATGTTTGTTGTATGTAATTTTCTGTTTTCTCTTACTTGTGCTTTCTCTTTGATGTTATACATTTTGATTGTATTGTGTGAATTCGTGTGTGCTATGGTAGCAAATAAATGTCTGTTTATGTCTTTAACAAAAAACGAGTGTACTTTAGACCACACGACTGAAGTAAAACTTTTTTTTTCAAAATATTCATTTATAAAATTGTTCTATTACAAAATTGTCCAACAAACGCCTGTAGGTCGATCAGTCTATGTTCATTCAGGACAGACGCAACTCGCACTCGCACATTAACGTTTAAAAATATACGAAACGTAACTCTCTCTCTTTCTATCTTCACTAACTTTTATCTGCCTCTTAACTTCCGTTCACACTTTTCGTAACGCATTCACCAGCTTACTCCCCAAGTCAAGCGTGCGTAAAGAAGTTTTACTTCAAAAAAATCTCCATAAAAATACTATTGTACACACGGCTACAATTCAAGTTATAATTTTCCAGTATAAGCTGACCTCTCATTCTACGAAAAGCCTACACAATGGGAGGTCAGCTTATACTGGAAAAGTATAGCTTGATGTGGAGCCGTCTGTACAAAAATCAAACTAGGTAGGCATGGATACAAAATACAATTTACGAATGGGCAGCAAGTAAAAAAATACTTCGAAATGAATAAATCTTTGAGTAATCAATTTTCAATTTAAACGTGACGCCATAAAAGTTATTTTTGAAAGCTGAGTCAACGTAGCACTTCCTTTGAATAGAATTGCCTACTTGAATTCTTCTACTTGATTGATCCTCAAAGGCCCATTAATTACCATAAATATTATTGATGAAACTTAGTCATTTTCGAACCTCAAAATCAATTAGTTTTACCTTATTGGCTCCCTTCTCAACTCTAAATCATCGTTTATAACAGTCTTCAATGAACTCATTCATTTCTGGTTGATGAATCTAAGTTTAGATATCTTTACATTGTATAAAATAAAGTCGCATCCGCCGTCGCTTAAATCTTTTAAAATTGCTCAACGGATTTTAATGCAGTTTTCAGCACTAGATAGAGTGATTCAAGAGAAAGGTTTATTTGTATAATATATACATAGTAACTTCGAAAGTTTGGGTGCAATAAAACTGTTATATATTTCCTTAGTGAGAACAAAGATTGAATACGGTTCGTGCATTTGGAACCCACACGAATCTACATATTCTCTTATGCTTGAGAAGGTTCGAAAGCGGTTCCTACGCTTTATTTATAAGAAGAGTTATAATTATTATCCGTTCATGTACCCCACGAAATATCTACAGGGTACACTAGGGTTCAACTCTCTTGAAACGCGTAGAATAAATGACCAAATTATGACTGTGTGTCATCTATTGCATGGTGTGGTTGACTGCCCTGATTTGGTTAGCGAGGCAAGTCGGATGTGCGTGCCTGAGCAACGCTCTAGATTTCGTCCTGGGAGAGTCCTGCTGTTCGAGCCGAGCCCTGCGCACACTGTGGCACGTCAAAACTCGCCTATCTGCCGTGCGCAGCGCCAACTTAACGCACTGCTCAAGTTGTATATTGTGACCATTAGTGCTGTGCACTCCCTGAGGTATGCGCGCGGTGAGACGGGGGGGAGAATCGGCTGTTGCGCTCTGTCAGTTCGCCGTCAACGCTCGTGGCGGCAGGTAGTGTTATTTGTATCGGACTGTCTATGTCAGACGCACATGAGATAAATATTCAAAGATGGGTCGTGCGTTATCTCGTGATATGAAATGGAAGATGAAGTTGAAACAGAATCTATGTCAGAATAACTTTCGTTAGAATATATAATTGTTTGTAAATATAAAAAATGTTCAATAAAACAAGTCCTTTGAATTATAAGTTTAGTTCTTATTTATCACCTGCATATTTTTAATAAAATATGAGTATATTTAAGTTACATTTTAATCAACTAAGTAAGTATAATATATTACAGATAGATAGCCTCCGACCATCGTCCCGCCACAAGTCTTGCCTTAGAAATGCAAACTGATATCGTAAGATATGTCCGACATGTATTGATCTCATGTGAACTCATGCAGTTTTTTCTTTGCCTCCCACCTCGCCGCGCATACCTCAGGGAGTGCACAGCACTAATGGTCACACTATACCCTGAAGCCGATGTATTTGCGGATCTTATACCGAAGTTGGCGCAAGTATGTCTAGAATACTGCGAGAGATTAGATTAGAGCTAATCCTATAATTGATCCTCGATCCAATTAATTTTATATAAAACTTACTTTTTATTTCTGTTGTGTCTTTATAACTTTAATTTTTATATTTTGTAATTTTGTTTTTATTGTTTTATGTACTAGTAATAACGCTTTGGTTTATGTAAACTGTTATGTTATTTCTGGAGTAATAAACGAATTTGAATTTGAAAGTAACTGTTTGTTTGTTACCTTTTCATAACTAAACGGCTGAACGAATCGTAATTTATTTATTTATTTATTTAATAAGAACGGATTAACCAATTACACTAATTAATATAAAATAATTAAAACATTAATTACATAAACCATTGTCAAATTAAAATCTAAATTACAATAAGAATCTACACAGTATACAAATTAACATTAAAATTAAATTAAAATAATACACATTAATGTAAATAAATTCATTAAATCACACAAATCATAAGTTGAATTGTGTGGAATGAAATGAAATGAATTTTAATGAAATAAAATGAAATTTGCCAAGGAGATAGATATCATGGGGAATAATAATTCCCCATAATAATAATATAATTCCTGGGGAATAGCATATTACTTGCTTTTTTTTCTACTTTTTTTTTTAGCTGAACGCCATTTTGGTACGCAGACACATGAGTCGAACCTGTTTTATTGGATTCAATTGTATCTACTGTTCCTTTAAATTATTTCATGTGTCATTTTGTGTAGCAAATAAATGATTATTCTATTATATTCTATTTAGAGTGCGCAAAAGTAGGGTAATGTTTTTATTGAAATACGGGTTAGCTAGTTGGTGTTAAAACAGTTGAAAGCAAATACTTGTTGTTAAGAAATCTAAGACCACTTAATTCCAGTATGTTCGTAAGAGTGAAGTTTTATAAATTCAGGACTTTGGTACGAAACTTTGGTACCTTTGGTACGAACCTTTGGTACTACTGGTTATTTTTTTACCAACCTGTCTGGTACCAACGTATATATATTTATTTACTGTGGTAAATTGAGAAAAACAACTTAAATAATAAAGAATAATATTAAAAATGCAAAAGTTTGGATGTTTGTTTATTTATTTGTTTGTTAGCCAAATTCGTCGTAACGGCTGAACCGATTTCGATGAAATTTGGTATGTACGTGGTTTATAATATATTAACACAGGATACTTTTTATCCCAAATCAGTTCCCATGGGATGAAAATGGGATGTCAAAGTCTCTGTACGTATTTTTGCACCCCAGAAACACGCGGGCGAAGCCGCTGGCAACAGCTAGTCTATACTAATATTATAAAGAGGAAAGATTTGTTTGTTTGTATTGAGTAGGCTCTGAAACTACTGCACCGATTTAAAAAATTCTTTCACTGTTGGGAAGCTACACTATCCCCGGGTGGCATAGGCTACTTTTTACCCAACTGCGCAGAAGGAGGGTAATGTTTTATTGAAAAACTACGCGTGCGAAGCTGCGGATTGGTGAGCTAATAAAGAATAAAGAATGTGTGGAAAGAAAATTTGTCTAAATTGAATAAAATGTTTAAGATATTCGTCATGGTCCAAGAAACAGCTGATTTGAAGGGATGCTTCAAAGGTCATGAATATTTTCCTACTGGTAGAGTTCTATCGCCGTCTGCTAACACAGGAATAGACGAAGCCCTAAGAAATACGGCTAATCTTGGCCATGTCAGTATCTAATCGCGTTAAACTGCAATGTTCTATCAGATTGTCCGATTAGGTGAGTTACTTCACATGTCACCAAAATATATACTAACTAGCTGCCGCCAGCGGCATCGCACTCGTTTTTTGTCAACATAAAGTAGCTTACGCTTAAATCCAGATCTTAAAACCAACACACCAAATTTCATCGAAATCGGCTCAGCCATTACGACGTGATCGAGTAACAAACAAACAAATAAATAAACAAATATGCAAACTTTCACATTTATAATATTATTATGATTTTATATAATTAAACGGGTATTTATCGCGTATGCACCTTTTTTATTTGTTATCCCGACGTTTCGAGTGTTGTAACAGCGGTGGTCGCGGGCAGACGGTAGAGTGATCGCGAAAGTTTGAAAAATACTAATATAAATTCAAAAGTCTCTCTGTCTATTTGTTACGTTTTCACAGCGGGCCGGGATTAAGAAATAGGCTACTTTTAACCCGACTGTTCAAAAAGAGGGTAATGTTTTATCGACAGACCACGCGTGCGAAACCGCGGACGGAAATTATGTTACAAAACTAATTACGAAAAACCGGAAAAGTGCGAGTCGGACTCGCGCACGAAGGGTTCCGTACCATTATCTATAAAAACGGCAAAAAAAAAACACGTTTGTTGTATGGGAGCCCCCCATAAGTATTTATTCTATTCTGTTTTTAGTATTTATTGTTATAGCGGCAACAAAAATACATTCCGACAATTATGTACATATATTAATTAACATTAATTTATTTTATGAAGTAACTACCAGTGAAGTGACGTAAGTAAGTGTCCTAATAAGTACCCATGGTTTGAAAATAAATTAATATGAATATTATCTGTGAAAATTTCAACTGTCTAACTATCACGGTTCATGAGATACAGCCTGGTGACAGACAGACAGACAGCGAAGTCTTAGTAATAGGGGTCCCGTGTTACCCTTTAGGTACGAAACCCTAAAAAAGAGAGCACGTCTAACTTTTTCTAACTTTTTCTAATTCACAGCCAATCGCCAGTTGACTGGTATATCGTACCGTGTCATGGATTATAAAAGACATCTTCATATAGTTTGATGATTTCACATTTGAATAGAAATGAAGTAGAATAAAAAGCCGCTAAGAACCATTTATAGACACTGTTATTCATCCGAAAGTATGGCCATGTCTTCATATTGCATGACATAAGGTCACGCGTGAAGTAACTTACAGTGACTTCTCGAATCGACAGTCAGCTTGCTTATTTACGTTACGCTCGAATAGCTCTTGTACAAAGTCTTATTACAAGTAAATTTTTGACAAAAATATATTTTCATATTTTTATTTCATATTTATTTATTTCAAACCATAGGGACTTGCAGAACACATAGTTACGTCAACATGATTACATAAAAAATGTTAGGGAAACATTTACCTAACTAATATTTTAATATGGTATACAGGCTTTGTCAGAAAAACATTAAAATAAATAAATTAAAATAAAATTAGTTAATTATAGCGGCTGTGAAGTGGTCTTGTCATTAAATTATCTAAACTTAAAAACTATAACATGTCACGCGGTTGTAGCTTTGTCAATAAAGGAGGTCACAGATTTATTGAGCAGGAATCGGCAGAGCCGACTTAACCAAACTAATTATCTAAATTTCTATGGGACCAATATGAAAGTATATCATTTTCCAAATCGGTTAAAGACGGAGTTCTGAGGTAATATAAAATTTGAGGGTTGCCCTCGATTTTTTGAGATACCATCATCTGATCCTGACTCGGTGCCAATAGGACCACCTGGGAAGTCACTTTTAAACAAAAAAAATAATTCTCGAATCGGTCCTGGCGTCTTCGTGTAATAGGGGAACATACAATTCCGACGAATTGAGAAAGTTAGAACTTTCGTTCGAGTCGCGGGCCGTCAATGGGTGAGACAAGCGCAGGATCGTGGCGGATGGCACACACTTGGGGAGGCCTATACCCAGCAGTGGGTGAAGTCGGGCTGTGGATGATGATGATGATGAGAAATTCCTCCTTGTTTTGAAGTCGGATAAAGCTAATCCTTATAATAGTTTAATCTGAATCGATAGTAAAATCGATTGTCGAACTGTTTTTTAGGGTAGGTCATTCAATTTAATTTAAATTTATTTGATAGAAATTCATTGATATAAACATTCAGTTATATTATAAACAATTGGTTCACTATTAATTAATTTACATAGGTATTCCATTCACACTAAAATATAGGTAGTAAATTAATAGATCACTGTAAATATTAGGTCGTTACATAGGAAATTAGCATTTTGTCGTACTGACCACTTTGATCTGAAATATCTCCTCTTTGGTTAAGAATTCCAAATTCAAATTTATAAATTCATTTAGTTGGTACATTTGAGTTTTGAAAACAGTCATTCATTTGTTTTTTCCGCATTATTTTTTTCTTTGGCGTCGCTTGTTACCGCACAATGGAAAACATGAAATATCGGTATATTTACGAGTACCAGTTCTACCGTGGCACCAGTATTACAGAAGCAGCTCGAAAGATTATTGATGTGTACAGCGCTGGTGTCGCAAATGAAAGCACGGTACGTTTTTGGTTTTAACGTTTTCGTTCTGGAAATTTCGACCTTCAGAACCAACCCAGTGGACGGCCGGAGACCAAAGTGGAAATAGAAAAATTATAGGCTGTTGTGGAAGCGGATCCATCACAAAGCACTTCAGGGATAGATGCAGGCTTCGGGGTAAATGATAAAACTGTATTAATCCACTTGAAGAAAATCGGGAAAGTAAAAACAACTTGAACGATGGGTACCTCATGAATTGAGTGAATCGAACTTGCAAATACGAGTCGACTGCTGTGTTACTTGGTCAACCGACACAATAATGAAAGGATTTTAAAACGAATCACTACTTGTGATGAAAAGTGGATATTGTACGATAATCGGAAGCGCTCGTCGCAATGGCTGAACCCTGGAGACCCAGCCAAATGCTGCCCTTAACGAAAATTGACTCAGAAAAATTTACTTGTGAGTGTTTGGTGGACTAGCGCCGGTGTCGTTCACTACAGCTTTCTAAAATCTGGCCAAACGATTACGGCAGACATCTATTGTCAGCAACTGCAAACCATGAAGGAAGAACTAGCTGCTAATCAACCGAGATTGGTCAATCGCTTTAGGCCACTGTTGCTTCACGACAACGCAAGACCACACACTGCACAACAAACAACCACTAAGTTAGATGAGCTAAACTTGGAATGTCTGTGACATCCACCATACTCCCCGGACCTGGCTACAACAGATTATCATTTTTTTCCGGAATTTGGACAACTTCTTACAAGGAAAAAAAATCAACTCCGATGCGGCAGTCCAAACCGCCTTCAAAGAGTTTATTGATTCTCCGCCCATGGTTTTTTTAATAAAGGGATCAATGAACTATCTATGAGATGGCAAAAGTGCATAGATAACAACGGTGCATACTTTGATTAATTAAATATATTTTACAAAAAAAAATGACTTTATATTCCTCCCGTACAAAACGCCAATTTCATATGTAAGGACCTAATATATAGGCACTATATGTTTAATTTAATAATTCGTTATAAAAATTAGTTATAAATCCTGCCCTGAAAATTAAAAACACAAAAATAAAAAATTGTTGTGTTTGTTTTAGGACAGGGTTTGTAGGAATTAAAATTTACCTGGGAAATTTGAATGTTTTTAAATAACTTATCATTATAAGCAAGGTTAGAAAGGAGACAAGGTTGGCCTCTTGTTGAAACAAAATTTCTAAAACGAGCGAGAACATTGGGCCACCTATTTCTTTGTGCTACATAATTCAGCCTATTTACACACATCGTGTTTTCGTTTACAAGGCAGTGTAATAAACGGTGTAGAATTTCGAAGCGAAAAATCTCTTTGTAAAGATTCTAAGCGGCGGAAGTTTTTTCAATTTTACCGTCATTCTTATTAAACAATTCAAGGTATGATTCGGAGTGGGAGATGAACGATTCATTGCAATCCGAGTTTCATGATTCAACACACACCATTTCTTTTATTTTTGTTCTGGGCGTGGAAATGTTGAATACCTGTGTGAATTTATCGGGATTAATATTGCAATATTACGTCAGATTTTTTGTTCTAGAAGAAAATATTGAATACCGCTGATTAATATTGCAATCTTACGTCAGAATTACACATACATTACAAATGCGGAAAGTTTGGATACTCGTTTATTTATTTGTTTGTTTGTTACTAATTAAAACACAAGAAAACGATAACATCTTTGAACATAGATTAAAACATAAGCTAATGAAAAAAAGCTAACACACTAGACGACTTTTTTAACAACAAGGCATGTACGAGTAAATAATTTTCTACAATAATGGTTTGACTAACCAATAAAATTCAAAACATAAAATCGCTCACTTCGATTCCACTAGAGCTGCCTAGTTAGCTTTAATATTGCTACACCCTTACTTGCATGGTACATATGAAGTGCTGGACTCTTGACTAGTCAATAAGATCTGACATGTAATATTTTAATCCACTTTGTATGAACGCAATAAAATACAGAATACAATCACGTCGTAACGGCTTAACCGATTTCGATGAAATTTAATATGTACGTAGATTATGACCTAGATTAATACATATGTTACTTTTTATCTCATAAATCAGGTCCCATGTGATAAAAATGGGGCATCAAGTTTCAACAGCGAGTTTAGCTTTATTTCTAGGTTACCTACCAATTTACCTAATAGTCTGACGGCTCAAAAACCAAACAGGGAACGGGCGCGGGAATTCATTCACTGGATCTCAACATAAATATATCACTACATGACACTAGGTACATACAGTTCTATCTTCCAATGTGAATGTTTGGCCATTATCGAAGCAGCTACCGCAATAAACAGGAGGCAGATCGAAGACTACAATATACGAATCCGACAGTACATCAACACTCAGAGCTCTGGAAAGTCACAGCTGTAACTCCAAGCTCGTTTACGAATGCCACTTAGCCCTAGAAAGAATCGCCACGAAAAACAAGGTGATCTTACAATGGATTAAGGGGCATAGCGGATCACTGGGCAACGATGCTGCAGATGAACTAGCTAAAAGAGGATCGGAAACCACGGCTATAAACCCACATCCATTCCTCCCTCTACCTTTCACACAACTACCAACATGGATACGACGTCGTACTGAAAACCTACACAACGAACGTTGGGCACAGACCATGGACTGCAGACAGTCGAGGACGGCTCTGCCGGCCGTCTCAACACGACTGACACGTCGACTACTCAACCTTCAGATACTGGACTTTCGAATCATCGTGGAGACCTTTACAGGATTTTGTCCCCTCAACAAACATCTCTACATCATGGGAACAACAGACAGCCCACTCTGCAGGGGATGTCTCACCGAAGAAGAATCAGCAGCCCACGTAGTCCTGGAATGCGTTTGGGGGGTAACAGTACAACGTGCAGAAATCCTGGACAATCCAAGGTCACTACGTGAAGCTTGCGAAGACCCCAGGAAACTTCTGCGCTTCTGGTCGGAGTTAGGCTGGCTATCCATATAGCCAACTCTCACGGATAATGGACCACTTAAGAGTTCAAATGTGGAAAAGGGAGTCCACCAACACAACATAACATAATAGTGTAACGCGTACGAAGTCACGGGCAACAGCTAGTATTTTTAACTGAATTCAAAAAAGGAGGAGGTTCTATGCTCGATTGTATATTTTTTTATGTACGAGTATGGTCACCGATTTCTCCGTGAATTGTGGACCGATTTTCAAAATTATTTTTTATTCCAAAGAGTGCACTTCGGAGGTGGTTCCATAGAAATTTCATCGAAATTGGTAAAAGTGATTGAATAATCGTGCTGACTACTAAATTGGAAAATATTGAGTCTTTAGTACAGAGAAGAGACTACTATAATACCGTTAGACGATTTTTTACAAACATAGGTACTACTTTTTTACCGCCATTATGTTACCATGAAGGTCAATTTGCATAGTTTAATAAAGAGTTGATTTATGAAAGAACATACAAAATTACTGATTAAAATTAATTATGGATTTAATTAGTAATTATGTATAGACGGCTACACATCAAGCTATACATTTCCAGTATAAGCTGACCTCTCATTCTACGAAAAGCCTACACAATGCGATGTCAGCTTTGATGTGCAGCCGTGTGTACAGTGATCGCGAAAGTTTGAAAAACACTAATTGAAACAAACATATTAGGTTGGGGAAAAAGTTTCTTCGCATTTTTTAAGAAAATTCAAAACATTTTTAATATAGTTTATTTACATTTAACTAAAATATGTAGGTACCATTTTGTTCGATAACTTTTTGCGATAGAAATTTTGGGGTTTCTGATCAAAATACCGCGACAAGTAGTTTAGGCAGGCCTCTCGTGATGTTAACCTGACACTGCCTAAAGAATTCTGAAGGACTATACGACGGATGCATTAACACCTCCCAGCCAAACTCTCTTAATTTTTGCTGAGTGGCTAAATATGTGTGAGGTCTAGCGTTATCATGATGAAAAACCACACCCCTTCTGTTGATTAATTCCGGCCGCTTTCTCTCAACTTCTTGCTTAAATCTCATCAGTTGTTCACAGTAGAGTTGAGAATCGATGGTCCTGCCTGGTGGTAACAGCTCAAAATAAATAATGCCCTTCCAATCCTACCACACACACAGCATCACCTTATTGCGAGTTAACCCGGGTTTCGCCACAGTCTGTGAAGCCTGACCTGCCTTTGACCACGACCTTTTTCGCACGTTCTTGTCGTACGTGATCCACTTTTCATCACCAGTTATCAGATTCTTCAAAAATGGTTTGGTTTCATTACGTCCTAATAAAGAATCACAAATGAGTACACGGTTCATTAGGTTTCTTTCAGTGAGCTCGTGGGGTACCCAAATATCGAGCTTTTAAATGCGCCAAAACTGTTTTGTGGTCAATTCCTAGTTCTTCAGCTACGTCGTAACTACTGATATGCCGATCTTGCTCCACTTTTTCAAAAAAGGCATCTATTTTATCCGTAATAGGGCGACCAGAGCGACGTGCATCTTTGACATCAAAATTTCCGGATTGAAAACGCTTAAACCAAATTTGTGCTACTCTCACAGACACTGCACTAGGTCCACAAACATTGCAAATTTTTTTGCATTTGTATCTTTTTTGTAGTAAAATTTTAAAATGTATCTAATTTCTTCATTAGATTCACTCATCTTTACAGTACGAAAAACAAATAAAAATCACACATTTTCCTAATTTGAATTTGGAATTATCTTCTTTAAAATTTAAACTTTGAATGATACCAAAACCAGCCAGATACAAGTAGTATAGCCAAAGAGATTTTATTACAAGTTCATACATACTCTAATGCGAAAAGACTTTTTCCCCAACCTATTACATAATTTGAAACAAACATACAAGTATTTGATAGAGCGAAGCGAGATCTCCAAATCAACTTTGCCAAATAGGCATTGTATGTATGAATGTATGTTTGTTTGTTTGAGGATAGCTTTCGAAGCGTTTATCCGCTTATCATGAAATTTGGTATATAGGTAGGTAGTGATAGCACAATTTTGGTGTGACTAAATGAGATAAAATGGTGGGGCGTTGTTGAGATATTAGGGTGCAAGAGGGTAAAAAAATGAGACTATCCGGTCATGTGGCATGTTTAATAAAAGGTATTTGTGCGTAAATTTCGATCCCGTTTTTATTTTTAGTTTAAACCTTGTAGTTTTTAAGTTATTAGCCATAATATAAACTGAACTTTGACAAAATGCACAGGTGTAACAGACACACAGTGCTGAAATTTGGTATGGGTATATCTTTAGTGACACTTATTTAGAAAACATTCTGAAATTCAGAATAACTGCATTTTCTACCCAAAAAAATTAACCAAGTACATGAACTCCCGTTACCTGTAATTTGAATGCAACTGTAGGTCAAGTGATTTGGTTATTATTTTGTGGCAGTATTTTGATAGTCAAAGATTACATATAATATTTTTTTTTTGGTTTTTATGGGAGATCTCAGTTTGGGGCAAACCACTAGTTATTTATTAATTTTAAAAAAAGTTGCATTGTCTAAAGTTTGCAAACGATCTATAGATAGCTCAACTGCTCTAGACTATAAGGCGGGAGTGTCTGCAGGACACTGGTTGCATTTACCACGTAGTTATAACAATCTAATACTGAATGAAATAATTAATGACATATATTTTTTTGCCTGCAAATATTACCAATCGGCTACTATATTCGCCTTAAACTAAGTGACTATAATTTTGGAAGAGGCCACTGACTTCTCACACAGGACACAGATCACAGGACGTCTGTTACTAAGTTTAGTCAATTAAGTCAATAAATTTTTTTTTTTATATAAAACAACAAATAAAAATGCTTATTCGTTTAATTGGTAAATAGTTTGACAACCTCAAACAAATGTTTGCATGATCTACAGATATTTGTTCTGGGTCTGGATGTTTTTCTATATATCTATATCAATATTATAAACAGGAAAGATTTGTATTTTTGTGTGTATGATTGTAATGAATAAACACAAAAAATACTGGTCCAATTTCAAAACTTCTTTTACCATTGGAAAGCTACATTCAACCTGAGTAACATAGGCTACTTTTTACACAACTGCGCAAAGAAGGGTAATGTTTTTATTGAAAAACTAGGCGTACGAAGCTTCGGATTGGTCAGCTAGTTATAAATATGTATTTATAAAAAAAATGTATATAAGTATTATATCAGTTATCTAGTTCCCATAGAACAGGCTATGCTTAGTTTGGGGCTAGATAGCACTGTTTGAAATGTCCAGCAATATTTAATTATAATTAATTCAAGTTTTGTTGCAATTTCGATGCATTTCATCTCTGTACACACGGCTACACATCAAGCTATACATTTCCAGAATAAGCTGACCTCACATTGTGTAGACTTTTCGTAGAATAGGAGGTCAGCTTATACTGGAAATTTATAGCTTGATGTGTAGCCGTGTGTATCTAGAGTTGACTTTTGGTCTCGGTTAGAGTTTTTTGACTGTTTTAGATAAATACTTTATAAAGTCTAAAAACCGCGACATAAGAGAAAAATTTGCATTAAATTCGAGAAGCAGAAACCGAACGACATTATACGATTTATACAGTGTTGAATGACATTATACTGAACGAATAATGATGTGCTAAAAGCTTAAGGAGGTACTGATTTCTAAGTAGGTATTCGTACGTAAGGATCAGCTGTGGCTTTTATAAAAACGTGAACGTGAATAAGGTACTGTGGGATTATTACCATTCGAGCATCTAAATGGCTTCATGGATTTGTTAAATAAAATAAGGTACCACCGTGAGACTTGTTTCTAATCATCATCATCATCATCCACAGCCTGACTTCACCCATTTTTGGGTATAGGCCTCCCCAAGTTTCTGCCATCCACCACGATCCTGCGCTAGTCTCACCCACTGACGGCCCACGACCTTTACGATGTCGTCCACCCATCTCGCTGCTGGTCGTCCTACCCTTCTATACCCGCTCTTTGGCAACCATTCAGTCACTGTCCTGCTCCGTCTGTCATCACCACGTCTAGCCAAGTGTCCTGCCCAAGACCATTTGAGCCCCATAACTCGAATCCCAATGTCATGAACCTTCGTTCGTCTACGGATCTCGACTTTTCTTATAATAAATATATATTGCAGCTTCCAGATGTAATTATATAGACATGATTGTTTTATGTATATAAAAAGACAGACATTTTGAGCATTTTTTTGTAATAATCCTCTTCATTTAGTAGCGGTTCAGGTTCGATTTTTTTGCGGAACAAATGTTTGCATGATCTCTCTATACATTATAAGTATGTATTTACAAAAAAAATGTATATAAGTATTCTATCAGTTATCTGGTTCTCATAGTACAAGCTCTGCTTAGTTTGGGGATGTGTGAAATGACCAGCAATATTTATTTGTTTATTTAATTTGGAACAATTTAACAACGGTGTAATTACAAAGTTAAATCCGGCGAAGTGCGAGTTGGAATCGCGCACGAAGAGTTCCGTACCATTATCTATAAAACGGCAAAAAACCACATTTGTTGTATGGGAGCCCCTCCCCCCCCCCTCCGCCCCGTACATATTAATTTAATTTTAAATTGATTATTTATTTTTAAAGTGAATAATATAACTCGATATTCTGTAAATATTTCAAGCGGTGACCAGTTCGCGTTATCAATATCGAGCAAAAACGAGCTTATAAATCACGTTTGTGGTATAGGAGATTATTTATTTTTTACGTAAATATAAAAAAAGTATTGCTGGACATTTCCCACGGTGCTATCTAGCCCTAAACTAAGCAGAGCTTGTACTATGGGAACCAGATAACTGATATAATACTTATATACATTTTTTTTTGTAAGTACATACATATAATATACAGAGAAACAGCCAGACCCGGAACTAATAACTGTAGATCATGCAAATATTTGTTCCGCGGCGGGAATCGAACCCGGCGGGAACTACCTCCTGCGCTCAGGGCTATTCGCCCACTGCAACACGTAGGCCGTCATATATATCTAATGTGAATATTTCAAGCGTCTGTTGCCGTTATCAATATCGAGCTAAAATGAGCAAAATAATCACGTATGTTGTATGGGAGCCCCCTTAAATATTTCTTTTGTTCTGTTTTTAGTATTTGTTGTTATAGCGGCAACAGATTTACATCATCTGTTAAAATTTCAACTGTTTAACTATCACGGTTCATGAGATACACCTGCGGGCCTAGCATGGGACGAAGACTTATGGAAATTTGAAAGGATTGCTGGCGTCCCGAACGGTTCGCCGGTGTAATTTCCTCGCACTTTTTTCATTTTCTTGTGTTAAAATCAAGTATCAACAAGTACGAGACATGATTTCTAATGGTTTGAGATGAGTAGATAAAATTATACCCACGTCCTAACCAGGATAAATTTGTCCCCTTCCAATGTCAAACAGTAACATTTTATTCACTCTCCAGCGAGTCCATGCTCTATGGGGGGGCATTATATCTACGTAATATGTCATAAGGGGATATACTTATCCTTTACCCTGTTGCCATGCTTTACAGAGTGGAAAAGAGAAGTTTGTCTCTTTTGCGTGGATAAAAACAGTGGATAAAAATTTTGTCACCTGCCCATGTTAGGACTACTGCATGAGTAATAAATACTAACGCAGATAATAACTCCTCCGCGACAAGTTATGCCGGAGTTTAGCCAGCAATACAAGTTTATAGATAACTAGCTGACCAATCCGCAGCTTCACACGCGTAGTTTTTTAATAAAAACATTACCCTCCTTTGCGCAGTTGGGTAAAAAGTAGCCTATGCTACTCAGGGTGAATGTAGCTTTCCAATGGTGAAAGAATTTTTGAAATCGGACCAGTAGTTTTTGAGTTTATTTATTACAAACATACACACAAAAATACAAATCTTTCCTCTTTAATATATTAGTATAGACTAGCTGACCCGCCCGCAGCTTCGCACGCCTGGTCTCTCAATAAAACATTACCCTCCTTCTCCGCCACCGGGTAAAAAGTAACCTATATCCCAATCCTTTCACAATATATCATAGGGAGTGCTTCTAAAGAAAACTACTATGTATAATTTTAACTTCTTACTTAATAAGCAACGCGACATATTTTTTGTCAATGTACTAAACTGCAACGTTTGGCATTGAGCGGTCAAAAACTGTATAAGTATTCCTGTAGAGATAACGGCACTTTACTCGTAATCTGAATCATCTCTCTAATTTCGACCCGGACGTGACATAGCCCGGTAGCACAATTGGTAGTGCATCCTCTTATCAAGAGGAAGGTTTGGGGTTCAAGTCCTGTCTAGGCTTGAAATTTTTTGAGATGGTTTTAAAATCTTAGAACTTTATTTATGGTATGAAGTAAAACTTTATTCATGGATTAAAGATTAATAATAGCTTTTCTATAAACCTCTTTGTGAAAACTCGGGCGCGCCACCCCTAACCATTGTTACCCGCTAATGAGCCATAAACTAGGTGTGACAGTTTCCACGTAAAATCTTCACGTGTTAGCTACTTACTGTGTACTACAAGTCTACTTACTTAGCAGTTCCATTATAAAGGGTGAGACTTTCTTTTTTCATCATTCTAAACTCGATTTCGGCTCCGTAAATGCGATTTACGGCCCCAGGGCCGTAAGGCTTAATTAAATTTGAAAATTGATGAGGATAATTATATTTAAAAATAAAAGAGGTTACATTCATAAATACATAAATTAAATACAACCTCCATTACAAATACATATTTCTATATAAAATGAAAGAGGTACATTTAATTATTATTGTTATTATCTGCCCACTGTGTCCCACTGCTGGGCAAAGACCTGCTCCCATTCTTTCCAGACACTGGTTTCAGGCGTTAAGATGGTCCAGTCCGCTCGGAAATAAGTGAGCTCGTCCCTCCATCTTTTCTTTGGTCTGCCGCGACGTCTTCGGACTGTGTCGGGGTTCCACTCGGTGGTGAGCTTAGCCCACTGATCGCTCGACATACGGCATACATGTTTTTATACACCCGGTATAGAATTTCACGAGTTAGTTTTAGAATTCCTACTGCTCGTAAACTATTAAGTAGGAGCTCCATTATATACTGCAATGTTACTCTAGCTTTATTATTTAAGTTGGAGATTTCACAGGCTAAGTGGTATGCCACTATGGGTTTGGGGAGACATAAATATACTAAGTTATATTAATAAATTCAGCGATATATGTTAAGTTTTTAAAACCGCATTAAATCTCTCTTTAGGACTTGTTTTATAATTTGGATCGTTATTATCTGAAATATCACCGTTATTATCTGAATATTATCTTAATCATCATCATTATCATCAAAGTACATCTTAGGATGTACTTTGGCTGAGATGATAATGATAATGATGATAATGATTTATATTAATGTAAATTATACCTAGTCAGGTCATAAATTCTGTCACATGTTTAATATGAAATAATTGAAACAAGTTTATTCATTATGTAACCATTTATATACCAAAATGAACTTAATAAAACATAGATTCTTATGACACTAAAGTTTATTCAAAATGACCTCCGTGATTTTGAATACAGGCCTTCAATCTGCGCGGCCAGTCGTCTATCGCAGCACGAACGAGGTCCATGTCAATATCGGCGGCTACCTTAATCAAGGATGTCTTGAGTGACTCCCAATTGGGATGAGGCTTTGAGCACGCCTTTTCCTCCAAGTCCATACCTTGTAATCTAACGGATTCAAATCTGGACTGGAGGAGGGCCAGTCTTCGTGCCGGATGAAGTCGATTTCACGCGCTGCCAGCCAGTCTTGTGTGCTCTTCGCTCTATGAGCGAAGAGCGAAGGCGCCGAATCTTGTTGGAATACCCAGTGCCTGTTATTGAACATGGTATGAGAAACAGGTTCCACAAGGTTCGTCAGGACTGTATTTTGATACACAACTGCATTCGTTTTTACACCTTTCTCACAAAAATGTACCTCTGTTAAGCCCCAATAAGAAACTCCCAACCATACCATGAGCGAGGATGGAAAATGACCTCGTTGGACACGCGGAATACGGTTGCTCGCTTCTTCACTACTGTGTGCGTACACCTTATCATTTTGTTTGTTGTAGCTCTCTTCTACGGTAAAAACTTTTACATCCGAAAAAAGAATTTCCCGATATTTTTTTCCCGCGTACCGCTTCAACAAAACGCGGCATCTCTTCAGTCTCAGGTCCATTAGACGAGCATTCAAACGATGTCCTGTATTTCTTCGATATGCCCGAAGCCCTAAGTCTTCATTTAACACCCTTTTCACCGTGGTTCTGCTTAACCCCATCTGAAGGGCCAACAGTTTCTGCTTACGTTTGGGATTTCTTTGAATTCGCGCCTTCACAACTTTTATTACTGCTGGAGTCCTAACAGACCGAGGGCGACCACTTCTTGACCTGTCATCTACACTAGAGTCTTCATTGTATCGTTTGATGGTGCGATAAACGAATCTTTTGGTTATATTAAAATTTTTCAGTATGTCAAAAATTTGAATTGGCGCGTAACCGCAACGATACAACGCAATAACTGCAACACGGTCTTCTTTAAGCGTCCACTCCATATTTAAAAATGAGTAAAATTCTAAAAAGTATACATTTTTATTTTCATGAACAATTCGAAATTCGAATTCAATAAACTTTTTTGTGGCCAGCATTCTAAAAGAAAAGTTTTTACTGTGTGACAATACTTATGACCTGATTAGGTATATATAGTTGATGAACTTGATTTTTAGTTAATAATTAACTAAAAATCAATTGGTATTTTTAGGGTTCCGTACCTCAAAAGGTAAAAAAGGAACCCTTATAAGATCACTCTCTTGTCCGTCTTTCTGTCTGTCTGTACGTGGTCACCACCGATTTTCTCAGGACCGGGTGGACCTAGCATGTTGAAATTTATACCAGATACTGAGGTGTATAGTCCCTACTAGATTTATAAAAATAAGATCCTGAGTCAACACGATAAAAAGATATGGGCCAATTTAGATTTTCGCGAAAACTTGTACCAAAATACCAAAAAAAAAGTACCAAAATTTACCTGAATTTTCAACTTTTTTATTTTTCGGAATGTTTCCTTTACTTGTGCTGTAAGACCTTGCTTTTAAACAAAATTAACAATTCTAGGTCAACCGGAAGTACCCTAAAGGTTTTGTGTTGAAACCCTACATAGTTACATAGTTAACGCACATTAAGATAGTCTTTTGAGTTGTATGGGCGCTGATACAATTTAGAGGACTTGCTTAAGCAAGTCCTCTAAATTAATTAATTATTTATTTAATTAATTATTATTATGTAATAATGAATTATTTTATTTATTTATTAATTAATTAATTAATAAATTAATCGGCACCAACCTCAAATAAGGTAAATAAACAAAATTGTGCTATTGAATAAAATAAATATTTAAGTGAGGCTCCCATACAACAGACATGATTATTTTGCCTTTTTTATAGATAATGGTACGGAACCCTTCGAGCGCCAGTCTGACTCGGACTTGGCCGATGACTTGGACTTGGAGATGGAACACGCATATGGCCCACCTGATATTAAGTGGAAACCCTATTGAAAAGTACTGCCTCGTAGGTTACGCACCTTAGAAACGTGTCCTACTTTTGTACTCCTACTAACTTAATTACTGATTAAGGGTCCGACTTTTACAGACATATATTATTTTATTTAAAAACACAAAATGATATTAAACTCAAAATGTCAAATGTTGATCCGATCGGAGCCACATCAGTATGAGAAAAAGCGTAATGGATCAACATAAGGCCTCCGGATCAACATTTGTTTTCGGATCAACAATTAACTGATCGTACGTCTCGAAAGATCAACATTTACCGTGATGGTATCTATATATATATAATAAAGTCGAGTTACTTACACCATTTATAACTCAAGAACGACGGGACCGATTTTGATGATCTTTGGGTTGTTGGATTTGTCTCCGCCCCTAATAGCAGAATAACTATTAAAATATCGGGACAATTCACGCAAAAAGAAATTATGAAGAAAATTCATTTTCTCATACATAGATGCAGCTAATGATGGCCGATTGACAATTGTACCGGCGACGCACATTGGCGGCCCGCGTCATATGCATTTCAAGCGGTACAAATTTCGGCGGGTCAACTAGAATTATACGAATTATCGTATAAAATTTATATATTAAAATGAATCCCTGTTTCCCTTTGTCACGCCCACTTGAGAACGACTGTACCGATTTTGATGATTTTTTTTGTGTGCTTTGAGTAGGTCCCTGGATGGTTTACATGTACAATTGGACCCGGTAGATGGCGTTGTTGACGAGGACCGGGCATACAACTACTATTAATATATAATATCTTTTCAGGCCTTTAAATTTTCGTTTCTTTTGTCCCCAGCAATGAATATCTCAATGCAACTGTTCCTGGTGCTGGCAGCGTGTCTTTGCCTGTCCGAGGGCGCCCTCGACGGCCGGCTGACGCGCAAGCAGCAGCGTCCGACACGCGGCTTCAAGAACGTCGAGATGATGACAGCTAGGGGCTTCGGGAAGCGTGACAGGCCGCACACCAGGGCCGAGCGTAAGCACTAAGCTGGTTGCGGATACTGGTTCAGGATAATGGAAATTTAGAGTCCTCAAAATTATTACACTGAAAAAAATGAATTAACTAAACAGTTTAGCTAATCTACTTTTTAAAAAAGTTTGGTTCATAATTACTAATGGTTAGCTGTATTTGCAAAATAGTTTAGCTCCATAGCTAAACTATGTTGCAAATGCAGCTAACCATGATAGCTAGATGTTTGTCAGGCACCACAGCAACTAAACTCTTTAGTAACTTGTTATGTATTTTTTTTAGTGTAGTAGTTTAGATTAAACTGTGGGTCTTGATGGCCTTGAAGATATTCAAAATGCACAATTTCTTGTATAACTGCATTGTTTAAATGCCACAGTATACGAGACGGTACCGCAGGACATGAAACACCAATTATTGATATCACAAAAGCAAACACTTTTAAAATTTAATATCGGTTGCCAGAAATGGCTCAGTGAAGTTTGAATACTTTTGCATCAGTATTCTCTTTAATATTATTAAGAAGAATACTAGGTTAAATTGTAAACAGAATATTCTGCATATTTTTCATTACTTTGTGTTGTTACAACAGTTTTTGAACTAATAAAATCGTTTTATAAAATCTATAGATTCAGAACGATCCTAATAAATAAAGCACATCTGAAATTTTGAAGCCATCGCATTTTATTTTAATAAGCGGGGATGGGCTTGCAACCTATCATTATTTAAAATGATGTGTATGCTCCTGATCTCTTCTGACTGGTAGTCTTTAGTCTGCGTACTGAGTAAATTATAAATAAAACATATGTGTTTTCTAAATGCACTTTGATTCAACTCTGAGGGCTCTACATTCCTATTAAAGCTACAGTACACTATTAAAACTATGGAATGAACTTTTTGCACGCACGGCATGAATAGATTGTAATTTGTTTGTTGTTGTTTTTTTTTAATATTATCCTTCTTTTATTAATTAGGTATAAAGATAGTAGGATAGTAATATTCTACTGTCCAACGGACGCACTGACACTCGGCAATTTTTTCATCAACTTCATGATTTTGCGTGCAATGCGTTCGTTGTCGATATAAACATGTAATAATAACTTATTTCTTCACAGATGGTAATTTACCGATTCCTTACCGATTCCCTAGCAATGAATTTGCTAACTAAACCTTGGGGCTATCCGCATAGGTTTTATAATACAGATCAAGAATTAATTATCTTTGGGGTTCGCTACTTACATAATTAAAAGCAAGGTGAATTCGTTCATTTAAAACGAAAACCTATGAACATTCATAATCTATACTAATATTATAATGAGGAAAGATTTGTATTTTTGTGTGTATGTTTGTAATGAATAAACTCAAAATCCACTGGACTGATTTAAAAAATTCTTTCACTGTTGGGAAGCTACAGTATCCCCGGGTGACATAGGCTACTTTTCACTCAACTGCGGTGAAGGAGGGTAATGTTTTTATTGAAAAACTACGCGTGCGAAGCTGCGAATTGGTCAGATAGTATTTTATAAAGACTTGATTATTTTACTAATTTAATGGAGCCACTTTGAAATGTTATTGAAATTATAAATTGCGTTTTGCTAGCGAAGATCGTTTTCGATTTTAAGGGTTCCGTACCTCAAAAGGTAAAAAAGGAACCCTTATAAGATCACTCTCTTGTAATATTATAAATTCAAAAGTAAGTCTGTCTGTCGGTCCCTCTGTTTGTTTGTTACGTTATTAAGACTAAACGACTGGATCGATTTCGATTAAATTTGGTATACAGATAGATTATGACCGGGACCGGGACATAGGCTACTTTATCCCCGACTGCGCAGAGTGAGGATAATGGTTTTATTAACAAATCCCGCCTGCGAAGCCGCGGCAAAGTCTAAGTCAAAATCTTTTATTCATTAAAATCACAAGGATTACTCTTAAACGTCAATTTTACTGCCTGTTCCTTCGCGACCAAGCCAGAAACAAGGCTGGTTGTTTTTTTAATGATTCTTTTAGAATGCATAACAATACAGGTAATAAATTACGTCTAAATTGTAACATTTTGAACGAGTTGGAGCAATTTCAATCTCAAGCTTCTCTATCATCTCAATACTCCGATATTTTATCAGCTAGCTGGCAGTAGGTTATACAATAATGATCTAGTAGCTAGCTTGTCGGGATATACCCTAGACCACGTCACTGTCTGCCGCAGTAGAATAGGTAGTTCCATCAACCCACTACTAATTTACCTAACAGCCTTTACCGCTGCTAATGAATTCGATTGAGCTGGAATAGACAATTAGTAGGCATGCATAAACTCGTAAATAGAATGTCAGTTGCAGGCAGCTGATCATTGAGAAACGTTACAGTTTCAAGGTACTTGGGAATCAGCGCTTACCACAGCGGGCATAATGCCGAGTCGAGTCCCATTTACTTCTGTAGCACACATATCTACCAAGCTCTCCCTTTTTTATGTTTTACATTTATAGTGGTTAATTGTTTATTTTTTTTTTGTATTTCGTCTGCCTTAAAATATAGCTGTATTGTATATTGTCATTTTTTTTACATGTGACTAAAACAATGTGAACACTGGAAAATGCATTAGTAAAATACTGTGTCGCAGTTTCCAGTGCCCGTACATACAATTTAATGATTTTGACGTTCCTGATTATAGGTAGGTATACAATTTACCCATTTACAAAATTTTTATTTAAATAAGAAAACTTAAATAAACTTACATGCTATGCCATGGTAACTCGGCTTTTTGTAAGTATGACTGTTGTGTGAATGTGTTTTAGAGTGTTTTAGGGGAGTGGATATTTGTGAGTGAGGGTGTGGATGTGTGTGGTTGTGTGTATGCGGGGGTCTGCGTGTTTGAGGGTTCGATGGTGTGTGAGTTTGTGGTAGTGTGTAAACGAGTGTGTGTATGTGTAAGAGTGGGTTTTTTTGAGGGTTATGTTTGTCTGGTGGGTAAGGGTGTACTTGCGAGCTTATAACAGTGATTTAATGATATAGAGGGAAGTTTATTGTTTTACTTGTATGATTTCTTCGGTTTCTTCATATGTAAGTGTAGATAGCATTTTTGTGTGTCTTTACATATTGTGTGCTAATGTAGTGAATAAATGAATGTCTATGGCTGTCTTGGGAATGAAAAACGAATTACCAATGAGTAGATAGGTAGATAGATAGAAAACACTTTCAAATAGTTTTTTTTTTAACCTTAGTGAACACTTTATTGTACACCACACTTAGATTATCAAATAATATTAAAAAAAATAACTAGACACGCGAAAATACAAATAGCGGTCTTATAGCTGAAAGTTTTCTTATCTAGACAACTTTTGGATAGACTGATATACTCGTTATTTTTAACCAAATAAAATATAGTATCAAAAACTCTATTCAGCTATCACTATCCTCGAAGATTATCTGGAAGATAATCCTTGTTATTTATGTTTGTAATCTTTTTTTAATAAGCTATAGTTGGGCAAGCGCGTGTCGGAACACGCACAGTGAAGGGTTATCTTAGTACTTTAAATCACAAAGTTAATTTTGCAGTTGATTTTGCTCATGTTGTATGAACAAGATATGAAATAATTACATACCCAACCTCAGGCATAAATAAGTTGGTCGACTACTTCTTGTAAACAAGTAGAGTCTAATCACACTAATATTATAAATGTGAAAGTTTGTATGTTTGTTGATCAATCACGTCGTAATGGCTGAACCAGTTTCGATGAAATTTGGTGTGTTGCTAGATTATGACCTGGATTCAAACATACCTTTTGTTGACAAACAACGCGCGCGAAGCCGCTGGCGGAAGCTAGTAAGTAAACAATTTGATAATTATTATTGATTAAAACGGGTATTTATCGCGTATGTACCTATTTTATTTGTTATCCTACTGAGTCCACCCGTGACCACCACTCTTGCGAAACGGTAACAACTTAAACAAATAAATAAAAATGGCCAAGTGCGAGTCGGACTTGCCCATGAAGGGTTCCGTAGCAGCAAGTAACATAATATAAAAGTTCTTGTAGTTCGTTGAAACTTTTTTTTATATTTGAGTTGATTGCATGAAAGGTAAATTGCGGTGTACGATTTATGACGTATTAAAAAAAACTACTTACTAGATCGCGTTCAAACCATTTTTTGGTGGAAGTTTGTATGGTAATGTATATCATATATTTTTTTTAGTTTTATTATTCTCTTATTTTAGAAGTTACAGGGGGGGGGAGGGGGGGGGGCACACATTTTACCACTGTGGAAGTGTCTTTCGCGCAAACTATTCGGTTTAGAAAAAAATGATATAAGAAACCTTAATATCATTTTTGAAGACCTATCCATAAATATCCCACACGTATGGGTTTAACGAAAAAAAAAATTTTGAGTTTCAGTTCTAAGTATGGGGAACCCCCAAAATTTAATGTTTTTTTTCTATTTTTGTGTGAAAATCTTAATGCGGTTCACAGAATACATCTACTTACCAAGTTTCAACAGTATAGTTCTTATAGATTCGGAAAAAAGTGGCTGTGACATACGTATGGACAGACAGACAGAGATGACGAATCCATAAGGGTTCCATTTTTTGCCATTTGGCTACGAAACCCTAAAAAGGTACATACGCGATAAATACCCGTTTTAATGTACAGTGATCGCGAATTTAGAAAAAATTAACCATTCTTCTTACTACTATAGTACATAGCATATCTCTACATACATATGTACTATTATGAATACAATAAGTACCTAAACATTGCCAAATTTCAGTTTAGCCCACTAACAACCAGTAATAGTCTAAGATAGAAAAAGGGATATAGTGAAAAATCTATCAGGGTTGGATATGAATAGGTTTTAATAACATTAATTTAAACCGTCACCATATTTGTCTTTGAAGAGATATAATAAAAACTTTGAAAACAAACTTCATCTTGGAAATAGAAAATATATTTGCAAAGTCAACGAATAAGTGATTTTATATGCTTTCTAAATACGTAATGGATAAAGCAACATACAATTCCAAACAACTTGAGGAAAAGTATTAAACTTACCGTGCATTGATCCACTATGCCACGTGACAGTTGAGCCACTTTGGCCCACATGAGCCACTTTGGACGTAATGGCCCGCGTAATTTGTTACAAATAATACCGAATATATTCTCGTTGTCTTTCATTTGTGTCCCTTTACGGAAATTGTAGGGTGGATTTTAAAGGTATCAACAAATGGATATTTCATCTTTTCAGTTGTTGCTAAGCAAAGCAAGGTTTAAAAAACCTCTATTGTTCGAGATCCAATTGTCTTCTGATCTAAACTTCGTATCGCCTTGGCATGCACATGACACGGGCTGCCAATGTATTGCCAATCGGCCATCATTAGCTACATCTATGTATGAGGAAATGAATTTTCGTCATAATTTATTTTAGCGTAAATTTTTCCAATATTTTGCTATTCAGGGCGGAGACAAATCCAACAAATCAAAGATCATCACAATCGGTCCAGTCGTTCTTGAGTTATAAATGGTGTAACTTGACTTTGTTTAATATATATAGGTTTTAGGATTTTTCTCACAATATGTATATATCTAACGGGTCAGCATAATCGATTAGCAGATTAAAAACAAATAGGATTTTGATTGGAGTAATTTAAAGAAAAAATGCCTTACAATATGCTCTAAATTTAAAATGGCGGTGGACAGGGCATATAATGAGACGCACAGATAAAAGATGGACACTAGACAACTTTAAGGGAAGGACTAACAGGAAAAAGAAGAAGAGGGCTGTCGCGTCGCGTTAGAATACCAAGCGGCAGAAGAGAGATAGAAGTATAGTAGTTACCTACCTATTTAGCTAGGCCTTTAGTGGGGGGTAGGTAGGAAAACCATGATGAGTCTCATACATATATTTACCTACTAATACTAACAGATAAATAGATAGTTAGATAGCTAAGGCTGGAAGAGCCTTAGGCCTGGCAATGGGGGTGGGGTGAATTACACTCTCTCTCTCAGGTAGACAGACAGAAGCGAGCAGATAGATACGCGGTGGATTAGGGTAACGTCTTTTATATAGTTTCTCCCAAAGCGCGCGCTTCTGCGGTGCGGGCGCAGGGCGCGAGATCATACGATATTACGTGATTTTTTGAATTTGGCTTTGCCAAAGATTAAATGCCCAGATAAGCCATCAAAGAAAAACTAACAGATGTGGCTTTCCACAGGGCGTCCTAAAAAAAGATGGATAGAAGATATAAAATCTATTGCAGGAAGTGAATAGAGAAAGAGAGCAACAGACAGAAAAGTCTCGAGCAAGCTATAGGAGGCTTATACTCAAGAAGGGTTCTGATCACCGGTGATAGGAACAGCAGCGATAGTGATTAAAATGAAATAAAATAATAATATTAATTTTTGTATAATATATATGTATAAAGAATTATTGACTACTATCATATTAGAAGCGATATGTATAAATTTATTAATAATCATTGTAATTAATTTAAGAAATGCATGTATAAGTAATTGAAGATTGGAAATAAATGGGTTTTATAATTATTTATTATTTAAAGAGTTGATTTTAATATGGACTTTTTAACTTTTTAGGTAGTGTCAAATAAGGCAAATTGCCCGCGGCAAGTGTTGGACGCTATTGTATAAAAACACTTCCTAAAAAGACTTGGCTTTCCCGTCGTAGATTTTGAGTTATTTATTTACGAGTATGTTATGAAGGTATTTAAACATGAGAGAGAAATACTTTTTCTATAGATCGGTACCATTCACAAAACGAGGCACCAGTCAAAAACCCTTTAAAATTACATGTAAACTTATTTCTAAGGTGATGTAGAACGCTCGCCGTTCGAGGAACGAGCCAGTCGCAGCACGCCAACATTTAAAAGCCCCACAGTTAGTGTTGCCAGGGATTTCGGTAAAAGAGCAGAGATGGAGAACGAAGGTACAGAGAAGATTCGACCGTATTGAACACGGTCTGAGCTTATTATCGGATGAAAAGAGCCTTGGGTTACTGAAAGGCGGCTTTGGTGTATGGGAATCTTGTTTCGTGTTGCAAAAACCTCGTGTTGCAATAGAGAGAATCCAATAGACCAGTTGTACGATATAATTTTTATCTTGTAAGCAGAATTGAAAATTCCGTTTTTACAAGATAAACTAGTTCACTGAGCACGAATATTAATTTAAACATTAGCGAGATGACAGTTACCCCTATTTAAACAAATAACAACGTCGATTTGCTGTTATTATCAAGTTTCAGACACTCGAAGGATGTCATTGGTTAAATTTCTAATATCTTGGGCTAAAATGTTACTATCGTCTCGTCAAATGTCTAACATAAATATTCCTGCTAAGGCCCCTGCGGCAAAAAGTTAGTGTTCTCTCTATGACATAAAATTTGGTCATAGAGAGATAAGGTTTTGTGGCATATATGAAAATGCATGGTTAAAGAAAAACATGCATGGGCTCTGATAATTTGCATGAAACATAAAGAAAGTCAAACCAATAAAAGGCCAATGGATTCCCTCTAAAGCTCAGTGTAACGTGTGAGAAACTCCCAGGAGCTGCTTCAACGACTGTGAAAGGTTACCTCGCCAGTTGGAGAGGCCTGCGTGTTTTGTACAAGTGTATTCAATTAAGGACAAAACATTTGCACGTTACAACAGCCCCAAATGTTCCGTACACTGAACAAGATCTTAGAATCACCCTCACTCAGATATTACCATTTCTCAAGTGACATCGTGTACAATAGTGTTGATCTTTAATATCACTAAAGCAAATCGTATCTGAGTAGTTCCGGGCATTACTAACGATCTTGTTCAGTGGTTCCATACATAATATTTTATTATTAAGTGTTAACCGACACGAGAAAAACTATGATTTAATTATGACTTTCAGGATCATTTTGAATCTCTGTTCTTTACATTTGTAAATGAAAATGAAAAAATTGATTTAACACGACACACGTAATACAACACAAAAGAAGATGGTGACTAAGTTGTGATGTTGAATCTTGACTTCTGGCTTTAAGAAGTAGGTGGGTGTAAATAAAAGGAAAGGAAGATATAGAAGGGCAAGAATGCCAAAAGTCGAAGATTACAGGTTAAATAAAAAATACAGGAATATCTCACGCAACTTCCATCATAATTACAAGGTCGATTCATGTCAAAATGGCGTCAGCTCATGTTCCATACAAGATGAACGCCCGGGACTTTGACCGCGTAAAATAAATACTTTTGGTTGGATCTTATAACTTTTTACCTACCAAAATTAGGTAGCCCGTGAAAACCGGTCACGTTTTCTTATGAATTACATCATACTTTCAACCATAGGGGGTGATTTTTAAATAGAATAACTATCTAACTCATTAAAGAGCTGTCCAGACGCCTCATAGACACTACAGGTGACCAAAGAGCTTGAACTTACCTCTGCCAACGGATTAGCCTAATCATTCAAAGAGGTATTGTTGCCAGTTTTTTGGGCACCTTACCTGCAAATGGAGACTTAAATGCAGTTTTTTTATTTATAGCTTTATTTTAAAATTAGTTTTAGTTATTTAATTCAATTATAGTTTTTATTGTTAATCAGTGTAAATTAAATAAATATTATTTACATTTGAATAACCATCTTATGTTACATTATTTATCTTGAAGGTATTTATGCAAAGTTTTACGTTTATTTATCAAAGTATTAATGTATTGCCAGCAAACACAAACCCCATTTTTATCCACCCAGGGGGAGTGTCATTCGTTTTTTTGCCAAATTTGAAAATTATAAAACCAGGGACTACGGTTCTTCATACAAACGTAAACTGCTTTCACCCTCTTCACCCTCTTAGGGAATGAGTTTCGAAACATTATTTCTTAGTACCTCTACACCCTAAAAAAGAACACACCCGCCAAAGAGTCATAGAGTTAGTCTCTAGGGCCAGCGGTTAGGCTGTGCGTAACCGGCACCAACAAGTCTGTTACCGACAAACTCTTTTACTATCTAGCCCCTACTAATATATACTAGCTGACCAAGCGAACTTCGTACAACCTTAGAATCAATAAATTTTGTGTTGCTAAGCTGAGTTAAATTCATTTTTTTTGTCCTTTTCTCTGCACGTACCCACTATAATCAACTATCCTCTATATTCAAAGTAGAAAATTATTAAAGTACATATATCGCTATTAAAAAATAGGTTGGTGGTAGAAGAGTGAAAATTTTGGGTTGCTTGTATTATTTATTGCCAAATCATAAAAATTAAAAATAAAAACTTTTAGCCTGAATATTAAATAAAATTTTGGGCTGGACCACCCTTATCACATAGGGGTATGAAAATTAGTTAACGTCCTATTCTCAGACCTACCGAATATACACAAAAAATTTCATAAGAATCGGTCAAGCCGTTTCGGAGGAGTTGTGTCACGACTGTGACACGAGAATTTTATATATTAGAGATTTAAATAATTAACATTAAGTCACATACACACATACATGCTTCATATAATTTATATACTTAAACTGATTCTACACTGCAGACTTATTCGAAGCCTCACCGCACAAAGTATTCCAACCAAAGAACAGCTTGATGGTAGCCTATGACTTTGGCAAAAGGAGTGGTAACGACAACTCCGATGAAGGTAAAGGGCTATGCCACGTAAACAAGCCCTGTTACACTACAATAGCACTAGCTACCACTCGCTTTAAAGCGCATATAAAACTAATAACCAAATTGTGTCATGTGCGCTTTATACAATCACATCTCATTAAAAGTTAAAAGTATTCTACGAAGTAAATCTCGTAACAACATTTTGTCATGTGAGCTTATTAATCTTATAACGCTTAGATAATATTTGGCATTCACAGAGGAGGAAATTAGAGTGACCAGAGGAACTTTTAGACCTAGTGGCAAGGTTCTTATCGCGAGAGGCTACGGAAAACGCACAAACGAAGGAGGTATCAACATAACGCCAATAACAAACAAAACACAAATATATATTGACATTTTGAATATTACTTAAATACTAATACCTGTATTACAAGGTATCGAAGTTGGTTAATCCAAAACTTGTCAAAACAAGATGATTTGTGATCCAAAAAGACGCTTCCAGACACTGGTGTTTTGCTAATCCATAAACTCTTAATATCAGGATGGCAAAGCGGTATAAAACCGTGGCGATGTATTTTAATTCTAAGAATTGCGAGGTTATATTGTCGAAAGCCCAGAGGGAACAGACATGATATATTGGGCTGGCTACTAAAACATGCAATGCGCTTATTGAAACATGCAAACACGATCTCAATTATACACTACATAATGTTCGATACTCACCCGCCTGATGTTTGTTAAAATTGCTCTTGCTACAAAAAATTTAAAACAATTGTCCGAATTATATCAACAATCAGTGCATTATTTCATAAACAAAATAGAAATAACATAATACCATATTTCACCAATTGCGCGTGAAAAAACTTACATCTTATACAAAAATGCACACAAAAAAGCACATGTTTAGTATTTTTTCCATCCTAACAGCGTTTTCTCTCCCGGAACATGTGAGTGACTCTGCAAACGACTTAGTAGAGACAATAAAACATGATATTTCTTTTTACTCCCAATGAATAGAGTACCTACAAATATATCTACTACGCAATAAGTGCCTCAAAGAAATGAGAAGCCTCATTGGTGCTGTAATTCCCCAACATGCCTGTACACTCAGAGTCATTACTTCGATGAAAGACGACTATAGGTGTAAGTGACAAAAGTATAAATGTAAGGAATGAGCCTCACACATCAGTGCAGCTGCTAATTAAAGTACCAACAGGAAAAGTGTTTTTATTTTTCGCGACAATTACCTTTATGGACAATTTTGTGGTCCATAAAGATAAATAAGGTTTTCCTTAAGAGAAAACTTGTTTTGGTCAAATATGCAACGATATTTTTGAGACACCATTTGCTTCATAAAATCGTATTCTTTAATATCTTTGGTTTCACTCCGCAACAATGTTAGTGCTATGCGCAAATGTACATGTTCAGATGTAGGTTCAAGCCTTACACAGCTAATGGTAAATAATTGTTTTCTATATGCAAGTAAGCTTTCATTGTAAAGATACTGGTACCTACTGCTTGGGGTCTTTGTGAAGTAACTGAAAATGGTGCTTTTGTAAAGGTGATTGCTACTGTGCGCCCGTCCTTTTTATAAGCACAGCTTAGCCCCGGCATTACTTCACTGTCTTTCTTTTTTAAATTAGAGAGGAGAAAACGAGACAGCAATTAAATAAATACCGAGGCTAAACTTCGTTTATTAAAATGAGGGTCTATTTCCTAAGAAGCGGTGGCGGTCGTAGAGTGATGGATTGAGTTATGAGACTTTCACTAATTCTTTGAAGTTGGTAAACCCGAATATCCGAAATTATGACTACCACCGGTTGTTATGAAACGAATGATTTGATAAACCTATTTACTTTTCGAATTGGTCTCTTTCTGACCAAATTAAAATGCGGAAAGGAAACTATTCGATTGGTAAAATAGGTAAGTATATTTAATGAGGACCGGTTTTAAAGTAACTGTTCATGAATGAAGTCCTGCAATTATCAGATGAAAATATGATTGAAAATTAATGTTTTTGACCCATTATAGCACATACACTAGCGCCCAAACCAAAGGGCTTCTTTCATGGAAAATTTTACGAGAACTGGGCTTAAAAATCGGTTTTGTCGTAATATCTAGTTTGTATAATAATTATTTTAAAAAACATATGTATTTGTGAAATTTTGCGCAGGATGAAATTGAAGTGCTTTTGTAAGGTTACATCCAATCAATATGAACAAATAAGTTCTTTAATATATATATATATATATATATATATATATATATATATATATATATATATATATATTATAAGTATAGAGCATCAATTCCCTTTTTAAATTTTTTTTACCAAATATTTTAAGTATCTTAATTATTATTATAGAAATACATATGCTCTTATAAGATACGGATATCGAAATGTTCCATTAAAAAAAAATTAATTATTTTATGTTGGGTGACAGCATTCCTGCTCTAAATCATCATATCTTTGCCCTTAAGATGGCTTTCATTCTAAGCGCGGGAAGCTGATCGGAACGAAAAAGAACTACCAATAGAATTGTTAATTTTTTCCTACGCTAATCTCTTGTTAGTAGGTTTTTCACGCTGTTCTGAAAGAAAGCTAACTCAATGGTTTATGTATAACTACCGTAGGCCTGGAACCCAAAACCACGACGCGATGTGTAAAATCTGCGCACTAGCCCGTATAGACGCGTTGATGAGAAATCGCGTCGCTCGGTACTGAGTTTCGGCCCTTGGTCATGACACAAAACTATGATTTTATGTATTCAAGCAATCTTGTATTTTGCAGTGGTGGATATGGATGACTTCCTGGAGAGCCTTGCGACGTCGCCCGAGAAGGAGACTGAAGCCGGAGAGGACAAGAATGTTGAGAGGTATGGAACAACGCTCCTTTTGTAACTGACCTTTGAAAAGGGTACAACCTGTAACCTGTCCCAGGTGCTGCTATAGATCATCAAATACACCATCAAATACCTAGGTGTTACAATTGACTCGCGCTTGTCATATGAACCCCATGTTAATATGCTTATTGCCCGAACCAGAAAACTAATTGCCGTCTTTAAAAATATAAAACACGCAGCAAACAAAAAACAACTCAGAAACACATACTACGCTCTGTTTCAATCGCTGCTGATTGCTTATCCACTTGGGGAGGAGTTTCAACAACACATTTGCTTCCACTTGAAAGAGCCCAAAGAGCAGTCCTGAAAGTAGCTTTTAGTAAGCCCTTTCATGTACTCGACGAAACAACTCTATACTGACTGCGAAGTTCTATCTGTAAGGCAATTATTTGTACAACAAATTATTCTAGGACAACACAAAGTAAAACCAGACATAAACATAATAAGCAAAAAAAGAACACAAAAAATATACATAGAAACAACTTTTAAAACCTCATTTGCACGAAAACATTCCACTTTCCTAACGACCTATCAAACACAATAACAAAATAAATAAAATAACAACAATTCATAAAACAACACACGTACAATGTAAAAATAGATTAAAAAAATATTTACTTAGCATAAACTACCAGCAAACAGAGGATTTATTACGCATTCAATCTTGTAAAGTTTTTGTATACCACAACATTATACCAACGGTAATAAATAGATATTATAGCAAGTGTACAAGAAACTTTAATGATGTATAAATATATTTAATAATACACTAATGATGCTATTATTTATTTCTACTGAGTGTTGCAATAATGTTAGATTACACTTTCACACCAACACAAGTTCATAAAATAGTAATTAACTTAAATTAAATTAAATGGATTGATCGTTAAATTAAGAACACGGGCTATAGTTGATAAGTATTATTTTTAGTCTATAGTTTTTCTTGATGTTTTTTTTCCTTGCTCCTAAAGAAGCAATTTATTGATGTACATATTCATAATAGTATAGGGCTCAGTCTGGCTATATTATACCTATAGTATCTGTAGTCAGTCATACCTACCTACATTGTCATGCCCATCCTATGTCTATCGAGCCAAAGCAGAGATCCTTTGCGTCTAAACACAAGTTTATTTTAAACTTAGTTAGAGGATGGTACCAAAGCATTTGATGTAGATAATAAGGTTGTAGTGCAGACCCACAAGATACAACACCCTAGGTATCCTAGAATTATAACTAGTTATTTAAGTGCACTTTGTATAACCATTTTTTTGAAAATAAATACATATTCATTCATTCATTCATTCATAGATAGAAAATTCTTTGGAGTAAACACCAAATCAAGAATCACATGAAATTACCTAAAAACGAAAATGCAGTGGTACAGACAGCAGGGCTAAATGGAAAAGGGGGGGGGGGGGGGGGGAGAGGTTGTCAAAAATGGTTTAGAGGGATCATGTCGAAATGTTTGTTGACGAAATGTGAGACGTAATTTTCATTTCCAGATAAATGCTATGAGAATTTTCCTAAATAAAAATACTTTTATAATAAGCCTAAAACCATTACAAAAATATAGTTGGTAACCTAGGTTCTAAAACATCCTCCAAATATTTTCATAATTTGTTGCTTTTTTACCTTCCTTGGCCCGAGTTTTCTAACCACCTATACACACCATATTTTGAGGTATCGTCCTCGTAATTTTTAGGGTTCCGGACCCAAAAGGTAAAACGGGACCCTATTACTAAGACTCCGCTGTCTGTCTATCCGTCTGTCTGTACGTCTATCACCAGGCTGTATCTCATGAACCGTGATAGATAGGTGAAATTTTCACAGATGATTTTCACAGATTACTTCTGTTGCCGCTTTAACAACAAGTACTAAAAACAGAATAAAATAAATATTTAAGGACTTCCATACAACATACGTGTTTTTTTGCTCGTTACTGCTCGATATTAACAACGGCAACAGCTCGAACTCCTCCGTCTCGCTTGACGACCTCCGTGGTGCAGTGGGCGAATAACCGGCTGAGACACAGGCGGGATTCGATTCCCGTCGCGGAATAAATGTTTGCATGATCTACAGATATTTGTTCCGGGTCTGGTTGTTTTTTTCTATATATTATAAGTATGTATTTACAAAAAAAAGTATATAAGTATTCTAGCAGTTATCTGGATACCATAGTACAAGCTCTGCTTAGTTTGGGGCTAGATAGCGCTGTGTGAAATGTCCAGCAATATTATATTTATATTTAACTATGCACGGAATATTTAGTTATATATTCACTTTAAAAATAAATACAACAATCGCGATTTTTTTCTCGTTTTCATAAATAATGATACGGAACCTTTCGTGCGCGTGTTTGACTCGCACTTGGCCGGTTTTTTGTACCTTAGAAGCCTTGAACTTACTTACTTATCATTAATAATGTCTGTACGTTTGATCCAGGACAATTAAATGTATGATAACCATATTTTACCAGTAACGTCATAATTACTCCACGAAATAAATTACTGTACTTTTAATTACCCAGTGGTTTTAGCTTAAAAGCAATTGGGTTTGTATTGTTTGAAAATTAATTAAAAGTAATGGTTAGTTTAGTTACCACATAAACAGAATTGAAGCAAAAATGATGTCCGACAAAACAGAAAGTTCATATAGTATTTTTATTTATAGTGTTATCCGAACACATGCGGAAAATTCCAAGATTTTTTAAAATCATCTCAAAAATCTCAAGCCTAGACGGGACTTGAACCCGCGACCTTCCTCTTGATACGAGGATGCACTACCATCTGTGCTACAAGGTAATTCACGTCTAGGTCGAAATTAGTGAGATCATTCAGAATTACGACTAAAGCGCCGTTAGCTCCATCTACAGGAAAACTTATATAGTTCTTTGTACCTGCTCAATGCCGAACGTTGCAGTTCAGTACATTGACAAGAGATATCGCGTTGCTTATTTCAAATAGTATTTTTATTTATAGTGTTATCCGAACACATGCGGAAAATTCCAAGATTTTTTAAAATCATCTCAAAAATCTCAAGCCTAGACGGGACTTGAACCCGCGACCTTCCTCTTGATACGAGGATTCACTACCATCTGTGCTACAAGGCCTTGTGAATTGTTGAAGGTGAATTGCCTTGTAGCACAGATGGTAGTGCATTCTCGTATCAAGAGGAAGGTCGCGGGTTCAAGTCCCGTCTAGGCTTGAGATTTTTGAGGTGATTTTAAAAAATCTCAGAAAGTTCATGTCCGACAAAACAGAAAGTTCATGTCCGACAAAACAGAAAGTTCTGACTCACACGAACGTTGTCCGAATACGTATGAATAGTTAGTCTTTCCATTTCTTTATTTAGTCGATGACAGTTCTAATTTGACAGTTGTAGTGTTGTGACCTCATTGGGAGAGCTCATCGAGTGACAGTGACGATTTATCAGATTTTGATTAAAATAAATAAATAAAGATTACCTGTCGTTATAATTATTTCGTTTCATTGTCGAGTACCTACTTATTTTTACAACAGCTTCGAAAATTTTAAAGAAGTTGGCATTATCAATCAAAAATGAATACGTGTAACATCTTGTAATGAAATATAATATTAGTTAATAAATTTGTACAAAAGTATCCGGCAGTAGTTTAGTTTCTTACATGTATAAAAATACCGGGTCTGTTATCGTGTTACGGTTATCGATAGCTCCATCCCTATCAGTTTCTCCGACTCTGGTATAACCTTGTACGTGCGTAAGCGTCATATTTTTATAAAATAATGCATACATAATATAAAAAAGACGCTCGTTCAAGTTTTCACAGGAGCTGTCATCGAGACAATAAAGAAATGGAAAGACTATAGTATTATTTTAATAAATAAAGTGGTTCAGAGAAGTGGCGGCCGGTAGAAGTGTTTGCTGGGAGCCATTGGGTGCAGGCCGCACAAGACTGGTTGCTCAGAGTATCTAGGGGGGAGGTTTATGTTCAGTAGTGGACAGTAACACATAGCTGATATAATTAGGAGAAAAATACTTACATTTAAGTAAATTTATGTATTAAAATATTAAGTAGTAGTTAGTAGTTAAATACTAATATAATAAGACGACCTTTGTGGCGCAGTGGGTGAATAGCCGGCTGAGACGCAGGAGGTATATGGGTTCGATTCTCGCCGCGGAACAAATGTTTGCATGATCTACAGATATTTGTTCCGGGTCTGGTTGTTTTATAGTATGTATTTACAAAAAAAGTATATAAGTGTTGTATCAGTTATCTGGTTCCAATAGTACAAGCTCTGCTTAGTTTGGGGCTAGATAGCGCTGTGTGGAATGTCCAGCAATATTTATTTATTTATTATATATGCAAAATACTCACATCTGATGTAAGTTTTTTTTCTTCTAATTATATCAGCTAATTATATAACTATACATATATATAACAAAAACGGGTTAGTTACACCATTTATAACTCAAGAATTATGGCTTTACCAATTTTGATGATGTTTTATTTGTTGAATCAAAAAGGAATTATGAAGAAAATTCATTTTCTCGTAGATGCACATAATGATGGTCGATTGACAATTCTACCGGGGCAGTGACAGCCCGCGTCATATGCATGTCCAAGCGTTACAAAGTTCGATAGGTCAGCTAGTTTTACATAAATTGTAAAACTGAAAACTAAATCAATGTAACCAACGCATAATAGCGGTCAAAACAGATATCAATAATTTATTAAACGCGTATTCCCACATAACTAATTTAAATTCTATTGATATCCGTTTCCGTATTCATTTGTATTTACCAACTGATTACCGGTCAGTTTTAAGCCTACCTGATAGAACCCGATGTTATCAGTTATACAATGGATCGTGTGGGCACTTTATGTAATTAAAATAAGCTTACTCCACCAAAAACGAACTAGTATAGACATGGGGTAATACATCATAACAGCTATCACATTCTCGCCTAGTTCTCCCCAATCGTCTAAATGTTTGTTCTTTTACTATTTATAACTTAATATCCTTCATCATCATCATCATATCAGCCGTAGGACGTCCACTGCTGGACAAATGCCTCCCTCATTGATCTCCAGGAACTGCGGTGGAAGCCTGCATCCAACGCCGACCTGCGGTTCTTACCAAGTCGTCTGCCCATCTTGTAGGTGGACGTCCTACGCTGCGCTTGCCGGTCCGTGGCCTCCACTCGAGAATCTTCCGGCCCCATCGGCCATCTGTTCTGCGCGCTATATGGCCTGCCTATTGCCACTTCAACGTGCTAATCCGTCGGGCTATGTCGGTGACTTGAGTTCTCCTACGTATCTCCTCATTTCTGATTCGATCCCGTAGAGAAACCCCGAGCATAGCCCTCTCCATAGCTCGTTGAGCGACTCAGAGCTTATTCATAAGGCCAATAGTGAAGGACCGCGTCTCGGTTCCATATGTCATCACTGGTAACACACACTGATTGAAGACTTTCGTCTTAAGGCACTTAATATATTAATACCAGGAAAAAAAGGCAAGAAAACAAGGCTGGTTGTTTTTTTAATGATTCTTTTAGAATACAATAAAAAAAAAAAATAACGTCTAAACTGTAACATTTTTGAACGAGTTGGAGCAATTTCACTCCCAAGATTCTCTATTATCTACATAATCCAATATTTTATAGTTTAATTACGTTTTTAAATTTGTTAATTGTCATTTTTTGTAAATCACTTGGCAGTATGTTATAAAAGCGTACACCTTGCCCTTTAAACGATTTACTAACTGTATGGAGTCGACAAGTGGCAACAGCGAGTAAATCTTTATTTCTAGTATTTAAATTATGATTATCGCTATTTTTCTTAAACAAATGATATTTTTGTGAATTAGTAAAATAAGATGAGTGTAGCCAAGAAAAAGTGTTTAATTAGCAAATAGCATTTTTAGTATAACTCTTCCATGCACCTGAAGATGTTGATCTCGGCTAAAAAGTCAATTCACGTCCATTTTAGGCGGTCTGAAAACACCGATACTGTTGACTACTTATATGAAGTTATGTTTAATACACGCTTACAAAGGAGTAATGGTTAGTTGAAGTGAGATCTCTAAATCAACTTGGGCAAATGAGCATTGTATGTATGTAAGTATGTATGTTTGTTTTTCCAAGGATAACTTTCCAAGAGTTGATCCGATCATCGTGAAATTTATACATATTTAGGTAGTGATGGCACAATTTTGGTGTGACTAAATGATCCAAAAATGTTTGGGGGTTCTTGAGATATTGGGGTTTAAGAGGGGTAAAAAAAATGAAAACGAGATTATTAGGTCAAAAAAAATTAAAGGTATTCAGTAGTACATTTAGACACAGTTTTTATTTTTCGTAAATTATTTATAGTTTTTGAGTTATTAGCCATAATAAAAACTAAACTTTGACAAAATTCACAGGGTACACCAGTGACCCCAAAGTGCTGTAATTTGGTATGCGTGTAGCTTAAGTGACACAAATATAGGCAAAAGTCTGAAATCCAGAATAACTGCAATTTGTACACCAAAAAAGTGTAACCACATCATAAACTCCCGTTACCTGTAATTTGAATGAAACTGTAGGTCAAGTAGGGTAGATATTCATTTAGTGGCACTATTTTATTGGTCAAAGGTTAAGTTCGGCTTGCACAACGATCCCTAAGCGTATTTAATGTTTAAATTGTACGTGTTTAAATTTGTATGATTTGACAACTCCTTAAATCATATTTAACCACTAAATACGTCTAGTTACCACTAAATCGGTGCGCGAATCGCCCTAAGAATATTTTTTTTGTGTTTTGGTAGACTCGCGAGATCTCAGTTCGGGGCGAACCAATAGTAATTATACTAAAAGTTTGTCCATGTCTTTGAGATAAAGGGAAAGTTACGTTGACGTACGGATTTGGTGTAACTTCACGGCTAAGCGAAGGTGATATCGGCTTGACGCGGGATTTACCCACCTCTGCCGTATCTGAGGCGACACCGATAGGATAGGTTTATTTCTACCGCCCATTGTGCTAAATCTATTTGTAAAAATGATGTTCTGTATTTTGCTTTAATGTACAATAGGTTATTGTTAAATATGAGGACAGAAGGGGCGGACACGTGAAACAATCGCTGGTTAGCTTAACACTGATTTATTGTGCGATGCATGAGTGGTGGCAGCACGTACACATACATAACATTCCTTCCTCTAGTACAATAATATCATCTAAGACACTTCCAATAACTGAATCTAAAATAACTTTTTTTTAAGAAATATCAGGACACTTTTGTAACAATCTCTTTGAACTATCAGCCTGTGGTTCCCTCTAGGCGTCGAGTTCGGTTTTTGCTTCGTGAAACCCATCTTCAGATTTGTCTGCTACTTCACCAAGTAAATCATCCGAGCCAGCTTGCAGCTCTTCATCCTGCGTCTGCTGAGAATCGTTTTCACGCTCGTCCTCTCTGGCCGGCGAAAGAGTACTTGGTTTGTACAGTTCTACTCTCCTCCCTCTGGCCGAGTCACGTGACATAGCAGGGTGACGAAAAATCTGGTTGGCATGCGGGCGTATCTGGTGCAGTCGGCGTATGTATGATCGTGGGCAATGCAGGTAGCGATAACGGCGGCGATGACTTATCTTATTTATTTTTCTCTTTCCAGGGATTATGTTTTAGAAATATATTAAAGCAAGAAAAAATCTCAAATTTAATAAGAAACATATGTCAGACACCAATAATGGGTTTTTATACCACTAAGGAAGCAAGGAATACGGCTCACCTGATTGTAAGCGGTTACCGTAGTCTATATACGTTTGTAACACTAAAAGCAGCAATCATAGCATAGCCGATCCATTAAAAAAATTACAGGTTTGGTTTGCAAAGTTCAATAAAATTTATAAATTCTAAAATTCTCCTTGGTTAAAGTTACCAGTTTATTGATTTTTATACAGCTTTTGAAGATATTATATTATTACTATAGAAATGCATGCTATTAAAAGATACGGCTAACGAAATGTTCCATTAACAAAAAAAAATATTATCTTATGGTACATAGTGTCATGATATCTGAGATGCCAGAGTATTTGTACGCTAAGCTTGACCGATCGAAGACTAAGTACAGTTCGAGATCAATCCGTGACTTGCTACATTATAGTAAGGATAAAACTGTAGCGTTTAGGGGCAGTTTCCGGTACCAGGCAACCAAGTGTTGGAATAACATACCACCACCTCTTCGGCTACTAAAATCAAAATTTACATTTAAAAAACATTATAGGAAACATTTAATAGAAAAACAAAAAATTGGGTGGTCTGGTACAAATTGTTATATAGCGCCGTTCACTTGCTGACGCGAGGGTAAAGTTTCTAGTATATTTATATTTATTCGTATTATTATTTATAATTTACCCTCTAACATTTCTTATCATTATTATGATTATTCCTTATATAATATATTTATTTCTTCTATCTACTTATCATAATTATCTAATTAAGCCTATCATAATTGTATGCAAACACATTCGTTCTTACGAGTTCTAATGACTTGCCTAAAAAAGGTTTCTGCAGAATAACAGCGCCGAGCTGTCGATCGGTGGCGAGGCATAATGCTGAGCTGGAACCCATTTGCTGCAGTAGTACATACACACCTACTTGCCTTTTTTTAATTTTTCCCTGACTACATTGTAAATTTATTATTTCATTCTATTGTTTCTATGTTTGTTGTATTTTCTGTGCTTTCCCTTTGATGTTATACCTTTTGATTGTGTTGTGTGAATTTGTGTGTGTTATGGTAGCAAATAAATGTCTGTCTATGTCTATGTCTTATGTTGGGTGACAGCATTCCTGCTCTAAGTCATCATATGACGCTTTTTAGGTCTTTTTGCCAGACTTTTTACACGTGTCAACTCTGGACAGAGTATACTAAAAATTCCCATGACAGTATAAGGGTAGCCTATAATAACATTTTTCGACAACTGATGGGCTTAAAGCGCTACTGTAGTGCCTCCGAAATGTTTAACGAAGTACGCGTTGATACTTTCAACGCTGTTCAGCGTAGGAGGATAGCGTCTTTCATGTCCAGAGTTGACACTTGTAATAACGCTATCATTAGAAGTCTGGCAGAAAGGCTTATACATTCTAAGATGTATAGACGTTGGGTGGGCATTGCCACCTAAACTACTTAAGGTGATTTTATTGTGAATTATGTGTATATGTATTGTATTGTGTGTAGTAAATGTGTATGGACCTCATGAGTCTGAAATAAAGATTATTATTGTTATTATCTTTACCCTTAAGACGGCTTTCTTTCTAACTGCGGGAAAGCTGATTGGAACGAACAAAAAACTACCAATAGAATTGTTGCATTTTTTCAACGCTACTCTCTTGTTAGTAGGTTCTTTCCTCGCTTACTGGTCTGCTTGCTCACACTGTTCAGAAAGAAAACAGGTAATACGATTCCGGATGTGTGTTTTGAATTAAAGTCGTACATAACAAAACAGGTTGTCGAAACGTCGTGATAACAAATAACACCGGCCAAGTGGGTTCCGTACCATTTATCTATAAAAATGTTACGAAAAAAAAATTACGCTTGATGTATGGGAGCCCTCGATAAATATTTGTTTTATTTTAAATTTATTATATATTTTTAAGGTCAATATATAACTAAATATTCTGTGAATATTTCAAGCGTCTACCTGTTGCCGTTATCAATATCGAGCTAAAAAGAGCAAAAAAATCACGTTTGTTGTATGGGAGCCCCCCTTAAATGTTTATTTTATTCGGTATTTAGTATTTGTTGTTAAAGCGGCAACATAAATATATCATCTGTGAGAATTTCAACTGTCTAACTATCACGGTACATGAGATGCAGCCTGGTGACAGACGGACAGACAGACAGACAAACAGACAGAGAAGCCAGTAATAGGGTGTCGTTTTACCCTTTGGGTACGGAACCCTTATAAAAAAGGTACATACGCGATAAATACCCGTTTTAATTCGTAAATATGTACAGTTATCGCGAAAGTTTGAAAAAATCTAAAGCAAGTTGTATTTACGCAGTTGTATTAAGATCAAACTTAAATATTTTCAGTAGAAGATGAGTTTACGAATGAATAACTTTTTATTTTTTTTCAAAGATCTTTTGATAACATTATTCTCTCTTGACTGGATCTTCTTCAAAAGGCAGTTCGAATACCAATACCTGATACCTTCTAACAAATTAATAGAGCTAAAGCTTCAAAGCATTTTTGCTAGATTTTATTTCAAGTACAACAAAAGGGTCTAGTCCTTAAATTTCATTGTAAATATATAAACATTACTTTTCTTTTTATTATACCTGGAGATGGAAAAAACCTAGTGTGTCATATTGTGACCCATCTGATGTTATGTGGTAATTATCTAACAAATTATTGTCTCGTAGCTAACACTCTCACTACCAAAAAACAAGCACTACCAATTTTATAATTTGAAAAAAAAATACTTACAAAAAAAATCTTATTTTGACTATTACGACCATTAAAAAAATTGCCAATTTAGTCTAACCGTTCGCATGTACCCGCTTACCAACGAACATCATTTTTTATACATAGATGAAGGTACTTTATAGGGCCGTAACGCCTTCGCCTGCATTTCTTGTCTGGCCTACCTTAAGTTTTTGTATTATTATTTTTCTAAAGTATTGTTTTGTTCCACAGCATGCCACTGGACCTTCTCGTGATGGAAATGATGAACAACCCCGAGTTCACCCGGTCTGTTGTCCGCAAATTTATCGACGTAAACCAGGTACAAAACATAATACTACTTTTACACAACTGCCTGAAAACGAATTGTTATTTTCATACCACAAAATCTAATAATCTAACTTTTTGGTTTGTGTGCGAGTTTTTTTTTGACGTTTGTACTTAGGTTACCCCGAAAAAATTTTGTGATTTCCTATTTTGATTTTAAAACTCTTGCCACGAACAGATAACAGACTCGTACAACCCTCCGTTTTTCTTTATCTTGGTCGAGTAAACCCTAAAATTATTTTGCTTGTCCTGGACCAACATCTTCATCATACTCCTGAGCTGTTTTTGTGTAAGAGAGACCGCACACTAGACAGTCAAGCTGCGGCAGACAAACTTTATAAAAATATTTTTGACTGGCTAGTGCGCGCTAGAATACAAAATTAATTCATCACCATCATACACAACCCGACTTCACCCATTGCTGGGTATAGGCCTCCCCAAGTTCGTGCCATCCACCACGACCCTGCGCTAGTCTCACCCATTGAGGGCCTGCGACTCTAACAATATCATCCACCCATCTCGCTGTCGAACGACCTACCCTTCTACAGCCATTTCTCGGCCACCATTCAGTCGCTACCCTGCTCCATCTGTCATCACCACGTCTTGTCAAGTGTCCCGCCCAAGACCATTTAAGCTTCCTAACCCGATTCGCAATGTCATGAATCTTCGTTTTTCTACGGATCTCGACGTTTGGAACTCGATCTAAGAGTTTGATGCCGAGCATGGTACGCTCCATGGCTCTCTGTGCAACTCTCAACTTGTACACAGCCTCCTGCGTGAGCGTCCATGTCTCGGCGCCGTAAGTCATGGTGGGCAGAACACATTGGCTAAATAAGCGGATCTTCAGACTCTGTAGAGTTTTAGGCGACTTAAGGATGTCGTCCAGCTTGCCGAACGCTCCCATCCCAATTGGATCCTTTTAGATATCTCCTTTTGTTGACGCAAGAACAAAAGAACATTAGATCAGCGGCTAGTGTTTATCATGCATATTTTCACTCTATCATGACATACGGTATTCTTGCTTGGGGAAATGCCTCGCAATCCTCTAGAATTTTTATACTTCAAAAAAGAGCAGTATATTCCATTTTACAATTATAAAACATAGAATCTTGTAGAGATAAATATTGTCACCTAATATAATGACAATGGTTGGAGAATATATATACCAGAACCTGATGTGTGTTAAATTAAATATTGATAATTTTAAATTAAACGATGATTTTCACACATATATAACAAGACATCGAAATATTATATCAATTCCTCCACACAGACTTGCCAAAATAGGTAATAGTTACTTATGCATAAGCATTAAATTGTTCAACAAAGTTACACATGGTGTACGAAACGCTGACACTCCAGACTTCAGCAATAAAGTCAGAAGGTTGTTGATGGAGAAGTCCTACTATACCCTTGACGAAGCTCTTGCTGATGACTTTAGTACTAATTAATTATGACTGTATTAATGAACCCTTAATTATTTTGTTATATGTGTTTCTGATTGTACTTATGTACCTACTTGCTTAACTTGTCCTTAATTGTTTTAATGTGATTTTTTGTATTTCGTACCTATGGATGATTATATTCTGTAAAAAGTATTACCTTTCCAAGTACACAAACAATGTATCTGGAATAAAAATATGATTTGATTGGCTGGTTTAAAATTAAATAATATTATTTTTTTAGGATGGTATGCTGTCACTGGAGGAACTACTGAGGAACGTGGCATAAATCAAAATATTAGTTATAATATCTACCAAATTAATTTACTAGTCATTTATGTTAACGATATTAATAAATACTGACGTATTTATTTTGTTAACAACATGTAACACTACTGTGATATCAAAATGATAGCAAATGGAAATAAAAATACAAAAAAAATATATTCTGTTATCCATCCTTAAATAAAAATAAATTTAGAATGGAATGTTTGTTCAAATTTTAAAGACTAGTTTAACATTGATGTACATAAATTACGAGTATATTGCATGGCGTAAGATTTGTCTGTCCATAGCATTATTCTATACTTACTAAAGTAGATTAAATTGTTTGTCACTGTACTACTAAAGATAAATTTAATTTTACTTTCTTTTCATATTAATAAAAATGTATTTTTATTTTATTTTATTTCCTTTATTTTTTGATACAAATAAAATTTGTTAGAAATAATAACTTTCGGAATTATTGAAAAAGATTGACTCAGTTTTTGACCAATGGCGCATAGATGGTATTTTTTATGGGATTTTGTTATAATAAAATTATCTTTATCTTAGCGATAGTGCTCTTGTTCTTTAAATCATTATCTTATTAATGTCTGTCTAAATGGTTATTGTATCGTGCATTCGAAACTAACGTGAGGTAAAAGACTTAAATAATTGTTAGCTCTTATTTTAAAATAAATGTTGTGTAAAAGATTCATTTGTATGTAACAAAAGGAGTGGAATTTCATATCAAAAGATCAGAGTTCAGGCTTGTACAACTAAACATAGTCTTTGCGAGAAAATCTGCAGCATATTATCACGTGCACTGCGCCTTAAAGCAAACCGCGCACTAGACAACCAAGCTGCGGCAGCAGACATTAATATTTCTTGACTGGCTCGTGCGCAGGCTGCATGCTCAGTGCGCGCTTCACCTAAGACAAGATTTTGTGTTACTGGTTAGTTCCTTCAAAAAATGATTGTTTTAAAAATGTCTATGGATATGACAATGAAATTATTATGTCTTCAGTAATTAGTTATGGGGAAAGGCAACTTTATGAATTCTTAGATATTTTCAGGCTGGGTAGTCTAAAATGTCAATTTTCATAAGAAAGTGTAAGTCAATCTATCCTTAGAATCGCTCTACATACATACATTTAATTAAAGTTAATGTTTAGATTGTAATTATTCAAAACTGAATGTTGAATATCCAAAATAGTTTGTTGTTAAACCATTGTCAAAGTTACGGAAGAAATAAATATTATCGGGTATCGATTATATGGTTTTATTTAAATCCTTTATCATTAAATACTCCTTTAAACAAAAGTTCAAACATTAAGTTATTAGAAGAGTTGCATATACGATTATAAAAATAGCAATGCGTCAAAACTGAATTGCTTAAACATACGCTTTTCCATAGTTTACAATTACGTAACTTAACTAAGTAATGAAAATAATTGGTCAAGCGAAGTGTGATCTGCAAATCAACTTGGACAAATTGGCATTGTATGTAAGTATGCATGTATGTGTGTTTGCCCGAGGATAACATTCGAAGCGTTGATCCATTCATCGTGAAATTTGATACATAGGTAATTATTGATGGCACAATTTTGGTGTGACTAAATGAGCTAAACATCTTGGGGTGTTGTTGAGATATTGGGGTTCAAGGGGGGTAATAAAAATGAAAATAAGACTATTAAATCAAATGAAAGGTATTTACTAGTATGTTTGAACCCTGTTTTTATTTTTAGTTTAATCCTTGTAGTTTTTGAGTTATTAGCCATAATAAAAACAAAACTTTGACAAAATTCACAGGGTACACCAGTGACCCTGAATGCTGAAATTTGGTATTTGTGTAGCTTTAGTGACACAAATATAGGCAAAAGTCTGAAATCCAGAATAACTGCTATTTGTACCCCAAAAAACATAACAAATTTACAAGAACCCCCGTTACCTCTAATTTGGATGAAACTGTAGGTCATGTTGGTTGGTTGCAAATTTCGTGGCACTAATTTATTAGTTAAAGATTAAGTCCGGCATGCACAAAGATCACTAAACGTATTTAGCGACTAAACATGTTTAAATTTGACGTATTCGTATGATTTGACAACTCCTTACATCATTTTTAGCCAGTAAATACAGGCATCGTTGTGCGAGTCGCCCTAAGAATATTATTCATTTTGGGAGATTCGCGAGATCTCAGTTCAGGGCGAATCACTAGCATAAAAACTGCTTTTGCAATCATAAATCCTGAGTGTTAGTTATACAATTTTTTCTAGAAAAAACCCCACTTATATGTATTCACACTTTATAAAATCTAACTAAAGTAGACCGTGCTTTAGCTACCAGGCTGCGGCAACCTGCATATATAGTCCAAACTGCCTCGTGCGCTAACTGCCACAGCCAGGTTGCTTAGTGCGCGCTAGGTCTAATAACGCTCATTCCCATGAAAGACCGCGCAACGCGTTTGACAAAAGCTAACTTTCACAATACAGGTAAACTATGTCCCATTACAGACTTGGACGGCATATCATATTGGAATTTCATATTCGCATAATAATATGAAACTCATACACCTAAGTGACACAATATGTCAGATGTATGAATGTTGAATGTTCAGTATATATGAACTATTGCAAACTAAAATGAGTATTTAACAAATATACTGTGTCCCAAGGCCATGCCACAAGTTATTTAAATATTAAAATAATTTACCTTTACTTAATCGAGACTTTTCTTTATAAATGTTATGATCATTTTCACTGTTTTTCTTTAATTTAAGATACTAGGTTATTGAGGAGGTATTGATCCTTGTGATTTATCCTTCCGATCGGTATCATAAAAGTAAAGGGTGATTTTAATTATCTTAGCGGTTACAAAATCAGACGAAATTTAATCATCTTTAAATAAAACTAACTATAAAAATAAAGGAACGTCTCAATATAGTCAAAGTTCCTAACACCAATATCTAAAGTACTTGTCCTCCATGTCACGTGGCCGTGGGGTATAATGTATACACGGTGTCCTTTAAATCGCTGTTTTTCAAGAACAAATGTTGTTCAGACCAAGGTATGCAAAAAGTTTATAACATAAAATAAAAAAAAAACTAAATCGGTCTCTGAAAAACATTAAAATTTGCGAACTTATAACGTCTATTTTAACGTTACGCTCTACAACATAGTCAGCGCGCTCGCCGGCGCCGCCGGTAACTACTAAGTAACTTAGGTCACGTAATATTTGCTGCATGTGCCATTGACTCAAATTTTTACGGAACGTTCGAAATTCTATTTTTGACATGACTAGTACTCTGTACTTTTAATAGACTGGACAGGACGTCTGTCGTTCACCCCTTCAATTCTGCTGCAGTTTCGCCACAAAATAAATAATACTTAGTAGGTAATACGCTATTTCTTTCTTCCAACATTGTCTTTTCGTCCAACATACCTCAGTGCCTTGAGACGAAAGTCTTCAATCAGTGTGTGTTACCAGTGATGACATATGGAACCGAGACGTATTCCTTCACTATTGGCCTTATGAATAAGCTCAGAGTCGCTCAACGAGCTATGGAGAGGGCTATGCTCGGGGTTTCTCTACGGGATCGAATCAGAAATGAGGAGATATGTACGTAGGAGAACTCAAGCCACCGACATAGCCCGACGGATTAGCACGTTGAAGTGGCAATGGGCAGGCCATATAGCGCGCAGAACAGATGGCCGATGGGGCCGAAAGGTTCTCGAGTGGAGGCCACGGACCGGCAAGCGCAGCGTAGGACGTCCACCCACAAGATGGGCAGACGACTTGGTAAGAACCGCAGGTCGGCGTTGGATGCAGGCCGCTTCCAACCGCAGTTTCTGGAGATCAATGAGGGAGGCCTTTGTCCAGCAGTGGACGTCCTACGGCTGATATGATGATGATGATGATGATGACGCTATTTCTAGCGTGCCAATGAACTTTATGTCACGGTTAGTTATTGAACAAAGTTAGACTTATTTGAGAAGGTCTAGATTTTTTTTTTATTTTCTTATTTGATGCTATAAACAGTTATAAGACCATGGTCTGAACAACATTTGTTCTAGGAAAACAGTGAATTAAAGGACACCGTGTATATGAAACTTTTTACTAGTCAGTATAATAAACTGTCATTTTTAAGGTTAAAAATCCATTCAGCAATTTTGTGCGTGAAAAAGTAACAAACATCCATACATACATCCATACAAACTTTCGCTTTTATAATACTAGCTGTTGCCCGAGACTTCGTAATCGTTACAATACTAAATATGTAGGTAACCTAGAAATAAAGCTTAGAATAAACTCGCTGTTCCAACTTGATTTGACACCACATTTTTATCCCATTGGAACTGATTTATGGGATAAAAGGTAGTCTATGTGGTAATCCAGGTTATAATCTACGTATATACCCATATTTCATTGAAATCGGTTCAGCCGGTACGACGCGATTGAATAATAAATAAACAAACATCCAAACTTTAACAATTATAATACTAGCTTCCGCCAGCGGCTTCGCACGCATTTTTATCAACAAAATGTGGCCTATGTATTAAAACAGGTTATAATCTACGTACATACCAAATTTCATCCAAATAGTTCAGCTGATACAACTTGATTTAGTAACAAAAAAACAAACATACAAAGTTTCGCATTTATAATATTAGTGTGATTGGCGTGATGTTGCAAATGTTACTAGTCATGCGAAGCGATAGTGAGATGCAAACGTTGACTCTTACAAGTTGTGTTAAAAAAGCGGACAAGTGCGAGTCTGACTCGTACACCGAGGGTTCCGTAAAAAAGTTTTAAATTACCGATTTGCGGATTATTTATTACCGAGTATCAAAATATGAGTCGCAAATGTCCGTATTTATTCATTTCGTTGTGTTTTTTTTTAAATAATGTATTATAAATAAATATTGCTGGACATTTCACATAGCGCTATCTAGCCCCAAACTAAGCTGAGCTTGTATTATGGGAACCAGATAACTGATAGAATACTTATATACATATTTTTTTTTGTGAATACATTCTTATAATTATAGAGAAACAACCAGACCCGGAACAAATTGATTTTTTACAGCACGAGTAGACTAAAATATTTGATATTAATATCAATTTGATGCGTTAACGCGTTCCTGAAAAAAAGAGTCTTGGGCGAATGTTCTGAAGAGCTGTTCAATTTAATCCCTGCTTCCCACTTCTACCATTGAACCTCCCGCAACCGGCAACGAGCTCACCCACATATTGTAGATGCGTGGAAGTCTCCCATGGTGCGTTTCACCCGCTCGTTTCTTCCACGCACCTGCAAGATGTGGAATGACCTTCCTCCGGAGGTTTTTCCGGTGGGCTTCAAAATGAACGCCTTCAAGAGAGGTGTAAATAGGGTATTAAGTGCTTAACATCAGGAGGCCCGTCAGCTTGTGTGTCTACAAGTTTAATATAAAAAAGTCGTGACAGAAAGACGGACAACGAAGTGATGCTATGAGATATTATTTTTTCCTTTTAACGTACGGAATCCTAAAAAGTAGAAAGCTAATGTTGAAAAGATAGGTATTTCCCTATTGAAAATGTTTTCCTAGGTTCTGCAGTGACTGCGTTTTTTCTCTAGCTGCTGCTAGAGTATAAATAATTAGAATAATTTTGTAATAATAATATAATAATGCTGGACATTTCACACAGCGCTACCTTACCCCAAACTAAGGAAAGCTGGTACTATGGAAACCAGATAACTGAGTTCTGCAAATTATACAAACATTTATTTTGACGACCTCCGTGGTGCAGTGGGCGAATAGCCGGCTGAGACGTAGGAGGTAGCGGGTTCGATTCCCGCCGCAGAACAAATATTTGTATGATCTACATATATTTGTTTCGGGTCTGGATGTTTTTCTATTTATTATAAGTATGTATTAACAAAAAAAACAGTATTATATGTATTCTATCAGTTATTTGGTTCCCATAGTACAAGCTCTGCTTAGTTTGGGGCTGGATAGTGTTGAAATGTCCAGCCACATTTATTTATTTATAGGAGAGAGTTGAACCTGCAAGTTCCTACGTCTATTCGCCCACTGCGCCACAGAGGTCGTCAATACCTCTTGTATTGAATAGTTGTTATCACCGGTATCTTTTAGACCACATCAATGCTTACCTTCAGATGAGATTGCGGTCAAACGAAGGCCTATCCAATATAAAAAAAATATATCTTTTGACTTTTAGTCTACGAGTATATATACATATATAGGTATACCGTGGATGCTAGGAGTGCTTCTAATATTAGCTTCGAATATATCCATTATTGTTCTTTCATGTCGGGTCGCTGACCTAAAAAAAGCATATACATTTTACTGATCTGGTTCTCATAGTAAAAGTTAAGCTTAATTTGGGGCTAGATAGCGCTGTGTAAAATGTCCACGTCCATGTTATATTCATTTTTAGGGTTCCGTACCCAAATTGACCCGATATTGAACCTATATGTATGTATGTATGTTGGCAAGTCGTAGTCGATGACACAATGTAACAAATGAAACAAATGGATTATGATACAATACTCTGAGAATCCAAATCAAATACAATCCCTATTTCACTGATCTCTTTTTTAATATAACAAGGTGGGGGTTTTTACCGAAATAGGTAGTTCGGAATTGGTATATTAATCCGAAAAGAAGTAAAACACTTTTCCTAAGAATAACTAAGTTCTAAGTTCTCGGAATGTACGCTTTAAACTCAACTGTTTTCTGTTTGAGAAAGTTCGTTTAATTGCGATGTTTCTTAGTTATGTCAGTCTTTAACCCTTTCAGAATAGAGGGGGTTGATGGAGCAAGCATAATAATTGGCCCACCTGATGTTAAGTTTCAACCTGATCCCACCATCCCCATTCTATCATCGGACAACCAGATGCTCCGCGATGCGCCACCGCTACACGGTAGACATACCTCCCATACGCACAAAGTACTCTTCCAACTTTATTATGCGCCAAGGAGTGGAACGCTTTGCCTGAACTTGTGTTTCCTGATAATTACAACCTAGGGGTCTTCAAGTTGCGAGTGAATAGGTTTCTTCTAGGCAAGTGTGTGCCATCGTAGACTGCATCATCGCTTACCATCAGGTGAGATCGTGGTAAAACGCTGGCCTATAATTTATAAAAAAAGGTGGTAACCATCGCCAACAAAGTAATGCATCATAGGTCACGCACCTTAGACACGTGCCCTACGATGCATTGCCCTTCAATCATCAACTTGAGGCATCCAGGTGTAAAGCCTCATGCGCCTGTAATTTCACCGTCAACCATACCCTTCAAACCGAAACACAACAATACTGCTTGGTGGCAGAAATAAAGGTAGTAGTACTTCCCCGGGCGAGTCCTTTCACAAAGAACTCTACTACTCTTACGGGAGTATAACCAAAAATTCCGAAAAATAAAAAAAGTTGATAAATAAGGTAAATTTTGGTACTTACAAGTTTTCGCGAAAATCTAAATTTGCCCATATTTTATTATCGTGTTGACTCAGGACTTTAATTTTTATACACCTAATAAGGACTATAGACCTCTGGTATCTGGTATAAATTTCAACTTGCTAGGTCAACCCGTTCCTGAGAAAACCGGTGTCGACACACGGACAGACAGACGGACAGATGGGCAAGAGGTACCCTAAAAACAATACGGTAGCAAAATAAATCCACAAAACTCTAGTTTTCACGTAGTGTTCAACGTGGTCGTACAATAAGTTTAAGACTCAGTTCGATTGCAAAGTACTAATTTTGTTCTAGATATTATTGCATCTTTTCCCTTTGGTAATGCAGTTGCTCTTGCCAACTTGTTTCTTCAGTGAACTTTACACTTTGTGGAACTTTCTGCAATTTGATTCTTCTTTGTTCATGACTTCTATTACTTGCGACCTAGCAAATTATTGCGACTAACTTTCACCAACTCATTTATTCGATACTAGCTTACCCACTCTGGGTAGTACCTAAGTATGTACTCGTAATTAAACCCGTTTTCACTAACCTTAGGAGACGCCCAAATATTTAGGAGTTGCCTAGGGAAAAAAATTATTTACCAACCATTAGGTGATGATTGGAGACGTAATGCAGGCAAACATACCTAACGATTTATTTAATCCAGCCTGGCAGGAACGTGTGTAAGATCAATTTTTAATTTATTGGAACTATGGCCAGTGCCAACGCAGCCAGACTATGTCAGACGCAGTGTAGGCGGGCCCCCCACAAGGTGGACCGACGATCTAGTAAGAATCGCGGGGAGCCGTTGGGTGCAAACGGCTACCAACCGCTCGTTGTGGCGATCTAAGGGGGAGGCCTATGTTCAGCAGTGGACGACTCCCGGCTGATGATGATGATGGCCAGTGCCGGATTAAGGTAACTTGATGTCAAAGCCAGCTTCCCCTGTTCGGTCGCCGACAACAATCAGCGTGATTGCGTGCTGGGTGGGAGGGGCTGGGGGGGGGGGGGGGGGGTTAAGGTCATGACTGAACCGAACGTCAACAACAATTTAAATCGCGCGGCTTTTGAAATTGTTTTAATTTTCGTGTGTTCCTTTTTTTTCTCGGTCACCTCTGGTGCCCCCCTAGACGGGATGCCCTAAGCAATTGTTTAAATAACTTATAGGCTAATCCAGGACTGACTGTAGCGTGGTGACGTCAATCCTAAGCAGTTCTGCAAACTTAGCGCTTTTAGCGCCAGATCTAGCTTTTTGAAATCATTTGAACGATTATCATGCATATACTAATTTACTCTGTGTTATTTGTAAAACGGAATGAATCACTACCTAAATTTTTAAAACGAGCAACAGTAGCAACTCCTTAGTTCAGATTTAACTATCGAAAATTGAACGAAAATTTATGTTAACGGATTGGCTTACATTAGGCGTCTCTTTGTTTGTGGTTAGTGAAAACGGCCCTCTTATTACCTAAGCCAAATTACACTCGCGTCGCTATCGCTATTCAGGCCATCCCTTTCACACGTACAGGACGTACCTTACGTGTGAAAGGGATGGCCTGACTAGTGATAGCGACGCGACACCAATTTGGCTTAGGTAATAAGGGGGCTGGTGAGACAGAATCTTACCCATTATCTGTGCCATATTAATTGTGAAATGTTCGGTCTCCGGTTAACACGGCTAGTAAGCATTTATTTTCTAAGAATTTGCTACAACATGGAATCAAAACACTGGAACGCGCATACTGTATTACAGCGGCAAAGTTGTTGGGCGAGTTCTGTGAGTTGGATTAAAAGGCAAGCCACGCAAACACGTACCTTCAAAATTCAGTCACGATTCTGTAATTCGCGAAATATTTTTTACAATTTCTAAAATACCATTGTACATTATTATATGTAAATATAACGATAAAGGCCATCTGAATTTATATTTAATACAGTTATTGTTTATAGCAGTAATGGGAATTTTGAGGCTTTATACGTATGTTTTTAGCGAGGATGAAATACAGAGGTTATTTCTAAATACATACTGATTTTTAACTGTAAACCCACGTTTTCGAAAAATCACTTACCTCAGACGGGCATCGCGTTTGTATCGAACAATTGCGAACGTTCATTCTTTCCGAACAAGAGAAGAATATTTTTAAGCTCCGTACTCAAATTCGATATTGCTCGATAGTTTTACTCTAAACCGAATAAAAATCAACGAGTGGACCGCAAAACCCACAACTCGAAAGCTCGCATCGAGCCGGCTCGATGGAATTAAATAAATGTAATTTCCTTCGCACCTACTCGAAGCGAGCCGTCGAGCTTGACTCGGGCGTGATTACGTGTCCGAACTTGTCGAGCGACTCGAGCGTCAGTCTATTGTTGATCGTAGTTAAAATACGTGTTTATTTAGAAATGGCTATTAGAAACACATAGGCTATTTTTTATTGGCAAAGCACGCGTGCGAAGCCGCTGGCAACAGCTAGTAATGATATATTGATAACGTGTAGGTACCTAAAATGCTTAATATTATACTGGGGGCAATTCTCTTTTCACAAACACCACTAAAATGGCAACTGTCACTCTCTATAACAAAAAAAATGACAATAATTTTAGTACCAAAACTAGATAGATAGATAACTCTTTATTGAATTACCACACAAACAGAAATAATACAAAAATAAGTACTAGGTTAAAATAAAGAAGGCAATACAATGGGCGGCCTTATCGCTAAAAGCGATCTCTTCCAGGCAACCTTTTATATTAAATTTAGTATAGTTTGTGCTAACGGAATTGCTCCCATTGTACAGACAGCATCGCTAACTGCAGGATGTTTATATATTGAAATAAAAACTTGTGGAAGAATGATGTCAAAAAACACAGAACACAAAAAACAATTGTTTTTATGTTCTGTGTCCAAAAAGCTTTTGTTACATATTTTGTTATATATTAATAACGATACAGTATTTGTACTTCTGCGGGTATCATCGTTTCCATTTTGTTTCTGTGTACTGTTTTATGTTCCAAATAAAGATATTTTGATTTAGAAACAAAAAATATATAACTTGACTCGTGGATATACCAGCGGGAGTCTTATCGCTAATATTGATACATCTAACCAAATAGATACGATTCCCATTATTTAAGTGAAATACACTGGAAATCAGTGCGTCCTACCCGTAATGACCTACGGTGCTGAGACGTGAACGCTCACGGTAGGACTAATCCACCAATTTAAGGTTGCGCAGCGAGCTATGGAATGGGCTATGCTTGGAGTTTCTCTGAAAGATAAAATCCGTAAAGAGGTTATCCGACAGAGAACCAAAGTTACCGACATAGCTCAACGGATTAGCAAACTGAAGTAGCAGTGGACTGGCCATATATGCCGGAGAACCGACAACCGTTGGGGTAAACGAGTTCTTGAGTGGAGACCGCGTCTTGGAAAACGTAGTGTGGGGCGTCCCCCGGCTAGGTGGAGCGATGAGATAAAAAAGGTAGCGGACAGAAATTGGATGAGAAGAGCCGAAGACCGGGCTCAGTGGTGCGTATTGGGAGAGGCCTATGTCCAGCAGTGGACTAATGTGGGCTGATGATGACACTGGAAACCCGAATAGGTTGAACTCCGTAATATTAAGTTACGTTACATTTAAGTTTACATTTAAGTTGCGTTATCATAATATTATGTTTAAACAACTATTATAGTACATTTATTTCGACAAAAATAAAATAAATAGGTTAAACCAACCAATAAAAGAGGTTATTACAACACAACATGTTTGGTATATTCGAATCTAAGTAAGTCTAACTGATAATTTAGTAAAGTCAACATGTTAAAGAAGTAAAGTCGACAAAACACCTAAGTTAAATATATGTAATCAGGTGAAATTAACCTTTATAGTTCAACTATTTTTATTTTGTTAATTTTTTTATTTATATTTTTTTATACATTAAAGGCTTGTGTTTGACCACGATCTCGCCTGATGGTAAGCGATGATGCAGTCTGCGATGGTACACGCTTGCCTAGAAGAAACCTATTCACTCGCGACTTAAAGATACCCAGGTTGCAGCTATCAGGAAACACAGACTCTGGCAAGGCGTTCCACTCTTTGGCGGTGCGCATAATAAAGGTCGAAGAGAACCGCTTTGTGCGAATGGGAGGTATTTCTACCATATAGGTAGCGGTGGCGTATCGCAGAGCGTCTGGTTGTCCGATGATAGAATGAAATGGTGGAATCGGGTTGAAAAGTTCCGCCGCACACTCCCCGAAATGTAATCGATAAAAAACCGAGAGGCTAGCAACCTTTCGTTGCTCCAGGCTGACGAGCCTTGCATCAACTAGCTCATCGTTGCCTAATTCATCAAATCATGTCGGTAGGTGCCTCAAATATAGGTTGAAAAAAGTTAAAAACAACCTATTCGGTTTTTCAGTGTATCAAAACCTTAAATATATGGGTTTCTTAATTTAACTAGTCAACATCAGTATAAATTAAAAGACTCCAGCAGAGACCGAGGAATATTTTAACTGAGTTAGCGGTCGAGATTTAACCGCATCATAAACCAATCACGCCTCTCAAAACTATAAACACTGTTGGTATTTAATAATACTTGTATTTACAGCGACTTTGCTCGTGCGAACGGTATAAAAACACAAAATAACATAAAAATGGATAGTTTTTTTTCATACTACCTACATGGAGATGGCACATGCCTGATGTTAAGTGGTAACCATCACATATAACAGAAACTTGCCTTGTATGTCCCGCACGTTAGAAATGTGCCCTACGATGCACTGCCCTGTTTCCATCAACGAGGGATATAAGTGTAAATGTGTGCTGTCAATTTCACCAGCAACCATACCCTTCAAGCCGAAACACAGCAACTTCCGGGGATGCGGTACTTCCCCGTGCGAGCCCTTTCATAAGGAACTACTTTTTTAACAGATGTAAAGATTACTACAACGAGCGATAGCAGTCGCACATACAACTTTACTTCTGTACCTATCTGTTATCTATACTTATATTATAAAGAGGAAAGTTTTGTATTTTTGTGTGTATGTTTGTAATTAATAAACTCAAAAACTACTTGACCGATTTTAAAAATTCTTTCACCATTGGAAAGGTACATTCACCTTGAGTAACAAAGGCAATTTTTTACCTAACTGCGCAGAAGGAGGGTAATGTTTTTATGGAAAAACTACGCGTGCGAAGCTGCGGATTGGTCAGCTATTTATATTATAAAAAGGAAAGATTTGTTTGTTTGTATTGAATAGGCTCCGAAACTACTGGACCGATTTAAAAAATTCTTTCACTGTTGGGAAGTTACACTATCCCCGGGTGACATAAGCTACTTTTTACCCAACTGCGCAGAAGGAGGGTAATGTTTTTATTGAAAAAAATACGCGTGCGAACTGCGGATTGGTCAGCTGGTATGTGATAAAAAAGGGGTTTTCTTTGTTGTTAGGGATGAATATATATAGCGCTGGTAAATAAGGTTTAGAGTAAGTGTAAAGGACCTCTTATTGATAATAATAATAATCATCATCATATCAGCCGTAGAACGTCCACTGCTGCACAAAGGCCTCCCTCATTGATCTCCAGGAACTGCGGTTGGAAGCGGCCTGCATCCAACGCCGACCTGCGGTTCTTACCAAGTCGTCTGCCCATCTTGTAGGTGGACGTCCTACGCTGCGCTTGCCGGTCCGTGGCCTCCACTCGAGAACCTTCGGCCATCTGTTCTGCGCGCTATATGGCCTGCCCATTGCCACTTCAACGTGCTAATCCGTCGGGCTATGTCGGTGACTTGAGTTCTCCTACGTATCTCCTCATTTCTGATTCGATCCCGTAGAGAAACCCCGAGCATAGCCCTCTCCATAGCTCATTGAGCGACTCTGAGCTTATTCATAAGGCCAATAGTGAAGGACCACGTCTTGGTTCCATATGTCATCACTGGTAACACTGTCATCACTGTCATCACTGGTGTGTTACCAGTGATTGATAATCTATAATATAAAAATGAATCGCAAAATGTGTTGGTAAGCGCATAACTCAACAACAACGCCTGGACCAATTTGGCCAATTCTTTTTTGTTGTATTTCTTATTGTCAGGAGAAGGTTCTTATGAAAGAAAAAAATTAAGAAAATTGCGCGCAAAATTAGAAAATTTAAGAATACTTAACCACTATATAAAATTATTTATAATCTAACCTTAGCGCTTTTATAATGTAACCTTATGACGTTTGACATAGAATTGACGGAATGCGTGCTGCAAATATCGTCAAAGAGGATGTAAAAAAAATGAATATCGTTTGAAACAGATGCTTCGGTAGGAGTTATCCCGAGATATATGGTCTTTAAATATAAAAATTAATTGCTGTTCGTTAGTCTCGCTAAAACTCTAGAACGGGTGGAGCGATTTGGCTAATTTTGGTATTGAATTATTTGTGGAAGTCATTCATTTTCTCATACAGAATGATGGCCGGGAACAACAATTGACAATTCTACCAGGGTGACTTATAATGACAGCCCGCGTTATACCTATGCATGTCAAGCCGATACGAAGTTCGGCGGGGGTCCACTAGTAATAAATAAATATAAATATTGCTGGACATTTCACACAGCGCTATCTAGCCGCAAACTAAGCAGAGCTTGTACTATGGGAACCAGATAACTGATAGAACACTTATATTCTTTTTTGTAAATACATATATTACTTCCAGATCCGGAACAAATATCTGTTGTCATGCCAATATTTGTTCCGCGGCGGGAATCGAACCCGCGACCTCTTGTGTCTCAGCGGGCTATTCGCCCACTGCGTCAAGTAACAACCAAGTAACACCGCCACACGGAGGTCGTCAAGTAACAACTGTAGAATTTATGTAGATATGCTTTCAGAAGAATAATCGTTGCTCAATTATATAAAGTAAACGAACAAAGCATGCCATCTTCCTTAGCCACCGCAATCCCCACGTTTCTAGACGTGGGAGTCGTACAAGCCAACTCATCTGCGCCCCAGAGCCGGCCCGAGTATTCTTGGCGCCCTGGGCGAAACACTCGAACGGCGCCGGCGCCCTGTTAAGAGAATTCGTGATAAAATATAACAATAATATAAAAAGACAAAGGGCCGTATCGTATTTAGTGCCTAAATAATATGGGTCTTACTAACAATAAAATATAACACTGTTAAGCGAGTGTTTAAAAATATCCTAAATTAATATAATATTCCTATATAACTATTTTAAGGACTTTTGAAGTAAAACTTCTTTACGCACGCTTGACTTGGGGAGTAAGCTGGTGAATGCGTTACGAAAAGTGCGAACGGAAGTTGAGAGGGAGATATAAGTTAGTGAAAATAGAAAGAGAGAGCCTTACGTTTCGTATATTACTGTAGAGGCAAGAGAGATAAGTGCGAGCACACATTTTCTTTATCTCTTAGCCAGTTGATTTGTCGCATATCTCCTATCCCAAATTAGCCTAAATTATACAATTTGCAAAAACAAAACCCTCCTTCATGCTATATAATAGAGTTAATTTTGCTATAGATAAAAGAAGTATTTACCACGTTTCGTATTTTGAATCTACCAGCTTCGATGTTCGAAAAAGTTCAGCTATTCCCCAACAGATAGCAGGCAGCAGTAGAAAAAGATGGAGCTAAAGAAGTTTTACTACAGTAGTGTGGTCTAAAGCACATTCGTTTTTAAACATGCGCTAAATAGTTGTTTAAATGTTTTGTGGTATAATAATAATCTTTATTTCAGACTCATGAGGTCCATACACATTTACTACATACAATACAATACATATACACATAATTCACAATAAAACCACCTTCAGTAGTTTAGGTGGCAATGCCCACCCAACGTCTATACATCTTAGAATGTACAAGCCTTTCTGCCAAACTTCTAATGATAGCGTTATTACAAGTGTCAACTCTGGACATGAAAGACGTTATCCTCCTACGCTGAATAGCGTTGAAAGTTGCTTTCGTGCTTCGTTAAACATTTCGGAGGCACTACAGTAGCGCTTTAAGCCCATCAGTTGTCGAAAATGTTATTATAGGCTACCCTTATACTGTCATAGGACTTTTAAGTATACTCTGTCCAGAGTTGACACGTGTAAAAAGTCTGGCAAAAAGACCTAAAAAGCGTCACTTTCACGTTAGGAGTTGACTTGCAGAATTTTCTTGCAATCATATTGCCCACAATACATAAGGCTCTGCGCTGGCGTTCTACATCTGCGTCATCTTTCAGGCTGGAAGTCACGATGTGGCCAAGGTACTTGAAACTATCCATTACCCCTATGGGTTGCCCGCCAAACCGCTTGTACGTTTTGGGGACCCTTTCCCGATCATAATATATCATATATCATCATCTAATCCCGAATTAACAAGGCATATGTTTGAAAGAGTTGTCAAATAAGACAAATGCGTCAAATTTAAAGAAATTTAGTCGCCCAATAGGTTTAGGGCGGGTTGTGCAAACCGGGTTTATTATGTTTAATTTTTAATCATCTTGTTTTGCTAAATGAAAAAATCAAACCTAAAAAAACGTACCTAAATTTACGTAAGATTTATTTATTTGACGTAATTTGGACAAAAGTGGAAACAATCTTCTTTAAATCAATTGTTTCAGTTATTTCTTGCCGTTTATTATTTTCAAGTTGTAAATATAAAAAATTCTGTATTATTTTCCAATTTCGATGGCAACGATTGCAGCCCCCTTGATACGAGCGCCCTAGGCTGTCGCCTAGTACACCTATATGAACAGGGCGGCCCTGCTGCACCCGCGCTGCGAGGGAGCGGGAAATTGGTTCAGCCGTTAAAACGCGATTGAGTAACAAACAAACAACTAAATATTCATACTTTCACATTTATAATATTCGTGGGATGTAGGTGAATACAGCTAGGATGGGAAGTAATGAACTCGCAGAAATCAACGTTATTTTTCATACAAAATACTGTCAAAATATTATATTAATTTCAAAGCTTTTCTTTTCTTTTCGGCCAGAATGAACCTGCCACGGCGGTGGCTCAGGTGCATTCTACCCGACTATGCACAAATTTACTGGAATTTTCTTCAAATAATTTACTATTTTTATGAAAAAGTATGTAAACATTACATTCGAGCTAAGTCTACACGAAGCTAATAATAGGTCTTTACCTATGAAATTGCCGTTCTTCAGTACTGGCCATTTCAAATAGAAAAAAAGTTTAAAATGACTTTGTATTCTAAATTAAAATTAATTTTGTTTTAAAAACATGACATTCTTTTTACAAACTCAGTCTTTTGTTTATTGATTAGCGTTGTATTTTCATTACATTTGATCATTTTTCGTCATAATGGATGCGTTAAAAATTCGTGTAATTATGGAATATGAGTTCCGTCGTGGCACCAACGCGACACAAACGGCACGTAACATCAAAAACGTTTACGGAGAGAACTGTACAAACAAACGCACAACCCGTTATTGGTTTTCCCGGTTCCGTTCTGGAAATTTTGACTTGAAAAATGAAGCTCGTGGTCGTCCGGTGACTTTGGTCAACAATGATGAATTAAAGGCAATTGTGGAAACTCAATCTACAGCTGAGCTAGCAGCAGATTTTGATGTTAGCATCAAAACAATTTTGATCCATTTGCGACAAATAGGCAAGGTAAAAAAAACTTGATATATGGGTGCCCCACGAACTTAAGGATCGCCAGCGCAACGTACGCGTCGAGACCTGCCTCGCGCTACTCAATAGGCAAAGAAATGAAAGAATTTTAAACCGAATTGTTACGTGCGATAAAAAATGGATTCTGTTCGACAATCGAAAGCACTCAGCAAGTTGGTTAGATCCTGGTTCAGCACCAAAGCAATGCCCTAAACCAAAAATGACCCATAAAAAGGTGATGGTCACTGTTTGGTGGTCTAGTGTGGGTGTGATTCACCACATCTTTTTACAAAACAACATGAGCATTACTGCAGATGTGTACTTTGAAGAACTGGAGACAATGATGGAGAAGCTTGCACAGCGGCAACCAGCTTTTGTCAATCGGTCGTCCCCACTGCTCCTTCACAACAACGCGCGACCCCATACTTCATTACAGACAGTCTTCAAGCTGCAAGAGCTGGGGATGGAAGCTCTCCCTCATCCGCCATACTCATCAGACCTTGCACCTACCGACTATTACTTTTTCCAAAATATAGACAACTTTTTAGTGGGTAAAAAATTCAATGCCCGAGAGGCAGTACAAAATGCCTTTGAAGAGTTTGTTGACTCCCGTCCAGCTGATTTTTGCAAGAAGGGCATCAATAAACTGCCAATGCGTTGGCAAAGATGCGTCGATTGCATGGGTGATTATTTTGAATAACAGAATTATAAAAGTTAAAAAAATATGTACTTTCACTTATTCCATACAAAACGGCAATTTCATAGGTACTTAATAACTCAAAAACTGTACAGACTTTACTAAAAATAAAAACAGAGTCTAAATGTACTAATGAATACCTTTCATTTGACGTCTCACTTGACCTATAGTGTGACCATTAGTGCTGTGCACTCCCTGAGGTATGCGCGCGGCGAGACGGGGGGGATGTGTCGGCCGCTCCGATCTATCAGTCTGCCGTCAACGCTCACGGCGGTAGGTAGCTTTTGTACCGGACGGTCTATGTCAGACGCACACGGGATAAATATTCAAAGATGGGTCGTTCGTTATCTCGTGATATGAAATGGAAGATGAAGTTGAAACAGAATCTATGTCAGAATAACTTTCGTTAGAATATATAATTGTTTGTAAATATAAAAAATGTTCAATAAAACAAGTCCTTTGAATTATAAGTTTAGTTCTTATTTATCACCTGCATATTTTTAATAAAATATGAGTATATTTAAGTTACATTTTAATCAACTAAGTAAGTATAATATATTACAGATAGATAGCCTCCGACCATCGTCCCGCCACAAGTCTTGCCTTAGAAATGCAAACTGATATCGTAAGATATGTCCGACATGTATTGATCTCATGTGAACTCATGCAGTTTTTTCTTTGCCTCCCGCCTCGCCGCGCATACCTCAGGGAGTGAACAGCACTAATGGTCACACTATAATAATCTCATTTTTTTTACCCCTATTGAACCCCAATATCTCAACAACCCCGAAATATTTTTAGCTCTTTTAGTCACACCAAAATGGTGCTATAACTACCTACCTATGTATCAAATTTCACGATGATCGGATCAACGCTTCTAAAGCTATCCTCGGACAAACAAACCGACGGTCCCTACGTATAAAGCGACATGTCGAAAGTGGCGGTTTACAGGAGAGCGTAGTAAAGGTTCCAATCGTTCTACAAATTATGCTATGTACAATTATAAATATATTTTTACTTATATGTTTTACTAGATTTGTAAATTTTAAAGTAGTATTTATAGATATTATATTTTTATACATTTTCTTAATAAAACTGACAGATGACCGTTTCTGCATTATCATCAAAATAGTACCATAACGGGCAAATCTAAGACACCCGCTTATACGTCGGAAATAACAAAACAATATTTAAGAATATTATTCAAGTTAATGTTTTATGAAAATATAGAATACTGATAATATTTTCAAAGGGATACCATGAACAACCCAAGAAAGTTATCCATGAATTTAAAAAAAAACAACAACTAACAATGGACTAATGTCTGTTTATACGTGGTTACATTTTATAGGGCTAAGATTACTTTTTGCATGTTAACAAAGACATGTTCTCAAATAAAATTTATATTCTGTAAATAAAACAAGGTTAAATATTATATATTTATCAGTGTTGTAAGGAACAATGATCTAACTGAACAATACTCTTACGTTTTTATTTGCACTCTCATTGAAATAGGAACTAAACGATGTAAATCACAGCTTTGCTTAACATGGCACTTGCCTTAATTATCATCATCACAGCTTTATTAAGACTGATTTATATTTTAATTATTCTATGTTTTAAATCAATAAAAAAAAATTAAGCGTTTTAAAAACAAGTAAGAGGTAATCGTATTAATAATCTTCATCATCATCTTCGTTATCCTGTTCTTTTTGAACTTGGCTCTGTTTAAGGTTTTTGTAGAATCCATGATACTTTTTTTGGAATAATCATTATATCACATAAATTTATCAAGTCTTTGTATTTCACTTCTGCGATAGGAAATGGCTCTTTGTACTGCTTCTCTAGTATCAGTTCTTGCTCTTTCTTCTTTCTTCCTCTAGTCAATTTGAAATTGTTGCCGCAGTTTAATGCTCTATAGCTTTCTTCAAAAAAGTCATATTTAAATTCATTAATGTCTGGATGACTCCTTTGAACTTTCACTTCTTTTTTTTTCACTTATTTTATTCCAACAAATTTTCTCCGAATTTGTATCTTTTAGACAGTTTTTCGTATGCAGCCAAGCTTTAAAATTCAAAATCATGTCTTGATCCACTTCTATGACGGAATACGGTGAATCATTCTGTTTCGCCCAGCGAACCATTCATCTGGTAGGTACGTAAATGAGTTTGTTTTTTGCAGTACGTTCTATTAATGCATGGACGCTATCGGCCTCATTCTGGGTATGACCCTTTTCCAAAAAGCGATGGCACACGTCTATCTTAAACTTGTTACTCGCATATAAGAACATAAAAATACAATCCGATTGCGATTCTGGCCTGCGCAGTTATCGGACCAGAATCGAAAATCTTTAATGCCAGCATTGGCTTTGTCGCTAATGAAGGAGAACAAACAACTTGCCACTTCGCTTGCGCCGAGTTTAGCGACTGTCTCATCCCTCATGAAACATGAACCTTCAACCCCCGTATCAAAAACAGTGAAATTATATACTGATAGTTTTCTCTTGTAATAGAGCACACTAATTTCAGCATGTGGAGTGTTGTTTATTTTTTGGAAGTCAAACATCGCTGTGCAGATATCGGAAGGTTTTGACTGATTGTATCTGATAAAAGTACAGAACTTTCGCTTAAAATGTTACAATCATCATCAGTGTCTGCAAACGCTATGTTTGGGCTTGAATCAAAAGGCTCTGAACGTGACAATATGACAGGTGTCAAATTATCTTCATAGTCAGATTCTTTATATAAAACAGAATTATTAGGTATTGGTTGTGGTGTTTCATTTTCACAAATGGGCAGATTCAAAGAGTTTTCAAGATAATGTTCAATATCTTCATTTGAAAATTCCCCTACCGAATGATATAATTTCAATCAATTTGCGGTAGTAGATTAGAATTATGTTTGCCACCATCGTGTCTTTCGTCAGCTTGTTTTCCTAGTAACTTCCAAAAAACATTGAATATCCATTAAATTATGCATGTTTTGTTCTCCATCACTGTTCGTTTCGGAATCTTGTTTTATGTCCCTCGTTATTTCTATAGACCAATTCTCAATATCCTTTAAAATATCCTTGTTTAGTTCACCATCACTACGTATTTCGGTATCTTGTCTTACATCCCTTAAAGCTTTCAAAGACCGATCCCCATTTTTCGTCAAACTATCCTTGTTTTGTCCTTCATCACTATGTATTTCAGCATCTTGTCTTATGCTCCTAGTAACTTCTAAAGTCCGATCCTCAATAGCCATCAAATCGTTGTAGTTCTTCATCACTGTGCGATTCGGCAGCTTGTTTTCTATCGCTAGCGACTTTCAAATATCGATGGTCAAGAACCATAAAATTATCATTTTCTGTACATATTTGTATCCCTATAAAATAAACAACTTTATTTAAGCATGTCAATAGCATAGCATACATGTAAATGAAAACATATCATCAAAATTTAATAGTTACAACACGTATAAAGCAACATGTAAGACATGACGTCATATACTTCGATAACAAATAAAAAGCTTTGTTTTCTTTATCAAATCGACTGTATGAAACTAAAAAAACACTTAAAAAATTAATTGTTAAATAAATATATTTTTTTACTACAACGAAGTATAAGCAGACATGTCTGATACGACCGCTTTTACAATGATATCGTACTTTTCTAGGTTAGAAAAATGAAGTAATATAATTTTTACTCAGTTTTTATGTTTTTGATTGTGTGAATATACTTTTAAAAATTACAACTTACCCTCATGAATTTCATCGATGTAATTTATTAAATATTGTGCTTCAGAAACGCATAGTGCATTATTTCTGGAGTTTGCAATATCCACCAATAACTTTGATCTATTGTTACTTATGTTTCACAGTTATATTGTAGTATTATGAATGCACCTAACTAAAAAACAAACCATTAAACTGGATCATAACACTTATTCCAGCTCGCAAACACGAATCAACACGTCTTGTTAGGGAATTCCCCGTAAATGGCGTTATGTTTGACAAGACCGCGTTCGCGCCAAGTGGCGCGCATTTTAAAACACAGTACAAACAGACACCTATTAGATATCCGCATCTACGACACTAATGCTTTGTAATCATTATACTTGTTCTCTTATACGTTTGATAAAACTACTAAAAAACATAATATAAAAAAATAAATAATATGTAGCGTAATATATGTAATAAAAAAAATCGCATTTTAGACATGACTTTTTGTACGTAGGGACCGTCGAAACATACATAAATACAACGCCGATTTGCCCAAGTTGATTTAAAGATCTCGCTTCGCCCGATCAATGATGATGATTATATTAAACGTCAGTGTTTTAGGAGAGGACACTTCTACGTACTATAAAGTACTCGTATGTATTTTAGTACGTAGAAATAATAAAAAAGCTTTACGCTACTCTTCACTTCGCTAATTAACTCTTTGGTTTCCATAAACTACAATTGTGTGCCCTGTCAGTAGTTAGCTTGTAATAATTATTTGCCTGATGCCTCAAGTTGATGGACGCAGGGCAGTGCATACTAGACCACGTTCCTATTAAGGTTCAAAACTTCTAATGCAGGTAGCATTAATGCCTAATGCTTTTTAGGTGATGGTTACCACTTAAAGATAGGTAAACTCCAGACCGAAAAAAAATTATAGAACGTTAGATATCAAAAAATATGTGTCAATCTATCGTCACTAACTTCGCAGGAATTTATTTGTAACTTTGCAGACTAGATTCCTGCGACGATCTAGAAACAAGATGAACAACAGACATTTACGGCACTTTCGCACTTGTACAGTAATAAATGTATCGTAATGAAATGAGACTATGCCAAAGGTTTGGTTATTTAAAGCAGTCGTTAACAAATACGAAGGGACAAAGAGCGTTCCCCTCCAGTCGTTCATGACAAACAGTTAAATAAGGACAATGCACACATCGGGCTAATTTCCTGTCGCCTTTCTATGAAGTAACTTAAATTAGATCCAGTTCAGTTTTAATATACAGCTTATCGGTTTAAGAATGGATTTGGGTTACAACCCAAACCCTTGGGTTTGGTTTGGTCAAGGTGGATTAATAAAAATAGTACATTGTTCAACGTACCTATTCAAAATACCTCAGTGTCTTAAGACGAAAGTTATTGATCAGTGTGTGTTGACTTTCACTTCAAGTACTTTGGTTATGCATTTTGTGACACTATTTCGATAGTCAAAGATTACGAGTATATATATAATACTGTTTTGTTTTTATGGGAGACTCGCGAGATCTCAGTTCGGTCAGATCCACTAGTTATTTATATTCAACCCATCCTAAGTACATACCGAATTAATGATGTGTAACAATGGCCGATATAGTAATAATAATGAGAATGATCAGTAAGTGCAGAGAACCATTTACTGTATAAGTGAAAGTTGGTTAAAAAGTCAGCCGCGAAAAGGTTTACAACAACGAAAACAACGTTCGTTTATCAAAATACTAAGAACACGAATAAAGCTATAACTATGAATAAAGATTCATAAGTTTAAAAAGTTTAAGTTTACATTAATTCTTTTTACACTTACCTCAAACGTTCTGAATACATCCCTGTACCTATACTTAACCATGCCATGTAAACCTTGCGTGTAAACTCACTGTGTAAACAGTTTGTAGTCATTATTAGTTTTTATTTTTCTGAGCGGGTTCAACTGCACTTTAGTTGACTACCCTCTTTTTTGTTGCAATTTCCAAATGACCGGATAATTAACACTTTAAAACATAACATAATACTGTAAAATACATCCTACACCACACACACTAGGTACACTATTCACACATAAACACACACTCACACACACACACACTTCAAATGCGATCAGGCAAACATTGTAGCTCAAGAGGCACTTTTTTCATTAATTTATATTCTAAAAAATGTTAATATTCACTTTTTCTTGCAAACTATTTCTTGTTAGTATTTTTTCATGTAAATATATAATTTAAATATATATATATATATATAGGTAAGTAAGTAAGTATGTTAAAGTTAACAGGCGAGCTACTTTGCCGGGTCTTTATAAGTTGAGTATTACATAATGTAGATTCAATTTGGTTTAAGTCCAGCACTATGTTAATTAGTTTATAATATATGGTAATGTAACTGTGAATCTAAGTATAAATAAATTAAATTAAATTAACATTGTAGGTACTTTACCTACAACTAATAGCGTAGACCTAAAGATTACGAATAAGCACCTATGTACGTAGGTAAATAAGCAGCACCCTTGCCCTTGTAGTTTCCAACCACGGATTTCAGCGCTCGTGAACTTAGAATAATTACCTAGGTAATCAAATACCATAAAAGAATCCACTTTCGGAAGGTTATCTGATTGAGCTTGCACAAAACCAGGTTCTATTTTATTAGTACTCATATTATGTACGTTTTATACACACTCACTTATACTCTAACAACTCTATAAGTAAACAAATTGACAAATGTAGTGAACAAACGCGTGGCCTCTACGCCCTAAGAGTGCCGCTTGCGCTCGGTTCCGTCACAGTGACGTCACACGCACCCGCGCACATTGACTTTTAGCGGGAGGAACGGCATAAGTTTACTACCTAATATCTTCGTAAATAATGGTCCGATTTTGATAATTCAAAAAGATATATCATTTATATGTTTTAAAGAATAACGTAGATACTAGTTCTGTTGAATTCTATATAACATTACTGATCGTCATTATAGTTCATTGAACTGACGTTGGTTGCACCGCACAAGGGTGCCGATTGGCGCGAGTAATATTGTAAAGAATCGGGGCACTCAAGAGTGTGTCATTACTTTGTTAGGTTTACTCCGTCCAGAGTTTTAATACATCCACGTAAAAATAAATATTTGGTCTAAAATATTAATTTGACATTACATATTAATTATCTATCTAAATTCTAATACAGTCTAATTAGATTACACCAAGAAACTCATTTAGAAGTAAGTAGAATTAGTAGCACATAATCGAAATATGTATTAATGATATCTGTTCCATCTTTTTAGGGTTCCGTACCCAAAGAGTCAAACGGTACCCTATTACTAAGACTCCGCTGTCTGTCTGTATGTCTGCCCATCTGTACGTCTGTCACCAGGCTGTATCTCATGAACCGTGATAGTTAGACAGTTGAAATCTTCACAGATGATGTATTTCTGTTGCCGCTATATCAACAAATACTAAAAACAGAATAAAATAAATATTTAAGGGGGGCTCCCATACAACAAACGTGATTTTTTGCTCGTTTTTACTCGATACTGATAACGGCAACAGGTAGACGCTTGAAATATTCACAAAACAGTTAGTTATATATTCACTTTCAAAATAAATAATTAAATTAAAATAAAACAAATATTTAAGAAGGGCTCCCATACAATAAACGTGATTTATTTGCCTTTTTTATAGATAACTAGCTGACCAATCTGCAGCTTCGCACGCGTAGTTTTTCAATAAAATCATTACCCGTGGTTGCGCTGATTCAATAGCTAATCGTAATTTTCATTCTATTTTCATAAAGAACAAATCGTTTAATTTAATTGTTACATAAACCTCTTATATATCTATTCCTCTCCCACGCACACCTGCCCCTATACGTGTGAGCGAGGACGCGTTATACGTTTAACACCGTCGTGGGCGCTTACAAAGTGGCGCCATCTATCGAAAGTGTGACAAAAAACAGTTTGGAAAAAATATGTCCGCGTCGCTGTCGTGTGTTAGAATTCGTCTCGCTTATAGAACTTAATTTGTGATTGAAATACAGTGGATATAAGTGCACCCTATTCGAACCTGTCGCCTCTACACGCCATCAAAGGATTTAAAGGTATTGTGCATCCTTCCTTTTTTTGGAAACTGTTCTTTCTAACCCAAATCCAAACCAGTTTTCAGTCTCCATCTCTTGCAACAATCAAACGCAAATTTTGTACATTTTTGCTATATTTCGCATTTCCCACGTAAACATTTTATGGTCGTTCAAACCCGGATATTGAATCAGTGTTAGCTATTAACCTAGGTATTCTAGATAGTTCGTAAAAACATTTCGCTTATCATCGCATTGGCCGGCACACGCCTGCCTACCTACATTTCGTTCACTCGCATCAAAAATCTTCAATCGAATTTCGTTCGCTTTTCGTTTACTCTAATAACTCGCTTATTTACCTACATACCGTATTATATTGTCGTTCATCCCGCATTAGGTATATAGGTTAACTTTCGTCGTCGTTTTATCATCCATCCATTGGTGAAAATAAAGTAGGTAGGTAGTTAAAACTTACACCTACAAAATAGTTCGTTCACCCCGCGTAAAATAAATTATAATTAGTTAACTCGTATTACAACTCGTAATTATTCATATTCGTAGTTATTATAGGTATGTACTTGCAATAGGTTAGTACTTATACGCGCATCACTTGTCGTATACCAATCGTTGTTGATAGGACGTAGGTACGCTTATTGTATAGGTACCTACCTACCTACCCCCGCGTCGCGGTACGTAGATCACCGTAGATCGGTGTCGTGATTTTGTCTTTATCTACATATCTACCTTCTTACTTAGAGTTAGGTGCAGGTAGGTATTTAGGTTCAAATATTTCGATACAGAGACGTATAGCTGTACGTAGGTTATTCATCCAGTTGCTAAACTTGGAAGTCGTGTATCGTGATTTAACCGTCTGCTTACGGAGGTATTCTGTTGTCTGCTGATTTAAAAACCTATTCGTGTCGCTTATCATAAAGATATCCGCCTATCTATTTTTAAAATGGCACCTACTACCGCAGCTGGTAAGGTAGATTTTAACGTTCAATTGAAGGTGTTATACGTTAAAAGAGATAGGATCTTTTCTCGCATGCAAGGTATTTGTGATCACGTAAAGGGTCTTGAGTCCACGGCGTCTAAGGATTCATTTGTGTGAAATGGAAACTGTAGATACATTGCATGAGGATTTCGAAAGTGTGCTGGACCAAATAGTCAACCTGGAGCTAAAACTAGATCTCGATTTCGTTATCAGTTATCAGTCGCTCTCAGCGTTCGAAGATCTATTAGGTTGCGTCAAGCGAGCTGCTAAGAAATTCAATTCGTCAACGGGCGATGTCAAGGTAGGAAGCCAACCCAGGTCACCTAAATTGCCACCGATGGAGATCCCCGAATTCAATGGCGAGATCAAAAATTGGCCGCTATTTTTCGCTAGTTTCCAAAACGCCGTACACAATAATGCATCGTTAACAGACTCGGAAAAATTGTACTATTTGATAGGAAAATTGTCCGGAAAGGCGTCAGTCCGTCTGCGCCGGCATTACTTCATGCGCCGAAAGTTATTCGATTATTTTCGACTTGTTAAAAAATAAGTACGAAGACAAACGGCTTGTAGCTACTTCGTATTTAGATCAAATGTTTGATTTTAAAGCTATCGTATCAGCAACCCCTAGTAATCTAGAACAATTTTTAGATAAATTCGCATCGTCTGTCGCCGCTTTGAAAAATCTGAAGGTCAAGGACCTCTCGGATTTCTTATTTCTGTATATCGCACTTAAGAAGTTAGACTCAGACACCGCACGTTCATTCGAGTCGGACAACCGTAAATGCGATATGCCATCTTTCGATGATCTAACGTTGTTTGTGCGCGGTCACATAAAAATATTGCAACGCACCTCGTCGGCGAAACATGAAGTGCCGAAGAAATACATTGAACGTAAAACGGATGCGGCATCCAAGTTACCGAAATCGTCTACTACGCATGCCTACGTAAATGCCACATCCAGTTCTCACGAATCTTCGTGCTCCTTATGCAATAGTCAACATGACCATTTATATAAATGTTCCGTGTTTCACAATTTAAACCAAATGAACGTTTTAAATTCGTTAAGGCGAATAACTTGTGCATCAATTGCTTAAGTGGAGGACATCGCGTTTCCGCGTGTGGGTCGAATTCTTTGTGTAAAAAATGCAATTCAAAACACCACACTTAGTTGTGTTTCGGAAATGTATCCGTGGATACTAGCGTGCCTCACGTGTCTGCCGCTCCTTCCGCGCCCACGCCGCCGCCGTCGGCACTCTCTGCGGAACTCAGTGACGGACGCGTCAGTTGCACCCGCTCGCTCCGCTCGTACTAATGACGTCACACTCTGTGCGTTATCAGATAACGTAAACAAACTTGTTCGCGGTCCTACCACGGTACTAATCGCAACCGCTTGTATTATTATCGTCGATTCTCGTGGTTATGAACATAGCGTACGCGCTTTGTTGGACAGCGCTTCTCAAAGCAACTTTATCACTAGTGATTGTTGTCAACGCTTAGGCTTGAATATAAACCGAAGACCTGCTTGTTCCGTGGTGAAGGAAATAGGGGGCTCGTCTAAAACAATTAATGGGTCGGTGAAAAATATTTTTTTATCTCGCTTTAATCGCAACGTTAATTATGACATGGAATCGCTGGTGGTAGATATAATAACGGAACGCTTGCCCACTGTCTCGGTTGATGTTTCGCATTTACCGAATTTCAAAGACCTACCACTTGCGGATGATACGTACTGCGTTTCTGGTCCTATAGAAGCGTTAGTCGAAGCTTCGATTTTCCCGCATCTGCTTTTCTCTCACAAGGTTAAAGGACAATCTTCGCATCCGTCCCCGCTCGCTATAGAAACTGTTCTTGGCTATGTGATTGTAGGTGACGCTCCGGTCTGCGTTGGTAGTACCGAGACCGTTTCATATTGTTGTGCCACTGACTCCCTGGATTCCGCCGTCCATAAATTCTGGGAATTGGAGGAGGTGAACGTTCCACCTATACTCAGCCCAGATGACAAAATCTGTGAGGAATTTTATACCCACACGACCTCTCGCGATGATGATGGACGTTACGTAGTAGCGCTCCCATTTAAGGGTGATATTCATTCGCTCGGCAACTCTCGTCAAGCAAGTGAACGACGCTTTCTTTGCTTAGAAAAAAGGATGCTGGCATCTCCGAAGTTAAAAGAAGCCTATGATGCCGTCATTCATGAATATTTAGAAAATGGTTATATTTCGCCTGCTTCAGCAGATAGATCAATCGGATGCACAATCGTATATAATACCGCATCACGGAGTGATTAGGGAAGATAAGGTCATGTCTAAATTACGTGTCGTACTAGACGGTAGTTGCAAGACAACTACTAACGTTTCGCTCAATGACCTTCTGTATAACGGTCAAAATCTCCAGGGAAATTTGTTTAACATAATCGTTAACTTTCGTTGGTTTTCGATCGCCCTCTCTGCTGACATTCGCCAAATGTTTCTCAGTATAGGCATTCGGGATTGCGATCGACGATTTCAACGCATCCTATATCGTTTCTCCCCGCAAAAACCTTTAAAGGTTTACGAATTCAATAGAGTCGTTTTTGGAATTAAATCAAGTCCATTCCATGCACTATGCACAATTAGACAGCTCGCGACTGATGAAGGCGATTCTTACACTAAGGCTAAGAATATTATTGGATGTGGGCTGTATATGGATGATTTTGTGCATTCTGTCCAAGATGAGGAAGATGGCATATCTACCGCTTCTGAAATGATAGGTCTAATGAAGTCTGGTCAGTTTGAACTCGTAAAATGGACGAGCAATTCGCAAGCCGTTATTAATTCGATTCCGTCATCGCATCGTCTCTCTTCAGTCAAAGAATTTGTTGAATCGGATCAACATAAAGTACTCGGCTTATGTTGGTCGCCCGAAACCGATCTGTTTGGTCTAAAGATTAGTACACCCGCTAATACTTGTACAAAGCGCAACATATTGTCATGCGTCGCAAAAATATGGGACGTAATGGGATTCGTTGCGCCCGTGGTGTTGTATGCCAAACTCTTAATTAAGCAGCTTTGGTTGTGCGAGTGTGATTGGGATGACACGTCATCTGAAGGTATCGTTCAATTGTGGTCTCGATTTAGGGAAGAACTTCCTTTGCTCTCTAATATAAAGGTTCCACGCCACGTGGGTATCATCTCGGATAGCGTCGTTACGATTGTTGGCTTTGCAGACGCCAGTGAGAAGGCGTACGGGGAAGTGGTTTACTTCCACGTTCAGAATAGCAATGGTAATATATTTAGCTTGGTGAGCGCTAAATCAAAGGTTTCCCCTCGTAAAGTCGTTTCGCTCGCGAGACTTGAGCTTTGTGCTATTCTCGTTCTTGCCCAGCTTATAAAGAACATCGTCGTCGCTTGTCAAAACCGTATCAATCTTCGAAACGTTTTCGCATTTTCAGATTCGACAGTTGCCCTGTGCTGGGTACATTCGTCGCCCCATCGATGGGACACATTTGTGGCCAACAGAGTATCGAAAATTCAAAGTGACTTATTACCGCAAAATTTGTATCATGTCGCCGGTACAGAAAATCCTGCGGATTGCTTGTCACGCGGACTTACACCTGCGCAAATTATTGAGCACCCGCTTTGGGTTAATGGCCCCACATGGACCCACTTAGTAATATCTCAGTGGCCTATTGTTCCCTTCAATCCTTCCACGGTGACAGAGGCACCGGAAGAAAGAAAACATTCTTTACTTACCGCTACGCCACGTGTTGAGTCTCCAATTATTTCGTTGGCCTATCGTTTTTCGTCGTGGTCAAAGTTGTTGCGCTGCGTCGTTTATATGTGCAGATTCGCAAAACTTTTACGATCTCATGACCAAATATCGGCGTCAGATCTCGACTTCGCTGAGATAATGACACTTCGTGAACTTCAACGTTATCATTTTCCAGATGAGATCGCTAATCTGCAATCAGGCAAGGCTTGTAGCCGTTCCCTTCAACACATCAAACCATTCCTCGATGGTGGGGTTATTAGAGTCGGAGGTCGTTTGTCCAATTCAAACTTAGATTATCATCAGAAGCACCCTATTTTGCTGCCTCGAAAGGATCCTATTTTGGATTTGTTGGTAGATTACCACCACAAAGTAAATTGTCACGCAGGTCCTGACCTGTTGATGTCACTCTTACGTCAAAGGTATTGGATACTCTCTGCATGTAGCCTGATTAGGAATAGGATACACAAATGTCTCCCTTGCTTTAGACTTCGACCAAAACCAACGTTTCCTGAAATGGCGGATCTTCGCTCGTGTCGTGTCGTTCAATCTGCAAAACCGTTCGTTCACACGGGTACTGACTACGCAGGCCCGTTTAAGGTTACTTTAACTCGTGGTCGTAGTATTCGGTCCACAAAGGCTTACGTGTGCCTTTTCGTCTGTGTGACTACTCGCGCAGTGCACATAGAGCTTGCTGGTGATTTAAGCACTTCAAGCTTTCGCCGCGGTCCAATTGCTAGAATTTATTCTGATAATGGAACCAATTACAACGGTGCTAAACGTTTACTTTCGGAGCTTCACGAATTCTTGACTTCAAAACATCATAAAACTGAATTTGGTAAAATATTAGCTGATAATCGCATAGATTGGTATCTTAATGTCCCAGCAACAAGTCATTTTGGGGGAAATTGGGAGGCTAATATCAAGACTTTAAAAACTCACCTGTATTGCGTGATAGGTGAGCAAATCCTATCGTCCGATGAGTTAAATACGGTACTCGTTCAGATTAAATCGGTCATGAATACTCGACCTCTATGTAAAACGCTCTCCAGTGACCCTTCTCTCTGACTTGCTGGCCTGAGACTGGCTCTGACTCCAGCGCACTTTTTAAATCTCACGCCGTTGAAATATTTGCCCTCTAGAGAAATAGACGATAATTTGCATACTCTTTCGTGACATGATTTGCTTGACAAATTAGTCCAGTCTTTCTGGAAGCGATGGAGAACAGAATATCTCCATACTCTGCAGTCGCATCGCAAATGGAACACTCCGTTCAATCCAATCGCTGTCGGGACTGTTGTGATTCTTTTTACAGAAAACGCTCCTCCCCTTCACTGGCATATGGGTGTTGTGGAGGTAGTTTTCCCCGGTTCAAATGGTGTTACCCGAGTGGTACGTATTAGAACAGCAACTGGATCGTACTTGCGTCCGGTTGTACGTCTCTGCCCGTTACTTAATCAGTAACCCAAATAGCGTTGCGCTATTAACTATTAGGTTAGGTTATTAGTAGTTAGTTTAAGATGCGTTATTTGTTAGTTTTACAATAGATTAACATTATAGTTCGCGTTAGTTCTTGTAACAGATTAACATTATGGTTGTTTAAATTTTTTTTGAAGGTATCCCTTCAAGCCCGGGGGAATGGTTGCGCTGATTCAATAGCTAATCGTAATTTTCATTCTATTTTCATAAAGAACAAATCGTTTAATTTAATTGTTGCATAAACCTCTTATATATCTATTCCTATCCCACGCACACCAGCACCTATACGTGTGAGCGAGGACGCGTTATACGTTTAACACCGTCGTGGGCGCTTACAAAGTGGCGCCATCAATCGATAGTGTGACGAAACACAGTTTGGAAAAAATATGTCCGCGTCGCTGTCGTGTGTTAGAATTCGTCTCGCTTATAGAACTTAATTTGTGGTTGAAATACAGTGGATATAAGTGCACCCTATTCGAACCTGTCGCCTCTACACGCCATCAAAGGATTAAAAGGTATTGTGCATCCTTCCTTTTTTTGGAAACTGTTCTTTCTAACCCAAATCCAAACCAGTTTTCAGTCTCCATCTCTTGCAACAATCAAACGCAAATTTTGTACATTTTTGCTATATTTCGCATTTCCCGCGTAAACAACCCGCCTTTGCGTAGTTTGGTAAAAAGTAGCCTATGTTACTCAAGGTGAATGTAGCTTTCCAATGGGGAAAGAATTTTAAAATCGGACCAGTAGTTTTTGAGTTTATTCATCACAAACATACACACAAAAATAACAAAATACAAATCTTTCCTCTTTATAATATTACGAGTATATAGTATAGATGGTACGGTACCCTTCGTGCGCGAGTCCGACTCGCACTTGGCCGGTTTTTTAGATACATGTCTAATCAGTTCCAAGCTCTATAGTAATTACAACATTTTATAAGCTCATAAGTATTTAATTAACTAAAATAGGTAACGTGTCGGGGTCTCTAAAACGCGTGCCATTTTGAATGTTCAGTATTCAATAAGTTATTGTTTTCATACAAAGTGGATTAAAATGGTACGTGTCAGATCTTATTGACTAGTCAAGAGTCCAGCACTTTATATGTACCCTTTAGTAAGGGTGTAGCAATATTAAAGCTAGCTAGGCAGGTCTAGTGGAATCGAAGTTGAGCTATTCACATGATGTTTGAACAGTTAAAGTCATATTAATCTACATAAAAGGAAATCTAATTGGTTGGAATTGACCGCAGAGCCGACTGCAAGCCAACAAAGACAATGTTCCCTGCAAAGAATAGAAAAACAACAAATACCCTGTTAAAAATGAAACGCAAGGATCTAAGGGTGTGATGGTGGGAATCATCACAGGACACTGCAAATTTAACCATCACCTCTTGAATACCGTGGTCACGGACAGTGGGCTTTGTCTCGCAGGTCTTCAGGAAGAATATACGGTGGAGCACGTGATACTTCACTGTACAATTGATGTCAGACTGAAGACGGGTCTGCAGGAGCTCATTGAACCCTCATCCACAACAAAATCCACGGGAGTCTTTGAAAACTGCATCCATCAACCCGAAGTCCTGCTCCGTTACTTCAAGGAGCTATGATGGCTGGGGTCAAGTTAGAAGAGAGGTAACGTCCAATACACCCCAATGGGGACGTCACTGCAGACCTTATTCCCCCCACCCTAGAATTAGAGTAAAAATGAGGTCCGATTTGACGTCTACTATTTATTTTGCCCTACTATGCCCTAGCCTGCTCTCAACTTAAAGCATACAGGTGTAAGGCCTCAAGTGCCTGTTACGTTACTGGCAACCATACCCTTCAAACCAAAACACAGCAATACTGCTTGGCGGCAGAAATAGGTATGGTGGTAGTAGTTCCCCGGGTGAACCTTTTCGCAAGGAACTCTACTACTCTTAATTATTTTGCATAACTATATTATAACAGAAAAAAAATAAAAATGAAAATGACACTGCCCTTCAAAACATGCTAACTGACCTTCATGTAGCATCGATGAGCGTTGGCCTCAGGATGAATATGTTTAAGACAAAAATTATGTCCAACCACCCGTCAAGTGCACTCAACATCACTGTGAATGATACAGTTAATATCTGGGACATACCTTATCCTTCGGCCATGGCTCCCAAATAAAGGAAATTGCTAGCAGAATCCAGCTGGGTCAGGCTACCTTTGGAAAACTGGAAGATGTCTTTACATCTTATATTCCACAATGCCTCAAGACAAAGGTATTTAACCAATGTGTGCTGCTCATACTGACTTACGAATCCGAAACATGGTCTCTTACAATGAAACATATGATATACCATCAGAGTTGCTCAAAGAGCAATGGAACGGGCCATGCTAGAAATATACCTCGTTGATCGTTTACCAAACGTTGAGATTCGACGTCGAACTAAAGTCGAAGATGTAGGTATAGGAATCGCGAGGCTCAAGTGGAGATGGGCAGGACACTTGGCTAGTCGGAATGACAACAGGTGGACCAAGGCAGTCACAGAGTGGTGGCTAAGAGATGGACGTCGACCGCAGGGCAGACCAGATGGTCTGACGATCTCGTAGCAGAAGTTGGACAGGAATGGATGAGACTTGCTCAAGACCGATTGGACTGGCGACATAGAGAGGTGGCATATACCCTACAGTGGGTCCACCAACAGGTTGTATCATTTGGTTTTGATATTTCCACGAGTAAGGAATAGTTTAGGATTATTGTAATTTTTACTGTCTTTTCCGATCTAGTTAGTCAGGAGGGTTATTTTTTAATGATCCTTTTTGTAACTTGATAGAGTTCAACTCTCACTTAGATGTTCACACAAAAAACAGTAAAAGCATCTTACGGTTTTTTTGTATGAACAAGTACTTAAATTACAAATTTAAAATCCCCCATCTTTTTGCATTGGGGGTAAAAAATGTTATAGGTAAGAACAACCCTACCAAACTAGCTTTCTATTTAAAAAACCGCATACGAATCCGTCCATGCGTTGGAAACTACAATGCTCAGATAGACAGACACACAGACAGACATCGGCATCGAATTTAAAACACCGCCTTTTTGAGTCGGAGTTAATAAAATAGATATTGGCTAGGCGGTACTTAAATAATATACCTCAACCCAACCTGTTGAGTGCCGAAGTTATTTCTTCTGTTATATTTTACCGTATAAAGGATAATTTACCACCAAATAACTTTATATGGTGTCATTATTCTGCTTATTAGAACGTTATGAGCTATTTATATGTACAATATTAAGTATGTTGAGTATGACAGTATCAGTCGAAATATGATTGTTCCCATTTTTGATGAACTTACCCACGTTATTACGCATATCCTAAATTCCTCTATCAATTCTGGCTCACTTCCCGATGCCTGGAAAGAAGCTCAGATAATTCCTTTACCTAAAAAATCCAATCCATCCTTTTATGCTGATTACCGTTCAATATTAATTATTCCTTACCTATCTAAAATTCTTGAACGCCTTATTCATCAACAGCTATGTACCTTCCTTTCCAAAAACTCCCTGTTAAATTCGTTTCAATCTGGTTTCCGTCCAGGTCATAGCACCGTAACAGTTCCGATTAAAATAACAGACGACATTCGGTTTGGACCTGGATAATGTACTGATCTGAAGTGGTACATCTGGTACATTCCGTTAAACTGATTAAGCTTCATCGCCGCAAAGGCGCTGGCAATTTACCGAAAAAAATTGTTCATTGGAAATGTATCGATTACTGGATAAATATTCAAGCTACAGTATTATACCGACCTCTAAAATCATTTAATACGATTCCTGATGTGTGTTTTAAATTATTGTCGTACATAACAAAACACGTTGTAAATATCAAATGGAGTTTGACTCCTGAAGGTGAAATATTTAAAAGCTAGACGATTCAGTAGTAATGATGATGATGAATGATAATTCCTGCGCCAGTTATATAATATAATATTAATATGGCTGGACATTTCACACAGCGCTATCTAGCCCCAAACTAAGCAGAGCTTGTACTATGGGAACCAGATAACTGATAGAATACTTACCTTTTTTTTTTTAAAATACATACTTATATTAATAGATTGTGGAAAAAGTCTTTTCGCATTATAGTATGTATGAACTTGTAATAAATCTCTTTGGCTATACTATTTGTATCTGGCTGGTCTTGGTATCATTCAAAGTTTAAATTTTAAAGAAGATAATTCCAAATTCAAATTAGGAAAATGTGTGATTTTTTATGTTTTTCGTATTGTAAAGATGAGTGAAGAGATGAGTTCTTCGTCTTTTCACCTCTACGCAGACGATCTTCAGATCTATAATCACGCTACGCTCAGTAATATTGCTGATGCTGTTGACGTTACCAATTGCGATTTACGCCGTATTGCAGAGTGGAGCAAGCTCCACGGTTTGAAAGTTAATCCTACCAAAACGCAAACCATTATTGTAGGTAGTTCAAGAACGCTTAGCAAAATTGATTGGTCCACTCTCCCACAAGTTGTCTTTGACGGAATAGCAATCCCATACAGCGAAACCGTTAAGAATTTAGGTATCATCATTGACCGCAACTTTTCATGGACGGCTCAGCTTGAACTAACCAGCCGGAAGTTGTTTGCGTCAACTGTCACTAAGGAGACTACGAAACTTTTTGCCTACGTCCACCAAGACTGCGCTTGCACAAACGCTTTTACATCCCGTACTAGACTATGCTGATGCTTGTTATCTGGACCTCACTGAGGAACAGCTTAACAAGCTCGAGCGTTTACAAAATTTTTGTATTAGATTTATATTTGGCCTCCGTAAATATGATCATGTGTCTCCCTTCCGTTCAATGCTTAAATGGCTTCCGATTCGTTTTCGTCGGAATACGCATATCCTTTCTCTTCTCTATTCTATTCTTTTCAATCCCTTCTATCCTCACTATCTGAAAGATAGATTTGAATTTCTCCATGCTTCAAATAACTATACTCTTAGGTCATCAGAAAACTTGATACTCAGAACTCCTTCGCACAGCACTTCCTTTTATAGCGCTTCTTTTACTGTCCAGGCTGTTCAGCTGTGGAATGCTCTGCCCGAAGAAGTAAGACGGTCATCGTCCTTACACACCTTCAAATTGAAGGTGAAACATCATTACCTGACGATGTCATCTTCCTAGCGTTATTTATTTACTATTTATGTACTTATTTTATCTGTTAGTATAGTTTGCTATATGTATATACCTATATATTAGTCTATTTTATATGTATATTAAGTATTAGGATTAAAACTTCATATTATTATTATATCTTAGAATATATTATGTGTAAATGTAATATATCCTCACCACCCCGTATTTTTTATAAATTTCGCTCCATCCAAAGGTTGCCTGGAAGAGATCGCTTTTAGCGATAAGGCCGCCCATTGTATTGATTTATTTATTTTAACCTAGTACTTATTTTTGTATTATTTCTGTTTGTGTGGTAATTCAATAAAGAGTTATCTATCTATCTATCTATAACTTAGTTTACACAGTGCGCAAAACAGATGCAAGCGCGCACCCTTCCATGTTTCTATCAACAAGTACGCACCCGCATACATTCTACGTACCTATCGAATCAACAAAACTATAAATCAATTTGGCTTCTGTTGAGTTAGGACGCGATAAGATGCTGTGAAAAATTCCAACATTGACAATAGTTATACCCAACTCAACAAGAAGCATACGCCTTTCAGCTTGGTTCCGGACACACTCCATCAAAATATGGTGCAGATCTTCTGGTGTATCACATTCTTCACAATTAGGCGAAGACACCTTTCTCATTAAGTATGTGAACTTCTTGAGCGGCATGTGTCCGGAATGAAGCCTGTGTGCGGTAACAATTTGTTTCCTACTTATATTTCCCATAAACCACGGCAAACGAGGAGGTTGACTTTGTATAATTTTATACCAAATGCCTTTAGTTTTAGAGCGTTCGTCAAAATATTCCCGCCAGTGATCATAGCATATTCTATTATATTTCGGTAGTAATTCAGAATATGATGGTAAAATATATATTTCTGATCCATCTACAACAGCTGATTTTGCTAAACGATCTGCCTCCTCGTTGTCAGACAGTCCAATATGTGAAGGAATCCAATGCAATACAATTTTAACGTTGTGTTGATTAAAATCTTCCAGTTTTCGAATAATGTTATACGTCACTAATATACCTTGATTTCCAGATGTGCAACGAGAAATGTGTTGCAAGGCACTTTTACTATCGCAGAAAATCACTATGTTCAAATAACACAGCGTTTTATGTAGTTCAGTGCCTCCGATATAGCAAATAGCTCCATCGTCATAATAGATACTGTGTATGCATTTTTATAGCATTCTCCATGTTTCCCAATAGAATCATAAAAGGCTGCACCAGATGCGTTAGTGGATTTTGACCCATCTGTAAATATTTTAAACCAATTCCTATTTTTTTCATTTAATTCACAGAGTATCTCATGTTTTGATAGATTTTGATCATAATTTCTTTTAACACTTTGCACACATTCTAGATTATTTTTAATTACATTTTTCGCGAAAGAGCCAGGAATACAAGGCATGAAACAAGGCTGGTTGTTCTTTTTAATGTTCATTTTAGAATTATCAATCAGAGTATTTTTTAGGGCAATAATATACAGCTAATACAAGACTTGTATACTCGACAATCGACATAAGAGAATTGTGTGACACTCGACGCGAGTGAGTTGCGAGACGCACCATGCAAGTGAGTTGCGAGTTACTCGATGCGAGTGAGTTGCGAGGCTCACTATCCAAGTGAGCTGCGAGTTACACGATGCGAGTGAGTTGCGAGTTACTCTATGCGAGTGAGTTGTAAGACTCAACAGGCAAGATAATTGCGAGTTGTTCGATGCGATTGAGTTGCGAGACTCACCATGCAAGTGAGTTGTGAGACTCACCATGAAAGTGAGTTGCGAGTTACTCTATGGGAGTGAGTTGCAAGACTCGCCATGCAAGTGCGTTGCGAGTTACTTGATGCGAGTGAGTTTCGAGATTCACCATGCAAGTGAGTTGCGAGACTCACGATGCGAGTGTGTTGCGAGACTCACCATGGAAGTGATTTGCAAGACTCACGATACGAGTGAGTTGCGAGTTTCTTGATGCGAGTGAATTGCGAGACTCACCATGTAAGTGAGTTGCGAGTTACTCGATGCGAGTGAGTTGCGAGATCGGATGGACCGATTTGACGCGGTTTTTTTAAATAGAAAGGTATGCGTATACAAAGATTATCCCCAGTTTTCCTTTTTGGCGAAGGGATCTCAGCTGTAAAATCGATATTTATGACGGGTTTTTCTATGCGTCTTGGTTTTTCAAAATTTCAAATTATACTTGTATTATTAAGAACTACATTTACACAGCTTTTAAAAATAATAGAGAAACGAAAACAAACTTAATGCTGCTCTACAGTAGAATAAACGACACACTCAACTGAACACGGAATGTCACTAGTTATAATTCTAGGGTTGCATTCTAAATCATTGTTTATCACCCTTTATGTGAGCGGTCATTTATAAACTAGTTTGATCCTTTTTACCAACCTTTTATACTTATAAACAGTTGCTCACTAACTTTTTATAAACCCTTCAAATCGTTGCGTAATCGTTGTGGTTGCGTAGGTCACAAGCATATTTTATATTTGATTTGACAACGGAAAAAATAACGGCCGTAACGTAGCATGGCGTAGGCATTTTGCGCTACGCCTGGTAGCTACGCTACGATGTGCTACGTTGAACATACAAAAATAAGTGGTTAAACACGGATCTGACGGTTTCGTTGTTTAGTTTAACATTAGCGAGTTTAATGTGGATTTCAGACAGGGATCGTAGTCTGTCACGTAAATGCTAAAGTGGGTATGTACTAAGCGTCGGACATGACTTTGATTAACCCTTGTTGTAAGTCCGTACAGGTCTGCGTAAATGCGTATGTGTAGTTTACGTATGTACGTAATGTACATGTATGTGCTACTAAGCGATAAGACCGCCTACTGTTCTATTTGCTTTGTGTTTTATTTATTTGTTTAATACTTTTACACACAACAGAATAGTGCTAGGAAGACTTAATGCTAATAGCATTATCTACCAGTCAGTTACGGTTAAGTATCAGTGTTTTCTTTTTCTTTTTTTTATAAATGATAGACAAGCGCTTGATCACTACCTCACCTGATGGTAAGTGAAAGTGTGATCGAAGATGGAGCACGCTTGCCTAAAAAGAATCTATTCACTCTAGACTTTGTAACAGTTATATTTAGATATTAGAGATAAATGAAACTAAATTTGGTTTCAATACATATAATTATAAAACAAGAGAAATCGGTAGAGCGAGTAGGTTCGTAGATTCTATTTCCTTTACATGTGGCAAGATAAACAGAGGTTAATCACAAATGACTTGGTTTACGGTGAATATATACTTAGACTAGAGATTTACAGATTACAGATTTATAGATTATAGATTAAATATTTTACATTGAAGGTAGTATAGACAGACGCTGGTTTGAAGAGCTTAGATTAATAGGGCTTATGGTCTATAGTACAGCAATTAAAGAACGTTGAGCACCTGGTCCAACAGATCTGTCTTAGTTTAAATAAGTGAGCGCCATCTGACGTTAGCGTCAGAAAAAAAGAGAGGAAGATTACTTGGGTTTGATCCGGATAAAATAATGGAATCGATACACCTCGTGTTATTTTCGTCGAACGTCTCTGGCGTTTGCTCGGATAGATGGAGTGGGGTTGAGCCGGGTGGTAGACCTCGTGGGCAGGCGTGGTCTCTGGTGTTTCTCAAGGCAGTTAGCAGGACGCTTGGTGAACGAGCTCGTGGCGATAGACTTGGTGTGAAAACGTGGTCACAGCCAGCAGGGTGACTGCAGAATCACCACGCTTCTCGACGGCTCCGGTGGCAGGTTTTGACGTGCGTCAAAGTGTAGATATCCAGCAGTAATCAGAAAGATCAGCAACGAAGACCGTGAATTGACTTCCCGACTTGGAAGTAACACGAATTCACAATATGAAGACAAAGGAATCACTGTCCAAAAATTTAAGTTTGTAGTACGTAGATCAGAAGTTTCACAGTTGAGTCCAAGCGTGGAAAAGAGAATGAGCACAGACGGCATTGTCCTTTTATACCCGATAAAAACTACCGGCGTTTTCCAATTATTAAAATCGAATTAGTTCCAAAGGTTTCTAGAAATAGATGAATCAATCTTTTTGGTGATCCCATATAGAAAAATCTGACACTGTCCGTGTCACTCAAGATTGCTTCAGTCATAGACACTAATTGACTTTTGCCTTTTATTATTTAATATTTTATTTATATTTTGTTTCTAGTAAGAAAAGGATTATTTAATTTAGTAAATAAAGAGGATTTTAATAATTAAAATAGATTATAAATCAATAAAAGTAAGTATTGGATTTTTACAAGGTGCATGCAACGCCATCTGCGGTAAACTTGGCGAACTGCGTTGAGAGGACGCTTGGAATTCGATAGTTGCGAATCGAGTGTTTGGGCAGTGAGTACGCCGCCATACCGCTAGATGTCGTGGCATGTTGTTTGTATATGAGTGTAAATATGAAAAGTTAAATTGTTTATAATAATAAATGTTAAGTTAAATGAAGGATGTAACGTGACATAGAATTGTCACGTTACGATTTGAGGACTCCGAGATTATACTGGTTCGGAAAAACATATGCCGGAAGTGAGTTCCACTCCTTACTTGTGCTAACAAGAAAAGTTAAAGCAAATCGTTTGGTACGGAAGGTGGTATGCCAGCCAGGTATGGCTGATAATTCTCGATACGTCTGCTTTTCCGGTGGTGGAAAAGGGGAGGAGGGATAAGGTCATCAAGATCTTATGCACATTTAGCAGAATATATCTTGTAAAAAATATAAAAAAAGTCTTGCCACTCGGCGTATGTGCTCTAGACTTTGTAAATTGGCTTCCACTAGGGAGTAATGAGCTTCCACCAATGAGTCCAGCAGCACGTCGCTCAATCGAATCAAGGGCTTCACGATGATACTTGACCGAGCCATCCCAGAGATGGCAGCAGTACCTACTGCATACATGAGCGGACTTGTGCTTTGTAGAGACTGAGCAGCTGTCATAATGGTAGCACCACGGTAGCACATATAATCACTTATTTTATAACTGGATAGGAACGGTTCAAATGCCATCTCACGATTCCATTAATTCAAATGAAAAAAAAAACAACAATGTATTAAGATTATTGTGTACTGGTGGTAGAGCTTTTGTGAACGGGCTCGAGGAAGGTAATGGTATGTTCCTATAATTACTGGCACATAGGCATAACAGCTAAGTCCTATAGTATGTCAACGTATCCACATAGAGATCAAGACAAAATATTAGCTTGTTTTGAATTCTATGTGGATATCCATGGGCTGCAGTAGCCACTTAACATCTGGTGGACTGCATGCACGAGCATGCAGTGCAAACGATTGCCATATAAGTAGTAGGTAAAAAAAAATACAAACCTGGTGAAAGAATACTCCGTAGCTGTGATGATTACAATACCTTATATTTCTTTTTACATTATTTTTATAAACTTTCAACTGACTGCCGTGACGTTTCTATCGAGAATGACAGACTACGCGCATGCGCGCTTGTTTTTAAAATTTAATAAACGCTTGTAAAAACCTGTGGCAAGTACATGTACAAATAAATAAATTAAATAAGAAAGCCTTTATTGATTCTTATATGTGAAATGAATATGTACAATTTATTTCCACTATAATAATTTATAAATTTTAATTTAGAAACCTCTCGACGGGTATAGGCCTCCTCCAAAAGTATCCAGTTTTTTAAATTTTTGTTTACAACATATACATGTACTTAGCAGAGATCTGCTAAGTATATGTATAGTATGAATAGCTACGAGCTATGGTAATAAAATTGTAAATATCGCTAACATTATGATGGAGTAATAGTTATTTGTTATACAAGAGTGCAAAGTTGCTTTTTAACCGCGTGCTCAATTTTGATGATCGAGCAAGCGAAGGATTCTAAAATTGAATTCAAAACTTAGAATCCAGAGCGTTAGCGAGGGAATCAAAAGAGCACGAGGTGAACTAACTTTACACGTAACTTTTCATCCCACCTCGAGCAAATGACTAAATGCAAAAAAAAGGAATACACCATGAAGGTTCTGAGTTTTTAACAAATTAAAAAAGGTTGTATGATAAATTCAGCATCATGGAGGTAGAAGTAAATAGTTTTAACGATGTTTTGAATTCACAAACTTAGTGCACACGATGTTCTAAATTCAATTTACTTTATCCTCTAGTGAAAAGAGACGGCTTTTGCACTCAAATATCGAAGAGCAAAAATACTCTTTCCGAGATGGGGGGATGAAAAAAGTATTAAAAAGTCTCAATGGCGAAAGCAACAATAATATAACTCCAGTTATTAAAACCGGTACCTACACATTATCACGCAATCCTAGCAACCTTTTTAAAGAACATCTTACAATGATCATGACAATGCTCAAAATAAAAACTTGAAGTTTATGAGCAAAACGACGCCCCGTAAGGTATCTCAATGTCTTACAAAGGCTTTAAGAAGCAGAAATATTATCTACAGTAATGTTACGAGCTGAGGGTTCGGGATAAAATAATAAAAATGAATCTAACCAAACTAACACTTTTATTCAACACTGAAATGATAAATACATGAACATAATCTCAAGTAATCACAACACACTAATTCACAACACTATCGCACAATAAACCACTAAAAATCACCGAAATGTTCGCACGTATCGCCAAATAAAGACTGACCCTTCGAGCGCTTCCCTTTTTTACCGCGCATTATTTCCAGAACCTTCTCGATGTTTCCACTAGTAACTAGAAAAGTGTACGTATTTCGACCACTATTTCTTTCTACTATTTTTTATTCTGTGCAACTGTAGGTAAAAACGTTGTATGTAGGTATATTCATTACCAAGTATTACATATTCTGTGACACAGTAGGTATAACTTCGAGAATCCGACTATCCCTTTACTATTACTTATTCTGTAACAGCCTCGGCGTAACACTAATATTGTGGAGCAGTAAGTAAGTCCAGAGTTATTTCTAGGTATACTCTCACAAATAAACAGAGATTTACCTTTATTTTTGATATTCAACCCAATTCTGTTCCTGCCTAAATAACTCACATTCCGAAGTTTTTACAATGTCATTGACCCATCTCGCCAGCGGACGTCCCCTTCTCGTACTCACTATGATGGCGCTCTTTTGTCAGAACCTTACGCCTTCGATAGCTCTTGAGAGCTCATAAGGTAACCCTGGAGGAAATTGTGAATAAAGGATGTGCACACTGACCTCTTGAATCCAAGAACAGCCTTGATGATGGTCCTTTTTGCACACTTCGCGAAATATCTAGGGTCGCGGTGTTTTATAGAACGTCACCTTATAAAGTTTGAGGCTATATCAGTGCCTTTGGTAAAAGCAATAATAGTATAAAAACAGCGAAATTCAGCGGTTTGCGGTGTAAAGGCGGTTTCGCGTGTTTCAGAGATCGTGAACATAGGTCAATAATTCTGACCAGCTCGCGCGGCGAAGAGTGATGCAACAAACTGAACAAGTGCACAGTAAAACTGTTTTGCTTATGAAATATGGGTCCAGGAAAGAGTTACCTTACGCGTTGTCAAGGGCGGATCCAGGGGGAGGTACATGGGGGTCATGACTTCCCCCTGAGCTGGGTCCAGGACCTAGGTGGACCACTAATTAAAATTATTAAACATAATGTTTTGCATCTGCAAATCTATACAGGGCATCCGCGATACAGGTATTACACCTAGTGCGGATCTCATTATGCACATACATGTTAAATCTGATTTGGAAAATAAAAATATTTGTAATTATTTATTAATATATTTTTGTCACAATATAGATTTTATGTAAGTACATTCAATATTTAATTAATTTAATATAATATTTTGATTTGAAAAATTGATTTTGTTATTTAAATATAGGTATTTTAAAGTAAAGTACATACTTTATATACATTTTTTACTTACATAAGTACATTAATAAAATACCTACTTTTTACTTGTATCTATGATTATAAAAATTAAATTATAACTTCTTGTGACCCCGACTATGTAACCCCCCCCCCCTGGCACCAAAGCTGGATCCGCCCTTGTGCGTTGTTAACAAATTATACAAACACATAATTTGTCTTTTATTTGCAGTTCCTGGGAAAATAATGATAGCACGGCAATTTATTTTCTTTCGATGCCATCTTATGACAGAGCAACTGTCTGTCAATCTGTTAGCAACTGTTCCATATCGAAATTGATTAGTAATAGATCACACAATTTGGAGGGTACATCAATCCTCATGTTTTCTTGATATACCTACCCGCATTGCCTGACCGAAGTGGCATACCAAGGTGACTATCAACGCGTCCCTACGGGCCGACCAGTTCTCATGCGCGACTCTCAGGGCAAGCACCTACCAAAACTCAAATAGTTTACAGTGCCGAGCGGCGGCTAAGTGGTAGTTTTCGCGCGTGTTACATCCCAGAAGTAGACGACATAGGTACCTACATCTACCATCAACCACAGCAGCCTAAGGATAGAGGAATTACGGAGTTCCTGAGGGCACGCGGAATTCAAGACGGAGTAATCCAAGGTTAGTCGCTTTCGCATCGGCCTTTACTGAATTCCCGTACATCAACTATTAAATAGCCGTGAAAACCCCGCATTGACGACCTCCGTGGTGCAGTTAGCGAATAGCCGGCTGAGACGCAAGAGGTAGCGGGTTCGATTCCCGCCGCGGAAGAAATGTTTGCATGACCTACAGATATTTGTTCCGGGTCTAGTTGTTTCTCTATATATTATAAGTATGTATTTACAAAAAAAAAATATGTATTCTATCAGTTATCTGGTTCCCATTATACAAGCTCTGCTTAGTTTGGAGCTAGATAGCGCTGTGTGAAATGTCCAGCAATATTTATTTTTAATATTTATTTATTAATGTACATACTTCAGTAGCAATGTTATCGTATAGCATAGCAATATATCTCCTTTGTAAGGCAGCGCAAGAGAAAATTATCCTCTTTATCGAAGCAAAATGTTAGTGCATTTTTATATCTGACATCGTGAACACGTAGAGAAAGAGATTCATTCTGTTGGCGCTTTTATTTTTATAATTGGATGGTCTGTTAAAGCTTGTAGGTTTCTATGAACTAAGCTGAGTCCAATTATAAGTATATATTTTATGTATTTAGTTTTGTAATTAACAATAGTAGGTAAGTTCGCATTTTCTCGTCTATCGTTACTCATCGCTACCTACTCTTGATTTTATTTCTGCTTTTTTATGAATGTATTGTTTTATAATGTACATACCTAGTTATTAGTATGTAATATTTATGTTATATTAAACAAGTATACTTTATTTTTATGTTATTTTGCGTATTATGTATATATATATATATATATATATATATATATTACCTACACCGTTTATTCAATAAATAACTATTTCATAAATCTATTGCTTAACATTATCATGAAATCCAGTTCATCTAAAAGTTGCTTTGAAGATATCAGTTTTAGTGATAAGACCGTCACTGGTATTTCCGCGTGTCTAATTATTTGTTTTAATATTGTTTGTTATATTAAGTGTGGTGCGTATAGAACGTTTTCTTCTAACTTCTCCGTGGCGACCTCCGTGGCACAGTGGGTGAATAGCCGGCTGAGACGCAGGAAGTTGATTCTGGCTGCGAGACGAATGTTTGCATTATGTACAGATATTTGTTTTTGTTTTGGGTATTTTTCTATATATTATAAGTATGTATTAACTAAAAATATGTATATAAGACACTAGCTGACATATCCGCAGCTTTGCACGCGTAGTTTTTTAATAAAAACATTACACTCCTTTTGCGCAGTTGGATAAAAATTAGCCTACCGCCCGAGGATAGTGTAGCTTCCCAACAGTGAAAGATTGTTTTAGATCGGTCCAGTAGTTTCGGAGCCTATTCAATCCAAACAAACAAATCTTTCCTCTTTATAATATTAGTATAGATAAGTATTCTATCAGTTATCTGTTTCCCATAGTACAACTTTTGCTTAGTTTGAGGCTAGATAGCGCTATGTGAAGTGTCCAGAATTTATTTTTCTATCATTTAAGTTAATACGGTAAACATTTGGAATGAATACATACAAAATATTCTAATGCTTTACGCCTGTCCTCCAGCTCGGGGCGAGCTAAACGGATCTGTCGGACTGTAGGCCGAAGACCAGCGACATACCGACTAAAAACCCATCGATATCCCTTCATTCAACTCAGTGCCAGTGTCATTATAGTTTTCGTGAGATTTTTTCTTGTAGCGTTTATAGGCGAGCTCACGAAATCTTGCATATTTGACAACTTCTAGGTATCAAAGGCTCCTAGACCTCTGACAAACAAGTTCACTGTTGACACACAAGCAAGTATACTTACGAAGAATAAAGTCCTTTGAAGTCGTTTGTATTTAACATAAAATCTTGTAAATACTAATTTAATAAATGTATTTCATGTAAATGCTATCGAATTATGATGATGCTAAAGCTCTTCTTAGGGAGTCGCTGCAAGAGCTACAGGTCATGCTGGACGGCCTAGCTGACTCCTCTCGACGAATTGGTTTACGGATGAACTTGGACAAAACCAAGGTTATGTTTAATGTTCACATACATCCGAACCTGGTCGTCGTACAAGGCCATCCACTCGAAGTTGTTCAAGACTACATATACCTCGGCCAGATAATGCAAATGGGTAGACATAATTTTGAGAAGGAGGCCAAGAGGAGGATCCAGTTGGGCTGGGCAGCATTCGGGAAATTAGGTGGAATCTTCTCGTCATCTATAACGCAATGCCTGAAAACTAAAGTCTTCAATCAGTGCGTCGTACCCGTGATGACCTACGGTGCTGAGACGTGAACGCTCACGGTAGGACTAGTCCACCAATTTAAGGTTGCGTAGCGAGCTAGGGTACGGGCTATGCTTGGAGTTTCTCTGAAGGATAAAATCCGTAACGAGGTTATCCGACAGAGACCAAAGTTACCGACATAGCTCAACGGATTAGCAAACTGAAGTGGCAGTGGACTGGCCATATATGCCGGAGAACCGACAACCGTTGGGGTAAACGAGTTCTGGAGTGGAGACCGCGTCTCGGAAAACGTAGTGTGGGGCGTCCCCCGGCTAGGTGGAGCGATGACATAAGGAAGGTGGCGGACAGAAATCGGATGAGCTGAGCCCGGTCTCTGTGGCGCGTATTGGGAGAGGCCTATGTCCAGCAGTGGACTAATGTGGGCTGATGATGATGATGAAAGCTCTTCTAGAGATCAGCCGAAAAGTACACTAAAAAAATCCTTCTTGTGTAATTATTCCTTTGAGGGTTCTGGACCTCAAAAGTAAAAAAGGGTCACTTCGTTGTTCGTGAGTACACGTTGAGGTATCTAGTTGAAATAAATAATAAATATGTAGGTACACACGGCTATACATCAAGCTATAACTTTCCAGTATAAGCTGACCTCTCATTTTACGAAAAGACTACACAATGCGAGGTCAGCTTATACTGGAAATGTATAGCTTGATGTGTAGCCGTGTGTACCTTGGAGCTGTAAAAAATCAAGCGTCTAACTAAATCAACGCAATCAAAATATACGGCAATTCATGCCGTATATTTTACTCGTAACCAAATCAAAACCTATCGGGTATTTCCCGTTAACCTGGAATGATGAAATTTGTTAAGAAGCAAGAACTCAAAGCACAAGTAAAAGAAAAAATCCCAAAAAGTTTAATGTGTAGTTATATGCACTAGAATGCTTACGAGATTGAGATGGTCGACGGGTGATGAGCCGGTGTTAATTCATACAACTTTATAATGTATTTTGTTGCGTATTAGGTGCTGATAAGCATAGCAGGTGTCACAAGTGGTTGGAGTACCTACAGTGTTGTCTTCGTTGTGTGAGTTAGTACCGTCTTGCGTAATGTGTAAAATGTATATGTATGATATCGACGAATGTGAGTACCCTGACAAACCTTGCATGGTTTTAGGGTATAATATTAAGGATAAATGAACTTGAATTGTAGTAAATAAATAAAAAAAAAACTAAAAAAAAATCTACGTCGTCGTGACGACGTCCGTGGTGCAGCGAATAGCCGGCTGAGACGCAGCACGCGAGTTCAATTTGCATGACCTACAGATATTTGTTACGGGTCTGGTTGTTTCTCTATATATTATAAGTATGTATTTACAAAAAAAAAATGATATAAGTATTAAATTAGTTATTTGGTTCCCAGAGTACAAGCTCTGCTTAGTTTGGGGCTAGGTAGCGCTGTGTGAAATGTCCAGTAATATTTATATAAATAGTATCTCATAAAAAATACGTAATCTTCGATGCGCAAATTCGAGTTTGTCCATTTTTTTTAATATAAATGTTATCTTTTTGCAACCTTAAAAGATAAACAGATGTGAAAGAAATTGTTTTTGTTAGAAGGCCACAATAGTGAATGTGATCAAAAATACTGGCATTTCAATACTAATCCGTAGTAATAAAACGCAATGAGCCTATTTTGTTGTTTGTTGAGCGTTCTCCGGGTCACGTAGTTTTTATGATACGACGCACGGTCAGTGGGTAGCATGGAATAATGAAAATTCCATTGGATTTTTTTTCAAAGTACCTTATAAGTTTAGGAAAGTCATTACTTTTATTGATTAACCTTGAAAGGTACTGAATACTGAAGTATGATTATCGAAGAACAATTACTGTAAATATAACAACGGGCAAGGTGCGTTCAAATAAATTACGTTACGAGAAAGAGATCGCTCATCGATAAGACTGCCGATTGTACTTCGCGATAATATTAAGTATTTATTTTATTGTTAATGCGAATATAGTAGCTGATTGGTCTTATTTGGAGGCTTTCTCCTCAGGGAGGAATCAGTTTTATGTGCTCAAAAAATATATGTCATTCAGTAAAATTTTATCTGCAAAGTGAACATACAAAAAAGTTCTACCTGTTTATTTACTATGAGAAAAAAAAGAAAATGTAGCTGTTTTCGACTTTCAATTTGATTCAACTTCTAAACGATGTAATATTTTTTAATTTTATTTTCATTTAAATGTGCGCAAATACAATACCTTTAAGTTGAACATATGATACTGTGCTGCGACGGTCTTTCACGTGGCAATTAATTATACTCAATTTTAACGAATAATTAGTGGGCGTACCCTTAGAATGTGGTTGCGCGGGTGACGGGTGGCAATGACTGTCGTATGGGCGGGTTGTGCTCGTCTGCCTCGCGCTCACCTATTTGCTGGTCGGTTAGATGCGTGTGGCGGAAGGTGCGATATATGTCACCGGAAAATAACAAGAATTGTAAGTTGAACCATTTTGGAGGTAGTTAATCTAATCAACTTTCGGAAAATCCTAAACGGCAGTTGAAATGTATACTTGTGTGTTGTGTGTTTGGTACCGTACCAAATAAATGTTTTTATTTCTTTCTTTCAAATTCAATATTCATTTAATTTTACTTAATTTTATTTAATTTAATTTATTTAATAAGGATTTCCAATGAGTAATACACAGACTTACATTAATTAAAGGATCACTTTGAAACGTCAATTTTATCGTTTGATCTTCCGTGACTAAGCTAGAAAGAAATCAGGCAAGAAACAAGGATGGTTATTCTTTTTAATTATCTTTGTAAAATACGTAAAAAAGGGACAAAACAGAAACAATATTTATAAAGACAATAATTATCAATCACAAGAAAATATTTAGGTTCATATTGCAAGATTTAATGCTGTCGCGAGGCTGAGTTACATCAGGGCACTGGGTTTTATCATCTATATAATCAGCTATTGTGTGATTAGAGTCACGTATACGCTTACGTAACGCTTTTGTTTTTTCGTGACTCTAATCTTTTATAATGGAACTGGCCTGTTTAATCTCACTCCAGAGCAAAGGCCTTTAATTCCTTTTTCCATTCTTCACAATCTTGTTAATCCGCTGGCTAGGATATCGAAAAGCTTCAAGTTCGTCGTGCCATATCGCCCTGGGCGAACCACAAATACCTCAGTTTTTATTTCTCATTGAGTACAAAAGCCAGTGATACAACGTAGTCAGAGCACTGACGGTACAACTATGTTCAATAAAAGCAAGAACCGCATTGCTTTACAAAACTATCTGGTTTCAAAGAAACACTCAGCAATACGAAATTCGTTTTCTTCCTTCGTTTTCCATCTAGATTTCCTGTAGTCTTATTCTTTCGTGGCAATGGCTTACAACGTATTTAATACGCATTTTTTTTATTTTAGGGTTGAGTAGAGCCTGGCCACATCTATTGCATAATTTATGGTAGCCTTATTAAGATCGTCCCTTGAGTAGGTCGTAGGGCACAAAGGACAGTTAAGCAGGTGGGGCATAATCTGCCATAGATGGGTTGCCCACAATTACAGTTGGTTTGCAAAAGCTCTCGCGTTCCCCATCTACAGAGGTTTTTTTCTACATCGCCCAACATGAGTCCGGAGTCGGTAAATATACTTCCAGACCGGCCACGTAAGGTCATGTCCAGTAGGAAAATTTTCGTGTGGTGCTATGAAGTCCTAGGTGGTGGGTGCCTCTTCTGTTACAAATTCACCTTTTGTGCGGCCGAGTGGTCAATAGCAGCATGGCTATTTCCTGTTTCTTAAGATCTCAATTTAGACTAGATAAACTAAAAATGTCTCGGGGTTTAACTTGCACAAGAGCTGAAGAAGCATAGATTTCTGATTTTGTTTCTAGGGTAAGGTTTAAATTTCCTTAAGAGTTTGAGATAATAACGTATAAATTAGTGAAGTACCTATAATGAACACACTATCAAAGTTTTAGATAGAGGCAGTAAGAAAAGTGGTGATGGACAAAATGTGTACTAAGAAGTTTGATTTTACTAATACTACTAGGTTATTTTTTTTATTGATGATAGCCAAGCGCTTGACCACTACCTCACCTGATGGTAAGTGAAGGTGTGATCGAAGATGGAGCACGCTTGCCTAGAAAGAACCTATTCACTCTAGACTTGAAGACTCCAAGATTATACGGATTTGGAAAAACATACGCCGGAAGTGAGTTCCACTCCTCACTTGTGCTAACAAGAAAAGTTGAAGCAAATCGTTTAGTACGGAAGGTGGTATGCCAGCCAGGTATGGGTGATAATTCTCGATACGTCTGCTTGTCCGGTGGTGGAAGGGGGAGGAGGGATGAGGTCATGAAGAACTTGCGCACATTTACCAAAATGTAACTTGTAAAAACTGAAAGTCTGGCCACTCGGCGTCTGTGCTCTAGACTTTGTAAATTGGCTTCTCCTAGTGAATCATCACCATTGAGTCTAGCAGCACGTCGCTCAATCGAATCAAGGGCTTCAAGCTGGTACTTAGCTGAGCCATCCCAGAGATGGCAGCAGTACTCCATACATGAGCGGACTTGTGCTTTGTAGAGACTGAGCAGCTGTCTCGGTGAGAAGTACCGCCGAACCTTAGCTAGGGTGCCCCGCTTCATAGCAGCAATTTTGGCCCTAGATTCAATGTGCGAGCCGAAGTTCAGGTTGGACGTGAGCTCAATGCCCAACAAGCTCATCATCATCATCATCAGCCGGAAGACGTCCACTGCTGAACATAGGCCTCCCCCTTAGATCAACACAACGCGCGGTTGGCAGCCGTTTGCGCCCAACGGCTCCCCGCGATTCTTACTAGATCGTCGGTCCACCTTGTGGGGGGCCGGCCTATGCTGCGTCGTCCAGTCCGTGGTCTCCACTCGACAACCTTTCTTCCTCAACGGTTATCGGTTCTACGAGCGATGTGGCCGGCCCATTGCCACTTCAACTTCCTAATTTTGAGAGCTATGTCGGCAACTTTAGTTCTTCTGCGGATTTCCTCATTGCAGATTTTGTCACGCAAAGAAACCCTATTAAAGAAAGAACCTATTAGGAAACTCCGAGAATAGCCCTCTCCATAGCTCGTTGAGCGACCTTGAGCTTGGTCATGAGCCCATGAGTAAAGGACAACGTTTCAGTGCCATAGGTCATCACTGGCAACACACACTGATTGAAGACTTTAGTCTTCAGGCTCTGGGGAATTTTTGACGAGAAGATATCTCGAAGTTTCCCGAACGCTGCCCGGCCGAGTTGGATTCTTCGTGCGACCTCTTTATCGAAGTTGGACTTACCTAATTGGACAGTTTGTCCTAGGTATACATATTCGTCGACAACTTCGAGAGTATCGCCCCAACAACTACCGGTACGGGTGCAACATGAATATTTGACATGATTTTAGTCTTATCCATGTTCATTTTAAGACCCACATCTTGGGAGACCCTACTCAGGTCGCTGAGCATGGTATCGAGTTCCTCGAGCGATTCGGCCATAATGACTATATCATCGACAAAACGAAGGTGAGTGATGTATTCGCCATTAATATTGATGCCAAGTCTGTCCCAGGCCAAGAGTTTGAAAACGTCCTCCAATGCGTTCGTGAATAGTTTCGGAGAAATTACGTCTCCCTGTCTCACGCCTCTCTGCAGTTGGATTGGTTCCGTACTCTGGTCCCGTAGACGGACTGACATAGTGGCGTTACTATACAAACACTTCAACACTTCGATATACCTATAGTCGATTTGGCATCGCTGAAGAGACTGCAGTACCGCCCAGGTCTCGATTGAATCGAAGACTTTTTCATAGTCCACAAACGCTAGACACAACGGCCGATTATACTCCTCGGTCTTCTGTATAATGGTGTATAATTCTGTATATGTGGTCTATGGTACTAAAGCCTTTTCGGAAACCGGCTTGTTCGAGAGGCTGGAAGTCATCGAACCTGCGTGCGAGACGGTTCGTAATCACTCTCGAAAACAGCTTGTAAACGTGGCTCAAGAGCGAGATGGGCCTGTAATTCTTTAATAAGGTTTTATCACCTTTTTTAAAGAAAAGCACCACCACGCTCTTATCTCACGCTTTTGGCGTGGTTCCTTCAAGGACGACGGATTTAAATAACTTCTGGAGGACTTGAAGTACCGGTTTTCCACCCGCTCTCAGAAGTTCTGTCGTAACTCCATCCTCACCTGGTGCCTTGTTGTTTTTAAGCTGTTTCAGGGCGATCCTAATCTCGTACAGGCTGATGTCCGGGATGTCTTCGGTATAGTGTCGGGTTAGTTTGGCTCTGGTGTCCTGAGCCAACTGACCAATGGGGTTTTGTGTTTAGGTGTACATCTGTCCATAGAACTTTTCGACCTCTCTCAGAATCTCCGGTTTCGAAGAAATGATAGTGCCGTTGTCGGTCTTCATCTTAGTCATTTGGCTTTGCCCTATAGACGAATGCTTTGCGAACACTTTTGAACCTTTGTTACTTTATATTGCGACCATAATACGAGATGTATTAAAGGTACGGAGATTGTCAGATCGTGTCGCATAGATTTCGAGATTCGTCTATTAAGCACGCCGTAGGCCGAAATATCAGCTGAAGACTGCAATCTCATTTCATCTCGGTCCTCCATTAGCTTAATGGTTTCATATGAGATTTTCTGGTGCTGAGTTTGGCGGGGGGCCTTAAAGAACTTAGATCCCACCGCTTGTACAGTTTCCACCAACCCGTTGTTTATCTCGTCAATATCATTGCAGCTGGCTAGGCACTGGAAGCGATTGTGCAGTTCTAGCTGAAAGCTCTCGGGGTTTTGGATTTGGGCAGGATTTGGACGGAGCGCAGACTTCATCAGACGTGCCCTTTCAAGCTTAACATCGATATTCAATGTGCCTTTAACAATGCGGTGATTGCTCCCGGTTTTCACCCTGCTGATCACAGAGACATCATCAAATATTTGCTTATTGGTCGTCATAATGAAGTCTATCTCATTTCTGGTGAAACCGTCGGGGCTTATCCACGTCCACTTCCTGGCTGGCCGCTTCTCATAGAAGGAGTTCATCATGAAGAGGCCCTCCTTTTCCATGAAGTCGGCCAGTCTCTGGCCCCTTCGGTTCCGCCGCCCAAATCCAAATGGCCCCACTCTCAGCTCATCGTCTTTCCTTGTCCCTAGCTTTGCGTTGAAGTCCCCCATTACAACCGTGAAGTGAGTCTTGGAAGTATGTATGGCCTCGGAGATCTCCTCATACATGGCGTCTACTTCATCGTCTGGGTGTTTCGAGGTCGGCGCATATACCTGTATGACCTTCAACAAGCTCAGATTTTCAGAAATTACGAGTGGGATATCACAAAAGGTGGGAACGGGATGAAAAGGAGACCGTTTTGCGGAAAATACACACGCCTGAGTTTTGGAGGCATTGAACTTGACCAGATTTGCGTCACCCCAGTCAGACACAAACTTCAAGTCAAGGTTCAAACGTTTCACCATATCTGTAAGTAGATTGCAGATTTTGTCAGCACTTGCACGTGGACTAGAGAAATACCTTTCAACAACTGTACTGTCATCCGCATACCCATAGATACCGGGTTTTAACAGATCATTGATGTGCAGAAGAAATAGAGTTGCTGAAAGGACAGACTCTTGAGGTACCCCGGCATTGATAGCCAATAGATCAGACGAGCATCCACCAACGACTACTCGAATAGATCGTGATTTCTGAAATAAATTATTCTTTTAGAATAGAATAGGATAATATTTACATACAATCACCTATACATAAGTGAACAAAGAAAAAGAAACGTATAAAAGCACATCTAAATAATTCAGCATGTGCTGGTTGCAACATCAACAATTACTATTTCAATAATTTATAACATTAGCAACTAGGGATTGCAATCCCTCAAAACGGGATCACGCATTCCCGCTGCTTTAATTCACCTGCTGGATCCCGCACCTTCAGAGCGCAGATCCGCGGATCCCGCAAATTAAAAATTTGGCGCTTTCGGGTAAATCGCGAGTGGCACGAGCGCGACGTTGCCGTTCCGCACAGGGCGCCGCACCGGCGACTTGCGGACGGTTGGCGGGCGGGCTGTCCTGTCAGTTGTTCATAAATGGCACTGCGCTGCGCACGTCTGTCTGTAAGTGACGAGTGTTTTTGTATTCACCGTCCGGCGTTTAACGTAAGTAGTTATAATGTTTTTTATTTAGTTTTGTTCTGTTCTATGTTTTAAAAGCAGATTGTGCCGTATATAATGTCGTAATATTGCGTGAAACATTATGACTTAAAGTAGTTTTTTTTTGTTAATAATGTTTTGTGGATATGGTTATCGATGACGGTTCAGCCTACTAGCGCAGAAGCCGAGAGAGCGTTTTCAGCATCAGAATATATTTGCAGTTCACTCAGAAGCAGGCTCGGAGATAATACAATAAATGCCATTTGCTTCTTAAGAAGCCGGCGAACCCCGAGCGCAACTTCAATTCGGCCGCGTCAAAAACTTCGGTCTGAATATGGCTATCCCTGTTTAGTGACGAAGTTTAGCCACGCAGAGCGACAGTGATAGCAATAGAACGATTCTTAATTTGATTAGATTTTCACCGTGTTCCGTAATACCAAAAATGATGACTGAAAACTTGTTGTATTTTTCTCATTGTGTTGTTATTCTGTAACTAGACGATATAATCTATGTTCCCATGACTAGGATACGTAAGATGTTGTTGTTTTTAATACGAAACAATTAGGTTGAAAACAGGTATTTTATGACGTAAAAACATGCAGAATGCGATACGCTTCAATTTTATTTAGGTAAGTATTTTGATCTAATATATGGTTGGGAACCTAGCTAAATACTATTCAAATTAAAATAATACCTTAATAGTGTAGAATTATGCTCCAATTAGAAATGATCTTGGTAGTACGTGTTGTATGGGCGATTCCCCTCCGGTCTCCCCTTAAGAGCGTATTTGCAAAAGTTATCACCATAATTCGTTATCTTAGTAATAGCATGCAAGAGAAAGTTGTGATTTGATTATTAGTCATTATATGAATAATACTGAATTAAAAATATAAAACTGTTGTTAGGAGAAAGGGTAAAATTAAACAAAACTGTTATACTATGCCAAAAATTTAGAGGTATGATATCTAAGAAAACCGATTACTTATAACTTATAGGTACTTAATTAATAGAAAATAAATAATTTGTGTTGCTTAATGTAAGAAATGATTAATAAAAGTTGATTTTTACACACAAATCTGTAGTTTCAATTTGATTTTATAACATAATTTCAAAGATGCGGGATCCCGCGCGATCCAGCGCGGGATTGAATAATCCCACATATCAATCCCGCGGGATTGAATAAGCTGCGGGATAGCAGTCCCTATTAGCAACTAATTATTTACCAAAATGTTCCTTTCAAAGGTTTTATTGGTGACTCTGAGTAAGATTGAAAGGCCCTACAAGACAGCATAATGATAAGGTACTAACCGATTGCTGAGCAAACTTCTACCCTAAGAGTAAAATATAAAACAATTAATTAAAATTACCCTGTAATGGGATATATACTTTGGTTAAGAATTAAACTTTAGTTTTAATAAATTAAATGAGTTTTCGTTCATTAAAAGATCTGTAGAGAACTTCAAAAGCGTGGGTTCTGTAAACAAAACGCAAGAACTTCAACGAAAGAGAATTGTTGATTTATGAGCCTTTATTAAATGCGTATATCATTTTCATAGGATTAAATGTTCTTTGGACGATTAAAACACCAACATGGTATTTTATGATATAGTACAGTATATACACAAGAGATGAATAAAATGATGTCATAAAACATACATACATTGACTTTATATTTATATTATATATATTAGGGCCTACGATACTTGTTTTTATTATGTATTGTATTGATATTGTATTGTAGGCAACCAAGTGTTGGAACCACTACCATCATTTCGGCTACTAAAATAAAAATTTACATTTAAAAAAACATTATAAGAAACATTTAATAGAAAAACAAAAAAACTGGGTTGTCTGGTACAAATTGTTACAGTGCGCCATTCACTTGCTGACGCGAGGGTAAAGCTCCTAGTATATTTATATTTATTCGTATTATTATTTTATATACACTGTAACATTTCTTATCATTATGATTATTCCTTACATAATATATTTATTTCATCTATCTACTTATCATAATTATCAAACTAAGCCTATTATAATTGTATGCAAACACATTCTTTCTTACGAGTTCTAATGACTTGCCTAAAAAAGGTTTCTGCAGAATAACAGCGCCGAGCTGTCGATCGGTGGCGAGGCATAATGCTGAGCACCCATTTGCTGCAGTAGCACATACACACCTACTTGTCTCTTTTTAATTTTTCCCTGACTACATTTTAAATTTATTATTTCATTCTATTGTTCCTATGTTTGTTGAATGTAATTTTCTGTTTTCTCTTACTTGTGCTTTCTCTTTGATGGTATACCTTTTGATTGTATTGTGTGAGTTTGTGTATGCTGTGGTAGCAAATAAATGTCTGTCTATGTCTACGTTGCTTATTTTATTTTCTTATTTGTGTACTGATACTCATAATATTTTGCATGACATTTGACATTCACTTATATTACATTTAATTTATATATTAATTTATATTTCCACCATCTGTATGGTAGAATATAAAGGATCAACAAAATGTAACATCGAAACATATGTACCTATATTCTGGCATAAAAACGTTCGGATTTCTGATTATATTATACTACACAATAAATACACTACCTTACCTACTAATCATTGGAAGAAGATTTTTTTATATTATTTAGAGTATTTTGCGACTGTCCTCTGACTGACCTCCATGGCGCAGTGGGCGAATAGACGGCTGAGACGTAGGAGATAGCGGGTTCGATTCCCAACACGGAACAAATGTTTGCACGATCTACAGATATTTGTTCCGGATCTGGTTGTTTCTCTATATTTTATAAGTACGTATTTACAAAAAAAGGCACTCTGGAAGCGTCGACAGAAGTGAAAACTTGTACAATTACGAGATACTTATATACAGAGGTGTTGGTAGCGGTAACAGTGTCGCTAGTTCAATGGGTTTTTCCCCATCTCAAAAAATGCCCAACGCACCTAAAGAAGTTTTCACTTCAAATAAAGAAGTATATAAGTATTCTATCAGCTATCTGGTTCCCATAGTACAAGCTTTGCTTAGTTTGGGGCTAGATAACGCTGTGTGAAATGTCCAGCATTGTTTATTATAGATATCCATACTATTCATAGGACTTCCTGTGGAGTGACTTTTAGCTTTACCTACATCGCAACCACAAACCATCATAAGGTTTTTGTTTGGCACGCATGGTTTATCCAAGGCTTTGAAATTTCATAGAACTAAGTTCAAATAAGCGAAATTTTCCGCAAAAAATATTCCGGTTTTCCAATCACTACCCCAGGGATAGATTTACGTTCGTACTAGTGCAAACTGTAAAATGTTTTTTTACGGAAATTAACGGTTGTATGAATTATCGAGTCGGATGCAATATAAAATGACGAAGAGTAAGCTCACTATCTATGTTAAGTAAAATGTACCTAGATTCAATTTGCTCTCCGCGTACACACTTAAACCTGTTTTCCCGAAAGTAAAGTTAGTAAAATGCAATTGAGAAAAACAAAGAAAATGTCGAATGGTAGTCTCATCGAAGCCTTCCTTAGAATGTGTTAGAATTTATGTCGTTTATGGGAATGACAGGCATCACACTACCTAATATGTACCGCATGTACCTAATATGTATGTATATAACTATTTAGGGTTAAGTAATTCTTCTTTTTCTGTTATTAGGTTTACTCTTTTACACCTCGGTCAATCTTCCATTAAGCAATGATCTTCTCCATCCAAAGATTGTCTGGAAGAGATCGCTTTGTTAAGCGATAAGACCGCCCATTATGCTTACTCTTATTTGTTTATTTCTTTAAATCTGTTGTGGCTAGCTTGTAAGGTATAATAAAGAATTTTCATTCATTCATTCACTAATATTATTTGAATGTTTGGATGTATGTGTTATTTGTTTGTTACTCAATCACGCCGTAACGGCTTAACCGATTTCAATGAAATTTGGATCATAGATCGTAGATTATCACTTGGATTACCACATACTCGTAGGCTACTTTTTATCCCATAAATCAGTTCCCATGAGATAAAAATGGGGTGTCAAGTCAAGTTGCAACAGTGAGTTTAGCTTTATTTCTAGGTAACCTACACGTTAGTGTCCTATAAATTAGGAATATATTAAGAAATCAGGAAATTTAGTAGCTATAGTTAGTAGTAGTAGTAGTGGAGTTTTTTGTGAAAGGGCTTCCCTGGGAAAGTACTAACATCATACCTATTTCAGCCTTAAATACTTTTTTCATTTCAATAAATATAAACAAATTATGTGACACATTTATCTCAATGCCAAAGCTCAATACAATAAAAAATATGCAACCTAAAGTATATAAGGTAAGATATTACCATTAAAATATTCATAAAACAGGCAACAAAAGGCTCATTTCGAGAACGTAAAATATTTCACAGAAATGAAATAATGTCACTCTCAAAATGATAAAAAGAAGGGAAATGAACGGGATAAAAACACATATGTACAAAACGTTTTTATACATGAGATTGTATTTTAACTTTCTGCTTGATGGTAACGATATTGATTTTCTGTGTGATATTTAAATTGTATACCTACTAATCTTTAAGAACACTATAAAGAAAGAGAACAATTGAGATTCCCAACAAGCTGGATTTTTGCACAGGTTTTTAATAAGTCATTACGAATGATGTGTCAAAAGTCCCCTTTTATTCCTTTAAGTCCTTTCTTTTATTTTTTGTGGTGGAACGAACAAATGTTTTATTCCTTTTTGTTTCTTTCTTTAGTGCCTTTTCACACTACTAACAAGAGAAACTAAAAACTAGAAAGAGACTAACCACCCACAACACAGGTGGTGTTGTGGGTGGTTAGTCTCTTTCTAACAAAAAACACTATGCATACAAGCCGCTTAAGAGTGCATATTATTATTATCGATGATTCAAATCGCAATAACTCGAGAATCGTGATTCGTAGGAAAAAAGTGTTGATATCTTTTTTGTAGAAAATATTATGATCTACAAACGTTGCTCAATTCATTTTTAGGGGAGCTCTTATTGTTTTAGAGATATACATAAAAAACAGAAATTGCTGACCTTTGACCCCGTATTAAAATTAACGTACACACGGGATCGATGGGGATTTTTGACACAGCATTTATAATGACGTATTCAAGACCTGTGCAAAAATCCAGCTTGTTAGGAATCTCAGATTGTTCAGATCAGTCTCAGATTGGGGATTGTTGCAATCAGCATCTTTTTTCGTCTTTTTTGTCTGGATTAAACAAATTAACTAACACTACAACTAAGTAACTGTTAAGTGTGGTGGCGAAAGGGTTCTCAGCTCAGCATTTGCTACAGGATGTTGTCATGCTGCAGCGCTGTTCTTCTGCTGATGCCGTGTTGACCTCACGGACAACTTGGCATATTTATTCTAAAATACAGCATTAGTGTAGTGTGCTAAAAGCGTGTTTTTCAAATTTAGTGTAAATTGATGCATTTTAGTTAATTGTGCAATAATATGATAAAATTTATTATTCCTGTTATATTATTATTTTGCAAAGTACCAAAATAAAATAGCACGTATTGTTCACTAACAAATCGTTTTAATTATCGATAAACGAAACGATAGGTTTTTTGCCGTGAATAACTGCGGTTGATTCGCCGTGTGTCGGTCATCAGTGTTGTATGGATCGGCGCTGAAGCCGTGCTGGACGCGCCCAAAAATTACAGAAGGGTTTCCGTCATTTTGAGGCTTGTCAAAACCCGTCCATTTTCAAAATTGACATTAAAATTAACTTCCGTATATGTAACGGGTATATTTATTATTTACCATGCCATATGGAGCCTCTGGATTATCTCTAAAGCTTTTACCAACTGTCTACATAAGAAGGATGTCACAAAAATATTACGCGAAAATGTATGTTTTTAATATTTCAAGCCCTATCTAAACTAAGATTTAAAAATAAATCTTTCACTGTTGGGAAGCTACACTATCCCCGGGTGACTTAGGTTACTTTTATCCAACTGCACAGAAGGAGGGTATCGTTTTTTAGTGAAAAACTACGTGTGCAAAGCTGCGGGTTGGTCAGCTAGTAACTAATAAAGTCGAACTTAAAAATATGACAAACATTGACCCGAATTGTTTGATTTCGGGTTTTTACCAAACATATTTTTATCAAATGTGCAATAAAAATCGAGTTTTGTGAAGTTGTAGAACAAAACATTATGAGAGGTTCTCGAATGCAGATGACGCACTTGAAAGCGCAGCGAAGGACGGCCTCCGCGACCTGATAAAGATTGCTAGGGGCCGCATGGATTTTTCCTATATGGATAAAAAAGTCTTTCAAATAAAAATGTCTCCTGATTTCTATAGTCCATCAATCAACACTTAAAACCGATCGATGGTTGGAGGAATATGATTTACCAATACTTTTTGTAACCATTATTATAAATACGGGATTTATCACCGTTTTATCGGTGTTTTGACCGACAATATTTCGGTTCAATTGGTGAACCTTCATCAGGGTGCAATCCGCTCCGAATAACGTCTCGCCTCGCACTACGCGCTGTAGTGCTCTGCGCGCGAGCAGACGGGCGCGGTGGTGGGGATTGCGTCAATGATAGCTCAACGTGTTGACAGGCTGCATCATCATCATTATCAGCACTGCTGCTCTCTATTACTATTCTTCTTCTTCCTGTCTTTCTCCCACATTACGCTGGGTCGACACAATATGTATTAGTCCTCCACATCTCTCTATCAGCCGTCATCTCCGTTGTCACTTCCTTCCTACTCTATAACTATTAGTTACAATGTTAATCCAAAGATCGTTTTAATTAATCTCAAAATAGTAAGGAACGTCACTACTCCATTACCTCACGTAGGTAGATAATACGAGTATATGAAGTGCCATTGTGCTGAAACATAGAACTCGTAGGCTGAAACAATGTTGCTGTTTCTTTGTTCTGATGCAATATTCTTTTACTACCTTGTTCCCTGTCCCGTATTGTGTGGGATACTTGTTAAATAGACTGCCGCTGACCGCCTCCGATCGACACTCTATTTCAGTACTATAACGTGCTAAACAACAGTAGTTTTTAACGTAGATTGATGACCACCTCCTTGGCGCAGTGGGCGAATAGCCGGCTGGGACGCAAGAACCGGTTCCGCGGAACAAATGTTTGCAAGATCTGTAGTTATTTGTTCCAGGTATGGGTGTTTTTCTATACATAATATATTGTAAGTATGTATGTACAGTGTCGCTAACTGGCCCCCTGCATGTTTTTCTTGATACTTGTCGTGCACTACCTACAAAATATATATTCTACATTATCCAAAGGTTAATTGGAAAATAATACTTGATAGCATTAAGTTGGCCTATGCACAGATAATGTTAATTGTGTGCAATAAAAAATGTTCAATCAATCAATGTTTAAATATTGAAATAAAAACTTTATAGAACCGCTCCGAATAACGTCTCGCCTCGCACTTTTTCGGAGCGGATCGCACTCACCCTGATGAAGGTTCACGAATTAAACCGAAACATTGTTGGTCGAAACACCGATAAGACGGTACGTGATACATCCCGTATTTATATATGATTGAAATGAATCACGAAAGTTTGCTAAGTAAAACTTTGTAGAAAATTGATTTCCAAAAAGTTTGTTTTATCTAAACACACGTAGTAATTGATTACTAAGTGTGTTTAATAGGAAATTCTATAATTTCATCCTTCTACGTTCTCTAAGTTTTTATCTGTCTGTACAGAAAATATATTTAAGTATAATTTGTAATTCATTTTACATTTTGTCGGGCTAGACGTATCCGTACGTAGACGTACATACGTAGGAATAATAATAATAATAAATATTGCTGGACATTTAACTCAGCGTTATCTAGCCCCAAACTAAGCAGAGCTTGTACTATGGGAACCAGATAACTGATAGATACTTATATTGAATCGAACCCGCTACCTCTTGCGTCTCCGCCGGCTATTCGCATACTGCACCACGGAGGTCTTCAACCCACAAGACCAAAAACGAGCACGTGGCAGACCACGACGACTATGGAAAAACGAACTCGACTCTGGAAGACTGGACCACACACGCACGCGACAGAGTGGAGTGGAAAGAAGGAAGACAGGCCTTTGCCCTGCAGTGGGAGAGTACAGGCTCCTAATAAATAATAAATAGATCCGAATGAGTGCCAAAAGAGCAACGGTGCGAGAAGAGTTGCATACATAATACAATCGCTAAACTTGATATGACGACCACGCCCAGTCTTCTAAGAGTGCTTTGACTAAGGACTTAGTTCACAATGTATGTTCACAATGATTCACAATATCCGGTTAACTTTATTTGATATATAAAATCAATCTCTATTTATCTGTTTTCATGTCAAAAAGAAAGATAAGTATATATTTTATCTATTAGATAACGTTTTTCAGAGGTGGTGAAATAGGCACTAAACAGAAGAATCATACATTTTTACGTTCGTCAACTTGACGCCGCGTCATGTCACTTAATTGGACTTAAGTAACCTGTAATTGTAACTTGGATGTGTTTCATTTGATATTAAACAAACATATAATAAATATTTCTTCATATATATATTTTTTTTTGTAAATACATACTTATAATATATTTAGGAACATCCACACCAGAACATATATCTGTAGATCATGCAAACATTCGTTCCGCGGCGGTAATCGAACCCGCGAACTCCTGCGTATCAGCCGGCTGCTGCACCACGGAGTTCGTCAATCCAATACGATCCACGAATGCATATACCTACGTCCAATCTTGGATTGTTTATGTTTGTATGTTTGGTTGCATCAGTTTACTTTGATCGATATAGCCGGTGTTCGTTAGTTAATTCATTTACAGATGTAAATCTATGTAATGTATTCGGACTGCATTGTTTAAGATTGAAACGGTAGCGTGAAGGCGAGAACACAACATGTAACTACATCTAGAAACGATGCAACGTTACGTCGACGTCGCGTCGTGTACGCAGATCTACTGCGATATAGTGAACATGGCGCGGGATAATCTAGTTTTTAGTATCGGAGGGAGGTTCAAGAAAATATAACAATACATAAATATAAAAATATATACAACTTGCCTCGCCTAATGTTTTTTTTATCTAGTTTATGCTGTCCCACTGCTGGGCAAATGCCTCCCTCTCATCTCTCCACTTTTCTCGATCTTGTCCTAAATCACGCCAGTCCCTATAAAAAGCGTCCAAATCTTCGCGCCACCGTTTCTTAGGCCTTCCACGGTGTCGCTTTCCATCCACAGGGATCCATCCAGTTACGACCTTAGTTGTCTCCCGCATGCAACCAAATAGGTGGGCTATTTGGTTGCATGCGAGAGACATGACCCGCCCAATCCCACTTTAACTTGGCAGCCTTGATACCTTGATTATTTAATGTAATATTTTTAATATTTCGGGGAATATTTGTTCCTAGGTGGGAGTCGAACTCAACCTCCTGCGTCTCAGACGGCTATTCGCCAACTGCGCAACGGAGGTTGTAAAAAAATGAGTAAATACAAAACACGTTTTTCATCTAACTAATCCTAGTTAGTCAATATTGACAAGAAATATAGAAATGTACGGAAAAAGTAGGGATGATCGGCTGACGCGAGTCACGTGCTTTGGCAAGTTAAGTATAAACAAATAAAAATAAACGTAACAAAATTATGAAAGCCAATAAAGTTCGTAAAGTTTCAAGTTGAAGTATGTGCAATAAAAATATGTAGGTATTTGTTGACTTCTGTGGCGCGGTAGTCAAACAGCCGGTTGAGACGCAAGAGGTTGCGGGTTTGATTTCCGCAATAAATATTATATGTGTATATACAGGTTATTTGATTGAAATAGGTCAGTGAGGGGAAGTTATCAACAGTAAGAGATACACAAAATGGTGAAAGAATTTTGATAAAAATAAAAATTACATTTATAGATTTAGGGAAAATGTTATCCCATCAAAAATGTAAATGAGAAATGAAAACCAAGTTCAATATTGTGATATATGCCTAGGTTGTTGACTTCAACGACAAAAGAATGGCTGATCTAACCAGTTAAGTGGTCTAATGAAAGGTCTTCATGAGTACATTTTGGCCCCGTTTTTATTATTAATTAAACTTTGTAGTTTTTAAGTTTGTAAAAACTGAACTTTGACGAAATTCACAGGGTACAGTGACCCCACAGTTCGTATAGCTTTAGTGACAAAAATATAGGGGAATTACTACCCAAAAAAAAAACTAATTAACATAAACTCCCATTCGCTGTAATTTGAATGAAACTGTAGGTCACGTAATTTGGTTACGCATTTCTTGGCACTATTTTTATAGATCCCCCTCCCCCTCTCACTCAAAGTGCACCGCTGCAACATCCGAGGTCTGCTCTCGTCGCAGTCCATCACCACCTTGAGACTGAGAAACCAGCCCTCTTGTTTCTTTCAAAGACGCAGATAAGATGTCCGTCTGACACGGCGTACCCTGGAGCATAATTTTAAACCCCGTGCGGGTGTCTGTGTGTACGCCCGTGATGATATCTGCTGTCGGCGATTTTGGTGGACTCAGGCCTTGAAAAAAATTTATATGGCTGTATATACCGTTCGCATAGTGGAGACCAGGAGACGACCAAGCTCATGATTTACCTCAGTGAAGCGGCGGACGCCAGCCAACAAAAGTACCCATCTGCTCAATTGGTGCTGTTAGGGGACTTCAACGCTCACCACCAGGAGTGGCTCTTCCCATACCAAAGCACTGACCACGCAGGGAGAGAAGCGCGACCCAGGCGTGTCTGTTCTCCGGAAAACGAAGTCAATTTAATCTGACTCTTACTTTCCGAAATGTATCCGTGCCGATATCTGACCACCTCGAGCTTCTTGGTATCACATTAACTCCGACTCTCAATTTCGGCTCCTACATTGAGTCGAAAGCCCAGTTGGCTGCTAAAAAGCTTGGTATACTCGCAAAGGTAGAGCACGTTTAGTTAAGTTACGTTTAGTTAAGTTACTTTTAGTTAAGTTACTTTTAGTTTAGTAACGTTTAGTTTAGTTAAGTTACGTTTAAGTTAGATTACGTTTAGTTAACTTACGGTTAGTTAAGTTACGTTTAGTTAACGTACGTTTAGTTACGATTAGTTAAGGTACGTTTAGTTAAGTAACGTTTAGTTAACTTACGTTTAGTTAACTTACGTTTAGTTAACTTACGTTTAGATAAGTTACATTTAGTTTAGTTAAATTTGGTTAAGTTAGGTTTAGTTAAGTTACGTTTAGTTAACTTACGTTTAGTTAAACGTTTAGTTAAGTTACGTTTAGTTAACTTACGTTTAGTTAAACGTTTAGTTAAGTTACGTTTAGTTAAGTTACGTTTAGTTTAGTTACGTTTAGTTAAGGTACGTTTAGTTTAGTAACGTTTAGTTAAGTTACGTTTAGTTAAGTTACGTTTAGTTAAGTTACGTTTAGTTAAGTTACGTTTAGTTAAGTTACGTTAGTTAAGTTAAGTTACGTTTAGTTACGTTACGTTTAGTTAAGTTACGTTTAGTTAAGTTACGTTTAGTTAAGTTACGTTTAGTTAAGTTACGTTTAGTTAAGTTACGTTTACGTTTAGTTAAGTTACGTTTAGTTAAGTTGCGTTTAGTTAAGATGCGTTTAGTTAAGTTGCGTTTAGTTATGTTGCGTTTAGTTATGTTACGTTTAGTTAAGTTATGTTTAGTTAAGTTAAGTTTAGTTAAGCTACGTTTAGTGAAGTTACGGTTAGTTATTTTACGTTTAGTTAACTTACGTTTAGTTAAGTTACTTTTAGTTAAATTACTTTTAGTTTAGTAACGTTTAGTTTAGATACGTTTAGTTAAGTTACGTTTATGTTAGATTACGTTTAGTTAACTTACGTTTAGTAACGTTTAGTTAAGGTACGTTTGGTTAAGTAACGTTTAGTTAACTTACGTTTAGTTAAGTTACATTTAGTTTAGTTAAGTTACGTTTAGTTAACTTACGTTTAGTTAAGTTACGTTTAGTTAAGTTACGTTTAGTTAACTTACGTTTAGTTAAACGTTTAGTTAAGTTACGTTTAGTTAAGTTACGTTTAGTTTAGTTACGTTTAGTAAAGGTACGTTTAGTTAAGTTACGTTTAGTTAAGTTACATTTAGTTAAGTTACGTTTAGTTAAGTTACGTTTAGTTAAGTTACTTTTAGTTTAGTTACGTTTAGTTAAGTTGCGTTTAGTTAAGCTTTTTAGTTTAGCCAGCATTTTGGGCACGCTGCCCACTGGCAGTGGCTTGTTAGATTAGGGTTTTATGTATATTTTAAGTTGTTATAAAATATTTTATGTTGTTATAAATAAAATGTTGTATTATAAATAGAAATATATCCTTAAAACATTACTCTTCTGCATAGACGGGTAAAAATAAGTGAGTACTTAATATAAATCCAACTGATGCCATAATCAAACAATAATTTAAAAATGTTCTTATATAGCAAAACCGAAAAGTTTACAAGAATTTTTCCACGTCGCTTCACCGGACATTGAATAAATTTCGACACTTGATTACACAGATTACCACCTGATAAACTTAATTAATTACCGCGCTAACCAGATGCAAATACGATTGAATATAATTAGGTACTTCTTAGAAATGGGGCGAAAAAACTTCAAAACATTAATTGTTTTGCAGAGGCTTTGTAGGTATCTATGTAGAGTATCTCTCGGTACTGTAGTTTTAGTTCGGACTTTGATTCTTCTTCCAACTCAAATATAAATTAAACACAAATATCAAATATGTTTTTTTATAAGCCTGTACTATCCCATTACTAGGCAAAGCTAATTATTAAGATTGTCAGCTTACAATATTAAAAACATTTTATCAAAGATGGTAGAAATGTATATACAGGTTCAAAACTTTGATTAATAAATATTAAATTTTATTGTTTGAAATTTTCAGTACAAAACGGTACAATACAAAAAATTATACGTTTTTGGACATTTTTCGTGTAATTTGACTTTCAATTGGCTTCGTTTTAGCCTGTACGCATTTTGATTACTAATGACCGGTGCTAGATAAGTACTTGAAGTATTATTCCACAATATTGAAACTTCCAGAAAATAATGTGGGTATTCCCGGAAGTCCTAGAACTTATTTGTTATTTATTGGAAACTTGTTAAAAGTTTGCAATCCGTAGAAATACTTCAGTTAGTTTCCAAAGATCTTTTAGTTCAGTGAAAAGGTATTAAACTCTGTAAATTCAGGTATTTATAAACGAACTAACTGCCGTCTGCGGCTTAACTCGCGTGATTTGTCATTAAAATTTATCATTATATATCATTAAATGTCTATGGAATGTCAAAGTCAAAAAACAAAATCTTTTATTTATTAAAATCACATGGATCACTTTGAAACGTCAATTTTACTGCCTGTTCCTTCGCGACCAAGCCAGGAAAGAAAGGCAAGAAACAAGGCTGGTTGTTTTTTTTAATGATCCTTTTAGAATACATTAGAATACAGAAAATAAATTACGTGTAAATTGTAACATTTTGAACGAGTTGAAGCAATTTCAATCCCAAGCTTCTCTATCATCTAAATAATCCGATATTTTATAGTAGGCTTTTTTATAAAGATTTTGTTTAATTGCGTTTTTAAATTTGTTAATTGGCAATGTTTGTACATCACTTGGAAGTTTGTTATAAAAGCGAACACCTTTAAACGATTTACTAACTTTATGGAGTCTACAAGGGGCAACAGCGAGTTTATCTTTATTTCTAGTAATAAAATTATGGTTATCGCTATTTTTCTTAAACAAATTAATATTTTTGTGAACATACATCAGATTTTCATAGATGTAATGACAAGGGAATGTAATAATATTTATTTCTTTAAACTTGTTGCGTAATGAGTAATGCCTAAAAAATAATTGGTCCTAATACATCTAGATTCTACCTAAAAGATTATGTTGTAAGCTCAAGAAGTAAAAAAAACTAGTTTCCTCCATGTGGTCAAATTAGATAGGTTAAAAGCATAATCGAACATGAATAATTTACCTTGTGGTCAAACTACTTGGTTAAAGAAAAAACCCAACAATCTAATGCCATCTGCCACTGTATGGCAGTTCCGAACAGTTGCGGTGTACAAACATTATAAGATTCTGTTCATAATTTATTTAAAACTAGCTGACCCGGCGAACTTTGTACCGTCTTGACATGCATATGATGCGCGCTGCTAATGTACATCACCGGTAGAATTGTTAATTAGCCATCATTAGCTGCATCTATGTATGAAAAAGTGATTTTTCCTCATATTTTTTTGCGTGAGTTTTTCCGATATTTTTATAGTTATTCTGCTATTGGGGGCGGAGGCAAATCCAAAATATCAAAGATCATCTAAATCGGTCCCGCCATTCTTGAGTTATAAATGGTAACCCAACTTTGTTTTATATACAGTGTAAACTCCATGTAACGTCACTCGTTTTAACGACAAACTCTCTAAAGCGTCGAAATCACTCAGCTTTGGTTGGTTTAGCTTGTCTTGCATACAATGGTACACTCTGTATAGCATTACACCCACTCTCAATAACGACAACTATTTGTAATAAAAAGTTCTTTTTAAGTTGCCAAATTAGTAAAAACTGCGCAACTGTGTATATCCTTTTGTCGTTTTATTATCCTAGACCATAATAAACTCGACTGTTGGCATCATACACACCAAACTTTCTAAGAAATCCGTTCTTTAGTTTACAAAATGGGATTGCTTGCACGTGTAGCTGCAGACTGTTGTTAGTAGAAGTGATGGATTTTATCTATACGTTGTCATATTCTTAGTAGCTCACAAACTTTCAAATTGTAAACATAAACTGTAAAACGCAATAGCGTTCAAATTAAAACAGATTTTTATCGTAGGTACTATTTAACAAGACAAATCAGAAATAAACGTTTTCTTTTTCTAATACAGATTTTACTTCTCTCCATTTAACGACAACTCTCTATAACGTCAAAATATGCTCAGTCCCTTGAGTGTCGTTATATAGAGTTTACACTGTATTTAGAAGATGTCACATAGTACAAAAAATAATATTAAAAAATTATTACATAGGTATGTTAAAACTAAAATAAAAATTACAAAAACTAGTCCAAACATTTTATGCTTTAGGAAGTCGTCAATAGGTTAATATGCTTTTTTGAATAGCGCGAATAATTTTCATTGAGCTAATGCTTAAATTTGTCTAAATGATTATTTGCTCGTATTGTATTGCATCATTTATTTCAGATAGTATTATTAGTATAATTATATAATTAATATTGCAGCTAGCCATATATGGCACTAATAATCTATATATTTAAAACAAAGTCGGGTTAGTTACATCATTTATAACTCAAGAACGGCTGGACCTATTTTGATGATCTTTGATTTGATGGATTTGTCTCCACCCTGAATAGCGGAATAATTATTATAAAACCGGCCAAGTGCGAGTCGAACTCGCGCACGAATGGTTCCGTACCATTATCTATCAAAACGGCAAAAAAATCACGTTTTTGTATGGGAGCCCCCCTTATATATTTGTTTCAATTTAATTGAATTATATATTTTTAAAGTGAATATATAACTAAATACTCTGTAAATATTTCAAGCGTCTACCTGTTGCTGTTATCAATATCGAGCTAAAACGAGCAAAAAAATGACGTTTGTTGTATGGGAGCCCCCATTAAATATTTATTTTATTCTGTTTTTATTATTTGTTGTAATAGCGGCAACAGAAATACATTATCTGTGAAAATTTCAACTGTCTAACTATCACGGTTCATGATATACAGCCTGGTGGCAGACGGACAGACAGACAGACAGACAGACAGCGGAGCCTTAGTAATAGGGTACCGTTTTACCCTTTGGGTACAGAACCCTAAAAATAAAATAATAATATTGCTGGACATTTTACACAGCGCCATCTAGTCCCAAATATGTGTTTTGAGATTTATAAGGAGTTTCACGATTCCGCCATCGCTGGTCATCATGGCGTCGTGCTGTCGACAGGACTTTCTAAAAACTAGCACAGCGCAGCGTTTTTGTTTTCCAGAAATGCGTAGGGTTGTCACCGATTACGTTAAAACATGTGTCACTTAACGTTATAAGGCGTCTAATGGAAAGACGCATGGTCTGTTGCAAGCACCGGTATTGAACCAGAGAGGTGAAGTACTGGCCATAGATTTGTTTGGTTCTCTTCCAGTTGGGGAAAATGGAGAGAAGTGGATCCTTTTAGTAGAGGACACTGCTACTCGTTGGGTTGATCTCTACGTAGATTCCCAAACCCGGAACATATCTGTAGACAATGGAAACATTTATCATGCAGCGGGAATCAAACCCGCAACCTCCTGCGTCTCTGCCATTCGCCCACTGTGCCACGGAGGTCGTCAAAACATACAGGGTATTTTATAAAATCTGGATTAAACTTAACAGGGTAATAGAGGATCCTGTCAAGTGAATGCTTACTCTGGTATCTGGGTGACCGAACTACTGATTATTTTCGGAAAAAAACCCAATGACCTTCTGCCACCCAGTGTGTCTTTTTTACATCACTAACTGAAATGTAGCTACTAAAGAGTATCGATAGTTCAGTGGAAAACACATCTTCTGCGTATGAGTGTTTTATGTTATACTAGCTGACCCACCAAACTTCGTACCGCCTTGACATGCATATGACGCAGACTGCCAAAGTACGTCGCCTCGGTAGAATTGTCAATCGGCCATCATTACCTGCATCTACGTATGAGAAAATGAATTTTCTTCATATTTATTTTTTTGCGTGAGTTTTTCCGATACCTATTTTTAGGGTTCCGTACCCAAAGGGTAAACAGCACCCTATTACTGAGGCTCCGCTGACTGTCTGTTTGTCTGTCCGTCTGCCACCATGCTATATCTCATGAACCGTGATAGACAATTGAAATTTTCAAAGATGATGTATTTCTGTTGTCGCTATAACAACAAATACTAAAAACAGAATAAAATAAATGTTTTAGGGGGGCTCCCATACAACAAACGTGATTTTTGTGCTCGTTTTAGCTCGATATTGATAACGGCAACAGGTAGACGCTTAAAATATTCACAGAATATTTATTTTTATATTCACTTTAAAAATAAATATTTAAATTAAAATAAAACAAATGTTTAAGTGAGGCTCCCATACAACAAACGTGATTTTTTTGCCCGTTTTTATAGATAACGGAACCCTTCTTGCGCGAATCCGACTCACACTTGGCCAGTTTTTATTTTATTATTAATTTACTAAAGTTGACAGCAATTTCGTGGTTGCACCTGACTTTTTAAGATAATCAAACTTAATAAGTATTGTGATAATTACAGTTGATTATGAGCCATGTGTTAAAGACAAATTATTCTAATTAAGTTGTTGAATTTATCGTCATGTTTAATCTTAATCTTATATATTTGGTACGAAAATCTACCAGGAGATTAAGTATCTATTTAAACTTTAATAAAGTACTTAAATACTAATTAAAATTCCGGGACGTAAATAATATTTATGTATAATTACGTAGTATGGGGCTTTACCACGGTACTCACGCTCGCCCGGAGAAGTACTGCCATCATACCGATTTATGTCGCCAATAAGCGTTGCTAGGGTATGGGTGCCAGTAAAGTTATAGACATACGAGGCTTTAAATTTTCATGCCTTATGACGAACAAGGGCCGTTTTCCCATACAAACGTAGTCCTCTGTTTCCTCCCTGGATAATGCCAGTACAGAAATATTTTTTTTCTTAAAAATCTATAGCCACTATTGGCATGCCCCTATGTTTTCCTTTTTTCCATAAATTAATTATTAAAAGAGGTATGAACATTCAAAAACGTATAAAATTTGTCAGATTTTCCGCTGTGTTCAAACATCCAGAAAACAAACACTAGATTATAATAAAAAAAGGAAAACATAGGAACACGGTCAAAGCCTATTTTATTTTTATTTATAGTGTTATCCGAACACATGCGGAAAATACCAAGATTTTTAAAATTATCTCAAAAAAATTTCAAGCCTAGACGGGACTTGAACCCGCGACCTTCCTCTTGATACGAGGACGCACTACCAACTGTGCAACAAGGCAATTCACGTCTAGGTCGAAATTAGTGAGATGATTCAGAATTACGACTAAAGCGCCGTTAGCTCCATCTACAGGAAAACTTATATAGTTTTTTGTATCTGCTCAATGCCAAACGTTGCAGTTCAGTACATTGACAAGAGATGTCGCGTTGCTTATTTCTAATAGTATTATTATTTATAGTGTTATCCGAACACATGCGGAAAATTCCAAGATTTTTAAAACGACGTGAATTGCCTTGTTGCACAGTTGGTAGTGCGTCCTCGTATCAAGAGAAAGGTCGCGGGTTCAAGTCCCGTCTAGGCTTGAAATTTTTGAGATAATTTTAAAAATCCTAAAGCCTATCTTTAATGTATAATGAAGAAAGTAGTTAAATCGGTCAAGTTTTGAAGAAGGAATCAGGGGACGAATCGTTGATTTTGTGTAATTTTAATAGGTATTTTCGGTCCAAGCTGCAGTTGTCTCTATCGCGTTTGTTCGGGCACTGCGCGATACTGCGCGACAGCAATAGATTTTACAAATACTTATTCTTCAATTCTCTAGCCCTTGGTGTTTCCTCTTAAGTGGACGCAGGGCAGTGAATCTAAATCGGCCGACTACTATCTTAAAACTGTAACCTTAAGAGTTGACTATACCTCAGCCCAAACTCGAATTTCACCCCCGCTTCTCCGCGCGCCGCTGCACGTCCTATCTCGCCGTGGTTAATATGTTTGCCGGTTTTTTTATCATTCAGTCCCTTCATTAGCTTGTTGTGTTCATTTCTCATTACTGCGTCTTTACAAAAACTAACTAAATATAAATTCTACCTAAGAATTACGTGTTCGTTTGGAGCGACAAGCGTCACCGGTACCCCGTCTGAAAGCCGAGGCCAGACTGAATCGCGAAACGGGCGTCCGGAGCGAACGGTTTCATTAGTGCAAAACTTAGATATTTTCATTTCATGATAAGATCAAAACGTATTTTGAAAATTTTAAACACAGGTGCCCTTATTTATGTTGTGTAGAAGTACTGTACAAAGTTTCAAGATCTAAATTGTAGTATTCATCGCATAAGAATGGTTTTAAGATAAATTTGGAGTCATCTTTGGATTTTTTTTCTATCGAGAAAATTTTACGGAATCGTATTTTCACAACACAGGCGCTCTAGCACGTATCCTTAACTATAACATATATGAATTACAAATTGAAATCACAAAATTTGTTGAACAAAACATTGTTTCAAAATAAGCGATTTATCGTCTCCCCAGGTATAGTGCGCCCTTAAGTATTAACAATTATAGTAGATTATTAAACGAGGGGATAAAGCAGTGTCTTGCGTCACGGGCGCTATATTGAATCCCGAACGTAAATTAGAGTTCTATAGAATCCTGAGTGCAAAGAGGGATATAAGCACGCCCAAGAGGCAGACAGCTTTGTCCACGAGGAGAATACTCTACTTTTCACACTTTCTTCAAGACAATAAAAACCGAATCTTGGTTGGTGCATTCTTTGTAGAGGTTAGGTTCGATTTACGAATAAGATCTTATTGTGTGGGTCTCTTTGGTTCAATTTTTACAATAGGAGGTTCCAAATTCAAATCACATTATGCCAGCGAGAGTATAATGAAATTCAGTACAACTTTACTCCCGGCTCAGCCGTAGGGATTTAATCACCTGCTTTCGGTGTGGTTTACATGACATATAATTTGATATTGTCGAGCAGGTACTGTGAAAAATATAGATCAAAGTTAAATTGCTTACGAGAAAGCGTCAAAGATAGTGCCCCAAACGTAATCATTGTTAATACTTATCTGTGTACCACTTGAATGTGCTAGTGACTCTTACGTGTTACTTGACGATACATTAAGTAAGTAACTAGGTCTAGTTATAACTCAGTACATTAGTGGTTGTAAAGTTGATGATAAACAAACTCTTTTTATTTTGATTTGATAATTTCTACCTGTATTCGTTTAAGAGTAGTGAATTTTGTTTGTTAAATTAAATAAGCAAAACCAACGAATACTTTGAATTTTATCAGTATTGGTTGTATCCGATGTTAGTAAGAGTAGCGATTATGCACTCGTATTTCTAAGATCCAATACGTACATTTATGCCTCGTTTACACTCACGCAAGTTACTTGCCAGACTCAACAAACTAGTTAGTTATGCGTCACAGAAAACCAGCGCTACTGCAGCAGCGTGAGATCCGACAGCTGGTGCTAAACTGAGTAAACGCATAAGCATTGCCTTTTAGTCTTGACGACACTTTTGCCTGGTGATATGGAGCAGTTGAGCTATCCATAGATTTAACTTTTGAAACACTATTTTCATTAAAAACGGAATGTTTAACGGGAAGGGGGAGGGGGATGACAACTGATTTTAAATATCGGGATACTCAAGACTCACAAATCATAGTAAATATCCCGTTTTGTAAATAGTATCTATAGATTGTTTGCAGCGGTCTTTAGATAACTCAAATATTTTTTTTATTTTTTTATTGAGATTATGTAAATAATTGTACATAATAATAAATGTATTAAACATACTGCTGCAATTATATAACAATTAGGCTTATGTCACTCAACGAGCGTTTGTCACCGGTACTTTGACAATTAAGAGGGTTTTTGACAGTTTTAATTGAGTACCTACCTATATATCTCGAACGAATTACATTAACTTTTCTATGTGTACTGTTTCTCATGTAAGTGATAATTGTTATCTTTTTGAGAATAAATGATTATTAAACCTAACTTTTAGCAGTTGATAACCGTTTTACTTGAAAAAAAATAGATGATATTCGAGATACAGAATAGGGGAATATTGTATTATATTTTTTTGTTTTTAGGGTTCCGTACCTCAAAGGTAAAAAAGGAACCCTTATAAGTTCACTCTCTTGTCCGTCTGTCCGTGTCACTGATTTTCTCAGGAATGGATGGACCTAGCAAGTTGAAGTTTATACCAGATACTGAGGTATATAGTCCCTATTAGGTGTTCGCGAAAACTTGTAAGTACCAAAATTTATCTTAATTTTCTACTTGTTTATTTTTCGGAATTTGCCCTTTACTTGTGCTGTAAGACCTTGTTTTTAAACCAAAATTGACAACTCTAGGTCAACCGGAAGTACCCTACAGGTTTTGGGTCGAAAACCTATATGGTAGTTCCCGTTGACCTAGAATCACGAAATTTGGCAAAAAGCAAGGTCTTTACAGCACAAATAAAGGAAAAATTTCAAAAAAAAAAGTTTAAAATTAAAGTTTGTCCCCTTATTATACATACATAGTTGACGCTAATTAAGATAGTCCTCTGAGTTATATGGGCGCTCATCTAATTTAGAGAACTAGCTTAAGAAGCCGGCGAACCCCGAGCGCAACTTCAATTCGGCCGCGTCAAAAACTTCGGCCTGAATATCGCTATCCCTGTTTAGTGACGAAGTTTAGCCACGCAGAGCGACAGTGATAGCAAATGACCGATCCTAAATTTGATTCGATTTTGACCATGTTCTATAATACCAAAAATGATGACTGAAAACTTGTTGTATTTTTCTCATTGTGTTGTTATTCTGTAACTAGACGATATAATCTATGTTCCCATGACTAGGATACGTAAGATGTTGTGGTTTTTAATAAGAAACAATTAGGTTGAAAACAGGTCTTTTATGACGTAAAACATGCAGAATGCGATACGCTTCTATTTCATTTTAGGTAAGTATTTTGATCTAATATGTGGTTGGGAACCTAGATAAATACTATTCAAATTAAAATAATACCTTATTAAGCTAGAAATATGCTCCAATTAGAAATGATCTTGGTAGTACGTGTTGTATAGGCGATTCCCCTCCGGTGTCCCCTTAATCGGCACCAACCTCAAGTAAGGTAAATAAACCAAATCGTGATATTGAATAAAATATATATATAAGTGAGGCTATACAACAGACATGATTTTTTTGCCGTTTTTATAGATAATGGTATGGAACCCTTCATGCGCGAGTCCGACTCGCACTTGGCCGGTTTTATTTGGTTTGAGGTATTATGTAGCAATATATATAGGTATATAATAAGTACATTCGTATAATTGAGAACTAAACGAAAACATGAAAGCAAAAATACGCACAGAAAAGATAGGAAAATACTTCCCCATTAGACGAGGAGTGAGACAGGGAGACCCTTTATCACCCAAACTTTTCTCTGCAACCCTAGAACATGTGTTTCGCCAGCTCGAATGGAGTGAATACGGTATAAATGTTAATCGGGTATTATTATACACCTAAGATTCGCCGACGACCTTATGCGAAGACCCAAAAATCCTACAGGACAAGATTGAACAACTTGTATACGAAAGCGAAAAGGTTGGATTATGAATAAACAGAAATAAAACAAAGCTGATGACAAATCACATTAAAATTCCTATAAAACCTAACAACGTTACTGAATTGGAATATGTAAACGAGTATACTTGCCAAATATTATCTTCCACAGACCTCAAAACAAAAGAAATTAATAACAGAATAAACATAGGATGGAAAAGATACTGGGCTCTAAAAGATTTCATGAAAAACTCGGATATACCAATTAAGGGAAAAAAGAAAATATTCAATACATGTATCCTACCAAGCATGACCTACGGATGTCAGACATGGAGTTGCACAAATAAAAACATAAAATCATTATGTGATGTCAAATGGAAAGAAATATACTAAACATAACATTAAAAGACACAGTTAGATTAACAACAATAAGAAAACAGACCAACATTATAGATATAAAATACCGAATCCAACAACTAAAATAGAAATGGACTGGACATCTAGTAAGAAATAAAACGGAAAAAGTGGCAGAAGAAGTGACAGAAAGGTGCTTTAGATATAAAACGAGAAGTAAAGGTAGACAGTATTGTAGATGGGAAGATGATATTAAAAAAGTGGCGGGAACGACTTAGGCGAGAAAAGCAAGAGATAGATCTTTCTGGAGAATACTCGGGGAGGCCTATGCTGAAAAGCAAGACAATCAAAAAACCGGGCTCTAATCTGAAACTATTATTTTTTATATCTATACATAAACACATTTTTTAGTACTAAGTAGAAATATGTAATGTGTATTTTAAGATTGTTAATAAAGGCTTTATTATTATATTAATATAAGGTAGCAAAATAAAAATTGTTATATGCGTACTGTGTTTTGGAATTTAATCAGGTTTTTAAGGTACCAGGTATAAACATCAGATCAAAATATCCCTATCCAGCTGGAATTATTCTCGGAACAGTTCCTAAGCGGTAAGTATACCGACTCGCCCGTTTCAAACGAGGCACTAATACTTTAAAGTGAGTCCCAGTATAATTGCAAGCGACTGATGTTTGCAATCCTATTAGTAGTGCGTTTATTAGTAGCTACTTTACGACGACTTATAGTAACGAGTTGAGGGTTACTTCGACACTTCGACTGACGTGGGTGGAAACTTGATTTTGTTAGAAGATATTACTAACTAATAAACCAGTGGTTCACTGTAGACAATCCTACCTCATACTGTACAAAAACTTATGGATAACTCATTGTATTATTGCAATTGAAATGTGTGTAATAAATAACTTAGCTACGAGTACTATGCATAAACCAAAAATATACGTACAAGAAAGAACAAAGAAAAAAAGAAAGAAAGAAAACATATTTATTTGCTCCCACAGACAGTGTACAATAATAAAATAACACAGGCAATGGTGGTGTTGCGTGGGGACAAAATGGTCCCTGTCTCAGCATGGGCTGCTTCGAACCTTGTTGGGTACGATGCAGCGCTGGTTTTCTGACAGGGCCTAAGTGAGGACACGAACACTGGTAAACGAGTACCTATATAATACTAAATAAATATTGCCAGTCACCATTATATAAATTAACCTAAGTTATCAATGACGGTGCCTAATAAGATAACAATACATGTTCGGATTTAAAAATAATATAACAACATAAACATACACAGCATAAACAACATACCATGATAATACGTACGAAAAAAGCGTTTTAAACATGGGATAAGTGTTCAGAATGATTACTCTATTTGTGTTGAGGCTGCTGGAAATTGTGTGACATTGAATTATCGAGGATTGTTGATAGGTGAGTAAAAGCCAGGAGGGAGTTCTTCCGGGCTCGTCGTGCATACACAGAAGGTGAGTAGAAAGAAAAAGGTGTTTGTGCGAGTATATTATTTACATTGGCATGATTATTATTTAAACAAATGTGTTCTGAGCGCTTTCCTGAAGACATTAACTGTTTTCAGAGCACGTAGTGGCGGAGGCAAATCATTCCAACGCCGAGTAGCGGCAAGATACCTCATACAATGTATTTGGAATAATTACAAGATACTTTTAAGTAAAGCATTAGAGATATCAGTTACAAGATACATTGGAAATGGTATTTAAAATACAAAATACGTATTTACTAAAATAACGTATTTTTAAAAATAAATTACGTATTGATAGAAAACATATTTTTGCAAACGCTTAACTTGATCACGTCATGCAGTCTTTTGAGAGATTTGATAAATTAAAATTTTAAGGATGTGATTACTTTTGTTTGTATAATGGGATGTCATTATGTAAAAAAATGGATAGGTAGTAATAGTTATTTGTTATAGAAGAGTGTAAAGTTGCTTTTTAACCGCGTGCTTAATTTTGATGACCGCGCAAGCGAAGGTTTCTAAAATTGAAATTCAAAAATGTAAGCGTTAGCGAGGAAAATCTGAAAAACCTTTGCACTCGAGTGCAACACGTAATTTTCCATCCCACCCCAGCGAGAAAATGACTATAAGCAAAAAAAAGTAATACACCAAGAATGTTCCGAGTCTGAGTTTTTAAACAATTAAAAAAAGATTTTATGATAAATTCGGCACCATGGAGGTAGATGTAAATCGGTTTAATGATGTTTTGAATTTACAAACTTAGTGCACACGATGTTCTAAATTCAATTTATTTTAACCTCTAGCAGATAAAAACGGCTTTTGCACTCAGATATCGAAGAGCAAAAATACTCTTTCCGAGATGAAAAAGTATTTAACAAAGTTTGTATTTACAAATTACTAAGATAATAAAAGAGTGTATCTAATAACTTCAAGATACAAAATGAACAAGTAACTTTTTAACAAAAATATAACTGACTTCAGATAACAGTAAAAACCAAACTACTTTACCAATTTCGATGAAATTTCCATGGATCAATCTAAAAGTATATCCTTTTAAATTAAAAACGAATTTTTCAAATCAGTTGATATACAGAGTGTTTTTTTTAACTGTAACAGTACGGCAGCACCCATAACCAGAAGAGATACAGGTGCAGTTTATTTTAAAACATCAGCTCGTTTTCGAAGAAAAACATATTGGCATTAAATTTTTTTTGGTCAAGTGTGAGAAGCGCCTTAAAATGAATCAAGTTGGTAAATTTTTTTATGCCGATCGATGCAGTCCTTTGTAAGGATCATTTTTTTGTATCGCATGAAAAAAATCTGAACAGCAGAAGTTAGTCAAATTTGATAAAAAGTATTCTCATACAACATGACAAACAAAATTCCTTCTACAAACATTTAATTTGATTCTAATTGCACATTAAAGAAGTATTAATACTGTAGCGATTAAGAAGTTTAGGAACTTCATGCTCTCATGAGCAATTCAAAAACATTTCGTATTTCAGAACAATTTTGAATTTCGAACATGGTTCTTGCACCTGTTGGACTTTTATATCAGTCATTGCATCATCTTATTTGTCCTATCATGGCATTGTCAAATACGCAAAAAGTAGACTTAATTATATATCATCACGGAGGCCCCAAAAGGCCGACATATTACCTTACACCTACACAGTTTTTTTTTCTACTTTAGGTAGATATAACCCGACAAATCCAAAAAAAACTATGAAAAAAGTTTATAGAGTAAATGAGGGCATTGTTAGCAACTTGAGTTGTTGGCAACCCTAAAAGCAACAAGTCAATGAGTTCCTGAGTTTGACAGAAAACAAGGCATTGCGTTCACAGGTAAGAAATATGTAGTTCCACTTTTCGCCACCAACTAAACTTTTTTGACGATCATTACAATTGCCTTACTTGTTCTGGTATAGCCTGGATTTCTGTTTTATTTTCGGCAACTCTATGTATATAAATCAGCTAAAAAATTGTTGTGGGTCAAATTGATAAAACATTAAGATAAGTAACTACACCATCTAGCGGTCACCGACAAACCACTTCGAATATAAGATCATAGCAGGAAAATGTTTTTTTCATTTACTTTACTTTCCAGCAGGGCCACAAATTATTGTGCTCAAGGGCCCCAGTATAGCCTAAGACGGCGTTACACCAATTAAGTCTGAAGATGTCCAGCATGGGGATTGCATGTTTGGTATATTAACTTGATACTGAATTTTCAATGTCAAATTAAGGTTGGTAAGTAGTATCTAGTTTTGATGATTGACTTTATCATGAGATGTTGTGATAAGAGATAAGAGTCACGCTTCACCCAATTCAAAAATCTTTTGCATAAATCAATGATACATTCTTAACGCTAAAAACAATTTTACGTTATGTAAAATTTTAGTCATATTTACTTTATTTTGATTTAAGATGTACCCAGAACACCACCCAGCAAGTCGAACGTGGACGGTCTTTTATTGACATAATTTCTTATTTTTCTATATCGACTATTTAGATTAGATGCCGGTGCTAACCAAATGCGTGCGCATCACATCATCATCATCATCAGCCCACATTAGTCCACTGCTGGACATAGGCCTCTCCATGCCACTGAGCACGGTCTTTGGCTCTTCTCATCCAATTTTTGTCCGCCACCTTTCATTTTGTAGTGTTTTATCATCGCTCCACCTAGCCGGGGGGCGCCCCACGCTACGTTTTCCAACACGCGGTCTCCACTCAAGCACTGGTTTATCCCAACGGTGGTCGGTTTTCCGGCATAGGTATATGGCCACTCCACTGCCACTTGTTTGCTAATCCGCTGAGCTGCGTCGGTGACCTTGGTTCTCTGTCGGATAACCTCGCCGAAGCGGGCTGCACAGATTGCAACAATACCAAAAATGATTTCTAAAACATAACTAGATTTAAAAAAACCGGCCGAGCGCGAGTCGAACTCGTGCACGAAGGGTTCCGTAAATCTATATCTATACTAATATTATAAAGAGGAAATATTTGTATTTTTGTGTGTATGTTTGTAATGAATAAACTCAAAAACAACTAATCCGATTTCAAAAATTCTTTCACCATTGGAAAGCTACATTTACCATGAGTAACATAGGCTACTTTTAACCCAACTGCGCAAAGTAGAGTAATGTTTTTATTGAAAAACTACGCGTGTGAAGCTGCAGATTAGTCAGCTAGTTATCTATAAAAACGGCAAAAAAATCACGTTTGTTGTATGGGAGCCCGCCTTAAATACGTTTTGTATTTTAATTTAATTATTTATTTTTAAAGTGAATATATAACTAAATATTCTGTGAATATTACAAGCGTCTACCTATTTCCGTTATCATAATCGAGCAAAAACGAGCAAAATAATCACGTTTGTTGTATGGGAGCCCCCCTTAAATATTAATTTTATTCTGTTTTTAGTATCTATTGTTATAGCGGCAACAGAAATACATCATCTGTGAAAATGTCAACAGTCTAATTATTACGGTTCATGAGATACAGCCTGGTGACATGCAGACGGACAGCGGAGTCTTAGTAACAGGGTGGACCTTTGGGTACGGAACCCTAAAAAGTGTCGAGATATTTTCATTGATGTGTCTTTGTCACTCCATGTAGATGTTAACATGGCATGTTATTCGATTTTTTTGTCACGCTACGCATTGTGTAGACGTGACATAATTTTCTCGACTCGTTTCCTCGTGCAAATCAGAGATATCTCCATATGTCTTGCTAATATGCGCTGCATGATTTTGACGATTTTGACACTTATGAGGGAGTATTTATTTTGTCATTGTACTTTTTGAGGACGAGATACTGAGATGAGACTCAGTATAAAGTTGTATGACAACAACAATAATGGTGGCTAATGACGACAAATTACTCTATCATGGCGTGCATGTCAAAGTAAACGAGAAATTAGTAGACACCGATAAAAATTCTCGTGTCCCATGGCGCACATGATAGATTTTAAATAAATGTAATAATTTTAATTTTTTTGTACCTTTCATTTTTAATTTATGACATTTTTCCGCTTGTGGCAACCCTAAGAATAACCGCTGTTGTTAATGTCCCAATTTTAATTTGATTGGGCCCTCACATTGATAAGTTGTCGAAGAGACTTAGTTCTGCGCACGGAGTCCGTGGTTCTGCGGCATACGCAGTCAAAAAGATCCGTCTTTTTACAGACGTAGACACAGCTAGACTAGTTTACTTCAGCTACTTCCACAGCATTATGTCATACGGCATACTGCTGTGGGGGAGTGCTGCAGATATAAACACCGTTTTTGTGCTGCAGAAGAGGGCAACTGCAACTGTTCGTGCAATTTATATTCTGGGCCCCAGAGAATCATTACGCAATAAGTTTAAAGAAATAAATATTATGACATTCCCTTGTCAATACATCTATGAAAATCTTATGTATGTTCACAAAATTATTAATTTGCTTGAGAAAAATAGCGATAATCATAATTTTAATACTAGAAATAAAGATAAACTCGCTGTTGCCACATGTAGACTCCCATAAAGTTAGTAAATCGTTTAAAGGGCAAGGTGTTCGCTTTTATAACAAACTCCCAAGTGATCACTATTTGAACTAAAAACGGGATATTTACCATGATTTGTGAATTTTTGAGTATCCCGATATTGCGACGCAGTTGCATGCGCCATGATCACGGGTAAACTGATGTTTTTGCGAGTGGGTAGGTATTGGCAGTATAACGATCTACCGTCTTTCTTAGTCTCTTGCTAGGAATGACTTCACTGCCTCTGGTTTCTTTCTCGATTTCTCGATTCCGACACAAAACACCCACAGTATCAAGACGCGTAATTGCCACTTCACTTCTTCAGTTCTTACACATTCTCACCACAGGATTCCAGGCTCCAGATAGTTGAAAACCATCTTCACGATTGAAATTCTTGTGTTTGCTAATCTCAATTGCCTATTGAACCAGCCTTGGCTTATAATGTCGCTCAGTTGAGATTACTTCTGGGTTGTGTAGGTCGATCCAATGGTTTGAGTACAAATAGTGTTCATAACCATGATAGTTTCAAAAGTTACTCCCAAGTGATGTACAAAATGCAATGACAATTAATAAATTTAAAAACGCAATTAAACAAAATCTATATAAAAAAGCCTATTTTAAAATATCGGATTATTTAGATGATAGAGAAGCTTGGGATTGAAATTGCTAAAACTCGTTCAAAATGTTACAATTTAGACGTAATGTATTGTTATGTATTCTAAACGGATAATTAAAAAAACAACCAGCCTTGTTTTCTTGCCTTTCTTTCCTGGCTTGGTCGCGAAGGAATAGGCAGTAAAATTCACGTTTCAAAGTGATCCTTGTGATTTTAATGAATAAAAGATTTTGACTTTGACTTTGAATTTTGATTTTGTATATTTTGTTGTATTGTCACACTAATAATATAATTTTGAAAGTTTTGATGTTGGTTTATTTATTTGTTTGTTACTCAATCACGTCGTAACGGCTGAACCGATTTCGATGAAATTTGTTATGTACGTAGATTATATCCTAGATTATAACCAGGCTACTTTTTATCCCCTAAATCAGTTCCCATGGGATAAAAACGGGGTGTCAATTCAAGTTGCAACAGCGAGCTTATATTTATTTCTAGGTTACCTACACATTTAACAGTGTAATGCGTACGAAGTCGTAGGCATCGGTTAGTTTTGTATACACGGTGTCCTTTAAATCACTGTTTTCGCCGAACAAACTTTGGTTATACATGGTCTACTAACAGTTTATAACATCATAACATAAAAAAAGTTGCGAACTTAAAACGTCTATTTGAATGTTACACCCTAAAACATAGTCAGCGTGCTGACCGGTAGCTAGTAAGAGCCTTATGTCACGGTTAGTTTTTGAACAAAGTTAGACTTATTTGAGAAGAGCTAGTTTTTTTTTAATTCTTTTATTTGATGCTATAAACAGTTAGTAGACCATGGTCTGAGCAATGTTTGTTCAGGGAAAACAGTGGTTTAGAGAGCACCGTGTATAACTTATTGCATTTAATTTTGAATTTAAAATTATATTGAAATATTATTTTTTTATGTGTTTTTAATTTGACATAAGCTTAATTTGTATTTGTAATACTTTTGTGTTTTGTATATCCTATGGATATTGTCTAAAATGACTTATTTAATTCTATAGTCCATATATTGTACGTAAATCGATAGCGTAGAATTGCATACATTGCCCGCACGCTACAAGTATAACTGTATATTACAATGACGCGTCATGTATAAAGATTTTGAACATAATACATTGTAACTCTTGAGGCTAAAATAGTTACGAAAATAATAACGAAGATTGGCTAAACTAGACCCAAGCTATAAAAAACCGTTCATGGTCATCATTAGGCACAATGGAACTTGGTAGATATAATTCTTTGTAAGTTTCACTCCCTTTCATCCCATTCTCACCCTTTGTGACATCCCACTCGTAATTACCGAAAGTCTGAGCTTGTTGGGGGTCGAGCTCACATCCAACCTGAACTTCGGCTCGCACACCGAATCTAGAACCAAAATTGCTGCTATGAAGCTGGACATCCTAGCTAAGGTTCGGCGGTACTTCTCACCGGGTCAGCTGCTCAGTCTCTACAAAACACAAGTCCACTTATACTGCTGCCATCTCTGGGACGGCTCGACCAAGTATCAGCTTGAAGCCCTTGATTCGATTGAGCGACGTGCTGCTAGACTCATTGGTGATGACTCCCTAGTGGAAGCCATTTTACAAAGTCTAGAGCACAGGCAACGAGTAGCCAGACGTTCAGTTTTTACAAGATTTATTTTGGTGAGTGTGCGTAAGATCTTCTTTCCCCCTTCCATCACCGGACAAGCAGACAACCAAACGATTTTTTCAACTTTTCTTGTTAGCACAAGTAAGGAGTGGAACTCAAATCCGGCGTATGTTTTCCCGGACCACTATAATCTTGGAATCTTCAAGTCCAGAGTGAATAATAATACAGGCTTGGCCTAGTGTGAAGACCACCGACTAAACCGTTTAGTTATTAAGCTCTCTCAACAATAAGTTCATTTAAAAATTATCTGTTTTAAACATATTAGTCATAAGGTGTGCTTTTTGTTGCTAAATAAAATATTTTTCTTTTCTTTTCTTTTCATTTTTCAATATGTTCTTTCTAGGCAAGCGTGCTCCATCTTCGATCACACCATTACTTACCACCAGGTGAGGTAGTGGTCAAGCGCTTGGCTAACATCAATAAAAATAAAGTAAGTTGTTTCTTTTGTACTGTCCAATAAAGTATATTCAATAATTAACTCACTGCCTATACCAAGCAGTGGGTGAAGTCGGGCTGTGGATGATGATGATGATGATGATTACATTTATAAAGATCAGAATAAAAAAAAACATTCCTTGTAAGTTTAACTACCTACTAACGAAACGTTTCAATAGTGTAACTAGTTACATGCTAAAACAGTGTTTTACTGAAACCAACTTTTTCAAGTCGCAAAAGCAAATGTACCTGCAAATGGCACAAAAGCTTCAAAGGAAGCGATTTTTATTTATTCTTTTTACTTCACAGCTTTAAATTAAACTCTTTCTGTTGTTCGGCAAAGGAAGTAGTTAACAACTAATTACTTGAGGATTAAATTTTCTTTTATCTTTGAGGGTGTTTTCGTATAATCGAGTTCAAATGGCGTGTCAGTGTCATCACCAGCAGTAACGGTAATTTTTCAAAGACAAAAGGGTTTCTGAAGAAAAAATACATCTCAGTAGCTTATGTCAAAAATGTGTGAATCTGCTTATAATGTACAGCTTCTTTAAAAAGTGAAATTAAATTAGGTACAATATTTTATTTAAGGAAAATTTGCTTTATATTTTTAGTTCGCCAGTTCGCCTTCAAATCAGCTGTGTTTAGACTATGCGCTTTCTCTAGAACTAACACCCATAAGCTGATAAACTGTTATTTACCGTAACCTACTGACTATCATCAAGTATATTCATTGAAAACATCGAATTTCGAAAGTTGTTGAATAAAACTTATTTTCTAAGTCACACTTTCGGTATTTAAGTACCTATACATATTTCGGAACACTGTATTATCATTAGGGATCGGCATAGATAGTGCTATTTTGGGTCAATGAACCTGAATGATAAGTTATTATTGATATGCCCCGGGATTTATTCCCCGATTCCTTGGAATATTTTTCTGAATGTGTAAATGAAGTTAAACTGTTTTAGATACCATGAGTACGCACGACGACATATCAGACTACTGCGAAGGAACAGGCAGTAAAAATTGACGTTTCAAAGTGATTCTTGTGATTTTAATGAATAAAAGATTTTACATTGACTTTGACTCATTTCTGGTTAAGACTAGTCCCCCCAAACAGTGCTCTTTGCCATAATACTTACTGATCCATAGGCGGGATCTGATTATACTCGAAACGGGTGGTTTGATGTGTCGTCATGTGTACAACTACAATGACTTTATAAAATAAAAATATATTTCCAGGGATTTAGGATTCATATCCATGTTAAGCGATGCAGAGCTGGAAAAATATGGCAAAGAATTGCAAGAGACCGGACAGAGTGGAGTCAATTGGAGGAGGCTTTTACCGCCACGGGCAGTCCTTACACAACAATCAATAGCAAGTAAAATAATAAAAAAATAGATTTAAGTTTTTGTTTTTGTGTATTTTATATTAGTTTATTTTTTTAATTATGTACCTACTTAATCATAGTGTATGAAAATAAAGCTTTTTTATTTTATTTATTTTTTTATTCATGTTAAGCTAACGGTCACTAATTCCCGTGAATAGCACTACCTACGCCGATCACTAATTATCATTAATGAGTCATTGGGAGCAATACTAGTGGCACAAACTAACTACGTTTGGGTTGACAGCACTAAAATGTAGTAAATCTTAAATTTAGTTATCCTTTAACCTCCGACGCAAAAAGAGGGGTATAAGTTCGATGGGCAGATCTTAAAATCTCTGGACAGTAATCTGTCCAGAGATTTTAAGATCTGCCGATCGATAATTTTCATACTGATTCCAAAGCACTTTGCTTGTTGCTATTTACACATGCCTATGTGAGTTCATGAGAATCTTAAATTAATTAGAAACAAACAAGCTGGCAAACCTTTGTAAATTTTTAGCTCGTGTAAAAATCCCTGGGGCGTCTTTGTGTCTGTCTGTGGCATCGTAGCTTGCGTTTTTTTTAAATAGAATGCTGGTTTAACTGGGGTAACTATGCGTGGTCAGCCGATCTGAAGATTATTAATACTTTTCCTTTTTGGTGAAGGGATTTTAGCTGTAAAATGGAAATTTATGTTTAATTTATACTTGTATGGAATTGAACGAAGAATGGTGTGTGAATTCTGTGGAATGAAATGTTATGAGTGATCGAAAGGCATGAGTGTAATGAACAGTACAAAGTATGAAAGATTTGGCATTATGGCTACCGATGTAATATATATAAAGTCAACGATTACGTGCGAATTAAGTATATAACTTGTATACTGTTATAAGTGTGTTTCTGTCCGCCCCCGTCCTACACTGGCGTTTACGTAATAAGCTTAAAGAAATAAATATTATGATATTCCCTTGTAAAATATTAATTTGGTTAAGAAAAATAGCGATCATCATAATTTTAATACTAGAAATAAAGATAAATAAAATAATATCAGATAATAAAACTCGCTGTTGCCACTTGTACACTCCATAAAGGTAGTAAATCGTTTAAAGGGCAAGGTGTTCGCTTTTTTAACAAACTCCCAAGTGATGTACAAAAATTGACAATTAACAAATTTAAAAACGCAATTAAACAAAATATTTAGCCTACTATAAAATATCGGATTATTTAGATGATAGAGAAGCTAGGGATTGAAATTGCTCCAACTCGTTCTGAATGTAACAATTTAGACGTAATTTATATCCTGTATTGTAATGTATTCTAAAAGGATCAATAAAAAAAACAACCAGCCTTGTTTTCTTGCCTTTCTTTCCTGGCTTGGTCGCAAAGGAACAGGCAGTAAAATTTACGTTTCAAAGTGATCCTTGTGATAATGAATTAAAGATTTTGACTTTGACTTTGACTTTTGCGGAGAGTAGTTTTAGTCAGTAAGAGAAATTGGTATTGACTATCTTACGCGCCAACACCCGTATAATCCCCATGACACAACTGTTCGGCTCAATCAATAGTACCGTAGGAAATTTGTCTCTCCCGTGACACTAAAGATAGTGTCCCGTGACACTACTATGAAGACAGTTGTTAAATTTATTTTGGTTAGTTGATCGAGCGAAGCCAGATCTCCAACTCAACTTGGGTAAATCGGCGTTGTATTTATTATTAATGTTTGTCCGAGGCGTTAATCCGATCATCGTGAAATTTGGTATATAAGTAGGCGGTGATGACACAATCTTGGTGTGACTAAAAAAGCTAAAAATGTGAGGGCGTTGTTGAGATATTGGGGTTCAAGAGTGGTAAAAAAAGAAAATGGGACTATCCAGTTAAGTGGCACGTTTAATGAAAGGTATTTTTCGGTACATTTCGACTCAATAATATAAGTTACTAGCCATAATAAAAACTAAACTTTAACGAAATTCACAGAGTTGACCAGTGACCCTACAGTGTTGATATTTGGTATGCGTGTAGCTTTAGTGACACAAATATGGGGAAAATCTGAAATCTAGAATAACTGCAATTTGTACCCCAAAAAATTATACCCAAATTACATGAACTTCCGTTACCTGTAATTTGAATGAAACTGTAGGTCAAGTTATTTGGCATATCGTGGCACTATTTTGATAGTCAAAGATTACAAGTAATTTTTTTTTGGTTTTATGAGAGACTCGCGAGATCTCAGTTCGGGGCGAACTACTAGTTATTAAATAACAGAATCGCCACCATTGTCACCAAAATAGACAGTTATTACATTTTGTGGTCACTAATGACCATATTTGTCCCTTTCGGCCCGAGTATATTGTACCACCTACGTACAGACTACTAATTACTACATAACATAGAACAAAATAAAGTCGCTTCCCGCTGCTTGTCTGTCCATGTATGCTTAGTTCTTTAAAACTACGCAACGGGTTTCAATGCGGGTTTTTTTAATAGATAGAGTGATTCAAGAGGAAGGTTTATATGTATAATACATGCATAATATAGTAGAGAAACACTGGTAATTTTAGAGGTTTCTAATGTGTTCTTTCAAAATACACTTTCAAGAGTAACCTCTTAAGAAAACATGTTGGTATTGTCTAATGACAAAAAAGCTGTGATCGTTGTACTCGTATATAAAGACATTTTGTAGTAGGTATATTTAGTATCAGCATTGCACCCGTGCGAAGCCGGGGCGGGTCGCTAGTTTTAAATAAAAATTAAAATATAAAATTATTTAATTTATCAACTCGTTTCACATTTGTTCGTCAATAGAACTCCACCCATACAACAATTCAAGTATTAAATATTGAATTAGAAACGAGTAAAAAGTTTAGCTTTAGCAGGATTACTGCAAATATTGCATTTACACAGCACAATACAGACAATGAATGAAAATGAGCACAGAAAAGAATATTGGTTTACTGAAATTTTATTTAGCAACTAGTGGACCCGCCGAACTTCGTACCGCCTTGACATGCATATAACGCGGCCTGTCAATATACGTCACCCTGGTAGAATTGTCAATTGTTGTCCCCGGCCATCATTATGTATGAGAAATGAATGACTTCCACAAATAATTCAATAACAAAATTAGCCAAATCGCTCCATCCGTTCTCGAGTTTTAGCGAGACTAACGAACAGCAATTCATTTTTAGATATATAGACAATATATCGGGATAACTCCGACCGAAGCATCTGTTTCAAACGAAATTCATTTTTTTTACATCGTCATTGACGATATTTGCAGCACGCATTCTGTCAATTCTATGTCAAACGTCATAAGGTTACATTATAAAAGCGCTAAGGTTAGATTATAAATAATTTTATATGGTGGTTAAGTATTCTTAAATTTTCCAATTTTTGCGCGCAATTTTCTTAATTTTTTGTTTCATAAAAACCTTCTCCTGACAATAAGAAATACAACAAAAAAAGAATTAGCGAAATCCAGCCGTTCACGCGTGATGGCGTGACCAAAGGGAAATAGAGATTCATTTTTATATATAGAGATTTGGGAAACTCCTAGTATTCCCCTTTATTTTTATTATTTTATTCAACTTTTATTGTTCCACTGGTGGGCAAAAATTTCCCCTAAGTCCTTCCATCTGTCTCTATCCTGTGCGATACTCCACCACTCCTGCTCGAAGGCAACAAGATCGGCTCGCCAACGCTTTCTTGGACGACCACGACCGCGTCTTGCATCAGGCATCCTATTTGTTTTTAATATTATTGAAGTAAAACTTAATTATTGATTAAAACGGGTATTTATCGCGTATGTACCTTTTTTATTTGTTATCCCGGTTAGTTAGGCTAACTAGTCAAATGGGATGTCAAATGAAAGGTATTCATTAGTAAATTTATACTCTGTTTTTATTTTACGTAAATTGTTTATAGTTTTTGAGTTATTAGCCATAATAAAAACTAAACTTTGACAATATTGACAGGGTACACCAGTGACCCCACAGTGCTGTAATTTAGTATGCATGTAGTTTAAGTGACACAAACGTCTAAAATCCACAATAACTGCAATTTGTACCCCAAAAAAAGTAATCACATTACATGAACTCCCGTTACCTGTAATTTGAATAAAACTGTAGGTCAAGTTGGTTATTTATTTCGTGACACTATTTTGATAGTCAAAGATTACAAATAATATTTTTTTTGTTATAATCGGAGACTCGCGAGATCTCAGTTCGGGGTGAACTACTAGTTATTAAATAACAGAATCGCCACCATTGTCACCAAAATAGACAGTTATTACATTTTGTGGTCACTAATGACCATATTTGTCCCTTTCGGGCCGAGTATATTGTACCACCTACGTACAGACTACTAATCACTACATAACATTTGGAATGTTTAGATTTAGAAATTTGTTTTGATGAGATAAACCAACATATACCTAGGTATATATAGGTATATATAAGTGAGCTGTACGGTGATATTGTGAGAGCTTTGCAATTAGCTGCAGAGGATAATGTTAATGTTAAAGTTAAGAAAGGTCAGAAAATAGTGGGGTGGAATTTCCACGTCAGGCGGTCACATGTTAAGGCTAGGGAGAAATTTTCCTTGTGGGTGCAATATGGTAGGCCACGCTCAGGATATCATTATGAAAATATGACTGCCTCGCGCTCAAGTACGTTCAATCTAATCAAGATAAAATAAAAATGGACATGCTGGCTCGACATCGCAGCGCAGGTGATTTTGTAGAGTTTTGGAAAGAAATAAAACAGTTAAATACGAAGAAATGTTTATCTTTAAGTGTAGAAGGGAACAAAATGAAAAAACTATAGCAAATGCATTTCGAAATCATTTTGATGTAGTAAAAAAAACAAAACAATACTAAATTGTAAAACAATACTATTGATAGTAATACTAAATTGCGGAACAAGCATGTCTCGGAGTCTCACCACGTTACAGCTACGACCAAAGAAATAGAATCTGTTCTCAGAAATATGAAGCGTGGTAAGTCGCCGTAACATGATGGCCTAAGCATAGAACATCTGCTGTATGCGGGCCAGCATGTCTGTGGATTGTTAGCGCGGTTTTTCACTCTCTGTATGAGGTATTGCCACTTACCCGAGCAGCTCATCCGCACGCTGGTTGTTCCTATCACTAAGAATAAAACGGGGGATATCTAGAGCATAGCCAACTATAGGCCTATATCCTTAGCAACGATAGTGGCGAAGGTGCTTGAGCGCTTTATTCAGTCCCACATGAGCGGCCTAAGTATAGACGACGGACAGTTTGGCTTCCGGCCTCAAGTCTCAACAGATAAGGCTATTTTTACTTTAAAACAGGTTGTCAGCTACTAGAAACAAAACGACACTACTGTGTACGCTTGTTTCTTAGACCTCAGCCGTGCTTTTAACACCATAAACCACGACCTGCTTTGGAGGAAGTTTCAGATGCGAGTGTCCCGGCTGAGGTTGTTGATCTCCTAGAGTATTGGTACCGGAATCAGACCAATAATGTCAGGTGGGGCGCAGAGCTGTCGGAGAGCTATCGGCTTTCTTGTGACGTAACGCAGAGGGGGCTCACCTCTCCCGATCTGTTCAACGCCTACGTGAACGGATTGATCGTGGAACTGAGCAGCACCCCAGTAGGGCTCAAGTTGGATAACAAGTATGTAAACAACCTGAGTGACGCTGATGACATGGTGCTGCTTAGGCCATCGATTAAAAGATTTAGAAAACTTCTCTCGATTTGCGAGGCGTACGCGAAAGAGCATGATCTCATTTACAACGTAAAAAAGACGGAAATGGTGATTTTCAGATCGGGAAAGGGACCTGAAATAGTACCCGAGGTCTATCTTAACGGACAGCCCGTAAGAACAGTTGAGCAGTTCAGGCACCTTGGCCACATCGTTACATCTAACTTAAAGGACGACGCTTACATAGAGCGGCAACGTAAGGCTTTGTGTGTAGTAGGCAATATGATAGCCAGAAAGTTCTTTAAGTCATCGCCTGACGTGAAAATAACACTCTTCAGATCCTTCTGCCAGTCGTTCTACACATGTCAACTCTGGACAGATTATACTAAGAAGTCGCACAGCGGTATACGAGTGGCTTACAATAACGTCTTCAGACACATGATGGGTCTGAGGCGCTATTGTAGCGCTTCGGAAATGTACGCAGAGGCTGGGGTTGACTCTCTCAATGCGATCCAAAGAAAGAGGATCGCCTGCTTCATGTCCAGAGACGACATGTGTAAAAACAAAATCATCAAGAGTCAGGCGGATAGACTGATGCTGACGGCAGCTTATCGACGTTGGGTGGAAATAGCCACCTAACCTAAGTACCTAATTTTTAAATATTTTTTATTATTTTATAACTGTTTTAATTTGCTTTTCTTAATTTTAGTTTAGTGTAGATTATAAAATATGGATCACTGTGTCTGAAATAAATAATAATTATTATAATTATAACATTGTATAAAATAAAGTCGCTTCCCGCTGTCTGTCTGTCCATGTATGCTTAGATCTTTAAAACTACGCAACAGATTTCGATGCTGTTTTTTTTAATAGATAAAGTGATTCAAGTGGAAAGTTTATATATATAATATACGAATACTACAGTAGATAAACACTGATAATTTTAGAGGTTTCTAACGGAGACTCGCGAGATCTCAGTTCGGGGCGAACCACTAATATAATAATATATAAAACTAAACTACACTAATAAAATAAAATAAAATAAAATACATTTATTTCTTGCAATTATGTAGCTCATATAGGAAAGCGCACAACACAATAAGTAAACTAATGTTTATACAGGGTTTTTGAGAGCATGCCTGTGACAGCAATGTCTGGTGTACGGGCAGTCTACTCTGCCGGCTATCATTGCCAATACGGTGTTGGCGCTGGCCCGCAGCCTGTGCACCAGGGACGCGGTAGTTAGGGTTTTCTCTGCGTTGGCGCATTCCTATATTGTCGAAACACAATTCCTGAACGCCAGAAATCAGGAGCAAGGAAAATATCCTTATGACTTAAAGATAAAAGCAGCGTCAAAAAAGCTTAGAAGGTGCAAAAAACAGATTCTGGTAACGCAATATGTGTTCCTAGCTTAACTCCCACTTACAACAAGAAGGTATTTCCTTTTTATATCTTAGTTTAGATAAACGCTTGGATGATTTGTCATCCTCCTTACAAATCCCCTGAAAGCCTTCTTTACGGTGGGCGCGTGTTAACTACGAAAAACGCAAATATAATCTTACTTTCTACTAAAAGGTATTTTCTTTTGTGATATTGGGCAGTTTTAGTATTTGCATCTCTTACAATATTGCTCATTTTTTATGTTTTTATGTTTTGTTGTAAAAAATGTATTTTGTAAAAGAAAATAAAGGTGGCAAGTGTATTTATTTCCACGAAACACATTACCATTACACAAAGCATAGCACTTTTTTATTTTCAATCTAAGATAATTGCAAGATTTATTTTCTTATTTCAATATTCACTGTAAGAGGTAAATAGAGGCTCTTGTAAAATGCACTTGAACATATTGAGATAATTTTGATTTCTAGAAACATGATATTATAGTAAAGAAAATAAGGCTAATTCTACAATTCTTAACTACTGAATTCTGACGAACATATTGCATATATTTTCTTTACACATTTATAGATCTTCGTTTGACCACAATCTCACCTGATGGTAAGCGATGATGTAGTCTAGGATGCAGCACGAAGATCTAGAAGAAACCTATTGACTCTTACCTGAAAGAGGCCCAGATTGTATTCTTTATGAAAAACAGACGACGGCAAAGTGTTCCGTACCCTAGCAGTACGTATCAAGAACGTAGAACCAAAACGGTGTGTGCGAATGGATGGTATATCAACCAGGTACGGATGGTACTGAACCGTGCGCCTGCCTGCCCTTTGATGGAAGGGAGATGGCGGAATCAGATCGTAAAGTTCCTGGATTCCCCAAAATGTATAAAAGATTGATATGCTTGCAACTTTACGGCGGTGTTCGAGACTTTGGGTCTTAGTCTCCGCCATAAATTCCACACATATAAGCGAAAAACCTCTACATTCTATCGAGTTTAAGGTAGCGAGCTAGTGTTTGGCCAAACCATCCCGAAGGTGGCAGCAGTACTCCATACCAGACCGGACTTGTTTTTGCTTGTACTTTGTAGAGACTAAGAAACTGTCCTGGTGTGAAGTATCTCCTGACCTTGTTGAGGATGCCCAGCTTCATGGCAGCATATATTGCAAAGCATGGCAAGTATTTGGCGTTACATAATTATTAAAATTTCTGAAATTCTATGTGTGTTTCATTATAGTTTTATAAAACAACGTCGTTATAACCTGAGTAAAAAATAAATGTTGAGAGTACCAATTAACCTTTCCCAATAATTAAAAATGAAAGTCGGCCGAGAAAGCGTTGAAGGGACGACTTCGACACCTTCCAAAGAGGATGGTGGGAGGATAGCGACAGATAGGGATGCTTGGAGTGACTTGGGGGAGACCTTGTCCAGCAGTGGGACGAGATAGGTTAGGAAAAAAATTAAAAAACTATTATTTTAACCTTAAATTAGAAACTACGGTTATTATCTCATTTTAATAAAAAACGCGTACGTTGTGTCCAATCCTTATCTTTTATCCGTTATTTTTCCTAGTATCAATAGTGAACACTTCACCTTTGTTTCCTTTGTTTCGTAACGACTGATGATAACGACTATCGACCGTTAAGAGCTGATAGGAGAAGTCTTATGATGAACATTGTCAAAGCCTCAACGCTAACGCGCAATGGCATTGACAACGTTTATCGGTTAACGGCGGAAGAGCTTATGTACGAAATATTACGTCAAGTATACATAATATAGATTACCATGTCATTTGAATTGTTCAAGAATCCGCTTGTATTGAATCACATTGTGTTAAAAGAGCTGATAATTCAGTAGACTGTTACGTTTAACACGTGTCTATAAATTATTTTGATTGATATAAATAAAAATATATTTTGCTAGACATTTCACACAGCGCTATCTAGCCCCAAACTAAGCAGAGCTTGTACTATGGGAACCAGATAACTGATAGAATACTTATTTAATTTTTTTTTTTGTAAATACTTACTTATAATAAATAAAGAAACAACCAGACCTGGAACAAATATCTGAAAATCGTGCAAACATTTGTTCCGCGGCGGAAATCGAACCCGCTACCTCTTGCGTCTTAGCCGGCTATTCGCCCGCTGCGCCACGGAGGTCGTATAGCACCATTAGTTTCTGGTTTATCTTGAATTGTCTCCGTGCGGATAAATATGCTGATTGGTAGGTAATGTAGGTTTTGCATGCGCTCACATGACAAGAACAAGGTCTTACTTGCGATTATTTGACCGCAAAAGATTGTTACTAAGTCGTTTCAATGATGAGACAAGTTGTCGCATCATATATATCCTGCTAATATTATAAACCCGAAAGTTTGTATGTATAGGTGTATGGATGTTTGTTACTCTTTCACGCCGGAACGGCGGAACTGATTCCGATGTACGTAGATCATAACCTGGATTAACACATAGGCTACTTTTTATTGACAAACCACGCGTGCGAAGCCGCTGGCAACAGCTCGTATTATAATCGCGAAAGTTTGTATGTATAGATGTTTGTTACTCTTTCACGCCGGAACGGCTTAACCGATTGCGATGAAATTTGGTATGTACGGAGATCAAAACCTGGATTAACACATAGGTTACTTTTTATTGACAAACCACGCGTGCGAAGCCGCTGGCAACAGCTCGTTTTATAAACGCGAAAGTTTGTATGTATGGATGTTTGTTACTCTTTCACGCCGGAACGGCTGAACCGATTGCGATGAAATTTGGTATGTGCGGAGATCAAAACCTGGATTAACACATAGGCTACTTTTTATTGACAAACCACGCGTGCGAAGCCGCTGGCAACAGCTCGTTTTATAAACGCGAAAGTTTGTATGTATGGATGTTTGTTACTCTTTCACGCCGGAACGGCTGAACAGATTGCGATGAAATTTGGTATGTACGGAGATCAAAACCTGGATTAACACATAGGCTACTTTTTATTGGCAAACCTCGCGTGCGAAGCCGCTGGCAACAGCTCGTTTTATAAACGCGAAAGTTTGTATGTATGGATGTTTGTTACTCTTTCACGCCGGAACGGCTGAACCGATTGCGATGAAATTTGGTATGTACGTAGATCAAAACCTGGATTAACACATAGGCTACTTTTTATTGACAAACCACGCGTGCGAAGCCGCTGGCAACAGCTCGTTTTATAAACGCGAAAGTTTGTATGTATGGATGTTTGTTACTCTTTCACGCCGGAACGGCTGAACCGATTGCGATGAAATTTGGTATGTACGTAGATCAAAACCTGGATTAACACATAGGCTACTTTTTATTGACAAACCACGCGTGCGAAGCCGCTGGCAACAGCTCGTTTTATAAACGCGAAAGTTTGTATGTATGGATGTTTGTTACTCTTTCACGCCGGAACGGCTGAACCGATTGCGATGAAATTTGGTATGTACGGAGATCAAAACCTGGATTAACACATAGGCTACTTTTTATTGGCAAACCTCGCGTGCAAAGCCGCGGATTGGTCAGCTAGTCTATATATATATATATATATATATATACATATATGTGTGGTGACCTGTATCACAGGTTTTTTTATAAACCTACCTCAGGCACCAGTCCCTCACAAAACAGGTTACGAACTGGGTATGTTTGGCCTAAGCCCTATAATTTTTTTTTCATTATTTTTTTATTTAACTTTTTATTCAATAATCTATATATCTTTAAGAATACCTAATTCATAAGAAGCTTTTTGTGAGAAAAAAAATAAATGTCTATGAATTATGAAAATATAGTGATCGGCGGGGCTTTTATACCGACTTCAAAAAAGGATGATGTTCTGCATTCGACTGTATTTTTTTTTTCTTTTTTTTTTTATTATTCATTACAGAATCAACGGCACTTGTTAACAATGTAAACAATCCTTATAACTAATGCTTAATGCCAATAACAGATTCTCAATTTATAGAATTATCTTTTATGAAATTAGTCACCTAGAGAAAAAGATTAAAATACATACTATATTAATTAAATTTTCAAGGATTTTAGTAATTTAGTAGGTACGCATTTGAAGAACATAAGAGAGGTAGGGATGCTGTGTAAATGTGTGTACTTGAGGGGGTGAGGGAGGGAGGGTAGTTATGTTATGTTTATTTTTATGTTGGTTTATTTTTGTTTATATTACTTTCGACTGGGTGAACCGATTTTGATGATTCTTTTTTTAATTGAAAGCTGGTGCTTCCCGTGTGATCCCATTTCCAGTTGGTCTAGTTTTGACAATGGCATCCATGAGAAAACCATATAAGTCTTAAATTTGTTTAATTTTTATATTATGTTTGTTAGCTCAGAACTCCGTTATATAGCAACCGATTTTAAAAATTAGTTCTTTATATGAAAGTATATACTTTTAGATCCAGTGTGTGTTGCCAGTGATGACCTATGGCACTGAAACGTGGTCCTTTACTCATGGCCTCATGACCAAGCTCAAGGTCGCTCAACGAGCTATGGAGAGGACTATGCTCTTTGGGGTTTCTTTGCGTGACAAAATCCGCAATGAGGAAATCCGCAGAAGAACTAAAGTTGCCGACATAGCTCTCAAAATTAGCAAGTTGAAGTGGCAATGGGCAGGCCACATCGCTCGTAGAACCGATAACCGTTGGGGAATAAAGGTACTCGATTGGAGACCACGGACTGGAAGACGCAGCGTAGGCTGGCCACAAGGTGGACCGACGATCTAGTAAGAATCGCGGGGAGCCGTTGGGCGCAAATGGCTACCAGCCGCTCGTTGTGGCGATCTAAGGAGGAGGTCTATGTTCGGCAGTGGACGTCTCCCGGCCGATGATGATGATGATGACTTTTAGATTGATTTCATGGAAATTTTATTAAAAATTGGTAGAGTAGTTTGGTTTTTACTGTTATCTGAAGTCGATTATATTTTTGTTAAAACGTTACTTGTAGATTAAGTTGTGACCATATCCCACATTAAATCTAAATTTTTTCAGTCGTAACAACGTCGAAATGTAACAAATAAACTGACTTTTGCATTTATTGGTTAATAATATGTATCATTTCATTCATTTGAATAAATGTAACGTAGTTATGACTGTAACGTAACTATCGAATGTTATCGTGGCTATGTAGCGCTATAAGAAAAAAGTCCTAGAAAATTACTGTCTTACACAAATTCAGAGTAACACTAATTAATAGTATAAATGAGAAAGCTTCCTAATTTTGTTCATAACAGATAAACACAAAGCTAAAACTCACTATGAATACCTAATTTTGCGTCGTTAGAGTAAAGTTTGCGTACTATTGCGGGTAGGTAAGCGCTAACTACGTTGCAGTACTGTGAAAATAGTCACTCGAGAGAGAGCTTTACTATTCCAGCTAATAACCAGTAAAAATAACTTTGCTAAAGCTTAACACGTTAGCTGTTCAAGTTATTATTGGAATGCATTATAATTGACCACTTCCTCCAATCGATGTTTGACAGTTGCTATAATCCGTTCTTTAAGCCCGTAAGATCAACCGTCGTTTAACTCACAGATTAACTAAACGCTTTCGAAGGTTAATCCATCGTTTAAACTTCTTTAGTAATATCAATGCCAAAACATTGGTTGATTAGTTGAAATTAGATTAGTTTTTAAAATGTGGCAACACTCGGGATATCATTCAATAATTTCGGTCTTTCGTTCATGAAATTTATATGGCAATGTTAGAATTGACGTTTATTTGGTTAATGACACAGACTGAGAGTTGAGAATGAGAGTTTAAGCTGGCACAAAGCTTAAACTCTCATTTGAAGATAAACCACCATTGATGTTACGAAATAATCGACAGTGATGGCTTTAGCATAAAATTTTAGTTTAAACTGCTATTGACAAAGAAAAGTTTTAGTTTAAGCTTAGAATTTTATTTTAAACTGATATTGATCTTACGGGCCTTAGTTTCCTCGAAACATTTGACTGCCTCAATTAAACGGAGAGTGAAATTAGAATTGCATTCGTACGTAGTGCAAGAAGTTTGGTCAAAAGTCGAAACCAACGTCGTTGTGAAAGGACGGCGCCGGCAGCGCCGAGTCGTGGACGGAAAAAATCCTGAATAAACTACGCGACGTGGCAACTATAGAGTACGTATGCGATATCGTGGCATGATACGGCATCTCGTTGGATAGTATTTTTCAAACTTTCGCGATCACTGTACATAATTATTGATTAAAACAGGTATTTATCGCGTATGTACCATTTTTATTTGTTATTCTGACGTTTTGACCGTGTTGCAGCTCCGCCCGTGACCACCGTTTTAATCAGTAATTAACTCGTTAAATGTCGTGACGTGCCACGATATCGCAACGTTTTACAGTGACGACACGTATATCACTTCGTTGTATTGTCTATCCTTGTAAACTACATTCAAGCGTAAACATATATTATTATTTTTTAATTACTCGTTCAAAATCGAGAGGTATTTTAACTTTCAACTTAAAACTGTCAAAATTATTAACTTTATATTTAACTAACTGTTACCCGCGACTTCGTATGCGTTACACTACTAAATGTGTAATTATACTAAAATTATAAAGAGGAAAGATTTGTTTGTTTGTATTGAATAGGCTCCGAAACTACTGGACCGATTTAAAAATTCTTTCACTGTTGGGAAGCTACACAATCCCCGGGTGCGCGGCACTGAGAAGAAGGAGGGTAATATTTTTAATGAAGAACTACGCGTGCGAAGCTGCGGATTGGTCAGCTAGTCTAGAAATAAAGCTAAACTTTTTGCTGTTGCAACTTGAATTGACATCCCATTTTTGTCACATGAAACCTGATTTATGGTATAAAAAAATAGCCTATATTAATCCAGGCTATAATCTACGTACATACTAAATTTCATCGAAATCGGTTAAGCCGTTACGACGTGATTGAGTAACAAACAAACGAACAAATAAATAAATAAACAAACATCTAAAATTACACATTAGTGTGGATAATTAAGTAAGTATTGATTTTATTTATTTCAGAATAAATGATTTTGACTTGGATCTTGAGTCAGTATTGTATGGCGTGAACTGAGAAAGTGTTAAGTTAATTTAGCCGTCGCTACAGCAAAGCATTCTAGCTGTGATTCTAGCACAGCTATTGTGCTTTAAAATAAATCTGCAGACAGCGATCTAGTTGGCAACGCATTGTCTCGTGGCCTCGCGAGTCGAGACCGTGGCTTTAGCAGATAAGCGGTGATCGACAATATCTACCGTGTATCTCGATGCTGTTCTTGGCTTTATCAAAACCACTAGATACGATGATCTCGATAAAATTGAAGGCTTACTAGGTATTATTTTACTTTTGTCGTAGATCGCGACAGTAGCACTTTACACAGTGCGGTCAAAATGAACAGTAAGTTTAGTGATCATATTTTTATGTTATATAGTTAAATGGAAGTGAATGTTTTTGAAGTGTTTCGTTTATTATTATTATATTTAACTAAATATAATTTTCAGTACGTCGAAAATTATATACCAAATTAGGGTACGTCAAAAGTCACGTGTAGGTTTTTAAAAATTTATTAGTTTTCGCTTGCGTAACGTTTTCATCAGATGCCTATAAAAAATCCGTAAACAATTTTGAAATAATTTATATTCAACTATTTAACCCGGCAAATTTCGTACCGCCTTGACATGTATATGACGCGGGTTGTCATACGTCGGCCATATACGTTCTCATACATAGATGCAGAAAATGATGGCATTATCTGCATCAATGTATGAGAAAATGATTTTTCTTCATAATATCTTTTTGCGGGAGTTTTTTCCGTTATTTTACTAGTTATTCTGATATTCGGGACGGAGACAAATACAACAAATCCAAAAATCATCAAAATCGGTCCAGCTGCTCTCGAGTTATAAGTGTTCGAACAAACTCTGCTTTGTTTTATATATTAAGATTTGGTACTTAATTTAACACAATACGAAATTTCTAAGAGTTTGTTTGATTTTCGTTACTGCACTGTCCAAATCATTCGTAGAACGTCTACGGATTTGGTGCTACACCACATGCTACGCAATTTCAGTAGTTTTGTGAACCGTATTTGTAATTCCATTAGATCGAATTTCCAGCACCAAAATTACAGGGGTTAGCGTGGGATGGCATATTTGAATATCGTTGGAGCCTGGAGTCATGTTCTGTTGGTTTTGTTTTAGACACGATTTCTAGGATTGCTTTTAATATAAAAATAAAGCCGGCCAAGTGCGAGTCGGACTCGCGCACGAAGGGTTCCGTACCATTATCTATAAAAACGGCAAAAAAAATTACGTTTCTTGTATGGGAGCCCCCTTAAATATTTGTTTTATTTTAATTTAATTACTTATTTTTTAAGTGACTATATAGCTCAATATTCTGTGAAAATTTCAAGCGTCTACCTGTTGCCGTTATCAATATCAAGCTAAAACGAGCAAAAAAATCACGTTTGTTGTATGGGAGCCCCCCTTAAGTATTCATTTTATTCTGTTTTTAGTTATATATTCTTTGTTATCGCGGCAATATAAATACATCATCTGTGAAAATTTAAACTGTCTAACTATCACGGTTCATGAGATACAGCCTGGTGACAGATGGACAGACAGACAGACAGCGGAGCCTCAGTAATAGGGTGCCGTTTTACCCTTTGGGTACGGAACTAATAAAATAACGGCAGTTGGCAATTGACGTTTCATAAAAAAACACTAAAAATTGCGTTTAATAAAAACATGCCCAGTGCTAAAAAGTTGCGAAGTTCTTTAGTCACCAGAATACCAAATGATTACATCTTTTCTAGATTTGTTTTAGGAAAACTATTTGCCAATGACGGGCAAAAGGAGACTACATTACGTAATTCGTCGGACGCTTCCTTTCTTCGCGATTTTACACAGCCCTAGTGATCTGATTTTTTTTAAATCGCTTAAAAAAAGACCTGCTGCGCTCTGTCAGTACGCCGTCAACGCTCGTGGCGGCAGGTAGTGTTATTTGTATCGGACTGTCTATGTCAGACGCACATTACCGCAGCCGATTCTCCCCCCCGTCTCGCCGCGCGCATACCTCAGGGAGTGCACAGCACTAATGGTCACACTATAATCCAGGTTATGATCTACGTACATACCAAATTTCATCGCAATCGGTTCAGCCGTTCCCGCGTGAAAGAGTAACAAACATCCATACATACAAACTTTCGCGTTTGTAATATTAGTAGTAGGATATGCTATTACTGACTTTGATTATTTACCTACTTGTCTATTCCAGCAGCCTTATGGCTTGTCAGCTGCGCGGCGGCGCTAGCCTCCGCTTCCGCTTTCTCAGTCACCATGAGACAGAACCCGGAGACGATCTGCGCCGGCCAGGAGAACTTCCTCAGGATCGCCAGCATCCACAGATGCAACGAATACTACCAGTGCTACGCCAGCCGCTCCTACCTCATGATCTGCCCTGACCTCGCCTGGTTTAACGAACAGGAGCAGGTATACTGAAACCTTTTTTTACTTAATTTATTTCCCTAGCTGAAGCACAGAATATATTCCAATGATATAAGAAGAACGCTGGTCATCAAATGGCATGGTATTATGTTGCTGCCTCACAAATTTAAAACAAATACTTTATACAGTTTAATATTTGTTTAAGATTTATAGTTGACGACCTCCGTGGCGCAGTGGGCGAATAGCCGACTGAGACGAAGGAGGTAGCGGGTTCGATTCCCGCCGCAGAACAAATGTTTGCACGATCTACAGATATTTGTTCCGGGTCTGGTTGTTTCTCTATATTTTATAAGTATGTATTTACAAAAAAAAATATATAAGTATTATATCAGTTATCTGGTTCCCATAGTACAAGCTTTGCTTAGTTTGCGGCTAGATAGCGCTGTGTGAAATGTCCAGCAATATTTTTTTTATTTATTTATTTAATAGTTCCAGTTAACTGCATAATAATTGTCATAATTTAATCAATAAAATATTAAAAGTAGCTGCATCATGGTAATGCAATCAATACTGTGCCAGTGTCTCGCAGTAGCCGCTGCCACTGCGACCACGGACGACCAGCGCTATGGCCGAGCGAACCTGTCATAGCACATGCTGAGTGGTGGCCATTTTTGTCACAATTACCTCTTATAAGCAATTATGATTCTTTGTGACAAAATAAACGCATGTTTTTGAGACATTATGACATCATCCGTAAGGGTGGGTCCATACTTGTGACATTTCAACGCACCGTGGGTCCGTAACATGTTACGATACTTGCTGTGCTAAATGTGTACAAGGACTGATATTTTGAGAGATCTTGTCGTTTTACCGTGTCTGTCAGTGTTATAGTCGTAGATGTTGACTAACTTCTTGGTTTATGGCTATTGAGTGCTCCAGTTTTTTATTACCTGGGTCCCACAATATTTCTTGCATCAATTAATTTATAAACATTTTGTTCAGTCCTCCGCTTTGAATCAAAAAATCCAATAACGTGAAAATCCACTTGTATTTGCAATGAACCGCTGTAGTATTCAACACATTGATGCAAGTAAAGTGTTGCACCAATCATCCGTCGTCAGCGGGGTGCGGGCACACCGCATAGCGTCGACTCGCACTCCGAGCTGATCCGTGACCAGTGCTGTGACGAAAAATAATTGTGTAGTGTCTGCACGTGTAGCAAAGACGAAAGTGTGGACAGTTACAAACTACTCGGCCAAAGGCAGAAAATTGTTTGAAAAAACCGCCTTCCAATGGATTGGCTCTTGACATGTGACATCGGAGCGTAACAGTACAAAAACACCGTCCACGCCCGCTACAAATGTTACGCGTTATTGTGTGAGTGTCAAGCCACAAATTTCATGTCACAGCGAAATTTATGTGCTTTCATTCGTAGGTATAGTGTCTCTGAGTGGATCGCTGTGTGACACTAGGTCGTGTCACATGACCGCGTGACCAAAACCTTGTGCCACTGTGCGTTAAAATGTCACAAATATGGACCCACCTTAATATGACATCATGTCATACGCAATAGGCAACGGGCAATCACGCTAATTTTGAACGTGTCTAGCGTTGGAACACACGTTGGTTTGACTGATGTCACGCGTGTCAGCACGATACGAAATGTGCATAATCGTAACGTTTTTGTTTCGGTTTTACTTTATTATCGTTAAAAGTTTGCAAGATTGCCCGCTTGGTAAGAGACACGGGATCCTTTCGAAGCTATATGTTAATTTATCAACAGGCCCTAGCACCTGTTCAATGACATATCATTTTGCTGCCTCTCAAATATCAATTTTTAAGCATGATTACAAAACGATTGTTTCTAGGTTTTGTAGTGTTATGTTTCTGATACCCATGAAGTTTTTTTGGCTGTTTAATTAGTTAAGCTGACTGCCAACATTTTATTTTCTGCGAGGCGCTCTAAATTATTTTATATATTGCGGCGCTTCTGAGCAGTTACATTGAAAACTTTCAACGAAAATTTAAATAAAACTTTTATTGTTCCTGTATTATCAGCTCACTCAGACGACTGCGTAACTTCTTACATACCGCAACAAAAATTGCGCTTGCACAATCTCTTCTTCTCCCTGTCCTTGATTATGCTGATGCCAGTTATCTTGACCTTACGGAGAACCAGCTTAACAAGCTTGAGCGACTTCAAAACTTCTGCATCAGATTTATTTTCGGTCTCCGGAAATTCGATCATGTCTCTGAATTTCGTCTCAAACTCAAGTGGCTACCTATTCGTCTTCGCCGGAATGCTCATATCCTTTCCCTATTATACAACATCCTCCAAAATCCCTTAACCCCCTCTTATTTGAAGGAGCGATTTGAGTTCCTTTATTCTTCCAAACCCCGCCTACTCCGGTCGTCTGAAAATCTATTGCTGAAAACTCCAGTGCACAGTACTGACTTCTACGACAAATCCTTTACCGTCCGTGCAGTATATCTCTGGAACGCGTTACCAGTAACAATACGGCAAGCCCCATCTCTAGCCATATTTAAATCCAGGGTTAAAAGTTTGTATTTGTCAGAAACGTCGTAGTATCGCACAACTCATTTATATATGTAATCGCATTTATCAGATTATCTTTATAATATTGTTATATTAAGTATGTATTTATTATATTCTATATGTATATATACCTAGTCAGGTCATAAAATCTGTCACATGTTTAATATAAAATAATTGAAACAAGTTTCTTCATTATGTAACCATTTATATACCAAAATGAATTTAACAAAACATAGATTCTTATGACACTAAAGTTTATTCAAAATGACCTCCGTGATTTTGAATACAGGCCTTCAATCTGCGCGGCCAGTCGTCTATCGCAGCACGAACGAGGTCCATGTCAATATCGGCGGCTGCCTTAATCAAGGATGTCTTGAGTGACTCCAAATTGGGATGAGGCTTTGAGCACGTCTTTTCGTCCAAGTGTTGCCATATCTTGTAATCTAACGGATTCAAATCTGGACTGGAGGAGGGCCAGTCTTCGTGCCAGATGAAGTCGATTTCACGCGCTGCCAGCCGTCTTGTGTGCTCTTCGCTCTATGAGCTGGCGCCGAATCTTGTTGGAATACCCAGTGCCTGTTATTGAACATGGTATGAGAAACAGGTTCCACAAGGTTCGTCAGGACTGTATTTTGATACACAACTGCATTCGTTTTTACACCTTTCTCACAAAAGTGTACCTCTGTTAAGCCCCAATAAGAAACTCCCAACCATACCATGAGCGAGGATGGAAAATGACCTCGTTGGACACGCGGAATACGGTTGCTCGCTTCTTCACTACTGTGTGCGTACACCTTATCATTTTGTTTGTTGTAGCTCTCTTCTACGGTAAATTTTTTTTCATCCGAAAAAAGAATTTCCCGATATTTTTTTCCCGCGTACCGCTTCAACAAAGCGCGGCATCTCTTCAGTCTCAGGTCCATTAGACGAGCATTCAAACGATGTCCTGTTTTTCTTCGATATGCCCGAAGCCCTAAGTCTTCATTTAACACCCATTTCACCGTGGTTCTGCTTAACCCCATCTGGAGGGCCAACAGTTTCTGCTTACGTTTGGGATTTCTTTGAATTCGCGCCTTCACAGCTTTTATCACTGCTGGAGCCCTAACAGACCGAGGGCGACCACTACTTGACCTGTCATCTACACTAGACTCTTCATTGTATCGTTTGATGGTGCGATAAATTAAAATTTTTCAGTATGTCAAAAATTTGAATTGGCGCGTAACCGCAACGGTGCAACGCAATAACTGCAACACGGTCTTCTTTAAGCGTCCACTCCATATTTAAAATTGAGTAAAATTCTAAAAAGTGTACATTTATTTTCTAGAACAATTCGAAATTTGAATTCTATAAACTTTTTTGTGGCCAGCATTCTAAAAGAAAAGTTTTTACTGTGTGACAATACTTATGACCTGACTAGGTATATATATATTTAATTTAAGTACATATGTTCTATTTGTATTAGTATTTATTTAGAAAATTTATTATCTAGTTACGTCCTACGGCTAATATGATGATGATGATGATTATCTAGTTATTTTTTTATTTTGGTATTAGAAGCACTCTCTTAATAAATAGTTTGGCCATAAATGTACAACCCCGACCATTATCTTTGTTATAACAAAATCCTTTCCATCCAAAGGTTGTCTGGAAGAGATCGCTTCTAAGCGATAAGACCACCCTATGTACTATTTGCTTTATATTTTCTATTTTGTTTGTATTTTTTTTTGTTTATACTGTGTACAATAAATTGTTTTCATTCATTCATATATAGAAATTTTTCTTTTTGCAAACTTTGGAGTTACGTATTTCTTTCGGGAATGGTATATTTTTCATCAGAACTCCAAAAATATATGAATAAAATAAAAAAAAATATTTCTAATGATACTATTGATACCTCACTTGACATTTATGTTGAAATTTTGACCCCTGACGGTTTTGGTCTCTTTGGCAATAAAAATAAAAATGATTATTAACTTACAATAAAGATGGCTACTATTTTTTATAACTGTTTCAAATTTTAACTGTTTCCATAATTACAATAGCTTCAGTAGTTGATGAGATAATCAACTGTGACAGACGGACGGATAAAGTCGCATAAGGTTTCCGTTTTTACCGTTTCGGTCCGGAACCCTAAAAATAATAAATTAATATTGCTGGACATTTTCCCAAACGAAGCAGAGCTTGCAGAACCAGATATAATTGATAGAATACTTCATTTTATATTTTTTGTAAGTACATGCAGAAGCTCACGAACAAAGACTTCACCATCATGTGAACGTCGAGGCAATCCGGCTCCTCGACAACACGGATATAGTGAGAATACTGAAAAGGACAAAACCTTTTGAGTTATTTTAGTATACAATAGTGTAATATAGTGTCAGTGTTGTGCACAAAGAACACAAAAACAAAATGTCTTCCCCTTAAGGGGACACCGGAGGGACAATCGCCCATACAACACGTACTACCAAGATCATTTCTAATTGGAGCATATTTCTACCTTAATAAGGTATTATTTTAATTTTAATAGTATTTATCTAGGTTCCCAACCATATATTAGATTAAAATACTTACCTAAAATGAAATAGAAGCGTATCGCATTCTGCATGTTTTTACGTCATAAAAGACCTGTTTTCAACCTAATTGTTTCGTATTAAAAACAACACCATCTTACGTATCCTAGCCATGGGAACATAGATTATATCATCTAGTTACAGAATAACAACACAATGAGAAAATTACAACAAGTTTTCTGTTATCATTTTTGGTATTACGGAACACGGTCAAAATCTAATCAAATTTAGAATCGTTCTATTGCTATCACTGTCGCTCTGCGTGGCCAAGCTTCGTCACTAAACAGGGATAGCGATATTCAGGCCGAAGTTTTTGACGCGGCCGAATTGAAGTTGCGCTCGGGGTTCGCCGGCGCGTTAAATAGAGACTGCAAGAAAAGTGGCAATTCACACATTATTAAATTCTATTAATTATAATATATATACATTATTTCTATATTTAATTTTTATTTAATTTAATTTTCTATTAAAAAACTTAAAGTTAGCATAAAATTTCTCATTAGCCTACTTGGCTAGATTCCAATATAACTAGAGTAGACTTACGATGTAGGTAACTAATATAAAAAAATATAGAATAACTTCCAGACCCATAATAAATATCTGTAAATCATGCAAACATTTGTTACCCGGCGGGAATCTAACCCGCAACCTTCTGCGCCTCCGCCGGTTATTCGCTCACTGCGCCACCGAGGTCGTCAAAACACACTTGTACTTTTAATTAATAAGATAACACAAAATTTAATTTTTCAGATCTGCGATTTTAATTCACCACCGGAAGGTTGCCACATCCACCCTCATCCAGAACCCGAACCTGAAACGGAACCCGAACCTGAACCTGAATCAGAACCCGAACCAGAATCGGAAGAAGAACTTGAACCTGTCTCAGAATCCGAAGAGGATGGTTCCGGCGACGAGTGGCTTGAAGAGACTTTGAAAAGATTCGCTAGCGTAATCAGAACTCAAGAAGAAATTGAAGCAGAGGAAGATTTAGAAGAGGCGAAGAAGAGACAGATGGAGATCGAAGAAGAGGTAGAGCCCTTGAAAAGACAAGAAGAGGAGATTAATGAGGAAGTAGAAGAACGTAAGAGACAAGAGGAAGAGGAAGAAGAAGAGGAAGTAGAAGAACTCAAGAGACAAGAAGTCGAAGAAGAGGTTGAAAAAGAGGAATTATTTAGACGGAAAAATGAAGAGGAGGAAGAAGAAGAAGAATTAAAGAGGCAAGAAGACGAAGAAGAAGTCGAAGAAGATGGAACAAAGAGGCAAGAAGACGAAGAGGAAAGTGCAGATGAAGAAGAAGACGATGAAGTTGAAAAACGTAACAGGCAGGTAGATGATGAAGAGGAAGAATTAGAAGAACGTCACAATGGCCACGACCATGATCATGACCACGACCATGATCATGAACACCACCATGATCATGATCATGATGACCATGATCATGACCATGATCACGAACATGAACATGACCACGACCACGATCATGATCACGACCACGACGAACATGACCATGATCATGACCATAATCACGAACATGACCATGATCATGATCACGACCACAACGAACATGACGATCAAGACCATGATCATGACCACGACGAACATGACCATGACCATGACCGCAATCACGAATATGATCACAACCATGATGAGAACAACGAAGAAAATGAAGAACGTATGAGGCAAGAGGAAGATGAAGAAGTAGAAATACTAGAACGTCACAATAACCATGAACATGACGACGATCACGACCATGATCATGACCACGAACATGACCATGACCACGCAGACCACGACCATGATCAAGACCATGAACACGACCATGATCACGACCATGACCATGAGCATGACGACCACGACCATGATGAGGCCAACGCAGAAGTTAAAGAACGTATGAGACAAGAGGAGGATGAAGAAGAATTACAAGAACGTCACAATGATCATGAACATGATCACGATCATCATGATGACGATCACGACCATGATCATGACCATGACCATGACCACGACGACCACGACCATGATGAGGACAATGCAGAAGTTAAAGAACGTATAAGGCAAGAGGAGGATGAAGAAGAATTACAAGAACGTCACAATAATCATGAACATGACCATGATCACGATCACGATCATGACCACGAACATGACCATGACCACGACGACCACGACCATGATCAAGACCACGAACACGACCATGATCACGACCATGACCATGACCACGACGTTCACGACCATGATGAGGACAACTCAGAAGTTAACGAACGTATAAGGCAAGAAGAGGATGAAGAAGAAGAATTACAAGAACGTCACGATAATCATGACAACGACCACGATCATGATGATGACAATGAAGTGGTTGGAGAACGTAAAAGACAAGAGGAGGATAAAGAGGAAGAATTAGAAGAACGTCACAACGTTCATGACCATGATGACCATGATCACGACCACGACCACGATCATGACCATGACCACGATTACAACGAGCATGACCATGATCATGACCACGACCATGATGAAGAGGAACTAAAACGACAGGAAGAGGACTTAGAAGAGGTAGAACAACTCAAAAGGCAAGAAGATGTAGAAGAGATTGAAAAAGAAATCAAAAAAAGATCAAAAAGACACGTCAATGATGAAGACTTTGAACAATCAGAAGAATCTATCGAAGAGGAAATCGAAGCTTTAGAAGAAGAATCCAGACAAGAAGTAAGCCAGGAAGATGATGATTTAGCAGAAGAGTCCAGGCAGGAAGAGGCTGAGGAATTAGAGGAGAAAATCGAAGAGATCGAACAAGTCAAACAGAAATTCTACAATCGTCTTTTCAGATTGTTCGCGTAAATTTGCAAAAGCATTTTCTTTCGAGAATGCTGACTTGAGTTTGTGGGAGACTATTTTAATTTATTGTAATTTATCACTTTGTGCAATTTTGTAAATATGTAATAAATGAGTGTGAAATAAATCGTTAATCCGAACAATATTTCGTTATTCCAGCTAGTGAATACAAGTAATCGATTAATTTTTTTGTGAAAAGATCAATTTTTTTGAGTTTACGAGGACAGTGAGCACAGCACGAATACCTATACATTTATTTACATGACTAAAATACAGAAGAAGCAGTTGAATCGTCTAAAGACGCTTGCAAACGATCTATAGATAGCTCAATTGCTCCAAAACATTACCAGACGGAAGTGTCCCCAAAACACTGGCTGCATTGCCCCGCTGAATTGCAACGCTTATGCGTTGACCTAGATAAGCGTCAGCTCTCGGATCACACGCCGTTTCGACCAGACGCCCAAAAAGAATTTTAACGCGATGGGCGCCGGTACCCCATGGACCCAGGATCATGACTCACGTTACCCCAAATGGTACAAATACATAAGCTCTGTCGCGACTTCCATATTTGCGCTGCTTGAGATCTTCGGCTGAATTGATAGTACAAGTACAATACTATTTAAATAAATAAATAAAAGGCATTTATTTACACACACACCTATTATGCTAACAGAAGGTAGGTGGTACAATAAGAACTAGGAAATCTAGATAAGTATAACAGTAGGCCTAATTCTAAGAAACATTAGTACATTATTGTAGGTAGCACTAAGGTGGTGGTAAATACATAAATATATAAATATTGCTGGACATTTCACACAGCGCTATCTAGCCCCAACCTAAGCAGAGCTTGAACTATGGGAACCAGATAACTGATAGAATACTTATATACCTACCTTTGTTTTTTTTTTGGAACTTATAATATATAGAAAATTAACAGACCCGGAACAAATATTTGTAGACCATGCAAACATTTGTTCCGCAGTGGGAATCGAACCCACTACCTCCTGCGTCTCAGTCAGTTATTCGCCCACTGCGCCACGGAGGTCGAGGGCCCAAGTACGCTGGTTTTCAGCCTCGCCTTGGCAGAAATATCTGCAGAAATCAGAAAAATTCCACTTTATTATCAGAGAGCTAAGCTTTTTGAATAAGCTTCTGTTTTAGGACTCAAGTAAGAATTTTATATACTACCTTTCACGCGCGGCTTCGCAAGCAAGGTTTGCCAATAAAAAGTAATAAATCCAGGTATCAATATATGTCTCGATTTAGGTCTCACTCTATATACTTAATTTCATCGAAATGGGATCAGAAAGCGTAACTGACAGATAGACAAGAGTTACTTTCGAATTTATAATATTAGTATGTATGAGTTTTGCGACTAGTTAAAAGTCGAGCTCTACATTTCTTTACTCGTACACACGGCTACACATCAAGCTATATATGTCCAGTATAAGCTGACCTCGCATTGTGTAGGCTTTTCGTAGAATAGAGGTCAGCTTATACTGGAAATTATAGCTTGATGTGTAGCCGTGTGTACTATTTCACCAGCCTCTTTTCTCTGTCCATGTCACGGTTGATAGTTGTGCAGCGAGAATTGGTCATTGAGCTATTTCGACAATTCTTGAGGGCATTATTAGAGATATAACATCAAGTCATAATGGTCCCCAACGGCAACTATATCTTTGCGCAAGCCTTGCACAAGGCCCTTAATTTCAACAAATTCTTCCCAGAGGCTTGCGGAAGCCTTGCACAAGCCCCATAATTTTAACAATTTTTTCCACTAGAGGCTTTCGGAAGCCTTGCACAAGCCCCTTAATTTCAACAAATTCTTCCCACACAGGCTTGCGGAAGCCTTGCACAAAGACCCTTAATTTTAACAAATTCTTCCCTCACAGGCTTGCGGAAGCCTTGCACAAGACCCTTAATTTCCACAAATTCTTCCCAGAGGCTTGCGGAAGCCTTGCACAAGCCCCATAATTATAACAATTTTTTCCACTGAGGCTTTCGGAAGCCTTGCACAAGCCCCTTAATTTCAACAAATTCTTCCCACACAGGCTTGCGGAAGCCTTGCACAAAGACCCTTAATTTAAACAAATTCTTCCCTCACAGGCTTGCGGAAGCCTTGTACAAGCCCTTTAATTTAACAAATTCTTCCTACACAGGCTTGTGCAAGCCCCTTAATTTTATCAAATTCTTCCCACACAGGCTTGCGGAAGCCTTGCACAAGACCCTTAATTTAACAAATCCTTCCCACAGAGGCTGCGGAAGACTTGCAGGTGGAAGCTAGTTATCATATAGGCAGTGCATCTTAGGAAACGTTTCCAAAGTGCGTGCCCTACGAGGCAATACTTTGCTGTAGACGATGGCTACCACTTAACATCAGGTGGACAATATGCTTGGTCCAACTCCAGGTAATATAAAAAATAAGATAATACTAGATTGTGCATAATGTAGGATTTAGAGGAGTACAAAGCAAAGACAGTAATTAAATTTTAGCAATTTATTACATCATTATCATACAAAATAAATCTCAAATACAATAATAATTATAGGTATAGTAACACAACCAAAGCAAAAATTTTAGACATTGAATTTGAGAAGTACATTTTATGTCACGGTAGGCCCGCGATATGATCGCCCGTAAATGCAATCTTAAACCATAAACGATAGAGGTTATTTTTGCATGTATTGTTTAGTTACTCGTTTGTTAGAAATTAGTCTACTCATTGGCAGTTAAAACCTTAAAATACTGGCAATACATCGATGACGTCACAGAACGACGACAAGCATTAAGCTACGTATAAAAAATAAACATCTAAATTGTACAATATTGAATTCAACAAGTTCGATTTAGAGTACAAATTCCCTTGAAAAGTCACGATCAAAGAGCACCTCGAAATACTATGAATACTACATACCATTTTTATGTTTTAGGCTTTTAATAGTCCCGTAAAGAAGTATGATTTTTTGATGCAATTTTTCATAGTCGTGTTTTCCGACTATTAAAAAATAGTTCCATAGTCAATGTTTATAATTTGGCAACAACAAAAAGTCCTATAAGAGTCAAGAAGATATACATCCCACGAAGCTAAGCAGTTATTCCTTATCAAATATCATGGTCCACCTAACGCACAGTATTATAAACGAGTAGCAATGAGTAGATATGTGACGTGTTAAGTATACTGTAGCGGTAAAAAAGAACAGCTTTTTGACTTTATACTCATACACCGCATGTATAAGGTCTACTTTTGCAGTATAGTCTCTTCCACCGCTTACAAAGCCTACACTAAAGCGAATACACGTTTAAAACTAGCATAACAAATAACCATTACAATATTCTTTGACCAGATACATAATAATAGAACGAGTCGCTTTAAAAAACTGTGCTAAAAATATAACGACCAATTTATGTAGACCCTTCACTAGAATTAAACAGAGAAGTTGGTTATGAGGTTACAAAGATCTGTCTCGCAACCATCAAAAAGCATTAGTGCGAGAGGGATAGGCATACTTCTCTTACACAGTTTTATAATGCGACGGTTGTACATCCAAAAATATCACGATTGTCGTACGTCGCACCGAATCCGGTTAACACAATATAACATCTAAAAGCTACTTTACATAAGGTTAAAAATAGAATTGACATGAAATAAATAGTATTTACAAACAGTCTCGGGCGCGGTGCGGTATTGACATCTCTACAATTCCTTCGACAAACTCTTTGCTTTACTCTATCACTGGCAGAACAATATATATCATTTGTTCCGCCAGGCCAGGAAACTGAGGTAACAACATACTAGAAGCAAGTCTTTAATTATTGTTCGCAGAAAACTTACAATTCATTTTAAAATGACACTATTGAAGGGTAAAAACGACAGAAATAACTACTACAAATTAAGGTACACACGCCGCAAAATAACGGAACTAAATTGAGCCTGTCTAGTATGTAGTGAACCAACGGGAAACATCTACGATTATCAAAATATCACGCATTCGATTACATACTGTTAGATTTGTAAAACTCTCATTAACTTTAGATAAATAGAGAAAAGTTTAAAGCGTGCACTTAACGTTACGTCGTATCAAATCCTTTATTCAGTAAAAAAGTACGAAACGGCTGCTTTTGTATAAAACTATTCTATGTGAGACATTAAAGTCGATATTCACTTCCACGGGTCTTGTTCTACTGGTCCTTCACAATATGTAGTGAATAACCATTGTATCCAGAGCCGTGCATTTTCAACGAAAACGCCGCTTTTCTGACCCTTGTGTTCAAAACGCAATTGCGCTAAATGGTGCCTTATTCCGATGGTGTAAGGTCGAACACTCAAAACAGGCCGACGTCTTTCTTCATATTCGTCTGTTTCCACGCGGGAAGCGCTGTGAACTCTTCTTTGGCCATGCCGAAAGCCTCCTGTAAGAAATTATAGAAATAGAGAAATATTTCTAACAGACTTTTATTTTTACCCGACCACGACAAATTCAATAGGAAAGTATGTTTTTTATGTTCATCCGATTTTGATGAATGAGGTGTCAATCGATTCCTTATTATGGTCCCGGTGATATAATGCTATTTTTTCCCCTTTGAGGTGCGGAACCCTATAAAATATATCGATCGGGTTTTTTACAAGCTTTTATTTAACTTGCAATGTATGTATGTTTGTCCAGGTGGAATCTTGCAACTGAATTTTAAATCAGTTATCTTTAACCGATTGAGCTGAAGTTTTGTATACACGCTTATTTTGGATGACAATGCATGGTTCATTCACTCTAATTCCAATATGGCGGATCATCCGAGATAGCGCACTAGTTTTTCCTGTAGTACCACAGTATGGGTATCAAATTAATGAGCTTGCTGAGGCGAACACGAAAACTAATACAACGTCACATTAAATCCAAAATATAGGGACCATCCAACATGTATACTGTAAATCCAATATGGCAGGACCTCCAAGATGTCATTAACAGCTGAATTTTTTTGATAAAAAGAGGACAAGTTTGTTGTTTGTAAATCTGATCCTAGATGATATCTAAGCATGTTCTGATGATGGAGCCGGAAGGTGGCCATGAGAACTATGTAATAAAACGACGCAACTAGTGTTTGGATTCATTTGAATCTGTTTGCGGTTCTTTTTATGAATTTTATAAAAGCTTGTTTATAAAAAGTAATTTGTCAACAAAAGAACTTATTTAGTTTCTTATACTGATTTTTTGTTATAAAAGGGTACAACTAAAATTTACTGCGTTGCACCCATCACACTGAGACACACAACTAAAAAGTAACATGTGCCTGTTATTTCACTGGCACCCATATCGATATTTTAAATCCAATATTCAAGTTAAAAATGCACCCGACGACTCCCAGCTACATATACCAGGTCGTTTTTCCATCATTTATATACATTTAGACTTTAAATATATATGAAGTACAGTATGTCAGGACAGATGCCATTCGAGAGAGCAACATTATTTCAATGTTTCTCCTGTAAGTGAGGCGAGAACAAGTGTCGCTCAAGATAGTGTGGGCCCACGTGATCCGGCAGCGAACGCCGCTGTACGACACATCGCAATAACAGCCACTCACCTGGAAGTCAGGAGAGGACAAGTGCCGCTCGAGATGGTGTGGGTCCACGTGGTCCGGCAGCGGACGCCGCTGTAAGGCCGCTAACGGTAGCACGGCGTCTTGGCACGACAGACGCGATAGCTCACACGCCCCTGACAACACCTCGCCCGCCTTGTATCCGTGCTGTAATGTACAGTGCAGGGTTTTTTACAGTGTGGAAAGCGGTTAGATTAAGCTGAGAAACCAGACACCAGGTATTTTTACAGTAGATTTGTATTTGCCATTACCAGAAGAATATATTAAAATTTAGCACTGAAGTTTGGAAATCGGTAAACTAGAAGCATCGCTTATGCGCTCGTTTCGTTTGAACCTCTCTGCATCTTATATCAAAACCAGAAGATATTTGCTTTGAAAAAAGCCAAAACTGTACACTCACAATTTCGATCCATAAAAAACAGTCATCCATCCCGTAAAGTACCTTTGCAATGTGAAAAGCTTTAGCCTGGCCTTTTTTTTCTTTTGCAATATCATCTAAAATAGCACATTGGTTTTTTTTATCTTCAAGCGTAAAAATAAAATTAATTTATACTTCGTGTTTTGTTATTAACGACATTAGATGAAAACACGGGTAGGGAAGGCTAGTATTGTTGTAAATTAGGTCTTTTTCAGATTCATTACCATAGAAAATTTAAAATTTTTAAACAACCTTAATATCAAGTCCTAAAATATCAATAAAACAGCCTGTACAAAATAGGTAAACAAATCATATTAATTCATAATGTAAGTAGGTACCTGTTAAATTGTACTGAGCGGCATCGTCGCAAAGGCGCCGCCGATTTACGTTAAAAACTGTTTATTGGAAATGTATTGATTACTGGATAAATATTCAAGCTAACGGTATTAAACCCACCTCTAAAATCAGTTAATACGATTCCGGATGTATGTTTTATATTAATGTCGTATATAACAAAATAGGTTGTATAAGTTAAGTATCCTTACTCCATATTATCCACATTGTTTTCTCACTCTAACATCGCCAGGTATTGTTACTTAAACACTACTATATACACGTCAACTCTTCCCACCCAAAAGCTGTATATTCAATTATAAAGTTGTACACATACCGCGATATTAGCCTCAGCGGCCTGGTCGTTGTCAATCCACTCGTCGAAGAGGTCGGTAAAGGCGCGGGGTTCGAGTCCGGCGGCGACCACCGAGACCGCGGCGGGACCGGGACGGGACACCCGCCAGTACCCTTCCGCGGTGCGGAGTGCGGCCGCCCGCATCGCTTGCCAACGACCAGCGAAGGCGCCTACACCTGGTAAAGGTATAAAAAACATGAGGATCATACATCTTATTTATTTTTCTTGTACGAACTGGAGTTGGAAAAAGCTGGTTACCTGGTAACCACCACCCAGGTTGGCCGCTGCAGACTGAATATGTGCAATTGGGGATTCAGGGACTGCGGTGATCCCACCCAGTCAATGCAGCACTTGCTAATGTGCCCTTTGTGTCCGAACACCTGCACGATGGAGAACCTAATAACCGCCTCGCCTAATGCTATTGTTGTGGCCAAACACCTCCAACATAGTATAAATGAAAACGTAGAACTCTTGACACGCTAACAAGAAGACGTGGTAACCATCGCCTAATAACAAAGTATTGCATCGTAAGTCACACACCTAAGGACGTGGAGGACATTTTTATTCGAATTCAACTACTAATCGAACATTTTAAAACTATTTCTGAAGATATTCTGGGATACTTTTCCGACACGGATTCAAAGGTTGATACTATACAAAATAGCGTTCTCTGATTCGAATACGATTCCGAAAAAAAACTGTAGGACCGATCCGATAGCATTCCGATTAAAATAGCCCAGTAAGTGGTTTAAAAACTTTATTGTAGTACATTAACATACCCGCATTTCGCTCCGCCGGCTCTAGTTCTCCGTCCTCGCCCCGCGGCCACCAGCCTTGCCAGAGCCACACCGTCACGCCATCGTCCACTAGGAACAGAGCTGAAACAATTACAAAACAATTGAGGAATTAATTTCTCAACTAAGCTGCAAATATGTATGTGAGTCCAGCCAGGCTACTGTATTGTCTCGCTCTTTCTCGAGCGAATACAAGACAAATGTTCGATATTTTTGTAAAATCACATAATCCCATGTTATTACTGCATTTATCTTTTAGTTTTATTTCATCGTCATCATCCACAGACTGACTTCACCCACTACTGGGTATAGGCCTCCTCAAGTTTGTGCCATCCACCACGATCCTGCGCTAGTCTCAACCACTGACCCCCCCCCCCCCCCCCCTAGTTATTAAACTTAAATTTTGTTTCTCTGTTTTCATGATAATCAATAGACTATACAGGACATCCGCGATAGGGGTTGCACCTAGTGCAGACCTCATTATCAAAATGGACATGTATGTTAATTCTTATTTGGGAAATAAAATATTTGTATTTGCATATAGAGAATTTTGTCGCAGCGTGCTTGTTAGCCCGGCAGGTAACAAGTAATGCATTTATTTATTCAATTATATTAAAATCACAAGGATCACCTTGCAACGTCAATTTTACTGCCTGTTCCTCCTCCAATTCAATATTTGATCAAAAAATTAATGCTATCTGCATATTACCCAGATTAGTAGGAGGATGTATGGTATCATGCATACTCTGAAACGCCTAAAAAATTTCTTGCCCCAATCTACGAGGTCCACACTGGTTAATGCGTTACTCTTACCCATCCTAGATTATGCAGATGTATGCTATCCCGATGCTACGGAAGAGCAACTGAACAGGTTGGAGCGTCTGCAGAATCTTTGCATTCGCTATATCTACGGCCTACGAAAATATGATCATGTCTCGGTATTTCGTCAGCAGCTAAAATGGCTTGACATCAGAGCTCGTCGAGATGCGCACATGCTATCCCTCTTATATAATATTCTTCGCAACCCTCTATCTCCCAGCTACCTCAGAGAGCGATTTGCATCCGTATCAACTGAGGACAGACCTGTGCGATCGTCTCGTAGTTTCCAACTAATTACTCCACAGCATAACACGGCTACTTACTCTGACTCTTACACCATAACCGCTACTCGTCTCTGGAATAATATGCCACCAAACTATTTCGAGGCTACTTCAGTGGAAGCATTCAGATTGAGAATCTATAGGCACCTTCTCGGTCAAACCGACCAAAAATGAGCAACTTAATATTTCCATAACACTTCTCTTCTATTGTTATGTATGTATTTTAATTCGATATTGGTATAGTTTAGTCTATCATATAAAGTATTTAAGTAGGTTTATTTAAGTAGTATGTACCTATATTATGCTATATTTATTAGTCCTGTGCAAATTTTCTTTTTTACCTTTTCTGTGCACTACCTACACATCTTTGTCTACAATACACAAAGGTTATCTGGAAGAGAATGCTCTTTAGCATTAAGTTCGCCTTTGTACTAGTTTTATAAGTGCAATAAAGTATTTTCAATCAATCAATCAATCTATCTATACTAATATTATAAATTTGAAAGTCTCTCTGTCTTTTGATTACATTTTCACGACTAGATTTCTAGATAGATATAAATTTTCTATATACAGATAGATTAGGACCTGGATTGAAACATAAGCTACTTTTTTTTGACAAACCACGCGTGCGAACCCACAGACGGAACCTGTTTTATTAAAGGTTATATATAATTTTGTAAGTAGGTATTTGGCAATTCCAAAACAAACTTCTAAACAATTTCTCAAGGGAAGTTAAAAGTTTGAAACTTGATGAAATACGATAAAAATACATGTTCAATTTATTACCGATTCACAAACTTTTACAGAAATTAAGTTTGGCAACTTCGTTTGCATCTTGCATAACTGTTTGATTTAGTGTTATGCAATCCATATTATTCTATATCCCTAATTTGAGTCCTCTATTACCCCACAATATTATCCTTTACCTTTTTGAGCATGTCTATGGCTTGGTACAAATCCATCCCAAGACTTGATCATTATCATCGTCACTCCTTCTCATCCCACTGCTGGGCATAGGCCTCTATTCGTTGTCGCCATTCGCCTCTGTACTGCGCTGTTCTAACCCACAACTGTTTTGTCCCAAGACTTAATACGCACGAATTTTTAATCAATTTAAAAACTCGTGTTAGGGTTAAGCTCGCCTTTGTACATGTCTTTCTAGTAAGCTATTTGTCTGTTATCTATTTGTGTACAATAAAGAATTGGTGCACGGCTGGGATCTGAACCCACAACACCCGAATCGGAAACTTTAGCAACGTCCACAAAATACTAACCTGGTTGCGAAGCTGAATACAATTCTTTCTGCTCAAACGGAAAAGGCGTCGCTAGATGTTCATGACGCAACGGCGATAGTACTTCGTTCGCCTCAAACTGACCTCCCAAATCAGTAAAGTGGAACATCCTAGGCGTCACATCCCCACAGTCTTTCCCCCCATTCAAAACAGAGTTGTAATGCTGTTTATTAGCCACGCCCAACGCCTCCAAAACCTCTTTAGGCTCCTCCCCTTCTTTGAGCTCCGTAATCTTAATATCATTGGCATTGTCAAACAGATAGTTCGGCTTCCTTGCGATTAGTTTATTCGCTAGTTCTATAGCTATATTCTTTGTATGTTTAAGGCTCCTTGCTCCGTGCCAGATGTACAGGCAGCCTTTCTCGGTATCAGCTAGTAAGAGCGAGCCACGGGAACGCAATTGTCTGACAGAACATGGCACTTGTAGTAAATACGCTTCGTTGGATAAATTTCCCCGTGTAATAAAAAGCTTGTATCTGCTTTTATCTGTGTCTTTCTTTCCTTGATGGACTACGAGGTTTCCTTGGAAGAGGTTTAGGAAAGCTGGGGGTTCGTTTCCTTGGGCCACGCGAACTTGGGGGCCCTTTTCTCGGTCTAGTTCGACTGTGAGTAAAGCAGCTGCGCCTTTTTCGTTAGATGACGCGTCTTTTCCTTGCCAGCAGAAATAGGCGCACCTGTCTCGCCCAGTCACGTTGTGTTTCGATGGTTTCCCGTTCAATTCTCTGCCCACAGCGGTGATTTGATACTCCCAACGAATGATATAACTGTCGCCAGAAAAGAACTCTGACATTTGCACATCATTATCAACTTTTTGGAAATCGTATTCGCGGATAACCCATTTGCAGACCGATTTAGTTTTTATATCGTAATGCCTCATGTTTTCTTTGTCGTAATACTGAGTGCCGCGGCCGATGTGAGACCCTTCTAATATGAGATCAGGGTCTTGGTATTCGTTCGACCACATTTCTTCGGAATCGCACGGCGTTATCTCAATGGAGTTAGACTTATTTTCCTGTGGCTTTACTCTGATAACTCTGCTGTAGTCTGGCCAGTCGAGGAATTTCTCTTTGAATAGGATAGTTTCCATGTGTTGCGTGATTTTGGATAGAATTGCCCATTCTGGTCTGGTTTTGGAGAGTTTGCTTGGAGCGTCGGTCTCGTCTCTGGCGCCTTGGTGTGACGCAGCGTTCAGTGGATTGATATGACACTCTTCATAGTTATATCCTTCTTCGTAAAGCTCTTTAGCCAACTGAGCCGCGCGTCTTCGACTTTCGAGTGGAACATTTTTCCCGTACCAGATATACATTTCCGAACCGAAGTCGAATACAATAGATTTCGCTTGATTCAGCATGGCTATTTTCGGCTGTTGACCCCAGTACTCCTGTATTGGCACTAATTCATCATCCATTACTTCATAGCACATGTTTGTTTGTACCATGCAAGACTCGAAGATCTCGTCTTCGTCTGCGTGGCCAGTTTCAGTCGGTTTGTAGTTTTCTGTGCCTTCAGTGACCCCAAGTAGTGCCCAGAATTGGTTCCATTGTTTGTTGGTGAATGTTTTTGTTTGTTCGTCTATTTTGGTGACCCCGGACGAGCTCTTGCAGCCGAGGTCTTTGGTGTTGTGGATGTGGAGAGCAATGTCTGTGCTGCGGTTTCTGGGAAATAAAAAAATACCTTTTCATCACTCATGCTCTGAAATTTGGTAATTGTTAGATCAATACCTGATGAGTATATGCGGTTAACGCCCATAAATAAATTCTGCCGTAAATATATTTGAAAATCATGATAATATCAGGATGGACGTTCACTGCTGAATATAGACCTCCCTCATTGATTTCCAGAGCAACCGATCTTGTGCAGTATCCAACGGCTCCCAGCAACCTTCATCAGGTAGTCTTACGCTACGCTTTCCAGAGCGTGGTATACACTGGAGCACTTTTCTGTCTCGGCTTTTAGTGCTTCGAGCTATGTGGCTCATCCACTGCCAATTTAACAGTTGAAAATACATTTATTTGTAAATTAAGATAGATAGTTGAAGGACTGGGAAGAGTGAAATGATAATGAGGAGGCCGTAAATAAATTTGAAAATCATGATAATATCAGGATGGACGTTCACTGCTGAATATAGACCTCCCTCATTGATTTCCAGAGCAACCGATCTTGTGCAGTATCCAACGGCTCCCAGCAACCTTCATCAGGTAGTCTTACGCTACGCTTTCCAGAGCGTGGTATACACTGGAGCACTTTTCTGTCCCGGCTTTTAGTGCTTCGAGCTATGTGGCTCATCCACTGCCAATTTAACAGTTGAAAACACATTTATTTGTAAATTAAGATAGATAGTTGAAGGACTGGGAAGAGTGAAATGATAATGAGGAGGCCTATAACCAGCAATGGAAAGATGTAAACTGAGTGAATAGATAGTGGATGTGATATAATATAATATTTTTACCTTTCTATAACGTTAGCGTAGTGGCCCATGTAAAGGAACACTTGATCTGGTGTGACTAGAATGAAGCAATCTCCACGGTTCACGCTTGAATGCACGGGTTCCACCAGCCGGGTCTAAAACACACGCAAATACACATTCCTTTTAACGTGAAAACGTTTTGTAATAGCCTTCCTTATTAAGGTCTCGCCAGAGTTAGCGATGTTTTTGATGAACGCTTTTGATTTTGTCGCCAAATAATCTCGTGCGTGACTCAAGTATTGTAACGCTGAATGTTGTATATATTCAGAATAAATTTATTGTTGAAAAATCACTTTTTCAAAACTAGCTTTTATAAAATTCATAATCGAAACCGCAAGCAGATTCAAATGAGCCCAAACACTAGTAGCCTACTATAATCCATTCCTATGTTCCGTTGTCTAGCATCCGTCTCCATCATGAGACCACCTCCATGGTACCACATTATTGCATTGTCACCGAAGTTACATATGTATTCCAAATTTCAGCTCAATCGGTTGAGGAAAACGGGTTTAAAATTCAGTTGCAAGATTCCACCCGGACAAACGTACATAAGTACATTGCAATATAATAAAAAGCTTGTAAAATAGACCACTGTACATAGCCTGTGCGCCTGCGTCTTGAATTAGTCATAATTCCGCAACGGTAAGGGGTTACACGAGCTATTTGTGCGTCGTCGTGTATACATATATTTAGGTGTTCTAAAAGGTCAGCTAAGCAGGAAAATATGAGTTTTCGAGTGAAAAGTTGTTCGGGTGACAGTTATGAGACAACTTTTTGCGCAAAATAAGACAGTTTTTTTTAAACTTAGATATAGTTTGCTACCGAAATAAAACTTGTTTTACGTTGGTAGTTACCTGAACTCGTCTCCTGCCCTTGACTTGCAACAACATGAGCGGTTTGGTGCCGTGTGCCGTAGAGGGCGCGGCGGCCGCGCTGCGCAGGGCTACGTTAGAGAAGTCTTCCTTCGTGGCCAACGCGGCGAGGGCTTCCGCAGCTAAACCGCAGTTTGCTGTCGCTGTGAAAGTTAATAAATTATTGTTTAACGCACAATATGCAAAACGTACAGAGAGATGAAAATTAGAGACAAAATTACATGTAGCATTTTTAATCGATCAAGTCAAAAACTGTAAAAGTTTTCCTGTGGATGGAACCAACGGCGCTTTGAGTCGTAATCTGAATCATCTCACTAATTTCAACCCTGACGTGACAAGAGCCTAGCACAATCGGCAGTGCATCCTCGTGTCAAGAGGAAGGTTACGGGTTCAAGTCCTAACTTAAAACTACATGTAATTGCAAAAACATGCGAACGTACGCATTACATGTAATATTCTATTTCTTATAGGCACCGCGAAACCATTTTCTACTCCAGCCTTCCCAAGACTGACCTGCCGTGCCGCTTAAGCAATTAATGCACAAAGGAAGCGTTCGGTATGTTCATCTTTACAGTACGAAAAACAAATATAAATCATACATTTTCCTAAATTGAATTTGGAATTATCTTGTTTAAAATTTAAACTTTAAATGATACCAAAACCAGCCAGATACAAATAGTATAGCCAAAGAGATTTTATTACAAGTTCATACATACTATAATGCGAAAAGACTTTTTCCCCAACCTATTATATACAACACCGATTTGCTCAAGTTGATTTGGAGATCTCGCTTCGCTCGATCAATTAGTATACTGACGGCAGTATGACCATGACTACACTTAAAATTTACTACATATTATTAAATAAATAGCCTTGGAGCAGTACGGTTAGTCTTACGTTATTATTTGTGATGTGTAGCTATAAATTTGTATATAAATGCGATAGTTTGCGATACAATGCAATGCACTAAGTATTCTTAAAGTTGTGAAATAAATGTGTTCTTATTATAGTATAGTTAATTAATAAAATGTATAACCTTTCTCCTTAATCAGCTGGTCGCGTAACCCAGTGTTGTGCTGGGCGACGTACTCCTCCCTGATATCAGTTCTCGCTGCCAAAGCCTTCAGAGGGTTCCGGGACGCGGCGTGTTTTCGCTCGCGTTTCGCTCGTCGAGCCCATTCATTGGTCAATCTGAAAAATATTACCAGAGAATTATTACTAGAGAAAAAATTATATTATTGTAGAAATAATAGGACAACCACTCCTGAATATAGGCCTTCCGCACAGATTTGCAGAGGGGCCGATCTTATGCGGACTTCACCAACGGCTCCCAGTAACATTAGGTCGTCTTTCCATCTCGGTCATTTTACTAAGCTGAGGCCATTGGCTAAAAGTCGCCGCGATCTTGGAAATATGATAGATATATAGGTAACTCTTTATTGAATTATTATTATTCCAAGTATTTATTTTACAACATAGACACTAAGCCTGGACCTTTAACATAGGCATTACCGGGGCCGGAGCCAACGAGAAAGAGGCCTGTTTTCACTAGTTTTATATATTGCAAGATGGAGGTGGGACAGATGGTTAAACTATTGCAATAATGGATTATGAGTACAGGTTATTGTCAGAGCAATGCTAATGGAGTCGTTGCTGGGGTATGGCTATGCTATGCAATTATTATTATCAGCCCACTGTGTCCCACTGCTGGGCAAAGGCCTCCCCCCTCCCCCTCCCCCCATTATTTCCAGACACTTCTTTCAAGCGCTAAGATGGTCCAGCCCGCTCTGAAATTAGTAAGCTCATCCCTCCATCTCTTCTTTGGTCTGCCATTCTTTATTGAATTACCACACAAATAAAAATAATACAATAATAAGTACTAGGCTCGAGTAAACAAGGCAATACAATGGGCGGCCTTATAGCTGTAAGCGATCTCTTCCAGGCAACCTTTATATGATGACTAATGACAAGGTGTCATAGACGTCATCTGCTTGACAGCGGTGGTGGAACTAAAGCTCGATGGCCAGCTCTCTTGCGTCTGATCTCACATCGAACTAACACGCAAGTCCTCTGAATAAATTTTTCATCTCTGGGGATACTCAGAAATAGTGTGGAACCCAAACCCGGCAGCACGCGAGAAGCAATGTTGGAGAAACCACGGTAATTTGTTGAAGACTGAACTTCAAGGTTAAGGTGCCGTAAATACATTAATTTTAATAATTTAAAGGTACTACCGTTTTTATTCCTGCTTTTCATGAATAAGGGTTCTTATAATCTCGTGCTAAATAAATATTTTTAGTTCATTTCATTTCTTACGCTTTCCAATGTGAGGTCTTCACTCGTATCTCGTCATTTTTTATTTATTCTCATAAAGGAAACATCAAGCATAGCCTTCTCCATAGCTTGCTGAGCGACATATGGCCGTCAACGCTCTGGCTTCTTCTTGGCAAGGCTATGAAATAATTATAAGTACTTACAGTTGTCTCTGCGCGCTGTCGATGGCATCCAGGTCTACGTCCAGCCCCTCGCTTCTATCCTCTTGCTGCTGCAGAGGAGCGAAGAACGCGTGGAATGACTCGTCGTCAGCGCGCGGAACGCGGACTGAACTGCCGGTCTTCTCTGCTCCGGGGGATACTTCATCTTCTGGGGAAACAATGGAATTTTATTGAACTAGGGTTGCTTTTTGGGTCTAGAGGCGAATCTCCGCAATCCTTTGTTATATATTAAAAAAGAAGACTTTTATCATCGTTTCTCACATTACGTGGGGCGGCACAGCATATATTTTTCTTTCATACCTCTATATCAGCCGTCATCTTAGTCTAATATCATCTTTCACATATCCTTTTCTTCTTTGACCTTCCTCTACTCCTATATTCATCCACATTTATAGCTAACACTCTTTTTGTCACATATTTTCCACGAAAATAAATAATTTATTCATTATAAAAACAAGGATTATTTTGAAACCCCAATTTTACCACATGTTCATCAGGCAAGTAACAAGTCTGGTGACGCTAGCTTATTACGTACATAACTTATCTACTTTTCTATCACTAATACTACTTTCAAACCTCAAATTAATGATAAATAGACCTGATATAGATGTATTCGATCAATTGAAGATGACTTGATGAGCGCCTGGTACCAAGTTGCAGCATTAAGATACTATTCCGAGCTATGCTGCCGACTGCAACTGCCGATTTAACAAAGTTAAGAAAGTCATACAAAGTTGCCGACTCTTTTTTCACCAGATTGAATAATATTATGTCTTTCTGCAGTTACAGTCAGCAGCGTAGATCGGCAACTAATCTGTGCAGTCTATTTCCCAGCTAAAGTTAACTAACCTTTAGCTGGGCATTAGACGCCACTGTTGCATTGGCTTAGGACAGGTTTTTGATTTGTAACATCTATTGGCACGGCTTGGGGGTAAGATGGACTCGTATGCCGTCACCCCGTGACGTCATGCCGTCACGGCAAATCTATTCGTCAAATATAGTCGTGTATCAATAATTGTCAAAAGTAAACATAATTTTATTTCATTTTTTTATTTATTTATTTTTAAAAAACGTATACTTATAAAATTATTACACTTAAAAAACCTTAGTAGGTGTATCCTAAGTGCAAATTCGACATTCCTCTTTACAATCTTTTATAACTATTTGTATACATGTACGAAGTTTTTATAGATATGTTTTGATCTGTACATCGTACATGGTTGTACATTTAAATTATTAATACCCATCAATTTAGATGTTTCTCGTCTGCCGTGACAGGCTAATTTTTTTTTGATGCGTTAGGCTTGCGTAGCACCTACCTACACTTATACCATATTAATGCAGTTTTAGCATGTCGTACAAGGTGTGACGTCACTAAAGATTTATATAATGATCCAGGACCGTACAATAAGACCGATACAGGACCGTGTAAGTCTTTTATAAATGGCGCACACAATCCTTATCCAGCGATCTTCAAGATCGTGCTTACGTCAAACATGCAGGTAAGACCTTATTTGAATTCATAATATAGATACGTTCTGTAGACTGCGTTAGATTATCATCCACAAAATGACGTATATCTATGTAATTGCAAACGCTTATAAGTTATAATAGAAACGGAGTACGCAATTATGATGATAATCATGTCAGTTAATAATGTATTGGATTGAAAATCCGAAAGCGAGCTACTTCACGAAATGAAATTCAATCAATTTATTAACTACTAGCTGACAAATCCGCAGCTTCGCACGCGTAGTTTTTCAATAATAACATTACCCTCCTTCTGCGCAGTTGAGTAAAAAGTAGCCTATGTCACCCGGGGATAGTGTAGCTTCCCAACAGTGTTAGAATGTTTTAAATCGGTCCAGTAGTTTCGGAGCCTATTCAATACAAACAAACAAACTAACAAATATTTTCTCTATATATATTACTACTGTTATAGCAGACCAATCCGCAGCTTCGCACGCGTAGTTTTTCAATAAAAATATTACCCTCCTTCTGCGCAGTTGGGTAAAAGTAGCCTATGTGACTCAGAGATAGTGTAGCATTCTAATGGTGAAAGAAATTTTGAAATCGGTCCAGTAGTTTTTGAGTTTATTCATTACAAACATACACACAAAAATACAAATCTTTCCTCTTTATAATATTAATATAGAAAACACGGTAGAATACATGTAGTGTTATGTATATGCGAGGACCACATGTTTTTGCTTCGCGAGCATGCAAATGTATTTTATAGGTCTTGCTTTTTCAAGTTTTGGACATTGCTAAATCCGTCAAAACACTTATCATATTAACGGCCACCCACTAACGTTAATTCCTTCTGACTTGTCCTGCCGTTCATACTGTACAGAAACGCGACGGGATAAATCTCAGAACAAACTGTTCTGAGTAATACCGTCATTCTTTCTCGCCCTGCTAATCTACTGGCGTTCATTCAATAGATTGTGCATTCCGGCGGGAATGAATGTTAGTAAATGCGCCGCTATTCTCCAGTAATTTGCTGATTTTCTTTTATTCGGGCTCAAGTTTGAACAAGCCTATGGCCAATTGGATAGGATAGGATCCAATTGGGATGGGCCGCGTTCGGCAAGCTGGACGACATCCTTAAGTCGCCTAAAACTCCACAGAGTCTGAAGACCCGCTTATTTATGCAATGTGTTCTGCCCACCATGACTTACGGTGCCTCGGCACCGTAAGTCATGGTGGTCATGTCTCGACATGGACGCTCACGCAGGAGGCTGTGTACTGGTTAAGAGTTGCACAGAGAGCCATGGAGCGTGCCAAGCTCGGCATCAAAATCTTAGATCGAGTTCCAAACGTCGAGATCCGTAGAAGAACGAAGGTTCATGACGTTGGTTTGGAGTATGAGTTATGGAGCTCAAATGGTCTTGGGCGGGACACTTGGCAAGACGTGGTAATGACAGGTGGAGCAGGGTAGCAACTGAATGGTGGCCGAGGAATGGCTGTAGAAGGGTAGGACGTCCGGCAGCGAGATGGCTAGATGACATCGTTAGAGTCGCGGGCCGTCAATGGGTGAGACTAGAGCAGGATCGTGGCGGATGGCACAAACTTGGGGAGGCCTATACCCAGCAGTGGGTGAAGTCGGGCTGTGGATGATGATGATTATGGCCAACCATTAAGTGGTAACCATCGCCTATAACAAAATATTGCCTCGTAGGTCACGCACCTAATAAACGCCTCATATGCCTCTATTTTTCCTCATTCTATGTAACTAGGTAGATAATATTTGATGCCTGGTAATTGCCTCCTGTGTACTTTATACAGCGATATTCTAGCAATGAAAGTTAACAAGTTTTCCAAAAAGGTTTTTTTATATAGAATAATTTCATGAGCTTTTAAAGCCTTTGAAAACGTTTTATCTTTGTGCCGTTCTTGTAGGACTTATCTTCAACATGTAAGATGTTGGAATATGGTTGATGCACAAAAAACAAATTTTTAGTTGATTCTTCTATTAATCTAATATAACTGTGATTTGTCACCAGCCGGTCGCGGTTAACCTAAAACTCTCCAAAACAAGTCGGTGTATCCGTCACTCGATAGCGAATTACTATGTAATCTTTGTACCATGCCAATTTTTTCGCAATGCTTAGTACGGCATGCTATGTCTTCAGTTAAGTATAATAAATCTATGGATTTTTAAATACAAGTATGTATTAGGAATGGAATGTTTTACGAGTAGCATGTGAAAAAACATTTGATTTTAATAATCATATGTTACACCTGCTATTTTCCTTAGGAAACACCTGGTAAAAATCATTCAAATGAAAACACTTTCGGTTTTCATCGTATATCGGTCGCAGTCATTCAGGTCTGCTACAAATCACAGTTGTTCGCATTTCTTCGGAAAACATCGTGCGTTGTCGTGGCCCGTAATTTTTCACATGTTTAACAGCAAGTGTGACATTACAGCATCCTAATGAAAAATCATTGCATGTGATTTTTTACATGTGAAATAGCAGTGATAAAAAATAATCATATTATGAAAATTATTGTAAAGTAGCAATCATTTCCACGCCTAGTATGTATTTACAAAAAAAAGTGTGTGTGTAAACTTATGTATGCACGTAAGAAGTTATACATTTTTGGCGAAACAGAACAAAAATAGCCAAAGATTTCATCCGGTATGCTACAACTCTTTGTTTGTAAAAGGAATGATGAATTGATACATATAGTTATGAGTTTTCACGGAAACTTGAGAGACAGTTATCAGCTAACTTCATTATGTCACTTTTTGGGTGTCGGTGTGCGTGCGCATCGCGTAAAAATTTTACGCTCATATTTTCTTCCAAACGCGCCAAAAGAAGTATAACTTCAGAAATGTATTTTAGTATTATATCAGTAAACTGGTTCCCATAGTACAAGATTTGCTTAGTTTCATTCCTTCATTCAAAACATTACTTGTAAAAGCGGAACTTACTTTCATCCGCCCGACTGATGCTCTCGCTGACAGAATGGCTGCGTTTGAAGGACTCGCGATCTATCCGCGGGATTTCCTTCGGCTTAGTTTCTACTGCGACTTGGCTGACCACCGCGCACGATGCTGAGCGGAGCGGGCCGGACGCGAACCCGTTTGTAGGGGAGTTCTGTTTTCGAGATCTGAAACATAATGGTAGATTATTAAACGAAGGGATAAAGTATTGTCTTGTGTCACGGGAGGTATATTGAATCTCGAACGTAACGAAGGGTTCTAGAGTTAACTGACAAGCGAAACGAGGGAGTTACTAAAATTCTAAGTGCAGACAGGGATATAAGCACGCCCAAGATACAGAAAGCTTTTTATTACACTTTCTGCGAGACAATAAAAACCAAATCTAGGTTAGTGCATTCTGTGCAGAGGTTAGTTCGATTTACAAAGTTCTTATTGTGTGTGTCTCTTTGGTTCAAATTTTAATACAGATGAGGTTCCAAATTCAAATCACATTATGCCCGCGAGACCTTAATTAAATTCAGTACAACTTTACTCCCGGCTCAGCCGCACGTATTAAATCACCTGTTTTCGGTGAAGTTTACATGACATATAATTTGACCTTCATTCCAAACAGTGTCGGTTGAGATAGATAAAACGGTACGTGATAAATCCCAATGATGAAAACAATGATTGAAATAAATCACGAAAGTGAAGTATCTTCTATGTTACCTGAATGTATTAGGAGCAGGTATCCCAGGGGAAGCGACGACCGCCGCCGGTGAAGCAAAGACCCCTGGAGAGGTGAGAACATGTGCTGAGACCGGTGGTGGCGTTGGCGGCGTCTGCGGCGGAGTGGAGATCACTTTGTCACGCTCCAGCCGCCCCGCGACGGTGAAGTTAGACACATCGGTTTGAGGTACGCGTTTGCGCCATCCCTACAAGAAAACAGAATAATATAATGAAATTAACATAGTGAAATATGAATATATGTTTTTTTTCTTTTTTTAAAGTTTTTTGACGACCTGCGTGGTGAAGTAGCGGTTCTATTCCCGCCGCGGAACAAATGTTTGCATGACCTACATATACTCACATTTGTTCCGGGTCTGGTTGTTTCTCTACACATTATAAATATGTATTTACAAAAAAAAAGTATTTATGTATTCAATCAGTTATCTGGTTTCTATAGTACAAGTTTTGCTAAGTTTGGGGCTAGATGGAGCCGAGTGAAATATCCAGCATTATTATTATTTTATTTATTGCCCTAGGCGAAAAACACATTAACAAGTAATTAATGCTTAAATTAAGTGTTAACAGTATTCGGTCCGATTATGATGAAGAGGAAAATCCTTACACGGTCGCTAATCTCGTAATCACGTTGAAAAAAATCGAACTTGGATTTTTTTGACATCTTGTTTTTGTTTTGGAATTAGACAATAGGGCCGCTGTCTTGAGATGTATCACTTTTCACATGACCTTTGTAGTAAGCTTTGTAATATAACTAGTCAGGTGTTGATTACTGGTCCACACGTAATAGAAAAGCAAGTTGAACATTATAAAAAATAAACACAAAAAATCCTGAAAATAAAACTAAACAATGAATAATATCTTCATAATAAATTGATGATAGGAATTGAAAGTAGCTTTATGTTAGAAAAATATGAGTTCATATACCATACAAACTAGTTTCCGCCTGCGCCTTCGCACGTGTGTTCGACAATAAAAAAGTAACTATGTCTCAATCCAAGTCACAATCTATCTATATAATTTTTTTATTCCAAAACAGTTCAGCCGTCGTGAACACATAAATAAATAAATAAATAAATAAATATTGCTGGACATTTCACACAGCGCTATCTAGCCCCAAACTAAGCAGAGCTTGTACCATGGGAACCAGATAACTGATAAATACTTATATACTTTTTTTGTAAATACATACTTATATAGAGAAACAACCAGACCCGGAACAAATATCTGTAGATCATGTAAACATTTGTTCCGCGGCGGGATTCGAACCCACTGCCTCCTGCGTCTCAGCCGGCTGTTCGCCCACTGCGCCACGTAGGTCGTCACATAGGCGGAGAGATAGGGTTACTTTCGAATTTATACTATCAGTGTGAAGTGTTATCTCTACCTTTAGTCAAACAACCGACCAGTTTAGATTCGTACATCAGACGCAGTGTCATGACCTCATGCACACTTTTACAAGAGTTCAAAAAAACTATGATTAAAGAAAACCACAAAATCCTGACCAGTATAATTGGTAACAATGAAAGTAAGGCCGTGAAAACCTACAAAAACAACGATATACAAACGCGAAATAAAAATTATCCAGAAATGATAATGCAAGAGCTTTGTGGCTTATTATGTCAGTAGACTGCGGTCGCTGATTCACCGCAAACAAGTATACATTACTCATAGCTGAATGTTTGCACGCCCTTCGGCTTGCGATCTTTTTAAACACCTCAGTAAAACTCTGATGAGAACGGACCACCCGCCAAGGTATACTCTGGTTCTAATAGGAATGTGTTCAAATTGAATGGATCTAGAATACTTGGTACGTGTCTGATTTGCATCGGCTGTTGGTTTTTTATGATCTTTTGATAGACCCAACTGTATGTTAACTACTTATTTGCAGTTCAACGAGTATCATTATTATTAAGGCCTGTAGTGACCCACTGCAGTACAAGGGCCTCTCTTCCCTCTCTGCAGTCTTCTTGGGCTATTGTGGACCAATCCTGTAAATGGGCATCAAATTCGTCCCTCCATCTTCGCCGCGGCCTGCCACGAGGTCGTTTCCCGTTTAGAGGCGTCCACTCTGTGGTGGCTCTAGCCCATAACACATCCGACATGCGGCAGGGATATTGGTAAATGAAACAGCTAATGAAAGGTACACCTCCTTTCTCATCATCAACGAGAAGCATTTTAAAAATATAATCGATTTCAGAAAACAGAACATCGAAAGTTAGTGCAGATGCCATTGCAAATTGAAGAGTTTCGATGGTTTTCTCAACGACTCTATCATCATATCTTGATCAAATTTATACGAGACCATCCCTGAGGTACTCCCTCCCTAAAAATAAATACCCATCGAAATCGGTTGTCATGGTAAAGAATTATTCGCCCTTATATGTCGTGCGGTCACGTCATTTTAATTATTATGGTGCCTACCTAATTGATAGAGCGAAGCGAGTTCTTCAAATCAACTTAGGCAAATCAGCATTGTATGTATCTATGATTGTTTGTCCGAGGATAACTTTCGAAGCGTTGATCCGATCATCGTGAAATTTGATACATAGGTAGGTAGTGATGACATAATTTTGGTTTCAAGAAGGGTAAGAAAAAATTAGACTATTAGGACAAGTGGGACGTCAAATGAAAGATATTCATTAGTACATTTAGACTCCGATTTTGTTTTTAGTAAATCCCTTGTAGTTTTTAAGTTATTAGCCCTAATAAATACTGAACTTTGACAAAATTGACAGGGTATACCAGTGACCCCACAGGGCCGTAATTTGGTATGCGTGTAGCTTAAGTAACACAAATATAGGCAAAAGTCTGAAATCCAGAATAACTGCAATTTGTACCCCAAAAAATAAAACCAAATAAGATAAACTCCCGTTTCCTGTAATTTGAATGAAACTGTAGGTCAAGTAATTTGGTTTCTCATTTCGTGGCACTATTTTATTCGTCAAAGATTATGGCCGGCTTGCACAACGATCCCTAAACGTATTTAGCGACTAAAACTTTTTAAAATTTTACGTATTGTTTGATTTGACAACTCCTTAAATCATATTTAGCCACTAAATACGTTTAAGGATCGTTGCGCGAGTCGTTCTAAGAATATTTTCTTTTGTGTTTTGGGAGACTCGCGAGATGTCAGTTCGGGGCGAACCACTAGTAACTAGTGAAAAAAGCTTTTCGCTTCTTTTTCGGGGTCCAGATAAAACCTTAAAGAAATTACATTGCTTACTGAGAAATTGGCAGGTCCTGAAGCCTTTTGCATGGAGAGGTAGATAAAGTGTGAACCGGAACAAAAAAACGGCAAAAATTACTACTTAACCGCTGTTTACTGTCAAATTTCAACTTTCCTCGAACACCTTGGCAATAAATTGACATTTCGCACCCTTGATCTTTGCAAGGTAAGGAGACGTTTACTGCTGTGTAAATAACGGTCATGTTTCGCATTGGGAGGTCAGCTTGTCAAGTTCACTGACAATTAAGTTGACTATAAGCGGTGCCGAATTTTAATATAGTGCCCAATCAATGCAACTGCGTTAACGTAAAACTGAGTACATGCAACATTGAACAGCTAGTTAATTCCAAAATGTATGCAGTCTTCCTTATTAGGGCTATGGTTTTCCTCACATAATTTAAAAATAGACGAAATTGACCCACTCCTATAATATTAATGTAATTCACAATTCAACTAATACTGATGACAATGAATTTATAATTGATCGAGCGAAGCGAGATCTCTAAATCAACTTGGGCAAATCGGCGTTGTATGTATGTATGTTTGTTTGTCCGGGGATAACCTTCGAAGCGTTGATCCGATCATCGTGAAATTTAATGCGTAGGTAGTGATGGTACAATTTTCGTGTGACTAAATGAGCTAAAAATGTTGGGGGGGGGGGGGGGGGGGGGTTTATTGAGATATTAGGGTTCAAGAGGGGTAAAAATAAAATGAAAATGAGGCTATTAGGTCAAGTGGGACGTCAAATGAAAAGTATTCATTCTGGTGACTGTAATACAGGTTTTCTAAACCTATCTCAGGCACCAGTCCCTCACGAAACAAGTTTTATAATTAGGCTTACATATATGAAATTAATACGTTAACTAAATCCTACCTACTGGAGCTTACTTTATATTTTTTTATAAAACCTATTTGTGATGGGAAAATGAACGTTTTAATATTTTTTTTTATTCTTTAGTACAATTAGACTCCACTTTTATTTTTCATAAATTCTTTATAGTTTTTTAAATTATTAGCCATAGTAAAAACTAAACTTTAAGAAAATTCACAGGGTACACCAGTAACCATTTTGTCTATAAACTAGAGTGACTGTAACTAGAGTAAGTTGTATTTATGTTTAAATATATATCTATGTTTTGCATGTTAGTTTAATTAGGTAAACTTAGCCTTAGTTAGTGGTAAATTAAAAGACTTTCGTGATTGATTTCAATCATTATTATAAATACGGGATTTATCACGTACCGTGTTATCGGTGTTTCGACCGACAATGTTTCGGTTCAATTCGTGAACCTTCATCAGGGTGAGTGCGATCCGCTCCGAATAACGTCTCGCCTCGCACTCGGTCGAAACACCGATAAGACGGTACGTTATAAATCCCGTATTATAATAATGAGTGGTAAATTAGTTTAACATTCGTAGCATACTCTGTACCCTGTTGCTCTAATTATGTTTAACACACGAGCATAAAATAACTGATAGCCCTTCATGGGGAGTGAAGTGCTACCTCGCGGTAACACAGTTTTTAACAAGCACGGCAGATATGTTCGAAAACCGTAGCGCTTACATTATTTAAATAGTTTTTATCATAATTAGCCGTTTGATCGCTTGCGATACAATGCAATGATGTGTCTCTATCCAGCGGGAACACCTGTCTAGGTAGAATGTCTCATGACATGAATGAGTTATAGGCCATTAGAAGCCGGCGAACCCCGAGCGCAACTTCAATTCGGCCGTGTCAAAAACTTCGGCCTGAATATCACTATCCCTGTTTAGTGACAAAGTTTAGCCACGTAGAGCGACAGTGATAGCAATAGAACGATTCTAAATTTGATTAGATTTTGACCGTGTTCCGTAATACCAAAAATTATGACTGAAAACTTGTTGTATTTTTCTCATTGTGTTGTTATTCTGTAACTAGACGATATAATCTATGTTCCCATGACTAGGATACGTAAGTTGTTGTTGTTTTTAATACGAAACAATTAGTTTGAAACAAGGTCTTTTATGACGTAAAAACATGCAGAATGCGATACGCTTCGATTTCATTTTAGGTAAGTATTTTGATCTAATATATGGTTGGGAACCTAGATAAATACTATTCAAATTAAAATAATACCTTATTACGGTAGAAATATGCTCCAATTAGAAATGATCTTGGTAGTACGTGTTGTATGGGCGATTCACCTCCGGTCTCCCCTTAAGTAGAACCTATAGCCAGCGGGACACTTTTTAGATATTAAACTGATCGAGACAAAAAATAACTCTAAAATTAGAGCTATATTGGATCCGTTGATTAGTACTGAAACTCCACCCAGTCTAATATTAAGCTACATTTTTTTATATACTACTTATATGGCAAACGAGCATGCAGTCCACCAGATGTTAAGTGGCTACTGCAGCCCATGGAAATCCACATAGAATTCAAAGCAAGGTATTATGTTGTCTTGATTTTTATGTAGATACGTTGTCATACTATAGGACTTAGCTGTTATGCCTATGTGCCAGTAATTACAGGAACATACCATTACCATCTAACCGGAACACAGCAGCAGCTGCTATTTGGCGGCAGATAAAGGGAAGGCGGTGGTGCCCACTTCCTCGAGCTCGTTCACAAAAGCTCTACCACCAGTACCGAGTTTTTTCCTCGAATTAAGACATTCTCCCTAGACAGGTGTTCCCGCTGGATAGAAACACATAATGCAATGCGCTATGTATTCCTAAAGTTGTGAAATAAACGTATTCTTATTCTTAGAGCCATGTATTTACCTGACCAACTCTCTGTCCCATATATTTCCTGTGATCTTGAAACAAAACCAACATTCCGAGCAACTACTATGAATTCTGTGTCAGAATTGCTTGACCATTTAACGTAAATGCGCTTGTGCAATGGATTGTTTCGTGCGGTACTGAACTCTGACATTTCATTGGTGCATCAAGGAGATTTACGAGAATGGCCGTAAAAGCATATAAGGAGTTTTTTTCCGTGGAATTACGAGAAGGCTCATTTTAAATGGGTTTTACTTATTGTAAACTTGTAAAGGAAAATAATAGAAGAAAGCAAAGTTTTTTCTTTGTTATGGGTTTCCAGACAATTACATTTATACCTATCAAGTACACACAAAAGACCGTAAGAGGCCGTGGTCAAAGGAATTGTGGAGGTGACTTTCTGGTGTTATTTATTCATTAAAATCATTTTTTTTTATTAGACGACCTGGAGATAGAACAAGCATATGTATGCCCCACCTGATGTTAAGTGGTAACCATCACCTATAACAAAGTATTGCCTCGTAGGTCACGCATAGAAACGTGCCCTACGTACATCAACTTGAAGCATACAGGTGTAAAACCTCATGCGCCTGTAATTTCACCGGCAACCATACCCTTCAAACCGAAACACAGCAATGCTCCTTGGCGGCGGAAATAGGTATGGTGGTATACTTTCCTGGGCGAGCCCTTTCACAAGGAACTCTATTATTAATTTTGTTGGTCAACATATCCGTAATCTGAGCATATTACTCATCGATACGAGTTTACTGGATTCCTTTGCGCACGATTTGGCAAAATATCCAGTATTTGACAAAGCTTATTTTTAGAACATACCTGAGCGGCGGTTTCTAGTTTGTTTCGCCTGTCAGCAAGAATGTTCGCGCCCAACTCGTCTACTATTTGGATTTTCTTTTTTTCATCCACCACTGTGTTTAGAGATTCCTGAAATAAAAGAAATAAAACATAAAAATATAATTATAATGATGAAAGATCCTAACCTAACTCTTTATTCTGTTTCTAGCACCTCCAAAATTATGGTGTTATGAGCTAGTAGGTAGATAAAGCCTATGTATTATTGCTCGTAACCAAGTGTTGTATTGTGTCCCTACGGTTTAAATAAATGAGAATGAGCATTGAATTACCACACAAACAGAAATAATACAAAAATAAGTACTAAGCTAAAATAAAAAAGGCAATACAATGAACGGTTTTATCCCTGTAAAGAGATCTCTTCCAGGCAACCCTTTGGATGGAGCGAAATTTACGAAGATATAACAGAGTGCGGTGTATGTACTATGAAAGATACATTTAAATATTCTAATATATAAAAGTAAGATACAGTTAAGAAATATGTCCCAAACATGTTTTTCCTCTGCTTGTTACGTTCTCACGACTAAACGGCTGAACCGATTTCGATAAAATTTGGTATATAAATAGATTATGACCGGGATTAAAAACACAAAATGAGCCTAAATATTCTGCCAAAAGCACGCAAGCGACTCCTGTCTATAAAAAAACCTATTGTGTAATTTCCAGACAAAATTCCCAGACAGAAAAACCAGAAAGGCAATCCTATAAAGCGACTGATAATATAATTTTAATACCAGTTTATAAAAACCAGAAGATTGTCTAAGCTCATATCGCTAATTGACATCATAACTGATGATTTCAACGCGCTAAATAACATATAACCAACTGTCACATAAGAAATCAGATATCATTTAAAACTATTGTGTGAAGTGAGACACTTCCTTATTAATATGATTAAACCTATTGTTACGTTGTGGGCTATAATCACAGTGCATTTATTAATACTAGCATAGTAGAACCGCAACTCGTACGGCAGAAAACAATAAAACTTAGATTCTATCCCTATATACTATCTAGTGTTTATCTCACGTCCACTCTCCCTTACATTTGGCTATGTGGACTAAACCTTCATATGTTTATTTTTTATTTATTTTTATTCTTGCGATCAATTACACCCTTGATATTTTATGAGCGAGTAAAATACAACGAGCGGGCGAATGCGCGCGAGGACGCTGTATTATGGAGATGTATTCATTCATGGATGTATTTCATTATAGCATATAAGAATAAGTAATTTGCCTGGTTGTATTTTTAAATTTACTTTCAGCCCTAGGGCCGAAAATCACATTTTCGGAGCAGTTTTTTAGTTAAACCTACGTTCAGAGCATGAGTGATGAAAAATATTAAATATTTTTAAGAGATAATGACTTTCTTTATGTCGTTGATTCTGGCTCTCAATCAAATTCACCTGCGCGACTGATCTGGTACACACGGCTACACATCAAGCTATACATTTCCAGTATAAGCTGACCTCTCATTCTACGATAAGCCTACACAATGCGAGGTCAGCTTATACTTGAAATGTATAGCTTAATGTGTAGCCGTGTGTACTAGCATAGAATACGGAAACAAGATAACTACGGGCATATATACAGGTTGGTGCAAAATTTTACCTCATTGAGGGCAGCTACCTTTTCTTTTGTAGTTAAAAATAAATAAATAAATAAATCATCTCTCTCTCTAGGCTCAAAGGTTTAGTCTCGAGGGTTAAGCTCGCCTTTGTACATGCCCTCTATTTCTGTACTGTTTTAATATATTTTCTTGTGTACAATAAAGAATAAATATAATAAAAAATTACATTTGTCAAAAAAAAACAAGTTTGTCTCAATCGACTCTACTTCTCATCAGGAACACGTTTGCCCAAAGTAACCTACCAAATCAAATCTAAAGATTTTTCAAAACTACAAAAAAAAAATCCACAAAATTTCTATGAAGCGCCATTTGCCACAACATTGAGTGCATGCATGCCGTTCTAACACTTGCCTAAAAATACGTAGTTCATTTCAAATTGATTTTTTATTTTGTCATTATTATATCAGATGCAATTTAGTGTGAGAGTATCGGTTCCATGTAGTTTTGAACTATCAATGGCGTTACTTGATCCACATACACGCATCGGTGGTCGATTGTCACGCAAGTTGCATAAGTATATAATTGTATATAATTGTATGGAATTATTATAACACATATTTACCCGCCAATGAAACCCTAACGGTATTATATCACAAGTTTATACCGTCTTGTACTGCAGTATATTGCTATAATTTGCAATACAATTGCTCGACCGAGGACTATGTTTTTCGCGCGTACCTATTTACTTATGAAGTTTGTAAATAGTATGTTATCCCGTAGCGCCTAAACCACTAAATTGATTTAGATAAATGAGATGTCAAAAGAATTGTTGCGTCTTCGATAGTGACCGACCGTCTTCTATAGTTAGTAATATCTTTTTATAAGGATATCAAAATCAAGTTTTTGATGAGAGGATATCAAAAAGGTAAATTTTAATATGTTAACAGATTGTTATAGGAAACTGAAATCGGGTTTGTTTTTTCAACTGATAGATTGAAATATTAATATCTCTGACAGATATTAATTTATTCATAGTATGACAACATCGGGCTAAAGTCTTTTATTAGAAACGGATATGAGAGGATGTCAAAAAGGTAAAGATTAATGTCAACAGATTGATATAAGTAACTGAAATGCATCATATCATAATTTTATCGCTTTAATAACATTTATGTCCTGTTATAAAAATTATAACTATTTTATTTACAAGAATTATGTTTCTCAAAATATTATTAGTAATTTAATGAGTATTATTAGCGATTTTAGTACCTTAGCATCCAGAGCATCAAAATCGGTATCAAACTTTCTGAAGACAGGTTTCAAGTTACCGTTGCTAGCGTTTTTGGTTTTATTCTTTAGCTCTCCAATAAGAGATCCAAAATTGAGTCCAGTTGGCATTCCAGATTGCCTTTGCATACGTTTTAAAAGTTTGTTGTCATCTGCTTTATCTACAAGATGTTTAGCTGGTTTTGTTTGTTCAAGTATTGCGGCACGAGCTTTGATAGTGCTCGGTAGAATGAGACTTTCATTACTCGGTTCGTTATCTTTAATTATTTTTGTATCGTGCAACAGTTTTATCTTATCAGCAATTTCGTCAATTGACTTTTGTAGCTTTACAGCTTTTTCACTTATTGTGTTGTTTTCAACTATTAACGGTTTGAATTCTGGTTCAATTTCTTTAATGTTTTCTTTATGTGGTTCGTCGTATTTGAATATATCATGATTATCTAGAGATAGGTTCTGGATAAGCGATTGTATTTTGTTATCACAAAGAGTTTTTTCAATAAATTCAGCAAACCTTTCTTTGGGTGGGCTTTCTCGCTTTGCTACATTTTCAAACAGCGTGCCTTCGGTGTTTTTGTGGTTCTCGTGGATTACAAGTGGAGTATTCGGAGTTTCATACTTATTTTCCACTATTTCGACTGTTTTATGTTTGATGGTTATATTTTCTCCAACCGTTTGTATAAAATTTTCTCTGATATGACATGTCGAGACTTTAATATCCTCTTTAATTCCTTTCCGGATTTTTACTGAATTGTCAAAGTGAGTACCAACTTGTTTATCAACTACTTCATGGTATTCTTTTAAATCTTCTAACTGTATCGTCGCCCGTTTGGTCGGCAGCAGAAATTTCCACAGCAAGAACAGTAGTACACAAAATCCAATTATCGATTCGTAAAACATTTTCATTTGCAATTGTCCACTCACATAACTATAGAACTGACTTATAAATCCTTGGAGGCTTTGCGCTCCATTTGCGGTATCAATTGAGCACCTATGCACTGATAAACACAGTTATTTACTGCACAATAAACATAAATAAGTTGATAAACGTTGCAATAATAGTTATCTAATAATTTTACGAGGAGTGGAAAACATCGCGCGACCACTGACACAAGCGAACTGAAGGATCACAACAGATCGATCTGGTAGCGGACACACCGAGTGACTCACGCGCAGGTCCCTAGAATGTGTGTAAACATTATCAACCAGTAGCGGCAACAATGACGCATCTCAGTTGAGAAAAACTCAGATATAGGTGTGCCAAGTATGAAAACTTGAACTTAGCCTTGACCCCACATAATCGATTTCATGAGTACCGATCGACCGGTGACTTGGTTGAACAGGTGCCAAAACGACCAAGTAAATAGAGGTATTTAAATATTCGGGAAATTTTAACACTACGACATTTACGACATATGTTGAGAGTTGAGCATCATTTAAATCAGCATAATGAGGAAAACTTAGTCTGAGATTTTAATTAACCTACGCCATAAATGGAACTTATTAGAATGGTTATATTAGTAAAATATAGAAGGAAAAATCATAGTAGTTATCCTCGCAGGCTCGAGGCATTCCGTCGGTCGCCTCCGATACGCAATAACTTCTGATGACAGACGGAACGCCAAATACGTGACTTGCCCACACCTAAAACGGCATCAAGTAAAAACTAATTTAGCTTATAACACGAAGTTTATTTCGGAATGATTAACAAGGCATTTATAATGAAGTAGACAAAACTGATATAAGGAAGACCAGAAATAAATCTCAAAGACCATCATCTCCAATCAACGAATAATAAACATCAATAATAGAAAGAGTGGTAATGGACAATGTGGGTCAAATCCATCACAATTACGATACTTGACATACAAATGATACGCATACGTTTGAATCTCAAGCTCGTACTGAATACAAACGATGGCATCAAGGACCAAAATGTTTACAACTTAGACATGCGTAGACCTAGACAAAGAATACAAATTTAAACATACAAAAATAGAAATGGCACGTGTTAAGCGAAAGTTGCAATCATAATTACTAGCACAAAAATTGCATTACCTTAGTCAAAACTGATATAAAAAAACGAATCTCACGAAGTTCACACTATAAAACAGATTACAAGGTCAGGTAGGCCAAAGATAGCAAAGATAACAGTATGATAACATGTGATAAATGAATAGTGAATTTAGTAGGAACAATAGTTCACCTCGAAATCAATTTGTTTAAAGGGTCATTAGACTCAATTGAGGATTCAAAGAAAGAACACTTGTGTTTCCAAAACAACCGATATTTTAGAAAAACGGTAAAAATTTTGGATTTCATTCTTTGCGCACTTCTCACAACACAAGTTCATGACCAAGAAATCACAACATGCAATTAGACGTACGAAAGTAAAGAGCACCAATTAGAGATTAAAACAATTAAAAACTAGTCAAATTAGAAGTGTTTCGGTATTTCGCATGGTACCGCGATCTTTCGGTGAAAGCTGAATTTTAGAATTCAATTCGCGAAGGCGCGCGCGCAGTTCGAGCCCGTCAAAACAACTGAGGGTACACCAGTGGCAGCCAGCGCGTCTCGCTGACCAGGTAGGTCATTGACGAATGCATATGCAACACTGAACACCTGTTCAAGAACTGCGATTGTTTTGTTTTACAAAGTTACCGGAAGTTAAATTGGGGTATTGTAACTGAAACTATACGGTATTTAAAGCAGGGTCAAAGCAGGTTGTAAAAAGCCCCTTGAAATGTGAATGTTTGACTATTAAACCGAGTAATTAAGTTTATTAGCAATTGTAGAGCGATTTCACAGACAAACAAAGTGTTGTAAAACGATGCGTAAACTAACGTGTGAAAAAAAACCTATATTTTGACAGTAAAGGTTAAATATTTTAGAAACAAAAGCCCCGGTTTCGATGCCTGCTTGATATTCAGATCACGTTGTATCATCAAACCTTACCTTTTCTGGGATGTTATGAAATATAACTTGTTATTCTGTGAATCCACACCGTCATTTGTATTTTGCTCGGAGCTAATAAATATTTGCATATATTGTTCTAACAAAGCAAAGTATATTTGCTAATAATGTAATAATTGCAATATATTTATCACGATCAAGTTAAATATTCATATTATTATTGTACAAGACATAATAGAGGTCACATGTGTTTTTCATTCCAGCGACTGAGTTCACACTAACTCTGCAGTGGCCAAAATTATAATTAGCATCGCTTCTAACGCCAAAAGTATAAGTGGGGCACTTTCAGAAATACGTCGGTGCTTTGGCACTGTATGATGGACGAGTTAAACAATACCAATGGACTAATTAGACTACCACCTGTAACTGCATCGCATCGCGTGGACGAGAGTGACGTAGTATATAAACGAGACTACAAATGAGACTTAGGTTTGCTAAATATATTCTCATTGATAAACAATATACCTGCGAGACAACAACCAGATCAGACTATTATAAAATGACTGATTATGAATGGCTCATAGAAGGTGGATCTTTAATTACATTTGTTCGACTAAACCTTGATTAATGAAGTTAGAAAACCACTTACTTATTTTTATGAAAAACTTCTTTTATATATTTGTTTGTAATGTTGATATTGTAAATTTCATACAGATAATCTTATTTAATTTTACGACTGTAAGCCTTAAAGCAGTAAACGCAAATAATAACTAAATGGACAACGTTTTTCAAGAGTTATACCATTGTGTCAAATGTGGCACGTCAGTGGGTCCAGTGGGTAGATGACACCAAGGCCGGTCAGGGAGAGACCTGCATGTGAATAGCGCAGGATCCGTTGGAGTGGCTTTTGAGACGTATAACCCAACAGTCTGCTCGTCTTCAAGATGCCAATAGATATATAAAAAACCTTTAATTCACACACACCTAAATTAACAAACAATATCAAAAGAAATTAATGTACATGCGGCAAATATAATAGTAGATTATTAAACGAGGGGATAAAACAGAATCTTGCGTCACGGTCGCTATATTGAATTCCGAACGTAACGAAGGAGTCTAATTGAGTTAACTCACGAGCGGAGCGAGGGAGTTACTAGAATCCTGAGTGCAGAGAGAGATATAAGCGCGCCCAAGATGCAGACAGCTTTATCAACGAGGAGAATACTCTACTTTTCACACTTTCTGCGAGACAATAAAAACCAAATCTAGGTTAGTGCATTCTGTGCAGAGGATAGTTCGATTTACGAATAAGTTCTTATTGTGTGGGGTCTATTTGGTTCAAATTTTAAAACAGATGAGGTTCCAAATTCAAATTACATTAAGCCTGCGTGGGCATAATGTAATTCAGTACAACTTGAATACCGGCTCAGCCGTAGGGATTCAATCACCTGCTTTGGGTGAGGTTTACATGACATATAATTTGACATTGTCGAGCAGGTGGTGTGAAAAAAATATTTCTTCATTTTCTTTCACACACACTTGGGGTGAACTTTCAATGAAGAGGATTTTATACAGAAATTAATGAAACCAATATTTTTAAAGTTATAGTTTAAGTTAAATGTCATAATCTAGTTTAAAGTCACATAATAAAAACTACATATATGATCTCCAAAGAGCGATAGACGTGTACGGTGATAATAATGTTTCTGTATGATACCGTAATTTGAAATATACGAGTCATTATGTACATATTAGGAGATGCAGAGTATTTTTATATTACTGAATCCGGTAGCAAACATTAAGATACTACGATATTAATCGAATGTGCAGAACCCTGATCAAGTATATAATTAGACATACATATTAGCATAGTTATATATACATAAACTAGTGCCAAGCCTTGGTTGATTATCAGTATAGATCATCAGTTCCATTAATCACCATTAGAATATTTAGAAGGTGAAATCATTTACCGAGATGGTTAATCGTAGATTTTAAAACACTGCGTTCAAGGAGATCAATGCTATTGAAAGATAGATATGGTATAATGGATCTTATACCGGTGATCTTAGTAGGTATCGAAATGTTCTACCTAGAATCTTTTCTATTGATAAAAGTACGCAGAGCCTAGAACGAACACTATCAGATAAAACTCCTTTATAAGATACAAGCTCCACTCGCGGCTTCGCACGCGTCGTCATCATCATCATCATCAGCCAGACGTCCACTGCTGAACATAGGCCTCCCCCTTAGATCGCCACAACGAGCGGTTGGTAGCCGTTTGCGCCCAACGGCACCCCCCGGGATTCTTACTAGATCGTCGGTCCACCTTGTAGGGGGGCCCGCCTACGCTGCATCTTCCAGTCTTCGCACGCGTGGTTTTTCAATAAAAACATAACCCTACTGCGCAGTCGGGTAAAAATAGCCTATATCTCAATCCCGTTCATAATCTGCATACCAAATATTATCAAAATCAGTAAAACCAAACAGGCGTGAAAACGTAACAATCAGACAGACAGAGAGACAAACAGATAGACAAGAGTTACTTTCAGAATTTACAATATAAGTATGTATTGCGTATTGTCAGTATTGCGAGTAGAGTAGTACATAGTTTGATTGACCTTATCAGAACGGCAACATTCCGAGCGGACACAACTTGAATGGGTGACAGCTAGGGCTTGCAATTCGGATAACCGAATATCCTTATTATTCGGCTATCTATGTGATTTTACTATCCGGATAGTGACGATCAATATATTCGGATAATTCGAATAAAACGAATAGTAAAATTCATCAAAAAATCACGATTTGAACATAAAATTAACTACATCAAAACCATAATTTCATAATTATCTAAAACGTAATCTGAATTTAAAACACTGTTTATCCTTTATTTTTAATATCTGTCGCATTATAAAACATTCAGAAAGTTGTGACTGACCAGTTGCTTACTTATTGTTTAAGTTTTGTGACAGAAAACGTGATCAAAAGTATACGTATTGAGTTTCCTTATTGTCAAAAGTGATTTATATTTTAATGGTGAATGTTTGAATAACTTAAACATTGTTTATAGCTACTTTAAAAACAATTATTTTCGTTTTTAACGCTTTTCCCAAAATTATTCGAATTATCCGTAATATCCGGATATCCGAATAGTAAAGTTCACTACTATCCGAATTATTCGGATACCAAAATCTAACGGATAATGCAAACCCTAGTGACAGCTGACTTTAGTTTTGACAGGACATTAGTGTAGCTCTTATTCCCCCCTACCCTAGAACTAGATAGAACTGATTCCGAGTTAAACGCTTCGATGATTCGGAAGGTACATTGGTCATACAACTAGGACCCCCGAGTTGGCCACGGTATTAACATAAACAACGATCTGTTAGGAAATATATGAGCTATAGCTAAATGGTAAAATAATGGTAGTTTTGAAAATAAACAACGCAAATTGGAATTCCACAGTGCAATGAAGACCCTCGCCCCGCTAAAACAAGTAAAATAAGCCATAGGTTAATGTTACTCAAATATAGCCTTTAAAACCGAGCGCTTATGGTCTTGGAAACCAATCTATAAGAATGTATACATGAACGATTTTAGCATGTTGGTGGTACTGCGAAGGTTCGGGTCTAGTTTACGTGACCTGCGTTATAATTAGTAAGATTTTAGGATTTAGACTATGCAATTTAGTTCTCTGTAATAAAAAAACGAGTGTGCTTTAGACCACACGACTAAAGTAAAACTTCTTTTTCAAAATATTAATTTATAAAATTGTTCAAGAACGAAATGAAATTACACAAAAATAATCAAACGAACTACTGACTGAGATATACATATACTTCATGGACTGGCTATGAGAGGAAGAGAGAAAGAAAATGTGCGCGCGCACCTCTCTCTCTTGCTCCTACAGTAATATACGAAACGTAACTCTCTCTCTCTTCCTATCTTCACTAACTTATATTTCCCTCTCAACTACCATTAGCACTTTTCGTAACGCATTCACCAGTTTACTCCCCAAGTCAAGCGTGCGTAGAGAAGTTTTACTTCAAAAACCTTATATAGAAACCTCATTGGATTGTATAAAGGTCGAGTCCCGAAAGGAGATCGAACTTTTGTGGCTCCATTATGAGCCGTCGTGACGTTTTATGACATAATAAACTAGAATATTAGGTATTTACCTATGAAATTGCCGTTTTGTATGGAATAAGTGAAATTATTTATTTTTTAAACTTTTTTATTTCTGTTATTCAAAGTAATCACCCATGCAATCGACGCAACTTTGCCAACGCATTGGCAGTTTATTGATGCCCTTCTTGGGAGGCAACAAACTCTTCAAAGGCATTTTGTACTGCCTCTCGGGAATTGAATTTTTTACCCTCTAAAAAATTGTCTAAATTTTGGAAAAAGTATGAGTCGGTAGGTGTAAGGTCTGGTGAGTATGGCGGATGAGGGAGAGCTTTCAACCCCAGCTCTTGCAGCTTGGAGACTCTGTTGTGCAGTATGGGGTCGCGCGTTGTCGTGAAGGAGCAGTGGGGACGACCGATTGACCAAAGCTGGTTGCCGATGTGCAACCTTCTCCATCATTGTCTCCAGTTCTTCACAGTACACATCTGCAGTAATACTCATGCCGTTTTGTAAAAAGCTGTGGCGAATCACACCCGCACTAGACCACCAAGTAGTGACCATCACCTTTTTAGGGGTCATTTTTGGTTTAGGGCATTGCTTTGGTGCTGAACCAGGATCTAACCAACTTGCTGAGCGCTTTCGATTGTCGAACAGAATCCATTTTTCATCGCACGTAACAATTCGGTTCAAAATTCCTTCATTTCTTTGCCTAGTGAGCAGCGCGAGGCAGGTGTCGACGCGTACGTTGCGCTGGCGATCGTTAAGTTCGTGGGGCATCCATCTATCAAGTTTTTATACCTTGCCTATTTGTCGCAAATGGATCAAAATTGTTTTGATGCTAACATTAAAAGCTGCTGCTAGCTCAGCTGTAGATTGAGTTTCGTCAGCTTCCACAATCGCCTTTAATTCATCATTGTTGACCAGTCTCCGAACGACCACGAGCTTCATTTTTCAAGTCAAAATTTCCAGAACGGAAACGGAAAAACCAATAACAGATTGTGCGTTCGTTTGTACAGTTCTCTCCGTAAACGTTTTTGATGTGACGTGCCGTTTGTGTCACGTTGGTGCCACGACGAACCCCGATTTAATAATTACACGAATTTTTAAAGTATCCATTATGACGAAAAATGTTCAAATGTAATGAAAATACAACGCTAATCAATAAACAAAAGACTGAGTTTGTAAAAAGAATGTCATATTTTTAAAACAAAATTAATTTGAATTTAGAATACAAAACCATTCCAAACTTTTTTTCTATTTGAAATGACCAGTACTAAAGAACGGCAATTTCATAGGTAAAGACCTATTATTTTATTGTTAAATGATTTTTACTGTGCAACAGTGATATGTGAAGAATGGCGGCTGAAAATGGAACAAATCTCCATACAAAAACGTTCGAACCTCTTTGTTAAGAAGATTTAAAAATCGCATGGATACTGATCATTATGATAAAATAATGCAATAACTAAGAATAAAAAATAACATTGTATAAAAATATTTACGACCCTTTTTATGTCACACAGAGTCGATAAGAAACTAGACGAACGTACGAGATTAGATTATTCTAAATTTATTTTATTTTATGAACAATCGTTTTATTTTTAACCTTCATTCTCCAACTGCAGGGCAAAGGCCGTCCCTTCTTTCCACTTTTTTACTGTCCCCTGCTGCAATGGGCCAGTCTGGTAAATGCACATTACTCAATCACGTCGTAACGGCTGAACCGATTTCGATGAAATTTGGTATGTACGTAGATTATAACCTGGATTTACACATAAGCTACTTTTTGTTGATAAACAACGCGTGCGAAGCCGCTGGCGGAACCTAGTTTTATATAAACTCGCCGCACACGATTGACGCCGCTTCTCGCTTAAGTCGTCGTAAATAAATAATAAATAAATATAAATATAGCTGGACATTTCACACAGCGCTATCAAGCCCCAAACTAAGCAGAGCTTGTACTTTGAGAACCAGATAACTGATAGAATACTTATATACTTTTTTTTCTATATACATACTTATATAGAAAAACATCCACGGAACAAATATCTGTAGATCATACAAACATTTGTTCCGCAGTGGGAATCGAACCCGCTACCTCCTGCGTTTCAGCCGGCTATTCGCCCACTGTACTACGGGGGTCGTCACAAATGCAAGCACAACAATCAATTACTATTATATTCTTTCTATTTCTTTATTGTCTCGATGACAGCTCCTGTGAAAACTTGAACGAGCGTCTTTTTTATATTATGTATGCATTATTTTATAAAAATATGACGCTTACGCACGTACAAGGTTATACCAGAGTCGGAGAAACTGATAGGGATGGAGCTATCGATAACCGTAACACGATAACAGACCCGATATTTTTTTTACAAAATGTAAGAAACCAAACCACTGCCGGATACGTTAGGACAAATTTCATCATCATCATCCGTAAGACTTCCACTGCTGGACAAAGGCCTCCCTCATTGATCTCCAGGAACTGCGGTTGGAAGCGGCCTGCATCCAACGCCGACCTGCGGTTCTTACCAAGTCGTCTGCCCATCTTGTAGGTGGACGTCCTACGCTGCGCTTGCCGGTCCGTGGCCTCCACTCGAGAACCTTCCGGCCCCAACGGCCATCCGTTCTGCGAGCTATATGGCCTGCCCATTGCCACTTCAACGTGCTAATCCGTCGGGCCGTGGCCGAGGCCGTGGACAAATTTATTAACTAATATTATATTTCATTACAAGATGTTACACGTATTAATTCTTGATTGATAATGCCAAATTCTTTAAAATTTTCGAAGCTTTTGTAAAATAAGTAGGTATAGGTAGGTACTCGACAATGGAACGAAATAATTATAACGACAGGTAATCTTTATTTATTTTAATCAAAATCTGATGAATCGTCACTGTCACTTGATGAGCTCTCCCCATGAGGTCACAACTCTACTACTATCAAATTAGAACTGTCATCGAGAAAATAAAGAAATAGAAAGACTATAATAATTTCATTGCAGGACCTCAGGTGTACCTCACTAAGTATCACGACTTCAAACAGGTTTACTCAACACCGCACTATAATGTCTGTATATGATTACAAGGGCTTGCGGCAGAGATTGCATTCGTTTCTTTTTTTTTTGATTTTTTTGTTTCTCTTTTTGTATATAATATCTTCTAGAAATTGATTTCATGTGCTCGGTAAACACAGAAATTACTTAAAGAAAGAAGAGTTCAATTTGCAAAGTTTAATAAATAGTACGTCTTTAACAAGGAGGTAAGCGATCCAGTATTGACCGTCTAGTAGAAAAGTGATGTCTTAATTGTATGATAAGAAATAGAAAACTCGCATTACAATCAAGCCGTTTTGGAGATAAAGGATGTCCTCATTATTTAAATGCAAAATAGTATTTAGATTAAGATATTTACTGAGGGTGACTTGCGCAACGACGCCTAAACGTATTTAGTGACTAAATAATAGATAAATATTGCTAGACATTTCACACAGCGCTATCTAGCCCCAAACTAAGCAGAGCTTGTACTATAGGAACCAGATAACTGATAGCATACTTATATACTTCTTTATTTGAAGTGAAAACTTCTTTAGGTGCGTTGGGCATTTTTTGAGATGGGAAAAACCCATTGAACTAGCGACACTGTTACCGCTACCAACACCTCTGTATATAAGTAACCTCTGTATAAACTTTTTTTTGTAAATATATATAATACATATAGAGAAACAACCAGACCCGCAACAAATATATGTAGATCATGCAAGCATTTGTTCCGCGGCGGGAATCGAACCCGCTACCTGCTGCGTCTCAGCCGGCTATTCGCCCACTGCACCACGATTTAATACGATTCAAGGAGTTGTCAAATCATACAAACACATCAAATTTAAACATTTAACGTTAGTTTAGTCGCTAAATACGTTTAGGGGTCGTTGTGCAAGCCGGCCTTAGTTTTCGTCCGTTTATATATAAGTAAAGTTCTTATGTGCTAGTGGTTAACCGGTGTCAGAGTTTACACGGAATGCTAGATGATAATTATGCTAGGAATAACTAGAGAAGATAAAACAAAATCGCGTAATTCGACCTTCTCCCTTTTGTCAGATAATTAGCCTCCCCGCACACGATTCTCGCGGCTCCCGCCACTGCCACAAAACGCCGCCACATGAAGCAGGAATACAACCACTTTTTTTACATTTTTGCCTTCACTTTCTGTCGGTGGCGGCCACACGATCACACGAAGCTAGAAGCGGCGTCTCGTGGCGTGTAGCAACCAATGGCATCAACCGTGTGTGGCGAGTGTATATAAAATGTACGAAAAATGCGGTCTTCAGCACGGCGTTTTGCGGCAACGCTCAGTTTTAACACTAGAATAAGAGCTGAATAATTAAGCACTTGGATAGTAGCGACCTCTGTCGCCTCTATTCTCTATAAGGCAAGGGTTACGACGGTGCCATTTACGGCAAGAGGACGCGTGCGCGCTGCCTTTTAGAATAATGCAGTCAAATGCGACCTAGAATGTCGGCTTAATGAAGGCAAGAAGGAAATTACTAGAAAACCGTGAATGAACTGGTACTTGCTTGCTTGTTTGAGAGATGATAAGGTATCACATAGATTTACGTTATCGATTTATATGTTTTAATAAAGTATTTTCTATCTATCTACTTGTCAAGGGCATAGTAAAGTAATAGATACTAAATGATGCGGCAGTTGCTCTCTATTCATCATCAGCCAACATTAGTCCACTGCTGGACATAGGCCTCTCCCAATACGCGCCACTGAGCCCGGCTCTTCTCATCCAATTTCTGTCCGCCACCTTCCTTATGTCATCGCTCCACCTAGCCGGGGGACGCCCCACACTACGTTTTCCGAGACGCGGTCTCCACTCCAGAACTCGTTTACCTCAACAGTTGTCGGTTCTCCGGCATATATGACCAGTCCACTGCCACTTCAGTTTGCTAATCCGTTGAGCTATGTCGGTAACTTTGGTTCTCTGTCGGATAACCTCGTTACGGCATTTATCCTTCAGAGAAACTCCAAGCATAGCCCATTCCATAGCTCGCTGCGCAACCTTAAATTGGTGGACTAGTCCTACCGTGAGCGTCCACGTCTCAGCACCGTAGGTCATTTACTGGTAGGACGCACTGATTGAAGACTTTAGTTTGAGGCATTGCGGTATAGATGACGAGAAGATTCGACCTAATTTCCCAAATGCTGCCCAGCCCAACTGGATCCTCCTCTTGGCCTCCTTCTCGAAGTTGTGTCTATCCATTTGCATTATCTGGCCGAGGTATATGTAGTCTTGTACAACTTCGAGTGGATGGCCTTGTACGACGACCAGTTCCGGATGTATGTGAACATTAAACATAACCTTGGTTTTGTCCAAGTTCTTCCGTAAACCAATTCGTCGAGAGGAGTCAGCTAGGCCGTCCAGCATGACCTGTAGCTCCTTCAGCGACTCCGCCATCAGGACAATGTCATCTGCGAATCGCAAGTGCGAGATGTGCTCGCTTCTCTATTAGTCAAAACAATTTTAGATATATGTACCTAAATGGATGTAAAGAAGATCACTACATTAGTGTCGTGACTTTTCTTTAGGGACTTATTATCTACAGTTATAGAATAGAGAATAGAGGTCAGTGGCATTCATGTGAGTGACACCGACTGTCAATATGGAGGTAATTTTTATTACGTTAAAGTTATTTTAGATTGACATTAAACAGTAAATTTCCTGTAAAATAAAAGGAAGTATATAAACTACTAGAAGTAAAGTCTTTAAATGTTGTTTTTTGTTATTTCAGGTAAGTTACTCTGTTTAGAGAAAATTGTGTTAAAACTTTGTATTTAATTGTGTTGTGAATAAAGAAATTTTGTTATTTCAGAAAACGCAATTTCGTCTTTATTTCACAAAAGCATATTACCATTCATCAACTGACAACGCACTGGAAAGCGCAGCTTAGGACAGCCTACTAATAGATGGAAAGACGACCTGATAAAAGTTACTGGGAGCCGTTGGGTGCAGGCCACACAAGATCAGGGGCCCAATCCTACTAAACCAATCGCTTCACTGTGACAATGGTTATCGTCGCAAAATGGCCACTATATTTAACTTTTGGTATTCTACTAACACAATCAAATGTCAAAAACCGCCGCCCGTTGTTATGACAACACCATTGAAAATTTGGCAGCTTACGATAGAAACAATAATCAATGATTATTTATTAACTAGTGGACCCGCCAAACTTCGTACCGCCTTGACATGCATATAACGCGGGCTGTCAATATACGTCACCCTGGTAGAATTGTCAATTGTTGTCCCCGGCCATCATTATGTATGAGAAAATGAATGACTTCCACAAATAATTCAATACTAAAATTAGCCAATCCCTCCACCCGTTCTCGAGTTTTAGCGAGACTAACGAACAGCACTTCATTTTTATATTTATAGACAATATCTTGGGATAACTGTTTCAAACGATATTCATTATTTTTACATCCTCTTTGACGATATTTGCAGCACGCATTCTGTCAATTCTACGTCAAACGTCATAAGGTTACATTAAAATGGTTAGATTATAAATAATTTTACATGGTGGTTAAGTACTCTTAAATTTTCTAATTTTGCGCGCAATATTCTTAATTTTTTCTTTCATAAGAACCTTCTCCTGACAATAAGAAATACAACAAAAAAAGAATTGGCCAAATTGGTCCAGACGTTGTTGAGTTATGCGCTTACCAACACATTTTGCTATTCATTTTTATATTATAGATTATTTTGACAAAGATTGGCAAGAAAGTAGAATAACAAAATGATAACTATAGTGGGCATTTTGCGACGATACCATTGTCATAGTGTAGTAGGCTCATTGTTTAGTAGGACTGGGCCCCAGCCACTCTGAAAAAGGTGAAGCCGATGTTCAGCAGTGGACGTACTGCGGCTGATATAATGATGATGACGTGGCAATTTGTCATCAACATCCACTAACAACCTTTTAGCAGCGAAATCCGCGAAAGATTACAATTTTCCCGGGCAATATACCAAACACGACACCCGCGGCGCTGTCTAATTTCCGCCAGCAAACAGAGATGGCGCACTCTACATCTAATAAAACAGCGAGCGGAGCGTGGCACACAGGTAAATTTAATTTCTCGCATCGCGAAATACACAGGGAACTCTTTTCGGTGCGAGTATTACACGAATTCTCGTAATGGTTTCAGGATATTTATGTATTTTAGAATGCGCGCTGGGAAATCACCGTGCAACTGTAAACATTACCGGAGTAATAATCTCTAGTGGATTGTTACAGAGTAATATGGTTTGATGTGCTCTAGTAAGGGCACATTAATTTAAAAACTCTTTAATCACACGTATTTGATAGTTATTGGTTTCTTTCTAAATAGCATTAAAAACTAAAATTGTATGACCGTGAGAATAGTACAGTGCTGTGTCATGTCATGGCACGGCAGAAGGTAAAAACGGATTTGCTAAAATGAATCATAAATCATAAAATAAGTTATTTTGAAACATTGGTATAAAATATGTCAGGTACAAAATTAGACCGGTAGTCAAATTAAATTGAATGAAATGATATTTATTGCATGAAAATTAGAGATGGTAAAATTACAAGATGTCAATTTCGACACTAATTTCTACAAAACATAGCTAAGAACTATATCTCTATCTGTATTAGCTGGAACTGTATTGAAATGAGTCTGTCCGTTTGATAACTACTAATTCAAAACATAAAAAAATTTCATACATGTAATATATTCTTGAGCCTGGTTAATAATGGTAGAGTCGCATTTATTTGCATTTAATAAATACTTGTTCCGCCACGCTTCGCACAGATATTTAGCATGTAGCTTTCATCGGTGAAAGAATTTTCAAAATCGGTTTAGCAGTTCCGAGGATTACATCCAAAAAAACAAAGTCACTTTTACCTCTTTATAATATTATACTAGCTGACCAATCCGCAGCTTCACACGCGTAGTTTTTCAATAAAAAAACATTACCCTCCTTCTGCGCAGTTGGGTAAAAAGTAGACGTTCACCCGGGGATAGTGTAGCTTTCCAACAGTAAAAGATGTTTTTTTTAAATCGGTCCAGTAGTTTCGGAGCCTATTCAATACAAACAAACAAATCTTTCCTCTTTATAACATTAATATAGATTTATTAAAACAAAAAGTAACCTTACATTTTGTTTAAAATAAACACTGTTAAATCTTTCATGGTTTGATTTGTTGTTTAGACACTGGATTTCATATTTTTCAATTTAATTTTACACTTGGCTAAACCTGTGGTCAGGCTGTAATGATGAAGTCACTGACCTTACAAAACATCAGATTAACCTTTGTCGAAAGCTAAAACTAAAGCCATGAAAGGTCAGAGCGTTATTTCGGAAACATAGCTAGCCCTGCTATTAGGTAAAAATAGACGAACTTTAGGATGGCATGTTTAGTTCACAACATAACCTTAATGCAAAGGTTGTTAGTATGAAATTGTGAAACTGCCATTAGATTAGGTAAAGGGTGGAATAGCTAAATATTGAAAGTTACAGAGAATTTAGCATACATATATTTCATTATAAGTATGTATTTACAAAAAAAAAGTATATAAGTATTCTATCAGTTACCTGGTTTCCATAATACAAGCTCTGCTTAGTTTGGGGCTAGATAGCGCTGTGTGAAATGTCCAGCAATATTTATTTTTATTTATTTATTTATCCTATTTTCTTTTAGAACTAAGTGTGGTTGTTTCTCTATATATTAAAAGTATGTATTTACCAAAAAAAAGTATATCAGTTATCTGGTTACCACAGTACAAGCTCTGCTTAGTTTGGGCCTAGATAGCGCTGTGTGAAATGTCCCGCCAATATTTATTTTTAATTTTATTATTTAATGGCAATAAGATATGACGTTACTTTGGTGTAGTTAAGCCGTGTTTTGTCTCTTTCCATCACGTTTGAAACTGATTGTCAGTGCAAAAGAAAACGCACTGTAAAAATGTATCTAGGTTATGTCATATTTATTAGTATCAGAAAAAGAAAATCAATTATTAATGCTTATTAATTAAAAAAAACTATGCTTTATGAATTATTATTTTCCAATGTTTATTTTTTTCTGTTTTTATACATATTATAGGCTTGCGTTTGACCACGATCTCGCCTGATGGTAAGCGATGATGCAGTCTACGATGGTACACGCTTGCCTAGAAGAAACCTATTCACTCGTGACTTATAGGTACCCAGGTTGTAGCTATCTGGAAACACAGACTCTGGCAAGTCGTTCCACTCTTTGGCGGTACGTATAATAAAGATCGAAGAGAACCGCTTTGTGCGAATGGGAGGTATATAGCGGTGGCACACCGCAGAGCGTCTGGTTGTCCGTTGTAAGAAAGGAGATGGTGGGATCAGGTTGAAAAGTTCCGCCGTACACTCCCCGAAATGCACTCGATAAAAAACCGAGAGGCTAGCAACCTTTCGTCGATGCTCCAGGCTGAGGAGCCTTACATCAACTAGCTCATCGTTGCCTATGAGCTTCTTGGCTCTTCCCTGAACTGATTCCAGAGCGTCAAGTTGGTACTTCGCTGATCCGTCCCAGAGGTGAGAACAGTACTCCAAACACGAACGGACTTGTGCTTGGTACAAGTTGAGCAACTGTCCCGGTGTGAACTAGTGCCTCACCACACAAAACTTGCCCTTATATTATCTGTGAGAACAGTAGGTAGAAAAATATCGCCCAATTGATTTTATTACCTCACATTAGTGCCAGAAGGGAGAGTGATGACGGAGCGATTTTCTTTATATATAGAGGAAATTTTATTGGCACAAGCATAAAATATATTGGGGTTGCTGGGATCTCTGGGTTAATAGACGTCGATAAGGATATTATTTGGATTATCATCTGCCACCCGCGACCCTTCTGAGCAATAGGGTAAAAAGTAGCTTGTCTCAATCGATACTTGGAACTATACGATCTGATCCCGCCGTCTCCCTTCCATCAAAGGGCAAGCAGGCGCACGGCTCAGTATCATCCGCACCTAGTTGATATACCACCCAATCGCACACACCGTTTTGGTTCTACGTTCTTGATGCGTACAGCTAAGGTATGGTACACTTTAGCGTTGTCTGTTTTTCCTAACGAATACAATGCGGGCCTCTAAGGTAAGAGTAAATAGGTTTCTTCTAGATCTTCTTGCTTCATCTTAGACCACATCATCGCTTACCATCAGGTGAGATTGTGGTCAAACGAAGTTCTATCCAATTTAACAAAAAAAACCCCCAATCATGATCTATCTGTATACTTACCAAATTTAATTGAAATCGGTTAAGCCGTTTAATCGTGAAAACAGACACGGTTACTTTCGAATTTATATTATTTAAAGTATTTACCGTTTTATGTACTAACCGACGTCGTATAGATTAAATCTATTAGATTCATATGGATTGGCATCAAGAATGCGTTCGAAAAATTTACAACATTTTATTCCAATAAAAAGTTGTTACTATCCACACTTTGACGACCTCCATGATGCAGTGGCCGATTAGCCGGCTGAGACGCAGGAGGTAGCGGGTTCGATTTCCGCCGCGGAACAAATGTTTGCATGATCTACAGATATTTGTTCCGGGTATATTAAAAGTATGTATTTACCAAAAACAATGTATATACATATGTATTCTATCAGTTATCTGGTTCCCATAGTACAAGCACTGCTTAGTTTGGGACTGGATAGTGCTGTGTGAAATGTCCAGCAATATTTATTTATTTACTTCCACAAGGGAGGTACCCCCAAAAAACTAACGCGTCACTAAAACTTATACCAAGTTTCAGCTCTAAAGCACAAAAAATCTACGAGTAAAACTAGTAACCTAAGTCTGTCTGTCGGGCAGACAGACGGGCATAGCGAGACTATAGGGTTCCGAGTTCGACTGCGGAACCTTAAAAAAGCTAGACAATAAGCAGTTTTTCGTGTACTGATTATATTGAAAAATATAGAATAGGAACTCATTCGCATTTCGATTATCAAAATGACGGCCGTTGAAAGAGCTCAATGATTGAGGCTTAAGAAGCCGGCGAACCCCGAGCGCAACTTCAATTCGGCCGCGTTAAAAACTTCGGCCTGAATATCGCTATCCCTGTTTAGTGACGAAGTTTAGCCACGCAGAGCGACAATGATAGCAATAAAACGATTCTAAATTTGATTAGATTTTGACCGTGTTCCGTAATACCAAAAAAGATGACTGAAAACTTGTTGTATTTTTCTCATTGCGTTGTTATTCTGTAACTAGACGATATAATCTATGTTCCCATGACTAGGATACGTAAGATGTTGTTGTTTTTAATACGAAACAATTAGGTTGAAAACAGGTCTTTTATGACGTAAAAACATGCAGAATGCGATACGCTTCTATTTCATTTCAGGTAAGTATTTTGATCTATATATGGTTGGGAACCTAGATAAATACTATTAAAATTAAAATAATACCTTATTAAGGTAGAAATATGCTCCAATTAGAAATAATCTTGGTAGTACGTGTTGTATGAGCGATTCCCCTCCGGTGTCCCCTTAAGCTGTCCGCCTATCCCCAACTGAAGTACTTCGCCTAAAAGGTTTACGGAAACCGACGTAAATCTGTATTGTTTTGACAAGCTTTTTAACGTAATACTAAGCCATTAATAGGACAATTTCAAAACGACAGTGGGTGATCGATGGCAAAGAAAACAAAGGGAGCAAACGCTCTTAAACGTTAAAAGGGATTCGTCTCGTCACACCATTTCACTCACATTAACCAAAAAAATATGATAGAAGGGTCTAAATACTTAACTGGTCAGTGCTAACAGAATTTAATTTCAATAACCTACCTAACATCGTTATAGTTTGAGTATGTTGGTACCTGCTTTTGGAAAACCTTTGATTTACAAGATACTACAATGTTTTAAATTAAATACATACATGATGAATGCATGCCTTGTACACTAGCCTAAACTTACTGTTATAATATATTTGATCTCATTTTAAGTTAACTGTAATTTGTTCTTATGAGAATAAACTCTTTAAACCGAACTGTCAATATCAGAACAGGATACCCAAATCTAAAGTTAGCTGATTAAAGTAGAAAATAAATAATTAATACTGGATATTTCACATAGCACCATCGAGCCCCAAACTAAGCAAAGCTCGTACTATGGGAACCGGACAACTGATAGAAAAATTTCTTATATACTTTTTTTTTCAAATACATACTTTGTCGTTATAGGTAATTTAAATTATTTATAATCGTTGTCTCTTAAGAGTTGACTATACCTCAGCCCAAACTCGAATTTCACCCCCGCTTCTCCGCGCGCCGCTGCACGTCCTATCTCGCCGTGGATCATATGTTTGCCGGTTTTTTATCATTCAGTCCCTTCATTATCTTGTTGTGTTTTTTTCTCATTACTGCGTCTTTACAAAAACCAACTAAATATAAATTCTACCTAAGAATTACGTGTTCGTCTGGAGCGACAAGCGTCACAGGTCCCCGTCTGAAAGCCGAGGCCAGACTGAATCGCGGAACGGGCGTCCGGAGCGAATGGTTTAATTAGTGCAAAACTTAGATATTTTCATTTTATGGTAAAATCAAAAGGTATTTTGAAAATTTAAAACACATGTGCCCTTACTTATGTTGTATAGAAGTACTGTATAAAGTTTCAAGATCTAAATTGAAGTATTTATCGCATAAGAACGAGTTAAAAATAAATTTAGAGTCATCTTTGGACTTTTTTTCTATCGAGAAAATTTTACGGAATCGTGTTTTCACAACACAGGCGCTCTAGCACGTATCCTTAACTATAACATATATGAATTACAAATTAAAATCACAAAATTTGTTGAACAAAACATTGTTTCAAAATAAGCGATTTATCGTCTCCCCAGGTATAGTGCGCCTTTAATGCTTCATTGGTGTAACACTGCATCAGTTGAGAAACAACGAGGCCCGGAACAAATATCCGTAGATCATGCAAACATTTGTTCCGGGGCGATAATTCCTGCATCTCAGCCGGCTTTATTTACCCACTGGGATACGGAGGTCGTCACAAAAAAAGTTATGAATCGCTTCAATCATCGATTGAATTGTGCAAACATAGATGTGATGTTCCACCAACAAAAACCCTTTTTAGTACAGTGTAATGCTAAAAATCACATTGCGCATGTTTCGCAAATATTTTACTAATGTTGTGTTTAAATCTAAAAAAAAACATCTTTTTACTCATTAAAATCACAAGGATCACTTTGAAACGTCAATTTTACTGCCTGTTCCTTCGCAACCAAGCCAGGAAAGAAAGGCAAGAAACAATGCTGGTTGTTCTTTTTAGTGATCCTTTTAGAATACATCATCATATCAGCCGTAGACGTCCGACCTGCGGTTCTTACCAAGTCGTCTGCCCATCTTGTGGGTGGACGTCCTACGCTGCGTTTGCCGGTCCGTGGCCTCCACTCGAGAACCTTTTAGAATACATACTATAAAAAAAAATTCGTCTAAATTCTTAGATTTTTGAATGATTCGGAGCAATTTCAATCCCAAGCTTTTCTATCATCTAAATAATCCGATATGTTTTAGTAGGCTTTTTTTATAAAGATTTTGATTAATAACATTTTTAAATTTGTTAATTGTCAATTTTTGTACATCACTTGGGAGTAACTTTTGAAACTATCATGGTTATGAACACTATTTGTACTCAAACCATTGGATCGACCTACACAACCCAGAAGTAATCTCAACTGAGCGACATTACAACCCAAGGCTGGTTCAATAGGCAATTGAGATTAGCAAACACAAGAATTTCAATCGTGAAGATGGTTTCAACTATCTGGAGCCTGGAATCCTGTGGTGAGAATGTGAAGAACTGAAGAAGTGAAGTAGCAATTACGCGTCCTGATACTGTGGGTATTTTGTGTCGGAATCGAGAAATCGAGAAAGAAACCAGAGGCAGTGAAGTCATTCCTAGCAAGAGACTAAGAAAGACGGTAGATCGTTATATCTGCCAATACCTACCCACTCGCAAAGACATCAGTTTACCCGTGACCATGGCGCATGCAACTGCGTCGCAATATCGGGATACTCAAAATTTCACAAATCATGGTAAATATCCCGTTTTTAGTTCAAATAGTGATCACTTGGGAGTTTGTTATAAAAGCGTACACCTTTACCTTTAAACAATTTACTAAATTTATGGAGTCTACGAGTGGCAACAGCGAGTTTATCTTTATTTCTAGTATTAAAATTATGATTATCGCTATTTTTCTTAAACAAATTAATATTTTTTATGAACGTACATCAGATTTTCATTTCTTTAAACTTATGGCGTAATGATTATCTGGGATCCATATTATAAATTGCACGAACAGCCCTCTCTCCTGCGGCACAAAAACGCTGTTTATTTCTGCAGCACTCCCCCACAGCAGTATACCGGATGGCATAATGCTATGGTAGCTGAAGTAAACTAAGGAAAAATCATGTGATATATATATAGGCCATTTTCGCATTCATTTTCGAATGGATGGTACTTTAGTTTTATGGCACGTGCGTGACATTGGACGATGGGTCAGTGACCGAGTTTGTTATCTTTTTAATAGGTCGGCGCCGACGGCTAAAGCGGAAACTACGTTTTTTTAGTAAAAATAAAGGGTTTGTTGTTTAACTAATCAATTTCGATGACGGCGACCCTAACTCTATTTAAATTTAAATAAAATGTTATTAAACGCATAACATTTTATTTAATATACGATAATTTTATAGTGAATATGTTTTCACACAAAACGTGTTTCGATATATGTAGATACTAGCTTCCGCCAGCGGCTTCGCACGACTGGGTTGTCTACAAAAAGTAGCTTATGTGAATCCAGGTTATAATCTACATACCAAACTACATCGTAATCGGTTCAGCCGTTACGACGTGAAAGAGTAACAAACATCCACACACACATTCATACAAACTTTCGCGTTTATAATATTAGTGGGATGATACTCGTTAGTTTAAGGAAGATTTGTGTTAAATCAAACAGATTATAATTTATCTACATTTGTTAAAGCACATTTTTGATAATCCCTAAACATCCACAATTTGATTATTTTAAATTTTAATTAAAACTTTGGTTTTGTAGAAAAAGAACATTTAAAGTAGTGCAACTTCTGTTAGAGTATATTTATCATTTTTAATATAAGTGAGAATATAATCTTCTAAATATATATATGTATATATATAAAACAAAATCGGGTTAGTTACACCCTTTATAACTCAAGAACGGCTAGACCGATTTTGATGATCTTTGATTTGTTGGATTTGTCTCCGCCCCTAATAGCAGAACAACTACTAAAATGCCGAGAAAATCACGCAAAAAGAAATTATTAACAAAATTCATTTTCTCATACATAGATGCAGCTAATGATGGCCGATTGATAATTCTACCGGGGCGACGCATTGGCAGCCCGCGTCATATGCATGTCAAGGCGGTGCGATGTTTGCCGGGTCAGCTATAGTATAACATAAATTTCTAAGTTTAAACAAATCCTGACAGATAACATAACATTAAAGGCCTCTTAATTTGGTGGAAAAAAGTTTGTCCACACAAAATTAAGAGGCCTTGAAAACGTATGCATATTAAAATATTTACACGCCTGTCGCACCCTCGTTTGAGGGATGTTATTTTAATTACCTGAATGCCTAATGCGGATGGTTCGTGTTTTATGTGAATATCATGTTTTTCCGCATCATTTGGAACGAAATGTTACAAGTTAAATGTTAATACGATAACTTCTTATTTCCTGAAAATAGTCGTAGTCTCAGCTTGCACATCGATCCCTAAATGTAATTAGCGACTAAACATGTTTAAATTTGACGTATTTGTACGATTTAACAAGTCTCTAAACCATATTTAGGCACTAAATACGATTAGGGATTGTTGCGCAAGTTGCCCTTAATTTTGGTAGTAAAATGTAAGTGCTTAATATGCAAGCTAATGAAATTTTATAAGCAAAGGCCTTCATTTAAAAACTACCAAATGAACATGCACCTAGCCAATGCAGTGCCTGGGACAACATTTTTGATGGATTAGAGCAACACCAATACCATCCTCTCAGAGAACAATTAATAATTTTCTAGGATCATTCCATGGATTTCTCGAATACTCATGGATACTCTCGAAGTTGTCGACGAATACGTACACCTAGGACAAACTGTCCAATTAGGTAAGACCAACTTCGATAAAGAGGTCGCACGAAGAATCCAACTCGGCTGGGCAGTGTTCGGGAAACCTCGCGATATCTTCTCGTCCAAAATTCCCCACAGTCTTCAACCAGTGTGTGTTGCCAGTGATGACCTATGGCACTGAAACGTGGTCCTTTACTCATAGCCTCGTGACCAAGCTCAAGGTCGCTCAACGAGCTATGGAGAGGGCTATGCTCGGGGTTTCTTTGCGTGACAAAATCCGCAATGAGGAAATCCGCAGTAGAACTAAAGTTGCCGACATATGTAGCTCTCAAAATTAGCAAGTTGAAGTGGCAATGGGCGGGCCATATCGCTCGTAGAACCGCCCCCTTATTACCTAAGCTAAATTGCTGTCGTGTCGCTATCGCTAGTCAGGCCATCCCTTTCACACGTACAGTACGTACCTCACGTGTGAAAGGGATGGCCTGACTAGCGATAGCGACAAGACAGCAATTTGGGTTAGGTAATACGGCTGCCGATAACCGTTGGGGAAGAAAGGTTCTCGAGTGGAGACCACGGACTGGAAGACGCAGCGTAGGCCGGCCCCCTACAAGGTGGACCGACGATCTAGTAAGATTCGCGGGGAGCCGTTGGGCGCAAACGGCTGCCAACCGCTCGTTATGGCGATCTATGGGGGAGGCCTATGTTCAGCAGTGGACGTCTTCCGGCTGATCATGATGATGATGATGAGAGCAACACCAATACCATCCTCTCAAAGAACAATTAATAATTTTCAAGGATCACTCCATAGATTTAAAATAATGCATAAAGTATGCAACAAGATCCCCACTTTACTGAGTTTTAATAAAAATTAACAGTTAAACACATTTCATTTAGGAAATAACTCGATGAAAATGGTAGCCTCATAAGTAAATAAGACAAGGGCAGAAATACAGCGACATTTTCATTGCAAGCTGATTTGTTGTGCCTGTCTCCGTTTTACATTCGTTTCATCTTTTGCCGCAATTCACAGTTGCCTCTAAGTCTACCCATTCAAAACATTGAAAACTAGTTCTTTTCTCATTGTGTTTAGTATATTATTTTAATGATATGTTCATAAACATAGAATATCGAGTTCGCGTGAACAGTAGAGATATCACGAGCCAGCACTCGCTTCGCGGCCTCGATGGGGCCATTATGATCTGTCATATCGATCGACTTTGTTATTGTAATACCATGGTTATCATGGTTTTGCATAGTTTTTACACTGAACAAAGTTTTCAATAGATATATTCATATTCATTTATTCTGCTAAGACCGCCCATTGTACCTATGATTTAAAAGTGTATTTTCTTTTATATGTTTGTATAAATTGGTGTCCTATAGAGAAATTATCTATCTATACATTTTTATGATATTTTTAAGATACACTAAACTTAAGTATAGGAGCTTTTGCAGATATATCATTATCAGTGATTATATAGAGCAAAAACTAAGGACTAATACATTCACAACTACTTCTATAAAATCCAAATTAAGACACACCAACTTTTTAGGGTTCCGTACCCAGGGTAAAATGGTCCCCTATTACTGAGGCTCCGCTGTCTGTCTGACCGTCTGTCACCAGGCTCTATCTCTTGAACCGTGATAGTTAGACAGTTGAAATTTTCACAGATTATGTATTACTGTTGCCGCTCTAACAACAAATACTAAAAACGGAATAAAATAAATATTTAAGGAAGGCTCCCATACAACAAACGTGATTTTTTTGCTCGTTTTAGCTCGATATTGATAACGGCAACAGGTAGACGCTTGAAATATTCACAGAATATTTAGTTATATATTCACTTTAAATATCAATAATTAAATTAAAACAAATATTTAGAATTTTATTATTTATTTAAAACAATATTATTTTTTATAGACGGAACACTTCGTGCACGAGTCCGACTCGCACTTGGCCGGTTTTATTTATTAAATCATATCAAAACTTAATATTGCTTGACATGTTTTGTTGTCTATTCAAAAAAAAACATTTCTTTTTTATTTGGCATATGCTCTGTATGTACCTATACTTTACTGATGACACGTCATTATGCGGAATAATAGTTGCCAGTGCACATCCCCTGGTTGAATTCGGTCAAAATATTTTTTAAAGCTTAATTTTGACCATCGCCCCTCACATAATAATCGTTTAATTATACCAAACCTCACTCTCCTCCGTGCGCGCATTATGCTTATATAGGGGATAAGTGCAAAGTTTTCTCTTTACGTATTTATAAATAGGTTGTTAGGAGTCAACAACATAAATTGTAAATAGATTTTTTTATTATATAAAATTGTTATTTTCCGTAACTTTGTATTATGTTTAGCTCATAGGTTGCATGTTATTTATTTTAATGTCTATTTAGTATTTTTTTTGTAAATCTATTGTATTTTTATTATGTTACTCGCTCGCCACTTATTTGCGTGATGTACACCAGAGTTGGGGAAAAAATCTAACTCCTATTTCTATGGTCTATCTACCTTTAATTGTAACGTCACTTGGTTTTACTCTCGATATGTATTATTACCGGCAAGATGGGTCGACATTATAAAAATCGCAGGTTGTTTGCGGGCTAGAACAGCGCAGGACATAGGCGAATGGCGACCTATGCCCAGCAGTGGGATGAGAAGGGCTGACGATGAAGATGATGTATTATTAATATTTAATATGGTGTTCATTATGTTGATGCTCAATGCTTAAAATAAAAAATATAAAGATATTAGCAGGTCATCTATATATATATATATAAAAGAAAGTCGTATTAGTTACACTATTTATAACTCAAGAACGACTGAACCGATTTGGCTGAAAATTGGTAGGGAGGTAGCTAAGAACCAGGAGAAGGACATAGGATACTTTTTATCACGTTCCCGTCGTTCCCGTGGGACGTGACATAAAACGTCAAAGAGAATACAAGTCACTTTAAAACTTCGTATAACAAAAACGCATCTGACATGGAATAGAAAAACAGCTATGACAGCAAATGGCAGCTAAACGTAATTTTGTCTATGGTTAAGTATGGTTGTATAATGAATGCCAGGGAAAACAATTGACAATTCTACCAGGGTGACGTTTAATGACAGCCCGCGTTATATGCATGTTAAGGCGGTACGAAGTTCGGCGGGCCCACTTGTAATATATAAAACATGACATTGTGAGATTTCCATCCCCTCACTGTAAAGGCGAAACTAAAGTGCACTATAGGTATGCCCTATTATAAATCTACCCCCAAGCTATACCAGTGTACTTTGTATAGCGGCGTGAAAGCAATGCAAGGTCGACAGATGTGGCCACTTGTACGACCCTTGACTTTGTCTAGATTTAGACGGGGAGATGAAAGCTTCAGTTTTTGCTAATTCAACGTGTAGAATGAATGTTACGGGATGGCGGAAATAGCGTTGAATACGTGACAATACTTACTTACCACGGACTAGGCAACTTTTTTTCAAAAATTTTATACTATTTTTAACAATAACGCGTTTGTTTTATTAGTTCCTTAATATGTACGCAAACATGGTTTTATGTTAGAAAATGCTACTAAGCATTAAGTCTTCCAATTTTACATGTACCTAGAGTGCGAATTTGTACGGCTGTGTAATTTTTAGAGACTTTACTAGTGTTGAAAGTAATCTCTGTTTTATTCCACATCCTGTAGGACCTACCAACCGTATCTGCGAACGTAACGCCGCAATACCTTTATTTTTGTTACGTAAAGCGTTGCAGTCTCAAAACCTTTCTGCATGCTAACCTAAAAGCTCAGCCTCTTTTTAGTCCTAACGGTGGGTTCTGTGAATTACTGTGTACTCACATTAATCCTGTTCTTCGCCCGCTCTATAGCCTTGGAGTCTTCTTTTTCAGGACTGAGTCTGCAAACCCTCGCTCTCCAGTCATTCGCACCAGCTGCCTGCAACGCCGCCAACCTGGAAGAAAGAGAAAAAACTTATAAGAAACAGTACTTTTTGTCCATTTTGCGCGAGTGCGAGATCTATCTACGGGCTTAACATGTATGTAGACGAGAGCACATATTCAAACTAGGGCTGACACAAACCTGCAGGTTCTGCAATGAGGCGGCAGAATCGCCTCTACATCTGTTAGACGAGTGTGATCCACCAATTCACAAACGTAGCATTCATCTGGGCAAACACATTCTTAGCCCGGAAGAGCTAACAGTTATCACCCCTAAGAATATCCTACAGTTTCTAACAGCTGTAGGGCTTAGTGGTGAAATTTGGCGACCATAATAAGTCTTAATGGATGAAGTTAAACAGAAGCCGAAAGAGCTAATAAATAATATGTAGACGGAGATTCTCAAATTGTTTAATTGTTGGTTAACTAGAGAATAGCAGGACACTGATATAATCTTTACATAATATAAAATGAAGTCGCTTCCGCTGTCTGTTACCTTAGATCTTTTAAACTACTCTACGGATTTTAATGCAGTTTTCAGCAATATATAGAGTGATTCAAAAGGAAGGTATATATGTATAACACATACATAACTCTGTTTGTTTGTTACCTTTACACGACTAAACGGCTGAACGGATCATTATAAAATTTTGCAAGGAGATTATATCCTGGGAAAGGACATAGGCTACTTTTTAACCAACTGCACAAAATGAGGGTAATGTTTTATTGAAAAACCACCCGTGCGAAGCTGCGAGCCGGTCAGTTAGTGCTTTATAATACACTGAATACTTATCCCCCGGGTCAGCAACCCGTCAGTCTTCAGGTCATTATAAAGAACTTTGTTTCATGTCTTCGAATTTATTATAGGTTCGTGGACATGCTGGTTTCCTCGCACGACGCTATTCTATTTGCCAGATAGCTATTCCATATTTGCAACTTTATTGGAACTTTGAATAGTACTGTGAACTGAATAGAAACTTACGTACAAGACGGCGAGTTCTATTATTCTCTGTCGAAGATGCTAAAGGGGGTACGGTAGAAACTCAATTGAGTAGATACAAACAGGATACTACTTATTCTTGGTCTGATTTAAACACAATGGAGGGTTTTGTAAGACGTATTACGTTACCATTATCATCATCCCATCAGCCAGGAACGTTCACCGCTGAATATAGGTTTCCCCCATCGATTTCTAGAGCAACCGATCCTTGTGCGACCTGTATCCAACGGCAACCTTTGTCAAGCGTCTTTTCATCGAGTGAAACATACTGAGAAATATTATTTTCAAAACGTTTTACTTTGTTTTACCTGGTTTATTTACGTAGAAACAGACGTAAATCCATCTCGCTCATTAGACTGTCAAAAACTTTCAATATTATTACAATGATGCGATTGGACGGGTCATGTCTCCCGCATACAACCAAATAGGTGCGGGCTAAGGTCGTAACTGGATGGATCCTTGTGGATGGAAAGTGACACCGTGGAAGGCCTAAGAAGCGGTGGCGCGATGATTTGGACGCTTTTTATAGAGACTGGCGGGATTTAGTACAAGATCGAGAAAAGTGGAGAGGTGAGGGGGAGGCCTTTGCCCAGCAGTGGGACAGCATAGGCTAGATAAAAAAAAACTAAAACTGTTGCAAATATTGTTTTATTAAGGAAACAAGCAAAAGTATTGATACAGGAGTCCTTACTAAGTATAGACTTTATCTAATACACTGCCAATTAATAACAATAAATAAACGATAGACAGACGTATATAATCATAAGTCAAATATTTATTTGTTCCTGTCATTGGTTGACTGGCAGTTTCCTATCATACCAATTAGTTTGTACAATTGAACTTTGTTTGCTTTGATTAGCTTAATTAATTGGGGCATGACAAGGGAATAGCAAAAGTACAGCATCTTTTAGGTGCTCCACACATAAATAAGTGCACTAATGACTGAGTATGTACACTTTTACCCTCAGAATAAAGAACGCGAAGAAGTTTTTTTTTCTGTATTCTGAGCTTTTAAATACTAATATTATAAAACGGAAAGATTTGTTTGTTTGTATTGAATAAATAAATAAATATTGCTGGACATTTCACACAGCGCTGTCTAGCCCCTAATTAAGCAGAGTTTGTACTATGGGAACCAGATAACTGATAGAATACTTATATACTTTTTTTTAATACATACTTATAATATTATAGAAAAACAACCAGACCCGGAACAAATATCTGTAGATCGTGCAAACATTTGTTCCGTGGCGGGAATCGAACCCACTACATCCTGCGTCTCAGCCGGCTGTTCACCCACTGCGCCACGGAGGTCGTCAATAGGCTCTGAAACTACTAGACCGATTTAAAAATTCTTTCACTGTTGGGATGCCACACTATCCCCGGGTGACATAGGCTACTTTTACCCAACTGCGCAGATGGAGGGTAATGTTTTTATTGAAAAACTACGCGAGCGAAGCTGCGGGTTGGTCAGCTAGTATCCTATAAAAAGTTTACTTAAAATATGTAAATGTCGCGAGTATGTAAGTACATCACCTTTAGCAATTAATTTAAATAAATATGTTATATATTTATTTAATACTTTACAACCATTTTTAACCAATTTCAAAAAAAGGAGGAGGTTCTCAATTCGTCGGAATCTTTTTTTTTGTATGTTCCCCGATTACTCGAAGTCGCCTGGATCGATTCGACAAGTTATTTTTTTTTGTTTAAAAGAGTATACTTCCCAGGTGGTCCCATTGGCACCAAGTCAGGATCATGATGGGATCCCAAAAAAATCGAGGGTAATCCACAAATTGTATAAGGACGCAATTCGGTTTTATGTTTTTACCCAAGAACTCCGTCATTTATCAACCGGTTTGGAAAATTCTTTCTTTATTTGAAAGGATATAGGTACTTTCATATGACCTCCCCCACAGATTACTATATTATACCTAAACCTATGCCTACATTTTCACGTACATCTATACCTACCCCTGTACTTATTTATACCCTATACTTTGTACCTGCACCTATATCTATACATTTTACCTGTTTAACTTAATTAAGTGCCCACTTATGTAATACAAGCCCATTATTTGGACACGTTTAATTTATGTTTATTAATCATGATTTGTGAGTTTTTTTTTTCTTTTTTTTCTGCGATTAGTACAATTGTTCGTAACCATGATAGTTTCAAAAGTTACATTTATGTATCTATGCTTAAAATAGAGACACTAAACTCCACAACGCAGGTTATCCTAGTGTGGAGTTTAGAGAACCATCCTACTATCTGACTTCATCCTAGTATGTAGCACGAGTATTGGCGAGAGAACATGTCAGATGGTACATGTACACTGACACCCACGACACAGGGAATCCTAGTGTGGGTTCAGGACTGTGTGCCTGTGAGCCTACCAAACGTGCTACCTACTAATATTTTTAAGATGCTTTTATTTAAGTTTTTCAATAAAGATTTTTTTGTATTTGTATATTAACCCCCCTAGAAATTTCATCAAAATCGGTTGCGTAGTTTGGTTAAGTCGATTATATTTTTGTAATAAAGTTACTTAGGTTAGCTATAAGGAAAAGCTTGCATAGTTTGAAACTGGAGATATTGTTCGCACTGGATCAAAATGAATAGAATATTAATATTTTACAAACAGGTCGCAAACTAAATGACAGCGATTTACGCGGAAAAATATACATCAAGCGGGCATAACAACTCTGTGAAATACTGGAGCCAACAACCCTACAATAAACTGCTAATTTTACGGTACATTTATGCTGTAAGGAGAGGAAATACAGATTAAAATTATTACGCCAAACACATGTCGAATCGCGTCAATACTGTGTTAGAATAGTTATAATGTATCCTTATAATATGTTATTTTCCCGGACGCCTATTTGTGTAATTAAATCAGAACAATTTAACTCAAAAATGGGTACCAGGTATAATAAATAAATAAATAAATATTGCTGGACATTTCACACAGCGCTATCTAGCCCCAAACTAAGCAGAGCTTGTACTATGGGAACCAGATAACTGATAAAATACTTATATACTTTTTTTGTAAATACATACTTATAATATATAGAAAAACAACCAGACCCGAAACAAATATTTGTAGATCATGCAAATATTTGTTCCGCGGTGGGAATCGAACCCGCTACCTCCTGCGTCTCAGACCGCGGTTCGCCCACTGCGCCACTGAGGTCGTCAAACAGTAGTGTAAAGTTGCATAATGAAAACTTTAAAATATGTGATCTGTTATAAAGAAATAGGATTTGGAAGTGTTTCATTGAGATAGTTTCACGTGGGATTAGAGATACCCTCACGATCTGCGAAGAAGTAAGAAATCTGACGAAGTCCCCAAAAAAAGGGATATAGTGGGCTTACTGCACTTTTTTTGGGCCTTCCCAGAGGTAATTAATCTTCTAAATAAGAATACAACAAGATTACGGGTGTCATACAAAACTGATGCAAAAAGCGGTGCTATTAAACTTGCGTTAATCTTTAAATGTTGTGCATCTAATAAAAACCTTTTTTTATGTTATTTGTGGGGAAACAGGCTTACGGCCCACCTGATGGTAAGCGGTCACCGTCGCCTATTGACACCGGCAACACCCGGGGTATTGTCGATGCGTTCCCTACACTGTAGAAACCTCTTTACATTTCTCTTGAAGCGTGCCATGTCGTAGCTTAATGGGAAAACCTCAGATGGTAGCTCATTCCACATCTTGCAAGTATGGGGCAGAAAAGATCGAGGGAAGCGTGTGGTGCGTGATACCCAATTGTCGATGATATGTGGATGAGCTTTATTACCTTATCTTAGCTTAGTATGGCTTTGTCAAACTAATTTGAAATAAGATCACCCGCAGTGACCGTTGCGTTCATTATCAGTCCCACTTTTAGAGCGCTGACTTGATGTCTTACCATTCCTTGATCCAATCATGAATGTTTTAAAACTTTGTCTTACTATAGACTGGAAATATTTACCTTTCGGCAATGGTGCTTCCACGGTGTGGCATATCGGCATGCGTAGCGCTTCGCTGGATGCCACCACCGAGTCTGCAATTTAAAAAAAAACAGCATAAGTACAAGATGCGTGTAGAGTAAGACCAGCTTTACCGCCTTAGCAGGGTTAGAGTTAAGACAAAGGGTTTGGTGACGGTAGAGAAGAAAGTTACAATACGATGGATAGCAAAGCTGTACCACTAGGCTTAATATATAATCTTCATTAAGTATATGGAAATAACTTAGGTCCACCAAAATAATGGCAATTTTTTGGAAATATAATCCCTACAACAAAGCCTGTGGCGGATGGTAAGGGCACAAAACGTTATGCCGAAAATAATAAAAAGATTTAAATCTGTGAACTTTTTCATAGAAATATTATAGGAAAATAACAATTGAAGTTAATATTCTTATTTAGCATTCACATACTTTATTTTAAATTTAATTATAGAACCAAACAAGTTAATTTGGTTTACAAAATGAATAAAAAATGTTTAGATTAGCAATCCCATCGCGCGCTAAAATAGCGTCACATTTTATAATCTAAGAGTATAAAATAACTAAGATCTTTTACTATTTTTCCCTAAGAAAAGGTTGCAACGGGTCCTTCGGACTTATTCCCAATCGACACACAGTAGATAATATTACCTGAGCTTTGGCTGATCGAACTTCTCCTTCAAAGACTTGAAGTTGTACAGTCTATCTTCAAACGATCTCACGGACAACATTTTGACGTCACTAAAACTACTATATTATAAATTAATCAAAACCAAATCCTCCTAAACTTATTTATAATCTGGAGCTCTACAAAATTCGAGTAAAATAATGATTGCAAAATGTTATTGTAATGCACGTCGATACACAGCCGCGTTTGAATGATAACTGTCAGTCTGACAGAGCGAAGAGTTGAGTTCTATAGTTCTGTTTCTAAACGAAACTGATAAGCGACCTTTGTTGTAACAATGGAAACAATATGGATCAAACGAGGAAGAGGATTGGGAATATTCTTGTATGACAACCGGATTTTGGCACGTAATTCGGTAATTTCGCGATTTTAGGTTATCAACAATTTATTTTCCTATGGTAAATAAATAATTCTTCCCGATCCTGTGCCAGTCTGAACCACGTACGACGGTCTTATGGATGTCGTCGACCCATCTCGCTGGTGGACGTCCCCTATTTCGATGCCCAGTTCTCGGCCTCCACACTGTTAGGGCCTTAGTCCACCTGTCGTCACTTCGTCTGGCCAAGTGTCCTGCCCAACTCCACTTGAGCCCCAATATTCGCTTGCTGACGTCTTGTACTTTAGTCTGCTTGCGAATTTCGGTATTGGGAACTCAAGACTGGCACAGGATCGGGAAGAATGGCAAAAACAAAGAGAGGCCTATGGCCAGCAGTGGGTCGACACGGGCTGAAAATGATGAATGATGAGGATGAAATAAATAATGTAATTTCCAAATACGTATAATATGGATTGTCTAACCTTTCACATAGGGCTTGACTTTGGAAATGGATAAGTGCGTTTGATTATAATTATTTTTTAATGTTTATTCATAATTTAATTATGACAATCGGACTTATTTTACGCTACATCCAAATATCATCAGGATTATGTAGTCGCCAGATTTAAAAATGGGATTCACAATTGACTTATCATATAATTACTCAACCATGATGAATGCGCAATTATAAAGAATTCACTTCCTATTGTCTCTGCAAAAGGTCGCTATCGACAACGTTATTATTATTGTTTCAAGAAAAACCGATAAGGCGCATGAAATGTGCATTCAGGTAGTATAGAATACGCCGACGGAAATAAGTGCTATTTTAAGTCATTGTTAAGAATGTGACGGTTTTTATAGGAATATGGGTAATTTATTGAGTTCTTAACAAATGTTTGGTACTATTATATAGGTTACATGAATGACATGATGACAAAGACCCGGTGACAATTTTATGTGGCATATTTGAGCAGAGTACCTGACGTAGCTCTGTTTCTCACACTAGGTACCTATCTTACGAGCCTATTTTGTGAGGTTACAGTAATTCGCTTCGGGCTTTCGTCAAACAAAAATAACAACTGACCCATTTTTAATTGGCTATGTGCATAAATTATAATCTAAATTGTTGTTATATTCTCTCCAAATTTTTAAAAATGCGTCCAACAATATGAGCTGGTAGCAGCTGGGATGATTTTAAAAGTCCCAACAGAGTATAAGAGGTAGCAGGAGTTTCAGAACGAAAAACATAAAACAGCTTTTAAAACGTAGGTGCCTCCGTCTGCAGATAATTTTATGTGTATATTTTAACGCAACATTTGAAATACACCTCGCAACTCGCAGTGACTACTATGAATACATTTAAAACATAAACTCACTCCAAATGCATGTACCCGTTCTTGTACCGTAGACAAAAATCAGCACTACCTTAATACGATAAATAATCTTCAATTAACAATATCTAAATACCTAATAGTATGGTAGCTTATAAACACATGGTGCCCACTGAATATTGTCAGCTCAGTACCATCCGTACCTAGTTGATATACCACCCATTCGCACACACCGTTTTGGTTCTACGTTCTTGATGCGTACAGCTAAGGTATGGAACAATTTACCGTCGTTTGTTTTTCCTAATAAATACGATCCGGGCCTCTTTAAGGTAAGAGGGAATAGGTTTCTTTTAGATCTTCGTGCTACATCTTAGACCACATTATCGCTTACCATCAGGTGAGATTGTGGTCAAACGAAGTTCTATCGTGTTTATTAAAAAAAAAACACATAAAGTAAGAAGCTCTTTAAAATGCATGCGTCCGTTTCATCAGAGGTAAACAAGCATTACCAGTAGGCTAGATGCAAAATACACGAGAATATATAAACGAAACACAAATTCTGATTACAGATATACTTATTTCCTCTTACAGTAAATGTATGAGCCACCGCTATGTCGCGAGTTTATTTAGCGCAAAAGAAAATATTATACAAAATACGAGTACACCGTACGTTTAACTATTGCTATAAAGCACATATTTACTAACCGTCAAGTGTAAACAGAAACCGCAACAAGCGCTTCCGGTGTAGCGAAGGCTGTATACGCCCGCCCTATGCGGTGAACGCGTCGAGACTGGGCGGGCGGCTGTAGTTAGGCGAAGCGGCGGACGAAATGCGTTATCATTTGCTCTCGATTTTAAAATGTCTCGAATACTTTTGTAATTAAGTTATTGAATAAATGTTTATGTGTTCTTAGTTTCAGTAAGTGTATAATGTAAATAATAGCTTTTTGTGAACAACAGCGATGCCTATTTAGAGATAAAGAAAATTAGAGGTCTTACGATAACTCAACAATTTATTTTTGTAATATTATGATATTACTTGAACGTAATTATATTATATCTGTTTAAGAAAAATAACCTATATTTTATCAACTATATATTCTGTATACTTTCTGAACTCACTCTGAGAGTGTCAGATCCCCTTGTACGAGAAACATTAGGTACAGTGTTCCACACGCTCGCACACAGTAGTCTTGCAAACAGGACATTGAACACGAAACTTTGCCGACGGTTGTATACTCAGACGGCATTGTGTTATAACAATAGTAGGGGGTTGTTAAACCCTCATTAATGTACTGCACTACTTTGGAGGCTGTTTTAAAATTGCATTAATGTGAGCAAAACAAAAAGTCTAAAGCTTGCATTCCCGCAAGAATCTCTTAAATTCATGTTACAAAAGATTCTACCTTAGACAATGTTTGTAGAACATTCCACTACGAAAAGAACGTGATTTTTTTTATTCTATACTTTCAGTGGATCAAGGGAAGTGGAACACTAACAGCTAAATAATAATATTATATGAGTGGGGCCCCGGCCAGATACCACCTACCTCAATCATTCCTAATATTACAGAATTGACTGGTGCCGATCTCATTTCTTTTATAGCCTATAAAAAATATTAAGCATTATTTTATAGCCCACACACTAATCTAAGTGTACTATCATCTGTCTTTCTTCCATCTTGTAATAACCATAGTGATATTTAAAAGATAAAGGCCGGCTTGCATTACGATCCCTAAACGTATTTAGCGACTAAACATATTTAAATTTGGCATATTTGTATGATTTGACAACTCCCTTAAATCTTATTTAGCCACTAAATAATGTTTTCATTTGTATTCATTTTCAAATAAGCATCGTTGCGCTAGTCGCCCTTAATCGGGCCACCTACTCGTTGGCCTGTTAATGCCCATGTAAAGGTCTAGGCTAAAACCAGAGTTAAGAAATAAATGTATTAAATAATACTTCTTATAAATACAAATGCAACCTATGAAACTGCTGCGTTGAAATCAACGTGCATTTTCACAAAGCACAAAGTTTACTCGTAAAATTCAACCAACCCTTTACGGTACGGGGAATTTCAAATTGATCCAGTAAATAATGCAGGAACGTCGAGCCAGGTGAGCTATCAATTTCAACCGTGCAGTCTATACACAGTACAAAAAGTGGTCAGACAGACTACTCCATGGTATACCAATACGAAATACCTGTGCTAGAATTTGGATACCTCCTTTATTCTTTATTGTACACAAAAAAAAACAAAAAAAAATTCCGTAATAAAGGGCATGTACAAAGGCTTCACCCTAAGAGAAGTTGTGTTGCAGCAAACCTTTGAGGCTAGGAGAGAGATGTCACAAAGTCCCTAAGTGTGATCTAGAAGTAATTACGATCACTGGGAGCAAGCCCAGTCGCTCCGAAAATGGAGCCTCTTCTTTAGGATTTAGAATAATGAACCAACAATATAGTATCTATGGATATCGTAGAGTTTTTTTTGATTGTGTGGCACAAGGCATGGCCCACCTGGTGTTATGCGATTACCACTCAAAACAATTGCATTACCTCACAGTTTACGTCCTAAATAAATAAGATTTGGCCTACATAATCAAGCTAGATAGTCACCCACGGTATTTTAGTTTCAAATTTTAGTCTGTACAGTAAGGTTTAGGTAAAGTAGGAAAATACACAATTTTCAATCTCATCAACTAATTATTCAATTTCAATTAAAGTTCAATTTCAATTAAAGTTCAATTTCAATTAAGTAATTATTTCAAATTCATCAACTAAATAAGATTGAAATACTAACCTAATATATAAAATAATTCCTCAAAATTTACATATTCTGGAACTGCTATTTCAAGGCAGATTATGATCTCTATCAATAATAATAATAATAAATATTGCTGGACACTTCACACAGCGCTATCTAGCCCTAAACTAAGCAGAACTTGTACTATGGGAACCAGATAACTGATACTTATATACATTTTTTTTAAATTCATACTTATAATATACCTAGTCAGGTCATAAGTATTGTCACACAGTAAAAACTTTTCTTTTAGAATGCTGACCACAAAAAAGTTTATAGAATTCGAATTTCGAATTGTTCATGAAAATAAAAATGTATACTTTTTAGAATTTTACTCATTTTTAAATATGGAGTGGACGCTTGAAGAAGACCGTGTTGCAGTTATTGCGTTGCATCGTTGCGGTTACGCGCCAATTTAAATTTTTGACATACTGAAAAATTTGAATATAACCAAAAGATTCGTTTATCGCACCATCAAACGATACAATGAAGACTCTAGTGTAGATGATAGGTCAAGAAGTGGTCGCCCTCAGTCTGTTAGGACTCCAGCAGTGATAAAAGCTGTCAAGGCGCGAATTCAAAGAAATCTCAAACGTAAGCAGAAACTGTTGGCCCTTCAGATGGGGTTAAGCACAACCACGGTGAAAAGGGTGTTAAATGAAGACTTAGGGCTTCGGGCATATCGAAGAAAAACAGGACATCGTTTGAATGCTCGTCTAATGGACCTGAGACTGAAGAGATGCCGCGCTTTGTTGAAGCGGTAGGTACGCGGGAAAAAAATATTGTGAAATTCTTTTTTCGGATGAAAAAAATTTTACCGTAGAAGAGAGCTACAACTAACAAAATGATAAGAGGTACGCACACAGTAGTGAAGAAGCGAGCAACCGTATTCCGCGTGTCCAACGAGGTCATTTTCCATCCTCGCTCATGGTATGGTTGGGAGTTTCTTATTGGGGCTTAACAGAGGTACATTTTTGTGAGAAAGGTGTAAAAACGAATGCAGTTGTGTATCAAAATACAGTCCTGACGAACCTTGTGGAACCTGTTTCTCATACCATGTTCAATAACAGGCACTGGGTATTCCAACAAGATTCGGCGCTAGCTCATAGAGCGAAGAGCACACTAGACTGGCTGGCGGCGCGTGAAATCGACTTCATCCGGCACGAAGACTGGCCCTCCTCCAGTCCAGATTTAAACCCGTTAGATTACAAGATATGGCAACACTTGGAGGAAAAGGCGTGCTCAAAGCCTCATCCCAATTTGGAGTCACTCAAGAGATCCTTGAATAAGGCAGCCGCCGATATTGACATGGACCTCGTTCGTGCTGCGATAGACGACTGGCCGCGCAGATTGAAGGCCTGTATTCAAAATCACGGAGGTCATTTTGAATAAACTTTAGTGTCATAAGAATCTATGTTTTGTTAAGTTCATTTTGGTATATAAATGGTTACATAATTAATAAACTTGTTTCAATTATTTTATATTAAACATGTGACAGAATTTATGACCTGACTAGGTATAGAGAAACAACCAGACCCGGAACAAATATCTGTACTTCGGTGCAAACATTTGTTTGCACCGAATTGTTTGAATCGAAACCGCTACCTCCTGCGTCTCAGCCGGCTATTCGCCCACTGCGCCACGGAGGTCGTCAAATCAATAGCGAAACTAAAGGTTTTCCTATGCTTGTTTATACAGAGTGTCCTGGCTAATTCGTTAGCCTGTGTCAACGAAAGCTCCCACAACCCCTATACATCTATGGGGGTTGTGTACATTTAAGTACAGGATAGGACATCGCCTGTCTCGATGACGTCCTGGCTTACGGTTAGAGACCTAGAAGTTAGTTTATTTGTGAGCCTTTTCAGTGGCATTTTGTATTCGGTAAACCATTTTTTATAGGTGCATTGCACTGAGATAAAATCAAAGCCACTTACGAGAATATTACTTGCAGGAATTTAGTTTTTCTTGTATCTTGCTTTCATATCAGATATCAGAGATTTGATGGTTTGTTTAACTACTCATTTCCGCTTTGAGGTGTCTTTCTCGTAAATAATTTTTCACTATATTAACAACCGAAAGTGTGTAATCCTGAAACCATAGACTATTTTGCAATATGTAAACATTTTCTTGTATTGTCCTATTAAAAATAATAATTAGGTTGATTGTTGGCTTGGTTGCGGAGGTACAGGCGGTAAAATTAACGATTCAAATGATATGTGTCATTTTAATTTACAAATGAATATTTTAATTTGTCACGGTAACTTAAAACTGATGTGTACCAAAATATAAGGACCAATTAAAAATAATATGGTTGGTAAAATTCTCGCTGCATATAACATAAATTTTTCACCGTCTGCTCAAATAATGCTGCAGGATTAAGCGGACTCACACAGGCGGCCATTATGGCCGTAAATCATAAAGGCTGTCTATACAAATAAGAAGAAACCTAGGACAGGGATGGTCAGAGTGCGGCGGTGTTGTTGGTAGCTTACCAGATTTTACCTATTATATTTGTTGCAAAATGTTTTAACACATTAACGCGCCGGCGAACCCCGAGCGCAACTTCAATTCGGCCGCGTCAAATACTTCGCCCTGAATATGGCTATCCCTGTTTAGTGACGAAGTTTAGCCACGCAGAGCGACAGTGATAGCAATAGAATGATTCTAAATTTGATTAGATTTTGACCGTGTTCCGTAATACCAAAAATGATAACTGAAAACTTGTTGTATTTTTCTCATTGTGTTGTTATTCTGTAACTAATCGATATAATCTATGTTCCCATGACTAGGATACGTAAGATGTTGTTGTTTTTAATACGAAACAATTAGGTTGAAAACAGGTATTTTATGACGTAAAAACATACAGAATGCGATACGATTCTATTTCATTTTAGGTATGTATATTGATCTTATATATGGTTGGGAACCTAGATAAATACTATTCCAATTAAAATAATACCTTATTAAGATAGAAATATGCTCCAATTAAAAACGATCTTGGTAGTACGTGTTGTATGGGCGATTGTCCCTCCGGTGTCCCCTTAAAGAATGAATGGAAGTTATGTATACCTTACAAGCTAGACACAAAAACTGTTAAAACAAAACAACAAATAAACGTAGTCATATTAGGCGGTCTTATTGCTAAACAAAGGGATCTCTTCCAGACATCCTTTGGATGGAGAGGATAATTGCTTAATGGAAGATTGGCTCAGGTGTAAAAAGAAGATACCTACTTAATAATGTATTAAAATGTTCACTACCCCTGATCTAGGTTCTATAGCATCTATAACTATTATAGTTGTCTTTATCTGAAATGCAGGCACCAACTCGCCGCAGTTTCACGAAAGACCGAGAAGAATGCGACGAGAAGAATGCGATGGCTAGCTGAACGACCGAGAATTACGGCTTGATATCGAGTTTTTTTTTAATTCCATAACCGTTTGGTATTTTCCTAGTACAAATACCGAAGCGGCTCTGATAAAATTTTATAGATTAAGTAAACTATAGCCAGTAGGATGGAGGTAATAGGTAAATGCTTTGTAAAACTGATTGGATTTGAAACAAAGCCGTCACCTTTGACGCAGGCCAGACAAACGAAACGTAATACCCCTTTAATGTTTCATACAAATTATACAGAAGCATCTTGACGGTAAACATACAGAGATCTTGTCTACCCCATACTTGCAAGATGTGGAATGAGCTACCATCTGAGGTTTCCCCATTAGGCTACGACATGGCACGCTTCAAGAGAAATGTAAAGAGGTTTCTACAGCGTAGGGAGTGCATCGACAATACCCCGGGTGTTGCCGGTGTCAATAGACGACGGTGACCGCTTACCATCAGGTGGGACGTAAGCCTGTTTCCCCACAAATAACATAAAAAAAGAAGTCGAGACGCAGGCGCGCTTCTGTACATTTGTAGCTTCTGTAAAGTAACTTAAAAAAACGAAACATATACAACCTGAAAACCACGTAACACTGAAATAGTAAGAATGAATGAATGAAAATACTTTATTGTACACTTCCAAAGAAACAGACTTAAAAATAAAAAAAACACAAATCTACAAGTACAATGGGCGGTCTTATCGCTTAAAAGCGATTAAGAACCACCCCAGTTAAACTAGCTTTCTATTAAAAAACCGCATCCTAATCGATCCATCCGTTTGGGATCTACGATGCTACAGACAGACATACGCATCAAATTATAACACTCCTCCTTTTGCGTTGGGGAGTTAACAAGGGGCCGTCTTCGCCCTGTCCTCGTCTCACCTCTTCTGTGTGGACGTCACCTTACGAAATGGTTCCTTGATAAATTTTTATTTTCTTTAATACGTCCAAAACTTCTCAGTTTCAGAACTGACATACCAATATTATGAATGTAATGAAAAAATGAATAAATGAATACAGAGCTCATCCCGTGCCTTATCCTTTTTTATCGATACAACCTCAGTCTAATAATTCATTTATTGAATTTTTTTTACGACTTGGCGATGGATCAATCATATGGCCCACCTGATAACCATCGTCTATAACAAAGTATCGCCTCGTAGGCCACGCACCTTAGAAACGTGCCCTACAATGCACTGCTCTGCGTCCATCACCATGAGGCATACAGGTGTAAAGCCTCATGTGCCTGTAATTTCACCGGCAACTATACCCTTCAAACCGAAACACAGCAATGCTGCTTAGCGGCAGAACTAAGTAACTCTACTACTCTTCAATGTTATTGAATCGTTATTAACGGTGTCATCGTCTCTGCCTCAAGTACCCGTATTTGGATGTCACCATCTATGACTGTGTCGATTAGTTTCAACCACTGTTTACAGTGAAATGGGGGTGTGCCAGTCCTATAATCAGAGTTATGATCTGATACAGAATGACACGAATATAAGCTACCAATGCGATGATATTATTTATAACTATTATTATTTTCCTCGCGAGTTAGTGAGACGGTAGACATTTTGGTAAGTGGATCTTTTAATACTGAACGTTAAAGGACACTGGACAGTTTTGGGAGTGGACCTTTCGATACTGGACGTTTTAGGGAACTTAACCTTGTGGAGCTCGACGTAATAGGACACTGAACATTTCGGAAGACTAGCAGTTGTCAGCCAGAACGATTTTTGAACGGAAGTTGAGAGGGAGATATAAGTTAGTGAAAATAGAAAGAGAGAGTTAAGTTACGTATATTATTGTAGGGGCAAGAGAGATAGGTGCGAGCACACATTTTATTTCTCTCTTTCTCTTATAGCCAGTTGATTTGTCGCATATCTCCTATCCCAAATTAGCCTAAATTATACAAACTACATAAACAAAACACTCATTATACAGCTATAACAGTGTTCATTTTGCTATAGACAAAAAAAGTATTTACGACGTTTCGTATTTTGAATCTACCCAGCTTCGATTTACGAAAAAGTTCAGCTATTCTACAACAGATGGCAGGCAGCAGCAGAAGTATTACTTCAGTCGTGTGGTCTAAAGCACACTCGTTTTTTTGTCTTTGCCTGTTATTGTTACACTTTGTACATCATAGCCAAATGATATTTTGAGATTACGCGTAACCTATGCTTCCTGGGGTAATGAAAGGATTTTCTGAAGAGTCGTAAGTTAAGGTAGTTCAAATAAAATCTTAAGGATACACTTGTATCCCGTCCTATGTATACATAATCCCCGAATACAATACACTTTTGCTAAGGCAGTCGTGTAAACAACAAGTTAGCAAATGCGCCCTAACTTTACTACCTCCGTGGCGCAGTGGACGAGTAGCCGACTGAGACGCAGGAGGTAGCGGGTTCGATTCCCGCCGCGGAACAAAATGTTTGCATGATCTACAGATATTTGTTCCGGGTCTGGATGTTTTTCTATATATTATAAGTATGTATTTACAAAAAAAAAATATATAAGTATTCTATCAGTTATCTGGTTCCCATAGTACAAGCTCTGCTTAGTTTGGGGCTGGATAGCGCTGTGTGACATGTCCAGCAATATTTTTTTTTAAGCATTTTTAAGAGACTTTCTAAGTCCCTTATTTTCTTTGAAGGAGATTCTCATTGATGACCATAAGACTGGTTAGAAAGTACTGGGAGTACGATATTTATATCTCGTAGTTGTCAGAGAGCAATGACGATAATAGGGAGTATCTAAGGTGTGTGATACTACGAACTGATAAATCATGTAATTGTGATATAATGAATACCAGTCGAATGCGGCCGAGATCTTATTATGTGTCGTAAATAACAATTGAGTTGGTATTGTGCAAGTGTACTAGATACGAGCGGTCAATTGCAATCATATTCAACACACGTATTTACTAATTGAAAAAAATGTTTGAAATTTCTAGATAGATAGAATAATTTTTGTGTAAATATATATTTGTAGTACACACGGCTACACATCAAGTTATACATTTCCAATATAAGCTGACCTCTCATTCTACGAAAAGCCTGCACAATGGGAGGTCAGCTTATACTGGAAATGTATAGCTTGATGTGTAGCCGTGTGTACATAGATATCCAGACCCGAAACGGATCTGTAGAAACCTCTTTATAAACCGTAAGAGTAAACGGCATCATAATAAAATTTGTTTTCCACCTTGACAGCCTTGTTTAATCAGAGTGTGATTTGTATGGCTCCATGTATATGTATACACGGTGTCCTTTAAATCACTGTATTCCCAGAACAAACGTTGCTCAGACCATGGTCTAATAACTTTTTATAACATCAAATGCGTACTCATGAACGTTCATTACTCATTATGTCACGGTTAGTTTTTGAACAATGTTAGACTTATTTGAGAAGGTCTAGATTTTTTTCTATTCTCTTGTTTGATGCTATAATATAAACAGTCAGTAGAGCATGGTCTGAGCAACGTTGAGCAACGTTTCTGAGCAACGTTTCTGAGCAACGAAAACAGTGATTTAAAGGACACCGCGTATAACCACCTACCTGGATTCTTCCAGTCTTAATGTATTCAAGAGAAACTTGAAACTAATATTAGTAAAAAATGCATACTACAATATAAATGAGTTTCTTAGCGATAAATACCTTGAATAATTTTGTCTGACATTTAATATTATTAATTTTCTATTTTAAGGTAAGACATATTGAATATTGTAAATAATTTAATCTTATTAAATTTTGTTTTTCTATTTTATAACGGTGATAAAAATTGCATGCGATACGCAGATTATGGACGAACTCAAACTGTATCACTAATAACTACCTGTTACTAACCCCTATTCGCAATAAATTATTTGATTTGAAACATTTCGACGACCTCTCTGCCACATTGGGCGAATAGCCGGCTGTGACACAGGAGGTTGAGGGTTCGATCCCCGCTGCGGTACAAATGTTTGCACGGTCTGCACATATTTGTTTCGGGTTTGGGTAGTTTTCTATAAATTATAAGTATGTATTTACAAAAAAAAAGTACCTATATATCTAAGTATTCCATCAGTTATCTATTTCCCACAGTACAAGCTTTGCTTAGTTTGGGGCTAGACAGCGCTGTGTGAACTGTTCAGCGTTATTTATTTATTTATTTGTTCCACGGCAGAAATAGATAGCAGGGACAGACATCTTAACTTGTTCTTATGAAGCAAGACGCAAAACTAACGACAAATTCTTTTCACGATTTAGTATTTTCCATTTGAATTGATCTGTCCACATTTTATGTTAATTTAAGTACCTATCAACCTGCGATATTTATTTGTAAACTTTTATTTAGTCTTCTGCAACTTCTTTACCTATGTTTATCCGAGTACATGTGTATAACTTTTAGCTGTAGTTAAATATATCTATAATAATATTATGAAGCGGAAAGATTTGTCTTTTAGTATGTTTGTAACGAATAAACTCAAAAACTACTGGTCCGGTATCAAACATTATTTCACCATTAGAACGCTACATTATCCCTGAGTAACATAGGCTATATTTATTACTAGAAAAAGATAGGTATCCCTAAGAAAACTTCAATAATGTAAACCAATGTTTTCAAGACAAAACGGGTCTTTTCGCTCACAGATTCATATCAAAATTAGTTACATCGGCCGTCACGATTAGTCACGAGAGACTCTCGTGACCACGGCCGATGTAACTAATTTAACTTGGCCGAAACGTCGAGGCTAGTCAAAATTATAATTTTGATATAAATATGTGCGCGAAAAGACCCGTTTTGTCTTAAAAACATGAGTAAAATTCGCGAAAATTTAAAAAGTTCTAATGTAAACCGAGGTGTAAAAAATTAGCCCTAAAAATGTTTAAAAAATAAATGTCCACCCCGTGCGAAGCCGTGACGTGCGGCTCGTACATAATAAAATGGCACTAGCGGTCACACGTCAAAGTACTGAAGTTCCAGTAAGAATTCCGACGAATTATCCGACTGCCAACACTTTAAGGTACGGTACATGTGTTTAAATCGATCACTATTCAAAGTTATTACAAATTGTATAGAGCTCTAGTATATTTCACATGAAACCCTTTAAATAACTAAAACTATTCACTTCACATCAACACCCAAAATTGATTTATTCACCAATCAAACGATTAAACGATCACATTTGTCGCAAAAAAAAAATACGTACATAGGTATACCTATCACAAATATACATTTGACAAAACTGGTAAAATAAGGTAAAACAATACTACTTCTTTTATCTATGTCCCCGCTGATAACACCTTATCACTTTTAATTCATAATGCATTATTGAAAACCGATTATCTATACGGATAATGATTGGTAGAAGAAAGTGTGTTACAATGTCGACTTTAAACGCATTAGAATAAGGCATTACATTGATAAGTTAAATTGAAATCGGGTGATTTCTGATAATAAAATAATTACAGTTTTGTATTTTTCGCGAAACTTCGTAAATCTGCAGTAAAGATCATTATCTAAAAACATAATATTAGTATTATGACGATTACTTATATAAATGACCTACTTTTATAAACTAGTGGTCCTGTTAGAACAGTAGCCCTCCTCGTGTTTCCTTGGTCTTGGGAGGTCGAATCTGGTGCCTACGGGTTCGTCTCGTGAAGGCGGAGAGGATACTGATTCTGATTTGTATAGGTAGCTATTAATTTTCCGAAAAAAAATCAAATATTGAAATCCGTCCATATTTAACGCTACCGCAAACTTACTCCCTCCGCTAATGCGGAAGAGATTTCTCGACGAGTCCCTTCAGTCGCCGCCTACGAGGTACAAGCACGTACCCGGGCGTTTCTCTCCTATCCCCATCCTGGCAACAGCCCAAGCCGAGGTTCGTACCTAAGTGGTGCCCTTGCGCTAGTTGCCTCATCAAAAACTTACAGGGCTGAGCGCCTTCTGCGCTCGCCAAAAGTTCGGTTAAGCTGCAACGGCCTCAGAGGCCAACAGCGAGATTAGTCCATTTGAAAAAAAACTCCTCCTTCCCCCCCCCCCCCCCCCCCCCCTTTGGATTTATTCCGCAACATCGTGTGTAGAATGAAAAATCGCAATCGAATAAAATATGTTAATAAATCAGGGAACTTGTGTGTGTGGATCATCCAGGAAAGTGCCAATTCTCGAATTGTCAAGTGCATGTTACCATGTCAAAAGGTGAATAAATGATACGAATATGAAACCTTTATGTAGGCAGGCTAAATACTTCCGAGGCATTTATTTTGAACCGCACACATGTTACGAGTTTTAGAGAATATGTTTTTCAGTACAATGCAACATGCATCAAATTACAGTCTAGTCTAGGCAGTTTAACCCCGGTGTTATATCGTCCGGAAAGACCGATATGTAGTTACCCCTATACCATGAGTATAGCTAGCAGCCTATAAATAACAGCTATTAGGGTATTGTGAAACGACAAGGTATTAGGATTATATATGGAAGAAGCGTATTTTTCTGTCGCCTTCGTTAATCTCAGTTAAGATATAAAAGTCAAGGGAGAGTAAACAATTTCACGAGAAAACACTCTTTTATGTACGAAAAGATCTTACTGGCGAAAAATTCACTGGCAACACGTAGTAAATTGTTCAGCTTTATTTTTTTTTCAAATTATCTATCTTGTCCTAGTGCTGGGCGAAGTTCAAGGCCTCCCAAGTATCTCCAATCGTCCCTATCTCATCCAACATCAGCTTACCTTCACCCTATCACGAACTTAAGTCTTCATCATTGAAATAGACAATTAACTAACATTTAAGGACCTCCGTAGCGCAGTGGGCGAATAGCCGGCTATGACGCAGTAGGCAGCGGGTTCGATTCCCGCCGCGGAAGAAATGTTTGTATGATCATCAGGTATTTGTTCCGGGTCTGGATGTTTTTCTATATATATAAGTATGTATTTATAAAAACAAGTATATAAGTTATCTAGTTCTCATTGTACAAGCTCTGTTTAGTTTGGGGCTAGATGGCGATGTGTGAAATGTCCAGCAATATTTATTTTATATCGATTTTGGTAGAGATCGACTAAATGTAACGTCCGGACCCCCTACTTCTTTACGTTAAAGCAAAAGAAAAACATTCTATATTCAGTGCAATTACAATGAATATTATTGAAGAACTGTGCAACTTATGGATACAATATTCATAAAATGCGAACAACCAGAATTTACGATAAACCTTTAATTTGTAACCTCAACAGGCAATACTCCATGGCATCAAACATCCCTATCTTAGGAATCCCTTTCACGTCACTACCAACATAATTTTGACACTTATAAGCGTCGAGCCTTCAAAGTACGTTGATATTTCCGACGAGGGAAAAGGCATGAAAGCCCGCCATAAAGGCGACGGGCTGAAAAGCTTTGATATCAGCGAGTTTCAATAGAGCCAGTATTACATCTGTATAAACTGTATCCACAGACAAGAACTGGTTTCATTTACATAGAAAGAAGGTATTTGAGATGATAGGTTTTCTTACAAGCATCGGGAGGTCTCCCAATTTTTTTAAATGGATTTATTCCTTTTTTTTCTATGCTCCTTGTGTACATCAACAAAGTATAACAAAATCGTGTGAATTATTCTTATGAGTAAGTACTTACTCGTATATGAAATTTGATTAAGGACATTTCGACGATTTCAAATATTATAAACATAGAGTAGATTCGTAATTTTAATGATGTATAATTCCTTTGGAAATCGTGACGGTTTTCATTCTGTGAGTCGTAAAAAAGTTTTAATATTCAGTTTTAGTATTCAGCTTAAATAAGTAAGAAACATATGTGCATTTTAAAAAGTATAATGTACCTATTTACTTATAATTCGCTTAAATAGTAGCTATCCTACAAAAATAAATGTATTCAAATCCCGAAACTTTCCCCGACTATTTACCCCCACATTAATCACGTCCCTACATTTCCATAGGACGAGTGTTAATCACCCTATGTCACCCACAGCCAATAACTTAGAAAGCTCTGGGCCTTGGCTTTCTATTACCTTGCTGATGGCACAGACGATACCATAGTACATTCTCACGTGAAGGTTCATATGAAAGTGAAATTGAAGGTTGCAAGGAAAGTTTGAAATTGCAAATTATGTGGTTGCTTCAGATGATGGATTTACTAAAGTGAAAAATGGAGTAAGTTTATTTTTTGCCCCCATCACGTAATGATTTAGGTACCTACATAATGCATCGTAATCAATCATTATTATAAATACGGGAATTATCACGTACCCGTCTTATCGATGTATCGACCGACAATGTTTCGGTTCAATTCGTGAACCTTCATCAGGGTGAGTGCGATCCGCTCCGAATAACGTCTCGCCTCGCACTGTGCGCCGCAGCCCTCATTGAAGTCAATCACGAAAGTTTTCTAAGCATCGTAATCATCTTTCAAATGGAGATATCTAATTAAATAGGAAAGTTGAGTTTACCTGCTAACGATTTGCAACAATAATAGCATTTTACAAGGCTCATGGCTTCACTTACTAGCTAGGCGATAGCAATAGGTTTATTAGATGTGAGGTTGCAATGTTACTAATTTTCCTTTTCTTTATTGAAAATCTAGGTAAGCTTTATGAATGAGTTTATTAATAGGGCTTACTGTACAAACATACAAAGTCTACGTTTGAAAATGACACAAAGAAAATCGGGCATGTGAATGAGATATCTTCAAGGGTCGAGTACTGTGTAAGAGTTCTAAGCATGTCCATATGAGTTATATATGAGTATATATATAAACAGCATTTTTTTTTTGCAGTTTTTAAAATTGGCAAAAAAGATCTTTACGTGCCTCTATTAGACAAATTATAATTTAAATAATAATATAATGTTTATTTCAGGCAATAAACAAAATTAAAAACTATCTAACCCTAAACTAAGTAAAGGTGGTACAATGGGAACCAGATGACAGAATACAATTTTTTTTTTAAATCTCATTCCTACATATAAAATACAGAAAAACACCCAGAGCCAGACCCGGAAAAAATCATTAACCCTTTTATCATCCTTAATAATGAAACAAGAATTTTAGACGAGCCCTTGTTGAATGTTAAAAACATCGAACACAGTAAAAACTGAAACAACGAAAACGAAAAGGCAAAACAAGCAAAACGCGGAACAAGGGAAAAATAAGTTATATGCGGAAATAATAAGATCCAAACAGCGGGTTCAGTGAAACGTAGTAATCCTTTCCCCTTTGTTCCCCACGTCTAGACTGAGGAAACAAAAATCTTGAAGCACTTCGTAGCGCAGTTTTTTGTGATAAATGAGAGAAAATATTGTGAATTTCACGAGTCGCGATATTTTGACAGGATTTTTTTGTTTGAACTTTTTATTTTTGGGGTTCAGTAGGAGTTATCATAATCATTTGTTTAAGCTTACAAAATATACGATCAAAATGAGATCTTATTGCGAAAACCAATAAAATGTTGGAACACTTTCCAATATTTATATTTTTTCTTAAAATATGTTTTAAAAGTATGCTTACTCGGACAGTATTAAATTGGTTTCACTTCTGTCTGACAGTCAAAATGTTGTTAGTCGAATTTTAATTAGCTTACTAATATTCGATCAAACTGAAATTTACTACTACAAATCTTGTAATACAAATCCTAGGGTAATTGCAAAATTGGGGTACTAAAATTATATATCCTATTTTTTTTTTGACGACCTACGTGGTGCAATGGGCGAATAGCCGGCGGAACAAATGTTTGCATGATCTACAGATATTTGTTCCAGGTCTGGTTGTTTCTCTACATATTATAAGTATTCATTTACAAAAAAAAATGAATATAAGTATTCTATCAGTTATCTGGTTCCCATAGTACAAGCTCTGCTTAGTTTGGGGCTAGATAGCGCTGTGTGGAATGTCCAGCAATGTCCAGCAATATTTATTTATATTTTTAAATCTTATTAGCTTTAGGAGACTTGAAGGTTTTTAAAGGTACACGCTCATATTAATACCTGAATAACAAGTCCACGCCTTACACTTTCAATCGAAAGCGTGCAAGCAAGTTGCTATGAAAATGACATAGGCGCTGTGAAATTACATTTTCCGCTTAGAAACTTGGGCACTGTAATTAGACGCAAACATCTCGACGTGAGAGTTTCCTGCGTGGATCTTGTAGTTTTTGTTCCGGCACTTTGTAGCCGCTGTCACAGACTCGAAGCACTAGCAGTACCTACACTCACACTTATACCCAGCAGCCTAGCAGTACACCTTTATGTTGCAAGAGTTTTTGTAGAGACAAATACCGGAACAGTTGTTTCGGCATTAAAACGCGCCTAAGGCTCTGTTTCAGTTTTTATACAATTCATGCTATTTAAGCTCATCGCTATCTTGATTAATTCGATATGCCTATTACATGCCTGTTATAGCTAATAGTTAATTATACTATTTCCATTTCTTTATTGTCTCGATGACAGCTCCTGTGAAAACTTGAACGAGCGTCTTTTTTATATTATGTATGCATTATTTTATAAAAATATGACGCTTACGCACGTACAAGGTCGAAGAAACTGATAGGGATGTAGCTATCGATAAACGTAACACGATAACAGACCCGATATTTTCGGCATTTTGATATTTGACAGCTGGGCAGCAATCAACACGGAGGAACACGAAATAAACAACGTAACGTATGGATAATGTGAAAAAACTCAGCGAACAGAAATGTAGTGACTAGCACGACCGTCTTGTTGCGAATGACAGATTGAATGACAAACACAAAATGGCGGTGGGCCATTGAGTGTTCCCACCTTGAAAAAATATATTTGAATGTTTTTGTTATATTTGTCTTTGTTCAAAATATAATAAATATATGCGATCGATATCAGTACTTATTTAGTCACAACATTACAACTATCAAATTAGAACTGTATCAATCGAGAAAATAAAGAAATGGAAATAGTATAGTAGTCGTATTGCCTGTCTCTCTGTTCAGAGTGAGATTTTATTTCACTTTATTTAAAGACACGACGCAGCGTTTCAGTAATAATAAAACATTTAGATTATTTAATCTCACTTTATTTATATTATAATGGATCATCAACGAATACACTTCCTTCCAGAATCTATTAACACAGCTCGTTAGTCTAGTGCTCTTTTATTAAAGGTGATCGCATCTTTCAATCTGGACAAGAGACGCAAATTCTGTAGGAGAATTACAGAAATATACCCAACAATAGGCTGAACTTATGTTGGCGGTGGCAAGTAATAAAGTATCAATTATACCAGCTGTTTATACCATTCGTGTGGCGAGCCTTAGCAACCGGTCGCTAGATTAGAATTAGCTATGGTAGAAATTAACCACTAGGTGGTACCTACCGAACGAACCTCCCGTCTCAAGAGTGTTATTTGTTTTCACGGATATCAGTGTCCCATGGTAATTAAAAGAAGTTACGTAGAAACCTACCGTTCACAAAGGTAATTAAAAGTACATACTACCTACTAGTAAATTGATAAATACTGAAGTCACGAAGTACTTGTGATAACAAGTTTATTATTTGAATGACTATTAGAAATCCTTCACTGTACAAGCTATCCGTCTATGGAACTCCCTTCCTCCACACATTAGAACTGCCAAATCCCTTCACATCTTTAAAACAGTTCTATTTAAACATCTGTCTGCACTACAATGTTGATTTCCCATTTTCTCATCTATCGTTACGCTACTCCTGGTTTTTTATTTTCATCCTTCTGTTGTACACCTATATGTACCTACTTATAGTATTTTATATAATATACCTTTTTATTATTATTATGTAATATTTATGATAAAATATTATGTTATTTATTATTTATTTATTTATATATTTGTTTGTAATTATTTATTTTGCTTATGTAAATACACTGTTTATTCAATATTCAATTATTTTTATTAATAGCTACAGTCCTATAACGTTCTCGTGAAATCCAGTCCATCTAAAGGTTGTCTGGAAGAGATCGCTTTTATCGATAAGACCGCCATTTGTTTTTCTACTTGTATTGTTATTTGTTTATTATATTGTTTTTTTTTAATTTAAGTGTGATTTACAATAAAGCGTTTTCCATCTATCTATCTACCTAATACAAAACTTTATCGAAATTGATCCCGCCGCTAAGTAATGAAAACGTAACAAACAGATAGACAAAGAGACAGGCTACCTTCGAATTTATAATATTAGTAAAGATGATACCCTACCGGACAAAAATATAAACAAAGCGTTTTCCACATTGAGCCGCACAACAGAGATCATAAAAGTATGTTTAATATGAGCTAGTGACTAAAATATATGCCATGTATTCCTTTAAATATGAACAAAAGTGAGGAATGGAAGGAGGGACGCCTTTGCCCATCAGTGGTACAAAAATAAAAGTATATGCCTTCGCCAAAGTCTATTTCCCAAGCGGCGACAAGTTTTCCGACGTTTTGAAAGCGCCTGAACATTCTCATTTAAATCGCAGACACGGAACTGCAACACTTTTAATCTCCCAGACATCCTCAGAGTTTATCTTCAGGACATTCCACTTAAATATGTGCATGCCGTGAATGCCATACGTGAGCAGTTTTTACCCTGAAGGCTTTTCATTAAGAGATTCGCAGTCTTGAATAGGGGAAACCTGAGATTAAAACTGCATCGTCTACCGGCTGAGGGGAATAAAAACTTGTCTTTTTTCAGTCGGTTAAAAGACTCCATTGAAAAAGAGATCTGCGGAGCGTTTTTAAGTAATGAGTTATACTTATATAGGGATGTATTTCAAAAGTGAGATAACTCTGTTTTATGAAAGACGTGTGTTTAATTAAGTGCAAGTCATTTTAAGGTAGACACAGAATTTTATTAACAGCAAACCGAGGGTGAACACAAACTGAAATGAGTCGATTAACGACGTGTAGAGTGTACACCTTTAAGCAACTAGCCGCATGCCAATAAAAAGTATGTACACACAAGCTGTGTTTACATGCCTTTTATTGGCCGCCATACCATGATTAAGGACATGCAAACACTGTCGAAACTAACCACAGGATAGCAAAATATAATGGCATATACACACTTGTCTGACTAGCAACCAGTCAGACTCTACAGGCACGTACACACGGTCCGTCCATGAGGTAGATAAGTCGATTCCCCGCGCTCCAACGGGCCGGAAGTGCACGGACGGATGCGCTTACAAACATGCAACATAGGCCACTATCTAAATGGCTAGACTAGACTGCAAACGTAGATTGGAAATCAAGTGCAGACAGCGAGAAAAGTCGATTATCAAATCGATTTTGATATCAAGCCAATATAGAGTCGGTTAAAATTTTGATTTGAGCAATTGTTGACTAGAAATAAAAAGTTTATTTAAACACTAGCTGACCCGGCCGTGCTTCGTACGGATGCACAGGAATAGTGTAGCTTTATATTGTGAACGAACTTTCAAAATCGCTTTTGTAGTCTAGGATATTACCCATTACATATTTTGTTTGGAACAAACAAACTCACAAATATTTCTTTATAATATTATTAGAGAAGTACCTATATATAACTTTTTAATCTACTCATTTCGTACTCACCAAGACTCACTTGATTGGCGAAATTTTTATGTAACTTGAATGAGCCATCATCACCACCCACTACTGGCTAGATACCTCCTTTAGTTTTTGCAAATGAAATCGATGATGGCTTATTCACGTTACATCAAAGTTACTTCAACAAAGTGAGTAACTCTTGGTTGATTTTAATAACCTTATCAATGTTGAACTTGAACTTATACATATATGGTCTCTCGTTCAAAAGGAAGGTCTTATACGTCTTCAAAACAATTAAACATTTAGTTGTAAATTAATAAAAAATGTTGAAAATGAATAACGCAGTTTCTGATATTTCAACATATATATAAAGCTACACTATCCCGAAAGCTAGGGTGTATTTTATTTTGATAAAAATCCGTGCAGAGCTAAGGCTGGTAAGCTAGTAATAACAATTTTCAAAACAACGAACTCGGTTAATTGGAAAAGCGGTATACGCGATCCGGAAGTTGCGAGATAAAACCCGGCGCGGCCGTGCCGGATGCACACGACCGCAACACAGCCATAAGTGCACGCATTAATTCCGTACGTGGCTGCGCTGGACAAAACGAATCATGGATGGCCGGACAGTGTAAACGTCGCCTAATTATGTAAATCGAGACTCGTACAAACTGAAATGTTACGTGTGTAACTGAGATTAAGCGCGTTTCTTCGTTAATAGTTACAATGTTTTGTCTTTCGATCTTTTTTTATATTAAACACTAGCTGACCAATCCGCTGATTTGCACGCGTAGTTTTTTAATGAAAACATTACCTCATTCTCCGCAGTTGGGTAAAAAGTAGCCTGTGTCACCCGGGGATAATGTAGCTTCCCAACAGTGAAAGATTTTTTTTAAATCGGCCCAGTAGTTTCGGAGCCTATTCAATGCAATGATGAATATAATATTATTTTTGTAGACATTGATATGTTCTTTAATATTGTAGAACATACTTTTGTTCTATCATCAATAGTTTCCGCAGCGCATGCGACGAAAGACGTTTTAGTGCACTTTTTTACACCTTGGTTTACGTTACTTATGTAAGTTTCAGTAAGGATCCCTAATCCTTTCTAGCAATAAATATAGCTTATGTCACTCAGGGTGAATGTAGCTTTCGAATAGTGAAAGAGTTTTTGAAATCGGACCAGTAGTTTTTGAGTTTGTTCATTACAAACATACACACAAAAATACAAATCTTTCCTCTTTATAATATTAGTACAGAAGTATAGATTAAATTAAACATTTAGGCCCACAAGCTGACGGGCCTGATTTTAAGTGGTCACCGCCGCCTATAAACTCCTGCCGGACTCGTGCTACTACAGTCGCGTTACCTAAAACTTAATGGATTATTTACACCTCTCTTGAAGGCGTTCATGTTGAAGCCCACATGGAAAAACTCATTGAGCGAAGTTTTAAGCCCGGCCGAAAGTTTCTGGTTACAGAAACTGTATTTTTTTTTCCCTATCTGACATTTGATAAAAAAGAGGAACGAACGTTAAATCAAAGGCGTACCAAAGCTAAACTGAAATATTCATCAACGTTTTCAATGTATAGATGGTCCCAATGATTGAGATAGAAAATTGAGTTTGTAATGCATAGAAATCTTGATAATTCTGACAATCAGCACACATATAGTAATTTAAATTACGTATAACTACTTACGAAGATCCCGTACCGAGAAAGTAGAGCAAGCATCCTTTTATGGCAGACATTTCTATGCTGATGTATGGATCTTAGATAGACATTACTAAAGCAAAATACAAGGTCCAAATTAAAATAAATTCGCATTTCTCATCAGCTATAGGACCTCCATTGCATACTTCGTACATTTTTAGAGCGACCGATAGTCAACACTGTCAGTTTTAGAAATCAAATAAACATTAGTTCGAATATTTGCGTTTGCAAAAAAATTTTACATGCCTGTTTGAATTTCATAAAAAGAGTCGACTCGCTTTGTGTATACAAAAACTTAAGCCAATATTGGTACGAGTTTTATTATCATTGTTCTGACTAATTACTCTTTGTTTGTGCGATTGATACTGTAAGACTTTGCTCCGAGGACCTGATGTATGATCAAACCAGTGCCGGTACCAAGTAGAATACACAAACTTATCTGGCCCGTCGACGACGTCATCCAGCCTTCGGGCGTACAATGCTGAACACAAACCTCCTCCACATATTTACAGAGCGACTGATCTTTTGTGGGTTACACTCAACCTCTCTCTCCACTCTTGAAGCTATGACACGACTATGTCGGTGACTTTAATTTGTACGTATCTCCTCATTTCTGATTCGATCTCATAAATACCATATAATTGACCATATAATTTGACGACCTCCGTGGTACTGCACCACGGAGGTCGTCAAATTACTACACTGCAGTACCACGGAGGGCGGATAGCCGGCTGAGACGCAGGAGGTAGCGGGTTCGATTCCCGCCGCGGAACAAATGTTTGCATGATCTACAGATATTTGTTCCGGGTCTGGTTGTTTCTTTATATATTATAAGTATGTATTTACAAAAAAAAATGTATATAAGTATTATATCAGTTACCTGGTTCCCATAGTACAAGCTCTGCTTAGTTTGGGGCTAGATAGCGCTGTGTGAAATGTCCAGGAATATTTATTTATTATGACGACGTGTCTATTAGACAGCCACCTTTAGTCCGAATTTTATATTTGTTAAGGTCGAATTTTGACCATCAGACAAGATAAGTTGGTGGCACTCATAAAATTTACATGTAATGGCAACTCATCTTACACGGATTTTCCTTTCCAGACATGCCAGTAAACTTGTGGATGAATCTCGCCACAAGTAGCAATGACCATAATTGTTAAGAGAATACTAATCGTTGATAATGATAACGATAAAAGTCATCAATTGTACTTGAAGTAACTGGTTAAGGTAACAGATTTCATATACCTAATATCAAAACAACGCTAAATAGTAAAAAGGCTTGACAACCAACGAAAACAAACGAAGAAACAAGTATTTTTTTACAAAATTTCGCCTTTTTCTCTTTTTGTCTCGGGGGTTCAAACCATAACTAACCGAATCGGTCCATCTGAAATTTTGATATGAGTCAACAAGTGTGCTAGAATTTTAACATAGAAAAAAAATTGTAAATTTGCATGAGAAAATACAACTTATGTTGTGGGTGCTTACCTCAAGTCCTGAATAGACAAAGTCTCGCAACTTCCATTTATAGATACCATGAGGACGTACCTGAAACAACAACAGATAATTAGTCATTGAAAACAAAGCATAATTAATCGCAGCAAGGCGCCAGTCTTCAGATTATAATCAGTTTGTAATTACCTAAAAAGGACGAGTAACGCATTTGTTACTAATTATGGCATGAAGAATAAAAATAGCGGGTAAAAATAAGACAACTGTCATAAATCTCTATAAAAGATCAGATATAAGTTTTAATAAGTGGAAAGATTGTACTTTCATGCTAATCATAAAGAGCGTCACGACGAACTGTCTCTAGCAACAGAATATTTTTGGCGGTCTTAACGTGGATTGCCTCCTAGCGAAGTGGTTCTTAACGACACGAGAGAAGAGAGAACTACTAATTTTTCTGGGTTCCACTTGGTTTGCCGAAAAGGAAACAATATTAAGCAAGTGTGCTCATCTTCGAGCACACTATCACTTATCATCAGGAGAGGTAAATATAAATATTCTACATTTTCTGGGCCACTGATGTAGCATCGAAGAGAGAGTCAACGAGTACAATCAATCGAGCAATACCATGACAAGCCTGTTCTCCATTATCCACTTAGTTTGAAAAGCAGTCCTCAAACCCAATTGGTTCCGAGTGAGTGCACAAACCGCAGGTCAAACAAAGATCCGGTATTCCAGTTACTGATGCATCGTGTTATGTCAGCGTATTGATTCCAAGGCAAATCAGAACAATGTTTTTTTGTTTGGAAACTGTAATGTGTCTATTGTATTCGCGCATTCTGCCTCCACTTGTTGGAGTCCACAGATTGCACTGATGCTTGAACATTGTACTTGTAATCGGACGTGAATCTCTTTATGCCTCTTTTCATGTAACAATTGCGTTAAATGTTCCCATCTGATGCAGTTTAATTTTCCCATTGCGAGTTCAGAATCTCACGGAGTCAGATGATGCATCCACCAATGAACCATGTCTTTGGATGGCTAGTGTCCATATTTATTGAACCGTGGCCTCTGAAAGTCGTGTGATAGGGCTATAACTTGACAAATTCACTAATGCGTCTATATTTCGGGGTATTTCTTGAATATCATGGATCTAACACACACGAAAGTGTGTTACGTTAGTATACGAGCAGTTCTTTGGAATAAACTTTTACATTTCTCGTTCGTGCCGTCAATTGTTTTTATTCATTATTTCTTTTCTAAGCAGTCCATTACCTTCCTTAGACATATTTTTCTGCACATACTTCCCTCCCTACACTTGTAAGTACGTTAATCCCCAATGCATTAAACCGATGACCTCTCGCTTCACAAGCCCAGAAAAGCCTACTCAGGCACTCGCAATAAGCTTATCTAATGCTTTCAACTCATGGTCTTGCACTAATTCCTTCCTACTAATGCTAAGGCGATTATCGCTTCCTCGTCTTCGTAACTCTACACCTAGTTAGTCTCGAGAGGGTATCGAATGCACAAGTTATCACCTGTGCATTCGATTTCAAAGTGCAATATCTCTGTCCACTTGGCTTCTGTTACATAATATAGCACTGTAGTTCGCCCATGCTTTGTCTGCCGGTAGGATAATATATAAGATGGTATTTATTCAATTCAATTCATTTATCAGGTGTCCAAGAACCATATTTGTTAGTAAAAAACTTAATTAATTCAAACATGTCACATGGGTTAGTACATTTAAGTCTTATATTTAACCCATAAAAAATACAAGAAATGTATTTATTTTGCATCAAGATCTTGCATTTTTGCATGTTGTTTTTTATTTACAAAGCCTTGTTCAAAACTAAATTTATTAAGTGTATTTCAACTATATAATAGTAGGTGGTAATTAGTTAATAAACCAATAAATATTGCTGGACATTTCACACAGCGCTATCTAGCCCCAAACTAAGCAGAGCTTATACTATGAGAATCAGATAACTGATATAATACTTATATACTGTTTTTTTTGTAAATACATAAGTATAATATCTAGAAAAACATCCAGACACGGAACAAATATCTGTAAATCATGCAAACATTTGTTCCGCGGCGGGAATCGAACCCGCTACCTCCTGCGTCTCAGCCTACTGCGCCACAGAGGTCGTCGTATAATAGTTATTAGTATACTAAGTAGTTATCGAATAACTTGTAACTTTCTGACAAAGTGTCAAAACTCAGTCAGGTCAGACGATCTATAACCAAAATATATAGATATTATTGATTTTATATGCATATGGAGGTTTTAATAGAACATTTTACTAGTCAATCTAAACAACAAACCAAGTCCTCAGCGAGCGGTATTCTATTAACGTTATCCCTGCCACAACCTAAGTTATTAATGACACCTAAGTAATTAATCAACAGTATATAAACACCATGGCTCTCTGTGCGACTCTAATCCTGTGCACAGTCTCCTTCCTCATGTCCTCAGTCTCCATGTCTCAGCTCCGTAGGTTAATGTTGGCAGGACACATTGGTTGTAGAGGCGGGTCTTCAGACATTGTGGAACGGTGGATGATTTTGAAATATTGTCCAGTTTGCTGATCGCCGCCCATGCTAACTGAACTCTCCTAGATATCTCCTTGGCGCCATGCTCGGCATCAGACTGCTAGACCGAGTCCCCAATACTGAAATTCGCAAGCGGACTAAAGTTCAAGACGTTAGCAAGCGTATATTGGGACTCGAATGGAGTTGGGCAGGGCATGTGGCCAGGCGCGGTGATGACAGGCGGAGCAGGGTGCTAACTGAGTGGTGGCTTCGAGATGGAACCAGGAACGCAGGTCGTCCGCCGGCAAGATGGGTCGACGACATTGTAAAGATCGCAGGTCGTATGTGGGTTAGAACAGCGCAGGACAGAGGCAAATGGCGACAACGAAGAGAGGCCTATGCCCAGCAGTGGGATGAGATAGGCTGACGATGATGATAGTATTAACACCAGTTTTTTTTCCTAGTACACACGGCTACACATCAAGCTATACATTTTCAGAATAAGCTGACCTCTCATTCTACGAAAATCCTACACAATGCGAGGTCAGCTTATACCGGAAATTATAGCTTGATGTGTAGCCGTGTATACTATGCAAACTTAGCGTAATCGGACTCATGTGGTAGGTACTACTGTATCGGGAAACCCGTATAATGCGATTGCGAAATTGCTATGAGGGGTGATATTGGCGCCAATTAATTGTTATCAGGCACTCAGGTGTCACTGTTATAACGGAAATATCCGTTACTCCTTAAATTTAATACGGCTTCTACTACTTTCACCTACCGTGCGTTAATTCTGCGAGCTTCTGTTTGCCTGAAGATCATTTGAGATATCTTATATTTGTTACCATTAATATAAATATTAAATATTGCTGGACATTTCACACAGCGCTATCTAGCCCCAAACTAAGCAGAGCTTGCATTATGGGAACCAGATAACTGATAGAATATTTAAATACTTTCTTTTTTGTAAATACATACTTATAATATATAGAAAAACATCCAGACCCGGAACAAATAGCTGTAGATCATGCAAACATTTGGTCAGCGGCATTAAAAAAAAAAAACAAAAATATAATATAATTCTAAATGGCGACCTGATTATTAAAAGCTAAACTGAGTCTGGGCAGGACAAACTTCGGTTCTAGAGATCTTTCCGTCTAAATAGGGCACCTCTCCACTGAGTCTTCTTAGATAGAGAAACATTAATTTCGACATGAGTAACAACGAAGACGCAAATCGATGGTGTAAATGATCGCTTACACCCGAGTATAACAAAACTTTTCATCGCGTAATAATTACAAAGAAGTCATTTTATAACAGCTTGTTGCAATGCAACGAGCATTTTACTTACGGTTCTAGATCCGTAAATCGCATTTACGCAGCTGATCTCGAGTTTACAATGACCAACTTTCAGAGCATGAACGATGAAAATCAATTTTGCCTTACTTAAAGTTAACTTACAGTAAAAACATTATTTTATGACTGGTCTGGTCATAATGATTAGAAACCAGCTCCAATCATAAACATGGTAATTTTCTTCGGAAGTGAAGTAAATTGCCTGCAACTTTGTCCAATTACAGGCCGGTAACCGTCATGGTATAATGTGATACACCTATAAATCAATAGAAGTTACTGCCAGATCTTGTTACAATAAAACAGTGGTGATAATAATATTCCTTTAATTGAATGGATATTAGTAAAACGCGGTGATAAAATGGGCGGTCTTATCGCTAAAAGCGATCGATTTCAAGCAATATTTGGAGTAACGTTAATACTTATAATTAAAATTTTGACAAGGTTTTACCGTTTCTCTTATTTGATTTACAAACGCCCAGTGCGTTTCAACCGTTAGTAAAACTAGAGATCGGTAGATCTCTTCAACCAACGGTAGATCTCTTACTACCACCACTAAACCTGAACTACGAGATATATCGCAGTCAGCTAACCAAGCATCATCATAAACGCATCATCGGCTTTTCGATTTCCGAAAGCGGTGCGCTAAGCCAATACCGGCTCATTTGGACGGTTTTCCGTCCATTTTCCCATGGTGCCCGGCGGAGCGTGCTCAGCGCGACCGCAAAATGGATTAGCAAACCGCATACGACAAAATTGTTACCAGACACGGAATAATATGAGATTTACAATCAGTAGGTGTACTAGAAGGAAATTCGGGGTTTTCGGAGCGTTGCCTCTGTTCACAGTTTCCAGATCGTCAAAATTGACATCTACTTTGTTAACAAGACAAACCTCCAGTTTTTAAATGTTCTTCTTGTGTAAGTTCATATATAGCGGTAATTGGTCAGCCAACACATTGACTTTATGTGAGTAGGTACCTATCTAGCATGTGTGTCTGACACTTTCATTCTCCGTCAACCTCTTCGGGCCAAGATTCCGGATAGCGCCAGTATATACGGTGTCCTTTATATCACTGTTTTCCCAGAATAAACGTTGCTCAGACCATGGTCTAATAACTGTTTAATGCATCAAATAAGAGAATAAAAAAATAAAATCTAGACCTTCTCAAATATGTCTAACTTTGTTCAAAAACTAACCGTGACATAAAGTTCATGGGTACGCTAGCCGTAGCGTATTACCTACTCCTTAGCTATATAGATGCCTAGTAGCTACCGGTCAGCGCGCTGACTACAAAGTTGTAAGGCGTAACGTTAAAATAGACCTTTTAACGCGCCGGCGAACCCTGAGCGCAACTTCAATTCGGCAGCGTCAAAAACTTCGGCCTGAATATCGCTATCCCTGTTTAATGACGAAGTTTAGCCACGCAGAGCGACAGTGATAGCAATTGAACGATTCTAAATTTGATTAGATTTTGACCATGTTCCGTAATACCAAAAATGATGACTGAAAACTTGTTGTATTTTTCTCATTGTGTTGTTATTCTGTAACTAGATGATATAATCTATGTTCCCATGACTAGGATACGTAAGATGTTGTTGTTTTTAATACGAAACAATTAGGTTGAAAACAGGTCTTTTATGACGAAAAAACATGCAGAATGCGATACGCTTCTATTTCATTTTAGGTAAGTATTTTGGTCTAATATATGGTTGGGAACCTAGATAAATACTATTCAAATTAAAATAATACCTTATTAAGGTAGAAATATGATCCAATTAGAAATGATCTTGGTAGTACGTGTTGTATGGGCGATTGTCCCTCTGGTCTCCCCTTAAGTTCGCAACTTTTTATAGTTTTCCATCACCGATTTCGTGTTCTTTTTTAATTTGATGTTATAAACTGTTAGTAGACCATGGTCAGAACAGCGTTTGTTCTGGAAAAACAGTCATTTAAAGGACACCGTGTATAAGGTCTATAATCGAAGTGTTTCTAGTCTCTACTGTTTGTTATTTTCTAGACTGTGCTATAGAGCCAGCCACAGCTGAGCGAAGAGTGAGTTCAGAGCTGATAATCGATAAATAAAAAATAAAATACATTTATTTCAAGTAATTATGTAGCTCATATAGGAAGGGACACAGCACAAAAGGTATGTTAAGGTGTAGACTAAAAAGGGTTTTTGAGAGGATGCCTGTGACAACAACGGGCAGTCTACTCTGCCATTGCTAGTTATCATTGTCAAGACAGCGTTGGCGGTATGGAAGCAGTCGACCCGCGCCGACTGGATAAAAGAAATACTCATATAAAAAGAGATATTCTAGAAGAAAATGTAACGTCCCATCTCACAACAGGAACCAAGTTTATATCCTTAAGTTATACGAATCCATTTACCATTTAAGATTTGTACTCATTGGTGATGCAATGATGCAAGTAGTCTGTTGCGAATTCGGCCTTGAGTATTTACGGTGCAGAAGTGCATACAATCTTTACGACTTACACACAGATATTATAATATGTAGTTTGAGTTCTAGCTGTGACGAACAAATAAACAAGATTGTATTATTACTTAGAAAACTTTCGTGATTGATTTCAATCATTATTATAAATACGGGATTTATCACGTACTGTTTTATCGGTGTTTCGACCGACAATGTTTCACACCGATAAAACGGTACGTGATAAATCCCGTATTTATAATAAAGACTATTTGCTATTTTCTACTTTGTAGGTAGTAATGGTTTAGTTTACGACTGCAATAGGCAGATTTCAAACGGCTACCCAACTTACGCTGGAAACCTGCTTAATATTGAGACATGATTCTCGAAAACGAAATTAAAACGAGACCCATGCCAGAATCTAAATAGTTTGAATGAATGAACTATAATTCTTGAGTACAGTCTCAATACACACGTTTATAGTGTGACCATTAGATAGATAGATAGATAGATAGATAATTTCTTTATTGCACACCATTAAAAATAAAACAAACAAAAGAGAATACAAAATTAAATCAAAGGTACAATGGGCGGCCTTATCGCTAAAAGCGATAGTTAGTGCTGTGCACTCCCTGAGGTATGCGCGCGGCGAGACGGGGGGGAGAATGGAGAATCGGCTGCTGCGCTCTGTCAGTTCGCCGTCAACGCTCGTGGCGGCAGGTAGTCTTATTTGTATCGGACTGTCTATGTCAGACGCACATGAGATAGACAGTCCGATACGAATAACACTACCTGCCGCCACGAGCATTGACGGCGAACTGACAGAGCGCAGCAGCCGATTCTCCCCCCCGTCTCGCCGCGCGCATACCTCAGGGAGTGCACAGCACTAATGGTCACACTATAGTAAAAAAATATGGTATGTTAGTCTCTATATCTATATATCTATAATAAATAACAATATACATATATTGTGTTATTCTTGGTAAGTGATCAGCGCTTTCCTAAAATTTAGTTTTTGTTTTGTTTATATGCACCACCCTCCATTAATGTAGTATTACAACAATCCTCTACATCTAAAGGTGGTCTAGAATAAATCGTTTTTAAGAGATAAAACCGCCCATTGTGCTTGTTGGTTTGTGAATTTTTATTTTTATTTCTTTAGTGGTGAACAATAAAGTGTTTTCATTCATTATCTAATGATCTTTCATTCATTAATACATTGCTTCGTTGGTGTAAAACTTTCGTGATTGATTTTATTAATTATTAAAAATACAGGAATTATCACGTGACGGGTACGTGCGAGGCGATACACAATGCGGAGAGGATCGCACTCGCCCTGATAAGGTTCACTAATTAAACCGAAACATTATCGGTCAAAACACCGATAAAACGGTACGTGATAAATCCCGTATTATAATAATGAAGCTCAAAGTGTAAAGCAGAAAGTTAGTCGCCGAGGCCGAAATGAACTTGGATGACATCCTCATCATAATATCACACTAATATTTTAAATGTGAAAGTTTGGATGTTTGTTAATTATTTGTTGGTTTGTTTGTCACTCAATCACGTCGTAACGGCTGAATCGATTTCGATGAAATTTGGTATATACGTAGATTATAACCTGGGTTACCACATAGGCCAATATTTAATCCATAAATCAGTTCCCATGGGATAAAAATGAAGTATCAAATCAAGTTTCAACAGCGAGTTTAGCTTTATTTCTAGGTTACCTACACATTTAGTAGAGTAACGCGTACGAAGTCGCGGGCAGCAGCTAGTCTCTTATATTTTTGAAGTAAAACTTTTTTACGCACGCTTGACTTGGGGAGTATGCTGGTGAATGCGTTACGAAAAGTGCGTACGGAAGTTGAGAGGGAGATATAAGTTAGTGAATATAGAAAGAGAGTTACGTTTCATATATTACTGTAGGGGCAAGAGATATAGGATAGAGATAGTGGTAAAGAAAGAGAGAGAAAAAAATGTGTGCTCGCACACATTTCTTTCTTTCTTTCTGTCAGTCAGTTGATTTGTTGCATATCTCCCCTATCCCAAATTAGCCTAAATTATACAAACTGCAAATATACATAAATATATATATATAAATACATATTGATGGAGCTAAATAAGTTTTACTTCAGTCGTGTGTTCAGTCTAAAGCACACTCGTTTTATTTTATACCACTAAGGTGGCAATCAATCAAAGGGCCCACCCGATAATAAGCGGTTACCGTAGCCTGTGGACGTTTGTAATAAAAAAAGGCATCACTCGCGTAGACATTAATACATACAGAGAGAGAAAGACATACAGGAGCAAAATCTGTCCTGTTCCACTCTAATCCAGTAATCTCCGAGAGCAGTGCAAGCTTCTGACGTCCGTGACGACACTATCTGGGGTCAATAGACTACCAGCGTTAAGTAGCTAGGTTCTAGCCTACCTACTTGGCATACGCTGAGCTGACGCCATTTTGGCATGACTCGACCTGGTAGTTATGATGGAAGTTGCGTGAGATATTCCTGTATTTTTTGATTAACCTGTAATCTTTGACTTTTGGCATTCTTGTCATTCTATGTCTTCATACCCTTCTATTTACATCCATTACCTACTTCTTAGAGTCAGAAGTCAGGATTCATCATAACTACTATGTCACCTTCTTCTTTTGTGTTTTTATTTTGTACGTGTCAAATAAATGGTTTCACTTTCATTTTTTTTTAAACAAATCCATTGATGGATTGAGTTTTTGTTCCACCGTAATTTCACCACATTGCTGCTTGGTAGCAGAAATAGGTACGGTATTATTACTTTCTTAGACCAAATCTTTTACAAGGAGCACGTTATATTATATAATTAGCATTAAGGCAGGACACACTATTTGCTCAAACTCGCGGAACTGCCTTGTCCGATTTGGCCTTTTCTTTTAAAGTTTTTTTTTTTTTTTTTTTTAATTTTATTAGGGACTTTTACCTACAACATGGTATAACAGCCCCATCGTACCCTTTACTAATTTACAACACTATTAAATCATATTAAATACTATTAAATACATCGTATCTCACGTACATTAATAGAATCACCGATGCATAAAAGCTCCAGCTAGCAGATTAGCCGCTTCTGTAGTAGGTTCTGCTAAGATGCTCACAAATGTACCTATGTCAAGTCTGTTCAAATTTAACTTTTGCATCAGTCATTCTCTCTCTGTCCTGTTCTTGGCGCAATCCATCAAGAGGTGGTGCACATCATCTAGTGAACCACATACCTCACAGTTAGGGGAATCAACTTTTTTCATAAGGTATTCAAACTTTCTAGATGGATAGTGCCCAGAACGTATTCTATGAATAAATACAATGAAAGAGCTATTCAAGTTCCCCCTTACAAACCACGGTATACGCGGAGGCTGACATTCTATAGTTTTATACCAAATCCCTTTTTCTCTACTTCTTTCATTAATGTTATGACTCATTCATTACTGACCGATAACAATCAAGAGGCAAGTAAAAATTGCATCATTGGAACACTAATGACTCTTTTCATTATGAGAGCATTGATAAAATATAGCAGGTTTAGATAAGAAATGAATTATGAGTTGTTACACATGGATATGACTAATGCGAAGCGCGGTCAGAGAAAAGCCATGATGTTCGAGTCCACGTCCGAGCAAAGAACAAAACTAACACGGAATAAATAAAAAAAATCAAAAACCCCGATCAACTCTTTTTGAGTTTGTGTTTAAAAAGAAGCTAAGAACCGCCACAGTTAAACCAACTTTCTATTAAAAATACCGAATCTGAATCGATCCATCAGTTTGGGAACTACATTTGGATACCACAGACAGACAGACAGACACAGGCGTCAAACTTATAACACCTTTCTTTTTGCGTCTAAGGTTAAAAATGCAACGTTCCTAGCGGTTATGACTTGAATAAGCTTAAGAAGAAGATTAATAACAAATGTCTGGCCTTAATTATTATTTTTTATCTTTCTGGATTGTGCAATTGATAAGTAACCAAATAACACATTTTAGGGTCATTAGAATTTGATCTGTTTGCAAACAAAAGCGAGTCATCGTATTTAGGTAACGTTAAGACTATAGGCCGAAGAACGTATTAGCTTCCTTCTGATACATTGACATCGCAAATGGATATGCGTGATCTACGCCTTGCAAAATGTTAGTTTAGAAATATTTATCATTTAATTTAAATCACAAAACAGTAAGTGGTATTTTCGGATCCAATTAAAACCTTTTTTTTATGTAGCAACTCGGCAACTGCATTCTGCATGCCTGGGCATTAAATCTTAAACCCAAACAGCTAAAACTTTCTGCTTAAATAAGAGAATGATATGAACAATTTTAACAAGACCTAAGATAACTAGCAGATCGAGAGCTATGAGAATGCGGCAGTTTTGCTCTACGACTCAATTATGAAATACCCGCTTTAAAGGCACACCTAATTGCAAATCAATTGACAAACCCGTCTGGGACGCAAAGAGTATGTTTTGCAATGTAGGTGGTCCCCCACGCGACATATTCGCAACCTACAAACAGGTGCCTTTCAATTTTATTAGCAAGTCTATGAGCCGTAAAGGGCCATTGCACATAGTTATACCGACACAAACTAGCCATGTCTAAATTTAATTTTATTATATTCTTTTCCGAAAGACGTGACCTGTGGTATGATTTGTTTAAGCACAATACGTCAGTAGCCAAGTAACTTTACGACTGTACGTTATTTTCGTTTATTTCGTTCTATCCAAAGGATACCGACAAGAAATCGCTCTTAGGGCTAAGGCTTTTAACTGATTTGCATTTTTAGTCTAGCTTAGCATTTGAATTGTTTGTGTGTGGTAATTCAATACATATATCTATATTTATTTTATGTGCAAGCGCATCGTTAGCTGAGAACTTTGCTCAATGTTTTTATATATGCTAATGCAGATATAAATATCAAAGACGAGGAGTTGGCTCTTGTGGACACCACCGTATTCTTAGGTATAACCCTAGATAATAAGCTTCAATGGGGCCCTCACATTGATAAGTTGTCGAAGAGACTTAGTTCTGCGGCATACGCAGTCATAAAGATCCGTCTTTTTACAGACGTAGACACAGCTAGACTAGTTTACTTCAGCTACTTCCACAGCATTATGTCATACGGTATACTGCTGTGGGGGAGTGCTGCAGATATGAACACCATTTTTGTGCTGTAGAAGAGGTCTGTTCGTGCAATTTATATTCTGGGCCCCAGAGAATCATTACGCAATAAGGTTAAAAAAATAAATATTATGACATTCCCTTGTCTATGAATACATCTATGAAAATCTGATGTATGTTCACAAAAATATTAATTTGTTTAAGAAAAATAGCGATAATCATAACTTTAATACTAGAAATAAAGATGAACTCGCTGTTGCCTCTTGTAGACTCCATAAAGTTAGTAAATCGTTTAAAGGGCAAGGTGTTCACTTTTATAACAAACTCCCAAGTGATGTACAAAAACAGTTAACAAATTTACAAACGCAATTAAACAAAATCTTTATAAAAAACCCTACTATAAAATATCGGATTATTTAGATGATAAAGAAGCTTGGGATTGAAATTGCTCCAACTCGTTCAAAATGTTACAATTTAGACGTAATTTATTACCTGTATTGTTATGTATTCTAAAAGGATCAAAAAACAACCAGCCTTGTTTTCTTGCCTTTCTTTCCTGGCTTGGTCGCGAAGGAACAGGCAGTAAAATTGACGTTTTAAAGTGATCCTTCTGATTTTAATGAATAAAAGATTTTGACTTTTCTCTACCGCTCCTGAATTAGTAATGCGATATTTCACATCTGTGTGATCCCCGACAGCGTGTAGAGTTCTAGCCTTCATCTAGTAACACAATAGAATATCCGCCCGGCAAGGCGTATCTTAAATAGGTGTGTCATTTTGCTAGGACGTTCAATATTCAATGCTCTTAAACAATACCACGACCTATTTTAATCATCAATATCATCATACAATTTTTCTAATCAGATGACAAGTGTAATCTATGAGAAATTTTCGAATAACTCTATCGTTATCGTCTTGTCTGAACTGTGCACTAATGTTAGCATCTAGTATACCTACGTGCAATTATGAGGGCGAATATCGTGTGCTAAATTAGTCAATGACTCAACAGAATGGGCGATTAAACTTTGAATAGGTCTTGCGGTTCTGCAAGCGAGTCCTAAGAGGCATGCAGTGTTGCAATATGTGAGATGAGCTGTGACCAGTGGGTTTACAATATTTGTATGGTAGAAGACGTGATGGTACCTTTAGAATAGGGATTACCTACTGGGTTGTTTATAATTCACCCAACATATAACAAGCATTATATTAAAGCTATAGTGCATGTCATGCGGATGGAGGAATTTCACATATCGAGAAAGTGGTAAGCATGAATGTGGCTGATAGGGGTAGAGGTAGGCCATATAAATAATGGGAAAAATAGGTGTAACATAGGAATTTCTTTGGTACACTATTATTCTCAGTCATCTCCGTATTCGTGGCTAATAGTGTAGAAAAATACATGTTGTTCCTACTCCACTTTGTGGGATATGGGCAAGAAAGTGATGATAATGAGTTATTTTAGGTTTTGAGCCTGAGAACTCAATGTACTCATTCTAAGTTTATGTTACTACTAATAAAATATTGGAAAATCATTCCAAGAATGGCAATACCCTTATTCATTAAAAGTAATGTCTCAACATGCCTATATGCTCATCAATCTTCTAAGCTAAGCCCGACAGGCTAGATATCCAACCGGTTTCTGTAATCATTAATCAAGCATGAACGAGTACTGGCAATTATTTTTGCATATTTTTATAATACACTGTGAGAACAATATTTATAAAGCTGTTAAAGGAGCTGTGATCAGAATAAATCTGAGACCTAATAATTTGAAGGTGATATATAAAGTCTAGTTTCAGCACTATACTAGACATCTGGCAGACGGGATCATAAATCGTGGGACAAGCTACAATGATATTGGTATCTCGCGAGCTCTTGCACCCCTCACGGGAGCCGTTAGTGATGCGCCGAGTACCTATCAATAACACTAAATTATATTGAAAAAGGAAACAAACGTGTTTATTGGTTCGCCCCGTCTGCCGCGAGTATTGGCGTCTGAGACACGTTTTTAGATAGAATAGGGTTGCCCAGCATCTTTGCGACCCTCTCAGCTTTGTCAGCCTTAATCCGTAGGAGACATGGTCAATACGTGCAGGACGTAGTAAGCCACGGGTTTCCTAACGAAATTTACGCCCGCATTAACGGTCCATAGTATTCATGATAAGGTAACATCTTATATATTTATTACTATATACACGTTAATGTTCAAAAGGTAGGCTTAATGCTAAAACCATTTTCTCGCGAAAATGGTTGACGTGCTAACTTAATAATATGACCAGACCAGATTATGGACTCGAATTGGTCATTACTAGAGATGCCGCGAATAGTTGTTAAATCGAATAGTAGAATAACTCGCCATTATTATTCGACATAAAAAATGAAATATAATAAATAATTTATTAGTTATAAAATAATAATATTAGGTACCCTTGTTAGTCTTGAATTTACCAAATAATTATTTGTTACTGTAATCTAAAAATGTTCTAAGATTATGAGAACAGAGAACAATGAAGTTAAAGAAATCAGTCTCATATTGACTACTAATAATGAGATGATTAATAATAAGTGTTTTGTTTTTATAAAATTATTAATAAGTCTATAGTTTTTTTGTTCATTAAAAGTTTATTTTAGAGAACTTTTTTTTATACTAGTTATATGGCAAACGAGCATGCAGTCCACCAGATGTTAAGTGGCTACTGCAGCCCATGGATATCCACATAGAACTCAAAACAAGCTATTATGTTGTCTTGATCTCAATGTGGATACATTGCCATACTATAGGACTTAGCTGGTATGCCTATGTGCCAGTAATTACAGGAACATACCATTACCATCTAACCGGAACACAGCAGCACAAGTACTGCTATTTGGCGGCAGATAAAGGTAAGGCGGTGGTGCCCACTTCCTCGAGCCCGTTCACAAAAGCTCTACCACCAGTAGAACTACTCGCCGAATGTCGAGTAATGCCGAATAACGAGTAATAGTGAGTGTTCGCGGCATCTCTAGTCATTACAGGTAAAGTTCTGCTAGTACCACGACACCCAGACCCGGAACAATACTTGCATTAATGTTAATACAAATATTTGTAGCAAACATTTCCCATAAAGCGATACTCTTCTATGACTGAGACCGTAGAATTTATATTCAATCCATACCTCATTTTCTCTGTCATCTTTAAATTCAACCACTAACTAGGGATGAACTCAACACAATTTCAATTTTAGCATAGTATGAGTGAACTGCCAGAAGAATAAGAAGGCTCTTCTGCACGTTAAGAAAGTTCACCGTGTCTGCGGAAAATATGACAAATTCATCATGTACGTACACGATCAGAATTTAGTCGGACCTAGCCACGAAAATTTGTCGTGTCTGCTCCAGACAGAGGTTTTTTTTCGGGCAGTCGTGCGTAGGGTTTGGTAGGGTGCACTAGTCAAGTTTGACAACACAACACAGAGCGCGTCGTGTCTAGCGCAGACAATTTTTTTTGTACACCGTTCGTGTGTAGTAACGACACGAATTCTTGCGTAGACCAGGCGACATATCTTAGCGTGTACAAATAGCCTAACAATACAAGTAACTAGTTTGCATACTTCAACAGAAAAGTACAGTAAAAGCCTACACTTCCCTTCGAACCGTTAGCTGGAGGACGACTACCTCCCACGCACCAGCCTACTTCAAATAAAGTAGCCACACTTTACTTTACACACTTGTTTATATTAGGTAACTGAACCAACCTGTAATCATGCGGTGAGTGTTTCCGTCAACATATCTGTGTTGAACGAAAGCAAATACCCATTGTGTAGATTGAGCTGTTTAACGTAGAAGCACACGTAGTAACATATAAAGTCGAGGAAACTCGATTTCTTTGGGGAAGCGCAAGGCACTAAAGAGCGTAAAAATAAATAGACAGCGACAACAAACAGTATAACGTCAAACGTTAACCACAAATAGCAATTTTATTTAAAAAACTTTTGTGATTCATTTTAATCATTATTTTAAATACGGGATTTTTCACAATCCGTATTTATAACAATGATCGAAATACCAATTATTTATTTTGCGCCAATAACCAAAACTTTGACAAAGATACATTAAGTTTTTCTAGTTTTTCTAATATTTGCTAGCGCTTTTGTTTTACCCTAACTGATGCATACTTATAGGTAGAGAAACAACGCGCAATAAGGACAAAACAATGCTTATAGACTGACGGGCATTACTATCATTATACCTATGTTCGTACCACGGTAACATGTACCATGTTATACCTATAGAGTAGGTATTTACAACAACACGGCCTATTGTCAATATGATAGATTGCTCTCGTCTGCGGTGAATTCTGCACATGATGGCTGGCTAATTTATCATCTTTTGCAAATTGTTTTCAGGGATTACGGTGGAGGCGACCGGCATTTAAAACTCTACCACATATAAAGGGCTTAATGAAATTCAAAGTTTTTATTATTATTACACAATATATACAAGAATTAATCGGTGTAGAATATGTATGCTTCCTATTAAATAAAATCAGATAGCTGCACAGATCAGCTCTAGATCAAGGGCAGTGGCGTGGCCGAAGCAACTGCAGGCATATATTCACCAATGGGTGATGATGATGACCTTCGGACTGATAATTTAAATTGAAAATCGCACTCTGACACTATATGTAAGAAACTTAGTAAATGTTCATACGCATTGTACATGCTCGGTAAAAATGTTAACATGTCTGCCGTAATTACTGCCTATCACGGGTATGCCGAATCCATTATAAGGTACGGGATTGTATTTTGGGGTAATTCTACGTTAATAGATAGGATATTTATTGCTCAAAAAAAAATGCATCAGAGCGATATGTAAAATTCGTAAAACTGATAGCTGTAGACCATTTTTTGCTGAGCTGAAAATACTGACGATGGCCAGTCTCTATATTTATGAGCTGGCGACCTTTGTAGTAACAAATATGGACCTTTTTATGAAACGTAACAGCAAACGCCACCATAATAAAATTTGTTTTCCTCGTAATAGGACTGCGCTTTATAACAAAAGTGTTATCTGTATGGCTGCCAGGATATATAACAAACTTCCAAAGTCTGTATTAGATGCTTCAAGTCTGAATGTATTCAAGGCAAATCTGAAAAAAATGCTTGTAGGAAAAGCTTATTATAGTTGTAAGGAATATTTAAATGACAAGGATCTTGTTTAATAATAATTAAGTATGTATAACTAACTCAATAATTTTGACATTGTTATTAAGTACAATTATAATGGAACCTAATAATTAAGCTCGACATTGCATGCGTAAATCGCTGAATATGGCTGCACTACTATGTAACACTAAACACCTTGTACCTACCCATATTACGCAATAAACTGATTTGATTTGATTTGATTGATGATAGTGACGAAAGCCTAGCAGATAATGAAAAAGAAGAGATATGTTACAAAAATGCCTTATCTAGGATCAGGATTCAATTGTTCAAAAGCTGGCAGATGCCACACAATGAAGAATAAATACCGTATCTCTCATGCCCGTATCTCGTACAATTCATAAAATATTTTAAGACATAATGAACCAACAGCCTGTACAATATTGCATTAGACACGGTGAATCACTAAAATAAACAAAGGTACTCGTATTGTGAATTGTGTCAAATGATAATCGGGTACTATTTGCTTCCAAAGGAGCCACTGTGAGGTAACGTAGGTATATTGTATGGTTTATGAATAGTGATTAGATACGTGACACTGCATACGTGCAAATACTGACACTCCTCTTTATCAGTAAACTACAGAACTCGGTACTCAAACGTTCCAATAAATATTCAAAGTTTATATAGTGGTAAATTCTGGTTTAGAAGTTTATATACCGCCCTCAGACCTTATAGCAGAGACCGATATTAAACGTACGAGTACCCTCCGATGCACGCACGGGAGCCATCTATTGTAAATGCCCTAGTGATCTCCCAGGCCAAGAGCATGTTGCAAGCATGTACGCAAACAATCGTATACTTGAACAAGCGTCAGGCGGTAACAAAAAACAACATATATTAACTTCTTGACTTCAGAAAGTCATGTTCAGTCAAACAGTCAAAGTTCCAATAAAAACTTTAGCTGATTGCACTTTAATTGAAGTGGGAGTATTATTGTTATTGTGATCTCTGATTGAACAGTGTTGGTTTTTTGATTACTATTTACGGATAAGAGCCAGCGACCTAGTGGGAGTTTCCCTGTCTTTCATTTGTACAATCATAGATAAAAATAGGCAATCAACCACAGCAACGGAAGTTAAATCACTGATTACGAAGATACTTGGTGGATATGTTCACGCTAAAAGGCAACCCTTTTTCCTAGCAATAGGAACATAGCAGATGATGTTATAATTAGGGATCGGCGTAGTTAGTGCTATTTTGGGTCAATGAACCTGAATGATAGGTTAATATGGATATGCCACGGGATTTATTCCCCGATTCTCGAGAATATTTTTCTGAATATATTGTCACACACATAGCGCCGCGTATTTTGTATGTACTCGCAGCAAATCTGTGCGTATAGTCCTCACCTCACCTGCGATAAGCTACAAAAGCGTGAGGGAAAGGGATGACTTTAGTGACCAATACAACATGTATTTGCATAAAGCTGAATAGTGACTATGTAAAATACGAATTCCTAAAACAACCTGGTAACTAAAATAAAAATATATTTCACGGGATTTAGAAGGCATATCCATGTTAAGTTAACGGTCACTAATTCCTGTGAATAGCACTACCTACGCCGATCACTAGTTATAATACTTAGCAAAGCGACAACAAAATAACTATTACAAAAAATTATACTAATGACTGTAAATGACTTGAGTGTGAGTGAATGGCAAATCTTTTTTGAAAGCCTCCAATAAATATGTTAAAAAAGTGGCACTCCGGGAGTGCCGACAAAAGTGAAAACTTGAACAATTACGAGATACAGAGGTGTCGGTAAAGGTAACAGTGTCGCGAGTTCAATGGTTTTTTCCCTTCTCAAAAAATGCCCAATGCGCCTAAAGAAGTTTTCACTTCAAAAACTATACTTATGTGCGCACTTAATTACGAAAACCAAAAGATTACCTTCTCCAAGTAATTAATGATATCTTCTTTACAGGAAATTACAAAACCCTTTGACCCCGACATCATAACTGCACTATATTGTAGAGAAAGTCGCTTTCACATGATACATAGAAACACACACATACAAACAAACAAAAGGCCTAACTCTTTTATTTGCGATGACCTCCATGCCCCGGCTATCTAGGCGTAATTCGTTCGCACAGTCATACTCGTACTTAAAGAACAATTGTATTTTCACAAAGGTACATTTATGTATGCTGAAGAAGCTAAGGTATCCTGGAAGAGACAGCTTTTAGCGACAAGGCATCCCATTCTTAGCTATACTTTGTAACTGTAATAAATTTTTGTTAGTTTATTTTTTAATAGTGTGCAAATCTATATATAGGTATATATAAAAGAAAGTCGTGTTAGTTACACTATTTATAACTCAAGAACGGCTGAACCGATTTGACTGAAAATTGGTGGGGAGGTAGCTTAGAACCAAGAGACGTACATAAGATACTTTTTATCCCGTTCGACCGCGTTCCCGTGTGACGTGACATAAAACGTCAAAGAGAATACAAGTCACTATAAAATGTGGTATAACAAAAACGCACCTGACATGGAATAACAAAACGCAAATGACAGCTAAACGTAATTTTGTCTATGGTTAAGTATGGTTGTAAAATGATGGCCGGGGACAACAATTGACAATTCTACCAGGGTGACGTGTATTGACAGCTCGCGTTATATGCATGTCAAGGCGGTACGAGGTTCGGCGGGTCAACTAGTCAAAGATAAAAATGTAGATCTATCTAACTATCCACTATTTAATTGCAGATGTTATTATGAAGAACAAAAATGATAAATTGCAAATCCAAACAAACTGTTAAACATACTTTGTTCTTTGGTTAGACAAAATATTAGCTGGTGGGTAATTTATTTTAAATTTGTGCGGAGAGCTGTAAAGATAAGATCATATTTTGTTTAAGTTTATGTACATACATAATAATAAGTATCGATCGGTGGAATGGAATTACCAAACACATAGAAACTAGCACATGATCTTATTTGCTTTATTGCATTGTATGCAGTCGTATGTATGCTCGGATGGGCAGCGTTTGGGAAACTGCGCAACGTCTTTTTGTCCAACATACCTCAGTGCCTTAAGACAAAAGTCTTCAATCAGTGTGTCTTACCAGTTATGACATATGGAACCGAGACGTGGTCCTTCACTATTGGCCTAATGAATAAGCTCAGAGTCGCTCAACGAGCTATGGAGAGGGCTATGCTCGGGGTTTCTCTACGGGATCGAGTCAGAAATGAGGAGATACGTAGGAGTACTCAAGTCACCGACATAGCCCGACGGATTAGAACGTTGAAGTGGCAATGGGCAGGCCATATAGCGCGCAGAACAGATGGCCGATGGGGCCGGAAAGTTCTCGAATGGAGGCCACGGACCGGCAAGCGCAGCGTAGCACTTCCACCTACAAGATGGGAAGGTCGGCGTTGGATGCAGGCCGCTTCCAACCGCAGTTCCTGGAGATCAATGAGGGAGGCCTTTGTCCAGCAGTGGACGTCCTACGGCCGATATGATGATGACATTGTAATGAATATAACTTCAAATACAATTTAAATTGCATGCTTAGCTTACGCGAAATATGTTAAACCTAAACTAAACTTGACATCTTATAATTTAACCATATTTCATGAAACATGATTTTGCGGAACTTTTTTTTAATGTAAGTATGCTAATTCGCTAATTGCTAATGGTAACCCCTTGCATGTGTAAAGATGGAAATAATAAATTATACAAGGATGATTTACAAAAAGTTTTTATACAAAATTTCATCTTCACCAGACAAAAACTAAGGATTTGTTTGAAGTGAAAACTTCTTTAGACGCGTTGGGTATTTTTTTGAGATGGGAAAAAACCATAGAACTCGCGACACTGTTACCGTCACCGACACCTCTGTATAAGAAGTGAAAACTTCTTTAGGTTCGTTGGGCATTTTTTGAGATGGGAAAAAACCATTGAACTCGCGACACTGTTACCGTTACCTCTGTATATAAGTATCTGGTAATTGTTCAAGTTTTCACTTCTGTTTTTGAGTTTTTTTTTATTTTACATGATATTCGCATTTTGTGTTCTTATTATTAATCATTTTTTTTAAAAATTCAGTTAAAAACATCTTTGAATGAATTACAAGAAAATACTTCTCTCGGTTTTTTGATGCGCATTTTTAGACCGAAAACATTATCAAGAAAATAATATAAGGAGAATATTATCAAAGTTATAGGACGTATAAAATCTTTTTGTGTACTCAGAGTCGTTTAATTATGCAACAAGATAAGAAAATGATAAAAATATTGTTCTTAAAATAAAATTCACAGAATCTTGATAGCATTTGAGTAAAGCGCAGGATGTTTGCTTTTAAGTCACGTTGTGCTATTTAAGATTATGTTTGAACGCTTAGAATAACTACACATAGAAACAATGAACACAATCGAAAAATAAGCCATCATTATGGCTCCAAACGACGACCGCGCTGTGAATTTTGTGAGCTAGCAGGGCTATTCTCTTACAGCGATTTTCTTGTATACTCTTCGAAGAGACGACAAGGCTCTGACCGCAACTTGTATTTCTGCGTGCATTGTTATTTGTTTTTTTATTGTTTTTAAATTTGAGTGTGATGTACAATAAAGCGTTATTCTATTCCATTCTTTGTCGATTCTTTCGAAATTGTCTTTGCCACGAGCAGGCCCAATAAGTTTTATTCCTAGACAAGATACTCTGTCTATAGCAACGTACGTTGTATATAGGTGGTGTTTAGAATGCTTTATTACCTCATAAGAATTAACAATTCACTTACTGAGATAAACTTATACTAAATATACATTTACTGATGCCAAAAAGCGTAGTGATACAAAATAACAATAAAATTTAGACTATTTAAACAAAAAACTTACGAAAATTACATTAAATTATTAAGAGGGTAGTTGCACAGTAAGCGGTGCAGTCGCTTATCGTTGAGCGCAAAACAAAGAATGTTGACTAAGGCCTGGGAACACAGTGATAGGCGGTAGTGTTTTTATGAGCGGTTCTAGTAATTAATATATAACTAATAACATATCTAACCAAAAGTTGTTGGCAAGCGCGCGATTGAGAAGAGTGCGAAAGAGACAGCTTGAGAAGACAGTGTTGTCTAGGCATCGCAAGACCTAGATAATTTCAGAAGTTGTCTATCATTATGTGTCAAAGATATAAGAAATGATGGCTATCGTGCTCGGCGTTGTAGACTACTGTCGAGGAAGTGTCGACAACGTTTCTTCCCGTTATTTTCACTCTCGCAATCGACAATAGTGTCTTCTTTGTTCCGAAAAATGACTCATGAGTCATGACTAAATCCTTCTCTGCAGTTACTGTGCTAGGCCTACCAGGTGGTAGTAGTGAATGCGGCTCTCCGAAATAACAGAAATATGATGGTAAAAATGTCCATCTGTCTGCTGAATTACTTATGCGCTTGTGTGCGTGTCGGCGAATTTAAAACAAAGCACTCACGCACACTTGTTTTGTATGGACACGTTTCAAATTACGAAACGTATTCGAAACTTATATTCTATTTGTAACTACTCTAATGCTCGAACGATTATTCTGCTATTACTTATAACAAAAATTGTAAAATACCGCTCTACCGATAGAAGTCTCTTGGCTTGGGCGCTAGTGTCAAGTCAAAGTCAAAAATGTATTGCTTACATGTAGACTTGACAGATAGGAAACATTAATCACACTAATTTTATAAATGCGAAAGTTTGGATGTTTGTTTGTTACTCAATCACGCCGTAACGGCTAAACCGATTTCGATAATATTTGGTATATACTTAGATTATAGCCTGGATCACCACATAGGCTATCAGTTTCAATGGGATAAAAATGGGATGTCAAGTCAAGTTGCAACAGCGAGTTTGACTTTATTTCTAGGTTATCTACACGTCATTTAGTAGTTTATTTATTTATTTAGAGAAACCAACGGCGATACAAATTGTTTGGTTAAATAGCTTAGAACTAAACGTAAGGCTAATAACAGGTTTCTACGTTTGAACATTGTAAAGAAAAGATGTCGGGAACAAAAACAAAAGAAAAACAGCCTATAATAGTTAGCCTATTATAAAGTTACAATCAAAATAGTATTATTCAGTTGTACACTGCACTTATAATAAAAATAATCTAATGTGAAATTAATTGTGTTAGAAAATAAAGACTGAGCATAGGAAAAAGAAAAAATTCGTCTCTAAAAGTTGAAATATGTACCAAAAACACGTTTCAATTAACCCAAGGTTGGTAGGTATTGTAGAAAATTCTAAATAAAACGCATGCAATTTCATAGGTAGGTATTTTAAAAAACATGTTAAAAAAAATTAGGCAAATCCTCCCCTCCACCGCACTAGAAAGCTCCCATCCACCACCCCGCCTTAAGATTTACCACGTAATGCTTTTATAATCCTACCTCTATAGGTAGGCAGGCTTTGAACAATCGAATATATCAATATCTTTGAATTTCTTCTTTTGGGTTGTAACAATACGAACAAAAACAGAATTCTGTAATTATTGGTGCGACATGTAGGTATGTGGAATAAGCAAGTGTGTCGTGTTCTATAAGATGGAGTTGAGAGTCCTATCTGGCCAACTATTTCAGGGCAATCTATCCGCGATCGCAATCACCATTCGACGATCACTAAGAGTCATAAGCTTGTGGTAGAAACAGCCATCCTCATAACTTTTAAAGTACTTCTTTGTCTTATAGTTTAGGAACCTGATAAATTTTTCTTGTACGTGCTCAAGGCGTTGGGTGTAAGTTATATAGTATGGATACCATATACAACTAGCATACTCGAGGCTACTTCTCACGTAGGGATTATAGATACATTTAATGCAATCGGCATTGTTTATAGTTTGACATGTACGCTTAATGAAGCCCAGAAGTTTGTACGCCTTATCTGTAATGATATCTACATGCTCAGAAAAAGTAAGCTTAGCGTCAAGATGAATCCCTAGGTCACGCATCAATGTAACTCTTTCAATTTGACTATTTTGAATACAGTATGAGAAATTAATGCTATGTTTTTTCCGAGATAATTTGATAATTTTGCATTTATTAACGTTTATCTTGATTCTGTCTCTTTGGTAATAGTCATTAAGGTTGTTAAGGTCTGCCTGCAGCCTATTGCAGTCATCCAACCTGCCTACGTCAAGGATTATCTTAGTATCATCGGCATACATGAGGTACTGGGAATGCTTGAAACATGTGTAGATATCATATAGGTATATATCATAGAAAAGTGGTCCTAAATGTGAGCCTTGTGGTACCCCAGAGGATATCCCTACGAATTCAGAGCGATATCCTCCGACCACCACAGCTTGAGAACGCCTAGACAGATAGGACTTACCCATCTCAGCAGATCTCCATGAATGCCTAGATGCTGAAGTTTTTTTGCCAATATGAAGTGATCTACACGGTCGAAAGCTTTTTCGAAATCCGTGTAGATCACATCTACCTGTTTACCTTTAACTATTGATTTTGTATGAAGTCAGTGAATATTGAAAGATTTGTTACAGTTGACCGACCTCTCAAGAACCCGTGTTGTTCGGATGGTATGGCATTGGAGACGGTATGAAGAATATGACCATAAACTAATTTTTCGAACACCTTGCTAAATATGTTGAGAATAGAGATAGGACGATAATGCTCAACTTTTAGCTTAGAGCCTTTCTTGTGTACGGGCACAATGAGAGCCTCTTTCCATTTTTGGGGGAAAACACCCTCATTGAGTGATCTATTATAGAGTATATTTAATGGTTCAGCTAGGGCAGACGCAGCTCGGACTACAAAAAAAGACGGAATATTATCGCTGTCAGACCTTTTATTTTTATCGAGAGAGTTTAATACTTTATGTACATCATCGTAAGAAAAAGAGAGACTATGTATGTAATCAGTCGAACCGGAGGCTGGTGGGGGCAGATCTATGTCGGGATATGTGGCTTTTGGTTGCATAAAAACACTAAGAAAGAAGTCATTAAAGGCTGTATAAAAATCCTCGCCAGTAGAAAAATTCTGGTTACAATAGGCACACTTGGGGTAGTTTGATTTCATTCCGCGCTTGGATTTAACAAAGGACCAGAATAGCTTTGGATTTTTCCTCAAGTCAACAGCGAGGCCATCGACAAAGGTATCATAGCACTTTCGTGACATGACCTCCTGCGCAGACCGCAGGTCTGCAAATGTTTCAGTCACGTCGATTACCGAAACGCTTCCAGCGAGCATGAGCTTTATATTTGATTTTTATTAGGGTGATTAAATCTCTGGAATACCATATTGGATAGCTCCGTATGAAGATTTAGGTATGTACTTACTTATGCTAAAACTAAGATGATCATAAAAGCATTTGACGGCCTCATCAATATTCTCATCAATATTATATTAGAATAATCAATTATTCTAAAAGTATTGATTTCCAAGGTATATTTCATTCATGTGTAAAATTAAATTTTCGTAATCACGTTTAACGCGTACTAGGTCGCGGGCAACAGCTAGTTTTCAACATAATTTCCAAATAGACACGGGACTTCTTCGGTGAACTAACTCCATAAGACTGTTATGGCTGTTGACTGATGGTGCTACGATTTTTATATGTGAGTTATATACCGATAAATCTAGGCACACTTTAGACAAGGAAGTTGAGAATGTTCATCACACGAACCCTGCAGTGGCCTATTAATTGGAAGCTATCACAATAATACATTCCTTCGACTATCGTTCGAGGATAAACGTCAGTTTCCTCATACTTGCAATGAGCAATTGCTAAATATGAACAGTGGTAGGTAAATTGGCAAATTAAACGTAAAAAATATACACCTTTTCGTTGCATGAGTGAGCATCTTACTTGGTATGAATGATTACAGTGTGGCCGGGTTTTCCCTGAATGAACATCGAATTATTTATATGAAAAAGTATATCTACAGAGGCCAGTTACTGATTGACCAGTCGTTGGTGTAATTAAAGGGATCATTACGACTTTCGAATTGAATTGGACAATTTATTTAGTATGTTGTTGCAAAAAACTTTGGGTAAACGAATAATATAATATATTTTATGCATTTTTAATATAATTTTAGAATAACAAAGGCCACTCTTTAGATATTTTATAATATTGGTCTCGTTGCCAGGCGTATTGATTGATGAACTCATAAAATATGTAGATATTGTAAGTTCTCAAGATATATATAATTATATATTATAAAGGTACCCTTGAGAATATCAAGTCTGCTAATATCACAAAAGACTTGAAGAGATTGGTTATTCTAAAATATATATAAAAATCAAACGAAAAAAAAAATCACGTTTGTTGTACAGGTGCCCTCCTTAAATATTTGTTTTATGTTAACATAATTATTTATTTTTAAAGTGAATAAGTATATACATAAACGTTCTTTGAATATTTCAAGCGTCTACCTGTTGCCGTTATCAATATCGAGCAAAAACGAGCAAACAAATCACGTTTGTTGTATGGGAGCCCCCGTTAGATATATTTTTTTTCTTTTTTTTAGTATTTGTTGTTATAGCGGCAACAGAAATACATCATCTGGTGAAAATGTCAACTGTCTAACTCTCACGGTTCATGAGATACAGCCTGGTGACAGACAGACAACGGAGTCTTAGTAATAAGGTCCCGTTTGACCCTTTGGGTAAGGAATCCTCAAAAACAATGAGTGATTACTGATTAAACACTCAGTGAATCAAAAAGTAGATAGGTAACTGACTTTGCGTGAGTCACCAAAAGACACACTTATAGAAGTTTAGGTAAGTGTAAGCTGGCCTTGAGTGCTACCAAACAACAGTTAACGAAACATCTAATTATTATTATAATTACAGTTAAAACAGAAAGTACCAAGGATGCACTTAAATAAAATTGAAAAAGTAGGCAAGGAAAGCAACAATGATAATATCAATTTAAACATTGTGATAACTATCCGACGAATAACAATAAACACAGCATGACGTGGTGTATGCGCAAGTGCGATACAAAATCAAAAAAGATAGAGCACGTTAATTTAATATTACCTTTTGTACAAACACTGAATGCGATAAGAACGCAATAAGAAATGCGATGTCATGTTTAACCTTTAATTTAAAATGTGGTATATCCTTTTTATTCATTCAGAATTATGCCTATGAATTAAATTTAAGATAAGAAAAAATATTTAATTGAGACAACAATTATAATAGTGATTATACTTATACCGACTAACTGTTTTTATAAAAATTATAAATGAATGTGATTAAAGAAGAATTCGGTTGAAGTAACATAAAACAGGTCTACTGACATAAGCCTGAAGCTATGTTATAGTGAAGATAGAAAAGCAATTTAAGATAATTATGAATTAAAAAATTTACCTACCTAATGAAATAATAGCCAAGAAGAACATGAGAGATATTTTCCATGAAAATAAAAATATAATGGTATCAAATAAAAAGTTACACCAAATGCCAAACAATTTTTTTATTATTTTATACGACCTTGGGATGGCAGGTAGGTCACGCACCTTTTAGATACGTGCACTAATCTGCGACCATCAATTTGAGGCATACAGGTGTAAAACCTCATGCGCCTGTAATTTCACCGGCAATAATACCCTTCAAACCGAAACACAGCAGTGCTGCATAACGAATAAGAACAGTGGTATCTCTACTATTATTAATAGGAATGGTGGTAGTACTTTCCTAGGCAAGCCCTTTCACAAGGAACTCAACTATTCTTCACACACATAGTCCAAATCCCTGTGGCCTAGTCATCAGACATAGCACCTGTCAAGATATTACAAAACCCAGCCTCTAAACAAAGGTTTATTCAACCATTTCATATGAAGCAATTGCATTTTACAACCATAATCGAGATATAACATTCACGCACGCGGTAGGCGTGGTCCACTCTCGTTAGATTCGCGTGGCGTTTCGATAATAGCACACTAGAGGTGTGCCAATTAGACAGCAATAAAAACAAATGCGATTTGAGTCAGCTATCTTCAAAATGTCTTGATTGAATCATTATGCCAGCTTGCCAGCCATTAACGGCAAAGATGACGAGGAATTTCTTAGAAGAAAATTCCAACAATTTTAGCAAATTTTTAAACTAGAATTGCCTGTATTTGGTTCTTGATCAAGATTCTTACCAACTATAAATTTTATTTATATTAGCTTGTTATTGCTACAGAAGGTAGACAAACTAGTTTAAAATACAGGAATGAACGTTATGAAAACATCTCATAGATTATATACTTTATTTAAACATTGCATGATAAAATAGCTTTTATTTAAAAAGTGTACACTTTAAAAATAATAATTCTACGTAAGAACTTCATTGAAAATAGCTTACCCTCACAAAAAGCTGCACCTTTGAACCAACAAAACCAAAAATAAAGCGAACTAAGCGAGCAGGAAGCGGGCTGGCGTTAATTGCCGTGACAATACCGACATTCATTATCCTAATTCTGGACCAACCACAACATATAGAGTAGTTATATTAGTTAGAAATACGAAAAGCGCAAATGTTTATAATAACTTGTTCATCCCATGATCAAAATAAAAACTCGATAATATTATACCTTAAATCTTGAGGGAAACATTAAAGTTGTTTGTTGTTTTATTTTTATATGAGTATGATTACAAAAGCAATTGAAAGACTAGGATAGACCAATCAGAAAGCAGTAAAAGGACTGAAATAGACATTTACCGATTATAAGCCAATTGAAACATTGATCAAGGATGCAGACGAATATGAATCTACAGCAATTAAACCACTTACTACCACAGATACAAAAGGTAACACAAATGACCGAACAAACACAACGTAGAAGGTGAGCAAACGAGTTGTTGCTAGAAGGTCGCTAGGGAATGTCTTAAGGTCAATAGTTGACAGTTCAAGATAGCAAAAGACGATTAGACTGATAGGTAAATAAGTGAAACTCACCCAGCTTTCAGGAGCTTTGACGATTATAAAACGCAAAATAAAAGCAATCGTATTATACGTTTATTTCATTAGATAAAATAATATTGAAGCTAAAATGGCTGCAAGACGACAGTGCGCGAAGGTTAATAAATACAATCACCGCATAATCACAATACTCAGCTCGAGACGTGACTAACCTCGCTGCGTGGATTATTACATCAATTGCTCCACGACCACAAAAACCAAGAGTAAAAAACATAATAAAGACTAGAGGCAAACGTATCCGCGAACTAACCTTGCTACTAATAAGCCACAAATTGATAACAAAACAAGTGCACCATGTGTAGTTGATGCAATTGAATTGCATTCCTACAAGGATATAGGAATATTTTGTATATGAAAAACGATAAATGATAAAACTAAACCTCTAATGAAGATGAAAAGGTCAAAGCAGTATTTTAACCCCTTTAGAAACAACTCAAACCACATAAATTTATCGACTATTGGTGTCCTACTTAACATTATAAATAACTCAATGAATAGTATACCGTAAACCCTTATTATACAACTCATTTTGGATTGACCCTTGAAAAAGAAAAACCCGGCGTCACGCTCAGAGAAGCATAAGCACAGAATATTTGAAATACCGGTAATGTAAACTAAGTAGACGATCACAACACAGGTATCACTGGGAAATAAACAGAAGTGTTTAATGTGTGGCGACGTGGAAGCGATGAACGTACACTAACGTATGTATGTGAACGCTTGAAGAAGATACTGTGTCTTAGGAAAATTCACTTTCTTAGTCGCATTGAGAACTTCCCGGAATACAAAACAAGGTGAAACTTGATACATCCGAAAGAACTGACCGTATAACGCTCACGCATGCTCACACGCTGTGAGAATCGATTTCTTTGAAAAAGTTATGAAAGCTCTTTGGAACTTCAATGTCATTTCAAAGAAGAAGTAGTAGTTTCTAAGTAAAGAAGTAGTACCTACACGCTTTCTCAAAAGGACAAGTGCTCATTAAACAACGATATAGAATTACTTTGAACAATACCAGTTCCTTATGCATTATTCAAGGAAGCAGTGAAAGTTATCGATGTCGATCAAAGTAGTGTGTCACAGACGAGATGATATAAACCATTTATCAAAACGTGCAATCTAACTAAACAGCTGATTTATCTGGTGCTAGCATACGAGGAATGAGTAAATGAAGCCGTAATCGTAAACAGAGGTAATAAAACTGCACTTCCAAACGGATAACGTGCCGATAGTGAAAGTTTTTGAACAACAGAACACATAAATTGCTCAATTCATTCGATCATTCATACACAAATCTTGGCATTGAGAATAATTGAGAAATTATTGATGTAACACATAGATTTGTTCCTCATATTTTACAATACAATGACGTTTACCATAAACCTATTTTAAAATTTACGGAGCGTGCAATGTATTACGTCAGAATTTGATGTATTCATTATAACACCCACGTGTATTAGCGATATGAATCTAGCGCGTGAACTTGTAGATTAGGGAAACAAAAGAGTTGATGGTGTTTAAGTAATGCGCAGGTTGGATGACCGCAGTGCGCTGCACTCGAAACAGGCAGGCGAAAGGGTAACGCACCCCTCAAGTTCACAACCAACCCTGGGGAGGTAGCGACGCGGCGCCGACTGGGGTGTGCGAACGAAAGCATTGATACACACATACAGCAAAGACCCCGGCAACACAATTGAAATGAGCTGAATTGATTTGCGCAAAACCCCCAATAAGTCCCGACGCCTAGAGAATCTATGTGCGTAATTTGGTAAACCAAATTTGATACACGATAGGGTAGATATGGGGTGATAACGAAATATGTTTTGCGATAGTTTTTTTACCAATTCCGATCATACATATGCTACCAAATATTTACAATCAAACAAAAAAATATAATAATAATAATAATCCTCCTAGCCGATTTCGGCTACAGAGACTTGACTTTGTGATTATTGGCCTAGGTGTTTAGCCTGTATGTGGCTGATGTACCCTATTTTTGCGCTAAAAGTCCGGTTACAATGAACACAAGTTAAGGCGCCATTAATGTAGTTGTAATTGATATTAGCCGGCGGTCGACTTTTAAGCTGATCTCGTTTTAAGTCTAGTTCTTGCCTCCTTTCTTCTTCAAACTCGTACACTTTGTCCTGAACATGACGCCTCCATTCAGGTCGTTTTTCAGCGAGAGCCTCCCAGCGCGACGGATCGATACAACACCTCTTCATGTGCCTCTTCTGTACGTCTTTGAAACGTAGGAACTGACCTCCGCGTTTCCGCTTACCATGTTCTAGTTCACAGAAGAAAATGCGTTTCGCCCTTCGCTCATCAGACATCCGAGACAGGTGCCCGCACCAACGCAGCTGACGCCGCATCAAATATGCCTCTATGCCACAGACATTAGCCCGTCGTAGAACATCGGTATTACGGACCCGATCCGACCACTTGATGTTAAGAATGTCGCGGAGGCATTTCAGATGGAATCTGTCTAACGTGCGTATGTGTCTGCGATACAGGCACCATGTCTCTGACGAGTACAAGATGTTAGGAAGTACAATAGCCATATACACCTTAATCTTGGTACTCAATTTGATGTTATGGGAGCGAAATACCTGGACTCGTAGTTTACCAAAAGCAGCCATAGCGGAGCCAAGTCTGCTGTTGATCTCCGAGTCAAGGTCGCATTTTGTTGTTATGCTGCTTCCCAGATATCTGAATGTATCGACCTGTTTTATGGGCTTTCCATCGATTTGCAGATTCAGTGGAGCTTGGTTAACAGTGTCCATGGCCATCACCTCTGTCTTTGTAATATTAATTTTGAGGCCAAATCTACAGCACGCAGCGTCAAGCCGAGTCATCAAGTCCTGGAGTCCCTCAGAAGATTCCGCAACGAAACATAGGTCATCAGCATACATCAATTCGGTAATGAGGTCATACGATACCTTTGTGTGCGCTTTTAACCTAGCCAGGTTAAAGATACTGCCATCTGTGCGAAAACGTATGCGGATCCCTTCGGTGTTGGCTTGTAAAGTCTCCCTCACGACAACGGAAAAGTACAGAGCAAAAAGAGTGGGTGCTAATACACAGCCTTGTTTTACACCACAAGTGACAGGGAATTGCTCTGTCTGCTCACCATTGACGGTTACGCAACAAGTCATGTTGTCGTGAAGAAGTCTTATCAAGCGTATAAATTTGTCGGTGCAACCAAGTTTCGAAAGCACAATCCACAAAGCTTCGCGAGGTACACTGTCAAAAGCTTTCTCCAGATCAACAAAACAGAGAAACAGAGGTTGACACTGTTCCCTGCTTTTCTCTTGCAGTTGTCTAAGAGAGAATATGGCCTCGCATGTGCCGCGATTGGGTCTAAACCCAAATTGCGTCTCAGGCAATATACTTTCAGAGAGCTCCATAAGACGATTTAAGAGTACTCTGGCAAAAGTTTTTCCTGGAGTAGACAGAAGTGATATACCCCTATAAGAGTTGCAAACAGATCGATCACCTTTATTTTTATACAAAGAGCAAATTAGTGATACGCCAAAACTAGGAGGAACGAACTCCATTTCCCACATGCGCTGGAAAAATTGCCAAATCTTGTAGTGCAACTCATCTCCGCCATATTTTAATAGTTCTCCTGGTATGTTATCGATGCCGACAGCCTTATTGTTTTTCTGCGCTTTGATGGCGATGATAACTTCCTCAAGAGAAGGAGGCTGATCCAGATCTACGGCTTGTGGTAAGGCAGGAAGTGATGCTAAATAGTTTATGTCAGCAGAACGATCCACATTGAGTAAGCTGTTATAGTGTTCTGCCCAGCGAGTAAGAACTTCTCCTTTACTTACCAGGAGGGTACCTGAAAGTGATTTCAGTGGTACGTTTACTCGATGTGGACTTCCTACTAACTTTTTAATCTCGTTAAAGAAATCGCCGAGTCTATTCGAATCAGCAAGCCACTGAATATAGCGAACCTTGTTCAGCCACCACTCATCTTTTGCGTTTCGAGTTAGTCTCCTTATTTGGCTCGTACTCTCCTTTATTTTTTCAGAAGCAGTTGTCTGATTTCCCTTTCGAAGGAGCTGGCGGTGTTTTTCTAGGGCGACTGTCAATGTATTATCATTTTCGTCAAACCAGTCTTCACAGACACGAGGTTTTTGGCCTAAGATCTCAGTAGCCGCATTGATGGTATTTGTAGTTAACAGTTTCCAGCCCTCGTCTAACTGTTCATCTTCGGGGTGTATGCCTGCTGTAAAGGTATTGACAGCTTCCCTGTAATTTGCCAATATTTCAGCAGACTCTAGCTTTTTCAGATGGAGACAGTTAGGCTTAGCCCTGCGAGGTCTACGGCAAGGGCTAAGACGCAAAAATAGTTTTGTAACAACAAGTCGGTGATCCGACCAACAGTTTGCGCCCCTCATTACTCTCGTTACTTTGACATCCGCTATATCCCGTTGACGGACTATAGCATAATCAATAAGATGCCAATGCTTGGACCTTGGGTGCATCCAGGTAGTTTTGTATTTATTTGGGAGTCTAAACATGGTATTGGTAATACCCAGATGAAATTGGGAACAGAGGCTTAGTAACAGTTGCCCATTACTGTTCATGTTACCAATGCCATGTCGCCCTATCACCCGAGGCCAAGCTTCAAAATCACGTCCGACGCGAGCATTAAAGTCGCCAAGAAGCAAAACTTTCTCACAGCGCCGGATTTTAGTCAGCACTTCTGACACTTCCTCATAAAATTTGTCCTTGACGTCATCACTTTTGTCGAGTGTTGGCGAATATACGCTGATAACATTTAAGTATTTATTGTTTCGAAGATGGAAACGTAAGGACATGACACGATCAGAGATAGCAACTGGATGTTCTTCCAACTTAGAGGCTAAAGTAGTTTTAATAGCAAAGCCTACTCCTGACCGTCTAGGCTCAGAAGCTGGTGTGCCTTTCCAGAAGAAAGTGTACCCACCACCACGTTCAACAAGCTCACCTTCGTCAGCTAGATGTGTTTCGCTGAGAGCGGCTATGTCGACGTCATAGCGTTTGAGCTCGCGAGCCACAATGGCGGTTTTACGTTCTGGGCAGAGGTTGTTGGGTCGGTCTAAAAGAGTACGTACATTCCACGCACCAAAAGTCATATTCATCTGCATGTTTTTAGATTTATTCTTATTGCGAGGAATGAGCGTTTGTTTGGGGCACCTTTTCTAGCCCCCTCCCCGGCTGAGCGAGGAAAGCAGTGCCTCTCTAAATAAAGCTGCTTTGTCTCAAAGAGTGCTGCCGAACCACACTGTCACCCCGATGCAGTGCTAGAGCGACCACTCTCCTCTCCTTAGGCCACCCGTGTCCAGGTATTAGACCAAGCCCAGGACTTTTTTAAACTCGGAATGACAAACCCAAGTCAGATGCGCAGGATATATTAAGTTGCATAAGTGTGCGCGCCGTACACAGATGCACCCTCTCCTCCTTACTCCCCTTGACCCAGTGGAACGGAGAACCGCTACGACTGGAAGGGAACAGGACGCAGTATCTGGCAACGATAAAAACTCCTATCGCTACCTTCAGGCCTTCTACAGTTGCCTGGTTGCCTCGCCACTTGAGGTGGATTGCGTTGACGCCGAAGCAACGAGCACTAGCACGGGGAGTGACCGTGCCGACTCGAGGGCCGAAACACGCCGTTGCTACAACAAAGTGTTTCGGCACTCGAGCCCCCCTCTACCAGCCTAGGTTCCTAAGGTGTGGCCGCTGCATGCTATAGCGGCGACCACTAACGACGATCGAATGCGTGCCGCGCGATCTGAGGAGCCTTTTATAGGCGATGTTGCCTCGACCACTAACGACGATCGAATCTTCGTATATTCAACGGGCAGCGTAACGACGCCCCAGAGACGTCCGCACTGTACGACGGCTCGAGCACGACAAAAAAATAAAAAAAAAAGCAAAAAAATATAACCAATTGTAAATCTTAATTGAAGAATCAATCGAAACCACATCGACACGGATTCCTAGAAATTGATAATGTTATCGTATCGAACCAACCGGTTTTTAATATTTTAATATTAATACCATCGACACCAATAATTGGTAAAATTTAGATACTCACAAAACAATCGAAGAATTGATAGCAAAATGTGAAACAACTTGATATCAACGTGAATCAAGGAAATCCATCACACACTGCACTTGTAAGACAACTCTTGTGGATAGGTACACAGTTCTCAAAAGCAGCTGTTTATGCACAGTATCGCTAGGCTGTTCCGCGTAGGTCGCAGGTCCGCGGATGTTTTTGGGATATCGATCGGACGCGATGCGGCATCAGCTGTGCCTGGCTCGTCTACCACATTTTTGCCAACTATATGCAACTCTATAGAGGTTTTATGTGATGATTTTTGTTTTATAAAGGAATCGTAAATCAGCTGTTGTGTGCCAGGAACTAGTACAGAACGTCCGAGCTAGCGAGCGTTCCGCGCGCGACTGGTGAAGTGTTGTCTGGTCGCGATCTCGGCCCGTTACCTACACTTACACATTAGTTTACTACGCCGATACGTAAACAAACAACACGCTCAAATCTTGAGCTCGAGATGCAACGGTATAATTGTTCCATTTCACGTGTAAGAGAAACAGCCAGTTAATTTGCTTATCTCAACGTTATTGTGTATGCTGCCGGCGTTTTTATTGGACAAACTCAAACAGATTACGCGTTGTGCGTTACAGTTTTATTACATTCGGATGTTTCTCTACAAATACCTGTAAGCTAGCCTTCGCAAGACGTGTAAAAAATATTTACTTGTGCCTTTTGTAAAATTTCAGCGCTACCAAGATACAATCTGGTCTTCTTTGACTTGGTCATCCCAGTCACTAATGTAACGCCAAGATACGACCAAGTAAAAATAAACAAAATACAGTTCAGTGTTTTTTAAGATATTTTAAGTAGAAGCATTACCACTAGAAAATATATTTCGTAGTAAGACAAAACTGTCGACAAGGGTCAACGAAACGACGTTTTTTCACGACGTTTCCATGAAGTAAGAACAATTAAGCCGAAACTTAACAAACCACCAGTCGCTCACTAAAAGATTACATATCATACAGTAGGTAGTAGGTAATGACTTTAATCATTAAGGGCAAACGGATGTTCTGGCCGGCATATGTGTCAAAACATTTAGAAAATAGACGCTGTCCGCCGGCATCTCAACTACATCCTGAAGATAGCGCGCCTCTAAAACAAAAGGTCTTTATAAGACTAAGAATTTAGATGATGAATGAAGAATGTAGAAGATTAACGAAGGCTAACTCTATAGATACCAATTGATAGAAGTAAATAACAATAGATTTGACAAAACTCTATTGTCCATAGAAAACCTAATCAAATCAAATCAAATTGTATTGATTGCGTAATATGGGTATTAACAAGGTGTTGTACAGTTGTTGTGTAGGCACAGACATATTCAGCGTTCAACGCATGCAATGTTAAAGCTTTACACATACATTTTATTATAATGTTTTTGCCTCTAAGAGCAATGTCAGGTTTATTTATTTACAATAATAACAATTATTCTTTGCAGCTCTTACCTCATATGAAATTTAAAACAATTAAAACGTATTAATAATATAAGTTAAACTTAAAATTAAAATAAAATTATAACTGGTCAATCAAAATTGTCATCGGCTCGGCAAGGTAATCATTAACACTATAGTATGCTTTTTCTATAAATAGCTTTTGAATTTCAATTTAAATAAATTTAAACTAGGAGCATTCATCACACTCTTTGGGAGATGATTATACAAATGCACAACCATGCAAACCACACTTTTATTGTATAAAGCAGTCTTGTTTCGGGGAAAACAAATTTTATTGTGTCTTTTACTTATACGGATTATAAAAAGATCAATATTATTTTTAACAAATGTCAATGCTTCACAAATATAAAGGCATGGAAGCGTGAGTATCTTAAGTTCAGTGAAGTAAGGTCTGCAGCTATCAGTTTTCTTGAGCTTGCATATGGCTCTGATACATCGTTTTTGACTTACAAATACCCGATCTTTAAATGTGGAATTCCCCCAGAATATAATTCTAAAATTTTCAATTTTACGGAGCATGTACAGCGCATATGAAAACTGACTAAGCTTTTTACAAATTGTGGTAACGTGGGCGTTCTAATTCAATTTAAAGTTAAGATGTTTATTTATCGATAACATTATAATAGAGTAAAATGATTTTGAATTATTGCTTAAATCAATAATTCATAATATAAACCATAAAGCTAATAGTAAAATAGAGTAGTAAAAAAAGAAAACAAAAGACTACGTTAGAATAACACATAACTCACAATCTGGGTCTCTTGAAAGCAAGAGTGAATATGTGTGTTCTAGATCTTCGTGATTCATCTTAGACCACATCATCGCTTACCATCAGGTGAGATTGTGGTCAAACAAAGATCTATTCAACTTAAAAAAAAAACACGACAAGATATTTTATTTTACAGAAAACGCCAATAACTATTACGAATCGCAGTGAAATAAGTTCCTAGAAGTTACAAACCATGAACCATAAAATTATAAGAAATGACTGAAGCATACGCACGAGATATACAACTTATTAGGTAACCTATTGTGCTGAGAGCATCTGCCGTGTCGCTATTCAGCGAGTGACCTTTGCGAACACGTGGGATTTCAAAACATCTTCACAGATTATGTGTTAGTGCTAGTCGTCTCGAGGAGGACATGCCGAGCAAGATATTTGTGACTGGAAGTATGCACTTACGCCTCCATTAAACGAATACATTATATGAAGATGTAGAAAGCTGTGCAGCAAGCTTAGCATTCTTAGCATCTCTTCCGAGAGTAGAGAGATGAAGCTTTATCTATACCTAGAATTAAACACATGTATAAATTTAACATTTATAAGAACCCAACCAGCTCTTTTTGCGTCGGGGGCTAAGCTTTAAACTCCAGTTAAAATGGTTTTCTATAAAAAAATAGCGTCCGGATCGGTCCATTCGTTTGGGAAATACGATGTCACAGACAGATACACAAACATAGGTGTCAAACTTGTACATCCTTTTTTTGCGTTGGGGGTTGATAAAATGTTGCACCCTAATGTAACTTTAGTCGACAAAACTTTTGGAAATGTGGTCATTTTGAGCAGGCTGGCTTCAGTTTTTTGCATGACCACTGACAAATAGCACATATAAATTGATAAGTACAGAGGAAATTCAGCAGAACGTAAATATTACAACAATATATTTATATAATTTATGACCAATACCTGCATAAGCATGAAATCGATGCCTTAAAATAACCAAAGCACAAGTTGTAGAGAAAATTTATTTTAAATTTGTGTTGAGTTATGCTAAAGTTGATAAAATATAGCTTATTAGCCCATAAAATTTATTTGATAACAAAAAATACAAGACTACTTTTCATTTGATTAGTACGTTAAATGATAAAAAAAAGAATTTAAAAAATAACTGTGTCCAAAAAAAAAGCTGAGATTTGGTTGTCGTAAAAAAAGGTCGTGACTTATAGACAAGGGACCGATAAACGTGGGAAAAGTGCGTGGGTAAAAAACACGAGTAAACGTCGAGTTTATCTATTCCGTAAAACGGGATTCGAAATATCGAACCCAACAATCGTGTCGATAAAAGAAGGCAACATTAACACAATACGAGTACATGCTAATGGAAATAGGAAGTGCAGTAACGAACGCGTCGAAAATTGTAGTTCTCACGTACCAAATTTACATAACAAAAGGAGTATACTTACCAAGGCGCGAACTTTCGTACACTATCGATAGAATTGTTAACGTACCTGAAACAAATTAAATTCATAAATATAAACTGGTAATAATTACAGAAGAAATCTAGCTTTATAACTTTATAAATTCCACTATTTGTACTAAAAACGGGATATTTACCATGGGTTTTCGAGTATCAGTTTACCTGTAATCATTTCGCATGCAACTGCGTCAAAATTTCGGATTAATCGAAAACTCACAATTCATGGTAAACACTCCGTTTTCAGTATTCATAACCATGATAGTTTCAAAAGTTTAAAAATTCCTACTATGAGAACCAGATAACTGATATAATACTTAAGTATATACATTTTTTTTGTAAATACATTCTTATAATATATAGAGAAACAACCAGACCCGGAACAAATATCTGTACAGCATGCAAACATTTGTTCCGCGGCGGGAGTCGAACCCACTACCTCCTGCGTCTCAGCCGGCTATTCATCCACTGCACCACGGAGGTCGTCAACATTACGTCAGCATTCCATACACAGCAAGTCCATCGTTGATTATCAGTATACATACCGACGATGGTACCTTCAAATATTTAGCCCAAAATGATGTAAGACGTCGTAAACTACGAATCCAAAGAACAGTTTATAATCTAATGCGTTTAAGTGTTCAAAAAAGGCGGCTGGTCCATCAAATATACTATCCGATACATTAACCTACATACATCGAAATGACGATTGCGCTACGTGTGAAACTGGCGCGCGTTTACGCTTCGCACAGTTCTGTTGAAACCGAAAGTTGTTAAATTTTCTAATTACGATACTTGACAAAGCAGATAATAAAGATTATAGTTACGCTACGAAAAATTGCGTAATTTGTTCGGTTGAATGATGTTATAGTTGTTGATTGTATGCAAAAACAGTGTCGCCGCTACGAATCGCTTCAGAAGTATCGATAGAATTTTTTCAGTAATGTTACAGAGAATGGAAATTGCTCTCCGAGCTCTAAAGGACGACTGAAACTATAATTTCGATACGTGACCGTCCCGCAAATGCGGCAGTCTGGCCACAAATGTATTCTCCTCAGGCAGATTTATATCGAAATGCAAATGGCGAGAAGTCTAGGGAAATTATTTTGGAACTTTCTCACCGAACGTGATCACTAAGACTTAGACCTCATATATAAGGGCGTTTCCTGGTAGAAGGAAGCATCAGCATTGTGCGGCATTCTAACAATAGAAGCGAATAATGACATGACAGGTAGAAGTGTCTAATTAGACCGGCAAATTCGACGCCTTATCATTAGATGAAGATAAAGATAAAAAACGTTTATTTTGTCTTCAATGTACACACATTATCTTCATGGTCCTAAGGTTCTCTCTACTGAACGCCATTATTACGAGACAACGGTTCGTAAAGCGATTTAAATCAAGAAATTTCCACATTTCAATCGGGAAGATGGCTAGAATCTCAGCCTGGAACCCGGTGAATATTAGGTGCGCGCGTCGTGATCGGTCGCCTCGGTGCGTAGATACAGTTAGTGTAGTGTGTCGTAAAATAAACGAGGACATTTCTAATTCTGAAGACCAAGTGAGGGTAGGTGCTGCAGCTGCCATCACTTTACGACGGTAGAATCCCAGTACTCCAGCCCGCCCGCGACCACGGCTATTGCAATAAAGTCGAAACGTCGGGATAACAAATAAATAATACATACGAGATAAATACCCGTTTAAATCTTAAAACTAGGCGTAGGTACATACTCGTAGTATATGCATAGCCACCACTTTCATTCGATGTCTAAAATGTTTACTAAAATATGAAGCAATTTCAATCAAACTACAACGTGCTCTTTATGCTTATTCGTTGTTTGTTTTAGTGGTGCCTCCAGCCTAGTCATATCTCTTCATCTAACTGGACATGACGGTCCATCTACAAACGCAAATTTGCTCAATACAAAACACGTTATGAATGAATGAATGAATGAAAACACTTTGTACACCATAAAAAATAAAAATTAACAGACAAAATAGAAGACACACAGCAAATAGTACGATGGGCGGTCTTATCGCTTTAAAGCGATTTCTACGTTAAGTATGGACACAAATGTTCATGCATATACAATCTAACCCTACTAATACCCTTTGTCATTTGGCCTTTAAGTGCTTGTGAGTCGAGACGTGTCTTGTTATAATAATATTAGTCTAGACCTCGTCTAGACGTTTTTGTTCAGAGGGTCGTTTGATTTTGCGGATACGGTGTCCGGAAGATCGATGAAAACGTCTGGAAGTCAGTCCAGCGGACTTATACTAGGGTTTATTTACATTTCAGAAAGAACTCTACTTCTCTTTGAATATTTGGATGGAGAGGAGTAAGTATTAGTAAATTGAAGATTGGACATACTTGTTAAAAACATGTATAAATCTCGCTTTGTACAATAAGCTTTCGTTAGAAATAACACTTCTTTTAAAAGGATTTAAACTAAAACTTAAAACTGTCTTCGAAAACCACCATTTTATCATTTAAATGAATACATGAGCTGTTCATTTTCTCATCTGCATGAGTAGTAATTGGTTTTTCCAATGCTCTGCATAAATGTTATTTGTTTAATATTTTATTTATAACTAGCGGCCCGTCCAGCCCCCTTGTTATCTAAGTCAAATTGCTGTCGCATCGCTATCGCTACTCAGGCCATCCCTTTCACACGTACAGTACGTACCTCACGTGTGAAAGGGATGATGACCTGACTAGCGACAGCGACGCGACACGCACGCACGGGTGGATATTTATTTTTTTGAACATTTTTACGGCTAATTTTCTAACAACTCGGGATACATCATTGAAGTTTTAGTAGGGATCCTTATTTTTTCTAATAATAAATATAGCCTATGTTACTCAGGGATAATGTAACATTCTAATGGTGAAAGTACTTTTGAAATCGGACCAGTAGTTTTTGTGTTTATTCGTTACAAACATACAAAAATACAAATCTTTCCTCGTTGTAATATTATATAGATTTTTTGACCTTGTGTAATATATTTTTTACATACCAATATGGATGAAATTAAATGGTGAATAAATTAATACCGAAAAATAAATAAATCACTCACGAGGGACAGAGCTACTTTAGAATTTATATTATTGTGGACACACGCACACCCTTAGCACTAAATAAACGTATGGTATACAATCGGTGCCGGTGGTCTTATCGTTGTGTAGCGATTTTTCGATAGAAAGAAAGAAAATACATTTATTTGACACACACACAGGACAGACCGTTCAGAACAGAACAAATACAAAAAAACATACTTACTTACCTAAAGATTATAATAATAAAAAGAAAACTTATTTAGGTACATAATTACAAAAAAAAACACAAAAGATAAATATTTAGTACTTATACATATAGGTAGGTACAGATAATATGGTCTTCCGTGCTGTGTGGGCCAAACAGACCCCGTCTCAGCGTATTGCTGCCTACCATCCGAGGAAGGTAAGCGGCGCTGGTTTTCAGATGGGACCCATGGGTAGCCTCACGAACGCAGAAAAATAAATAGCGAATGTATCGAGTTTTACCTACAATACTTTGCACATGAATAACATTAAGTATAAGAAATGTTTTAATCGGAAAACACATTTAAATTATGCTTTTATTACAAAGCAACATGTATAGGCGATATTGTCATTATTGCTTAGTATTTCCTGGCGATGATTATGGTCAAAACGGAAGAAAACCGTGCTCGTTAATCTGTCAACATACACACATGCCGCTTCAGCATGCATACATACATACGCATAACATACTCGGATAGTTTTAATTGAATATAGTCTATGTGTATGTGTCTGTTTTATGACTCAATCAAATCAATTAATGTTCCGCTCTATAAATTGTTGTTAAGCAATTTGTAATCGGTAATCAATACACCTACTATATAATATATGTATATAACTGGTTCGGTAAACATTAATTGACTACTAAAACCTATTTAAAATGTTTACTTAAACTAATATTTGACGACCTCCGTGGTGCAGTGGGCGAATAGCCGGCTGAGACGCAGGAGGTAGCGGGTTCGATTCCCGCCGCGGAACAAATGTTTGCATGATCTACAAATATTTGTTCCAGATCTGGTTGTTTCCCTATGTATTATAAGTATGTATTTACGAAAAAAACAATGTATATAAGTATTCCATCAGTTATCTGGTTCCCATAATACAAGCTTTGCTTAGTTTGGGGCTAGATAACGCTGTGTGAAATGTCCAGCAATATTTATTTATATATATTTATTATTTATTTATACAAAAGTTTGGAGGAGATCATTATTTAATAATACCGTCATATGTACATTTTGTTTTATTGTTTAGTAAGTCCTATTGCTTGTCATACAGTTTTGAAGAATGTTTTACATCAAATTTTTGTCATCAAAGTGAAAATTTATTTAGGCGCGTTGGGCATTATTGGGATGGAATAAAAACTATTGAACTTGCGACACTGTACCGTTACCGACACCTCTATATATAAGTATCTCGTAATTGTTCAAGTTTTCAATTCTGTTGGCACTCCCCGGAGTGCCACTTTTTTCCATCTAATAAGGCCAGTTTATCAAACTCAACTTTTAACGGAATAATATAATAAATAATGCTGGACATTTCACACAGTGCCATCTAGCCCCAAACTAAACAAAGCTTGTACTATGTGAGAAGCGGGAACCATATAACTGATGGAATACTTATATACTTCGTCATGTAAAAACGTACTTATAACGTTAGTATAGGCGTTAGATTCCCGCCGCGAAACAACTGTTTTTATAATCTACAGATATTAGTTCTGGGTCTGATTGTTTCTTTATATGTTATAAGTATGTATTTACAAAACAAAGTATATAAGTATTCTATCTATACTAATATTTTAAAGAGGAAATATTTGTTTGTTTGTTTTGAATAGGGTCCGAAACTACTGGACCGATTTAAAAAATTCTTTCACTGTTGGGAAGCTACCCTCGGGTGACATAGGCTACTTTTTACCCAACTGCGGAGAAGGAGGGTAATGTTTTTTATTTAAAAACTACGCGTGCGAAGCTGCGGATTAGTCAGCTGGTATAATATGTAAAAGGACCACATTTTTTATTCACGTTCGAAACTAGTTAGTAAAGCTGAAAGTTCCTGACCTTTTAAAAAAGAACTGAGTCACAAAAAGTGATAATTTATTTCCCGTTATCTGCCCAGACCGCGTTGGCGACAATAAATCTCCAGTCAACGACACAGGTCGAGGTAATTATAAATAGATGTTACTTAGCACGTGTTTATGAACTGCGTTGTTTATGCGATAGACCATGCTGGCGGATGGCGGAATGAGTTGGATCCCTTCGAATGGGAAAGGCAAGCAACTGGCAAGACAGATAGAAAACGCTATATTAAATTAACAAACAATATAAAAATAAATAACTAGACACGCGGAAATACAAGATCGTAGTGGATGTGGAGGGGAAGGCATTTTCCCAAAAAATTTACCTTTGACTGATTTGGTAACCTTGACCGAGAAAGTGATGAGCATCAACTTTGTACTTCTCATATGCATACAAATACAGAGCTGCAACCCGCAGTACGAGGCGAGACGCAGCGCGATGATGGGCTCCGATTCTATTTTAAGATGAGATGACGGCTCAAGCCATTTATCAAAACTCTCTCCTATGGATAAAACTGAAGAACTACTCACTCCTCTCTCCTAATCGACCGCTTCTTCTATGGCCCCTTGTATATCTATCTTAATAATCCTCATAAAATCCGTGCTCACACTCACACTCCTCACACACACACGCCAAATCACACATCACTAACACTCATTAATTTACCTCTTGTTGCTCATATTCTTGTGAGTCTGTATAGAAAAATGTTAAAATGCATATACGTACAATACTTGAAAAAATAATATCGTATTGTTACGCCGAGGCTGTTACAGAATAAGTAATAGTCGGCTTTTCTCGAAGTTATACCTACTGTGTAACAGAATAGGTAATAATTGGTAAGGAATGACCTACATACCACGTTTTCACCTACCGATGCACAGATTAAGAAATAGTAGACAATCGAAATACTTGTACTTTTCTAGATGCTAGTGGAAGTTTCTGGAAATAATGCTCGGTATAAATAGTGCGTAGAGACGTCCGCAGAGTCAGTCTTGATTTGGCTATACGTGCAAACATTTCGGTGACTTTTAAGTGGTTTATTGTGCGATAGTGTTGTGAATCTTTGTGATTAAGATCGTGTGTTTGTCGTTTTAGTGTTGAATAAAAGTGTTATTTTGGTTAGATTCATTTTAATTATTTTATCCCGAACCCTCAGCTCGTAACAGTATTTTGCTGCCCGCGTAGTGAGAGCATTGGTGACCTGTATCACAGGTTTTTTTATAAACCTACCTCAGGCACCAGTCTCTCACAAAACAGGTTACGAACTGGGTATGTTTGGACTAAGCCCTATAATTTTTTTTTTCATTGTTTTTTTATTTTTATTTTTAATTCTATATTTATTATCTTTAGTAATGCCTAGTTCGTAAGTGCCTTTTTTGCGAGCGAGAAAATAAACGTTTTTATGAATTATGAACTTATCTATCTTATGTTGTACAGTTAGATCTGCCTATTACACTTACCTAACAGGTTAAAATTTGGCCTACATTTCATTACCTTACGTCCTGAGACACTTGGGTATAAAGTCTCATGTGCCTTTTATTTCCACAAAAAATTGCATTTGACAACAATCTCGCCTGATGGCAAGCGATGATGCAGTCTACGATGGAACACGCTTACGTAGAAGAAACCTATTCACTCGTGACTTGAAGACCTCTAGGTTTTGCGGTGACGCCATCGACCAATACAGACAAAAGCCCATTCTCATAAAACACATAGATAGTACACACACCATAGGCGTGCTACCATTGAGCATTAACACATTCAAACACCTATTTTCTAATTCTGTTGTTTTTATATGTCTTTCTGTATTTTTATAGGTAGGTACCTACCATTTTCATAATGTTATTTTTAATGGATTTTTCAATGTTTTACTTTATTTTATAACTTTCTGTTTTGTCTGTACTGTGCTGTTGTCCTAACTAAATATCTTTTACATTATTTTACTTTCCTATTTATCTCAGCCCCAGTTATCCTCCAGACGCTGCTGTTAAGTAATACTTCCGCTGCCGTTAATAGACTAACGTGTTTTGAAGTTGAGACTCTTTAAGTCGCTCAAAAATAAACGGATCAATTAACGGAACATTGAAAACATCGAAAACTGAAATTCGGTTGAACGTACGAGTCAATCGAAGGCATATGCCTGTCACGTGATTATAACTCTGTCAATGATTAACCACCAAACTATTTTCAGCCGCCAAGCAGCATTGCTGTTTCGGTTTGGAAGGTATGGATGCCGGTGAAATTACAGGCACATGAGACTTTACAACTGTATGTTCTGATCGCTCAGTGTATTATACCACCGCACTTCTCAACAACAACGTAATAAAGCATCCACATATCATCGACAATTGGGTATCGCGCACCACACGCTTCACGCGATCTTTTCTACCCCATACTTGCAAGATGTGGAATGAGCTACTATCTGAGATTTTCCCATTAGGCTACGACATGGCACGCTTCACGAGAAATGTAATGAGGTTACTACAGTGTAGGGAACGCATCGACAATACCCCGGGTGTTGCCGGTGTCAATAGGCGACGGACGGTGACCGCTTACCATCAGGTGGGCAGTAAGTCTTTTTTTGCCCACAAATAACATAAAAAAATGTCTCAATCATTATTATAAATGCGGGATTTATCACGCACCGTCTTATCGGTGTTTCGACCGAAAATGTTTCGGTTCAATTCGTGAACCTTCATCAGGGTGAGTGCGATTCCGCTCCGAATAACGTCTCGCCTCGCCTTGAAATATGCACTGGGTGCGAGGCGAGATGTTATTCGGAGCGGATCGTACTGACCCTGATTAAGGTTCACGAATTGAACCGAAACATTGTCGGTCGAAACACCGATAAGACGGTACGTGATAAATTCCGTGTTTATAATAATGATTAAAATCAATCACGAAAGTTTTCTATGTATGTCTCAAGTTGAAGGACGCAGAGCAGTGCAGCCTAATGTGAATTCCCTACGAGGCAATGCTTTTACAACGGATACCACTTAAAATCAGGTGGGTCAATTGGCTTGTTCCATCTGTATTTATACTAGTATTTTATATAGATAACATTTGTAAGTTTGTTTGTTTGGATGTAATGGGTATCTCCGGAACTACTGAACCGATTTTAAAAACTCATTCACTGATCAAAAGCCCCACTATTCTTGAGTGATATAGGCTATAGTGATAGTGATATTTAATTTTGATAGAAAACCGCTCGAAGCCGGCGCGGGTCTGCTAGTGTTGTATAAAAAAACTTCAAAATGGTCATCACCATCATCATATCCGCCAAAGAACGTCCAGTGCTGAACATAGGGCTCAACTATAGATTTCCAAAGCGACCGATCTTGTGCAAAATGGTTAGCTTTTTGTAATTCTCATTATTCTTATTCAATTTTGTACACGGACCTTACCCAATCTCTGTATTTCGAAACAATGCAAGTAGAACGAACACAAAAAGCTTACAATTAGCGTGCCGTACAAAACATTGGTAGCAGATACGAATCAGTCTAATTGCTGGAGGCATGACAAAAGCCGGGTTTGTGGGGCAGCCTATTGTGTATACGTTTTATGTGGAACAATAGTGCTTCCATTGGTAAGTTTGTATGAGGTAACGTTTCCAGTCCTCCAATAGTTTTTTGTAGAAATTACCCACTAACTCTACCTAATGATATGGTCAAAGATGGTCGTTATAACAGGTATGGGCATCTGAACGTGCCCTACAAAGTACAGGAGCGCTCAATTGTAAATGTGAGTAACGCTCAGTCATTCGAGCGAAGGTCGCGAAGTATCTACTATTTTTTATACGACCTGGAAATGGGACAAGCAAATGGCCCACCTAATGTTGTGGTAACCATCGCCTATAATAAAGTATTCCCTCCGGTGCCGTATCTTAGAAACGTGTACTACGATGGACTGCCCTGCGTCTATCAACTTGAGGCATAATAGGTGTAAATCGTCATGTGCCTGTAATTTCATCCTTCAAACCGAACCCCAACAATGATTGGTCTTATCGCTTTAAAGCGATCTGTTATAGTGCTTCCACCCGCATCTTCGCACGCGTGGATTATCAATAAAAGTAGCCATCTCGGTCCAAGACACAATTTACCTCTATACCAAATTTTATTTTATTTTGAACAAAATCTACAGCTCTTAGTATATAGCAGGTGTATCTTATGTTAAAACTTACAGCCAATAAAGGATTTACATTTTATAATTCAAATACTTATACATTGACGGCGTAAATCACTTATCGCACTAAATTGGACCATGATTTTAAATATAAAGAATTACAGTATAAAAAAATCTTAAGATAAGTATAACTTACACAACAAACATAACCACACACGCACACTAAACATTAAAGATATACATTCATACATACATATTCATACATCACCTATACACCTACAAATAAATGGACATGCTTAATTTAACTATTCAATGTATCTAAGTACGAGTAAGAGTAGTGTAGTATACACCTAGATACTCCGTCCACATCTATACTGAATGAGTGAGCTTTAGAGAAGTAGGTATGTTTAATTAGTTAAGATGTTTATTTAGAACTTGGAGAACTTCTCGCTTGACCCTTAATTTGCTGGTGTTAGGATTTTTTTAGGATTTCATAAGGATCGGTCCAGCCGGTTAGTCGTATGAACGTAACAGAGTTACTTTCGAATTCATAATATTAGTATGGACGAAAGTTATATGATTTCATTGCTAACGAACGCCCTAACGACAATACCGAATTAAAAAACAAACAATGAAAATAATTGCACAATACTGGCACAGCACACTGATCCAGATAAGAAACGAGAACGAGCAAAACCGTAAACTGAGGCTAGATTATGACATGTATTACGGAGAATAGGTAATATAAAATTATCCACTCTGCATGCATGTAGTAAACATGTATGTTTTTATAACCACCACACAATAGTTAGATACGGAAGTTAAGTTTAGTGCAACGAGTGATAACAGATGCACGTATACATATTCTGTACCTATCAATTTTGTGTTACCACTCTTTGGATCGCCAGGCCGGGAGCCTGTAGGAGCGTAGGACGTAATACAAATCTTGAATGTAATAAAGAGTTGTCGTTAACATCATCTGGTATTAGGGTCTTCCAGCACTGAATTGCTGGCCCTACTACTTCATAATAAAGTTCGTTTTCAAAGTGTATGTATACTTCAAGTAAACACGGTGGAGATTGCGCCATTTTAGATTGGAATACAGCCAAACCTGTATAAGCGAGAGTTCAAGGGAGCACAATCTCATTCTCGCTTATAGAGGTTTCTCGCTAACCCGAGTTTCTCGCTAATGCAGGTACATGGGTAGCGTTTCTCTCTTATAGAGGTACGCAGCAATAACAAACAAGTCACAGCAAGTACGAATGTAGTAAATATGTAATATAATAAAATTATGTGCATATAATATATGTATTTCCTTCGCAATTGATTAACTATAAACTGAGTAAGTCCGACAAACAGGACGGTACACAGGCACACGTGTCCATTCGAAAAGAATGCGATAACATAACAACGTTATTTAGTTCCACGAAATAGAATAGGTACAATATTGACGAGAAAACAATACAAAAACAATGGTAGGAAGTTCCACGAAAGTTAAGAATGAGTTATAAAATTGCAGATGTGTGCATTCGAAAAGAATGCGATAAAATAACAACGTTATTTAGTTCCACGAAATAGAATAGGTGCAATATTGACGAGAAAACAATACAATAACAATGGTAGGAAGTTCTACGAAAGTTAAGAATGAGTTATAAAATTGCAGATGTGTGCATTCGAAAAGAATGCGATAAAATAACAACGTTATTTAGTTCCACGAAATAGAATAGGTGCAATATTGACGAGAAAACAATACAAAAACAATGGTAGGAAGTTCCACGAAAGTTAAGAATGAGTTATAAAATTGCAGATGTGTGCATTCGAAAAGAATGCGATAAAATAACAACGTTATTTAGTTCCACGAAATAGAATAGGTGCAATATTGATGAGAAAACAATACAAAAACAATGGTAGGAAGTTCCACGAAAATTAAGAATGAGTTATAAAATAGCAGATGTTAAATTTGTAAATAAAGCTCGACTGTCGCTTATAGAGGTAGAGATAAGTAGCAATCTCACTTACGGAGGTCCATGAGGGAAAAACGACTCTCTTACAGAGGTTTCTGTTTCTAGCTAATAGAGGTTTTGGGAGCTTAAAATGACGGGTCCTGGCTATTACTCTCACTTATAGAGTTTTCTTACTTATCCAGTTCTCACTTACTCAGGTTTGACTGTATCTGTAGTACGAGCAGGACACATAAACCGCATTCCAGACGAAAGATAGTCCAAAAGAAGAGAGAGTAGAGAGTTACTGCGGCCCCAAAGAAAGCTGGGCCGACGAAATAAAAAAAATAGCGGGCGAATACTGGATAGAGGCAGTTGGAGGAAGCCTGTACCGAAAATGGAGCCTGACTTAAATAATTGTATATGTGTATGTGTGTTCTTAACTTTTGTAACAAATAAGTCACAAAATAAAGGCTATGCAATTATTAATATCTTTAGTATAGGCGCTGTGTGACGACAGTATAGAATACAGTAGAAAAGGTGCAGATATTCACGGTCATTGCTACCTAAAATATGCATTTATAATTGACCATCACGGCGCACACGCTATCCATTAAAGAACCGATAGTATTGTTTGGATTACGGTAATAAAGTAATTTTGCATAGGAGCCAGTTACCGTTTGACATTGAATCGAATATTGGCAATGGAAGTAACACATTTGCTTTATATGATAGAGCTAATATTTGGATTGCAATGGCGTTATCGACATACATTATGTGTACGAGGACTTTGCAATATTAATGGTGCCTTTTTTATAAAAACCATACGCTTAGCCAGATTAACATACTCAACAGCTGTGTTGTCATTTAGATTGGTAACATTTAAGTGCGTTCAATAACATTTTAATATACAGATCAGTCGGCAAAAGTAGTAGTTAGCTATATTACGCGCAAAGTTATCGTCTTTCAATAGACGATAATAAAACCATAATATTTATGTATTGTGGCTCACTATACTATCCGGCATGTGACAGATCATAAAGACAAAATCTAATCTAAAATTTGCTCACATATTCAATTAAATTTGCAAAGTTGGCCATCGGCGGTCACGACGCGACGAACGTTGAATACTTTGTATTCTATGATACAATATCACCTGGAAGGTGTCAAAGGTTGCACCAAAAGTTGCCTGGAAGAGATCGCTTTCAGCGATAAGGCCGCCCATTGTAATGCCTTATTTATTCTAGCCTAGTACTTATTTTTGTATTATTTCTGATTGTGTGGTAATTCAATAAAGAGTTATATATCTATCACCATAGATATTTCAACTAAATATGAGATTTTACCATAATTTGTAACTGTCCCGATATTTCGGCAAACTGAAGTCGTTGCGAGTGGGTAAATATGCTGTTTTTAGTTAAAATATTGTTCTTAACCATAATTAAGTTTCAAAAGTTATGTGTCGTACTAGCTGACCAATCCGCAGCTTCGCATGCGTAGTTTTTCAATAAAAACAGTACGCTCCTTCTGTGCAGTTGTAGTAAAAAGTAGCCTATGTTACTCAGGGATAGTGTAGCATTCTAATGGCGAAAGAATTTTTGAGATCGGACCAGTAGTTTTTGAGTTTATTAATTACAAACATATACACAAAAAAACAAATGTTTCCTCTTTATAATGTTAGTATAGAATATAGGTATACGTTTTTTTACGAACTATTTGTTAGTACTGCTATTTCTCAAAGCTACGATACTGATTCCTATTCCACCAACTGCCGCAGCCTCATGTTTCACAGCCCGTATGTTGAGGTTATGCACCTGGTAGTCTTCCAGTTAACATGACCTCATTCGGGAGACGGGTGGCAATGACCCCTCGTAGCCGGTAGAAGTGTGATTAATTAACTATAATTATTGCCTTGCTCGGCATCAGACTGTTAGATCGAGTTCCAAACGTCGAGATCCGTAGACGAACGGAGGTTCATGACGTTGGGATTCGAGTTATGGAGCTCAAATGGTCTTGGGCGGGACACTTGGCTAGACGTGGTGATGACAGATGGAGCAGGACAGTGACTGAATGGTGGCCGAGGAGCGGGTATAGAAGGGTAGGACGACCAGCAGCGAGATGGGTGGACGACATCGTAAAGGTCGTGGGCCGTCAGTGGGTGAGACTAGCGCAGAATCGTGGTGGATGGCACAAACATGGGGAGGCCTATACCCAACATTGGGTGAAGTCAGGCTGTGGATGATGATGATGATGATGATTGCCTTGCTGCAGATTAGTCAAGGGCTTGTAGTAATCCAGGTCAAACTTTTAATGTTAACAAGTTAAATGTTCTGGTGATTTTGTGAAGTGAATAAGGAAAAATATTAAACTAGCCTAGGGCCCGTGAAAATTTTATTAAAATGTACTCAATCGTGAACAGTCTCAAGCATACATTTTATTTTTCTAATTCATTAAAAAAACTGTCAATAATCTACGATAGAATCCTGATTTAGGTTCGAGTTTATTTCTGGAGTTTAGGAAAACATATTGAATTCGAAGAAGAACTGTTACATGTATGTACTCTACGTACACGCAAAAATTCTTCTTCGAGTTCTCTACGATGTTCATACTACCTGCATAGAAAATCTTACGCTGAAAAGTACTTGCAAATCAATACTTTTGACAAAAGTAGATGATAGACAAGAAGCACTTTTTGATGCTTAATAAAATAACATATATGTTATTATATGCAAAAGAAGAGAAATCATGTGACAAGAGGAACTTTTGATGAACTCTCTACAATATCACCGATGTCTTGTTAATTACATGTAAAGTGCATATTCAAATGAGAAATTCAAATGATTGATAGTGAAATAATGTTCTGATAATGAGGCGCTGAGGAAGACAATTTTAAGTCAGAATAATCTAGGTAGCGTTAGATATGAAAGGATAGAAATAATTGCTGAATTAACATGTGTCAATTCACTTGCTTATGGTTCAGTTCGCGTAACTGTTGCTTTTATTGGGCGATAATAACAATGACACTATTTTATAAAAGGTATCTTAGAAAATACTGACTTTGAACAGGCGCACTGTAAATAATTCCAAACAAATTTACGAAATCAGACCTAAATAATTATGTGTAATTTCTATATTGTCTTTTACGAGTTATTATGAGCTGGTGGCTAATTATTGTGTTAGACATGACAGTCACACAGACAGTAAATGCTAGCATAGGTGCCAAGGTGCCGATGTTTCATTCATGTTAAGTGTCACTAAACAGATCAGGGGTGAGACTAGCGCAGGATCGTGGTGGATGACACAAACTTGGGGAGGCCTATACCCAACAATGGGTGAAGTCAGGCAGTGGATGATAATGATGATGAAAGAGGTCAGGAATTTCCAGGTAGCAAAAAATCCCCACTTCGGTATTGTTATCAACATTTTAAATTTTCAACAAAATAAATAGCAGTTACATTCCTTCGTAACAAATCAATTAAACCATACGACAGGTATTTCCAATTAATTGAATACGAAACAATTACAAAATCAAATTTTACTCGAAACAATCCCGCCGTTACGCACACCTATAGTGTAATTTCCGTAACTTTCCTCACTTCTGTTATACAACTTAATATCGAAACCAAATTAAAAAATTGCAACTGATCCGTGACGTATACAATTTATTGACATCGATCAACGACAGGATGGAGGCTGACCTGCGCGACCTGGGAGCCGACAACTGGCAAGAGATGGTAATGGACAGAGGAAAGTGGAGAGTTCTCATATCGGAGGCCAAGAATCACTTTGGGTCCCTGCGCCAATGGAGTAAGTAAGTCAGTAAGATTACGCATTTTGTTACTAATGTCAGGTCAAGGAGAAAGGTTACGTTTTTGGGTGGCGTCATCTGGGTGATCCCACCAATGCAATGACTTATTTACTAATCTAAAAACTTATTTCTATTTATGAGCTATGTACTTTTGCATTTAGTAAGGTTTGATGTATGATGATGGCTTGTGTGAACTTAAATGACCAGAATCGAGAGATAATAGTATAAAGTTGCCTAAATTGCTTGGCAAAGTTTTATGGTGTCTAAATTCATTCGTTAGTATTTATCATTCTGTCCTACATCTTACAAATACATTAACACGTACTCCTAAAGCATAATTTAAATATGATTTCATATCAGTAACGAAAGCATAGTTAATATTCAGTTCGCCATTGTTTGTCTTTTCTACCGTCGACGAAACCTTTATGTATCATTTTTTTATACAACTTATATGGCAAACGAGCACGCAGTCCACCAGATGTTAAGTGGCTACTGCAGCCCATGGATATCCACATAGAATTCAACACAAGGTATTATGTTGTCTTGATCTCTATGTGGATACGTTGTCATACTATAGGACTTAGCTGTTATGCCTATGTGCCAGTAATTACAGGACCATACCATTACCATCTAACCGGAACACAGCAGCACAAGTACTGCTATTTGGCGGCCGATAAAGGTAAGGCGTTCACAAAAGCTCTACCACCAGTATCTACCTCTGTACGTTTGTACCTTTGTAGAATAGTAGAGTTTCTTGTGCAAGAGCTCGCCCTGAGAAGTACTAACACCATACCCTGCCGCCAATCAGCATTGCTGTTTCGGGGTTTGACGGGTATGATTGCTGGTGCAATTACAGGCACATGAGGTTTTACACATGTTTACCTCAAGTTGATGGACGCAGGATAGTGCATCGTAGAGCACGTTTTAAGGTGCGTGACCTACGAGGCAATACTTATAGGTAATGGTTACCACTTATCAGGTGGGCCACATACGTGTTCCATCTCAGTCTGATAAAACAAGTAACTTTTTAACAAAAATATAGCCGACTTCAGATAACATTAAAAACCAAACTACTCTACCAATGTTGATGCAATTTCCATGGGATCAATCTAAAAGTATATCCGTTTAAATAAAAAAAAACATATTTTCTAAATCGGTTGATACAGGACCTAATATAAATGGGACCACACGGGAAGCACCAGCTTTCATTTAAAAAAATAAACATCAAAATCGGTTCACCCAGTCGAAAGTTCTGAGGTAACAAACATAAAAAAAATACAGTCGAATTGAGAATCTCCTCCTTTTTTGAAGTCGGTTGAATTTGATCCAAAGCTACTAGCATTCGCTTCAAACTATGTATTAGCTAATGAACAAACTGAAAAAGTGCATAACCCAAGTAAATCCAATCTGCGCTATCGAGTTACAGCATCTAGGTCAAGTACGTCTCGTTGGATGCTCGCCGCTAACAATGCACCGCTTGCACACTATGAGCTAACTTATCACTGTCACTGAATAATTAAACTTATTGTTGAATGTAATTTTTGAAAGAAGTTGGATCATAGGGTGTTAGTAGATTATCTATAGAATCGCAAGTCGTACGTGGGGTAGAACAGCGCAGGACAGAGGCGAATGGCGACAACGAAGAGAGATATATGCCCAGCAGTGGGATGAGAAGGAGTGACGACGATGATGATGATGACACGCCAAGACATTAAACAAGTTTGTTTCCATTTCAATACAATTACTGGTAATTAGGTGTTATCGATACTCGGCGCATCACTAGCGGCTCCCGTAAGGGCTGCAAAAGCGAGCGAGATAGCAATATCATCGTCAATCGTCCCCCGTTTATGACCCCGCCCCGTCTGCCAACACTGACAATACTTCGTCTAGCATAATGCTATACTTTTTAAACGTGAGAGGGTGAAAGTAAATGAGAATAATTTAATAGTGCTGACGTTTGAAAATTCTTGAGTACTAAGTAATTTTTAATTTCGATCGATAAGGACGCAAACAGGGGTTGTTGTGTGTGTTTACGTACCTATACGTTTGGTTTGGTCATGTGAGTTCTAATAATTATTGATTTATACTTTTGCATTCTGAACCTTTACATAGTATAAAATGAAGTCGCTTCCTCTGTCTCTTGGCTTAGATCTTTTATACTAATCAACGGATTTTATGGCAGTTTTCAAGAACAGAGAGAGTGTTTCAAGAGGAAAGTTTATGTATAATACATACATAATTCTGTTTGTTTGTTACCTTTACACGACTAAACGGCTGAACGGATCGTAATGAAATTTTGCAAGGAGATAGATTATATCCTGGGAAACGGATAGGCTACTTTTTAGCCAACTGCTCAAAATGAGGGCAATGTTTTATTGAAAAACCACCCGTGCGAAGCCGCGGGCGGGTCAGCTAGTTAAAAATAAAAGATTTTGATCGTTTCGGTTGTCCCCTTAGTCAGAAAAGAATACACAAAGATTATAATAATTAAAATGATTCACTCGTTAACTGCATAATCTGAACTTAAAGGTCACAATATTAGTCGTTCTGTGTAATTTTAAATTCACTGTCTAAACCCTACGCGTACGCACACATAAAGCATTTAATCGAACTTATTTCTCTTTTTTTCTCAGGAACTGGCAGGATTTGGCACAGGATCGAGATAAGTGGAAAGATGAGGGAGATGCCTTTGCTTAGCACTGGGAAGCATAACATAACCAACAAAAATAATCATATTTTTAAGAAAGCATCTCTCTATAATAAAATAACCGATATTAAAACCATTGAACCATAGCTCCTTCCTACATAAGGCCTGACATGTGCAACTTATCAAGCTAATTTACAAGTAATGTATTGCATTCACCATACATGGTTACCTTTGCCATTTCGCAAGGAAGCCAAACTGTGCCACTTCCTTTCGTGCTATTTAAAACTCTAATGCCTTGCAATAAGTGTTGTTCTCGGTTGTGTGAATATATGTGTTAGACAATGACCATTTTTGGTCATAACGTACAGAGCGTTCGTGGCTGTAGCTCGTAAAAAGTACGGTAGCGAGTGGTCGAGTTATTTTTTTATGCTAAGGCTCTATCTGCGCGAGCAATCTTTCCTCAGTCAAAGTAAAAGCTATTTTTAGAACGTTTCTTGCAGGATATGACAATATTTTTTGGAACTTTCCAGACAAGAGCCCCTTCATCCTATATATTTATTGTCTGTTTTTGGTATTTGTTGTTATAGCGGCAACAGAAATACATCATCTGTCTAACTATCACGGGTCACGAGATACAGCCGGACAGACAGACGGACAGGCAGACAGCGGAGTCTTAGTAATAGGGTCCCGTTTTACCCTTTGGGTACGGAACCCTAACAAAAAAGTAGCATACTAAATAAGTAGTCTCAATACCGGTCATAATAATAATTATGTTAATATTTCAGACCCGGCTATAAAGACGAAAAGCCGTATCGGAGGACAGGCTCCGACACCAGGGATAGCTAAATAACTCATACAAGCGGCACACAACGGTACACAATATTGACCCACACTAAGATTTCTAAGACACCCAGATGCATATTTGACCACATCGGAAATCGAACCCAACCTCTTGCATCTCCGTCGCTCATCAAGTTTGGTTTGACAGTGGAATACCAATTTAAACCATCAAACGACATGGACGTAAATGGTGATAAAATCTGCTTTAACGCGTTACGAGAATGTTTATAGTAAGCTTTTAACACATAGGCCGGGAGATAGTTTGCCACCTCCCGCAAGTATGGCATTATCAGAGTTATATTTATGAACATACAGAAAACAGGTAAAAAAAATATAGAGTACAAATCGTTTTATACCAACCTATACATAAAAAAAATACCTACTCCTTTGCGGCGGCCACTTGGAACCGTTGGAAAAGTATGGCATGGTGATTTCCGTGAATGGACAATTTTTGCGCAGCTAATCATGAAGGACGATGATTAGCTGTGCAAAAATTAGCCTGGTACACACGGCTACACATCAAGCTATAAATGTCCAGTATAGGCTGAACTCGCATTGTGTAGGCTTTTTGTAGAATGAGAGGTCAGCTTATACTGGAAATTTATAGCTTGATGTTTAGCCGTGTCTACAAATTGTAGAATTGTTTTTTTTTTAATTATTATGTTCTCGTCGGTAATGGCGGACTGTAAGTCACACTGGAGAAGTATGGCATTACGCTACCGCCTACTTCTTTTTTTATAGACTATCGGAAAATACAAGAAGCTTTGTGGAACAAATCGTTCGACTCCCGTAATTTATCCGACACGTTCCGACACAATTTATCATTTTCCTATTTGTCATTACTTAGACCCCTGAAGGGTCGCCATACTGGTACAAATGACCTGACATTTTGTGTCACCATCTCCCGGTCTAACACGTTACTAAATAGCACCGTGAACATCAAATTATAGACATTTGTTTAGCCCCTCTATTATTTACTGTACATTTGTTTATTTTTGTGATTTGAGCTTGAGGCTAAGATTAGATTGAGTAGTTATGTAGTAACTGTATTTTTATTGCGGTTTGAACATAATGCAAAAAGTTCTACTTACTTCATCAACCAAATTGTTGAGAAAAATTGGGTGGAACAGGACTGATCAAGTACGAGTAGGACTCGCGCACCGAGGGTTCCGAACCTAGATAGTTTTATTTATTCTTTATTGTACACAAGAAAATACATTATAAAGTACAGAAATAGAGGACATGTACAAAGGCGAGCTTAACCATATGAAGAGTTTTCTTCCAGCAAACCTTTGAGGCTAGAGAGTGAGAGATGATTTTAAAGGTAGATGCGTGTACAAGAATTATAAATATGTACATATATCTTAAACAAATATACCCAAAGGAAGTAATAAAATTAATAAATAATAAATAAAATAAATAGACTAATATATACAAAAATAAATATATACCTACAATAAAATAAAATTACAGAGAAAGATTTCCGTTTGAAAATGTTAAACGTAGTTAAACTAGCGCGAACTTGATGGGGCAGGGCATTCCAAATTTTCACCGCATAAACGGTAAAGGAGCCACCATAGGCTTGAAGTGTGTTGAGGTGTTTTGAGGAGAAGAGACTTAGAGGACCGGGATGTCACACTGCGAGGGACAAGGAATTCGAAGCGTTCACGGAGGTAGGGAGGAGGGAGTGGACAATATAATACTTTAAATAAGAGTGAAAGAACGTGAAGATCACGACGAAGACCAATAGGGAGCCATTTAAGTTGGGATCTGAACGTGGATACGTCATCGAACTTGCGCAGTCCAAATATAAAACGGATGCACAAGTTCTGTAAACGTTCCAGTTTATTGAGAAGTTCCTCCGTGGCATCAAGAAAGCAGACATCTTAATAGTCGAGAAGAGGCCGCAACAGGGCTTGGGCGAGGGTAATTTTTGTTTCAAAGGGAAGAAATTTCTGAAGACTGAGGGATTGAAAAGAGTAATGCACCCTTTTGCTTATTGCATTGATGTGGCTGGCCCATGATAGCTGATTGTCAAAAATGACACCAAGGTTCTTGGCCTTGCTCGAGTAAGGTATAGGCACCTGATCGAACTGGATTTGAGGAAGGGTAGACTGGTTGACAACACTCAGCATATATGGACTTCCTAAAAGTAGAACCTGGGACTTAGAAGGGTTAACCAATAGACCAAAGGTTTTAGCCCATGTGTTAATGCGGTCAAGATCAACGTTCATCTGGTCAACTCCCTCTAATATGTCCTCGGCTTTAAAGTGTCGATAAATTTGTAAGTCGTCGGCATAAAGATGGCAATGACAGGAAATAATAAGAGTAATAGAGTTAATAAAAATTGAGAAAAGTAGAGGGGAAAGAACGCCTCCTTGCGGAACACCAGCAGATATATCGCACCAGTCAGAGCAGGACTCGTTCCACCGCACACACTGTGAGCGTCCGGAAAGATAAGATTCTAAGCAAGAGGTTACTTGATGAGAAGCATTTAGGGAGGAAAGGATAGATAGTAGGATATAGTCAACAGAATTAAAAGCACTACTGAAATCCAATAACACTAAGACAGTAAGGCACTTATTGTCCATGCCCCAACGAATGACGTCAGAGACTTTCGTAAGGGTATTTAGTATTAAGCAGCGCCATCTAGTTATGCGACCGGTAAATCAAGAAAACTTGAAATGAAAATGAAAAAAACAGCCAAAAACTTTTCAGTAACACATGAAGATGATTTTTGTAATTTTCCTAAGATGCCTGGTATAATAGCAAAATACATTTTATACAGTATGAGGCAGAAGGCACTACCTACGATTACACTACGGCCTTCACACTAGACAAGCCTGTATCGTGAACACCAGTCAGATGGAATTAGCAATTTTATTTCGTGACCTCGGGCATAACACAATTTTACCAATAAATAAAACTAATTTTACATACATTCTGACAGAATAAATATTAATAATAATAGTAAAAAATAAAAACTACAAGACAAGTATCTAAAAAACTGTTCTAGATAGAGACTTAGTTATAGTTTTACTGTAATTTTTGCATGTATTTAATATATTTTGCATAAATTTGCATCTATTATTCATATTTCAGATTTTTTACGACACTTTAAAAGGGATAAGGGGAGATTTGACGACCTCCGTGGCGCAGTGAGCGAATAGCCAGCTGAGATTCAGGAGGTAGCGGGTTCGATTCCCGCTGCGGAACAAATGTTTGCATGATCTACAGATATTTATTCCGGGTCTGGTTGTTTCTCTATATATTATAAGTATGTATGTACAAAAAAATTTAGACAAGTATTCTATCAGTTATCTGGTTCCCATGGTACATCTCTGCTTAGTTTGGGGCTAGATAGCGCTGTGTGAAATGTTTATTATTATTTATTATTAGCAAATTTATTATATATTATTTTTTGTCATGTTTTAATATAATTCCAAAACTGTAAAATAAATTGACATGACCTAGTAACACTATTTTGAGATGGTGACCCCCACCATTTTGGCCTTTTTGGTCATCAAAATGAAAACATTTTTTACTTGTAATAGAGGAAGGTCAGTGATATTTAAAACTATTCCAGGCGATACATTCAGTAGTTGCTGAGATAATCAGCTATGACTGACGGACGGACATAGTTGCACCGTAAGGATTCCGTTTATACCATTTTGTATAAAAAATCAATTCCGTTTATTAGCTGTTTTGTTAAACATCTTGCACGTGTGAGATAAATCTTAAACTAGGCACTCAACTACCAGGGAATAGGCTAATGCTCAATTTCCTTATACCTAACTCATAGAAATTACTTAACCTATGCCATTTTGACAGTATTTCATAGAAGCTTATCTATTCGACGTACGCTAACTATCTCGTAAATTACAACTGGTAGATTTGAGCATGGGTTTCTCAAAACAAGATACTAATGCTAACTAATTTATTACTATCCAAATCATGAACATGAGCATTTTCACCACAACCCGCCATGTTCTAAAACCATTGTCCTATTTTCAATACGCACAGAATAAATTGCAGTTACTGTAACATAGACCTACTAGGCAATACTTTATTTTATGCGATGGCTACGATACGACATAACATCAAGTGGGCCATAGGCTTGTTCCATCACCAGGTCGGCGATGAGCGAGAAGCGAGTAGAGCTAGAAACTAGAAACGAGTTGGCGAGCAGCGAGAAGCGAGCGTGTAGTTCTTATAGTTGTCTCGCTGGGCTGTCAAGCGAGTGAGCGAGTGCGCCGGGCGATACTCATTATCTCACGGCGTTTGTTCTGACCGCCAAGCGAGCATCACTGAGCGAGTATCGCTGAGTGAGTATCGCTGAGCGAGTCTTGTAGTCGCTGCGACAAAATAGTGGAGAGCGCGTTCCGCCAGTGTGAACGGCCAGCGATCAACTATTAATATACGTGTCTCGATTACTGACACGGAATCTATATCTTTTGTTCGTTTCTTGAGCGAGAAAATAGTTGATAGCTAATCGCTTATTCGCCGGCGGTGAGACAGTGCCTATATAGATAGTGCCTAAAGCACTGGATAAATCTATGCCTAGGGTGGAAATATCACATCTCATCACCGTATAGGTCTTATGACGTCAACTGCTGATCATAGAACATATACTCTTGTGGGCCTGCAACCTAAATTAGATTATATTAGATAAGAAAATTGTTTATTGCACTAATAAAATAATACATAGGCGAACTAAATACAATGCTAATTAATATTTTCTTCCAGCTAACCTTTGTGTAGTGTGGAGAAAGTGGTAGTGCCAGAAAATGGAAAGATAAACAAACTTTAGCTTAGAAATAAACTTACAAAAATTAAAAATAATAATAATACATAAACGAAATACATAAATATATCTACATACAGTGCTCAATTTTGTTGGGTATCTTGAAGAGAGATGAAGTGTTTAAAGAGTTTGGATTTGAAGATTCCCATAGAGGCGGCCTTGCGGATTTCCATTGGAAGAGTTCCACAAGCAGATAGCAGTCACAGTGTAAAAGTTAGTGAAGAAAGAAGTTTTATGCTCAGGCGTCTTGAGTAAAAGATGTTGAGAAGGACGAGCAGGTGGAAAAAGAAGAGAAAAACGTTCTTTAAGATAGCAAGGAGACAGAGGATTTTGAAGAATGTTATAAAGAAGACAGTATATGAGTATCCCGACGAAACCAGATTTTGAGCCACTTTAAATTTATTAAGTCGTCTTTTAATCCAATCCCACTTTTAGCCGTCCTACGCTTTGCTTTTCAGTGCGTGGTCACCACTTGAGAATATTGCTGGTCCAACGGACTTCGGGCTATGCGGCCTGCAAACTACTACTTCCTCGGATGGTTGGCAGCAGTACTCTGAGACGGGGCCTGTTTGTCCCACACAGTACGGCAGACTATTCTTGCTACTCGCCGATCTATGTACTTTTTCTTTTTTCTTGTGTGTTACCTGTGTTTTCCTGTTATCTATGTACTTTGTGGCCTTTCCTGTGTACGTCAAACAAGCTCTGGACTATGCCGGTGACTATAGTTTGCCTACGTATCTCCTCATTTCTGATTCGATCTCATACAGAAACGCCAAGCATATCCTCTCCATAGATCTTTGAGCAACCTTGAGCCTTCAAGCCTACAGCGAGGGACTAAGTCCGAGCGCCATGTCATCACGGGTAACACAAGTAGTTTTGCCAAACGATCTCAATTGGTACACAGAATAAACCACAGTAAACTCAATAAGCAGTAGGTAATCACTGGCTAGAGGAAAGTCATCAATTACTCGTAGCTGGGAAATCGAGTGTAGCGGTGCATTAAATGACTTACTGACATTTTCTTTACTGTTTATTTTCACTTTTGGTTGTGCCGTAATTGTGTAGTGCAATAGGAGTAAGTAGGTCATTGACTTCGTTTTTCAATTGAAACAGGAATTCTATTGGATTGTCTGAGTATTTTTTATTGTTAACAAACATTCGAGCACGACACATAACCTAATAATAATCGATACTGTGATTGATGATGAATCACGCTTGCCTAGATAGAATCTTTTTGATTTCCCCTTTCAGATTCATGTTAGCACTCCCCTGTTATTTTTTTATTATTATCTAACTAAAGTTTATTAAATAGGTACAGTGGTATAGCATTGTGTCATGGAAATGTCCACGGAACAAGATTTTTACGAGAAGAGAGCTGGGGTCTATAGAAACCGTTGCCCTTACAACAGTTTTTAAGAGTCTCGGTACTTAGCCACTACATATTATTAGTTGACCACTAATTTAGACATCATCATCATCATCATCAGCCGGCAGACGTCCACTGCTGAACATAGGCCTCCCCCTTAGATCGCCACAACGAGCGGTTGGTAGCCGTTTGCGCCCAACGGCTCCCCGCGATTCTTACTAGATCGTCGGTCCACCTTGGGGGGCCGGCCTAATTTAGACATAGACATAGACAATCATTTATTCACTACATTAGCACACAATATAAAATTCAGTTACATTTTAAGAGAGAGGAAATACTTAAAATTAAACAGTACAAACGTAAAACATAAACAAAAATACGGCAGAACTCTATAGATACTGTGTGCTACACCAGTAAATGGGACTCGACTCAGCATTATGCCTAATTTGTTTCTTGGTCACTCTTTTTTAAATCATAACAGGATTACATATCCAAAACACTGACTTAAAAACCGGCCAAGTGCGAGTCGGACTCGCGCACAAAGGGTTCCGTACCATTATCTATAAAAAAAAGGCAAAAAAAATCACGTTTGTTGTATGGGAACCCCCCTTAAATATTTGTTTTATTTTAATTTAATTATTTATTTTTAAAGTGAATATATGTATAACTAAATATTCTGTGAATACTTCAAACGTCTACCTGTTGCCGTTATCAAAATAGAGCTAAAATGAGCAAAAAAATCACGTTTGTTGTATGGGAGCCCCCATTAAATATTAATTATATTCTGTTTTTAGTATTTGTAGTTATAGCGGCAAATGAAATACACCATCTGTGAAAATTTCAACTGTCCAACTATCACGGTTCATGAGATACAGCCTGGTGACAGACGGACAGACAGACAGACAGCGGAGTCTTAGTAATAGGGTCCCGTTTGACCCTTTGCGTACGGAACCCTAAAAACGAGTGACCAAGAAACAAATAAGTGGTAATAGTGTGAAGTACCATGACAAACCTCCTAGAGTTATACAGTGAGTGATCCTAGAGTTAAACGGTCTCGGCAGAAGAGCGTCAACTGCTAACCCAGTTGGCATAATGCTGAGTCGAGGCCCTTTTGCTGATATAGCACACAACATACCGACCTCATGTTTAAAGTTAATAGTTATATTATATTGTTTGTTTGTGTCTGTTTTGCATGTAGGTACTGTATAATGGTTATTTTATGTGCTATTTAACAAACAAATGATTATCTATGTCTAAGCAGTGCTTTATGTAAGTGTTAGTATGTAACTTTTTGTCGAATAAATAAACTAAACCTACAAAACTGTGGTCGTGTACATCCTTTTAACAAACAAATCTATATCAAAAATGCATGTTACCAGTAAAGCCGCTTTCCGCAATTTTAGCAGGCAATATAGTTTTATTATATGGATACCTACTGTCAATATTGTAATCAAACTGTGCCGTCAACTATCTGCAGCGGATCTTTATTTAGAACCGTAAGGTATGAATTTAACCGAAGTTGCTCGCCCCTTAAGATTGTACGCCCCCTTTTCTCTATAGTAAAAGTCACCCATTGAACAACACATTTGACAACTCTTAATAGAATTTGTCAATTCTTGATAGCAAGTGTAATTATACATTGGCTGAGACGTGACGAAGATTGACGAACATGAGTGTGTGGACGACAGTTTGACCGAGACTCCTCGGTCCAACATTTGCCAACGCTGCGTAGACGACAGTCCAGTTTTTTGAAGTAAAACTTCTTTAGGCACGCTTGACTTGGGGAGTAAGCTGGTGAATGCGTTACGAAAAGTGGGAACGGAAGTTGAGAGGGAGATATAAGTTAGTGAAGAAAGAAAGAGAGAGAGTTACGTTTCGTATATTACTGTAGGGGCAAGAGAGAGAAGTGTGAGCCCACATTTTCATTCTCTCATAGCCAGTTGATTTGTCGCATATGTCCTATCCCAAATTATCCTAAATTATATAAACTGCAAAAACAAAACACCCCTTCATGCTGTATAATAGAGTTAATTTTGGTATAGATAAAAAAAAGTATTTACGACTTTTCGTATTTTGAATCTACCAGCTTCGATTTACGAAAAAGTTCAGCTATTCCACAACAGATGGCAGGCAACAGCAGACGTTACTTACTTCAGTCGTGTGGTCTAAAGCACACTCGTTTTTGTTCCTTGAAAATCACTCACCAACGTTTGACAAGTAATAAGCTAAATATGCAATCTATACTTGGCCGAGATTTGGCAAATGCTTGACCGAGGGGTCTTGGTCAATTAGCTGACGTACAGCTGAGATCTCTTCGCCAAATCTCGCGCCCTTTGTCGAGATAACACCATAACACGTATCTAAGAACCATCGCCGATGAATCACAATCCTTTTACAGAAAACCGTATCTAAATGGGTCAAACCCTTTTGGAGCTAAATGAGAACATTCGTTTTTTGCACACACACAAACAACCTCACACCCTAAACGCATACACCTCCGTTCTGTCGTTGGTAAAAATAAGGACAGATCATCTATAAATGATAGTAAAAAAGTGTACTAACCTGTGTCTAACTCTGCTATTGATATGACGGACTTCCCGGCCTCCACTGCTTTCTCCATCGCTACCAGATCCTTGCACTTCCATCACGTGACTCGACATGGATTTGCTCATCTACGGATAAGGAGACAGTTTAATATGACTTTTATAACACCGATATAGGGTTGAAGATCCCGGAGCGTGCCTTCACGAATGTTTATAGAAAATCTAACTGAGTCAGCTTAAGCTCAGCAGTCACATATTCAAAATTGTAATTAGCGTCATCTATTGGCAGAGCCAACAGACTATCTCGGGCTAGACTATCTTCTTCGCTTCTTTGGCGTTGGCGATTCAAAAGGGATCATTGAAATTCAATATAAGTATGTAGTATCCTATATTTAATGGTGTGCAATAAAGAAATTATCTAATCTAATCTAATCTATCCTCATCAGCATCATCGCTTGAAAGACATCAATGAATAATTAAAAAATTACTTGGGTCAAAACAGGTATAAAAAATATTACCACCTGGAGATGACATAAGCAAATGGCCCACCTGATGTTAAGTGATAATCATCACATAAATATTGCCTCGTAGGTCCCGCCCACGAAACACTACCCTGCATCCATCAACTTGAGCCATACAGGTGTAAAGCTTCACCGGCGCCCTTCAAACCGAAACACAGACATGCTGCTTGGCCATAGAAATAGATATGGTGTTAGTATTTCCCCTCTTCACAAACAACTTTACTTTTACTAAACAAGTACTACCATAAGTACTCACCGGCGCGATAAACTTCCTAACACTAGCAGCCAACTCGTCGACCGTTTTCTCTCTCTTTTCCGGTACAGTTACTCCGAAGAACTTAGCCTTGGCAGCCTGATTCAACTGCGATATCTTCATGATCTGCGGGGGGAGTTCCTCAGGGCTCAACCCTTTGCCCACTGGCCTTCTTAGCTTCCCCAACTGCACGGGCTCTTTAACTACCCTCAGAAATCTAGACTCATCTTCGATCTTTGCATCTGTTGAAGGTTTCCTTCCCAATTTTGCTAGCATAGGGATTTTAACATCCGGATTCTTCGCTTGGTTTAATCGTTCTTTGAATTCGTTGGCAGCTGGTAGCTGTATTTTCCTTGGAAACGCGTCTTGGTGTCTCGGTATGTCCGATTCGGTTCTAGAGGATATTAGTTTGTTGTTTTTGCGGAAACGACGCGGTTTTGGATCGGGCAGTTCGTCGGAGCTGTCTGATGAAGAACAGCTCTTCTCTGATGATGAGACGGTGGACGCGGACGTTTCGTCGTCTGAAGAACTGTCGATGCCTTCGTCTTTGAGACCCTGAAAATAGAAATGAAATTGAATGGCCTGGCATATGTAACGGGTATTTTGAGAGTAAGTCGTTTGTGTTAAAAGATGAAACATTGTTTTACTAGTTAGGAAATAGATGAACTTGGCGTTCGTTGAGTTAATTTTCGATAACACAAAACAGTGTTGCCGTTATTAACTAGGTAGTTTATTTTAGTTTATAAATACAAAAAGGTGATTGTGATTTGAATAAAACATTGTACGACAGAGAATAAAAACTATAAATGTGTAAGCAAGTGAAATTGTTATATATTTGTGTTAGTAAAACTGTTAATGGTATAATGATAGTTTTTTTATATACTGTCCCAGGAAGAGGTCTTTTCTGAAATCTATCTCTCTATTTGTCTATTTGCTTCCATTCCTTGCGTTCTTAAGAAATCTCCCGCCAGTCAAAGTAGAACACATCTAGATCGTCGCGCCAACCCGCCCTCTTCCATTTGAGTCTTGCAGCCTTATATCCCACATCGATGATTCCGGTCTTAGAGCGTGGAGTAGTGTTGCGGATCCTATCGGTTCGCTTAACATCTAAAATGCTACGCTCCATCGCTCTTTGGCACACCCCGAGTTTGAACTTTTGTGACTCTGTTAATGACCAAGTCTGAACACCGTAGGTTACGAACATGTCGATGAGTTTTCGCTTTGACAATGGAAGTTTGCAAATGATAGTTCCAAAATATTTTAATTGTATTTTACTTATTTTAAAGTTGAAGAAGTTGTTTTAAAAACAGCTTGCTTAAAGATTACAAAGGTCCAGCGAGGTTTTACGTGGTCATGGGTGTTTCCATATAAATATCTTGTATATTTTTCTAACAATTTTCTTTTATTTATTTCAATCTTTATTAGCCGCTTGCCTGTCAAATCGCACGCAGAAAGCTATGGCGCGTAGTGCTAGGCGAAATGCTGTGCGGAGCGGATCGCACTCATTCTACTGAAGGTTCACGAATTGAACCGAAACATCAATCGTAACACCGATAAAACGTTGGTAATAATCTTGTATGGTGAATTAACGATGGTTTTGTCTATTCAAATGAAATGAAAGCAGATTAATAAATAAATATTGCTGGACATATCTAGCCCCAAAGTAATCAGAGCTTGAACTATGGGCACCAGATAACTGATCCAGACCCGGAACAAATATCTGTAGATCATGACTGAACATCTGTTCATTTGTACCTCGCGGGAATGGAACCCGCTATAAGTCGCGGCAAATAAGTCTAGCGGTGACCGTAAATTGCGCAGAAGTATAAAATAAGGTATCTGAGGGGGGCTTGCGGGATGAAGGGCGGGCGTGCGTAGCGCCGATTGGCTCTCGAAGTCACATTCCGTTCCCCGCATTGATGCGAAACCCCGCACACATCCAGTGTACAGTCGCGTTCTTAATTGTATTGTTATTGCTGTTATTTGTTTGTTAAATTTAGTTTTTTAAGTTTGTTTGCGACTTGAAAGTGAAAGTGAATATGCCTAAAAGAAATACTGTTTTGAACAGGCAGGCAAGGAAAATGGTTTATGACGTGAATTGTTTTTTTTTAAAAAGGGAATCCATTAATCAATTGATTCTTTGAAACAAATCAAACGTGAGATTGATGAAGCTACAAGTACTTTACTCAGTCATTCGGACAGAAGCACTATAAATTTGAGCCAGATAAAACAAACTGCCGAAATTATTAAGACGGGAAACATTAAATTAAATGGCGATTTAGGGAAAATCCAAAAAAGGACAGCAGAGTCTACAAATACGTCAATTACAACGGTAAGAAACATCTCCAATCAAGTCAATAGTGGCTATTGGCTATTGTATTGCTTGCGCGACAGTACCCATGCGCAGCTATCCCCTCAGCGTATCGTTCAGCGCTAAAGTTACGTGCCGGGACTTATACCTCCTGCGTGTCAACCGGCTATTCGCCCACTGCGATATATCAATAAATAAAAACATTCTCTAATATTTTACCTTACTAACCTCTGAGCTTTCACCCTTGGCCAATGTCTTCGGTTTAGGCACGACTGTCGAGCCCGACTTCAGAATGCCCCTGACTTCGGGCGTGATCATTCTCTGTGCTCTTTCCACCGGCGTATCGTCGTCGAGATCTGTAAGAACGATGGTATAAGTTTGGTTGTTGTTTGATGGTGTATGTATATGAAAAACTGTAAACAATCAAGGTATTTGCTGTGTTTTTACGATAGGACGAGATTAAAATTAGTTTCTTATCCCCGTGTCCCGCGAAGCAGTGGTTCTGTCACACAAAATAATGTGGTAGAATGCGACAAGGACGATTCTAACCGTTAGCTAGTGCTGAGCTAAGCGTATTTTCTCTTCCAGAATGAAGTTGAAGAGGATTTTGCACAAAAAATCGCTTTGCAATTGCAAACTAAGCCTTACTTTGTCTTACCAGTGTAACGTTTGTTTACAGTTTTTCATAAGCAAAGGGATTTTGTTATTTGCGAAGAATTAATAAAGGAGGGAATGAAAAGCACCCGTATTAGGTACACCAAACTCCAAAACGGTTATTAAAGCATTCAAATTTGAATACAATTGCATGCGTTTTGGATACAACATCAACTGACTAATGTGTTTCTCCTTACACATTTTCTTCCTACACTTTGTAAAAAAGTCTATATTTCGTTAATATACGGTTAGAAAGCTTGGTTTTATTACCAAAGGTATAAACCCCCCCCCCCCCCCCCAACCACCCCCCACGCTTCCATTCCACAGTAGCTACGATCTTGTGCAATACTGCTAGGCGTCCAGCTCGTCTCACCACCTCCGATTTGACCTCCGACGTTACGCAGATATATTATATCGGACCTTAAACTTTACAAGACGAATCTGTATCTTCTCTTATAAATCTCTCAATTAAATTTAAATTTTTAACCTTAGGTCATCTAATTTACGATTGTTCGGAACCGGGAAGACTCAGGCAACAAAATTATACAAACGGTGGTATTATTGTCTATGCAAGAAAAGACATTTTTTTCAACGATTTAGTCTTCTTTAACGTCAACAAAACTTTTTTCGGGATGGTCTTGCTAGCTAGCAGTAGCTAACATTTCAATGAATTTTGATACCCACATTCATACCTTCAAATAACACAATTATACATTTTATTGTTTTTCATTTCGTTGCAACTAGCTTGAAAGGTACAAATAGAATTTTCATTCATTCACTATGTATCATTATCATTATAATTTGTGAAAGACTGAAAATAGCAATTCATAGGATTTGATTCATAGACTGAAAGTAACGCTATATGAATGACGATAATACCACTACAAAGCTCGGTGAAACCGTGACTAACACCGCCCAAACGAGTGACTAACTAGATTATTGATCCTAAAATAAACGTTACACAGTTACTAAACTGGCGTCGCGTCGGCACAATCATTATACGAGTACATAATGTTTTATTTCTAACCTATACTTCAGTCAAATTCTAAGGTAAATTCTAAACAGACCGCCCATACTTAAACTGAAATTCACTTGCTTAGTTTTGATTTTTTGGACAGAATTTATATTTATTTATGGAACACTAGTTAACTTATACAAAATATTAAAATCCCAATTAAAATAGATTTGTTTAAAATAAAGGCGTCCGAATCGATCCATCAGTTAGTGAACAACGATGCCACAGATAGACAAATAAACATAGGCATTAAACTTATACGACTCCTCTTTTTACGTCGGCGGTTAAAAACAGAATATAATCAATTAGAAACAACATTATAGATATTTACTTGCAGACCATACACAGCATGATGTTTGTATGAAAAAGCTGTGAAAATAAACTAAAATAAATAATTAATAAAAATAAGAACAACATAAAAATTAAATAATTAATTACAATGACATAAAATTAGCACGCTGTATTGAAAGTGCTATTAAAAGTAAGTTATCAATTTAAAAAGATATAGTGATCACAAATCCAAAATTAATGCAACTATATCCTAAAACTCAATTTAGGTTAAGAATGGGCGATTTGTTTATAAACATTCTACGTCGAATACAGCTGAAACATTGACGAGTTAATGACGCAAGGGTTTTTTTTTAAACCGAGGTCTCCCAGCTGTGGGTTCTAATAGATTATCAATTACATTGGTAATTTTAATAAGCACTTGTCCAAGTTAGGGGCCGGCCATTAATCACGTGAGGCTCGGGGGGGGTCCGACAAAAATTACGAATATCACAAGTAAAACTTATTTACGCACGCTTGACTTGGGGAGTAAGCTGGTGAATGCGTTACGAAAAGTGCGAACGGAAGTTGAGAGGGATATATGAGTTAGTAAAGATAGAAAGAGATAGAGAAAGTTACGCTTCGTATATTTTTAAACGTTAATGTGCGAGTGCGAGTTGCGTCTGTCCAGATGTCCAGATTGAACATAGACTGATCGACCTACAGACGTGTGGACAATTTTGTAATTGAACAATTTTATAAATTAATATTTTGAAAAAGAAGTTTTACTTCAGTCGTGTGGTCTAAAGAACACTCGTTTGTTTTTTTCGTCAAACGCGCGATTTCTAAACCGAAAAGCGGCATGTAGTGTGAACATTTTTATCATGGTATCATTAACATTTTTATTATGGTTTTTAACTTGTAGAATAAAATTACATTATACTTTACACCTGCATTTAAAGATAATATTCTAAAAATTTTAAGAATCCTTGTACGAGTAGGTACTAAAAAAATTGATTGTCTGTAAAGTCGGTTAACGATAATTTAACGTGATAACGAGTGGAAGCGAGATAGATGCGTCACAAGCCGAACTCTTAAGCCGATCGTGCCTCTCTATCGCTTGAATTTAAAGTTGAAAATTTAGGTCATAATTCACCCAACGTACATTTTTCACTTTAGACATTCCTTATCAATTACTTTATCGTCACACTGTTGGGTTAAGGCCTCCCAAGTTAGTGCGATCCACCACGATCCTGCGCTAGCCTGACCCATCGACGACCCGCGACTATGTCGTCTACCATTTCGATATCGAACGTTGTACGTTTCTGTAACCATTCGATAGTCACCTTAAAGCATTAACCGACGACCAGTTTCGCTGTGACGTCACGACCCGACGAACCAAAAAGAAAAATATTAACTACTAGCTGTTGCCAGCGGCTTCGTCCGCGTTGTTCTGGGGTGCAAAAATACATATAGAAACTTTGACATCCCATTCCTATCCTATGGGAACTGATTTATGGGATAAAACGTAGCCTGTGTGTTAATTCGAAATCTGTTCAGCCGTTTCAACGTGATTGAGTAACAAACAAACAAAGAAATAAACAAACATCAAAACTTTCGCATTTACAATATTAATGTGATGATTGGCCACACAGCGCCCGACCAGCCTACACACAATACAAAATGGTTGTACGTGACGTCACATAAGTTGGTTAGGTCTAGTCAAACTGGGTCGTCTGTTAATGTTTTTACTCAGTCTATCATCATTACGCCTCGCAATGGGTCCATTATTTCTTAATAGTATATATATTTATATAAAAAATAAATTTGTTTGTCCCGTACGCATTCCTATACCATTCAACCTGGTGAGATTTTATGGGCACGCCCGCGAAGGAAACCGCGTATAAACGTTAATATAAGTACTATTTATATTAGCCCAGCTAGCGGTTAGACATTAAGGTAAACAAAGTGTTCATCTTGGAGTCTTTCGAGAAACAGATGATTCAAACTACACATTTAAACAATGAATAAAACGCTATAAACCTCGAATCGTATTCTCGTGTTAAAACAATAAATATTTGATAATACACGAGCAAGATAATTGGATCCGTGTACACAACGGGCACCTTGGGTGCAAGCTTTATTAACGATGTTAACATATTTTAATAAAATACAGGGAAGGTTCTAAATAATGTTATATTTATACCGTGCAATAAATTCAAGCATGCGTCGAAACTACAATAAGGCGTGTCCATACGGTACAAGTTTTTTTAATGTCCCTGGCAGGTTGCCCAGTTCATGTTATTAGAAGTCTGAGCGCGCTTTTCACTGACTTAGTACGGGCTGGAATAAAAAACAGTGGATGGTCACTTGTATCGTGCAAACCCGCCTTAGTAATTAGTACCGAACAAGCTAAACCCAAGCGAATACGACAAAAAAAAACGAAACGTAAATTAAAATCAGACCTAAGCTTCTAAACTTTGAGTTCTGTCGCATAAGATACTCTAGAGATGTGTTCTTAGCGCTCGCAGAACGAAAGAGTTCCATTTTCAGCTGGAAGTCTGGATTCCGCGGCACATCTTCGTGGGTCAAGGACTTTGTCAGTCTCTCGTTTTGTTCCATAGCCTCTTGCACTTGGCTGGCTAATACGGGCATCGTGCGAAGTCTTGATGTACGGAGTACTCTTTCTTCCCGGTTTTTCGGTAACCCGGCCATTGGAGGTTTGTGTGTCAATTTCGCGTTAAACATCTTCATTTTGTCACCGAGTGACATTTTCGCTGGGTCGTCTTCGTCTAGTTTAGCTGCCACCGGTGAATTTGTGCGTATATACATACAAGTGCGGTGTGCAAGAGACCGGGACATACACATCGAAGACATGCAAAAAAGAAAAGCCGTCGATCAAGAGACAGGAAGCATTGTCTAAATACGTGTTTCTGATGCAATTTACATGCCCGAGATCAATTTCAATCTAATTAGACATAAAACTCATATAATTTAAGGCAAAGAAACAAAATAAAATTACTTTAAAACATCAGTCAACTTACTTCAATTATTGTACATTCTCCGAAGCAAACATTGGTGTATGCAGAACAAAATTAAAATATTTATAAAAAAGCGATCAGATCATTTCAATTGCATTCCGAATTTATTGAAACTATATCAAAGACAAACTTTACAAAAACAGCAACGGAAAATGTGCACGTATTTAAAACTTAGGACTACTACTGTTTTGAACTTTCCTATAACCTTAAATTCAAAGGCTTTCCAATCTTCCTCACACTGAACCAATAATAAATACGCACAATCGAAAGGACGCGTTTCATTGGTCAATGGGATCAAGTAAAGATTATCTGATCAATGAGATACCTTCTTTCCCTGGCTAGGTAACTAACCAACTCTCTATTACAAGGTTTTGACTCTTTAAAATATTTATAAGTTCAGTTTTTGTTGTAGACAATTAGTATCCTAAAGTATCATGAAGTCTATATGAATAAATACATATAATTAAATTTTACTGCTCACTACATCAGAAATAAGAATAGTTAGAATAATAATGTTTCTCAGTAAGTGATTTCTATAAATCTTATGAGAAATAAAGAATCTTAACAGAAAAAAAACCGAAGGTTTCGTCTAAGCATGAAAATTATAAGCAAATCTTGACGATCTAATACGATCTTGACTTCTTCGTTACTTATACATTTTAATGCATTTATTATACACTTATAAACTCTTGTAGAAGAGAGGTATACTAGACCCCAACGCTTCTGACAGACTGGGTCATAAAAAATGGGATGCAGCCCTTACGGGAGGCGTTAGTGATGCGCCGAGTACCTATCGATAACACTAATCCCCCGTCTGCCACGAGTCTTGGCATATACTTTAGTTTATATTCAGTATAAGTTCTAGTAAGTAGCAGTATTTGCAAAGCGGAATGTGAACTCACCATCTTCATCCCTGTCTAACACATTAGCGGTGCTCTTCGACTGAGCGGGAGAGACTGAGTTTGACGTCTCCTTCGCCGGTTCAGGTGGGGTGAACGATATCGGCTGGGTTTTGAATCTCTCAGCTACGGCTGGACAGTCTTTCAGTTTAGAACGGCTATGGCGAAGAAGAGGTTTTGGTGTTCCTGTAATAAGAAAATATTCATTAGATTATAAAGTAACATCAGGTGGACCATATGCTTGCTCCATCACCAGGTTGTATAAAAAAAAGTCAGAATATTATATATAGACGACCCCCGTGGTGCAGTGGGCGAATAGCCGGCTGAGACGCAGGAGGTAGCGGGTTCGATTCCCGCCGCGGAACAAATGTTTGCATGATCTACAGATATTTGTTCCGGGTCTGGTTGTTTCTCTATATATTATACCTATATGTATGTATTTACAAAAAAAATGTATATAAGTATTCTATCAGTTACCTGGTTCCCATAGTACAAGCTCTGCTTAGTTTGGGGCTAGATAGCGCTGTGTGAAATGTCCAGCAATATTTATTTATTTATTTATTTAGTTGATCTTACCACTCATTAGTTCATTGAGTTGATATCCGTTAAAGTGGTGAGATTTGAATGTTCATTTAATTGAGGTGAATTGAATCACTCTTTAATTCAATTATGTGGTGTCCAACACTAGCGGTGTGATAACATTATTACGAATTGACATTTCATGGGCGTCATAATATGAATCGAACTATTTGTTTCGGTCACTTCGAATTTCTATTGTCTATGGCAGAGGTTCCCAAACTTTATTTGTGACGGAACCCTTTTAGAAAGCTAATATTTAGCTGACGCAGCTTTTACAATAAAGTGTTCATTTTGTGTGTTTTACATTCATTCATTTTAAAATGTAACATTTGCATAATAATTAAAATCTAATGGGAAGTATGAAACTGTTTCTTATTTTTCATCAATTGGTAGACATCAGGTTTTTAGAAGAGAGTTGAGTGAGAGTGATAGTTGTTGGAGTATTCTTGATTTTTTTCTTATTATTATTAGTATTGATGTATGCTATTTGTCATTAGCTTTGTCTTTGATCTGTTCAAAGCTGTTTGGGCTAAAGCCACCACAGAGTGAACGCTTCTAAACGGAAATCGATCTCGTGGCAAACCGCGGCGAAGGTGGAGGGACGAAATTAATGCCCATTTACAGGATTGGTCCACAATAGCTCAAAATAGAGAAGACTGGAAAGAAGGAAGGGAGGCCTTTGCCCTGCAGTGGGACACTACAGAGCCTGTAGTGTCCCACTGCAGGGCAATAATAATAATTAATAGTAATTTCGTGGAGCCCCCACAGAGGCTTTGCGGAACCCTAGGGCTCCGCGGAGCACACTTTGAGTATGGCTGGTCTATGGTATATGTTCGGCAATGGACGTCCTTTAGCAGATATGATGATGAGTAGTTTTATCAAAACTAAACTAAAAAAACATCGCATGAAATGCACCTTTGCATGAAATCGGCAAATCTGTTATTTTATTTTGGGGGTAGACGATCGGTAGCAATTAAAGGGTACCTTTGAGTTAACCAACTACTACTAACAATTGTATAAAGTTGAAAAAACAAGACCCACGTTTTAAAACAATACCTAGTGTACGAAATGACATCACATGGAGCATGGCGAATGAAACATATTTGTTTTTGTTGGTCCAATTTGTATACGAGTTTTTTTCCAGAAAACACTCTCTAGATAGAATATTGGGTTTCAGTTTTTGTAATTTAGATACGCACCTTTAGCCTGCTGTTGCAGTTGCTGCCACATACTAGCTCTGGCCACCACACTGCTGCTCTTCACCAGCCCCAACGCAAAGGCGCTGCGGTTCTCCTCATCATCACTAGCCTCTGGACTTCTGTCATGCTCAGTGGACTTTCTCGCACGGTCCATGGTGATCAGATTGCGTTCGATGGTAGGTGATGACCACTCGGTACTACTGCTGTTGTTTGCGTGGTTTTCGTGGATCTCTTGACTTTCTATCAGGCCCAGTTCTTCACCTGGAATTCGAAAATATTTGGAATGAGTCACAATTTCTGTTGCAAGATTCTTGAAATAAAATTTGAAAGCACTAAATGTATTGGCATCCTTTTCACTTCAGGTATAATACGACCGTCGAGACAGACCGGCTACAGAGTGCTTCTAATTGTTGAATTAACCTGAGGTTTGTTTTGATAACCTGATGATGACGTCATCAACCAGAGACAAAACAGCATCCCGAAAAGTAAGAAATACAACCGAAACATCTGATTACGCTTCACAAATGCATTTTGGCACTGTAAATAATATTGAGCAGACGCTCGCCATTACTTCCTCGTTATTACTCTATGATGTCATGACTATTCCGCTCATTGTAATAACACCTTCGACTAAAATTCTGTTGAACAAAGCACGTTCATCATCACATTGACCCAAATAAATGAGCGAGACATTCTACAAGGTTATGTAGTGTTTATTTTCAAAACCGACCTAATACGAATAGAGGCGCATTCGGTAAATCTAATTTTACCAAACACAAAGTAAACAAACCGCAAGATGCGAACCGATCGCCGATTGCTTTCACATGTTGGTTTAAAGCAGTTGTGACCGGCCGCACTAAATAAGTCAAACTCAAAAGCTTACTTCATTACACGCGTCGATAAAAATAAGTTTATGGGTTTAATAAACCAGAATGATTTGTGAAAATTGAGTTTAGTACTGACCGGAGTGGGGTCCTGAGTCTCTGGATGAAGCTCGGTTGTAGACGCCGCTGTCGCAAGACACGTTCAAGCTCCAGTTATCCGCTTCCGCTTGATGACGGTCATCATCATCCAAAGCTCGGCTGTCTTCGTCCAAAGCGTTCCGAACCTTGTTCACTTCAAGTTCGATCTCGTCCAAAGTGGATTGCTTCCTCGCGGCGTCGGCGGCGATGTTTTCGAAGTCGAGAAAGGTGGCCTCGCCGTAGCTGTCGTTCCTGGCGCCTGCGCCGTCCGACAAACAGCTGACGCTCGTAGGGAACTTCAGGCTGAACGAGGTTAAACCGTACGGCGGTGAATCCAACGTCTTCGCGAACTCGGCGAAAGGATCCCTCTCAGGCTCCCCAGGTAGAGGAAAAGCGGTTCTGGCGACTGGAGCAACACCGGGCTCGGCGGCTCGGCTCGGAAAACTACAGCCCGCTTGGCCGAACGCTTGAAAACTCGCTTGGCCCGGCTCCAAACTGCGAAATGAGAAAAGAAACGCGTTAATGTAGTTCGCCGCCGTACATAAGACAGAGACGGTAGATGTTTCAGTACGCTTTCATAAACTTCTATGAGTTATGGCGTAAGTAATTCGATTGGCGTCGCCGATCTATCGTTTTAGGGTAGTTTGACACCTTCGGTAGTATAATCTAAATATAAATGTCTGCTCTCGATTCCTGAGTTATCGATTAAATGTTTCGATCGTAAAATTTTATCGGTGGGGTAATACCGGTCATAATTCAAGCAGTTCGTAGAGATTTGTAGAGTTCTGCACGAATCGTAAACACACGGCGAAAACGAATGTAGAAAACATCCAAAGCAATAAGGAAGGGGAATCCATAACTGTAAGAAGCAATCAAAGCAAAGTTTATCAGTTTCGATTACACATCGGAACAGCATTGCATTCGCATCGATGCCATTAAGGGCAACGGAGATCGACGCACCAGATCGCGCTCATAAACCCACCATGCGTGCTTTGGAGTACAACAGATCCAGAAATAGTGCTTGACCCAGTAAGCGGCTGGAGTAAGCGCTTATTTCCGTCATCAGGACAGCAGCGAATGTACTCGAGCGAATGCAAAATTGATGTTAATCACTATAGATTAATGCAACAGAGAATAGAAACCTAAATGGGACAGTTGATGCCGGTCGTTATGTAATTGGACGCAAGGGCTCAGATGAGGCATTAGTCATGTTTGTTATTTTTAAATGTGTTTTGATTTTCGCTAAGCTGAAAGGTAACGCAGACAGCAAGTATACAACTTGTGACAGTACTGATTACCATCGCAAGACAAGATTTAAGATATTAGGACCCACTTATCCTAATGAACATAGAATGCTTCTACTTCTGGAATTAATGCGAATCGATTACCAAGATGATTACCTAATTGAAAATAAGATTTTTTTCAACAAAAAAGCTGAAATACGACGCTCGAATTTCTTGCAAAGTTCCTTTCAAACCATAAAATAAACGACGTCAGGAAATTTGAAGATTATATAAATGGCATAACACCTTAAGGATAAGCGCTACGAATTCTTCTTATAAATGAGAACACTTCCGTAGCTTCCACAATATATTACGCAGATAGAATATGTATAAATACGTAGTATATTTAGTACCTAATCAGAGTGCTACGTTTGTCCATAATAACTTAAAAACCAGTCTAGTTCGAAGATTTTTAAAATCATCTTAAAATTTCAAGCCTAGACGGGACTTGAACCCGCAACCTTCCTCTTGATACAAGGATGCACAATCCAACTGTGCTACCAGGCCATTTCACGTCTAGGTCGAAATTAGTGAGATGATTCAGTCTAGTTCGAACAAGAAAAAATATATTTTGAATCACGACTTTAATCATATTTTTCTTGAGCTTTTTGCATACTTTAGGGCTTATCTTAATCATACATGATATTTGACTACATGTTATAATTAGAACAACTGATAAACTGATATCTTTTTGGGACTAGGCTGCTCCCTATTACAATAATTTGTTATCACAATAGTAAGTTGTGTTTTTTTTTATACTACTTATATGGCAAACGAGCATGCAGTCCAGCAGATGTTAAGTGGCTACTGCAGCCCATGGATATCCACATAGAATTCAAAACAAGGTATTATGTTGTCTTGATCTCTATGTGGATACGTTGCTATACTATAGGACTTAGCTGTTATGCCTATGTGCCAGTAATTACAGGAACATACCATTACCATCTAACTGGAACACAGCAGCACAAGTACTGCTATTTGGCGGCAGATAAAGGTAAGGCGGTGGTGCCCACTTCCTCGAACCCGTTCACAAAAGCTCTACCACCAGTAAAATTGTATTGTTTTCGGATCAGCATTTTGTTTCATTACTTAAATTTAAAATTCATAAAGTCATAGAATCAAAATAAATAATATTTTTTGCATGAATGTTTGTTGCAATGTTCTGAGGACCATGACCTCCAAGGTAAATATTCCAAAGTACCATGTATTACACCAAGTACACTTCATCATTTATGACTACACATCACTCATGTACAGCAAAGTGCATAATGGATTATCGAGACTGCATTGAGCAAGAAACCGGGGCATTATGAGATCAGAGTTACAACACTTCTAGGAATATGGACATCATGGTTTTGTTGGGACATTATGTTAAAGAAACTAGTGTAGATCGTGATGATAATATCAGCTAGGAAGTCCAACAGGTTCCTTACCACAACCAGCCCCGGATCTAGATTTTTTTCTAACCGGGCCAGAAACTTGATGTGGCGCCCCCTCTCCTCCGCCGTTTGAACGGGGGGAGGGGAGGGGGGAGGGTGGGGGGGGGGGGGGTTAAAGTTTGAAACCTGCCAAATTAAATAAAGAGTCAGGTGAACTATGTAGGTGGACCACGGGCAGGGAGTACAACTGGTTGCTAATCGCTTTTTGAAACAAGTTTATTGAAGAATTCGGCGCCCCCTGAAACTGCCGCCCGGGGCAGATGTCCTGGTTTGCCCCGCCCTAGATCCAAGGCTGACCACAACATACTTATTGCTATGCAGTTCAGAGACTATTTATAACACAGATTTTTCCATTTATTTTCACCGAGTATTTCTTTAAACAACATGTAACATTCTTAATTAACGATTTAAACGGGTATTCATCGCGTATGTACCTTTTAGGGTTCCGTACCCAAAGGGTCCAACGGGACCCTATTACTAAGACTCCGCTGTCTGTCTGTCTGTCACCAGGCTGTATCTCATGAACTGTGATAGTTAGACCGTCGAAATTGTCACAGATGATGTATTTCTGTTGCCGCTATAACAACAAATACTAAACAGAATAAAACAAATATTTAAAGGGGGCTCCCATGCAATGAACGTGATTTTTTTGCTCTTTTTTGTTCGATATTGATAACGGCAACAGGTAAACGCTTGAAATATTCACAGAATATTGAGTTATATTATTCACTTTAAAAATATATAATTATGTTAACATTAAATTAATATTTACGGGGGGCTCCCATACAACAAACGTGATTTTTTTTGCCTTTTTTATAGATAATGGTACGGAACCCTTCGTGCGCGAGTCCGACTCGCACTTAAGAAGCCGGTTTTATTTATTTGTTATCCCGACGTTTCGGCAATGTTGCAACAGCCGTGGTCACGGATGGACAACGATAAATATGCGATAAATACCCGTTTTAATTTATAATTATGAACAGTGATCGCGAAAGTTTGAAAAATACTGCCGTAACATTCAAAATTAACAAATACAGAATAATCAAGAAATAAAATATTTTTATATCAAGTAATTTATGGAATATTTTATGAACTGAATTTCAACAAGTAGGCCGTGAGGACTTTTAGAAAGATAAATGAATGGGATTTTGTTGAAAGAGAAAACTAAATTAAGATACTACATTAGAGCCTTTGTCCAGTATCAGATCACTCCAAGTAAAAATACTACTTGTCTTCATGCCATAAAAGTGTATTATGGCTTAGCTGAGCTATACCGGTACATATGGCCCTAGCATAAAGTGCTAATAAAATACATAACCTAATTACTCCAGAGGCTCCAGTAACAGTAACGGCATTTTTTCTAATGCATATTAAATTACTGCGTCACGATATTTGCACGAATGACCTAAATCACCTTTAAAGCGAACGTAGCCACAACACAATGACCTAGATGTCCTAGGCGAAGTGACGGATTACTTACATTACGAAAACGGGCCAATCCACGAAGAAAGAATCCATCACTCGCAATATTAGCACTTTTTCTAACAATATAAATCGTGCTTATTTACTACTCACGCAAAGAACATGGTACTTTTCGTAGAAAACTTTGGTTCGAAAATAGCTGTAGATGTTTGAATATCCAGCTATAAACTGACTAACTGGAGGAAGGAAGATGATGTCAGATAGACGAAAACAAGAATTAACACTGTTCACTGTAGGTTACAGCTAATTTAATGATCCGAATTTTCATTGAATGATGAATAACCTTCAACATGCCTTGTTTATGGACAATCAAAGGAGTTCTAGACCGATTTAATTGGAGAGTAGAAAAGAAGGAAAGACGTAATTTAACTGTGTTAATTGTTTACTCGCTTTTTGAATCGATATTAGAAACAATAGGAAAAAATCAGAACAAAATAAATTAGACAAACTAAGGTCAAGTATGTATATCAAAAATAAAAACAAATAAAGGGACAAAGGGGTTCGAGTTTTATGACGAACAATGCACATGGACAGTAAAAATGTACAGTCAGAACAAAATATTTAGCGTCGGCCCACGCCGCACGCTCGCTCATCAAAATAATGGCGGGGGGCCAACTTTCGACAACAAACTCTACCGACAGAGGCCGGCATAGAGCACAATCACCTTTGAACAATGAAAACCATATTATAAGGAAGCCAGTAGACCGTGGAACAAAAACAACTAAGTAGTTATAAGTGAGCAAGATTGTGTCAAAGTCGAACAATGAAAACGCAGCGCTCAAAGCATCAAAGTTATTCAGAGTGACGAATCGAATTAATAATATTTTAGTGCAGTCTCGCGTAGTAAATAGAATTGCAGCGGGCAGATGCAATTAATATAAATTCACGCGTCGAAATGGAGCTTTGGATAGAAATATTTTAAAGGTTTATGTTAATCTTACCTGGAAGTGATAGACCGCATTTCTTCAACAGTGATCGGTTGTGTTTTGTAGCGTTCCTTATCCCGATTTTTGGCTCTCGATGTAGATGGCTGGTCTAGCGGAGACAAGGCTTGTTCCATGGACTTGATTCGAGAAGCTATGGACGGAAATGACTTCTGATCGTTTTCGGGTTCATTCTGTCGGTCTCGTGGCCACTCGTAGCGTCCGTTTTTGCAGTTTTCTTCAACTTTTAGTCTTCGGTTGTTGAGTATTGAGAGAAGTTCATCGTTTACATCACACGCGAGGCTTTTCGATCGCGGGTTCGATTTGGGTCTAAGGTTTCTCCTGCGGAGCACTGCACTAGGGTAGCTACCATCCAGACCGGCCGCAGGCGCGGGCACGGGCGCGAGGTTCAACCGTCGTGGACCAGCCGCTAACAGGTCGATCGCGTCTGTACTGAAATTCGTCACGCTAATGTTCGCATCGTTGTCCGCGCAGAACGATAGTCGTGGGCGCGGCGATTGGCTGCGTTCCCTAGTCAAGCTTGAACCCCTCTGCTTTAAAATAGGTCTCATTGCAGTTTCGCACTCCGATCCAGAGTGGTCGGATGTCCGCGACCTGAGGAGTGAAGGTCTCCTGGAGCTTCTGTCGTCTTCGCTCAAATCGAAACTAGAAGCGTGCCCTTCGTCTCCGGACAAACGATTTCTCGATGACTTGAGGATCGGCTTTTTAGGTAGGTCAAAGTCGTATTCGTCGTGTTCGGTCGATTTTTTCTTAAGAATCGGTCTCGGGGTTTCGAAATTGATTATATCAGGACTCGGCCTCTCTTCGGAGAAGCTCTTTTTCTTCAGAATAGGTCTAACAGTTTCCTTGTCATCATCGACTAATTCAGCGCCTCCTGCGGCTGCTAATAATACTGCTTGAGCAATAGACACATGCGATGATGTAGTACTACTACTAGAACTCGAATTTGATTTACGTTTCAGTATGCCATGAGGTTCTGGTGACCCGTTCGATAATTCATCGGTATGAAGATCTTCTTCTCTGCTCATTTTTCTCTTTAATATACCTTGAATTTGTCCATCAGGCGATCTGTTTCTGATGATGTCTTCTAAAGATGATCTCCTATTTTTTAAAATAGGCTTATTAGTATCTGGTGATCCATCATCAGCGAACGAAACTTCTGGACTGCAAGATCTCCTGGCGACTTGCGATTCGTCTAAGCTACGGCGTTTCTTTAATATGCCTGCACGTTGTCTGCTGTCAGTCCTGCAGTTGCGAGGTTCAACTACACTCGGTGAGAAAGTTACTGGAGGTGAAGCAATAGCTTGGTTGGAAATGCTAGCATTGTTATTGTCCTCATGAATGGACTTCCTCTTCAGAATAGACACGGGGGTGTGACTGCATGACGTCGATAAACCCTCTAGACGGCGATTTTGACTAGATGTATCGTTATTGAGATCAGAAAACATTGCACTCTGTTTTTCAAAGTCGATCAGTCTCTGGGCAGCCGTGTCTATGTCTCTCAGTCTTTCTGTCACTCCTCTTGGTTGAAGAGGCCTGTCATGAATGAGGCCGTTGTTGATGGCATAGTTGTTATTTCTTTGTTCGGGTTTCGTTGCAAATATTGATTCATACCTCGGCTCAGGCATTTCTATATTTAACTTATTACTAGTTAAGTTACTTGACAATTTGTTAACCCTATCTAAAGTCTGTTTCGTCAACGCAGTTAAGCTATCCATTTCTTGAGAAAGCCTACTCGTGTGCGGCCTTACTTCGTGAAGCGTCGACATTTGCATCGTAGTTTTAGACTCTTCTACGCCAGAAGTTTTCGCTTCCGATTTTCTTTCCACTTTGGAACCACCATTCAAAAGTCGTTTAGGCGAAACGTTCCTAGTACCATTCGTGTCTCTTGGAGAATTATTATCTAAACTAGTCAGTCTTTTCTTTGAATAATGATATTTTTCACTAAGACTTTCACTATCCTTTTGAGCTCGATTTCTTTTATCGATACGGTTACTTTCTGTATCACTCTTTGCTTTCTCGGGACTTTTTCGAACGGGTTTGTTTCTAGGCGATTCCAGTTTTGATTTATATTCAGGTTTTGAAGTAGTGTCTTTCGTCAAGTCCGGCTTGACAGGGGAGGTGGAAGTGCGTATGTGTTTATCCGTCGATTTTCTTGAAAGGGGGATGCAACTGGGTTTTATGCCAGATACGTTGATTTGTCGCCTCTCGTTGGGTTTTTGAGAAGTTGAAGAAGAAGGAGAAGTCTTTAGATGAGATGTTTTGATTCCAAACGATGAGCTTATAGTAGATTTTAGGTGATTAGGTGAAGTTTTGGAAGACGGCAGTGAGCTTTCAGTCTTGAGGTGTGAAGTTTCGAGGGATCGGCGACTTTTAGTCTTGGCGACAGTTCCTGGAACAAGAAAAGTCACGGATTAATATGTATGAAAATTGTGCAAAGTGATGACGGTATTCGAGCGGAAGTAGGAAACTGTTGACCCCCACGTGGGCATTGTTCTATGGAGGTTCAGCGACTGCACTGGCGCCGGCTCGTGTGATATTTAGCGCGATATGGCCACCGGCCCTATTGTTACCGTAAGTAGGTAACACATTGTATGCTAGATGTCGAAAATGCAGATTCTCAACGGTAACGCGTCCACATAAAATAATGATCTCGTTTGTAAAACGTCCAAATATGAGGACAAACATAATGTGAGAATTTTGTAGTTTTTTATCTATACTAATGTTATAAAAAGGAAATATTTGTATTTTTGTGTGTATGTTTGTAATGAACAAACACAAAAACTACTAGTTCGATTTCAAAAATTCTTTCACCATTGGAAAGCTACATTCACCCTGAGTAACATAGGCTACTTTTTACCCAACTGCGCAAAGGAGGGTAATGTTTTTATTGAAAAACTACGCTTTCGAAGCTGCGGATTGATCAGCTAGTCTAAAATATAGAACATCAATTCCCTACAGTAATTATTATAAAATGTTGTATGTTAATGGAAGGACAAATGAACCAATCACAATTTCCTTGTCACGTTCCTTTGGTACTTTATTTGACATAATTTATCGAGTTATTTTACAATTTTATGAGCATTTTCCCTGATTATCTATTTGCTAGCTACCCACACAATGTTCGATCACGTGCGAAAGCCCCAGAGTTGCGGTCACTGCGGTTTTAGTGGTCGGTGCGCACATCCGATTTGTTTTCAAGGAACGGTGAGGTGAGGAACGCTTAAAAAAGAAACATTACCAAGGTTGTATTTTTCAAACTTTCGCGATCACTGTACATAATTACTGATTAAAACGGGTATTTATGACCACGGCTGTTGCAACGCAGTCGAAACGTCGAATAAAAAATCGGTCAAGTGCGAGTCAGACTCGCGCACGACGGATTCCGTACCATGTATCTATAAAATCTAACTAATAACATACTCGAGTCGTACTCGAGTCGTGCTCGAGCCGTCGTACAGTGCGGACGTCTCTGGGGCGTCGTTACGCTGCCCGTTGAATATACGAAGATTCGATCGTCGTTAGTGGTCGAGGCAACATCGCCTATAAAAGGCTCCTCAGATCGCGCGGCACGCATTCGATCGTCGTTAGTGGTCGCCGCTATAGCATGCAGCGGCCACATCTTAGGAACCTAGGCTGGTAGAGGGGGGCTCGAGTGCCGAAACACTTTGTTGTAGCAACGGCGTGTTTCGGCCCTCGAGTCGGCACGGTCACTCCCCGTGCTAGTGCTCGTTGCTTCGGCGTCAACGCAATCCACCTCAAGTGGCGAGGCAACCAGGCAACTGTAGAAGGCCTGAAGGTAGCGATAGGAGTTTTTATCGTTGCCAGATACTGCGTCCTGTTCCCTTCCAGTCGTAGCGGTTCTCCGTTCCACTGGGTCAAGGGGAGTAAGGAGGAGAGGGTGCATCTGTGTACGGCGCGCACACTTATGCAACTTAATATATCCTGCGCATCTGACTTGGCTTTGTCATTCCGAGTTTAAAAAAGTCCTGGGCTTGGTCTAATACCTGGACACGGGTGGCCTAAGGAGAGGAGAGTGGTCGCTCTAGCACTGCATCGGGGTGACAGTGTGGTTCGGCAGCACTCTTTGAGACAAAGCAGCTTTATTTAGAGAGGCACTGCTTTCCTCGCTCAGCCGGGGAGGGGGCTAGAAAAGGTGCCCCAAACAAACGCTCATTCCTCGCAATAAGAATAAATCTAAAAACATGCAGATGAATATGACTTTTGGTGCGTGGAATGTACGTACTCTTTTAGACCGACCCAACAACCTCTGCCCAGAACGTAAAACCGCCATTGTGGCCCGCGAGCTCAAACGCTATGACGTCGACATAGCCGCTCTCAGTGAAACACATCTAGCTGACGAAGGTGAGCTTGTTGAACGTGGTGGTGGGTACACTTTCTTCTGGAAAGGCACACCAGCTTCTGAGCCTAGACGGTCAGGAGTAGGCTTTGCTATTAAAACTACTTTAGCCTCTAAGTTGGAAGAACATCCAGTTGCTATCTCTGATCGTGTCATGTCCTTACGTTTCCATCTTCGAAACAATAAATACTTAAATGTTATCAGCGTATATTCGCCAACACTCGACAAAAGTGATGACGTCAAGGACAAATTTTATGAGGAAGTGTCAGAAGTGCTGACTAAAATCCGGCGCTGTGAGAAAGTTTTGCTTCTTGGCGACTTTAATGCTCGCGTCGGACGTGATTTTGAAGCTTGGCCTCGGGTGATAGGGCGACATGGCATTGGTAACATGAACAGTAATGGGCAACTGTTACTAAGCCTCTGTTCCCAATTTCATCTGGGTATTACCAATACCATGTTTAGACTCCCAAATAAATACAAAACTACCTGGATGCACCCAAGGTCCAAGCATTGGCATCTTATTGATTATGCTATAGTCCGTCAACGGGATATAGCGGATGTCAAAGTAACGAGAGTAATGAGGGGCGCAAACTGTTGGTCGGATCACCGACTTGTTGTTACAAAACTATTTTTGCGTCTTAGCCCTTGCCGTAGACCTCGCAGGGCTAAGCCTAACTGTCTTCATCTGAAAAAGCTAGAGTCTGCTGAAATATTGGCAAATTACAGGGAAGCTGTCAATACCTTTACAGCAGGCATACACCCCGAAGATGAACAGTTAGACGAGGGCTGGAAACTGTTAACTACAAATACCATCAATGCGGCTACTGAGATCTTAGGCCAAAAACCTCGTGTCTGTGAAGACTGGTTTGACGAAAATGATAATACATTGACAGTCGCCCTAGAAAAACACCGCCAGCTCCTTCGAAAGGGAAATCAGACAACTGCTTCTGAAAAAATAAAGGAGAGTACGAGCCAAATAAGGAGACTAACTCGAAACGCAAAAGATGAGTGGTGGCTGAACAAGGTTCGCTATATTCAGTGGCTTGCTGATTCGAATAGACTCGGCGATTTCTTTAACGAGATTAAAAAGTTAGTAGGAAGTCCACATCGAGTAAACGTACCACTGAAATCACTTTCAGGTACCCTCCTGGTAAGCAAAGGAGAAGTTCTTACTCGCTGGGCAGAACACTATAACAGCTTACTCAATGTGGATCGTTCTGCTGACATAAACTATTTAGCATCACTTCCTGCCTTACCACAAGCCGTAGATCTGGATCAGCCTCCTTCTCTTGAGGAAGTTATCATCGCCATCAAAGCGCAGAAAAACAATAAGGCTGTCGGCATCGATAACATACCAGGAGAACTATTAAAATATGGCGGAGATGAGTTGCACTACAAGATTTGGCAATTTTTCCAGCGCATGTGGGAAATGGAGTTCGTTCCTCCTAGTTTTGGCGTATCACTAATTTGCTCTTTGTATAAAAATAAAGGTGATCGATCTGTTTGCAACTCTTATAGGGGTATATCACTTCTGTCTACTCCAGGAAAAACTTTTGCCAGAGTACTCTTAAATCGTCTTATGGAGCTCTCTGAAAGTATATTGCCTGAAACGCAATTTGGGTTTAGACCCAATCGCGGCACATGCGAGGCCATATTCTCTCTTAGACAACTGCAAGAGAAAAGCAGGGAACAGTGTCAACCTCTGTTTCTCTGTTTTGTTGATCTGGAGAAAGCTTTTGACAGTGTACCTCGCGAAGCTTTGTGGATTGTGCTTTCGAAACTTGGTTGCACCGACAAATTTATACGCTTGATAAGACTTCTTCACGACAACATGACTTGTTGCGTAACCGTCAATGGTGAGCAGACAGAGCAATTCCCTGTCACTTGTGGTGTAAAACAAGGCTGTGTATTAGCACCCACTCTTTTTGCTCTGTACTTTTCCGTTGTCGTGAGGGAGACTTTACAAGCCAACACCGAAGGGATCCGCATACGTTTTCGCACAGATGGCAGTATCTTTAACCTGGCTAGGTTAAAAGCACACACAAAGGTATCGTATGACCTCATTACCGAATTGATGTATGCTGATGACCTATGTTTCGTTGCGGAATCTTCTGAGGGACTCCAGGACTTGATGACTCGGCTTGACGCTGCGTGCTGTAGATTTGGCCTCAAAATTAATATTACAAAGACAGAGGTGATGGCCATGGACACTGTTAACCAAGCTCCACTGAATCTGCAAATCGATGGAAAGCCCATAAAACAGGTCGATACATTCAGATATCTGGGAAGCAGCATAACAACAAAATGCGACCTTGACTCGGAGATCAACAGCAGACTTGGCTCCGCTATGGCTGCTTTTGGTAAACTACGAGTCCAGGTATTTCGCTCCCATAACATCAAATTGAGTACCAAGATTAAGGTGTATATGGCTATTGTACTTCCTAACATCTTGTACTCGTCAGAGACATGGTGCCTGTATCGCAGACACATACGCACGTTAGACAGATTCCATCTGAAATGCCTCCGCGACATTCTTAACATCAAGTGGTCGGATCGGGTCCGTAATACCGATGTTCTACGACGGGCTAATGTCTGTGGCATAGAGGCATATTTGATGCGGCGTCAGCTGCGTTGGTGCGGGCACCTGTCTCGGATGTCTGATGAGCGAAGGGCGAAACGCATTTTCTTCTGTGAACTAGAACATGGTAAGCGGAAACGCGGAGGTCAGTTCCTACGTTTCAAAGACGTACAGAAGAGGCACATGAAGAGGTGTTGTATCGATCCGTCGCGCTGGGAGGCTCTCGCTGAAAAACGACCTGAATGGAGGCGTCATGTTCAGGACAAAGTGTACGAGTTTGAAGAAGAAAGGAGGCAAGAACTAGACTTAAAACGAGATCAGCTTAAAAGTCGACCGCCGGCTAATATCAATTACAACTACATTAATGGCGCCTTAACTTGTGTTCATTGTAACCGGACTTTTAGCGCAAAAATAGGGTACATCAGCCACATACAGGCTAAACACCTAGGCCAATAATCACAAAGTCAAGTCTCTGTAGCCGAAATCGGCTAGGAGGATTATTATTATTATTATTATTAATAACATACTACAATTTATAACTAATCTAAAAACATTGTCTATAAAATATAAATCACGTTTGTTGTATGGGAGCCCCCATTAAATATTTGTTTTATTTTAATTTAATTATTAATTTTTAAAGTGAATATATAACTAAACATTCTGTGAATATTTCAAGCGTCTACCTATGTTGCCCTTATCAATATCGCGAAAAACGAGCAAAAAAATCACGTTTTTTGTATGGGAGCCCCCCTTAAATATTTATTTTATTCTGATTTTAGTATTTGTTGATATAGCGGCAACAGAAATACAGCATCTGTGAAAATTTTAACTGTCTAATTATCACGGTTCATGAGATACAGCCTGGTGACAGACAGACAGACATCGGAGCCTCAGTAATAGGGTGCCGTGTTACCCTTTGAGTACGGAACCCTAAAAAGGTACATACGCGATAAATACCCGTTTTAGTCAGTAATATATATATTACCAAGGGTTTTAAACGAATTTAAGAATCGATAAAAGCAAAGATCTTCGAAACATCAAACATATCTATTACAAAATTCTAGTTCTAATATTGAACAGATTCCAACGCAATTACAGAAATCTTATATAGATTATTGTACCCGTATGCCCTTCTTCTGAAGGTAAACCTTCTCATTCAAGGGCGATCATATCAGAATTTCTAATTGAAATACAAGGACATACTTAATACAAGTAGCATTCTAAAACTAATACAAATAAATAAATAAACAATGCTGGACATTTCACACAACGCTATCTCGCCCCAAACTAAGCAGAGCTTGTACTATGGGAACCAGATAGCTGATAGAATACTTATGTACTTTTTTTTGTAAATACATACTTACATATTTATTTTTGTAACTACATAGAAAAATACCAAACCCGGAACAAATATCTCTAGATCATGCAAAAATTTGTTCCGCGGCGGGAATCGAACCCGCAACCTCCTGCGTCTCAGCCGGCTATTCGCCCACTGCGCCACAGAGGTTGTTAGACTTTATCCTATTCAGTATTTAATTGCGATCGTCACCCTTCTTGTAGTGTGACGATCTTGTGATGTTCAGTCTTGTATGGAATTTCATTAGACATAATATTTCTAACAAAAAAAGCCATGTGTACATTCTGGCACAAAATATCCTTTGAATAAAAGTTTATTAAATTGTTACATTAGTTAGATCGTTGGTAGAGATCGCTACTTAACGATAAGACCGCTAATTGTAAGTATACATTTATTTAAGAGCTAACTTTAATTGTTTTGTTGTTTATGTAATGCAATAAAGTATTTGCTACAGTAGCTGCCGTCCGCGGTTTCGCTTGCTTGATTGGACAATAAAAAGCAGCCTCTGTTTCAGTTTAGGTCATACAATCTATGAATACTAAATTTTATAGAAATAGGTTTGATTTGATTTGATTCGTAACTCTTATAGAGTAATTTAATATTTATCTGCAACAACAAATAATACAAAAATAACTACAAAAAATAATACAGTATATCAATAAAAAACAACATAAAAACTTAAAGCTAGGTAGGTACACACAAGAAGAACAATTCTATAAGAAATTCTATAAGAACATCCAAGTCTATTAGTAATTTTAAAACAAAAGTGCACACCCATTATCTGTCCTTGTGTTGAAGTTGTAGCTGCTTGTTAATTCATCATAACCACTTTTAGAGTTGCTTATTTAAATTAAATTTGTGTTATTACTGGTAATTTAGGTTTATAGTATGTAGATATGTTTTTAAATTTATATAGATGCACCGCCGTCATGTGTTACATTTTTATCCTGTCCATACAAAGGTTGTCTGGAAGAGATCGCTTTTAGCGATAAGACCGCCCATTGTACTAAATCTATTTTTAAGAATTATGTTCAGTATTTTACTTTGGTGTACAATAAAGAGTTATCTTATCTTACACAAATTGATGTACACACGGCTACACATCAAGCTATACATTTCCAGTATAAGCTGACCTCTCATTCTACGAAAAGCCTACACAATGCGAGGTCAGCTTATACTGGAAATGTATAGCTTGATGTGTAGCCGTGTGTACATCAATTTGTGTAGTTTGGAATTGTATAGTTTGATGTGTAGCCGTGTGTACGACGTGATTGAGTAATAAATAAACATCCAAACTTTTGCTTTTTCAATATTAGTGTGATAATTATATACAACCTACATTAAATGGAGCAAATTGAAGTTGTTCGCGAATAAATAAATACAAATGTTGCTGACTTTACACTCTAATTATAACGTCGGCACGGCAAAGATATCAATCTGAATTTCAGGGCGCGACAATAAGGTCGTAGGTAGGCAGTCAGGCACGTAACTAAACTAAGGTAGGCTAATGAAACAGTATTTTCTTTTCTTGAAATATTGTTTCAACTTTATGTACCGAAAATATATATTTAATAAACATATATTTCATAGGTTTATATATATTTTTGACGACCTCCGTGGTGCAGTGGGCGAATAGCCGGCTGAGACGCAGGAGGTAGCGGGTTCGATTCCCGCCGCGGAACAAATGTTTGCATGATCTACAGATATTTGTTCCGGGTCTGGTTGTTTCTCTATATATTATAAGTAGGTAAGTATGTATTTACAAATCAGTTATCTGGTTCCCATAACACAAGCTTTGCTTAGTTTGGGGCTAGATGGCGCTGTGTGAAATCTCCAGTAATATTTTTATTTATTTATTTATTTTATGTAGTATAATATTAATATATTTTATGATTATATGCATTTTATTTTATATTATCTTTAATAACGCCATCCTTATTTGTTCACATAGATCCTGTCCATCCAAAAGTTGCCTGGAAGAAATCGCTTTTAGCGATAAGGCCGCCCATTTGACCTATAATTTAAAAGTGTATTTTCTTTTATATGTTTATATTTAATGGTATGCAATAAACAAATTATCTAATCAAATTTTTACTAAAACATATTGCTACTTTCAAATTTTGGTTCTTAGTAAATTTTTTGGGTCGTCCGTAGTTTTTACTATTGTTTCTGTGATCAGATAAGAAAGTCTTTAAGAAGGTTTTTTTAGAGAAACTACAACTATTTTTAAAACAGTGGTGCTATCAACCTATACGTATAATTTATGGGCGGGCGGGAAATCCACAATGCTCATCTCAATGCTGGACGTCAGTGCAAATCTTATTCCCCCCACCCACCCTACAATTAGAATTGTATTCCTATTATAGCTTCCAAGCGTATGAACAGATTTAAATGCATATTTTTCAAATTTAAGCTAATAGCGTACACAGAGGAGACTCAAATTTGTAGTCAAAAGTAACGTGAAAGTCGGGTCCGACCCACTTGCCGAAAATATTCCCTGTCCCTGGGAGTCCAAGGTTTTTCCCATAATACTCATCAGCTTATGTCACTCCATTAGTGCGGACACCTGATACCTACTTATTTTAGAATATAAGCTGTCGGTTGACCCTCCTGATAAGGTTACCGTTTGATAAGACAGATTCCCCTTCTATATTTGGATGGATCTGTTTGTAAGAATGGCAACAGGTGGGGTGAATGAACCGCCTAAAAAGATACATAGGTTTTGCTACCCTCAGTGCCTATTTCACGACCTCCAAGTAACTTTAATTGACGGATAAAAATTATTCTCTCTTTATCTGTCTTTGTTTTCATGTGAAAAAACAAAACGTATATATTTTTTCCATTGGATAGCGTTACTCAAAGGTAGTGAAATAGATAGATAGATAGATAATTATTTATTGTTACACCAAATCAAAATAACTTAACCTAGAAAACGTAAAGACTAATACATGGTGGTACAATAGGCGGCCTTATCGCTAAAAGCGATCTCTTCCAGGCAACCTTTGGATGGACTGGATTGGAAAGACGTGTAAGGAGGCGGTGTTACAATAAATACCTATTTATGTAGGATAAAAATAAATAAATACCTAAACCCAAACTATACCTACAATATACTTACATAAATAAATATAAAATATATACATATACTTTTACAATAAATATCGCAAGGAAATACAATGTTTACTCTAATGAAGCCGCCAAGTATAATTTGCAGACCTCATTTTTAAAAATAGGTAAAGATTTAGCAAGTCTGATGGAAACGGGCAAGTCATTCCATAATCGGACAGTTACTAAAGAAGTTGGAATTATGGGCTGGAGTTTTCAACTGGAGAGTAGTGGAAGAACGCAGATTGCGGGTATGGGATAAATTTAGGAATTCAAAGCATTGTTTGAGATACGGCGGAGAAGAAGAAGTAAATAGAATTTTATATAAAAGAGTTAGAATATGAGCATAGATAAGGCAGTTAGAGATTGTAATCTACTTGCTCGCCGTGTTTTTGTGAAATACTAGTTAACCCCTAGCATCCTAGGATTTAGATAAACGAAGTAAAATGCATCTGTGAGTTCTATAATTGTTAACAAGAAGTATTAAAATGGCGGCCGCCAAAATGTTGTCTCGAATGTAAACTTTTCTTTCTATCAAACATAGCAATATCGTGAATCGTTTCATCAAGTTAAAAAAGCTTGGTGAGACGATTTCAAAAAGGTACAGAAGCTTTTATCTCACGAAGGCGGGTTGGTCTTAATTTTGATATGCGGGAGCGAATCAAACGATATAGGTACACATTTGCCCTGCCACAGTAAGGCTGCTTTTCCACCAGAGATTGATATGCAGCTATGCTGCGAGAATGTAAAAGCTAAGCTATGAAACTATGTGACCGTTTCCACTGATACTAAGCTATGTAGCGGAGCGAGTGAGATGTGCTATGAAGATGCGCCGCCGCAAAGTAGCTGTGCGAGGAAGATGCGCAGCTGTCGCGCAGCAGAAGACGATGGCATGTCTACTTTCAGTGACAAACGCGGGCCTACTGAGTACTCTGCTCTTCACATAGCTACCACTCGCGACCATCCATTGCACGCATCCATAGCACGCCTCCATAGCATGCATCCATAGCATGCATCCATAGCACGCATCCATAGCATGCATCCATAGCACGCATCCATAGCATGCATCCATAGCACGCATCCATAGCACGCATCCTTCCATATAAAAAACATAGCTTAGTTGAATTTGTTTCCAGCAGTGCTATGCTATGTGGACCAATGAATATGATTGATCAAACGCAGCCAGCAACGTAGCATAGCACATATCTGGTGGAAAAGCAGCCTAAAGGTTGTGATTGGCCTAAAGTGACGCACACAAGTACGCGTCTCTGTGTCTATACACATGATGTGTGGCACTCTCTTCTTCGTGGGTTAACATAACAATACTTATTACATATAGCAAGTTATAAAACTGCAGTCGGTCCTGGCTAAAAAGCCGACACCAGTTGCCCACTAACTTATATAAACACGCGGCAGCGTGTCAAGCTAAGTTCAAGCTAACAGAACTGGCGAGCAGAACCGTGTGTAATATTACACGAACCATTTGGAGCCACTTTTGACCACCTCATAACTCAAAAACCTTTTCACATAAACATGTCAAAGGAGAACGGGCATCCTGGTCTACAGTCCAATAAAAATGAGCAGCACATTTTCGAATTGGCATACAATAGTACATCATAATATACTATTGGAACTTTCCCCAAAAGTCTGTCCGTTTTGAGTTACAGCCATGCAAACACCAGCATTTTTTGTTTTAAAGAACATAAAATAACGGTTTCACGATTACTATATCCATACATAAAGGCTCCTATACAATGCAGTAGCAAGAGCGAGAAGAGCGATGTAAGGGCCGTGGGGAGAGGGATGCGTACGCGGGGGAGGGGAACGGTTGTGTACGCGCCGCGCCGGACGGCTACAATAATCAGTCGCATCGCATCAAGTGAGTGGCTACGTCACGTCTTGTTACGATAGTGCTGTGTTTGAACTTCTTTCTCTGTTTTTACTGACCCTGGCTTGCTTTTGGACCCTGTTTCTTTCCCTAATGTGTTAACTTTGGCTCGACTTATTGACTTTTGAACTGCCTACCGATAATGGAAGTTTTTCGAAACTGTGTGATGTGTCGTCGAGGACTTTACCGCGGACGGTACCAGCAGCATATCTTGGCTGATAACCTGCAAAGGGAACGACCAGAATTCGCCGCGTTTATACAACAACATGCTGTGTTGGAGGTTAGTTACCTTTTATTTTTATTATATTGAGTAGTTAGGCATAGGATTTATTTATTTTAAGTATTAATTGTTATTATTTTCAGGTGGTGTTCGACAGTACTCGAAGCTTGTGTCACCGATGTTGGCAGAGGACTGAGCGTGATCATAGACCTGCACAGCAAGCGGCGCGAGCGCCTGGTACATTGCACTCTCAAGAATACACGAGGGCACCGAACACTTCGGTGCATTGTATTTACAACAACTGTGCTAATATTACCCGTAATCATATACCAAACGCGATAAGAATTAATGTATTTTGTGAGAGCAAGCTTTTTATTCCTGATAGCGCTAGGGTGTGTACAGAACACTTACAAAATAATGAATGGAGCAACCTGCCGCAAATGTGTAATGTGACACATGATTTTAATGACGCTCAGTTTACATCGCTCTGTGACTTGATGAGAATGGCTGCTAACAACCAGCCCAGAATCGACTTCGAAAACAGAGGCACCTTGTCTAATGAAGAGATGCACTTATGGACTGGGCGCACTTACGATCAGTTCGAAGCTATATTAGAACAAACTCCGTCACTAAGTGAACGTTGTAACCAGCCTAGAACTGCATTAGGCATCTATTTAACAAAACTTAGAACTGGAGACTCTGATGAGAGACTGGCAACGTTATTTCATATGTCTCGTCGAAAACTAGAACGTTTTTTGCCTATAGTTCGAGAATGTCTGAGCAACGATTACGTTGTGCTGCATCTAGGTGTGGACCACATTACCAGAAATGATATCCTTCAAAGAAACTTAACAATTCCAAGGGCTTTATTTGGAAACGATGAAAACATCAAAGGCATAATTATATGTGACGGTACATATATATATATTAACAAAAGCTCCAACTTTTTGTTTCAACGGCTGTCATACAGCTTACACAAATAGCAATAAATTGTTAAAGCCGTTTTTAATGGTATTCACGGACGGCTATATATTAGATGTCAAAGGGCCATTTGCCGCTACCAGAACCGATGCCCAGATCATGAGTGAAATAATGAATAACGAAGATGAGCCGCTGCATTGGTTACTCGAACGTAATGATGCGTTTATCCTAGACAGAGGATTTAGAGATAGTTTGCAGGATATAGAAGCTTGTGGCTACGAACATCATGTGCCACCAACTAAAGACAGAAGAGAAAATCAACTCACTACAGAACAAGCTAATCAGTCTCGTTTGGTCACCATGTGCCGATGGGTGGTGGAAGTAGTAAATGAGAGATTTAAGCGAGATTTTAAACTTTTGCGTCAAAACTATTTTAATAAAACGTTGCCAAAACTGTTTGTTGACTTCAAAATAGCTGCAGCCATTCTAAACCACTTCCACGCCCCCATCGAAGATAGTTCACACGCAGCAGCCTTTTTGAATTCAATAAGAGCTAAAATACACATACCAAACACATTGCACAATTATGTGGAAGCAAAGAGATTGAATTATAGGAGAGCAGACTTCATGCGAATCGAAGCAAATGAAATAGAAAACTTCCCAAGGCTTAGTGAAGAACAAGTCATACATTTTGCCTTGGGAACTTACCAGTTAAAGCTCGCTCGATCATATTGTAGCGAGCACTTACAAAATGGTCTTTATATAATCGAGACGTATAGAGATAACGCTCTAGAAGACTTGGCACAATATGATATCAACGAAGAGGCTTGGCTATTACGTGGACGTATACAGTCTCGACATGTCCGAGCCAGGAAATATTTTTGTTATATATTAATCAATAATATTAATAACAATATTACACAATATTATTGTACCTGCTTGACAGGGCGACGTACTATAGGTACTTGTGCCCATGTACTGTCAATTATATGGTACGTAGGTTATGCCCGTCATGAAGGGTTCAATGAACCTGCATTGTTCCTTAACAGTATTCTCATCGATGATGATGATGATGATAATGTTTAATAACATATTGTTTTGATTTTTTAAGAAGATGTTGTTTTTATTTGTATTACTACTTACCTAACTTAAATAAAATCATTACATTACACAAAATGTTTTTTTAATTACCACGATATTCAATGTTTGGCACTAAATATTATCAGATTCAATTTTTAGTAGAACTCAGATCGGACAATACTTAGAGAAATGCGACTTTCTACATATGAAAATACATAGAATTACCTTTATATTGACATATGACTCATTTTTATTGCAAGGTAGACCAGCTTCCATACACTTATGCCCGTTCTCCTTTGGCTCTTATGAGACTTATACATATATGAGATACATATATGCTCAAAATTTCATAAACACACGGTTAGTTATATATTAACGTCCAAAAATCGACATTTTTATCACTGACTGACTGACTGACCTATAGATAGATCAAAATTCTAACCCAGTTCCAGATGACCTAGAAAGTTCAAATTTGGCATCCAGATAGGTACTTGGGTGAATACAAAGGAATAAAATCAGAAACTAGTAATTTTTTTTATCATTTTACTATAATTTCTCAATTAATTGATTCTATTCGGAACATTTACTTCTAGTGCATATAATATAAGAATTAAATCAATCAAATCAAAATCAGCAATCAAAATTGATTGCTGATAGAATTCTTGTGTATTATATGAGAACTTGCCAAGTCAGACTTTAGACTTCAATATATAATTCTAAGTTATAAGAAGAAATTATATTTTAAGTATTTATAAAATATTTTATGTTGTTATAAATAAATTTCTGGACTGACCATTGAACTTGGCACCCATTTAGATCTCACTTCTTTTGTCGTTGAAGTCAACAACCAAGGCATATATCTTAATATTGAACTTGGCTCTCATTTCACATTTATGTTTTTGATGGGATAAGAACTTATTATTATATTGCCTTTATTTCCATGACTTATTTGTTATCAAAATAAGAACACACATACAACTTTATAAGTCAGGCTCAATTTTAGATACAGACCTTATAAGAACTTACTGTTTCTTTACTATTCACATAACAACTAAGCTGAAACGAGCTAATTTGTTTAAACGGCTACATAACGACCGCGTTTGTATTCCGTATTCGTTACTCATAGTTTTAATACTAAAAGTGCCATTTCAAGGAAAAACTGAAATAACTGTTGTCGCTGTATTAAATTGTGTTAATTTAAACGTTTCATGAAATGCATGGAATGTTTTCATGTTAACTCACTGGGCGATTATGAATAACTGTACTAATTGAACGTTGTTCGGTTTGGTTTTGGAAGAGGGCGCTGACACTGCTTCTCAGTTTTTTTTACTTTTGCAGTTGTCAACGTTTTCATTTGTCTATTGTACTTTGTTTATGATCCAAATAAATAATTTTGAATTAAAAAAAAAATAATAATTAATTAATCAATAATTACCTATTAAACTAGTTATTCTGTGGATGATGTCGTGGGTCATGCATTCATTTATGTAACTGCTAGCACTATGTTTATTAACTTCATAACGTATGACTGTTTATCTTCCCAAATAAATAAAATTCTATAAAAATAATTAACCTAGCGAATAAAAAAAAATCGGCCAAGTGCGAGTAGGACTCGCGCACGAATGGTTCTGTACTATTAACTATAAAAACGGCAAAAAAATCATATCTGTTGTATGAGAGCCCCACTTAAATATTTATTTTATTCAACAGCACAATTTTATTTATTTACCTTATTTGAGGTTGGTGCCGATTAAGCTAGTCCTCTAAATTGTATGAGTGCCCATACAACTCAGAGGACTATCCTAATTGGCGTCACTGTGCATGTATGAGGACAGCCTTTAATTTTCAACTTTTTTTTATTTTTTGGAATTTTTTTCTTTATTTCTGCTGCTTGCACCTTGCTTTTTGCCAAATTTCGTGATTCTAGGTCAACGGGAACTACCATATAGGTTTTCGACCCAAAACCTATAGGGTACTTCCGGTTGACCTAGAATTGTCAACTTTGTTTAAAAGCAAGTTCTTACAGCACAAGTAAAGGGAAAATTCCGAATAATAAAATAAGTAGAGAATTAAGGTAAATTTTGGTACTTACAAGTTTTCGCGAAAATCTAAATTTGCCCATATCTTTTTATCGTGTTGACTCTGGACCTTGATTTTTATACACCTACTCATAATAGGGACTATAGACCTCAGTATCTGGTATAAATTTCAGCTTGCTAGGTCCACCCGTTCCTGAGAAAATCGGTGGTGACACACGGACAGCCCGACGGAAAGACGGACAAGATAGTGATCTTATAAGGGTTCCTTTTTTAATTTTTGAGATACAGAACCCTAAAAATAACAACTATAACTCGCATTGAATTTACAGGGCTTATATTTTGCGTGGAGACTGGTTTATTATAGACTAGCTGACCAATCCGCAGCTTCGCACGCGTAGTTTTTCAATAAAAACATTACCCTCCTTCTGCGCAGTTAGGTAAAAAGTAGCATATGTTACTCAGGGTGAATGTAGCTTTCTAATGGAGAAAGAATTTTTTGAATCGGAGTTTTTTTTCATTTTACAAACATACACACAAAAATACAAATCTTTCCTCTTTATACTATTAGTATAGAAGTATAGAAGAACACTGACTAGTTTTTAATTATTTCTCCTTTCTAGCTAGAAAGCACGGCCGTTGGGGCACAAAGTTCTCGAGTGGAGACCACGGAACGGAAAGCTTAGAGTAAGACGCCCTACTGCTAAATGGGAAGGCGATCTTATAAACATTGCTAGTAGCCGTAGGACTGTGGATCACATGATACTCCACTGCACTGCCACAAACGAGGCAAGACTAAGAACGGGTCTGCAAGAAGGGGTCATCGAATCCTCATGCTCCACTAACACTACTACTTCAACATCCACGGGGACCCTGGAAAGCTGCTGCCACCAACCCAAAGTCCTACTCCGTTACTTCAAGGAGCTAGGACGGCTGGGGTCAGGTTAGAAGGGGGGTAATGCACAATACACCCCAATGCGGGACGTCAGTGCAGATCTTTTATTCCCCCCACCCTAGAATTAGAATTAGCCGTTGGGTGTAGGCCGCACAAGATCGGTTGCTCAGGAGGGTTATAGAGGAGCACTCTGTTCAGAAGTGGGCATCATATGGCTGATATGATGACGTGACAAAGTGCCTCACATCAAAACTTACTTAAGGTGGTTCGATTGATATACAAACAAGCAGTAGGTACACATTCACTAGATAACTGAACAGTACAAATGTCTTAACATGCGTATCGAATTAGTTACGTATTATTATTGTCGGCGAATCAATAGAATTGCACACTTTCATTCCACATAAATTGGCAAAAGAAAAATACATCTTTTATGCAAAGTTACTTGATCCAGTTTCATAAATGTTTTAAAGAGGTTCACAGCTAGACATGGAACTTTGTATCTTGAGATTCTCCATTACATTAACAGAAATAAATAAGTTTGAATAATAAAGTATACATAAAAATTATAATAATTTACATATTTACAATAAAACCAATATCTTTTAATATTTGTCTAAACATATTTCCCAAGTACTTTTAGTTAATATTCAAACTGACCTCAGGAGTGAGACCTACGTAAGAGTACTTCCCCTTAGGGAAGTACTCTCCTTTTGTCTAAAGACAATAGCATCATAAATGTACTCATTTAATTAAAAAGAAAGTACCTATGATAGTAAGTGAAAAGTAATTTTAATGAGAAAATGCTCAGGTTTCGCCGAAGTTATGTAATCTAGAACGTCAGGATATAATGACTGGTCACCCCACGCGAAGACCTTGGGTGATAGGGTTGCTTAGTTTTGTAGATTCCCATCCTTTATTTCCTCGTGGCGACGACCTCCGTGGCGCAGTAGGCGAATAGCCGACTGAGACGCAGGAGGTAGCGGGTTCTATTCCCGCCACGGAACAAATGTTTGCATGATCTGATATTTCTTCCGAGTCTTAATGTTTTTCTATATATTATAAGTATGTAAGTATTGCCGTGTGGTCCCGGCGTAATAATAGGGCCACCCCTTCTCATCCCGCGGGAGCCGTGTGAGCCGGCAAAGGGAGTTGTTCCAGGGAATGGGCAGCAGCATTCTTCTGTGTACTAAACACCAACCACTGCGATCACCAAGCCGCCTGCCAAGCGTGGTGATTATGGCAAAACCCCCCCTATGACAGACACAACACACAAACGGCCCCCAGTCCCCGGCGGCTCCGTCATCCCTGGAAGTGGTAGCAACCAGGGCAGTGGCGGAGCAGGGGGTGCTAAGAATCCCCGGCAGCGATCCTGCTACCACCACCGACGACTGGACCTGGCAACGTACAACACACGAACGCTCAGAGCTGACGAGAAGATTGTCGAGCTGGAAGAAGAACTGAGCAAGCTACGTTGGGACATCCTAGGATTGTCGGAAGTCCGAAAACAGGGTCAGGACACGATGATCCTTAACTCCGGTAACTTGCTCTTCTACCGGGAGGGAGATCAACTATCCTAGGGTGGTGTCGGGTTTCTCGTCCGCAAGTCCCTCGTTAACAACGTGACAAAAGTCGACAGTGTGTCGAACAGGGTAGCATACCTTATACTCAGAATTACCGAAAGGTATTCGATGAAGGTCATACAGGTATATGCGCTGACCTCGACACACCCAGACGATGAAGTGGAAGCCATGTATGAGGAGATCTCCGAGGCCATACATACTTCCAAGGCTCATTTCACGGTTGTAATGGGGGACTTCAACGCAAAGCTAGGCACAAGGAAAGACGATGAGCTGAGAGTGGGGCCATTTGGATTCGGGCGGCGGAACCGAAGGGGCCAGAGACTGGCCGACTTCATGGAGAAGGAGGGCCTCTTCATGATGAACTCCTTCTATGAGAAGCGGCCAGCCAGAAAGTGGACGTGCATTAGCCCCGACGGTTTCACTAGAAATGAGATAGACTTCATTATGACGACCAAGAAGCAAATATTTAATGATGTCTCTGTGATCAGCAGGGTGAAAACCAGGAGCGATCACCGCATTGTTAGAGGCACATTGAATATCGATGTTAAGCTTGAAAGGGCACGTCTGATGAAGTCTGCGCTCCGTCCAAATCCTGCCCAAATCCAAAACCCCGAGAGCTTTCAGCTAGAACTGCACAATCGCTTCCAGTGCCTAGCCAGCTGCAATGATATTGACGAGATAAACAACGGGTTGGTGGAAACTGTCCAAGCGGTGGGATCTAAGTTCTTTAAGGCCCCCCGCCGAACTAAGCACCAGAAACTCTCAGATGAAACCATTAAGCTAATGGAGGACCGGGATGAAATGAGATTGCAGTCTTCAGCTGATATGTCGGCATACGGCGTGCTTAATAGACGAATCTCGAAATCTATGCGACACGATCTGCGTACCTTTAATACATCTCGTATTAAGGTCGCAATAGAAAGGAACAAAGGTTCAAAAGTGTTTGCAAAGCATTCGTCTATAGGGCAAAGCCAAATGACTAAGCTGAAGACCGACAGCGGCACTATCATTTCGTCGAAACCGGAGATTCTGAGAGAGGTCGAAAAGTTCTATGGACAGATGTACACCTCAACACAAAACCCCGTTGGTCAGTTGGCTCAGGACACTAGAGCCAAACTAACCCGACACTATACCGAAGACATCCCGGACATCAGCCTGTACGAGATTAGGATCGCTCTGAAACAGCTTAAAAACAACAAGGCACCAGGTGAGGATGGAGTTACGACAAAACTTCTGAGAGCGGGTGGAAAACCGGTACTTCAAGTCCTCCAGAAGTTATTTAACTCCGTCGTCCTCGAAGGAACCACGCCAAAAGCGTGGGATAGGAGCGTGGTGGTGCTTTTCTTTAAAAAAGGTGATAAAACCTTATTAAAGAACTACAGGCCCATCTCGCTCTTGAGCCACGTTTACAAGCTGTTTTCGAGAGTGATTACGAACCGTCTTGCACGCAGGTTCGATGACTTCCAGCCTCCCGAACAAGCCGGTTTCCGAAAAGGCTTTAGTACCATAGACCACATCCATACGCTACGCCAGATTATACAGAAGACCGAGGAGTATAATCGGCCGTTATGTCTAGCGTTTGTGGACTATGAAAAAGCCTTCGATTCAATCGAGACCTGGGCGGTACTGCAGTCTCTTCAGCGATGCCAAATCGACTATAGGTATATCGAAGTGTTGAAGTGTTTGTATAGTAACGCCACTATGTCAGTCCGTCTACAGGACCAGAGTACGCAACCAATCCAATTGCAGAAAGGCGTGAGACAGGGAGACGTAATTTCTCCGAAACTGTTCACGAACGCATTGGAGGACGTTTTCAAACTCTTGGTCTGGGACAGACTTGGCATCAATATCAATGGCGAATACATCACTCACCTTCGTTTTGCCGATGATATGGCTGAAATACATTATGGCCGAATCGCTCGAGGAACTCGGTACCATGCTCAACGACCTCAGTAGGGTCTCCCAACAGGTGGGTCTTAAAATGAACATGGATAAGACGAAAATCATGTCAAATATCCATGTTGCGCCCGTACCGGTAGTTGTTGGGGGCGATACTCTCGAAGTTGTCGACGAATATGTAAACCTAGGACAAACTGTCCAATTAGGTAAGTCCAACTTCGACAAAGAGGTCGCACGAAGAATCCAACTCGGCTGGGCAGCGTTCGGGAAACTTCGCGATTTCTTCTCGTCCAAAATTCCCCAGAGCCTGAAGACTAAAGTCTTCAACCAGTGTGTGTTGCCAGTGATGACCTATGGCACTGAAACGTGGTCCTTTACTCATGGCCTCATGACCAAGCTCAAGGTCGCTCAACGAGCTATGGAGAGGGCTATGCTCGGGGTTTTTTTTGCGTGACAAAATCCGCAATGAGGAAATCCGCAGAAGAACTAAAGTTGCCGACATAGCTCTCAAAATTAGCAAGTTGAAGTGGCAATGAGCAGGCCACATCGCTCGTAGAACCGATAACCGTTGGGGAAGAAAGGTTCTCGAGTGGAGACCACGGACTGGAAGACGCAGCGTAGGCCGGCCCCCCACAAGGTGGACCGACAATCTGGTAAGGATCGCGGGGAGCCGTTCGGCGCAAACGGCTACCAACCGCTCGTTGTGGCGATCTAAGGGGGAGGCCTATGTTCAGCAGTGGACGTCTCCCGGCTGATGATGATGATGATGTAAGTATTTACAAAAAAAAGTATATACGTATTCTATCAATTATCTGGTTCCCATAGTACAAGCTCTGCTTAGTTTGGGGCTAGATAGCGCTGTGTGAAATGTCCAGCAATATTTATATTTATTTTATTTCTTAATGCTCCGTCTTTGTTAATGCTCAAACAAGATGTCATGTTGTTTTTTAAGTTTTAATTGAGTTGTTTTGAACTTTATAGACTTAGAACAACGTTCGTCCTTCGGAGGACACGTAAAGCTGTTGGTCTCTGCTATTTAAAAGTCATCAAGTCATATCGGAAAACTTGGGACCTTCGGAATCTAACAACTCCAAAACCAGACTTGGCCACTAACTCAGACGAACTTACAGTTATGTTTTGCGTAATAAGTACCTACAAATTTGCGGTGGCGTCTTAGGCAGTGCGATTTGTATGGACACAACCTTCCGTAGCCGATCTGGAAATCCATCAACCGACTCTGGTTGGGCGGTGTAGGAAAACTCTCTGTAGGTGGAGAATGCGAGACCCTTCACTAACCAGCTGTAACTGTGGGCACCATATTCAGACAATGCATCACCTGCTTAAGGGCGCACTATACCTGGGGAGACGTTAAATCGCTTATTGAGAAACAATGTTTTGTTCAACAAATTGTGTGCTTTCAATCTGTAATTCATATATGTTATATAGTGTGACCATTAGTGCTGTGCACTCCCTGAGGTATGCGCGGCGAGGTGGGAGGCAAAGAAAAAACTGCATGAGTTCACATGAGATCAATACATGTCGGACATATCTTACGATATCAGTTTGCATTTCTAAGGCAAGAGTTGTGGCGGGACGATAGTCGGAGGCTATATATCTGTAATATATTATACTTACTTAGTTGATTAAAATGTAACTTAAATATACTCATATTTTATTAAAAATATGCAGGTGATAAATAAGAACTAAACTTATAATTCAAAGGACTTTTTTATATTTACAAACAATTATATATTCTAACGAAAGTTATTCTGACATAGATTCTGTTTCAACTTCATCTTCCATTTCATATCACGAGATAACGCACGACCCATCTTTGAATATTTATCTCATGTGCGTCTGACATAGACAGTCCGATACAAATAACACTACCTGCCGTCACGAGCGTTGACGGCGAACTGACAGAGCGCAGCAGCCGATTCTCCCCCCCGTCTCGCCGCGCGCATACCTCAGGGAGTGCACAGCACTAATGGTCACACTATAGTTAAGGATACGTGCTAGAGCGCCTGTGTTGTGAAAACACGATTCCGTAAAATTTTCTCAATAGAAAAAAAATCCAAATATGACTCCAAATTTATCTTAAAACCGTTCTTATGCGATGAATACTACAATTTAGATCTCGAAACTTTATACAGTAATTTTACTCAACATAAATAAGGGCACCTGTGTTTTAAATTTTCAAATAACCTTTTGATTTTACCTTAAAATGAAAATATCTAAGATTTGCACCAATGAAACCATTCGCTCCGGACGCCCGGTCTACGATTCGGTCTGGCCTCGGCTTTCAGACGGGGTACCCGTGACGCTTGTCGCTCCAAACGAACACGTAATTCTTAGGTAGAATTTATATTTAGTTGGTTTTTGTAAAGACGCGGTAATGAGAAATAAGCACAACAAGATAATGAAGGAACTGAATGGTAAAAAACCGGCAAACATATGAACAACGGCGAGATAGGACGTGCAGCGGCGCGCGGAGAAGCGGGGGTAAAATTCGAGTTTGGGCTGAGGTATAGTCAACTCTTAACTGTCCTTTGTACCCTACGACCTACACAAAGGACGAGCTCAACCAGGCTACCCACACTACAAAAGACGTGGCCAGGTTCTACTCAATATTGATATAGTTTCGAATCTGTAATATATGTATAAACCATTGACACGGCAGAAGAAGTAGATGGAATGGTAGATTTTAACCGCAATATTGGATTAAAATTACCACAAATTTTGGATTACGGGCAGTCTTTACTCATTATTTTTCCCCTATTAAATTCATATGCTACTCGTGTTCAGTGTAAATTAATACCTGGATATGAATAATAAATAAACGTCCCGTTTTGGGGTTGTTTATTATTTGCTATATATATATATATATATATATAATATATATATATATATATATATATGATAATGAGTAAAGACGAGAGTTTCAGTCAGATTAGTAAAGTTTTAAACAGGTATGCTTTAAGTATCAATAGAAGCAGCTTTTAGTATAAAAATGCCTTTCAGAGCTTTTACGAGCTCTGATGCTAAAAGACTGGAAATTTCCAGAGAAAGCCAGAAGCGTCTAGTTAGATAATGCACTGCTGTTAATTTATTTTTTGAGCTTTTGTGAACTTTTGTTCCTAATGACATTTACCAGTCGAAATACAAATAACTAAAATAAACAAAAGCAACCATCAGCCACTAAATAGATAGGTGAATTACTAAAGTTAAGGTTAGTGTAACCGGCGCACGCACAAATAGAATCCAGTCCATCCAAAAGATGCGTGGAAGAGATCGCTTTAAGCGATAATCACCCATTGTACCACCCCGTATTAGTCTTTATGTTTTATAGGTTAAGTAATTGCAATTTGGTGTAACAATAAAGAGTTGTCTATTTATCTATAGACTCGCGCGGTACGCGGATCTGGGGTCAAGACGAGTCGAACGATCGCCTCACGCCTAGTATCGCTCGTTCTTTACCTATCTAACGTCTGTACTTATCTATTTTGTGCATCGCACAAGTACAGTTCAGCATAGTACATAGTCCTGGTCCCCACACTAGGTTTACCAACGATTATCAAGGTACAGATCATGCATTATTATTAACCTATACCGTCCCGTCCCACTGTTCGACGACCTCCGTGGCGCAGTGAGCGAACAGCCGGCTGAGACGAAGGAGGTAGCGGGTTCTATTCCCGCAGCGGAACAAATGTTTTCATGATCTACAGATATTTGTTCCGGGTCTGGTTGTTTTTCTCTATATTATAAGTATGTATTTACAAAAAAAGTATATAAGTATGCTATCAGTTATCTGGTTCCCCATAATACAAGCTCTGCTTAGTTTGGGCAAGATAGCGCTGTGTGAAATGTCCAGCAATATTTGTTTATTTATTTACTGTTGGGCAAAGGTCTCCCCCGTTTCCTTCCATTCCTTGCGTTCTAAAATCTGTTTATACAGAAACAATTAAATTTATGTGCTGGTCAACGTGATAAATTTGATAGTTGTGCTATATATGATGACCACATAGATTTCAATGTGGATTCTCTATCGATAATAGAACGGAGTCGCAGACACCATGTTTGAATTAGGTTTAGATTTTAATATGGTTCATCTAAGAATTATTTATGAATAAGAATTGTTAAAAGCTTTAAGACTGTTTGTCGTATGCCAGAGGAACTATGGGCGAAAACCACAGCGGAATGTTTTCGAAACGAGCAGCGCAGCCGCGTGGTAGGCCCAGACGGAGATGGAGAGATAGACTGGATGCATAGTATACCGAGTGGCTGCAATTAGCTAGTAACTGGGATGTGTTGAAAGAGGGAAGGGAGGCCTTTGCCCTGCAGTGGGACCCTACGGGCTTATAATAATAATCATATTAGACTCGCCACACAAGAGCAGTGGCAGTGTCTTCTCATTCAGAGCTGCAAACTTTTCACGCAGCATTGTATGCTTCCACCAATCTATTAGACTAAAAACTTTTCCAGACGTTCTTTTAACTTATTGAAAAGTTTACCTACTCTTTAAATCTGAAGTCATTGCCCAGACAGGCTGTCTTCTGTAACCTACATACATACTGTCACGCCTTTATCACGGCGAGGTAGACAGAAACCACGGATCTCCACTTGCTACGATCCTGAAATACTTACAGACATAGCACTGATCACATTCTTCGTACAGGCTCATCGGTTTTTTACTATACCCTAACTATCACTACACTCACAATCACACCTCTTACGTGTTGGACCTTACATATTCCTTACTTTCATTGTTATTTTTAAGTACATACTTTAATTCTAGCTTCTAATTTAGATTATAATTTATTTACATAGCCAATCAAAGTGGGTCAGTTACTATTTTTGTTTGACGTGAGTCCGAAGCGAATCACTGTAATCCTCACAACACAGGCTCGCTAGAGACCTAGTGTGAGAAATAGAGTTACGTCAGGTACTTACTGTACTCAAATATAATAGCCTTACATGCCACATCAAATTGTCATCTGGACATTGTAGTTGTTTTCAATTTAGGCTAACATTTTATGTAACCTAGATACCTATTAGTACCAAACAATTTTAAGAACCGAATAAATTATTCTTACTCTAATTATTCTTATACACAGTCATGCGACTTGCGCAACAAAAAAGTTAATTTGAATGTTTATGAAGACCAGACGGCAGACGGCCACAGCCATGAGTCAATAAGGGTGTGGAAAGTTCGATAACCGACGCCACGCAATGGTTACTTGCATATACTTTACTGGCAATAACTTATCTAACAATAAGACTATACGACAGGCCACGCTTTATGTTCCGAAGCGTTAAAAGCATGATTTTATTGATGCCAGAATCGTAATCCAAGTTACAACCGTTTTACTTTTAAAAGAACCATCATTCCCAGTTCAGTAAAGTTTTAGCTTCCCCGTATACACTCAGCATATCAACTGTTTATTGTTTACATGGAAGGAAATAAAATTTAGATGGCAGTAAAAGAGATGTGCCGACCGCTTTTAAAGACGAGCCAAATCAGCAAAGAGGCTGCTAGTCTCTACCTAATGAAAAGGGCATCCAATCAACAGTAAGGGGTACTGATACGAACTTTTATTCAAGCCAATCAATGAAAACACAGTTTTTCTACCAAAATATCGGACACCTCAATTTTTACGCGTCAATAACTCAATACAATGCACGGCCGTTTGACAGCACCCTTGACTCCACATGACCCAACCTCAGGTAAAATTGGTACGCAATATTTTTGCGTCATTTACATGCGGCACATGTTTGTTTTCTACGTATAAAGAGAACAGAAATGCGTACCTTACCCGTTAGATCCGTGGAACTAGGGGCAACCGGAATATCTACATCACAAAGTAGCTTATTTATGTAACTGGGGTACGTAAATGCTTTTTTATTTCCAACAAACGGAGGTATCTCCGAGATCCTACAGCAGCATACAGAACTGAAAACGGTATTGGAATCGCTTTTTGTAAATACAACTTACGGCTCCCTTATGGTAAACTGAATGCTGGACTTTGTTTTAAAATCCTGGACAAAATAGTGTAATCGCAAAGCTATGGCAAAGAGTTTATTATTATTATTTGTATATCTTTTTTAACATCATTATGTAGGTAGGTAATTATTGACATATTTTTATAAGTCAGATAGTAAAAATACTTTTGGCATCAAGTCTTCCTTTGGTAAAGTATTTTGTGCAATAAATGAATCAATATTATATATTTATTACAAAAGTATATGTAAGTATATATTTTATATTCATGTATGTAAGTATATGTAGGTATATTTTAGGTTTAGGTATTTATTTATTTTTATCCTACATAAATAGGTATATCGTCGAATCCAACTCGGATGGGCAGCGTTTGGGAAACTTCGCAACGTCTGTTCGTCCAACATACCTCAGTGCCTTAAGACGAAAGTTTTCAATCAGTGTGTGTTACCAGTGATGACATATTATAATTTGTATTTTCTCTTGTGGTAGTTTTAGATATAGCGTTTAAGATTAATTCTGTAAGGTTATATTTATGTGTAAAAAAACAAAATTTGAATTTGACATATGGAACCGAGACGTGGTCCTTCACTATTGGCCTTATGAATAAGCTCAGAGTCGCTCAACAAGCTATGGAGAGGGCTATGCTCGGGGTTTCTCTACGGGATCGAATCAGAAATGAGGAGATACGTATGAGAACTCAAGTCACCGACATAGCCCGACGGATTAGAACGTTGAAGTGGCAATGGGCAGGCCATATAGCGCGCAGAACAGATGGCCGATGGGGCCGAAAGATTCTCGAGTGGAGGCCACGGACCGGCAAGCGCAGCGTAGGACGTCCACCTACAAGATGGGCAGACGACTTGGTAAGAACCGCAGGTCGGCGTTGGATGCAGGTCGCTTCCAACCGCAGTTCCTGGAGATCAATGAGGGAGGCCTTTGTCCAGCAGTGGACGTCCTACGGCTGATATAATGAAGATGATGAAATAGGTATTTATTGCAATACCGCCTCCTCACAAGTCTTTTCAATGCAGTCCATTCAAAGGTTGCCTGGAAGAGATCGCTTTGAGCGATAAGGCCGCCCATTGTTCCAGCACGTATTAGGCTTTAAGTTGTCTAGGTTAAGTTATTTTAATTTGGTGTAACAATAAAGAATTATCTCTATCTCTATCTCTCTCAATAACATATTTATTACACGGATGATTTTTTTACAACTTTTGTAAAACTTACACCTAGGTAAAAACAACAAATATATGAATACTTCAATCGTGGAGTACAATTGAGATTCAATTAAATTTAATTGCAATACTCCCTTTATGCAATTGAGATGGGTGAGTGGGATGAAATCCTAAATCATAATACATCAATATAACGATGTCGTCGATTTAACTGCATTAAAAGATTTATAGACAACTTTAGTGAATAATTTAGACTATTCGATTATGACTGCATCACCTACCTTTATGGCAACCAAAAATTCAATCGCACCCCGCAGCGAAAAAAGCACTTCGATGGTTATCCGTATGATGCATTGATTTTGATAGCCAAACAACAGCGAGAATTTCATGGCGGTCCCGTACGAATTACACTATGAATCATATGGCGAATGTTTGCAAACAACTTTCTGGCGCACCTCCAAATACCTGGAAGTGGCCAATTCATTTATCAAATTTTATAACGATATCAATCATGTATATTGGCTGATAATATAATTTTTCGTGTTTCTTTTTAAAAGATTTACCGGTGCGATAATGATTTAATTATATATAACGAACATGAACATACAAAGCGGGTTAAGTTGTTTGATAACATTACACGTTGAAGTTAAAGGAAATACCTAAATTTTTAATGTAAGGACAGTGAGATATAGCCGTACAAGTTCGTAACTATATTAATTATGGGTATTTGAAGCTTCCGGACCACTTTTGAAGATAGTGAGCTAGGTACAACTAGATAACTATACAATAATAATATTATAAAGAGGAACGATTTGTATTTTGTAGTTTAGTGTGTATGTTTGTAATGAATAAACTCATAAACTACTGTGCCGATTTCAAAAATTCTTTCACCATTGGAAAGCTACATTCACCCTGAATGACATTGGCTATATTTATTGCTAGATAAGATTAGGGATCCTTACTAAAACTTAAGTAACGTAACCCAAGGTGTAAAAAAGTGCCCTAAAACGTCTTTCGTCGCATGCGCAGCGGAAACTATTGATGATAGAACAAAAGTATGTTCTACAATATTATAGAACATATCAATATCTACAAAAAACTTCGTATAAATATAAAGAGGAAAGATTTGTTATTTGTTTGTATTGAATAAGCTCCGAAACTACTGGACCGTTTCAAAAAATTATTTCACTGTTGGGAAGCTACACTATCTCCGGGTGACATAGGCTACTTTTTACCCAACTGCGGAGAAGGAGGGTAATGTTTTTATTAAAAAGCTACGCGTGCGAAGCTGCGGATTGGTCAGCTAGTTCATTATATTAAGGTAAGAACATAATGTTTACCCTAATTAGACACATCCTTATAATAGGTTTAATCAGATAGAATATGAATGAATGAATGAATTAAATACTCTTTATTGCACACCAAATAAAAATACAATAATGGAAATAAAGAACAAATAAAGGTACAATGGGCGGTCTTATCGCTAAAAGCGATCTCTTCCAGACAACCTTTGGATGGACAGGATAAACAAAATCAAAAGACGGCGGTTTAAGAGTACCTAGAGACATAAACAGAACCCACAAAATAAAATATACCTATTAATTATACTAATAAACATAAACTTAAATACATACAAATAATATAAGAATAAATAAACTACACTACATACAGAGGATAAATAACATAAGCACTAACTAGCAGTTACGAGACAACGAAAGGAAATGGTTGTATACCTTGACTTTGAAAATAGGAAGAGATTGGGACGACCTTACAGACAAAGGTAAGGCGTTCCACAGTCGCACAGCTTGTACTGTAAAGGAGTCACCATAAAATTGTGAACTATGGATGGGAGTTCGAAGCTGTCGAGCTTCGGAAGAACGAAGGGTTTGAGAGTGTCCCTGATACAGAAACTCGAAACGCTCCTTTAGATAAGAAGGTGAAGTGGGATTATAGAGAATGTTATAAAGAAGTGATACAATATGTGCATTCCGGCGAAGACGTATAGGGAGCCACTTGAGTTTTGCGCGGAATTCTGAGAATAATCCTTAAGCTTACTTGGAATTCATAATAGTCAAAGTGAGCATGGAGTTTACAAGCAATTATTAATTATTAGCTTCCGCCCGTGGGAACCTTCATCAGCGTGAGTGCGATCCGCTTCGAATATCGCCTCATCATCATCATCATATCAGCCGTAGGACGTCCACTGCTGGACAAAGGCCTCCCTCATTGATCTCCAGAAACTGCGGTTGGAAGCGACCTGCATCCAACGCCGACCTGCGGTTCTTACCAAGTCGTCTGCCCATCTTGTAGGTGGACGTCCTACGCTGCGCTTGCCGGTCCGTGGCCTCCATTCGAGAACTTTCCGGCCCCATCGGCCATCTGTTCTGCGCGCTATATGGCCTGCCCATTGCCACTTCAACGTGCTAATCCGTCGGGCTATGTCGGTGAGTTTTCTCTCTCAGTTCTCCTACGTATCTCCCCATTTCTGATTCGAACCCGAGCGAGAATAACGCCTCGCTTCGCACATATTATCGTATATATTAGACGTACGTGATAAATCCCGTATATTTATAAAAACTATGTATTTGTATCAACTCTAGTGGGACTGTGTGTAAATTCTGTGCGATACAGTAGATCTTCTGAAAATTTCATGTAGTTTATACTAACGGCTTCACCACAAAATCATATTTATACGTAAACCTTAGGAAATTGTCAAAATGAAGACACACAAATGTGTAGAACATGCGGGCGATTCGGGCCGACCACTGGGTCCACCATCGCACTACTCATTTTGACCACGGTGCCTGAATCCATCTGTATAGAGAAACACACGGACCAGGAACAAATATTTGTAGATCATACAAACAACCGTTTCGCGGCGGGATTCGAACCCGCAACCGCTTGCGTCACGCCCACTGCGTCACGGAGGTCGTCCGAGCCACGGAAAGAATGGCAAACCCTAAGCCATAAGCGTTTACGAACGTTAATGTGGGATAAAACACGTAAATCGATATATAAACAGTACTCGTAAAACGAGGTACAATAAAACTGTTGTAAAAGCGAATGGATGCACCTCCTACGTATGGAATTTATACTATTACTGTAGAGCACTAAAAACTATCCTAAGCCTGTGTTTTTTGGCTAAAAAAATAGTATAGATCTCCATTGACGACCTCCGTAGCGCAGTGGGCGAATATCCGTCTGAGACGCAGGAGGATGCGGGTTCGATTCCCACCGCGGAACAAATGTTTGTATAACCTATAGATATTTGTTCCGGGTCTGGTTGTTTCTCTATATACTATGAACAAAAAAATAGTATATATTATATCAGTTATCTGGTTCCCATTGTACAAGCTTTGTTTAGTTTGAGGCTCGATGGCGCTGTGTGTCGAGCATTATTTATATAATTTATTATTGAACTAGGCCTCCGCATAGCTTTCCAGAGCGATCCGATTGCTCAGTCTGCACCTAACGGCTTCCAGTAATCTTTATTAGCTCTTATTTCCATCTAGTGGGAAAAACTCCGTTGTTTTTCAATGCGCCGAATCCACTTCATCATCATCATCATACCAGCCGTAGGACGTCCACGTCTCCACTTACTTGCGAACCATTTTTCCTTAACGCCATCAGTTCTCCGAAGTTCTGCATCATTTGCTATTCAAAACATCTATAAATGATAACCCTACTTCAGCGCAGTCGGGCAGCCCTCGAAACACTTCCATTACGATGTATGTACAGAACGTAAAGTCATCGGAACATTAAGAACAAGGAAACGCGAGCTATAAAGTTCTCGAGTCGTAAAGAAGTCCAATGCGGCGGTAATAAGGGTTAGCACATGCAATGCTACTAATAATATATACGTATGAGTTTGTGTTGGTGTTTGTTGTAATAAAATTTGTAGAACGCGCATCGTCTAATATCGCGTACACATTGGGGCGAGCGACGAAGCGAGCTGCGAGCACGAACGTAACACAAACGGTCGCTCGCGTCGGTTCATCTACACGATCAATGCGACGTGAGATGACGCGAGTGTGCCATAAGCACCCTTAGAACTAAGAGTGTGTAATATAATAGTCAATGTGAATACAGATTGTTGTGCTACGCAAGGCGATTAGCGATTGGCTGCGAGATCGGCACGAGTCTTGCATTTTTGTGCGTGACTAATTTATTAAATTTTACATTTTTTACTAGAGCTACAGATTGCCAAATAGTTCTTGTCGCGCCTCGTCTATTTTTTTTCATCTATAGGTACGTACAAGTACTCGTAATAATTAATGTATCTATACTAATATTATAAAGAGGCAAGATTTGTATTTTTGTGTGTATGTTTGTAATGAATAAACTCATAAACTACTGTGCCGATTTCAAAAATTCTTTCACCATTGGAAAGCTACATTATCCCTGAGTAACATAGTCTATCTTTTACCCGACTGCGCAGAAGGAGGGTAATGTTTTTATTGACAAACAATGCGTGCGAAGCCGCAGGCAGGTCTGCTAGTATCTCATAAGTTAATACTTGCACACTTTTTCGGGTACCACGCAAACGAAGCGGTGGGTAGACGCTAGTAGAATTTGTTTGAAGTTAACCTTCCTTCCTTTTTCTTGGAATTATAAATTATTTGCGCTATAAAATATGTAAAAAGAAGTAATTTCTGGTTAATAATTTTGCACGAGGCAGAATCATTATTTAGTTGGAAGTTCAATTACAGAGAAAATTAAACTCGTGAGACTTTTTCTTTGTGTATTAAGTGCATTTTACTTAACTGTTACGCTAGATAAACTTGAGCGCTTGCCAAAACTTTGGCATACGGTTCGTCTTCGGCTTGCGGAAGTATGTCCGAATTTCGCAGTAAGCTCAGGTGGTTACCCATACGCGTACGCCGGAATACTCACATCCTTCACCATTTATATAACACCCTGTTTAACCCTTTCCTCACCTTCTTATCTTAAAGAACGATTCCATTTCCTCCATCAATCCAATCCTCGATCCTTGCGTTCGTCTGACAACTCATGACACCTGTACACTCCTTCTACTTTGATAAGTCTTTTACAGTGCAGGCTTATGGAACGCGCTGCCGGTAGCTATCAGATGTGCCATTTTTAAACGTATGGTCAGAGAACACGATCTTTATTCTTTATTGTACACAAGAAAAAACATTAAAAAGTACAGAAATAGAGGACATGTACAAAGGCGAGCTTAACCCTAAAAAGAGTTTTCTTCCATCAAACCTATGAGGCTAGAGAGAGAGAGAGATGATTTTAAAGGTACTTTTTGAGTATTTGTCGCTAAATATCTACGTATTTATTATTAATTAATATGTTTCGCATATACGTAGTTATTATTAAGGTTCATTCATATATGTTATTTTTATTTTTTATATTATATCTAAGTATAAGTATGTATATGTAGTATGTTAGGTACTACACCCCAGGTTATTTCCACACAATCGATTCCATCCAAAGGTTGTCTGGTAGAGATCGCTATTCAGCGATAAGACCGCCAATTCTACCACATAGTTTCACGGTGTACTTTTTTAGTTGTATTGTTATAAGGTGTGCAATAAAGATTTATGTAATCTAATTTAATCTAATCTAAGGGTGTTTCTCGCTGACGTGCTTGCCGCGAGCTTACCGCGAGCACGACACCGCGCGCATTCGCTCTACAGATAAACTTGCGCGCCCCGCCTCACTTCAGTCAGCCGTATTGTAATGATAGCCACACACGTAACGATTTCTTTGCGCAAGCCTCTGTGGGAAGAATTTGTTCAAATTTAAAAACTTGCGCAAAGAGATTGTTGACGTGTGCGGGACCCATAAGAACAACGTCACGTGTGCGTAACGAGCTCGCTGGAAACACGCATTAAGCTCGTTGACTGTTCGCCTCGATGGAAACGCGCTCGCAAATCGCCAATGCGTTATCATATCACCTCAAAAGTATTTAGCAGCAGTTCAACTTAATAACTAGTGGTTCGCCCCGAACTGAGATCTCGCGAATATACCAAAACACAAACTATATATTATTGTTAGGGCGACTTGCACAACGATGCCTAAACGTATTTAGTGGCTAAATTTGATTTAGAGTCAAATCATACAAATACGTCAAATTTAAACATGTTTAGTCGCTAAATATCTTTGTGCATGCCGGCCATATTCTTTAACTAATAAATTAGTAACACGATCAAAAATCATTTAACTTGACCTACAGTTTCATTCAAATTAGAGGTAGCGGGGGTTCATGTAATATGATAAATAATAAATAAATAAATATTACTGGACATTTCACACAGCGCTATCTAGCCCCAAACTAAGCAGAGCTTGTACTATGGGAACCAGATAACTGATAGAATACTTATATATATTTTTTTGTATATATGTACATATTTATAATATATAGAGAAACAACTAGAGCCGGAACAAATATCTGTAGATCATGCAAACATTTATTCCGCGGCGGGAATCGAACCCGCTACCTCCTGCGTCTCAGCCGGCTGTTCGCCCACCGCACCACGGAAGTCGTCCCTTTTTAATTGCAGTTATTCTAGATTTCAGACTTTTGCCTATATTTGTGTCACTAAAGCTACGCGAATACCAAATTTCAGCATTGTGGGGTTACTGGTGTAACTACCCTGTGAATTTTGTCAAAGTTTAGTTTTTAATATGGCTAATAACTCAAAAACTATAAATAATTTACGAAAAATAAAAACGGAGTCTAAATTTACTAATGAATACCTTTCATTTGACGTCCCACTTGACCAGTTAGCCTAATTTTCATTTTTTTTACCCCTCTTGAACCCCAATATCCCAACAACCCCCCAACATTTTTAGCTCATTTAGTCACACCAAAATTGTGCCATCACTACCTACCTATTAAATTTCACGATGATCGGATCAACGTTACGAACGTTACCCTCGGACAAACATACATAACATACACACATACCACGCCGATTTGCCCAAGTTGATTTGGAGATCTCGCTTTGCTCGATCAATAATACGGTCTGAGTTCAAAGCTTGGAAACACTTTTACATTATTGATGTAAGAGTTCATGCATGTTTCAGCGGCGATGCAAAAAATAATGGAGCTATGAGTTTGAATCCTTTATCTCTGTTTCTGTGGTATCGTAGTTTCAAAACGGATGGAACTTAATACGAAAGCTGATATTGAGAGATGGTTCTCAGGCTCAGCTAAAAATTTTACCATTATACTATTTCCATTTCTTTATTTTCTCGATGACAGCTCCTGTGAAAACTTGAACGAGCGTCTTTTTTACATTATGTATGCATTATTTTATAAAAATATGACGCTTACGCACGTACAAGGTTATACCAGAGTCGGAGAAACTGATAGGGATGGAGCTATCGATAAACGTAACACGATAACAGACCCGATATTTTTTTACTAAATGTAAGAGCTACTGCCGGATACTTTTGTACAAATTTTCAGAACAGATCCTTTCGGCATTTTGATATTTGACAGCTGGACAGTATTCAACACGGAGGAACACAAAATACACAACGTAACGTATGGATAATGTGAATAAACTCAGCGAACAGAAATGTAGTGACTAGCACGACCGTCTTGTTGCGAGTGACAGATTAAAACAAACACAAAATGGCGGTGGGCCATTGAGTGTTCCCACCTTGAAAAAATATAATTTGAATGTTTTTGTTGTATTTGTCTTTGTTCAAAATATAACAAATATATGCGATAGATATCATAACTTATTTGGTCACAACACTACAACTATCAAATTAGAACTGTCATCGAGAAAATAACGAAATGGAAATAGTATAGTTAAAATGTGTAAGAATGAGCTAAGACAATTTTGAATTGAAAATGTCAGATATGCATAACCAAGTAAATTTTCCCATTAAAATGGCGCACGTGAACAACGCGCATAATTGATAATTATTTTGCGTTCAGTGTCTTTCAAATTGAAAACGACATTATCACATAAATTAAAGTGAGCCACGGTTATAGACCTTTATATTTAATCAGAGACAAAATAACCTCTCGTCTAGAGGTTGACGTATCTTGTTTGAATTTCGGGTATAGGCTTTTGCCGCAATAGAGATGAGAGATTGTGGTCAGGACGTTTTAGGACAGATACTTACTTCCAAATTAAATTTCTTCGATTTAGAATAAAATGTAAATAAATAAATATTGGTGGACATTTCACACAGCGCTATCTAGCCCCAAACTAAGCAGAGCTTGAACTATGGGAACCAGATAACTGATAGAATACTTATATATACTTTTCGATACAACTTTCTTTTTGAAGGCCGATTTGCCAAAGTTGATTTAGAGATCTCGCTTCGATCGATCAATAAAGCGATACAATACACAGACGGATGCTTTACAATTCCCGATGCAATAAAAAGCACCGCTTCTGAAAAATGATTATGCTTTGAGAAGTATACAGTCACAAAATACAGGATCCCGAATGTTTAAACTGAAATCTATCGCATCTCAATAGATACAGATTCCAACAGGTCCTTGCCCGAAGTGCACCGGGCGAAGACCGTACAGAAAGTTCGAAAGCCTTGCCTCAAATAATGGCAGCAATGACGCAGGGTCACGAGTTCGCAGCCCGTTGATACGGGCATTAACCGCGCAATGTTGCGAAATGTATCAAAATTGACCGTTTTCAGAGAAATCGCTGTCAATCGACACGAGAAACGGGACATGTACCAATAATGAGGCAGACAAAAATCGCAGACGATCACGGTGAACAAAAATCTAACAATTACCCTTACTTAGAATTGAAACGTACAGTTTGATTTGTTATTTACATCAATGTACACAATTGTGTCAATTTCAACTTACTTTACATTATTTTATTGGAGAATCTTCAATGTAAATTACTTTATAGTTTGGAAACGTAAATTGAAATTAAAAATGAGAAGGAAATCCGCGTTGGTAGATCAGAGGTGGGGACGTGGGTGAACTAACTTCTCAGGCATAGTACCATAAGAGACTTAGTTAGGAATGATCAGAAGGTAAACACGCTGGGAGCGGATCGCACTCACCCTGATGAAAGTTCACGAATTGAACCGAAACATTGTCGGTCGAAACACCGATAAGACGGTACGTGATAAATCCCGTATTTATAATAATGATCAGAAGGGTGACTTATGACTATTAGCCAGAAGAGTTCCACGCCCAGAAAGGGTACTTTTTTTTCTAAAAATGGATTTACCAGATACTCTGAAACGGTACAGACCCTCTGTTCCGTATCGGAATCGATTAAATAGATCACACAATTTGGAGGGTATATCAATCCTCATGTTTTCTTGATATACCTACCCGCATTGGCTGAGCGAAGTGACATACCAAGGTGGCTGTCAGCGCGTCCCCGCGGGCCGACCAGTCCTCATGCGCCACTCTCAGGGCAAGCACCTACCAAAAATAAAATTAGTGTACAGCGTCGTCCGGAAGTTAAGTGGTAGTTTTCGCGCGTGTTACATCCCAGAATTAGATGACATATATCTACCATCACCATAGCAGCCTACGGATAGAGGACTCGCGGAGTTCCTGAGAGTACGCGGAACGCAAGACGGTGCAATCCAAGGTTAGTCGCTTACGCATCAGCCTTTATTGAATTCCCGTACACCCTCATTTCATCACAGATTCTTTCTAGGCAAGCGTGCGTGATCTTTGACAACACCATCCCTTCCCTTACCAGCAGGCAAGTTTATGGTCAAGCGCATGTCTATTCCCGTGACGACATCCGTGGCGCAGTGGGCGAATAGCCGACTGAGACGCAGGAGGTAGCGATTTCGGTTCCGGCCGCAGAACAAATATTTGCAAGATATACAGATATTTGTTCCGCGTCTGGATGTTTTTCTACATGTTATTTACAAAACAAAAGTAGATAAGTATTCTCAGATAGATCAGTTATCTGGTTCCCATATCACAAGCTCTGCTTAGTTTGGGGCTAGATAGCGTTGTGTGAAATATCTAGTAATATATATTTTATTCTCAATAAAAAACCCATAATTATTTATTAAAACGGGTATTTATCGCGTATGTACCTTTTTTATATATGACCACGACTGTTGCTACACAGCCGAAACATCGGGAATCGGGATAAAAAAAGGTACCTACGTATACGCGATAAATACCCGTTTTATTCAATAATTGTGTACAGTGATCGCGAAAGTTTGAAAAAACCCATATCTCGTAAATGGTGCCTGATCTGATCCAAATACGACCCTCCCCCCTACCCCTCCCCCTACGCCAAGTCACAACATACTTAATTTATTATTTAAGCACGTAAATTATTAAACGTACTGAAAGCCTATCGAAATTGTGTTTTGAACGATTCTATTGATTACAAATTAGTACAGTCAACATCATAAGAGGTAAACCATGTCACACTAAAGAGCGCGTTAACTTCGTCGAACAAATTAACTTGGACACCGAAACATTGTCGGTCGAAACACCGATAAAACGGTACGTCATAAAACCCGATTTTAAGGTAATGAGTTTCTAATTTATTAAAATAGGTTATTTTTTAACAAGCATCATTAGATGTGGCTAGATACTAGATAGCGCTGTGTCAAATTTCCAGCATTATTAGGTTTAATAACTGCTTATTTATAAAAAAGATAACAATTATCACTTTAGAAACAGTACACATAAAAAAGTTTATGTAATTCGTTCCGAGTTATGTAGGTAGGTACTCAATTAACGCATTCAGGTAGATCGTTCGTTAGTTATATAACTACTTTATTTAGTAAACATTCGTTCTAATATGTTGAACGAGTTTAGTTTTAAATTCGTTAAATGAGCTTACATTTTTTACATCACAGGCTAATTATTTATTTATTTAATTATATACATATATATTTAATTTAAACTTTAAATGTATTTATAGAGCATGGCCACTTATCGATTCGTCTGACTGTACGTCTGTGTAACCCTAGCGGAGTTTAATAAACGTGTATTTATTGAAAAACAGTAATTTAGCTTTTTGTTCGTTCACTTCGCTTCATAAAACTGTTTATTTAATGTTATTTCAGAATATCGATCGCTACAGAGAGGGGTTTGAATGTTTATTCATTTCTATATCGTGTTGTGAAAAAAACGAAGTTAATACAAATAAGAAAACGCATGAGACATTTAAAATGGCAGTGGGCAGGACACATCTGTAGATTAGAAAGCGATAGGTGGTCAAAACAGGTGACAGAGTGGATCCCACTGAAAGGAAAAAAGAGACAGGGTAGACCAAAAAGAAGATGGAAGAGATATTTTTACCCAACGATGTGGTCCGGTATGGATGAGAACAGCGAGAGAGAGGGATGTATGGAGAGATTTAGGGGAAGCCTACGCCGTGGAGGCGACTATTGCGGACGAAATACATAGATAAATAAGACCCAAATAGTGATAGTATACTTAATTATAGTGTGACCATTAGTGCTGTGCACTCCCTGAGGTATGCGCGGCGAGGTGGGAGGCAAAGAAAAAACTGCATGAGTTCACATGAGATCAAAACATGTCGGACATATCTTACGATATCAGTTTGCATTTCTAAGGCAAGACTTGTGGCGGGACGATGGTCGGAGGCTATCTATCTGTAATATATTATACTTACTTAGTTGATTAAAATGTAACTTAAATATACTCATATTTTATTAAAAATATGCAGGTGATAAATAAGAACTAAACTTATAATTCAAAGGACTTGTTTTATTGAACATTTTTTATATTTACAAACAATTATATATTCTAACGAAAGTTATTCTGACATAGATTCTGTTTCAACTTCATCTTCCATTTCATATCACGAGATAACGCACGACCCATCTTTGAATATTTATCCCGTGTGCGTCTGACATAGACCGTCCGGTACAAAAGCTACCTACCGCCGTGAGCGTTGACGGCAGACTGATAGATCGGAGCGGCCGACACATCCCCCCCGTCTCGCCGCGCGCATACCTCAGGGAGTGCACAGCTCTAATGGTCACACTATAGTAAGTAAATATAAGTGATTATGTAAGTAATGTCAGAATATGCAGTAGAAATAACGTTTTATTTATGTTATTTATATCGTGCTGTGACTTCTTCTAAGAACTTCGTAAGCGTTTACAGAACTCGGATACCATATAGTTTGGCTATGTCCGTCTGTCTGTCTGTCCGACCAGTTACAGTCGCTTTATTAATAGACCATTAGCGCTGTAAAGCTGAAATTAGACACGATCGGTGATACGTTTTAACGACGCTTAGTAACTTGATGAAATGGTCTTCGGCGGGACACTTGGCTAGACGTGGTGATGACAGATGGAGCAGGACAGTGACTGATGGTGGCCGAGCAGCGGGTATAGAAGGGTAGAACGACCAGCAGCGAGATGGGTGGACGACATCGTAAAGGCCGTCAGTGGGTGAGACAAGCGCAGGATCGTGGTGGATGGCACAAACTTGGGTAGGCCTGTACCCAACAATGGGTGAAGTCAGGCTGTGGATGATGATGATGAACTTAATGAAAGAAAAACTAAAAAATAAAGTATGTTTAAGATACGTGTACCCCCATCCTTACCAACCAAACCGCTATTCTTATATATCTAGAAAGTATCCACAATTATAGAACATACAAGTATACCCTTGTAATTGTAAGAAGAATTATCAATTCTGAGTAAACTCTAGTGGTTTACGAGCAGTAGTCGACCAACTTATGTCCGTAGTTGAGTTTGTAAACGGATGCAAAATTAAATAAGTATTTTAAAATAATTTGACCTCTGCCCAGCGATGGGAAAATATAGGCAATCAAATAAAAACTAAGATAGCTACTAAACTAGTGGTTCTGTGAGAACAGTAGACCTAACATCCTAAATCCAAAAAATAATTTGCACCACAAAATTAACGAAGTAAGTCCAATTTTAAATCGCTTGAATTTTCCAATATGCTTACCTATATGTAGACTGTTGAGCAAAATATTGGTATATTTTTTTGCGATTATTCGAATTCCCTTCGTCCTAGGTCTAATCTGGTGTCTACGGGTTCCTCTCGTGAAGGTGGAGAGGACTGCGTAGTCTGATTGGTATAAGTAGGTACAAATTTACCGAAAAAAAATCAAAAATTGAAATCCGTCCATATAACGTTACATCAAACTTCCCCCCCCCCCCCTTTCCCTTCTCCACTCCCCCTTATGGAAAATTTTCCAAAAGTGGCTTTTGCAACAACTTTTGTATAGAATGAAGTACTCAGTGTCTCTCAAACGTGGTTGAAATCCGTCGATAAATAACGCTCTGGCAAACTTCCCCCGTTTTCCCTCTATTTGCCCCCCAATCTAAAATCACAATCAACCAAAAAAATTTAAATAAATCGAGGAACTTGTGTGCCAATTTTCGAGAAAATTGGTGGAAAAATGCAACCTGTAGGCGAGAACAGACATACAGACAAGACGGACAAAAGCATTTTTGGCCAGTCTCGAAACTGAGACGATTCCCTCGCTCGGTCAATTAAAAGCCGTGCGAGGTTCGACACGCGCCTGTTCAATTATTTTTTTTTACTTATGAGTTTACACTTTTGGGTAAAGGTCTCTACATCTAGCGGTCACTCGCCACTCGCCACCTGCCATCCTGAAAGACATCAAGATCGTCACGCCAACTGAGTACGTATTTATAAAAAAAATTATAAATTTAAAATTTAAAAACCCCCCGTTCCTTACAAACCCGTAATACATTTCAGTTTTACAGATGAAATTCCTTCACCAACAACGAAAAACGCTGATATCATCGGATCGGCTGACCTGATGTTTATCACACATAGCTAAAATAACAAAAGTTAAATTAGCTTTCTATTAAAATACAAACAAACACACAGACTTAGGCGACAAACATACCTATTTTGGAGTGTCGAGGTTTCATAATAAATATTAAACAGCTATTGCCCTCAGAATATCGCATTAGTGTTAGCGTTAAACAACATGAGGTCGAAATAATACTAATAAACTTCGTTATACGCATTTCCCAAAGGAACATCTAGAATTATCCCAGTTATTTTCCGTATAAACATAAAATGATTCCATAAAGCTAACTAAAGTCGTAACTTAACATTTATGAGTACATACTAGTTAACTTGTGCAGCTGTCTCTGTCACGCCAAGCGAAAATACGTGCAATGCAGGAAGGACTTATTAGAGGTGCAAGAACGAAAACTAAATAATCTTCTTTCTTTATTCTTATCTTTATACTTTATTGTATACAAATAGATTTACAGACAAAAATAACTTACAAAATGGACATGTACAAAAGCAAGCTTAACCCTAATAAGAGTTTTCTTCCAGCAAACCTTTGAAGATAGAGATATTTGATTATAGTGGTGGGTACGTGCACAGAAAAGGACATTGGAGTAAAATAATAATATATGATAGATACTATAATAAATACAGCACTTACACATACAAAATATAAATATTATACCTACTTATGCATACTAATCTAAAAGTTTACAAGGACAGGACTCTTTGACTCCAACAAGCTTAAAAGTGCTGAGTGATGGACTTACGCGGATAGAGTGTGGTAGAAAATTCCACAGGTTGACTCCATGGACAGTGAAAGAACCGCCATAGCGACTGGAGGAATGAGGAGGGGTTTTGAGAAGGAGGGACTTTGAAGACCTACAAGTCATCTCCGGTGGGACAAGAAATTAAAGCGCTAGCGGAGGTAAAAAGGAGCTAGAGGATTGAAACGAGTGTTGAAAAGAAAAATCACAACATGAAGATCTTTCGTGTCGATGTCTCAAGACTAGCCATTTTGACCAGTAAGTCGCCACGTTCAGGGCAGCCAGCATCGGAGCAGGTCATTAATTCCCCCATCGTGCAGCTGGTAGGGCAGGATGGGCATGCAAGGACGTGTGCCATTGTTTGGAGCTGGGCACCACATTTGCATTACGTCGCCGATTTGCCTATAATACTCCATTTACTAAGGTGACACCTGCAAGGGCCGACTTGGGTGCGCAGTTTGTTGAGGCTCCTCCACACTGGCCATGGTAGGTGTTGACCAGGGGGCAGTTCCTCTGCAGGTGTAACATAGCCAATAATAAAAACAATTTATTAATAATATTCACAGCAAAACTGTTGGTTTATGTGAAACACAGCACTACGTCATATAAGTGTCAATGTTGGCGATTCTGTTGTTTACGCTGACTAACTAAAATTGTGTAGAATACGAACGGTCTTATTTTGTTTACGCTAAAGATCAAATTAGAATGACATTTAGAGTGACATTTATAAAATTAAGTCATTTGTTACTAAGATGGCGTGTTTGCGGGGTAGTTATAATCAGCACAAATTTGACTGCTGACAAAAACTAGCCCAAAAACACGCCATCTTAGTATAAAATACTTAATTTTAGAAATGTCACTTTAAATGTCATTCTAATTTGATCTTTAGCGTAAATAAAATAAGACCGTTCGAAACTTACACAAATTTAGTTAGCGTAAACAACAGAATCGCCAACAATATCTAGTTTCACGATCTCATAGTGTTTATTTCATAGTTATTGTAAGTTTTGGACGTGACTTTAGAATTATTTGCAAACGAGAAAGCTTTAAGGGGAGACCGGAGAGGAATCGCCCATACAATACGTACTACCAAGATCATTTCTAATTGGAGCATATTTCTACCTTAATAAGGTATTATTTTAATTTGAATAGTATTTATCTAGGTTCCTAACTATATATTAGATCAAAATACTTGCCTAAAATGAAATAGAAGCGTATCGCATTCTGCATGTTATTACGTCATAGAAGACCTGTTTTCAACCTAATTGTTTCGTATTAAAAAAACAACATCTTACTTATCCTAGTAATGGGAACATAGATTATATCGTCTAGTTACAGAATAACAACACAATGAGAAAAATACAACAAGTTTTCAGTCATCATTTTTTGTATTACGGAACACGGTCAAAATCTAATCAAATTTAGAATCGTTCATATGCTATCACTGTCGCCCTGCGTGGCTAAACTTCGTCACTAAACAGGGATAGCGATATTCAGGCCGAAGTATTGACGCGGCCGAATTGAAGTTGCGCTCGGGGTTCGCCGGCTCCTTAAGGCTTTTCGCTTGACATAGTACTTAGATTATATCCTCATCTTTTTCATAATTATTACAATGTAAATGATGCATTATTACTGATAAAATATATACTAGTTTCATATGTCGACCTCCGTGGCGCAGTGGGCGTATAGCCAGCTTAGACGCACGAGGTAGACGGGTTCGATTCCCGCCACGGAACATATGTTTGCATGATCTACAGATATTTGTTCCGTGTTTGGGAGTTTCTCTATATATTATAAGTATGATTTAAAAGTATACAAGTATTATATCAGTTATCTGGTTTCCATAGTACAAGCAGCTCGGCTTAGTTTGGAGCTAGATAGCGCTGTGTGAAATGTCCAGCAATATTATTTATTTATTTTTATCTTTCCATCGGCGTTGTGGTCTGCCACGTGGTCGTTTTCTGTCTTTTGGAATCCACTCGGTGGTGGATTTTGCCCATAACTTCTCCGACATGCGACAAAGATGGCCCGCCAAGTCCCACTTTAACTTGCCTACTTAGTGCCCAACTTCTGCGATTTGTGTTTGGGAGAGCAGTTCAATGTTGAACTCGACTCAAATATGGAAGAGTGGACTACACACGCGCATGATAGAATGGAGTGGAAGGAAGGGAGGCCTTTGCCCTGCAGCGGGACAGTACAGGCTACAAATAATAATATTTTTAAATTTATATTAGTTTCATATGAAGCTATCTGAGATAGTATAGCTACTTATAAAACAAAATACCCGACTGTAAAACATACTGAAGAAAGATCGTTTACCTCGTGTACATTTTGATAACCACAGGCGAGGAGTATATTCCACATCAATAATAACATAACGTACTTGTGTTATCATGTCACAGATAAAAATCGATTCATATTTAGATTATAGAGAGGTGTTTCAGGCTAATATCGAGCGCCTCTCCCCCTGTTTAGGCCGTTCAATATCCTAGCCATTGCATTGAATACAGATTCTTAGGGCCTTAACACAAACAAGTTAAACAACCGTTAAACACGTTTTAAAAAAAAGTCCTTACCAATTATTGCAAAGGCTTTAGGGTAATGTTTGCGTTTTTACTTAGAAAACTTTCGTTATTGTTTTCAATCATTATTATAAATACGGGATTTATCACGTACCGTCTTATCGGTGTTTCGATCAACAATGTTTCGGTTCAATTCGTGAACCTTTATCAGGGTGAGTGCGATCCGCTCCGAATAACGCTCAGTGCGAGGCGAGACGTTATTCGGAGCGGATCGCACTACGTGATAAATCCCGTATTTACAATAATAATGTTTGCGTTGTTGGGCGTGCAATTTATGAAGCGATGATCACTTCTCGCAAATCTAGTTAAAACAAGCAGATGTCGATTTATTTACCACTCAGTAGAAACATCTCGCAAATGTGTTCAGTAATAAGCGAAAAAAGTTTGTAATCAAACTGTACTTAAAGTGGAAAAGTAGCTCAAAAGAAACGGTTCATTTGTAAACAAAACGGTTAAATAAATTTTCTTGCAAATGGGGTTAACCCATTTCAGAAGTGTTAGTGGTTCTTTGAATAAGAAATTGAGTATTTAGATGAGTTTTCCAAATAAACGCTCTCTGCCTATTTCGCTTATCGTTGACGCAAAAAAATTGTGGAACAAGTTGAAAGGCTTTGTCTGTGTCTGTTTGTGGCATTCAGATAGATAGAAGTCGCGTCATTGTTCACCACACTTAAATAAAGAAACAATACTATATTACATTCGCGACCTAGTGCGGTTTTCAGAGTCACAATTAATGATAATTTTTCATCAAAAAATACAAGTGATGTTGGGTGGGGGAGGGTGGGTGTAGTATAAAACATCACGACGTATACCCAAGGCGAAGGGGAGGGTAAAACAGTGGACTTAAAACCTCATGTGATTAAAGCCTCATGTGCCTGTAATAACATATCCTTCAAACCGATACACAACAATGCTGCTTTGGCGGTCGAAATAGGAATGGTAGTAGTCTTCCTCGGGCGAGCCCTTTCACAAAGAACTACTACTTTTCAAAAGATGCAGCCTGTGGCATCGTACCTAGTTCCCAAATGGATGGACCGATTCGAACGCGGTTATCGACGACCCCTATTCTGCACCAGAATAAATAAGAAAAGGTCAGACTAACCGCCTTGTGTGTTTATTAATACATTAAATATGGACTATATTTATCCAGTAGTAAAGACATAAGACGCGTCAACGCTTTCGCCCTCCGCACATGCACACATTCGCAATTCAAAAAACGTGCTTACATCTGCATAACTAACATGTGTAATATTAATTACATTGTAATATTACTAACATGTGAATGTAATATTCTGTGTTAGAAATAAAGAAAGAAAAAATATTTATTCAGACCACCACAAATGGACACAGAAACAAATGACACAAAAAATATAATGTAACTAAAAATTATAACTGTGGTGGCGAAAGGGTCCTCAGCTCAGTATTTGGTACAGCATGTTGCCATACTGCAGCGCTGCTCTTCTGCTGAGGCCAGTGTTGACCTCACGGACACCCAGACATTTATAGATAAATAGATAGAAGATAGAAAACGTTTATTGTATACCACACTTAAATTAACAAATCATAATTAAACACTTAAAACTAGACACGCGATAGTACAATTGGCGGTCTTATCGCTAAAAGCGATCTCTTCCAGACAACCTTTGGATGGACTGGATTTTACGAGAACGTTAAAAGACGGTAGCTATAACTACCTAAGGTAGCGGTAACTTTATACAACTATAAGATTTAAAACATTTACATTACAATTTTCCAACATTATATCTAGCACCTTCTACAGATCACTAACTCAAAAAGTCATACAAACCATGCCTGACAATTTATTAATAATTCGTGCCAAGCAATAAACAGAGTGACGACAGAGGAAAGTGAGCGGAGAGTGAGAGAGACACTACTATTGCTGCCATGGTTGGCTGATTTGAAGGGCAAAAACATGGACTTTTAACTTTAACCTAAACACTACTAACACTACTACTACTTATACTACTCGTTACTATTTTACTCAAGCTTAATTAAAAGTTGAACCCGGTTCACCGTTTTGTACCTAAGCTCATCAACTATTCGGCTGTGGCTCCACGGAGAGTGATGCTTAACGGAGATTATATTGCGTTCAAAATTTTCATTTAGACGAGACGGTGAAAACGAAAAATGCTGCTGCAACAACGGTGATGGCCAAACTTTAGAGGAAAGCGTTCTTATTATGATTTAACATAACCACGGGGCAAATCTACCTACAGCAATATTTCAAATAAAAAGCTGTAAATGTTTTAGGAGGTAGGTAGGAATTTACTTGTTCATCGCACTTTCTCGCCTGCACGTAACTAAATGTGTGGGTTCTATGGATAGGCGAGTGCAACAGTGCCTAAACCGTAGATAAAAAAATCAAAAGCTTATTTAAGGTAATTAGGACGACTTGCACAAGTATCCCTAAACTTATTTAGCGACTAAACATGTTTAAATTTAACGTATCTGTATGATATGACAACTCTCAAACATATTTAGGCACTTATTACGCTAAGGTATCGTTGCGTATATCGCACATAATGTTTAATTATTTTTTACTCGTGCGGGCTACCTAAATTGCCTCCGCGGTAGACGTCTCGGCCTCACCTGCTGTATAAACAGAAGTAGATTGCTAACCTAGGGACGATAATAATTTATAAACAAAGGTTGTCTATGTAATGCAAGAGTTCGGTTGAAACGATAAGACCGTCCGTTTGACTAGCGATAAGAACGAGAAAAGTTAAACCATTAAATGTATTTAGGAACTCCGACCGTACATTTTATTTACATCTTTCATTGTTAGTACTTAGTGCGAGTAAAGCGTGGAACTCGCTCAATTTTTTTATTGGTTTTAGTCAAGGGCTTTGATCCCAGAATTAAAAAGTTATTTCAGGCGAGCCACGATGCTCTATTTTGCTTGACTACACCATCACATACTATCAGGTGAAGCACATATTTAAACAAATCTTAGTGCGAGTAAAGCGTGGAACTCGCTCAATTTTTTTATTGGTTTTAGTCAAGGGCTTTGATCCCAGGATTAAAAAGTTATTTCAGGCGAGCCACGATGCTCTATTTTGCTTGACTACACCATCACATACTATCAGGTGAAGCACATATTTAAACAAATCTTAGTGCGAGTAAAGCGTGGAACTCGCTCAATTTTTTTATTGGTTTTAGTCAAGGGCTTTGATCCCAGAATTAAAAAGTTATTTCAGGCGAGCCACGATGCTCTATTTTGCTTGACTACACCATCACATACTATCAGGTGAAGCACATATTTAAACAAATCTTAGTGCGAGTAAAGCGTGGAACTCGCTCAATTTTTTTATTGGTTTTAGTCAAGGGCTTTGATCCCAGAATTAAAAAGTTATTTCAGGCGAGCCACGATGCTCTATTTTGCTTGACTACACCATCACATACTATCAGGTGAAGCACATATTTAAACAAATCTTAGTGCGAGTAAAGCGTGGAACTCGCTCAATTTTTTTATTGGTTTTAGTCAAGGGCTTTGATCCCAGAATTAAAAAGTTATTTCAGGCGAGCCACGATGCTCTATTTTGCTTGACTACACCATCACATACTATCAGGTGAAGCACATATTTAAACAAATAAGTTTTAAAAAATTACTTCTTTAAAAGAAGCTTTTATAAAATTTATAATCGGAAGCAGATTCAAATGCCCAAACACTAGTGGCCTACTATGATCCATTCAGAAGTTCCGTTGTCTAGCATCCGTCTCCATCACGAGACAACCTCCATGGTACAATATATTATTGCATTGTCACCGAAGTTACATATGTATTTCTCAATTCAATCGGTTGAGGGGGACTGGCTTCAAATTCCGTTGCAAGATTTGACTTAATGACCGTTAAATTTTTAAATTATTTATTTAAAATTTTAATAATATTTTTTTCAGTTAAATTTGACCGTTGCATGCAGGCCGCTTCCAACCGCACGTTCCTGGAGATCAATGAGGGAGGCCTTTGTCCAGCAGTGGACGTCCTACGGCTGATATGATGATGATGATGAAACATTGTAAGTAGCTCTATAATTGCTTAGCTCTTTAATAGTGTCAGTACATCTTTATCAATTTGTCAAGAGGGGACAACACGGAGTTGCACAACTTGCAAAGTAAAGGTCGCTACACACCAAAGCCACCGGCACGGAGCGACAGCGGCCGGCGGCGGCTTCAGAAAGTTGCAGCCGGAAAAACACGAGTCGCTGCATCTGCGGCACGTGCCGTTCGCAGTTCTACTCGATGAAAGCCGGCGGGTATGACTTTAAAATAAGGCCGATGGCTTTGGTGTGTAGAGCCCTCACAAGTAACCGAGATTTCCTCGAAGAATCCCGTAAAGGTGCATCGAGGCGAGAGTAACCGAATAGCATAGCTTGTGATGAGAACAGTTGGTTCATTTCATACGAACAAACGGTCATAATTCGGTCGGCTTATCAACACCCTACCCCGAAGCGCGAGTAACCGAATAGCATAGCTTGTGATGAGAACGGTTGGTTCATTTCATACAGACAAACGGTCATAATTCGGTCGGCTTATCAACACCCTACCCTCTGACGTACGTGATAATTTGACACCTAAAAATATGAAATTTAAACTAAGGAACTCATTTATGAGTCAAGTCTAATTTTCCTGGCTCATTCATAACATTACTTATCTAAACCATAAACAAAAGTACTTATCTGGCTCCTGCTTATTTACCTACTTACATTTTTATATATTTTTTATTGCTAAGTAAAAAACACCAAGTGATGTAAACCCACGATAGCACCAGCACAAACCTCAGTGGTTTTTAAATGCTATATTTGTAACATATAACTGTAATCTTTGTTAAAATAGTAAATAAATTAAAAAAAAAACAACCTACGCGGGTTCAATGCAAATGAATAAGGATGTCACATGCTGTCGATTTGCACGTTCTTTTCCTTCCTAAATATTTAATTAATGTGTTTCTTTGACAATGTGATATTTAAACTTATTTGTTCTGCAATAGACATTCAAACCTTCAGTTTTTTTTTATAAAAGGAGGATTTGAACTGCTCACTTATCTTAATCTTACCAAATCCATTTAAATTTCACCAAATTGTAATGCTTACCTGAAAACAAAAAAGTGACATTAAATATAAAATGTGTAAAATCATCCAAATAGCGTTTTAATTTCAAAATGAAGTTGATAACGATATGAATTGAACAGTTTTAACGTGGTGACCAAAATTGGCAAACAAATAGCAGGGGATCCCTCACTACCAAATTCCAATGATATCATTACGGTTGGCCGAAAAAACCGATCGTAAACCGTTATTAGTCATTTCGAAGCATAATGGACGTCAACAGGCTGATTAAACAAGTTCATTTTTACAAAATTAAAAATAACCACGTTCCCTTCTTATTGCTTCAGGTATTAAAACTGACATAGCTAAGAACCATTTTAGTTAAACTAAGCATGCTATTAAATTAACCGCCAATCGCCTATGTTACATAGACGTTAAACTTATAGCACCCCTCTTTTTGCGTCGGGTGTCAATAAAACCGTAGAATGATGTAGCTGTACGTTTCGTATCTGTGACCTAGCAAAGAAGCAGCAAACAGTAATACAATATTGTAAGCGATCTGTGGAAACATTTCTTCTGACGTCACTAACACTGTTTTTCACCGGTAACAACTGCGAGTGTTTGGACTGTAGACACATTGACGTATAACTTGTATTTATTATCATGTGTGTCTGTCTGTGGCATCGTAGTTCCCAGATGGAGCAATTCGGACGTGGTTTGTTTTAATTGAAAGCTAGTTCAATTGAGGCGTTTCTTAGATAGTGTGATGAAGATCGTGTTAGCCGGTCCGATGACTCCTTTTTTTTATTTTGTAACTGTACCTTGTTACTTATTATATTGTACACTTGTATCATCTTACGAATGGATGACGGACGTGTCTATTGTATTATAATCTAACTAAAGCAAGAAACTTGGTGTATCCAAAACAATACAAAGCCTTCAAACACGGTAAGCTTTGGTTCCCTCTATTGAAAATGGATGAAGGACTTCTAATAACTTGGCTGGTTTCTTAAAACAAAACAGCTCAAAACTTATGGAATAACAAGCATACTCCCGTGCCTTTGCACGTGAGAATTAAAGTGTGCAATTTTATTGATTTTGCAGCAATAATAAGACGTAAGTAATTCGATACCGCGTATGTTTACATTTCTGCTGTTCAATTATCTAGTGAATCGCCACTGAACGTTTGTATAAGAATCGACACACCTTTACCTAAACCTATTTACCCTAACGTCTCTTTTATAATAGTTGATGTAGGTCACATTGTGTTTTTCTCATTTCTATACAGCAAGCTTGACTTTCAACAAAATATTATTTTCCCTCAAGCACGTATTAATTTTCATATAACAAAGGACAAAAAGGTCTGGAAACTTCAGTAGCACTTTCATACATTTAAAGCGATGCATTTAATATAGGAATAACATTTTAAAAAGGATGAAGAGGATAGAAAGGATGAAGGTTCCATTCTACAACCGACCATTCTAACACAGACGCATAAAACAAGAGACATAATATATTCAATTTCAATAGCCTTCGGCATCGGTATTGGTAAGTTTGTTTTGCTTTTCAGCATAGGCCACAGAGCTCCTGCTATGACTTTGAAGTCTTCTTCCAATCTTCGGAATGGTCTTCCTCTCGCTCTTTTCCCTTCTCTAGGGTGGCATTCGGTTACATCATCCAGCCCACTTCCATTTGAACTTTATTGTGTATGTTATATATATATATATATATATCTGCTAATTTAATTTTCTTTCTTATTGTTTTTATGTTTATCTTGTATTTCCTTCTTATGTTTAACAAGTTCCTTTCTATGCTATGTTGGCATGTTTTTAATCGATTTATATTTATTTATTTATTTGATCACCAACACAATGTACACTAACACAACACCGAGGAACTATTTCATAAAAATTACAACTAAAGGCGACTTGCGCAATAACGATGCCTAAACGTATTTTGTGGCTAAATATAAACCGATTGTAAAAACTGTTTCACTAATTGAAAGCTTTACTTGCCCTGAGTGCATACGCTATTTTATTTTAATAACAACACGTGCGAAGTCAGTGTGGTAAGCTAGCTATTTAATAACAACACGTGCGAAGTCAGTGCGGTAAGCTAGCTATTTAATAACAACACGTGCGAAGTCAGTGCGGTAAGCTAGCTATTTAATAATAACACGTGCGAAGTCAGTACGGTAAGCTAGCTATTTAATAACAACACGTGCGAAGTCAGTGCGGTAAGCTAGCTATTTATAATAGTTTTCGAGTTCCCAACCTCCGAGTTATAACTTATTCAGTATCCAGCGGTAAGCTAAAACTGACAGGTGTCCGATGAGTTTCTCTACTTTATGTAACATAACATTATGGGCTACTTAGACATTTCCCAAGCGATCAATATTTACCTTCTTTATAACCCTAGCGCTTTTTTCCCTAACGCAAAAGGTAGTTAGAGGTTTATGCCTGCCTTTGATGCTACGGACATACATACACAGAGATGCTCAACTAATGATTCGATTTCATGTTTTGTTTGAAATTTAGTGATACTTTAAGCTTACTTGTTTTGATAAAACAGGTTTTTTTCTACTATGGAAGAAGCATATGGCCCACCTGTTATTAAGTGGGAACCATCGCCTATAGCCGAGGAGGATGTGACCGAATGGTATCCAAGACAACACAAAAGAAAGAGCAGGAGACAGCGTCAGAGATGGGAAGACGACATAAAAAGAATAGCAGGCGTCACATGGCTTTAGGGGAGGCCTATGCTGAGTAGCAAGACAATCTTCACAAAACTAGTGTCTATGTTAAATATTTTATTTTAGTAAGAAATATGTGTTTATAAGATTGTTTAATAAAGGCTTTATTATCGCCTATAGCAAAGTATTGCCTCGTAGGTCACGCACCTTAGAATCGTGCCCTACGATGCACTGCTCTGCGTCCTTCGACTTGAGGCATACAGATCTAAAGCTTCATGTGCCTGTAATTCACCGGAAACCATACCCTTTATAGCGAAACACAGCAATGCTGCTTAGCGGCAGAAATAGCTATGGTGGTGGTAGGTACCTCCGGGAGAACCCTTTCACAAAGAACTCTACTACTCTTATGATATGAGAACAGCATTAGGAATACTCATACTCACTTATTCAAACGGCAGAGACACAATAGAACACTTGGTTACGTCAATAATACTTAAATAATTACATAGCCTTTTGGGTACCTACCTAGTAACTAATTGCACCATAATTTTGGAAGTGCTAGAAATAGACAAGACACAATGTACTGTAAGGCTGCCTTTCCACCAGAAATGTGCTATGATGCTACGCTACGGATGTGTGTCAAACCCACCAATAGGATAGCTTAATTTGCCTACGCTCGCATAACTCAGCTCTGCAATTGGTGGATTTTATTCCTCGCTGACCGCCACCCTTCCGCCACCCAGGTCCGCAGCCATAGATATGACTTTAGCTACTCTTATCTGTCGCGGTCCTATCCGATAGATCCGCCCGCGAACAAAACCCTCCGTCGTCCGAGACGCGTTCTCGGAGACCCGGATGACGAAATCCCCTCCGCTAATGCGGAAGAGATTTCCCGAGTCATCTACATTAGACAGAGCAAACATTTCACAGATACACCGACCTCGCCGGCGAGGTCGACGAGTCCCTTCAGTCGCCGCCTATACAAGGTACAAGCACGTAACCGGGCGTTTCTCTCCTATCCCCACCCTGGCAACAGCCTAAGCCGAGGTTCGTACCTAAGTGGTGCCCTTGCGCTAGTTGCCTCATCAAAACTTACAGGGCTGAGCGCCTTCTGCGCTCGCCAAAAGTTCGGTTAAGCTGCAACGGCCTCAGAGGCCAACAGCGAGATAAAACCATTCGAAAAAAAAATATCTGTCGCGGTCATACAACTGTCAATACACTTGTGACAGTGAATGGTAGGACCAGTGACTTAGATCAACACGTACGCACGTACTAAGAGACAATCTCGGCCTAGAACCTTCAAGTGTTACAAAGAGAAACATTAGATATTATGTTGAATGAATGAGATGATAAAAAATGAGCGTGTAACCGTGGAACTACATAATAAAAAACATACATAAGTCTTGTTAATGCTGTAATAACACGGTCCGGTGATGTTACTTGGACTACATTCCTTGACTGGTATAAAGTGGAGGTCATACCGTACCGAGAGCTACGTTATCAACTGCAGTGTGTAGCTATCAGTAGTAGAGCTCCTTGTGAAAGAGTTCTTCCATGGAGGTACTACCACCGGACCATTTCATCATCATCGTCATATCAGCCACAGGACGTCCACTGCGGAACACAGGCTGGCATTTAACTAAGTCGACGCATAAGTATTTCAATTCAACGGGACATTGCAGCCAGTTTCTTGGGTTCACTTCCACCTGATAGTGGTTTGGAGCAGTTGAGATATCTATAGATTGTTTGCAATTGCAACAGTCTTTAGATAATTCAACTGACTTTTTTGTATTATTTATAGTCAATTAAATATTTTTTTTATAATTTCTGTTAATATACATATTTGTTTTAATTAAAGGTTCATTTTAAAAACATAAAAAGCCTTTTTTAATATCATTATGTACAATGACAACATATAAGAAGTAAAAGATCTGCGGCGTACAAATATGTAAAAACTTCTTTTGAACATTTACTTTAGATGAAAGTTTCGCTCATTAGAATTATGTATTTAGAATATTTATATAAAGAATGTTAAACTCAACTCAAACAATACGACTATCTTATGAAATAGCATTGATGCGAACTGGTATTACTTTGAATTTTATATTAATTAGTGGTTCGCCCTGAACTGAGATCTCGCGAGCCTTCTAAAACACAAAAAAAAACATTCTTAGGGCGACTCGCGCAACGATGCCTAAACGTATTTAGTGGCTAAATATGATTTAAAGAGTTGTCAAATCATACAAATACGTAAAATTTAAACATGCTTGGTCGCTAAATAAGTTTAGGGATCGTTGTGCATGCCGACCTTTAATCTTTGAGCAATAAAATAGTGCCACGAAACTAACCAAATGACTTGACCCACAGTTTCATTCAAATTACAGGTAACGGGAGTTCATGACGTGAGGTTATTTTTTTTGGGGTACAAATTGCAGTTATTCTGTATTTCAGACTAGTGCCTATATTTGTGTTACTAAAGCTACAAGCATACCAAATTTCAGCACTGTGGGATCACTGGTGTACCCTGTGAATTTTGTCAAAGTTCAATTTTTATTATGGCTAATAACTCAAAAACTATAAATAATCTACTAAAAATAAAAACGAAGTCTATATGATGTACTAATGAAGACCTTTCATTTGACGTCCCAGTTGACCTTATAGTCTAATTTTTCATTTTTTTACCCCTCTTGAACCCCAATATCACAACCCCCCAAAATTTTTAGCTCATTTAGTCACACCAAAATGGTGCCATCCCTATGTATCAATTTTCACGATGACCGGATCAACGCTTCGAAAGTTATCCTCGGACAAACATACATACATACAATGCCAATTTGCCCAAGTCGATTTAGAGATCTCGCTTCGTTCGATCAATAAGGAATGTATTGCACCCGTAATATATATTTTTCACGTGCTAGCACATTGTTATTAACAAAGAATCGGGTGATGTGTCATAGAATAACAAAATCACAGATGACTCTTATACATTGTATTCAGCCATCAGACGTTGCTTGCGATAAAAATTATGATTCACAAGAAAATCACTGATGATAAACCTCCGCGGTCTTCTTACGTGAATGTTTATCGCACTAACTATTCTTATTGATTTAAATGATTGAATGGATTTGAATGAGGTTTTTATTAGGGTATTTTGTCCCGAAGAGTCTTGTTAACTCAAGATTAAAACGGAGGTAGGTCGGTAAATAACGCAATAATATTGCTGCTGTACAATTCACAGAGCGCCATCTAACCCTAAACTAAGCAAAGAACCAGATAACTGATATAATACTTTTATGATTTTTTTTGTGAATACATACATATAATACATTACATTTATAATATTATAAAGAGGAAAGATTTGTATTTTGGTGTGTATGTTTGTAATAAATAAACTCAAAAACTACTGGTCCTATTTCAAAAATTCTTTCACCATTGGAAAGCTACATTCACCCTAAGTAACATAGGCTACTTTTTACCCTACTGCGCAAAGTAGGGTAATGTTTTTATTGAAAAACTACGCGTGCGAAGCTACGGATTGGTCAGCTAGTATAATATATAGAATAACATCCAGACCCGGAACAAATATCTGTAGATCGTGCAAACATTTGTCCGCGCAGTCGGAATCAAACCGCAACCGCCGCGTCTCAGCCGGCTATTCGCCCACTGTGCCACGGAGATGGTCAAATGTAGCAATTTAATCATTTGAATAGGTAAATATTGTGAATAAAGTAGAGAGACAGCACAATGAATTACCGGACAGTAACGGTGAACATGTGCACAATCATATAACAAAAACTTGGCATACCGAGTATTCCAACATTTCCGTTTGCAATTAGAAATAGAAATATATTTATTGTGACCATAAAAGTTACATAGATGAGTTGTGTCCCTGTTTTCCAGAAAAGCGTAAGCTGTGGCCTAGGAAACAGTTCTCTCCTGAATGACATGATATAAATATTACAGTCTACTAGTACATGAAAACAAAATAACAAACAAAGAAATGTGATTTTGGAAAGCGCACATGCTTGCATGTATGCTAATGCATCAGTGTTTAAGTGAGTGACAGCGTGGGTCATGTGTGTGAGTATGTAGGTGCATTGTGTGTGTTTGTGTGTGAGTGTATATTTGTGTGTATGTGTGTGCTAATGTGTGTATGTGTATGAGTGTGTGTATGTTCAAGCTTATATAAGTAAGTCTTCTATACCGGCATAACCAAACGTGTCTAACCATTGCATTAAGAAGCCGGCGAACCCCGAGCGCAACTTCAATTCGACCGCGTCAAAAACTTCGGCCTGAATATCGCTATCCCTGTTTAGTGACGAAGTTTAGCCACGGAGAGCGACAGTGATAGCAATAGAACGATTCTAAATTTGATTAGATTTTGACCGTGTTCCATAATACCAAAAATGATGACTGAAAACTTGTATTTTTCTCATTGTGTTGTTATTCTGTAACTAGACAATATAATCTATGTTCCCATGACTAGGATACGTAAGATGTTGTTGTTTTTAATACGAAAAAATTAGGTTGAAAATAGGTCTTTTATGACATGCAGAATGCGATACGCTTCTGTTTCATTTTAGGTAAGTATTTTGATCTAATATATGGTTGAGAACCTAGATAAACACTATTCAAATTAAAATAATACCTTATTAAGGTAGAAATATGCTCCAATTAGAAATGATCTTGGTAGTACGTGTTGTATGGGCGATTCCCCTTCGGTCTCTCCTTAATATGCCTTTTAATTGGTGATTACTATATTTAGATATATTAAATTTAGAATCAAGCTTTGTATATAATCGAGATGCGTTATGGTTATATTGTCTACGAGCCAGAGAACAAATCAAATTGGGAATAGGGTAACGTTTAATTCTTCTTTCAGGTCAATTTAAAGTTGGAATTTAAAATTGGCACACGGATACGTATACTATAATTATCACAACAAATTATTGTTACGCTAACCTATTAGTTTCCTTAGTTTTTTTCTTGGGCAGTGAGTGAGACTTGGGTCATAAATAAATTTAGATCCGATACACTTTCAGTGCGATTGGATTCCGATCGGTCACGTATCTAAACATGCAGACAGTCGGTCCAACTAAGGTATTTTTGGATAGCTTGCAATCGTAAATGCCAAAGAAGAATTGAGAATTTATTTTAGAAGAAAAATATGGAAAACAGCATCAGCTGTCTGTCATCATGGGCAAGTCGTAAAATTCCCCCGAGTAAGGGCTTCTTTGGTTTATATATTTTAACATGAACCCAATGTACAATCCTAGTATTGGATATGAAAGTTCTATTTATAATTTGTAACAGCTGATAGATTACTCGGTAAATGAAGTTAAGCAATCACTTAATCATAAACTAGGTTCACGCAATAACTTTGAGAAATTATTGATGAGACAGCATACATTCACTCATAAATATTAATATGAAAAGTAAACTTGACAAGCTTATAGTTTACGGAATATCCCCATTCAAACAAAACTAATAATTATTTCAATAAGCCACCGACGTAGTTGTTATCAATTAAAGGTGTCTTTCTACTGCTTTGTGTTTCAAGTAAAATTTCTTTACGCACGCTTGACTTGGGGAGTAAGCTGGTGAATGCGTGACAAGAGAGTTACGAAAAGTGTGATCAAGCGAGGCGAACGGAAGTTGAGAGGGAGATATAAGTTAGTGAAGATAGAAAGAGAGAGAGTTACGTTTCGTATAGGTATTACTGTAGAGGCAAGAGAGAGAGGTGCGAGCACACATTTTCTTTCTCTCTTTCTCTCATAGCCAGTTACGTTTCGTAAATCTAAAACACAGTGCAGGCCTATTGTCTGTATTACACTGCAGGAGTAAGAGAGAGCAGTGCGCGCGCACATTTTCTTTCTCTCTTCCTCTCAAAGCCATTGCATGAAATATATATATATATCTCAGTCAGTAGTTCGTTTGCGAGTTTCCTAGCGTTACGCGAACGGTGATTTCTTAGTTATTTTTCGTTATTTTCATTTCGTTCTTGAACAACTTTATAAATTAATATTTTGAAAAAGAAGTTTTACTTCAGTCGTGTGGTCTAAAGCACACTCGTTTTTTATTACCAGAAGGATATCCACAACAAGCACATATATTAAGGGATATCTCAGTCAGATAAAATTTAAGCTAACATAATTGAGTCGGTACCAGTTTAATAAGGCTCGACCAGATTGATTAAATTTTACCAAGTCGACTACTCGGCCTCTTGGACGTGGACCAGACGAGATTCCACGAAAAATACTACCAGGTACCCTATGAGTACACTAGTGCTGTTGGCGTGTCCTAGACTCTTAGATAATATTGCAATTGCAGATGTTCCGCTCAGACATGTTATATTCGTTACTCTGAGAACACTCAATTAGTAAGACTTTACTTACAGGTAGGAGGTACCATTCAAAGTTTGTTGTTGAGAACAAACAAATCAGCAAGTAATAAACAATTCTCAATTTGAATTAAATATGACCTTTAGTGCCTTAGTATATACGTCTTTTGTTTTGACATGAAAACACGAGTTGAGTATACCTCAGCCCAAACTCGAATTTCACCCCCGCTTCTCCGCGCGCCGCTACACGTCCTATCTCGCCGTGGTTCTTATGTTTGCCGGTTTTTTATCATTCAGTCCCTTCATTATTTTGTTGTGTTTATTTCTCATTACTGCGTCATTACAAAAAACCAACTTTGGCGAGCGACAAGCGTCACGGGTACCCCGTCTGAGAGACGAGGCCAGACTGAATCGCGGAACGAGCGTCCGGAGTGTATGGTTTCATTAGTGCAAAACTTAGATATTTTCATTTTATGGTAATATCAAAAGGTATTTTAAAAATTTAAAACACAGGTGCCCTTATTTATGTTGTGTAGAATTACTGTATAAAGTTTCTAGATCTAAATTGTAGTATTCATCGCATAAGAACTATTTTAAGATAAATTTGGAGTCATCTTTGGACTTATTTTCTATCGAGAAAATTTTACGGAATCGTATTTTCACAACACAGGCGCTCTAGCACGTATCCTTAACTGTAACATTTATGAATTACAGATTGAAAGCACACAATTTGTTGAACAAAACATTGTTTCTCAATAAGCGATTTAACGTCTCCCCAGGTATAGTGCGCCCTTAAAGAGTGATAAACAGGCACTTAGGGCGACTTGCGCAACGATGTATAAACGTATTTAGTGGCTAAATACGATTTAAGATCCAGAGCGGATAGCACTCACCCTGATGAAGGTTCACGAATTGAATCGAAACATTGTCGGTCGAAAAAAACCGTTAAAACGGTACGTGATAAATCCCGTGTTTATAATAATGGCAATTTGAGGAGTTGTCAAATTATCCGAAAGCGTCAAATTCAATTATGTTTAGTGGCTAAATACGTTTTGCAAGCCGACCTTAGTGCCAAAATCACGACCTCCAAGTAACAATGAAGTAACATATGAAAACAAAACACGTAAGTATAAGTATATATTTTTTATCCATTGGATAGTGTTATTCAGAGATGGTGAAATAGGCACTTAAGACTACTAAGTGCGCCGCCCAAAAGAAGCAAAAACGTAGTTCCAAGAAAATAGCTTTTGATGACAATAAAGCCTTGTTGTTGTTCAGCCTTGTTTGAATGCAGCTAACTAGAAACTGAGCTGAGTTTTTACGTTCTACTTAATTTTTAAATCTTTTATACGAATAATATTTTTGGCGTCAGGGGGTTTTCGTTAATAAGAGCTGCAGGACTTGCTATTTTATTTTAAGTGCTGCCAGACGTCAAAGAAATAAGTTAAAGAATTAAAATTATAAATACCTTATTATTCTGTCTTTATTAAATATGTACCTAGGTCAGAGAACGTAAAAATGCTAAAACCCGAGTAAATATTAACCTTATTGTACCAATTTTATTAATTTAAGGGTATTTGGTCATCAAGTATAAGGATACCAAGTTAGTAACCTATAAGAAAATCTGGCTGAAATTGGCAAAAAGATTGGGGTATTTAATTAATTTACACATTAACTGTAATTATCGACACAGCATTACAGGCAACCACATTCGTGGATTTGGAATATAATAGTATTTATGGAACGTAGTAGTTTGGTAGTGTATAAAATATAAAAAAAATCAAACAGAGAGTTCAATTAAGGGAAGTTAACAGATTCAGAGAACTATTTAGAATGTTACTCTTAAGCTTTTCCCCGGATTGTGGCACTAGTTAATGCTTACGGTGAAAATCCTTATGGCAATATGTAAGTACATAACGTTCGTAAGTCTAGGTGGACAGATAGATAATATCTTTATTGCACACCATTACAAATAAACATACAAAAGAAAATACTATATTAAAACATAGGTACAATGGGCTATTATATGCAGTAAGACTAGTATTTCCCACATAGGTACGATATTGATACATTAATAATACAAGTGATTATAATTGAACAATATGTCAATTGTGCTATTCGCTCATAGTATTATACAACTTTGGTATAATATTTAGAGAATTATTTCGTGTTGTTACGTTTCTCAACTTATCAGTCTAATTATTAGTATGAAAGCAAATTGAAGTTTTCAAAAGAGTGTTACTTAAACAAATGTACATTATCATACGTATTAAATCTAGAGGTGTACACATGTATACAGGGTGTTTGGTAATATACTGAAGATATTCATGTGACGGTTTCTCAAAACATAAAGAAAGACTTAACGAAAAAAAAAACTACTAGTTATATTATCAAATTTTAAAGAAAATCGACTAAGTTTAGGTGATTAATTCGATATAAAACTTATTGTCTACTCTTGCAATCGACATCCAAAAATAAAGGCCGATTTTATATCTCTGTCGGAAATGGCTGCAGGTTTTGGGTTAGAAAGGGACAATAAGAGATATCTCGTGTCGTCACCAATACAGCATCTGTGGTTAGATGGCAAGCATTGTGCAATAGCACAACATAAGTTTAATAATGTGTTTGTGCCATGCCAAAATAAATTTCACATTTCTATGGTAAACATTTCACAAATGTATTTATTGTGCGCATCAAAATAACTCCTTTTATTTTTGTGCGTATATTATCAAACACCATATATAGCTCAAGAATTGCATTACACGCAAACACTTTGTCTAGATTCTAGAGCCAAAACTAGACTGTAGAACGAGGTGATTGGGTTATTCAATCGGCAATCAACACGTGGGATGGGAACGGTCCTCTATGAGCAATAGCGATCTGGATTTAAAAGCAAAGTGTCCTCCGAGGCATAACTATTTCCTCTGATCTGATTCTTAGAATAATTTGATAGAATGTATGTCTAGTATTGGCAAGCTTTTGACCGTTACATCTCCTCAGACTAAATGAATAATATAAAAATTACGAAAATGATATATATAAGTATTCAAAAAATATACCTACATGAGCCAATGAGTCTTAGTCCGAAGTACAGAACGACTGCAACTTAACAGAACATGAAAAACCAAAATACGAAATAACATATTATTGTACTGTAATTTTTCTTTTGCCATTGTTACGTTTAAAAATTTATTTTGTATTAAAACAGTAAGTAAGTAACAACAATTGTACTGATTTAGGAGACGGGCGCTGACACTGCTACACAGTTTTTTTCTAACTTTTTGCAGCTGTCAACGTTCACTATTTGTTCTTGATTCTTATGTGGAGTGTGGCCTGGACGAAGGAAACGTGGACCGCATATTCTTTGACTGTCACAGATTGCGGCGTTCCCTCTATGAAATCCTTCCTCCTAAAATCTCTCGTCCTCCTTTAAATGTTTATTAACCCTTACCTTCTCTCCTTTAATTAATTATATTTTATGTAAATTTATAAATAATAACAACATTAGGTTGTAAATGTATATATTACTTATTAGCTCACTAACCCACATTATCTATAATAGTACCAACAACTAATATTGTGCTGTTTTATATGTTGTGTTGTCTCTTCTCTATTAGAATTATCAAAGGTTTTTTTCCAAATTGAGAATACCGGTCATATTCTTGACCTACATTACCTTCTATTAAGTTTATGAAAATATCGCGACATCGACATTGGCGGAATTGTGATACTCCCTAGTCACAGATGCCACAATCAAGAACTGAACTGATTCTTATGTGTTTTTGAACCAAATAAATATTTTGATATTTTTGACTGTATGAAAAATAGTCGCGAACATTATATGCAATTTGATTTTAGAAGTATTGTAGAAAAAGTAAATTTTAACTTAAACACGCTTATATTTCAAGTTCTATAAAAAAATTTGCAAAGCAAGACGGCAAACTATTATAACATTGACAACTGAATCTTACAGTTGATATGGTCAAGATTACTGATAAAAGATTGCAATTCAGCACAATATACCTAGATAACATTACCGAAGTTAACCGATATGATTAGAGAGAGAGATTAGAACTTCTATTATTCGCTCAAGTAGGTATAAAGAAGAATAAACACAGTTTTATTTGAGAATTAAACATAATACCAAAGGAAAAACATGTTAGAAAATAATTAAGATCCTAGATAAACAATGATTTAAATGCGCGGTCTATATCAGACGGTATTTTTTGTAAACTACCACACTAATATTATAAATGCGAAAGATGGATGTTTGTTTATGTATTTATGTTGATTATGTTTTAAGTTGTAAGTTGTTAAGTTACACAATCACTTCGTAACGGCTGAACCGATTTCGATGAATTTTGGTATGCACGTAGATTATAATCTGAATGAACACATCGGCTACTTTGAATTGGCAAACCAAGCGTGCGAAGCCGCGGGCAAAAGCTAGTTTAGTAATAATTGTATGCTGCATTAATTACTTTTGAGTGGTAACACTGTGTGAATGGAACTAATTATAAGTTTTTTATTTATTCTAATATCATTATGCAATACAAAGGAACCAGTGCCCAAATATAAATGTCTTTTATTTTTAAACCGTGTCACAATGAATGGAATCCATTCACAAAACATTTCGAAACCGAATAATTTTAAAGGTTAAACTTGATACTGTCATGGTCTCCTCTTGCCATAACTAACGAATCGAAATTTCCATAACTATGCCACAAGTCCGTACTCAATAACAGAGAACGCCGAACGTACACAGCTGATCAAGCCACGAGTATAAACAAACTCACCTTACATCAAACATCTGAAGCACAAAACATTCGATACAAGTGACACAAAACCAACTCGTGCACTAAACTGGTACACCAGAGAAGCAGCACGCGATTTCCGCGTACTAAAAATATTTAAAGATTTAAAAGGGTTCGTTTGACGGTCGGAGGACAAAGGGCGACGTGCGTCCCCGACGACGTTCGCTCGTAGACTGGCTGAGTTTATTTTTTATACGAGTGCAAAGCCATCAGGTGGGACGAGGAGCCACAAATTGAATGGCAGGTTAATTGATGCGGCATCGAGTGAGACATGGGACACGTGAACCTTTATCTGACGTTAAATAAATCAAACACGAAAAGATAAGTCAAAAAGTGAAGTCAGTGCCGGCGGGCGGCGTTTCAGAAAATCGTTCTGTAAGCTTCAGCAGTGACCGTGCAACCGTTCCAATTTTACATTCGGAATTCTATAACAATAAAATCGAATCGAAGCAGCCGGTAACAAGTTTAAATTGTCAGAGTTTGGGGAATGCCAGAAGCTATATCTATGTCAACGACTGCGGCTGACTCAGTGTTAATACTTTCACAGCGACTTATTGCCCATTCAAGAGATTGATTGCTCGGGATATTACGGCGCAATTGTGTACACCTAATTATGTTAAGCTTGTATTTAGTTAACATTAATGACAGTTGTCAAACTAAAACGCAATTGATGGAATGTATTCAAACAAAAGCGTCGATCCGGATTAGCTCATGATCGTAGTAGATAAACCTATTGGTGATGATTAGGTAAATTAACATGTGTTGATATAAGTAAATCATCACAATTTTCAGATGGCAGGTACAAGATGCTTATTTGAATAAATAAGTGTACAATTAAGTATTAAAAGCCATAAGGGCAAATTTTATACGAGCAACAAAACACTGATTTTCTCACAAAGTTTGAGAGATGATTGAGTTACTCTTACTTTAGGTATAGAATGAGGGTATTTATAATACCATAAAGAGTGACTCAGTAAAAATATCTCAAACTTTGTGAGAAAATCAGTGTTTTGTTGCTCATATGGACTTACGAATTCTGATATTAGGCCGACGATTTGATGGTTGGGTGTAACTTATCAAATTGTAAACAAATATAATTTCCAACTACTAATCCAACATCCGAGCTAATCGAACTTGGCAGCAGAGAATCCGGAATACTAAAGATACTTGGAAATTCTAGTTAAAATGTATTTACCTAAGTTCTTACAAGCTGAATACGAGACTAGAAGCGGAGACGACCAATACAGAAATGTACAATTCACTACGCTACGCTATGATAGGACAAAGAACGGATTAAACCTTTGAACTTTATGTTCAATCTTCAATATCCATAGCTAAGTAAGATGTAGGTATATCTACTCTAAAATTATTAATGCGACGATCTAGCTAATAATATATGGCTGTAATAAAGAAAGACCTGGACAATGACAATATAGACCCAAAGACGATCCAGAAAAGACATATCTGGAGACAAGTGATTAGAAGAGCCGACCCCAAATAAAAATGGGAGAAGGTCTGAAGAAGAAGAAGATCTAGCTAATAATATAAACTAAAGTAAGTCCACATGTATGACCACCGTCTACTTAAAGCTATCATTGGTCTATGGTTATGTAATGTAAGACAAAGGCAGATAAGATGTCTGCGTGCTTCGGAATAGGAAATGCATTAAACAAGCCACGTGAGTATTCTACAGCCATGTGACTTTAATGTGTATTGGGGTTGCTGAATGAACTTCTAATTATGTTAGCACTTGGCATGGAGGTAGTAGTTTATTCTATAACTTTTAGTTCGCAGACGTATTTGGTCTCAGGACGATTATATATAAGGCACTCGCCTCATACATACTTAATTAACTACTCTTATCTTGTCTATTATTTATACAAAATTGGTAGATTTTCATTTTTGGATCTGTGTAATTAAGTAACAATATAAATATAATATTACTTATATACTAATTAGCTTTGTTAATTTGCACATAATGTTATTTCACTAAAACGTGATATTTTGCATAGTTGCATGGGCCATGAATGACCACGGGATAAACTCGAAAATTATCTATTTCTACATTAATATTATAAGAAACACGGATAAAACGGTACCTGATATATAAGGTATTTATAATAATGAATATTACAAGCGGTAAAGTTTGTAATTCATAATCATTTATTCGCATGAATGCATATGTCAATTATAAAATAAGATTCATTTACATTCTGCCTCATCGAGAATGGCGAAATTCTAAGATAAAAACAATAATACTAAAAATAAAATTGTCCAAATTTTTGATAAAATTTAATACACATAAAAAATGATAATACATAATTTCAAACCCGTCAAATTCATACAAAAAAACTATAATAATAATGTCAAAATTACAACTTATATATTCATCATCATATCAGCCGTAGGACGTCCACTGCTGGACAAAGGCCTCCCTCATTGATCTCCAGGAACTGCGGTTGGAAGCGGCCTGCATTCAACGCCGACCTGCGGTTTTTACCAAGTCGTCTGCTCGTCTTGTAGGTAGACGTCCTACGCTACGCTTGCCGGTCCGTGGCCTCCATTCGAGAACTTTCCGGTCCCATCGGCCATCTGTTCTGCGCGCTATAGCTTTCTTTTTTTTTTTCGAATGGACTATCTCGCTGTTGGCCTCTGAGGCCGTTGCAGCTTAACCGAGCTTTTGGCGAGCGCAGAAGGCGCTCAGCCCTATAATTTTATTTTTGATGAGGCAACTAGCTCAAGGGTACCACTTAGGTACGAACCTCGGCTTGGGCTGTTGCCGGGACGGGGATAAGAGAGAGACGCCCGGGTACGTGCTTATACCTCGTGTAGGCGGCGACTAAAGGGACTCGTCGACCTCGCCGGCGAGGTGTATTTGTGGAATGTTTGCTCTGTCTAATGTGGATGACTCTTCCGCATTAGCGGAAGTGATTTCGTCATCCGGGTCTCCGAGAACGTGTCTCGGACGACGGAGGGTAGTGCGCTATAGCATATAGCGCGCAGTACTTATATATTAAAAATGTCAAATTCTCTAAATACAATAATAATAATGTTGTGTTGGAGAGTCGCACTCACAGAATGTACTTTGACAGAGCAATACTTACTGATAAAACAATTCACTTTAATATGCCGGATGTAACTTTAATCGATAAAACTAACAAAATTGCTGCCTTAATAGATATTGCAGTTCCTAACGCACATAATTTACAAAATACCATTACAGAGAAAATTCATAAATATACCGAACTGAAAGAAGAATTAATACGCATTTGGAAGTTAAACAAAGTTGTGCCTCTGATACTCTTCAGCACTGGAGTAATACCGAAATGTCTCCATCATTATCTCAATGTAATTGATATTCCAGACAACACTTATATGCAGAATGCTACTATTCTTAATACGTGCCGGATTGTAAGAAAATTTCTACAAGAAGACACAAGCGTTCAATCTCAACATGATTCGCACTTGGCTTAGGTCCGTGAGCTTCATAAAAACCGAAATTTTAATATTTGGAGAGAAAACAACAATTCATAAAAATAATAATAATGTTAAAATTAATCTATATAGTTTAAATATTCATTCATGTCATAAAACACTTATCTATCCCTTAACCAAATCTTAAGTCTTCTTTTAAATAATAGAAAAGGCAAGTCCTTGAAACCATTTGGAAAGTTGAAGATGGTAATGGAATGATAATAGACATTCCGCTGAACAAGTTCAAGTTTAGCTTTGTATATTTTTGATCCGATTTAGAAAATACGCAGAAAGCTAAAAACTACTAGTGCAGCTTTCTAAGAATTTTCTAAGTTCTAATTTTCTAAGGAACTACTCAGGGATAGTTCCCTGTGTACTACATAGGCTACATTTTATTTTGTTAAAATTTCAAATTAAAGACACAATTTGATATAAGTACAGTTGAAACTTCCATAGTTATATGAACATTAATTTCACTCAAAACGGGATATTTGCAACCCGCTCACAATTTAGGGCCAAATAGCGTACTACAAATATTGAAATTTTAACAAAATAAAATGTATTTGGCCCTAAATTGTGAGCGGGTTGCAAATATCCAGTTTTGAGTGAAATTAATGTTCATATAACTATGGAAGTTTCAACTGTATATCAAATTGTGTCTTTAATTTGTGTAACTACGAATTACCGAGGCGCATATACGCCAATTCCAATTTCCTCGACATTTGGAGTCCACCAGCTAAATACTCGTAGTTCTACAACCGACGGCGCTCGACCGTGGCTACTCTCTAACCAGTTAACAGACTCTTCTATTTTTAACCTTACAGATAGAGATTTGCGTTTATTTCTGGTAAATGATATCTTGGATCGCTGGAAGAAATGTTAGACAGCGCGAGATCAGGTCGACTACCAAATATGGCTTATTGAGAGTTGGAGACGTGACCAAGTATTTATAAAAGTAATAGTCAGCTTTTTAACTACAACGTGAAGCGAAAGGCTACTTGCTATGCCAATAGTTATTTTCAATTTAAATAATCTAACACAAAACACATTTACAACTGAAACCGAACAAAGAACAAGATTTAGAAGAATTAAAGACACAGACATCATTTATAAACAACACTATTTGCATAGCGTTCGGTTGTTCTGTCTATGTGATTTATCCTAGCAACATCGTAAAGGGTTTGATCAAATTGTAAACCTGATTCGTGTCAAATTACAGATTTATAATGTACTAGTTGTTGCCAGCGGCTTCGCCTACGTTCTTCTGGGGTGCAAAACGCATTATATAAACTTTGACATCAAATTTTTATCCCATGGGAACTGATTTATGGGATAAATGGTAGCCTATGTGGTGATCCAGGTTATAATCTACGTATATACTAAATTTCATCAAAATCGGTTCTACCGTTACGGCGTGATTGAGTAATAAACAAACAAACATCCAAATTTTCGCATTCAAAATTCACGCATTTATAAGATAAGGTTTATGACTAACACAATTCATTGTACATACTTTATATGTACTATGAATTGTGTTAGTCATAAACCTTATCTTCCAAACAGTCTTTAAAACAGTTTTGCAAATGAAACAAAAACATTCAGAAACACACATCGCGATTTCAATCTAGCACAGTGCTGTAAAAATTTGTCACAATAATAGTCAACTCCAGCTCCGTTGCGGTCATATATATGCGTCTCCAAGTAGTGTTATCATCTAAGTAAATTTATAGGCAGCTGTCGGTATTGGCTAAAAATAGCACGTGCTGAGTTAAGTACAATTTGTTGGTTAATGCTGCTATAGAATGCCAGAATCTTAAGAAAAATTTTATATTTTAAAATAGAATCGATTAAAATGTTAATTCACGGATGCGCCATTATGCTAAAGAGTCGGTATGCGAATGAAAAATAAATAATGGGATGAAAAGAATCGAGACTAAGTTATACCTTCTTCTTCTTCTTTCGTGTCAAATGGCTATTTGAATTCTAAATTTGATTAGCCCAATAGAGAGCAACCTCCACACCCCTCTCTGTTGCCTGGTACAAGTCATTCCGTTCATTATTTCACTTAAGTTATACCTACCACGGCTACTTAAAAAAATTTCTTGTAAACTTATATACCTTATTTTGAGTAAATTTTGTTAGCAATGTTGGCATACTGACTTTGCGTTTGGCAGGGAACTTCGGCATACAGAGTGGTTGCTCTGTAAGTTATTAAAGTAGGGGCAATTCATATCGAATGCACCCAGGCGAGATTTTGATATTAATTTTCTAGTAAAGTTTTCTAGTAAAATAATATATAGACGTGTGCAATCTCGCGTATACCAGAAGATTCGTAGTAGGAATATCATGTATTATATTGATTTGTTTATTTCTTCATGTGTGTTTGTTCGTAAAATTTTTGTGTTTTATTGTTGTTTTCTCGATTCGCGTAATTGGTTATTTATAAGTGCCGTTCTAATTGAATACATAAATAATGCTGGACATTTCACATAACGCTATCTAGCACTAGCCTAAGCAGAGCTTGTTTGTGAAATTTATCATCATCATTTTCATATCAGCCATAGAACATCCACTGCTGATGCAATTTTATTTTATAATTGTATTTTTACTAGTTTTATTTTATTTTATATAATTATTTTAATTGATTTTGTTCAGTTGTTATTATTATTTAGGACTTTGTAATTTTAATATTGCATGCCGGAAAGGCAGAAATGTATTGATTCCAATTCACTTCTGACATCTTTGTAACATGACATATATTTCAAGCAATAAATACATTTGATTTGATCATAGACCTCCCCCATATATTTCAATAGCGACCTATTTTGTGCGGCTGAGATCCAACAACTCAGCAGGCCTTCATTATTTATTAACGGCGGGTTCCTATATCCGTCGGTAACCGACTACGACTCGTATCTCCTTGAAAAAGTGTCAAACTAGTGTCAAACTTTTGAAACGTTTTCGAGAAACGAGTCGTAGCGTAGCTGGTTATCGACGGATATATAAACCCGTATGTCATTAGTTATCTTCCCACGTCAAGAGAACTAAGCCATTTGAGTTAGTGTAGTGTAAATAAATAATAATGTAAGGTAGTGAGTGTTAGTGCTAACTATGTATAAAGAACACATTATCAAAGTGTCTTTCCTTTAACTAGAGACAGTGAGAAAAGTTGTTGGACACATTCTTAGAATATAATTTATACTAAAAGACCAGGTGAAAATCAAATTACACATTAAACTATATTATATGGCTAGATTTTAATTATATTACGAGGGTATTTTATAGTATTGTACACTAGGAATAATAAATAAAAACAACGAGTGTGCTTTAGACCAAACGATTGAAGTATTCTTTTTCAAAAGATTAATGTATAAAATTGTTCAATTACAAAATTGTCCACACGTCTGTAGGTCGATCAGTCTATGTTCATTCTGGACGGACGCAACTCGCACTCGCACATTAACATTTAAAAATATTCTCGAATTACGAAACGTAACTCTCTCTCTTTCTATCTTCACTAGCTTATATCTCTCTCTCAATTTCCGTTTGCACTTTTCGTAACGCATTCACCAGCTTACTCCTCAAGTTAAGCGTGCGTAAAGAAGGGAAGTATTTTTACTTTAAAAATACTTCCCGTGTAGTGGGGGGAGGGGGGAGGGGGGGGGAGGGGGGGGGGGAAGGGGAGGGGGGCTACGCTGCGCTTTCCAGTGCGCGGTCTCCGTTCGATAACTCGTTTGTTGCAACAGCTATCTGTTCTTCCCACTGCCGCTTCAGCTTACCAATCCTCTGGGTTGTGTTACTGACTTTGGTTTGCCTACGGATCTCCTCGTATCTGATTCGAATGCTTACACACAGCAAGAGCTTATTCTCTTTACCTGGCTACTTAAGTAGACTTCTGGCTAATTACGTTAATTTTTACATAAAATAAGACATAATGCCAAAAGTCCATAAATTTGAATACTGTGACAGGAACATCCCACGCAACTTTCAACCTAAATATACCTACTTAACGCTGGTATTCTGCTGTCCCCAAATGATGATGATGTCGTCACAAACGCCATGTTTCCATGACATATGTATTACACCATGTTACGTCTCATTCGATCGAATGTGTAACAGTTGTGCATGTTATAAGAGTTTATTAGTAATGGGGTCGCTTATGCTTTATCATCGCCGTGAGTTTCATTTCTATACACTTCATAAAAAGTTTAATGTAAATGTTGAGTTGAAATGTCTTCAACTGAACAAGTTCTGTTGTTTGACATGACCTTAATAATAAGCGGGCCATTGTTCTTGATGCATGTGGGATGAACGGGCTCTGCATTCAGTTAAATTATAAGTTACATACAATTTTCAAGGTATCCAAAACCACTGATCTGATTCGCTACTATTTGACCTCAATAGCTAAGAATAACACTTCTATGGGATCTCATCGGTAAAATGTGAATTACTTTTGTCGAATTCAAATATCATCAATTTCAAAAGGAGACCATTAAACCTGAACCAATCAAAAATAATATAATATACCACGTGTTTTGTTTCATACGACATTAAATTAAAACACAGGTAGGGCAATGGCTAGTATTGTTGTAAAATAGGTTTTTTCAAATTATTACCATAGAAAAATTTATATATTCAAACAACCTTAATATCAAGTCCTAAAATATCAATGGAACAGTCTGCATAAAATAAGTTAACACATCATATTTATTCATCATGTAAGTAGGTACCTGTTAAGGGGACACCGGAGGGACAATCGCCCATACAACACGTACTACCAAGATCATTTCTAATTAGAGCATATAAGGTATTATTTTAATTTGAATAGTATTTATCTAAGTTCCCAACCATATATTAGATCAAAATACTTACCTAAAATGAAATAGAATCGTATCGCATTCTGCATGTTTTTACGTCATAAAAGACCTGTTTTCAACCTAATTGTTTCTTATTAAAAACAACAACATCTTACGTATCCTAGTCATGGGAACATAGATTATATCATCTAGTTACAGAATAACAACACAATGAGAAAAATACAACAAGTTTTCAGTCATCATTTTTGGTATTACGGAACACGGTCAAAATCTAATCAAATTTAGAATCGTTCTATTGCTATCACTGTCGCTCTTCGTGGCTAAACTTCGTCACTAAACAGGGATAGCGATATTCAGGCCGAAGTTTTTAACGCGGCCGAATTGAAGTTGCGCTCGGGGTTCGCCGGCGCGTCTGACTAAGCGGCATCGTCGCAAAGACACCGCCGATTTACGTTAATTTTTTTTATTAGCAATGTTCGATAACTGCATAAATATTCAAGCTTATATATTAAACCCACCTCTAAAATCAGTTAATACGATTCCGGATGTGTGTTTTAAATTAATGTTGTACATAACAAAACATGTTGTATATATGTATGTATCGTGAAAACATAAGAGTACTGGCGAGCAGATAAAACAGGCGGTCGGAAACATCGATTATTTCAAATCTGCGCGATGTGACATACCAACTTACTTGTGTCATTGTAGGACACGCAACATGAGGTACGACACGGGCACGGAGACAAATGCTTGTATGTATTGTAGGTACTTATATCGTATAGGCGGTTGGAATCTAGAAAACTTTTCAGTACTCATCCTACTGACTACTACAGTACTGTTGTTACAAACATTAAGGCCAAATGCTTCTGGGATCTTTAAGATACTCTGAAGATAAGAATCTTATAGCTTTTAATAGTTATGAGAGCAGTGAATGAAAAAAAATGAAAATGATAAATATTTTATTTAGCAACAAAAAGCACACCTTATGACTAATAATTTTAAAACAATTAATTTTTAAATGAACTTATTGTTGAGAGGGCTTAATAACTAAAAGGTTTAGTCGATGGTCTTCACACTAGGCCAAGAATTCGTAAAGACCTTGAAATTCTTCTAAAGATTATTTAGTTGTTTACACCTCGGACTAATAAATTAAACTAATAAAGTTAATACGTGAATTCAGAAGACTATTCCGTTTTATGCTTGCTTGCTATGACGTCATTTCTGGACGACCTAAGTTACTATCTTCCAAACTTAAAAAAAGAGCATAAAAATGATTCTACTTATAATTTATAATTTGCGAAAGATGGCCTAAAACAACACTCGATTATGGACAGAAACTGGTAATAATCACATGTTTGTGCTAGAACCATTTTCACAGCGTCACATTTTCAATTTGTACGTTAAACTCTAGAACGTTTGATAAAATAAACCGTTCATTTAGAGTCCGCAAGTCAAATTACCATACGGTCAATTCATTATATCTAAATTAAAAGCAAACATTGCGAAAGCGAGACAGGGTTTATTTAACTTTAATTAGTATCGACGGGAATAAAGGGAAAATTGATGATGTTTATGCAAAACTTCTATCATGAAAGAAGTTTAGCGTAGTGCATCACCTTGTAAGAAAATTGTACAGTGAGTATAGTGCTAACTTTACCTGCCATTATACTTATAATCATAGCCGTTACCTGATTATAAAATCAGCTTTAGGAAAATGAAAAAGGTGTTTCACCAATCACAGTTCGCAAAACTGAAATTTCAAAGTCAAACAATGGGAAGTACTTCCAAGGAATTCGTGAGATGAACATTTTACAAAACTTTGAAACTGGAAGCAACATTGGGTTTAGAGATAGATATGACTGGTTGAAATAATAGACAACCGTGCATTTTAAATCGCAGCTCCGATCGCGTTTATAATTTAAATAGGGCAAGCACGAAACGTCCCGAAATAAAGAAAGCCGAACATTTTATTGAGGCTTCCGGGAGGCACGCAAACTTCTGTGACAAGCTTTACTGGCTTAAAATTTTACCGTTCCTTATAAAGCTTCAGCTTTGAAACTCACATCAGTGTAAAGTTTTTGCTAGCGTCGCAAGATTATTTCCGGGAAATGTAGATTTCAAGTAAGTTCTTACAAGGAATTCTATGGTATAATTATTTTATATGTTCAAACAATAATTTTACATTTTGTACATGCTCTTCATGAAATAGTTTTCTGGGAAAATACGTCAGTCATTTAGAAAATCTGCTATGGGGAAAATGCTTTTACTACAGAGTAAAAGGATTCAATAAGAAATTAGTAAGGGCTAAAAGGATTTTCACTAATCTTAACATTCCTGTCGGGTCAGCGTTTTCCTTTAATTATGTAACGTTGGTTGGTGCACCGAGATATCACAAGCCACAGACACAACAAACTCCATATTTCAATAGCAGAATGCAACATGTCTAAAATATCCCCAGCACAGAATAAATAATAGTCAGTGTTGCTGCAAGCCTGACAGCAGCAGAACATTTTAGTATACAAATGGTAGGTAGATCAGTAAATATTCAGAGAGGTTTAATTGACCGTTTAAAGAAACGGATATTTTGATTTACTGGTATGCCATTCGGCCCAAGACGCGTACTTTACAAAGGTTTATGAAAAGAAAATGAAATGCAAAATAGGTTAGGTAAAATGTGAATAATGTAGTTTTGAGGGGCTACAAAGCACATAATTTTAAAAGTTACCACAAGTTACGAGGTTTCAAGCTGAATGCTTAGACAATGTGGCTGTTTACTATTATTTTCAATATTAATAAAAAATCCGGAGAAGTGCGATTGTGTCTCACGCCTCGACGGTAAACTTTCCGTAAACATATTTATTTATATGAATAACAAATTAGCGATTTTCGGACTCTTTCCTTTACGTGTGCTGTGAGACCACTTTACCTTTGAAAAGAGAATTTTCAAGATTTATTTATGCTCCTTTGGGGGAAGGGTACAGGTTTTGATTTATTTATGCTCCTTTGCACCTATCTATTCGTTACCAATAAACATTATTATTATTATTTGTGAGCAAAATATGCGGCAAAAATGCCCATATATTCGATTGCTTTGAATTTTAAAGCTTGATTTTACAGCTCCAAATTAATATCAACCAAACATAACGTACAATTATGTTAACGGCGCTCTGACTTGCACTGTATCTGCACACACATTTAAAACAGATTGACTACTCGAGTCATCTTAGAGCGCACCAACGTAACGTAACATAGCAGAAATAATGTCACCGTAGCCGTAATCTGCCTGGATGACACATCATCATCATCATTAATATCAACTTGACGCCTTCCTGATAAAAACAGTCTTGACAGACGGACAACGAAGTGTTAACAGGGTACCTTTTTTCATTTTGAGGTACGAAACCCTAAAAACATGATTTTATATAAAATGTTAATTTCAGTACCTACTTAATCCTAACGTTTATTGTATTGTCAAACTTCAGCCAGTGTTCTTTCTTAACAAATACATAAACATGCCATTTTTAAAACTAAACAGATCTTAATCCACCGCGAGAAAATAAATAAAACTTCAGTAATTTCAGTGATTCCTTTTCTCTTTACTTTTATATCCTATGTAATCCCAGAGGAAGCTGCATTTTGCCATGATTATTTATGCAAAAGCATTGTGTAACCAGGGGTGGGCAGTACCTCAATTACTTGTAATTAAAATACGTATTTTGTATTTGTAATTCAATTACTTCGTAAAAATGTAATTGGTATTTCAAATACCTGACGCTCAGGCATTTTGTAGTTAGTATTTTAAATACGTATGGCTTCAAAATACACCTGCACATAAATACATTTAGCGATCTTATTAATGGTGCGTTCTACAGAAAATAGCGTCTCGATAGTTTTCATAACCATTTGTAAGCAAAATGGCGACCGCTAAATATGTTATTCTTTAACGTTGGCAATACTGCACCTGTACTGTACTGTACGTCAATTTGTCAAGTACCTAACACTTGACTGTATTTTGTAATTTGTATTCTAAATAAAAATAGTTAAAATACGGTATTTTGTATTTTTTATTTCAAATACACGACTTAAAAATATTTTGTATATCGTATTTTAATACGTGCGAGATAGTATTGTGTGTAACCCAAGTACAGTACTATTTCTCGAGGAAAGTTTAATAATAACACAATATCGACTAAAATGAAACAGCAAGAGAGAAATAGACTATTTTTCAGTCTACCGATTCTGCTGTTCGAGTCTCGCCTGGGGAAATACCATAATAGTTGGTTCTGTCTGTAGAAAGCTTACATTTGTTTTTCTTTTAATTAAAAATGGGTTGTACTGGTGAATTACTACCTATCACCTACCATCTAAGCTATAACTAAAATCTGTATTATATGTGTATGTTATGAGTATGCCGATGAGTACATCTACTTGGGCCAGTTAGCTTCCTTCGAAAACAGGCAGGACAAAGAAATCGATCATCGTGTAGACAATGCCTGAAAGTCTTCTGGTCCATGAAGACATTCATGAAAGGCGACCTTCCATTATCACTAAAGCGTCAACTCATCGACATGTGTATTCTGTTTGTCCTAACCTACGGTGCCCAGTCTTGGTCACTGACTGAATCTCAAAAGCCCAAGCTCGGGGTTTGCCAAAAAGCGATGGAGCGCAGCATTTTAGGTGTCAAGAGAATAGACAGGATTCGGACCACTGCGCTGCGCTCAAATTCTGAGGACATCGCTGAGGTTGGTATCAAGGCTGCCTAGTTAAAATGGGATTGGGCGGGTCATGTCTCCCGCATGCTAGCAAATAGTTGGGCTAAGGTCGTAGCTGGATGAAACCCTGTGGATGGAAAGCGACACCGTGGAAGGCCTACGAAGCGTTGGCGTGATGATTTTGACGCTTTTTATAGGGACTGGCGGGATTTGGTATAAGGATCGAGATAAGTGGAGAGATGAGGGGGAGGCCTTTGCCCAGCAGTGGGACAACATATAAAAAAATGCGTATGTTTAAATCTGATATCTGAATAGATGTAAATCTGTATTTAACTTACCTTACTTACGTAACGGTGACTTTAGACGACAAATAGATGTTACCTAGTTTATAATTTCTCATTCTAAATGAAGATGATTTTAAACTGAGTTACAGGCTTTTACGCAGGCAGGATTCAAGAGTCATTTCTGTGTCAGGTGTAGGATTCAGCACAATATCCTGTACGTCACGTACCTACAACTAGGTGGACTTGCCTACAAAGTACGTCTTGAAAGTTATTATCATATATACATTCGATTAGCAGTAGTTAAATTAGTTTATAAAATTATTTATTGCACTAATAAAATAATACATAGGCGAACTTAATGCTAATTAGCATTTTCTTCCAGCTAACCTTTGAGTGGTTCCCGTCTTCTTCCTGATATCGTACCTAGACGTTTATATTCAACCTAAACGTTCCCGAAAATTAAAAAAAGAGCTAAAACTATTCAGTGTTTGATTTATAATGACATGAAAACAGTTTAGTTATTTTTTTCGTGATTAGACAAATTAACAGATGTTTTACATAAGCAGCATTATGATTTAGAACCTGGTTAAGCTCTAAATGGAGCTTGAAAAGACTAATTTTCCAGACAATTCTCTGTATAATTTAAATAATTCCTGTGACACGAGCAATTTATTTTCATCTCGAGATGTGAACGAGGGCGTGTAAAATTAAGACTAACGATAGAGACCCTATCAGAGGAGAATGATTAAATATTTTAGTAACTAGCTCATGCAAAATGTATACCAATTCATGTGATACCTCCGTGGTACAGAGGGCGAATAGCTACGAAGCCGGAGGTTGCGGGTTCGATTCCCGCCGCGGAATAAATGTTTGCATGATCTACAGATATTTTTTCCGGCTTTGTGTATTTTTCTATATATGTAGTATAAGTATGTATTTACAAAAGAAAAGTATTCTATCAGTTATCTGGTACATAGTATAAGCTTTGCTTAGTTCGGGGCTAGATAGCGCTGTGTTAAATGTCCAGTATTATTTATTATTTATTTAGTGCTAGCTGTTGCCCGCGACTTCGTATGCGTTACACTACTATATGGGTAGGTAACCTAGAAATAAAGCTAGACTCTGTGTTGCAACTTGACTTTACACTCCCATTTTTATCCCACGGGACCTTGATTTGTGGTTTAAAAAGTAGCCTATGTGTTGATCCAGGTTATAATTTACGTAACTATATACTAAATTTCATCGAAATCGGTTCAGCTGTTACGACATGATTGAGTAACAAATAAATATATAAACAAACATCCAAACTTTCGCATTTACTTATAATGTTAGAGTGTGTTTATATCCGAATTCAGAATGCAGTCACTGAAAACTTCAATTCCCTGCTTAAAGTTACGGGAGTTGTTCTGCATTAAAAACCCCATTTGAGCAACCATACGGCAGTTAAGCACCCTTGCTAAGTACCGAGTATTTAGATCAGTGCTGGGCAAAGTGCGGCCCGCGGGCCAGCTCCGGCCCGCGAAAGCATTTAATCCGGCCCGCCGACGGTCCTTCGACATGAATAGTATATTTTATAATTCTTTATTGTTCGTGAACCTAGGTACATAATTGGTGGTTGAACTTATTATAAAGAACTATTCTAGATTCTGCTATTTAAGCGTACAAATATCTACATAACAATTACACAATATTTATATATGTATATGGCCCGCGATAATTATATTTAAACGTAGTTTGACCAGAAGTATAAGATAAGATAACTCGTTATTGTACACCAAAGTAAAATACAGAACATAATTCTTAACAAATAGATTTAGTACAATGGGCGGTCTTATCGCTAAGAACGACCTCTTCCAGACAACCTTTTTACGGACAGGATTATAATGTATCACATGACGGCAGTGCATCTATATACAATTAAAAACATACCTACATACTATAAACCTAAAATACTAGTACTAATACAAATTATAAAGTAGATTCTACTTAGTACAGCTCCCTCTCTATAATTGCCATTGCAAATGAAAAACAAATTCATATGTCTCACACGCCTACCATGGCAGGGCCTTCAAATTAAAAATTAAATTGTAATTTTTAACATTTGTGCAAGTGTGTAATGCTGTAATGTTTTTATATGATGAAACGTTTCATTTAATTTCAGACTGGCACAGGATCGGGAAGAATGGCAGAATGGTTTCTGCCATTCTTCCCGATAGATGATGATGCTGGGCATAGGCCCAGTAGTGGGTCGACACGGGCTGAAAATGATGATGATGAAACGTTTCAAACACAAAATTTATTTTTCCTATAATTCTGGCCCTCCTCTGAAATTTCTTAAACTTCCTGGCCCCCCATTAAGAAAGTTTGGCCACCTCTGGTTTATATTATATACAAAGTAAGCCCATTAAAAGGTGATTTAAAATCGTTAAATTATTTATTTGCTTTTATTGATCCTAGGCGTCTCTATTTAACTTGACTAACTTTGAGTCAAGCTTTGTACTATTAATTTTGTAGTGATTCTAAGCGCTACTTAACTTAACTTTAACTTTATGAGTCAGTTCGCTTAATTGGTTAAACTTATTATTACTCAGCTAAATGCCTAAACCGTTACCAATTATCATTTAAGAGCAAAAGAAGTATCAACATCATTATCTACAGATTTCTTCAACTGTAGGGAAGTTATTTTTGATGTTGGTGTCATTCACCACGGTGGTTCTACAAGGGGTGAAAACAGCGAACTAATTATTTGCGTTTACTCGTATTTCCAATAGCACAACCGCTTGGCACAACCAGTAGTGCTATATATTTTTCCATCACCGTGATACTACTATTCTGAATAGCTGATTAGTCCATACACACACCATAAATACTGATCAATAATTAGTCAAATTTCATAAATCTAGCTTTAGTGCTATAAAACTCCAATATAGCTCTAAGTGCCCTAACCTCTAAGCTCTATTTCAACGAACCGTAATAAAAACTTTTTAGGGTTCCGTACCCAAAGGGTAAAACGGGACCCTATTACTAAGACTCTGCCGTCTGTCTGTCTGTCCCAGTCTGTCCGTCTGTCACCAGGCTGTATCTCATGAACCGTGATAGTTAGACAGTTGAAATTTTCACAGATGATGTATTTCTGTTGCCGCTATAACAACAAAAATTAAAAACAGAATAAAAAAAATATTTAAAGGGGCTCCCATACAACAAGCGTAATTTTTTTTTGCTCGTTTTTATAGATAACTATCTGTTGCCAGCGGCTTCGCACGCGTGGTTTGCCAACAAAAAGTAGCCTATGTGTTAATCCAGGTTATGATCTACGTACATACCAAATTTCATCGCAATCGGTTCAGCCGTTCCGGCGTGAAAGAGTAACAAACATCCATACCTACAAACTTTCGCGTTTATAATATTAGTAGGAAGTAGGATGGTACGGAACGGAACCCTTCGTGCGCGAGTCCGACCCGCACTTGGCCGGTTTTTTAATAACTCATCACAATTTACTGTGCCAAAAAAACCGTAATTCATATTTATTGCAAAAACGTTTCATATTTTCTTATTATTTATTGTTTAGCCTTTATGTTCCCTTTATGTCCATTACTTTTGGGCTAGACAGCTCATCAAACAGAGTTTGTTTAATCTACCTAAAATACATCCTATCAGTCCAAACCTTGCATATATTGTATAACAGTTTAAATAAATAGAACACTGAGAACAAATAAAAGCAAACAGTTTTATGGGATTGATAAAATATATTTCAACAAATAGTCCTCATAGAAGTCCCATACCTATTTCTGCCGCCAAGCAGCATTGCTGTGTTTCGGTTTGAAGGGTATGGTTGCCGGTGAAATTGCAGACCCATGAGGCACATGTATGCCTCAAGTTGATGAACGCAGAGCAGTGCATCGTAGGGCACGTATCTAAGGTGCGTGAGCTACGAGTTAATACTTAGTTATAGACGATGGTTACCACTTAATATCATGTGAGCAATTAGTTATTTTTCGTTACAGGTTGGAGGATAAGTACAAAAAAGGCAGGAAAATCTAGAACATTATAGGCAGGGACGTTATCTTTGAATATGTCATATCTTAATAGTATTTAGTATGGATAAGTTTTAGTTAGGTATTGTATTAATTTGATTTTTATTTTCTATTTACCTATTTATGTGAGTTATGGACAAAATCCACCATCGAGTGGATCCCAAAAGACAGAAAACGACCACGTGGCAGACCGCGACGCCGATGGAAAGACGAACTCAGCTCGTTTATGGAAGACTGGACTACACACGCGCATGATAGAGTGGAGTGGAAGGAAGGAAAAGCCTTCCTTCCAAGCCTGTACTGTCCCACTGGACAGTACAGGCTCCAAATAATAATAATTTATGTATGCGCACGTTGCAGCCAAGCTGTGTAACGTCGATAGTATCATAGTCTTTATGTAGTTGTTGTTTGGTTTAAGCTTATTTATAACTAGCGGCCCGTCCCGGCTTCGCACGGGTGGACATTTATTTTTAAACATTTTTTTATGGCAAGTTTTTTTACACCTTGGGTTACATTATTATAGGGATCTCTATTTTTTCTAGTAATAAATATAGCCTATGTTACTCGGGGATAATGTAGCATTCTAATGGTGAAAGATTTTTGTTAAATCTAAACAAGTAGTTTTTTAGTTTATTCGTAATAAACATACAAAAATACAAATCTTTTCTCGTTATAATATTATAGTATAGATTATAGAAGTAAGAAATACCTACACCTAGTACATTGCCTTTTTATTGCATTATCATAATAAAAAATATACTCTATATCTACTCGACAAGTCATCTCAAGTCACATTTGCTAGTTACACTTATCTTCGATCACTAGGTATTAAACCTCAACACGCAAAACATTAATAATATCAACAAAGGACAGCAATCAAATCGTTAACATGTGCATTGCTAACGGCACGTTGGGGTCGACGACCGGCCGCGAAGGCCGAGTGACGTCACAGTGCCCACATAGGACCATCGCGGATGCTGCACTTACCTTCTGTCAAAAATAACAGTTGGGCGTATAAATAACTATCGAATACGAATAAGCTTACAAAAAGCTTAATCAGTTCTCTCTAAAGCCAAAGGAATCCATACTAAAGTAATAAATCTGAAAGTAACTCTATCTCTGTCTGTTTGTTACGTTATCATCATTTTTTTTAAATTCAATGAAATTTTATAAATATATGGAATAGAATAATTTATTATCATAGAAAATAACATTAATAAAATACATTACATTCATTACAAGGTACAAAATTGAGCTCTATAATACTGTAGATAGATTATGACCGGGATTGAGACATAGGCTACGTGTAGATAGATTATGACCTGGATTGAGACATAGGCTACGTTTTATTGTATACTTTGGGTACATTCTTTATATACAATAATTAATAGATAGGCACCAACTACTAATGATATAAACGAAAATTCGAAAGTTTTCGTGAAAAAGGTCGTAAGAGGTTTTGTCAGTGAGCGATAAAACTACTTATAGTCTCACAGCCTTTAATTTTTTTTAATTGCTGGTAGCCACGCGCTTGACCACTACCTCACCTGATGGTAAGTGAAGATGTGATCGAAGATGGAGCACGCTTGCTTAGAAAGAACCTATTTACTCTGGACTTGAAGACTCCGAGATTGTACTGGTTCGGAGAACATACGCCGGAAGTGAGTTCCACTCCTTACTTATGAGAACAAGAAAAAAAGGTGAAAATTAAGGTAAATTTTGGTAAAAACTTACAAGTTTTCGCGAAAATCCAAATTTGCCTATATCTCTTTATCGTGTTGACACAGGACCTTGATTTTTACACACATAATTGGGACTATATACCTCAGTATCTAGTATAAATTTCATCTTGCTAGGTCCACCCGTTCCTGAGAATATCGGTGGTAACACACGGACAGACAGACGGACAAAAGAGTGATCTTATAAGGGTTCCTTTTTTACCATTTGAGGTACGGAACCCTAAAAATGAAGCATATCGTTTGGTACGGCAAGGTGGTGCGCCGACCAGGTATGGGTGGTACTTCCCGGTACGTCTGCTTGTCCGGTGGTGGAGGGCGGAATTCCTTTCTCTAAAACCTTATAACTGTAGCATAATAATAATTACTGTCACTATTTACATTATTTCTTGTATTATTTGGACGAGTTACATAGGCAAAATAAAAGATTCAAGCATCTAGTTAAAACCTATATTTACTTTGGTTAAGGTAATCTACAGTTCTCTGGGGTTAATCTGGGGTTTCTCTACGGGATCGAATCATAAATGAGGAGAGATACGTAGGAGAACTCAAGTCACCGACATAGCCCGACGGATTAGCACGTTGAAGTGGCAATGGGCAAGCCATATAGCGCGCAGAACAGATGGCCGATGGGGCCGGAAAGTTCTCGAATGGAGGCCACGGACCGGCAAGCGCAGCGTAGGACGTCCACCTACAAGATGGGCAGACGACTTGGTTAGAACCGCAGGTCGGCGTTGGATGCAGGCCGCTTCCAACCGCAGTTCCTGGATATCAATGAGGGAGGCCTTTGCCCAGCAGTGGACGTCCTACGGCTGATATGATGATGACGATGAAGGTAATCTTTGGGAGCCGTTAGGCACAGGCCGCATATGATTGGTGGCTCTGGAAATCTATCGGGGAGGGGCTACGTACAGCAGTGGACGTCCTGTGGCTGATTTGATGATGATGAAGGAAAACTGAATGTTTTGGGAACTGAACCAGATAATGTCTAAAATTAAATTATGTACCTAGATGTAATTTGTACTTAATTTTGTTCTATTCCCGTTTTGTTTACTAAATAAATAAAATAAACTTCTTTGGTTATTCTATGTAAAACCTAATCAAACTTGAAATTGGGTAGGAAAGCAAATGAGTTCAATTTGTGAATCACACTAATATTATAAATGCGAAAGTTTGGGTGTTTGTTTATTTTTTTGTTTGTTTGTTACTCAATCACGTCGTAACGGCTGAACCGATTTCAATCAAATTTAGTATGTACGTAGATTATAACCTGGATTAACACATAGGCTACTTTTTATCCCATAAATTTGATCCCATGGGATAAAAATGGGCTGTCAAGTCAAATTGCAACAGCGAGTACAGATTTATTTCTAGGTCAACTACACATTTAGTAGTGTAACCTGTACAAAGTCGCGGGCAACAGCTACTAATTTGATAAAATAACAAGTTTAGCATCGTAAATCGTTCAAATATCCAAACTAGATCCAAAGATACTGATTAGATTGACGTCATTCTCGATCATGTAATTGTGTAGCATTGATTGACGAACAAGAATTTGATCTGAAAGGTCATAAAGACAGACATAGGTCAGCACACTGTCCATCTAATTATGATCAAGGCGTTAGATTGAATTGATGCCAAAATTATTTTGTATGTTTGGTCCGTATTGATAATAAGATCGAACAAAATCGATCGCTCTGTAAAACTACGTTCAGTGTATCGTGGTTCAGAGCTGGGAAAAACATATTATTTGCGTTAATTAAAATACAAATTACAAAATATTATCTCGCACGTATTTAAGATACGAAATACAAAATATTTTTGTGTCGTGTATTTTAAATATTAATTACAAAATACAGTGTTTTTACTACTTTTATTTAAAATACAAAATACAGTCAGGTGTTAGGTACTTGACAATTTGACGTACAGTATAGGTGCAATGTTGGCAACTTTAAATATTGACATTTAATAGCGGTCGGCATTTTGCTTACTAATAGTTACGAAAACTATCGAGCGCTATTTCCTATAGAACGCACGATTAATAATTAAGATCGCTAAATATATTTATGTTCAGATGTATTTTGAAGCCATAAGTACTTATATGAAATACTAATTACAAAATACCTCAGCGTCACGTATTTCAAATACCAATTACAAATTACATTTTTACGAAATAATTATAATAATAAATAAATAAATATTGCTGGACATTTCACACAGCGCTATCTACCCCCAAATAAACTAAGCTGAGCTTGTACTATGGGAACCAGATAACTGATAGAATACATCTGTACTTTTTTTTTGGAAATACATACTTATAATAAATACATAGAAAAACAGCCAGACCCGGAACAAATATCTGTAGATCATGCAAACATTTGTTCCGCGGCGGGAATCCCTACCTAACTACCTCCTGCGTCTCAGCCGGCTGTTCGCCCACTGCGCCACGGAGGTCATCAATTGAATCATTTGTATTTCAATTGCTTATTTTAATTACAAGTAATTCAAATACTGCCCCATACCTACCGTGGTTCAGACTGATGTCATTTGACTGATATAATGATGTTTAATATAATAACCAACTGTGACCACGATAACAACCGTTTTAGGGTTCTATAGTTGTAAGAAGAAATATGAAATCTCTTCTGGTTTACGAGCAGTTGTTTTTTTTTTGCGTCAAGCAGTTAAGTTCATTGACAGTAGTTATGCAACATATGGCTGTAGTTGGGTTTATAAGTATACAAAAACACATAGTGTTCATACAAATTGGCCAAAATCAATTGCAAAATTAACTTTGTGTATTTTATTTATATACTAGTTGACCCGGCGAACTTCGTATGCCTTGACATGCACATGACGCGGGCTGTCAATATACGTCACCCCGGTAGAATTGAAAATCTGCCATCATTATGTAAGAGGAAATGAGTTTTCTTCATAATTTCTTTTTGCGTGAATTTTTCGGATATTTAATAGTTATTCTGCTATTCTGGGTGGAGACAAATCCAACAAATCAAATATCATCAAAATCGGTCCAGCCGTTCTCGAGTTATAAGTGTTCGAACAAAACCGACTTTGTTTTATATATTAAGAAGGTTAATAACAAAGATACAACCTTATTGAATACGAAAATCTTGACTGTACGAGGTCCCACACGCGCTTGACCATTTATAGTGTTCGTTAGTGCTCTTTGCAACCTTTGTAACCTACGTATTTCGGTTTGAAGGGTATGGTTGCCGGTGAAATTACAGGCACATGAAGCTTTACACCTGTATGCCACTAGTTGATGTATACAGAGCAGTGCATCGTAGGGCACATTTCTAACGTGCGTGACCTAAAATGCAATTCTCTGATAACCACTTACATCAGGTCGGCCATACTCCACCTCCAGGTAGTATAAGAGACTGCGAAAGAACCAGTCTAATATACCTTCACAGAGGGGCATTACGAGATCGTAATGCGACGAAAGAATGCCACATAGCACAGATGTGCTATGTGGCATTCTTTCGTCTCGTGTTGTCATGTCATTCTTAGCCTGAGACGGTTAAGTGATTTCCACGTAGGCAAGGAAAGTCTTTTCTGGCAAGCAGCTCCTCAGCAGGTTCTATGTAGCACGACACCAGTAGGTCGCAGCAGGCAAAATGACTGGCGCAATGGTCGAATAGCCGTCTGAGACGCAGGAGGTAGCGGGTTCGATTCCCGCCGCGGAACAAATGTTTGCATGATCTATAGATATTTGTTCCGGGTCTGGAAATTTTACTATATATGATAAGTATGTATTTACAAAAAAAAAGTATATAAGTATTCCATCAGTCATCTGGTTCCCATAGTACAAGCTCTGCTTAGTTTGGGGCTGGATAGCGCTGTGTGACATGTCCAGCAATATTTATTTATTTATGAGTAAATGGGGCTACATTGGAGAGTCGGCGACCAGTTGCCCATGCGGTACAGACCCTCAGACTATGGCACACTTACTAAGCTGCCTATTGTGCCTTTAATCTTGCACCCTGAGGGTGAGGGTTACTTGTTCCACCACATGTAACGCTGTTGCAGTGGCCAAGTATTGGCAAAACAACATTTGCTGTTTAAAATAATATGAACCATATCAGCACGAAGAAGAAGATTCTTAACCTTATTTTGTTACAAATGATGTTAAGGTCATGTTTCTCAAAAGACTGATCTCCTTTAAAACCTATAGAAAAATAACATAGTTTAAGAATGTACTTCGTAAAATAAACCTTCCCCTCACAGCAATAAATGCGTTACGGCGAACACGTGGAGCAGATGTCCTACTTGAATGGAACTAGAACGTTGGACTAGAAACATCAAATGCATTTCTTTAAAAGCACGTACGCTGTAAAATATCCCACCGTGTCGGTAGTTAAGTTTATGAACGTACAGTTTCAAGCAAAATTCCAGAACTATTATTCGATCACTGTAAGACGGGTGAATCCGCGAATGTATACTAGATTTTTTCAAACTTTCGCTATCACTGTACATAATTACTGATTAAAACGGGTGTTTATCGCGTATGTACCTTTTTAGGGTTCCGTACCCAAAGGGTAAACGGGACCCTATTACATAGACTCCGCTGTCTGTCCGTCCGTCTGTCACCAAGCTGTATCTCATTAACCGTGATAGTTAGACCGTTGAAATTTTCACAGATGATGTATTTCTGTTGCCGCTATAACAACAAATACTAAACCAGAATATAATAAATATTTTACGGGGCTCCCATACAACAAACGTGATTTTTTGCTCGTTTTTTCTCGATATTGATAAGCCTAAGGTCTGACTTGGCTAGTGTTCATATACGAATTATATTATAGCTTTCGCAAGCTCCAAAGCTGTAAGTTCTGAAATTAATTTTAATTAATTTAATTTCCAATTTTATTCTCCGAAAATTTGGCTTGCTGGTAGAAACCAGCCATCGAACACTCTCTTCCATGGCTGTTTTAGTAGGTACCTAATAATAATTCGTATAAGAGAACTAGCCAAGTCACACTTCAACATATTATCCTAAGTTATAAGCAGAAATTATATTTTAAGTTGTTATAAAATATTTTATGTTGTTATAAATAAATTTCAGGACTGACCATTGAACTTGGTACCCATTTACATCTCACTTCTTTTGACGTTGAAGTCAACAACCAAGGCATATATCATAATATGGAACTTGGCTCTCATCTTACATTATGTTTTGATGGGATAACAAAGTATTACCTCGTAGCTTACGTACCTTAGAAACGTGCCCTACGATGCTCAACCGTGCGTCCATCATCTTGAGACTTACAGGTGTAGGTAAAGCCTGTAATTTCACCGGCAACCATCTTCAAACTGAAACACAGCAATGGTGCTTGGCAGAAATAGGTATGGTGGTAGAAATTCCTCGGGCGAGCCCTTTCACAAGGAACTCTACTTCTCTAGGTTGGTCCAACAGGAATAATCTTCCTTGTTGTCAAACTACTTGGATAGAGGAAAAACCCTAACGACCTACTGCCATCCTGTGGCAGATGGCAGTCGTTTTTTATAACAAAGCAAGGTGTTTTATTTTCTAAAATTACCCAGTCAGCATTTGATCCCAGCAGTTTCACTTCAAGGACAATATCCTGTTAGACAAATCAGTTCAAAAGTTTGAACATGAGGAAGAACCCATTTAAAGTTATTATTGCTAAATTCCAGTCGATATTACCCAAGGAAACTGCAATTTAGCGTAGTTTACTGCGAGGGAGATAGTACGTGAGATATAGCTTCACGTACTCGTAGGTGTTAAACGATGCAAAAGACACTAAGTGAACTTAGCTATACAACTTTGGTACTTGGCTTGACGGTAAGTACCTAATAATGTATTTTAGCATACAGAGCGTTATTGTGTTTACACGACTGCATACAAAGTGACAATATTAAATAGATACCCTTTATTCATCGGTTTTTAGGGTTCCACAGTCGGTCTCGGAACCCTTACAGTTTCGCTATGTCCGTCTGTCAATTCGTCCAATAAGTTACCTACAGCTGTTTTACTTGTAAGCGACTTGATAAGTTGTTGATAAGTTTGAGTAACGCCTAGTAAGGAAATAAAAAAGTAGCACTCCGGGAGTGCCGACAGAAGTGAAAACTTTAACAATTACGAGATACTTATATACAGAGGTTTCGGTAACGGTAACAGTGTCGCGAGTTCAATGGTTTTTTCCCATCTCAAAAATGCCCAACGCGCCTAAAGAAGTTTTCACTTTAATAAATTAATTCTTTTTTTTTCAGAATACCTCCTCAATATGAAAGCGGGGGATGTTTTTTTTACTCACACACCCCTTCTTGTGGGGTATCGTTGAATGGGTCCCCTAAAAACACTGAGGTTTCCTAAAAAGTTTTTTGATATAAGAATCCATTTACGAAATATAAAGCTAAAAAGGCCTTTATTAAAGTATTCTGTATTACAGTTTTATAACTAATATTCGATCTGATACAACGGAATCAACATTTTACAAGCTAGTATTTTACGAGCTAGTAACACAATATGCATCTAAAAATGCACGGAACGATGCGTTTCAATGTCAAAAGGCAAACCCGCTTTGAACACTTTGAAGCCATCAAAATAACACGGTCTATTTTCAAAGTTGAAAGTACGGTTAAAATTCTCTCTGTATGTTCCAGCCAGTTTCAGTCAGATGTCTGATACTAACTAGCACAGAATAGAAAAAAACTAGTACAAAATGGACTTTACCCAACGCAAGGCAGCGACGTGGATGACCCAGAATAAGTAGGTGAGCTTAGACGAGCTTGACTCACACGTAAACACATGGCATGTCACAGCGTTAGATCGCGAATAGTGAAAGAAGGGAAGAAAACCTTTTGCCTTGCGGTGGAACAGTTATCTATCTTTTCAACATGTAGGCAGTTTGGTACACTGCTGTGTAGGGACCTCTTCTATTACGCCACTCGCGGTCAGGATCTGCTCCTGCACAAGGAGCAGATCCTGTGCATAATATCCTGCGAACTGTTGAACAGACAATGCCCCATCGGCTTAACTGTCCTATGTGCCCTTCGACCGGCACAAAAGACAATGTTAAAGCTACCATCACTGCAATACAGTACAATAGACAGCTAACGAGCGCACGGATGCACTGACGCGTTTTGGAGAGTTTTAGGTAAGCCGCATCCGGGCGGTTGGTGCGAGATAGTACCTAGTTATAATAAATTAATGGCGAAGCGTTATTTTAGTACTGACTAGCTGACCAATCCGCAGCTTCGCACGCGTAGTTTTTCAATAAAAACATTACCCTCCTGCGCAGTTGGGTAAAAAGTAGCCTATGTCACTATGTCACCCGGGGATAGTGCACACAGAGACCTGAATTTCCAAGGTGGAAGAACTTACGTCAGAAACATTTTGGTAAATCAGTTGGGCTACAGATTGAAAAAGTGTAAAAGTACGCGTACGGTGCTGGTTCAAAAGCCCGACATCGCCGCATGGAGAGAACGCTACTTGCGCAGAATGAAAGAAAACAATGACCTTGGCGCAGATAAAAAACCGGTTACCTACCTGGATGAAACGTGGATCCATTCACACTATACTGTTAGTAAATGCTGGCAAAACAGTACCGGCAGCAGCGTGAAAAAAATTTTTAACCCCGGTCAACGGTGGATTCTCGTACATGCCGGAGGAGAAAACGGATTTATTCCAGGTGCCGACTTATTATATAAGTGTAAAAACAAAACTGGCATTTATCACCACGAAATGAATACAGACAATTTTGTAAAATGGCTTAATGAAAAGCTGATACCAAATTTACCGCCAAATGGAATAGTTGTCATTGATAATGCGCCTTACCATTCAACACAATCGGTGAAGCAGCCCACGAGTACTTCATTAAAAGGGGAAATGCAACGTGAATGCCAAAAATGGCTGCGTGAAAACAATATACCATTTGAAGAAAATATGAGAAAAAGGAAATTGTATTCAATAATAAAAAAGGCAAAGCAGCCGAAAAGATATATTGTGGGTGAATTATTAAGACGACATGGTCATGAAGTTGTACGTTTGCCACCCTATCATTGCGACTTGAACCCCATACAATATATAATGGAATTTAATCAAACAAAGGGTGGCATACAAGAATGTGGATCAACACGAAAAAGATATTGAGAGACTAACAAAAGATGCAATCAACTCAATTACAGTATCCGATTGGAAGAAGGAGATCAATCATGACGAAAGGCTGCAACAAGAATACTGGGAAAAACTTCGTACGAGAACTGGTCATCAATTTAGGAGGAGAGGAGACATCAGATAGCAGCAGTGAAAGTGAGAGCGAGAATGAAGGCGAAGTCAGTTTTAATGACAATTTTCAATCCATTGTTTATAGCGATGATGACTAAAAGATAAACGACTAATCGACTACATTCCTGTCGAAAAATGCCAAATAAATAAATATTAATTGGGTAGACATACATCAAATGTGTGTTTTTCCTATTTTTATGCTCAATATTAATAACAGTAACAGGTAGACACCTTAAATTTTCACAGAATATGTAGTTGTACCTTTCAAAATAAATAAATATTTTTATTAATTTAACAAACTTAAGTTTTAAGCAATTTTTACTCGATCTTAATAAACAGGTAGAAACTTATCTTTTATAGATGATGGTTCGGAACCTTTCGTGCGGGAGTCCAACTCGCACTTGGCCGGTTTTTTCCCACACCGTACTTGAGCGCCAAAATGACGTCACATGGTCAAGCGTCTAGTTAATGTGACCGCATTGTAAATTTTATGAACCAATGTGCTTATTTTTTTTTTAATACTTTCACACAAAACAGAATAGTGCTAGGACTTAATGCTAATAGCATTATCTACCAGTCATCCTGGTCGTGTTAAAAGAAGGCGTGACACAGGAAAAAAGGTATTTCAAAGCCAATAATAAATACAGACCGCAAATAACTGTGATTCGCGCGCATTTGCTTGTGCATTTCCTCAAGGAGTTTGTCCAAAGCTCACACTCAGCCAAATAGCCCGCGGATCTATAAGGAATGAATGACAATAAAACTTGAGATATTTATCAAAGTATTACCATATATACTCACTATAGTCTGTAGACTGTGGCTAGACGCCCAGGGTAGTCGTTTTGTTAACAACCGGATAACGGATGGTGCTCATTTGAGGGAACAACGATGCGCTTGTCACACAATACACAGTTTTGTGAAAGAAATCTAAGACTTTTTTCCGCCAATTGCTGAAACGGTGGATGTGGCCCACTTTATTTTTGTTGTAGGCTAAAGCTAGTCCCAACATTTCCTCTTAAAGGAAACAGCGGGACGGTTAATACAAAGCATTGACTTAATAATTAATTATGTAAGTTATTTAGAGTTGGAGGGGGGACGTGGTGAGTGATCGTGAGATATTACTCATTCGTTATTCATTTCGTGAGACATTATTCACCCCCCCCCCCCCCCCCCCCCCCAAGTATGAATAATAAGAATATAAATAAAAATGTAGTGATCCAGAATTTTTCACACAAAATGTTAGTAGGCTATGGGGGAGACCTATGCCCAGCAGTGGGAAAGTATAGATTAAGAAAAAAAAAAATAGTTTGGTTTTTCTAAGCAATCTGAAAACGTAGGACCAGCACCTACTATAACAGCGTGACAAATAATTCATGTCATAGTTTTGACGTTTAGCAGATTGCCACTTTGTAAGGAAAAATAAATTGTGATAAAAACTCATTGGCTTATTGAGTTGATACGTGTTAAAGTGCTGAGAGTGTGAGGTAATTTAAAGAAAATTTTACTGAACTTCATTATTATAAATACGGGATTTATCACGTACCGTCTTATCAGTGTTTCGAGCGACAATGTTTCGGTTCAATTCGTGAACCTTCATCAGGGTGAGTGCGATCCGCTCCGAATAAGTTAGTGCGAGGCGAGACGTTATTCGGAGCGGATCGCACTCACCCTGATGAAGGTTCACGAATTGAACCGAAACATTGTCGGTCGAAACACCGATAAGACGGTACGTGATAAATCCCGTATTTATAATAATGATTGAAATCAATCACGAAAGTTTTCTAAGTAAAATTTACTCAACTTGATCTGAATTGAACAATTAAAATTTCTAGCAGGATATAGATAAAATATATCTTAGAGCTGTTTAATTCAAATCATTTTGATCTACGTCGACGTATCATAGAGTAATCCACTAAGTTCAATTCAATTGTACGCCGCTAAATAAAAGTTACTACAGCTTATATAGAAGTCGTTGAACTGAACAGCGAGGCGTCAAGATGTCTAGCTCTTTAGGCCAGGTAAACAAGCTGCTCGATCCCTATTTTAAATCATACGTTAAATATTAATTGAACAATTTAAAACTAAATAGCTTCTTAATTCACTTCAAGCAGCAACTGGAATGGAATTTTTTTTATCAACGATTAATGGAAAGGATTGTAGAAAGGAAGGCTTTTAATCAAGGCAGTGTCAATTAGAATGAATCGGTTCCAGTCATGATTTTTTTTATATCTATGCAATTTGGCTATTGATTAGGACGATATAAGGTCTCATTGGCTTTTCTTCGCGATTTGGCCTGCGTGGTCTCTTAGTGAAATGTAGCCTTTGTGCAACTACAGGGCACAAATTAACGAAGGAATGTTACATCAATCGGGATTAAGACTGTTTATCAGCGTTATACAGCGCATGCTGACAAATTGACAAACTATCATCATCATCATATCGGTCATAGAATGTCCAGTGCTGAACATAGGGCTCCCTATAGACCCGGAGCGACCAATCTTGTACACACGGCTACACATCAAGCTATAATTACCAGTATAAGCTGATCTCGCATTGTGTAGGCTTTTCGTAAAATGAGAGGTCAGCTTATACTGGAAATGTATAGCTTGATGTATAGCCGTGTGTACGTTCTGCACCCAACGGCTCCCAGCAACCTTTATCAGGTAGTCTCTCCATCTAGTGGTGGGCCGTCCATACACTACGCTTTCCAGCGCGTGATCTCCACTCGAGTACTTTTTGCTTTTAGCCGTCAGTTTTTCGAGATATGTACACACGGCTACACATCAAGCTGTACATTTCCAGTATAAGCTGACCTCTCATTCTACGAAAAGCCTACACAATGCAAGCTCAGTTTATACTGGAAATATATAGCTTGACGTGTAGCCGTGTGTACCCCCCGCCCACTGACACAGCTTGCTAATCCTCCTGGTTATGTTTTTGACCTTGGTTTGTCTACGAATCTCCTCTCATTCCTGATTCGATCTCGTAGAGAAACACCATACCTACTCCATATGTAAATCACTGATAACACACACTGATCAAATAACTTCAGTCGCACACTATATATGTATATTATGACAAATGTTTGTGGGCGGCGCCCACTGCCCGTACACCGTACAAACCAGCAGGTTTTATTTATGTTCCCAACTTGTGCAATACTTACTTTTTGATAGTTGTATGATTTATCTAACAACTTCGCGGAACGGTGAGCTTTTAATTTAAGTTACATGAGATATAGAACTTTATAGAACTATTACAAACTAGAAAATATTTTACTTCAGACATAGTATTACCAAATGGATGCAAATACTTTTAGGTAATAGTTAAGTTAGTATATTATTTATAATTATGTCAATTTAATTGATAAACTTTTGACATGCTATTTAATTATTAATTTTTGTAAGTTTAATTATTTATGGTGTTAGGGAGCGTCTATTTTTTATTATTTTTTTGAAATTTTTATATTAATATTTGACCATTTTTAATTATTTTTATTTAATTGTAATGTTATGCTGGTTTTTGTTATTTTTTGGGTGTGTGTTATTTTGTTATTGTATAACTTCTAATTGATTGTATGATCTGTTGTACCTATCGACTTGTTCCGAAATAAATGAATTAAAAATAAACAAATAAAGTAGAACAATATTTAATAATTGATTAAAATTTGGAATCCAAATTTCAATCGGGAAGATGGCTAAAGACTCTCAGCGTCTTGGAATCCGGTGATTGCTAGGTGTGCGCGTCGTAATCGGTCGACTCAGTGCGTAGATACGGTTAGTGTAGTGTGTCGTAATATGAACGAGGACATTTCTAATTCTGAAGACCAAGTGAGGGTAGATGCTGCAGCTACCCGCACTTCCCGACGGTAGCTCCAAGTACTCCAGTCAGCCCGAGACCATGACTGTAGCAACACAGCCGAAACGTCGGGATAACAAATAAAAAAGGTACATACGCGATAAATACCCGTTTTAATCAATAATTATGTACAGTGATCGCGAAAGTTTGAAAAATACTAGAACAATATTTTTTTATACTGATTATATGGCAAACGAGCATGCAGTCCACCAGTTGTTAAGAGGTTACTGCGGCCCATGGATATCCACATAGAATTCAAAACAAGCTATTATGTTGTATTGATCTCTATGTGGATACGTTGCCATACTATAGGACTTAGCTGGTATGCCTATGTGCCAGTAATTACAGGAACATACCATAACCATCTAACCGGAACACAGCGACACAAGTACTGCTATTTGGCGGCAGATAAAGGTAAGGCGGTGGTGCCCACTTCCTCGAGCCCATTCACAAAAGCTCAACCACCAGTTATTTAGTCGAATGTTTGAACTATACGCCCTGATTATCGTATTGTAAATTTCAAAGTACTTTCAAATAGTTTATAGCCGCAAGCATTCGCTCGGATAAAAGATTGTTTAATTAAATCATAAGAAAGGATTAATCGTTTCTTACAGATGAATGGTAATCATTTCATCATCATATTGCGTACTTCTAGCGGGAACATTCGCGATACTTACTTCTTATCTATCTTCTACTATCATGTGTTAATATGGACCATGTTTTTGTTCTAAATGAACATTATACAATTTTAAGTAGCTTCCGCCAGCGGCTTCGCACGCGTTGTTCATCAACAAGTCTGGCTTAAGTAAAAGTTATAACAGCTGATGATTTTCCTACAAATAAATTAAAATTAAAAATTATAACAAAAAGTAGCATATGTGTTTATCCAGGTTATAAACTACGTACATACCAAATGTCATCGAAATCGGTAGAGCCGTTACGATGTTATCGAGTAACAAACAAACATCCATACTTTCGCATTTATAATATTAGTGTGATGTACGAGTACTTAGATTACGAGTTCTTCAACGGTCTGTGATTTTACGGATGATATCACGCACAGTCGACGTCCACAGACAGCCACGGACTGCACCGAAGCTCTTCCAACAAATCCGAAATTCGAAGCCATTTTGTACGAAAAGAGAAGGTAGAACGAGCTTTAAACGCGCTTGCCTGCCTTTGATGTTCCGACTCGTGCCGGATCCGACAAACCGCTACAGACATGTCTGCGATACCACGGACGGGATCCTTCCCACGGTGTGTCGGTGCGGGTTTGCCTGCGTGCGTTTGCAATATCACAGACCAGGGGAAGCTATGAACTTCGTGTTTTTACGTCATTTCAGTGTTCTTTTCGTTCTCATTGGCAAAGGCTATAATAATAATAAATTTATATTTAACAAACTTTTTCAAAAGAAACCTACACATATACCACGCTACATGGCACCCTACACAAAGACACAAAACATTCGTGAATTTTATCGCTTCCTGTCAGAACATCCAAACAAAATAAAGTTTAACGTTTTTATGCAGGCAACATATTTGAATAATTAAATCAGCACGTGGACATGAATCTATTTTAATGGTGACCGACCGACAGACCAAGAACGGAAACTATAGTTGCGATAATCTTACATCATTATAGTATTCATTAGGTGGTTACAGTGAGATTAGTGGAATTGATATTATAAGGTTTTCTACACACTTGCTCGTAAAGTGAGCTTTATTACATCGTTCTTAGAGCATAAACCGAACGATACCACACACGTGCATATTAATATTACACACTAGTGCATATTAGAATTGTTCCTACAAAGTTAAATTAGTACCTAACTGTAAATTATATGCGAGTAAACAGAGCATTTTCAATTTAACCGTGTAATACAGTTTTTTTGTAACAACAAAGAGGTTTTATGGTGCTGAAAATCCTATTATCCTATTTTTGGAATAAATAAATGAATCCCTAATTAAGACGAAACAACATTTATAATTATCAAATTATTTATAAATCACAATAAATTGTTATAAAATATTTGCATTTTATCATTAAATTATAATTTTATAAATTATATCATAAATGTATGTAAATGTATGGCTATATGTAATCAATGACATTACATTTGGCGCGTGCAAAAAAAACTTGCGCGCCATTTTCCATTTTTTGTTTGTATCGTATTTGTTACTGTGTGGTACCTAAATAATTGTACAAATGTCCTTAGACGATTTGTTTTTTCCTCGCAAGTGTGTTGTAAAAGTGCGTATGAAACTCGTGAGCAACTCGGCTGATTTACGCCCTCGCCTACGGCTCGGGCTGCAACCCACAGCCTCGTTTTTAATGAGCAACTTAGCTCACTTATATCATAATATACTAATATTATACAAGGGGCGTAAGCGATCAATTGCAGCCAAGATATTTTCGAGTATTTTCGGGAGATAGTCGAGGGTCATATTTTTTAATCTTTCGCGTTCACTATACATAATAACTAATATTAAACGGGAATTTATCGCGAATGTACCTATTTACCTATGTATTATACCACCCGCCGTTTCGACTGTGTTGCATCAGCCGTGGTTGCTGGCCAACGTCGTCGGGAACAATAGAGAAACAAACAGACCCGAAACAAATATCTGTAGATCATGCATTTGTTCCGCGGTGGGAATCAACTCACTGCGCCACGGAGGTCGTCTATAGAACAATAGTTTATAAAAGAAATTCTGCTAGTTGGCCTGTCGAAGTTTTAGTACAATATACCGAAAAAAAGTTATCAATTGGCTCTTGCTCTAACCTATTTGACGATAAATGACGAGCGTAATGATAGGCTAGTGACTGACTGATAATTTTAGGGACGATAATACCAACATATTTAAGTGATAGGTCGAGTTTAAATGTGTAATTAGTTAGTGCCAAGGTAAAATTACTGCTCTAATTACACTTGTTCTAAATATATAAATATTGACACCCATAAATAATGTGAACGAGCATCGAATCATGAACAGAGTACTTTTTAGGGTTCCGTACCCCAAAAGGTAAAAAAGGAACCCTTATAAGATCACTATCTTGTCCGTCTGTCTATCCGTGTGTCACCACCAGAGATAGGTAATGGGTAAAACCCATTCTACCCATTTGGGTTATAACCGGGTGATTTGGGTTTTAACCCGATTTTAACCCATTATCACCCATTTTGCTGGGTGAAAATGGGTATTTGGCTATTTTAATGCCAATGTTAAAATAAGGTAGGTGCCCACTTTGGTAGGTACCTACTAGGAACGTAATTAAAATATTAAATTAATAGTAGCGTTCTAATAGACACTTAAAGCTAGACAATTAATAAAGTCGGAATTAAATTTAGATCGATTTATTACTAAGTAGAACTTCTTTACGCACGCTTGACTTGGCGAATTGCTATAGATAAAAAAAGTATTTACGACGTTTCGTATTTTGCATCTACCATCTTCGATTTACGAAAAAGTTCAGCAATTCCACAACAGATGGCAGGCAGCAGCAGAAAATAACTTATGTACTTACTGTATGTTCCTCAAAATAAGGTTGACATTTCCTTTTTATTTTTCTTTCTTGGCGTCGCACGGTTTTGTGCATTTGCCATTGACAAATAAAAAAATAAGGAAACAGAATAGACATGACATTTCCTTAAAACATTATTTTTACCACTACTCAGCCAATGTGGTGACACAAAATATTGTCATTATCGATTGGACCCGATTTTGGGTTTGATTAAAATGTTATAAGATACAAAAGGGTGCTGTTATCTATAATCTAAGGATAATCTAGTTCAATATTTGACTAAAACTTACTAAGATTATTATTATTTACCTACAGAAATGGAACTATTTTTTGCGAAGGTCATGGTGTAAATAATAATAATAAAACTTACGTCTTTTAGTTTTCAACTGGTAATAACGACATATATTTCGTTATTACCAGTTGAAAACTAAAAGACGTAAGTTTTATTCGTCGTTTTTAACACTTAGGGCCCATTTCAGAGGTTTCTGATAAAGTTCCACATAGCTATCTGACGAATAACACCATACAAAAGTTGTTACTTTTTGAGGTTACCCGATGACACATACTTATGACTCATAAATTACCAGTACAAGTTATAATTTTAACAACCCTTCATTTTGGTAAGGTGTAAAACCATTTGATGAACGTTTATTAATTTTTGTGAGAATTTTAATATAAATGGCAGAGATCGATAAAATCTCAATAGACTACATCACTAACTGAGTAGCGGAGAATATTCCAGAACGCATATCTCCTATCCCAAATTAGCCTAAGTTATACAAACTGCAAAAAAACACTCCTTCATGCTTGTATAATGGAGTTAATTTTGCTATAGATAAAAAAATGTATTTACGACGTTTCTATTTTGAACATACCAGCTTCGATTTACGAAAAAGTTCAGCTATTCCACAACAGATGGCAGGCAGCAGCAGCAGCAGAAGATAACTTATGTACTTACTGTATGCGCCTCGAAATAAGGTTGACATTTCCTTAAAACATTATTTTATACATATATACAGTGTTTTTTTTAACTGTAACAGTACGGCAGCACCCATAACCAGAAGAGATACAGGTGCAGTTTCTTTTAAAACATCAGCTTGTTTTCGAAGAAAAACATTTTGGCATTAAAACTTTTTTGGTCAAGTGTGAGTAGCGCCTTAAAATGAATCAAGTTCGTAAATTTTTTTTGATGCCGATCGATGCATTCCTTTGTAAGGATTATTTTATTGTATGGGATGAAAAAAATCTGAACAGCGGAAGTTAGTCAAAGATCATTGGGCGGTTTTGACCCATTTTTTTTTCGCGCACAGTGTTCAAATCACTTTTAAAGTAAAGTATTCAATTCCACTTTTCTAAATATGTAAATTTTTTTTATGTATCTGCTGGAGGAAAAATGTTATGTAACAGTATGTATGTGAGTCTAACTATAATTCTATTAGACTAAAAACTAAAGATTTTACTGTCAGCATTGTGAAAATGTATGTACAAGCATAAGAAAAATGTTTGTATCGCATAACAGATTGTATGTCTCTCTCGCTCGCACTTTCGACAGGTAGAAAATAACAGTAAGGTATCGAAGTGCGCGTGCGACGCGCCGCCTGCGCCCCACCCGCTCTGACCGCCCCGCAGTCGTACGTCATCCTTCGTTTCGATCTGTGCGTTTAAACTCGTGTTTCCGATTTTTGCATTTTATTGATTACTTGAGCGTGTTTTATGGACCCCTGATTTTGCTTGACGATTGGTTTACATTAACATGGAAAGACAAAATAGTTGCGTGTCGTGTAATCGATCTGTTTTACGTCGACGAAAACACATATTGACAGTTCTCTTTTTGGAAAGACAAAGGGATCTTGTAGATTTATTATTGCAAGAAATAATACCACGTGAGGTAAGTACACTACACTGTCATCGTATGTGTATGACTCGTCGCGTGCTCTTGATTGTACAAATGTTGCTTTGCTCAATGTAATGGCTCATTTTACTTCTTGATAAATGGAGGAATATATATATTTTTTTTCAATTGTTTCAGATTACTTTTAATGGCTCACGGGCCATGTGCCATGCTTGTTGGTCAAGGTTAGATCGTCGTTTACGGAATCAACCCGTACAAAATGAACAAGTACAAAATATACCAGTACAAGATCAGCCAGTTGAAGAGCAACCAGTGCAAGATCAAGTACAATTGCAGCCTAGTTTTGTTACGCCTAGAGGATATAAGCGAGCATCGAATACAGCGAGACATTGTATTTTTACAAACTGTAGAAATGTAGTGGCCCATAATGTTCCACTATATGCTAAGTTCCAACTCTTACACAATCACAATTTTTATATACCAGAATTAGCTCGGGTTTGCAATGCTCATTTTATGAGGAATGATTGGGTAGACTTGCTCAACACTACATCCCACGAAAACTTTGACAGTACTCATGTTGTTGGTATGATGAATTTATATAAATGGGGTATCGAACAAAGAAGCAACCTTGATTTCGAAAATATTGAAGAAATAGAGGACAATGAATTTCACTTTTGGACGGGACTAACAAAATATCAATTTAATGTTATTTTGAACCAAACGCCTTCACTGGGTGATCGATCAGTTCATCCTGCCACAGTTCTTGGAATTTTTTTAACAAAAATAAGAACCGGTGAACCAGATGAGCGATTAGCCACTAAATTCAATATGTCGAGGAGAACCCTAGAAAGGAAGTTGGCGATAGCAAGAGAATGCTTAAGTAATGATTTTGTTCCACAGCATTTGGGCTTAAATCATATTACTAGGGAAGATGTGGTGGCCAAGAATCTTGCAATTCCAAGCCATTTTTTTGGTGGTAACTATAATGAACCGGCGGCCATTCTCGTATGTGATGGAACATATATTTATCTACAAAAGAGTTCGAATTTCCTTTTCCAGCGCAAAACTTACAGTCTTCATAAGTTTCGGAACTTAGTAAAACCCTTCCTTATAGTATGTACCGACGGCTACATAGTAGATGTTACGGGGCCTTACACTGCGACTACTTCGGACGCAAGCATTATGCGTGACCTGATGCAAGAAGATTCTCCGATTCATGGGTTCTTGAGAGTTAATGATGTTTTTATATTGGATCGTGGATTTCGGGATTCGATTGATAAAATTGAGGAATGCGGGTATAATCCTCACATGCCGCCTACAAGAGTAAGAGGAGAACAACTGACGACACTAGATGCTAATAAATCTAGATTAATAACAATGATCCGGTGGGTAGTGGAAACCATTAACGGCAGATTCAAGAAAGATTTTAAAATCTTCCGCCATGTATATTTTAACGTTGCCATGAGAAACATGATGGTCGACTTCAAAATAACTGCGGCCATAATTAATGCTACTCGCCATCCATATGAGGACCATATGTATGCGGAACAATTCATAAGAATTATAAATGAACGAATGAATGAACCCAATGAGATGGCAGAATATGTGATTAACCATAATTTAAACAGGCAGAGAGTAGCGTTTGTGCGACTCGATGGCAATGATCCGGATTTTGATGACTTTCCTCGGCTTACATTTGACGAATTAATATTGTTTACGTTGGGATCATACCACTTGAGAATCGCAAGATCGTATTGCCACGAGCACATGCGTGAGGATGGTGTATACACTATCGAACTATACCGGCACCAAGAAATGATTGAAAATAAGATATTGATAAGAGGCAGAATACAGTCACGACACGTCCGTGCAAAGCAGTACTACACCTATATTTTAGTAGATCCTACCCATATTGGAAGAAATAGCATCCAACAGTATTACTGCTCGTGTATACACGGCCGTCGCACTGTCGGAAGCTGTGCACATGTTGTAAGCGTCGTATACTTTCTGTCATGGGCCAGGCATCAAGACGTGATAGACGCGCCTGCAGCCTTTTTAGATGAATTAACTATAGATTTTGATAATGCAGAATAAAAATATTATTACCGCAAAATGGATTTTATTTTCGTATTCCTGGAAATTGTTCAAAACAACTGTTTTACAAAGTATTTTTACAGTCAGGCCAATAGTTTTTACTTAGTTCACTATAATAATAATTTAAAAATGCTATAATAATTATTTTAAAAATGCTATAATATTAATTAAAAAAATTTTTTTTGCGGTTCTCCCATATCCTGCAATAATGCGACCCATACCATTAAGTAACATATACATTTAACTACATACCTAGCCCTGTTTCGTTTTTGTGCGCCGTGGGTCATATGTCCGAACAAAATGCCCAATGACCTTTGATATAAAGTATTCTCATACAACAGGACAAACAAAATTCCTTCTACAAACATTTTATTAGATTCTAATTGCACATTAAAGAAGTGGGTGGAATGACTTAGGTGATAATTGGGTTTTAACCCACTCATGGGTTTTTTACCCATCTCTAGTCACCACCGATTTTCTCAGGAACGGGTGGACCTAGCAAGTTGAAATTTATACCAGATACTGAGGTACATTGGTCCCTATTCGGTGTATAAAAATCAAGGTCCTGACCTGAGTCAACACGATAAAAAAATATGGGCAGATTTAGATTTTCGCAAAAACTTGTAAATACCAAAATTTACCTTAATTTTCTACTTTTTTATTTTTCGAAATTTTCCCTTTACTTGTGCTGGTAATTCTAGGTTAACCGGAAATACCCTATAGGTTTTGGGTCGAAAACCTATATGGTAGTTCCCGTTGACCTATAATCACGAAATTTGGCAAAAAGCAAGGTCTTACAGCACAAATACAGGAAAAATTCCAAAAAATAAAACAAATGAAAATTAAAGGGTGTCCCCATACATAGTTGACGCCGATTAAGATAGTCCTCTGAGTTGTATGGGCGCTCATACAATTTAGTGGACTAGCTTAATCGGCACCAACCTCAAATAAGTTAATAAATAAAATTATGCTATTGAATAAAATAAATATTTAAGTGGGGCTCCCATACAACATACATGATTTTTTTTCTGTTTTTATAGATTATGGTACGGAACCTTTCGTGCGCGAGTCCGATTCGCACTTGGCCGATTTTTTGTAGTAGTTGCAACTAGTTTATAGGAAACCATTCACACCACATTTACTATCAGGTAAGGTAAGATGGTAGTCAAACGATTGTCACTAGCAAATAAAGCAAAAGCACGTTTCATGCAAACCTATTACTCGTGCGCGATAACTTGGGACCTGCTAGGAATGCGACTCCCCGACCGCTTCCTTTGCACTTCCCCGATGGCGCCCGTATTGTACTGTTCGCATCACTATTTTTTACTAGGGTTTTTAGTCTCGTACTGGCTTACGTCACGTAACGACGCGCTCTGGAATTCTTTTAGTTTTCGTTTGTGTTATTGTTTTGTTGTTGTAGTTTTTGTTGTTATAGTTTGTGTCATTGTTTTGTTGTTGTAGTTTTTGTTGTGACATGATGACCTCTTACAAGAGACGAATGAATCGCAATTAATTGTAAATTTATCGGATACCTCTTCGTCAAGTGATTATAGTGAGACTGAGGACGAAGAACAACCTCTAGAAGGCATAAATCCACTAAGTAGTGACGAAGATGAGATAATGTAAATAATAGATAAAATAAATGTATAAACTTAAACATTGTATTTTTATTTTATTCAAATAGTGTAAAAAAGATTAGATAAAAAGCAGCGTCCTCCCTGAGTAACATAATAAATTAGGTTAAAAAAACAAAGACGAAGCCGCGGGCGGCTGCTTGTTATGTTCGCTTTTTTGCGGGCGGTACAAACACGCCAATATGACGTCACCGCGCTCAGGTCCCAACTTATCGCGCACTGGTAATACATCCTGTATGTCTGTTCATGTTTGATTTAAGTTTTCTATTCTTTTTTTTTTACTAACAACTATATGGATCTTTGACATCTGAAATTTGAATAAATGAATTGAATTTAATAACGTATTCGCGACTAAACGCCTAGACCGATTTCGATGAAATTTGGTATACATATAGATAGATTATGACTGGGATTGGGACATGGGCTAATTTTTACCAAACTACGCAAAAACGGGGTATATATATATACAAACCAAACGTGCGAAGTATAAAATAGATTCATTTATCATCATAATCATCCACAGCCTGACTTCAACCATTGTTGGGTATAGGCCTCCCCAAGTTTGTGCCATCCGCCACGATCCTGCCCCGGTCTCACCCACTGACGACCCGCTTACTTACTAGGTACTACTATAATCATTCACAATTAAATCTAACTATAAGCCTATTTACCAGCTGCACATACCTAGACTTTATGTTAAGATACGTATAGTTTGAAATTGCATTGAACTGCGTCTCTTTATCTAAGTTCCATTGCGGAAAAATATAAAGATTCATAATGTACTGGTGGCGAGAGGCCACTGGCCGAATCTAAAGTAACCTGTCTAGACTTTTCAAGTATCCAAGATCGTATAGAATTGAAAGGACAATATGTTCCAATTGGTTGATACTTGACAGTAGCCAGACGCTCGCTCACCCTAAACTCTTAGACAAAACTTTGATACTTAGAAGAACAGTGTTAGAAGTCAATGACTCTCCGAATCTGAATTTTATCGGTTACTTTGTGGCCGAATCGAGTCGCTGGAGACGACTAAACTTACCCTTCTATAATCATTTTATTTACTTATATACTAGTGGTTCGCCCCGAACTGAGATCTCGCGAGTCTTCCCACAAACCAAAAAAAATATATTTGTAATCTTTGGACTATTAAAGTAGTGCCACGAAATGGAACCAACTTACTTGACCTACAGTTTCATTCAAATTACAAGTAACGGGAGTTCATATTAATTGGTTGTACTTTTATGGGCTATAAATTGCAGTTATGCTGGATTTCAGACTTTTTCCTATATTTGTACCACTTAAGCTACACGAATACTAAATTTCAACACTGTGGGGTCACTGGTGTAGCCTGTGAATTTCGTCAAAGTTCAGTTTTTTTATTATGGCTAATAAAATAACTCAAAAACTAAAAGGTTTAATTAAAACAAAAAACGGGGTCGACATGTACCTACTAGTGAAGACCTTTTATTGGACGTGCCATTTGACAGGATCGTCTCATTTTTTATTTTACCCTAATCTTTATTTTGAATATTTTGAATCTCAACATCCCCCACACATTTTTAGCTCATTTAGTCACAGCAGAATTGTGCCATCACTACCTACCTATACACCAAATTCACGATGATCGAATCAACCCTATGAAAGTTATCCTCGGACAAATAAACATCCATACATACATACAACGCCGATTCGCCCGAGTTGATTTGGAAATCTCGCTTCGCTCGCTCAACTATAAAAAAAATCAGAGGTATGTCATTACTTTATAAATAGATAGCTTGAATTCTGTCACGTACGGAAGTTCACTATAGGTGTATATATGGATATAAACACACCAGTGTTTATCTATTTAAGGTATGTATTTACAAACAAAAATGTATGTAAGTATACTATCAGTTATCTGGCTCCAATAGCACAAGCTTTGCTTAGGGGCTAGACAGCGCTGTGTGAAATGTCCATCATTAAATGGACGTAAATTATATGCAGAAAGATACCCTCTTTCATGTTCCTTTCAGTCGCACCAACTATGCCCAAAACTCTGTCATCTGTCGCACGCTAGATAGCTACAACAAGGATTTTTCGTCAGTAGACATCTCTAATAGCAAAGCATCTTATAAGAAACAAATTATGTATATCTGTTTTAGTCATATATAGCGCGTTCCATAAAATATTCAGAAATTCACTCAACACACACTACACTCCCTCCCTCACACCCTCAAGTATACACCTTTACACAGCATCCCTCCTTCTCTTTCGTTCTTCAAATGCGTACCTACTAAATTCCTTGAAAATTCAATTAATATACTATGATTTTTAATCATTTTCTCTAGGTGACTAATTTCTTAAAAATTAAATCTATAAATTGAGAATCTGTTATTGGCATTAAGTATTAGTTATAAGGATTGTTTACATTGTTAACAAGTGGTGTTGATTCTGTGTAAATAAAAAAAGAGATCTATCATAGAGATTCATAAATTTGTGATCCTATTTCTTTGCATTGATGTGCGATCGATCTCACGCCATCCGAATACGTAATATTTGATTTCAGTTTGATTTATAAGCCGTTCATTCGAAACCAACAATTCATACAACGGCAGTTTTATAACAGTTTTATTGAATAGACATCTGTGTTCCATACTCCGATTGTTGATTGTTCCGATTGTTTTCAACTTTATTTAATTTACTTTTGATCAGGCTTTGCACAGCTGTAAATACATAGATTGTTCTTTTTTTATGCTATTATTTTTATTTGCTGGTGGTAAGCGGTTACCGTAGCCTATGGACGTTTATAACACCAAAGGCATTACAATTGCGTTGCCTTTAACAAATTCAAAACATTTGGCGACCTCCGTGGCGCAGTGGGCGAATAGTCGGCTGAGACGCAGGAGGTAGCGGGTTCGATTCCCGCCGCGAAACAAAATGTTTGCACGATCTACAGATATTTGTTTCGGGTCTGTTTGTTTCTGTATATATTGTAAGTATATAGTTTATATTTACAAAATAAAATAATTTAAGTATTCTATCAGTTACCTGGTTCCCATAATACAAGCTTTGCTTAGTTTGGGGCTAGATAGCGCTGTGTGAAATGTCCAGCGTTATTTATTTATTTATTTAACACCCTTTTTGAAGAACCCCATACTCACTGTTCCTCAGTACAGTGGGCCAAACAGCTATAGAAGGTTTAAAATTTACATAAAAAATAAAAGTACTTATTCCATCTGTTATCTGGTTCCCATAGTACAAGCTTTGCTTAGCTTGAGGCTAGATAGCGCTGTGTGAAATGTCCAGCATTATTATTATCACTTACCAGCAACGTTGATATAACCAATCTGGTAGTAACACCGGCAGATTAGAACTAGGAATAAAATCCATGATATCACAATCGGCCCGTCTTGCACAAGCAACAATTCCATTTTCCACAAACAAAAAGTCACAACATAAACCTGAGCACGCGACGGGAACACGCAAGAAATTACGAATTTATTCCACGAAATACTGATATTAAAAGCGAAAACGATGCACAACAATGAAATCCCGACAACACAATGTTTTCTTGACGCGAAATTCGAAAACAAACTAGGGTGGACGCTCGCGGTGTCATCGCTCGCTGCTCGAAAACGTTGGCACATGCGCGGGAGCAGAATACGAAATTCAAATAACAAGAAATTACTGTGTTCAATTAGACAGTTGTTTTAGCGAAGATCGTATATCGCGAGTAATGCACGACCTTTCTATAAGATACATTCAACTCCCAACAATTGTAAACATCCGTTGAAATTAAAAATTAAGATTCCCGGAGTAACGATAAACAAATCGTTACAATCGAACTATTCGGAATAGTTTTTCAATGGTGAATAAGCGTAAGCGCGCCCCAACGAACCGTACCGACTGACCTGCCTGACTGGCACGCTCGTCTAAACACGTGTCGAGTTGTAAACTCACAATACGAGCAATCATAACTAAAATAACACCCACCTCCCATGAAGAGAAATGAACATAAATTGTAACTTACGACGACTTGGGCAACGATGCCTAAACGTATTTAGTGACTAAATATGATTTAAGAAGTTGTCAAATCATAAAATACATCAACATTAATCATGTATAGTCGCTAAAATACATTTTTTTTAATTTATTTCCTATTTTAACAAATATTACAGTTATATATAGCATCTAAAAACCAGTGAGGTTTGTGCTGGTGCTATCGTGGGGTTTACATCACTAATAGCCAGTTGTTGGTACGCCAATCAAATCGCAAATCAGTTGACATAGTGTTTAACTTAGCACTGATAAATCAAATTGAGTTTCTCGAAGGTTGATTAGTGAATAATTAGCTAAACCAAAGAATCACCTTTTGAATTTCCAACTAGTGTTATTTTTATAGGGTCACACCACCTAAAACATTATTTTAGTTCAACCATTCATTCCTACACGTCATACATTTGCTTATGTCAATGTCTACACGTTAGAGATTTTTGTCAAAAATTAAATGTACAATTTGAATGTGTGGAAAAAACGTTTATTTTGGTCGTTTTTCTCTCTAAAAACAAACAAATGACCTAAAAATATACTATTGTACTCATTGCAATTCCATAAATAGACATGGAAAACTTCGTTTAAGTACACCAAAAATATTTCAATTGTGCCTATTCCTTGTAAGTACTTATGTGTTCTTTGTCTTATGTGTTATTTGTGATGTAAAAAGTTCCCTTACCTTGGAATCTCTTGTAAGCACACGACGTCGTAATCATTGCCAAAACACCTCAACAATGGCAAATATCAATAACCTCATGGAGTGAGCAGAATGAAAACTGAACACATGGAGTGCTGTTTTAGTAAGAATAATTGCACAGAGGGGACTTCAACAGTTTACTATCACGATAAAACATCTGTACCAAAAGTCAATCACTTTAAATACCTAGGATCAGTGGTAACATACGTACTACAGAAGTGGAGGCAGACGTTAACCGCAGAAGCATTGCCTGGCAGAAGTGGCGATCCTTGAGCGGTGTACTTTGTGACACCGATGTCTTTCTGTTTGTGCAAAGATGGTCAGGAGGGGTAACCAGGTACGACAAAATCTAGAATGAATATGTCTGAAGAAGCTTTGAGATTACTCCAATACCATCTGTAAGCTGGTCACACATCTGAAAGCCAACTGAGGTGGTATGGCCTCGTCATGAGAAAACCTGAAGAATATGTGGTCAAAACAGCACTGTGTTTTTAAGAACACAAAAGAGGGAGAGGACGTCCCCCATAGGCATGGTGGACCATAGGAAGACTAACTTGGCGCCGAAAAATTAGGAGATTAGTCCCCACTTATTATGGGTACATGCAAAGAAGAAGAAGATTTGTGATGTATTAAGTCAATAAAAACACCTGTAAATTATCTCCATGATTTTAATTTTGCATCACAGATCGCCTGCACGTGCAGATGAAAACAATCCCATTCTGTTCTGGTATAATAATCATTCTGCTTGTGGTAACCACCACCATCAGCTACAGTAATTTGGGATGCCCCAGTGGCGTAAAAACTTATTGTCAATAGTATTTGTTTTAGGGCGCTGATACAGCTACTCCGAAATATAGGTAAATGGGCTTTATCCCTAATCAAGGCATTTTGTGTAATCACAGACTTTGAAACTCTATAGCGCATCTTGAATTCTTCCTCAGTGAATTCCTCAGATGGTTCCACTCTTGTCCTCATCACTCTTGTCTATCGTGGTCATCCTCATCATTGTTACTGCTTAAATTTGATAGAGACATCCTTAAAAGAAATAATTTAAAGGTTAGGTTATGTAGGCAGTTTACAATAGCTTTTTAAGAGATAACACTTCCACAAATATATATAATCACTAGCTGACCAATCCGCGGCTTCGCACGCGTGGTTTGCCAATAAAAAGTAACATATGTGTTAATCTAGGTTACGATATACGTACATACCAAATTTCATCGCAATCGGTCCAGCCGTTCCGGCGTGAAAGAGTAACAAACATCCAAACTTTCGCGTTTATATTATTAGTAGGATTATATTGTCACCTTTGGAGTACACGCCTGATGTATTTGTAGAATAAAACCACTAAATTCACTCGAATTAGCCAAATTATTTCTGCTAATTAGAGCTCAAGCACTGATTAAATAAATATCGATTTGACAACAGATTAATGGACGAAAAACGGCTAATCAGCGCTCTTGCAACCCATTTTCACATTTGACAAGAGATTTTGTTGACTGATTTGACAACCTGTTTAACAAATCTCTGATTAAAATCAAATGAGGTAAAATACGTTCCAGCAACCCAATTTGCACTTGACAAGAGGTTTGACCAATGGTCAACTAATTTTTGGGTTAATTATGCTTCCAGCAACCGGGCGTAAGAGAAGAAGATCACTAAAGTCAGACCATTTTAATAGGTAACATTTGACGTCTGTTGACGTCTGTCAGTTCGGTACAACTCGTACCGAACTCATACTCGTATCGGTCATTAATACAATAAATATGTAATCGTAATTGAAAAAAGTTAAGCAATTATGCAGTTTTAACACAACGAAAAAAATCTAAAAAATATATTATTTTATGCCCGCCGCCGCCGTTACAAGGTTACGTTGTTGAAATTTGATGAATTGTCAAATGTTACCTATTAAAATGGCCTGACTTTAGGTGTTTTTTACTTAGCAATAAAAAGTATATAAAAATGTTAGTATTTAAATAAGCAGGAGCCAGGTAAGTACTTTTGTTTATGATTTAGATTAGAAATGTTATGAATGAGACAGGAAAATAGATTTCACTTAGAGATTGTTTTGCAACCCGGGCTTAATCTATACTACTAATATTATAAATTCTAGTAAAGTTTAAAGTAGGTTTATTGTAATACCTTGTTTGTCTAGGTTTAGTTATATCTATGTGTATAGGCACTACCTACAATAACCGTTTGTCCGCATTACACAAAGGTTACTTGGAAGAGATCTAGCATTAAGTTCGCCTATGTACAGATTATTTACGTTTTGTGCAATAAAGAATTTTCATTCATTCATTCGTTCGTTCATCGAAAGTAACTCTGTTCCTCTATCTGTCTGTTTGTTACGTTTTCACGACTAAACGGCTCGACCGATTTCGATGAAATTTAGATAGATAGATAATTCCTTTATTACACATCATAAACATATAACAGAAAACACATTTTTAAATCGTAGATCTCTCTTCCAGGCAACCTTTGGATGGACAGGATCTATGTGAACAAATAAGGACGGCGCGTAAATCGGATATTAAAGAAAAAGTTTAAATTACAATTAAAAATTAATTTTTAAAATTTTTAAATTTTTTAAATTTAAATAAGTGAATGATTAAAATTTAGAACTTACACATTTAGATAATGACCTAATGACCTGGGGCTGGGGCATAGGCTACTTTTTACTCGACTGCGCAGAAGGAGGGTTATCTCTTTATGGCCAAATCACACGTGCGAAGCCGCGGGCGACAGCTAGTACTCAAATCGCGTCTGCTACGTTCCAAGATCATCATTAAACATGTCAATGAACTATGTAAATTAGAATATTCAATGGAGAATGCTTAACACGTTTTGACGTAAAATTCAAGCTACAATTTATAAAAGGTCAATCAAAATTCTGCAATATTCACATTTTTATTGGAGAACACATTTTTATCTAGCCTCCTACATAACGACGTTAGAGCAGTGTCCTCTAATGACGACACTGGAGATAAAATAAATCTAGCTATTAGGCTAGAATTACTCTTGGGCACAAAAAAATCTAGATTTAGTAATTGGAGATAATATATCAAATTCACCTCTTTATTACACGTAACGATATAACAGCGGCATTTTTAAAGAAGTCGGTCGTAATGTTCGTGACTGAAATAATAAAATCAAAATAAACTAGATTTTCGAAATTTATTTTCTTGCGTATGGAATCTTTGATATATATAAGAAATTGTACTACGAATTGTCTATTTATAAAATCTAAGTATATTTATATACTTAGGTAGGTACATACTTAGTGTATTCTATACTAGCTGCCGCCCGCGGCTTCACACGCGTTTGTCAATAAAAAACATTACCCTTTTGCGCAGTCGGATAAAAAGTAGCCTATAAATAAATAAATAAATATTGCTGAACATTTCACACAGCGCTATCTAGCCGCAAACTAAGCAGAGCTTGTACTATGGGAGCCAGATAACTGATGGAATACTTATATATGTACATTTTTTTTAAAATAACATACTTATACAACCATAGAGAAACAACCAGACCCGGAACAAATATCTGTAGATCATGCAAACATTTGTTCCGCGGTGGGAATCGAGTCCGAGGTAGTGGGTCTCAGCCGGCTATTCGCCCACTGCACCACGGAGGTCGTCATATCCCAATCCCGGTCATAATCTATCCGAATTTCATCGAAATCGAGACAGTTACTTTCAAATTAACAATAATACGTATGGTTTAGCCGTCGACGGCTGACTAGCGCAGGATCGCGATAGATGGTACAAATTTAAGAAGGCCGACCAGCAGTGAAGTCGGGCTGTGTATGGTGATGATGATTTAGGTACATATTTTATTGTACACTAGCTGACCCGCCGAACTTCGTACCGCCCCTGGACATGTATATGAATTCATTTATATACTCGTATATATAGATTATTAGAAACTTTATTTAATTGATGTAAAAACATCTAAGAACCACCACTTCTGACACAAAACATATCACAACTTCTTATAGAAAAAAAAAACTGAAATAATGTGAGCTGAAATCACACGAGAGGAGCATCAGAGAATATGCTATAAGCTGTTGTAATTGGAAAGGCTGCGTCGGATGCTTTTATAAACTGTGAAACACATTTCCTAGAGTACTTTGAATAATTATATATTTTTTTTTATTATTGATAGTCAAGCGCTTGACCACTACCTCACCTGATGGCAAGTGAAGGTGTGATCGAGATGGAGCACTCTTGCCTAGAACATATTCACTCTGGACTTGAAGACTCCAAGATTATACTGGTTTGTAAAAACATAAGCCGGAAGTGAGTTCCACTGCTTACTTGTGCTAACAAGAAAAGTTGAAGCAAATCGTTTGGTACGGCACGATGCCGACCAGGTATGGGTGGTACTTCTCGGTACGTCTGCTTCTCCGGTGGTGGAAAGGGGAAGCAGGGATAAGGTCATGAAGATCTTGCGCACATTCACCAAAATGAATCATGTAAAAAACTGAAAGTCTGGCTACTCGGCGTCTGTGCTTTAGACTTTGTAAATTGGCTTCCACTAGGGAGTCCAATGAGTCAGCACGTCGCTTAATCGAATATATCATTTCTGTTCCTTAATACGGAAAAAACCCAAAGGTATATAATGAATAATGGCAAAATATATTCCGACGAATTGAGAACCTATTCCTTTAGAATTCGGCTTAGAATGAATAGTGTTAAGGATGTACAATAACATATACCTATCCTATGTAAGTATACCTACTTAATACTTCAGAGTATTAAGGATTGTGCGTATCTAGTATTTAATTAGATTGCATCGATTAAAATACATAGATGCAATACAATACATGCTTGAAATCTATAAAAACGCGTCATTAACTTACAATGAATTATAAAAAAATATCGTGATGACTGAACACAGCTGACGGGTTGATAGATGACGGCAAAAAGGCAAAAACTGACATTGATTGCCTGGTGCTGTGTCATAAATAACGAAGAATAAGCTTTGAATTTTTAATCCACGTAAATGTATTTTGATAAATAAAATATAAAGTAATTTTTATCAGAACGAAGACATACCATTTTTTTTTAAAATAGAGCTTTTGCAAACGGCGTACATTAAATGTGTATGTCATCATCATCATCAGTCGGAGACGTCCACTGCTGAACATAGGCCTCCCCCTTAGATCGCCACAACGAGCGGTTGGTAGCCGTTTGCGCCCAACGGCTCTCCACGATTCTTACTAGATCGTCGGTCCACCTTGTGGGGGGCGGGCCTACGCTGCGTCTTCCAGTCCGTGGTCTCCACTCGAGAACCTTTCTTCCCCCAACGGTTATCGGTTCTACGAGCGATGTGGCCTGCCCGTCGCCACTTCAAGTTGCTAATTTTGAGAGCTATGTCGGCAACTTTAGTTCTTCTGCGGATTTCCTCATTGCGGATTTTGTCACGCAAATAAACACCGAGCATAGCCCTCTCCGTAGCTCGTTGAGCGACCTTGAGCTTGGTCATGAGGCCATGAGTAAAGGACCACGTACATCAGCCTGTACGAGATTAGGTGAGGATGGAGTTACGACAGAACTTCTGAGAGCGGGTGGAAAACTGAACAACCGAACAACCGTTGGTGTGACGAATGTGTATGTGTTTACAAGAAATAAACAAGTATTTAAGTGTTTTATAATTTTTCTAGTTCACATAGTTCAATCGTTGCTTAGTTTGGGGCTAGATAGCGCTGTGTGGAATGCGCATTATTGCTTGGCGACAGAAATACACACAGTGGTAGTATTACTTGAATATCTATATACTACAATCTTCCGCCCGCGGCTTTGAAAACCCACGGCAATAAAAACATTTCCCTTCTGCGCAGTCTGCGCGGTAGGTTAAAAAGTAGCCTGTCTCACTCGGTCATCATAATCTATGTGTATACCAAATTTAATTGAAATCGGTCCAGCCGTTTTGTCGTGATAACGCGTGATAACAAACAGACGTACATAGTTACTTTCGAATTAATAATATTAGTATGGATTAACACTATTTTTAATTTCAATATATCTGATACTTATCTAACTATTAAGGTTAAAATGAAATATAAATCTAAGTAGATTTCATATTAATCTAGTTTAGTACGATCAAAATTAAATGAGGCATTTGGATTGAGTCTTGGCAGAAAAGGGCATAACGATCTCGTCGACCTTCGGAGACGAACTTTTGAGTAACGAGATGGAATTTAGCAATATAGTTTGTTATAATTCAAATACACGCGTAGTCTAATTTTACGTGTAGACAGAAAATGTTTTCAGTGTAATGTGAACGAATGAGTCGTTCTTTAAACTTTGTTTAATACTCATACTTGACTTGACAAAGAGGTTTTCGTGTAAGGGTATTCTTTGAAGTTCACACTTGAGTTCATATTTTTGACATCCACTTACCCCTTATCCGCTTACGTGGATGTATCCTTATGTTCGAAAAGCCTTGTCAAACATGTAAAACCTCTTAGGGGTTGAAGTACTTTGGTATATAATATCTCTTATGGCTTGTCTGACATGAAAATTACTTAGTAATAATATGTCATATTTATAACACAAAGTGCCTATCACTCAGTGCTCATCACAAAGTGACGACCTCCGTGGTGCAGTGGGCGAATAGCCGGCTGAGACGCAGGAGGTAGCGGGTTCGATTCCCGCCGCGGAACAATTGTTTGCATGATCTGCAGATATTTGTTCCGGGTCTGGTTGTTTCTCTATATATTGTAAGTAGTGTTGCCCAAATTCAGTCTTGGTCTTGCAGTCTTGGTCTTGTTCTTGCGTTTTTGCAAGACCAAGACCAAGAACAAGACCGCGTATTTTTAGCAAGACCAAGACCAAGACTGACCGTGCAAGACTTGAGCAAGAACAAGACATAGCCTGCAAGACTCTTGCGTCTTGCAGCTAGGACTTAGCGCTATTTCACTGAGTAGTTAGGTGTAACAGTTCGGTGTATAGGTAGGTACGCTTAGGAATTCTATGAGACGCAAAAAACTGTATCAAAGAATATGAAAAACTGGACCTATGCGCATTACGACTAATACTATAAACATAGCGAATAAAAAAATATCTATTAAAATCAAACTGAGTGCATGCATAGTTATGGTTTAACCATCGGCACTTTGATAATGCGGCGTCAAAGGTTTTGTACTTACTTCTCAAAGAAATTTGCCGCTTTTCGGAAGTACATGGTTATGATACACGCGCCGGCGGCTTCTTTTGAAATCTAAAACAATCGTTGCCGCCACGCCGAAATCATAACATTTGACACTATTTGATTGCCGCCATAGGGCGTAGGTATACTCATGCAAAATAATTTCCTAGTAGAGTACCTACAGGTGTTCCAAAGAATAAATAAGTTTCAGAGTGCTTAGAATGAAATTGAATACATTATACTGATCACGCAAGTAGTATTATGATTAGGATAAAATTGTAAGGATAGGTAGTAGATGTCATATTAATTCATTATAGTAAGTATATATTATAATATTGATTACTTATATGGTTTTAAACTAATTACTTAGGTACTATTGTTGTACATTTAGTCATTATATTTCTTAAGTTTTTACAAGAAAAAATAGCAAAAAAGTGTTCAAATATCACCCGTTTAATAAATATTGTAGCCACTTTTAAATATCCTTGAAACGTGTAAAAAAATTCTACGAAACTAATAAAATAATATAAAAAGCGTAGGTACTTACCTACTAATAAAATAAAAAGCCTGCGATAAGAGTTTTGTATTACTTACCAGCCCGAATATCTCTGAGAGAGATGATGAGAGTAAGTATTTACTAGCTGTGCCCGCGACTTCGTCCACGAGGAATAGTAACTTTGGAGGTATAGTGACGTTCAGGACTTATTTATTTATTTTAAAACTTCTGTCATCAAACATACAAACGAACTCTTCAGCTTTATAATATTAGTATAGATGTACGCCAAAACATTCACTTATATGTAAAGAATAGTGATTGGCACTAATTCTATTTTATTCACGCGTCGCGTCTGTACAAGTAGGTTATATTTAGTGTGTGTTTGTACGCCGCACGCGGCATTGTTTGATTTGCGGCGGCATCCTTTTCATAGAGCCGGCACGTAGCGAGGCGGCGCGGTAGAAAGCAAGGAAACGTACTATAAATAAAGGAATTATTTTAATTCCAGTCATTTCCAATTGAGCTGTGCTTCGAGTCTAACTTAATAATTGTTTTTACTAATTCTCGTTGTTTTCTAAAAACGTATCACGTGTACAATTTAATATGAGTGACGAAGATTCAAATTATTCTAGTCCGAGTAACGAGAGTTTGAGTCACAGATCTAAAAGACCCAAAAGCAAATTTGAGGAGTTTTTCGAAATAATTCATGCATCCCAAACTGCCTTCTGTAAATTGTGCCAACATAAAAAGATTGAAATAAAAATGAAAAACAGAAACACTTCAGGCTTAAGGAAACATCTAATATCTTTCCACAAAAAGGAATCAGAAATATTTCTTCCTGTTAAACCAAAATTAAGTGGAGATATCACAAGCTTTTTAGTAACCGCTGGAAGAAGTGGACAGGTAAGAATATTTTTTTAACAGTTAAAAGAATTTTAACTCCGCGTAGCTATTCATGCGATACTTTCAAAAACGCCATTAACTTACGTAAGTATTTTTGAGTTAGTGGTGTTTTCACAGTTTTCATCTAGGGGTGCGACATATTAAGTATGTAATTATCGTCTTAAATATTTTTTATAAACACCCATATTTTCATTTAATCGGCCAGTAACAACTAAGTACTTTATTTTGGTAAATTACAGTACAGTGCAACCTTAATATAACAAATATCAATTTAACGATTTTCTCGATTTAACAACAACAAACCTCCTCCTCTTATACGCTCAAACCTAGTATGTTTTAAATAATAACACAAGATTTATTGTTTTGTTTCAGTCGGAAAACAGCAGTGACAACATCACGACAGCTACAGTTGATTGGGTGGTGAAAAAATATCTTCCCTTCTCATTTTTCGATGACGAAGCTACACAAGTATATTTTCGACGTATTTGCCCTAATATGGTGTTTCCTAAAAGGTCTACACTTAGAAGGAAAGTCAAAGAGCGATTTGAAGAGCTCCAATTGAATCTCAAGGAACGACTTCAAAAATTATCATCTAAAATGTCTTTTACCATTGATGGGTGGACGTCAATTGCTGGTAGGAGTTACTACGGGGTTACTATTCATTATATAGACAACGAATGGAAGTATCAATCTGTAGTTCTTGATTTTATACCATCACGCGGTCGACATACTGGGGAAGATATTGCAACGATTTTCCATGAATGTTTATTGGAATATGGCATAATTGATAAAATACAAGGTATCACGGTCGACAACGCAACTGCAAATACCAAATTTATGTATGAACTGGGCAAACAGCTGCCGCCACACTTTGATTCAGACAATCAACATTTCCGGTGCTTTGCTCACATTTTAAACCTTGGTGTACAAGATTTATTAAAGACCTTAGCATTACACTGTGAGTCTGACACTAACGCGCAAGATCAGCAGTACGAAGACTATGCAGACGAAACTGAGGATGAGGAAGATGAAGAATCTGCACCAAATATTGCTGACTCGCGTACATCTGTAACAAAGTTACGCAGTATTTCCAGTAAAATAAAAAGAAGTGAGATAGTGAAGAAGAAGTTTCAGTCTGCTTGTGAAGCAGCTGGCGTGCCATCAAATCTAAATGCCATTCTTGACTGTCCAACGAGATGGAATTCCACACATGATATGATTGGATTTGGTTTAAAAGTGAGAGCGGGCATTGACATATTGTGCAGTTCTGTCACCGAATTAAATGATTTTCAAATCACAGCTAATGAATGGCAGGTACTCGAAAAATTACATAAATTTCTAATAAACTTTAAACTTTTAAGTACAAAACTTGGTGGAGACAAATATGTTACATTACCGCTAGTCATTGTATCATTCAATCTCTTGCTAGATAAAATTGAATCCATGGTAAAACAGTTAGATGAGAAACCTAATCGATCTGAAGTGGATGAAAGGCTCATTCTAGCTTTCCAAGCAGCTCGAGACAAAATGCTTAAACATTACAAGAAGAGCAACTGGATTTATTGTACTTCTTTAATTTTAGACCCAAGGCATAAGGCTCAGACTTTTGACCTGACAATGTGGGGGAAGCAACTTAAAACAGAAAGTCTGCGCAAGTTCAATGAACTTTATGAAGAATATAAAAGTCTACACTCACTGAACAAATCTCTGGAATTACCAGAAAAAGAAAATAAAGTATGTGATGAAGATGAAGACGTAATAGACTTTGATAAACTCTATGAATGTCCCTCGACGTCATCTGGATCTTGTCTTCAAGGCTTGGTGATAGACGAGTTGGAGGAGTACCTAAGAAAACCAAGAACTGCCAGCTCGGAAGACATTTTAGATTGGTGGAGGACGCATGAGACAGAGTATCCGATTTTATCGAAAATGGCCCGTGATTTTCTCTCAATACCTGCAACTTCAGTACCTGCTGAGAGGTTATTTTCTAAAGCATCATTAGTAATTAGAAAACATAGAAATAGGTTAAGTGATGAGTCAGCCAGATGGTTACTTTGTATTAATTCTTGGTCAAAAAAAATTATATAAAGTATCATAACCTAATGATAAAGCTGTTGATTTGTGTTGTATTTTATTTTTTATTCAAATAAATGATAAATCGTAAAACTCTTTTATTAAATTTCTTATAAGTTGAGGGTTCAATCTCTTTCTAGACAGATAAGTATTGTTCTTTAAAATACAGTCAAGTTATTGTAATTAATTTGTTTTTTTACATGTTTTAGCAAATGTAAGCTTATAAATCATAAATGTTTATTAAGAAACAGTTACTTCCATGGAAAACGACATATAGGTCAGTTGATTTTTCGAATTTCTTATCAAATCTTCAGTTATTTATTAATCTGCTTGATCTTTACTATGGCTATGTTAATTTAAGCTCACAATGTTCCAATTCTAATACGTTTTTCTAATTTTCGAGTACAAAAATCCGATGTTACTAATTTCAGAGTTTTCGAAGGCGAAAATCGTACAACTTATGACTCATCCAGCATACAGTCCTGGCACCGTGTGACTTTTTTCTGTTCCCAAAAATCAAGAACCAATTACGTGATCAACGCGATACGAAACCAAATTTTCATCACCAGAAGAGGCTGTCGAAGAGTATAAAAAACATGTATCTGACGTCACCACGGAGGATGTTTTCATTCATTCATTTTCAAATGTTTTCAAAATTAGTTCAATCGTATAAAAAAGTGCATTGACGCAAAGGGAGAATATTTTGAGAAACAATAAATTCATTTTTGACTATTAATAGTATTTTTTTATTATTGCTCCGGAAACTTTCAGTGTGCCCCTCATATATATATGCTACGATTACAGGAAAATTTTACCGTTGTCTCTATCTAGGACAGTTTTTAGACATATTATCTTAAGTTTTCTTGGTTTACCGGTGGTTAACATATCTAGATTGCGCTGCTTAATTAACATAAATAAACCTATCTAGGTTCGGAACCCTCGGTGCGCCAGTCCTACTCGTAGTTGACCAGTCATGTTTTATGCACAAAAAACTGTTTTTTTTTTAAATTCTGTACATTTTACACAGCGCTATCTAGACCCAAAGTAAGTAACGCTTGTACCTACTCTGGGAACCAGAACAGAAGGTACAGCTCGAGACCTACAAGGCATTACATTGCAAGATATACAGGTGAATAGCCTTATTTGCCTGTAATTTAACCGGTACCATTGCTGTTCTGCTTGGTGCTTGGTATAGGTACATTAATAGTACTTCCCCGGCCGAACTCTGTCACAAGAAGTTTGTCCAGAGAACTCTCTTCACTACGCCTGAGCAAAGTCTTGTCTTCATTCTTTTGCATATACCGAAAAAACGTTAGTTCTATTTCTATTCTATTGGTTGGATTTTAACATTCAGTCTTGTCTCGTTTAATACACTTACTGAAGCTCAAAAAGAACTTTGACCTTCGAACTTACGGGTAGACAGAGCAAGGTACGACACTAGATTCTTATACGAGCGAAAATACTAAGCAGTTTCTGCATACCCAAAGCATTATTTTATATCTGTGTATAGTCGGTTTTCTGAAATTGCGATGCAATTCTCCTGAATAGACAGAGGCTTGGCGCATTAGACTTGCTGGTTTAGCCAGGACCTTGAACTTTAACCTTCAAGAGCCGGGGTAAAGTCCCTGAGGTCGTCCGCGAGAGTGCTAAAATGGAGCAAGGTCCCGCCTTCACCTGGGGTCCTTGTAAACTATTGTCTCTGGACGAGTACTATTAATTTTTGTTAGATAAAACAGAAATTACAGCATCAAGGAACATTAAATTAAAAAAATTGTTTGATGTAATTTTAGGTAGCTTTATTGTGTTATAAACGTGATGTAGGTATTTTCAAAGCTTTTATATTAAACGTACTATTATATTAGGACCGAAGACTAATTAAAACGGTATTATGTTTCATGTTCTGCAGTGAAATTGTTGAACAACATTTTTGCATAAACTTTGTTCATGCAAACAAAAGAAAAAGTTACACAAGAATAAATACTACTTTAACTATGAGAATATTACAGAAAATGTAACTTAATAAGTTCCCGGAAATAGCGAGTTTTCTTTTCTATTTGGTTCTATTGCAGTTTGAGTCGTTTGAGCTCGCAAGTGCAAGGTCTGCTTGAAAAGTATTTACAGACCTCTCTTTTTGTTAGATCATTTAAACGAAAGGCATCCTTCTCACGATTGATTAGACACTATCTTTCTCAGCTTAGAGGCCACGGTCAGGGTCAAGAGCATACTGGTTTAGAGACGCGTTTATCAACAGGTTCCGTTACTTCAACATACCCTTTATACAAACATCCAACTGAAGACGGTATATCTAAATGATTCTACGCCTATGGAAATTCTGGTTTTCCTTTCATCCTGTCAACATTTTAAGCAAGTTGGATCAGAGTTGATAGTTTCATGTATCTCCTTGTTTTCAACTATTCATCATTTATACTAATATTATCTATACTAATATTATAAAGAGGAAATATTTGTTGGTTTGTATTGAAAAGGCTCCGCAGTGGCGGATTTACAAATTTTCAAGGTATAGGCTGAATAGTTTTTGCCGCCCTTGCCTCAACAATTGTCATATCATACATTATTTTTACAATGCATCAATTTCGTTGAAATTACACGTAAAATAATTTTTCGGTATATTTTTGAGATAATCGAATCGAAGCGAAAGAAGTATGCTATTTACACAATAATGAACATTTGGTGATCTGATTTTGTTTTCGTTTTTCGCCTCAATTTGTTCGGGTAACCGGGGTAACCCACACGGTTATTGGAATAGAGAATGAAGCTCGCCACGTGCACGTGCAACATTAACGTCATTGATAATTGTAGCATTAAAAAAATACCGCGTTCGGGGAAAAAATATTTTTTTGACTTAAGACTATCTCGCTATTACTGTTCAAGTTTTTTTTTTAATTCTAATCGTATTTTCTGAAGCTACTAGTGTATGTGAAACACATAATAGTCGATACATAAGATTGAAATCGGTAAAATTATTCACAAAATTATTCATTATATTCGAATAAAAATCGATAAATTATATACCTACAAACCATCCAGTTCGTAGCCTCCAACCAGTAGTAAGACTGGCATGTATGGGTTGTAAGTGGGAAGAGGGGCATATTTTTTACAATTTCGCTCTTTTCACTCATAAGAAGTGTGGGCAAAGGGCGCAGAGGCGAGAGGCCGATAACTGGTTGAGGGGCGGCGAACTAGCTCTTTTACTCTATCTAGCATATGGAAGTTTGCTACACTCGGAATGTGCAATGACAAGTGAGAGAGAAAAGTCATCGACAAAATTTGTTGCAGACTTCTATCTGTAAGACATCAGAAAACCGTCATAGAAATATCTTTTTGATTTCTATGAGGTAAAAAAAAAAAAAATCATGCCCCAAAATTTGCCGCCCCCAAAATCTGCCGCCCTAGGCTCGAGCCTACTCAGCCTGCTGGTAAATCCGCCACTGAGGCTCCGAAACTACTGGACCAATTTAAAAAATTATTTCACTGTTGGGAAGCTACACTATCCCCGGGTGACATATGCTACTTTTTACCGAACTGCGCAGAAGGAGGGTAATCTTTTTATTAAAAACTACGCGTGCGAAGCTGCGGATTGGTCAGCTAGTATAATAAAAAAGTGTTATGTTAAAAGAAATTAACTCTTTTACCCCGGTCTGCATTAACAAAATGAGTTCACACGTACAACCAACGCAGTAGTCTCAAACAAGGTTACTTCCACACAACTTGGCAGCATAAAGAGAAGTTGCCTTTGATGTAAACCCTTGTAGGGTCACCTCAAAGTGAGTGTTACCCGTATGTGACATGGCTGCCGGTGAACAACCTTTCACGACTGAAGAATCGATCAATGAATTTCAGCAACAATTTTGTTTTGCACTCGATTGTGTGAAAACGATATTTTTATCACTCGGCTTTTGGAAAAAAACCAAATCATGCCATCTTGATCCAACTGATCCAAATTTTTGCAGGATTTCAGGAAAACCAGAATTTCTAAGGACGTAGAATCGTTTAGATTAGCCTAATAGACTGTAAAGTAAACTAATGAAAAAATGGCTAACCAAGCCATTTACATTACTGAGGCCTAACATCAATAAAATGTAAGATGATTTATACTGTATGTTGGGAAGATGTGTTGCAGCACAATAGGGGGGAAGAACTCTTAAAGTACCAGGGAAGGGATTTAAGATGGCTTGCAAAAACAAGCAAAAAGATGACACAGCAATTCGTTATAATATCGATATTATCTGCAACTTGACTTAACGCTCCAGAAGAGTATTAAAAAAGCCATAAAACGCCACTCATAAAAGGACTGTAAAGTGTATGGCACAGTTATGGCAAAAATATTACATTCGTTTTATTTCTCGGAGCTTTAGGGCTGAATGACTAATAGAATGTACCTACCCTAGTGTTGTGAAGTTTGTTACCGAAATAAATTATATTTATCTTATAGAAAAATATCTAGAGATCCATCCTTAATTTGAAAGAATCTTTATATATTTTTTGTTTTATTCTGAAGCATGATATCAGCGTATTATATAACAGGTACCTTGGGTATTAAGTTCACAGTGTAATCAACTACGAACAACGGTTTAAAGAATTGGTTACCAATATAGTACAAATATGTAGGAAAGTTACAATATAGAATTCGGCAAGATTATGAAAAATAACAACCAATATCCTCGGCCCCCAGGTTATAAAGCCGACAAGAAAAACGAAGGCAAACTTCATCTACGAGTACACTACGCAAACAGCCTTGTCCTATATGTACGAACCAGAACCTAGCCACGTTCACAATATTTCAGGTCCCACTAGACTACATGTAGGTTGTTCAATTATTCACGCTCGGCATCAACTTGGTACTCCGTTCGACTTCTACTCGCTTGGTTCTTAAAGTTGGTCTACCTTTAGCCTATAAATTGAAGTTGTTTAAATAATGAATCGCCTTCTACGGAAGAGTTTCATCAATGGAGAATGAGAATGAAGAATGTAAGAATTGATTCTATAAATTTAAATAGGTCTGCGGTGTCATTGTGGAAAGTATTTGGTTACATAAATAAATAAATACGGCTGGACATTTCACACAGCGCTATCTAGCCCCAAACTAAGCAGAGCTTGTACTATGGGTACCAGATAACTGATAGAATACATATATACTTTTTTTTGTAAATACATACTTATAATATATAGAGAAACAACCAGACACGGAACAAATATCTGTAGATCATACAAACATTTGTTCCGCGGCGGGAATCGAACCCGCTACCCCCTGCGTCTCAGCCGGCTATTCGCCCACTGTACCACGGAGGTCGTCAAAGTGTAGTCGCGTGTTTGGTCTGAATTTGATGGCATGCATCGATTTGCCCATCTATTGCCATCTATAATACACTAGTTGACCGCCGAACTTCGTACCGCCTTGACATGCATATAACGCTGGCTGTCAATATACGTCACCCTGGTAGAATTGTCAATTGTTGTCCCCGGCCATCATTTTACAACCATACTTAACGATAGACAAAATTACGTTTAGCTGTTATTTGCGTTTTGTTATTCCATGTCAGATGCGTTTTTGTTATACCACGTTTTATAGTGACTTGTATTCTCTTTGACGTTTTATGTCCATCTCCAGGTTCTAAGAACGGGATAAAAAGTCTAAGCTAAGTTAAGTCTAAGCTACCTCCCCACCAATTTTCAGCCAAATCGGTTCAGCCGTTCTTGAGTTATAAATAGTGTAACTAAAACGACTTTCTTTTATATATATTGATTGGCATCTGTCATGTCTCTGTCGTGAGTTTATGGTATATGACATCGTAAAGATGGAGTAACAACTAAGAAAACGACATTAAATAAGATCGTTATTGGAAGAAGTTTGATAGTAGCGTACGTAAGTCGAGACGAAATAAATATCTTTGTGTAATAGACAAATTCTTGCGGTGGAACGAATCGTGAATTTTCACTGACCCACGAACGACGTAGGTACATTTACCAGCCCGCTTTACCGAATCGACAGGTGTCGGCAAACATTATCAATTAACCTTGAGAGTATTTGACACGTAATACGTTGATGAAAATTACCGGCTATGAGAGAGAATTTGCAGTGATCAAGAGCCAGTATCAGAAGTGGGATAATTATATATTAGTGATAATGAGGAAGCGATTCACAGAAACGAACCAACGCTTATAATAATGACGATACAGATTTCACTTTTTCTAGAAACGCTCATGTACGAAGCGATAATTGATATACGAACTTGGTAGGCACGCATGGATCAATTTTCTTTTCAATTAATTGGTGTATCGTAATGTTTCGCAAATTGATGAAGCCAGATGTTTTGGTGTAACGCTTTACTTTCAACGATTTATTATGTAAACGGAATAAACAGTCATCATCATCATCATCATATCAGCCGTAGGACATCCACTGCTGGACAAAGGCCTCCCTCATTGATCTCCAGGAACTGCGGTTGGAAGCGGCCTGCATCCAACGCCGACCTGCGGTTCTTACCAAGTCGTCTGTCCATCTTGTAGGTGGACGTCCTACGCTGCGCTTGCCGGTCCGTGGCCTCCACTCGAGAACCTTCCGGCCCAATCGGCCATCTGTTCTGCGCGCCATATGGCCCGCCCATTGCCACTTCAACGTGCAAACTTAAACTTCATGCGGTCCTTCACTATTGGCCTTATGAATAAGCTCAGAGTCGCTCAACGAGCTATGGAGAGGGCTATGCTCGGGGTTTCTCTACGGGATCGAACCATAAATGAGGAGATACGTAGGAGAACTCAAGTCACCGACATAGCCCGACGGATTAGCACGTTGAATAAACAGAAATTAAAATAAATGTTTTCTCGTCGATGAACAATAAACTAAGCAAATGTTCAGTAGAAGCGATATTTGAGACGTGATAGAAATATAAAATAATTATTTATGACAGAGACATCATCATCATCCACAGCCGACTTCACCCACTGCTGGGTATAGGCCTCCCCAAGTTTGTGCCATCCGCCACGATCCTGCGCTAGTCTCACCCATTGACGGCCCGCGACTCTAACGATGTCGTCCACGGAAAATCATTCACTGTCGAAGCAGTGCGCCTTTGGAATGCTTTGCCTGTGGAAATTAAAAAGGCTCCTTCACAGCACTCTTTTAAGCTGAGATTAAAGCAGCATTCCCTAAATGCCTAGCTTTCTTGTTATTTGAGTTACCTATTTATTTATTTATTTTAATTGTCTCCGCTTTAGAAGATTTGTAAGAATATTGATTTAGGTTATTAGTTTGGTATATACATATTAGTCTATCTTTAGGTATTTATTTGTGTATTAGAATTATAAGTATTTCTTTCATTTGTAAATATACTCTGTGCACCGCTGCCCAATACTGCTTCTCTCTTTAATTTTGATCCAAAGGTTGCCTGGAATAAATCGCTTTCAGCGATAAGGCCGCCCATGGTACTATATTTAAAATAAATTGTTTTTTTTTAGTATTCCTGGTGTACAATAAAGAATTATTCTACCCATCTCGCTGCCGGACGTCCTACCCAGGGTAGCAACTGAATGGTGGAAGAGACGTGGGTGGACGACATCGTCAGACCCACATAATAATCGCATAACTCAACAACGCCTGGACCAATTTGGCCAATTCTTTTTTGTTGTGTTTCTTATTGACAGGAGAAGGTTCTTATGAAAGAAAAAATTAAGAAAATTGCGCGCAAAATTAGAAAATTTAAGAATACATAATCACCATATACAATCATTTATAATCTAACCTTAGCGCTTTTATAATGTAACCTTATGACGTTTGACATAGAATTGACAGAATGCGTGCTGCAAATATCGTTAAAGAGGATGTATCAAAAATGAATATCGTTTGAAACCGATGCTTCGGTAGGAGTTATCCCGAGATATATTGTCTATATAAATAAAAATTAATTGCTGTTCGTTAATCTCGATAAAACTCGAGAACGGGTGGAGCGATTTGGCTAATTTTGGTATTGAATTAATTGTGAAAGTCATTCATTTTCTCATACATAATGATGGCCGGGGACAACAATTGACAATTCTACCAGGGTGACTTATATTGACAGCCCGCGTTATACCTATGCATGTCAAGCCGATACGAAGTTCGGCGGGACCACTAGTTACACATAAAAAGAAACGCCATAACAAACAAAATTATTGTGATCATAGGTCGGCCACCACTCAGCATAGCTGCTGCAGCGCTGATTTTCAGTGACACCGAGTGTTTAGCAGCATCTGCGACACGCGTTTCTTTTATAACTTATATCTACTAGTGGTTCGCCGCGAACTAAGATCTCGCGAGTCTCCAATAAAAACAAAAAATTATATTATTCGTAATCATTGACTATCAAAATAGTGCCACGAAATACATATATAACCAATTAACTTGACCTACAGTTTCATTCAAATTACACGTAACGGGATTTCATGTCAATTGGGGTATAAATTGTAGTTATTCTTGATTTCAGACTATATAGACCTATATTTGTGTAACTTAAGCTACACGCATACCAAATTACCGCACTGTGGGGTCACTGGTGTACCCTGTGAATTTCGTCAAAGTTCCGGTTTTGTTATGACTAATAAATAACTCAAAAACTACAAAAACTTTACTACAAATATAAACGTAGTAGAAATGTAGTAATGAAGACATTTCATTTGACGTCCCATTTGACCTAACAGTCTCATTTTCATTTTATTTACCCCTCTTGAACCCCAATATCTTAACAACCCCCCAACATTTTCAGCTCATTTAGTCACACCAAAATTGTGCTATCACTACCTACCTATGTATCAAATTTTACGATGATCGGATCAACGTTTCGAAAGTTATACTCGGACAAACAAACATACATACGCCGATTTGCCGAAGTTGATTTAGAATACTCGCTTCGCTCGATCAAATTACTATTATATGTTAATACACGCGTTAACAAAATACAAAAAAACGAGTGTGCTTTAGACCACACGACTGAAGTAAAACTTCTTTAGCGCCATCTATATGTATGTATATTTCTATCTTCACTAACTTATATCTCCCTCTCAACTTTCGTTCGCCTCGCCCGATCACACTTTTCGTAAAGCTCTCGTCACGCATTCACCAACTTACTCCCCAAGTCAAGCGTGCGTATCTCCCTCTCAACTTTCGTTCGCCTCGCCCGATAACACTTCTCGTAACGCTCTCGTCACGCATTCACCAACTTACTCCCCAAGTCAAGCGTGCGTAAAGAAGTTTTACTTCAAAAATTACAAAATACAACCTTAGATAATAAAATAAATTCAAAATAAAACTGATAAAAGTAATGTTAAGCTCTGTATAAGTTTTAAGTTAAAAAAAGATTATATTGGCAAAGTAAGCATTTGCAATATATTTTTAGTGTTCATTTTCATCTCTTATTCTTAAAGATGGAAATAGTTCTCACAGGAAATAAAATGCAAATGCAGTCTAGTTGTTCAATGGAATAAATGGTGAGAAAAGCCAACTGCCAATTAAGAGTTACTTTAGTCCAGTTTGTTTTTATCTATCGTGGCATTACTAATGTGGGTTGGGAAATGTTATTTATCTTGTTCGAGTAGATTATTTTATTGTGGTCGCTATTTTATAATTGGCGAAATAAGATGTATTACATTATTTTTGGCAAGAACCATTTGAGTTCTCACCAATTGTTTTGCCCTCGTTTCAAAAACCGTGTATTATTCCATAAGATTTTATTGGTTTTTATTGCAATTATATAGATATTATCATTTATCTTTGTCACCCATCCCGATTCTAAATTGGGTGAAAAATATTACTACATTGTCTGCCAATACCAGATAGAACTTTTTTTTTATTTTACGTGCCTGTCATTCTGCCTGTCACCATGCCTGTCATTAAGAATGTTGACCGCCTGATGAAGGCATCATGTGAGGTAATGGTGAAAAACTTAGCAATTCCACTAAACTAAATTAACTCAGTGATAAATCAAACGCTAGTGCAAGATGTGGTCGCCTTTAAATGAAGAAGCACTAGACTTAAAACCGCGTTGATTAAAGTCTTGTACGTACGTTTCCTTTGGTGATCCTATTAAACAAATCATAGGTTATTTGCATATAATAAGACTTACCGGCAAGATCGTTCTGAACAGATGTGGCGACTGGTAAAGCTGGTGCTCGTTGCGGGGCGCTGGTCGTCCGAGGCGACGGCTGGACTCGACGGCACGGCGGTGGCGGCGTACATTCTGATATTGTGCGCTGGAAAAAAAATAGAACAATTTGATACTATTTTCAAATAAATTAAGAAAGACAGTGGTATGATTCCAGCAGCGACCTACTGTAGCTGGTAACTAGATTTAAGTAGTAGCTATTTATAAGGCTGTGGTAGAGGGACTAAAGTACAAGACAGGTGGACAGTAAGGCCCTAACAGAGTGGAGGCCGAGCACTGGGCATCGAAAAAGGTGACGTCCACCATCGACATGGGTCGACGACATCCATAAAACCGGGATCGGGAAGAATGGCAGAAACAAATAGAGGCCTATGCCCAGCAGTGGATCGACACGGACTGAAAATGATGATGATGATGGTAGAGGGAAAACAACTTTCTTAGAAATCTGAAAATGATCGCATTCGGAATCGCGCAAGGCAAGTCACCAAGTAGGTAATCGAGAAGAAATCACGATCGAATACGTACGGTGCAAAATTACAATATTAGTCGACCGAGCTTTGCTTGCTTAAGTATTTGGTATCGATTTATCGTATGTGTGCTGTATAAGTACCTGATTGATATAAAATTAGCTTAGAGATTTACTGTAATATAGATAGAGAAGAGGCCGCCCGGGAGCCATATCAGCCGGCAAGCCTGGGAATATGTACCTTTGTTACCCATTTCTGCCGCCAAGCAGCATTGCTGAGTTTAGGTTTGAAGGCATCTAGATGATGGACGCAGTGCATCGTAGAGCACGTTTCTAAGGTGCGTGACCTACGAGGTGCGTGCCTTGTTATAGGCGATGGTTGCCACTTAACATTAGGTAGGTCATATTCTTGTTTCATCTCCAAGCCGTATAAAAAATAACGGCTGACTGAAACCCCGACCAATTCACATAGTGTTATTGTAGTAGGAACCGTCTTTAAACGTACCAACCAATTTTAATTAATCGAATTATCCTTATTTACCGGTCTCAAAATAAAACTGATTGATTGCCCCACTGATCAGTCAATGACTAAGTAGAGGTATATGACGAGCTTTTGAGGTATTCGCAGCAGAGCCTTGAAATGGCTTTAAATCAGGTATATATCATGACTAGCTGACCAATCCGCGGCTTCGCACGCGTGTTTTGCCAATAAAAAGTAGCCTATGTGTTAATGCAGGTTATGATCTACGTACATACCAAATTTCATCGCAATCGGTTCAGCCGTTTCGGCGTGAAAGAGTAACAAACATCCATACATACAAACTTCCGCGTTTATAATATTAGTAAGATTTATATACTATTGTTTTAAACAGAAAATAATTTCTTTACATATGTTTACCTCTTTTAATTATTAAGATACAATCAAATTAAGATATAGGTATTAGAGTTCCTTTCAGAATTCTAATAAACTATAAAGGTATGTAAATTCCATCCAAACCGGCTTAGTAAAGGACTAGTCTCCAGCAGCGTCTATTCCCTGGCACTAATTACTTCTTAGATCTTGGAATTTATCTCGGCTTACCCTTATCATAGCTTTTTATGCATCCAGTCTTGGGCGAGGCTTTAATCTGTCAGTTCCATAGAGGCATGAGGGAATCTTGTAGGTAAGTAATTAAAATCTAAGAACCTTGCAAATAAACAGTTAGTTAGGGAATAAAGATATTCAGGAATTAATATTTCTGAGGTTTTCTTAGATATCAGTACCATTATATCTCGCTTTTCATGCGTCTTATTATAATGACCAGTTTCCTATTTGATGGATAAGGCTAAGTTCATATGAACGCGCGGTACCGCGCGGAACTACTAACCGCGCAGTACAAGATCAAACTAAATCGTGTTTATAGTCTGCATTACCGCGCGCTACAGTGGCGCGCGGTAATGTAGACGAGTGAACTTAGCCTAAAGCTGCGCGTGACGCTCCTACTAAAACTTTTCCGCCCTATTTCACCAACAGTCACTTAAAAACTAACATAGTCATGAAAATTATTATCTCTAAAAACACAATTTGTGAGTTTTTGTAAAAAAAAATTGTTAAAAAATTTAACGGTAGTAGAACTCACCACTCTAACATTGTATTCCTTGAAGTATACACGCATTCTGAACGATCCTCATGTATTTTATGACGTAACATAAGATAAAGAGTATCACCACTTTCAGTTAAATTCACTTCACCTCTAGTTTTTCATTCACCTCTCACTTTCCAGACGAGAAAATCCTGCGTAAGCGACATGCGAGATTTATTACCTAACCAAGGATGATGTAGGTTGAAAGGAGACGAAAATGACGCGTCGTCACATCGTTTGCGAAGCGGGTATACACTTGATGACATGGGAAATATACCTATCTGCTCATACAAAAGTTTTACTATCACAAACGTCTGTCCCAATACAACAGATACCAGCAAAAGTATAATATTAGCGGCAGCTTGTAAGTACAAAAACCTTTGCATATGAATATAGATACGAAAATGACAGTTCAATGCCATTTGATTAAACAATGCTGATCGTCTGAACGTGTGCAGTGAATTCAGTGATTTCTCTGAATACGAACTAGAATTGTTTTTAAAATAAATCTAAGATCAACTTTATAAATATCATTTTACATAAAACTGATTTATAGTATGCAGTGAGCGACAGGGGCCTAGTGATGTGGTTATGTAAGCGACTTATTACTTGGCCCTACTTGGCACGCGATAGGATTCTCAAGTAGAAAATTTTTAAGCCAATTCGTTTTTTTTCGATAACCGTTTGACCCGAATTCGTCGTTGAAATACCATTAAAGACGGGCGCAAAATTCGTTATGCTATCCTTTACAAATGGTTAAAGGCATATGTAACACTGAAAGAAAGTTGATTACAACATGAGAAGCAAATCAATAACTCAAGAAAAAGAAGCTAATAAAGAACGAGCTTACATGTCAGAAGCAATATTAGGAATGTTAGTAACTAAATGTTGGCCATTACCGCAACAAAGAAAAACTAGATGCCTAACTTGAGGAACAAATTAATTGCCTAAGTTTGGACCGACGACATAATAATATAACTGGGCTTTCATAACGAAACTTTCTGAAAGCAAAATAGAACCGATCAATAGATTCTATGTATGAACTTTTAAACTGATTTCGCGAAAGGCAAGTAAAATGATAAAAAATATGCTTACGACTATATTAATTCCCATGGTGGACATCGGCGAGGACAGAGAGAAGTGGAAAAAGAGACCTTTGCCCTACAGTGGGAAATTATAGGCTAAACATAAAACAATATGATGGACGGAAATATTTTGAAATAGAGAACACACAAAAAGATTAAATCAAAAAATCAGCCTTCAAACTCTCAAACACGTTTTACTAGCAAATATTTTAGTCTATATTTAGTTCACAGTAGCAGCGCAGCCTTCAACAAGCAGATAGAATGTCCGATCTAGGTAACCGATCAAGAACCTACGCAATGTACCTAAATTCGTTGGACTATAAATCTCTGAACAAGAACAACAAATCATGGATGCAATAAATAAACTTGACAATAATACAACATGCAGCTTTATGTGGCTACTCTATACTTGACCAGAAGTAATAAGGCCAGGTACAATCAGACGAATTTCTCTAATTCGTTTGTTTCAATTTGAGAGAGCAAGTCATTGGCTCTCTCATTGGGATTTAGAGTAGGTCTTCGATATTTTTCCGGAACCTCATGTAAAAGAACGTAGAAATCATCTAATTACAGTTTTACAACAAACAGATGGTTTGTAGATAAAACTAGTTATTATAATAATAATAATGCTGGACATTTCACACAGCGCCATCTAGCCCCAAACTAAGCAAAGCTTGTCTTGTGGGATCCAGATAACTGATAAAACACTTATTTACTTTTTTTGTAAATATAATGTATTTTAATGTATTTTCGCTTCACGCGATCTTTTCTACCCCATACTTGCAAGATGTGGAATGAGCTACCATCTGAGGTTTCCCCATTAGGCTACGACATGGCACGCTTCAAGAGAAATGTAAAGAGGTTTCTACAGTGTAGGGAACGCATCGACAATACCCCGGGTGTTGCCGGTGTCAATAGGCGACGGTGACCGCTTACCATCAGGTGGGCCTAGCCTGTTTCCCCACAAATAACATAAAAAAAAATATAGATACGTACTTATATTATATAGAGAAACAACCAGACCCGGAAAAAATATCTGTAGATCATGAAAACACTTGTTCCGCGGTGGGTATCGAACCAGCTGTTCGACCAACGCGCCACGGAGGTCGTCATTGAGAAAATTATTTTATGAAGAAAGAATAGAAATTCAGGGCAAACAATATTCTGAAGGACAGTTGTTCTCATGTTAGTTAGTGACACAGACAGGCTTAGTACGACCCACTCGAAATTGTTATCGGGTGGGTCGGAGGCTGTTTACTTAAACAAAAGCTTGTTTCACTAAACTTATAATAAATTCCAGCAACCCTTTGACAATTAAGCAGGAATAAATTTTCAGCAGGCTAAATTGAGAGTGCAAAGAAAACAAACGGAATTGAAATGGATAAATCTTGGTCAGAGGTTGGGACCTGTTCGATCTCATTTGCCAGCTGATTGATGAGGATTCTAACGCATCGCTCTTAATTTATCAGGTCTGTGTCCAATTGTTTTGTGTAGAGTTAAACGCGAAAACACTTTAGTGGTTCTCAATTGAATTCAAGATAGGTACCCGAACGAATTTGTTACGAGTGTACAGGAAGTTTCGCTGTAGCCAAAAACGGGAGGTCGAGTTGCGGTTTGGGTGTGCTGGTTGGTGTCATAGGTAGTACAATAGATCTACCTATCTACTGTACTTCTAATAACTAGCACAATAATAACATATTTCTAATAGGTAGTAACAACATAATATAGGTCGAGGATAGTGTTTACGTCTAGCGTTATATAAAGCCAGACAACAGACAAAGCCTTCGCATTCATGAATACCTAAAGAAATCATATAATGCAATTTGCAAACATACAAAGATTGTATTGCAAACATCTGTATTTGAATGATAAGGACACAGTAACCTACAACAATGTAAACCAGGTCTCGACCTATAGACAACGTCAATTGATCTTCTATTCATACAACTTAGGCCATTTATCATAGTTATTATGATTGGTTAATCCGTTCTAATTAAATAAATAAATTATAATAAGGTAATAAGGCATGACGAAGTCCTCTAAGTCCCTTCTCTTCAAAACACCTCAACACACTTCAAGCCGCTATGGTGGCTCCTTTACCGTTTATGCGGTGAAAATTTGGAATGCCCTGCCCCATGATTTTCGCGCTAGTCCATCGTTTAACATTTTCAAACGGAAAGTTAAAGAGCACTATCTTTCTCTGTAATTTTATTTTATTATAGGTATATATTTATTTTATTTATTATATTCATTCATTTTATTACTTACTTTTGGTATATTTCGTTTTATTTGTTTAAGATTTATGTACATATTTATGATTCTTGTACACGCACCTACCTTTAAAATCATCTCTCTCTCTAGCCTCAAAGGTTTGTTGGATGAAAACTCTTCTAAGGGTTAAGCTCGCCTTTGTACATACATGCCCTCTATTTCTGTACTGTTTTAATATATTTTCTTGTGTACAATAAAGAATAAAGGACGACCTCCGTGGCGCAGTGGGCGAAGAGCCGGCTGAGCCGCAGGAGGTAGTGGGTTCGATTCCCGCCGCGGAACAAATGTTTGCATGATCTACAGATATTTGTTCCGGGTCTGGTTGTTTTTCTATATATTATATGTATTTACAAAAAAAAATATATATGTATAATAAGTATTCTATCAGTTATCTGGTTCCCATAGTACAAGCTCTGCTTAGTTTGGGGCTAGATAGCGCGGTGTGAAATGTCCAGCAATATTTATTTATTATTATTATTATTATCTATATAAGGAAAATTCACTATATAAGGCATAAGGTCTCACGAGGTTAAAGATACTTCCGGCATAAATCACTCGTATTAGAATAATTCAATGTCACATTACGAAATGTAGGAGCCGGAAACCAAAGTTCGTGGGTTTAGATTATTGACAATCCATTGAACAATAGCGTGGAAAACTAAAAGTTTGCAGCTTACGAAGGCCGTGGATAATACGACCATAAAACAATACCGCATCGAGCTAGACAAAACGAGAACGACATCAGAGAGCAAAACTTTCGAGTATGCGCTACAAGAATGCACGAAATTAAGGCACCTAGTTGATAAGAAAATAAAAAAAACTGAAAAATGCAATGTCAACAAACCAGTAAAGGCTTTCATAACAATGTTATGAACCAATCAAATGAATTAAATTAGATATATATATATATATATATATATATATATATAGACATGACATACAACTTTAATTCAAGAAAGAAGGACACAATTGGAACTATAATCTCTTTCGACAATTCTATCGACTTTTAATCCACAACAATGACAAGTTTTATCTCTGGACTTATGCTGATGTTTTGAAAGATCGTAATCATATAGGCATCACTGCAGTTTTGCTTGAATCAAGTCTCCAATCTCTTGCAAAATATTGTAAAGACAAGAGGAAGTATTTTTTATCACAGAACACACTTGCAAACACAATAGAACATTTCCAAAACAAATCACCGATAGACCCGTGCTGAGAGCGAGCGAGCCGCGCACTAACTCTACCGAGAATCGGCTATGTCGTGCGCTCGCGCGTTTCTTTCACTTTTGCTGATTTCGGCACGATATGCCCTGTGTTACTCTAAGTTGTTTTCTTTGTAAAATGAGCCTTATTGCGTTGATGCTAGAATCTTTTAATGCGCGTTATCTATTGGCCAAGTAACAAGGTGATGGCTGATGATAACTTCAATCCCTTGAGGAATATTCGACGTCACTAAACTTTTCTTTGTAATATTTGAATTGTATTAAGGGCAGTAAGAGTACAGTAAGAGTGAATTTTCCATGAACACAGTATTCCTAATGTCTTTTTTAGTATAAATAAACACAACAAAGTGAATATTCTGTACGGCAATGCTTATTGCTTCTGTGTCGATTATCTCGTAAGGCACGTTACCATTCATGGTAATTTGATTAATCTTGTTTTTATTGACGTTTCTTGTTATTTAACTCGCTGGAATATATTGATAACGATTAATTGAGCGTAAATAGTGGTCTTAAAATTTATTATTTTAAAATGGGCTTAAGTGATGTCATTTGGAAAGGTTGCTGGGAGCCATTCGGTTCAGACCACACGAGATCGGTTGTTCTGTAAATCACGGAGGCCTACGTTCAACAGTAATCATCCTATGGCTAATATAATGAGTCAAGCTTTTATTCTTATTTTTATAGGATGTATCAAAACTACAATATTATAAATCCTTAGCTCACCTAACCTAGTGAAATGTAAGATCATAAATCATTTTTTTTTTACTTAAGTTTTGCGGCTATATGATAAACTGGGTTTTTATTAGATCTTGGCAAATGCAGTTTAAGCAAAACCTACACGAAATAATACAAAATTGTATTTCCTTATAGCCTTAAAAATCCCAAGCGCCAATAAAAAATATTGAATGATTAAAATGTCTGAATTTCCCCAAAATATAAAAAGCCGCTTTTAATTGATCGAATAAATATTTTCGCCAAAATCCTTCATAAAAGGCTACTTCGCTCTGACGACCAAATAAGTCGTCTCCATGGGGTGCGACCGACGAGGTCGTCAGCATACTTCCAATACATTATTTTATTTATTCTGTGTCGACAACAATACAATCGATTACCTAGTAGTCGCGACCAAAATAGGCGTTGTTCAACTTGGCCAGCTACATCAGACCCCTTTGCATATTTTGAGCTCGCCAAATTTACGCCTTCTGTTGCGTCATTTTGAGACAATCGATCAGCGTCTGTTTTTTCACGAGCTTTTTAAAAAGTGGTTGAATTGGGTAAATATGAATGCAGTAGTAGCATTTCTGGCTTTTTGTCCGATGCTCTTTCTTAGCGAAGGTCCCGGAATCAAGGTGGACGGGAACATGAACAATGGCAATAAAACAGATTACAGCAGATGAAGTAAGTATAAACGTATCACTTCGACGACGCTATATGGTGACACGGGCGCAATATATAATAAAATCTAAAATAAACACGAGACAGTTGACTTTTATTAAAACAAAGCACCAGCAAAAACAGATTAACCAATTAAAATTGTTAAGGCGAATATAGTAGCTGATTGATTTGAAGGCTTTCTCCTCAGGGAGGAATCAGTTTTATGTGCTCACTAAAATATATGTCATTCATTGAACTTTTATCTGCGAAGTGAACATACAAAAAAGTTCTACTGTGTATTTACTATGAGAAAAAAATAACAAAATGTAGCTGTTTTCGACTTTCAATTTAATTCAATCTCTAAACGACGTAACTTTTTTTAATTTTTCTTTCACCTAAATGTGGGCAAAGACTATACCTTTAAGTTGAACAAATGATGCTGTACTGCGACGGCCTTTCACGTGGCAATTAATTATTATAATTTTTTCCGAATAATTAGCGGGCGTACCCTTATATTCGCTGAAGGTCGTTCAGGTATATGCGCCGACCTCTTCACACCCAGATGAAGAAGTAGAGTCTATGTATGAGGACATCAGTAGAGCCATACATACGAACAAAACTCACTTTATTGTTATTATGGGGGACTTCAATGCAAAGCTAGGCATGAGAAGCGATGATGAGTTGAGAGTGGGGCAATTTGGATATGGGCAACGGAACCCCAGGGGACAGAGGCTGGCCGATTTTCTGGAGAAAGAAGGACTCTTTATGATGAATTCTTTTTTCCAGAAGCCGCCTCACAGGAAATGGACCTGGATGAGTCCCAACGGTTCCACGAGAAATGAGATTGATTTCATCTTGACCAACAAGAAACGGATATTCAATGATGTCTCTGTGATTCACAGGGTGAAAACCGGCAGTGATCACCGAACTGTTAGAGCCACATTGAATATGAACGTTAAACTTGAAAGGTCCCGTTTGATGAAATCTACGCTCCGACCCACTCGCGCACATATCCAAAACCTCGAGAGCTTTCAACTCGAACTTGCAAATCGCTTTGACTGTCTAGAAGTAGATGCATCAGTGGACGAGATCAATAACAGGTTCGTAGAAACCGTCCATACGGTGGGGTCCCAGTTCTTTAAGACCCCCCGTACAAATAGACCTCAAAACCTCTCTGATGACACCCTTAACCTCATGGCTGAACGACGTTCTTTCCGACTGCAGTCTCCCGATGATGCTCAGTCACATAGGCAGCTCAATAGAAAGATTTGGAAATCCTTGCGGCACGATATTCGTTCCTTTAATACATCTCGTATTAAAGATACGATAGAGCGGAATAAAGGCTCCAAAGTGTTCGCGAGAGATAATTCTATTGGGCAGAGCCGCATGACGAAGCTGAAGAGGGAAGATGGCAGCATAACGTCAAGTAAAGCGGAAGTGTTAAGGGAAGTCGAAAGGTTCTATGGACGGCTCTACGATTCGGTCACTAAACCTGTTTGCAGTGCGGCCAACGACCCAAGAGCCAAACTAACCCGACATTATACCGAAGATATTCCGGACATCAGCCTGTATGAGATCAGGATGGCCTTGAAACAGCTTAAGAACGACAAGGCGCCGGGTGAGGACGGAATCACTTCAGAGCTTCTGAAAGCGGGTGGATCACCGGTACTTAAAGTCCTTCAGAAGCTCTTTAATTCCGCCTTGCTTGAAGGTACGACGCCAAAAGCATGGAACGGGGGCGTGGTGGTTCTGTTCTTCAAGAAAGGTGACAACACCTTGCTTAAGAATTACAGACCCATGTTTATAAGCTGTTTTCGAGGGTCATCGCGAACCGTCTCGAACGCAGGTTTGATGACTTCCAGCCTCCCGAACAAGCCGGGTTCCGTAAAGGCTACAGTACCATAGACCACATACATACGCTGCGGCAAGTCAGAAGACCGAAGAGTATAACTTGCCGCTATGTCTCGCGTTTGTGGACTATGAGAAAGCCTTCGATTCGATCGAAACATGGGCAGTGCTTGAGTCTCTCCAACGATGCCGTATTGACTATCGGTACATCGAAGTGTTGAAGTGTTTGTATAAAAACGCCACTATGTCAGTCCGAGTACACGAATAGAGCTCGAAGGCGATTCCCTTAAAAAGAGGCGTAAGACAGGGAGATGTCATCTCTCCGAAACTGTTTACGACCGCATTGGAAGATGCCTTCAAGCTTCTGGAATGGAAAGGACTGTGAATCAATATTAACGGTGAATACATCACTCACCTTCGGTTTGCCGACGATATTGTGGTCATGGCAAAGTCGATGGAAGAGCTCAGCACGATGTTTGAAGGCCTCAATCGAGTCTCCCAACGGGTGGAACTTAAAATGAACATGGACAAGACGAAAATCATGTCGTCCCTGCCCCAGTTATGGTTGAGAACACGGTTCTTGAAGTTGTCGACGCGTATGTATACCTAGGACAAAGAGTCCAATTAGGTAGGTCCAACTTCGAGAAAGAGGTCAATTGTCGAATCCAACTCGGATGGGCAGCGCTTGGGAAACTTCGCAACGTCTTTTCGTCCAACATGCCTCAGTGTCTTAAGACGAAAGTCTTCAATCAGTGTGTGTTACCAGTGATGACATATGGAACCGAGACGTGGTCCTTCACTATTGGCCTTATGAATAAGCTCAGAGTCGCTCAACAAGCTATGGAAAGGGCTATGCTCGGGGTTTCTCTACGGGATCGAATCAGAAATGAGGAGATACGTAGGAGAACTCAAGTCACCGACATAGCCCGACGGATTAGCACGTTGAAGTGGCAATGGGCAGGCCATATAGCGCGCAGAACAGATGGCCGATGGGGCCGGAAAGTTATCGAATGGAGGCCACGGATCGGCAAGCGCAGCGTAGGACGTCCACCTACAAGATGGGCAGACGACTTGGTAAGAACCGCTGGTCGGCGTTGGATGCAGGCCGCATCCAACCGCAGTTCCTGGAGATCAATGAGGGAGGCCTTTGTCCAGCAGTGGATGTCCTACGGCTGATATGATGATGATGATATGATGTACCCTTAGAAGGTGGTTGCGCGGGCGACGGGCGGCAGTGTACCGCTGACTGTCGTACGGGAGGTTTGTGCTCGTCTGCCTCGCGCTCAACTTTTTGTTGGTCGGCTATATACGTGTGTCGGAAGGTGCGGGGCCGACACAATAGCTTCGCCCATTCGCTCAAGGTTAGCGCCTTAACAAAATCAGAGTCACGAGCCATGCGCTACAGCCACAAAACGTCGCCAGATGAAGCTGATAAACGGCCACACGAAGCGAGAAGCGGCGTCTCGTGGCGTGTAGCGACCACTGACGTCAACCGTGTACGGCGAATTTGTATAAATGCAGTCCGCAGTTTGGAGGCGGGATTTTGCAGCTGTGCCATATTTTACACTTCTTCTTTCGTGTCAATGGCTATTTGACTTCTAAATTTGATTAGCCCAATAGAGAGCAACTTCCACACACCTCTCTGTTGCCTGGTACAAGTCATTCCGTGTGCAGGTGGTTGGGCATAGAGGACATGAGAGCAGGTGGGCCATTGTTTGTGTGGTGGCCCCGCAGTGGCACTGGCTCCGGAATAGGTCGATGTAGCCCCACTTGCCTAAAGTGTCTCGGCAGCGACCAACTTGAGTGCGTAACCGGTTTAGGGACTTCCAAATTGGCCACTGCAGCTTGTAGCCGGATGGAAGATGCTCCGCTGGTGGAATGTAATCAGGAGGGGCAGTGTGATGGGAGGGCCATAATTCAAGTCTCGCTACTGCCGGGTTTTTGTCCGTGGGATTGGTGGATCGGAGGAAGCTCTTGCAGCTTTTCAGTCGGGCCGATGGTAGCTGATGGCCATACAGTGGGTGCCGGTCGTCAGTTTCCTGCTTACCTTTTTCAACACTGCAAGCAACCTCACGGCGAACGCTTGGTGGTGCAATGCCTGCTAGTGGGTAGAGCATTTTGAGTTTTAGGCAGCCTGTTACGATCCTGCACGTGTCGTTAAAGCAAGACCTTTTTGTAGTGACAGAAGCCCGCAATACATTAATCTGTCAAGGCAACAATTTGTTCACATAATAATAAAATGGCATGATGATTGTTATTACTCGTATGAATGATGTAAACGCTCATTAACATACTCATCTTGATGTTGGTTTACGAAGTAATAAGCGTTGGGTAAAACGAGTGTCACGCCATTTATGTGATGATGATCGATTCTTTTAAGTCAAGATGACAAGGCAAGTCCTTCTTGTGGTAATTAATTATATAGCACACGTAATAAAACAATGGTGAACTTTAGTAAGATTCGTGTTTTAAAAATAATGTGGTCGTCACCGGACTCCCGGTCCCGGTAGATGTGAAACATCTAAATTGATGGCTATTGAAATAATTTATAATGAAAGAAAACTCTTTATAATCATCGTTAGCATACGCAAAACGGCCTAACGGACTTAGTCATTTGGACTTGGGACTCGACATCTTGTCCCCTATATTATAATAGACATGGCCTATTGTGAGACACACATTAATGTTTTTCCTTTATTTTTTCTTTCTTTCTTTCTATCGGACGCATGCCGTCACGGCGTGTCGGCATTCGAGTCTGTTTTACTGCCCTGACGAGCCAATAGATGTTTAACATCAAAAGTTCTTAAAACAACATAACTAAACTCTACGAAAGCTGTATTGAATAAGCAAAAATGAGATGAGCTAACTCAACAAATTCAAAAGAAAATAGATATTTATCAAACAAAATGCAATTTTTTTTAAATTAAAAATTTAAACACACAAGCTGACGGGCCTCCTGATGTTAAGTGATCGATCACCGTCGCCTGTAAACTCCTGCAAGACTCGAGGTACCACAGTCGCGTTGTCTAAAACTTAATGCCTTATATTTTATCGATTGCTTTAAATACAATATTTAATCGATTATTATCAAATGATGTCGATAGTCATCAATCAAACGTAAAGGGATGGTACCCGAAAAAACATCTGTAAAAGGAATAATGACTTCACAAACAAATAACATATTTCTATAGCCTTAGCAGAGCTTAAACATGCAGACCTCGATACGCCCATAGTTGGCGTGAAATGTATTCGATTATTTACATGCAATTTCATGCAGCCATATGCGACAGATCTTGACCCGGTTGCACGACATAAAATTTAACAAGACACCCTACTACTTGATTCTTTCCTTACCATATCTGCCATCTACGTAAGCATCATGTGAAATGTTAGGAGACAAACCACCCGTACTTGACCTGAAACTAACTGGCTTAGCGTATATTTTGGCAGAATTGATATGTAGAGTGATCAAAACAATACAACAAATTTCAATGTGGTCTAATAATTCTTCTTCATCGTGTCGATATGGTTCATATTTTAAATATCAAATGTAGCCAATACTTGGCCACTGCATGTCTAAAATAAAGCAAGTTACGTGCCATAAGGTAGCATTCGGTTCTTAGCGACCGCGACGCGCGACTGCAACCATGAACGGCTGTCGCGGGGCGACCTCTAGCCTTCCGATGTCAGCGACCGCGACGGCAACATCGCCACTCTTCCCGCTGTTTTTATGGGTGATGGTTGTGTTCTATTGCTGTACAATATGTCGGATAATTTATCCGCAGCTAGGAAAAAAACTTATTCTGCAGCTATTGGAGGATGAAGATGATAATGATATTATGATTATGTTATTATTCTATGCCTCCGGAATTATTTCTTGCCTTGCCAATTATTTCTCAAATATTTTCCCTCACAATGAGGGACAAATTATAAGATGCGAGCCTTACATCATATAAAGGTGTTTTTATTTACTAATTCTATCAACTTCTCATTCTAGTTCGGTGAAAACGCCACCATTTCGATGTATTTCTCGCCTGCGTCGCGTGACTGCACTGCCTCCGATGCGACCTGTAGCTGTATTACCTAAGCCAAATTGCTGTCGTGTCGCTATTGCTAGTCTAGCCATCCCTTTCACACGTGAGGTACGTACTGTACGTGTAAAAGGGATGGCTTGACTAGCGATAGCCACACGACAACAATTGGCTTAGGTAATAATAAGGCTACGGGGTCGCGGTGGCCACGCCGCTCTCTAGTTTTAATAGTTTGTTTAGTTCCCGATATAAATCCATATTAAGTAGTGGTCGCGCGACCCGGACGAGGTCGCGGGTCGCAGTCGCTAAGAACCGAATGCTACCTTTAAGTTACGTACGGGCGTTTAAAGATGTTATATGGCTAGTATGGATGTTTGAAGCTGAAAGAAAATCTGGATCTAGATTGTGTGATGGTTTACATACAAGTGAGGTGCTGAGATATCGACTGATGGAGATGAGACGTGGAAGGAATTGTTCCGCTGGCTATCCCAATAAGACTAGGAAGACAAAGATGATGGTCAGAAACTACATATTGTGTAGATTCAATCTGCTTTAGCCTTTAGTACGCTGAAACACAAATCTGCACGAACATAATAAGGAAAGAATTAGGAGGTTAAGAATTTAGGCCTTTTCATTACCCATAATTTGTCATGGGACCACCATATTACCCAGATTAGTAGGAGGATGTATGGTATCATGCATACTCTGAAACGCCTAAAAAATTTCTTGCCCCAATCTACGAGGTCCACACTGGTTAATGCGTTACTCTTACCCATCCTAGATTATGCAGATGTATGCTATCCCGATGCTACGGAAGAGCAACTGAACAGGTTGGAGCGTCTGCAGAATCTTTGCATTCGCTATATCTACGGCCTACGAAAATATGATCATGTCTCGGTATTTCGTCAGCAGCTAAAATGGCTTGACATCAGAGCTCGTCGAGATGCGCACATGCTATCCCTCTTATATAATATTCTTCGCAACCCTCTATCTCCCAGCTACCTCAGAGAGCGATTTGCATCCGTATCAACTGAGGACAGACCTGTGCGATCGTCTCGTAGTTTCCAACTAATTACTCCACAGCATAACACGGCTACTTACTCTGACTCTTACACCATAACCGCTACTCGTCTCTGGAATAATATGCCACCAAACTATTTCGAGGCTACTTCAGTGGAAGCATTCAAATTGAGAATCTATAGGCACCTTCTCGGTCAAACCGACCAAAAATGAGCAACTTAATATTTCCATAACACTTCTCTTCTATTGTTATGTATGTATTTTAATTCGATATTGGTATAGTTTAGTCTATCATATAAAGTATTTAAGTAGGTTTATTTAAGTAGTATGTACCTATATTATGCTATATTTATTAGTCCTGTGCAAATTTTCTTTTTTACCTTTTCTGTGCACTACCTACACATCTTTGTCTACAATACACAAAGGTTATCTGGAAGAGAATGCTCTTTAGCATTAAGTTCGCCTTTGTACTAGTTTTATAAGTGCAATAAAGTATTTTCAATCAATCAATCAATCATAATATAATATCACGAACATAATATCTATTGTGTCTGGAATTCAAGCGGGTTTACCTAAGATTTTCATTCATTTTGTAACATTATGCTCTTCATAAAATAATTTTCTGAGCAACTATTCCAGTTAATATTTGCAACATGCTACTCGGAAAATGTTTTTAGTCAGGATATAGGATAATTCTATAAGAGAAGATCCTCAGATCGGATCTTTTATTAGATCCACCACAGTTTGAAAAGATCTTCATTTTTCTGACATAGAAGTTGAATTATACATTGTAAAAGCTTGCTTAAGAAACCTATTTAATCTCTTGGAAATGAAACGGATTATTTGCGTAGGTAAGTAAATGATTAAGTATATGGTTTAAAAAGACTCACACTTCGCCAGAAAATCATGACGCTGCCTTTTGGAAGTATTCGTGAGTAACTTGATAGAAGAAGCTAGTACAGCGAAGGAAAGGATTCAGAGAACATTATTCAGTTTCTTGGAAATGAAATGTTTTTTTGCGTAGTATGGGTACATAGACAACCTCAGTGGTGCAGTGGGCGAATAGCCGGCTGAGACACAGGAGGTAGCGGGTTCGATTCCCGCCACGGAACAAATGTTTGCATGATCTACGGATATTTGTTCCGGGTCTGGTTGTTTCTCTATATATTTTAAGTATTTAAAAAAAACGTATATAAGTATTATATCTGGCATTGCCGATGTGGGAGACAAAACCGCGAAGCTCAAGTGGGATTGGGCCGGGCACGTACGTCGAATGCTCCGGAGAAATGGGCCAATATCATAACACCTTGGGTACCGGAGGATGGACAGCGACGTCGGGGTCGGCCGCGAAAGCGTTGGCGCGACGACATCAGCGGATACGAGAAGGAATGATGGGAATCTGCCAAGGATCGCGATAGGTGGAAGGAGTTGGGGGAGGCCTTTGTCCAGCAGTGGGAAAAAGTAGGCTACATAAAAAAAATGCATATAAGTATTCTATCAGTTATCTGGTTCTCATAGTACAAGCTCTGCTTAGTTTGGGGCTAGATAGCGCTGTGTGAAATGTTCATCAATATAGTAATTATATGGTCTTAAAAACTAGTGTCCACACACCACAACACTTCGCAAAAAAATCGTAATGACTCTGCTTTTTGATATTAGCATTCGTGGAGTTGAGTTACACTTAAGAGAAGTAGTGCAGCAAAATAAATAATTTAGAGAAATGTCCGTAAAGAGATTATTTTTATGCAAAACTCTCAAATATTTTAATTAATTTTCAGAATCGTCTGACGAGACATCTACAGTTTTCCCAGTAAAGCCCTCATTAAATTAAAACACCCGTATATCAAAGCAAGTCTAGACCAGTCCAATTACCCTAAAATACACGACCAAAACATAGTATTTAAACTAACAAGCAGTCCAAATATAGTATGAATACTAAACCTTCACCTTTAGTTATCTGTAAGATAATCTCCAAATGTAAAATAGCGTGTGTTACCGTGTTTGAGACTGACCTCTGAGCCTTTTGCAAAAACACTTGAACACTAGTTGGTAATATAATAATCTAGGTACAGCCATGACCAGCATACAAGCATGGCACGTATTTAACAAATGTTATACGAGTATATGAATTATCAGTTAAATATAAGTAAATATATTAAAAATATGTCAAGTCATTGAAATTTGTCACTTAAATATTCATCTATAGTGTAGGAGTTCTTTTTGAAGTTTTAAAATGATGATTTGGTCAATGTTTAATATACCTAGTCAGGTCATAAGTATTGTCACACAGTAAAAACTTTTCTTTTAGAATGCTGGCCACAAAAAAGTTTATAGAATTCGAATTTCGAATTGTTCATGAAAATAAAACTGTATACTTTTTAGAATTTTACTCATTTTTAAATATGGAGTGGACGCTTAAAGAAGACCGTGTTGCAGTTATTGCGTCGCATCGTTGCGGTTACGCGCCAATTCAAATTTTTGACATACTGAAAAATTTGAATATAACCAAAAGATTCGTTTATCGCACCATCAAACGATACAATGAAGACTAGTGTAGATGACAGGTCAAGAAGTGGTCGCCCTCGGTCTGTTAGGACTCCAGCAGTGATAAAAGCTGTGAAGGCGCGAATTCAAAGAAATCCCAAACGTAAGCAGAAACTGTTGGCCCTTCAGATGGGGTTAAGCAGAACCACGGTGAAAAGGGTGTTAAATGAAGACTTAGGGCTTCGGGCATATCGAAGAAAAACAGGACATCGTTTGAATGCTCGTCTAATGGACCTGAGACTGAAGAGATGCCGCGCTTTGTTGAAGCGGTACGCGGGATTTTACCGTAGAAGAGAGCTACAACAAACAAAATGATAAGGTGTACGCACACAGTAGTGAAGAAGCGAGCAACCGTATTCCGCATGTCCAACGAGGTCATTTTCTATCCTCGCTCATGGTATGGTTGGGAGTTTCTTATTGGGGCTTAACAGAGGTACATTTTTGTGAGAAAGGTGTAAAAACGAATGCAGTTGTGTATCAAAATACAGTCCTGACAAACCTTGTAGAACCTGCTTCTCATACCATGTTCAATAACAGGCACTGGGTATTCCAACAAGATTCGGCGCCAGCTCATAGAGCGAAGAGCACACAAGACTGGCTGGCGGCGCGTGAAATCGACTTCATCCGACACGAAGACTGGCCCTCCTCCAGTCCAGATTTGAATCCGTTAGATTACAAGATATGGCAACACTTGGAGGAAAAGGCGTGCTCAAATCCTCATCCCAATTTGGAGTCACTCAAGACATCCTTGATTAAGGCAGCCGCCGATATTGGCATGGACCTCGTTCGTGCTGCGATAGATGACTGGCCGCGCAGATTGAAGGCCTGTATTCAAAATCACGGAGGTCATTTTGAATAAACTTTAGTGTCATAAGAATCTATGTTTTGTTAAGTTCATTTTGGTATATAAATGGTTACATAATGAATAAACTTGTTTCAATTATTTTATATTAAACATGTGACAGAATTTATGACATGACTAGGTATATCCCAATATATACCTATAAAAATATATATTAAAAATTTACCAAATTCATAATTAAATTTTTCATTTTCATAAATTAAAACTTTAAAAGGTGATTGAATATCCTAGGTCCCATATAGAAGACACTGTTATTATGTCATGCAGTACTTACTGCTTTTAGGACAACAAATTTTGGAGCTATGACGTTGGCTTTTAAAGTTATTGAATAATTGTCATGTTCTTATTTACAAATAAAGCTATTTCATATTATATATACAGTGAGGGTGATGTCAAGATATTAAGGTCAACAAAACTAGTAGTAACTTAGATGTGTAATCGATCTTAAGCTTAAATCCTGGTGGTGATATGCGCAATACCTACTTGCTTATTTATCAGATCAGGTAGTGGTCAAGCGCTTGACTATCGTCAATAATCGGCGAAGAATAATATCATGAATGGATCGGTCATCCAAGTCGAAGACCTGTCCACAAAGAATTTGTGCCACGCATGAGGATAACAACCTTTATCGGAATCTTCTGACTACTACTAAAGTGCGAAAAATCGTGTGCGCTGAAAATGTTCATCTTTTTTTAAAGCATATTAATCCTTACTTTAAAGCATATTAAATACGGGATTTATCACGTACCGTTTTACACGGTACTTCGGTTCAATTCGTGACTTCATCAGGGTGAGTGCGAACCGCTCCGCACTGCGTCACGCCTCGCACAGCGCGAGCCGAGACGCAGAAACACCGATAAAACGGTCCGTGATAAATCCCGCATTTATAGTAATGATAAATCACGAAAATTTTCTACGTATTAATCCTGATCAGCAAAAGTCCAGACTCGGGGTTTGTCAGCGAGCCATGGAGCGCAGTTTTCTGGGAGTCAGACTGACAGACCGCGTTCGTAACACAGTATACTGCGCTCTAAAACGCAAATCGCGAATGTCGGGCAGCAAGCGGGTAAACTGAAGTGGGTTTGGGCGGGCCACGTCTGCCGCATGTTGGATGCGTTATGGGCTAAAGCCACCACAGAGTGGACGCCTCTAAACGGGAAACGATCTCGTGGCAGACCGCGGCGAAGATGGAGGGACGAAATTGATGCCCATTTACAGGATTGGTCCACAATAGCCCAAAATAGAGAAGACTGGAGAGAAGGAAGGGAGGCCTTTGCTCTGCAGTGGGACACTACAGGCTCTTAATAATAATAATAATTAATCCTAAGCGTGTGCCTCGTTTCATATTTAAAAAGCATCTGTTTGTTATACAAAACAGACGACTGTTTTAAATTACTTAGCTCTAAAGAACGTGACTGTTTTTAATTTTCGATACCCTCATTACGCTTAAGGTTATTTTATAAAATTGTATTACATAAAAGCATTTGGTGACTTCCTTTGCTGTAACGATGCGATACGCTTTATTGCAAAAACCACTTTTATTAAGCCTTCGTCTCACTCTGTTGATTATTTTCACAGTATTTTATAACAAACACTAATAGCCGATTTAGCTCTGAGCAACTTTCAGTTTCAGCTAATCATAAAAAAGTAAATTTTTAATAAAAAAATAACCGACTTCAGATGAAAAGTCACAGGAAAGCAAAATACGCAATTACTTGGATGACATTTCTTTCTAGTTATTTTGATTTAAAACCTAAACCACTCAAAGTCAAAATCTTTTATTCATTAAAATCACAAGGATCACTTTGAAACGTCAATTTTACTGCCTGTTCCTTCGCGACCAAGCCAGGAAAGAAAGGCAAGAAATCAAGGCTGGTTGTTTTTAATGATCCTTTTAGAATACATAACAATAAAAAAATAACGTCTAAACTGTAACATTTTTGAACGAGTTGGAGCAATTTCAATCCCAAACTTCTCTATCATCTACATAATCCGACTGAACCCATTTTGATGAAATTTCTATGGGACCGCATTCAAATTAGGAAAGAATTTTCGAAATCGGTTGATAAATGACGGAGTTCTGAGGTAAGACACATAAATAAAACTAAAAAAAATACAACCTAATTGAGAACATCCGGACTCCTTTTTTGAGGTTTGTTAAAAAGTGGGACTGGGACGGACACGTAGGCCGCATACCTTTGAGAGTTCTTAACTCTGGGTTAAGATGACGACCAAGCGCACTGCGACCACGTTTAACGGCGAGATGAGCTAGACTTCAACCTTTAGGATTGGCACAAAATAGCTAAAAATATTAAGGCGGGGAAGTTTGAAGGGTGACGACTTTTAAGTTTTTTTTTAACAACTGTATCTCTACTGAAATGTAAAATATGCACAAAAAAACATATTTTATTAAAATTGAACATATAATCTACCGCTTTGTAAAGATAGAAACACGAATAGTAATACTTTTCTCGATAAAAAAATCATAAAGTTGACACTAAATTGATATTTAAACCGTCGATACTAAGCCGTTTCTTCTTGAAATCATGTCAAATTTATACCAAAAGCTAGAGCTTATTATTAACTAAGGAATTGTGAACAGACAGTATGTAATTCAGTTATTATTAATCTTTGTGAAAGAAAACTATCAAAATCTACTCGTCCAGGCGCTCGCACCGGGCGGCCAGTGCCCTTCGAGACGTCTTCGGGGTCAGACGCACGCCGTTTGTCTCCCAAAAATTCCCCCGCGTTTCAAATTAGTGCAGTGCAGATATGTTTAGATTGGCGGGGGCCTGAGGTAGCGTAAAATGCCTAAAGTTCCTAAACAAGCCCGCCTTAATATTACAAATTCGAAAGTAACTCGTCTATCAGTTTGTTACGTTTTCACGACTAAACAGCTAGATCGATCATCATCATCATCGTCAGCCCACATTAGTCCACTGCTGGACATAGGCCTCTCCCAATACGCGCCACTGAGCCCGGTCTTCGGCTCTTCTCATCCAATTTCTGTCCGCCACCTTTCTTATGGCATCGCTCAACCTAGCCGGGGGACGCCCTACACTACGTTTTCCAAGACGCGGTCTTCACTCAAGAACTCGTTTACCCCAACGGTTGTCGGTTCTCCGGCATATATGGTCGGTCCACTGCCACTTCAGTTTGCTAATCCGTTGAGCTATGTAGGTAACTTTGGTTCTCCGTCGGATAACCTCGTTACGGATTTTATCTTTCAGAGAAACTCCAAGCATAGTCCGTTCCATAGCTCGATTTCGATGAAATGTGGTATTTAGATATATAACGACCGGGATTGAGACATAGGCCATCTACGCAGAAGGCTGGCAATGTTTTTATTGATAAACCACGCGTGCAAAGCCGCGGGCGGTTCAGCTAGTCAATACTAATATTATAAAGAGGAAAGATTTGTTTGTTTGTATTGAATAGGCTCCGAAACTACTGGACCGATTTAAAGATTTTTCACTGTTGTGAAGCTACACTATCTCCGGGTGACACAGGCTACTTTTTACCCAACTGCGCAGAAGGAGGGTAATGTTTTACTAATATTATAAAGAGGAAGTATTTGTTTGTTTGTTTGTATTGAATAGACTCTGAAACTAATAGACCGATTTAAAAAAATATTTCACTGTTGGGAAGCTACACTATCCCCGGGTGACATAGGCTACTTTTTACCCAACTGCGCAGAAGGAGGGTAATGTTTATATTGAAAAACTACGCGTGCGATGCTGCGGATTTGGCAGCTAGTAGTATAATATATTTTTTATCTTCTTCAAAACAACAGATGGTACTAGGATTGGTGTCATTAAATCATTAACAGCTGCTCATTTAACATTGCTAGTAATTAGTCGATATTTACCTAATTAATTTATGAAACAGTCGATAAATCATACATAAAAACTGTGAGATATAGATAATTATAGCCTATGGCTAATGTTCCTCATCCTCTCTCTCCCTCCTTCTTGAACTTGTCACTTACCGACAGCGTGTGTCTCAATATCAATTATACCAGGATTAATTAATTTCATGGGTTTTATTAAGATATCATAAAAACAATAAGCTGATAACTACTGATAAGAGATTACTCTGTGCTTCTAGAAGGTAAATGGTTTGTGGCATCGATCAATGCAACGAGTCAAGGATGTTGAAACTTGGATGTGAAGAGACATTTAATTAGATTTTTCGTTGGAAGAAAATAAGATCTAAACATTAAAGAAAGTTAATGATGACAGGTAGAATGGGTGTAATTTAATGTCCTGAAGTCTTGTTAGCACTCATTATTTCAGTCATAGGCCGTCCACTGCTGTACATAGGCCTTCCATAGATTTTTAGAGCGACCGGTCTTGTGACCTGCACCATGAGCTCCAAGTAAACTTTATAAGGTCGTCTTTCCATCTAGTGGCGCGGGGGGGGGGGGGGGGGGGGGCGTCCTTCGCTGCGCTTTCCTTCGCAGTCAAGTACGTATGAATACTAGATTTCGCTTTTTCGCACGCGTAGCCTTTGTTTAATATACAGGTCATAATCTATCTTTGTAACAAATTTCATCGGAATCGTTCCAGGCGTTACGACGAGATTGAGTAACACAGACGACCTCTGTGGCGCAGTGGGCGAATAGCCGGCTGAGACGCATGAGGTTGCGGGTTCCGGGTCTGGTTATTTCTGTATAGATTGTATCTATTTACGAAAAAAAAGGATATAATGATTCTATCAGTGGTCTGGCTCCCATAGAACAAGCTTTGCTTAGTTTGGGGCTAGATGGCGCTGTGTAAAATGTCCAGCATATTTTTTTTTATTCCCAGAGCGACAGATTTTTGAAGTAAAACTTCTTTACGCACGCTTGAATTGGGGAGTAAGCTGGTGAATGCGTTACGAAAAGTGCGAACGGAAGTTGAGAGAAAGTGAAGATAGAAAGAGAGAGAGAGAGAGTTACGTTTCGTATATTACTGTAGGGGCAAGAGAGAGAGGTGCGAGCACACATTTTCTATCTCTCTTTCTCTCATAGCCAGTTGATTTGTCGCATATCTCCTATCCCAAATTAGCCTAAATTATACAAAGTGCGAAACTCCTTCATGTATAATAAAGTTCCTTTTGCTATAGATAAAAAAGTATTTGCGTCGTTACGTACTTTGAATCTACCAGCTTCGATTTACGAAAAAGTTCAGCTATTCCACAACAGATGGCAGGCAGCAGCAGGAGAAGTTTTACTTCAGTCATGTGGTCTAAAGCACACTCGTTTTTTTGCAGCCTGCACCGATGCGGCTCCCAGCGACCTTTATCAGGTCGCCTTTCCAACTAGTGATAAAACTAAACTTGTTAGACTAAAAAGCTTCTGCACATAAAAAATCCTTAATAAATTTCCCTTTTACAGCTGAGACCCCTTCACCCACACGGAAAAGTGCTGATACTCTTCGGAGCGCCTGACATGATCTTTATCATACCTAAGGAGAACCCACACAGTTAAACTATCTTTCTATAAAAAAAAACGCTTCCGAATCGTTCCATCTGTTTGGGAAATACGATGCCACAGACAGACACAGTTAGACATTGCATCAATGTTATAAAATCCCTCTCTTTACGTTAAAAAGAAAGTAGGTAGAAGGTAGGGTTAAAAAGAATCGAAATCAACAAGAAATTTGGTGGTAGAGACCTTTTACTGGTGGTAGAGCTTTTGTGAACGGGCTCGAGGAAGTGGGCACCACCGCCTTACCTTTATCTGCCGCCAAATAGCAGTACTTGTGCTGCTGTGTTCCGGTTAGATGGTAATGGTATGTTCCTGTAATTACTGGCACATAGGCATACCAGCTAAGTCCTAAGTATGGCAACGTATCCACATAAAGATCAAGACAACATAATAGCTTGTTTTGAGTTCTATGTAGATATCCATGGGCTGCAGTAGCCACTTATCATCTGGTGGACTGCATGCTCGTTTGCCATATAAGTAATATAAAAAAACCATTTTATCAGAATAACACCAGTAGATAAACACTTAAATGTCTGTTATGACACTTAGCAAATTATTTGTATACATTCTTGTTATTATCACATTATAGACGTAAGCGTGAAAAAAAAACGTAAACAACATAGGATAACAGTTTTACATATAGTCTAACTTTTTATTAGCTGCAGTAAAATGACGTTTTGTGGGTTGCCGGTTTTTGAAGAAAAATAAGTAGGGATGTAGCTAAATGAGTGAATCATAAATGAATAATCAGTTTGGTTTTTTTTTGAGATTTAATATTAAGTTGTTGTAATGTATTTTTTTAACCTATTATTATTACTATACTAGAGGATTGATCTTTTTTAGTGGAAGTATAGGGAGGTACATTCAAAATGAAACAAAAACGTCATAATAATGTTATTTAATTAATTTTTGTGAACTGAATCACATCCCTATTGAGATTAGGCTGGCAACATTATTTTACGGAATGACATTTAGAAACGTCATTTTACTGCAGCTAATAAAAAGTTAGACTATAGATAACTTTCGTGATTTAATTCAATCATTGTTATAAATAGGGATTTATCACGTATTCTGTGAGTGCGAGGCGAGACGCAGAGTGGAGCGGATCGCACTCACCCTGATGAAGGTTCACGAATTGAACCGAAACATTGTCAGTCGAAACACCGAATAAACAGTACGTCATAAATCGCGTATCTATACTAATAAAAATTGTATTGAATAGGCTCCGAAACTACTGGGCCGATTTAAAAAATTCTTTCACTGTTGGGAAACCACACTATCCCTGGGTGACATAGGCTACTTTTTACCCAACTGCGCAGAAGGAGGGTAATGTTTTTATTGAAAAACTACGCGTGCGAAGCTGCGTATTGGTCAGCTAGTTCATAATTATGATAGTATAACACGTAAATAATCAAAAAAAACTAAACGAAAAAAATTACATAGCTAAGAACCACCCGGGCTAAACTACTATTAAAAAAACTATTTAAAAAAAAACCGCGTCCGAATCAGTCTATCCGTTTGGGAACTACGATGCCACAGACAAAGGCGTCAATCATATAACGCGTTAATGCACCCTGTTCTTGCGGCCGGGGTTAAAAATAAAGTTGTGATACGCGGAGGCCCATTCCCCCATTGCGCCGCGAGGTCAAACACAAAATCATTTTTTTTAATAACCTATACTGTCCCACTGCTGGGCAAAGGTCTCCCCCATTTCCTTCCATTCCTTGCGTTCTCCAGAAACCTCCTGCCAGTCAGAGTGGAGCCCATCCAGAACGTTTTCGTCGTCCTGTAGGTTGCCAGTCGGTGGAGATCTTAGTCCACCTTTCAGGTTGCATTCGCGTGAAATGCCCCTCCCACTCCCATACAAGTCTAGCAGCCTTGTACCCACATCGATGATACCGGTCTTAGAGCGTAGAGTAGCATCTAAAATGCTACGCTCCATCGCTCCAACCCCCCAAGTTTGATTTTTTGTGACTCCGTTAATGACCAAGTCTGAGCACCGTATGTTAGGGATAGGTAAGATACAAATGTCGATGAGATTTCGCTTAAGTGCCAATGGAAGGTTGCCCTTCATTAACTCTTTCACGGACCATAGCTCTTCCAAACGTTATCGACACTACGTTCTACTTCTGGGTCATGTCTGTTCTTGAAAGAAACTATCTGGCCCAGATAAATTCATTTATTCATGAAAACCACAAGGATCACTTTGAAACGTCAAATCTACTGCGTGTTCCTGCGCGACCAAACCAGGCACGAAACAAGGCTGGATTAATGATCCTTTTACAAAACAATTAGTTGATAGAGTACAGTCATAACTGTATTAACAAATATATTTAGACGAAACTTGCTCACGTCGTCAAAGAGAGAAATCCATGCTTTATTTTGGGGGCAGTGGAACCATGATATTCGTAGTTCCTGATAGCCAAGAATCAGGGAATCCTTATTTAGGATGGATTGTGGATAATTGTAATTTTTGTTAATTAAGTTGACATTTTTTTTTAACTTAATAACTATTTAGTCCCGATATCTGTCTGTTTGACCTAACATAGTTATTTCTATACTAATATTATAAAGAGGACAGATTTGTTTGTTTGTATTGAATAGGCTCCGAAACTACGGGATCGATTTAAAAAAATATTTCACTGATGGCAAGCTACACTATCCCGGGTGACATAGGCTACTTTTTACCCAACTGCGCAGAAGGAGGGTAATGTTTTTTATTGAAAAACTACGCGTGCGAAGCTGCGGTTTGGTCAGCTAGTTATTGATATATTTAGAATCTGAACTTAGTGTTCCTTATCTACTTTCAGTACAAAATAAATGAAACGAGAGAGCTTGGCTATTGTTTAGATTTTGATATTACGGGCGTATAATTGAATTCTCAGCGTTTTAGGAGACAAAGGCTTTGAAGTCATGACATATAGGGATTGCAATCCCGCAAAACGGGATCACGCATTCTCGCGGGATCCCGCTGCTTTAATTCACCTGCTGGATCCCGCATCTTCAAAGATTTGGCAAAAAAAAAATTTGGCGCTTAAACTTTCGGGTAAATCACGAGTGGCACGAGCGCGACGTTGCCGATTCGCACAGGGCGCCGCGCCGGTGACTTGCGGACGGTTGGCAGGCCGTCCTGTCAGTTGTTCTGCGCTGCGCACGTCTTTCGGTAGGTGACGAGTGTTTTCGTTTTCACCGTCCGGCGTTTAAAGTAATTATAATGTTTTTGATTTGGTTTTGTTGTTCTATTTTTTAAAAGCAGATTGTGCCGTATATAATGTCGTAATGTTGCGTGAAACATTATGACTTAAAGTGGTTTTTGTTCATAATGTTTTGTGGATATGGTTATCAATGATAGTAATCAATTTTAATGGTGTAAAAATGAAATAAATGAATCTAAATCTATACGTCTTACATTATTACTAATTACTTATACTTAATTAATAGAAAAGAAATAATTTGTGTAGCTGAATGTAAGAAATGTTCAATAAACGTTGATTTTTACACACACACACAAATCTGTAGTTTTAATTTGATTTTATAACATAATTTCAAAGATCCCGCGTGATCCCGCTCGGGATTGAGTAATCCCGCATGTCAATCCCGCGGGATTGAATGAGCTGCGAGATTGCAATCCCTAATGACATACTATTGTTTGATGTCTTCAGTATAGTCGGATAGTTGGAGAGATTTGAGGGAAGCCGTTGCCCGGCAATGGGACAATACAGTAACACCTGATAATGTCACACAGAACATACAACCTATTTGAAAAATACTACAACCTGTTTTGCTTTGTACGACATTAATTTTAAAACACACTCAGTATAACAGGTACCAACTTGCATGATGAATGAATATGATTGGTTTACCTATTTTATACAGGCTGTTTAATTGATATTTTAATACTTGATATTAGGGTTGTTAGAAAATGTATAACTTTCTTGCAATGAATTTGGATATAAACCTATTTTCAACAATACTAGCCGTCAGTCCTTATCAGTGTTTTTATTTAATGTCCTACATAACAAAACACATAGTACCCGTACTACGTACCCACTACACTACGTCACAGAATAAGCAATAGTCGGTAAGGCACAATAACAGATGGAATACGCGAGCCCTCACTTCCAGGGCTGCAGCGAGTCTATCATGAGGCCATCATGAGTCTTCGAAGAGCGCCCTGGTTTACGCGTTGAAGATCGAGTCTTATTATGAGTGCAATATATTCAGAACAGTTTAAAGTGGTTTTAAGTGTTTTATTGTGAACGATAGTGTGAAGTGCTTTATGTTTATTGTGATTTAAGTGTTTAATAAATGCGTTCTTTTGGTAAAAATAGTTTTAATTAGTTAATCCCGTACCCCCGGCCCAGTTATACTAGCTTTCTATATAAAAAACCCGCATCCGTTTGAGAACTAATATGCCACAGACAGACAGACTGACACACAGATAACACAGACAAACATATGCTTCTAACTTATAACACCCCTCTTTTCGATAGCTGGTTAAAAATATTTACCCGTCAAAACACTCTGCACTCAGTTTAATACAGCAGATAGACAAACAAGAATATAAAATTATACAAATATCCAATTCGAATGTGATTTAAATTAGTTATACCCTAGAAATATATTATCTAACAATGGTAATGAGAAGTTTCCTTTAACTAAACAGACAAGTCCAAAAAGACAGAAAGAAACTAAAAGAATCTGGACGGATAGCATCAACATTTTGTAAATGATGCGTTTTTTTCCTAGCAAAGAAAATTATTAGCAATGTGTTCTACACTTTTCAACTAGTCTCTCTTACTTACTGTAAGAAATTTGTATAATATCTAACAATCTTCTAGATACTAAATAACAATTAAAACTATTAGGGTCTTACCACAAATAAAAACCGGTCAAGTGCGAGTCGGACTCGCGCACGGGAGGTTCCGTACCATTATCTATAAAAACGGCAAAAAAATCATGTCTGTTGTATGGGAGCTCCACTTAAATATTTATTTTATTCAATAGCACAATTTTATTTATTTACCTTATTTGAGGTTGGTGGCGATTAAGCCAGTCCTCTAAATTGTATGAGCGACGAGCGCCCATAAAACTCAGAGGACTATCTTAATTGGCGTCAACTATGCATGTATAGGGAAAGCCTTTAATTTTCAACTTTTTTATTTTTTGGAATTATTCCTGCAAGCAGCACTAATATGCTGCTTGCACCTTGCTTTTTGCCAAATTACGTGATTCTAGGTCAACGGGGGTACTTCCGGTTGACCTAGAATTGTCAATTTTGGTTAAAAGCAAGGTCTTACAGCACAAAAGTAAAGGGAAAATTCCGAAAAATAAAAATAAATTAAATTAAGGTAAATTTTGGTACTTAAGTACAAGTTTTTGCGAAAATCTACATTTGCCCATATCTTTTTATCGTGTTGATTCAGGACCTTGATTTTTCTACACCTATTAGGAACTATAGACCTTAATATCTGGTATAAATTTCAACTTGCTAGGTCCACCCGTTCCAGAGAAAATCGGTGTTGACACACGGAAAGACGTCTGTCTTTCCGTGTGTCACAGACAAGAGAGTGATCTTATAAGGGTTCCTTTTTTTACCTTTTGAGGTACTGAATCCTAATTCGACCGTGATAGGCGCGTGTTTAAAAAAATTCTATACAAAAATTGGTAAGGAATTTTTTAAACCATGGTTTGACTTTTTTGTGGTAACCAGGCCAGTAAGTTGGAGACTTAGATTTGTCTGGTATAGGCGATATGCTTAGAATCTATGGGGTTCAGATCACTTCGATAGCAACTCGTAACCTCCTCGTCTCCATAAGTAACTCACCGAATCACCATGGCCGTTGATCCCGTTCTCCACCAGGATATCCTCAAAGAGAACATCAGCTTCACACGGCGAACATAAATTGCTGAGCAGTTCACTGAATCTTTCCACTTTCCGCACACACACGGCTCCAAGCAACCCCTTTACATCTTCCACTTTTGGCACTACACTATCAATCTTCACATCAGCCACTTTTTCATTAAAACTATGACTACTTTTGAGCCCTGCATCTTCAACTTTAAGTTCAACGCCGCTCTGCCCTCCAACCAAGACGTTGAACAAATCGTCAATTTTCTCCTTGTCTACTATACTATGGTCACCAGCTATTTCGTCAAATATTTCGACACCGTTTACGTGTATATGTATGTCTTTTGTGGTTCCTGCATTGGAATTGGCATTAGAACTCTCGTCATTGCTTTTAGGACTAGTCGTAAAACTATTTTTGTCTTTTTCTAATTTAATGGAATGTTTCGTTTTCGATTTAGCACCGTCGTAAGTCGTCCCGTTTTTCCCGTCGTTGATTTTTCTGTTGCTTCTTTTATCTCGTTCGATGATTTTCGATGATTTTGTTGCTTTTGTTTTACTGCCTTCGAGTAAGGATTGGGCGGAAGAACTTCGATTAGACTTTTTTGGTGGTGCAGAAGCGTCAACCTGCTGGGCCGCGGCAGCTCTTAAGCGGGAAGCACGAGTGGTTCTAATAGGCACTGATGTGGAAGCTGTAGCTAGGTTCAGCTCCGAGGAAGACTTGAGGTGGTCTGCAGTCTCGTCTGAAGGTGGACGTTCTTTTCTCGAGCGCCTGAAATTTAATAAAAAGTCATATTAGTATAAGACACATCACAACTCACTTCATCAATAAGTTGATAATTGCAAAATAAGTAAGGGCCTGCTATTTTACTAAGAATGGAGTTGGCAAAGGCATGGTATTTGAGGTTCTTATTAGCCCAAAAGTCAAAGCTCAAGATTTGTCAAAGGGCAATGGAGCGCAGCATTCTCGGCTTTAAACGTGTCGACCGAGTACGTAACACCATGCTGCGCTCACTTACCGGCATTGCAGATGTAGGGAAGAGATCGGATGGGCTTAGGTGGGAATGGGCGGGCCACGTTGCCCGAATGCACTCCGAGAAATGGGCCCATATTGCAACATCATGGACGCCTGAAGACGGAAGGCGACGTCGGGGTCGGCCGAGAAAGCGTTGGCGGGACGATTTCGACACCTTCCAAAGAGGATGGTGGGAAATAGCGACAGATAGGGATGCTTGGAGGGACTTGGGGGAGACTTTTGCCCAGCAGTGGGACGAGATAGGTTAGGAAAAAAAAATTACAATTAGCGGTGGGCAAAAGTTATATTTACTATCTAAAGCCATATTGTGAACATATGCCAAAAACACTTTAACCTTTCATGTGCTGCCTTATTGCACATGGAGTTTATATTATCATAATCATTTATTGCCAGAATATAGGTTATACAGAAAGATGTCAGATTTAATTTAAATTAGTTTCACTATCCTCTACCCTACTTAGAGGCGTGCAATAAAGCTGATGAAGCTTTCATATTTGTTAAATTATAAAACATTATTGATCGAGCGAAGCGAGATCTCTAAATCAACTTGGGCAAATCGGCGTTGTTGCGTTGCGAAGCGTTGATCCGATCATCGTAAAATTTTATGCATAGGTAGTGATGGCACAATTTTGGTGTGACTAAATGAGCTAAAAATGTTGGGGGGTTGTTTAGATATTGGGGTTCAAGAGGGATAAAAACATTAAAATGGGACTATTAGGTCAAGTGAGGCGTCAAATGGAAGGTCTTCTTTAGTACATTTCGACCCCATTTTTATTTTTAGTGATGTTCTTGTAGTGTATGAGTTATTAGCCATAACAAAAACTAAACTATGACAAAATTCACACATTCGCATACCAAATTTCAGCACTGTGGGTACCAGTGACCCCACATTGCTGAAATTTGGTATGCGCGTAGCTTAAGTATCACAAATATACGTAAAAGTCTATAATAACTGCAATTTGTACCCCTAAAAATATCAATTTACATGAACTCCCGTTACCTGTAATTTGAATGAAGCTGTAGGTCAAGTGATTTGGTTATAATTTCGTGGCACTATTTTGATAGTCAAAGATCACGAATAATATTTTTTTTTGTGTCTAAGGTACTCGCGAGATCTCAGTTCGGAGCGAACTACTAGTTATTGAGTTATTGACATTACACTGTTTTATGTCAAACATTTAACATTAAATTATACCTAATTAATTCTTGAAATTATTTGAACGTCAAACAAGATTTTGAAATCCTTACCTATCAGTAACATTAGCTGAGAAGAGCGTAGCAGTCTTAGCCGTCAGCTGCTTTCTCCTTTCCTCCTTGTACTTGTGAATCCTGGCCGCTCGGGCCTCATCCTGAGACACACTCATGTCTCTCTCTCTCTCTCTACGTCACGTGCGCCAGCACTTCTCTAATTCTCGATGCGATTGAGCGAGTTTCTTATAGCTATTGATCTGGTCTAGCATGGCGGCATTAATCGCGCAGGGCGGAATAGTTGGCAGTGAAGGGCACAGAATAAGGCTTCGGTGATCAGCGTGTAGATCCTGGAAGTAAAGAAATGAGAGTATTTAAAATGATGAAGGATTTTCTACCAAGGAAGCGGGAGACCAAAGTTGTTTTTTTTTGTAATGTAAGAACCTTTTTTGTTACTACTACCTGGAGCTAGCCCACTTGATGTCAGGTGGTAACCATCACCTAATAACAAAGTATTGCTTCGTAGCACACACCTTAGGAACGTGCCCTACGATGCACTGCCTTGCGTACAGGTACTGAACTGGACCATATCCTTCAAACCGAAACACAGCAGTGCTGCTTGGCAGCAGAAATAGGTATTGCAATAACAGGACAGGAATAGGACCTGACTTCCAGTCGGTTACTGGCTGAAAATATATTGATTTCCAACAAGTAAGCACTGGGAATAGTGGGAAATTAGTTACAAGTCCAAGGCTGATGAAAACCGGGTTATTATTATGTATCTACAACACTTACATTAGGAACTGTAATGCATAAAACGACTGATATAGCATTACGAATAGAGCCCACAGTTTAATAAGAAGCGTTATAAATACCACAATTTACTGAAAATTGCGCAGACTTGTCAGATTTGATCGCAGGAGGGCAGTTTATGGGAACGTGCGTAATGCAGTGGTCGGAAGGAAGGTCGGGGGCAAAACCGCGACAAACAATGATGTTTAACGTATCGGTTCGCAATTCAACGCTTTGTTCCATTGTTGGACCACATCACAACGGTAATTGTATTGCACAATTCAAGAGAAATAGATGCTTGAGAATCAGACTTGTTGTAAGGTATCATCATCATCCACAGCCTGACTTCACCCATTGCTGGGTATAGGCCTCCCCAAGTTTGTGCCACCACGATCCTGCGCTAGTCTCACCCACCGACGGCCCGCGACCTCAACGATGTCGTCCACCCATCTCGCTGCTGGTCGTCCTACCTTTCTATACCCGCTCCTCGGCCACCATTCAGTCACTGTCCTGCTCCATCTGTCATCACCACGTCTAGCCAAGTGTCCCGCCCAAGACCATTGGGTATAAACATGAGAAATTAGTCGATGTGAAGGCATTACTGAACAGGTACTGATTCTAGACAAAAACCCGGTGCAGACGTTTGAAATAATGGTAGGTAACTAATTAGGTAACAAATAATAAAACTGTCTTCAGATAATCATCGGTTATCGTGGTACAGAATTAATCCTTCATATATCGTGCATTTGCAAATTGAAATGTTCGATGAATTTCTCAGATACATCAGTTTGGGCAAAATGGACAATGTCATCCGCAAAACGCGTAACTAATAAAGTTAATAAAGTTTTATATATTTACGTTGAAGAATAACGTTGGAAAAACAGCGCTGTCTAATATGTCTTTCGATTTTGAAATAAGACATCTCTGAATACCCTTAAGTGGCTATTGGACTTTTAATAAGACGTATTTAATCTACCTACTTAACACATGCTGAGCTGGCACCACTTAATTTGTGATATAGTTCACTGAAAGTTGCGTGGGGTGTTCATGTTATCTACCTATTTATGTTATACTAGCTGTTGTCCGCGACTTCGTACGCGTTACACTTCTAAATGTGTAGTTAACCTAAAAAAAGCTAAACTCGCTGTTGCAACTTGACTTGACACCCCATTTTTATAACATGGGAGGTCCCATGTGATAAAAAGTAGCCTGTGTGTTAATCCAGATTATAATCTACGTACATAACAAATTTCATCGAAATCGGTTCAGCCGTTACGGCATGATTGAGTAACAAACAAACATCGAAACTTTCGCATTTTTTTATGTTATTTGTGGGGAAACAGGCTTACGGCCCACCTGATAGTAAGCGGTCACCGTCGCCTATTGACACCGACAACTCCCGGGGTATTGTCGATGCGTTCCCTACACTGTAAAAACCTCTTTACATTTCTCTTGAAGCGTGCCATGTCGTAGTCTAATGGGAAAACCTCAGATGGTAGCTCATTCCACATCTTGCAAGTATGGGGTAGAAAAGTTCGCGTGAAGCGTGTGGTGCGCGATACCCAATTTTCGATTATATGTGGATGAGCTTTATTACGTTGTCGAGAAGTGCGGTGGTAAAATCTCGACGACGGGATGAGATCGCATTTGTAATATTACTGTGATATTAGTATTTTATTTTTTGACTTCTGGCATTTTGTGAACTAATCTACGCCAGAAGTCAGAACTCTGGGTATCTAAATCCCACCATCTGTTGTTCTGTATCCTTTTGTATATCGTGTCAAATTTGATTTGCAGTTTCCTTATCGAAGCAGATTGGAATCCAACTTATTGATCAAACGAAACACTATATCTTTGTCTGAACAGTCAATATCAATTAGTGATGATTATCTAAATTGGTTTAGCAATAGGAAAGGAACTAAAGATGTCGTAACTGAACTTGAAGTTGATACTCATAAAAGACCATGTCAAAACAACGTGCTAATCACCGGTGAACGCACTATTTACTATTACATCACTTGTAATGTAACCATTGAGGTAGAGTCCTTTTCAATAGACAAGCGATTAGCAGAGCGTGTGATATGTGTTGTGCAGAAACTACCTTATTTTGAGAAGCTTTTTATTTTGCGTAAGGAATACGTTTCTGTTGTGACTGGGAATATTGTAGGTCTCTCAAACCATAAGCTCGTAGTCTTCTCTTGTTCGTAAAGTGGGCATTCATTTTGGATGAATTTGAGGCAAGGCATAATTTCAGAATAATTTTAGAGGACTTTTATACGACAATAAAAATATTCTCTTGCACGAAACTCAAATGCAATATGATAACCGCAAAGTGGCTACTTCAGTTATCTTGATGATTTTCTGATCTCGGTCTACCGCTGACAGCTCTGCTTATTTAGAAATAAAGCTATAATGCAATTATAATCGGTTATCTATATGGTAACCTCGCTAACTACACTCGTTAATTACAGTAATAGGACGTTTGGCTCGATTGAGCAACTTTCGCGATGGCCTTCTACTAAATTGATTTCTCCTCTAGTAATCCATAACTATGTATCTAGCTGCTTTATAGCTTTACATAAATAAATTAAATAAGAAATATTGCTGGACATTTCACACAGCGCTATCTAGCTCTAAACTAAGCAGAGCTTGTACTATGAGAACCAGATAACTGATAGAATACTTATATATTTTTTTTTGTAAATTCATACTTATACATAGAAAAACATCCAGACCCGAAACTAATATCTGTAGATCATGCAAACATTTGTTCCGCGGTGGGAATCGAACCCGCTACCTCCTGCTTCTCAGCCGGCTATTCGCCCACGGCGCCCCGGAGGTCGTCAAACAGCGTAATACCATGCTTGCGTAATACTCAAATAATAAATAGATTATGTACTTTTATTAATTTCAAGTCAATTACTAACATACTTCATCATCATCATCATATCAGCCGTAGGACGTCCACTGCTGGACAAAGGCCTCCCTCATTGATCTCCAGGAACTGCGGTTGGAAGCGACCTGCATCCAACGCCGACCTGCGGTTCTTACCAAGTCGTCTGCTCATCTTGTAGGTGGACGTCCTACGCTGCGCTTGCCGGTCCGTGGCCGCCACTCGAGATCCTTCCGGCCCCATCGGCCATCTGTTCTGCGCGCTATATGGCATGCCCATTGCCACTTCAACGTACTAATCCGTCGGGCTATGTCGGTGACTTGAGTTCTCATACGTATCTCCTCATTTCTGATTCGATCCCGTAGAGAAACCCCGAGCATAGCCCTCTCCTTAGCTCGTTGAGCGACTCTGAGCTTATTCATAAGGCCAATAGTGAAGGACCACGTCTCGGTTCCATATGTCATCACTGGTAACACACACTACTGGTACTAACGTACTTATACTTATTTATATGTGAAATACCGTTCAAATCGTTATATTGCTATAACGATTTGCGAGTTACGTATAACAACGTACATCTAAAAGTCTATACATACAACTACATATATTAGAAAAAGGAATGGTCACTGGTCAGGTATGCGTCAAAAAAGAGAATAAGTTTTTTTTAGAAAATGGGAGTGAAATAATAGTAACGAAAACGGTAGACTTCATTAGTATATTACTGATATCTTCCCTAATGACTGTACAAAAAATGAATCATTTTAAAATGGTTATTATAATTTATGATATGAAGATTAAACCGAACTCTAAGTAACGGTCCATAAGGTTAAAATTACTTGGATGATTAATCCAGGTGGAACCTTTGAAGCGAAAACCGCTTACCAGTCACGACCTCGAGGCTTATAGACAGTTCACTGTAATAATTGGCATTGACATTGTACTTATCGTTACTCGTTTGTTTACACATGTACCTACAAGTTGAACTGTCGAGTATCTCAGGGCGATGCTATTTTAAGATAATTGAGGGAGTTCAAGTGAGGATTCGCAGCTTTTAAGAGCAAAAGATCAAGAGTGTTCAACTGTTCACGAAACTGTTTACGCGTACAATGAATTAAGGCATGAGGACTACGTAATATTATAAAAAGAACTTGGTACACTTTAAGCAAAGTTTTACAATTCCTGAGCAGTTCTGGCTCAGGGCCCATAGAAACGGATTATCCAATCCACTCAGAAATATTTTATCAAAATATACAATGCAGTTAAGTGTGGTTTCATAAGCAAAAGAACCTTGCCAAAAACATATTAATTTTGCTAGCACTGAAAATGTAGATTACTCGTCTACTCGCACGTTCATTATTAGCGTACCTATTTCCCTAGTGCAACTTTAATAAGCTAACATAGATGCCCGTCTAGACAGCTTTGTAACAAAGGCGTCTCCTATCCGAAGTGGCTCTATAATCCCAAAATGATAGCTACTTTTACGTTCGTCTTATAGCCTCGCAAGATCGCAACATCACTAAGTCCAAAGCCAAACTTATTGTAATGAAATGACATCGTAGCATCCGTTCAACAATATCGTAAATAAATAGAAGAATTGTGAAAGAAAGAGAGAAAATGAGAATAAAGAATGTGGCTAAAAAGATTATATATATGGCGGATTTAAAATCATTTCGTCATGCTACTCTGCGGGGGCCTTGGAAAGTACACTCTTTTTGCGGTTTTAAATCTATATGATGCAGTAAGCAACATTATCTTACTGTACTGGTTACAAAGACAAATGATTTTCTCTTTGTTTGTGTCCTGAAATCTTGTTTCGATTTTAATTACTTATGACGTCATGGTTTATCAATTCTACAGGCTTTTGAAATGTCAAAGATATTGGTCAACTAAGCAGAACAGTTACCTACAGATAATTAATATGACACAGTATTAGTCAACAAACCGTTAGGTATATAAAAACCGAACTGACTGACCAAAAAATGATAAACAATGTAAGAACCAATCTTATTCGGGGAAAGTATATTTTATTTGCAGTAAAACAGGAAAATAATATCGTTTTAAGAAATTAATACGATCAAGAGACGTTAGAAAGAGAAGTCAAGGACAAACTTCAATAAATTCATGTAGCGACCGTATGAACGGATCAGAAACCAGTTCGGAAAATAAAGATTGGAATCTCTGATATCACACACATATCAATCGCAAATACCGATAAGTAACGTTAAAATAACCCAATAAGATAATCTATCATCTGTATTTTGCAGTAGAGATGGTTAAAACCACAAATATCTAACTATAGATATGTCTGTGGTTGAAAGAACATCCATGAAACTGATCTGGATTTCACACGTACCTACCTAACCTTTATCATTTCTCGCTTTACTAACTTGCGACAGCAATAACATGGTGTTAAATCATCTCCCCGAATTCCATTAAGCAATATTAATTTAAAGACAGTCGCATTGCTTCGTCTTTTGCAGCCTTCTACAAGGGGTACCTTGCTTGAAGTACCTACTTTAAAGTTTTTTTTAAAGACAACCCCACAACCTATCACGCCATAGTAGATATTAAACGAGGGGATAAAGAGGTGTCTTGCGTCACGGGCGCTATATTGAATCCCGAACGTAACGTAGGATTTTAGAGTTAACTTACAGCGGAGCGAGGGAGTTACTAGAATACTGAGTGCAGAGAGGGATATAAACACACCCAAGATGCAGACAGCTTTATCAACGAGGAGAATAAATACTCTACTTTTCACACTTTCTGCGACGCAATAAAAACCAAAGCTAAGTTAGTTCCATTTACGAATAAGTTCTTATTGTGTGGGTCTCTTTGGTTCAAATTTTAATACAGATGAGGTTCCAAATTCAAATCACAAAATTCAGTATAACTTAACTCCCGGCTGAGCCGTAGGGATTTAATCACTTGCTTCCGGTGAGGTTTACATGATGTGACATTGTCGAGCAGGTGGTGTGAAAAATATATTAAAATACTATCTCTTCGGCGCGGGTAAAAATCACTCTATGGACTCTAGAGAACAAACAAATCCAAACAAGTAACACGCCCTCATCATAATAATAACTTGGCCCGTCTCGCACTCCACTGGGCTGCAAAATCTGCAAATGGAACAAGTCGATCGCGTGCGGCTCTCAGTCTGATTCACACGGGCGTGCGAGCGATTACCGCGAATGCTGGCCAATTCAAGTATAGTCGATACACCAGATCCGCATAGCAGGCCAGACATGAACGTTGAAATAATGCACGCACTTGTTGCGTCCGGATACTTGATAGTGCTGTCAAATGTTTTGACAGCAGATTCTCTTTCGGTATAACTTGAAACCACTTAGTTCGTATAACTAGATATTGAATTATAAAATAAGGAAATCAGTAGATAGCTACAGTTTAGTTAGCTCGTTAAGGCGAATATAGTAGCTGATTGGTCATATTTGGAGGCTTTCTCCTCAGGGAGGAATCAGTTTTATGTGCTCAAGAAAATATGTCATTCATTGACCTTCTGCAAACATGCAAAAAAGTTCTACCTGTTTATTTACTATGAGAAAAAACAACAAAAAGTAGCTGTTTTCTACTTTCAATTTGATTCAACCTCTAACGACGTAATTTTTCTTTCACCTAAATGTGGGCAAAGATTATACCTAGTCAGGTCATAAGTATTGTCACACAGTAAAAACTTTTCTTTTAGAATGCTGGCCACAAAAAAGTTTATTGAATTCTAATTTCGAATTGTTCATGAAAATAAAAATGTATACTTTTTAGAATTTTGCTCATTTTTAAATATGGAGTGGACGCTTAAAGAAGACCGTGTTGCAGTTATTGCGTTGCATCGTTGCGGTTACGCGCCAATTCAAATTTTTGACATACTGAAAAATTTGAATATAACCAAAAGATTCGTTTATCGCACCATCAAACGATACAATGAAGACTAGTGTAGATGACAGGTCAAGAAGCGGTCGCCCTCGGTTTGTTAGGACTCCAGCAGTGATAAAAGCTGTGAAAGCGCGAATTCAAAGAAATCCCAAACGTAAGTAGAAACTGTTGGCCCTTCAGATGGGGTTAAGCAGAACCACGGTGAAAAGGGTGTTAAATGAAGACTTAGGGCTTCGGGCATATCGAAGAAAAACAGGACATCGTTTGAATGCTCGTCTAATTGACCTGAGACTGAAGAGATGCCGCGCTTTGTTGAAGCGGTACGCGGGAAAAAAATATCGGGAAATTCTTTTTTCGGATGAAAAAATTTTTACCGTAGAAGAGAGCTACAACAAACAAAATGATAAGGTGTACGCACACAGTAGTGAAGAAGCGAGCAACCGTATTCCGCATGTCCAACGAGGTCATTTTCCATCCTCGCTCATGGTATGGTTGGGAGTTTCTTATTGGGGCTTAACAGAGGACATTTTTGTGAGAAAGGTGTAAAAACGAATGCAGTTGTGTATCAAAATACAGTCCTGACGAACCTTGTGGAACCTGTTTCTCATACCATGTTCAATAACAGGCACTGGGTATTCCAACAAGATTCGGCGCCAGCTCATAGAGCGAAGAGCACACAAGACTGGCTGGCGGCGCGTGAAATCGACTTCATCCGGCACGAAGACTGGCCCTCCTCCAGTCCAGATTTGAATCCGTTAGATTACAAGATATGGCAACACTTGGAGTAAAAGGCGTGCTCAAAGCCTCATCCCAATTTGGAGTCACTCAAGACATCCTTGATTAAGACAGCCGCCGATATTGACATGGACCTCGTTCGTGCTGCGATAGACGACTGGCCGCGCAGATTGAAGGCCTGTATTCAAAATTACGGAGGTCATTTTGAATAAACTTTAGTGTCATAAGAATCTATGTTTTGTTAAGTTCATTTTGGTATATAAATGGTTACATAATGAATAAACTTGTTTCCATTATTTTATATTAAACATGTGACAGAATTTATGACCTGACTAGGTACCTTCTAGTTGAACATATGATTCTGTGCTGCGACGGTCTTTCACGTGGCAATTAATTATTTTAAATTTTTCTGAATAATTAGGGGGCGTACCCTTAGAAGGTGGTTAAGCGGGCGACGGGCGGCAATGTACCGCTGACTGTCGTACGGGAGGGTTGTGCTCGTCTGCCTCGCGCTCAACTTTTTGCTGGTCGGTTAGATGCGTGTGGCGGAAGGTGCGGTTGGTGCGAGGCCGAAACAATAGCTACGCCCATTCGCTCAAGGTCATCGGCTACGGTTAGGGCCTTAAGAATATGTTAACCAAATTGCCAGGACATATCTACTTATCCGCAAAATAAACGTCAATGGAATTGATTAGTGATTATATGATACATGTAACAGCTATGCGTAAACAGAAGTATCAGAAAACTAGGTTTTAGGTATGTGCAAGCTGAAACTGCCTCAATATTCGAGCTCATGTTTCAGATAGACTAAAAGCAAAAGTGGAACATTAACATGCCTAAGATTTAAGTTTGAGCTATCTCAAACTTAAATCTTAGGCATGTTAATGTTCCACTTTTGCTTTTTCGAAGAAAATAGGTTAGACAACTATTTGTCTAACCTATTTTCTTCGATTACATATAACATGACTCACTTATTGTTGCAGAGCACACCTTAATTGATACGACTTATTCGAGTATAACACACAAACAAATTCTTCGTAAATTTTATAACAATGATTACCTAACTATAACCAACCCATTGAAGGAAAGGTAAAAGCGTAAGTAATTTGCGTAATAATTTTAAGCTGAATCGTAACATTTCCAAAACGGTACTTGTACCTGAGATGAAATCGGTTAATGGATCGAATCACCATTCAAACGGCATCGGCGCAACGCTCTCGAAAAAACCGCATTAATATGGGCCACGAGTAAATTTAAATCAGCTCACTTGGTTTTATATGGAAATAGCATTTGCACGTGGGAAAAATATGTATACGTGTCTAAATTCTGAAAGTTGCTGACTTCCGTTCTAGTTTATCTACTCGCACTCAACTGTACTACAATCAAATCTGACAAAAAGAATTTACGTAGTAAGAGTATCATCGATACAAGATATGTATTACGCGAATTGAACCTGAAATGGCATATTTATTGGACGCAGAAAATAATGAATGTCATGTGATGGATGACGGCAGCTTTTATTGCTAGTTTTGATGGATGCAAATTGGTGTGGACATCAATATGTTCCAATTGGGACATCCGTGCAAACAGTTTATCACTTTTATTTATTACAGTGCAGCAGTGTCATGACACAACTTGGTCTTATAAGAAGTCAACATACAGTTTGGTCTCGTCAAAGTTGCTTGAAATTAGATCACTTACTTTTCAATGTGTTGATATGTTTATGTTAAAAGTACAAATGAAATGTAAGTGATTAGCACTCATTACTAGCAAGTTATTTATGAACAATTAGTGCAAAGATAAATCCTAATTAGTACACAAAAGTCTACGTCGCTGATATCTATGGAATTATCACTGTTCTGCTTGAAAGTGAAACAAGTTTAAATATAACGTAGAGACAAGTAACAGACGATAATACTTTTTGTCAACATTTGCGCTTCTCGTTGTACAGATAGCGCCGTCCATCGACCAGACTCAGCATCCTACAGATCTATTATTGTAACAAAAACTAGAAACTTCAGGCGCCTTATGATAGAATTCCATAAAGGAGACTTTATATAACGGACTGGCAAATTCTGTCAGAAAATATACAATATGGTTATTATCACAGAACATAAAAAACAATAGAACTAGCATGATGACTTCTCACTATGAAAACCAGTGTAAACTCACACATGTAAAAACTAGCACACTTAGAAATAAAAGTTATAATTCGTTGAAAGAGAACGTTCAAAAAGTCATAAAACCATAAAACTAATTTTACGGATATAAAACCTTAGCCACTAAGATAGATAGATAGATAGATAATTTCTTTATTGCACACCATTAAAAATAAAACAAACAAAAGAGAATACAAAATTAAATCAAAGGTACAATGGGCGGCCTTATCGCTAAAAGCGATCTCTTCCAGGCAACCTTTGGATGGACAGGATCTGTGTGAACAAAAGAGAACGGCGGCGTTAATCAAATAATAACTAACAGAATTAGTACATAAATGACTAAAACACTAAGGGAACATGCTTTAAAATTCAATAAAATAAATAGTAATAAAAAATTAAAGTCTACATACTAAAAGATGGCGCTTTAGAAAATATTTTCATTTTAATCTCTATTAATTAGAAATAAGACTGATAATGCAATGCCTGCTACTTGATTACCCACAAAACAAAGCCATTCAACAACAGATGGCGCTGTGGCTAACGATTTTTGTTATAGTCTCTAACAGCAAAGAATAAAATTGATAATGCCATGGCTGTTACTCGCTTGTCCAAAATACTTTGCTACTGCTTTAGTGATGTACCTATGAGGATACAAGACGAATGTATCGATATCGATTATCACCTACCTGCTATAGATAACCAAATAGGTACGTCAGGTTATAATATAGGTGGTCGAAATAAACAGCTTTTCTTTTCTTTCTTTCATAACATAATCACAGGTTAATTAAAGCTATCGATAACACATTCATCAGTATATTGGGGTCACATCCCTAATTGAGTAGCGTAAGTTGAGGTTTAAGAGAAACGCGACCTTAAAGAGTATGATTCACAGTCTATTTTGTTTGACGATTTGTGACGTGATAATCGATATCGATACATTATCGATATCGATTATCACCTACCTACTATAGATAACCAAATAGGTACGTCAGGTTATAATATAGGTGGTCGAAATAAACAGCTTTTCTTTTCTTTCTTTCATAACATAATCACAGGTTTCCAACTCATAAATACTTAAAAAAATATTATGTTATTGGAATATTAATACTGAATTATTATACGAGGGGCACACTAAAAGTTTCCGGAATCAATAATACAAAAATACTATTAATGGTCAAAAATAAATTTATTTTTTATTTCTCAAAATATTCTCCCTTTGCGTCAATGCACTTTTTCATACAATTGAACCAATTTTGAAAACATTTGTGCCACTCCTCCGGTGGTGACGTCAGATAAATTTTTTTCATACTCTTCGACAGCCTCTTCTGGTGATGAAAACCGTTGATCGGGTAATTGGTTTTTGATTTTTGGAAACAGAAAAAAGTCACACGGTGCCAGGTCAGGACTCTGTATGCTAGATGACTCATAAGTTGTAAGTTTTTTTTTTTTTTTTTTTTATGACTGGCGCCTTGGGGAAACTGAAAACAGAAGTTATTATAATATTTCACATCATAGGTCTAAAATGCATTCAAAAAATCATCAATAAAACAACAAAAGGAGTTAACGCCCTAAAACGTATACACCTTTTAATAGGGGGTAACTAATTAAAGCTATCGATAACACATTCATCAGTATATTGGGGTCACATCCCTAATTGAGTAGCGTAAGTTGAGGTTTAAGAGAAACGCGACCTTAAAGAGTATGATTCACAGTCTATTTTGTTTGACGATTTTGCATTTTAAACAAAACTAACAAAAAACAATAAAATAATACTTACCGGTGATAGGATATGCCCCCTTTTGTTAAATTTTTGGTTCGGCTATAATATTTACACTCCAAAACGGCACAATATGGCATTTTTATATTTTTTTGAAGTACGTTTACTCCACAGTAATTGAAACACGACTGAAGTGAGCGAAGCTTGTAGTGCGCGGAACTCCGCGTACTTGGTGTTACGCGGGCTCCGCCTACTTACGACTTCTATTGTTTTTTGTGTTCTGTGGTTATTATATTGTTTTCACACCACCTGCTCGACAATGTCAAATTATGTGTCATGTAAACATCGCCGAAAGCAGGTGATTAAATCTCTACGGCTGCAGGCCTAGCATGGGCAGGTGACAAAATTTTTATCTTCTGTTTTTATCCACGCAAAAGAGACAAACTTGTCTTCTCCACTCTGTAAAGCATGGCAACAGGGGCAAGGAAAAGTATATCCCCTTATGACATATTACGTAGATATCATGTCCGTCCATAGAGCATGGGCTCGGTGGAGAGTGGATAAAATGTTACTGTTTGACATTGGAAGGGGACAAATTTATCCTGGCCATAGGACGTGGATATAATTTTATCCACTCATCTCAAACCATTTGAAATCATGTCTCGTGCCTATTGATTGGTATTTGATTTTAACACAAGAAAATGAAAAAAGAGCGAGGAAATTATACCCGCGATCCATTCGGGACGCCAGCAATCCTTTCGAATTTCCTAACGTTGAATTCCAGTGCGTTTTCCGAGTTCACAAAGCTTGTGCACTTTAACTTTGTGAGAAGTTCAATGACGCGTTTAAGCCTATTAATGCTGTGTATGGGCTACCGGTGCATATAAAAGTTTGTATTACAACCATTTTGCTTGTATTTTGAACACAGTTATTTACTCGCTCTTTTACTCGTAGGTAACCTAATTTATTTGCATACTTTTAGGTGCTCATATTAGTGAGACTAATAGCAGACGGAAGCTACCAGAGAGATAGATAGATAATTTCTTTATTGCACACCATTAAATACAAACATATAAAAGAAAATACACTTTTAAATCGTAGGTACAATGGGCGGCCTTATCGCTAAACGCTATCTCTTCCAGGCAACCTGAAGGCAGAGAGGTACCAGTCAAGACCATGGGCTGGCCATTGCCCAAACAACAGTCAGCAAATATTTGGCCCAAGTTACTGCTGCTATTGTCATAATGTAAAAGCAAGAGATACTACAATAATAACCTTCGCTTCACTTCGAAATTACAAATCGTAGATTAAAAATATTTACTACCTACTCGTACGTCACGAACCGTCATCGGTCTAATATCAAAACTAATGGATTGATATAATATTGATGAATGAAATGTCATTTAAACTGAAATAAATTGCATTTGATAAATGTCAACAATGACGGAGACAAGCATTTTATCCCTTTTTGGATAAATATTTGTGAAGCGCAAGGATTTTTCTCTTCTCCCCGGAGATATAAGTATTCGTCCCATGCTAGGCCCGCTGAGCCAGGAGTAAAGTTGTGCTCATCTGTTTTATAATTTGAACCAAAGAGACCCACACAATAAGAACGTGTAAATCGAACTGACCTCTGCAAAAAATGCACCAACGTAGCTTTGGTTTTTATTGTCTGGCAGAGAGTGTGAAGAGTAGTGTTATCCTTGTGGGTAAAGCTATCTGCATCTTGGTCGTGCTTATATCCCTCTCTGCACTCAGGATTCTAGAGTTAACTCACGAGAGAGTTACTCAGAGTTACTTCGTTACGTTCGGGATTAATATAGCGCCCGTAACACAAGACATTGCTTTATTTCCACGTTTAATAATCTGCTATTAAACGTCTAATGTGTGCCACCACAAATTAATTGTCAGATCTAATTAAGTATCATTATTTCTCAACATACGATAATGGTGTTGTGAATATGTAGAGCAACTACAAAGAAAGAGCTTACGAAGTTACGATGACATGAAAATGGCAACATTTCTGGAGAATTCTACACAGTTTATTAAATGCAAATTCGTATTCCAAAGATAGAGGCATCAAGGAGTGAAATCGCGATTTGAGGAGACCGAGGAGGGAATGAGTCAGACCAACAACTTGTTGCTCAGGTTTTTGCTTGGAGAAAACAGGACATCGTAATTCAGACAAGAGCTAGACTATTATGTAAAGGAAGTTCAAAAATTATTATGCACCTCGTATTTCTTCGTGTGTGTTGCTAGATGCTACTACCGAATCTCTTTATATATGAAATATTAAATTCTTTAAGAGATCGAGTGATTGCATAAGTATGCAAATCAAGAAAGTAATATGTTTGTTACGCTACATTCCACTAAAGGTACTAAAGTAATCAATAATCCTGTTTACCTGCAATGAGGGCAGAGAGTTCAGGCAAATAAAAGTAACGTTGGACCGGATTTCGTCGAAAGCCAGACTCGCCTTGCAGAATCGCGATGGAAATACTGTAGGTATATTATACATACGGTATATAAATAATACGGTAAGGTAACTCAACGCAGCCTGTGGACCGGACTTTTTTGGCACACGACATTGAGCACCGTTGGCTTTATTAGGTATCAAAGTATCCAATCCACCATCGATTAAGGAAAATACTTTTGGCAATTACAACATTGCTTTTGCGAGAATGGTCGTAATAACGGATAACATCATCAAAACATCGCATTTATCACTAATACATTTCCTGTGGTTCGGTTTAAATTTATCGTCGTTATAATCGATTCTCTCTGGCAATGAAACATCGGGCAGAAGAAAACTTGAAAGCCAATTTGATCTTCACAATAATATACTAAGAAATGGTGTTCAGTTATGAATTCGTGATGGACCAATTTACACATCTTGCATTCTAAAATTTAAAACTCGTCATACAATTTGAATAGGTATTGTTTGGCTGACGAGCATAATGTTGCATTTCAAACGAATTTTCACGTTGAACACTTGGTAGCTACATATGATTCAACTGAGCTAGAATCACATTTATTTTTAGGTTAGTGCCGTTGATAATTATTTTAAATATTTGCTAGCAGATCAAACGTTCGTACTATCCCTATGGTTGTTTCCCTATATATTATAAGTATGTATTTACAAAAAAAAAATATATAAGTATTATATCAGTTATCTGGTTCCCATAATACAAGCTCTGCTTAGTTTGGGGCTAGATAGTGCTGTGTGAAATGTCCAGCAATATTTATTTATTTTATTTTATTTATTTATTTATCCACTTTCAACGTTCGGTTCACATGTCAGAATATCGTTTAGCTCAAAGGGAAGTAAATAAATACCTAAATGCTCTGAAAAAGAAGAGTGGCCATTGTAATTATCTACAACCTTTTTCAATATCGATTAACATGATGTATGGAATTGTGTGTGACGCGATGACGCCGAGGAATTATATTTATTTGGGTAATATAATCAACTGTTTTACAAGAATCTTCCATAAAACTAGGAGCTAATCAATCTGGTATGAAAGATAAATTAGCATAATAAATTAAAATAGCATTTTGGTCATAATTTAAAATGTGGGACAGTTGCCTTGATAGCTAGTCGTAAAAGTCTGACAACGACGATAAAATTCGAAAGAATATAAGGAAAATTAACTTTCAGAAAAAGCAACAGCGTAGCCAGCTAAAGCCAGTCAGTTCAATTGACAGTTTTTATCCCCCCAAGTCCATTATTGTCGAGATAACAATCTACAGCGTTATATACTTATAGCACAATTTCAACACATTAATGTTGACGACACACTTCTGTTACCATACCGATAGAATCTTGATGCCCACTCATAATATCGAGCCCAATTCGGTAGTTTGTTTATTAAATCAGAACAAATTCGATTGGTCTCTTCATCTTGTTATTAAGTAACATTTTAACAAAAATATAACCGACTTCAGATAACAGTACAAACCAAACTACCAATTTTAATGAAATTTCCATGGGATCAACCTAAAAGTATCCTTACAGACAAAAAAACTAATTTTCCAAATCGGTTGATATCTAACTTTAAATTAAACAAATTTAAGACTTATATGGTTTTCTCACAGATGCCATTGTCAGAACTGGACCAAATGGAAATGGAACCACAAGGGAATCACCAGCTTTCAAATAAAAAAAACATCAAAATCCGATCACACGGGAATTCACCCAATCGAAAGTTCTTAGGTAACAATCATAAAAAATACAGTCGAATTGAGAACCTCCTCCTTTTTTGAAGTCGGTTTAAAAACCACTTCTCTCTAAGCTTTAATGACTACATAATTTGAGATTGAATAATGTATTTCATGGAAGTTACGCTATTATGTAGTTTCAGTTATTTTTTACCATTCTAGAAGGCCCTAGCAAATGTACATAGCGTTTTATATTCAGAATATGTCAGAGTCAGGAAGGATCAACGAAAATATGTTTGGAATATGATTTATGGAAGGGTAACAGTCACGAAAGATCAGCGTAAATATTTAACTAAGTTTCAATGTAGTCATCAAGTTACAATCAAGTTCAATGACACGGCTATTTAAGTACAACCCGAGCCCGATGTGTTGGTTGCATTTATTTTATTCGCAACCTTTAAGGCCGGCTACAGAGATCTATTATTTGATAATTACTAAAGAATAGGTAAATTTTATTTAATAATTATTTGGTGAAATAAATACCTTTATCAAAACCCAAACAAAGCCCGAATATCTTCAAAGTGTTAAGGCTTCTCAATAACTTTAAGATAAATCCTAAAAAACCAAAGCCTTAAAAATTTATTTCGATTTTAAAGAGATGACACAAAACTTATGTAGCTTTCTAGAATTAGCTTTATAAAACATGCAAAGCGCTATATAAATATGTTAATAAAAAATAAATATACCTGAATAAAATCTCCTATCCCAATATAAACAGGTTCACACACAAAAAAAACACAGCACAATATGTAATCCCTTGGCAGAGCAATAGGTTTATTCTACTAGTCAATGAGAGAGTAAACCGGCAAATTAGCCAGCAAGTACCAGAGCAGCAGAACAGCGCTAGAGGTACCAGCGCACCTGTTGGCGCGACGCGACGAGCGTTACTGGCGTCGCGGCAGATTAGTCGCGCGGACACGTCATGCGGAAGCCGGTTTCTCATGTCTTCCAAGAAAACCGCGATAAAGATGCATTTGCGGAACGGCAACGCAAAACCTCGAGATGCTTACCCAACTAGTTTTTCATGTAAATTATATTGTTATCTATTATTGTATGTATTTCCGGAGTCCATCGTATTCTTATTATATTCTTACTAATAGGCTGGGCCACGAAACATTACTAACGGGGTTATGTGAATGTATAAAAAAAATGTATGTGTAAGAACTTCTTGCAAGATGAGGACTAAATAAGCGAAGGCAAGTAATGCCTCAAGGTTCATAAAAAAACAAAGTACTTTGCAAAGGTTAGATATTAAATGGATACCAAAGGAACACAAACAATGAGTGACAAATCAAAAGCATGGAAGACCGAATCCATTTGGACTCCATTTAATTTTGTTGTGGAACTTTAATTTAAGATGACACAGTTAAATTTAGAGTAGTACAAGATTATGGAGAAAGTGTTCATCTAACATCCAAGCATCGCCGAACTTACGAATTGAATTATCATAGCAGGTTTCTTCACAATGTGGGCTCATACTCAAATTTTAAAGACTGCGTTCATAGGAGCTAAGAAATATTCAGGTAAAAATATTCTTTTTTTTTCAGAAAATTAACTTATTATATAAAACTGGGAATGTTATATAGTTTGGGAAAATCATTTTCTTTGAACCAGACAGGTAAAACAAAGCATTTTTCTAAACGGGGCAGAAACTGTCTCAAATGGCAATAGAATTAAAGCAATATCTCTCAAGCCTCTAGCTCGTAGCTCTAAACCTTACGTCCCAAGATATTCAATTTCTCTTTTATCGTATTGAAACACTATTCTATTATTGACCCAATACAATATCCCTAGGGTATTTTTACCCTCGGAGAAATATAGTGATAGAGAGCGCATGTAGTAAACTTAAGGCATATATAACTTTATAAATTTCCGCGAACTATACTCATGTTTTTAAGACAAAATGTTTTTGTTTTTAGATCTACGCGTAACTTCAGATACTGTTAGTATTGTATGTCGAAACAGTGGTACGTGCGATTCAGTAAACCAAGTGCGGGTAGTTGGTAACAACATTCGCGCTTCCCGGCAATGACACCCCGCCCGCTTTCAGTCTCTCGTGACGCCTATAAGGCTCATATTCAAATGATAAGTCGTCGATGAGTAAAACCAGCGCAAGATCTTGGTGGATGACACAAACTTTATAAAATCATGATTTAAATAACTACGCTTAATGATAATAAGTGGCCAGTGTGGCTAGTATTACAATAACAAATAGATATATTCCTGAGATTTTTTAATGAGATGCCAAATTTCAGACCCTTGGATCTCGGTAATTAAAAATCAATGGTTTACAAATAATGTTAGAATTCATAAAATACAACAAACAGCAACAAGAAAATTGAATTAACTACCTAATAAAGCAACAATAGGTAAGGTCAGTAATTGTGTTTATTGCTGCTATTATATCAAGCAATTACGTGACCAAAACCACTTCAGACGCATCAAGAAAAGAGAAAAACAAATTCCGTTGGCTCATTTCCACAAGAGGGAAGGAATCAGGTCACATTCGATACCACAAATGTTTGTCCTGAATTGATTTCCTTTATTTTTCTTCGAAGCAAACTGCACGACCTTATACCCCACTTTCGTTGAAGCTACAGACAATAGGTACAATGTTTTTTCCGCACAGAAAACGTATTAAATAGCATTCTGTTGTAATTGATACTCTATTGTAATTCAATTATGGTGCATAATAAACTAGAGCATTGGAGTATAGCGTGCCAACTCGTCACGGATCACAGAAGGCAATTTCGAGTTACACGTTCGTAAGAAGATACAGCGAAGCTGATCAAAGTAATGGCCAAATTATAAGATATGGAACAAGGCCAAAACAAGCCGATAGCGATATAGATATTATATAGAGAAAACAACTCTGTATAATAATCATTTAGAAAATCACTTGAAAGTGAAAGAAAACTGTAAGAATAATACAACATGAATGGCAAGCGTTCACATTAAATGTTTTATTTAATAGTATAATCAATAATAACTGTCGTAGCTTCCATTATGATTGGGATTTTACCACATTTGTGGTGGTTCGACGGCTTTATGAATGATTGATAGCGTTTAGAAATGTGGCTTAGCATACATTAACTAAAGAGGCGCGCCTGCCTATAAAAACATAAATGGTTTTCTATGGAAATGAGAATGAGAACGTTTATCCTTAGGAATATATGGTCAATCGAATCGAATAATATGAGTCGTATAACATAACATAGCTGGGGACGATATTAAAGTAAATTTACGGGTATTCATCCTTTTGTGGGTCTATTAATTGCAGTTCGTATGCTTCATCTGATTTAACCAAGAGCATGCTCACAAAATTAAATAGAACCCATCAATCTAATTTCAAAAATGTTATTTTTAAATCCTTGAAAAGTAGTTACCATTGTTAAAACGGGAACACTGTAATGAGGATATTAAGACCGAAGCCTGACATTAGCCTTATAAGCGGTGTTGACAGTGGGAGTACCTGTCCCAGGCACTACAACGATTGCGTTCTTCACTTCTAATGTTGCAATTTGCCATCATGCGCTATATAAATGTACTATATCTCGTGCGTCAAACTGTGAGTAACTCAGTAATAAACCAGCTACGGAGTAAGACGGTCGTTTTATTGCTAACCGACATACCATCTGGCGACGAGGATGCGAAAAGAATGTAGATGCGATAGTGTAGCGAAAAGAACTGATGTAATTGTAGGGGAGCCGAGGGATGCGGACAATGAGGAGTGGACGGAGGCATGCGAGGAAATTGGTAACGAGACTCAAACGGCTGAGCAGAGCGCTAATCCAAATCAGATTGATAATCCAAGTTCTGCTAATTGCAGTCCGTTCGAGCGCGCTAAGAGGCATAGGAAATGTGTAGATTATAAGAAATTTTTGTTTTACTCCGTTGCTGGTTTATTACTGAGTTACCCACAGTTTGACGCACGAGATATAGTACAATAAATCTACTTCATTTTATGGGTAAAGGCCTCAACAAGATCGAGAATATTTAGCAACGATGAAACTAGTCCAACATACTCTCAGGGCTATTCGATAGGTTCAAGAAACTTCACGATAGCCTGCCGATAAACGGAAACAGCGATTATTGCAGTAGATATATGGACGTAATTCATATTTACGGTCTGTCGATCATTGCGAGCGATGCAACGCTGCACTGACCGTTAAAGGCAACTGCTGATTCATGTTTAGGGTCTTCAAGTAAAGCAATTTTGTTGGAAAATATTTTAGTAGTTGCCGTACGTATAGTAATCTACATACTGTGTATTATTCAAGCGCAGTTTACGATGGCCTCCACTAGATCAGAAGCTTTCCGGGGCAGTTTTTGCTACGCAGCGTCCAAGTGTTGGAACGATATCCCCCCACCTATTAGAAACTTAAACAATTTAACACATTTAAAAAAAAAACTTAAGGCTCATCTTATTGGAGCCCAAATACAGCTGGGCAACATTAATCTAGATAATATTTCTTTTATCTAGCTCTCTATAACCTTGTGCCCTTATTACTTGTTTTTATTTTTATATTATTTTTAATAATTACTTTATTAATGGCTGCGTTTTACTACAATGACATATAGCATATACATACTCATCTTAGGTAGGTAGGTACAATTGGTTGGACAGGCAACTTGTTTTATTCTTCTAAAAATTATTATTTGTATGTTATTTATTTTTTCTAAATAAGGCACTTTAACTGGCGTCCGTGACGTCAATGCAGGTTTAATGGCTGAAAACTCGCGTTGAGCAATAAGTGTATTGTTCAGCATAATGCTGAGCCATTCTCCTTTTTCGGCACAGGGCTCGTAGTGACCGGGTACGGTATCTTTTGTTTCACTTTTATGTTATTGTTTATGTTAATGTGTTTTTGATTGTCTGTCTTTAATTATCCACTGTATGTAGTTTCTGTGTGTTTGCTACTTGTGTCGAAATAAATGTATATATCTATCTATCTAGATGGATAGACGATCTGTCGCATTCCTTCACCTAACAGATCATTAGGATTAAGGACATAAAATGATGCTCCAGATAAAATATAGACACTCATGTGCAATGTAGATTTCTGAACATCATTTTTCTTATAACAAGAAATATTACATTGAATACAATTTATTTGATAACTTATGCTAGAACTAGCTGTTGCCCGCGACTTCGTACGCGTTACACAACTGAATGTGTAGATAACCTAGAAATAAAGCTAAACTCACTGTTGCAATTTGACTTGACACCCCATTTTTATCCTATGGGAACTAATTGATGGAATAAAAGGTAATCTAGGTAATAGTCTACGTATATAGCAAATTTAATCGAAATCGGTTCAGCAGTTACGACGTGATTGAGTAACAAACAAACAAATAAATATAATATTACTGTGATGCGATGCAATGTTAATAGGAGAAACTTTAAGTATAGAATTACAAACAAGTCCAGGAACTTTTCGACTTCGCTGAACATATTAAGTAGGTACTCGTAGTACAAACAGTCGAACCGACAAATAAACCCGCAGAATAACACCGCATAGTTCAAAAATTTCGTATAGCTACTCTAAATTGCACTTTGTAACAGTTTCAGTCATGCTTGAGCAAAATGTGTCATATGGCTTAACTTCTTTGTGTGGATTAGGGGCACCGAGTCTCCCTCTTTGAAAGCAGGTTTTATGTGTACTTGCGAGGTTCATTAGATTCCGCTTTCAAAATTAGGTGCAGCCTCTTTTATGCAGCTCGTTCGTAATAACAAAAGGGCTAGCGTGAAAAGTCGTTACTTTAAAGACTTATGATCAGCTCAGGAAAGAAGGGGCGTAATGCACAATACGCCCCAATGCGGCACATCAAGTCAATGCAAATCTTATTCCTCCACCCTAGAATTATAATCAGAAGCTGCACGACGACAAAAAATCTAGTGTTTTTATGGTTAGTTCTGCGATAAATAGCTCTACATTCTGTGACAAAACATACAGTAAAAAAGAAAATGACTATAAAAATAAGATTAGATTTGGATAAAAAGAACAGGATATACATACACAAGTAGCAATACCACTTCGTAAAGAGGTCAATTGTTGAATCCAACTCGGATGGGCAGTGTTTGTGAAACTTCGCAACGTCTTTTCGTCCAACATACCTCAGTGCCTTAAGACGAAAGTCTTCAATCAGTGTGTGTTACCAGTGATGACATATGGAACCGAGAAGTGGTCCTTCACTATTGGCTTTATGAATAAGCTCAGAGTAGCTCAACGAGCTATGGAGAGGGCTATGCTCGGGGTTTCTCTACGGGATCGAATCAGAAATGAGGAGATACGTAGGAGAACTCAAGTTACCGACATAGCCCGACGGATTAGCAAGTTGAAGTGGCAATAGGCAGGCCATATAGCGCGCAGAACAGGTGGCCGATAGGGTCGGAAAGTTCTCGAATGGAGGCCACGGACCGGCAAGCGCAGCGTAGGACGTCCACCTTAAAGATGGGCAGACGACTTGGTAAGAACCGCAGGTCGGCGTTGGATGCAGGCCGCTTCCAACCGCAGTTCCTGGAGATCAATGAGGGAGGTCTTTGTCCAGCAGTGGACGCCCTACGGCTGATATGATGATGATGAATACCAAAATACATAAATTCCGATAAGATAAGCAGGACCTTGCTACTATCTAGCACAGTTCTAAAGTCCTAATATTGAGATAAGCGCAAATGCAAAACATTGCATGAAGATTCTATCTTGGAACGATTCGGAATGAGGTCAAACTTATCATAAATCCGGATTTCGGTTACCAAACTGCAAAGAATATTTGCAGCGATTGCCAATTGCGAATCGCTGATTGTACATCTATGTTCTGTCTATGTATTTATGTGATATTGATAGAAAAATACAAGAAAATTCGTGAGCTAGAAGGATGTTAATACCAACAATACCAGATTTCCTTCTGGTCTGAACCAGTAAGATAATAGCCAGGGCGTAACAGATTTGGCCTTTAGGGTTCCGGAAGGTCTAAAAATAAGACTGTACGGCCCCGTGTCCAAACTAAACGGCCAGTTATCACTTCCCGGCGCGGTGACTTTAAATCTTCCTGGTCGTCGGTCCTCGGGTTGTGAAACTTGTGAGCGAAAGGACAATTATCTAACACCTTTCAGCACAGTGGTGTTTTCACTATCGGTCCCATTACAGCTCTTTTGAGAGACAAACTTAACTCAGAAAAACTGGGGCACCCCAATATGTCCAGAGATTTCCGGAGCAGCGGATCTTGTGTAGACCACTCGTCCACCTACTGGGTCCCAGCTATGCAAGCACAGCATAGGACGACCAACCACTAAAGTTATATCTGTCTGGAAGAGGTAGGTAAGTAATGTATGATCTGAGTCTGTATCTCTACAGACTTTTTGGTAGCCTGATAAATATGAGATATTTTTCAGAAACTCTCCTAGATCTACCCAAAATATAATATCATATTTTCAGAATATTGCTTCAATCAGTAAATCCATTCATATCAACTAGCTGGTCCTGAATCACTCTGTTTACTGGATGAGATCATAACACCTGCCATAAATACATACTACTCAATACAAAAAGTCAATCATTTCATAGTGTATGAAATATATAAAATCCTTTTCCATAACAACGGTGCGCAACGGTGCCTAGGCGTATCTAGTGGCTGAATATGATTTAGGGACACTGGATGTGTTTAGGGATCGTTGTGCAAGCCGGGCTAAGAATCTCTGCTTTGTGTACTGTATTTTTCGGTTGTTTGCATGATATTAATTTGTATTTGTGGATTTTAGCTTTAATTTTTTTTTATGTTATTTGTGGGGAAACAGGCTTACGGCCCACCTGATGGTAAGCGGTCACCGTCGCCTATTGACACCGGCAACACCCGGGGTATTGTCGATGCGTTCCCTACACTGTAGAAACTTCTTTACATTTCTCTTGAAGCGTGCCATGTCGTAGCCTAATGGGAAAACCTCAGATGGTAGCACATTCCACATCTTGCATATTTCACAATAATCTATGGATTTTTAATATTAATATCTTAATGTATTGTAACTATTATGAATAAGTCACGGCTACACATCAAGCTATATATTTCCAGTATAAGCTGACCTCGCATTGTGTAGGCTATTCGTAGAATGAGAGGTCAGCTTATACTGGAAATTTATAGCTTGATGTGTAGCCGTGTGTACATTTATAATGACATCTAAGGGATAGCACTAATTACCAAAACACGAGTATTTTAACTTAGTTTGGTAAACAGGGCTAAATTGTAATTTGTTATGTACCTACTTACTATGAAATAAAGAATTTTAATTTAAAATAAAAACCGGACACGTGCGAGACGGATTCACCGAGGGTTCCGTACAAATTTGTACCGACAGTTTCGATGAATGATTACGTACTTTAAATAAAAATTAGGCAAGTATGTACATATGTATATGTTTTATGATTTAATTACAAATGTATAGTTTTCCGATTTTTCCCTGTAGTTGTAGTATAAGACGATATTACTTCCCTTTCATAGTTCTAGGTTAACGAAATATGCGTTTCTTGCAGCATAAACGACCGTATCCTTTTTTTTTTCAACTTATAAGTTTGATTTTTCAGTTTCAAGGAACTGTAGACCTGAGTTATTTTAATACATCTACGCGCTCCCGAGATAAAGAGTATTTACAGATAGACAGACAACAAAGTGATCCTATAAGGTTTCCGTTTTTTTCTTTTGAGGTAGGGAACCCTAAAAACACTTAGATGGTGATCGGTCAAATGGTTAGAGTTTATCAATCCCAGTAGGTATATTATTATAACCAACATCCATTTTATTTAAGGTAAGATAGATAACTCTTTATTTGTACACTAAAATAAAATTTATTTATTTAAGTTATGGAAAACCAACAGCTATATTTACCTAACAATTAACTAATTACCTATAGCTTTTCACAGATAGCAACTTTTTAGCAACATAACTAGTTAAGAAGATAATTTATACCAACACTTGGTGAAACAGTTATCCAACATAGTAATATGTTATTAATCTCTTAAGTAAGTTAAACCATACTAATGTTACCGCCAAAAAAGTCTTTGCTCAATCGCTGTCTAGCTGAGTTGACACTCTTGCTGAATAGGTTGAAATCATATATCAAATATATGTATATAACCAATCAAATACAGAACATAATTTTTACAAATAGATTTAGTAGCTACAATGAGCGGTCTTATCGCTAAAAACGTGTGTTAACTTTGACCTCCACACTAGGATTCCCTGTATTGTGGCGATCAAATACATTACTAACTGTCGCTATATATTACTAGCTGACTCAACCCAGCTTTGCATGGATTTCTATAAAAAAATAACCTAGAATAATGTAGCTTCCTTAGTGTACTTTATAGCAATAAAGAATTGAGTTTTTTCTTTATTTTTTATAGTGAAATATAGTTTTATAGTGAACATTTAGTAATACACAACAATCAACAAACAGAAAGAATACACATTTATTTACAAATCTCTATAAAAAAAAATACTAAAGAAATAGTAGAATCATCTAAAGACCACTGCAAACAATCTATAGATAACTCCACTGCTCCAGTTCTCTAAAAGGCAGAAGGACTCGCAAGAAACTGGCTGCATTGCCCTACTGAATGGCAATGCATAAGCGTTGACCCCTAGAAAGCTCAGCTCCCGGATCCCATGTGACTTCGAACAGACACCCATAAAGAATTTTGTAAACATGAAGGGCTCCAGTACCCTATGGAACCTGGGTCTCGACCACAAATGGCACAAATACTTAAGCTCTGATCAACAATATTCATGGATATTATATAACAAATGCTCTTTTATGCTGCTAAAGGAGGTGACTAATTCAAGGTTCTAAAAGATTAATACCTGCATGTTCTAGCTAGATAATTAAATATCCAGGTGTGAATAATTTGGAGATAGAGGGCCATATCTAGGTAGGTAAAGTTGGTATGTAACTAAACAGATTACTTAATAAATAATGCAAGTTCAACTCAGCATGTGCTGACAAACATACCTTTAAGTAGGCAAAATCTAGGACCGGTGATAGTTAGCCACAAATTTAATTCAGACTTCCTCATAGAGTGTATTTAAAATTAATAATAGTGTTTTATAGGACAATATTTGTTTAGCTATAAGTACAGTTATATTATAGCATCTGAACTCTCAATGTTTAGCTGCACCCAAGCAGTTACAAAATTTACTTGTAATGCCTAAAGGATGTAGCCAGGTGGAACCCAGTTATTATTTCCTATTGGCTTAACTTTACATACAATAATGGTGAGGGTATTCACTTATTCTCAATCACACCATGTCTTTTTAAAGTAGGTAACTTTAAAAAAATGATTTTGTTCAGAAAAAATAACCTATGACTAATGACTTGAACTGGAACACAAATTGCACACTAAAAATGCATCATGCATGCACGAGGCGAGGGTTTATCTGTGAGCAAGTACTTACTTAGATTTAGCAAAGTTCTAAAGTTTCAAAACGATTTACTTACCAACGCCCCGCCAACTCAACGGCTATTTCTTACGTAAACAAAACAAAGTCCTAAATACTTTTTCAATGTTTTTGATATACCTACTTATTAAAACCGTTACCTTTTGAACAAACACAGTTCGAAGCAGGTCAACAGTCAGGAACACAGTAGGGTGAACTACTAATACAGGTCTCACAGAATATCACACGTGCAAAGGCGTACAAAACTTCTATAAATACAACTACAAAAATCCCACGGTATCATATCAAGTTATCACAAACAATATTTATAACAAATTCGTTCAAATAATAGTAACTTTAACTATTACAAAATCACAACACACAAACGTTCCTTGCAAAAATTCTGACAGGTGTGTTTGGTTTGATAGAATGAATGACTGATGTCTTGCTTGATTGATATTATTGTTCGTTGACATGCTTGACAGTTTCAGTGCTGCCAGCTTGAGCGCTAATTAAAACAGATTCTTTCATAAAGACTCGCTGGTCGATCAGGGTAGGAAGGAATCAGGAAAGTAGAACCAGTGCCGGATTAGGCAGTGCGGGGCCCGTAGCAACTAAAATCGAGGGGCCTTTATTCTGCTATTGGTTGCAGTGGTATGGGTTGCAACGTATAAAGTCACGGAGATGGGGGGGTTTGGATACGCAGGGCCCCCTTTTGCGCGGGGTCCGCATCAATTGCTACTTTTACGTACTTTTCCGGCTCTGAGTAGAACTAACGACACAGAATTAGAAAATTAGAACTATTGAGACACTATTTTGAGTAGCTAAGAACAAAAAAAAACTGAAAATTGATGCTTAAAGATTTTTTATTATATACCTCTAATTAGTATTTATTTAGTAAGTAGTAAGTATTTATTTCGTACTTATTTAGTTCACTACAACATACACCACAGGTTTCTTAAAACTAATCTAAAGAAGTACACTCTGTCAAGAAAGTACCTGGAAAAGATTAATACTACACAAAATGTTAGTTATTCATCCAAATTTATTTTATTGCCTTCAAGGTATGCTTCTTCAGCAACGATACACTTACGCCAACGAATAATCCAAACATCAAAACATTTTTTAAACGCTTTTTCCTGAATTGAGATCAGTTCTCGCCGCGGATTCTTCTTTATGTATTCCACTGAATGAAAACGGGTGCCATGAAGTGGTAATTTGAGTTTATATAGGTTTCTTTTGAAAGTAGTCGGCTGGAGCCATATCTGGTGAATAAGGTAGTTTCTCGATGGTATTTGTTGAGTTTTGATGAAAAATTCGTTCACAATGATGGCCTCGTGCGAAGGCGCATTATCGCGGTGCAAAATCCAAGAATTTTCTTTCCACAAATCTGGCCTTTTCGTTGAATTTGCTCGCTTAAACGCCACATACCGCTCAAATATTATTCTTTATTTACCGTTTGACCTTCCGGCAATAATTCCGAGTGCACAACACCGCGATAGTCAGAGAAAACAGTCAACATGACTTTGAATTTTGGTAGACCTTAGCGTGGTTTTATCGGTTTCGGTTCGGCGCCACTTCGAAGCTTGTTGACTAGTTTGCATGTCAAACTCGTAAACCTACGTCTCGTCACCAGTAACAATGCGTTGCATGAATGTTGGGTCGGAATTGACTCGTTCTAGCAAGTCCTCAGCGATACAGTTTTTGGAGAAAATGCAGGTCATTTGGGACTAGCCGAGTGGCAACATGTTTCATACTCAAGTGATTCTTTAAAACGGTACGGATTGACTCGTGAGACACAGAAAGTTCATCTCTCATATGATCAATCATGAATCATAATGAATGAATAATAATAATATAAAAATAATATAATAATTTATAAATAATAATCATGAAACATAATGAATCAATGAGGATTTTTAGTCACTATTGCCTTCACTTTTGTGATGTTAACTTCAGTTGAAGACGTTTATGGCCTACCATCTTGACACATTCTTGATCACACCTTGACCGCTTTTGAACGCTTTGTACCACTCATAAACACGTGTTTTTGATAATGTCGATTCACCGTAAGCCTTTTGTAACATTTTCAGTGACTACAAATAGGAAATTCTATTGGCGATGCAAAATTTAAGACAATCTCTTTGTTCGATGTTTTTGTTCATTACGAAATTCACAATACACACTAGATATGATCTAACTAAAAACAGCACTGTATTTAATCTAAATAACAGATTCAACTCAAACTCAAAATGAAAAACAGTTGTGCAAATCTAACCACAAAAATAAAATCATAAAATTGAATTTGGAACCATAAACAAATCATCCATGCCCGATACTTTCTTGACAGAATGTATGTACCCTGTAAGGGCGTGGCCAGGTAAACAAACAGCTTAAATAATGCTCGTAAAATAGAGAATAGTAGTATAACTCAAATTAAAAACTTACTTATTATTAGTTATTACACACTAAAATTATCCTAAGTAAATTATATTAGGTGCTAATCGTAAAGTCAAAGTCAAAATCTTTTATTCATTAAAATCACAAGGATCACTTTGAAACGTCAATTTTACTGCCTGTTCCTTCGCGACCAAGCCAGGAAAGAAAGGCAAGAAACAAGGCTGGTTGTTTTAATGATCCCTTTAGAATACATTACAATACAGAAAATAAATTACCTCTAAATTGTAACATTTTGAACGAGTTGAAGAAATTTCAATCCCAAGCTTCTTTATCATCTAAATAAACCGATATTTTATAGTTGGCTTTTTTATAAAGATTTTGTTTAATTGCGTTTTTAAATTTGTTAATTGTCAATTTATGTACATCACTTGGGAGTTTGTTATAAAAGCAAACACCTTACCCTTTAAACGATTTACTAACTTTATGGAGTCTACAAGTGGCAACAGCGAGTTTATCTTTATTTCTAGTATTAAAATTATGATTATCGCTATTTTTCTTAAACAAATTAATATTTTTGTGAACATACATCAGATTTTCATAGATGTGTTGACAAGGGAATGTCATAATATTTATTTCTTTAAACTTATTGTGTAATGATTCTCTGGGTCCATATTATAAATTGCACGAACAGCCCTCTTCTGCAGCACAAAAACGGTGTTTATATCTGCAGCACTCCCCCACAGCAGTATATCGTATGACATAATGCTGTGGAAGTAGCTGAAGTAAACTATTCTAGCTGTGTCTACGTCTGTAAAAAGACGGATCTTTTGACTGCGTATGCCGCAGAACTAAGTCTCTTAGACAACTTATGAATGTAAGGGCCCCATTGAAGCTTATTATCTAGGGTTATACCTAAGAATACGGTAGTGTCCACAAGAGCCAACTCCTCGTCTTTGATTTTTATATCTGCTTTAACTTGTGTTACATTAGGTAGTGTAAATCTAATACACTTTGTTTTCTTTTCATTTAGAAGTAAATTGTTTACATTGAACCATTTTACAACCTTAGAGATTGCATTGTTTACATCGTCAAAGTCGGTTTGTCGTCGCTTTAATTTAAATAAAAGTGACGTGTCATCTGCAAACAATACAACCTCATGATCGTCCCTTACAAGATGGGGAAGATCATTAATATATACTAAAAACAAAAATGGTCCCAGAATTGATCCCTGTGGTACACTCATTTTAACCAGAGACCACGGAGAACGCTTCCCATTCACGTCAAGTACATTAGTACTTTTTATATATATAAAAATATATAATTATTATATTACGTGGGTATTGGAACATTTCTGTTAGACGTAATTATAATATAGGCTACCTATCCATAAAAATTTATATTTAGGTAACTATAAATTGTGGCTATTGTAATTGTTTATATTTAGACTAACTTAATTTTCAAAAAATCATTTAAATTATCACAGCATTTGTTAATAAGTAACTTTCTAAGCTTCATACTAAATGGACTAATCTTTACATTCATTTTTTTATAACAGTTGGGCTTTTCCTGTATATTTCTAATCTGGGTACTGGAAGCACTAGTTATATCTGTCTTCGCGGATTGTTGTCATATTCGTACTGTTTTATGTGTTTTCTTACAAACAGGGCAGTTTCATAAATATAAATACATGGTAAAGTTAAAATTTTCCATTGAGTGAAATGCGGGCGGCAGCTGATGCGTTGGTGAATGTTCAGGATTTACAGACAGGACATTTTAGACATTTTTTCTGCATGATGAACAGCTCGTCAACGTCAACGCTGTTACCCCCTAACACTACCCCATATCGCAGCCATGCGTAAACGTAAGCATAGTAGGCACTCATTGCAGTTTCTATTAAATGTTGGATTTAAGAATCGATATCGCGTAAACAAATTGAGATAGTTTGTACCTATTTAGTTTTTGATGTTAAACTTCTTTACGCACGCTTGATTTGGGGAGTAAGATGGTGAATGCGTTACGAAAAGTGCGAACGGAAGTTGAGAGGGATCTCCCTCTAAATCTTATCTTCCCCTAAAGAGAGAGCGTTACGTTTCGTATATTTTTAAACGTTAATGTGCGAGTGCTTGTTGTGTCCAGAATAAACATAAACTGATCGACCTAAAGACGTGTGGACAATTTTGTAATTGAACAATGGTTAATATTAATATTTTGAAAAAGAAGTTTTACTTCAGTCGTGTGGTCTAAAGCACACTCTTTTTTTTTTGTATGTGCCCTTTCCAGTTTAGATGGGTGTCAATGTTTATGCCCAAAAGGGTGTAATCTTTAACTAGAGCAGAAAGCGAGGCTGCATAAGCGGTATAAGTCGAATGGGACGAGGAACGACTACCGGACCTTCTCAGAATGTAGAGCCAAAATAAAGCAGATGATAGGGGAAGCGCAGAAACAACATCACGAGAGAATTCAAAGTATCCTAGTCAGAGACCCCAAATCATTTTGGGGCTACGTTAGATCAAAACGAGGAACAACGATTCGTAAAAAAATTACACGTGATGGAATGGCGTTATCGGAAGCGGACTGTGCAGAAGAGTTCGCGAAGTACTTTCACTCAGTGTACGGAAGCTCATCGCCGGAGCTGGACGTGCGCGCGGCGGAGGCGGTGAGCCGTGCCAGTGCTGCGCGCGTTCACATCCCGTGCCTCTCGCTCAGCGCGGTCTCGCAGGCGCTCGCTAAGCTCAAACCAAAGCACTCCGCGGGCCCGGATGGTTTTTCCGCTTTTGTATTCAGGGACTGCCGAAGTGCACTGGCTGAGCCATTGGCGCATATTTACAATATTTGTTTGCAGGATTCTTGTTTTCTTCAACGGTGGAAAGTTACCCGGGTCATCCCGATACCTAAAGGTGGAGCCGGGTCGGATGTTAGTGCCTTCAGACCCGTAGCTATCCTTTCGACACCGGCGAAGGTGTTCGTATCGGCGGTACAACGAAGCTTACAGGAACAGGTGGCTGCCCAATTGTTGGATGCGCAGCATGGATTCCGTCCGGCATGCAGCACGGCCAGCAACCTTTTAGACGCCATGGCCTACACGGTCCCTCACGTGGATGCAGGAGTGCAAGTCGACGTCGCCTACTTTGATTTCAAGAAAGCATTCGACTTGGTCGATAACGATATTTTGCTGACAAAGCTGGCGACCGTTGGCTGATTTACCAGGTTGCTTCGTTTCTTCGCAAGCTACATGAGAGATAGGCAACAGTTTGTGGAGTACGCAGGGTACAAATCTCAGCCATATTTCACCAGAACAGGAGTGAGCCAAGGAAGTAACTTGGGGCCTTTGAAATTTATCATTATGATAAACGATTTGCCAGAAGTGGTCAAGGAAGCTAAATGCCTACTTTTCGCAGACGATCTTAAGTTGATTTTACCCATACAAGACGGAGCACCTTCATCACGTACAAAGCCAGCGCCAGATCCCTCCGTGTTTCCAACTTCCAACAAACCATGCCCAGAACGAACAAGGTTGGATACATCAATGGATAGAAGGGATAGACTCCGAATCGCTTCCAGTACAAGTACCGCGTGAATTTGTTCTGTATGCGCTCCATCATGAGACTGTACTTAGTTTCATGAGGAGCCCATGCAGCAACACTGAACTCTAATTGGCTCCTGACCAAAGCATCGTTCAAAACTGTTAGCGCCCTCATATTTGTAAAGGCATTTGCACGACGAGGTATAAACCCGAGACTCCTAAACGCCTTTTTGCAAACACCTACAGCCTGCTCTCGGAATCTCAGCTCCTTGTCCATTAGAACTCCCAGATCCTTCACTGAGTCGACGCGCTTCAACCGCACCTGGTTTACTTCATAATTGTAATAGAGAGGTGTTTTGGCTCTGCTAAACGTTAAAATCGAGTATTTTTCCACAATAAACTGAACTGAAGTTTATTCCTCTGGCTCCACTCAACCACTCCATCTACGTCTTGTTGAGAGGGACTGCAAACGCCTTCAACTGCTAACAGTTGAACTAATTCAACAGTTACAAATTCCTATTTGTAATAAATAACTTGGATAATAGTACATTGCGGGAAACTTTATCGTAAGCCTTGGTCATATCGAGTAACAAACCAAAAGGATAATGTTTATCTCTAAGTTAGGGTTTCTAAAATATATGTATAAACTGCCAGTGTAGTCGAATGATTTTAACAAAAACCGTACTGGTTTTGGTTCAAAAGCTTGTATTTTCAAGAAAACTGTATATACGGTCAGATATTGCACGTTCAAATGTTTTAGATACTACGGTATACTATATTTATTCGTGTTATTGACAAATAAATTCAAACAAATAAGACCCTTAAAAATATAATATTTTAACATTATTTGGGGAGTCAAGTAGGTTGTATAAAACATGCGATAACAACATGCAGCATGTATTTTCTATGTAATTTAATTTGCTAGAAAAAAGTAAATTAGTTGGCAGCACTGATGTGGTATCATAACTTTTGACATCTGCATGACATTCAACTGTCACTTTCTGTCAGGATAAAATACTGTTCTGTGATACTACTACAAAACAATAATGTTATTTATTGTTATGTATTGTATAAAATAACCATGACCTGCTAATACCTAACAATATTTCAAAGAAACCATACAGTGCCATCTATCAAACTTTTAGAAAACTAGCGTTCATAAGTACTCCTTACTGCTGTATTATTCTTCTGACAAAACAAGCTTCCGCTAATCCTCGGCAGATGGCATTAAACAGGTAATAAATGAATCTTACATTATCATTTATTATTTATTAAGCACTACCTACTTAAATAAATAGGTAAGTAAGTACATCATCTTCATAATAACAGCACACACAATGTGCACTGCTGAACATTGTCTTCCAACTTAGATTTCGAGAGCGACGGATCCTGTGAGCGGTAAAATACCTACCTACTTTGTTGTAACTAGTTAGGTAAGCCTTGAACTCCTTACGGAGTTCTGTCCATCCATGCCTCCACTTTGTTTGAATTATGTGAAAATCATCGAATGTCGTCTCGCTTATTCTGTTAGCAATCAAGTCAAGTTATTGGTGATTCCTTGCTAGAACTTCTCTTATTTTGCCTTGAATAAAACTAGATGCTAAGCAGTAGAAGGGTAGGTAAAAAAAACAAGCCAAAACATTAAACTGAATTTTATTTTAAATCATAAAATATTTTCATATAAATAACGCTCTTTTAAATGTAACTGGAAGCCTCTAAAGAAACAGAGTAAATGTAATATAGAATACAGAACGTAAGAAGGTAAGGGCTAGCATACACATGCGAAACGCACCACGACGCACCGCACAAAATTAGTTATTATGATGCCGCGTGGTGTGTCCCAAATGTGAGATGTATTAAGCCTTCAAAAGTAGGAAGGTATAACTTAAAATTACGAAGTTAATCCTATACGCTGGCAGCTGGATGGCATTTGGCAATCAGTTTTCACCTAGAAAATAAAATTAAGTTGACACATTTTCATGATTAGCTAACTACAGAATTAAGAGTCTGTTCCATGAAAATAGTCCATTGGCATAGGCGGTCTATGTTTTGTGGATTAAAAAACATAAATTTATCTTATTTTCATCTGATAACCGTTAGTTCCCCAAACGGCCACGGAACTTATTTTGTGAAACGGACTCTAGTGAAGGCCTACGATAAGTAGAATAGGCTGTTTCTAGTTCGTATGATACTATAGATTTCTACTAAGTATCAAAAATTCCTTTGGAGTTATCTAAAAAATATAAGCCTGTATTAGTGGCAGGTTGGGTAAAACAATATTAACTGAGTAAAATAATTTGATCATAATTACAAACTATACTAGTTCGATAATAACAATTGCATGCATGTGATAATAAGAACACAACACATCAAAACAAAAATCATTCTCTTCCATTTTAGTACACAAGGCGACAGAATAGGTACTTAAATAGGTACATTCAAAGGCACGTAGATTTGCCTGCTAAAATGTTGTTTACGAGTTACCAATTATTAATGTCTTGCGCTATTTTAGTGTATGATATAGGTAGATTAATTTCTTTAAAATAACCTAAAACATAAAATTCATTGCATAATTTTGGCAAAAATGTATTTATAATTTTCCTTTTAGTGTGGTCTTAAATTAAAAATACAAAATGGAAGAGTCTTTAATTTTCTTTCTGTGCTAATTATATCGATTACGTTATAAAACTATGCAGATAATTAATTCTATGTTTTTTTTAAGTTTAGGTATATGTACAAAGTACCTAGGTATACCTAGTTACAAAGGTAAAGTATGTAAAACATCACAGCAACTATTTCAATAAGTTTTATCATAAAAGCTTCATAAAGTATTTAATTTTACAAGATATCTGACTGATCATACTGACTTATATATAATCTCTTTGAATATAATAAAATTGGAATCTTTGAATACCTTCTTATAATTTTTTTTATATTACCTAATGTGCACAAAGCATTATGTTTTAAAAATATTTTAAGACAGGTGGTCTAAGCGGTTTATAAATTGTTGTATTATTTTCTAATTTATCATATTAAATAAGGTTCTTTTTTATAGTTTTTATACTCATTAGATCACCAGTCTTTTTATGGGGGGGGGGGGGGGGGGGGGGGGGGGGTACACGCAGCTATAGTGCGATACGACGATGATAATGGCGATTCTGTTGTTTACACTGACTAACTAAAACTGTGTAAATACGAAAGGTCTTATTTTGTTTACGCTAAAGATCAAATTAGAATGACATTTAGAGTGACATTTCTAAAATTAAGTATTTTTTACTAAAATGGCATGTTTTGGGCTAGTTTTAGTCAGCAGTCACATTGGTGCTGATTAAAACTAGCCTGCAAACACGCCATTTTAGTAAAAATTACTTAATTTTAGAAATGTCACTTTAAATGTCATTCTAATTTGATCTTTAGCGTAAACGAACTAAGACCGTTCGTATTTTACACAATTTTAGTTAGTCAGCGTAACAACAGAATCGCCACCATTGTTGTATTAATATGACAAAAAGTTGGTAGGATTCGATTGCATCATTATCCAGAATTTTTCAATTCTGGATAATGATGCAATCGACGAGGACTAAGAGACGATAAATTATTAAATGTTTCAATAATATAGATTAAAATCTACTGAAATTAAAAAGAATTCCCGGTGCTATCAAATTAGCTACATGTTGCAAAGTTTTGGGGCATCGTCGCATCGCACCGTACTAACTGGCCTTAGCATGTTATATTATCAGCATAGCGATTATCGTCACGATTGCTAGCAGGAAGCCGAGTAGCGTCAACCAATCCAGGTCTGCCATGTGCTGGGAGAACATTAGCGTGTACGTACAAGCTAACATTAGCGTGCCACTGTCACGCCAGTCGCGCTTCGACGTGCGATCGCCTGTCAAAAATATGCAAATAAAACATAACACGCCATTCAGGGAACTATTCAAAAAAACAGGTTTTCTTTCAGTGTCAATTTTTGTTGTGAAACAATTGCGGTGAATAATTAGCGCCGGATTGAATTTATGGAGAGTGTAAACCAACCTTTGCGCAAACTTATCATTTTATCCGCCAGAGGCGCTATAGCGATATACCTACAGCGTTTGTAAGTATTCAAATTGAACCGTAAGTACGTCACACTAAGCGAAATGGTGTGGCGTAAATATGATGAAATACTGATAATATTTGCAAATTAATAGACTAATTATATGAAAGACTAATTTATGTCGTGGTTAGAGTCTAACTCAAAACATAGTAGGTACAAAAACTGGCACTGACCGAACAAAATCAACATCAAAAGCTATCTTAAGGATAGGGAATCAAAACACGAAAGGTGAAAAGCATGCAAAATGATCAAAGCAGAATCCCAACATCATGCAACAATGGACCACATACCTCGATGTTCATTTTGTGAGTTAGCTTGCCGCTTCCTCCACGGTACAGCATTATTTGGCAGTGAGTGGCTTTGACTAGGAGTATCATCCGTCTGGTCTACAGAGAGCCGTCTCAGTTGTTGATTCATAGTTTTAACCAGCTTGGGTGAACTAAGTTCCTCTCGAGTTTTCTCTTCGTTGTTATTTTCGTTAGTACCTTTCTTATTTTTATCAAGTTTGAATATAGTGGCTAGTTCCTCTGAGGAATTATATTCCGTGGAATCGGCCGCATCCTTTTTTAATTCTAAGTCATCTTCGTAAATAGAGAGATTAACGGAAGCCCTATTTGGAACTTCTTGTTTACTATTCTGCACTTGGTTTAGTTTTTCACTGGCTTCAGTCATACCAGATACTTTTTGAGGTACGCTGCTGACATCTTTACTGATATTGTTTCCCTTTGATAGAAAAAGTTTTTGGTTTACTTGCGATATTCCTGCTAATAAGTCTGATATGCCATCTTTCAGTTCTTTAAACGCGTGTATTTCGTTTATTTCTTTGTCCATATTATGAAATGGATTAGTGGACTTTATTACATTCGGTGCAGGTACCGATTCAGCTCTTTCAGCCTCACAAGTATTCTGAATATTGATTGAATCATTCTGTACACTCAGTGGAATAACATCAGGTATCAGTTTATTTTCTGGAAACAATACTGTAGTTTCATTTGCCTTCATTTTCTCTTCGGTATTCGAAGTATAATTAGAAACAGTTTTGCTCTCATCCTCAAAATTAAGGTCCTTTTCGATACTATGTTTCAGCTGATCTTCAACTCTGTGTAGTTGGTCAGAGATAGCAAGTAGACTATCTTCAGTTTTCTTACCCTTAGATTCTTCTTTGTTTTCAATCTTTTCATACTCCACGTTTGGTTCATGCACTATTTCAGAATGCACGCTAACCACTTTAATTTGAGGTGGTGGTTCGTCTGCTGATTTATTATTGGTCAAAGCATTGAGAAAGCTTAGTCTACTATCGGACAACCTTGATTGGACATCTGATTTCTTCTCGTTGTTTCGATTCTTATCTAATTCTGCCAGCGCTACCCCAAGCTTATTACTAGTATCCATAGCTTCTTGCGCAAGCATACTGAGAACATGCTGAAATTCGTCCTTGGATGAGCGTTTAGATGCCTGAGGAGATCTATTTGATGGCGATGAACTTTTGGACTTATCACAAGATGGTGGTTTAGCAAGGTGTTTGTCGTCTTTGTGAATGTATGAATCATCCTTTGCGAAAATATGAGAAGGTGCATGAATGTTATTGACAAAAAGATTGACAGTATTGTGTCTTTGTTTTACCTTGTTGCGGGGGTAGTAGTCCTTTTCAGCGTCGTTGTTCTCAAACGTGTCACGCAAGCGCCTCATGACATCGCTATTACTATTTGTCTTTTGTATTGGTGCAGGTTTGCTGTTCATATTCAAAGCTTCATCGATTTCTTTTTGAATCATTGTGAAAATGTTGGCTGAAAGAGATCTAACAGCGCGCTTCTTCTTGAGCGTTGCAGCTGATTCTTTTGAAGGAATTTCACCGTAGTTGGGATTGTTGTTTAGATGTACATTCATATCTTCGAAGTTGAAATGAGCTGAGTGCCGATTATCTTTTCTTAGGCTTCTAAACGCTAAGTCATCAGCCACAATATCTGGCGACCTTCTCGGTACGAACCTTGACCTTCCTTTACCATCAGGTATAGCGTGCAAATAATCACTCTGAGGGGCTGGTGAAACGGGCCCAATTGGTATTCCAAATGGTGGTTGAGGGTCTGCGGTTTTTAGCCTGTTGTTCATTTGTTTGATATTTCGGTAAACAACGTCATCGTAAACGATATCAGGCTCATTACGCTCCGAGTGTCTGTCATCGTCGGACGCATATGGAACGTATACCGGTGACGCTAACATGTAACTTATTTGTGACTGGGGTTCTTTGTTGGTTGGTTTTTCCTTCGAAAATGAGTTCATTCTCCGGAATGCCATGTCATCTTGTAATTTGTCAGGTAACGTTGATCTTCTTGGCATTCGTCTCAGAGGAGTAGTTGGCTGGCTTCGCAGTTGTACTTCGTCATCGTTTCCATTCCAGTCATTGAAATGGTCGTTATATTTTGGAGTCATCAGCTCTCGACGTTCTGCTCTATCCAACAAATCCTCGTCGCCGAGACCAAGGCTGTTGTATATCGCTTCTAATTCGTTGAGAGCATCATCGAGGTTGGTAGATTTTCGTCTTTCAGAGTTCTTCTCATCATCCGATGGCATTTGATACGTAGCAGGAATATAGGTATCGGATTTATGTCGCACATGCGTCTTTGATGTGGGAGATGTCACGGTTTTTGGAGGTTCTACTGTAACAGACCTCTTGTATTCGGTCGTTGCTTTCCAGATTTTAGAATCATCTGTTGTGTCTATGGATGTACTCTTATATATAGGTTTATTTTTGTTTAAAATGTCGTTAGTATTTTGTCTTAGTTTATTTTGGTCGATAAATGATGGAGTTCTATTCAGTTGTGTGTTGTTAGAATAATCACTACTACTTCTAGAATTTACATAAAAGTTTTGGTTTCTCTTCTGTCTTTCAGTGTCATCAATTTTCCTCCAAAAGTCTGATGCATTTCTAGGTTTTCTATACACGCTATCGGCAACATTCAAAGATGCTTGAGAGTCACTGAGGTACTGATTTTCAACGCCATTCTGGCCCATTTTGACGCTTATTGGTCTTCGAGATCTAGGGCTCTGATCAGCATAATACAAATAATCATGCTTTGCTGGCACTAGTTCAGGTTTTACAATTTGGGGTTTTCTCCAGGGCGATGCATTGGCATACATGCCATAATAATTCGGCTCTGCTGAAACTGATGCTGGCCTCCGAGGCTGCTCTGGTTTACTTTGAAAACTCTGAACATATTCGTTGTTTTGCATAGCTATGTGGTCTTCCGAGTTAGAAATAGGTCTTCGTAGACCGTTAAAACCTTGAACAGACCTCTCTTGACTTCTCCTCATTATCCTTTCAAAATCATTGTTTTGCACTCCGTGTACGATTTTTTGACCACTGTTTAATCTCTCGGCGATTATAGGATTGTTCTCATAATACATTGATAGAGGGGTAGTAACTTTTCTTTGCATATCTCGTGGAGGTGGGACTGGTGGTGCTTTCTCTTCCCTTTTTACATTAGTGACATTTCCTAAAGGAAACTTGATACACATTACGTTTTCTGGGCTCTCGTGATTACTGCTGACGCTCCTCTCTCTATTGTTGTTAGCGTAAAGCGAGTCTCTATTTCTTAAGTTATTCGGGTACTGGATGGAATAGTTAATATGCTCATTGTTAACTTTAGCATTAAAATTAATGGATGATGGGTAACTTTGCGTCGATGGGAATGATGATATTGACTCGGATTTCATGGGACGGCGGTTTGCGTCATTGGCGTAGTGTTGTTCAGTTTTGGATTTGTTTGTTTGGTCACGTTTGCAAGTGCCGTATCCACTGCTTTGGCTTGTGGGCGTCCGTGTCAACATTTCGACCTCAGCCTTTGTGTAGCCTTGCTGTAATAACTCAGCTTCCTTATTAAGTTGATTTTCTTCATCTCGCGATAACCTCTTGATATATCTTTCGTTCCTTGCACTTCTAGAACGTTTGTTTAAAGAGCTATCTCGTGATCGCATTAGTGAGTCTTCACTCCGAAATCGAATCATCGATGAAGAGTTTGAAGATTTTAGAGAATCTTCCTCGCTGCTTGTGTCTCCTCGCAAGCTATTTCTCAGAGCTTCAACGCGGGCTTTCAAGCGGCCTTTTCTAGTTTTTTTGGTAGGGGTTTCTAATACTGATTGTCCTGATTTGCTCGTGCTGTCATCTCTCAAACTCAAGGATTCTTTCGAAACGCCGTAAATTTCTTGTGCTTTAGCTCTATAGCTAATGAAGCCTGCCGAAGGGTCTGAGAGGACACCGTCATCGGTAAGATCTCTTATGTTTGGTTTCGCGAGGCTCTGAGCTCGTCTCGTGTCCCTGATGACAATGTGATCGAAATTGTTGACAGCTGGAGTTTTCTTCTTTGACTTCTTTGATTTTCTTTTCGATGGGGACTTTGTGCTGACGCCTTCGTCGCTTTCTGATGACGAGCTTTCTTCATCTTTTTTCTTTCTCCTGAAGAGTTTACCGATGGACCATTTCTTGTCTTTTTTACGGTCGGGATCAGCTTCTGATGGTGCTGGCCGGTCGACTCGCCGCTGCACAGAGGCATAGTCTTCGTTATAGGGTCTGTAGGCCGTCGACGACACGTCCCGTTGTGGAACTGGTGGTGAGTTCACAGCCTGGAATTGAGAAAAGTTTATATTAGATTTTAATGGAAATCTTTGGATAATATAATAAAGTCAACGAACTGCCCTGGCATTTTGTTAATATCAAGGGGAATGCCTTTTAAATGGCTCATTTCTGTTGGAATTCAAGTTCTAGATAATTGTAGCTATTAGTCTAGGCAAGAAAGCCTTGGTAGCTCAGTGAACGAAACTTTGACTCTTAATCCTGAAGACGTGGGTTCGATTTCGGTCGTAAACCACGGTATGTGAATGCATTAAGATATCCATCCACCAAACGGTTTGGTCTAAACCCTATGGTGCACTTGAACACCCTACAGGAGACGTGGTGTGTGTGGCTAAAACCAATTATTTCGTCTAGAATCAATCCCTGGATAACTATATTAATAATTTGTAGATACAAGTATAACATAAATAAATAATCCAAACAATATGTTTCTTCATACCAACTCAATAATTACCCGAATTGTTGTGGTTAGGAGTAAATTGGGAACAGAAATAAAATCGCCTCGCTGTCTACAAATGAAACACTATTCAAGGACAAGCCTCTTGGCTTAGCGTCAATTTTAAAAGTGTATGAGGTATGTTGGGAATATTGTTGGCATATTTTTGTAGGAAAAAACACAACAAGCAGGAAGTAGTAATAGTTACCTATGAGTCACCAAGATAGGACATAGCCAAGTAGCAAACCATGTAGGTCTTTCATCTATACTAATATTATAAAAAGGAAAGATTTGTATTTATGTATGTTTGTAACGAATAAACTTAAAAAAATACTGGTCCGATTTCAAAAATTCTTTCACCATTACTACATGCTACATTATCCCTGAGTAACACAGACTTAAAATACTAGTAGTTCGCCCCGAACTAAGATCTCGCGGGTCTCCGATAAAAACAAAACAAATAATATTTGTAATCTTTGACTATCAAAATAGTGCCACGAAATACATAACCAACTAACTTGACCCACAGTTTCGTTCAAATCAATTACAGGTAACGGGAGTTCATGTTAATTGGTTAAGTATCTTTTTTGGTGTGGAAATTGCAGTTATTCTGGATTCAGACTTCCCTATATTTGTGTCACTAAAGCTACAGCTACACGCATACCAAATTTCAGCACTGTGGGGTCCCTTGTGTACCCTGTGAATTTGGTTAAAGTTCAGTTTTTTTATTCTAATAAATTAAAACGTGCCATTTGACCGGATAGTCTCATGTTGTTTTTTTTTACCCCTCTTGAACTCTAATATCTCAACAACACCCATACATTTTTAGCTTATTTAGTCACACCAGAATTGTGCCATCAATACATACCTAAATACCAAATTTCACGATGATTGGATCAACGCTTCGAAAGTTATCCTCAGGCAAACAAACATACATACTCGTACATACAACGCCGATTTGCCCAAGTTGATTTGGAGATCTCGCTTCGCTCAAACAATTATTATTTTTTTGAAAATAATAAGGAGTAAAAACACTAGATACCCCCTTGCAAATATAATAAACAAACTTATTTGGTAGGTATGTATTCAGATCAGGAAGTGTTTTGATAATAAAATAAACAATCGATTCATAAGGTATTTTATTTATCACTAGCTGTTGCCAGCGGCTTCGCACGCGTAGTTTGCCAATAAAATGTAGCATATGTGTTAATTCAGGTTATGATCTACGTACATACCAAATTTCATCGCAATCGGTTCAGCCGTTCCAGCGTGAAAGAGTAACAAACATCCATACATCCACATACAAACTTTCGCGTTTATAATATTAGTAGGAAGTAGGATATTTGAAAGAGTATATCATCAAGAAATGTTTAGGGAAAAACAAATTATGTTTCGTTAATTGGGTACCTATGTAAAGCAAGAAAATATAAAATTATGCGAAAAGATTTTATTGGACTGTTTTCCTAAAAGGTATGTTCAAATCTTTTTGGTTATAAGCTGAAAGTTTAACCTGCCTGTTAATTATTTTTTTAAACTTACAGGTAAAAACGATCGAAAATATTCGTTCTGGGTCCTTTCGCTCACAACAGCCACCATTTTGATCACAATTCACTAAATATTTTTGTATTTTATTATCTGGACTAAAACACAAATATTTCTAACACCTACACCACTACGTCTGGCACAGAACAACACAACTACTTACAACTAGATATTTTTAGCACATATTTATAAATGAACAATACGAAATATGGAGATTATTTCAGTTACCAACAGAACGATCAATACCTACTTTTAAAAGATAAACAAAGGCGAACACTGATTTAAATGGTACGAAAAAGAACAATAAAAAACCTAGAAAAAAAAACGCATTTGACTACTAATCTTCATAACAGGCCACTAATTTTTGAGCACAATAACATCACAGGTTTTTCAAATCATCTCAGTTTTCGATTGTCTGAAATATTTCATCTAATTTCAACTGAAAAGTGTTTATTCGCGCGGGCGCCGTCTGACGCGCGCGCGCTTGCGTGCAGACGCTGCGTTCGACTCGCGTTGATCTCGACAAGAGAGGTATATCTCAACGAAACAGATCTGAATACGTCCATCATATTAAATATAGTAGGTACATATGTGTTTTTGTACGGTTCTGCCTGATGTAGTTATACGCACAATACGATAAAAGAGATCATGGACCTATAACGAGTTAATGGCTGTTTTTATTTAATTTTTTGTTACAGACAAAAAAGTATAACTTATGAAGTACGGTAGGGACTAGGGACTTGTTATTTTTTTATCAAAGAGTTCGGAAAAAACAAACAGCTAATATTCCTACACTAGCTACCGCCCGCGGCTTCACACACGTGGTTTGTCAAGAAAAAGTAGCCTATGATAGCCCAATCGGCCATAATCTATCGCTTTACTACACAGGAGACACCTGGTTGTGATCTGGAGCAGTTGAGCTATCTATAGATCATTTGCAACGGTTTTTAGATGTTTCAACTGTTTCTTCTGTATTCTAAAACACTAATATTATAAATGTGAAAGTTTGGATGTTTGTCTATTTGTTTGTTTGTTACTCAATCACGCTGTAACGGCTGAACCGATTTCGATGAAATTTGGTATATACGTAGATTATAACCTGGATAACCACATATGCTATCATTTATCCCATAAATTAGTTCCCATGGGATTAAAATGAGGTGTCAAGTTGCAACAGCGAGTTTAGCTTTATTTCTAGGTTACCTACATATTTAGTAGTGTAACGCGTACGAAGTCACGGGAAATAGCTAGTTGTAAATAGGCATATTCTCTATTTACCAAACTTCATCGAAATCGGTTCAGACGTGAAATCGTAACAAATAAACAAACTCACTTTCGCATTTATAATATTAGTATGATTATAACAATAAGAAACACAATCTAGTCAGTATTTTTTATGCCAAATCTTTTTTTATAATTTTATATTTGGTGAACTTCCGTTTGTACCTTTACAAAAGTGAATTTGACTAGAAATGACAACTGTTATTTTATTTTATTTATTTCTAAACAAAATCCACAGCTCTTAAAAATAAAAGTTTACAATGCTTAAGTGTTTATCCTACAGCCAAAAACAGATTTACAATTTATAGATCTACAAAATGAAATAACGTTGACAATCAACAAAACAAATATATACATCAATCTATTTATATTCATCATCATCATATCAGCCGTAGGATGGCCACTGCTGGATAAAGGCCTCCCTCATTGATCTCCGGGAACTGCGGTTGGTAGCGGCCTACATCCAACGCCGACCTGCGGTTCTTACCAAATCGTCTGCCCATCTTGTAGGTGCACGTCCTACGCTGCGCTTGCCGGTCCGTGGCCTCCACTCGAGAACCTTCCGGCCCCTATTTATATTAGAATCTATCAATCTATACGTTTATCCATCTCTACGTGTATATATCTATCTATCTATTGTACATGTATGTATATTTTTGTATTAAAGTATAAAGAGAAAGAGATTTTTTTAAGAATTAGTATTACCGCTATTAAACGCTAAAATCCTTTATATACCTTTTAATGTTTTAATATGCTGAACCTATTTTATACAATATACATTAGTCAATCTGACAAGTAAAATCCGGCTCAAAACCATAGTTTAGTTTTCCTCGCGTTAATAAAACGGTCGACGATCGGTCGTGCTCCACAAATCTAGTTATTTATACGACTCGTATACTTAGAACGATACTTTTATTTTATAAATGCACTAAGCACCATTGTTTTATTATTGTATTTACTTTATTTACTGGACAGGGACGTTTAAGTTTTTATTTGCTAACAGATTGGAATCTTGAGAACGGCCCGATTGTTTGGTCTTGTTCTTATTAGGGCTCCGTACCTCAAAAGGTAAAAAAGAAACCCTTATAAGATCACTCTTGTCCGTCTGTCCGTGTGTCGCCACCGGATTTTCTCAGGAACGGGTGGACTTAGCATGTTCAAATTTATACCAAATACTTAGGTCTATAGTCCCTATTAGGTGTACAAAAATCAAGGTCCTGAGTTAACACGATAAAAAGATATGGTTAAATTTAGATTTTCGCGAAAACTTGTAAGTACCAAAATTTACCTTGAAAATGAAAATGAAAAATATTTATTTACAGCCAAAAACTTACCAATAAGATTAGGTAACATGAGGATAAATTTTGTAATTTACCTAAGATGCCTGGTATAATAGCAATATACATTTTATACAGTTTGAGGCACAAGGCACTACCTACGATCACAATTAAGCAGCGGCCTTCACACTAGGCAAGCCAGTATCGTGAAGACCAGTCAGATAGAATTAGTAATTTTATTTCGTGACCTCGGGCATAACACAATTTAACCAATAACTAAAACTAATTTTACACATATTCTGACAAAAAAAAAAATAATATAAAATAAAACTAAAAAATAACACAAAGAACTATTTGAATTATTTTATGGAAGCATAAGTATTTATAGGTGCTATAAATAATAAAAATATTACACATAACATATAATACATACAAAACAAGATATATAACACAAAAATATATATGTATATACCTAGTCAGATCATAAGTATTGTCACACAGTAAAAACTTTTCTTTTAGAATGCTGGCCACAAAAAAGTTTCAGGAATTCGAATTTCGAATTGTTCATCATATCAGCCGTAGGACGTCCACTGCTGGACAAAGGCCTCCCTCATTGATCTCCAGGAACTGCGGTTGGAAGCGGCCTGCATCCAACGCCGACCTGCGGTTCTTACCAAGTCGTCTGCCCATCTTGTGGGTGGACGTCCTACGCTGCGCTTGCCGGTCCGTGGCCTCCACTCGAGAACCTTTCGGCCCCATCGGCCATCTGTTCTGCGCGCTATATGGCCTGCCCATTGCCACTTCAACGTGCTAATCCGTCGGGCTATGTCGGTGACTTGAGTTCTCCTACGTATCTCCTCATTTCTGATTCGATCCCGTAGAGAAACCCCGAGCATAGCCCTCTCCATAGCTCGTTGAGCGACTCTGAGCTTATTCATAAGGCCAATAGTGAAGGACCACGTCTCGGTTCCATATGTCATCACTGGTAACACACACTGATTGTAGACTTTCGTCTTAAGGCACTGAGGTATGTTGGACGAAAAGACGTTGCGAAGTTTCCCAAACGCTGCCCATCCGAGTTGGATTCGACGATTGACCTCTTTCTCGAAGTTGGACTTACCTAATTGGACTGTTTGTCCTAGGTATACATACGCGTCGACAACTTCAAGAGCCGAGTTCTCAACCATAACTGGGGCAGGGACGACATGGACATTTGACATGATTTTCGTCTTGTCCATGTTCATTTTAAGTCCTACCCGTTGGGAGACTCGATTGAGGCCTTCGAGCATCGTGCTGAGCTCTTCCATCGACTTTGCCATGACCACAATATCGTCGGCAAACCGAAGGTGAGTGATGTATTCGCCGTTAATATTGATGCCCAGTCCTTTCCATTCCAGAAGCTTGAAGGCATCTTCCAATGCGGTCGTAAACAGTTTCGGAGAAATGACATCTCCCTGTCTTACGCCTCTTTTTAAGGGAATCGCATTCGAGCTCTGTTCATGTACTCGGACTGACATAGTGGCGTTTTTATACAAACACTTCAACACTTCGATGTACCGATAGTCAATACGGCATCATTGGAGAGACTCAAGCACTGCCCATGTTTCGATCGAATCGAAGGCTTTCTCATAGTCCACAAACGCGAGACATAGCGGCAAGTTATACTCTTCGGTCTTCTGTATGACTTGCCGCAGCGTATGTATGTGGTCTATGGTACTATAGCCTTTACGGAACCCGGCTTGTTCGGGCGGCTGGAAGTCATCAAACCTGCGTTCGAGACGGTTCGCGATGACCCTCGAAAACAGCTTATAAACATGGCTCAAAAGCGAGATGGGTCTGTAATTCTTAAGCAAGGTGTTGTCACCTTTCTTGAAGAACAGAACCACCACGCCCCCGTTCCATGCTTTTGGCGTCGTACCTTCAAGCAAGGCGGAATTAAAAAGCTTCTGAAGGACTTTAAGTACCGGTGATCCACCCGCTTTCAGAAGCTCTGAAGTGATTCCGTCCTCACCCGGCGCCTTGTCGTTCTTAAGCTGCTTCAAGGCCATCCTGATCTCATACAGGCTGATGTCCGGAATATCTTCGGTATAATATCGGGTCAGTTTGGCTCTTGGGTCGTTGGCCGCACTGCAAACAGATTTAGTGACCGAATCGTAGAGCCGTCCATAGAACCTTTCGACTTCCCTTAACACTTCCGCTTTACTTGACGTTATGCTGCCATCTTCCCTCTTCAGCTTCGTCATGCGGCTCTGCCCAATAGAATTATCTCTCGCGAACACTTTGGAGCCTTTATTCCGCTCTATCGTATCTTTAATACGAGATGTATTAAAGGTACGAATATCGTGCCGCAAGGATTTCCAAATCTTTCTATTGAGCTGCCTATGTGACTGAGCATCATCGGGAGACTGCAGTTGCAAAGAACGTCGTTCAGCCATGAGGTTAAGGGTGTCATCAGAGAGTTTCTGAGGTCTATTGGTACGGGGGGTCTTAAAGAACTGGGACCCCACCGTATGGACGGTTTCTACGAACCTGTTATTGATCTCGTCCACTGATGCATCTACTTCTAGACAGTCAAAGCGATTTGCAAGTTCGAGTTGAAAGCTCTCGAGGTTTTGGATATGTGCGCGAGTGGGTCGGAGCGTAGATTTCATCAAACGGGACCTTTCAAGTTTAACGTTCATATTCAATGTGGCTCTAACAATTCGGTGATCACTGCCGGCTTTCACCCTGTGAATCACAGAGACATCATTGAATATCCGTTTCTTGTTGGTCAAGATGAAATCAATCTCATTTCTCGTGGAGCCGTTTGAAATTGGAATTGTTCATGAAAATAAAAATGTATACTTTTTAGAATTTTACTCATTTTTAAATATGGAGTGGACGCTTAAAGAAGACCGTGTTGCAGTTACTGCGTTGCATCGTTGCGGTTACGCGACAATTCTAATTTTTGATATACTGAAAAATTTGAATATAACCAAAAGATTCGTTTATCGCACCATCAAACGATACAATGAAGACTCTAGTGTAGATGACAGGTCAAGAAGTGGTCGCCCTCGGTCTGTTAGGACTCCAGCAGTGATAAAAGCTGTGAAGGCGCGAATTCAAAGAAATCCCGAACGTAAGCAGAAACTGTTGGCCCTTCAGATGGGGTTAAGCAGAACCACGGTGAAAAGGGTGTTAAATGAAGACTTAGGGCTTCGGGCATATCGAAGAAAAACAGGACATCGTTTGAATGCTCGTCTAATGGACCTGAGACTGAAGAGATGCCGCGCTTTGTAGAAGCGGTACGCGGGAAAAAAATATCGGGAAATTCTTTTTTCGGATGAAAAAATTTTTACCGTAGAAGAGAGTTACAACAAACAAAATGATAAGGTGTACGCACACAGTAGTGAAGAAGCGAGCAACCGTATTCCGCGTGTCCAACGAGGTCATTTTCCATCCTCGCTCATGGTATGGTTGGGAGTTTCTTATTGGGGCTTAACAGAGGTACATTTTTGTGAGAAAGGTGTTAAAACGAATGCAGTTGTGTATCAAAATACAGTCCTGACGAACCTTGTGGAACCTGTTTCTCATACCATGTTCAATAACAGGCACTGGGTATTCCAACAAGATTCGGCGCCAGCTCATAGAGCGAAGAGCACACAAGACTGGCTGGCGGCGCGTGACAGTTCATCGACTTCATCCGGCACGAAGACTGGCCCTCCTCCAGTCCAGATTTGAATCCGTTAGATTACAAGATATGGCAACACTTGGAGGAAAAGGCGTGCTCAAAGCCTCATCCCAATTTGGAGTCACTCAAGACATCCTTGATTAAGGCAGCCGCCGATATTGACATGGACCTCGTTCGTGCTGCGATAGACGACTGGCCGCGCAGATTGAAGGCCTGTATTCAAAATCACGGAGGTCATTTTGAATAAACTTTAGTGTCATAAGAATCTATGTTTTGTTAAGTTCATTTTGGTATATAAATGGTTACATAATGAATAAACTTGTTTCAATTATTTTATATTAAACATGTGACAGAATTTATGACCTGACTAGGTATAAATATACAATAAATATATATTTGAACCTATGTATGACACAGTAGATAAAATGATAAAATTTAGGTATTAGATAAAGTTTAGGATACTTAAATTATTTTCAGTGTCGGTGTATGAAAGAGTAAGTAACCACCTATTTACTACACATTTTGTCTGGTAGACTGATTTGTCCTTTAAATCACAGTATTTAAGAATTTATAATTTTTAATTTAATTTTAATTTAAAATTTATTTTCAACTTTTTCATTTTTCGGAATTTTACCTTTACTTGTGCTGTTTTTAACCAAAATTGACAATTCTAGGTTAACCGGAAGTACCCTATAGGTTTTGGGTCGAAAACCTATATGGTAGTTCCCGTTGACCTAGAATCACAAAATTTGGCAAAAAGCAATGTACTTACAGCACAAATAAAGGAAAAAATCCAAAAAAAAGTTGAAAATTAAAGGGTGTCCCCATACATATGTACATAGTTGACGCCAATTAAGATTTATGTTTAGATAGATTATTTATATATTTATGTGGGACTCCCATACAACAGACATGATTTTCTTGCAGTTTTTATAGATGGTACGGAGCCCTTCGTGCGCGAGTCCGACTCGCACTTGGCCGGTTTTATTTCTTTGCCCCTATTCTTCTTACCATCGAGGTAAAACGAGGGGTGTTTTACCCTTTGTCTAACTCTATCTGTCTATTTGTCTGTGGTATGGTAGCTACTAAACAGATGGGCAATTGTTTTTTTTCTGTGTAATAAATGGTATTTGCAATTATTTTTTAGCTATTTTTGATGAAAATAGGTTCATCCAGTTTAATTTTTTTTATACTACTTATATGGCAAACGAGCATGCAGTCCACCAGATGTTAAGTGGCTACTGCAGCCCATGGATATCCACATAGAATTCAAAACAAGGTATTATGTTGTCTTGATCTCTACGTGGATACGTTGCCATACTATAGGACTTAGCTGGTATGCCTATGTGCCAGTAATTACAGTAACATACCATTACCATCTAACCGGAACACAGCAGCACAAGTACTGCTATTTGGCAGCAGATAAAGGTAAGGTGGTGGTGCCCACTTCCTCGAGCTCGTTCACAAAAGCTCTACCACCAGTAATATATAATATTGAAAGGTATATAAGGTTTTTAGCGTATAATAGTGGAAATACGAATTCTTAAAAAAATCTAGTATTAGGTAATTATCACACTAATATTACAAATGCAAAAATATGGACGTTTGTTTATTTATTTGTTTGTTATTCAATCACGTCTCGTAACGGCTGAACCGATTTCGATTAAAAGTATTATGTTCGTAGATTATAACCTGGATTAACACATAGGCTACTTTTATATCCCATAAATCAGGGATACAAATGGCGTGTCAAGTTGCAACAGCGAATTTAGCTTTATTTCTAGGTTACTTACACATTTTGTAGTGTAACGCGTACGAAGTCGCGGGCAACAGCTAGTATTGTATAATTGTTTGTGTCCGTAATAAAATATCTATACTAATATTATAAAGAGAAAAGATGTTTTGTTTGTTTTGAATAGGCACCGAAACTACTCGACCGATTAAAAAAATTCTTTCACTGTTGGGAAGCTACACTATCTCCGGGTGACATACTTTTTACCCAACTGCGCAGAAGGAGGTTGCTGGAAGAAAACTCTTATTAGGGTTAAGCTCGCCTTTGTACATGTCCATTTTGTAAGCTATTTTTATCTGTAAATCTATTTGTGTACAATAAAGAATAAAAAAAAAAAAAAAAAAAAAAGGAGGATAATGTTTTTATGGATAAACTACGCGTGCGAAGCTGCGGATTGGTCAGCTAGTAGAAAATAAAATTCACACGTAAATTCGAAAGTAACTGTGTCTTTTTGTTACGGAGTCTAAACGTTTAGACCGATCTTGATAAAATTTGGTATATAGATTAAGATATAGACATGGATTAAGACATAGACTACTTTATATTGAGAAACTACGCATGCAAAGACACGGGCGGAAACTAGTAGTGAAAAATAAAATATACGGAATTTTACCTTGAACATTTTTCTCAGTAACAGAGCAAGTGTACGTTCAAAAGCCCAGCTGCATTATAAGCCATTGTGCAGATTTTACAAAAGTTAACGTACTAAGCTTTAGCATTATGAGTTGGCTTAGCGATGCTCCACTGAAATTTGGTCTAATAAAGTCTGGGGAATGTTTTATTAAACAAAACCCTTTAGGCTTGGGGAATATGGGGGAACAGCGTATGTTTGCTTACGAAAATGCTCGTTTAATTTTTACGTTATTATTTAAGCTAAGTTTTTAACGTGTAATCTAGCCAATTGAGGCTACATCCATTACCATCTAACCGGAACACAGCAGCACAAGTACTGATATTTGGCGGCAGATAAAGGTAAGGCGGTGGTTCACAAAAGTTCTACAACCAGTAAACTTGATTTGACACACCATTTTTATCCCATGGGAACTGATTTATGGGATAAATAGTAGCATATGTGGTGATCCAGGTTATAATCTACGTATATACAAAATTTCATCGAAATCGGTTGAGCCGTTACGGCGTGATTGAGTAACAAACAAACAAACATCCAAACTATCGCATTTATAATATTAGTGTGATATCGAGTGAAAGATATCATTTAATCGTTTTATAAACATATGTAGAGTGAAAAGAAATTGATCTATTATGTATGTATTTTATAATAAGCCTTACCATTTTTAAAATCATCTTATCGTTGTAAAATTTGTTATAATATGTGTTCTAATCTAACCAATTGGTCACAACGTATTTTAGAGTTGCCAGTTGAAACGTCATTTGAAAAATATAATTTCGACTTTAGTTCAGTAGTATTTTATTTATAGTGTTATCCGAACACATACGGAAAATTCCAAGATTTTTAAAATCATCTCAAAAATTTCAAGCCTAGACGTGAAATGACCTGGTGGCACAGTTGGATAGTGCATCCTCGTATCAAGAGGAAGGTTGCGGGTTCAAATCCCGTCTAGGCTTGAAATTATTGAGATGATTTTTAAAATTTTAGTTCAGTAGCTACCTAAAGTTGACCGTAGTATATTATTTCTCTATCTTATAAGTGAGTGAGTGAGATGCGTGGTCGATGCTATTTTTCAAAGAGTAATGAAGCTTTCTATCGGTATCAAGAAGGTTATTTACGGAACGTGTTGTAGATCATTCATTCTCAGTAAGGCATTCATTGAATGATTTGAATTAACTTAGGACTTAAATGCCACAAAAGCTATAATAAACATGATTATGTATGCCGTAACTAACACTGGTTTTTTAGGGTTCCGTACCCAAAGGGTCAAACGGGACCCTATTAATAAGACTCCGCTGTCTGTCTGTCTGTCTGTCACCAGGCTGTATCTCAAGAACCGTGATAGTTAGACAGCTGAAATTTTCACAGATGATGTATTTTTGTTGCCGCTATAACAACAAATACTAAAAACAGAATAAAATAAATATTTAAGGGATTTTATAAATATTTAACCCATACACCAAATGTGAGTTTTTTGCTCGTTTTTGCTCGATATTGATAACGGCAACGGGTAAACGCTTGAAATATTCGCAGAACATTGAGTTATATTATTCACTTTAAAAAAATGATTAAATTGAAACAAAATTAATATTTACAGGGGGGGCTCTTATACAACAAACGTGATTTTTTTGCCGTTTTTATAGATAATGGTACGGGTACCCTTCTTGCGCGAGGCCGACTCACACTTGTATATTCCAATCCTCGAAATTTTAGCCAGTTTTTGATGGCATATAATTAGGGATTTTATCACTTCAGTTTGTGTTATCGAGAGATGAAAATTTGACTTTAATTAGATTATATTATTAAGAAAAATTTGGGATTCTTAAATTAATTTAATACAACAAGTCATATTTTTTTCTGTTTCATCTTTAGATTAATTTCACGTAAAGTCTATCAATAAAATTTTAATTAAGCATATTTAGGAATAAAATTTATTCATCTAGGAAGATGGTAATTAGTTTCAAAGTGAGTTTCAGAATGATTCAATGGTATCGTGAGGATGGACGTAAGGGACTAATTAATTTGGGACATGGGATCTTTTTCAAACGTGATAGATAGTTTTTATATAGTGATAGTAGTTTGAGGTTTAATTTGTTTTCCTATTAAGAAATTCATTATGAGAGAATTAATTGAATGCCTTATTTGATACGTGGTTTTTACTTTATTATCATCATCATCATAGGCCGTTAGCATTTATAAAAGATGGTTTAAGCGGCGTCCGATTTGAACTTAATTATACGTAAAGGATAAATTGAAAAAAGTGTCCAAGTGTAGCACGTATAGTTTAGATTAGATAACTCATTATTGTATACCAAAATAATTACAAAATATTTTTTAAGAGCCCACACTGTCCCACTGCTGGGCAAAAGCCTCCCCTCTTCCTTCCACTTATCACGGTCTAGAGCCTTATCCCGCCAGTCTCTTTGGAAGACGTCCAAGTCATCGCTCCAGCGCTTTTTAGGCCTTCCTCGGCGTCGCTTTCCGTCTTTAGGAGTCCATATGCTTGTCTTCTTAGATCCACCTATCGGGTTGCATACGGGAGACATGACCCGCCCAGTCCCATTTCAGCTTTGCAGCCTTGATGCCCACGTCAGCGATGCCGGTCTTCGAGCGCAGCCAGGAGTTTGGAATCCGGTCGATCCGCTTTACACCCAAAATGCTGCGCTCCATCGCTCTTTGGCAAACTCCTAGTTTGAACTTCTGAGACTCGGTCAGTGACCAAGACTGGGCACCGTAGGTTAGGACAGGCAGAATACAATGTCAATGCGTTGGCGTTTTAGCGATAAGGGAAGCTCACCCTTGTTACAAAATAATTACAGAATATAATTTCTTATTTTCCCAATTACAAAATATAATTTTTTTAAATTGATTGATACAATCTATTGCTAAAAGCGATGTCTTAATACGTAGTCACACTAGTACTAATACAAGTCTTTTTTTTAAATTGATATAACATCGATTACAATTTATGTTCAATCAATTTAATGAACATTAGAAAAACTGTAGCCTCAGCATATAAATGATTAAGTGAAGCGAGATCTCCAAATCAACTTTGGCAAATTGACGTTGTATGTAAGTATGTTTGTTTGTCAGAGGATAACTTTCGAAGCGTTGATCCGATCATCGTGAAATTAGATACATAGGTAGCTAGTGATAGCACAATTTTGGTGTGACAGTTACAAATGAGCTACAAACGTTGGGGGGTTGTTGAGATATTAGGGTTCAAGGGGGGTAAAAAAATTAGACTATTAGGTCAAGTGGGACGTCAAATGAAAGGTTTTCATTAGTACATTTAGATTCCGTTTTTATTTTTGTAACGTCTTTGTAGTTTTTCAGTTATTAGCCATAATAAAAACTGAACTTTGACAAAATTCACAGGGTACACCAGTGACCCTACAGTGCTGTAATTTGGTATGCATGTAGCTTATGTCACACAAATATAGGCAAAAGTCTGAAATCCAGTATAACTGCAATTTGTACCCCAAAAAATAATCAATTAGCATTTGAATGAAACTGTAGGCCAAGTTATTTGGTTAAATATTACGTGGCACTATTTTGATAGTCAAAGATTATAAATCATATTTTTTTGTTCGGAGAATCGCGAGATCTCAGTTCGGGGCGAACTACTACTTAAAATTATATATAATTATATACAAATATTCGAATACAAAAATCTGTCGAATATTCGAATATTGTCATTGTAATTGGTGTGCAATAAAGAGTATATTTAACTATCTATCTATCTTTCTTATTAAAGTTTGCTGTTACACTTTCGTATGGTTGTGGTGCATGACCGATTAACAACCCAATTATTCTATGTTTAACCTTGTTTATTTATTAATTAACCGGAGGGCTAACCATCTCATCTCGGTTATACAGGCCATTATAAATAGAGACAGAGTTCAAACAGATTCTAATTATAGTGCCACCTACCGCGGCACTTAGAAACTGATGCTTTCTGCAGTGAATTTCATTAAAACTTCTGTTGTCTTATTAGTTCAACGATAACCAACATGTTGTTATTATTATTATGGTGTTCAGAGATTATCTCTACTCGATTTTCAAAGAATCGGTAATAACTGGAGGCCACGGGCCTAAGCCAAGTACACCTCAGTGGTCCGAACTTCGCTAGGAAGCTCAGTCTGTAGGAACTTTCTCACGATCCTACACGTATTCAAAATAGCCGCTTTTTGTAGCAGAATGTAAGTGTGCTTCGGCAGGTCTAAATACTCTAAAGATTAGGAGAGCTGTTTAGGAATAACACCGGTTGTTGACAACACTATTGGAACAATGGAAACTCTTTGAAGATGCCACATGCGAGTTATTTCGTTTATTATTATTTGTAATACACAGGCAGCTCTTAGAGCTGATGCGTGTATTTATTTATTGTCAGTGCGCTTAAAATATTTGTCCAGTCTGTTTTTGAAAGCGTTCACTGAGGGCCACTGATCACTGACTCTGGTAACCGATTCCAAGTGTCCACTACGCGATTGAGCAATATGTGCTCCCTTGGTTTGCTGGTACTTGGCCCGCGTTGCAGCTTCAGTGAGTGTCCTCTCAACCTTGCATTATTGTTCATGGTATATAGTGTTTGTGACAAGTCAGGTATGCTGTAGTGGTTGTTTAGAATCTTGTTAGTTTCTATAAGATCTCCACGCTCTCTACGTTGCTGAAGGGTGGTTAGTCCAAGTTCCTGAAGTCGTTCCTCATATGTATGTCAGACCTGTCTAACTATCAGTTAAAACCTAAATTTAAAGAATTGTTTTGAAAAATGAAATTTAAAGCAGTACCTACAACACAAGTCCCGTAGTTAGTGTAGGTACTGCACGCCAATATTCACAACAAGCCATTGTAAAAATTGTATTCTGCTGTATTCTTATAATGCTTGATTTGAGAAATAAATGATTTGATTTGATTGATTTGAATGGTTAAGTACATTAACATACATTGAAACAGAACATTTTATTAACAATTTTACAATAGATTTATCTATTAATGACGAATATAATAGACACACCTGAATCCACAGACACTTCATAATTTTTTTTGTTTTAGTTTTACCCTAACTTGTTTGCATATAACACATTTATATTATATTATTAAATAATACATAGTTTAAAAATAAATAAATAGATAAACACTTAATTATACACCAGGATTCGTATAAAATCTACCTAAATTGTATTTATCTTGTATTTTCTTTGTCATTTAATGTGGGAAGAAGCTGACTTCTGACATACAGCTCACGCTAGGTTAGGAGCCAGGGCTTCAACCAGAATTGTAAAAATTACTATAAAAATATAAAATTGTAAAAAAAAAAATGTAAATTAATATAAAAGAAATAAAACATTTTTGATTTTGTTGATTTTGAATTTCGTGTTTTGGAATCTGAAAACATAATATATTAATGGCATTACTTCACGCAGCCAATTCTATATTATTAACTGATTTTAATAAAAGGAGGAGATTTTAAATTCATTGTTTTTTTTTTTATTTTGTACGTATTCTATCAGTTATCTGGTTGCCATAGTACAAGCTCTACATAGTCTGGGGCTAGATAGCGCTGCGTGAGATGTCCAGCATTATTTATTTTTTCATCATATCAGCCGTAGGACGTCCACTGCTGGACAAAGGCCTCCCCTCATTGATCTCCAGGAACTGCGGTTGGAAGCGGCCTGCATCCAACGCCACCTGCGGTTCTTACCAAGTCGTATTTATTCCTATTTGCCGTGGGGCGCCGGCAGTAGAATGTTGCCCCTCCGCTCTTGTAGGATGCAGTAGGAATCTGCTAAGGGATACCTCCGAAAGATGGGCAGCAGCATCTTTTCGTGTTTTCAATGCCTTATACTGCGCTCGCCAACCCGCCTGCCAAGCGTGGCGAGTATGGCAACAACCCCCTTATGATGATATTGCAACATTTATTTTTTACCGTGGTCGAATACCTTAGTACCACAATATCCAGATATTTGCAGATACAAACATTTATTCCGCTCGCTATACTCGTAGCTCAGTCTCTCCTTTCACAATTCTAAAAGCCGTCCGAATGCGTCTTGTATTTACGAGCTTCATATTATTAATCCTAATAACGAAAGGTGTTTTTTTTTACAACTATTTTATAGGTTGGTTATTCATGTTTCAGCTGAGGTTTTGTTATGATTGCCACTAAATAAAGCTTTAGGAAGGAGTTATAGTGGTCATATAAATATGTCATAGTTTGTTATTATACTTTGCAGTTGTGAGGTAGCTGATAAGTAGCTTTAATGCGACAGTTTTATATTCGTCCATTTTTCAGTGTTCACTCATAATGTACTTAAGGTGTTGTAATTTTAACTACAAATAATGATCACAAGATCGGTTGCTCTGAAAATAGGTTTAATAATCACTTGTTCTCAAAAATTCCAAAAATGTAAATGGATTTTCACCGGCATAAAACCTCTTTGTTGTTACAAAAAAACTGTATTACCCGGTTAAATTTAAAATGCTCTGTTTACTCGCATATAATTTGCAGTTAGGTACTAACTTAACTTTGTAGGGATAATTCTATTATGCACTAGTGTGTAATAGTACGGTTTATGGCCCTAATAACGATGTAATAAGGCTCACTTTACGAGCAAGTGTGTTGAAAACATTAGTTATATGTTGAGCGAGTTTAGTTTTAAATGCGTTAGATGAGCTTACATTTTTTATATCAATGGGTAATTTATTATAAACCTGTGCGCCTGTGTGCCACAATTTTTTTTTGCCATAGTTCGTACGTCTTCTAGGTAAGACAAGAAAGCTAGCGCGACGCGTTCTTCAATTTGTCAATTCCTTTGCTTTAGTGAACGTTAGACTATACCTCAGCCCAAACTCGAATTTCACCCCCTCTTCTCCGCGCGCCGCTGCATATCCTATCTCGCCGTGGTACATATGTTTGCCGGTTTTTTTATCATTCAGTCCCTTCATTTTCTTGTTGTGCTTATTTCTCATTATTGCGTCTTTGCAAAAACCAACTTAAGAAGCCGGCGAACCCCGAGCGCAACTTCAATTCGGCCGTGTCAAAAACTTCGACCTGAATATCGCTATCCCTGTTTAGTGACGAAGTTTAGCCACGCAGAGCGACAGTGATAGCAATAGAACGATTCTAAATTTGATTAGATTTTGACCGTGTTCCGTAATACCAAAAATGATGACTGAAAACTTGTTGTGTTTTTCTAATTGTGTTGTTATTCTGTAACTAGACTATATAATCTATGTTCCCATGACTAGGATACGTAAGATGTTGTTGTTTTAATTACGAAACAATTAGGTTGAAAACAGGTCTTTTATGACGTAAAAACATGCAGAATGCGATACGCTTCTATTTCATTTTAGGTAAGTATTTTGATGGTTATATGATTTATATGTATTTATATGGTTGGAAACCTAGATAAATACTATTAAAATTAAAATAATACCTTATTAAGGTAGAAATATGCTCCAATTAGAAATGATCTTGGTAGTACGTGTTGTATAGGCGATTCCTCTCCGGTCTCCTTTTAATATTAAATTCTACATATGAATTACGTGATCGTTTGGAGGGACAAGCGTCCCGGGTACCCCATCTGAAAGCCGAGGCTAGACTGAATCGCGGACACGGAGTCCGAAGCGAATGGTTGTATTAGTGCAAAACTTAGGCATTTTCATTTTATGGTAAAACCAAAAGGTATTTTGAAAATTTAAAACACAGGTGCACTTATGTATGTTGTGTATAATTACTGTATAAAGTTTCAAGATCTAAATTTAAGTATTCATCGCATAAGAACGACTTTCAGATAAATTTGGAGTTATCTTGGGATTTTTTTTCTAACGAGAAAATTTTAAGGAATTGTGTTTTCACAACACAGGCGTTCCAGAACGTATCCTTAACTTTAACATTTATGAATTACAGATTGAAAGCACACAATTTGTTGAACAAAACATTGTTTTTCAATAAGCGATTTATCGTCTCCCCAGGTATAGTGCGCCCTTAAGTGTGGAAATTTATAGGGGAGGCCTATTTACAGCAGCGGACGTCTAGCGGCTGCATGGACAATACACCCACGTGTGGCTGATGCGATGCTAATGATGATGACTACGATCCCCAATATATTCGACCCAGTCCTGGAATGAAAAGTAGTTTCGTGTTTAGGGCTCCGTACTCAAAGGGTAAAACGGGTCCCTATTACTAACACTCCGCTGTCTGTCTGTCCGTCTGTCCCAGGCTGTATCTCATGAACCGTGATAGTTATACGGTTGAAATTTTTACAGTTAATGTATTTATGTTGCCGCTATAACAACAAATACTAAAAACAAAATAAAATAAATATTTAAGGGGGGCTCCGATACAACAAACGTGATTTTTTGCTCATTTTTGCTCGATATTGATAACGGCAACAGGTAGACGCTTGAAATATTCACAGAATATTTAGTTATATATTCACTTCAAAAATAAATAATTAAATTATTCGTGCGCGAGTCCGACTTGGCCGGTTATACTCGTATTTCTACAGATTCTGTATTTTTATTGCGCCTATAATATTACTACATAACCTTTGGATAGATAGAACCTGGCACTTAAAACTGGCAGTCAAAAAGTCTAGTGACTTACTATTTTTCAGATAAATTATTGCATACCAAATCACTCTCTCCTAAGTTGTTATTATTTCCATCTGATGGTGAGTCTGCTTTTCTTGTCTTCTCTTTCCAGCTCGCTCTATCCATCGCAAGGAAACACTGCAGACTAAAGGTCTTGGTTGATCACGCCTTTCCTAAAATACTTAATGATCTTCCTCTCCGCCTGGACCCAGTAATGATCATCGTGATCATTAATTGCATCATATACACTGATCTTAATGCATGCCAAATGTTATCGTAAAAATGCATTTGTAAATCATTACCACACGTCTATTAGACGCGGACAGAAATAGTTCGGTCCGAGAGTTCTCAATGATGTAACCATTTGTTTAATCGTTTTAGGTCGATAATAAGAATAGTTTTGATATGGTACACCTTTCGTCAGTAGGGTAATCGATAGGGATGATGGATGAAAACAGTATAGGGCTTTGTTCTATTGGTTCGAGCTATTTCAAATTTTAAACCAGAAAGAATAAATATTTTTTTATTATTGTCTTACTTAGTATTTACTCTGTGCACCGCTGGCCATTACTGCTTTGCTCATTACTTTCTATACAAAGGTTGCCAGGTAGAAATCGCTTTCAGCGATAAGGCCAGTCATTGTACTATATTTAGATCTGGTGTACAATTTAATTTTTTTTATTACTACTATAATTTGTTAGTATAAAATAAAATCTTATAACTATGTTAGTAATATTGGAAATTGATTATAAATTAATTAAATAATTACGGTCCAAATAATCAAGATTTTGCGACACTAACTGTGCTACAAGTTGGCTGGACTGGTGTACTTTCAGTCCTTCACCCAGTGTCTTATTACATTAAAGATCTATTTTAATCTACAAACTATGTAGATACTCACAAAAAATAATAAATACTCAATTAAATGTAACTCTGTCTAATGATGGGTGGTCTTATCACTAAGCAAATCAGTTTCTTCCATATGACCTTTTGATGGAGAGGATGTGATTAAAAACTAAAAAAAACTATAAACAAAAAATTTCACTAGCCAATTAAAAATATTAAACCTAAATTTACGCTAATAGGTACCTGTATTAATACAATAACAATGTACTCTCTTTATCGTTCCTTGTGTCACTTCACATAGTTACCACGATCAATCCAAAAAGTCTACGGGAAGACACTACGTCGCCTGACAGATGTGTATGTCAGGCCCTGACAACTGTCACACTCAACTACGAATTTCCGCTGGAGCGGAAGCTTTTTCACGCCAGCCGACACGATAGTACTATTCAAAAAACTTTCTATGGTATAATCGTTACGTTTGCAGAAATTCAGCGTGTATCCTCAACCTAATTTTACCCACTGTTGAATATAGTTATAGTAGTGGATTGTTAGAATTAAATTGACTAATTATAAAAAAAAAAACTACATAGTTTCCAGTACAAAGTGGTTAAAATTTGACCGCCATTCCACCGTAATCCACAGTTTAACTATATCAAATGAGAGCCTGTTGCTTATTAAAAACAAAAGATTGCTTTAGACTGAAGTAAAACTTCTTTTTCAAAATATTATTTTATAAAATGGTTCAATTACAAAATTGTCCACACGTCTGTAGGTCGATCTGTCTATGTTCATTCTGGACAGACGCAAATCGCACTCGCACATTAACTTTTAAAAATATACGAAACCTAACTCTCTTTCTATCTTCACTAAGTTATATCTCCCTATCAACTTCCGTTCGCACTTTTCGTAACGCATTCACCAGCTTACTCCCCAAGTCAAGCGTGCGTAAAGAAGTTTTACTTCAAAAAATCGGGTCGGGTGATGTAGAAGAACCCGTTTTATTTATTATTTTCTTTAGTATTTTGGACGCGTTCGTTAATAACTCCATGAAAGAATGCTTCCGCTGGTTTGTGGGTTACACAATAAAACTACTGGGCTGATTCGGTTTCCAACGTCCTGATTATTCGTATTTTGTTCTTGGTTTAATTTGAAACGTCAACACGTTTTAAAAACAAAGACTATGACGACTTTGGCAGACTTTCCAGACTTTTCCTGTGTGATATAAAATAATAGATTAAATCTCATACATACCTAGTCAGGTCATAAGTATTGTCACACAGTAAAAACTTTTCTTTTGGAATGCTGGCCACAAAAAATTTTATAGAATTCGAATGTCGAATTGTTCATGAAAATAAAAATGTATACTTTTTAGAATTTTACTCATTTTTAAATATGGAGTGGACGCTTAAAGAAGACCGTGTTGCAGTTATTGCGTTGCATCGTTGCGGTTACGCGCCAATTCAAATTTTTGACATACTGAAAAATTTGAATATAACCAAAAGATTAGTTTATCGCACCATCAAACGATACAATGAAGACTAGTGTAGATGACAGGTCAAGAAGTGGTCGCCCTCAGTCTGTTAGGACTCCAGCAGTGATAAAAGCTGTGAAGGCGCGAATTCAAAGAAATCCCAAACGTAAGCAGAAACTGTTGGCCCTTCAGATGGGGTTAAGCAGAACCACGGTGAAAAGGGTGTTAAATGAAGACTTAGGGCTTCGGGCATATCGAAGAAAAACAGGACATCGTTTAAAAGCTCGTCTAATGGATCTGAGACTGAAGAGATGCCGCGCTTTGTTGAAGCGGTAGGTACGCGGGAAAAAAATATCGTGAAATTCTTTTTTCGGATGAAAAAATTTTTACCGTAGAAGAGAGCTACAACAAACAAAATGATAAGAGGTACGCACACAGTAGTGAAGAAGCGAGCAACCGTATTCCGCGTGTCCAACGAGGTCATTTTCCATCCTCGCTCATGGTATGGTTGGGAGTTTCTTATTGGGGCTTAACAGAGGTACATTTTTGTGAGAAAGGTGTAAAAACGAATGCAGTTGTGTATCAAAATACAGTCCTGACGAACCTTGTGGAACCTGTTTCTCATACCATGTTCAATAAAAGGCACTGGGTATTCCAACAAGATTCGGCGCCAGCTCATAGAGCGAAGAGAACACAAGACTGGCTGGCGGCGCGTGAAATCGACTTCATCCGGCACGAAGACTGGCCCTCCTCCAGTCCAGATTTGAATCCGTTAGATTACAAGATATGGCAACACTTGGAGGAAAAGGCGTGCTCAAAGCCTCATCCCAATTTGGAGTCACTATTGGAGCCGCCGATATTGACATGGACCTCGTTCGTGCTGCGATAGACGACTGGCCGCGCAGATTGAAGGCCTGTATTCAAAATCACGGAGGTCATTTTGAATAAACTTTAGTGTCATAAGAATCTAGGTTTTGTTAAGTTCATTTTGGTATATAAATGGTTACATAATGAATAAACTTGTTTCAAAACATGTGACAGAATTTATGACCTGACTAGGTATATAAAACAAAGTCGGGTTAGTTACACCATTTATAACTCAAGAACGGCTGAACCGATTTTGATGATCTTTGATTTGTTATATATAATAACTATTAAAATATTTGAAAAATTTACGAAAAAAAAATTATGACAAAAATTCATTTTCTCGTACATAGATGCAGCTAATGATGACCGATTGACAATTCTGCCGTCATATGCATGTCAAGGCGATACGAAGTTCGGCGGGTCAGCTAGTCAAATATAATTTTGAGCCGTACCTGAATAAGACAAAAGATGTACAAAAGAGATACCAAACAGTAGGTGAAGTCAGCTTGCATGAGGAATATTTTTCCATCAGCAATGTATTAAAACCTTATTGTACTAAAATCTAGATTAAATAGGCTTTATGAAAGTATAACTTTTATGTCATTTTGTTAATAAATTGTAATAAAAATCACAGTTAGAAAACAAAAATCTAATGATTTGGTTCCCGAATTTCAGATTAAAATGCTTATGATTTAGAAAATTTAACAGCTATATTATATGTAAATGTTATTTGTTTTACCTGAACAAGACTGCCTCAGAATCGTGGTAGATTGTACAAAAGAGACGCAAACCAAACAATAGGTGAAGTCAGCTTGCATGAGGATAATTATTTTAGAATAGAAGATTAGAATAATCATTTATTTGGTACACACAAAATGACAAATGAAACAATTAGAAGGAACAGTAGATACAATTGAATCCAATAAAACAGTTCGACTCTTGTGTCTGCGTACCAAAATGGCGTTCAGCTCAGCATAATGTTGGATGTTAAGCACCCAACGCTGATTTTCAGCTGAAACCAGAAGCGGTTGTGCAGCAGTGACGAAGTAAAATAAAAAAAAAAGTAGTAAGTAACTAAAAGGTGTCGAAAACAATCATTAATTTCAAACCTAAGGGTGTCATACGCAAGCATGATAAATAAGTACCCACTAAATATAAGGGTAGAAAATTCGCCTTGCAGAAAAACTCTTTTTTTTTATACTAATTGGAGATGGAACAGACATATGGCTCAAAGTATTGCCGCGTAGGTCCGCGTAGGTCACGTACCTTAGAAATGTGCCCTACGATGCACTTCCCTGCGTCCGTTGAGGCATACAGGTGTAAAGCCTCATGTGCCTGTAATTTTTACCGGAAACCATACCTATCTTACCGAAACACAGCAATCCGGCTTGATGGCAGTAATAGGTATCAACATAAGGGATAGGCATGCCATATCACAGGTCTTCCTAGTTTGGGTGCCTATGTTTCTTTTGCAACTAGGTTTTAATATTTAACTAAAATACTGAATCTGATATACCTACCCTAGTGTTGTGAAGTTCGTACTGAAAATAAATCTTTACATAGGCTACAAATAAGTTTGAAAGACCAAAAACCGAACGCAAACGTTAAGTTTGTTAGATAGCAAGTTATATTCGTGTTCTGTTAGATAATCCTGTTACCCTACCTACACCAAGTGGTTTTAATAAACTAAAGTGCGAGAAATACCACGAAATGTTTCTTCACTTACTCTAAAGATTGAAGTATTTGTAAACAAGTCCATTTTGCTAAGAGTTTTACGTGAATTTCTTAGAGTACTCGTACTTACTTAAATAAAATTTTTATGAAAGTTTTGCAAACACTCTCTTTGCAATTTAGTTCCAGCTTTTATATGTGTTTTTATATTTTTATATCAATGTACAGAATGTATTTCTATTAAAAAAATGTGTTTCATCAATTCAGATGAAATGAGAGACGATAATGTACTAGATCCGATTTTTCAGAATCGTTTCAGAAAATTATATTTCTGATAGAAAGCTACACTACCTATTGACTTTAAATTATTTAAATAAAAATCAATGCGAAACTCGGGCAGGTCAGCTAGTTTGAGGTAAACTAAACTGGACTCAGCGGAAGACCAGCGCTGCGGCATATTAACATGCCTTACACCATGTTGAGCTGAGTAGCAACTCCACACAGAGCTTTTAAAAGTTTGTTTGTGCCGTTTTTTAGGGTTTCTTACCTCAAAAGGTAAAAAAAGAAAACCTTATAAGATCACTCTCTTGTCCGTCTGTCCGTCTGTCTGTCCGTGTGTCACCACCGATTTGCTCAGGAACGGCTGGACCTAGCAAGTTTAAATTTATACCAGCTACTGAGGTCTATAGTCTCTATTAAATAAATAAATAAAATAATATAAGCCTTTATTAAAGTTCTTAACCTAGGTACATACATTACGCTATCGGCAAACGCTTTAAACTATGTGTTATCATTTATAATAACTTGTCCTTCGACAAAGGCCTCCTCTAAGGATTTCCACTTTATCCTGTCTCTGGCTGTTCTCGTCCATTCTGGACCGGCTATTTTCTTCAGGTCATCTTCCCAGCGTCTTGTTTGTCTACCTTTGTGTCTTGTACCGTCTCTTGGGTACCATTCTGTTATTAATTTGGTCCATTTCTCTTTTCTTTCTTTAAGAATATAGTCTCTATTAGGTGTATAAAAATCAAAGTCCTTAGTCAACACGATAAAAAGATATGGGCAAATTTAGATTTTCGCGAATACTGGTACCCACAGAACATAAAAAACAATTGTTTTTTGTGTTCTGTGCTTGTACCAAAATTTACCTTAATTTTTACTTTTTTATTTTTTGGAATTTTCCCTTTACTTGGTGCTGTCCCTTTCTTTCTTTATATTATTAAATCAAATTATCATAGATACCCTATACAATAAAATAAATAAAACACCCAATTGACATCTCCACGAATAACTAAGTTCAAAATCCCGGTTTTGCACGTTCACTCATTACAAACTTATCAGATCTACATGAGTCATGACTCATGACTCATGAGACATAGGTGCCGCAAAGCTAATTTGCCTAAGCGTCCGTTCAGATCAGACGGGCGTCAACCACAACACAGCGACAAAAATGTGGCCGGCCACAAAATCGTATGAATACGTAGAGTTCCATTCATACTTACCACATTTTGCGAACGTGTGATCAATAACGACGACATCGCGGCCACATTGCGGCCACAACGTAACTTCACGCAATTCACGGTTCCCATTCACAATAGCAGTACATTAGACAGTGTTCCGCAAAGTGTGTGCCGCGGCACACTGGTGTACCGTGGTCATTAATTGGTGTGCCGCGGGAAAAATCAATTTCTTATAAAATAACAAAGGCGGACGGAAATGCAGCCCGACGGAAGTCGACGATTACTCCAGATTTGTATGCTGAATAAAACAAGCTCATGTTTCGCATTAAATACAACTTATGCTTTAAAATTAATTATAAGTTTCTGAATTGATTAAAGCTTAAGAATAAACGATAATTATATGATTTAAATTTGATTTTTTAGTTATGGTGTACCTCTGAAATTGCCCGATTTCGTAGGTGTACCTTGAACACAAAAAGTTTGCGGAACACTCTAGCATACTGGCCTCATTTTTATCGCTGTGGTGTGATTGTGACCCGTCTGAACAGACATTAATAAAAATAGCGCAACGGTGGGCCTAGATAATCTCAGTCGGTAGTGAAAGTACCCTTTGTGTTCGTTATCAGTCCTCCCACGATAAACAGCTTCTGAGAGACGAGGTTGGGTGTTAAGTACCTAGGTGGCTATGTATGTTTGTTTGAGCTAGTAGTCCAGGGGATCTAAATTAACTTTGTTTCAAATTGCTTGTTTTGAGTCTCACATTCACATCTTGTATTACCCGACTGCGTAGAAGGAGGGAAATGTTTTAGGGTGTATTCTGTTCATTTGGCGGATCCTGAAGGCTAGACGCTTTGATTGATTTTGACAAATGAGGTGGCATTTGATTTGTCTGAACCGAGAGTGACATAGGCTATAATCATCATAATTTTTTTAAATAGCATTCTACAAATAATTCCGGAAATGCATCACGCGCTGCACGTGCAGTGACGTCACGGGATATGACGCAGTTTCCCATGCTATTTTACTGACGATGTATGGTTAATGTTATTAGCGGAGCATGGTATAATAAATACCGCCCTAGATTACAAATAGTATACAAATGTATTTCCTTGGGCTGAGAATATTTCGAGCTGAATATTCATGAAGGAGTAATGTAACATAGGTGCCTAACGTGGCTTACAGTGGCCTATTCGATGACCGATTTATGTATAAACAAGCAGCTAGATTCCAGTAAAATGTAGTGGCTTAAACTGGGCCTATTCGATCAAAGACTTCAAGACATTTATTTAGATTCATAAATAACAGAGTTTATTGTAGTACTGGCTTAGGGTGCGTTTCCACCAGAGATGTGCGAGGAAGCTGATCGGTGCGAGGATGCGTAGCGGACTCTTTTCAGTTGCTCAGGGATCAAGCGATGTGCGGTATGTGCGGACGGGGTGCGGTGTGGTGGGACATGTGGTAACAAACACCGTCTATCGCCGCCTCGCACACATCCCTCGCTCACATCTCTCTCTTTTTTGTATGTACAAATACCTCGCTCCGCTAGCCCATTTCCACTAGAGCTGCGCTGAGCGAGGTTAGGACAATGAAATACTATTAGTGGATATTTTCCTCGTGCACCGCTCAGCTTGCTCGCGCATTCCTGGTGAAAACGTACCCTTAAAGCGGCCTACACAATTAAGAAGCCGGCGAACCCAACTTCAATTCGGCCGTGTCAAAAACTTCGGCCTGAATATCGCTATCCCTGTTTAGTGACGAAGTTTAGCCACGCAGAGCGACAGTGATAGCAATAGAACGATTCTAAATTAGATTAGATTTTGACTGTGTTCCGTAATACCAAAAATGATGACTGAAAACTTGTTGTATTTTTATAATTGTGTTGTTATTCTGTAACTAGACGATATAATCTATGTTCCCATGACTAGGATACGTAAAATGTTTTTTTTAATACGAAACAATTAGATTGAAAACAGGTCTTTTATGACGTAAAAACATGCAGAATGCGATACGCTTCTATTTCAGTTTAGGTAAGTATTTTGATCTAATATATGGTTGGAAACCTAGATAAATACTATTCAAATTAAAATAATACCTTATTAAGGTAGAAATATGCTCCAATTAGAAATGATCTTGGTAGTACGTGTTGTATAGGCGATTCCCCTCCAGTCTCCCCTTAACGCAAAATATTTCTTTTCTTAGATCGGGTAAAATAAAAGGTTGAAAGGAAATTGCTGTTCTGGAAAATATAAAAAGAACGAGTATTTGTCCACTTTACAAAAAAAATATGTATTTCAATGTTTTATTAGTTATCTGGTTCCGTAGTACAGCTTTGCTCAGTTTGGGGCTAGAGAGCGCTGTTTGAAATTCTCGGCCGTTTTCAGTACAAATAGTGTTCATAACCATGATAGTTTCAAAAGTTATCTTTCTATGTTCTTGATACTAGAATAGAACAACCGTTTCCTTGCAAGCTTTTATATTTGCTTATGAATGTAAATCTAATCTAATCTAAAGAGCTCGCTGGATCCCACGGCTGGGCAAAGGCACCTTTCCCTTCTTTTATTCATCCAGGGCTTCTGTCGACCAGTTCACATTGTGCGCGTCAAGTTCGTCCCGCCATCTCCGGCTGGGCCGGCCACGCCTTGTCACCACTTGTCACTTATGGGACCCAATCTGTGGTTATCTTAGCCTACAACACAAGTCATCGCGCATGTATAAGAAACTAGCTGACCAATCTGCAGCTTCGCACGCGTAGTTTTTCAATAAAAACATTACGCTCCTGTGCGCAGTTGGGTAAAAAGTAGCCTATGTTATTCAAGGTGAATGTAGCTTTCCATTGGTGAAAGAATTTTAGAAATCGGACCTTTAGTTTTTGAGTTTATTCATTACAAACATACACACAAAAATACAAAATACAAATCTTTCCTCTTTATAATATTAGTATAGATTGGTAAGAATGTAAATTTAAGATAATTTTTAAGCATGCATGCAATAGCGTCAGTCACTTTCCGTTTTTCCATTGAAGGTACTATTAATATTCAAAGGGAGAGCGCAAGCCTCCCCGTAGTTACTATTAATTATTCAATCGAGAAGTGTCGGCTGCCTTGAGCTTCTAGTGAATGAGCGATGTGTTGAAGAAAAACAATTCTTCTATGTATTAGAAACTGAAAATTGAATAATATTTTTTTCGTATACAAAATATTATGTACACCGGCACTCCGTCGTAGCTTAGCTAATTTCGGTCCAAAGGTTACCTGGAAGAGATCGCCCTCAGCGATAAGGCCGCATTTTTTTATGATACCTGTTGATGGATCAAGTATATGGCGCACCTGATGTTAAGTGATAACCATCGCCTCTAACAGAAAATTGCCTCGTAGGTCACGCACCTTAGAAATGTGCCCTACGGTGCCCTGCTCTGCATCCATTAACTTGAGCATACAGGTGTAAAGCCTCATGTGCCAGCAATTTTACCGGCAACCATACCCTTCAAACCGTAACATCAATGCTGCTTGGCGGCTGAAATAGGATTCTGTTTCACAAGGAACTCTACTACGACTAAATGTAGCCCCAAACTAAGCATAGCTTGTAATATGGGATCCAGATTCTGATAACTGATAGAATACATATATACTTTTTATTTTTTTATTTATCTAGAGAAAGCAACTTTTAAATAATTATAATATGTACAGAAACAACCAGACCTGGAACAATAAATACATTAATAATGAGAGAGTAGAGAGTAGACAGAGTAGGATCTTCTGAGATTAAGCATCATAGTTCCGATTTACAAAGGAAAAGGCAGCAAGTACGCAACAACTATCGCGGAATCAAGCTCCTAAGTCATACTATGAAGCTTTACGAAAGAGTGATAGACAGCCGCCTAAGATCTGAGTGTTCTCTATCCAACAATCACTACGGCTACGTACCTGGCTTATCAATCACCGATCCGATGTTTGCTCTTAACACCATTGCTAAGGAATATCGCGTCAAAAAACCGACCATTGTATGTCGTATTTCTTGACATGGAGAAGGCATTTGATCGGGTGCCGAGAGACACAATATGGTGGCGCCTTCGCAAGAAGAATGTCCCCGAACAATATGTCAACATTATCGCCGACATGTATGGGGGAGCGAGGTCAATGGTACGGACGGTAGTGGGTGAGACAAAACCGATAGCGGTCACAGAAGGCGTTCACCAAGGCTCAGTACTGAGACCTTTTCTGTTTTGCTTGGTTTTGGATTCACTCACAGAAGCCGCGCAGACCTCAGCGTTGTGGACGTTTATATATTCTGACGACGTGGCCATTTGCATTGAGAGCCGTGCCGAGTTACAAGAGGCGCTTTTGTTGTGGAAGCATCAGTTACAGACCGGTGGCCTAATGCTGAGTCTATCAAAAACCCAGTTCATGTCGTTCAATGAATCAGACCCAAGCAACAATAGCCCGATCAACATCGATGGGCAATTAGTCACCTTGTGTGATCAATATAAGTATCTGGATAGTATGATGCATAACTCTGGGAACGTGGAATGTAATATTTAGCACCGAATAGCCGCAGCATGGCTAAAATAGCGAGAAGTAACTGGTGTCACCTGCGACAAAAGAATGCCAGTAAAACGTAAAGGTCTTATTTATAAGACTATCATAAGACCAGTCTTAACGTATGGAAACCAGGCAACAGAGAGGGGTGTGGAAGTTGCTCTCTATTGGGCTAATCAAATTTAAAAGTCAAATAGCTATTGACACGAAAGAAGAAGAGGGAGAACGTATGGAAGCGAACCTTGGGCCATAACGCAGAAGAACATACCATACATACCATCCAAGTCGCCGAAATGAAGATGCTGAGGTGGATGTGCGGCTCCACCAGGCTCGATAAAATCCGTAATGAGTACGTGCGAGGAAGCCTGGGGGTGCGCGACATCGCTGACAAGATGCAGGAGAGTTCGCTGCGATGGTACGGTCACGTCAAGAGGAGGCCACCTGACTACGTAGGGAATTCGGCACTACAACTTTCCATCCCCGGTCGAAGATCTAGAGGTAGATCCAAGACAAGGTAGAGAGATGTAGTGTCAAAAGACATGAGAGAGTGCCAAGTTTCTGATGACGACATCAAGGATAGAGCGAAAAGGAGAAGAACGACCCGGAAAGCTGACCCCACCACCATGTGGGATACATAGCTGGGAAGAGAGAGAGAGTTTAGGATCTTCTAAAAATAAACTGAATATTTTATAGCGAGGAACCACCTTAGCCATTTTAAAATAATCCTTTTTATAAACAACCTTGACTCTTTTTTTTCACCTTAATTATAACTTTCGTTGTTACAGGCATGTCATATCTTACATTGAAAAAAAAAGAACAATTATATAGAGATAGGATAGGATACTTCACTATATAGCAGTTGGGGCAGCATATATGGAAATCTCGACAGAGTTTATGTATTTGAGCCATTTGGGGTCGAGACCCTGGGTCTGGTACCGGGGCCCATCGCGTTATCAAAATGTTTTCTGGGTGTCTGGTCGAAGGGAACTGTGATTTTTGCTGGCGCTTATCTGGGTCTGGGTCACACATAAACATTGCAATTCAGCGGGGCAATGCAGCCAGTGTCTTGGCGACACTTCCGCCTGGTAGTGATCTGGAGCAGTTGAGCTATCTTTAGATCGTTTGCAACGGTCTTTAGATGATTCAACTGTTTATTCTGTATTATAGTCTTGTAAATTATTTTATAACTCTCTTTGTTCCTAACAAAAAAACACCAACAGTTGAGCAGTCGACGTCCTACGGGTTAGGCACTTGTCTCAACGCCGGCGACGAGCGAGAAGCGAGTAGAGCTAAAAAAAAGAAACGAGTTGGCGAGCAGCGAGAAGCGAGTGTGTAGTTCTTTAGTTGTCTCGCTGGGCTATAAAGCGTGTGAGCGAGTGCGGCGGGCGATACTCACCATCTCACGGCGTGTGTTCTGACCGCCAAGCGAACATCGCTGAGCGCGTATCGCTGAGCGAGTGTTGTAATCGCTGCGACAAAATAGTGGAGAGCGAGTTCTCGCCGGCAGTGTGAACGGCCAGCGATCAACTATTACTTTACGTGTCTTTTTTTACTGACACGGAATCTATATCTTTTATTCGTTTCTTGAGCGAGAAAATAGTTGATAGCTAATCGCTTACTCGCCGGGGCGCTGAGACAAGTGCCTTAGGATGGTAATCAGTAGGTACTGTAGTAGGTAAGTCAATAAAAGTGGTCACGAGAAAAAGACGTCAAAAATAAAATGATCATGCATTAGTCTGGAACAAACATGTTTATTGGTGGCGATTCAACCATATGTTAGTAGTTATTTGAAACTAGGAGTATTATATCCATTAGAAGCCGGATGTAGCGGGTTCAATGCCGGGACAGTTATCTTGGCGTTATATTTCATGATATTACCAAACATGATGGTAGGTAATTTATACAGGGTCGTCAGTTTATGCATTTTATTTAACCCAAATGTAAAAGTAGGTAATTATCACTAACTCAACTACTGTTTGTTTTTTGGACTATTCGGTGATGTTTTTTACTGATATATGAACATCAGCAATTAAAAATTCAGCTGTTTTTAACTTAAGTAACAGTTGACATGCGATTTGTTTGATGAAATTAAGTCGTTATTTAAACACTAAGTCCAAGTCCAACCGCAAATTTAAAGATGAAATACAAAGTACAAGTTATGTTCCTAAAAAACTTTTTATCCGACTTCAAAAAAGGAGGAAGTTAAATTAGTCGATTTTTTTAATGTATCTATGTATCCAGCCTCCAGCACCCACTGTTGTAGGCCTCCTCTCTATGTCGCCAGTCCAATCGGTATCGAGCAAGACTCGTCCATTACTGTCCAACTTCCGCTACGAGATCGTTTTTTTTTATACATTATAGGCTTGCTTTTTACCACGATCTCGCCTGATGGTAAGCGATGATGCAGTCTACGATGTCATCAGACCATAGGGCCGGTGGTCTGCGCTGCGGTCGACGTCCATCTCTTGGCCATCACTCTGTGACTGCCTTGGTCTACCTGTTGTCATTCCGCCTAGCCAGGTGTCCTGCTCATCTCCACTTGAGCCTCGCGATTCTTATACCTACATCTTCGACTTTAGTTTGACTCTGAGCAACTCTGATGGTGTATATCTGCTTCGTTGTAAGAGGCCATGTTCGGATCCGTAAGTCAGTATGGGCAGCACACATTGGTTAAATACCTTGGTCTTTAGGCATTGCGGGATATGAGATGACATCTTCCAGTTTTCCAAAGGCAGCCCAACCCAGCTGGATTCTCCTAGCTATTTCCTTCATTTGCGAGCCTTGGCCGAAGGATAAGGTATGTCCCAGATGTGTACTCATCAACTGTATCCAAGCGGTGAATATTTAGCGATTATTACCACGTTTTCCGAGTTCAATGATTTTTATTAGAAAGTTGAATATAAGTTTTATCAAGATCTGATGCTGGTATCCATGAGAAAATCATCAAACTCTTCAAATTGCAAAGATTTCAGATTTTCTGTACTAAACTCGGTTGTATTTAAAAAGTTCCATTTTAAATTACTGGATGATGGTGATCCTAACGTGATGAAATTATACAACTTGTAATTTGTAGCTCCTTTCGAGTTGGAATACAGACTCCAAGCAACCTGTATATTTACTTAGCAGGTGAAGCCATGCTGGTCGTGAGTTGTGAGTTGATTGAGACATGGCGCTGGATCAAATATTGATAGGTTTATGTAGACATATTATATCGAAACGCTTCTACATCTGCAGCTTTTTAACCCCCAACGCAAAATGAGGGGTATTATAACTTTATAAATAAAATAAATAAAGCTGGACATTTCACACAACGCCATCTAGCCCCAAACTAAGCAAAGCTAGTAGCTAGTACTATGGGCACAAGATATCTGATACTCGTAGAATACTTATATACTAATTTTTGTAAATATATACCTACTTCTATACTAATATTATAAAGAGGAAAGATGTTTGTGTGTATGTTTGTAACGAATAAATTAAAAAAAAATACGGGTCCGATTTCACAAAATTTTTTACCACTAGAATGCTGCGTTATCCCTGAGTAACATAGGCTACTTTTTACCTAACTGCGCAGAAAGGTAATGTTTTTATTGAAAAACTACGCGTGCGAAGCTGCGGATTGGTCAGCTAGTATAATATATAGAGAAACAGCCGGAACAAATAGCTGTAAATCATGCAAACATTTGTTCTGCGGTGGGAATCGAACTCTCAACCTCCTGCGTCTCAGATAGCTATTTGCCCACTGCGCCACGGAGGTCGTCACCAGTTTTACACCTATGTCTGGCTGTGTCTGTCTGTGGAATTGTAGTTCCCAAGCGGGTTCTTAGCTATATGTAATGAAGATCAAGTCAGCCAATCCGAAGATTAACAGAACGTTTCCTTTGTAATGAAAATAGCTGTAAAATAAAAAAATATTACTGGTTTTTATGTGTAAATAAATGTGTGGGCTTATTATTTTTTTATTGTTCGAACGTAGCAAGATCTCCTAATTAACTTGGGCAAATCGGCGTTGTATGTATGTATGTTTGTTTGTCCGAGGATAACTTTCGAAGTGTTTATCTGATCATCGTGAAATTTGATATACATATAGGTAGGTAGTGATGGCACAATCCTGGTGTGACTAAACCAACTAAAAATGTTGGAGTTTGTTGAGATATTGGGGTCCAAGAGGGGTAAAATCAAAATGAGACTATTAGGTCAAATGGGATCTTTAATGCAAGGTCTTCATTAGTAAATTACGACCCCGTTTTTATATATAAGTAGTTTAATCCTTGTAGTTTTTTAATTATTAGACATATAAAAACTGAACATTGACGAAATTCACTTCACAGGGTACAACAGTGACCCTCACAGTGCTGAAATTCGATATTCGTGTAGCTTTAGGGGCACAAATATATCCAAAAGTCTGAAATCCAGAATAACTGCAATTTCTACTCCTAAAACCAATTACCATGAATTCCCGTTATTTGTCATTTGAATGAAACTGTAGGTCTGTTGTGCATTTTATGACACTATTTTATTAGTCAAATATTAAGAATAATATTTTTATTTTGGTTTTCTGGGAGACTCGCGAGACCTCAGTTCGGGGCGAACCACTAGTCTATATATGTTTATATCTAATATCACAGAAAAATAACATAACAAGACCGCCCGGTGTACAATAAAGAGTTATCTTATCTTAATATTATACGGTATGGTTTATTGTGAACATAGTACAATAGGCGACTTTATCACTGAAAGCAATTTCTTCCAGGTAAGCTTCGGATCCTAATTTTCCTGAACTTTAGACGTTTAACAATCAACAAAACGCATGGACGAATAAACATCGTCTATGACAAAACGTATTCCAAGATGAAGCATAATATAAATGGTAAGTTTTAAATAAAGAACCAAAATAATGTTTAATTAAAGTGTCGCAAAACCGTGCAAAATAAAAACAGTTTCTTCATATAAGAAATTCAACGCGAAACAGCAGATTCGAAAAAAGATTTCGTACAATAAATCTATAGTCTAACTTTTTATTAGCTGCAGTAAAATGACGTTTCTAAATGTCATTCCGTAAAATAATGTTGCCAGCCTAATCTCAATAGGGATGTGATTCAGTTCACAAAAATAATTAAATAACATTATTATGACGTTTTTGTTTCATTTTGAATGTACCTCCCTATACTTCCACTAAAAAAGATCAATCCTCTAGTATAGTAATAATAATAGGTTAAAAAAATACATTACAACTTAATATTAAATCTCAAAAAAAAAACCAAACTGATTATTCATTTATGATTCACTCATTTAGCTACATCCCTATTTATTTTTCTTCAAAAACCGGCAACCCACAAAACGTCATTTTACTGCAGCTAATAAAAAGTTAGACTTTAGACGTTACTACAACATGTTATTCCTAAAAGAACAATCTAGGTCGGCCGGGAATGTCCTAATCTGGAAGACTATTAAGGCGACGCAATCGTCCCTTGTGTACCGGTCAGCTTAGGAAATTTAGGGAATGTTGGTCATTTGGTGAATACCAGACATTATTTGCGCCATTTCGTGACTGAAAACGAGATAAGAATATTTCTGTAATGCGATGTCAGATATTATTGTAGTGATGAGGAGTTTTTTTATTTTTTTGTTACAATTTTTTAATGGACAGATATTAATGTTACAAATGTGTATGTGTGTGTATTTAGATGTGGATAAATAAATACATTTAAAGATGGATAAACGTATGGATTGATAGATTCTAATATAAATAGATGGATGTATGTTTCTTTTTGGTGATTGTCGTCGTTATTTAATTTTAGATCTATAAATTGTGAATCCGTTTTTGGCTGTAGGATAGACACATAAGCATTGTAAACTTTTATTTTTAAGAGCTGTGGATTTTGTTGATATATAAATAAAATAAAATTTTAAGACTCGCGTTTGACGCAGTCTGATGATGCAGTCTAAGATGGGCCACGCTAACCTTGAAGAAACCTGTTCACTCGTGACTTGAAGATATCCAGGTTATAATTATCAGATTCATTCTTCGTTCCTTATGGCAGTGTGCATAATAAGGTGTGCAGGAGATATGCCTTTAGACTTTGCTATCTTCTAGGTCACAGTGATGAGCAGTTTTCTTATTATTTTTTTTAATATGCTCTTTCTTGACCCGTTTCATTAACATTAGACCTGTCATCAAACAATTTTGATCATTATCGCTTCTCTGTGGGACACTGCGTGCGCCCTTGCCCCATCTTTCTGTCTTGGACCGCAGTTAGGGCGGATCCAGCGGAAAATTCATCCGAAGATCTCAAGAGACACAAATATGGAAGTATCGACAGATCTTACGTGATTGATATCCTAGATCCATGGTACCTGAGTACTTTACGATCTAAAAATTTTGGGTATCTGGTTGAAGCGACGTGTGATCCAAGAGCTGGCGCTTGGATCAACGCATAAGCATTACAATTCAGCGGGGAAATGCAGCCAGTGTCTTAGGGACACCTCGACCACATCTCACAGTACCGCTCACAGTTAAAGTGGCTCAAAATCCGGTTTCGTCGGGATACTCATATACTCTGTCTTCTTTATAACATCCTTCAAAATCCTCTGTCCCCTTGCTATCTTAAAGAACGTTTTTCTCCTCTTTTTCCACCTGATCGCCCTTCTCGTTCTTCTCAACATCTGTTATTCAAGACGCCTGAGCATAAAACTTCTTTCTTCACTTACTCTTTCACTGTGACTGCTATCTGCTTGTGGAACTCTCTTCCAGTGGAAATCCGCAAGGCCGCCTCTATGGGAATCTTCAAATCCAAACTCTTTAAATACTTCATCTCTCTTCAAGATACCCAACAAAATTGAGCACTTTATGTAGATATATTTGTGTATTTCGTTTATGTATGTGTATTATTATTATTTTTAATTTTTGTAAGTTTATTTCTAAGATAAAGCTTGATTAAATTTCCTTTTTCTGGCACTACCACTTTCTCCACACTACACAAAGGTTAGCTGGAAGAAAATGCTAATTAGCATTAAGTTCGCCTATGTATCTTTTTATTAGTGCAATAAAGAATTTTCTAATCTAATCTAATCTAACCTCCGCCTGGCCTGGAGCAGTTGAGCTATCTATAGACCGGGCTTCATGATTCAATTGTTTTTATAGAGATGTTAGTAATTGATGTTAGTTCTTTCTGTTGATAAATAGGTCTACTAGTACATATCCTCACTCTAGATTTTCCAAAGTTGATTTCAACAAACCAGCGGAATATAGTTTTAAAAAGCTTTTTACCTATTTCCACAGCCTGAATGTAAATAAATAGACCGGACTCTCCACCTGATTTACAGCTCTCCTAATGGAATGTTTCATTCGTTAGCCGGTCGAGTAGTTCAAGTCTGCATACTAGGTCATCCCACGTCCTATTTCGCACTGAAATAACTTTAGGGATGCATTGTTTCAACCGTATGGTTTGGAGTTCCAACTTCTTGTAAGTGAATATAGCTAAAAAATAGCGAATATTTTTTTTTCCAACAAGGGGCGGGCAAAATAAGCGTAGGTAATATTATAGATAGATAGATAACTCTTTATTGAATTACCACACAAACAGAAATAATACAAAAATAAGTACTAGGCTAAAATAATAAGGCAATACAATGGGCGGCCTTATCGCTGAAAGCGATTTCTTCCAGGCAACCTTTGGATGGAGCGAAATTGACTAAGATACGGAGTGCGGTGTACTTTAGAGAATACATTTACACATATATTCTAAGGTATAATACAAAATGATGTAGTTTCTAATTCTAATACATAATATACTTATAAATAGACTAATATATAGGTATATACATATAGCAAACTATACTAACAAATAAAATAAGTAATTAAAAAGTAAATAAATAACCCTAGGAAGATGACATCGTCAGGTTTCAGGTGTTTCAACTTCAACTTGAAGGTGTGTAAGGAAGATGACCGTCTTATTTCTTCGGGCAGAGCATTCCACAGCCGAACAGCCTGGACAGTAAAAGAAGCGATGTAAAAGGAAGTGCTGTGCGAAGGAGTTCTGAGTGTCAAGTTTTCTGATGACCTAAGAGTATAGTTATTTGAAGAATGGAGAAATTCAAATCTATCTTTCAGATAGTGAGGAGAGAAGGGATTGAAAAGAATAGAATAGAGAAGTGAAAGGATATGCGTATTCCGACGAAGACGAATTGGAAGCCACTTAACGCGCCGGCGAACACTGAGCGCAACTTCAATTCGGCGACGTCAAAAACTTCTGCCTGAATATCGCTATCCCTGTTTAGTGACGAAGTTAAGCCACGCAGAGCGATAGTGATAGCAATAGAACGATTCTAAATTTGTTTAGATTTTGACCGTGTTCCGTAATACCAAAAATGATGACTGAAAACTTGTTGTATTTTATTCTCATTGTGTTGTTATTCTGTAACTAGACGATATAAACTATGTTCCCATGACTAGGATACGTAAGATGTTGTTGTTTTTAATACGAAACAATTAGGTTGAACTAGGTCTTTTATGACGTAAAAACACGCAGAATTCGATACGCTTCTATTTTATTTTAGGTAAGTATTTTGATCTAATATATGGTTGGGAACCTAGATAAATACTATTCAAATTAAAATAATACCTTATTAAGGTAGAAATATGCTCCAATTAGAAATGATCTTGGTAGTACGTGTTGTATGGGCGATTGTCCCTCCGGTGTCCCCTTAAGCTTTGAACGGAAGAGACTCATGATCATATTTACGGAGACCAAATATAAATCTAATACAAAAATTTTGTAGACGCTCGAGCTTGTTAAAATGTTCCTCAGTGAGGTCCAGATAACAAGCATCCGCATGTATTATGTCACATACTTTATATTACTATGTAGTACCCAACTATTGGGATGAATGAGCTAAATGAGATACGAGAAAAGTGACAAAAAAAAACAATGGGGTCACCAGTTTCAATGTTGTTTCGCATATATCTAAATAAAGATCTTGATATATGATAAAAATATACAGCCAGGTTGTTTTAAACTTTATTTTATGAATATATTCTTACCTAATTTTAGTTACCTATGTGTGTCACCACATTTACGACATTAATTTAAATCACGGGTAGGGCTGATGGCTAGTATTGTTTTAAAATAGTTCTTTTTTCGAATTCATTACCATGAGTTTTTTTTAATTTTCTATCTATCTTAATTCCAAGTCCTAAATATCAATTAAACAGCCTGTATGTATAAAATAGGTAAACAAACAATATTCATTCGTCATGTAACTGTTAAACTAACTAAGCGGTATTGACGCAAAGGCGCCGCCGATTTACGTAAAAATTGTTTATTGGAAATGTATCGATTATGTACTGGATAAATATTCAAGTTTTTTATAGATGATAACCAAGCGCTTGACCACTACCTCACCCGATGGTAAGTTACCGGTATTAAATCAATCTCTAATTAAAAAAAAAATTATTTATTAGGTCTACCAACGATTGTTACAATAATTCATGTTTAACTAAAGATTAATTTAAGTAGGTACTAATTGCTCAACCAATTATAGGTAAACACCGCATGCAAATCCAAATCAGTTAATACGATTTTGCATATGTGTTTTAAATTAATGTCGTGAATGCGGTGACAGACTGTATTTCTGCGCACTTCCTCAATAACTGGGCAATCTTATAAAAAGGTCAAGAATAATACTGATCAAAGTATAAACTAAAGAATCTTGGCAGTCCTTGAAATAATTACCAAAGGCCCATTGACGAAAAAAGAACAGTTCAATGACCCTTAATTCCTCTCTCATTATACCCCAGATTACTAACAGTTAGTATGCAAACTATTGATCTGGTATGTAACAGCCGATGCCAACAAGCGTGGGCGATTAAAAATTTAACGTGGGAATATAAAGTAACGTTTTTGGGACATTGTCCGAGTTATTGGGACTTAGTAGGTGACGATCGTGACTTTGTTTACAATGGAGTGGTTGTTAGTGAAAACGGGCATTGTTTTAGGAAACTATTGCGGTAACGTTGAATGTACTTGTGATTTGTAAACATTGATTTGAATATGTCATATTTTAGCTAGATTAGCTGTCGTTCTCCTTGTCTGTATTTTTAGAAAGGAAAGGAAAAGAGTTGAGCCTTAATAGTACCTAATAGTTTTAGTAACCTTTTTGCTTTAGCTTTTTTGGCTAATTCTGTTTTTAAATATATGCCTTTTTAGGGTTTCGTACCCAAAGGGTAAAACGGCACCCTATTACTGAGGCTCCACTGTCTGTCTGTCACCAGGCTGTATCTCATGAACCGTGACAATTAGACAGTTGAAATTTTCACATTATGATATATTTATGTTGCCGCCATAACAATAAATACTAAAAACATATTAAATTACATATTCAAGGGAAGCTCCCATACAACATACGTGATTTTTTTGCTCGTCATACGTGATATTGATAACGGCAACAGGTAGACGCTTGAAATATTCACAGAATATCTAGTTATATATTCACTTTAAAAACAAATAATTAAATTAAAACAAAACCAATATTTAAGGGGGGCTCCCATACAACAAACGTGATTTTTGTGCCGTTTTTATAGATAATGGAACGGAACCCTTCGTGCGCGAGTCCTACTCGCACTTGGTTGGTTTTTAAGTCTTGAGTTGCACAGGTTTTCTGGCACAAAGGGCACATTAGCAGGTGTTTCATAGACTATGCAGGGTTACCACAGTCACATTGCGTTTCGCTGGGATCCCTAAACCCCCATTTGCACATATTGACTCTGCAGCGACCAACCTGTGTGCGAAGCCTATTTAAGGACTTCCACACGGGCCGGTTTTTTATACTACGGTAGCAAAAATGCGTGCATGTCAGCTGGTGGTAAGCGGTTATTATGGACGTTTGTAAAACCAAAAGTATTACTGTAGTCTCTAGGGTAAGTCTCTCTCACTATCAGTAAATCTACATCGATTCTACATTGAGTTGTAATCGATAACTTTACATTTTGTCCCTTCTTATTGCAGTACTCGAAAACAATAAGCGATTAAAAACGACCAGCTATAATTTTAAACCTAGGATTCTTATAAAGGTAATATTTCTAGATAGATTAACAATATAGTTTAACCAAGTCTGAAGCTAGACTTTCTACTTGTAGAAACCCTATAATTTTACTCTTATAAGCGCTACGTAGGGCATACCATAATAATACCTAATTCTAGTAATCTTCAAGCATGTCGTGATTGAATATCATTACAATCTGTCATATTAAAATGTCAATGAGTAGTGACACGCAAGGATTGAGTGAAATCCATTGTGGAGAGCGAAGCTAGCAATAGCGAGGCGGGAAAGTGGTTTTGTGAGCATTTCCGATTGAGCGATAAAGCTTTTGTTGACATGAATGAAGAGTAGTTACCTATTGTGAGTTTATGTAACGCTGCTGTTAGGCAGTTGGTTACATTAATGGCGTCAGGAGAAGCCATTTTTAGGGTTCCGTACCCAAAGGGTAAAACGGGACCCTATTACTAAGACTCCGCTGTCTGTCCGTCTGTCACCAGGCTGTATCTCAAGAACCGTGATAGTTAGACAGTTGAAATTCTCACAGATGATGTGTTTCTGTTGCCGCTATTACAACAAATACTAAAAACAGAATAAAATAAATATTTAAGGGAGGCTCCCATACAACAAACACACTTTTTGCTCATTTTTGCTCGATATTGATAACGGCAACAGATAGACGCTTGAAATATTCACAGAATATTTAGTTGTATATTCACTTGAAATATAAATTAATAAAATAAAACAAATATTTAAGGAGGGCTCCCATACAACAGACATGATTTTATTTGCTGTTTTTATAGATCATACAAATAGAGTACACTCACAAAACCAGTAACTTTTTAACAAAAATATAACCGATTTCAGATAACAGAAAAAACAAACTATCTGTAGTTTGTTTTTTCTGTTATCTGAACCGATTTCGATGAAATTTCTAAGGGACCAATCTGAAAGTAAATCCTTTCAAATAATAAAAGAATTTTCCAAATCGGTTGATAAATGACGGAGTTATGCGGTAACAAACATAAAAAATACAGTCGAATTGAGAACCTCCTCCTTTTTTGAAGTAGGTTTAAAAGTCTTAAATTATGTTTAGGCAAAGGCGACTAGTTTTTTAAGTAGTTAAATAATGTGTAGCGGCTCGAGTGTCTCTAATGGCGGGTTCCTATATCCGTCGGTAACCGACTACGCCTCGTATCTCCTTGAAAAAGTGTCAAACTAGTGTCAAACTTTTGACAGGTTTTCAAGGAGAAACGAGTCGTAACTGACGGATACAGGAACCCGCCATAAGCACCGATACAAACTTTCTAGGGCTTTACAGTGCTTTGTGCATTACTGTTAGTACATGTAACTTTTTATCGAATAAATAATTGCAAATACTAAAAACGGAACAAAACTTACCAAAAACTGTCTTTAACTACACAATCATTTTAATAAGACGTAGCTTTGCACATCAATGTCTTTGAAAGTCATCTAGCGTTCCCATACAAAACTATCAACTATTTTATTTATTCCTAACACCAGTCGTCTTCTTCTTAACGTGTCAATAGCTCTACTTACATTGTGTTAGATAGGTACTTGGCTACATTGATGGCGTCAGGAGAAGTCAGTTTTAAGTCTTCCATTGTGCAGCGACGACTCATCTGTTGCAAGACGCGCACTGTGGATAGATAGTAACCCCCCACCACCTGACTTCATTCCCCCTCAGCTTCCGGGCACGACCTGCCGTAGCCACTGGCCCGTGTGGAAGTCCTTAAATAGGCTTCGCACACAGGTTGGTCGCTGCAGAGTCAATATGTGCAAATGGGGGTTCAGGGATCCCAGCGAAACGTAATGCGACTGTGGTAACCCTGCATAGTCTATGGAACACCTGCTAATGTGCCCTTTGTGCCCGAACACCTGTATTTAACAATTCAAGACTTAAAAACCAACCAAGTACGAGTCGGACTCGCGCACGAAGGGTTCCGTACAGAAAAAACAAACTACAGATAGTTTATTTTTTCTGTTATCTGAAATCGGTTATATTTTTGTTAAAAAGTTACTGGTTTAGTTTGTACTCTATTTGTATACAATACAGAAAGAACGAATGCTACACTATTAATAAAGCCTACAATTTCTGACTAACTTGAGACCCATTATCTTCGTTATCAAATTAAAATAAAATAAAATAAATCATATAAATATTTCTGGACATTTCACACAGCGCTATCTAGTCCTAAACTAAGCAGAGCTTGTATGAATTGGAATATATATGTTATTTTTATTGCCTATTTTATCCTAATTTTATCAAGGTTTCATTTGTCATCTTATCCATTTATTTTATTGAATTTAGAATTATCATTTACTGGTGGTAGAGCTTCTGTGAACGGGCTCGAGGAAGTGGGCACCACCGCCTTACCTTTATCTGCCGCCAAATAGCAGCTGCTGCTGTGTTCCGGTTAGATGGTAATGGTATGTTCCTGTAATTACTGGCACATAGGCATAACAGCTAAGTCCTATAGTATGACAACGTATCCACATAGAGATTAAGACAACATAATAGCTTGTTTTGAATTCTATGTGGATATCCATGGGCTGCAGTAGCCACTTAACATCTGGTGGACTGCATGCTCGTTTGCCATATAAGTAGTATAAAAAAACACCTTGTAAATTTGTTATAGAGCTAGCTAGTGGCCAATTATGCAGCACAAATATAAACATAACTTCAATACAATTCATGGGAAACCAATATTTACAGTAAGCTAGGTGTGTGCCAACCACAACACAAGAAAACAATAGCATGTAATTATAACGAAGGCTTTCGAGGATTGCAACTGCCTGCAAGTACTCGTATGTTATTAGACCTGTCAGTCGACGTATCTTCGTGAGAGAGTTATCAGGTGTTCTCATTTGCTCAGATAAATTACATAAGGTTTCAATTGCTATTGTTTGCTTGTATAGATTGAGGCAAATCAACTGCGCATTCTGTATAAGAGAAGGGTTTCTTATATGTGTTAAATACAGGGTGTTTGGTAATATACTGACGATATTCAAGTGACGGTTTCACAAAACATAAAAAAATACTTCTCAAAAAAAACTACTAGTTATATTATCAAATTTTAAAGAAAATCAACTAAGTTTAGGTGATTAATTCGATATAAAACTTACTGCCTACTCTTGCAATCGACATCCAAAAATAAAGGCCGATTTGATATCTCTTTCGGAAATGGCTGCGGGTTTCGGGTTAGAAAGGGACAACAAGAGATATCTCGTGACGTCACCAATACAGTATCTGTGGTTAGATAGCAAGCATTATGCAATTGTACAACTTATGTTTAATAAAGTGTTTGTTTTTACATGCCAAAAATAAATTTCACATTTCTAAGGTAAACATTTCACAAATTTATTTATTATGCTCATCAAAATAGCCCCTTTCATTTTTGTGAATATATTATCAAACATCCTATATTGTAGAAAACTAGAGATATATGTTTTGAAGTTTGCCACGTTTCTGATGGGAACAAAATTGTTCCTTTTTTTTTATCCCAAATTTTATTTAGTCCCAAACTTTAAATCAATTTTGTTATAAAACATAGAACTGTGCCGTATCGTAGAAGATATAGATTTCATCATCATATTTTTTTGAAGTTTTTGTTTGCGTTGCAATGTTTGTTATTTTGTTTCTTTAGGTCAAATCATGCGACTGAATTTTAAACCAGTTCCCACCAAACGATTGAGCTGATATTTGGAATATCTAATGTAATAATGTAGAGCTGAGGATCGGGCTCAATGGCGCACCCTGGGAGAGACCTACGTCCAGCAGTGGACTGTTATAGGATGATGATGAATGTAACTTTGGTGACAATGCAATAATATGGTACCTACCATGGAGGTGGTCTCATGAGGGAGACGGATGGTAGACAATGGAACTTCTAAAAGGATTAAAGTAGGCTACTAGCATTTGGGTTCATTTGAATCTGCTTGCAACCTTGATCATTAATTTCATAAAAGCTTCTTTGTAAAAAAAACTTTTTAACTGTAGTTATTTGTTATACAAGAGTGCAAAGTTCCTTTTTAACCACGTTCTCAATTTTGATGACCGAGCAAGCGAAGGAGTCTAAAATAAGAATCTTGAGCGTTAGCGAGGGAATCAAAAGAGCACGAGGTGAAAAATCTTTGCACTCGAGTGCAACACGTAACTTTTTATCCCACCTCAGCGAGGAAATGACTAAATGCAAAAAAAAAGTAATACACCAAGAAGGTTCCGAGTCTGAGTTTTTAACAAACTAAAAAAGGTTGCATGATAAATTCAGCACCATTGAGGTAGAAGTAAATAGGTTTAATGATGTTTTGAATTCACAAACTTAGTGCACACGAAGTTCTAAATTCAATTTACTTTATCCTCTAGCGGATAAAAACGGCTTTTGCACTCAGATATCTAAGTGGGATGAATAAAAACTTATTTTTTATAATATCCGTCTTTTTTTGTAACCTGGTATATTAAAAAATTGTTTATCGCGTATGTACCTTTTTATTTGGCCCCGATTCTTTGTTTATTTTGTACGAAGTTGAGCTACTGCTTTCTTCCTGTGTCATCGCTCACTGTGGCTAGGCGATAAGCATGTTGATAAAGAAACCTTACAGGCGTGGCTGCACGCACTCCCACTAGGCTAGGTCAGCCTGGACTGAGAGTGGCTTGACTGTAAACGAGTAGCGATTACACTAAATTACAGTGATGGTTACGAAATGAACATGAAAACATGTAATTGACACGACATGACTGACCAACAACATCAACACGAAATAATTGGATGCATAGATATTTAAAAGGAGATTAATATTAAACAATAACTTAATAGAAACCTATAAAAAATCTATTCTTATCTAAAGGAGCGTTTCGAGTTCTGTATCAGGCACACTCTCGAAACCTTCGTTCTTCCGAAGCATTACAGCTTTGAACTCCCGCCCATAGTTCACGAATTTGGCGAGTCCTTCACAGTACAAGCTGTGCAACTGTGGAACGCCTTACCTTTAACGCGCCTGCGAACCCCGAGCGCCACTTCAATTCGGCCGCGTCAAAAACTTCGGCCTGAATATCGCTATCCCTGTTTAGTGACGAAGTTTAGCCACGCAGAGCGACAGTGATGGCAATAGAACGATTCTAAATTTGATTAGATTTTGACCGTGTTCCGTAATACCAAAAATTATGACTGAAAACTTGTTGCATTTTTCTCATTGTGTTGTTATTCTGTAACTAGACGATATAATCTATGTTCCCATGGCTAGGATACGTAAGATGTTGTTGTTTTTAATACGAAACCATTAGGTTGAAAACAGGTCTTTTATGACGTTATAACATGCAGAATGCGATACGCTTCTATTTCATTTTAGGTAAGAATTTTGATCTAATATATGGTTGGGAACCTAGATAAATACTATTCAAATTAAAATAACACCTTAGAAATATGCTCCAATTAGAAATGATCTTGGTAGTACGTGTTGTATGGGCGATTGTCCCTCCGGTGTCCCCTTAAGGCCTTACCATAAGGTCGTCCCAATCTCTTCCTATTTTCAAAGTCAAGGTATACAACCATTTCCTTTCGTTTTCTCGTAACTGCTAGTTAGTGTTTATGTTATTTATCCTCTTTATGTGGTGTAGTTTATCTATATATTATTTGTATGTATTTAAGTTTATGTTTATTAGTATAATCAATAAGTATATTTTATTTTGTGGGTTCTGTTTATGTATGTACTCTTACACCGCCGTCTTTTGATTTTTGTTTATCCTGTCCATCCAAAGGTTATCTAAAAGAGATCGCTTAAGACCGCCCATTGTATCTTTATTTGTTGTTTATTTCCATTGCTACTGTATTTTGGTTTGGTGTGCAATAACGAGTATCTCATTAATTCATTCAAAAAATGACAAAACGCCCGACACATAAATATATTGATAAGTTTCCGTTTTATAGCTGAGATCCCTTCACCAAAAAGGAAATGTGTAATCTAAATAATCTTTGCATTGGCTGATCTTCATCACACTCAAAGAACCACTCCAGTTAAACTAGTTTTCTATTAAAAAAACCGCGTCAGAATCGGTCCATCTATTTGGGAACTATGGTTCCGTGGCAGACAGACAGACAAAGTCATCAAACTTCTAACAACTACTTATTATAAGGTTTAAAAAAACCGGTCAAGTTCGAGTCGAACTCGTGCGCCGAGGGTTCCGTACCTACCCACTATACCGCCATAATAAAATTGGTATCATTTTTATTGGTGGCTAAGTTATAAGAGAGTGTTTGCGTGTGCTGTAATGGTTGAGTTATACATGTATGTATGGGGACACCCTCTAATTTTCAACTTTTTTTTATATTTTGGAATTGTTCCTTGCTTTTTGCCAAATTTCATGATTCTAGGTCAACGGGAACTACCATATAAGTTTTCAACCCAAAACCTATAGGGTACTTCCGGTTGACTTAGAATTTTGGTTAAACAAAGGGAAAATTCCGAAAAATAAAAAAAGTCGAAAATTAAGGTAAATTTTGGTACTTACAAGTTTTCGCGAAAATCTAAACTTCCCTATATATTTTTCTCGTGTTGAAACAGGCCCTTGATTTTTATACACCTAATCTCTATAAATTTCAGTATCTGGTATAAATTCCAACTTTCTAGGTCTACCCGTTCCTGAGAAAGTTGGTGGGGACACACGGACAGACAGACGGACAAGAGGATAGGACAATAAGGATTCCTTTTTTTACCTTTTGAGGTAGGGAACCCTAAAAAACAACTCTTGCTTACCTACTTCTTCGTAGATCGATGATTTTAACGAACAAGGGGGTAGTAAACAGCTCTTCCAAACTAGCAGCTTACAGGTTATGTTAATACAAGCTAAGATGAAAGTAGTTTCTGAGATTACAAACTACTTCTATTAGCTGTGATATTAGTACAGGTACAAGATAGGTCTATTCATAGACTATTAGAGAAATAGTATTTGATACGAAGCCAGGATGTGAAATGATGTTGGTTATAAGTCTTTACACGTCAATATAAAAACCGGCCAAGTGCGAGTCGGACTCGCGCACGAAGGGTTCCGTACCATTATCTATAAAAACAGCAAAAAAAAACACGTTTGTTGTATGAGAGCCCCTCTTTATTTTAATTTAATTATTTGTTTTTAAAGTGAATATATAACTAAATATTCTGTGAATATTTCAAGCGCCTACCTGGTGCCGTTATCAATATACAGCTAAAACGAGCAAAAAAATCGTCGTTGTACCTATTAATATGTTTGTATCTTTTGTTTCGTTTCGTTCGTTCGTTTGTTGTATGGGAGTCCCCTTGAATATTTATTTTATTCTGTTTTTAGTGTTTGTTGTTATAGCAGCAACAGAAATACATCATCTGTGAAAATGTTAACTGTCTAACTATTTATGTTCATGAGATACAGCCTGGTGACAGACGGACAGACAGACGGACAGACAGTGGAGCCTTAGTAATAGGGTGCCGTTTTACTCTTTGGGTACTTATCCCTAAAAATGAACGTAAAACCTGTCAGGAATTAGACTAGCGTTTCACTCACGCACGGCTGACCGCTATCGAGATAAGGTGAGAGTAATATTAGATACTAATTACAAACGAAAGTGATGGTTATGTTGAAATACTTACGTAGAAAAAATAATCTTGCTAATTAAAAAGAAATTGTTGGATATAGCTGAGAAAGTAATAAGAAATTTGCAGCATTTGTGAACACCTAGCCGGCTAGTCCTAAATTTGCCTACCTACACGAAAAACTATAAGATATCTAAACGATCTATAAATACCTCAACTGCATGACCAAGCCAAGCAGTAAATACCTCAAAACAAAAAAAATCTAAATATTTTTAATCATTAAAATCACAAGGATCGCTTTGAAACGCCAATTTTACTGTGTGTTCCTTCACGACCATGCCAGGATAGAAAGACAAGAAACAAGGCCGGTTGTTCTTTTTAATTTTAATTTTCGAATACATAAGATAGATAGATAATTTCTTTATTGCACACCATTAATTACAAACATATAACAGAAAATACATTTTTAAATCATGGGTACAATGGGCGGCCCTTATCGCTAAAAGCGATCTCTTCCAGGCAACCTTTGGATGGACAGGATCTATATGAACAAATAAGGACGGCGAAAGACCCTAGAACAAGTATGTTTACAATTTATAAAAACTATAGATAATATGCAAATAAAATGCTTAAGTAGTTATATTATCCAATATAATCATAAAATTACATAAATATTAATATTAAGATACATTAAATATATATTGTCATACCTACATACATAAATTATAAAAATGTATAAATAAATAAATGACCTAGTGAGCGTTGGATGACAGAAATTGTTGTCTGACCATGTTTTTAAAGATAGGGAGAGTTTTTGCATGACGTATTGAGACAGGTAGGGCATTCCAGATTCTGGTAGCCTGCAGAGTAAAAGAGGTACTATGAAATACTGAGGTATGATGGGTAATTTTGAATTTTTGATTGGGAATGATAAGAATAAATTAGCTACGTCTAAATTGTAACAGTTTTACTTAGAAAACTTTCGTGATTGATTTCAATCATTATTATAAATACGAGATTTATCACGTACCGTCTTATCGGTGTTTCGACCGACAATGTTTCGGTTCAATTCGTGAACCCTCATGAGGGCGAGCGCGATCCGCTCCGAATAACGTCTCGCCTCGCACTGAGTGCGAGGCAAGACGTTATTCGGAGCGGATAATTTTTTTTGTCGGACATTGTCGGTCGAAACACCGATAAGACGGTACGTGATAAATCCCGTATTTATAATAATAATTGCAACAGTTTTGGCCGAGTTTGAGTAACTTCAATTCAATCCCAAGATTCTCTTGGATCTAAATAATCCGATATGTTATAGTAGGCTTTTTATTTACGTTTTTAAATTTGGTAATTGTCAATTTTTGTACATAACTTGGGAGTTTGTTGTAAAAGCGTACATCTTGTCCTATAAAAGACTTACTATTACCAGCTATAGGTATATTGTCCATCTGAAATGCAATGTTTAATATGTTTAAAACAAAAAAAAGAGTGTGCTTTAGACCAGACGACTGAATTAAAACTTCTTTTTCAAAATACATATTAATTTATAAAGTTGTTCAATTACAAAATTGTCCACACGTCTGTAGGTCGATCAGTCTATGTTCATTCTGGACAGACGAAACTCGCACTCGCACATTAACGTTTAAAAATATACGAAACGTAACTCTCACTCTTTCTAACTTCATTAACTTATATCTCCCTCTCAACTTCCGTTCGCACTTTTCGTAACGCATTCACCAGCTTAGTCCTTAAGTCAAGCGTGCGTAAAGAAGTTTTACTTCAAAAATGTGGTGTGCTTTAGACCACACGACTGAAGTAAAACTTCTTTTTTTTAAATATTAATTTATAAAATTGTTCAATTAAAAAATTGTCCACACGTCTGTAGGTCGATCAGTCTACGTTCATTCTGGACAGACGAAACTCGCACTCGCACATTAACGTTTAAAAATATACGAAACGTAACTCTCTCTCTTTCTAACTTCATTAACTTATATCTCCCTCTCAACTTCCGTTCGCACTTTTCGTGTGCATTCACTAGCTAACTCCCCAAGTCCAGCGTGTGTAAAGAAATTTTTCATAAAAAAACTGTTATTAATCTTCTCTCGATAAGCGAGGCCGAACCCTTTGAGATCGCGATGAAACGACATGGAAAATTTATTTTTACCTCCCGACAATATTGTCGGATTATTTTGATTCATGTTTAGGTTAGGCGTTACATTATAAAAAAACCGTGAAAAATGTCCACGGCCGGCATAAATTGGGACCTGCGTCATGCTTGAACTCGCATTAAAGTGTAATAAAATGGTTTTTATAAACACGTTGAGAAAACACTGTATTTGTTGTACGATGAAATGACTGTGATTCTTTATTTTTAGTATTGTTGAAGAGATATTTATTTTTATTTTTTTGAATCAACGGCACAGATCAGAGAGGTTTCTTCGAGGCAAGCGTGTACCATGTTAGACTGCATCATCGCTTACCCTCAGGCAAAATCGTGGTCAAATGCTACCCTATAATGTATAAAAATAATGTTTTTTTTTTTATAGTTTTGTCTAAATATATCATTCTACGCAGTTTTGAGTCCAGTTCTGGCACGATATTAGATGCCTAGACGAAAATAAATCTTAGCTTGACTTTTACCAGAATATTGCTGCACTCCGCTAAGTTTTTGTTCCTATGAGGAAACTGATTCCACTATTGCTACAATTACGAGTTGAAAGATTTTTTATAAGATGTGATGAGGGCACAACCCCATGTCGCACTTGACACAGCCTACAACAATTGTATTACCTACGGCACTGGTCACTTCTTAGACTTGGTATACATAGGTACATATTGCTAAACCAATTTTAATAGCACCTAGTGAAGTGGATCGTTCCAAAAAGAACATTAAAAGCTCAGAGTAGCACCACTCTAGGTATTTCGAGCACAAAAATGTCTGAAACCAGATTTAAATACACGTAGGAAATAAATCTCTAGAACTCGCCTGCAGTAAATCGTACAAAATGCAATGCAATATCATAAAGTGCAGGTTTCTAGACGGAACGCTGTTTTCTTTAGCTTGCGAAATGGTTTAGACGTGTTTTAAAATATAGATAGTACTTATTTCTCATGCAGGCGAAGTTTTATGTGTTGAACTAAAAAATAATGGAAGATTTGTTCAAAAAGCTTTTACGAAACAAAAATGATTACAGACTTGACTAAACATGTTGAAATTGGATGTACTAGTAGATGATTGACTCTCTAAAATAAGACTCTCTAACTTCTAAATTATATCTAGTCACTAAATTCGTTTAAGCATCGTTGCGCTAGTCGCCCTAAATGTTTCAAAACATGACCTGATTAAAAGATCAGATTAAACGCAAAGTCGTCAAACGTTCGACTATGACGCTGTTCAAATAGCTACTAACGTTCTAAAGTAACTATCAAGAATATCAAATGCTATCAAAATCCTTTGATCCTCCTATGATTCCACTGAAGTAAATATGATTAGACTAGTGGTTCGCCCCGAACTGAGATCTCGCGTCGCGAGTCTCCCATAAAAAGAAAAATATATTATTCGTAATCTTTGACTATCAAAATAGTGTCACGAAATAAACAACCACCTTACTTGTCTTACAGTTTCATTAAAATTCCAGGTAACGGGAGTTCATATTAAGTGGCTACTCTTTTTTGGGGTACAAAATGCAGTTATTCTGGATTTCAGACTTTTGCCTATATTTCTGTCACTAAAGCTACACGAACACCAAACTTCAGCATTGTGGGGTCACTGGTGTATCTTGTGAATTTTGTCAATGTTTCGTTTTTATTATGGCTAATAACTCAAAAACCACAAGGCTTAGACTAAAAATAAAATCATAGTTAAAATGTACTAACGAATAACTTTCATTTGACGTCCTACATTACCTAATCGTCTCATTTTGATTTTTATTACTCCATTGAACCTCAATATCTCAACAACGCCCCAAACTTTTAAGCTAATTTAGCCACACCAAAATTGTGCCATCACTACCTACCTATGTATCAAATTCCACGATGATCGGATCAACGCTTCGAAAGCTATCCTCGGACAAACAAACAAACATACATACATACATACATACATACATACAACGCCGATTTGCTCAAGTTGAGTTGGAGATCTCGCTTCGCTCGATCAATTAGACAACTCTTTATTTTACACCAAAATAAACTACAAAACATAAATTACTTTCAAACTTATTTAGTACAATGGGCGGTCTTATCGCTTAAATATATCTCTTCCAGACAACATTTACGCCCGTAAGATATAGTATAGCAATTTAAACTAAAATTCTAATCTTAAATTAAACTTTTCATTGTCAGTGATTGTTTAAGCTTAGAATTTAAGTTTAAACTGCTATTGATCTTACGGGCCTTAGATGGACAGGATAATACATAAACACGTGACGTAACAATAATCTACATACATATAATAAAAAAAAAACTATCTCTTCCAGACAACAATTGGATGGATAGGATAATACATAATCACTTGACGGCGGTGTATCTACATACATACGTAATATAGTAAAAACATTCCTACATCATAATATTCAAAACAATAGTATGATAAAAGTACTTATGATTGGAGTAAACTTGGGAGTCCTTAACCGTGCCAAACAGTATTTTAGGGCACAACAACGGCTATTACTGTACAAAGCGCAAGAGCGGCCGCACGTAGAATACTGTTCCCATCTTTGGCACGGAGCTCCAAAGTACCAATTGCTTCGTTTTGACTCCCTTCAGAGAAGAGCCATTAGAATCATCGGTGATCCCAAGCTCGCCGACAGGCTGGAACCGCTGAGTCAACACCGTGACATCGGATCGCTCAGTGTATTCTACCGCCTGTATAATGGGGAATGTTCTGAGGAGCTATTTGATCTCATCCCGTCGTCGAGATTTTACCACCGCACTTCTCGACAACGTAATAAAGCTCATCCACATATAATCGACAATTGGATATCACGCACCACACGCTTCTCGCGATCTTTTCTACCCCATACTTGCAAAATGTGGAATGAGCTACCATTTGAGGTTTCCTCATTAGGCTACGACATGGCACGCTTCAAGAGAAAGGTAAAGAGGTTTCTACAGTGTAGGGAACGCATCGACAATACCCCAAGTGTTGCCGGTGTCAATAGGCGACGGTGACCGCTTACCATCAGGTGGACCGTAAGCCTGTTTCCCCACAAATAACATAAAAAAAGATTTGGTTTTTCGTAGTCAATTTAACCAGAACCGAATATTACATTTTGGTCCAAGGCTTTTTCATGGTATTAGAATTCCGCAGCTGTCGAATAATGGTATTAATTTTTAATGGCCATCAACTAAGGGTCCTTTAGTGGCGTCAAGTGCTTAACTTCTAAATTGGACTGAATTCGTAATTGACCGCTGAAAAGCTGATCTTTAAATTGATTGCCTTTTAAAATCTACAAAAACTGAAGCTACCTGTAAAGTACTTAATCATGATGTTACAATTTAATTTTTATTTTAAATATATTTATTAAGAATCTTGTAAAATTTCTAAAATTGCAAAAGCAAAAGCTTGTAATATTAATAAAGTTATTAACTTTATTAATATTACAAGCTTCCGCCCACGGCTTTGCACGCGTGTTTTGTCAATAAAAAGTAGCATGTACACATACCTATCAAATATCGTCAAAATCAGTCCAGCTGCTCTGCGACGTTTTCACGACTAATAGAGTCGTTGAAAACGTAGCAGATAGAAAGACAGAGTTACTTTCGTATTTATTTTTTATAATTATAATGACTTGACATTTTTTTTTATACTACAATATATGGCAAACGAGCATGCAGTCCACCAGATGTTAAGTGGTCACTGCAGCCCATGGGTATCCACATAGAATTCAAACAAGCTATTATGTTGTCTTGATCTCTATGTGGATACGTTGCCATACTTACTGTTATGTTGGACTTAGCTGTTATGCCTATGTGCCAGTAATTACACGAACATACCATAACCATCTAACCGGAACACAGCAACACAAGTACTGCTATTCGACGGCAGATAAAGGTAAGGCGGTGGTGCCCACTTCCTCGAGCCCGTTCACAAAAGCTCTACCACCAGTGAATATAACAAGAAGTTGTTTTATACAAAGAACTCAAGCCTTTTTCCCGGACGGCTTCTCAAAATTGGTATTCTGTATTTATTTCCAAAAGAAATAAAAAATAATTTCGTCATTAATAACCAAAAAGCCTTAGGCAATCATACCTTTAAGCACAATCCAGTCGTAAAAATAAAAGCATACGTTTCGAGACTTCCTGTTTTAATTTCGAGCCGAGGCTCTTTTGTACATGTTCTAATTACGAGGGCAGAAGTCCTTCTTCTTGAACAAAGAGCTCGCTGTAGACTCCAGCTTTTGTTGGGCATTTTGCTCGGTTTTTATTGAAAGTAACACCCTGAAAATTGACAGAAATTAGGGCAATATTCGGCCGGATTATTAGAGAAACGGTTAATTATATTTATTAGGTACGTTGGAATTATAGTTAATAAATTTAAAGAGAAAGAAAGAAAGAAAACATTTTATTCAACAACCACATAGTATTAAAGGAAAATAAAACACAACAGCAATAAAATCTAACCTAAGCTGATTTTAAGGGGGTTAAGCTGACTTTATTTCGGGCGTACTGTACCTCTCTGTAGTCGTGCAGCCTGTGGGCGAAGTATACGCAGGCGGCGTACAGTGCACTCCGCGTCCAGTATAACAATGCAGTCAGGCCGATGCTGGGGTTGCCCCGCTACTGCAGTGCATCAGGGATGTTCGCGGCGGCGGGGGTCGACTGCTTCCATACCGTCATGCGCAAGCGAGCCGCGTCCCTGGTGCACAGGCTGCGGGCCAGCGCCAACACCGTATTGGCAATGATAGCCGGCAGAGTAGACTGCCCGTACACCAGACATTGCTGTCACAGGCATGCTCTCTAAAACCCTGTATAAACATTAGTTTACTTATTGTGTTGTGCGCTTTCCTATATGACCTACATAATTGCTTGAAATAAATGTATTTTATTTTATTTATTTTTTATAAGCACTAACTAATTTCGTGATTTATCTCAATCATTATTATAAATACGGGATTTATTACGTACCGTCTTATCGGTGTTTTGACCGACAATGTTTCGGTTCAATTCGTGATTCTTCATCAGGGTGAGTGCGATCCGCTCCGAATAACGTCTCGCCTCGCACTCAATTTTACTACTTTGGAATTGTATGTCGTAAATTAAAAAAATAATTTTGTGACACAAAATTAAACATATTTTCTTTTTCTTGAAATAAACTCTAATATAAATCAAACCAAACAGTTCAAAAATACACCAGCTTTGTAGCACTACTGGACTTTATTAATATACCTTAGGAGTTAGTAGGACATATAGAATGTTTGACATTATTATCTTCTGTAGGTATTTCTCTATATTTTTTTATTCTATTCTATTTAAAAAATATATCTATTTTTTGGGGGAGGATAATGATTAATGACCCTTATCCCGTTACACAGTCATGCATGACGTTTCCCTTTTAAGAAAACATAGTTTCACTCCCGTGACTACATAAATAGATGCCAATACTTCAGGCCTAGAGTTAAAAAAATATATCTAAACCAGTCCATACGCCGATCACTAAATAGTTACTACGGTAAACTTTAGTGATGTCAAGGTTAAATGTAACCAGCGGAATTAATACGGATACGGAACATGATGTCCAACTGCAGCTACGGATATAACAGTAGAGGATATTATTCTTACACCAGAGAGAGAGACAAGAGAAGACGACAAAACCTAGGTTGCTAATGGTCCTCGTACTAGAACTAACCTGTATCGCGCGAGACCGGATTACAAATATCACATACACATGTTATATGGCATATAATAAACAGAGAAATGCTATAAAATTATTTCATAACATAAACAATATGAATGCTGCATGTGTGAGTTTGGTTCATTTATAGTACTCGTATTAAGGTGTGATAGAGTTAATGATTGAGAAAGCTTTCTAGTTTTCAATCGCTTCCAAGGATTGATCAGAGAGTTGCCATTTTGGCAATTAGTAAGAAGAGCAGGCTTCGTTCAACCGACATCGGAATTTAAAACGATATATAAATTTAATTTCGGTAACGATTGGACGGAGCATGTAGATCTGTGCCGGAAACGTAAAATCGACCTACCCTCAACCACTCCCTTAGTATATAATGATTGCAACATTCCTTTTGCACCGGTGGTCAAAAATCTCGGCCTCCTTGTCGATGCTAACCTAAACTGGGTGGCTCAGGTAAAATAAGTATCCCGTAAATTTTTTGCATCTCTCCATTCTATTATCCGTTTTAAAAACTTTCTCCCAACAAGTACTAAAATATCCCTAGTCAACTCTTTGCTCCTACCTATAATCGACTATGCGGATATATTGTACCTAGACCTTAATCAGGACCTCCTTAACAAATTGGATCGACTGCTCAATACGTGCATTAGGTTCATTTACGGTCTCCGTAAGTACGATCATGTGTCTGAGTATCGCTCCAAACTGAATTGGCTCTCAATTCGTGACAGAAGAAGGTTAAGAATTTTATGTCTTCTATTTTCAATCCTTATGGACCCCTTTACTCCTAATTATCTAAAATGCAAATTTTGCTTCCTCTCTGGCACCCACAACCAAAATCTCAGATCCACTGATTCTCTTCTTCTTGTTACCCCGAAACACTCTACGTCCTTCCGTGACAAGGTTCTTTTGAGGTGGTAGCTGTCGGTCTATGGAACTCTCTCCCTACTCATATTAAAAAGGCGCCTAGTAAACCGGCTTTCAGACGACTAGTCTACAGTCATTTCTTGCAGTCCTCCACTAGCTGTTAAAATATATGGAAAGTAGTATGTGTAGTATAGTATGTAATAGTATTTTTTTGTTTTATATATATATATATATATATATAGATAATTTGTTGTATTTGTCATATATTTATGTATTCTATATATTATTATTGTTATATCAAGCAGGTTTATGTATTTATTATAACTGTGATTGGAGTTTATTGTTATTTGTGTTTCTTTTGTTTTGTTAATTATCAGTAATATTGTTATAAGTTAGCACGCCAACCTTTTTTGTTACCTCTGAGGTTGGCAGGTAGAAAATGCTATTAGCATTTATTATTAGCATTATTAGCTATTAGCCCACCTTTTGTACATGTAATTTATATTTTGTGCAATAAAGTATTAAAATAAATAAATGAATACATTAACTTAGGTGCTATAGTTACCTACATAACTATGTAAAAAATACTTTGAATCTTTTCTAGAGTCGGAGAATGAACGATATTAGTGTTTTAGAAGAGTCGAGTTTGACAAATAATTGTATCGAGAAAATTTTGACCAATAGCTTTTCTAAATTTCATTTATGTAGTTTAAATCCTCTAGTAAATATTGTTTAATGAAATCAGTAACATTTTTCGTTATTTAATACGACAGTTACTTAGCGGCTCAAATTTTTATACATATCGTCTTAAGACACGGATCCGGAAACATGTTTTATTTGTTACGGAAGCAATCGCTCGACACTAGCAGGGTGTGTCGCCGGAAGGGCCGACATCATAAGCCCATTAGCTGTAATACCGTGTCCCGATGCACTCAAGAAGACTATTGTTTTTTATGGGTTCCCTAATGGTGGGGAAATGGTATGTGCACACACAGGTGGGTCTGAATCGCTCGTAGTATAACAGTAGTTATTAGTGCTCCTTGCGAAAGAATTCGTCCGAGGAAGTACCTATACAGGGTGTTTGGAATATACTGACGATATTCAAGTGACGGTTTCTCAAAACATAAAAAAAATACTTCTCGAACAAAAAAAATCGACTAAGTTAAGATAATTATTTCAATATAAAACTTACTGCCTACTCTTACAATCGACATCCAAAAATTTTGGGTTTTAGGTTAGAAAGGGACAAGGAGAGATATCTCGAGACATCACCACTAGAGTATCTGTGGTTAGATGGCAAGCATTATGCAATTTAAGACTTATATGGTTTTCTCATGGATTCCAATGTCAGAACACGAGAAGCACGAGCTTTCAAATAAAAAAAGAATCATCAAAATCGGTTCACCCAGCCGAAAGTTCTGAGGTGTCAAACATAAAAAAACACAGTCGAATTGAGAACACCCTCCTTTTTTAAGTCAGTTAAAAAGCTTGTAAGCTTATCGCTGGCCACCGATGGCTGTGGCCGGTGGCTCGTTTGCGCGGAGCCTTAGCGGTTACTTACTAACTTTTAACTATTGCATTACCCAGTACCGCCTTTACCATAAGGGTACATGGGGCCTGTGCCCGGGGCTCCTATCGTCACAGGGCCCCTAAAGGCCGATATATTCGCGTACACTCCATTTTTTTTTTATTTTAGTTAGATATAGATCCTGAGGTAGATCCTGCCCATCCGAAGGTTGCCTGGAAGAGATCGCTTTTAGCGATAAGGCCACCCATTGTACCTATTATTTAGAATTGTTTTTTTTTCTGTTATATGTTTATATTTAATGGTGTGCAGTAAAAGAATTATCTATCTATATAACCCGACAAATGTATAAGACAAACTATGACAAAGGTCCATAGAGTAAACGTGAGCGTTGTTAGCTATTTTCTGGCAACCCTGAGAGCAACAGGCCTTTGTCAACTCTGTTTTTATATGTAGCTTAGCGAATTTTAATCGGGCACCAGAACAGTTTTTTTAAAGATAATTCCTAAAAAGGACTTGCTGTCGATTCGGGCAAAATATATTGGGACGCAATGTCCCAACTGACACTTTTGATTTTAATATTTTTGTAACTGTCAATTCGGACATCATTAAAAATAGCTGCATTGTACAGCCAGTTAAAAAAAACTGGTTTTTACCGAGGCGCGGCGGCGGCACATCAAGATGACGAAATAGATGCATAGCAAGGTCACACTCTCTCTAACTCTTTATTGGAGATATTTTTAAGTGATCATTATATAGATGCCTAAGTATACAAGATGTTGATTTATACCAAATATACGCTATGAATGAAACTTGTGGTTTTTTTTAACATTAATGTAAGTCACCACACGCCCCCAAAGCAATTTGATTACCTTTATCACATTATATTATATATTGCTTAAACATTTTTTACCTGACTGTACTCAACAGCTTCAATAATTTGATGGTGTCCGAATCGACAGTAAAAAAAAATATTAAAATCAAAAGTGTCAGTTGGGACACTGTGTCCTAATAAATTTTGTCCGTATTGTCAGCAACTCCTAAAAATTACCTATGAAGTAAAACTAATTAGCTACACCAATTAGCGGTCACCGACACAAACCACTTCAAATATAAGATCATAGCAGAAAAATATTTTTTTTTCATATTACTCGACACGTTTGTTATTGTTTATCATTTGTTTCTTGTTAATAAATCATAGCGTGTTTGCTTGCGCTTATCGTATAAACATTGCAGTTTTTGAGTGTTATTCTGAGTATTGTATGCAAAGAGAATTTATATTTTTGTTTTATATCTGGACCAAAACGAAGTTTCTTATAAAATATCTTAAGATCCGCATCCTCAATCGTGGATGTTAAAAAATTTGGATCCGCAACATCCCTGATACAGACCAACTTATTAATCTTTTGCCGCCGCCACACATGAGCGCAAAGTTGGAACAAACATTTGCACATTGGCAGCCACTGTTGGTTTTCACAGGAAACAAAGTTCAAACACCCTTTGAAAACTGACAATGGCAGGCAAAGTGCCTATGTTTGATTACACTTTGCGCTGATGTGTGGTTCTGGCTCTATATCTTGGTAATCGCTTTTAATTTTCAAATATTAGATCAAATTTCGATATGTTAAGGAATTGTTTCACTGTGGCGCAATGACAGTCGAGCACCCAGTCAATATCCCAAAAGAACGATTGGTAATTTTTGAAGTAAAACTTCTTTACGCACGCTTGACTTGGGGAGTAAGCTGGTGAATGCGTTGCGAAACGTGCGAACGGAAGTTGAGAGGAAGATATAAGTAAAGATAGAAAGAGAGAGAGTTACGTTTCGTATATTTTTAAACGTTAATGTGCGAGTGCCTGTTGCGTCTGTCCAGAATGAACATAGACTGATCGAGCTACAGACGTGTGGAATTACAAAATAGTAATTGAACAATTTTATAAATTAATAATAATAATTATTAATATACATTTATTTCAGATATCCATGATCCATATCAATGTTAGTAATAATAATAAGTTCTCAAAAACTATGTTAGTAAATTGTAGTGAAAAATTAAATTAAATTAAGATTGTATAAAAATTAAAACAAAATCAAATGAAAAATTAAATCAAAATTAAATCAAAATCAGTATTAAATTAAATTACATCAAAAATAAATTGTAAATTAAATTAAATAAATTGTAGCGTGTCACAAAGCTTAGGTATATAGGCGGACAGGCTACCTACACAGAACCTCTATGCAGTGTTTATAGAGAGGGCCATCATACTTGTCCGCTATAGTCCTCTGAATGGTGTTGGTACTCCCGCGTACTCTTGTAAGCAACAAGGCTGCCTTTTTCCTCATACAGGCGGCAAACCCATCCGTGCGTGCCTCCGCGAACATACCCGAGGCGCTGCAGAATCGGAATTAATATTTATTTTAATATTTTGAAAAAGAAGTTTTACTTCAGTCGTGTGGTCTAAAGCCCACGCGTTTCTTTAACTGGATAGTATTACTCGTGCGCGATAACTTGGGACCTGCTAGGAATGCGACTCCCCAACCGCTTCCCCTGCACTTCCCCGATGGCGCCCGTATTGTACCGTTCGCATCACTATTTTTTACTAGGGTTTTTAGTCTCGTACTGGCCTACGTCACGTAACGACGTGCTCTGGAATTCTTTTAGTTTTCGTTTGTGTTATTGTTTTGTTGTGAAGTCAACCATGTGGACAGGCTTCGACAAAAGTATTGGGACGATGACCTCTTACAAGAGACGAATGAATCGCAATTAATTGTAAATTTATTGGATACCTCTTCGTCAAGTGATTATAGTGAGACTGAGGACGAAGAACAACCTCTAGAAGGCATACATCCACTAAGTAGTGACGAAGATGAGATAATGTAAATAATAGATAAAATAAATGTATAAACTTAAACATTGTATTTTTATTTTATTCAAATAGTGTAAAAAAGATTAGATAAAAAGCAGCGTCCTCCCTGAGTAACATAATAAATTAGGTTAAAAAAAACAAAGACGAAGCCGCGGGCGGCTGCTTGTTATGTTCGCTTTTTTGCGGGCGGTACAAACACGCCAATATGACGTCACCGCGCTCAGGTCCCAACTTATCGCGCACGGGTAATAGAAGAATAATAGAAAAAACCTATTCACTGTTACCATATAGAGGCCCGGATTGTGTATCCGTCCGTACGTAAGTAAATGATACGAAGAACGATGTATTGATGTATGGATATGGTTTTACAGTATATATAATTGACCTTTGCAACAGTTGCTCTGTTATCTATGGCGGCACAAGTATCCCTCAGAGTACAAGAATTAGGGCACAATGGGCGGTGTTATGATTAGTATTAACACAATAAACTTACCTTAGTGATTTCTAATATAGATAATAAATAGAAATCGCTTGTAGACTACATAAAAAAGCAATTAAGTAAATAAATTCCAAATTACGCGAAGTACAATCGTTATATGATCTCTCCCAGACTTAAGAGTAATATTGAAGTAAAACTTATTTACGCACGCTTGACTTGGGGAGTAATCTAGTGAATGCGTTACGAAACGTGCGAACGGAAGTTGAGAGGGAGATCTAAGTTAGTGAAGATAGAAAGAGAGAGAGTTACGTTTCGTATATTTGTCCAGAATGAATATAGACTGATCGACCTACAGACGTGTGGACAATTTTGTAATTGAACTATTTTATAAATTAATATTTTGAAAAAGAAGTTTTACTTCAGTCGTATGGTCTAAAGAACACTCGCATTTTTATTTTATGAATTCATTGAACTTTTCTCCACAGCTGTGCTTCGTAATCTCTTCGCGTTGCCGCCGCCACATTCAATTATCTACAAAATTAATTACATTCACAAAGACAAGCCACAAAGCTCTTTGTATTCGTCACTAACTTAATCTACATACATAGTAAGGGCTATTAAAATATTTATTCTGTAGACACATTGTTCCAGTATATGGGTTATGGGGTCGCGTATAATAAAACAGTTTGAGAGCCTTTGGGCACAGCTGAGAAATAATAGCTAGATACCTTCGAACCTTTCTATAAATTACAAAAAGTGGCACTCCGGGAGTGCCGACAGAAGTGAAAACTTCAACAATTACGAGATACTTATAAACAGAGGTGTCGGTAACGGTAACGGTAACAATGTCGCGAGTTCAATTGGTTTTTTCTTAGCTCAAAAAATGCTCAACGCACATAAAGAAGTTATCACTTCATTTGACGAACTCCGTAGTGCAGTGGGCGAATAGCCGGCTGAGACGCAGGAGGTAGCGGGTTCGATTTCCGCCACGGATCAAATGTTTGCATGAACTTCAGATATTTGTTCCGGGTCTAGTTGTTTCTCTATATATTATAAGTATTTAATTACAACAAAATGTATATAAGTATTTTATCAGTTATCTGGTTCCCATAGTACAAGCTCTGCTTTGTTTAGGGCTAGATAGCGCTGTGTGAAATGTCCAGCAATATGTATTTATTTATTTATAAAAAAACGTTAAGTCGACGTGTGACGCACTTGCGCTGTGTCGTGTAGTCGCCAAGTAACCATTGGTAATGGCCTAGCTATTCATAAATATGCTAAGAGAGCCTGGGGTGGTTCCGGCACATGTGTGCTTCTAACTTTAGCACCGGTTGCACCCTGAAGATTTATGGCCAGCCCCGCGATTGCTATTCAAGGCATAAAAGGGATTTGCAAGAATGCCCCAAAAATCTAGGGGATATAAAATGCATGCGTTCATTTTAACAGAGAGTATCTTTCCCGGGTGCGTTAAGAAAATATTTTAAATTTTCTAAGGTTATATAGGTTTTTGGATTATAATTTTGAGTGTTCTGTTACTAGCTTTGAGCCAAATAAGAATTTTTGGAGTCAGAATGGGCAAGATGATTGACATCAACATTGAAGTTAAAAAAAGCCAAACTGATCATAAAAATACTGTTTGACTTTGACTACCAGAAAATTTATATTCGAAAAACATTTTGTGATAAAATGTTTTTATGTCTCATTGTTTTACTCAACTTCTTTGGTGTTTTAATGTATTATTTAATATTGTTGTATTTTCTGAGATCATTGAAGCCAAAAATATTTAACATACACGAATTCAACATTTAACTCCTTTTGACGACCTCCGTGGCGCAGTGGCCGAATAGCCTGAGCCAGAGGCTGTGATGCAGGAGGTAGCGGATACGATTCCCGCCGCGGAACAAATGTTTGCGTGATCTACAGATATGTGTTCCGGGTCTGGTTGTCTTTCTATATATTATTGATCGAGCGAAGCGAGATCTTCAAATTAACTTGGACAAATCGGCGTTGTATGTATATATGTTTGTTTGTTTGTCCGAGGATAACTTTCGAAGCGGTTATCCGATCATCGTGAAATTTGGTATATAGGTAGGTAGTGATGGTACAATATTGGTGAGACTAAATAAGCTGAAATTGTGGGGGAGTTGTCGAGATATTGGGGTTTAAGAGGGGTAAAAAAAACAAAAAGGGACTATCCGGTCAAGTTGCACGTCAAATACGGCTGTCTTTGTGAGTATATTTAGATACCGTTTTTATTTTTAGTTTAAACTTTGTAGTTTTTAAGTTATTAGCCATAATAAAAACTGAACTTTGAAAAAAATTCACAGGGTATACCAGTGACCCCACAGTGTTGAAATTTGATATGCATGTAGCTTTAGTGACACAAATATAGGCAAAAGTCTGAAATCCAGAATAACTGCAATTTCTACCCCAAAAAATAATAACCAATTAATATGAACTCCAGTTTCCTGTAACTTGAATGAAACTGTAGGTCAAGTTAATTGGTTAATAATTTCGTGGCAATGTTTTGATAGTCAACGATTACGAATATTTTTTTTTTTTTGTTTTTATGGGAGACTTGCGAAATCTCAGTTGGAGGCAAACCACTAGTATGTATGTATTTACAAAAAAAAAGTATAAGTATTGTATCAGTTATCTGGTTCCCATAGTACAAGCTCTGCTTAGTTTGGGGCTGGGCTTGCGTGAAATATCCAGAAATATTGGATTTTTATTTTTTAAATCGGTTACATAATGACTGATTTATTTTTAAAAATTGAACACATATTGACCTTATCTTTATGATACCTATTTATATAAACTCGTAGACCTATCTAGAGGACTTCGGAAGTACAAGCAATCATCATGCAATGTACAACTGAAGGCTCTCACTATAGTACCGGGATTGTAAAGAGTTACTTTTGATTCACTTATTCACGTTCACTTATTTTAAGTTGATCGTAAAAAAATCTTTAGTCTCAATTATGTAAGATTTTTTAAGTGAAATAGGAAATATCTTTTTTATTTTCGACTAGCTGCCCAATCCGCAGCTTCGCACGCGTAGTTTTTAAATAAAAACATTACCCTCCTTCTCCGCAATTGGGTAAAAAGTAGCCTGTGTCACCCGGAGATAGTGTAGCTTTCTAACAGTGAAAGAATTTTTTAATTCGGTCCAGTAGTTTCGGAGCCTATTCAATACAAACAAACAAATCTTTCCTCTTTATAATATAACGTAGTTTTTTGTAGATATTGATATGTTCTTTAATATTGTAGAACAAACTTTTGTTCTATCATCATTAGTTTCCGCTGCGCATGCGACGAAAGACGTTTTAGGGCACTTTTTTACACCTTGGGTTACTTTACTTAAGTTTTAGTAAGGATCCCTAATCTTTTTTAGTAATAAATATAGCCTATGTCACTCAGGGTGAATGTAGCTTTCCAATGGTGAAATAATTTTTGAAATCGGCACAGTAATTTTTTCATTACAAACACAAAAAAACAAAAATACAAATCTTTCCTCTTTATAATATTAGTCTAGAAGTCTAGATGACCTGGAGACGGAACAAGCTAATGGCCCACCTGATGTTAAGTGGTAACAATCGCCTATAACAAAGTACTGCTAGGTTTTAGTCATTTTGGAGTAACGGTAGTTCAGAGACCATCATCATCAACATCATCCACAGCCTGACTTCACCCATTGTTGGGTATAGGCCTCCCCAAGTTTGTGCCATCCATTTCGATCCTGCGCTAGTCTCACCCACCGACGGCCCGCGACCTTGACGATGTCGTCCACCCATCTCGCTGCTGGTCGTCCTACCCTTCTATACCCGCTCCTCGGCCACCATTCAGTCACTGTCCTGCTCCATCTGTCATCACCACGCGTAGCCAAGTGTCCCGCCCAAGACCATACGTTATAATTATCATGTTTTTCAAAATAAATAGTATGACTATTGGATTTCAAAATGTAGAATACTTTTTAGTCATTTTCGAGCATCGAATAGTTAACCAAAGTAATCCGAGCCAAAGGTCGCTCAGTGAAAGATCTCCTAGATTTGAAGATGGAGATTTGCCTAGTCTCCTGTAGCACATGGGGCTTTACAGCTGTGTAACCCAAGTTCCATCTCCATGTGGTATAAAATAAAAACCGACAAAGTGCGAGTCGGACTCGCGCACGAAGGGTTCCGTACCATCTAAATACCTATATATATATATAAAAGAAAGTCGTGTTAGTTACACCATTTATAACTCAAGAACGGCTGAACCGATTTGGCTGAAAATTGGTGGGGAGGTAGCTTAGAACCAGGAGAAGGACATAGGATACTTTTTATCCCGTTCTCAGAACCAGTAGATGGACATAAAACGTCAAAGAGAATACAAGTCACTGTAAAACGTGGTATAACAAAAACGCATCTGACATGGAATAACAAAACGCAAATAACAGCTAAACGTAATTTTGTCTATAGTTAAGTATGGTTGTAAAATGTTGGCCGGGGACAACAATTGACAATTCTACCAGGGTGTCGTATATTGACAGCCCGCGTTATATGCATGTCAAGGCGGTACGAAGTTCGGCGGGTCAACTAGTTATCTATAAAAAAGGCAAAAAAAATCACGTTTGTTGCATGGGAGCCCCCCTTAAATATTAATTTTTTCTGTTTTCAGTATTTGTTGTAATAGGGCCAACAGAAATACGTCATCTGTGAAAATTTCAACTGTCTAACTATCACGGTTCATAAGAAGATACAGCCTGGTGACAGACGGACAGACAGACAGACAGCGGAGTCTTAGTAATAGGGTCCCGTTCGACCCTTTGGGTACGGAACCCTAAAAACAACTATCCTTGATTGCCTTTCTTTCCTGGCTTGGTCGCGAAGGAACATGCAGTAAAATTGACGTTTTAAAGTGATCCTTGTAATTTTAATGAATAAAAATGTTTTTGCCTTTTTTCCCAACCGGCGCAAATATGGAAGTCTCGACAGAGCTTACGTATTTGAGCCATTCGGGGTCGTGCCCCTGGATCCATGGGGAATGGGGAAAAAACAACGAAAAACTAGTGTTCGTCAATATTCGACCAATGTCTTTTGGTGAACCATTACTATTTCCTACCTATCACTAAAAACCTAAAGCTGCTTCATACAGTGTCAATACTATAAGTACTTACAGCTTAATGAGGTTCGTCATATCGATTAACTTTCGTCCGTTTAATATAATAGCGCTTTTAGTATTCGAGTCCTCAGGGCAAAACTCATTACACAACCCGAATATACTTTCAACCTTATTGCGGTGCAGTACGGTCTATATCGCTCGCCCTTTATGATATCATTACACGACCTAACGATACTTTCAACCTTATTACAGTGTGATACGGTTTAAAACGTTCAACCCGCGCTGGACAGTATTAATCGAGATAGCTTTGTCGATATGTAATACTCTGCGGGGATAATGAAGTAATTCGATGCTCTTGCTACTGTTTTTTAATCAGTTTTTAAATTTGAAGCCTCCAGGCAAAAAAATGGTGTTATAAGTTTAGAGATTGTTGAATAATCTTTACCCACTTTTAAAAAGAGTCTTGTCTGTTCGTCTGTCCGAGCATCGTTGATGGAAAGATACCTAGATTATTAAAACCATCCCAAAAATTACCGAGCCGAACCGCTATGTGTGATGTTTTGTCATCTTAGAATTACCCGTAAGAATCGGGTAACATTTAAAAAATATAATGACCAATAGATCGATTTTAATGTTAATTTTTTTATTTGAATAAAGGTGTTGGAAAAATAATTTTAGCATGGACACTCAACTGAACAAATGTTTTCAAAGAAAGTTAAGTCTTAAAGTTGTTTTTTTGACTTTTATGTACATCGTAAATGTACACTAGTTTTAATAGGTATATACTTTTGAAGTAGAACTTCTTTACGCACCCTTGACATGGGAAGTAAGCTGATGAATGCGTTACGAAAAGTGCGAACGGAAGTTGAGAGGGAGATATAAGTTAGTGAAGATAGAAAGAGAGAGATTCGTATATTTTTAAACGTTAATGTACGAGTGCGAGTTGCGTCTGTCCAGAATGAACATAGACTTATCGATCTATAGACGTGTGGACAATTTTGTAATTGAACAATTTATTAAATTAATACATATTTTGAAAAAGAAGTTTTACTTCAGTCGTATGGTCGTTTTTTTTTGTTAAATACCTTCTCATTGTTCGGCAACAGGTACATTCTAAATTACTGATGAAAATTGCAATGTTAAATCTCCTGTAACGCCTCAAACTCTTATTTAATGTTAAAACTATCGACTCATGCGCAGCCATTCAAAACCTATTAAATATCGATTCTGTTGCGAATGTGGAACGTATTTGCATACAATGTCAGCCAGCAGATGTCGTTGAATCACTAACACGTCGCTATTCAAAGAAGTGATAACTACAGTCAGCGATATAAGTTATTTAAAGTAAAAAATAAAAATTAAACTTGAATTATTTTCTTGTAAAGTTTACGTCAAAATGTCTAGCAAATGATTAGTTATTGTACACTAATATATTTGGTAAACAAAGTAAACTGTACATCTTTATTACATTCTAGCTGCTGCCCGCGACTTCGTACGCGTTACACTACTAAACGTGTAGGTAACCTAGAAATAAAGCTAAACTCGCTGTTGCAACTTGACTTGATACCCCATTTTTATACCATGGGAACTGATTTATAGGATAAAAGGTAGCCCATGTGGTAATATAATCTACGTACATAACAAATTACATTGTATTCGGTTCAGCCGTTACAACGTGATGGAGTAACAAACAAATAAATATGTAAACAAACATCCAAACTTTCGTATTTATAATATTAGTGTGTTGTTTCACAATTTGCATAATTTCACTTGTATGTTATTTTATTGTATTGTTGTATCAATAAGCTTTTAATTAATTAATTAATTAAAGAAACTATTCCGAGCGACGCTGTCGACTGCAACAGCCAACTGCAAGTGCCGCGGGTGCTCACAGTTGGCCGCAGCAGTACTGCGGCCGCACCGCCAAAGAGTGGAACGCCTTGCCAGAGTCTGTGTTTCCTGATAGCTACAACGTGGGTATCTTTAAGTCGCGAGTGAATAGGTTTCTTCTAGGCAAGCGTGTACCATCGTAGACTGCATCATCGCGTACCATCAGGCGAGATCGTGGTCAAACGCAAGCCTATAATATATATATATGTATATATGTATAAAAAAAACTACTGGTTTTATGCATTTGTATGACAGACGTTCCGATCGCCGCGGCAGCTTCACGTGCAGTCGGCAGTTGCCGCTGCGGCCGACAGCGTGCATCAGGCAGTAAATACGTTTCAAAGTGATCTTTGTGATAAATGAATTTTGACTTGATGTTTTAAAACGTAAAAATAATACAATTTGTTAATGGAAAAGTGACTTTAGAAGTCTTTTGTCAAAATTATTATTTGTAATTCTAGTAGTAGATGGTTAATTGGCCACTTTTGCACACATTTTTAATTAGTTGCTGACTGTACATTGGGGCTTGTGGGGTCCCATTGTCAATAGAGTTATAGAAACAAATGTGGGACGAATGTAATGGGATTCCTGTGTACTCCAGGCAATACTAACATAGTACAAATATACATCCGTGGTTTACATAAAAGCGGTGACAGTTATCTAACGGCCGAAATGTAGCGTAGCTGAGAAATAAATCAAATATTGTCTTTATTTTGTGTGCAATAATATTCACTATGAAAACTTCAGGATGTAAAATAGATTGTTACCAAATGCATTTTACAACCTTACTGACTTTTTTGACAGATTCAAAGAGATGTTTTCTCTATTTTTCGTAATCCGAACACATATTTAACTATACGAGTAATTTTTTTAATTCAGTGTAAATTTTATTTATATAATACAAATCATTTATTTCAGTTAAAACATGGGTACAAATAAAACAGTAATACTTTCACACAAAACAGAATAGTGCTAGGAGGACTTAATGCTAATAGCGTTATCTACCAGTCATCCTGGTCGTGCTAAAAGAAGGTAAGGCATGACTAGGGTTGCCAACTCTACTATATAATATAGTATCCTACTATATTAGGGGATCAAATACTATATTTCAAAAAATATATATAGTAGGCGAAACTACTATATTTCGCATAAAACGGAACGCATGTTCATTCATATCTTTTATTTATCTTTAGGCATGGTAACATGCACTTAGACAAGTCAATGGTTTACAAGTGATTATTATCTATTACCGATTAAACTTGTATAACACATACGATTTCAGTTCTTATAATTTACAAACTAGATAAAATAATGTGACCAAATATGCAATAAATTTACTGCAATAGCATTGTTAAATGAATAAAGTAAAAATTAATAATAAATAATTTCAACAATAAAATAATAAAAAACGTGTCAAAAATTAAAATTAGGTCATTGGGATGTCCGAGAGTTACCCAATAATGTCGCATATTTTCTGTTAGGAAGACGAAATGGAGAGATGAGCATAAACTGTAACTCAGTTTGAATTTAATAAAAGCACAATTAATGGTGTACCGTCATCAAGCATGTGAATGCTTTCTTAAAAATAAAAATAATTATGCAAGGCGTAGAGCAGCAAAACATATTAATTTAAAAAAATAAATATTTTAACCACATACCATATTTTTTTTTCAATTTTTTGCCATCTTCTATATTTTTAGACGTAACACCTTCGAAAATACTATATTTGATAGAACAAAAGTTGGTAACCCTAGGCGTGACACAGAAAAAAAGGTATTTTAACACTATTACTAAAAACAGACCCTGAATGACTAAATATACAATAATAAATATAAAACATATTAATAAATACCTAACATAACTATTACTTAACTTTTCATGTGTTTTCTAAGTTAGGTAACTATAATAACTATGTATTATCTTTACATATTGTATGTCTGCAATGGATAAGCTGTGTAAACGAGTGCCATATTTTATGAGCTTTGTTATTCAACAGTTAAACAATTAAGTAATTTCTGATTCTGATTCTCATCAGAACAACTTTCACTTGAAACCAAATAAAAAAACCGAACAAGTGCGAGTCGGACTCGCGTACGAAAAGTTCCGTACAATCTATACTTCTATACTAATATTATAAAGAGGAAAGATTTGTATTTTTATGTGTATGTTTGTAATGAATAAACTCAAAAACTACTGTGCCGATTTCAAAATTCTTTCACCATTGGAAAGCTACCTTGAGTGACATAGGCTATATTTATTGCTAGAAAATATTAGGGATCCTTACTAAAACTTAAGTAACGTAACCCAAGGTGTAAAAAAGTGCCCTAAAACGTCTTTCGTCGCATGCGCTGCGGAAACTATTGATGATAGAACAAAAGTATGTTCTACAATATTAACGAACATATCAATATCCACAAAAAACTTCGTAATATTATAAAGAGGAAAGATTTGTTATTTTGTTTATTTTTATTGAGTAGGCTCTGATACTACTGGACATATTTAAAAAATTCTGTCACTGTTGGGAAGCTACACTATCTCCGGGTGAAACAGGCTACTTTTTACCCAACTGCGGACAAGGAGGGTAATGTTTTTATTAAAAAAATATGCGGATTGGTCAGCTAGTTATCTATAAAAACGGCAAAAATATCACGTTTGTTGTATGGGAGCCCCCAATTAAATATTTGTTGTATTTAATTTAATTATTTATTTTTTAACTGAAATATTCTGTGAATATTTTAATCGTCTACCTGCCGCCGGTATCAATATCGAGCTAAAACGAGCAAAAAAATCACGTTTGTTGTATGGGAGCCCCCTTAAATATTTATTTTATTCTGTTTTTAATATGTGTTGTTACAGCGGCAACAGAAATACCTCATCTGTGAAAATTTTAACTGTTTAACTTTTTGGCGGCTCTGCCGGCCGTCTCGCCACGACTGACACGACGACTGCTCAACCTTCAGAGACTGGACCTTCGAATCATCGTGGGGACCCTTACAGGACATTGTCCCCTCAAAAAACATCTCTACATCATGGGAGCAACAGATAGCCCACTCTGCAGGGGATGTCTCACCGAAGAAGAATCAGCAGCCCACATAGTGCAGACAACGTGCAGAAATCCTGGACAATCCAAGGTCCCTCCGTGAAGCCTGCGAAGACCCCAGGAAACTTTTGCGCTTCTGGTCGGCGTTAGGCTGTCTATCCATATAGCCAACTCTCTCACGCATAATGGACCACTTAAGAGTTCAAATGCAGAAAAGGGAGCCCACAAACATAAACATACATAAACATAGGGTGCCGTTTTACCCTTTGGGTACGGAACCCTAAAAAGTTGCTGTGAATAAGGATAAGCAGTAAACAAGTGTGTGGTCCAATAAGACCAGTAAAAGCATCCATACTATCCATTCTATATAAATCCAAAAGTAACTCTGAATATCTGTTTGTTTGTTTACGTTTTCACGACTAAACGGCTGGACCGATTTCGATGAAATTTGGTATAGATCGTTAAATATTTCTTTTTATACGTATTTTGTGATTGGGACAGGCTATTTTTTATTGATAAACTACGTGTGCGAAGCCGCGGGTGGAAGCTTGTTAAATATAAAAATCGGCTTTTAACAATTATCAAAGCATTGCAAATTTTTTACGTAAGTATGTACCAAAATTTTTCTGTTCACGGGTTTTAAATAAAGATATTTAGATAGATATACTCATTATTGCACGCCAAACAAAACGAAGTATACAAAAAAATCAAGATAAATACAATTGGTGGTCTTATTGAAGCGATCTTTCCCAGACAACCTTTGGATGGACAGGACAAAACTTAATCAAAACGACAGCGGCGGTGTATCTATGATCATAAACCTACATAAACTACCTTTGAGAATTGAGAAAGATTGGTGGCGTTGGAAGACTCCGATGTATCATTTGGTGTCAGTGAGCCATGACATTCCCTACAGCTACTGATTGCTATGCAGCGTTATTGAAACTTGATGGATAAATGGAGCCTGAAGCCAAAACATTCAATACCGAGTAAATGCATACACAGTTGACTATTGAGATAATTCCTCATCAGAGGTTTCTACAGTGTAGGGAACGCATCGACAATACCCCGGGTGTTGCCGGTGTCAATAGGCGACGGTGACCGCTTACCATCAGGTGGGCCGTAAGCCTGTTTCCCCACAAATAACATAAAAAAAAAATCATATACGCCGAAGGACGTCCGGCCGGGCGTTACTATAAAATATCGGATTATTTAGATGATACATTCAAAATGTTATAATTTAGACGTAATTAATTTTCTGTATTGTTATGTATTCTAAAAGGATCATTAAAAAAAACAACCAGCCTTGTTTCTTGCCTTTCTTTCCTGGCTTGGTTACGAAGGAACAGGCAGTAAAATTGACGTTTCAAAGTGATCCTTGTGATTTTAATGAATAAAAGATTTTAACTTTGACTTTGGCATCTAAACATAGTCCTTTGACGTTTCAAAGTGATCCTTGTGATTTTATTGAATTTTCCAGAGCAACCGATCTTGTGCGGCCTGCATCAATTGAAATTATATTGCAAACCTAAGTCAAACGCAATGATGGTATCGGTGGCTAAATTATATAGCCTAAAATATATAACTTCTCAAGGTAGCGCTGACGCACCAATCTCTTAAACGACTCTCTTGTTTCAGCCTTTTTAATGTATTGTACACAGATTCACAAACCCCATTGTAACAGTGGGAAATGAGAGGCTGGAGACAGTCGACCAGTATGTTTATCTTAGATATATTCTATCGTTTGCTAAAGAGCATCAGCAGAAGGAAATCTCTAAAAGGATCCAATTGGGATGAGCTGCATTTAACAAGTTAGACAACATCCTTAGCTCGTCTAAAACTCCGCAGTGTCTAAAGATCCGCTTATTCAACCAATGTGTTCTGCCCACCATGACCTACGGTGCCGAGACATGGACGCTCACGCAGGAAGCTGTGTACAGGTTAAGAGTTGCACAGAGAGCCATGGAGCGTACGATGCTTGGCATCAGACTGTTAGATCGAATTCCAAACGTCGAGATCCGTAGACGAACGAAGGTTCATGACGTTGGGATTCGAGTTATGGAGTTCAAATGGTCTTGGGCTAGACATGCTGATGACAAATGGAGCAGGACAGTGACTGAATGGTGGCCGAGGGGTGGGTATAGAATTGTAGGACGACCAGCAGCGAGATGGGTGGACGACATCGTAAAGGTCGCGGGCCGTCAGTGGGTGAGACTAGCGCAGGATCGTGGTGGATGGCACAAACTTGGGGAGGCCTTTACGCAACAATGGGTGAAGTCAGGCTGTGGATGATGATGATGATGATACACAGATTTGTTATGATTTGCCGCTGAGCCTACTACAAAACGTGTTGAATTCACCCTGTACCAGTAAAATTTTGAGCTCTGAAGGTCTTTCGTAGTGAAATCTAGTCAAATTCAAGTTTCTATTTTCAATGACTGAGAATGCAACATGCTACGAGTAGATTGAAATGCGAGAGAAAGTTCATTTAAATCCAAGTTACGAGAATGTACCTAACCCAGGTATTATTTCACCCTAACGTCTCTAGAAATTAATTTGTACTTGGTGACCCGCCCGCGGCTTCGCTTGTTTTGTCAATAAAAATAATATCCTCTCTATGCGCCGTCGAGTATAAAGTAACCTATGTCTCAATCCCGGTCGTAATCTATCAATATACCAAATTTCATCGAAATCAATCCAGCCGTGAAAACGTAACAAACAGACAGGGAGACCGAGTTACATTCGAATATTAAAATCTATTCAGTAGTTTTTGCGTGAAAGAGTAAAAAACATCCGCACATAATATATCGTCGGGTTACAACGAAAACCAGATAAATGCACTTTATGTCAATTCGAGTAAATCGCATATTAAAGTTTAAGCTAAAATTTGACTTACTTAAGTTATGAAAAATGATGCAGTAATGATCTTTCTTATAAAATACATTCATAGTTTATGTGCTTTTAAAGAAAATCTCAATAAAATTAAAATTAATGTTGAGAAGGTGATGCATTTAACTGGTTTTACCTGTAGTTAAAAAAGGTACCATAAATTCTATTTTATTCACTCTAGACAGCTGATTTTAGCATGCAATGCAATTGTTTTATGTATTTCAGTCAACTTCTGTATAGAAGATACAAAAAGTTAAACAATCACTTCAAAAATCCCTGATTTGTTTCATTTAACTGGTTGCACTTGTAGGTATTTTTGAAACTGAATGACATTTATTACAATAGCTACATACAAAATTTTTACTAATCAAAAGTAAAGTTAAGTTGGGTTTAATTCATTGGAAAATTATTAAATAAAACTAATTATGAATTAGCAAACAATACGGTATTTATTTAAGTATGTGAAGCTAAAATAAAAATTACTTTAAAGAAGCTACAGCTTTGGCGATTAACATACTGTAAGGCTACATTCATGTGGTGAAGAAAGGTATTATTCATCGTCTACCATCATCTTGAAGGTATTTTCCATTCCGGCCGGGTTATCGACCAGCTCCAGAATGAGTTGGCAGAGACGAGTACCAGCCATGGTATTTTTTTTAATGTTATTTGTGGGCTAAATAGTGCTTATAAAAAAGGCTTACGGCCCACCTCATGGTAAGCGGTCACCGTCGCCTATTGACACCGGCAACACCCAGGGTATTGTCGATGCGTTCCCTACCCTGTAGAAACCTCTTTACATTTCTCTTGAAGCGTATCATGTCGTAGCCTAACGGGAAAACCTCAAATGGTAGCTCATTCCACATCTTACATGTATGGGGAAGAAAAGATCGCGTGAAGCGTGTGATGCGCGTTGCCGAGAAGTGCGGTGGTAAAATCTCGACGACGGGATGAGATCGAATAGCTCCTCAGAACATTCCCCATTATACAGGCGGTAGAATACACTGAGCAATCCAATGTCACGGCGTTGACTGAGTGTTTCCAGCCTGTCAGCAAGTTTAGGATGATTCTCAAACATGGGAACAGTATTCTACGTGCGGCCGAACTTGCGCTTTGTACAGCAATAGCCGTTATTGTGCCGTAAAATACTGTTTGGCACGGTTAAGGACTCGCAAGTTTTTAGGAGGTGAGCACAGCTTTTGCTTCTAAGTTACTCCCATACTGGCCCTCATTAGAAATTTTGACTCCCATAATCCCTATTCTCGCCGAGAAGGGGAGAGGAATGCCATGGAACCGTGGAATTACTGTGAAAGGGGCCTTATTTGTGGTGAACACTGCATCTTGGTTGGGTTAAAGGTGACCAGATTAAGGATATCCCAATTTGACACGCGCTCCAAAGAGCCTTCAACCATGGAGCTATGGTATTTTTCTCGAATATTTTTTTGTTGCATAAACCGAGAAGATCCTTTTTTTGGCTTCTCTGATGGGTAAAGGCTTCTTATAAAGTTGTTTTAACTCTACAAGAGCAGAATTAAGTTGAGTACCGCTATGTTTACGGGTTTTTCCCTCTTGTATTGACAGGCTCTGTCTTTTGAGATGCATCCAAAAATCTCCATGGACATCCATGCATAGTAGACTGTCAGACATGTCATAACTGATATAGATTATCGAACATTCTTCTTTGATATACACCATCTTCTTAATTTTCAGCCAATCAACTTTATTTCCATTAGAGTCTTTAGATCTATAGAATATCAGTTTTTTAAATCATAAAATTCATTAAACTTAAACTCCTCTGCTTTGTAGGGTGTTTTTGTGAAAGTGTCTCCTTCAACAGTTACTGTTTTCCTCGATCTAGCTCTTTTAAAAATCCACATGTAATCAGGCATGCCAAAGATCTCACAATAATTTTTGCTGACTCAATGCTGATGTACATACTGTACACCTCCATGTAGCTATGTCCTGTTTCCAGAAACTTGTGTTCGATCTTTGTTTATATGAGGAATATTTCGAACTGCAAACAATAGCAATGCAGCCACATATTTATTTCTATGTTGTTCTCCGCTAGTGTCTGAATGCAGACAAACTTCCGTCACATGGGAAGGTACACACGTGGTTAGATAGTGATAGAGAATACTTCCAATTTCAGAACTGCCCCTTTTTCATTAACTTCGGACCAAGCAAAGCAAAAAACATCGTTTGGCAGCTTTGTAAATGCACAGATTATACACGCACAACTTTCGATATTATTATAGTTGTTCCACCAATCCAAATACCCATCTGTAATACAGCCTGCAAGTTGAATGTAACACAGCGAAAGTCTTTATCATTCCTTGTCAGTTTATTCCAAATTACAAGACTCCTTTCTTTCTTTATTTGCATTTATTCGGTTTTTGCGGTAGTGGAATCGTAAAACATGGAGAAAATAGGAAAATCAGTAAAATAAGATAAATGCCCTTGTTATATTTTAACTGCACACAAAAGTTTGGCTGATACTTAAAAATGCGTATAATACTTTTTTTCTGAAAAATATTTTATTGCTTTCTTTGACACTTAATACAAGCCGAAACGCATAATCATATTTATACTACTTTACTTGTACAATCTTGATTGGATTCATGCAATAAGGATGACTTATGCTGTATTACTAGTATAAGATTATTTTTCTTCGGGTATTTATAATTTATTCAACCTGGTTAAATCAGCAGCCGTAGCATTTATTCGGTTCTACCAGTCGATAGAGCGGGAAAAAAATAATATAACTGCATTTTTAAGTCAAATCAGCTAAAAAGTGCATTTATCTAGTTTTCGTTGTAAGCCGACGATATATCCATACAAACTTTTACGTTTATAATATTAGTGGGATTAACTCATCAACTCTAATGAGCCTTTAGGTGGCCAAAACTCGAGTCACCGTCACTCGCTTAATCCTAAGCCTCGTTGGCTTAGGCCTAAACGCATTTGGTGGCTTAATATGATTTATGGCGGGTTCCTATATCCAACGGTAACCGTCTACGATTCGTATCTCCTTGAAAAAGTGTTAAATTAGTGTCAAACTTTTGATACATTTTCAAGGAGAAACGACTCGTAGCTGGTTACCGACGGATATAGGAACCTGCCATTATAGCTGTTAAATCATACAAATACGTCAACTGAAAACAGTGGCTAATTACGTTTAGGGATCTTTGTGCAAGCCGGGCCAAATACGATTAGGCACCGTTGCTGGGTGACTTGTCACCATAAATCCCGAAATCAAAAGTGAACACAGCCTAGTAAAATAATACAGTGCCAATTATTCAAGTTGTGAAAGAGCTCGGCCGTGCGACACCTTTCTCAGAGTCAGGTTACAACAAAGTTTTTTTTATTAGCATTTGCGGCTTTTGTTTTACTGCGGCAACGAGGCCTATTGTGATCGTCACTTATTTTTGTATCGCCCCTAGGTTATGGGGGCGTTTAATGTTCACCACTAAGTCCTACAGCGGCTAAAAATTGTAGAATATACTTAGGGATAGTTGTTAGCTAAGCCGACAATGTCAGTCAGGGCTCTGACTATAATGCGGAGATTATTTTTGTTTAGCGCTAAGATTCTGTTTGTATACCGTTTATAACAGGCTTTAATCAGTGATTTGAAATAATTCATGCCTGAAGAATTGATCCAAAGTTTGGACGATTCTTCGAAGCAGAAGTTCACGAGGGTTCTTTGTGCCAGGCTTTTTGGTATGCCACGGAACGGCTCGGGCCCTGCTGTGTTTCATTTGGCCCAGCTCGCGCAAGCTCGTCGGCACATTCGTAACCGTCGCATCGATACCTGCGTGTCCCAGAATCTTAAGATTACTCTGTTCTTTACAACCAGAGCGTTTTTTTATTGATGATAGCCAAGCGCTTGACCACTACCTCACCTGATGGTAAGTGAAGGTGTGATCGAAGATGGAGCACGCTTGCCTAGAAATAACCTATTCACTCTAGACTTGAAGACTCCAAGATTTTACTAGTTTGGAAAAACATACTCCGGAAGTGAGTTCCACTCCTCACATGTGCTAACAAGAAAAGTTGAAGCAAATCGTTTGGTACGGCAAGGTGGTATGCCGACCAGGTATGGGTGGTACTTCTCGGTTCGTCTGCTTGAACGTCGTCGGTTGTTTCGTTTAAACGTGACTGACAGCCTTCCACCAGTTTGGACAAGACAACCTTCGAATTCAGTACCTTATGAGCTGCCTGGCTGTCAGAACTGATGTAGATTGTATGGTTGGTGTATCGCCTTTGCACATTGGTTTCCGCATATTCTAGAATGGCGTATACCTCTGCTTGGAATATGGAGGCGTATTTTACCAAGTTGATACAACATCTCTTCAACTTCAACTCCATAAACTTTACAGCCTACATCCGGTCCCATTTTGGAACCATCCGTGTACCAGTTTAGACACCCTGCCTCCCAGTGTAACTGGCTGTTCAGCCAGTCTTCTCTAAAGGGCATTTCCAGGATTACACCAAAGTTACACCATAATTTAACTAGTGGTTCGCCTCGAACTGAGATCTCGCGAGTATTATTTGTAATCTTTGACTGTCAAAATAGTGCCACTAAATATTAACCATGTCAACTTGACCTACAGTTTCATTCAAATTACAGGTAACGGGAGTTCATGTAAATTGGTTAATTTTTTGGGATACAAATTGCAGTTATTCTGGATTTCAGACTTTTACCTACATGTGTGCCACTTAAGCTACACGCATAGCAAATAATAGAACTGTAGGGTCAATAGTGTACCTTGTGAATTTATTAAAATTCTGTCATAGTTCAGTTTTTATTATGACTAATAACTCAATAACTGCAAGAACTTTACTAAAAATTAAAACGGAACCTAAAGGTACTAATGAAGACCTATTGTTTGACGCCCCACTTGACCTATTAATCTCATTTTCATTTTTTACCCCTCTTGAACCGCAATATCTCAACAACCCCCCAACATTTTTAGCTCATTTAGTCACACCAAAATTGTGCCGTCACTACCTACCTATATATCTAATTTCACGATGATCGGATCAACGCTTTAAAAGTTATCCTCGGACAAACAAACATACATACATACATACAACGGCGATATGACCAAGTTGATTTAGAGATCTCGCTTCGCTCGATCAATTATGAATGAGACATTGGCATTACCTGTGTGTGTACTAACAAAGTAGAAAAAACAATTTACTAAAATCCAATATCTTGTTATTTATGAGCGAATTGTACAGATTGACGTGGTTACTGGTTACACAGATTAATGTTATACAGATTAATGTGGTACCGGTATAACTATTGGTCATTTAGATCGAAATGCAAACTGAAAATTACGTGTAGCCCAAATTATGTCAATTAAGGTAGGAATGCCCATTAACTGAAGTGGCTTTGTTAAGTTGTTTAGATTGTATTTAATTTTAATATGCCTTTAGATTAGATTAGATAATTCTTTATTGCACACCAAGAAACCAATACAGTTATAACAAGAACATCGTAAAACTATGTGATACAATTGGCGGTGGAGAGGCGAATTAAACTGAACCTATGCTTTTTATAACATTTAGGTATGAGTACTTTTCGTTTGAGACAAAAATAAACTAATTCCAACTAGCATGATAGATTTCTGTCTTACTTTCTTTAAGTTTATAAAAATGTAATAAGTGTGATAAGTAGCTAATATCTACAACTGTTTAACGCTGAATAGCGATCTCTACCAGACAACTTTTGGATGGAATGAACTATGTGGATATTATCTGTGTTGCAATGGTGTATCTAACATACTACATACTTATACTTATAATATAAAATAAAAATAACATAAACGAATGAACCTAAATAATAACTAGGTACTTAGATAAATAATAAACATACTAATTAATAATACTTAAATACGTATATATTTAGCGACAAATACTCAAATAGTGCTCGCCTTTGTATCTTAAACAAAATTTAAAGTCCTATAAAATCGTTAAAAGATTGAAGGGCGGCCTTCGCCCAGTGCCGCAATCCACCACCAGCATATATCTCGTCTTTGATAAATGTAAAGCCCTTTAAAAGCATAGCATAAATTCAACTATTTATTTCAATCTGGAAACTATAATCTCCTGTGGTTTCCAACCGGGATCGTGCCCTTGGAAGTCAACAAATTAATTAACTAATTGCGCCACCTGAGACCCACTTCAAGTTCTTTGCCCTGAGCTGATCCCAATTGATTTACAACTAGATTGGAACCTAGATTTTTACCGAAAACGGTGAAACGTATCTACGTTTCACCTAAATCCTAAAGTCTAACTTTTTATTAGCTGCAGTAAAATGACGTTTTGTGGGTTGCCGGTTTTTGAAGAAAAATAAATAGGGATGTAGCTAAATGAGTGAATCATAAATGAATAATCAGTTTGGTTTATTTTTTTGAGATTTAATATTAAGTTGTAATGTATTTTTTTAACCTATTATTATTACTATACTAGAGGATTGATCTTTTTTAGTGGAAGTATAGGGAGGTACATTCAAAATGAAACAAAAACGTCATAATAATGTTATTTAATTAATTTTTGTGAACTGAATCACATCCCTATTGAGATTAGGCTGGCAACATTATTTTACGGAATGACATTTAGAAACGTCATTTTACTGCAGCTAATAAAAAGTTAGACTATAAGATGTAGTTTGGAATGTAATTACGATGTTTTGCGTAATTAGGTATAATATGAGAATTTTACTATTTTTTACATGTTTTTATCCGACCACAAGAAAAAAAGAGGTGATTCTCAATTTGTCGGATTTATTTTGTAGGTACACACGGCTACACGTCAAGCTATACATTACCAGTATAAGCTGACCTCGCATTGTGTAGGCTTTTCGTAGAATAAGAGGTCAGCTTATACTGGATACTTATAGCGTGATGTGTAGCCGTGTGTAGGTACATACATTATACAGTCTGTCACCGCATTCGCGACATTTATTTAGAACACATATACAGAATCTTATTATCTGATTTTAGAGACTGGTTTAATACTGGTAGCTTGAATATTTATACAATAATCGATACATTTCCTATAAACAATTTTTAACGTAAATCGGCAGCGACTTTGCGCCGATGCCGCTTAGTCAGTTTAACATATACTTACGTACTTACATGATGAATGAATATGATTGGCATGTTTCCTCTATTGAGGTTTTCAGATCCAAAGTGTGCAAGCACTACCTCACTCTCATGAACGAAGCCTACAAAATGAGTGGTGTCCTGTAGATGCTCTGTCATTTATCCACTCTGTTATCTTTATATCTTAAGGGTTTATTTAGTTTTATTGTAACTACCTATTTATTAGTTTATCTATTATTTTCAACTAGTGTTTATTGATGTGTAATATTAGAAAGTACGTTTATGGAAAATACTCTATATAAGTATATATATATGATGATGTTTCGTTCGTATTCTCAATATATCTTAATCTTATTTTTTTTATTTTACTATTTTTCCTGCTACATTATGTCTTGCACTACTTACAAAAATATTTTTTCAACACTACGCAAAGGTTAACTGGAAGAGAATGCTTGTTAGCATTAAGTTCGCCTATGTACAGATTTATGTATTTTGTGCAAAAAAAATTTTTCAATGAATTGGTTTAACTGTTAACACAGGCTGTTTAATTGATATTTTAGGACTTGAAATTAAGGTTGATTAAAAATTCATGGTAATGATTAAAAAAAATATTTTTTTTACAACAATGGCTAGTATTGTTGTAAAAAAGTTTTTTTCATCAGCCCTACCCGTGATTTAAATTAATGTCGTAAATGAGGTGACACGTGGTATAGCGAAAAATCTTTACCACATTATTATGGGGATCCATGAGAAAATCATCAAACTCTTTAATTGACAAAGACATATGAACGAATAATACTTTTCCACGTTGTTCGTTTTCAATAATTATCTGAAGTCGGTCATATTTTTTTTATGTTATTTGTGGGGAAACAGGCTTACGGCCCACCTGATGGTAAGCGGTCACCGTCGCCTATTGACACCGGCAACTCCCGGGGTATTGTCGATGCGTTCCCTACACTGTAGAAACCTCTTTACATTTCTCTTGAAGCGTGCCATGTCGTAGTCTAATGGGAAAACCTCAGATGGTAGCTCATTCAACATCTTGAAAATATGGGGTAGAAACGATCGCGTGAAGCGTGTGGTGCGCGATATACAATTATCGATTATATGTGGATGAGCTTTATTACGTTGTCGAGAAGTGCGGTGGTAAAATCTCGACGACGGGATGAGATCAAATAGCTCCTCAGAACATTCCCCATTATACAGGCGGTAGAATACACTGAGCGATCCGATGTCACGGCGTTGACTCAGCGGTTCCAGCCTGTCGGCGAGTTTGGGATCACCGATGATTCCCATGGCCACCGATGATTTTTGTTACAGAGTTACTGGTAACTAAATATTTAATTTATTTTATAACATGAAACAGAAACCCATGGTCCATCTGATGTTAAGCGGTACATTTGCTTATTGCATTAACTTAGGCTATGGCCAACTAAGACTTGGCCATAGCCATGAATAGGAATAGAAAATAACTATGAATTAGGATTAATAAACTACGTTATCTGCGTCACGGGTGTCCACCCGTGACCATGGCTGTTGTAACACAGCCGACGCGTTGGGAAAACAAATAACAAATATACATACGCAATAAATACCCGTTTTATTAAGGAATTATGTAGAGTGATCGCAAAAGTTTGAAAAATACCACATTACCTGCATTGATTCATGCTTGTTGATATGTCCTGATATATCGGAAAATACCGAGTAGTAACCATAACAGACGTCCATCGATTGGTCACCCGCCCACCTCATACAGACTACAGAGGTTGACACCGTCACAGAAACATACCTGAAACAAAATAAATAAATAGGTATTACAGGACATTTCACACAGTGCTATCTAGCCCCAAACTAATCAGAGTTTGTACTATGGGAACGAGATAACTGATAGAGTAAATATATACCTAAAATATATAGAAAAACATCCAGACCCAGACAAACACCTGTAGACCATGCAAACATTTGTGCCGTGGTGGGAATCGAACCGCATTTACAGAGAGTAAGCCAAGTCTAAAAATAGCTAAACCCCTCATAATACAACCCATAACAGTAAACACGTTGTAATTCTATTTGCAAATATTTTTGCAAAACATAACATTTCAGAGTTTTCTCCTGCAAAGTCTAGCACATTTTACCTAGGAAAAGGATCTAGGCAATCCAGATATTCATAACCCAAATCCTTTCTGCAAGCTTTCCACTGGAATAGCGCTTACATTCTCCCCGCTCTTGCACTAGTAAAGGACCAGATACACGGAGACAGTAGGCCACACTTGCTGGCAGTTAAATCGCCAATGACACGTTTTTTTTAATTAACTTTTCGTCACTCAATCTCACTGGCCTCCTGATGTTAAGTGGTCACCGTCGCCGGTAAACTCCTGCAGCACTGTTGGTGCTTTCAGGCATGATCTCCACAAGTGATACGGCATAACTTATTTAGTATTGTAAATGTGAACTCCTTTATATAAACTTATTCAGGTTACAAAAAAGTAAGTATATAAGTTATCTGGTTTCCATCATAGTACACACAGCTACACATCAAGCTATGAATTTCCAGTATAAGCTGACCTCTCATTCTACGAAAAGCCTACACAATGCGAGGTCAGCTTATACTGGAAAAAATAGCTTGATGTGGAGCCGTGTGTACAAGGCCATACTTAGCTTAGTTTGGGGCTGTGAGAAATGTATATTTAAAAAAAGTGGCACTCCGGGAGTGCCGACAGAAGTGAAAACTTGAACAATTACGAGATACTTATATACAGAGGTGTCGGTAAGGGTAACGGTAACTGTATCGCGAGTTCAATGGTTTTTTCCCATCTTAAAACATGCCCAACGCGCCTAAAGAAGTTTTCCCTCCATATACTGAGGTGTCAGTAACAGTAACGGTGACAGTGTCGCGAGTTCAATAGTTTTCTCCCATCTCAAAAAATGCCCAACGCGCCTAGAGAAGTTTTAAAATAAAAAAAAACTTGGATGTTGCAAAATGATCATGGATAGGTGTCGCATAAACATGAAAATTTACTAAGAAAGTTGTCTCCACAAACTAAAAAAAACAAATTGTATACAGAGGTTTCGGTAACAGTGTCACGAGTTCAATGGTTTTTTCCCATCTCAAATTATATAGAGAGGTGTCGGTGACAGTGTCGCGAGTTTAATGGTTTTTTCCCGTCTCAAAAATGCCCAACGCGCCTAAAGAAGTTTTCACTTCAAAAAGTTTATATCGTTTTAATGTATAGTCGATAGTAAGCGATGGACGATGGTGCAATAGTGTAATCGAAGATGAAGCATGCTTGCCTAAAAAGAACTCTTACTTAATTAAATCATAAAATGCTGAGTCACGTTCCGAAATTTCAAAAAACGAATATTAATTCGCTATTTTCCCTTCGAAGTTATTAATCGTAATGCTAAGGAGCTATGGAAAGAGCTATGCTCGGAATTTCTCTGATGGATAGAATCCGAAAAAGACTATCCGACAGAGAACCAAGGTCATTGACATAGCTCAGAGGGTCAGCAAGCTGAAGTGGCAGTGGGCCGGTCATATCTGCCGCAGAACCGATAACCGCTTGGGTAAACGTGTTCTGGAGTGGAGATCACGTCTAGGCAAGCGAAGTGTCGACGCCCTCCAGCTAGATGGAGTGACGATTTGCGCGCTGTGGCTGGCAAGGATTGGATGAGAAGGGCTGAGGATCGGGCTAAATGGCGCACCCTGGGAGAGACCTACGTCCAGCAGTGGACTGTTATAGGTTGATGATGATGATGAGGATGATGAGTCGTAATGCCTTCATAGATGTATCCGAGTGGAAAAACTCATTGAACTCGCACAACAACTTACACCGTGAGTACAAGGCTTTAGTACCATATAACAGAAATTGAAAATATGAATTCCTCGTTCACTGAATTCCAAAAAGGTCCAGCAATAAAGCTGCTTCGGCCCAATAAGCCATTCCATTTGATTTGGTCCTACGGATGCCTTGCAAATGACCCTTTGACTTCATAAGTTTGCGAGAGCATTTTCATAGATTTAGGAAGCAGGGCCAGTAATTCACGTAAACTTCCAGCTTCGCTGAATAGTTGCTCATTCAAAACTCCTCATCATAAATTCATGAAAGATTCTCGATTGATTTCGCAGAGGCAGGCAAATATCACGAATTTCATCTCGCGAAACCAGATTTATTTTGTCAGTTACAGTTACAGAATTCCTTGAGTTTATTTTGCAATCCAGAAATACAAGATAAACATATCATCATCATTATAATATCAGTTAATAGGTCTTTATTAAGTGGAAAAACGGCAAAAAATCATGTCTGTGGTATGGGAATACAACAGACATGATTTTTTGCCGTTTTTATACATAATGGTACGGAACCCTTCGTGCGCGAGTCAGACTAGCACTTGGCCGGTTTTTATTAAACAAAATCCAAAACTATTTAAAACACACCAAGAAGGTCGTACTCGCCAACTTCGAACGCAAACAAATAATAGACTCTATCTTCCATTGTGCAAGAAATGCCTGAAAATGACAATTTTATCCATAATAAAACTCCCTACAGATCTCAAGGAGATAAATTGAGAGGGAAATATAAGTTAGTGAAGATAGAAAGAGAGTTACGTTTCGTATATTACTGTAGGGGCAAGAGAGAGAGGTGTGAGCACACATTTTCTTTCTCTATTTCTCTCATAGCTAGTTACCACGTTCTGTGCTAGTTACGTTTCGTAAATCTAAGACACCGTGCAGGCCTATTGTCTGTATCACACTGTAGGAGCAAGAGAGAGCAGTGCGCGTGCACATTTTCTTTATCTATTGCTCATAGCCAGTACGTGAAATATATACCTAGTCAGGTCATAAATTCTGTCACATGTTTAATATAAAATAATTGAAACAAGTTTATTCATTATGTAACCATTTATATACCAAAATGAACTTAACAAAACATAGATTCTTATGACACTAAAGTTTATTCAAAATGACCTCCGTGATTTTGAATACAGGCCTTCAATCTGCGCGGCCAGTCGTCTATCGCAGCACGAACGAGGTCCATGTCAATATCGGCGGCTGCCTTAATCAAGGATGTCTTGAGTGACTCCAAATTGGGATGAGGCTTTGAGCACGCCTTTTCCTCCAAGTGTTGCCATATCTTGTAATCTAACGGATTCAAATCTGGACTGGAGGAGGGCCAGTCTTCGTGCCGGATAAAGTCGATGAACTGTCACGCGCCGCCAGCCAGTCTTGTGTGCTCTTCGCTCTATGAGCTGGCGCCGAATCTTGTTGGAATACCCAGTGCCTGTTATTGAACATGGTATGAGAAACAGGTTCCACAAGGTTCGTCAGGACTGTATTTTGATACACAACTGCATTCGTTTTAACACCTTTCTCACAAAAATGTACCTCTGTTAAGCCCCAATAAGAAACTCCCAACCATACCATGAGCGAGGATGGAAAATGACCTCGTTGGACACGCGGAATACGGTTGCTCGCTTCTTCACTACTGTGTGCGTACACCTTATCATTTTGTTTGTTGTAGCTCTCTTCTACGGTAAAAATTTTTTCATCCGAAAAAAGAATTTCCCGATATTTTTTTCCCGCGTACCGCTTCAACAAAGCGCGGCATCTCTTCAGTCTCAGGTCCATTAGACGAGCATTCAAACGATGTCCTGTTTTTCTTCGATATGCCCGATGCCCTAAGTCTTCATTTAACACCCTTTTCACCGTGGTTCTGCTTAACCCCATCTGAAGGGTCAACAGTTTCTGCTTACGTTTGGGATTTCTTTGAATTCGCGCCTTCACAGCTTTTATCACTGCTGGAGTCCTAACAGACCGAGGGCGACCACTTCTTGACCTGTCATCTACACTAGTCTTCATTGTATCGTTTGATGGTGCGATAAACGAATCTTTTGGTTATATTCAAATTTTTCAGTATGTCAAAAATTTGAATTGGCGCGTAACCGCAACGATGCAACGCAATAACTGCAACACGGTCTTCTTTAAGCGTCCACTCCATATTTAAAAATGAGTAAAATTCTAAAAAGTATACATTTTTATTTTCATGAACAATTCGAAATTCGAATTCTATAAACTTTTTTGTGACCAGCATTCTAAAAGAAAAGTTTTTACTGTGTGACAATACTTATGACCTAACTAGATATATATCTCAGTAAGTGTCCTTTGCGAGTTTGATAACGTCACGCGAACGGTTATTTCTTGATAATTTTTCATAATTTCATTTCGTTCTTGAACCATTTTATAAATTAATATTTTGAAAAAGAAATTTACTTCAGTCGTGTAGTCTAAAGCACACTCGTGTTTTTATTTTGACATAATGTTTAATTGTTAATTTATAATGTTAAATGACATTTATGTACATACACGTATGCATTTGCTTTTCACTTATACATAACACCGTATTATGTATTCTACCGTGTTTTAGCAAATAAATTGATTTCATTACACCACGATCAGATAATCCTCTACAAAAATTCGAAGGAAAGTTATAAATGTCCATTACACCCCAAAGTTGGGTAAGGGAAGCACCTATAGGGTTATATTGAAACTGTCTGTACAATGGCTGAGATAAGGGAAGGACCTCTTCCGTAGCGGAATGATAATAGAGTGGTCTGTTTAGAAAATGTCCCTGATATTGGAGGCCAAAGGGTCACATAAAAATACAGGGTTTCTCATTTACTGCTCACCTACCTTCCCTCGTACAGTATACAAATTTTTATATATTTTTATTAATACGTGGAAAAGGATTGGCGACCCAAGCAATATAAATCCGTTCATGAGCATATTATTATGCGAAATTTAAACTGGTAGATGTAATGTTTTTTGATTCCACAATTGAGAAAATATTAATAAATTATAAACGTTTGCCTACAATGGTGGCGATTCTGTTGTTTACGCTAACTAAAATTGTGTAAAATATGAACGGTCTTATTTTGTTTACACTAAAGACCAAATTAAAATTATATTTAAAGTGACATTTCTAAAATTAAGTAATGTTTACTAAGATGGCGTGTTTGCGGGGGCTAGTTTTAATCAGCACCAATTTGACTGCTGACAAAAACTAGCCTAAAAACGTCATCTTAGTAAAAATACTTAATTTTAGAAATGTTACTTTAAATGTCATTCTAATTTGATCTTTAGCATAAACAAAATAAGACTGTTCGTATTTTACACAATTTTAGTTAGTCAGCGTAAACATCAGAATCGCCACCTATATTACGTCTCAATTAAACAAAACGTAAAACTGCGTAATTATCATCTACAGCCTGACTTCACCCGTTGTTGGGTATAGGCCTCCCCAAGTTTGTGCTATCCACCACGATCCTGCGCTAGTCTCACCCACTTACGGCCCGCGACCTTTACGATGTCGTCCACCCATCTCGCTGCTGGTCGTCCTACTCTTCTATACCCGCTCCTCGGCCAACATTCAGTCACTGTCCTGCTCCATTTGTCATCACCACGTCTAGCCAAGTGTCCCGCCCAAGACCATTTGAGATCCATAACTCGAATCCCAACGTTATGAACCTTCGTTCGTCTACGGATCTCGACGTTTGGAACTCGATCTAAAGTTTGACGCCAAGCATGGTACGCTCCGTGGCTCTCTGTGCAACTCTTAACCTGTACGTAAAACTGCGTAGTATATTAATAACAATCTGAGGTAAGAAAAAACATTTTCTGAGACTGCAAATTAAGTCTCACAAAAAAATTTCTGTGGTGTGCTAAAGGTGAGTGATTCTGGGTTCTATGCTCTTAATTAAACTTTCGACGTAATTCGACGTTCGCCAATTCCCTTAGCACGAGCTTAACCTTATAACCAACATAATAAAAAAAAAGCCAATGGAAAAATACAACGTAAAAGCTAAAACTTATCTATAGAATCCCATAGTCCTTGAAATATACGATTTACAAACTGCTTTTTGGTAGAGCTACGTGTTTGTAGGTTGTAAAAATTTAGGTGAATTTCACGATAATAGATACTAAACTGAAGCTTCTAACTTTGTGTATATTTTTACGGTACTATGTGATGAAACAGCAGATTTTTTACTGTATATTTTCAGACGATACAAGATGGCTGACTGTGACTTTAACATTTTGTAGTAAAACATTTGTTTTATTACCCTAAGGTTTTTTTTATACTACTTATATGGCAAACGAGCATGCAGTCCACCAGATGTTAAGTGGCTACTGCAGCCCATGGATATCCACATAGAATTCAACACAAGCTATTATGTTGTCTTGATCTCTATGTGGATACGTTGTCATACTATAGGACTTAGCCATACTATTAGACAACATACCATTACCATCTAACCGGAACACAGCAACACAAGTATCGCTATTTGACGGCAGATAAAGGTAAGGCGATGGTGCTCACTTCCTCGAGCCCGTTCACAAAAGCTCTACCACCAGTAAAGGGTGATTATTTTCATATCATTAGTACTAAAATATGACATAATAAAGTTCTGTTTACGGATTTTATTACTTAATTAAGGAGTTATTTACAACTAGGTGACCGAATTATATGGAACCAACGAATTTACGCGAGTCCAAGTTGTGTACGTGCAAATTAAGGCTCCGGAAAGGAGGTTCTAATGAAGGCTGATTAACTTATCAGCCTTTCTAAATATCGAAGCTCGAGTTCACTCACTAGTAGACATCAGGGTGAACTTACTTTAGGCACTGTTTTGCTGTTTATAGATCGAATTAACGCGCTGCGCTCATTTAACCCAATTGATTTATTTGTCTACTCAGAATTAAAATTTAATGAATAATAGGTAAATATAATAGACAATTAACGCAAGACATCATGGGTGGCGATTATCTTGTTTACGCTGACTAACTAAAATTGTGTAAAATACGAACGGTCTTATTTTGTTTACGCTAATGATCAAATTAGAATGACATTTAAAGTGACATTTCTAAAATTAAGTAATGTTCACTAAGATTGCGTGTTTGATAGTTTAAATCAACACCAATTTGACTGCTGACTAAAACTAGTCCAAAAACACGCCATCTTAGTAAAAATTACTTCATTTTAGAAATGTCACTTTAAATGTCATTTTAATTTGATCTTTAGCGTAAACAAAATAAAACCGTTCGTATTTAAACAATTTTAGTTAGTCAGTGTAAACAACAGAATCGCCACCATTGTATGATAGATAACTCTTTATTGTGAATACTAAATCAAGAATGACATGACAAGAACATAATAACTAGTAAGTCCGTCGTATAAAAGCCAGCCTTGACGATCTCTTCCAGGCAAACTTTTCATTTAACTATTGAACAAACGTTGCTCAGACCATGGTCTAATAACTGTTTATAGCATCAAATAAAAGAATAAAAAAAATCTATACCTTCTCAAATATGTCTAACTTTGTTCAAAAACTAACCGTGACATAAAGTTCATGGGTACGCTAGCCGTAGCGTATTACCTACTCCTTAGTTAGATAGGTACCTAGTAGCTACCTGTCAGCGCGCTGACTATGTTGTAGGGCGTAACGTTAAAATAGACGTTTTAAGCAACTTTTTATATTTTTCTAAGACCGATTTCATTTGTTTTTAATTTGATGTTATAAACAGTTAGTAGACCATGGTCTGCACAACGTTTGTTCTGGAAAAACAGTGATTTAAAGGACATCATGTATATTCTATTTTACAGTGCTGACATACGGTACAGAGATATGGTCGTATAAAAAAGGCAATAGAATCACGTTTGTTGTATGGGAAAAATATTAATTTTATTCTGTTTTTAGTATGTGTTGTTATAGCGGCTACATAACGACGTCATCTATGAAAATTTTAACTGTCTAACTATCACGGTTCATGAGATACAGCCTGGTGACAGACAGACATACAGCGGAGTCTTAGTAAAAGGGTCCCGTTTGACCCTTTGGGTAGGGAACCATAATGAGGAGATTCGTAGTCAAACCTAAAGACATAGCCTAGATGATTAGGAAGCTGATGTGGCAATGGGCGGGGCATATAGCAAAAAGAACTAACGGCCATTGGGGCAGAAAGTTTCTCGAGTTGACAGGCAATAATGATCAGGTCATAAGCAGGAATAATAAGGATCTGCCTCATCATCAGTCTCCGTTATCACGTGTGGCCAGCCGCCGATAACTCAGTGTTTTGGTGGTGGTCTGATCACGGAAATAGCAGTAAAAGTATTTGCAGGTGAGTGAGACTGATAATGAGGCACATCCTTATCAGAAGACCACGCACCGGAAAGCACAGCGTAGGACGGCTTCTAACTAGGTGGAAAGACGACCGATAAAGGTTGCTGGGAGTTGTTGGGCGTAGATCGCATAAGACGGTCACGTTGGAAATCATTACATGATGTGCTATGTCTGACTACTGTCCTATACTGGACTGTGGCGCAGTGGGCGAACAACCAGCTGAGTAATAGGAGGGATTCGATTCCCGCCGCGGAACAAATGTTTGCATGATCTACAGATATTTGTTCCGGGTCTGGTTTTTTCCCTATATATTATAAATATGTATTTAAAAAAAAAACAGTATATAAGTGTTCTATCCTGGTTACCTGGTTCCCATAGTACAAGCTCTGCTTAGTTGCCAGCAATATTTATTTATGTTCAGCAGTGAACGTCCTATGGCCATTATGATGATGATGTCACTGTCTTTCGAATAATTAAAGTATTATTAAATTAACAATAGGGGTACCTACTATACATTCTTAGAGAAAGAAAAGAGAAATGGACCAAATTAATAACAGAATGGTACCCAAAAGACGGTAAAAGACACATAAGTAGACAAAGAAGACGCTGGGAAGACGACCTGAAGAAAATAGCCGGTCCAGAATGGACGAGAACAGCCAGAGACAGGATAAAGTGGAAATCCTTAGAGGAGGCCTTTGTCGAAAGACAAGCTATTATAAATGATAAAACCTAATTTTAAGCGTTTGCCGATAGCATAATGTACCTAGGTTAAGAACAGTAATAAAGGCTTATTTTATTTTATTTATGTATTTATTTAAAGGTACTACGTAACAGTAGGAACAACGTAACAATATAACCGTATTTTCAAATCAAATATACCCCGGTCCAATCTCTTCTAACTTGCTTTTCAAACCAAAGCCACCTATTTTAAATTACAAAATAAACACGACACCAGTCAAACAGGTGACGAAAGGACACCGCTTTATCATTCACTGCACCAATAAAATCCTAGAACTGGTGGTGACGCAAAATTGTATTGGAAAGAGCTGTAAATGTACCTTAGGACGTCCGAAATTAACATTAATTGATAGATATATAGCCTGCCGTTGGACCTTTAATTTATGGGCACGGGTTGGGTGGATGGACTCAGGATAAGAGGGGGAACTAAATACGCGTTAAGTGGGCGTTGGCTATATTGTTTTCAGCAGCTTCAAGTTATACGTTGTTATACAAATCTGTTTGACGTTTGAGGACACAGATACTCATAACAAAACTGTAATTCGATGTACAATTTTAGGGTTCCGTACCCAAAGGGTCAAACGGGACCCTATTACTGAGACTCCGCTATCTGGCTGTCTGTCCGTCTGCCACCAGGCTGTATCTCATGAACCGTGATAGTTAGACACTCGAAATCTTCACGGATGATGTATTTCTGTTGCCGCTATAACAAAAAAATACTAAAACCAGAATAAAATAAATATTTAAGAGGAAATATTGAAATATTCACAGAAGATTGAGTTATATTATTCACTGTAAGAATAAATAAATAAATAAAAATATAATTTATATTAACGGGGGGGCTCCCATACTTCAAACGTGATTTTTTTGCCGTACGGAACCCTTCGTGCGCGAGTACGACTCGCACTTGGCCGGTTTTTTTAACAGCACCATATTTCGATTTGCTCGGTTTTTTTGGTATACACAAACACACACAGAAATTGGATCCATCATCTTTATATTTTTATCATATATTTGAAATTATGATATTCAAGCTGATTTCGTCCCGGCGACTGCATTTATCCTGGACAGGCATATTTAACTCTACATAAATAGAGCACTCTCCCAAACCCTGAGTTCGTCCACGTATTCAGATTAATTAAGTTAGGTAGGCTCGTGATTTGCCCCGAACATCAGTTAACCTTTGAATACATCTAATTCCTGCTTTATTAGCAGGAAACCTACTTAAACTTACTTACTGAACTTTCGTTATTAGGGATATGGAGGCGGGTATTTATTGGTTGCCTTTATTGTCTCCGATAATTCAAATGTTATGCCGTAATGTTCGGAGTACATACTGATGCAGCCGTTCGGATAGAAAGGGTCTTGCGTTGACGTGTTTGAAAACACAGCGTAGAATGGATCCTTACTAGATAGACATATATCGGATCCTAGTTTGCGGACGCTCATAACCTGGACGTGTTTTCTATTTTTGTTTGTTATATTGCTACACCTACTCTCGTATTAGTTTTGTTACTGTGTATGTCTTTGTTTTGTTATGTCTGCAAATAAATGTATTTTCTTTCTTTCTTTCTTTCTATATATGGTATGTTATATTGGTGGACTCCCTTTTCCGCATTTGAACTGTTAAGTGGTCCATTATGCGTGAGAAAGTTGGCTATATGAATAGCCAGCCTAACTCCGACCAGAAGCGCAGAAGTTTCCTGGGGTCTTAGCAGGCTTCACGGAGTGACAATGGATTGTCCAGAATTTCTGCACGTTGTGCTGTTACCCCCACGCATTCCAGGACTACGTGGGCTGTTGATTCTTCTTCGGTGAGACATTCCCTGCAGAGTAAGCTGTCTTGTTGCTTCCATGATCTAGAGGTGTTTGTTTAGGGGACAACGTTCGACGTGTCAGTCGTGGCGAGACGGCCGGCAGAGCCGCCCTCGACTGTCTGCAGTCCATGATCTATGCCCAACGTTCGTTGTGTAGGTGGCACGGAACCCAGTGGTGTGTGTGTGTGAGTCTTCCTCTAGATAGACATAATAAAGGGTACTGTATATTGGGTGTAGGCCGCACAAAAACTCTCGCTCTGGATATCTATGAGAAAGCTTATGTTTACCAGTGGATGTACAGCTGATATTAGATTAGAAAATTCTTTATTATACTACTAAAATAATACATCATCATCATCATCATCAGCCGGGACACGCCCACTGCTGAACATAGGCCTCCCCCTTAAATCGCCACAACGAGCGGTTGGTAGCCGTTTGCGCCCAACGGCTCCCCGCGATTCTTACTAGATCGTCGGTCCACCTTGTGGGATGCCGGCCTACGCTGCGTCTTCCAGTCCGTGGTCTCCGAGAAGCTTTCTTCCCCAACGGTTATCGGTTCTACGAGCGATGTGGCCTGCCCATTGCCACTTCAACTTGCTAATAATACATAGGCGAACTTAATGCTAATTAGCATTTTCTTCCAGCTAACCTTTGTGTAGTATGGAGAAAGTGGTAGTGCCAGAGAATGGAAAGTTAAACAAATTTTAGCTTATAAATAAACTTAAAAATTAACCTAAAAATTATAAATAATAATAATACACATACATAAACGAAATACATAAATATATCTACATAAAGTATATTGTTAATGTTTAAAAGTATGTTGACCCTTGTTGTTACCCTAATTTACGCCAATTGTACATGTCGGTTGTTTTTTTGTTTTTAAGTACTTCTTTTGTACTGTTAATTGCATAATTACATTGAGAGTTCCTCTATCTACTTAATATCTTTTGATTATTTAGCAATGAGTCGTATTATTATGATGAACAAACGTCGTACTGCGGCAAGTGGTCTGTCGATGTATTAGATGGAAAAATAAACAATGTATTTCAATACAATCCATAGACGTCGGATCTTTTTGTCAGAAACTCGTTTGTTTTTACCTGTAAATACTTTTTAGTTGGGTACAACCGTAGTATCCTGAAAAATGATACTATTTATTTATTTATTTATACTTAGATTCACAGTTACATTACCATATATTATAAACTAATTAACATAGTGCTGGACTTAAACCAAACTGAATCTACATTATGTAATACTCAACTTATAAAGACCCGGCAAAGTAGCTCGCCTGTTAACTTTAACATACTTACTTACTTACCTATATATATATATATATATTTAAATTAAATATTTACATGAAAAAATACTAACAAGAAATAGTTTGCAAGAAAAAGTGAATATTAACATTTTTTAGAATATAAATTAATGAAAAAAGTGCCTCTTGAGCTACAATGTTTGCCTGATCGCATTTGAAGTGTGTGTGTGTGTGAGAGTTTATGTGTGTATAGTGTACCTAGTGTGTGTGGTGTAGGATGTATTTTACAGTGTTATGTTATGTTTTAAAGTGTTAATTATCCGGTCATTTGGAAATTGCAACAAAAAAGAGGGTAGTCAACTAAAGTGCAGTTGAACCCGCTCAGAAAAATAAAAACTAAGAATGACTACAAACTGTTTACACAGTGAGTTTACACGCAAGGTTTTTTCATTCACATTTCACTGGTTCGACGTTAAAAGACGAGCACGTTTCGGAAATTCTGCTGCCAATTGGTAAAATTATCGAGTGGTTTTCTCTATTGTAACAACGGAGGCTGTTTTATTCATTTAAAAGCTTTGCTGATTTTATTTAACGGTTATTTTATATAGTTTACTAGCTGACAAATCAGCAGCTTCGCACGCGTAGTTTTTCAATAAAAACATTACCCTACTTCTGCGCAGTTGGTTAAAAAGTATCCTATGTCACTCGGGGATAGTGTAGCTTCCCAACAGTGGAAGAATTTTTTATATCGGTCTTGTAGTTTCGGAGCCTATTCAATACAAACAAACAAATCTTTCCTCTTTATAATATGAACGAAAGAAGAATGAATGAAAACATTTTATCAACAACCACACAGTAATAAAGGGAAATAAAACACAACAACAATAAAATCTAATCTAAGAACTAACAAACTTAAAAGCTCTGTGTGGAGATGAAGTGGTACCCAGCACAGCATGATGCTACGGTATGTTAATATGCCGCAGCGCTGGTCTTCCGCTGAGTCCAGTTTATATTACCTCACGTACATCTTGATCAAGGGTAGCCATAATAAGACAAACACAACTATTGTTAAATTCAAATCAAGCCATATTAAGTACATGCATAACACAATTAAATACCTACTATTTTAAACCAATAAAAATACTAAATCTATATACTTATATATACATATATATAAAAGAAAGTCGTGTTAGTTACACTATTTATAACTCAAGAACGGCTAAACCGATTTGGCTGAAAATTGTTGGGGAAGTAGCTTAGAACCAGGAGACGGACATAGGATACTTTTTATCCCGTTCGACCGTGTTCCCGTGTGACGTGACATAAAACGTCAAAGAGAATACAAGTCACTATAAAACGTGGTATAACAAAAACGCATCTGACATGGAATAACAAAACGCAAATGACAGCTAATCGTAATTTTGTCAATGGTTAAGTATGGTTGTAAAATGATGGCCGGGGACAACCAAGAGACAACAATTGAGAATTCTACCAGGGTGACGTATATTGACAGCCCGCGTTATATGCATGTCAAGGCGGTACGAAGTTCGGCGGGTCGACTAGTATTAGAATCGAAAACAGTTTTCAAAGATAAATAATTAAATATTTTGAACATTATTCTAATGTTTCAAAAGATTACGATTGTAGCAAGGCTAATGTGACTCCTATTCGACTCGCGGGACAATACAATTCATACAAAGTGCTTCGGAACTTGTATTAACCTAAAATGGAGGTGATGGTGCCCCATAAAATAAAAACCTTTTCCTAAAACAAAACAAATTTTCAATAATTATATTTTAAACACGAATTCCTATACTTTGTAGCAGGTCTTTAAACAATGCCTTCTTAACTGTTTCTTGGCCTTTGTTAGTACTTTAGAAATTATCTTTACTCAACATGTTCTTAGGGTTATGGTTCCTAAGAACTGCTACCAGAATGTTCACTAAAACAGCAGATTTTTTACGAAGATCATCATTAAGACTAATTTAAAAAAATCGTAGACCAAACACTGCTCTTGTAAGGAGGACATTTCCTTTTGACGACCTCCGTGGCGCAGTGGGTAAAGTCGGCCGCAGGAGGTTGCGGGTCCAACTCTCGCCGTGGAATTATTTTGGATTTACATACATATTCCAAAGCAATCTGTACATACATTCCTTCGAAGTGATTAGTCAGGCGACACCTCACTTCTTAGAAGCAACAGTATTGATAACATACACTTTCTACACTGACAACCGTTTATCTAACTTGCACATTTAGTCTCTTATGCACTTAGTTAAAAGAATGCAAAAAGAAGGCCTTGTTCCACAAAAACTACGAGGGAGACGTATATTATCGCCATCATCCAGATATATCATATCCAACAAAGTCGGGTTAGTTACACCATTTATAACTCAAGAACGGCTGGACCGATTTTGATGATCTTTGATTTGTTGGATTTGTCTCCGCCCCGAATAGCAGAATAACTATTGAAAATGGAAAAAATCACGCAAACATAAATTATGAGGAAAATTCATTTTCCCATATATAGATGCAGTTAATGATGGCCGATTGACAATTCTACCGGGCGATGTTTATTGGCAGCCCGCGTCATATGCATGTCAAAGCGGTACGAAGTTCGGTGGGTCCAAACCAATTGCTGTTCGTAAGTCTCGCTAAAACTCAAAAACGGCTGAACCTATTTTGATGTTTTTTTTTGTGTGTGTTTGATTGGGTCCTTGGATGGGTTAGATTCACAATTGAACACGTTAGGTGGCGCAATTTTCCAGATCTAGAAAATTGCGGACGAAGTCCCGGGTTGCAATTAGTCAACCAATAAAAAAACGCTTAGGTTACGTAGAAAATTTAAATGGAAGTCAAAGGGCTACTAGAAGCGTTTTTGGTATAACTTATAAGTAATTATGTGTATAAGATCTCTTTGGGTTTAAAACCTGGTTTTACAGGTTTAAAAACCGGCCAAGTCCGAGTCAGACTCGTGCACGAAAAGTTCCGTACCATTATCTAGAAAACGGCAATAAAATCATGTCTGTTGTATGCGAGCCCCACTTAAATATTTATTTTATTCTGTTTTTAGTACTTGTTGTTCTAGCGGGGGGGGGGGGGGGGGGGGGGGCACACAACTCCACTCCAATCAAATAAGTGTTGGTCTGATCGAATCGCGTACCGTGAGGTTTCAGAGGTATTTCCTACCGCGAACACTTGCTTATTTGCCTCCTTAGTGGTATAAAACGGAAGTAAAGTCCTACACCTCCTGTCGTTAATTAGTATTAAGTAATGCTCATATTTTATGACCAAAAGAGAGATTAATTCAATGATAACATGTCGTACACAAGTTAAGGCAATTTCTAAATTTCCCAGTATGCAAATACAAGTGTGAAACATATATGTCGGCAGACGGTGACTAAACTCACCGTCTAGACGTCTGTTAAGTATATATAGGTAGGTAAACTTCGAATATATCATAGTGCTATTCCTGGAGAAGCAGCCAGATTTCGTAAATTTATAGGATTTTGCTATTTATACGACCACTAAATGACAAGTAATGGGCGGAGATGATGTCTCTACTACTCTATATTTGAGCGTCGTCTCACAGATCATTTTATAGTTTTGACGACCTCCGCGGCGCAGTAGGCGAATAGCCGGCTAAGATGCAGAAGGTGGCGGGTTCGATTCCCACTGCGGAACAAATGATTGCATGATCTACAGATATTTATTCCGGGTTTAGATGTGTTTACAAAAAAAAAGTATATACGTATTCTACCAGTTATCTGGTTCCCATAGTACAAACTCTGCTTAGTTTAGGGCTGGATAGCACTGTGTGAAATGTCCAGCAATATTTACATCTATACTGATATTATAAAGAGGAAAGATTTGTTTGTTTGTATTGAATAGGCTCCGAAACTACTGGACCGATTTCAAAAGATATTTAACTATTGGGAAGCTACACTATCCCCGGGTGACATAGGCTACTTTTTACCTAATTGCGCAGAAGGAGGGTAATGTTTTTATTGAAAAACTACGCGTGAGAAGCTGCGGGTTGGTCAGCTAGTATATTTATATTTATAGTCATCAGCAGCGGTGTCCCTATAACCAGCAGTTTTTCATAGTTAGTACGAGTAAGTTACACATGACACAGAAAATGATCACGTTGAACATTTCCGGGTCCAGGCGAAGAGGAAGACCAAAAAGGAAGTGGAGAGACGGGATCAATCAAGACCTTATAGACTGTAGTGTTTCCCAAGACCTTGCGGTGGATAGAGCAAAGTGAAAAAAAAACCGGCCAAGTGCGAGTCGGACTCGCGCAGGAAGGGTTCCGTACCATTATCTATAAAAACGGCAAAAAAATCACGTATGGGAGCCCCTCTTAAATGTTTGTTATATTTCAATTTAATTATTTATTTTTAAAATGAATATATAACTAACTATTCTGTGAATATTTCAGGCGTCTACCTGTTGCCGTTATCAATATCGAGCTAAAACGAGCAAAAAAATCACGTTTGTTGTAAGGGTGCCCCCCTTAAATATTTATTTTATTCTGTTTTTACTATTTGTTGTTATAGCGGCAACAGAAATAAACCATCTGTGAAAATTTCAACCGTCTAACTATCACGGTTCATGAGATACAGACGGACAGACAGACAGATAGCGGAGCCTTAGTAATAGGGTGCCGTTTTACCCTTTGTGTACGGAACCTTAAAAAACTTGTAACAGTGTAACTTTCGAATTATAAATAACATGAGGATTTTAAAAATGGAACCTCTCTTTACTGTATACCTAAACTCCATTCACCCGAATATGCGGTTCACTTATGAAATGGAGGATAATAGGATATTAGCTTTTCTCGATGTCAAAGTTATGGTGAAATCAGATGGCCGTCTAGCGCACTCTGTTTACAGAAAGCCAACACACACTGACCGCTATTTGAACGCTGCGTCACACCACCACCCTCGCCATTTGCAATCTGTTGTTTCATCGTTAACAAACAGAGCTTACGCTCTCTGTGACCCTGAACATCTGGAGCGTGAGCTGGCCCATGTTCAGGAGGTTCTAGAATCCAACGGATATGTAAATAGACGGCAGCCAAGACGCACAAACAGAGAAAAACCAACGGAGGTCTGTAGAAAGCCAACGTTTTTGCCATACGTGAAAGGGGTGACGGATAAAATTGGAAATGTGTTGAAAGGGTTTTCAATCAAGTCGGTCTTCACTCCTCTCTCAAAGATGGCCAAGCATTTACGGACTCCAAAGGATGTTATACCTCTGCAGATGCCTGGTGTTTATAAGATAGACTGTAGCTGTGGCCGCTCTTACATCGGGCAAACCAAACGTACCATTGCCGAGCGTGTCAAAGAGCATATCGCAGCTGTCAAAAATCGCCAGGTAAACAAGTCGGCGATAGCAGAGCATCTGGTAGACTCGGGACCGAATCATTGGATTGAACTTCATGATCCTAAGGTTCTCTCTAGTGAACGCCGTTATTACAAGAGAATAGTTCGTGAAGCGATTGAAATCAAGAAATTTCCAAATTTCAATCGGGGAGATGGCTATAGACTCTCAGCGTCTTGGAACCCGGTGATTGCTAGGTGTGCGCGTCGTAATCGGTCGACTCAGTGCGTAGATACAGTTAGTGTAGTGTGTCGTAATATGAACGAGGACATTTCTAATTCTGAAGACCAAGTGAGGGTAGATGCTGCAGCTACCCGCACTTCCTGACGGTAGCTCCAAGTACTTCAGTCAGCCCGAGACCATGACTGTTGCAACACAGCCGAAACGTCGGGATAACAAATAAAAAAGGTACATACGCGATAAATACCCGTTTTAATCAATAATTAGGAACCTCTCTTTATTTTGAAATGGTACTAAATGGATTCTACTTCTATGTACTCTTATCTCTTATCATTATAAGTAAAATATATATAAGTATAGGTATAGTTTGTATATCCATTGATATACCCACATAATAATAACCCAGCCATAGCCAAATTCTATAATAATTAATATTGACTATCTAATGATATTTGATTGGTTCTGATTGGTATTGGCGTCTCTGCTCAATCATAATCGATTATGTTTGGTCATCAATTACCTTAGTACTTACTGACCAGACGTAAGCTTTTGGACATACATACATGGTATATTTTAATATGAACAAATATTGTTAGTAAACTTCAGGGCTTTATGAAAAAGATTTTGCATTTAATAGATATATTTTAATGCATCTTTATCGAGTATAAAATGAAGTCGCTTCCGCTGTCTGTTATCTTAGATCTTTTAAACTACTCAACGGATTTTAATGCAGTTTTCAGCAATAGATATAGTGATTCAAGAGTAAGGTTAATATCCCTGCATTCCGAATCAAACCATAATCGCTGCTAGCGTTTACGTAGCTATTTTGCGTACCAATTCAGTTATCGCGCTGATGACAGTTGAGTGCTGTCAAGGATTCGGACGGAACGCTCATGAACGCGCTGCAAGTCAGTGTTCCTATAATTTCTTAACACCAATATAACCCACCAACCACAGAACACTATTACTCACAAGCAACCAACCAACCAGCTGTCACGTCACTTTTGACAGAGAGGCTCACGGTGATATCGGTTTAGAGCAGGGACGTTGTTAGCGCAAAATGGCGGATGTAATGACGTCATCTATGACGATTCACGGGACATGTTGTCGCAATCACGGTGACTGGGAACGCTTGTTAGCGCGTAATATCGATTTTAGCGTGATTCAGAATGCAGCCTATGTATAATACATACATAGTAACTGCGAAAGTAACTGTTTGTTTGTTACCTTTTCATAACTAAACGACTGGACGGATCGTAATAAAATTTGACAAGGAGATAGATTATATCTTGGGGAAAGACAGAGGCTACTTTTACCCGAGTGCGCAAAAGGAGGGTAATGTTTTTATTGAAATACCACGCATGCGAAGCCGCGGGCGGTTCAGCTAGATAGATAGATAATTCTTTATTGTTACACCAAATTAAAATAACTTAACCTATAAAACTTAAAGACTAATAAATGGTGGTACAATAGGCGGCCTTATCGCTAAAAGCAATCTTTTTCTTCTCTCCAGGCAACCTAGTAACATGATAAAACGAATATACGAATATGAATTTTCATTTGTGTTATAATATGTTTATTTTTTAAATTGTGTAGCTTTTTATAGGAGCTGATTCTGACGGCAATATTGTCGATTTCTTTGGTGATATTTGTGAAGAGTGCGGAAATATATAAACCTGCGAAGTTATTTATGCCGCATTGCTGTGTTCAGTTTGGTTCAGTTCAGTATCGCATACGCCACTTTTTACCTGTATCTCTCAGAGTAATGGAAGCAGTGCAATGCCATGTAGTCTACACATACACGCCTACTGATGTAGGACTAGTCTGAATTTGACGTAAACTAGAAGCCAATTTAATTACTTTAAGCGTGGTAACAGCTTAACACCAGACGGGAGACGAGCTTCTCTCGCCATCTCATCTTGTAGAAGTCTCCTTCATTTAGCACCCCCAGGATGACTAATAGGTAATTCTATTAGCATTTATTCCTCCTAGAACTAAGTTTTGTATGTCTATGTTTTTAGGGTTCTGTACCCAAAGGGTAAAACTGAACCCTATTACTAAGACTCCGCTGTCGGTCTGTCTGTCCGTCGGTCACCAGGCTGTATCTGTACCGTGATAGTTATACAGTTGAAATTTTCACAGATGATGTATTTCTGTTGCCGCTATAACAACAAATACTAAAAACAAGATAAAATAAAATTTAAGGGAGGCTCCCATACAACAAACGTGATTTTTTTGCTCGTCTTTGCTCGATATTGATAACGGCAACAGGTAGACGCTTGAAATATTCACAGAATATTTAGTTATATATTCACTTTAAAAATAAATAATTAAATTAATATTTAAGAGGGGCTCCCATAGAACAGACGTGATTTGTTTGCCGTTATTATAGATAATGGTACGGAACCCTTCGTGCGCATCTGACTCGCACTTAGCCGGTTTTTATTTATATTATGGTTAAGTAGAACCTGGCCACGCCTATTGGCTTTATAGTAGCCTTATTGAGATCGTCCCTTGTGCAGGTCGACTTCGAAAAACATATAAAAAAATTACAAAATAAAATTAGCAGCTTATTGTGAAACTGATATCACAGTTATTTTGAAAGGGCAATCTTTATGCAACTTGTACTGATCGGCAATAAAGGCCCAATCTCCCAATAAAGACAGACATTGAACGTATTCATTTTTACGTAACAACTGAGAAAATAATTAACGGACGGTTCAAGAAATGAGATTTTGTTTACGCAAAATGTAATGTATTGCAGGTTTACAAGCAATAACGACCTTCGTGGCGCAGTGGACGCAGGAGGTTGCGGGTTCGATTCCTGTCGCGGAACAAGTTTTGCATGATCTACAGATATTTTCCAGGTTTGTTGTTACTATACGTAAATAAAGTCTAGTTATTGATTAAAACGGGTATTTATCGCGTATGTAACTTTTTTATTTGTTATACCGACGTTTCGGCTGTGTTGCAACAGTCGTGGTCTCGGGTTGATTGGAGTACTTGGATGTACCGTTGAGAAGTATGGGTAGCTGCAGCAACTACCCTCACTTGATCTTCAGAAGCGTCCCCATTCATATTACGACACACTACACCAACCGTATCTACGCACTGAGTCGAGCGATCACGACGCGCACATCTAGCAATCACCGGGTTCCATGACGGTGTGAGTATATAGCTATCTTCCCGATTGGAATTTGGAAATTTCTTGATTTCAATCGCTTCACGAGAGGAGAGAACCTTAGGAAGGATCATGAAGTTCAATCCAATGATTCGGTCCCGAGTCTACCAGATGCTCTGAGTTTGAAAAATAATAACTTTGCCGTCGTTTGTTTTTCCTAAAGAATACAATCCGGGTCCGTTTAAGGTACGAATGAAAAGGTTTCTTCTAGACCTTCGTGCTTCATTTTAGACCACATAATCGCTTACCATCAGGTGAGATTGTGGTCAAACAAAAATCTATCCAGTTAAAAAATGTGCGTAACAAAATACTTGAACGCCCCCCTACCTACTTAGTTAGAACAATACAAGCATAATTTAATTCCTTGTGAATAACTTCTACAGAGATTAACCGTCCTCGCGCACGTTTTTCTGGCATTTAATAAAGAGCTAAGAATGATGATGAAAATAGCCGCTGTTCCGAAGCAAAAGGTTAGTGACGAATGGACGTGAATGAATATTCTAAATATCTTGGAAACTATACACGATGTAAACTGCGTAACTGCATTCATTATAAAACTGTTTGGATTTTAATAACAGCAGATTGATTTAGATATTAGCTGTCTTGGCTTAGGTATCTGTTTATATTACCCAAAAGATTCTAATACCATACCTACCTAAGTACCTAATATGACGGGTTCCATTGTTTCACAATGGTTTTTGAATAAAAAAACCAGCCAAGTGCGAGTCGCACTCGCGCACGAAGTGTTCCGTGCCATTATTTATAAAAACGGCTAAAAATCATGTCTGTTGTATCAGAGCTTCACTTAAATATTTATTTTATTCAATAGCACAATTTTATTTATTTACCTTTTTTGAGGTTGGTGCCGACTAAGCTAGTCCTCTAAATTGTATGTGCGCCCATACAACTCAGAGGACTATCTTAATTGGCGTCAACTATGTATGTACGGGGACACCCTTTAATTTTCAACTTTTTTATATTTTTGAATTTTTCCTTTATTTGTGCTGCTTGCTTTTTGCCATATTCGTGATTCTAGCTAGATCAACAGGAACTACCATATAGGTTTTCGACCCTAAACCTATAGGTTACTTCCGGTTGACCTAAAATTGTCAATTTTGGTTAAAAGCAAGGTCTTACAGCACAAGGTAAAGGAAAATAAAAAAAAATTAAACATTATTAATTTACCACATATCGCTTCTTAGCAATGCGACCGCCAATCGTATGCATTCATTTATATTGTGTTTATTTTAATTGTTTATAGGCCTTTGCCCAGCAGTGGGACAGCATAGGCTAGATAAATAAAAATTGTTTATCGAAGATGACATGTGCCAATGCCAACCCCCCCCCCCCCCTCTCCCTCCCTCGTAATCCGCATCACAAACGGTGCAGATACATACTTTAAATACATAACAATATCACTCGCCATATAATATAGAATGAAACACAAGAACAACACATGAATAAGATAACTAGTGGTTCGCCCTGAACTCAGATCTCGCGCTTCTCCAATAAAACAAAACAATATTATTTGTAATCTTTGACTATCAAAATAGTACCCCAAAATGCGTAACCAATTACTTGACCCACAGTTTCATTCAAACTACAGGTAGTTCATGTGTTTTTGGTGCATTTTTTTTGGGGTAGAAATTGCAGTAATTCTGGATTTCAGATTTTACCCTATATGTGTGTCACTAAAGCTACACGCATAATCAATTTCAGCACTGGTGTACCCTGTGAATTTGGTCTAAGTTCAGTTTTTATTTGGGCTAATAAGTTATTAGCCATAATAAAAACTGATCGGAATAATAACTTAAAAACTACAAGGTTTAAACTAAAAATAAAAACGGGGTCGAAATGTACTAATAAAGACCTTTACGTGTCACTTGAGCGGATTGTCCCATTTTTTTTTCATTTAGTCACACCGAAATGGTGCTATCACTACCTACCTTTATACCAAATTTCACGATGATCGGATAAACGCTTCGAAAGTTATCCTCGGACAAACAAACATACACACATACAACGCCGATTTGCCCAAGTTGATTTACAGATCTCGCTTCGCTCGATCAATAATATAGGTATATGATATACCTAATTGCTATTTCCCGCGACTTCGTACACGTTACACTACTAAATATGTAGGTAACCTAGAAATAAAGCTAAACTCGCTGTTGCAACTTGACTTGACACCCCATTTTTATCCCATGGGAACTGATTTATGGGATAAATACCTGATATACATATGAATACATATGATATACATATATATACATGATATATATAAATAAATAAATATTTATATTACTGGACATTCCGAACAGCGGCGTTGTGTGAAATGTCCAGCAAACTAAGCAGAGCTTGTACTATGTGAGCCAGATAACTGATAGTAGGTATACTTATATACATTTTTTTTTGTAAAAACGTACTTATAATATACAGAAAAACATCCAGACCCGGAACAAATATCTGTAGATCCTGCAAACATTTGTTCCGCGGCGGGAATCGAACCCGCTACTTCCTGCGTCTAAGCCGGCTATTCGCCCACTGCACCACGGAGGTCGTATATTTTCATCTTACATTGGATTGTATGGCGAGCGATACTCGAATTTATAGTTTACCACAATCTCACCTGATGGTAAGCGATGATGTGGTCTAAGATATTATGGCATCTTCATTGGCTGCATCTCACCGCGGGCGCCGCCATCGTCGATTAGCGAGAAGCGAGTTGAGCTCGAAACTAGAAACGAGTTGGCAATCAAGTTTTTTCATTGATAGCTTTTTTCGTTGCAGTAGAGAGCGAGTTTTCGCCAACACAGTGGGAACAATCTGTGATCAACTTTTGATGTACGTTTCTTGATCGAGAAATAGTCGGCAGCTAGTTGCTTCCTCGTCGGCGGTGAGACAAGTGCCTAATATGGGAAAAGGGCAGGGACGTCGCCTAGCTCCCTGAATCTTTTCACCACCATTAAATTATCTCTCCAATGGACACTGACTGTGCCAAAACTTTCTTTAGTCTCTTTTCATCGTTTGTTAAGCGTTTCTAAACTCGAGATCCTCACCTATTCGTCCAACTTGCTTCTTCGTAATTACTTTCAAAGTTGACAACTTCCTAAGTTAGAATGCAAAGTTGGGTTCATTAATTGTGCTTTGGACTTACACTTTTCAGATTTCTATAAACTTGACTATTTATATAGCAAACAAGAAATAAGTGGACTTTCGATTTAAATAGTATATTTTTAAAATTTAAAAGACTCCGGTCTATGTCGACCAATTTCCACGAATTTCTATCTCACAAATTTCACGCATTGGAATTGATCCATCCGTTAGGAAGCAATAATCAGTAACACAAAATCTTCAAACTATTACCAGTACTATAAAAATAAATAAATAAATATTGCTGGAAATTTCACACAGCGCTATCTAGCCCCAAACTAAGCAGAGCTTGTACTATAGGAACCAGATAACTGATATAATACTTATATACATTTTTTTTTGTAAATACATACTTATAATATATAGAGAAACAACTAGACCCGGAACAAATATCTGTAGATAGTGCAAACATTTGTTCCACGGCAGGAATCGAACCCGCTACCTCCTGCGTTTCCGCCGGCTATTCGCCCACTGCGCCACGGAGGTCGTCTACTAGAACTATATACTATGTATTAGAACTTAGCACCGATAAAACGGTACTTGATATATCCCGTATTTATAATAATGATTAGAACTTAGTTTTTGAAACTCGATTCAAACTAGCTAAAACCACATACAAATAAAATATATTCTATTCTAAAACAGAGTAATAGGCACAAAACCACGTATAAAGTTGCCATTCTCGCTACCCGTCGAGCTAGCCGAGCTGATCAAATCCACTATTTTACTTCCGTGTCCGGAATACTAGAAACATCGCCTTTCTGAATGACAATACACGTGCCTACAGATGCTCTTACACGGGCGATTGCTGCTCTATTCTGGGCAATTTTAATGTTAAAAAATTACTTAAATAATTGCCCATAAAATAAAACTACAGTTATAACACAATTAGAACTATCACTGGAATAGTTACAGGAAGTTTCAAATATATTCAATATGGTTTAATTTTTATATGGGTTGGTGGGTTTTTATATGGGTCAACGCATAAGCATTGCAATTCTGTGGGGCAATGCAACCAGCGTCTTGGGGACACTTCCGCATGGTAGTGAGCTGTTGAGCTATCTACAGATCGTTCGCAACGGCATTTAGATGATTCAACTGTTTCTTAGGTATTTAGTCATGTAAATATTTATTGTTATTAAAGGCATTTTGCCCCCCATTAAATAAACTAAATTAAATTGATTTAATTAAATATATTATATTAAATAAAAAACTCTATTGAATAGATTTTAAACTCGCTGTAACTATTCCAATGATAGTGTTAAAACTGTAGTTTATCCAAAAAGACAAAACACGGCTATTATAAAGATAATGTGAATTAATAATATATCTCATAAAAACTAGGCAAACCCCTTTGCATGAAAATGCTGAAACAATTGCTAAGTAGATATAATTTCTGGTTATTGTTCTAGCTTGCTCCACTCTCTCTTTTCTATTAGTTGCTAGGCAATAATTGCTTAAAAGTTGCCCGTGTAATAATACAAGTTTTCGTCATACATAAAACTATATTATTTGACATTGAAAAGGGTCAATATGTGGGTGTTGCTCATAATCATAAAAAACTAAGTTGGTACTTTGATGAACAACCTCTTGGTCGTTATGATTTGTTAAAAATACGTCATGTATTATTTAATTAAGGGCTTTGGTCAAATAGTAGATTTAACTGTAGGTTTAACCCTAGAATCGTACCCATATAATAATTTCATTAACGGTTTCCTGGGGTACAGGCACACCCCTAACAAAAAAAACCACATATTTTTAAACATAATAAACTTTGATTAAAAATCAACTTACATATGCTTTCTTACATTAATTTCAGTCTCATTTAACACATTAAGGCAGATCAAATTAGGAACTTATACAATTTTGGCAAATTTGGTTTTGGTGCTCATTACAAATGAAAGTTTTGCACGTTACACATTGTGTGCGCGATTTACGGTCCTGATTCCGGAATTCCGGATAATATGAACGAGGACATTTCTAATTCTGAAGACGAAGTGAGGATAGTTGCTGCAGCTGCCATCACTTCTCGGCTCTAGTCCACCCGTGACCACGGTTGTTGCAACACAGCCGAAACGTCGGGATAACAAAAAAAAGGTACCATACGCGATAAATACCCGGTTAAATCAGTAATTACTTTGTTATAGGCGATGGTTACCACTTAACATCAGATATGCTTGTTCCATCACCAGGTAGTATATACGAGTATATGAAAAAACAGGTAAGTCCACTATTTGACCAAAGCCCATATGACATAGGTCAAATATAATAATGTTCTGGGCAGACCATCATCACCCTCCTGACTTTTTTCCATGTATCCAAATAGATGACGTTAAAAACTATTTAGCTGGATTTTTTCCACCAACAGTCACAAAATTATATGTCATTATTATATGCATCTATATTCTTTTACTAACTAGTGCTGTAAATGGCGCTGTTTATAAATAAAATCTTCAATTGAATAGTTTTTTAAACGATTTGTGGTTATTCTGAATAAGTTGTGGTTACTATTGATATTGATATTGACAGTGTCTTCTTTGGTTGCATGTCTGGATGACCTAATTTATATACTTATGCCTAAAAGGATGAATAACAAACAATAAAAAGGAAAAACGTTACTCATTGATCGAGCGAAGCGAGATCTCTAAGTCAACTTGGGCAAATCGGCGTTGTATGTATGTATGTATGTTTGTTTGTCCGAGGATAACTTTCAAAGCGTTGATCTGATCATCGTGAAATTTGGTATATAGGTAGGTAGTGATGGCACAATTTTGGTGTGACTAAACGAGCTAAAAATGTGAGGGGTTGTTGAGATATTGGGGTTCAAGAGGGGTAAAAAAAAATGGAACTATCGGATAACACTATAAAAATACTATTCAAAATGGAACTATCCGGTCAAATGGTACGTTTAGTTAAAGGTATTTATGAGTGCATTTCGACCTCGTGTTTATGTTTAGTTTAAATCTTATAGTTTTTAAGTTATTAGCCATAATAAAAACTGATCTTTGACAAAATGCACAGGGTACACCCGTGATCCCACAGTGCTGAAATTTGGTATGCGTGTAGCTTTAGTGACATAAATATAGGCAAAAGTCTGAAATCCAGAACAATTGCAATTTCTACCCCAAAAATATAACCAATATACATGAACTCCCGTTACCTGTAATTTGAATGAAACTGTAGGTCAAAAGTGTGGTTGTGCATTTCATTGCACTATTTTATTAGTCAAAGAATAAGGCCGGCTTGCACAACGATTCCTAAACGTATTTAGCGACTAAACATATTTAAAATTTACGTGTTTGTATGATTTGACAACTCCTTAAATCATATTTAGCCACTAAATATGTTTAGGCATCGTTGCGCGAGTCGCCCTAAGAATATTTATTTTTGTGTGTTGGGAGACTCGCGAGATCTCAGTCCGGGGCGAACCACTAGTTTTATAACCTAAATCATATCTAATGAATCAGAAACATTATTACGTATAGGTACCCATGTTGGTTGATTTACGTAGTTGACTTTCTAACTCTTAATAGTATCTACGTACACACGGCTACACATCAAGCTATACATTTCCAATATAAGCTGACCTCTCATTCTGCGAAAAGCCTATACAATGCGAGGTCAGCTTATACTAGAAATATATAGCTTGATGTGTAGCCGCGTGTACAATAAAATGTAGTAGGTATATTAACGGTCCACTTATGTACTATATAAAGTACCTGTTAAATAAAACATTGTACTTTTCTCACAAAGTGATATTATGTTATTACTGTGCAATCGTACCTGTTGTACGTACCTACCTATATTGTTTTTCTGAGGTACATGTAGATCCCTAAGAAATTACAATAAGAGTGAAAAGCTATCATAGAGTACAAAGAGCAGTTACTAGATATGTTATAGCTATAAGAAAACTCCCTAACTTTCAGAGAAATTCACTTTTAAATTTACAGATTTAGAAATAAAAGTTACACCCTCAGGAAAACGGCCTTATTCAAGTATACATTCCTTCCTATGTATATTTCATATCTCAAACACTTTTTATAATTAATACAAGACATTTCACAGTGCCAAATGTGTACAGTGACACGTAACCAATACCTTTGACGAGGTTCCAAATATGGTCCACCCAAATGAACCTCAAGGGCAAAGACCACAGAAATATATACAAAAAGCTATAGCAAAAACCATGCAAAAAGTAAACGAGTTGGGTGTATGGAAGTTTTTTACAATAGTTTCTTAGATGTTGTGTAATAAATTATTTATTAAGAGATTATTCAGCTGATGATACAAAAAGGGCAATTGATACCCTATCACACTAATATTATAAATGCGAAAGTTTGTTTGTTTGTTTGTTAGTCAATCACGTCGTAAAGGCTGACCCGATTTCGATAAAATTTAGTATGTGCGTAGATTATAACCTGGATTAACACATAGGTTTTTTTATCCCATAAATCAGGTCCCATGGGATAAAAATGGGATGTCAAGTCAAGTTGCAACAGCGAGCTTAGCTTTATTTCTTTCAAGGTTACCTACTCATTTAGTAATTAGAGCTTGCAATTCGGATATCCGAATATCGATATTATTCGGATATCCGTGTGATTTTACTATCTGGATTGTGACGATCAATATATTCGGATAATTCTAATAAAACGAATAGTAAAACTCATCAAAAAATCACGATTTAAACATGAAATTAACTACATCAAAACCATAATTTCATATTTTGTGCAGTAAGTACATGTATCTAAAAAGAAATCTGAATTTAAAACACTGTTCATCCTTTATTTTTAATATTTGTCGCATTTTGTGATAGAAAACGTGATCTAAAGTATTTCCTTATGGTTAAAAGTGATTTATATTTCAATGGTGAATGTTGGAATAACTTAAACATTAAATATAGCTACTTTAATAACAACTACCTATATTATCGTTTATAATGCTTTTCTTAAAATTATTCAAATTATCCGCAATATCCGGATATCCGAATAGTAAAGTTCACTATACAGGATACCAAAATCTTACGGATAATGAAAGCCCTAAGTGTAACACGTACAAAGTCGCTAACAGGTAGTCTTCTATACAGAGTGTTTTTTTAACTGAAACAGTACGGCAGCACCCATAACCAGAGGAGATACAGGTGCAGTTTCTTTTAAAACATCAGCTCGTTTTCAAAGAAAAACATTTTGGCATAAAAATTTTTTTGGACAAGCGTGAGTAGCGCCTTAAAAATGAATCAAGTTGGTAAAATTTTTTTTGATGCTGATAGATGCAGGCCTTTGTAAGGATCATTTTATTGTATTAGATGAAAAAAATCTGAGCCTCGAAAGTTAGTCAAATTTGATAAAATGTAGTCTCATACAACAGGACAAAGCAAAATTCTTCCCACAAATATTTTATTAGATTCTAATTGCACATTAAAGAAGTATTAATACTATAGCGATTAAGAAGTTTATGAACTCCATGCTTTCATGAGCAATTAAAAACCTTTCGTATTTCAGAACAATTCTGAATTTCGAACATGGTTCTTACATCTGTCGGACTTTTATATCACTCATTGCAGCATCTTATTTGTCCTATCATGGCATTGTCAAAACTGATATAAAAGTGCGACAGCTGCAAGAACCATGTTCAAAATTCAAAGTTCCTTAACTTTTTAATCGCTACAGTATTAATACTTCTTTACTGTGCAATTAGAATCTAATAAAATGCTTGTTGGAGGAATTTTGCTTTGTCCTGTTGTATCAGAATACATTATATCTTTGACTAACTTTCGCTGCTCAGATTTTTTTATCCAATACAATAAAAAGATCCTTACTAGACTGCATCGATCGGCATCAAAAACAATGTTTACCGACTTGATTCATTTTTAAGGCGCTACTCACGCTTGACCAAAAAAATTTTAATGCCAAAACGTGTTTCTTCGAAAACGAGCTGATGTTTTAAAATAAACTGCACCTGTATCTCCTCTGGTTATGGGTGCTGCCGTACTGTTACTGTTAAAAAAAAACACTGTATATAATAGAAGAATTTTTTTACCGACATTAACAAAAGAAAATGGGGGGGGGGGGGTTAATAGTAAACAATTTAAAACAATAATAGTATCAGAAGAAAATGTCGTAAATTCTGACGTTTTACTCTGCATATTATAAGATAATATTATTAATGTATATATTTGCATTCCAGTTGGGGATTGTTTGCATATTGCAGCACACATGTTACTTATTTAGGATCTTTGTGTACGACATTGAACACTAATGAGTAATTGACCAACATGACGGAGTAACTTCCATTATTTTCCATCAAAATATTGACTATAAAATCCAACTTCATGTTCTGAAGCTCCGACAAATCCTGATAAATGAGCCCTCAAACCATCACCATAATTTTTTTAGTAAAGCCGCGAAAAGCTATTGAAAACGTCAAAGTTAATGTCAAATGCCTTTCAACGCCCGTCAGCTCAATTAGCTGTCAAGTTGACACTTGAGTTGATATAGATTGGATGGGATCTTTACAAGGTCGGTTGATAATAGATTATTGTGACAATAACTACGTAATCTACGTATCTTTTTATAGATATTTTTGATATACAGCCTAGCAGATAAATTGATATATGGAGTGTCGGTAGTTTAAATATTGTGATGTGCAGAACATTCTACTTTATTTGTTTTTGGATAGTTGTTTACTATGACTAATGTAACTGATCTCTAATAAGAGATCAGAGTAAATTTTTCTTTTATACATGTCACTTTTTCTTTCTTAAGTATACCATTTTATTCTACCAATTACTATGTGATAGATTTTTTAAAGCCTTCGCAGACTACTAAGTATTTATTACCAACCTAATGGCACACTTAAATAGAATAAATCTGTATCTATTAAGTTAGGCAAACCAGTTTATAAGTTGAATCATTGACTAAAGTTGAGGTCAAAACTCAATATCTAGGTTAAGGTGACGAATAATTGAATAATTTAAGGAGAACAATTTGTTTTTACAGCCAATAATTGGCTGTAAATTATCCAATATATTGCTTATAAATCATGATATTATTAAAAACTAATAGGTTGAAATAGAAATCAAACTATGTACGTTATAAGGTTAAAGTACTGCAGTTATACATGCCTTTATCTACATATCTACATCTACATCTACTATACTACATATTTCCATTTCTTTATTTTCTCGATGACAGTTCTAATTTGATAGTTGTAGTGTTGTGACCAAATAAGTAATGATATCGATCGCATATATTTATTATATTTTGAACAAAGACAAATACAAACTGCAAATATATTTTTTCAAGGTGGAAACACTCAATGGCCCACCGCCATTTTGTGTGTGTTTTAATCTGTCACTCACAACAAGACGGTCGTGCTAGTCACTACATTTCTGTTCGCTGATTTTTTTCACATTATCCATACGTTACGTTGTGTATTTTGTACTCCTCTATGTTGATTGCTGATAATGATGATGTGTTGATGGAGATTACCTGTTGTTATAATTATTTCGTTTCATTGTCGAGTACCTACCTATACCTACTTATTTTACAACAGCTTCGAAATTGTTAAAGAAGTTGGCATTATCAATCATGAATTAATACGTGTAACATCTTGTAATGAAATATAATATTAAATAATAAATTTGTACAAAAATATCCGGCAGTAGTTTAGTTTCTTACATTTTGTAAAAAAATATCGGGTCTGTAATTGTGTTACGTTTATCGATAGCTCCATCCCTATCAGTTTCTCCGACTCTGGTATAACCTTGTACGTGCGTAAGCGTCATATTTTTATAAAATAATGCATACATTATGTAAAAAAGACGCTCGTTCAAGTTTTCACAGGAGCTGTCATCGAGAAAATAAAGAAATGGAAATAGTATAATCACCAGGGGGATTTCACTAAACTGCAACAAAAATTATTCCTCTATTAGGCATTTCAATTATATATTCATATCCATGTTATTCGTTAATAAAAGTGGCTATACTCTTTCTAAAAAATCTTAAGATCTTAGGTCCGTAAGATCAATAGAAGTTTAAACTAAAATTCTAAGTTTAAACCATCACTGGTGTCGATTCTGTTGTTTACACTAAGTAAAATTGTGTAAAATACGAACGGTCTTATTTTGTTTAGGCTAAAGATCAAATTGGAATGACATTTAAAGTGTCATTTCTAAAATTAAGAATTTTTTACTAAGACGGCGTGATTTTGGGCTAGTTTTAGTCAACAGGCAAATTGGTGTTGATTAAAACTACCCCGTAAACACGTCATATTAGTAAAAAATACTTAATTTTAGAAATGTCACTTTAAATGTCATTCTAATTTGATCTTTATCCTAAACAAAATAAGACCGTTCGTATTTTACACAGTTTTAGTTAGTCAGTGTAAACAACAGAATCGCCACCATTGACAAAGGAAATTTTAGTCTAAACTTCGAATTTTAGTTTAAACTGCTATTGATCTTACGCTAAGTAGTTAATAGCTAAACTTTTTTTTGTATTTTCTTTCTGTTAATAATGTTTTTAAAAACCCTACCTAATAAAGTTATTAAAAAGCGACAGTCAATACCGCTAATCGAAACAAATAATATATTACGAATCGTAGAACTAAGTGTGGTCAGTAAAAAGCGGGGCTTTCACGTTGCGTCTGCGCGAGTCGGTCGTGCCAGAGTGTGAATACCAATGGCAATGTCAATTATTATGGCCATGTAAATACCTATTGTGATTGTGGGAGAAACATCTGAATCACCAACAGCTGTTTTATTTGTGAATAAAATAGTTATCTTAGTTATGTTATGGAGATACTGGTCGATGAAACAACTAATGAAAGGTGAACTACCACTCTGCTTTAAACGCAAAGTCATGGACATGTGCGTTCTCCCCATCCTCACCTACGGTGCACAGACTTGGTCTTTGACTATTCAACAAAGGTCCAAACTCGAGGTATGTCAGCGGGCTATGGAACGCAGTATTTTAGGTGTCCGGTTATCAGACCGAAACAGGAACTCCGTACTGCGCTCGCAAACAAAGATTCTGGATGTCACACAAAAAAATCAGCACAGCTCAAGTGGGATTGGGCTGGCCACGTCTGTCGCATGCCCGAAGATCTATGGGCAAAGATAATAACTGATTGGGTCCCTAACGCAACTCGCCCATGCGCCAGACCGCCACGGAGATGGCGTGACGACTTGGATGTGCATTTACGAGACTGGCCCACTAAAGCAGGGGACAGAAATAACTGGAAAGAAGGGAGGGAGGCCTTTGCCCTGCAGTGGGACAACACAGGTTAAAAAATAAAGTCTATAGTTATGTTCAAAGTTGTATATCCCAACTGTAAACTTAAAAGGCAACTAGTAAAAACGTCAGATAATTTTCTTGTGTGTAGTAGTATTTTAGTAGCTATTTTGTGTTGTATCTCAACTTAACACTCTACATAAGTCTCGTACAAACGAACGAATAAACAAATGCAGCTTCTCACAAGTAAGTTACACCTTGCAACAAGCCGCACTTGCTAATTCCAATCGACATTTCTCAAGTGCTCAATAAATTATCGGCGATCAAACATCATTAGTGACAAGCTAATATGCCTGAAGGCCTGATTTTCACAATCATTTTAAAACATTCATCATCATCATCATCATCAGCCGGAAGACGTCCACTGCTGAACATAGGCCTTCCCCTTAGATCACCACAACGAGCGGTTGGTAGCCGTTTGCGCCCAACGACTCCCCGCGATTCTTACTAGATCGTCGGTCCACCTTGTGGGGGGCCGTCCTACGCTGCGTCTTCCAGTCCGTGGTATCCACTCGAGAACCTTTCTTCCGCAACGGTTATCGGTTCCCGGATGTGGCCCGCCCATTGCCACTTCAACTTGCTAATTTTGAGAGCTAAGTCGGCAACTTTAGTTCTTCTGCGGATTACCTCATTGCGGATTTTGTCACGCAAAGAGCCCTCTCCATAGCTCGTTGAGCGACCTTTGTCACCACCTTTAAAACATTACCTAAGATTTATTACGAGATTTGTATTAGGAACAGCTGACTTTAGCTTCGCACGGATTTCAAAATAAAATTTAATCTATATTATGGTCTTGAGTTTATAGAAAAGTTCCGTTAAATTAAGCTCATTCAGTTTCTCCAGAATTTTCACTGATTTACCCTCTACAAGGACTGTTTTTTTTAAGATTTTCGAAAAAGTTATTAATATGTAGACTTGTTACTAGCAGATAAAATGATAATATTATTCAAGTGCCTCAGCAGTTTAAAAATGTCCCAGTATCATCTGCTGCATATTAACGCATACTCGGTCACCTACTACCACACATTTGAGGAGTGACGGGAATGAGAAGTAGGCTCCACCAGGCCTGTGGCACTCCATGCTGGCTGTTAATTTAAAACCAATTTTATTGATCGATGTGTAAATAGATATAGCATTTATTTGTAACATCGATATCGAAAACACACACACACAAATATGATTAAAAAAGACTAATTATTTAACCATTTAGAAATATACAAAAAAACACAAAATAGACAAATGATATTAAAAATAGAATATATAATATACATATATTAACAAACAATATATAACAAAGTCGGGTTAGTTACACCATTTAAGTTCAAGAACGCCTGGACTGATTTTCTTCTGATCTTTGATTTCTTGGATTTGTCTTCGCCCCGAATAGCAGATTAACTATATATAACTATAAAATATAGAAATTCACGCAAAAAAAATACGAGGAAAATTCATTTGATCATACATAAAAGCAGCTAATGATGGCCGATTGACGTACATTGACAGCCCGCGTCATATGCATGTCAAGGCCAACTAGTAACTAATAAAAATACAATAAAATGTGTGCATTGTGTTGTGACAAATTATTGTTAATTCTTCTTCTTCTTATTGTCAATTTATTAAGACATTATCAAGTTTTACTTAGATTCATTATGATTTAAATACACGAGTAAAAGGCCTGATTCACGTGATTTTGTATTATTTTTGCCTTAAATGCAAAAAAGACGCAAACTCACAAAAAAACATCAATAAATAAATAAAATTACGTTCCTAAGTATGTCCATTGATGCATCAGATTTTTTTGAAACATCGTCAGTCGTTAGTAAATCGTTTAAAGGGCAAGGTGTTCGCTTTTATAACAAACTCCCAAGTGATGTACAAAAATTGACAATTAACAAATTTATAAACGCAATTAAACAAAATCTTTATAAAAAAGCCTACTATAAAATATCGGATTATTTAGATGATAGAGAAGCTTGGGATTGAAATTGCTCCAACTCGTTCAAAATGTTACAATTTAGACGTAATTTATTTTCTGTATTCTATTATTAATTTGTATTCTAAAAAGAACATTAAAAAAACAACCAGCCTTGTTTCTTGCCTTTCTTTCCTGGCTTGGTCGCGAAGGAACAGGTAGTAAAATTGACGTTTCAACGTGATCCTTGTGATTTTAATAAATAAAAGCTTTTGACTTTGACTTTGTCAGTGAAGCTTCTATAAGCAAGTTAATATTATTTCTTCTGTGGTATAACACGTGGATTTAACTCCTTTTACGCTCATGTATAATACAACGAGTAAATTACGCTCTAGACGGAATGTCTGTAGGCGATTTTAGAAATATTGAACATTGTTTTGGTAAATTATTGTAGGTATAACAGGAATATGCCTTTTTGAATTACTTGGCTCTGGGATAAACGAATAGTATTTAAAAATGAGTTGCCTTATTTATAAACATGGTAGCTTTAGCGTGATAGATCGAGCGAAGCGAGATCTCTAATGGCGGGTTCCTATATCCGTCGGTAACCAGCTACGACTCGTTTCTCCTTGAAAATCTGTCAAAGGTTTGACACTAGTTTGACACTTTTTCAAGAAGATACGAGGCTAACTAATCAACTCTAAATCAACTTGGGCAAATCGGCGTTGTATGTATGTATGTTGTATTTTTGTTTATCCGAGGATAACTTTTGAAGCGTTTCTCCGATCAACGTGAAATTTGGTATATAGGTAGGTAGTGTTATCACAATTTTGGTGTGACTAAATGACCTAAAAATGTAGGGGGGGTTGTTGAGATATTGGGTTCAAGAGGGGTAATTAATAACCAAAATGGGACTATCCAGGCAAATGACACGTCTAATAAAAGGTCTTTGTGAGTATATGTTGATCCCGTTTTCATTTTTAGTTGAAACCTTGTAGTTTTTAAGTTATTAGCCATAACAAAAAAAAACTTTGACAAAATTCACAGGGTACACCGGTGACCCCACAGTGCTGAAATTTGGTATGCGTGTAGCTTTAGTGACCCAATTATAGGCAAAAGTCTGAAATCCAGAATAACTGCAATTTGTACCCCAAAAAAGAATAACCAATTTCATGAACTCCCGTTACCTGTAATTTGAATGAAACTGTAGGACAAGTTATTTTGTTGCGCATTTCGTGGCACTATTTTATTAGTAAAAGATTAAGGCCGGCTTTCACAACGATCCCTAAACGTATTTAGCGACTAAACATTTTAAATTGTACGTATTTGTATGATGTGACAACTCCTTAAATCATATTTAGCCACTAAATACATTTAGGCATCGTTGCGAGTCGCCCTAAGAATATTTTTTTTATTTTGAGAACTCGCGAGATCTCAGTTCGGGGCGGACCACCATAAATGATATAAACATGAGAGTTCCTTGTGAAAGGGCTCGCCGGGGGAAGTACTATCATGCATATTTTACCGCCAAGAAGCATTGCTGTGTAGGTTTGAAGGGTATGGTCGCCGGTGAAATTGCAGGCATATGAGGCTTTATACAGGTTAGGCCTCAAATTGATGGACGCAGGGCAGTACATCGTAGGGCACATTTCTAACGAGCGTGACCTACGAGGCAATTTATTTATTTTAATCAAATTATTTATACGTAGGTATTTTATATGTATGTATTTTACTAATACCTCTTTTTTCATGTTTCTTCGGGTCTCTCTCTCTGGTCGTGAGGTCACTATAACAGGCTCAGTCTGAAAACCAGCGTCGGTCTGCACTTAGTGCCTAAGCGAGGACCAACACAAAGCTGAAGCTGATCCTTTTTGGGACACCACACAGTACAGAACCTTTTAGCGGCCACGTATTTATGTAGCTCTTGTTAGGTACTTGTTTAGGCTCTTGTTACTTATAATGATCGTTCCTAATTCTGTTATTTTTATATCTGTCTTTCTGTTTTTATAGGCAGGTACCTACCATTTTCATAGTCAGTGTTATTTTTAATGTCTTTTTCAATGTAAATTTATTTTATTTTGTTACCTTCTGTTTTGTCTGTGCTGTACTGTTGTCCTAAATATATATATTTTACTTTACAATGCTCTGTTATATGCAATGGTTACCACTTAACATCAGGTGGGCCATAAGCCTGTTCAATCTCCATATCATCATCATCATCCACAGCCTGACTTCACCCATTGCTGGGTAAAGGCCTCCCCAAGTTTGTGCCATCCGCCACTATCCTGCGCTAGTCTCACCCACTGACATCCCGCGACCTTTACGATAAAGGTCGAATGTCTCCGGCGTCAGAAACCCCATTATAATAGTGGGAAATGAGAGGCTGGAGACAGTCGACCAATATGTTTATCTTGGACATATTCTATCGACAAAGAGCATCAGCAGAAGGAGATCTCTAAAAGGATTCAATTGGGATGGGCTGCATTCGGCATGTTACACGACATCCTTAAGTCGCCTAAAACTCCACAATCTCCATATAGTATAACAATAAATAAAATAAAATACATTCATTTGAAGCAATTATGTAGCTCATATAGGAAAGCGCACAACACAATAAGTAAACTAATGTTTATACAGGGTTTTTGAGAGCATGCCTGTGACAGCAATGTCTGGTGTACGGGCAGTCTACTCTGCCGGCTATCATTGCCAAGACGGTGTTGGCGCTGGCCCGCAGCCTGTGCACCAGGGACGCGGCTCGCTTGCGCATGACGGTATGGAAGCAGTCGACCCGCGCCGCCGCGAACATCCCTGATGCACTGCAGTAGCGGGGCAGCCCCAGCATCGGCCATAGCATAAACTATTTTATCGCGAAGCACAATCGGCGCTCTTATTTATATTTGGTTTGGATGGATTTTATTTTCTATACTAATATTATAAGAAGATTTGAATTTTTGTATATTTTTGTGTATGTTTGTAATGAATAAACTCAAAAACTACAGGTCCGATTTCAATAATTCTTTCACCATTGGAAAGCTACATTCACCGTGAGTAACATAGGTTACTTTTTTACCCAACTGCGCAAAGAAGGGTAATGTTTTTATTGAAAAACTACGCGTGCGAAGCTGCGGATTGGTCAGCTAGTTTGTTATAAATTACAGATTAAGTTTACACGCGACGATTGTAGTAGCATATTTGATTCAATCATCACCTGTATGTATCATATACCTACAAATGATTGAAACAATATAAAAACCGCTGACATCTTGCGTCCTACCCATTCCTGCTGAAAGTCGCCGTATCTATACTAATATTATAAAGATGAAAGATTTGTTTGTTTGTATTGAATAGGCCCCGAAACTACAGGACCGATTTAAAAAATTCTTTCACAGTTGGGAAGCTACACTATCCCCGGGTGACATAGGCTACTTTTTACCCAACTACGCAGAAAGAGGGTAATGTTTTTATTGGAAAAATACGCATGCCAAGCTGCGGATTGGTCAGCTAGTGTTTTATATACCTACATGATCTCTAATATATGTATTATGTCTTAATTTACGATAATTGTATTTTTGGGTTTGTTTTATTCGATGCTTTTCATTATAAAAATCAGTTATTTTTGATGAACGTTGATTGAATTTAGATGTATGACATGAAGTCAAAAAGCTAATACGGTACTACGAGTATTAACGTTTGCACCAAATCCAAGTAACATCTGATTTTAAAAATGCAATAAAGTTAACGAATGTTTTCTTAAAACATTGATTATATTAATTTTATTAAGGATAAAAATATAGATAATTTATTTGCAGAAAGTTAGTTAATTTTACACTGGTCTTAATGTACAATTTAAGCTCTTAACATTCTACCAGATAGTGTCCTGGTGTGCAAATATTACATAGAAAATAATAAAAAATTAAAATTTACTATTCCTACACAATATAAAAATGTCAATAAAATAAAATAAAATAATGTCATGTCTAGTACCTACTTATAATTAAAATATTCCGCAATAGTATAAAAACATTTTGTTGACAACCATTTATTAATTCGGCGTTTAAATAAAGTCAAAGATAAATCTTTTAATTCTTCGTCTGGTAATTATTGATATTGATATTGATTACTAGCTGACCAATCCGCAGCTTCGCACGCGTAGTTTTTTAATAAAAACATTACCGTCCTTCTCCGCAGTTGGGTAAAATGTGGCCTGTGTCACCCGGACATAGTGTAGCCTTCTATAGGTGAAAGATTTTTTTAAATCGGTCCAGTAGTTTCGGAGCCTATTCAATACAAACAAACAAATCAACAAATCTTTCCTGTTTATAGTATTACGAAGTTTTTTGTAGATATTTTTTGTAGATATTGATATGTTCTTTAATATTGTAGAACATACTTTTGTTCTATCATCAATAGTTTCCGCTGCGCATGCGACGAAAGACGTTTTAGGGCACATTTTTACATCTTGGATTACGTTAATTAAATTTTAGTAAGGATCCCTAATCTTTTCTAGCAATAAATATAGCCTATATCATTCACGGTGAATGTAGCTTTCTAATGGTGAAATAATTTTTGAAATCGGCACAGTAGTTTTTAAGTTTATTCATTACAAACATACACACAAAACTAAAAAACTCTTTATCTACGCTCAAACTTATACGTATTCTAGATTAGTATAGATATTCTTCTTCTTAGTCGCAGCACTCTTAGCAGAGTGGTAATGGTCGTGTCATTGTTATATTACGCCATCATTTTATATCACCTCTTTTCTGGTTTATATATGTTACGGAGAACCCTGTATATTGCCAATGTTTTAGCTCAAAAAACTTCAAATTTTATTTAGAGAACTAAATGAAGTTTTCCAATTATAATTTTCACTACACTTTTTAATTTCAGGAAAGAAGAAAGCTCTGACGCCGTCCTTAGCCATGCGTCCTGTTTTTTTACCCTTTCACAATTTCTCATCCTTTTTATACTTCAAGGGATGCACTTACGTTTTTCTCTCAAGTAATGAGACGTGGCAAGTGGCCATGAGAGCGAAGTCATGTTTTCTTTTCCACGCCAGTTCCACATTTCCGGAAACTGAATGAAACAAGTATAACTTTTTAACAAAAATATAACCGACTTCAGATAACAGTAAAAACCAAACTACTCTACCAATTTTTATGAAATTTTCATGGCATCAATCTAAAAGTATTCCTTTCAAATAAAACCTAACTTTTCAAATCGGTTGATATATAACGGAGTTCTGAGCTAACAAACATAACCTAACATAAAGATTTAACAAATTTAAGACTTATCAGGTTTTGTCATGGATGCCATTGTCAAAACTCGACCAAATGGAAATGGAATCACACGGAAAGCACCAGCTTTCAAATAAAAAAATCATCATTAAAATCTGTTCACGCAGTCAAAAGTTCTGAGGTAACAAACATAAAAAAATACAGTCGAATTGAGAACCTCTTCATATCTCATCATAATTACTAATATCAAACGGGTATTTTATAATATTAGTAACTATGAACAGTAATCATAAAAATTTTAAAAAATACTATTGTTTCATCATCATTATCAGCCGCAGGACGTTCACTGCTGAACACAGGCCTCTACCATAGATTTCCAAAGCAACCGATCTTGTGCGGCCAACACCCAACGGCTCCCAGCAACCTTTAGTCTTATTTCCATCTAGTGGGGGGGCTATCCTACGTTGCGCTTTCCAGTGCGTGGTCTCCACTCTAGAGCCTTTCTGCCCCAACGACCGTCAGTACTTCGTGCCTCGCCCGCTGTCGCTACAGCTTGCTGATCCTCTAGGCAATGTCCGTGACTTTGGTTTGTCTACGGACCTCCTCATATCTGATTCTAAAGAGTTTGTTTCTTAGATAAAAACAAAAAGGAAAGATACAGCACAAGCGTCTCGCAAGTGGGCAGCTCAAATTAGGTTCATGCACACAATTTCGCTTCAGTCGCAATCGTGAGCTCGTACTACGGCAACTCGGCGCCGCAACTGACACTTGATTCTCTCTCGCTTGCACTAAACATAGGCTCTTGGCTCTGTCTCGCTCACCGGGTTGACACTCCACGTAATAACATGATGTAACTTACTTTTCAACACACTTGCTCGTAAAGTGAGCCACACTACATCGTTCTTAGGGCCATATACCGAACTATAACAGACACATGCATAATAATATTACACACTAGTACATAATAGAATTATCTCTACAAAGTTAAGTTAGTACCTAACTGCAAATTATATGCGAGTAAACAGATCATTTTCAATTTAATCGGGTAACACAGTTTTTTTGTAACAACAAAGAGGTTTTATGGCGCTGAAAATCCTATTACATTTTTGGAATAAATAATTGTATCCCTAATTAAGACAAAAACATGTATTCACAAAAACAACAATCACCTTACATTTGGCGCGTGCAAAAAAAAAAACTTGCGCGCCATTTCCCATTTTTTTGTTTGTATCGCATTTGTTGCTGAGTGGATAAAAACATTTTAAAAATGTCAAGTTTTAGTACAGAAGATTTGTTTTTTCCTCGCATGTGTGTTGAAAAAGTGCGTATGAAACTCGTGAGCACCTTGCTCACTAGACACTCGACTGATTTACGCCCTCGCCTACGGCTCAGGCTGCAGCCCACAGCCTCGTGTATAAAGAGCAACTTAGCTCACTTGTATCATAATTCATAATATACTATTTATTATAAACGTGTGCGTGAGATTATCTATGTAGTGCAGCAGGACCTAGTCTAGTATGACTAGTAACAATGTAAGCGCGTACCGTTTCTTCCCTTTTTGTTTTTATCTAAGGTAACCTTATATGCAATGGTTCTCTAAAAATATCTAAAACTTCTGCATAAATGGTAATAAGGAAAAATACAATTCTTTTGAACCATACATTTACGATATTAATTTCGATAACCATATTGCTACGCTGAAACTTTGCATAACCCAATTGATATCATAAGAACTACAGAAGCTACACTACAAGATACAAGACCAACAGTGCCACCACGAATATAGGAAAAAGCGGCCAAGTGCGCATCGGACTCGCCCATGAAGGGTTCCGTACCAGCAAGTAACATAATATAAAAGTTCTTGTAAATTGTGGTTTACGATTTATGACGTATTAAAAAAAACTACTTACTAGATCTCGTTCAAACCAATTTTCGGTGGAAGTTTGCATGGTAATGTATATCATATATTTTTTTTAGTTTTATCATTCTCTTATTTTGGAAGTTACAGGGGGGGGGGGGGGACACCACCACACCACGTTGGAAGTGTCTATCGCGCAAACTATTCGGTTTATATCATTATATATGTATAATATCATTTTTAAAGACCTATCTATAGACCCCTCACGTATGGGTTTGATGAAATTTTTTTTAGTGTCAGTTCTAAGTATGGGAAACCCCCAAAATTTATCGTTTTTTTCTATTTTGATGTGAAAATCGTAATGCTGTTTACAGAATAAATAGATTTATTTACCAAGTTCTTATAGTTTCGGAAAAAAGTGGCTGTGACATACGGATGGACAGACAGACAGACATGACGAATCCATAAGGGTTCCGTTTTTTTCCATTTGGCTACGGAACCGTAAAAATTCGGTGTTATTGTGCTTTTGCTGAAATATAAATAAAATGTTTTCGGCGTTCTCAGTCCTAATAAGTGAACAACCAATGAATCAACATTAGCTTAGGATTTTGCAAATGTTCATGACCTTTGGCTTTGTCGCTTTGTGTTGAGCTCTCTACTGACTCATTATTGTGAGAAAATACGCGTTTGAAATATTTCTTTATATTCGGTCAATTTCGGTCTACAAATGAGTCAATGTCTTTGGCTCTCTCATTCGTGGTTCGGGTGAATCAAACGTCTTGAAAAAAACAGATCGTGAAAATTCTGTTCGCGTCATTGAAAAGCATGTTCCTTTCTAACATTTTTTTATACTGTACTCACTCCAAAGACCCTATACTGTTGGAGCGATGATATCACGTTTCTCGTAATTCTAAGCACGTGTTCCACCAGACATTTAAGAAATGTCAGTTTCATAAAGAACAGAGCCTTTAGCGTGGATTTAGGGCGGGACCTTGGAGTTCGCCCTTTCTGTGCCTTCATTCAATCGTTTCAAACGTCCGCTTTCAATAATTTAAAGACTTGTTTAGATCAGGTGGTATTTACTGCTGTTTACTTCTCGTAATTTCAGTTTCAAGCAAAACATTCGCATTTTGATCTAGACAGGCAAAATCACTTTTCAGTTAAGAGTTGACTATACCTCAACCCAAACTCGAATTTCACCTCCGCTTCTCCGCGCGCCGCTGCACGTCCTATCTCGGCATGGTTCATATGTTTGCCGGTTTTTTTATCATTCAGTCCCTTCATTTCCTTGCTGTGCTTATTTCTCATTACTGCGTCTTTACAAAACCAACTTAATATAAATTCTACCTAAGAATTACGTGATTACGTGAATTTAGTTTGGAGCGACAAGCGTCACGGGTACCCCGTCTGAAAGCCGAGGCCAGACCGAATCGCGGACCGGGCGTCCGAAGCGAATGGTTTCATTGGTGCAAAAGTTAGTTATTTTAATTTTATGGTAAAATTACAAAGTATTTTGAAAATTTAAAAAACATGTGCACATATTTATGTTGTGTAGAATAATTGTATAAAGTTTCAAGATCTAAATTTAAGTATTCATAGCATAAGAACGGTTTTAAGATAAATTTGGAGTCATTTTTGGATTTATTTTCTATCGAGAATAATTTACAAAATCGTGTTTTCACAACACAGGCGTTCTAGCAAGTATCCTAAACTATAACCTAAATTCATATATGAATTACAAATTGAAAGCACAAAATTTGTTGAACAAAACATTGTTTCTCAATAAGCGATTTATCGTCTCTTCAGGTATAGTGCGCCCTTAATAAAAATCATTGCATTTAATATGCAAGGTTAAACAGAAACATGTATTTGACTAAATGTAGATAAAGAGAATACGCCTTTGATGTTAATTTACAAGATATTAAATAACGCTAAATATCACACCCCAATTGTGTCACGTAACTCTAACTCGGTACATTCCTGTAAGCAACACTTAACCTCATAATAGCTAGCCCCCATCGTCAATATCAATTAGAGTTTGTTCATCGGTCTATCGACCGTCGCTCATCCCGGCTTAAGGCGCTTACCGTAGCCGATAACCTTGAGCGAATGGGCGTAGCTATTGTTTCGGCCCCGCACCTTCTGCCACACGCATCTAACAGACCAGCAAAAAAGTGAGCGCGAGGCAGACGAGCACAACCCTCCCGTACGACAGTCAGTGGTACACTGCCGCCCGTCACCCGCGCAACCACCCTCTAAGGGTACGCCCGCAAATTATTCGGAAAAATTGAAAATACTTAATTGCCACGTGAAAGACCGTCGCAGCACAGAATCATTTGTTCAACTTGAAGGTATTGCCCACATTTAGGTGAAAGAAAAATTACAAAATTTTACATTGTTTAGAGGTTGAATCAAATTGAAAGTAGAAAACAGCTACATTTTGTTATTTTTTTTCTCATAGTAAATAAACAGGTAGAACTTTTTTGTTTGTACACTTTGCAGATAAAAGGTCAATGAATGACATATATTTTTTTGAGCACATAAAATTAATTCCTCCCTGAGGAGAAAGCCTCCAATTATGATCAATCAGCTACTATATTCGCCTTAACACAATTTGACTATCTTTTGAGCAATTGATAACGACTTTGACAGGTCTATGACAGTACTATATGAATGTGAAAAATAAATTGAACAATGATAAAATACTAGTACATCGGTATTGATATGTACCTTAAACTAATGTGCGTTGAGATCATGTATATTCTGTGGATTTAGAGGATAGGGAAAGCCTATACCACATCGAGTTAGAATACTAACTCGATGCTATACCATCAATAAAGTTTTAGCAAGCACTAGACAACAGCGGTTGCGTTCTCCACCCGGCTAACCACAACTAGCCAACAGACTGCTTAATCATCAATTACAAGATGTCGTTTGAAAGGTGTAAGTTTTTTATTTTTATATTATTAGGGTTCCTTACCCAAAGGGTCAAATGGGACTCTTTTACTAAGACTCCGCTGTCTGTTTGTCTGTCCGTCTGTCCCATGAATTGTGATAGTTAGACATTTGAAGTTTTCTCAGATGATGTATTTCTGTTGCCGCTATAACAACAAATACTAAAAACAGAATAAAATATGTAAATATTTTAGGGGGTAAATCCTATACAACAAACGTGATTTATTTGTTCGTTTTTGCTCGATATTGATAACGGCAACAGGTAGACGTTTGTACTATTCACAGAATATTTAGTTATATATTCACTTTAAAAATAAATAATTAAATTAAAATAAAACAAATATTTAAGGGGGGCTCCCATACAACAAACGTGATTTTATTGTTCGTTTTTGCTCGATATTGATAACGACAATAGGTAAACGCTTCAAATATTCACGGAATATTGAGTTATATTATTCACTTTAAAAATAAATAATTATATTAAAATAAAATTAATATTTACGGGGGGGGGGGGGGGGCACCCATACGACAAACGTGATTTTTTTCCGTTTTTATAGATAATGGTACGGAACCCTTCCTGCGCGAGTCCGACTCGCACTTGGCTGGATTTCTCTCCTGATGGTAAGTGATGATGAGATCGAAGATGGAGCACGCTTACGTAGAAACAACCTATTCACTCTGGACTTGAAGACTGCCGAGATTTTACTGGTTTGGAAAAACATACGCCGGAAGTGAGTTCCACTCCTTACTTGTGCTAACAAGAAAAGTTGGAGCAAATTGTTTGGTACAGTGAGTTTTTTTTTGGCTAGACTTGTACGATCGATTAGAAGCGGTAACTTTTTGAGCTTGGTTTTATCACAACAAGGCCACAAGCGAACCCTTTGAACATTGATAGCTGTCTCTATTTTCTATGCACGTACGTGACTGTGTTCTTGATCGCTGCTTGTGCGTGCGACAATGGCCATTTGCATTGTATTTAATTGATTGTTGACTTCTGTTTTGTTGTTCATTGTTTATGGAGTTATCTAATATATACACATTCCATTGGAAAAAGAAAACATTACCTACATACTTACATACATTAAATTTGTTTCCCTACGAGTATTAGCAGGCGGACGGCTCAGTACCATCCGTACCTAGATAATATACCACCCGTTCGCACACACTGTTTTGGTTCTACGTTCTTGATGCATACAGCTAAGGAACACTTTACCGTCGTCTGTTTTTTCCTAAAAAATACAATATATTTAATTTTCTTTATCAAGAGAGTAAATAGGTTTCTTCTAGGTCTTCGCGCTTCATTTTAGACAACATCATCGCTTACCTGTGAGATTGTAGTTGAAAAAAAACGGATCTCACATTACCAATTTTTGTGATCATCGCAAGAGGCTATTGACTATCAACATTATTGGCAAAGTTGCGCGATTTTGCTGAATAAATGATGATTATATAGGTACATAGACTAAACCTTTGAAGGGCATCCAGCCAATCAATTATTGTTTTTTTTTCTAAGCAGATGCTTAGATTGTTGGAGCTAGGTCCACCCACAGAATCTTTTGTACTTAATAAATATTTGTATTCATCCCGCATATTACATACTTGTTTGGTTCATCAAGGATCACTTTCAAACGTCAATTTTACTGCCTGTTCCTTCGCGACCAAGCCAGGAAAGAAAGGCAAGAAACAAGGCTGGTTGTTTTTTAATGATCCTTTTAGAATACGTAACAATACAGGAAATAAATTACGTCTAAATTGTAACATTTTGAACGAGTTGGAGCAATTTCAATCCCAAGCTTCTCTATCATCTAAATAATCCGATATTTTATAGGAGACTTTTTTATAAAGATTTTGTTTAATTACGTTTTTAAATTTCGTTCGATCGTCTGAGACCTTTCATTAATCATGGTGAGATAACTCTGATAACTGAATTATTTAAGAGAAGAACTTCTTGCCATTTTTCTACAGTTGACTTAGGAGAAAATTTTTGGTCAGAAAGTACAATGTCCAAAATTTTGTTCATTTGATTGATTTCTGAGTACAAATTGTTAAAATTCATTTTTAATTTCTCAGCAATTTCTAGTTTTAGAGCGGTGCGGGCTTTATATAAAGGTTATGGATGCGTTCCGCTTTACGCGAAATATAGTAGTTTTGCCTACTATATATATTTTTTTAGAAATATAGTATTTGACTCCTATTTGGCTTTCACGCCATCATTCGCAAAAAACGGCATCGCTGATGAGCAGATTTCGTGACAGTCGCAACAGTATCCTGAGGACGGTGGCTGAGTACTGCACATCTCCGCTCTGGAAGATTCTTGTGCGAAGGGTGATTAATGAAGGAAATAATTTCCTCAATTAGTCAACCATGGACCATGGCACAGAATGGCATTTTATATTTTCACCCAGTCCCTATTTTATTCTTGTATATATAATTGTCCTTAATGTTATTTTATTTTCTGTGTGTGTTTTAGTTTAAGATATGGGCTGTATTGTGGTCTGAAATAATAATATTTTTATTTTTAATATAGGAGGATACTATATTATATAGTAGGGTTGGCAACCCTAGTTATATCAACTGTGTAATATACAGCACATATTTACGTTTACATCGTAGATTTAGCAGAACTTTTGTCATCAGAAATTATTCATGTTCGATGGTTGTGGTTACGTCTGTAATGGTGAATGAGCCATGTAAATTAGTTAATTAGTGACGCTGTTCAAGTCTGTTTGCGTGTACCTAATTTGACTTTGAATAGGAGTAAAATTACAAACAATTAGTACCTATTTTCTTGTAGTGCTCTAAGTTAATTTGCAAATGTCCTTGAAAATACAGACAAATTATCTAAAACGTAGTAAGTATACTTTGAAACACAATACTTTAACTATACTCGTGGGTTGTGATTTTTTAAACCTGCCATTTTTGTTTTTATTTTGTAAATTTGACTTTATTTTTGGGAAAAGCTTGTTTTTATCGGTAGACTCACTTAAAAAAACCATTTCCTTACAAACTGTCACCCTGAAGAATACCCCTGATATCTTTAGTCGCATCCTATGTGTTACATCAAAAACTACAATTGACGGACAGATCCAAACCTGAATTTTACCATATATAATTTAGGGCATAGGTCTTCTAGGTGAACAAAGAGAAATTATTAGACTTTACGCGCATTAAGCATCCTGTTTGCAACACCAACAAGTAACTTTTTAACAAAAATATAACCGACTCCAGATAACAGAAAAAACAAACTACAAAACCGATTTCGATGAAATTTCTATGGGACCACCTAAAAAGTGCACTCTTTCAAATAAAAAAATTATTTTGAAAATCGGTCTACAACTGACTGAGAAATCGGTGAACATACATAAAAAAACAAAAATATACCTAGTCAGGTCATAAGTATTGTCACACAGTAAAAACTTTTCTTTTAGAATGCTGGCCACAAAAAAGTTTATTGAATTAGAATTTCGAATTGTTCATGAAAATAAAACTGTATACTTTTTAGAAATTTACTCATTTTTAAATATGGAGTGGACGCTTAAAGAAGACCGTGTTGCAGTTATTGCGTTGCATCGTTGCGGTTACGCGCCAATTAAAATTTTTAACATACTGAAAAATTTGAATATAACCAAAAGATTCGTTTATCGCACCATCAAACGATACAATGAAGACTCTAGTGTAGATGACAGGTCAAGAAGTGGTCGCCCTCGGTCTGTTAGGACTCCAGCAGTGATAAAAGCTGTGAAGGCGCGAATTCAAAGAAATCCCAAACGTAAGCAGAAACTGTTGGCCCTTCAGATGGGGTTATTAAGCAGAACCACGGTGAAAAGGGTGTTAAATGAAGACTTAGGGTTTCGGGCATATCGAAGAAAAACAGGACATCGTTTGAATGCTCGTCTAATGGACCTGAGACTGAAGAGATGCCGCGCTTTGTTGAAGCGGTACGCAGGAAAAAAATGTACGCACACAGTAGTGAAGAAGCGAGCAACCGTATTCCGCGTGTCCAACGAGGTCATTTTCCATCCTCGCTCATGGTATGGTTGGGAGTTTCTTATAGGGGCTTAACAGAGGTACATTTTTGTGAGAAAGGTGTAAAAACGAATGCAGTTGTGTATCAAAATACAGTCCTGACGAACCTTGTGGAACCTGTTTCTCATACCATGTTCAATAACAGGCACTGGGTGTTCCAACAAGATTCGGCGCCAGCTCATAGAGCGAAGAGCACACAAGACTGGCTGGCGGCGCGTGAAATCGACTTCATCCGGCACGAAGACTGGCCCTCCTCCAGTCCAGATTTGAATCCGTTAGATTACAAGATATGGCAACACTTGGAGGAAAAGGCGTGCTCAAAGCCTCATCCCAATTTGGAGTCACTCAAGACATCCTTGATTAAGGCAGCCGCCGATATTGACATGGACCTCGTTCGTGCTGCGATAGACGACTGGCCGCGCAGATTGAAGGCCTGTATTCAAAATCACGGATGGCATTTTGAATAAACTTTAGTGTCATAAGAATCTATGTTTTGTTAAGTTCATTTTGGTATATAAATGGTTACATAATGAATAAACTTGTTTCAATTATTTTATATTAAACATGTGACAGAATTTATGACCTGACTAGGTACAGTCGAACATAGAACCTTCTCCTTTTTTGAAGTCAGTTAAAACTACTCTGCCTGTGTAGGAAACATGAATTTCACTTTATTTTCTTTTTGTAGTGACAACTTTTTTAGGCGCGTTGGGAATTTTTGAGATGGGAAAAAACCATTGAACTCGCAACACCTTTGTATATAAGTACCTGTAGTGTAGTCTGCTTTTATTCAAGTTTTCACTTCTGTCGACAGTCCCGGATTGCCACTTTTTATTTTTATATTAAACATTTAGACATACAAGCCTCCTGTTGTGTGATCACCGTCGCCTATAAACTCCTGCAGGCAGGACTCGAGGTACTGCAGTCGCGTTGTCTAAAACTCTCTCACTAGATTTCATTTCACGAATATACCTTTTGGATTTTATTTTCACGAAAAACGGAATACTTAACGTGATTTCTGAGTTTTAAGGGTTTGCTGTAATAAAACTCTTATTAGGGTTAAGGTCGCCTTTGTAAATGTTATTTGTCAGATTTTTGAATAAATAATAAAGATCACTGCGCATGTAACTTTGCCGGAATATCAGGACACTCAAAACTCAAACTCACTCAAATTATGGTAAATATCCAGTTTTCTTGCGAAAACAGTGTTCCTAATCATATTTATTTAATGTTCAATATTTGCTTTTACAATAGGTGTTTAGTACAAAATCATCATCCCCATCCACAGCCCATAAGAGTCCACTGCTGGGTGTAGGTCGTCCTTTGTAAACGCCACCCTTCCCGGTCTTATGCTGCGCGCATCGCAGGAGTTGCCTGCGATTTTCTTTATGCCGTCGACCCACCGCGCCGTTGGACGTCCTGGACTTCTTAGGTCTGTTCTTGGCCACCATTCAGTCAATGATTTACTCCACCTGCCATCACGTTGGTCCAAAACATGAGGCCCACTGGGGCACTACAATAAAATTATTATACATCATCATCATCTACAGCCTGACTTAACCCATTGTTAGGTATAGGCCTCCCCAAGTTTGTGCCATCCACCACGACCCTGCGCTAATCTCACCCACTCTCTTGTATCTTATTATACAGTTATTACAGAAGTACCTATACTAATATCACAGGTAATATATTATTTACGACCTCCACGGCGCAGTGGGCGAATACCCGGCTGAGACGCAGGAGGTAGCGGGTTCGATTCCCGCCGCGGAGCAAATGTTTGCATGGTATACAGATATTTGTTCCGGGTAGTTTTTCTATACAGTATATAAGTATTCTATCAGTTTCTGGTTCCCATAGTACAAGCTCTGCTTAGTTTGGAGCTAGATAGCGCTGTGTGAAATGTCTAGCAATATTTATTCATATACTAGTGGTCCCGCCGAGCTTCGTATCGGCTTGACATGCATAGGTATAACGCGGGCTGTCAATAAAAGTCACCCTGGAAGAATTGACAATTGTTGTCCCCGACCATCATTATCTATGAGAAAATGAATAACTTCCACAAATAATTCAATACCAAAATTAGCCAAATCTCCACCCGTTCTCGAGTTTTAGCGAGACAAATGAAGAGCAATTAATTTTTATATATATATATATATATAGACAATATATCTCGGGATAACTCCTACCGAAGCACGCATTCTGTCAATTCTATGTCAAACGTCATAAGGTTACATTATAAAAGCGCTAAGGTTAGATTATAATTAATTTTGTATGGTGGTTAAGTATTCTTAAATTTTCTAATTTTGCGCGCAATTTTCTTAATTTCTTCTTTCATAAGAGCCTTCTCCTGACAATAAGAAATACAACAAAAAAATAATTGACCAAATTGGTCTAGGCGTTGTTGAGTTATGCGCTTACCAACACATTTTGCGAATCATTTTTATATTATAGAAGATTTGATCGATCGAAGCGAGATCTCTAAGTCAACTTGTGCAAATCGGCGTTGTATGTATCTATGTATGTTTGTTTATCCGAGGATAATTTTCGAAGCGCTGATCCGATCATCGTGAAATGTGATACATAGGTAGGTAGTGATGGCACAATTTTAGTGTGACTAAATGAGGTAAAAATGTTGGGGGCTTGTTGAGATATTGAGGTTCAAGAGGGGTAAAAAAAAATGAAAATAAAACTATTAGGTCAAATGAGACGTCAAATGAAAGGTCTTCATTACTAGATTTCGACCCCGTTTTTATTTTTAATCAAGTTTTTGTAGTTTTTGTGTTATTAGCCATAGTAAAAACTAAACTTTGACAAACAGGGTACACCAGTGACCCGACAGTGTTGTAATTTGGTATGCGTGTAGCTTAAGTATCACAAATATAGGCAAAAGTCTGAAATCTAGAATAACTGCAATTTGTACCCCAAAAAAGAGCAACCAGTTAACATAAACTCCGGTTAGTTGTAATGAAATTGAAGGTCAAGTAAATTGGTTATTTATTTCGTGGCAGTATTTTGATAGTCAAAGATTACGAATAATATTTTTGTTTTTATGGTAGACTCGCGAGATCTCAGTTCGGGGCGAACCACTAGTATAGATATTATATTAATATGTACCTACTGTGTTTACAACTATGATAGTTTAAACAGTTACTTATGGGTTTTACTCCTCAGATCACCTCAATATCAAGGCAGGTAAACAAAGCTCTGATCACGTCCATACAGAACTGAAAGGTGGTGTTTGTAGGCCAGTCACGTGTTCACCGACCTCGGATTTGGGGTACTGGGTTAATGCTATACCTATAGATTTTACTACTGATAAGAATATTTACATTTATTTCTAGGCGAATAAAACTTTATAACTTGCTAGCTTGTCGGTTTGGCTTTGAAATCTGGCAACTGGGTTGGCCTTGTGGGCATTTTCTTAACACTTGTATATACTTTTTTTACACTGTCTGAGTATTTGTCGCTAAATATCTATGTATTTATTTTTAATTAATATGTTTCTTAAATAAGTCTAAGTATGTATATTAGGTTGGGAAAAAAGTTTCTTCGCATTTTTTAAGAAAATGCAAAACATTTTTTAATATAGTTTATTTACATTTAACTAAAGTATGTAGGTACCATTTTGTTCGATAACTTTTTGCCATCTTGTAGGTAGGGACATGATCCCATTGCTATAGAAATTTTGGGGCTTCTGATCAAAATACCGCGACAAGTAGTTTTGGCAGTCGTGATGTTAACCTGCCTAAATAATTCTAAAGAGACCGAAACTGATGGAAATCTGAAAGTCCAAGGTCAGGACTATACGGCGGATGTATTAACACCTCCCAGCCAAACTCTCTTAATTTTTTTTTGAGCAGCTGCTCAAAAATCTTTGCAAATATGGGCAGTTTTGAAATGGGTCTGTAGTTTTTTACCAAATCACTTTCGCCACTTTTGAAAATAGTGATCACTAAGGCTTCTTTCCACAAACTAGGAAAGATGCCTGTGCTCAATGATTTATTATAAATTAAACAGAGCGGCTTTGCTAAAGAAGGGGCGCATTTTGCCACAAAGATTGAAGGTAAGCCATCAGATCCAGCTCCCTTAAAATGATCCAGTCTTTTTAAAATCTTAAGAACCTGGTCATCTCTAAACTTGATAGAACTCATAAAAGAGTTTGTTAAGGTCTCAACTTTAGTACTAGAGCTAGATAAGTTATCAGAGCTGTAGGTTGAGGCAAAGTTCTTGGCATAAAGATTACAAATGTCACTACCACTGGTGGCAGTTGCCTTTTCAAACGACATTTGTGCAGGGTAGTTACTGCGGCATTTTCTCTTATTCTTAATGAATGTCCAAAATAGTTTAGGATTAGAACGCATGTTCGCTTCAAGCTGTGAAATGTATTTATTATAGCAAACAGTCAAAAGATGATCACAACGCTTTTTAACCAATTCAAATGAAAGTTGGTCCAGAGGATTATTGTTATATTTTCGCAGTTTCTGCCTATACTTAAGTTTTTCACGTAATCGGTTTATAAGATCACGCGAGAACCAAACTGGATATTTATTGCTACGACGTATGGTCTTTGAGATATACCTCAAAATAGCATCATGAACCCGGCTATAGAAAATTGCAAGCATTGTTTCTTTAGAGTAAACATTGTATTTCCTTTCGATATTTATTGTAAAATAACATGTATATATTTTATATTTATTTATGTAAGTATATGTAGGTATATTTTAGGTTTAGGTATATATTTATTTTTATCCTACATAAATAGGTATTTATTGTAACACCACCTCCTCACACGTCTTTTCAATCCAGTCCATCCAAAGGTTGCCTGGAAGAGATCGCTTTGAGCGATAAGGCCGCCCATTGTACCACCATGTATCTATTAGTCTTTAAGTTTTCTAGGTTGAGTTATTTTAATTTGGTGTAACAATAAAGAATTATCTCTCTCTATAATTTAGGTTCATTCATTTATGTATTTTTTTTTTATTTATATCATTAGTGTGCATGTATGTACTTGTAGTATGATAGGTATACCATTACACCCCAGGTAATGTCCACACAGTCCATGCAATCCAAAAGTTGTCTTGCAGAAATCGCTATTTAGCGATAAGACCGCCAATTGTATCCATAGATTTAAGTTGTTATTTTTTTTGTTTTTGTTTTATGGCGTGCAATAAAGAATTATGTAATCTAATTTAATCTATATATTTTTTGGGCGTCTGATCGAAGCGACGTGTGATTCGAATGCTGGCATTTATCTGGGATAACGTACAAGCATTGCAATTCAGCGGGGCAATGCAGCCAGTGTCTTGGGGACACTTCCGCCTGGTAGTGATCTGGAGCAGTTGAGCTATCTATAGATCGTTTACAACGGTTTTTAGATGATTCAACTGTTTCTATTGTATTTGGTCATGTAAATATTTATTGTACAGTCAAACCTGGGTAAGTGAGAACTGGATAAGTGAGAAAACTCTGTAAGTGAGTGTAATAGCCAGGACCCGTCATTTTAAGCTCCCAAAACCTCTATTAGCGAGAAACAGAAACCTCTGTAAGAGAGATTCGTTTTACCCTCCTGGACCTCCGTAAGTGAGACTGCTACTTATCTATACCTCTATAAGCGACAGTCGAGCTTTATTTACAAATTTAACATCTGCTATTTTATAACTCATTCTTAACTTTCGTGGAACTTCCTACCATTGTTTTTGTATTGTTTTCTCGTCAATATTGTACCTATTCTATTTCGTGAAACTAAATAACGTTGTTATTTTATCCCATTCTTTTCGAATGGACACATTTGCTATTTTATAACTCATTCTTAACTTTCGTGGAACTTCTTATCATTGTTTTTGTATTGTTTTCTCGTCAATATTGTATCTATTCTATTTCGTGGAACTAAAGAACGTTGTTATTTTATCGCATTCTTTTCGGATGGACACGTGTACCTGTGTACCGTCGTGTTTGTCGGACTTACTCATTTTATAGTTAATCAATTGCATTAGCGAGAAACTCGGGTTAGTGAGAAACCTCTATAAGCGAGAATGAGATTGTGCTCCCTGGAACTCTCGCTTATCCAGGTTTGACTGTATATTCTTTCTGTTATTTAACGAACTTTACCCAGTATAATTTTAAATAAAAATTTCCTGTTTTTACCAACGACAATTACGGATCCTTGTCTGGTCACCATCTGTTATTGTGTTTCCTGTGTATGTCATGTCGTGCCAGATAAATATTTTTTTCATTTTTTTTAAATTTTGGTCTGAAATAAACATTTTTAGTATTATTCTTATTATCAGTATCTACTACTTCACGAGGCCTTTGACCTGGCTGTAAAGATTTTATAGTAGAATCCGACATTTCATGCATGTTCATTTATATTGCTTATGTTATAATGATAAACAGTTTTCTGACGATTAAATAAACTATGCATAGTGCCCACCAAAGCATCGCTGTTGCCACTTGTAGACTCCATAAAGATAGTAAATCGTTTAAAGGGCAAGGTGTTCGCTTTTATAACAAACTCCCAAGGGATGTACAATAATTGACAATTAACAAATTTAAAAACGTAATTAAACAAAATCTTTATAAAAAAGGCTACTATAAAATATCTTATTATTTAGATGATAGAGAAGCTTGGGATTGAAATTGCTCCAACTCGTTCAAAATGTTACAATTTAGACGTAATTTATTTACTGTATTGTTATGTATTCTAAAAGGATCATTAAAAAAACAACCAGCCTTGTTTCTTGCCTTGCTTTCCTGGCTTGGTCGCGAAGTAACAGGCAGTAAAATTGACATTTCAAAGTGGTCACTGTGATTTAAATTAATAAAAGATTTTGAATTTGACTTTGCATGGAATTACGCGGATGAAAATGGCAGGAGCGGTCACCATCTTAGTTAATATTTTATAAAACAAAACAGCGGCCTGATGAACAGATGTTACATCTTAAATTGCTAATTCATTAAACTACGTTCTACATGCCAAAAATTTCCACTTGAATATGTTTAGAACAAAATCTTCGTGAAATATTTAACACAAGATATGATCTATCTATTTTCTAGCCTATATTGTCATATTCCTTTCGCAATAATAAATCCTTATAGACATATTTATGCGGAAAATTAATAGAGAGCGTAGAGGACGGTAAAAATCTACGTGATCAAACGATATTGGTTTTCTGACAGAGTAACATTTAGCGAGAACTCGCTAAGATGGCACGAACCAAATTATATGAACATACAACATACAAGGAACTAACAAGAAAGAAGTGGCATTGCGCTGCGTACTACAATTTAGAAAGGTACCTAAAGATAAAACTTTATAGATCTTTGTTTGACCACAATCTCACCAGATGGTAAGCGATGATGTAATCTAAGATGTAGCACGAAGATCTAGAAGAAACCTATTCACTCTTACCTTAAAGAGGCCCGGATTGTATTCTTTAGGAAAAACAGACGACGGCAAAGTGTTCCATACCTTTAACTGTGCGCATCAAGAACGTAGAACCAAAACGGTGTGTGCGAATGAGTGGTATATCAACTAGCTACGGATGGTACTAAGCCGTGCACCTGCTTGTCCTTTGATGGAAAGGAGATGGCGAAATCAGATCGTAAAGTGCCTGGGCACATTCCCCGAAATGTATTCTGTATACGATCGATAGGCTTGCAACTTTACTTCGGTGTTCGAGACTTTGGGTCTTAGTCTCAGCCATATATTGCTCACCTATAAGCCTAAAAGCCCTACGTTCTGCCGAGTCAAAGGTAGCGAGCTGGTATTTGAATATGTAAGCTTAGCATATTCGTTATAATGCTTTGCATATTATTTTACAAAGTTATCAATTAAGTTCATTCATAAAATTAAAGCGCCAGGCGACGCCAGCCGAGAAAGCTTAGCAGGATAATCTCGACACTCGAAAGATGGTGGGATACATCGAAAGATATCTATAGGATAGGCTGGAAAGATCTCAGGGAGACCTTTGCCCAGCAGTGGAACAAGATTGGTTAGGATAAGAGAAAAGCGTAATAGTACATTATGATATAAGTGCGTTAAGTTGAAAATTACAGCCGAGGCGATATTGCTAGCTCGAGCCGTAGGCGAGGGCTACAAGGAAGCAGAGGTTGTAATTATCAAAGTGCACGTATGTCATACGACGTTTTATAACATATTTGCGAGGAAATAAATAAAACTCGGACTTTCTTAAACGAATGAAAAGAACGAACGAAAATAAAAAGCGCGCGGAATAATTTTTACTTGTTCACAAATTAGCGATGCGCGCGCATCAGCGCTTTTTTTTAAGGCAAAGGCACAAAAACAGCCAGTATTACTAATAAAGTAAATTAATATTTTTTTGTTTTTGTTACAGATAAATGGTTGTAATTTATTGTCAAAATTAAGGAATTAAATGTTTATTTTTTTATATTTTATCTCCTTAAGTTAATTTTATTCATAAAATGTTGGCCACTTTTCTGACATAAAAACTCTTTGCCTAGATTTAAAAAAGTAGCGTTCGTTTTAGACGGAGCATCTTGATAAACCGTGCGTTTTACCAAACTCGTGCGTTTTACATTACAATAACGCACAAGTACGTAATGACATACATTACGATATTGAAATTGGTGAAATTAGAGATCCTTTACAAGCAAATGTGTTATAAAATATATTTAAAAACATTATCTATGAAGCTTCACGTATAATTCTAAGCAAACCGGGTTAGAGTCTGATATAATATGTAATATTGGATGTGTCTTGTTCATATATCTCTTAGGATTTTCATATATCCTTTTATTGGCCGGTATCATCACCGGCTTCCTGACGCCCCGAGCTTGTTTATTATTGAGAATATTATTTATTTTCTCGAAAAACTGATAATGTTTATACATAAATACATTTGAGCGTGATAGAGATATCAATATGAGGAGAATAATGTTCGGATAGAATATTTATTATAGTGTGACGTTATGTAATTGAAATTTAGAAATTTCATATTTTCAATGAGATGAAAGATGAAATGAAAAAAATATTTACTACAAAACGCACATAGGTACATAACTTAATATAGGTATAACATAGCTTGGTATAACATTGGTAAACATTTGTAGAGATTCCTGTCGTCTCCTCACTAGGCTAGGCCTGTATCGAGGAAACATAATTCGTCGCTTTTCTGACTAAGTGATGTAATCGACATTTTGACGTAACTGGCATTTGTAATGTTACTTTTATCTACCTATGGAGACGAACCGATCTGTCTAATCGGTGTATCTGTATCTTCTACCTATGTCTAGATGTATGTTTGACGTATCTGTATCTTCTACCTATGTCTAGATGTATGTTTGACGTATCCGACATTCAGTGTAGGGAACGCATCGACAATACCCCGGATGTTGCCGGTGTCAATAGGCGACGGTGACCGCTTACCATCAGGTGGGCCGTAAGCCTGTTTCCACAAATAACATTAAAAAAAATTGTATTTTCTACCTAGATGTATGTTTGACGTATCTGTATCCTCTACCTATGTCTAGATGTATGTTTGACGTATCTGTATCTTCTACCTATGTCTAGATGTATGTTTGACGTATCTGTATCTTCTACCTATGTCTAGATGTATGTTTAACGTATCTACATATCTTAAAATTATAAATCATTCGAAGTGTCCTAAGTACACTTACGACTTTTAGTAATATTTTCTAAAATGTCGGTTACGCCACTTAGAACAGCGACGATATTAACAATCACGATAAATACCCGCTTAAATCAGTAATTATGACGTTGACTAATGGCGGGTTCCTATATCTGTCGGTAACCGACTACGCCTCGTATCTCCTTGAAAAAGTGTCAAACTAATGTCAAACTTTTGACAGGTTTTCAAGGAGAAACGAGTCGTAGCTGGTTACCGACGGATATAGGAACCTGCCCTAAGTGAATAAACAATTAAAGAAGGATAATCCAGACAGATAACCACCGTTTATTTATCGATTGTGCTATCTATCATTGAACTCGTGATAAGCATGATAAGAGATAGGAGTTATCAGTGGTCTGGGTGCAAATAAAACTACATTCGTTCAAAATGATGTTGAAAACAAAGCATTGATATTCCCCGCCTTCAATTGAATGTACCTACTGATGCTGGGAACAGTCAACAAAGTCTTTGGGAGCAGATAGCCCTAAGTGTTACCATATGCCACCGCGTGGGAGCCGATCGTGAAAGCAGACAGGTGGTGGTGTATCTTATGATCATTAGTCATCCCAATTCTATAGTCTGTAAGTACCATCGATATATATGTACTACGGACGCTAGAATATATGCCCATGGTAAGTTTTGCGTTAAATAAGTATGTGATTAATCAAACTATCACACTCAATTTTTTATTTGTACGTAAGTATAGCTCGTACATAAATAACCTCTAGAGAATCAAGATCTATAGTACATTCAACCCGGGCGTATACCTACATAACTATATAGGTGTGTATCGAGTAAACTAACAATTGTTGTTACTTCGACACGGACAGACAAGTACCTACCAGAGTATAGTATGTACCAAACTGGTCATGTTTTGAGAATAGAGCTACGAAATTCTACGTTTAAAGTGTATGGTAGAGCTAGTACATAAAATAATTGGTTTTAAATTTTAAATCTGGTTTGGTGATTTATAGGTTATGTAACATAGTTTAGGAAAACTAACTGGTTACCACTTAACATCAGGTGGGCCATTAGGTTGTCCCATCTCCGGCTCATATAAAAATATTACCCTTTTAATCAGATAAAGATAATTTATTTGCAGTTAGTTAATTTTACACTGGTCTTAATGTACAATTTAAGCTCTTAACATTCTACCAGATAGTGTCCTGGTGTGCAAATATTACATAGAAAATAATTGAAAATTAAAATTTACTATTCCTACACAATATAAAAATGTCAATAAAATAAAATAAAATAATGTCATGTCTAGTACCTACTTATAATTAAAATATTCCGCAATAGTATAAAACATTTTGTTGACAACCATTTATTAATTCGGCGTTTAAATAAAGATTTGTACTGCCATGCAATAATCGTTACTGTTAATAAATGATGATTAATGCTTTGGTAAATAAATTCTATTTTTATGTCTAGTGTGTCTGGCTAACACTACTTCATGTCTTGCAAAATAGCTAGGAAACTGTTTTACAAAAATACAGATTTCTCTGATGTACATACACGGCAAAGGTAGTATTCTTGTTTTTTTAAAAAGAGGCTTACAGCTGTCAGTGAAGTAGTGATCGCGAAAGTTTAATTACTGTTGCTATAGCGTTAATTACTTTTTGAATGGTAATACCAGATACCAGTAATATCAATATACTATATGTATATATATACAGACCAATATATATTAGTACTGGTCTGTGGTAATATGTACTAACATTGACTTTTGAATTAAAATACTAATTGATAGAGCGAAGCGAGATCTCTAAATCAACTTGGGCAAATCGGCGATGTATGTATGTATATATGTATGCATGTATTTATGTACGTATGTATGTATGTTTGTTTGTTCGAGGATAACTTTCGAAGCGTTTATCCGATCATCGTGAAATTTGGTTTATAGGTAGGTAGTGATGGCACAATTTTGGTGTGACTAAATGAGCTAAAAATGTGCGGGGGTTTTTGAGATATTGGCGTTCAAGAGGGGTAAAAAAAAACAAAATGGGACTATCCAATCAAGTGGCACGTATAATAAAGGTCTTTGTGAGTACACTTTGGCATTGTTTTTATTTTTAGTTTAAACTTTGTAGTTTTTTAAGTTATTAGCCATAATAAAACCGGAACATTCACAAATTCACAGTATAGACCAATGACCCCAAAGTGCTGAAATTTGGTATGCGTTTAGCTTTAGCTGAAATCCAGAATAACTGCAATTTATACCCCAATAAGGTTAACCAATTAACATGAACTACTGTTACCTGTAATGAAACTGTAATTAACTTGGTTGCGCATTTCGTGGCACTATTTTATTAGTCAAAGAATAAGGCCGGCTTGCACAACGCTCCCTAAACGTATTTAGCGATTAAACATGTTTAAATTTTACGCATACATATGATTTGACAACTCCTTAAATCATATTTAGCCACTAAATACGTTTAGGCAGCGTTGCGCGAGTCGCCCTAAGAATATTTTTTTTTGTGTTTTGGGAGATTCGCGAGATCTCAGTTCGGGGCGAACCACTAGTTAGTGACATTACAAACTATTGATAAAATTAAATTAATTTTGCACACCGCGTGCAGGCTGAATCATTGAGCAACGCGGAACCGGTCAACCCGGAGGGGAGACGTCATGGTGGTTTCAACCCATACATTTATTGGCGTCGTTTTTTGCGGTTGGGCAGGTCATGCGGAGTGAAGAAAATCATGTGACTAAAAGAGTGTTAGATATTAGTGTGGATGGGTATAGATGTAGAGGAAGGCAGAACAAGAGATGGATGGACTGTGTGAATGATATGGGTAACAAGTAACTTTTGAAAAAAAAATATAACCGACTTCAGATAACAGAAAAAACAAACTACTGAACCGATTTCGATGAAATTTCTATGGGGCCAATCTGAAAGTACCTATATCCTTTCAAATAATAAAATAATTTTCCAAAACGGTTAATAAATGACGTAGTGTTTTTTATACTACTTATAAGGCAAACGAGTAGTTATGAGAACGTAGTTATGAGATAACAAACGTCTAATTGAGAACCTTTTGAAATCAGTTAAAAGAGAATCATCGAAATATGTTTGCGTGATATTGAGTTATTCGTCCATTTGTCGCGCACATACTTAATGCAAATTTAAGACTTATATGGTTTTCTCATGGATGCCATTGTCAGAACTGGACCAAACTAAAATGGGAGCACACGGGAAGCACCAGCTTTCAAATTAAAAAAGAATCATCAAAATCGGTTCACCCAGCCGAAAGTACTGAGGTAACAAACATAAAAAATAGAGTCGAATTGAAAACCTCCTTCTTTTTCAAAAAAGAAGTGACGACGGAGATGACGGCTGATAGAGAGGTATGGTAGAAAAATACATGTTGTGCCGACCCCGCGTAATGTGGGAAAAGGGCAGGAAGAAGAAGAGTTTTTTTATGGTTGGGTTACACGTTAGAACCAAGTATATCTATCGCTATAAACGCACACATGAATTAATAGGACATACGTTAACAATCACACACGCGCACACACACTTATTAGACAAACACACAATGAATCTTCTTACAAAATTTGCTAAAGTTTCTTGTACACACGGCTACACATTAACCTATACATTTCCAGTATAAGCTGACCTCTCATTCTACGAAAAGCCTACACAATGCGAGGTCAGCTTATACTGGAAATGTATAGCTTGATGTGTAGCCGTGTGTACCTAATTGTAAGCTCAATGTGGTAATAATTTATATTATCTTTTTTGTTGTATTATCTCGAAATGTATAAGTTAGTAACTAGTAACGCTATAACGTGCAATCCCTTCGTTTAATCCGTGGAGAGAGAGCACTGGTGACCTGTAATACAGGTTGTCTAAACCTATCTCCTACCTACTGAAAGATACTTTTATATTTTTTGGTTAACCTATTTGTGATGGGAAAATAAACGTTTTATTTATTTAAAACAATTAAATACACATCATCATTTTTATCATTTTTACTTTAAAACATCGTGTTATTATGCACACTTTGTCAAACTAGTGACACAAATGTTGCTCGACAAAAAGTATTAGGTATTCGGTATGGACGCACCTTAATAACTAGGACTGCTATCAGATCTTGGCCCGTGGCATTGAAATATCCATGACGAATGTGATCATGTAATGTGATTTACAACGAGATCACGACTTCGTTATTAAGAAAATAACGTTGGTTTGATAGAAATACTTTCGTAGCAGTACACACAATGTCAATTTTAGGGATAGATAGATAGAAAGATAGAAAACGCTTTATTGTATACGACACTTAAATTAACAAATCATAATTAAAACACTTAAAACTAGACACGCGATAGTACAATTGGCGGTCTTATCGCTAAAAGCGATCTCTTCCAGACAACCTTTGGATGGACTGGATTTTACGAGAACGTTAAAGGACGGTAGCTTTATAACATAAGCTTTTCATTTAATTGTAGGTATACTTACATAAGCAAAACAGAATAAATAGATACCAGGGTAGGTAATATTATCTAATTAAATATTATACATAAAAATTATATGATATTAAATATACTAACAATAAATAAAATATGAAACAGCTGTAATACAAACAGTAACAACGACATATATGATAACAAAATAAGATTACTCAGCTCTCTGATGCAGACAAATAGTGCTTAAACAATAGCGTTTTAAAGATGGGATCTAGGTATTATGATAATGACCGGAGAGTTTATACTACAGAATGTTCTATATGTAAGAGAAAACATTGATAAAAAGACTAGAAATAAAGATGTACATAATTATAACACACGAAATCGAAATCGTCTTGTCTTACCTAAAACAAGGTTAACCAAAATTTCAAAGAGCTACTACTGTACAGCAATTAAATTGTACAATAAAATACCGCACAATGTAATATATATGTCAAATAATTCATTTAAATCATTTATAAAAAGACATCTTATTTGTAAAAGTTATTATAAGTTGGACGAAGCTTTTGCTGATAAAACAATATTTAAATGTGATGAATTGAAGTGATTACCTGACATAATATGTCATAATATGAAAAAAAAATATATTATTAATTTTTCTCATTATTAGTTTAATTATTATTTACAATTTGACGATGCTTTTGCAGACCTTATTTAAGCTGTTATTATTTAGAACTGTTTCTCTTTGTTTTTATAAAATTTATTAACTATAGGTACCTACCTATATGTATCTATGGATTATGTATTTAAATGACATTTATTAATTGGTTGATCTGACTTGTCCAAGCATATGTAATTTGTCAAAGGATATGAATAAATGTAACAATGTTAAACAGTTTATTTGTGAATTACCTTCTTGTTTTTGACGTGATAACGTCTTATAAATCAATGAACGCCGGCTGCAAAAGTGTCACGTTCCGCCTGAGCCGAGCGTGCAAGCGAGAGTGCGAACAAGCGATAGAGAGGCACGATCAGCCTAAGCGTTCGGCTTGTGACGCATCTATCTCTCTTCCACTCGTTATCACGTAAAATTATCGTCCGTAAACCGACTTTACAAACAACCAATTTTCTAAAATATAATTACTCTCTTTACTATCGTTATTTGTATTTTAACCGGATTCTATCCAGAAACAACATACAGCTTTAAACATAACTCATGAAAATAAAATACATATGAAATATACACCATTTTTTTAATTTACAAATTTCTCGCCTTTGTAGAAGTATCAATTTGTTGAAAAGAATATTTTAATAGAAATCCGATCTGAAGTATTGTTGAAACGTTAAAAACTGAAAGAAAAGCTGTAATTTAACAGACCCAATACAAACGTCGTAAATCTCACTAATTTCGACTCTGACGTGAGACGAGCCGGTAACACAATTGATAGTGCATCTTCGCATCAAGAGGAAAGTTGCGGATTCAAGTTCCGTCCAGGCTTGAAAATTATTGAGATTTTTTATAAAATCTTGGAATTTTCCGTGATTTTTTTTTTATACTACTTATATGGCAAACGAGCATGCAGTCCACCAGATGGTAAGTGGCTACTGCAGCCCATGGATATCCACATAGAATTCAAAACAAGCTATTATGTTGTCTTGATCTTTATGTGGATACGTTGCCATACTATAGGACTTAGCTGGTATGCCTATGTGCCAGTAATTACAGGAACATACCATTACCATCTAACCGGAACACAGCAGCATCAGTACTGCTATTTGGCGGCAGATAAAGGTAAGGCGGTGGCGCCCACTTCCTCGAGCCCGTTCACAAAAGCTCTACCACCAGTGAATGTTCGGATAACACTATAAAAATAAAAATACTATCGTCGATATTTCCAAAAAACTGTAATTGCCTCATAAAAACTACGATCAAAATAATAAAGCATAAAATAATTGGTCACCGTGAAGATGTACCGAAACTTATGCCGCAAAAACTATTGATTCACGGCAATCAACTACCACAAGAAAGTGCCGTGAAACAACGAACCGCTCAAATAATTACTAAAATGACTTTGTTTTAGATCCTTAACACACTGGCGATTCGCGAACGTGTTCCCAGCGAAGTGATTAGTGTACGCGCTCGCCGCGAGTGCGTAGCGCTAGCGGCGTTGTTACCAGAGATATACAATATGCCTCATAAAAAATATCTGGAATACAAGATACTTTTTGCAAAGCATATGAGATACCAGATAAAAGATACTTTGGAAATGGTATTTAAAATACTATACGAAATACGTATTTCCAAACTACTAGTCACACTAATATTATAAATTTGAAAGTTTGGATAATTATTTGTTTGTTACTCAATCACGTCGTAATGGCTGAACCGATTTCGAGGGAATTTAGTGTGCTGATAGATTATGACCTGGATTAAAACATAGGTTACTTTTTGTCGATAAACAACACGTGCGAAGCCGCTGCCGGACGCTAGTTTAAAATAAAACTCTTGTATTTTTTGTATGTAACCTGGTAGTAATCTGACGAAGGTGAAAGATACACAAGTAACTCTCTGGCAATGCTGAACTAGACCGTAGATCATACAGTCTTTTGATAAGTTGATAAATTTAAATTCAAATTTGTCTGTACGATGGGATACCGTAATGTAAAAAATGGGGGGTAAAAGTAAGAAGAAACGGTAATTAGTAAAAGTATTTTCTGAGATATTAAAATAATACAAGATACAAATTGAAAATTAAAATAAGTTTTTCTGATACAAGATGAATATTATGATAATATAGATGATATTTTTTTTAACCTATATTTTCCCACTGCTGGGCAAAGGTCTCCCCCCTGTTCCTCCACATCACTCGCCACGTCCCACCAGCCATCTTGGAATGCATCGAGGTCGTCACGGCAACGCTTCCTCGGCCTGCCCCGGCTTCGACGCCCATCTGCATGCACCCATTGTGTGACGACGTAATAGATGATATAAAATGATTATATCTGTATTTCTATGTCATATCATGGCGAGTGCGTTAGTTTACCTATTGATCAAACGCGGCGAGCACGTCACAAATCACTTCGCTGGAAATACGTTCGCGAATCGCCAGTGTGATATAGCCCTTAGAGAAATCAGAGAGTAGAAATATACAATAGAGCAATAAAAGCGTCAATTGAAGATGATTGATACAGCACTTGATGGCAAGTAGCAGCAGTAAGAAGAATGTGGCGACCGTAGTGCCAGAGACAGAATTTTAGACGGAGTAGGGTTGTCCAGTATACATACATCAATATCTACAATGGTGTCTTATAATTGGAGGAACACGTTGCTTTTACGATTGGCACGAATTGGAAGCAAATTGCAATAGGTGGGTGAAGAACGTACCCTCCGTAGTAATAAATAATACATTAATCCAGATACAGAATTTTAAATGATACAGGCTTGCTCAGTACTTGATCTAATTAAAACGTTAGCATAAAATGGGTACGCTGAAAAATGTGATACCATATAAACGTAAATCTGTACGCGGTAAGTAACATAATTATTTGAAAATAGAACTTTCCTATGAGCGTTTTTGAGGCACATGATAGTATTTTGTGTCTCAGTAGGGTTAAGTTCAGAATATTATCAGTGTCCAAAACGACATTTCATGAAATTAAATGTTGTCGGAGTCATCAAGTCCAGAGTAAACATGTTCTTTCTGGGTAAACATGCTCGATCTTCCACCACACCATTACTTACCATAAAGTGAGGAAGTGGTCAATAAAAAAAACGATCTTTCGGTGATCGATGTTCATATCCTATTTTGTGCTTTCACACGGATGTGAATGTGCGCTGTACATTCTATACCTATCTAGTATTTTTCCTCTCAGGAGAAAACTTACAATTTTTTACTGGACAAAGTTTCTATTTTGTGAAACTCGTTTTAAGTGCTTACCTGAAACAAAAAAGGATTAATTAATTAATTGCTTAATGCGCAACTTTTTTACACTTATCTTCAGTTAGACAATTTTATTTTAGTTGATTTTAGCTAGTTGATTATATGAAACTAGCATCGTCGCGCTCACAGTTTTTATCCCGTGGTAAAAGTAGTCTAAAAAAACTATTTCATTAAATACATGATACAACTTAAAAAGGCAATCCATAGAATAGAATAGAATAATTCTTTATTGTACACCAGGAATACTTAAAATAAAACTAATTGATGTTAAATATAGTACAAAGGGCGGCCTTATCGCTGAAAGCGATTTCTTCCAGGCAACCTTTGGATGGAAAGTAAAGAGCGAAGCAGTAATGGGCAGCGGTGCACAGAGTATATTTACAAATGAAAGAAATACTTATTTATTTATTTATTTAATACTTTATTGCACAAAAATACAAATTACATGTACAAAAGGTGGGCTTAATGCTAATAGCATTTTCTACCTGCCAACCTCAGAGGTAACAAAAAAGGTTGGCGTGCTAACTTTTAGTTAATTAAGAAAAGAAACACAAATAACAATAAACTCCGATCACAGTTAGAATAAATACATAAACCTACTTGATACAACAATAATAATACATAGAATATATATATGACAAATATAACAAATATATATATTTATAGATATAAAACAAAAAATACTATTACATACAACACACATACATAGGTACTACGTTTTCATATATTTTAACAGCCAGTGGAGGACTGCAAGAAATTACTGTAGACTAGTCGTCTGAAAACCGGTTTACTAGGCGCCTTTTTAATATGAGTAGGGAGAGAGTTCCATAGACCGACAGCTACCGCCTCAAAAGAGTTGCCACGGAAGGCCGTTCAGTGTTTCTGGGTAGCGAGAAGGAGAGAATCAGTGGATCTGAAGTTTTGGTCATGGGTGTCAAAGAGGTAGGAAAATTTGCATTTAAGATAATGAGGAGTAAAGGGGTCTCTAAGGATTGAAAAAAGAAGACATAAAATTCTTAACTTTCTCCTGTCACGAATTGAGAGCCATTTCAGTTTGGAGCGATACTCAGACACATGATCATACTTACGGAGACCGTAGATGAACCTAATGCACGTATTGAGCAGTCGATCCAATTTGTTGAGGAGGTCCTGATTAAGGTCTAGGTACTTATAATCCTAATACATAAATTAATACCTAAAGATAGACTAATATATACCAAACTAATAACCTAACTAAATCAAAATTCTAATCCATGTCGCCGAGACGGAAACAGAACCTAATAAGAGAGACAATTATAAGAAGAAGTCGCGACCCTCTGAATTGCGGAATTTATGCTCAGAGAGAGATATACAGTATACAATATACTTACTATAACTAAACTTACCATGATAAACTAATCAACCAAGGGTGGTCTGGAAGAGATCACTTCTATCTCTCTGAAATAAGATTACATTTAATTGTTTTTATTTCTTTTTATTGTTTTTGTGTAGCTTATAAGGGGCCGTTCAAGTATTACGTATTAGTGGGGCTACATCGACCCATTCCGGAGCCAGAGCCACTGCGGGGCCACCATACAAACAATGGCCCACCTGGTCTCATGTCCTCTATGCCCGCACACGGAATGACTTGCACCAGGCAACAGAGAGGGGTGTGGAAGTTGCTCTCTGTTGGGCTAATTAAATTTAAAAAGCAGATTTATTACAATCCCCCCCCCCCTTCCCCTCCCATGCTTACCATAATCTTAAGTAATATTATGAACAATATTACTGCTGACGTAATCACCATCTAGACCCTCCCACCTCCCATGTCATCAAAATTAAGCAAAGCATAGACCCCCCCTATAGTGCTTACTTGAACGGTATATAATAAAGAATTTTCATACATTCCATCATTCCTCATATAAATGAAGATATAAGCTATGAAAGTAATTTAAAATTTTAATGGCTAAGATACTCAAGGCCAGATGTATTTTACTTAGAAAACTTTCGTGATTGATTTCAATCATTGTTATAAACGCGGGATTTGTCACGTACCGTCTTATGGTCTTATCGGTGTTTCGACCGACAATGTTCCGGTTTAATTCGTGAACCTTCATCAGGGTGAGTGCGATCCGCTCCGCACTGCGTCTCGTCTCGCACATCGTCTTGCCAGATGTATTGTATTTTTATTAAAGCTGTAAGTACATTTCCCTTACTCAAACTAACCGAAACACTAAGATGATATACCTACTCGATACGTCATTTAATACACATCAAAAAAAAAAAAAAAACAAAGAGAGGATTACACGATACCAATAATCCTATCCTACATCCTACAAATATTATAAACGCGAAAGTTTGTATATATGGATGTTTGTTCTTCTTTCACGCAAAAACTACCGAATGGATTTTAATGAAAGTTTACAATAATATAGCTTATACATTAGAATAACACATAGGCTATAATTTTTAAAGATAATGTGTGAATTGTCCAAAATATAACGATAATTGTCAAGTAAGTCGGAAAAAAATCTGCCATCTGCGAGCTATTCTGGCGTACACTTCAAAAACTGTAGAGTTTACACGCATATAATGTATAAGAGAAATGTTTATCTTAATTAGTCCTACAAAAAAGTCCGCGACAGCATATACCTAGCTTATATGAGTAAGCCATTATCGCCAAAAGAGTAAACCATAAATCCAATAAAAATTGATAATATATTTGTAATGCACATTTGGTAGTAACAAACGAAGCTACTCGAAGTACTTACTAATCCTGTGCAGACGAAGTCGCGGGTACCAGCTAGTATGTATATAATTGATAAAAGCTTAATTGATAAGTATGTTCGACAGTAAAAGCTTATTTGCCAACTATTTTCGACTAAAGGTTGTTTTCCCTGTTTAGGTCAGATAAACCGGCTGGTATTATCGCACCTTGAGAATAAATGGCGATGTAGCTGGTATTTCACGTCTTCTTATTTATTTTATTCTTGGTAAGCCCCAAAATGTCCCCAACAAACAGTAGACACGGGCGTGCCCTGTCTATTCTCATTAGTAGACTACGAACAACGCACTTAAAATGTGCTCGTAGACGGACAATTTTGCTCGACAACACAGCGAAACAGTTGATCAATTTCGTAAGTTTTTCGGCAATTTTTGTTTATACGGTGACTTTAAATTCTTCAAACACCAACACAGACAGATGTTTCAAACATCTGTTTGAAACTTTTGTGTTGTACACATAGGTACAGAGACTTTTTCTTCTAAAACAAACGTTAAAACAAACGTAGTTCTTGAAGCACTAGCCGTGGGACAACGTCATAAACTGTTTAGAGTAGTCTAGACATGACATAACTGCTATTGTGGTGTTGCCAAGAATAGAGCAAATGACGACCTCCGTGGTACAGTGGGCGAATAGCCGGCTGAGACGCAGGAGGTAGCGGGTTCGATTCCTGTCACGAAACAAATGTTTGTATGATCTACAGATATTTTTTCCGTGTCTGGTTGTTTCTCTATATATTATAAGTATGTATTTACAAAAAAAAAGTATATAAGTATTCTATCAGTTATCTGGTACCCATAGTACAAGGTCTGTTTAGTTTGGGGCTAGATAGCGCTGTGTGAAATGTCCAACTATATTTATTAATTTAAAAAAAAACAAATCGCCCGTGTAAAAGCTCCTTAAAGGCCTTGTTTTATTAAAGCCTGGAAGCAACGTGCGGTAATAACTGAAATCGATTTGTAAATGTTTCCTTATTTTTCGCTCCTTTAATGGCGACTTTTGTGTATTATAATTGCTACAATATTTTTAATTGGATGTTATTGAATAGGTAGATCTTACTATTTAATGTCTATAAAAAATTACAAATAAATTGAGCATTAATGATAATATTTTTTGTATTCATTAATAACATCATACGATATGCTACATGGTATAAAAACAATTTGATAAAAAGTAGCCACAATTAGATCATCAAGGAAAATGTATGAGTAAATTATTAGCAGTAGTTTTTAGTGTAACGTCATCGTCTTCCGTCAAATGACGTCACTGTCTGAACACAGGGTAGTATTATAACTTCATAAAATAATGCTACCCTCTTGTCAACGAAACGGTCGCAACCTTGAATATGCATTATTATGCTATTACTTGGTATACTATTGGCTCTCAATTTCCACTCCTACATTGAGACGAAAGCCCAGCTGGCCGCTAAAAAAACTTGGTATACTTACTTCACACCGGGACAGTTGCTCAACTTAAACCAAGTACAAGTCCGATCATGTCTGGAGTACTGTTCTCACCTCTGGGACGGATCAGCAATATACCAAATAGAGGCTCTAGATTAAATTGAGAGAAGAGCTAAGAAGCTCATTTGCAACGACGAGTTAGCAGATGCAAGGCTCCACAGTCTCGAGCATCGTCGAAAGGTTACAAGCCTCTCGTTTTTTTATCGGATACATTTCGGAGAGTGCGCTGCGGAGCTTTTCAAGCTGATCCCACCATCCCCATTCTATCATTGGACAACCAGACGCTCCGCGATGCGCCACCGCTACATGGTAGATATACCTCCCATACGCACAAAGCGGTACTCTTCCACCTTTAATATGCGCACCGCCAAGGAGTGGAACGCGTTGCCTGAGTCTGCACTGTCTGAACTATAGAGCCACGAAATTATTAACCAACTTGACTCCAACAACTTAACCAACCTAACTTAACAACATACTCGACCTACAGTTTTATTCAAATTACAGGTAACGGGAGTTCATGTAAATTGGATACCTTTCTTTGGGGTACAAATTGCAGTTATTCTGGATTTTAGACTTTTCCCTATATTTGTATTACTAAAGCTACACGTATACCAAATTTCAGCACTGTGTGGTCACTGGTGTACCCGGTGAATTTTGTCAAAGTTCAGTTTTTTGATATGGCTAACAAACAAATAACCTTAAAAACTACATAGTTTAAATTAAAAATAAAAACAGTGTCGAAATTTACTCATGAAGACCTTTTATTAGACGTGCCATTTGACCGGATAGTCTCATTTTTTGTTTTTTTTTACTCCTCTTGAACCCAATCTCTTGAATCTCAACAACCCCCCCACATTTTAGCTCATTTGGTCACACCATGTGCCTTCAGTACCTACCTATATAACAAAGATCATTGGGCGGTTTTGACCCACTTTTTTTTTTCGCGCACAGTGTTCAAATCACTTTTAAAGTAAAGTATTCAATTCCACTTTTCTAAATATGTAAATTTTTTTTATGTATCTGCTGGAGGAAAAATGTTATGTAACAGTATGTATGTGAGTCTAACTATAATTCTATTAGACTAAAAACTAAAGATTTTACTGTCAGCATTGTGAAAATGTATGTACAAGCATAAGAAAAATGTTTGTATCGCATAACAGATTGTATGTCTCTCTCGCTCGCACTTTCGACAGGTAGAAAATAACAGTAAGGTATCGAAGTGCGCGTGCGACGCGCCGCCTGCGCCCCACCCGCTCTGACCGCCCCGCAGTCGTACGTCATCCTTCGTTTCGATCTGTGCGTTTAAACTCGTGTTTCCGATTTTTGCATTTTATTGATTACTTGAGCGTGTTTTATGGACCCCTGATTTTGCTTGACGATTGGTTTACATTAACATGGAAAGACAAAATAGTTGCGTGTCGTGTAATCGATCTGTTTTACGTCGACGAAAACACATATTGACAGTTCTCTTTTTGGAAAGACAAAGGGATCTTGTAGATTTATTATTGCAAGAAATAATACCACGTGAGGTAAGTACACTACACTGTCATCGTATGTGTATGACTCGTCGCGTGCTCTTGATTGTACAAATGTTGCTTTGCTCAATGTAATGGCTCATTTTACTTCTTGATAAATGGAGGAATATATATTTTTTTTTTCAATTGTTTCAGATTACTTTTAATGGCTCACGGGCCATGTGCCATGCTTGTTGGTCAAGGTTAGATCGTCGTTTACGGAATCAACCCGTACAAAATGAACAAGTACAAAATATACCAGTACAAGATCAGCCAGTTGAAGAGCAACCAGTGCAAGATCAAGTACAATTGCAGCCTAGTTTTGTTACGCCTAGAGGATATAAGCGAGCATCGAATACAGCGAGACATTGTATTTTTACAAACTGTAGAAATGTAGTGGCCCATAATGTTCCACTATATGCTAAGTTCCAACTCTTACACAATCACAATTTTTATATACTAGAATTAGCTCGGGTTTGCAATGCTCATTTTATGAGGAATGATTGGGTAGACTTGCTCAACACTACATCCCACGAAAACTTTGACAGTACTCATGTTGTTGGTATGATGAATTTATATAAATGGGGTATCGAACAAAGAAGCAACCTTGATTTCGAAAATATTGAAGAAATAGAGGACAATGAATTTCACTTTTGGACGGGACTAACAAAATATCAATTTAATGTTATTTTGAACCAAACGCCTTCACTGGGTGATCGATCAGTTCATCCTGCCACAGTTCTTGGAATTTTTTTAACAAAAATAAGAACCGGTGAACCAGATGAGCGATTAGCCACTAAATTCAATATGTCGAGGAGAACCCTAGAAAGGAAGTTGGCGATAGCAAGAGAATGCTTAAGTAATGATTTTGTTCCACAGCATTTGGGCTTAAATCATATTACTAGGGAAGATGTGGTGGCCAAGAATCTTGCAATTCCAAGCCATTTTTTTGGTGGTAACTATAATGAACCGGCGGCCATTCTCGTATGTGATGGAACATATATTTATCTACAAAAGAGTTCGAATTTCCTTTTCCAGCGCAAAACTTACAGTCTTCATAAGTTTCGGAACTTAGTAAAACCCTTCCTTATAGTATGTACCGACGGCTACATAGTAGATGTTACGGGGCCTTACACTGCGACTACTTCGGACGCAAGCATTATGCGTGACCTGATGCAAGAAGATTCTCCGATTCATGGGTTCTTGAGAGTTAATGATGTTTTTATATTGGATCGTGGATTTCGGGATTCGATTGATAAAATTGAGGAATGCGGGTATAATCCTCACATGCCGCCTACAAGAGTAAGAGGAGAACAACTGACGCCACTAGATGCTAATAAATCTAGATTAATAACAATGATCCGGTGGGTAGTGGAAACCATTAACGGCAGATTCAAGAAAGATTTTAAAATCTTCCGCCATGTATATTTTAACGTTGCCATGAGAAACATGATGGTCGACTTCAAAATAACTGCGGCCATAATTAATGCTACTCGCCATCCATATGAGGACCATATGTATGCGGAACAATTCATAAGAATTATAAATGAACGAATGAATGAACCCAATGAGATGGCAGAATATGTGATTAACCATAATTTAAACAGGCAGAGAGTAGCGTTTGTGCGACTCGATGGCAATGATCCGGATTTTGATGACTTTCCTCGGCTTACATTTGACGAATTAATATTGTTTACGTTGGGATCATACCACTTGAGAATCGCAAGATCGTATTGCCACGAGCACATGCGTGAGGATGGTGTATACACTATCGAACTATACCGGCACCAAGAAATGATTGAAAATAAGATATTGATAAGAGGCAGAATACAGTCACGACACGTCCGTGCAAAGCAGTACTACACCTATATTTTAGTAGATCCTACCCATATTGGAAGAAATAGCATCCAACAGTATTACTGCTCGTGTATACACGGCCGTCGCACTGTCGGAAGCTGTGCACATGTTGTAAGCGTCGTATACTTTCTGTCATGGGCCAGGCATCAAGACGTGATAGACGCGCCTGCAGCCTTTTTAGATGAATTAACTATAGATTTTGATAATGCAGAATAAAAATACTATTACCGCAAAATGGATTTTATTTTCGTATTCCTGGAAATTGTTCAAAACAACTGTTTTACAAAGTATTTTTACAGTCAGGCCAATAGTTTTTACTTAGTTCATTATAAAAATGCTATAATAATAATTTAAAAATGCTATAATAATTATTTTAAAAATGCTATAATATTAATGAAAAAAATTTTTTTTGCGGTTCTCCCATATCCTGCAATAATGCGACCCATACCATTAAGTAACATATACATTTAACTACATACCTAGCCCTGTTTCGTTTTTGTGCGCCGTGGGTCATATGTCCGAACAAAATGCCCAATGACCTTTCACAATGATCGGATAAAGCTTCGACAGTTATCCTCGGACAAACAAACATACATAATACATACAACTTAGATTTGCCCAAGTTGATTTAGAGATCTCGCTTCGTTCGATCAATACAGAAGTGGGTAAATAAAAGGTGTTTTATTAAAAACTATCTGACCCAGCGAACTTCGGCAAACGTTCAGTGGCGATAACTAAGAGCAGAAATGTAACTGAACCAGCAATGTTTAGACATTTTCTGCTGTTCAGTTATCTACTGCAGTGATTCCTAAAAGGTGGTCCGCGGAACCCTGGGGTTTCGTGGATGGGTCACAGGGGTTCCCCAGTCTGTCCGAGAGTTAAATTTGAATTGTACTTAAAGATGAATACCCGGCAATCGTTGAGAAAGCTGTCCTGGTTCTGATTCAGTTAGTGAAGTCTTACCGATGCGAGACTGGTTTGCGTTCAATTGTCAGACATAAAGCCTAACTTTACGGCTATTTTAAGAAATAATGTGAAAAAATTTCATTTTTCACAATAAATTATTACCTAGGTACATTGTATTTCTTTGTTACAATAAATTATTTGCAATACTTTTATTAATTATTTTCATTTATAATTTGTTCATTCTTCGAGTTTAACATGAATATATACAAACTACAAGGTAAACACTTTAGTTATCAAAATAGCCAGCTAGGGTTCCGCCAAAAAAAGTATGATCAATTAACGCGCCGGCGAACCCTGAGCGCAACTTCAATTCGGCCGCGTCAAATACTTCGCCCTGAATATCGCTATCCCTGTTTAGTGACGAAGTTTAGCCACGCAGAGCGACAGTGATAGCAATAGAATAATTCTAAATTAGATTAGATTTTGACCGTGTTCCGTAATACCAAAAATGATGACTGAAAACTTGTTGTATTATTCTCATTGTGTTGTTATTCTGTAACTAGACGATATAATCTATGTTCCCATGACTAGGATACGTAAGATGTTGTTGTTTTTAATACGAAACAATTAGGTTGAAAACAGGTATTTTATGACGTAAAAACATGCAGAATGCGATACGATTCTATTTCATTTTAGGTAAGTATATTGATCTAATATATGGTTGGGAACCTAGATAAATACTATTCAAATTAAAATAATACCTTATTAAGATGCTCCAATTAGAAACGATCTTGGCAGTACGTGTTGTATGGACGATTGTCCCTCCGGTGTCCCCTTAAGGTTCCATGGCCAAATAAAATTGGGAACCTCTGATCGTCACTTAACGTTTCTAAAGGAATAATACCAACTAAATTTAAAAAAACCCAATCAAATCATAAACACGTATCTTGTTCGACTGGATGTACGTTGGGAGCTCCTCGATTTACCAGGCTATTACGTGCTAGTGCATCAGTTTCCACTCCGAATTGTTTACTTCCATTGCACCTGTATTTCAGGCATAATAATTAGTTAATTAGCATGTATAATTAATGTACAAAGTAATTAATGTAAAATTAACAAAGTCGGATGGATTTGGAGTTGGATTTGTCTTCGCCCCGAATAACAGAATAACTATAAATATATCAGAAAAGTTCACGCATAAAGAAATTATGAACAAATTCATTTTCTCATACATATATGCAGCTAATGACGCCCGATTGGCAATTCTACCGGGGTGACGTATATTGCCAGCCCGCGTTATATGCATGTCAAGGCGGTACGAAGTTTGGTGGGTCAGCTAGTTATTTAAAATAGTGATTTGATGATTTGCGGCGACAAATTCAGCCGAAGATGTCAAGCGGCGCAAATATGCAAGTCTCGACAGAGCTTACGAATTTGAGTCATTAGGGGTGGAGACCCTGGGTCCATGGGATACCGGGGCCCATCGAGGTTTCAAAATTATTTCTGGGCGTCTATTCGAAGCGACGCGTGATCCGAGAGCTGGCGCTTATCTGGGTCAACGTATAAGCACTTCTTGGGGATACTTCCGCCTGGTAGTGATCTGGTGCAGTTGAACTATCTTTAGATCGTTTGCAACGGTCTTTAGATGATTCACCTGTTTCTCCTGTATGTAAATAATTTTATATTCTGTCTAAAAACCTAATTTGATATTCTCCTTAAGGCGTGGTGGTGGATGGGAGCTTTCTAGTGCGGTGGAGGGGAGGATTTGCCTAATTTTTTTAACATGTTTTTTATAATACCTACCTATGAAATTGCATGCGTTTTATTTTGAATTTTCAACACTTAAACACCTACCGACCTTGGGTTAATTGAAACGTGTTTTTGGTACATATTTCAACTTTTAGAGACGATTTTTTTCTTTTTCCTTTGTTCAGTCTTTATTTTCTAACACAATAATTTCACATTAGATTCTTTTTATTATAAGTGCAGTGTACAACTGACTAATACTATTTTGATTGTGACTTTAAAATAGGCTAACTAAACGTAAGGCTTATTAGCCTTACGTTTAGTTCTAAGCTATTTAACCAAACAATTTGTAAAGCCGTTGGTTTCTCTAAATAAATAAATAAATAAAAAATTATATCTTTTTATATTACAGGCGTTTTGCCCCTTTTTAGGGTTCCGTACCCAAATGGTAAAACGGGGCCCTATTACTAAGACTCCGCTGTCTGTCTGTTTGTCCGTCTGTCACCAGGCTGTGTTTCATAAATCGTGATATTTAGTCAGTTGAAATTTTCACAGATGATGTATTTCTGTTGCCGCTATAACAACTAGTACTAAAAATAGAATAAAATAAATATTTAAGTGGGCTCCTATACAACAAACGTGATTTTTTTGCTCATTTTTGCTCGATATTGATAACTGCAACAGATAGACGCTTGAAATATTCACAGAATATTTAGTTATATATTCGCTTTAAAAACAAATAATTAAATAAAAATAAAACTTATATTTAACGGGGCTCCCATACAACAAACGTGATTTTTTTGCTCGATATTGAAAACGACAACAGGTAGATGCTTGAAATATTCACAGAGTATTGAGTTATATATAAAAATATATAATTAATTTAAAATAAAATAAATATTTAAGCGGGGCTAAAAATCCAAACTCAAGGTTTGGCAAAGAGCAATGGAGTGCAGCGTGCTTGGAGTAAAGAGGATTGACAGAATCCGTAACACCACGCTGCGTTTAAAGACCGGCATTGCTGACGCAGGAAATAAGGCTGCCAGGCTAAATGGGATTGGGCGGGCAACGTAAGACGAATGCACCCGGACAGATAGGCAACGATCGTCACGCAGTGGGTGCATGAAGACAGGCGACGGCGCCGAGGAAGGCCTAGTTGACGCTGGCGTGACGATCTCGATGCCTTCGAGACAGATTGGTGGAATTTAGCACGCGAGGGAAAGTCATGGAAGACAGTGGGAGAGACCTTTGCCCAGCAGTGAGATGACATAGGTTGAAAAAAAAGTGGGGCTCCCATACAACAAACGTGATTTTTTTGCTGTTTTTTATAGATAATGGTACGGAACCATTCGTGCGCGAGTCCGTCCGCACTTGGCCGGTTTTTTTATTTATACATTGTATTGTGATGCGGTGATGTTATTACTCGTGCGCGATAACTTGGGACCTGCTAGGAATGCGACTACCCGACCGCTTCCCCTGCACTTCCCCGATGGCGCCCGTATTGTACCGTTCGCATCACTATTTTTTACTAGGGTTTTTAGTCTCGTACTGGCCTACGTCACGTAACGACGCGCTCTGGAATTCTTTTAGTTTTCGTTTGTGTTATTGTTTTGTTGTTGTAGTTTTTGTTGTTATAGTTTGTGTCATTGTTTTGTTGTTGTATCTTTTGTTGTTATAGTTCTTGTTAAGTGTTTTTGTTATCATTATGAAGGGTAAACCTTTGCATAGCAGAGAAAGAAACCTCGTGCTAAAAGTGTTAGAGTTATTTGAAAACGAAAAAAAAAACATAAACTTAAACATTGTATTTTTATTTTATTCAAATAGTGTAAAAAAGATTAGATAAAAAGCAGCGTCGTTCCTGAGTAACATAATAAATTAGGTTAAAAAAAACAAAGACGAAGCCGCGGGCGGCTGCTTGTTATGTTCGCTTTTTTGCGGGCGGTACAAACACGCCAATATGACGTCACCGCGCTCAGGTCCCAACTTATCGCGCACGGGTAATACTAACAAATTCCTTGCGTCATTTTAGTTATTTAAAAAAACCGACTACACAAGTAGCAAAGTGGATGCGTAAGAACTTACATTAACTTTTGTTGTCATTGTATAAATTGAGTAAGCTTGGTGTTACAAGCGCCTATAAGTTACGGTAACCGCTTACCATCGGTAATACCATTATATAGGTGGGCCGTATGCTTGTTTGCTACCTTAGTGGTAAAAAAAATGTGGTCCTTAGAATAGCTCTACGGCAGAAAAGAGTACAATGTAACCCGTACACGGATCCGCATGAAACGGAGTTTAGTATTCTTTGTCATTCATACAAGTGCGTCCACCGTTCCGCGTCGTACGGACTGCACGCATCACGTGTCGCGTCGGTACGATTCGGATCCGTGGACGCGTTCCTTGAATGAATGAATGAAAATTCTTTATAAGCTAGACACAACAGATACAAAATAAACAAGAAAACTAATAAGTGTAAGCATAATGGGCGGTCTTATCGCTTTACAAAGCGATCTCTTCCAGACAACCTTTGGATGGAGAGGATCATTGCTTAATGGAAGATTGGCCGAGATCTAAAAAGAATTAACTTAATAATTAGTGCATTCCTATATTCTACTGTTATTTCGTAAAGATACACTTTTTAATGTGGTTAATGCTAGCCTGGACAATAGTTTTTAATAAATATACCCATCTGTATTTAATAAGTTCGTATAAGCAAAAATCTTTAGATAAAATCATGCGATGAGTAAAGCCATACTTATAAAGTGCTAAGGTTCTAAATCTGGATATCATAGATTTATTTTTATCGTAATCTCAACTCCGATAAAAGGCGTTAACACATCACTAGACACCCACTCGAGAGCTGTTTCATGAAGCTTACGAAATCCAATCCAAAGGTATATTGGTATCGATATTTCGATGGATCAGCTCAAGTTTTGGCAACTCCATCAACGCTGATAAGTTTTGTTTTTGAATAAAGTTATATACGAAGTTTGGGTATTTGCTTTATCTCTTATATTAAACTTATTACTTTTCTTTGATTGAACAAACTGAAAACCGTGAACGATAAAACTATTTGCTGATAAATAAAACCGTAATATTACCATGTGTATCCCGCCTGTACTAACCTACGGTGCCAGTCTTGGTCACTGACTGAATCTCAAAAGTCCAAGCTCGGGGTTTGCCAAAAAGCTATGGAGCGCAACATTTTGGGTGTCAAGAGAATAGACAGGATTCGCAACACCTCGCTGCGCTCAAAAACCGGCATCGCTGACGTCGGTATCAAGGCTGCCAAGTTAAAGTGGGATTGGGCAGGTCATGTCTCCCGTATGCAACCAAATAGGTGGGCTAAGGTCGTAACTGGATGGATCCCTGTGGATGGAAAGCGACACCGTGGAAGGCCTAAGAAGCGCTGGACGCTTTTTACAGGGACTGGCGGGATTTGGCACAAGATCGAGAAAGTAGAGTCGAGAAAAAACCGAATCAAAAATTCGGTTTTCTTTTATTTAAACTATTTTTGTTGTAAAGGCTCTTTGAGTATAGATTTATTTATAGGTTCTTTCTTGGTAATCGTGCTTCATCTACATACACACCATCACTTACCACTCGGTGAGGTAGGGGAGAGGATTGAATTGTTTAATGAAAATTATCAAGCCAGGAGGATTAATGCTAATAGATTAGTCTACCAATCAGTAGGCTTCATTTTTTACGGACCAGGATTTTTTACAATTTCCTAGCATATGTGATGACGTCACTTGATTCTCGAGTGAAATAAATAATTGGATACCGTTCCCATCTAGTTTTCTACACACAATTTATCCCAGCAACTACATTTTATATTTTTGAGATGATTTTAAAAATCTTGGAATTTTCCGCATGTGTTCGGATAACACAATAAATAAAAATACTATTTTACATTTTATATTATGTTTGTGAACATTAAACTTTACCAGTCGAGCAATTAAGTCCATTTTCGCTTTCTATAACCGCAAAGATTTTTGCAGCAGTTTGTATGGGATCTTCCTTGTAAGGAATGTATGAAGACCGGTTTACCTGTAAGTGCATAGAAAGAGATAGGAGTCACTTTCCCATATACATTAGTTTACCCTCGTGTATTCGTCCTTGTGAGAGAAGCGGGTTTAATAATTGATTTTATAATAAGCACCTTTGAACCTTTTAACTTCTTATTAACTTTTAGAGTAGTAGGATTCCTTGTCGGGCTCGTGCGGAGAAGTAATGCCACCGTACCTATTTTTGTTGCCCAGCAGCATTGCTGTGTTTCGGTTTGAAGGGTATGGTTGCCGGTGAAATTGCAGGCCCATGAAGCTTTAGTTTATGGGATAACTTTAATTTGATTACTAGGGTATTTTAAAATGTTTTACACTAGAAATAAAAAAAATAATAAAATAATCTTAGACATCGCTTACCGCCGCCGCGCCGGTCGGATGAAATCTTTTGAGTTATTTTAGTTCTGTCCAATATAATATAAATTAAAACGTAGAACTCTTGACACAATAAGAAGAAGAAGAAGTTATTTTAGTGTTCAATAGTGTAATATAGTGTCAGTGTTAGTGCTATTCATGAACACAAGAACAAAGTGTCTTCCCCTTAAATAGAGACTAAGAAATGTGCCAATGGACACATTCTTAATCATAATTATTTATAAAACTAAGTAAGCATCAATAACAAATAAAATAATAAAAATGATTCAGAAGGTTTCGGGACTTTCTGTCCACAAATCCCCTGCCGGCACTCGAAGTGAACGCGCAGAGGATTTGTGGAAAAAGACTCTACAAATCCCCTGCGCAGGGGATTTGTGGCATAAGCCAAAATTTCTCACTAGCCTACGTGGCTAGATTGTAATACAACTAGAGTACACTTAAATAGCCCTACAGCTGCATATTTAAGTGCTCTTTATCAATTATAAAAGGTAATAGAATAACAATTATTTAGTGTATAAAGTATGACTCATGAAACATTTAATGAAGAACAGTGGGAAAAATTTGTTAATGTAAACAGTTCGACCCATGTGTCTGCGTAGCAAAACTGTTAAAGATAAAGATAATTTACTCGCAGAAAGTTCGTTGGTACAATTTTACACTGGTCTCAATGTACAATTCAAGCTTTTAACATTCTACCAGATAGTGTCCTGGTGTGCAAATATTACCTAGTCAGGTCATAAGTATTGTCACACAGTAAAAACTTTTCTTTTAGAATGCTGGCCACAAAAAAGTTTATAGAATTCGAATTTCGAATTGTTCATGAAAATAAAAATGTATACTTTTAAGAATTTTACTCATTTTTAAATATGGAGTGGACGCTTAAAGAAGACCGTGTTGCAGTTATTGCGTTGCATCGTTGCGGTTACGCGCTAATTAAAATTTTTGACATACTGTAAAATTTGAATATAACCAAAAGATTCGTTTATCGCACCATCAAACGATACAATGAAGACTCTAGTGTAGATGACAGGTCAAGAAGTGGTCGCCCTCGGTCTGTTAGGACTCCAGCAGTGATAAAAGCTGTGAAGGCGCGAATTCAAAGAAATCCCAAACGTAAGCAGAAGCTGTTAGCCCTTCAGATGGGGTTAAGCAGAACCACGGTGAAAAGGGTGTTAAATGAAGACTTAGGGCTTCGGGCATATCGAAGAAAAACAGGACATCGTTTGAATGCTCGTCTAATGGACCTGAGACTGAAGAGATGCCGCGCTTTGTTGAAGCGGTACGCGGGAAAAAAATATCGGGATTTTTTTTTCGGATGTAAAAATTTTTACCGTAGAAGAGAGCTACAACAAACAAAATGATAAGGTGTACGCACACAATAGTGAAGAAGCGAGCAACCGTTTTCCGCGTGTCCAACGAGGTCATTTTCCATCCTCGCTCATGGTATGGTTGGGAGTTTCTTATAGGGGCTTAACAGAGGTACATTTTTGTGAGAAAGGTGTAAAAACGAATGCAGTTGTGTATCAAAATACAGTCCTGACGAACCTTGTGGAACCTGTTTCTCATACCATGTTCAATAACAGGCACTGGGTATTCCAACAAGATTCGGCGCCAGCTCATAGAGCGAAGAGCACACAAGACTGGCTGGCGGCGCGTGAAATCGACTTCATCCGGCACGAAGACTGTCCTTCCTCCAGTCCAGATTTGAATCCGTTAGATTACAAGATATGGCAACACTTGGAGGAAAAGGCGTGCTCAAAGCCTCATCCCAATTTGGAGTCACTCAAGACATCCTTGATTAAGGCAGCCGCCGATATTGACATGGACCTCGTTCGTGCTGCGATAGACGACTGGCCGCGCAGATTGAAGGCCTGTATTCAAAATCACGGAGGTCATTTTAAATAAACTTTAGTGTCATAAGAATCTATGTTTTGTTAAGTTCATTTTGTTATATAAATGGTTACATAATGAATAAACTTGTTTCAATTATTTTATATTAAACATGTGACAGAATTTATGACCTGACTAGGTACATATAAAATAATTAAAAAATACAATTAACTATTCCTACACAATATAAACATGACAATAAAATAAAATAATGTCAAGTACTTATGTTGGAAGATGATAGGTTTTAATTTTAAACCAGAGACAAATATTATTTATTTTCCTACTCAACTAAAACTAGCACGAAACTTACTGTTAAAATCATCTTAAGATTGATTGTACTTCGCGTACAATTTTAATGTTAATGTGTTTGTTTTTATGTACTGTACAATAAAGTATTTTTCGTACCACTTGCTCAAAAAAGTGACATTCTATGCCACAAAAAGCGAACACAACAATAGTCATTTTAACCTGTTAAAAACAGGGAAAGAAAATTGTACTGAATTTCATTCATCCTCTAGGGGGAGAATGTGATTTAAATTTGGAATACTTACCGAAATTTATACTGAACTACATCTGTGTTTACACCATTAAGTTTGCATATAAAGCATTATACATCTTTTTGAAAAAGGAATACGCATTTATTATGCAGTTATGATTATTAAATAAAATTACGAAAACCGACGAGGGCGTATGAGCTTGATGCCTTTGCTTTTCCGACAAAAAAATATTAGTCTCATATTAATATTGTGTTATTTTTTTCGCAAATGGTACGAAAAGTAGAGTATTTTCCTCGGTGATAAAGCTGTCTTAGTCTTGGGTGAACTTAAATCCCTCGCTACACTCAGGACTCGTCTTAAATCCCTCGCTTCGCTCATGATTTAAGTTTTTAACCCTCGCTACGCTCGGGAGTAAACCTCGAGTCCTTCGTTACGCTCGCGATTTAAATCGTCACCCGCGACAGAAGACACTGCTTTATCCCCTTGGTTAATAATCCACTATTTCATCCCCCCATCTCGAAAAGAGTACTTTTGCTCTTCGATATCTGAGTGCAAACGTCGTTTTTATCCGCTAGAGGATAAAGTAAATTGAATTTAGAACATCGTGTGCCGTAAGTTTGTAAATACAAAACATCATAAAACCTATTTACTTCTACCTCCATGGTACCGAATTTATCATACAACCTTTTTTAATTTGTAAAAACTCAGACTCGAAACCTTCTTGGTGTATTACTTTTTATTGCATTTAGTCATTTCCTCGCTGAGGTGGGATGAAAAGTTACGTGTTGCACACGAGTGCAAAGATTTTTCACCTCGTGGTCTTTTGATTCCCTCGCTAACGCACAGGATTCTAATTTTAGACTCCTTCGCTTGCTCGGTCATCAAAATTGAGCGCGCGGTTAAAAAGCAACTTTGCACTCTTGTATAATAAATAACTATTATATTCTATTCGTTTCTATAATTTTCAACAAGAACTTGGTAAACACCCCGTCTTTACTGAGAACTCTAAACATACATACTTCTTTATTGAAGAAACCCAATTACATTGATGTTTGCAACAGCTGCTCGAAAACAGTAGTATATTAGCAGCTGGCATTAACAATGATTAGCACACGTAACCGTGTATTGTGTATAAGAAGCCTTAATCTTTAGTTGAGCAATGCTCCATATTCCACACAATTGGTGCTTCTTACGCAACATCATTTAAGAATTTATCAGTATGTTTGAATTGCATTGCTGTATTAGCTTGTTTCATTCATAAGCTGCACTAGTTAAGTCGGCAATGAAAGGATAAATCATAGTAAATATCGTTCCGAGCAAGTGGTTTAGCTAAGTGGGACAAGTGTCAAGTTACCTGTGGCGTTGTAAAAGCGGTACATACTTTCAGTCTCAAATTGCGTGCCCTTCTTCATGGCATGAGAAACAATCTTTTTTCATTGCACTCATAAGGAGAGGGTCTATATATTTAAGTACCTCGGTCATTATATTACCGACGACCTTGATGATCTGGCTCATATAGAAAAGGAGCGTAGGGCAATGGCGGTCAGAAGTAACATGCTGGCTCGAAGGTTTGCACGTTGCAGTAGGCAATTTTATAACCTAACCTAACTAACCTTATACAAATGGACTTGTAAATTGTCTGATCTAATAAATGAATTGAATTAAATTAAAGAGACTATCAAGTGGAGACGAAGTACTAAGACTCTAGTACGAGTTGTCAGTTAAGTAAACGTTAATATATTTCTTGAGCAGCAATGAACGTTGCTCAAAGCCTCACTCGCCTGACGCGCTCATTCGCAAGTACATTTCACTTGTATGTATGAACAAAATGGATCTTGGCCTCCATCTAGATGGAACGACGATCTGGAAAAGGTTGCCGTGAGCTATTGAATGCAGGCCTCACAGGATAGGCCGCTCTGAAAATATATGGGAGAGGAATATAAGTAAGATGTTTAGCAGTGGACGTAAATAGCAATAGTTATCAGTCATCATGAGAGAAAAAGATTCAAATTCGTTTCTTTTTAAACTTATATAATAACTTTACAAGCTAATACGGTATATCTAAGACGAAGAAGCGTAAAAAATATATTATAGCACTTTACTAGACTCTTTCTTACTCATTTTATTTATACTACTTACATTTCAAACGAGCATGCAGTCCACCAGATGTTAAGTGGCTACTGCAGCCCATGGATATCCACATAGAATTCAAAACAAGCTATTATGTCGTCTTGATCTCTATGTGGATACGTTGCCATACTATAGGACTTAGCTGGTATGCCTATGTGCCAGTAATTACAGGAACATACCATTACCATCTAACCGGAACACAGCAGCACAAGTACACACTTACTCTGTTTCTGTAACACTCTGCTTTTAGTGAAAAGACCGCCCGGTGCACTAAATTAACTTTGAAAGTAATTATTATAAACCAGCTTTCGCCCGCGGATTTACATGCGTGGTTTGTCAATCAAATGTAGCCTATGTTTCAAATTCTCAATCCAGATTTATAATATATCTATATACCATATTTCATCGAAATCTGTTCAGCCGTTACAACATGAAAGCGTAACATACTTTCGCATTTATAATATTAGTACGATTAATCTTTGGTGTAAATAAATAAATAAATATTGCTAGACATTTCAAACAGCTATCTAGCCCCAAACTAAGCAGAGCTTGTACTATGGGAATCAGATAACTGATACAATACTTATATACATTTTTTTGTAAATACATACTTATAATGCTGACAGCTGACCAATCCGCAGCTTCGTATGCGTAGTTTTTCAATAAAAACATTACCCTCCTTTGCGCAGTTAGGTAAAAATATTATATAAAAAAGTTAGGTAAAAAAACTCAGGGTGAATGTAGCTTTCCAGTGGTGAAAGAATTTTTGAAATCGGACAAGTAGTTTTTGAGTTTATTGATTACAAACATACAGACAAAAATATAAAAATACAAATCTTTCCTTTTTATAATATTAGTATAGATAGAGAAACAACCAGACCCGGAACAAATATCTGTAGATCATGCAAAAATTTGTCCCGAGGCGGGAATCGAACCCACTGCCTCCTGCGTCTCAGCTGGCTATTCGCCCACTGCGCCATGGAGGTCGTCGTGTAGGTTCATACTTATAGCATCTATCTATTTACGCTCAAATCTAAACGTATTCTAGATCAAAATTGAGATATTTTGAGGGAACTCTGATCGAACAATTTTTGAGAAATCGGTTGGAAATTATCGGAAGTGGCCGGAAATCGAATATTGGAGACCGGAAATAAACTCTATCGTCATTGTTCTCGCAACCGTGTTTTACGTTTTCGTATGTCAGCAACAATATATGAAATGGGAAAATGCCGAGCAAAAATCATCTTACACAAGTAACTTTTTAACAAAAATATAACAGACGTCATATAACAGTAAAAACCAAACGACACTACCAATTTTGATGTAATTTCCATGGTATCAATCTAAAAGTATTTCCTTTCAAATAAAAAAACTAATTTTTCAAATCGGTTGATATATACCGGAGTTCTGAGCTACCAAACATAACATAACATAAAGATTAAACAAGTTTAAGACTTAAATGCTTTTCTCCTGGATGCCATTGTCAAAACTGGACCAAATGGAAATGGGACCGGGAAGCACCAGCTTTCAAATAAAAAATAATCCTCAAAATCGGTTCACCCAGTCGAAAGTTCTGAGGAACCTCCTTCTTTTTTATCCAGAAAATGAAACAGAAACATAAAACGGTCACAAAAATAACAAATTAGACGCGAGTTGAGATCACAACCTTCCCATCAATTATGCTAGCTCACTACTCGTCCAATGCGAGATTACTGAGATGTTACTAACACTTGAAAAATAAAAATAACTATTGAAACTCGAGGAACCCAAATGAGCAACATTTCCCCATACAAAACGGCCGTAAGTGACCAATTGACCAGAAAGCCTCGCTAATTTCTCCCTAATAAAACGAATGGTGTTATCGGCCCTCTATCAATACGGCCTTGCGTTCGTTCCACAACAATCAATCACAATTTACGGGACCCTTTTGCCCCCTATTGACCGATTTAAAATAACCAGCATAAGCTGAACCCAATTTTTATCTCGCGGTGGTCTTCTGCCAGTTCTGAATAATTTGGACTTACCAGTTTACCCAAGACTCGACTTATAACTCCGCTGGAAGAGAACCGTAGATCTGTGTATTTTGGTGTTCGTTTTATCTGTGGTTCTTTATTTCCAACGTATCTTGGGCTATGAACTCCTCAGTTTTGTGATAACTTGTGGCTCTATTTATTCTGGAGTTGCATGCCCAGTTTCGATAACATGATGGAATGCAGCCTGAGGTTATTATGCCTGGCTATCTCCAATAATGAGTTCGATTGGTGTTACGACCTCCTTACTGAATTTATTATGTAACATTTGTTTGAGGAAAACCTCTGTGGCGCAGTGGACGAATAGCCGGAGAGATTCCCACTATGGAACAAATGTTTGAATTATCTACAGATACTTGTTCCTATTTCTCTCTATATAATTATATATTTTAAGTATGTATTTACAAAAAAAATAACGTAGGAATAAGAACTCCCGTGGTCCACTTGGAAGTTACTAAACCGTCTCCGAACCCAAGTGGGTCGCTGCAGGTTCAACATGGGTTGCGAATGGGGTTTTATCGCAGAGGTGGCGATGCGTGAATGTGGCGTCCATAATCCATGTAGCATCTGTTCATTGTGCCCCAGCAGCTGCATCTTGATCTGCGATCTCTATGCTGTCAAATATGACATATAATATGTTATATAACAAACGCGTGCGTAATAATATTACACACTAGTGCATAATATCCCTACAAAGTTAAGTTAGTACCTAACTGCAAATTATATGAGAGTAAACAGAGCATTTTCAACTTAACCGGGTGATACAGTTTTTGTAACAACAAAGAGGTTTTATGCCGCTAAAATTCCTTTATATTTTTGGAATAAATAAATGTATCCCTAATTAAGACGAAAAAACATTTATTATTTTCAAATTACTTATAATTCACAATAATTTGTTATAAAATATTTGCATTTTATCACTAAAATTATAATTTTGAAGTAAGCTATATGGCTATATGTAATCAATCACCTTACATTTGACGCGTGCAAAAAAAAACTGCGCGCCATTTCCCATTTTTTGTTCGTATCTCATTTGTTGCTGTGTGGTAAATAATTGTAAAAATGCCAAGCTTTAGTACAGAAGATTTGTTTTTTCCTCGCAAGTGTGTTGAAAAAGTGCGTATGAACCTCGTGAGCAACTTGCTCGCTAGACACTCGGCTGATTTACGCCCTCGCTTACGGCTCGGGCTGCAACCGACAGCCTCGTGTATAATGAGCAACTTAGCTAACTTGTATCATAGTATACTATTTTGTATTATTGACAAAAATGTTTCGCAACAAACAAGTACCTACTCTACGAATTCATGTAGAGCGTTCATTATAATGTCCAATTTAATACCATTTTCCCGATTCCCAAGTAAAATAAGGCACTATTCCTTAAGTGTCGGGTCGGCATTAAATTTTTACCATCCACATTTGGCCGTAGTGTGGCAACGAACAAACTACTGAATAAAATAGTAAAATAAAGAAACACCCACTAAGGCACTTGTCTCACCGACGGCGAGTAAGCGCTCAGCTATCAACCATTTTCTCACTCAGAAACGAACAAAATATATAGATTCCGTGTCAGTAAAAGAGACACGTATATTAAGGCGCTAATCGTAGCCGATGACCTTGAGCGAATGGGCGTAGCTATTGTTTCGGCCCCGCACCAACCGCACCTTCCGCCACACGCATCTAACCGACCAGAAAACAGGTGAGCGCGAGGCAGATGAGCACAACCCTCCCGTACGACAGTCAGCAATACACTTCCGCCCGTCACCCGCGCAACCACCTTCTAAGGATACGCCCGCTAATTATTCGGAAAATTGAAAATAATTAATTGCCACGTGAAAGACCATCGCAGCACAACATCATATGTTCAACTTGAAGGTATAAGTATTTGCCCACATTCAGGTAAAAGAAAAATTACAAAATTTTAGATCATTTAGAGGTTGAATCAAATTGAAAGTCGAAAACAGCTACATTTTGTTATTTTTTTCTCAGAGTAAATAAACAGGTAGAACTTTTTTGTATGATCACTTTGCAGATAAAAGGTCAATGAATGACATATATTTTTTTTGAGCACATAAAACTGATTCCTCCCTGAGGAGAAAGCCTCCAAGTAAGACCAATCAGCCGCTATATTCGCCTTAATAGTTGATCGCTGGCCGTTCACACTGCCGGCGAGATCTCGCTCACCACTATTTTGTCGCAGCGACAACAACACTCGCTCAGCGATGCTCGCTTGGTGGTCAGAACACCCGACGTGAGATGATGAGTATCGCCCGCCGCACTCGCTTACTCACTTTATGGCCCAGCGAGACAACTATATGAACTACACACTCGCTTCTCGCTGCTCGCCAACTCGTTTCTAGTTTCTAGCTGTACTCGTTTCTCGCTCGTGAGACAAGTGCCTAAACTTACATTACCTGAGTTTCTTCTGGGCAATGTATTTCTTGTTTAGGGCTATCACGTTTTTGTGAAAAAGACAGAAATTATGAACCAATTTGCTAAGTGCGTGCTGGGACCTCTTTGGGCAAAGTATTTTTATAAATACCCACTTAAATTGGCCAAGTGCGTGACAGAGTATAGGTACTCAGTATATATGTAGAAAGGCCCCGAAGAAATATTATTTTGGAGTTTTTATTGTGCAAATAATAGTAAAATAAATATTGCTGGACATTTCACACAGCGCTATTTAGCCCCAAACTAAACAGAGCTAGTTTTATGAGAACCAGATAACTGATAGAATACTTATATACATAAAAAATAAAAAAGAAGAAATAAAATAATATATAAAATAAAGAAGAAAGAAAAACGACAGTAAAAAAAATTAGATTAAAAAAATGCACAAGTCTCGGAAAACCTGGACCGTGCCACTTGTAGCATTATCCTTACAATATTTTATATTATAGTACCTATTAAATAAACCATGATTAATATCTTACAACCCAAAATTAAAATTGATGCTAAATATAAAATACTGAATCAATTTTAAAATTAAACAGTATCCTACCTTTGTTACACGAAAACATGGTCTGCCTTCCAGCTGCCAGGGTTCTTAAGTGAAACTATCTGCTACTTGTAACAACTTTGTAACCATTTGAAAGCTATAAATGTATTAAGGAGCAAATGTTTCAGGACCCTCGCATATAGGGCTTTGCGTATTCACTCACACGCCTTAACAAAAAAAACCGGCCACGTGCGAGTCGGACTCACGCACGAAGGGTTCCGTACTATTCATTATCTATAAAAACGGCATAAATATCGTGTCTGTTTTATGGGAGCCTCACTTAAATATTTATTTTATTCTATAGCACAATTTTATTTATTTAACTTATTTGAGGTGCCGATTAAGCTAGTCCTCTAAATTGCATGAGCACCCATACAACTCAGAGGACGATCTTAATTTGCGTCAACTATGTCAAAAACCTATATATGGTAGTTCCCGTTGACCTAGAATTACGAAATATGCCAAGAAGCAAGGTCTTACAGCACAAATTAAGGGAAAATTCTAAAAAATAAAATAAGTTGAAAATTAAGGTAAATTTTGGTACTTACAAGTTTTCGCGAAAATCTAATTTTGCCCGTATCTATTTATCGTTTTGACTCAGGACCTTGATTTTTATACACTTAATAGGGACTACAAACCTCAGTGTCTGGTATAAATTTCAACTTGCTAGGTCCACCCGTTCCTGAGAAAATCGTTGGTGACACACGTACAGACAGATGGACAGACGGACAAGAGAGTGATCTTATAAGGGTTCCTTTTTTACGTTTTGCGGTACGGAACCCTAAAAAATAGCAATAAAAATTCCTGAACACACAGATCTAAGTACGTAATGAAAAATATACGATTGAAACTTTAATCAGAATTGTTATCAACGGTTTCACCATCGCTAGACCTTGGACCGAATCCATTACTTACGATAATGAGACGCAAATACCCGGTTTAGAGATTGATTCTCCAATAGCTTCAGTATTTACGACGCATAAATTAGACTGATAATAAAAGTTCTGCGAGCCAATGTCGGTGTCTAGGAGCTCGTGGCTAGTATTTTACGTCAAAGTCATGCAAAGCAATTTTTGTTTAATACTTTCACACAAAATAGAATAGTGCTAGGAGGACTTAATGCTAATAGCATTCTCTACCAGTCATCCTGGTCGTGCTAAAAGAAGGTATGGCGAGACACAGGAAAAATGGTATTTCAAAGCTACACAAAAAAGACAGACATACAGAAACTATAAATACAGACCCTAAATAACTAAAAAAGAAAATAATAATATTTTAATAGACATTACACTGCAAACCCCAAATCAAACGCAATGATGGTATCGGTGGCTAAAGCGCTGTCGCACCAATCTCTTAAACGACTCTCGTGTCTCAGCCTTTTTAATGGTTAATGGCATTCCAGAGTCGGACCGCCACAATCGAAAAGGAGTTGGATAAATAAGAAGTCTTATGGGAAGGGGTGCAAAGGAGCAGAGTGTCAGCTGACCTAAGCTGTAGGTCGTGCGCATCATTTAAAAACTGGAAGCGATAATTTAGATAGGTTGGGGTGAATGGATCTCTAAGAATGGAAAAAGTAAGCAAAGGGTTCTCAATGTTCCGAGGGCTTAGTGCTGGCGGGTTAGACCGGTGGCTTCAGAACGAAGCCGGAACAACTTAGCCGGTGGCACGAGAGCCTCGGCATCTGTAGCATGTGCCGTTTGCTACTCAATGAAAAGCAACTGAGCGAGCGGAGCGCTAGCCGGCGGGCGATACAGTACAACCCGCCGGGTCGGGCCACTGGCTTTGGTGTGTAGAGCCCTTAACGTGGTTTCACAGCTTCAGTAGTAGCTAAGGTACTCTGCATATATTCGACGAAAAATTTAATGCCCATTTCCACCACTGTCTTTTACAATCTTTAGTTGTCATCAAAATAACTTAAAGGGTGCTGTCAAGTGTCAGCGTACACATAGATCAAAATACGATAGGCTTCTACTACGCTAGGTTGCAAATTAGAAAAATTGATAACTATTTATGTACTAAAATCTAGACTTTCAACTTGCTAATAATTCAAGCTAAATGACCGTCAGTATGACAAAAATATATAAAGACTCCTCCGCACTAGGACAAATTTTGTATCACAGTATGGTTTGACATCTGATTGTCTGAATTTGTACCTTGCTGAAACCATTGCGATACAAATGTGCACTAATGCGGACTAGCCTTAAGGCGTAAGTGAGCTAGTGACAAGGTTTTACGCTAACTTAGCACTAGCTAAAATTTAGTATCACGTATAAAATCTTACAGCTGACTCCGAAACTATAGTTTTCTTGGATTCTCTCACGGTAAGTAGTCTCTGACCCAACATTACCATTGAAATTCCCTAATTTGCACGTGGTAATGGCAGCCCTGGATTCTGAGGGTTTTTGCTCACGCAGCAGTGTTGCCAACCTTCCATGTAGGGCGGCGGAAAGTTGCTGTTATTTTCTAGTCGAGTGAAGTTGTCGCTGCTATTTTTATGCTGTGATTGACGTGGAAATAAATCTAACCTACTTTGTTAGAATTGCAGCATTAGAGCCCGCGGGTTTTTCTGAAACAAATTCACTATAAGATTTTCGTTTAACCTGTCCATCCAAAGGTTGTCTGGAAGAGATCGCTTTTGGCGATAAGACCGCCTATTGGACTGTTATTTTTTGTATAAATAAATAAATATTGCTGGACATTTCACACAGCGCTATCTAGCCCCAAACTAAGCGAGCTTGTACACACGGGTACACACCGAGCTATACAAGTTCAGTATAAGCTGACCTCTCATTCTACGAAAACTCTACACAGCGCGAGGTCAGCTTATACTGGAAATGTATAGCTTGATGTGTAGCCGTGTGTACTATGGGAATCAGATAACTGATATAATACTTATATATATATATTTTTTGTAAATACATACTTATAATATATAGATAAACAACCAGACCCGAAACAAAATAAACGCGCCAGGAATCGAACCCGCTACCTCCTGCGTCTCAGCCGGCTATTCGTCCACTGCACCACGGAGGTCGTCATTATATTTCGTCGTATCGTCGTATCGTGTAGTCGTATATTTCCTTTGTTGGTGTATTTTTATTTGGTGTGCAATTAAGAGTATATCTATCTATCTATAATGTTTTTTTAGGAAGGGCGCAAACTTCGGACTTCTTGTCATTTACAAACAATGACTATGTTTATTTAAGTTCATTCATTTTAGACATTTATACAAAGTAGCCTTATAGTTGTACAAAATGCGAGGCGAGCCGTTACTCGGAGGGGATCGCAGTCATCCTGATGAAGGTTCACGAATTGAACCGAAACATTATCGGTCGTAACACCGATAAGACGGTACGTGTTAAATCCCGTATTTATATTAATGACAGTAGCCGTAATTTTAACTTATAGATTATTATCGTAACTTTCTTTGTTCTTTATTGTACACAAATATATTTACAGACAAAAATAGCTTACAAAATGGACATGTACAAATGCGAGCTTTACCCTAATAAGAATTTTCTTTCAGCAAACCTTTGAAGGTAGAGATATTTGATTAGAGTGGTGAGTACGTGCACAGAAAAGGATATTAGAGTAAAATACTATTAAATAATATATAATATACTAAATACAATACTTATCAATATTAAAAAATAAATAAATTGGGTAACCTAACGTTACTTGCTCAAGTAACGTAACTTGGGTCTGATTAGATTAGATTATTATTAGAGATTATTCAGGGTTTAAGTATACAAATTTACATAATACTACAAGACAGACATCGACCAATAGACACATGAAAATTAAGTTACTATATTTTTTTCATATATTAATTATCTGTGTAATCTGTTTTGTAAACTTGAAATAAACAATTTATTCAGATCATACTAACGAGATGGTAGAAGATCACAGAGCAAATAAAAAATCGCGTGAATGTAAATATATTTTATAAGATTTTTATTAACTTGTAATGTATGTACATATGTTTGTCCGGGTGGAATCTTGCAACTGAATTTTAAAACCATTCCCCTCAACCGATTGAGCTGAAATTTGGAATACATGTGTAAATTCGGTGTATGATACCATGGAAGTGGTCTCATGATGGAGACGGATGCTAGACAACGGAACTTCTGAATAGATTATAGAAGCTACTTTGTGTTTGGGCTCATTTGAATCTACTTGCGGTTCCCATTATAAATTTTATAAAATCTTGTTTTGGAAAAGTAATTTTTCATCAAAAAAACATATTATAAATTTCTAGCTGACCGCCTTGACATGCATATGACGCGAGCTACCAATGTACGTCACCGGTAGAATTGTCAATCGGCCATCATTAGCTGCATCTATGTATGAGAAAATGAATTTTCTTTATAATTTTTTTTGTGTGATTTTTCCGATATAGTTATATTTTAATAGTTATTCTGCTATTCGGCGCGGATACAAATCGAATAAATCCAAGAACATCAAAATCGGTTAAGCCGTTCCTAAGTTATAACTGTAACTAACCCGACTTTGTTTATATATAAAATATAATCCTACTAATATTATAAACGCGAAAGTTTGTATGTATGGACGTATGGATGTTTGTTACTCTTTCACGCCGGAACGGCTGAACCGATTGCGAGGAAATTTGGTATGTACGTAGATTATAACCTGGATTAACACATAAGCTACTTTTTATTGGCAAACCACGCGTGCGAAGCCGTTGGTGGAAGCTTGTATATAAATATACTTAATAAATTAAGTGCACGAATTGTGAAGGGCATCAACTCGTTTGCACATACCGATTCATTATTGTGATGATAAATCCAATCGACTGGCGCGATTGGAAGTGACCTGGATAAATATAATCCCACGAGAAAAACAAAACAAGTTGGCAAATATTAAAACAACAAAATATTATATTTTCCGGTTCGATTAACTGTTCGGTTAATTATTTAATTCATGGTTTTTGTGGTGCTTTATTTACACATCATCTACCCTATCTATACTTATATTTTAAAGAGGAAAGATTTGTATTTTTGTGTGTATGTTTGTAATGAATAAACTCAAAAACTACTGTGGCGATTTCAAAAATTCTTACACCATTGGAAAGCTACGTTCACCCTGAGTAACATAAGTTATATTAATTGCTAAAAAAAATTAGGGATCCCTACTAAAACTTAAGTAACGTAACCCAAGGTGTAAACAAGCGCCCTAAAACGTCTTTCGTCGCATGCGCTGCGGAAACTATTGATGATAGAACAAAAGTATGTTCTACAATATTAAAGAACATATCAATAACTACAAGAAACTTCGTAATATTATAAAGAGGAAAGATTTGTTTGTTTGTTTGTATTGAATATGCTCCGAAACTACTGGACCGATTTAAAAAGTTCTTTCACTTTTGGGAAGCTACACTATCTCCGGGTGACACAGGCTACTTTTTACCCAACTGCGGAGAAGGAGGGTAATATTTTTAGTAAAAGAACTACGCGTGCGAAGCTGCGGATTGGTCAGCTAGTACATTATAAATAACATTGTATTTTTTTAATCACGACATACTTTATATTATAGATATTTAGTTCCTTATCTAAGCCAAACACCTAAACATCTAAAGGACTAAATCGCAAGAAAGCTACTTACTTACTTACTCCATTGGCGCAGGGACCCAAAGTGAGTCTTGGCCTCCGATATGAGAACTCTCCACTTTCTTCTGTCCATTGCCATCTCTTGCCAGCCTCCACCCTGTTGTTCCAGCGATACCGGACGACCGGCCTTCACCCATTCGCAGTAGATGGCCGAGCCAGTGGTGTCGGTGTGACTTGTATTATCCTATGATGTTAGGCTCGGCCACAAGATCTTCTATTTTAGCGTTTTTACTGGACCCAGGATTTTCCGAAGAACTTTGCTACTAAAAGCTGATTCTCCTCCTTCAGGGTTAGCGTCCAGGCTTCAGAACCATACATGAGGATGGGCCGTATTACGGTTTTGTAAATTCAGATCTTGGTTCTTCTACTGAGAAGCCTGGATACCAGTACCTTATGTAGTGCAGCACTGCACCGTAAGAAATTCTGGATGCGAATTTGAATCTCTTCTTCACGGGTGTTTGTGTCTGTGATAGTCAAAAAGGCTAGGTGTCAGAAAAAATAATTGCGCACTATTTGACTACCCAAAAACTAAGAGCGTAAGTATTGTTTTTAGCTAAACCAGACAGACAGAATGACTAGCTAGTAAAGTTACTATAATCCCAAAAAGGTGAAAACTAAAGGCACTATAATAGGTAAGGAAAGTTTTATGTAGAGAATTCATAGTTCAATCGTCGTTCTCAAAATTTGGACGAGATGAGAAGATTAAAAGTTATCCCAAAAGTTACGGTCCAGGAGCTACGATTTGAACCCTCGATCTCCCCTTGTTACGGAAATGCGATGACAAATTCACCGACTTCTTCAAGTCAGAAGATGTCCTTTGCGTAGCAGTTAAAGGACCAACAAGTAACTTTTTAACAAAAATATAACAGACAAAACTACTTAAATGATTTTGATGAAATTTCTATGAGACTAATATCAAAGTATATACTTTCAAATAAAAAAAGAATTTTCCAAATCAGTTGGTAAATACGGAGTTGTAAGGTAAAACATAAAACAATTATGCGTCCCTATAAAATTTGAGGGTTGCCATCGATTTTTTTTTGGGGATCCCATCATCAGATCCTGACTTGGTGCCAATGGAACTACCCTTTAAAACAAAAAAAAAAAGAGTTTCTCGAATAGGTCCAGGCGTCTTCTCGTATAGGGGGAACATACATAAAAAAAAGATTACGACGAATTGAGAACCTCTTCCTTTTTTTGAAGCTGTTTTAAAATATAACCAACTTGTGTTAATCATTGAAACCAGACCACGTGGCAAAGAATTACTGCTGAACATACAAATATTATTAACAAAAAAAATATTCTGACGAATTGACAACTTCCTCCTTTTTTAAAGTAGGCTATTATATACTCTTCATTCCCTTTTCTGTGGAGTTATAGGGTAAAATGATGATATTTCCAAGACTCTATCGAGCATCCTTAGTTTTCCAAACCTTTTACTTATTCAGAGCTATTTGACGCGGCTTCACTGCCTTATGTAGATTAGTTCCCGCTCTAGAGACTCCGTTAAGCAGTTTCTTATGAACCGGTGGCAGTCATTTGACGGTCGTAATGGCTTAGCAGTGAGCAGGACGTTAGATGGGAAAACAATAGATGTACCAAGGTAGGCGCAGAGTGGAGGCCAAAGGATTTACGCTGACAGCAAGGCAGACCATCGGCCCGATTACGATCTCGTAGATCTTATTAGTCAGAAATACTTGTAGGACAGTCTTGGTAACAAGTAACTTTTATAACAAAAATATAACCGACTTCAGATAATACTTAGAAAAAGCAAAGTACTGAACCGATTTCGATGAAATTTTTGTGGGACTAATCTGAAAGTATATCCTTTCAAATAATAAAAGAATTTTCCAAATCGGTTTATACATAATATCATACATAATAACAAACATAACATAAAAATTAAACAAATTTAAGACATATGGTTTTCTCATAGACGCTATTATCAAAACTGGACCAAATAGAAATGGGACTACACGAAAAGCACCAGCTTTCAAATAAAAAAATAATCATCAACATCGGTTCACCCAGTCGAAAGTTCTAACAAAATAGATACCACACATAAAAAAAAGAAAAAAATACAGTCGAGAACCTCCTACGTTTTCGAAGTGGGTTAAAAATTTAATAAATTGGTGAAATATACAGAAAGCCTATACAGCCAACAGTCGGTGCTGGAGGCAAGTTCAGTTGGAATAGATAAATAGATATACAGTGCCACAAACTTCGAACTAGGCACGACGGTGACAAAACTGCATCTAAAAATCTAAAGCCTCTGATTTCGTTATCGAATTATATAAGTTTTTCGTACCTTCTACACCGACTTCGATATACAATAACAATGATGCTACTAGAGTGGATGATAGTTGTAACGTTAAATTCCCTGCGCTTTATGACCGTTATGTGACAGTCACCGCTATTTATAAAACAAGAACTTTTTCTTCTGAATAATGTCTAACATCCCTTCGTTTTGGTCACTCAAATAAAGAATGTTTTCTCTAGAGATATCAACTTCATTGCTACATTCCAAATTCTTGGAATGAGGGTACCTTGCACATGTGTTCATGAATATTACGTACTCATTACACTTAGGGACGTACTATCTCATTTACGATAAGTCTATTTAGAATAGAATTTAGGAACAAGTCATCCGGTTTAAATAAAACTGTTTAACTAAACACTGATTTAAACTAAACATTATCTATAAAACAGAGCAAAAAATCACGTTTATTGTATGGGAGCCCCTTAATTATTTGTTTTATTTTGATTTAATTATTTATTTTGAAAGTGAATATATAACTAAATATTCTGTAAATATTTAAACCGTCTACCTGTTGCCGCTATCAATATCGAGCAAAAAAAAATCACGTTTGATGTATGGGAGCCTCCCTTAAATATTTATTGTATTCCGTTTTTAGTATTTGTTGTTATAGCGGCAACAGAAATACATCATCTGTGAAAATTGCAACTGTCTAACTACCACGGTTTATGAGATACAGCTTGGTGACAGACGAACAGCTGACAGACGGACAGACAGACAGCGGAGTCTTAATAGGGTCCCGTTTTACCCTTTGAGTACGGAACCCTAAACAATGTTTACTTGTTCGTTTTAGTATATTAAACTCATAATTGCGTAGTAGAATTTTTTTGTGTTTACAATAAATTTTATAAGAACTTTTATGGAAGCTTGAACCAAACTTGGCGGCTGTATTATTCTACTGCACAATACCATAAATTCCTTTCGATTTTAAGTTGAATCAAGCGAAAGTGGCGTAGCCTACCTGTCTAACCGGTAGTCAGCCTCAAAGGTTGACTTAAAAAATGGGAACATCATTACCATAAACTGTTTTTAATGTATTGACAGGGCCTATATTACGAGATAACAATAATGTTTGTGAGCGCTTTCGTTTCCTTTCATACATTTAGGCGCACGTTCGCGCGATCACAAGAATCGGTCTCCTATTCCACGCTATTGTGCGATCAGAAGAGACACATGAAAAGATGCTGTATCGAACCTTCCTCATGGGATTGCGCCGCTGAAATGCGGCCTGAATGAAGGCGACTCGTCCAAGAACCAACTGACTAGATACCAAACGTGACCAACTCAAGAATAGTCCACCTGCCATATCTTACAACTTCAATAATGGCATTCTTTTTACAGGTTCTACAGTGTAGGGAACGCATCGACAATACCCCAGGTAAGCCTGTTTCCCCACAAATAACATAAAAAAAAAGTTCTGATGTGCGCTATTTGCACTAAAACATTTTGCGCAAAAATTGGTTACATTTTGTGTCTTATAAGACACATAAGGGCAAAACACCCAAGCTCTATTAGAAGCATAAGCACAGTCACCATAGCCGAAAACGGCTAGGTGAACCAATATTATTATAGTTTATTTATGATTTTCATCAACTCGGCTCAGAAAAACCGGGGAATAACAGAGGTGCACGGGCCTAAGCCAAGTATCCCTCAGTGGTTCGGGTGGTATCATTTTGAACCGTACGTACATGGTAGTGTAGGTGACAATTCGGTGGATAGGGCAGTCTGCAAGAACTTTCTTACAATCCTGCAAGTATTCAAAATTACTGCCTTCTGCAATAAGGCAAAGGTATGTTTTAGGAGGTCCAGAAGAGAGAGGGACTGAAACAGTTGATTTGGGATGACGCCTGTAGAGGATAAAAGTATTGGGACTATTGATACTTTTTGCAGTCGCCACATTCGCGTGATTTCATCTGTTAAATCTATGTACTTAGAAAGCTTCTCCGCGATTGTGGACTGCATGTTATGGGTATTTGGGATGGCTATATCAATAATAAGTGCGGTTTTGTTAGTTTTATCTAAATCTGGTCTATTGTAGTGTGTAGTTTTGTCTGTTAATATCGCTCTGTCGAAGTATAGTTTATGGTAGGCATTTTCGAGTATAACTTCGGGCGTATATTTGTAGTATGGTATTGGTCTAACAGATGCATCTATGAGATCGTACTTAGCAGCTAATCGTTGGTGTATTATGTTGGCTACCTGGTCATGCCTGAATTTGTAGTCCGTTTGAACTATTGCTCTACAGGCTCCTGTGGTGTGCTGTATGGTTTCCGAGGAGCTATTACACCTGCGGCACAAGTCCGTTGGCACATTGCGTACTTTCATTATGTACTTCTGATAGTTCCGGGTTTCAATTACCTGATCTTGGATCGCTATCATAAACCCTTCTGTCTCCGGGAAGAGTTCTCCGCGACTAAGTCATTCGTTTGACGCATCTTTGTCGACGTTGGGCTGGCTCAGGTCTTGGCGATGTCTTCCATGTAGAGATTTCTGGGTCCAATCGGCTATAAGAGCCTGACTATCTATTTGTTCCTCATTTTTTTGTTTCTCATGATCTTGTAAATTAAGTGGCGTTAATTTTCTATCTAACTTTACGATGGATTTATGGATGGTAGAGGTTTCAGCTTTAATGTAGAAATACTTATGTCCTAAGTGAAGTTATCTGTGGGTTATGTAAATTATATTTATTATGATTATTGCGCGATCATCGATAGTTCGCGCGAACTTTGTTCGTATGAACTCGCGATGAAACATACTGATGTCTAACTGATAGTCCCGTGTTCAATAAAATGACAAGAACGTGCGATGGTTGCATCGCTTATTAGCACGATCGCGTTCTATTACGTATAGGACACCGCCTTACTTGCAGCGCCCCGAAAGCTCGCCGCGAAAACTATTGACGGATGAGTAATTTGCCAACTTGTACTAAATAATCTTTTAATACGATATTTTAGTTTGACAAAGATACATAAAACCTGTTTTTTTTTAATTGTTGAAGTGGCAATGGGCAGGCCATATAGCGCGCAGAACAGATGGCCGATGGGGCCGGAAAGTTATCGAATGGAGGCCACGGACCGGCAAGCACAGCGCAGGACGTCCACGTACAAGATGGGCAGACGACTTGTTAAGAACCGCAGGTCGGCGTTGGATGCAGGCCGCTTCCAACCGCAGTTCCTGGAGATCAATGAGGGAGGCTTTTGTCCAGCAGTGGACGTCCTACGGCTGATATGATGATGATGATGATGACATAAAACCTTCCTATTTGGCGGTTGTGTAATTTCTATTACTGCGATCTCACGTTAGAATTTAACGAGTTCCGCAACCAAATAATATATTCTCGCGCAACTCCCGTCAAAGTGACATAGGCTAGCGATGTCCCTAGTCATTAATTTTCGAGTGTACACACGGCTACACATCAAGCCATACATTTCCAGTATAAGCTGACCTCGCATTGTGTAGGCTTTTCGTAGAATGAGAGGTCAGCTTATACCGGAAATGTATAGCTTGATCTGTAGCCGTGTGTATTTTCATCATTTTGTAAAATGTTACGTTAATGTTCATTCCTTTAAAAGGTAAGAGAAAGTGGTGTATTTCATTAATTACTTCTCTCCTTTAAAAATGTTTATTTTAATGGTTTTGAATTAAGATAAATGCAACGGCCTAGGCCTGAAAAAATAGGTTGTAGGTTCAATTCTCATTAAAAATGCCTGAAATAAAGCTATTTCTTGCGGCTCAAACAAAGTAGTTCATTAAAAAAAGAGTCGTGGTTCTTTTCAGTAAGTTAAACGAATGCAAAACGAAAGCTCAAGGCAGCGTTGAAATTAATTTAAAAATGTCTAACAATTTCGTTAATGGCCCTATTAAACACTTACTTGGCCTATTTATTAAAACTTCTGCAAATTCACTCGTTATGCTGCAAAATAGTGGTTCAGGGATTAATAACATTTACATTACACCGAACATTCATACAGTTTAACTGGGATATTATGGGGAACTCCGAAACCATAGCAGATACCTGAGAAACCATTTAGTCTAATAGTTTTTTGATCAAGCGTAAGTTTTCCTGAAAAATTAATAAGGTAATTAAAACCGTGTCAACTGATTTTCTTTAATTTTTATTTTACACAAAGAAATACAGACAAAAACAGCTTACAAAATGGGGCATGTACAAAGGCGAGGCGATTTTCATGTATTATTTCATTGTAGTAACAAAATCAGGACAGTAGATGTTGGTCGAATTTAAAACACATAACTGCCCTAAAAAGGTATATACAAAAAGGCTCCGTAAATGTGATGGGCACATCACATCAAACCCTTATTTCTATTAAAAAATAAAAGTCACATGGGGCATAAAACATAATAACAATACATATTAACATGACTAAAACACAGAAGAAACAGTTGAATCATCTAAAGACCGTTGCAAACGATCTATAAATAGCTCATCTGCTCAGATCACTACCAGACGGAAGTGTCCCCAGGACACTGGCTGCATTGCCCCGCTGAATAGCAATGCTTATGCGTTGGCCCAGCTAAGCGCCAAGCTCTCGGATCACGCGTCGCTTCGACCAGTAAAATAAAAGAGGTTACATTTATAAATGGCAAAATTAAGTACAATCTCTAAAACAAATCCTTATTACAATTTAAAAATGTATAAGACCTTAGTTTAGTAGTGAAAAAAACAATGGATACCGGGAACGCAAATTTTCTTTTTAGCAACAAACTGATACAAAAATACTTTTTTTAATTTCCTCGCATTTGTGATGAAAAGTTGTGTTATACTAGGGTGTAAGCGATCTATTGTATACTAGTATACCCGAGATATTTTGTCGTACGATAAAATAGTACATTATTAAACAAGGGGATAAAGCAGTGTCTTAAGTCACGGGCGCTATATTGAATCCGAACGTAACGAAGGATTCTAGAGTTAACTCTCTTCTAGAGTTATTAGTATTCTGACTGCAGAGAAGGATATAAGCACGCCCAAGACACGTTCTCGGAGACCCGGATGACAAAATCACCTCTGCTAATGCAGAAGAGATTTCTGAGTCATCTACATTAGACAGAGCAAACACTTCACAGATACACCGACCTCGCCGGCGAGGTCGACGAGTCCCTTCAGTCGCCACCTATACGAGGTACAAGCACGTACCCGGGCGTTTCTCTCCTATTCCCATCCTGGCAACAGCCCAAGCCGAGGTTCGTAACTAAGTGGTGCCCTTGCGCTAGTTGCCTCATCAAAAACTTGCGGGGCTGAGCGCCCTCTTCGCTTGCCGAAAGTTTGGTTAAGCTGCAACGGCCTCAGAGGCCAACAGCGAGATTAGACTTGTCACATTATCTGCGAGACAATAAAAACCAAATCTAGGTTGGTGCATTATGTGCACAGGTTAGTTCAACTTACGAATAAGTTCTTATTGTGTGGGTCTCTCTGGTTCAAATTTTAATATAAATGAGGTTCTAAATTCAAATCACAATATGCTCGCGAGGGCATAATGAAATTCAGTACAATTTTACTCCCGGCTCAACCATAGGGAGTTAATCGCCTGCATTCGGTGAGGTTTACATGACATATAATTTGACATTGTCAAGCAGGTGGTGTGAAAAAGTATTTTTATAATAGTTTGTTGCTTAAAAGAGAGCTCTTAATAACCCCTGTATAACAATCACACTATCACACTAATATTATAAATGCGAAAGTTTGGATTTTTATTGGTTTTTACTCAATCACGTTGTAACGGCTGAACCGATTTCGATGAAATTTGAAATGTACGTAAAGATACCTGTAGACCTGGATATTTATGATACTTTATGTTGACAAAAAACGCGTGCGAAGCCGCTGGCGAAAGCTAGTGTACTACAAATGATCTTATAGTTAAGCGCTGTGTTTTTTAGAGCTCACATTCATACATTTTAGCAAAGTTGCTTTATTTCATTATGCTCATCGTTTTCACCCAAACACCAATTTACAAAGAGACTTTGCAAATAAGTTTCTAATCTAACAAACAGTGACGCGAAAATACGTCTGGCGCAGCAGTTGCTAACATAGCACTTAGCAAAATAACAATAAGACTCATTATCCTAACTGGATGCCTCTCGATGCGGTCCATTTATGGACCCGTGTTATATAGGTTAAAAATGGGCCGATACAGATAATTTAAACTGGAATTTATTTTATCGCCTGGCAGCGGGCGCTGTTAAACTTTTTTGATTTATTGGCTCGGAGTTGAATGTCACGGGCCGTTAGCTTGCTACAGTATTTTGGAATTTACTCGATTTGCTTCTAAGTAGAGTTTTACCTTCATCGTCATCATCTATCGGCGAAAGGACGTCCACTGCTGGGCATAGGCCTATTGATTTCCAGAGCGGCCGATCTTGTGCAGCCCGAAACTATAACAGGTCGTTTTTCCATCTAGTGGGACTCTAAAACCTTTTTGCCCCAAAGGCCGTCAGTTGAACTTTTACAGAATACATTTTAGAGAATGTGCCCAGGAACTATACGATCTGATCCCGCCTTCCCCTTTCTATCAAAGTACAAGCAGGCGCACGGCTCTGTACCATCCGCACCTAGTTAATACAGGTTGTTTGGTAATATACTGACGATATTCAAGTGACGGTTTCTCAAAACATAAAAAAGACCGCTCTGCAGTGCGCCACCGCTATATGGTAGAAATACCTCCCATTCGCACAAAGCGGTTCTCTTCGACCTTTTTTATGCGCACCGCCAAAGAGTGGAACGCCTTGCCAGAGTCTGTGTTTCCAGATAGCTACAGCCTGGGTATCTTTAAGTCGCGAGTGAATAGGTTTCTTCTAGGCAAGCGTGTACCATCGTAGACTGCATCATCACTTACCATCAGGCGAGATCGTGGTCAAACGCAAGCCATGTATAAAAAAAAAGACTTCTCGAAAAAAAAACTACTAGTTATATTATCAAATTTTAAAGAAAATCGACTAAGTTTAGGTGATTAATTCGATATAAAACGTACTGCCTACTCTTGCAATCGACATCCAAAATAAAGGCCGATTTGATATCTCTTTCGGAAATGGCTGCGGGTTTGGGGTTAGAAAAGGACAACAAGAGATATCTCGAGACGTCGCCAATACAGTATCTGTAGTTAGATGGCAAGCATTTTGCAACAGCACAACATAAGTTTAATAAAGCGTTTGTTTTTACATGCAAAAATAAATTTCACATTTCTATGGTAAACATTTTACAAATTTATTATTATAAATACGGGATTTTTCACGTACCGTCTTATCGGTGTTTCGACCGACAATGTTTCGGTTCAATTCGTGAACCTTCATCAGGGTGACTGCGATCCGCTCCGAATAACGTCTGGCCTCGCACTGCGCGCCGCTGCTCTCTGCGCGCGAGTGGACGGGCGGGGTGGTGGGGATTGGGTCAACGAAAGCACAGTGCGTTGACCCGCTGTGTCATCATCATTTTCAAAAATTCATTTTACAAATTTATTTATTATTCTCATCAAAATAACCCCTTTCATTTTTGTGCGTATGTTATCAAACAACCTATATACCACCCATTCGCACACACCGTTTTGATTCTACGTTCTTGATGCATTCAGCTAAGGTGTGGAACACTTTGCCGTCTGTTTTAAAGATAATGCCTCTTTAAGATAAGAGTGAATAGGTTTCTTCTAGATCTCTCTGCTTCATCTGAGACCACATGATCGCTTATCATCAGGTGAGACTGTAGTTAAATATCTGTACAGTTAAGAAGAAAATTCAAGCTATGTGCCCAATAGTTCTAACATTCTAGGTAATTGAAACTCCTAGTATATTCTAGTTTAAAATTCTAGTTCGTAGAACAAGGTACAAGTCTCCCCAGAGTGCATTCGGCTTAACGTGCCCCAATTACATTTCCGATTGGCCTTACTACCAATAACGTGCATATGAGAGCACACCAGGTGCTCTCATATACACGTTATGGGGCTACATATACAGGCTGGCCCATTTATGGTGATAATACCGAGAAAACTATTTGTAAAATTGCTCGCCGTTCATCTATTTTTTAACCAGCAATAGTAGAACTATATGGAAACTTGATTTACTGTAGGAAAACAACAGGACTATTGAAAACAAACGGTATTTTCGTTTCGTAGCTGTTTTTAGGGTTCCGTACCTCAAAAGGTAAAAATGAACCCTTATAAGATCACTCTCTTGTCCGTCTTTCTGTCCGTGTGTCAGCACGATTTTCTCAGAAACTGGTGGTCCTAGCATGTTGAAATTTATACCAGATACTTAGGTCTATAGTACCTATTAGGTGTATAAAAATCAAGTTCCTGAGTCAATACGATAAAAAGATATGGGCAAATTTAGATTATCGCGAAAACTTGTAAGTACCAAAATTTACCTTAACTTTCAACTTTTTTATGTTTAGGAATTTTTCCTTAACTTGTATTGTAAGACCTGGGGAAGTAAGACTATGGGGACACCATACATACATAGTTGACGCCAATTAAGATAGTCCTCTGAGTTGTATGGGCGCTCATAAAATTTAGAGGACTAGCTTAATCGGCACCAACCTCAAATAAGGTAAATAAATAAAATTGTGCTATTGAATAAAAAATAATATTTAAGGTGGGCTCTCATACAACAGACATGATTTTTTTGCCGCTTTTATAGCTACTTCTAATACTTCGTGCGCGAGTCCGACTCGGACTTGGCCGGTTTTTTTTGTCAAAAAAAGTAGCATTATGTGTAAAGTAAATATATATATATAAAAGTATGTATGTATTTTATATTTATATATATAAGTAGGATGTAGGATATTTTTTTTAAAGTTTAGGTATTTATTTATATTTATCCTACATAAATAGGTATTTATTGTAACACCGCCTCCTCACACGTTTTACAATCTAGACCATCCAAAGGTTGCCTGGAAGAAATCGCTTTGAGCGATAAGGCCGCCCATTGTACCACCATGTATTACTCGTGCGCGATAACTTGGGACCTGCTAGGAATGCGACTCCCCGACCGCTTCCCCTGCACTTCCCCGATGGCGCCCGTATTGTACCGTTCGCATCACTATTTTTTACTAGGGTTTTTAGTCTCGTACTGGCCTACGTCATGTAACGACGCGCTCTGGAATTCTTTTAGTTTTCGTTTGTGTTATTGTTTTGTTGTCTGGAAAAAAGAAGTCAACCAAGTGGACAGGCTTCGACAAAAGTATTGGGACGATGACCTCTTACAAGAGACGAATGAATCGCAATTAATTGTAAATTTATCGGATACCTCTTCGTCAAGTGATTATAGTGAGACTGAGGACGCAGAACAACCTCTAGAAGGCATAAATCCACTAAGTAGTGACGAAGATGAGATAATGTAAATAATAGATAAAATAAATGTATGAACTTAAACATTGTATTTTTGTTTTATTCAAATAGTGTAAAAAAGATTAGATAAAAAGCAGCGTCCTCCCTGAGCAACATAATAAATTAGGTTAAAAAAAGACGACGCCGCGGGCGGGTGCTTGTTATGTTCGATTTTTTGCGGGCGGTACAAACACGCCAATATGACGTAACCGCGCTCAGGTCCCAACTTATCGCGCACGGGTAATATATTAGTTTAAGTTTTCTAGGTTGAGTTAATGTAATTTGGTGTAACAATAAAGATCTATCTATCATTATGTTAAACGATATAATATCTTAGACCACTTAGTAAAAGGGACAGACTATAAGCAGGTAAAAAATTGTGGTTAGTTAATAGGAAGATAGACCTTTTAGCTCTTTACTGTAATTGCACCAAAAAAATAAATATAATATCAGGCAACAGAGAGGGGTGTGGAAGTTGCTCTCTATTGGGCTAATCAAATTTAGAAGTCAAAAAGCCATTGTCACAAAGAAGAAGAAGAATTTAAGGATCTCAAAATATCGTAAATAGCTCACGACATATCCAACACCCACGATGGACAACCTGGGGATATCTTACTCAATACGCAACCCCGTGAAGATAACCACAACAGGGTACTCAGAGGCAAGTCCAAACATTACCTTACGACAGGTTACAAGCCCATCGCCACTTATTAGAATACTAACCATAAAATGTAATATATCACTACTTAGTATAAAACAAAGTCGCTTCCCGCTGTCTGTCCCTATGTATGCTTAGATCTTTAAAACTACTCAACGGATTTTGATGCGGGTTTTTTAATAGATAGAGTGATTCAAGAGGAAGGTTTATATGTATGTATAATAATACATGTATAACATAGTAGAGAAACACTGATAATTTTAGAGGTTTCTAATGTAATGTCGTAAATACTCTTTCAATTAAATATGCATTCCAGAGTAACCTCTAAAAATAACATGTTTGTATTGTCTAATGACAAATAAGCTGTGAACGTTGTATATAAGGACATTCTGTAGTATATTTAGTATCAGCATTGCACCCGCGCGAAGCCGGGGCGGGTCGATAGTTTTATTATAATCTTATTTATAAACAAATCCTCTACATCCAAAGGTTGTCTGGGAGAGATCGCTTCTGATCGATAAGGTCGCCCATTGTACTATTTGCTTTGAGTTTTCTAATTTGTTGGCTTTTTTATAGGGTACTAGTTGACCCGCCGATCTTCGTACCGCCTTGACATGCATATAACGCGGGCTGTCAATATACGACGCCCGGGTAGAATTGTCAATTATTGTCCCCGACCATCATTTTACAACCATACATAACCATAGACAAAATTACGTTTAGCTGTCATATGCATTTTGTTATTCCATGTCAGATGCGTTTTTATTATGCCACGTTTTATAGTGACTTGTATTGTTTTTGATGTTTTATGTCACGTCATACAGGAACGCAGTCGAACGGGATAAAAAGTATACTCTGTCCGTCTCCTGGCTCTAAGCTACCTCCCCACCAATTTTCAGCCATATCGGTTCAGCCGTTCTTGAGTTATAAATAGTGTAACTAACACGACTTTCTTTTATAAATATAGATTTAAAGAGTTTTCATTCATTATTTAATAACCGGAGAAATCCCAGCTATGTGTTCAAGCTACCGATATTTTATGGTAAACCGTAAAATAGTAATTTTACGGTCAATATAATCCGTGACAATATCAATAAACCAAGTGAAAACTAATCCATCGAAGATCTTACGACAACCATAATCTCGGCTTATGACTGAGACTGGATAATGTCTGTCATCAGATCCTATGATCTACATCGCGCTATTTTACATCCTGTTACCTTCAAGCTAAGATTGAAACTTCTGTAGCAGTTTATGAAAACATACCTTCACTTTCACGATTAAGATTGCGATCAATCCTTATGTTATGTCTAATAATTACAGACGCTATTTGTATTACTTGTGTTGCGGTGTTATTGGTTACGGAGGCTCCCAATTGAGTTATGAAAGGGAATTTAGCATGCTGTGTACTTAGAATAGGGACAATATTATTTGATCCGCAAGAATCTAATTGATTTATTGTAAATGTGTACTTAATTAGCTCAAGGTGATTATCAAATTATAACAATTAATATTTGGTATTCAAAAATAATATTTGATCCCTTTTATTAATTATTGGTCTAGATGAGTGGGATAACCGACCACCCCTAGAGTGTTATAAAAAAGTGTGGAGCCAGAAGCTCGCGTGGAAGGTCCTGAGTGGAGCAAGCTCGCGAAGCCGAGCGGAGTGAAGGTAGAGTGGGTGAAGCGACACTCAGAGGCAACCACGCGAGAGTTCTGGCGAGAGCCCACCCCAAAAAAACGATGGTGGCGTTAATACGTAAGTACCTTAAATGCTTATTTCTCTTAGTTTTGGGACCCAACATGGATCTATCCAACATCTACATCTTAAACATTTTTTGCGGAGCTCCAAACAGACTAAAGTATTATTTGTTTGATTTATTTTATGTCTCACTAAAAGAGGATTAATTATTTAAAAAGGTGACAGTTTATATATTTTTGGTTGCTGTTTTTGCAAAATTAAAATGATCATTTAAATACATGCCCTTAGAATAATTAAACACAGAAAGAACACGCTCAAAAAATAGGCCATTAAATTGGAGCTTTAGAGAGCTCCAAACGACATCCGCGCTGTGAATATACAACGCTCCGAGGCGCAGTGGGCGCATAGCCGGCTGAGACGCAGGAGGTAGCGGGTTCGATTCCCGCCGCGGAACAAATGTTTGCATGATCTACAAAAATTTGTTACGGGTCTAGATGTTAGTCTATATATTAGAATATAAATATTTTATCAGTTATCTGGTTCCCATAGTACAAGTTCTGCTTAGTTTGGGGCTAGATATCGATGTAATGTCCACCTATATTTATTTATTTATAATATATGATCCAGGCCGTGAATGCGCGATTTAATTATGACTGTTCCATTTTAAATTTAACCGTGTTGAACAATTTTTGATCTAAGACTGTGTGACAGATTCCTCTTCTTCTTTCGTGTCAATGGCTGTTTGACTTCTAAATTTGATTAGGCCAATAGAGAGCAACTTCCACACCCCTCTCTGTTGCCTGGTATGTACGTGATAAATCTCGTATTTTAAACAATGGTTGGTAATTTTTGTATGATATCGTCATCCAGCTAAGTCATAGGATATTTTTTGGAAAACCAAGTCTGTATATACATAGTTTTATAGGCATCGATTTTTACACCTATTTGCAAAACAAAGGAGGAGGTTTTCAATCCGTCTGAATATTGTTAAACGACTTCAAAAAAAGAGGATATTCTCAATTCGTGTAAAAGTGGGTACCTCAGGTACTCTCCCGTATAAATTTGGTCAAGATCTGATGATGGGATCCGTGAAAAACACATCAAACTCTTCAATTTGCAAAGGTATCTGAAAGCACGATTCTCTGAAGTTGGTTATATTGTTGCAACCAGTCTTAAATCTAAGACAAGTGGACTAATGTGGGCATAAAGATGATGCCAGGCCAAGATAATGCAAAGTTGAATGCCATCATGAATAATGCAATCTCATTGAAATTACATGCTTCAGTAATCAATGCTGGCGCCGGCGCTGGAGGTGAATGGAATCCAGACACGATCTTCCAGATTCCTCTTTCTAGATTACGAAGAATAATCTAATAAAACTAATAACTAGTCGCATAACCTCCTGTCTATCCTAAGGTGGTCTGGAAGAAATCGTTTTGAGTTATAAGATCGTACATTTCTGTTAATTTTGATAGGTATCTTTTATATTTTTACAAGCTTTATTTAACTTGCAATGTATGTATGTTTGTCAGGGTGGAATCTTGCAACTGAATTTTAAATCAGTTATCTTAAACCGATTGAGCTGAAATTTGATATACACGCTTATTTTGGATGACAATGCATGCTTAGCTATGTGACGTGATTCTAATTCCAATATGGCGGATCATCCAAGATGGTGGACTAGTTATTTTTCTGCACTACCACGGTATAGATATCAAATGAAAGGGGTTGCTGAGGAGAACACGAAAACTATTACACCGTCACATTAAATCCAAAATATGGGGACCATCCAAGATGTATACTATAAATCCAATATGGCGAGACCTCCAAGATGGCGAAGGAGGTTTTCTGGTTTTCTGAAGTCATTAGCAGCTGAATTTTAACAAAAGTATGCCTTGGCCGACTTCATACTTTGACTTGTCTAATTTGGCGAGATAGGCGTCAACATCATTAGTTTGCAATCTATCTAGGAGAAGGATATTGCTATAAAGCCCAATATGAAAGTGGCCATAACGCCTATACTTTGTGCTTACAAATTAAATTTTTGATAGGTTTGCTTCCACGGCTTGCCGTGCGTGCGTTTTGGCTTATTTGAATCTGCTTGCGGTTCTGATTATGCATTTTATTAAAGCTTGTTTTGATTACGTAATTTTTATACAAAAAAAAATTTATGTACAACAAAAAGTTCTATCTATCTATATGTATAGAAAGGTTAATTATTTATTAATGTTTTTAAAAAGGCTTCAATACGGTCCCGTCAGAGCGATATGCGATGAAACGCTTTTTTGGCACCAACATTTTTAATACATCTCGGTGTGTCGAGTTGTAGAGAGTTGCGCGGCTGTTAAAAAAATACGATTTCACACAAAAAATAAATACGGTAGTTAAGCAATGCTTTCCACCCCGATTTTTTTCAAACGGCTCACCTCTGAACCCCCAATCTTGGAACCAAGAAAATATTGGTGAAGATCGAATGACTCATAGACTCTACCTTTAACAATCGATGTAGAATTGTTTAGCTCCGTTTTTCTCGAAAACATGTTTGACATAGTTACTGCACTCTTCGCAAAAACGGCAGCATGGGTATCAAGAATTACGTTTAGGTAGGTTACTTACCACCATGGTACATAGGTAGTTAGGTAGGTACTTACCACAAAACCCAGACCAGGTACAAATATTTGCAGATCATGTAAAAATGTATGATCCCGTAGTGGGAAACGAACCCGCATCTCGCGTCTCAGCCGTCTATTCGTTTACCATTCCTTGGATGGCTTCAATTGCGGTTTAAGTTACGCGCGATAACTATTTCCCTGCCGGCGCGGTGGCGGCGGCGGCGCGGCATGCGTGTGTCGGAAGGTGCGGTTGGTGCGGGGCCGAAACTATAGCCACGCCTATTCGCTCAAGGTCATCGGCTACGGCTAGCGCCTTAAGATAAAACGGAACTTTTCGTGCACATATTTATATCAAAATTATAATTTTGACTAACCTCAACGTTTCGGCCAAGTTACACAGGCCGTGGTCACGAGAGACCGTTCTGTCTTAAAAACATGGGTATAGTTCGCGAAAATTTAAAAAGATCGATGTAGAAATGTTTCAAAATCAACTGCCTTTGTCCATCTTTTGTTTATGCTACGGTACAGAATTAACAACATGTTTTCGGCTCCTGCCTTGGTCCCTGGTTTTTCCTGGTAGCGTTTATAAATAACGAGTCAAAAATGCAAGCCCGCGCGAAAACAAACAACAATGTATACGTTTGACTGACACAGGGAATAGTGGTAACAACTGGAGCATTCATTCTATGAGGGCCATACCATACCGCGTTGTCACGGTCAAAGTACGCTTTACAAAGTAATTTTCATGACTACTTGAACGCTACTTTGATCAAGACAAGTTGGCAACACTGACTTGGACGACTGATTCTACTTTTCATGATACTTAGATTTCAATTGACAATAGGTCTTAGTTTGACCACAATCTCACCTGATAGTAAGCGATGATGTGGTCCAAGATGGAGTACATAGAAGACACCTATTCACTCTTACCTATCAATTTTATATAGGTTTATAGGCGGATTTGAAGGCATGCTACAAAGTTCATAAATTGTGTTCTGAATTTTAAATAGGCTTGAGTTTATGTCCTTTACAAGCTGCGGCCAATATGACGTTGAGCCATAAAATTGAGCCGAATGTCGGGAAAACGCCAACTTGGGCCATTTATAAAACCCGGCCAATGAATGAGTTGGCCGGGTTAGCGGTGACGTAGCATATTGCAGAAGCAACGGATTTATGATGAACTAGCTTCCGCTATCGGCTTCGCACGTTTGTTTTGTCAATAACATGTAGCCTTAATCTTAATCATCTAATCCTTAATCAATCCAGGTCATAATCGATTTTTATACCAAATTTCACCGAAATAGGTTCGATCGTCTAGTCGTGAAAACGAACAGATAGTGAGAGTTACTCTCGGTTCAATATTACTAGTAGTTCGCTCCGAACTGAGATCTTGCGAGTCCCCCATAAAACAAAACAAAAATTTAAATTACATAGGTAACAGCAGTTCATGTAAATTTGGCAACAATGTTTTGTGAAAAAAATTGCAGTTATTCTGGATTTCAGACTTTTCCCTATATTTGTGTCACTAAAGCTACACGTATACCAAATTTCAGGGCTGTGGAGTCACTAGTGTACGAGTACCTTGTGAATTTCGTCAAAGTTCAGTTTTTATTATGGCTAATAACTTAAAAACTACAAAGTTTAAACTAAAAATAAAAACGGGGTCAAAACGGTAGGATTTTCGTAGAATGAGAGGTCAGCTTATACCTTAAAAGTATAGCTTGATGTGTAGCCGTGTGTACCATTAGACCGGATAGTCCCATTTTGGGTTTTATTAACCCTCTTGATCCCCTATATGTCATCAACCCCCCACATTTCATTTTTAGCTCATTTAGTCACACCAGAATTGTGCCATCACTATTTAACTATATACCAAATTTCACGATGATCGGATCAACGCTACAAAATTTATCCTTGGACAAACAAACATACATACATAAATAAATACAACGCCGACTTGCCCAAGTTGATTTGGAGATCTCGCTTCGCTCAATCAATTAGTGTGGATGAAGATTTTAAAGGTTCCGTAGTCATCTGATGTCTGTCTGTTCGTCCGACTGTGGTGGACACATATTCTAGTGCGGTCGGGCATACACTTTAGGTTTTTTTAATTTTCTTGTAATTTGATTGCAAACATTGAGCACGACTTATATGAATGTATTACTTTTGGGATAAATAGAATTTGTAGGATCCTCAAGCTCATTTTGCAGAAATACGACGTCCGTGGCGCATTAGACGAATAAGCGGCTGTGACGCAGAAGGTAGCGGGTTCTGTTCCCGCCACGGAACAAATGTTTGCATAAAAAGGTATATAAGTATTCTATCAGTTATCTGGTTCCCATAGTACAAGCTCTGCTTAGTTAGTGCCTAGAAAGCGCTGTGTGTGTGAAATGTGCAGCAATATTTATTATTTAATGATCGGATTCACAAGGTTTATGGTACCTTTGATACATGTTAACATGAACAATGTGTAAAACATCAGTATCAACGTAACTTGACACCATTATTCAATACGCTGCATGAAGTGCAGCTCCATACAGAGCTCAAACAATAACTCATACAATCCCCATATCGGGACGGCCCTAAGGAACATGTAAGTCAGGTGTACAGCCAGCAGCAAACTAGAATTTCTAATGTTCCTAGGACCATTGCTGTACAACAGGCTAAATCGTAAATTGAACATTCATCAATGATCTCAAACTGTAAAAGAGCCTTACAGTCTGCTCTATCCAATCTATCTTACGAGGAGCCTGAGGAATTACTAACCGTAATAAAGTAAGATTTTAAAGATTGTATAGTACGTACCTAAACCTTCCATTTTTGCACTTAGTTTAATTAGTTATTTTTATTTTTTCATTATGTAAATAGATTCTAAGTTTTGTTAATTTGAGTATTCATCAGTTACCCCAGTCAAGCCTTATTCGCCTGAGATACAGGTTTTCCTAGTTCAGGCAATGTATAAAATCTTACCTATAAGTAGATATTATTTCCTAATGTTAATCTTAGCAATATGAAAAATTAATATAGATTTATTTATTCTTAATTTATTTAGAATGCCGGTGAACCAAAATATAAACTTGATTTTAAGATCGCGACTTAACTTTTAAGAGTTCAAGGGTTCGCCCAGGAAAGTATCACCGCCATATCTATTTCTGCCGCCAAGCAGCATTATAGGTGATATAATTAAAAACAGTGGCTTTGGTCAACGTCCCTAGTGGAAGCCGAGAGCACAGACGTCGAGTAGCCAGACTTTCAGTTTTTTACAAGATTAATTTTGGTGAATGTGCGCAAGATCTTCATGACCTTATCCCTCCTTCCCCCTTCCACCACCGGACAAGCAGACGTACCGAGAAGTACTACCCATACCTGGTCGGCATACCACCTTGCTGTACCAAACGATTTGCTTCAACTTTTCTTGTTAGCACAAGTAAAGAGTGATAGATAACTCTTTATTGAATTACCACACAAACAGAAATAATAAAAAAAAAACATAAGTACTGGGTTAAAATAAATAAGGCAATACAATGGGCGGCCTTATCGCTAAAAGCGTTCTCTTCCAGGCAACCTTTGGATGGAGCGAAATTTTTAAAAATTACGGAGTGCGGTGTACTCGTACTTTAGCGGATACATTACATTTACACATAATATATTCTAAGATATAATAATAATATGAAGTTTTAATCCTAATACTTAATATACTTATAAAATAGACTAATATATAGGTATATACATATAGCAAACTATACTAACAGATAAAATAAGTACATAAATAGTAAATAAATAACGCTAGGAAGATGACACCGTCAGGTAATGATGTTTCACCTTCAATTTGAAGACGTGTAAGGACGATGACCGTCTTACTTCTTCGGGCAGAGCATTCCACAGCTGAACAGCCTGGACAGTAAAAGAAGCGCTGTAAAAGGAAGTGCTGTGCGAAGGAGTTCTGAGTATCAAGTTTTCTGATGACCTAAGAGTATAGTTATTTGAAGAATGGAGAAATTCAAATCTATCTTTCAGATAGTGAGGAGAGAAGGGATTGAAAAGAATAGAATAGAGAAGAGAAAGGATATGCGTATTCCGACGAAGACGAATCAGAAGCCATTTAAGCTTTGAACGGAAGGGAGACACATGATCATATTTACGGAGGCCAAATATAAATCTAATACAAAAATTTTGTAAACGCTCGAGCTTGTTAAGCTGTTCCTCAGTGAGGTCCAGATAACAAGCATCAGCATAGTCTAGTACGGGATGTAAAAGCGATTGTGCAAGCGCAGTCTTGGTGGACGTAGGCAAAAAGTTTCGTAGTCTCCTTAGTGAACCAGCTGACGCAAACAACTTCCGGCTGGTTAGTTCAAGCTGAGCCTTCCATGAAAAGTTGCGGTCAATGATGATACCTAAATTCTTAACGGTTTCGCTGTATGGGATTGCTATTCCGTCAAAGACAACTTGTGGGACAGTGGACCAATCAATTTTGCAAGAGTGGTATTCACTTTCGGGGTATGTTTTTCCTAACTAGTATAATCTAGGAGTCTTCAGGTCCAGAGCGAATAGGTTATTTCTAGGCAAGCGTGCTCCATCTTCGATCACATATTCACTTACCATCAGGTAAGGTAGAGTCAAGCGCTTGGCTATCAATAAAAATATATATAAAATATTTCAGAAGAAGGTTGGGGGTGCAAAACAAACAGTACTTGTGATTTTTAAAAAAATATTTTGGATAAGAAATACCTCAAAGTTCGTATTTATTATTTAAACGTAAAGTTGCCAACAGATGGCGTAACGTGTACCGAAATGCAACAAAACATAAAGTAATTTTATAGTACAGACTTAAAATAGATCAAAATAAACAAAGAAAATACATTAAATATATAAACAGCGTGTGTCACCTACAAGCATTGTTGTGTTTCGGCTTTACACAGGTATAGTATACCTCAAGTTGATGGTGCGTGACCTACGAGGCAATACTTTATTATAGGCGATGGTTACCACTTAACGCACCGGCGAACCCCGAGCGCAACTTCAATTCGGCAGCGTCAAAAACTACGGGCTGAATATCGCTATCCCTGTTTAGTGACGAAGTTTAGCCACGCAGAGCGACAGTGATAGCAATAGAACGATTCTAAATTTGATTAGATTTTGACCATGTTCCGTAATACCAAAAATGATGACTGAAAACTTGTTGTATTTTTCTCATTGTGTTGTTATTCTGTAACTAGACGATATAATCTATGTTCCCATGACTAGGATACGTAACATGTTGTTGTTTTTAATACGAAACAATTAGGTTGAAAACAGGTCTTTTATGACGTAAAAACATGCATAATGCGATACGCTTCTATTTCATTTTAGGTAAGTATTTTGATCTAATATATGGTTGGGAACCTAGATAAATACTATTCAAATTAAAATAATACCTTATTAAGGTAGAAATATGCTCCCATTAGAAATGATCTTGGTAGTACGTGTTGTATGGGCGATTGTCCCTCCGGTGTCCCCTTAAGGTAAATATAGTAGCTGATTGGTCTTATTTAGAGGCTCTCTCCTCAGAGAGGAATCAGTTTTATGTGCTCAAAAAAATATATGTCATTCATTGACCTTTTATCTGCAAAGTGAACATACAAATAAGTTCTACCTAGTTATTTACTATGAGAAAAAAAATAACAAAATGTAGCTGTTTACGACTTTCAATTTGATTCAACCTCTAAACGACGTAAAATTTTGTAATTTTTCTTTCACCTAAATGTAGGCAAAGACTATACCGTCAAGTTGAACAAATGAAGCTGTGCTGCGACGGTCTTTCCCTTGGCAATTAATTATTTTTAATTTTCCGAATAATTAGCGGGCGTATCCTTAGAAGGTGGTTGCATGGGCGACGGGCGGCAGTGTACCGCTGACTGTCGTACTGGAGGGTTGTGCTCGTCTGCCTCGCGCTCACCTATTTGCTGGTCGGTTAGATGCGTGTGGCGGAAGGTGCGGGGTCGAAACAATAGCTACGCCCATTCGCTCAAGGTCATCGGCTACGGTTAGCGCCTTAACATTAGATGGGCCTTATGCTTGTTCCATCTCCAGGTAGTATAAAAAAACACTTATTAAGTACACTTTTTACAATATATCGTAACTTTAATTTGGTCAAATAGCGTAATTTTCTTGATATTCATCTATTACAACCTCACAAGTAACATTTCAAGTATAGTGTGACCATTAGTGCTGTGCACTCCCTGAGGTATGCACGCGGCGAGACGGGGGGGAGAATCGGCTGCTGCGCTCTGTCAGTTCACCGTCAACGCTCGTGGCGGCAGGTAGTGTTATTCGTATCGGACTGTCTATCTCAACCTGACATAGACAGTCCGATACAAATAACACTACCTGCCGCCACGAGCGTTGACGGCGAACTGACAGAGCGCAGCAGCCGATTCTCCCCCCCGTCTCGCCGCGCGCATACCTCAGGGAGTGCACAGCACTAATGGTCACACTATAACATAAAATGCAAAATGAAACAATTCACTCAAATACCTACTAGTTTTTAAGTTTTCTGAAATTGTAATTTATCTATCTATCTACTCGTATCTATCTTACAACAACACAAAATATAGTTATTTTATAAAATTACCAATATTAACACAATATTTAGCCCATCCCCAAACGTAGTTAGAGACTAAACATGTTTAAATTTGACAACTCTCTTAATAGTATTTTTCAAACTTTCGCGATCACTGTACATAATTACTGCTTAAAACGAGTACTTATCGCGTATGTACCTTTTTTATTTGTTTTCCCGACTGTACTTGGAGCTACCGTTCACCCCGTTTCGGCTGTTGTAACACACAAGAAACGTCGGGATAACAAATAAAAACTGTACTACGCGATTAATACCCGTTTTAATCAGTAACTCTCTTAATCATATTCAGACACTAAATGCGATTAGGCGTCGCTACGCAAGTTTAAGACGATTCTTATATTATGTAACATAATTACTAATCAATCAGAAAAATAATAAAATCTTAAACTAAATTGTTTATAAATAAATAAGCATTTCACACAGCGCTATCTAGCCCCAAATTAAGCAGAGCTTGTACTATGGGGACCACATAACTTATAGAATACTTACATACTTCTTTTTTGTAAATCATACTTATAATACAATATAGAAAAACATCCAGAGCCGAAACAAATAATTGTAGATCATGCAAACAATTGTTTCGCGGCGGGAATCGAACCCGCTACCCCCTGCGTCTCAGCCGGCTATTCGCCCACTGCGCCACGGAGGTCGTCAATCATCGGAATCACGGAAGTCGTTTACCATCTTTTGTAGACCGTACACGCCACAGATCATCTAACATTCAGTACCGCCATCGGCACAGATTAGCAATCAGTTAGTAGCTACGACCATGACATATTCTGTAACTCGATCCCAGGAGAGTGTGGAATGTCCGTAGGGTCAGTTCGTTGTGTAATGATACGTGCACAATTGATGTTATGAGTCTTTGCAATAAAAATTTAGCACTGGTTTCGTTGTGATGTTTTTTATGGATATTGCTGGACGGTAAACACAGGTGAAGGCTATATTTTGTAACCTAATATATACTGTATTTTCATAATTACCTGTTGTAAGTAAATCGCTTATCAACTGTCCAAAGAAGCGATGTTAGTTTTTTATACTACCTGGAAATGTAAAAACATATAGCCCATCTGATGCTAAGTGGTAATCATCGCCCATAGCAAAGTATTGAAGGTGAAGGTGAAGAAACGTGTCCTACGATGGACTGCCCTGCGTCCATCTACTTGAGGCAAACCGGTGTAAAGCCTCATGTGTAATTTCACCGGGCACTATACCCTTCATACCGAAACACAGCAATGCTGCTTGACGGCAGTAATAGTCCCCGGCTAAGCCCTTTATTCTTTATTGTACACAAGAAAATACATTAAAAAGTACAGAAATAAAGGGCATGTACAAAGGCGAGCTTAACCCTAAGAAGAGTTTTCTTCCAGCAAACCTTTGAGGCTAGAGAGAGAGAGAGATGCTTTTAAAGGTAGGTGCGTGAACAAGAATCATAAATATGTACATATCATCATCATCATCATATCAGCCGTAGGACGTCCACTGCTGGACAAGTCCTCCCTCATTGATCTCCAGGAACTGCGGTTGGAAGCGGCCTGCATTCAACGCCGAACTGCGGTTCTTACCAAGTCGTCTACCCATCTTGTAGCTGGACGTCCTACGCTGCGCTTGCCGGTCCGTGGCCTCCATTCGAGAACTTTCCGAGAGAATATTTACATATATCTTAAACAAATAAAACGAAATATACCAAAAGTAATAAAATGAATGAATATAATAAATAAAATAAAAAGACTAGTATATACAAAAATAAATATATCCCCACAATAAAATAAAATTACTGAGAAAGATAGTGCTCTTTAACTTTCCGTTTGAAAATGTTAAACGATGGACTAGCGCGAGCTTCATGGGGCAGGGCATTCCAAATTTTCACCGCATAAACGGTAAAGGAGCCACCATAGCGGCTTGAAGTGTGTTGAGGTGTTTTGAGGAGCCCTTTCACAAGAAGTTCTACTACTCTTGAAGCTAATTTCAAAATTGACAAATTACTTATACGTTGTGTGACTTTTAAGATAGAGAATAGTGCTGGTGGGAGGGGAGAGATAATAAACAATAAACCGAGAATATTTGAAAAGAGAATATTGAAATCAATGAGATCTAAAAAATCGAAACCTGGCAGTATTTGTAAGGTAAAATAGGCTACGGGTAGGTTTTGTATGTAGATAGATAATATTTACAATAATTATTAAAATAAATCACGAAAGATTTCTAAGTAAAATATAGATACCTTCACCCTAGGAGCAACAACGATAAAATTAGCGTTTGGTACCCATAATACCCTTTTCTAAGTTGGTAAGTAGAACAGAATTTACCGATTAGATTAGCGAAAGTGGGTACCTCTTAAAAACCACCCCTAAAGGCAATCGAAATGAAACATTTAAAAGGGATCGGGGAAGAATATCCAAGTACGAGAGCAGCCGTTATTTCGGGACAAACAAATAAGGGTCAGAGATGCTCAGGGCCGTATTCAAGGAAAGATATTAAAAATAGGAAATAATAAAAAAACACAGGTTGTTTACATTGTGGCCGAAAACATACCGACTGGAATGCAATTCGTCTCATCACACCATTTCACTCATACATAACCAAAAAAAATATGATAGAAGGGTCTAAATACTTTTAGTCAGTGCTAACAGAATTTAATTTCAATAACCTACCTAACATCGTTATAGTTTGAGTGTGTTGGTACCTGCTTTTGAAAAACCTTTGAATTACAAGTTTCTACAATGTTTTAAATTAAATACCTACATGCTGAATGCATGCTTTGTACACTAGCTTAAACTTACTGTTATAATATAAGTATTTAAGCTCATTTTAAGTGAACTGTAATTTGTTCTTAGGAGAATAAACTCTTTAAACTAAGATTGGCACAAAATTGGGATATTAAAAACATTGTTTTGAAAAACAATGACTGCGTCCTCGCTTACAAAGGCTTACGTCCAAGTCAACTTGAACATACGCCATACATTGATTTGTTTTTCAACAAAAATCTATTATGGTGCAGCAAATTCAGGCACCTGAAACACAGTCTGGCACCTGAAACACAGTCTAGCAGCTGAAACACAGTCTGGCACCTGAAACACAGTCTGGCACCCGAAACACAGTCTGGCACCTGAAACACAGTTTTATACTAGTTCCGGAGCCTATGGATTCAAATTTATTATGTCATACTTAATTATATCATTAAATAAATTTTTACTTTACTTTACTTTAAATGTTCCTATAAGTAACTTTTGAAATTATCATGTTTTTTTCACATGCTCATACTGTCTTCAACTGTGCTGAAATATCGAGAAAGTTCATAAATCATGGTAAATATCCCGTTTTAAGTAATAAATAAGTGTATCACAGAGAGCCATGGAGCGCAACATGTTCGGCATCACACTCTTAGCTCGAGTTCCCAATACCGAAATTCGCACGCAGACTAAAGTACAAGACGTCAGCAAGCGAATATTGGGGCTCAAGTGGAGTTGGGCAGGACATTTGGCCAGACGTAGTGACGACAGGTGGACTAAGGCCCTAACAGATATAAACACTGCTGCAGATATACCTATAAACACCGTTTTTGTGCTGCAGAAGAGGGCTGTTCGTGCAATTTATAATATGGGCCCCAGAGAATCATTCATTACTCATTACGCAATAGGTTTAAAGAAATAAATATTATGACACTCCCTTGTCAATACATCTATGAAAATCTGATGCATATTCACAAAAATGTTAATTTGTTTAAGAAAAATAGCGATAATCATAATTTTAATACTAGAAATAAAGATAAACTCGCTGTTGCCACTTGTAGACTCCAGAAAGTTAGTAAATCGTTTAAAGGGCAAGGTGTTCGCTTTTATTACAAACTCCCAAGTGATGTACAAAAATTGACAATTAACAAATTTAAAAACGCAATTAAACAAAATCTTTATAAAAAAGATTTTGACTTTGACTTTGAACAGAGTGGAGGCCGAGAACTGGGCATCGAAATAGGGGACGTCCACCAGCGAGATGGGTCGACGACATCCATACGATGTCACGTGTTCAGACTGACACAGGATCGGGAAGAATGGCAGAAACAAAGAGAGGACTATGCCCAGCAGTGGGTCGACACGGGCTGAGAATGATGATGATGTGAAAATACCGTATTTCTTTTTTGAGTAACTGTGTTCGCTCAGGCAAGGCACAAGGGCAACAAGGGGTTGAATTTTCACGCCTGCCGCCTCCATGGCGGGATTCCATTAAAATTTCATTCAAGCCCGACACTCGCATCTTTAAACTCTTTGAATTGTTAATGGACGGGGTAATTGTATCGTGTTTTTGAGAAGTGGAAACATTTGGGGCTTTTTCCCTTGAAGTTGTTGTTATAATATTTTTGGTATGGTATGGTCGCGCATTGGTAGCCTGGCTGTGGCAATCAATTCAACATATTATGACCCCATAGAAAACCCGCGCCGCGGCAGCAAGGAATACTCAGTTATTTTCTGCTGCCGCAGCGTAGCTATCTAGTTTGACATCTGACACAAACTGACTTTTTAATAGATAGATAAAAACATTTTATTTCGACTAACGTATCAATCACAGAAAATACATACAATAGCCATAAGTATAGACACACTATTTAAACCAAAACATTATATCCTCAAGGAGCCCTGTGCCAAGAAAGGAGTAAGGCTCAGCTTTGGCCAAAACATTTTTGATCAGCGCTGGTTTGCTGCCAAAAATTTGCCTCAATTTGGGAAATCTCAAGGATGATTTAAATCCAGTGATTTAAACCATTATTTTAAAAAGGGTATAAGGAAATATGAAGCCAACGATTTGTTTGAGTTCAAATCCTTTGTCTATTTGACTTGACTTTTTTTTTAGACTACACTTTCGTGATTTATTTCGATCAATAACATAAATAAGAAATTTATCGCGTATCAGTATACCGACCGACAACGTTTCGGTTAAATTAGTTAATCTTCATCAGGGTGAGTGCGATCCGCTCCGAGCCGTCTCACCTCACATATTGCCGGTCGTAACAGTGGTAAAACGGTACGAGTTCAATCTCGTACTAGATTTAGAAAGAAAGGAAAAAGTTTCATTTCAAAAAAAACAAGATAATATAACCGTAACCCGTTTACATTCAATCTAAAATTACATGTTCTAGTAGCGATGCCTATTGAGTAAAATAAAAAGGGTGTCTAGAGTACAACTCTCAACAAACCAGAAGAGCGTATGATCAGGCAGCAACAATGTGCAAGGTGCTTCGTGGTAAGATCGACGTTCCTGATTTGCATAATCTTCTCTTTCGTTTCTACCTTCCTAATAGTTACATTCCTAAGAGATGCCATATGCTGTTTTCGGTTCCATTAAGCAGAACCGTTTCTCGTGCCAAGTCTCCACTGCCCCGCACCGTGTAATTACTGGCACATAGGCATAACAGCTAAGTCCTATAGTATGGCAACGTATCCACATAGAGATCAAGACAACATAATAGCTTGTTTTGAATTCTATGTGGATATCCATGGGCTGCAGTAGCCACTTAACATCTGGTGGACTGCATGCTCGTTTGCCATATAAGTTGTATAAAAAGAAAACCCTCGCCGCCCTCAACAGACTTCTTGATAAGAACCATGACTGCGATATCTTCGCAGACGAATGGAAGAATTTTATGTTGGTATGCCTGAGGTTTTGCGAAAGTGATGAATAAAAGGATGCTCGTTTGTTTGCTTATTTCATTTTATTTTGTTTATATTATTTTTAAATTGTATAAATACCTATAATCATATTAATTATTATTATTATTTACCTATTTAAATGTGCACAATAATTCTCATTTTATTTTATATAACTTTTAGTCATAATTAAGAAACTGATGTAATTGGTTTAATTAAATCGTGTTAGTTACTAAATAAATAAATAAAAATGAAAAGGAACACGGTAAATTCAAACCATTATAGAGAAAGCATCGAATCCAAACAAGATAAGTCCAACACATACTCAAGGAGGTTACAAGCACTTTAGTCCGCTTAGTGATTCCATTAATCTGATTGCACTCGGGTTAGAGGATTGTCTTCGCAAGTACCTGCGTAGGTAGTACTCGAGGGCTCTAGTCGTTAGCGCCTCCAGATGCCTGCCGCCTGTTTACCACTGAATCAACAGCGTTCCGGTTGTCTTGGGGTTTGGTCTTACCTGAAACGTAAGAAAAGGTCGTGAGAATTTAAAAGTTGAGTATTTTTATGAACACTAATTTCGTGTCTTGAGACACCTCTTAAAAGGAAAGCAAACTAAATGTACAAAGTCGAAGACAAAGTCAAAATCTTTTATCCATTAAACTCACAAGGATCTCTTTGAAACGTCCATTTTACTGCCTGTTCCTTCGCGACCAGGCCAGGAAAGAAAGGCAAGAAACAAGGCTGGTAGTTTTTTAATGATCCTTTTAGAATACATATCAATAAAGAAAATAAATTACGTCTAAATTGTAACATTTTTGAACGAGTTGGAGCAATTTCAAACCCAAGCTTCTCTATCATCTCAATAATTCGATATTTTATAGTAGGCTTTTTTATAAAGATTTTGTTTAATTACGTTTTTAAATTTGTTAATTGTCAATTTTTTTACATCACTTGGGAGTTTGTTATAAAAGTGTACACCTTGCCCTTTAAACGATTTACGAACTTTATGGAGTCTACAAGTGGCAACAGCGAGTTTATCTTTATTTATAGTATTGAAATTATGATTATCGCTATTTTTCTTAAACAAATTAATATTTTTGTGAACATACATCAGATTTAAAATTTTGACAATTATTGACCCGCCTTTACCGCTATCACTAGGACCTTACACTACGAGTACCTTGTCCGTGGCTCGTAAGAACGGGGTCCCGTGGGGCCGACTATCTCGATAAGGGACACTAACTCGCCTCCTCCGAATAAAGATAACCACAACCTTGGTTCTTATCTTATTTTTTTAAATTGATTACAAAAAATGGCAGGTAAGAAGATTTTTTTACATTTTTAGGGTTCCGTACCCAATTACTAAGGCTACGAAGTCTTCCTGTCTGTCTATCCGTCTGTCAACAGTCTGCATCTCATGAACCGTGATAGTTAGGCAGTTGAAATTTTCACAGATGATGTATTTCTGGTGCCGCTATAATAGCAAAAACTAAAAACCGAATAAAATAAATATTTAAGGGGCCTCCCATACAACAAACGTGATGTTTTTGCTCGTTTTAGCTCGATGTTGATAACGGCAACAGGTAGACGCTTGAAATATTCACAGAATATTTAGGTATATATTCACTTTTAAAATAAATAATTAAATTAAAATAAAACAAATATTTAAAGGGGGCTCCCATACAACAAACGTGATTTTTTGCCGTTTTTATAGATAACTAGCTGACCAATCCGCAGCTTCGCACGAGTAGTTTTTTAATAAAAACATTACCCTCCTTCTGCGCAGTTGGGTAAAAAGTAGCCTATGTCACCCGGGGATAGTGTAAATTTCCAACAATGAAAGAGTTTTTTAAATCGGTCCAGTAGTTTCGGAGATTATTCAATATAAACAAATAAATCTGTCTTTATAATATTAGTATAGATGTTACGGAAACCTTACTGCGCGAGTCCGACTCGCACTTGGCCGGTTTATTTGTATTTATTATTTTTGTGGCAAATGTCTATAAAAACTAAGATATAAACAAGACAGGCAAGCGTCATTCCAGAAAGCGCTTTGAACATTCTTAAATAATGGTGACAGTTATTTGTTAGATTTCGGTGCGCCTCCTGTAGAAACTGTTATCAGATACCGCATATATTTCATTTCATTTCATTTATTCATATCCTTCGACAAATTACATGTGCTTGGACAAGTCAGATGAAACAATTAAAATATGTTACCTACGTAATTATTACATAATCCATAATACATAAAGATACCTATACTTAATAATTTTTTATAAAAAAAAGAAACAGTTCTCAATAATAACTGTTGGGTATCCTCAGTTGGCTTGGAATAAAAGCAGTGGACTGTATATAATGCTAGTTTATTGGACGTCAAGGAACGCGCGACTAGTCTCCGTCGATTCTAGTGATGAGTGATGGGTCGGCGGCGATGCGCGCGGGCGGCCGGTGGCTTCGGTCCCCCCTCCAGTTGACCGTGGCCTTGAAGGTGTCGAGTGATGCGGTGAATTGTCTCCGACAATAACAACTTAAAATAATGTCTGCAAAAGCATCATCAAATTGTAAATAGTAATTATATAATAATGAGAAAAAATGATAATAATAAATTAATAAATGTATATATGTCAGGTAATCATTACAATTCATCAAATTTAAATATTGTTTTATCAGCAAAAGCTACGTCCAACTTATAATAACTTTTACAAATAAGATGTCTTTTTATAAATGATTTAAATGAATTATTTGACATATATATTACATTGTGCGGTATTTTATTGTACAATTTAATTGCTGTACAGTAGTAGCTCTTTGAAATGTTGGTTAACCTTGTTTTAGGTAAGACAAGACGATTTCGATTTCGAGTGTTATAATTATGTACATCTTTATTTCTAGTCATTTTATCAATGTTTTCTCTTACATATAGAACATTCTGTAGTATAAACTCTCCGGTCATTGTCATAATCCCTAAACTTATCCCGACATGAATCAATCATATATTTTACGATTATATTTTTTCCAAAATTCGTAAAGCAAATAAGTTATTAACCTATAAAAAAGTTTATTCCATTACGGAAAATGAAAATATCTTATCTTTCCTTTCCAAAGAAAGCAAAAACTTTTTCCTTGCATTATGTTGTCCCAAAAGTTTTTAAGAACTCCAACACAAGTGTAATGCCTCATTTCGTTCGGGAAAATAAAATATAGATGTGTATTGAATACTTATTTAAGCTATTCGATGGTTTTCTTTTGGCTGTCTTCAGTCAACAGCGCGTTATGACAACAATAGTCAAATAGTGGTTCGCCCCGAACTGAGATCTCGCGAGTCTCAGATTCAAACAAAAAAATAATACTTGTAATCTTTGCCTATCAAATGAGTGCCACCAAATAACTCTCCATATAACTTGACCTACAGTTTCATTCAAATTACAGGTAACGGGAGTTCATATATGTGGTTGATTTTTTTGGGGTACAAATTGCAGTTGTTCTAGATTTCAGACTTTTGTCTACCCTGTGGATTTTGTCAAAGTTTAGTTTTTATTATGGCTAAATAACTCAAAAACTATAAAAACTTTAATAAAAATAAAAACGGAGTCTAAATGTACGGAACCTTTCATTTGCCGTCCCACTTGACCGAATAGTCTCACTTTCATTTTTTTTTACCATTAATAAATATATGAATTTTGTTTCAAAATCATGGCGTTTGTGTCATTTAAGAAGATAACGCTACCATAATTACTAATATGAAGGGGGGGGGGGGTCAGTTGGGGCCGGTGTGACGGACCCATGCAATGCAACCAGTGTCTTTGGGACACTTCCGCTTGGTAGTGATCTGGAGCAGTTGAGCTATCTACAGATCGTTTGCAACGGTCTTTAGATGATTCAACTGTTTTTTGTATTTTATTGTAAATAATTTATATTCTTATTACTAATATTAATTATGTATTTATCGCGTATTTAGATTTTTATTTTTTGTACCGACGGACGTTTTGACAGTGTTGCAACAGACGTGGTCGCGATAAAAGGATAAATACACGATAAATACCCGTTTAGTATAGTAGAATAAAACCCGATTTCAAACATGGTTTTGTCCTCTTTGTCTAGATAAAAGGCAACGCCCAGGTAAGGTATATCCGAGTACATAAGTAGTTCGTTTTACGAGTGACCCAGCCTATATCCTAATAAATGTCTTAGCCGAAACCGACAGTATTTCACAGGGTATAAATGAGCTTTTTAGTAAACTGAGGAGCCCTAGACTACAATATTCATAAATTCACCCGGAAGATTTATTTTATTGAATTTTTTTATAAATCCTCTGTCTCCTTGATATCGTGGAGAACGTTTTTCTCTTCTTTTTCCACCTGATCGTCCTTCTCAACATCTTTTACTCAAAACGCCTGAGCATAAAACTTCTTTCTGCATTAACTCTTACACTGTGACTGCTATTTGCTTGTGGAACTCTCTTCCAGTGGAAATCCGCAGGGCCGCCTCTATGGGCATGTTCAAATCCAAACTCTTTAAACACTTCATCTCTCTTCAAGATACCCAATAAAATTGAGCACTGTATGTAGATATATTTATGTATTTCGTTTATGTATGTGTATTATTATTATTTTTAATTTTTGTAAGTTTATTTCTAAGCTAAAGTTTGTTTAACTTTCCATATTCTGGCACTACCACTTTCTCCACACTACACAAAGGTTAGCTGGAAGAAAATGCTAATTATGCAGAATTCTAATTATGCATTAAGAAAATGCTCGACATCTCTCGTGACCACGGCCGATGTAACTTTGCCGAAACGTCGAGGTTAGTCAAAATTATTATTTAATATATATGTATGATATAAATCTGTGCGCGAAAATACCCGTTTTGTCTTAAAAACATTTGTGAATCTTCTTGCAAATAAATGATATGATATACATGTTTTGTCTATATATCATATAGAGTTTGATTCTTGACGGAGGTAACACATTCGACACCTAGGTTATTCTGTAGTGATGAAGATGGATGATGCTTCCTGCGACCACTATGTCTGCTCATAACCTAATACCTACTTATCCTCTTATATTATATAGCTCGTGTTGACATGAGCATCTTAGACAATTTAAAATATGTAATTGATTTACGTATTTAGAAATATATATCTACAAGTGGGCCCGCCGAACTTCGTACCGCCTTGACATGCATATAACGCGGGCTGTCATTAAACGTCACCCTGGTAGAATTGTCAATTGTTGTCCCCGGCCATCATTATACAACCATACTTAACCATAGACAAAATTACGTTTAGCTGTCATTTGCTGTCATAGCTGTTTTGTTATTCCATGTCAGATGCGTTTTTGTTATACGACGTTTTATAGTGACTTGTATTATCTTTGACGTTTTATGTCACGTCACACAGGAACGACGGGAACGGGATAAAAAGTATCCTATGTCCTTTTCCTGGTTCTTAGCTACCTCCCTATCAATTTTCAACCAAATCGGTTCAACCGTTCTTGAGTTATAAATAGTGTAACTAACACGACTTTCTTTTATATATATATATATATATATGTATAAATATTTTTTTAATTAACCATGCCAAATCCAACATTTATCCGTGCCCGCAGCGTTAAAAGGGATACAAAGTTCCCTATAAAAGCTTACTCTTCATGCATGAATACTTAAATAGGTTTTTTTCAAAATACAAATTTAAATGTAGAGAATCAAATGAATGAATATAACCACAAATAGTTTAAAACTATTATGCAAATTAAAATAATCAGCACAGCACGTAAACTACATAGATAATTACTATCGCAGACCTGACAGGATGTCAATGTCCTCGATACTTTGTTAACCCATTTCGAACTCTACGGCTACAACAATAAACATAAATATCCCCTGACATTTCTCATTCATAATTTTCATACTCACATATATGTATATGTTTTAGAAGTAAACGGTGCAATTATAGATTAACAGTCTCTGCCACTTTTCTTAATCAGATGTTTGAAAGAGATAAAAATAGCTCAAATCGAATGACTTTATTTTGGAACAAAAACATGGTACAACAACACTGGAACACGATAGTATTCGCAGAAGTTATGAACTGTATCACGAGCACGAACGCCCCTCTCCTTATTTCCAATTATTGAAGTAAAACTTCTTTACGCACGCTTGACTTGGGGAGTAAGCGTTACGAAAAGTGCGAACGGAAGTTGGGAGGGAGATATAAGTTAGTGAAGATCGAAAGAGAGAGAGAGTTACGTTTCGTGTATTACTGTAGGATCAAGAGAGAGAGGTGTGTGCGCATATTTTCTCTCTTCTTCTCATAGTCAGTGCATGAAATATATTGTTACGAGCTGAGGGTTCGGGATAAAATAATTAAAATTAAACTAACCAAAATAACACTTTTATTCAACACTAAAAATGATAAATACACGATCTTAATCACAAGGATTCACAGCACACTAAATCACACCACTGTTACACAATAAACCACTAAAAGTCACCGAAATGTTCGCACGTATCGCCAAATCAAGACTGACTCCCTCGATTTTTTTTTTCAAATGGACTTATCTCGCTGTTGGCCTCTGAGGCCGTTGCAGCTTAACCGAGCTTTTGGCGAGCGCAGAAGGCGCTCAGCCCTATAATTTTATTTTTGATGAGGCAACTAGCGCAAGGGCACCACTTAGGTACGAACCTCGGCTTGGGCTGTTGCCGGGACGGGGATAGGAGAGAAACGCCCGGGTACGTGCTTGTACCTCGTGTAGGCGGCGACTAAAGGGACTCGTCGACCTCGCCGGCGAGGTCGGTGTATTTGTGGAGTGTTTACTCTGTCTAATGTGGATGACTCACCCGCATTAGCGGAAGTGATTTCGTCATCCGGGTCTCCGAGAACGTGTCTCGGACGACGGAAGGTTTTTCTGTGTTCAGACGAATTGACTCCCTCGAGCGTCTCTACGCACTATTTATACCGCGCATTATTTCCAGAACCTTCTCGATGTTTCTACTACTCGTAGTTACTAGAAAAGTGTAGGTATTTCGACCGACCACTTTTTCTTAATCTGTGCAACTGTAGGTAAAAACGTGGTGTGTAGGTATATTCCATACCAAGTATTACCTATTCTGTGACACAGTAGGTATAACTTCGAGAACCTGACTATTACTTAAACTGTAGCAGCCTCGGCGTAACAATATATATCAGTCAGTAGTTCGTTTGATTATTTTTCGTAATTTTATTTTGTTCTTGAACAATAATATTATAAACTAGTTGACCCGCCGAACTTCGTACCGCCTTGACATGCATATAACGCGGGCCGTCAATATACGTCACCCTGGTAGAATTGTCAAATGGCCATCATTTTACAACCATACTTAACCATAGACAAAATAACGTTTAGCTGTCATTTGCGTTTTGTTATTCGATGTCAGATGCGTTTTTGTCATACCAAGTTTTATAGTTACTTGCATTCTCTTTGACGTTTTATGTCCGTCTTTTTGTTCTAAAAACGGGATAAAAGGTATGTCCTTCTCCTGCTTCTAAGCTACCTCCCCGCCTATTTTCAGCCAAACCGGTTCAGCCGTTCTTGAGTTATAAATAGTGTAACTAACACGACTTTCTTTTAATTTTTTTCGATTATTATTTTGAAAAAGAAGTTTTACTTCTTCAGGTCCAAAGCACCTTCGTTTTTACAATTACGTGTGGTATACTTTTAATTATTTTATATTAGTATTTTCCCGCTCCCGAAGGAGATAAGTCTAGGGATATAATTAATTATCTAAGTATGTAAATAATAATTAATGAAAGGAAAGAATATACTAAACTTTAAAGCCGACTAATTTATCTAAAGAACGTAATTATGTATATATGACTCTTTAGTGCCTTAAGACGAAAGTCTTCAATCAGTATGAACCGAGACGCGGTCCTTCACTATTCGCCTTATGAATAAGCTCAGAGTCGCTCAACGAGCTATGGAGAGGGCTATGCTCGGGGTTTCTCTACGGGATCGAATCAGAAATGAGGAGATACGTAGGAGAACTCTAGTCACCGACATAGCCTAACGGATTAACACGTGTAAGTGGCAATGGGCAGGCCATATAGCGCGCAGAACAGATGGCCGATGGGGCCGGAAAGTTCTCGAATGGAGGCCACGGACTGGCAAGCGCAGCGTAGGACGTCCACCTACAACATGGGCAGACGACTTGGTAAGAACCACAGGTCGGCGTTAGATGCAGGCCGCTTCCAACCGCAGTTCCTGGAAATCAATGAGGGAGGCCTTTGTCCAGCAGTGCACGTCCTACGGCTGATATGATGATGATGATATGATGATTACATCTTTTATGTATTATATCTTTGTCTATATATATAAAACAAAGTCGGGTTAGTTATACCGTTTGCAACTCGAGAACGGCTGGACCGATTTTGATGATCTTTATTTATTGGATTTGTATCCGCCCCGAATAACAGAATATTTTTTTAAAATATCGGATATATTCATGCAACAAAAAATTATGAAGAAAATTAATTTTCTCATAGATGAAGCTAATAATGGCCGATTGACAATTCTACCGACGACGTATGAACATTGGCAGCCCGCGTCATATGCATGTCAAGGCGGTACGAAGTTCAGCGGGTCAGCTAGTTATACAATAAAAAATACGATGTAATTTTTGATACAAAATAAATAAATTTATATTCTTTGATAATAATTTACCTCATAGTATTCAAACGCATGTATCGATTCAGATACATGGGATGTCGCAAGAATTGTTAAGCATTCCAGAGTGAATATGGTACAAGAAGAAATGCAACTGCTAGGAACAATTTGGAATACACATCAACGCTGTAATTTTAATAATGATTCAAGTATTATATACTAGCTTCCGCCAGCGGCTTCGCACGCGATTGTAGTCAACAAAAGGTAGCCTATATTTGAATCCAAGTCATAATCTATCAACACACCAAAATTCATCGAAATTAGTTCAGCCATTATGACGTGATTGAGTAACAAACAAATAAACAAACATCCAAACTTTCACTTGTATTATATTAGTGTGATGTAGGTAGGTGCAGAGTAAAACTCTTAAGCGTTCTACTTTACTGCGCGCACGGAGAAGTATAAAATTTAAGAAAGCTGAAATTAAGTCCAAATTTTTAATTACGGTTGAATTTCAACCACTGTGCACTGACGGCTGGTATATAGAAAAACACCTAGACCCGGGACAAATATCAGTAGATCATGCAAACGTTTGTTCCGCGGTGGAAATCGATCCCACGACGTTATACGTCTCTAGTGGCTTTCGCCAACTACGCCATGGAGATCGTCTTGTTTAATTCCGCCACGGAGATCGTCACGGAGATCGAGACGGAATTAAATGTATACCGCGAAAGATTTTTTAATAAAACATTTTTATCTCTTCCTACGCACAGTAAAAGACGATCTATAATAGAAACTCGCAGAGTCCATAAATTACATTTAAACAAAGTTAATTAATTACGGGGAGTATGTTTGTTGGAGTTACACGCAGAAACTGAAAAAACAAACTTGCCTGAGTATTCTCAGATAAATCCAACTCAAATGTAAAACTTTATCTTCAACCGCGTGTAGATTTGAAGTTTTGTTTTGCATGAACAAATATCTGGTCGCATGACTAACTTTGAGATGACTTGTCTATCACACACCGAACGCGGTACCGAGTTGCAGGCGGCGGTTCGAGACCGCCCCGCACCGCTTTCGGTGTGCATTGCTCACGTTGCTCAGCGGTGGGCCAGCCAAGGGACGGGCAGTGTATGGAAAGGCGCGGGTGGTTACCGACTGCAGCGTGCCTCTTTTTATAGCGGCGGTTTAAAACCGCACTGCACATAAAGACACTACCAAACAGCTGCGGTAACCGCGCCGCGCCCCGCGTCTAAATGCGTTTGGTATGCGGAGAACCGTATAGACCAGATGCAAATTAGTTAAGACATATTATAAAACATTTGTATTAGGCTAAACATTATTTAAAAAAATCATTTTTAAATTTAATTTCAATCGTAATAATTAACGTATTTGGTTCTAGTTCCGGCTCTGGCTGTTTTTCAATAATAATAAATAAAAAATAATAAATATTTCTAGACTTTTCACACAGCGCTATCTAGCCCCAAACTAAGCAGAGCTTGTACTATGGGAACCAGATAACTGATAGAATACTTTTTTTATAATACATACGTCTAATATATGTATAGAGAAACATGCACAAATGTCGTTTGAAAGGGAAACTGCCACCAGTGGTAGTGACATTTGTAACCTTTTTGCGAATAACTTTGCCTCAACTTACAGCTCTGATAACTTACCTAGCTCTAGTACTAAAGTTGAGACCTTAACAAACTCTTTTATGAGTTCTATCAAGTTTAGAGATGACCAGGTTCTTAAGATTTAAAAAAGACTGGATCATTTTAAGGGGGCTGGATCTGATGGCTTACCTTCAATCTTTGTGGCAAAATGCGCCCCTTCTTTAACAAAGCCGCTCTGTTTAATTTATTATAAATCACTGAGCACAGGAATCTTTCCTAGTTTGTGGAAAGAAGCCTTAGTGATCCCTATTTTCAAAAGTGGCGAAAGTGATTTGGTTTAAAACTACAGATCCATTTCAAAAAGCCCATATTTTCAAAGAATTTTGAGCAGCTGCTGCACCCAATTCTGTCTTGGCATATTAAGCCTCATATGTACTTTCAACAACATGGCTTTATGAAAGCGAGGTCTACGGCAACAAACCTTGCTGACTTTGTTGACAAGGTTTCTTCATCCATCGACAATCGCTCGTCAGTTGATGCGATTTTCACGGACTTTAGTAAGGCATTTGACAGAGTTAATCATCAAGTCTTGCTTCATAAGCTATCATTTTATGGTATATCGGGACCTTTACTTTCTTGGTGTGGGTCATACCTAGCTGGAAGAAACTCTAGAGTTGTTGTGAATTGTTTTACGTCTGAGCCTTTCCCAGGCAAATCTGGCGTACCCCAGGGTCACATCTGGGTCCATTATTTTTAACTTATATATTAATGATATTAGTAGCTGTTTTTTGCACTCTAACTATTATTTATATGCGGACGACTTAAAGTTATTCAGAGAGGTTAATAGTGATAGCGATGCATCTCTACTTCAGGAGGATTTGCACCGTCTATGCGCATGGTGTATCGTTAACGGTATAGATCCGAATACAAATAAATGCTTTTATATTAGATTCTCAAGAAGTGCAGTTTGCCCATCTAGGAAGTACTTAATTAATAATGAAATATTACTTCAAAAAGACAATACAAGAGACTTAGGAGTTGTGCTCGACAGTAAGTTGAGGTTTGAACTTCATATCAATGATATTGCCACAAAGGTTTGTAGATCTCTGGGTTTTGTCCTGCGCAATTGTAAAGGTTTTAAGTCACCACAGGTCAAGATAACCCTATTCAATACATTTGTTAGAAGTAGACTCGAGTATTGCTGTGTCGTTTGGAATCCATTCTATGATTTATACAAAAAAATACTAGAAAGAATCCAAAAAAGGTTTTTGTGGCACCTAACTTACGCTTGTCATAAAGGTAAAATCCTTCTTAGTTATGAGGATCGTCTTAAATTCTTTAAAATGATCGAAGACACTTGCTGGACAATGTATTTCTTTTTAAGCTCGCAAACGGTACTCTGAACGCTCCGGAGTTACTCGCTGCCCTAAATTTCTCTGCTCCTTTTAGGTTGCCTAGGGTCTCGAGATTTAATCCTTTTCAGCCAAGCTCTTCTAAATCCAATCTCGGTATTAATGCGCCTCTGAAAAGGATAGTTCGCCAATATAATTGTGTGGCTAAGAGCAAGGGAGCTGACATGTTTGTTGGAACTGTAAGAATGTTTAAAAACAGCTTATCCCAGGTTAATCTGTGAATCATTCTTGTACTTACCTTTATGACCTGTATAAACATTTTATAAATAAAATATTATGATATTATTAATCCTAATCTAATTTTAAATCTTCTTTAATAATGTACATAGTTATGTAGTTGATAGGTACATATATAGTTTTATTGTGTTTTAAATTTGTAAATAGGAATGAATTAACTTATTTGATTTTTTTTTAATTTTTGTAGTTGTTATAATCTAATGAAATGTGTTGTTGGCAAGAAGTTAGTGCATGCCATCTTAGTTTATCGTTAAAATACAATTAATTTACTCGCTCGGCATAAAATATTATTGCATGCAGTCTATCATCTGTGAGTATAGTAGCACTAAGTTCTAACATTACCCCGGAACAAATATCTGTAGATCATGCAAACATTTGTTCCGCAGCGGGAATCGAACCCGCTACCTCCTGCGTCTCAGCAGCCGGCTATTCGCACACTGCACTACGGAGGTCGTCAATACAGGTTGTTTGGTAATATACCGACGATATTCAAGTGACGGTTTCTCAAAACATAAAAAAAGACTTCTCAAAAAAAAACTACTAGTTAGGTATAATATCAAATTTTAAAGAAAGTCGGCTAAGTTTAGGTGATTAAATCGATATAAAACTTACTGCCTACTCTTGCAATCGACATCCAAAAATAAAGGCCGATTTGATATCTCATTCGGAAATGGCTACGGGTTTTGGGTTAGAAAGGGACAAGAGATATCTCGAGATGTCACCAATACAGTATCTGTGGTTAGATGGCAAGGATTATACAATAGCACAACATAAGTTTAATAAATTTCACATTTCTATGGTAAACATTTCACAAATTTATTTATTGTGCTCATTAAAATAATCTTTTTATTTTTGTGCGTATATTATCAAACACCATATATGCATATAAGTATTCTATCAGTTGATTGATTCCCATAGTTTGAAAGAGAGAAGAGAAACAGAGTTATTTTCGTATTCATATTATGTAAGGATTATTATTCTAGAATAAGTATAACTACAAACTAAGGATTATAAAATGCTGTATTGTAACTCCGTTGATCTGTACTTGTTATGCTAATACCAGCATTCTACGTATGCAAGGGCGGATCCAGCTTTGGTGCCAGGGGGGGGGGGGGGTCACATAATCGTGGTCAAGTCACAAGAGGTAATAATTTAATTTTTATAATCATAGATACAACTAAAAAGTATGTATTTTATTAATGTACTTACATACTGTACTTAAAAATACCTATATTTAAATAACAAAAACAATTTTTCAAATCAAAATATTATATTTAATTAATTAAATATTGAATGTACTTACATAAAATCTATATTGTGTCAAAAAAATATATATAACATTATGTTTAACAATTTTAATTAGTGGTCCGCCTAGGTCCTGGACCCAGCTCAGGGGGGGGGTCATGACCCCCATGACCCTCCCCCTGGATCCGCCCTTGTACGTATGTTGCTCTCTCTAAGCCAGTTATGCTAATTTTATTTTAGCTAAAACCTATTTGATACTGTTTATTTTTACAGTGCATTTTCTGTTCGCAAGCTAACTGAAAATAATACAGGGTGATTTTGTAAACAGTCTACAAAGTTTGAGGAATTAATCTGTCCGTAACTCAAAACAATATTCAATTCAATCCAGTACAGTAGATGAAAAATAACTTCTAACTTACATTAAATATTTATAATGAGAAATCTTATTCTGCGATGAAATCTTGTTCTGAGATTAGCCGCAGATGTACCCTTGATGACTTTTGGTGAAAAAAAAATATTTTTATCTATACATAAGTGAATATCTTAAAAAACGAGTGCGAGTTGGACTCGCGCACGAAGGGTTCCGTACCATTATCTATAAAAACGTCAATAAAATCACGTTTGTTGTATGGGAGCCCCCCTTAAATATATGTTTTATTTTAATTGAATTATTTATTTTTAAAGTGAATATATAACTAAACATTCTGTAAATATTTCAAGCGTCTACCTATGTTGCCGTTACCAATATCGAGCAAAAACGAGCAAAAAAATAACGTTTGTTGTATGGGAGCCCCCCTTAATGTGTATTTTATTCTGATTTTAGTAATTGTTGTTATCGCGGCAACAGAAATAAATCCTCTGTGAAAATTTCAACTGTCTAACTATCACGCTTCATGAGATACAACCTGGTGACAGACGGACAGACAGACAGTGGAGTCTTAGTAATAGGGTCTCGTTTTACCCTTTGGGTACGGAACCCTAAAAATGAGGGTTATACTCCTAAGAACGTTTTTTGTAGCTAGCTGTTCATAGCTCTCCGTTTGAATTTTCCAGTTTTTATTCATGAATAAATAATAGGTATGAATACCTATTAGGTGAGCACACTAACAGATAAACAGACAAACGGGCACACAAATACTCCTGTTTTTGCACGGGGATATGAATGAATGAATGAAAACACTTTATTGTACACAAAAAATATAAACAAAATAGAAAACACAAAGCAAATAGTACAATGGGCGGTCTTATCGCTTAGAAGCGATCTTTTCCAGAATACCTTTGGATGGAGAGGGTTTTGTTATAACAAAGATAATGGTCGTGGGTGTACATTTATGGCCAAACTATTTATGAAGAGAGTGCGTCTATATCAAAATAAAAATATAACTAAATACTAAAATTTATAAATAAGTATAAATACAAATAGAACATATGTACTTACACTAAATACATATAAAATATCAATTATAATATATACAAGATGTCCCTTAAATCACTGTTTTCCCAGAACAAACGTGGCTCAGACTATGGTATAATAACTGTTTATAGCATCAAATAAGAGAATAAAAAAATTCATTTTAGACCCTCTCAAATAAGTCTAACTTTGTTCAAAAACTAACCGTGACATAAAGTTCATGGGTACGCTAGCCGTAGCGTATTACCTACTCCTTAGTTAGATAGGTACCTAGTAGCTACCGGTCAGCGCGCTGACTATGTTGTAGGGCGTAACGTTAAAATAGACGTTTTAAGTTCGCAACTTTTTATATTTGTTTTATTTACCAATTTCGTTTTGTTTTTTAATTTGATGTCATAAACTGTTTGTAGATCATGGTCTGAACAACGTTTGTTCAAACAAAACAGTGATTTAAATGACACCGTGTATATTATAAATTAATAATATGGTAGGTATATAAAGATAAGCTGATAAATGCGATTTTACTTAATATATAAATGAATTGCGCGATACTACGACGTTTCTGACAAATACAAACTTTTAACCCTAGATTAAATATGGCTAAGGATATTGCCATATTGTTACTAATGACAATGATGCACTAAAAGATATACGAAAGGTTTATTGAACTTGTGGCCTTAATGAGTTTTATAATTGGTTTTCAATCTAGCCCACGTCTGCTCTACTCTATCCATACTTACTAAATAGTTAAGTTTGTTGTTGGGTGTCTCAGAAACCGATTCTGAAAATTATTTCACTGCCAGAAAGCTACACTACCACTAAATAATTTTTATTTCTTCAATTTACTTCAATAATGGTAAATGAGAATGAATTCCCAGGTTAATAAGAGGCTTTCATTTAGGCGTCCTTCGTACGGGATCGTGGTCGGGGACAATTTTGGAGCAAACGTGGTCGTAATAATTATCTTTAGGTGATATCCTACTTCCTGCTCATACTATAAATGCGAGTTTAAGTAAGATGTTATTTGCCAATAGCAAATGCACAAACACTGCGACGCCACAAAAAAAAAAAAAAAAGTAAAATTTTTGTTGCCGATAAACTTCATAACAAGCCAGGACAAGTATTTTAACCTGTAAGGGTCTACCCATGAAAATAAACTTTCACGTTATTACATTTTTAACGTAGCTTTTTAACGTATTATCATAGTTTTTAACTTATTTGAAAAACCTTGACGAGATATCAACCATGCCTGCATAGAGACCCAGTTATTCTCTATGTTGAACACCAGACGAAGATGGACAAACGGCTTTGAAAATTACAAATTTTTAGATCCACATTAAAAACCCCCGGCAAATAAAAAACCCGTACTAATTCAAATTTTACTGTAGATGATGAACGCCTAAAATGGGAAAAGGACAAAAGTCTAAGACGTTGGCATCCGAATTATGAAATTAATATGGCGTTATGCAAGGCACTTGGCAAGAATTGGGGACGGCAGGTGGAGTAGGGCCTAGACGGAATGGTTGCCTAGGCAGAGCAGACGCAGTGCAGGCAGACCACCTGCTAGATGCGCTGACGACATTGAAATCGCTGATAAGACCTGAATGCGATCTGCCCAAGACACAAATGGAGGAGGCTTATACCCAGCAGTGGGTGAATACAAGATGAGAACTGCCAACGTCTTAGACTTTTGTTGATGTATTGATGCTTTTGATTGTCCTTGAGATGCATTCACGAAAAAGGAAAAGTGCTGAAAATCCTCGGATCAGCTTACCTGATCCTCAGAACATCATAGCTTAGAACCAACACAGTTAAACAAACATTCAATTAAAAAAAACGAGTGTGCTTTAAACCGCACGACTGAAGTAAAACTTATTTTTCAAAATGTTAATTTATAAAATTGTTCAAGAACGAAATTAAATTACGCAAAATAATCTAGCCATCACCGTTCACGTATCGCTAGCAAACTCGCAAACGAATTACATACTGACTGAGAATATATATATTTCACGCACTGGCTATGAGAGGAAGAGAGAAAGAAAAGGTGCGCGTGCACTGCTCTCTCTTGCTCCTACTGTGTGATACAGACAATAAGCCTGTACTGTATCTTAAGCCTCTTCTACACGTCAACAGATGCGGCCGCGGACTCTGGCAGTTGCGTCCGCAGATGAATTCCACACGCCTGGGAGGTCGATCGGTCTATGTTCATTCTGGACAGACGCAATTCGCACTCGCACATTAACGTTTAAAAATATACGAAACGGAACTCTCTCTCTTTCTATCTTCACTTACTTATATCTCCTCTCAACTTCCGTTCGCACTTTTCGGAACGCATTCACCAGCTTACTCCCCAAGTCAAGTGTGCGTAAAGAAGTTTTACTTAAAAAAACTGCGTCCGAATCGGTTCATCCGTTTGGGAACTACGATGCGACAGACAGACAGACACACAGACATAGACATCAAACTTAAAACATCCTTTTTTTGCGTCGGGAGTAGAAACAATAATATACATTTTTACAGAAGAAAGAGGGAATTTTGCCATCGAAAATCGACTTAACGCTGCCTATGATTGCACACAATGAACACAAAACAGAATTACCTGCAACCACAATCTCGTTGGCAGTGCAATATGATGTTACATTTACGACTGTACTAAACTTGATAGAGATTGGAAATTCTGTGGCAAATTAAACTGTAGAAACATGCTTTACCTAATCTACATTTTTTTATACATTATAGGCTTGCGTTTGACCACGATCTCGCCTGATAGTAAGCGATGATGCAGTCTACGATGGTACACGCTTGCCTAGAAGAACCTATTCACTCGCGACTTAAAGATGCCCAGGTTGTAGCTATCAGGAAACACAGACTCTGGCAAGGCGTTCTACTCTTTGGCGGTGCGCGTAATAAAGGTCGAAGAGAACCGCTTTGTGCGAATGGGAGGTATTTCTACCATATAGCAGTGGCGCACTGCAGAGCGTCTGGTTGTCCGTTGCTAGAATGGAAATGGTGAGATCAGGTTGAAAAGTAATTGCTAGACGTGCTCCTAGACTCATTGGTGATGACTCACTAGTGGAAGCTAATTTACAAAGTCTAGAGCACAGGCGCCGAGTAGCCAGACTTTCAGTTTTTTACAAGATACATATTGGTGAATGTGCGCAAGATCTTCATGACCTTATCCCTCCTTCCCCCTTCGACCACCGGACAAGCAGACATACCGGGAAGTACCACCCATACCTGGTCGGCATACCACGTTGCCGTACCAAACGATTTGCTTCAACTTTTCTTGTAAGCACAAGTGAGGAGTGGAACTCACTTCCGGCGTATGTTTTTCCAAACCAGTATAATCTTGGCGTCTTCAAGTCCAGAGTGAATATGTTCTTTCTAGGCAAGCGTGCTCCATCTTCGATCACACCTTCACTTACCATAAGGTGAGGTAGTGGTCAAGCGCTTGGCTATCATCAATAAATAAAAATAAGTACATGATTGGTAACGAATCATAATGACTGAATTAGCTATTAGCACTACTGTAGAAAGTTAAATTAAAGATGGCGTTTATAATCGCAGTCTAGCAGATATTGTACTTAAAAAAATAGGCATCGCAACACCTGTGCCAAGGCAACATTTTTTTCAGGATAAACTTATATTACATAAATCAGCTGTTTCCTGTACTTTATATCTACCTTAAGATTTTTCTTAGCCTTAAGAAGTTTATCTTGGGGTTATGCACCTAAAACCACTGAAAGGTTTAAGTAAGTACCAAGTGTTTCTTGAAGTTTTATCATTGAAATTCGTAGAACGAACATTGCTCTCGTAACTGAGGACAATAACCCCCTTTTACCTGACTACGGCAAAGCCAAAAGGAAGGGTTGTTTTTAGAAGTCTATGTATAAATATAAATAAAATAAATATTGCTGGACATTACACACAGCGTTATCTAGCCCCAAACTAAGCAGAGCTTGTACCATGGGCACCAGATAACTGATAGAATTACAGTATTTTTTTGGTAAATACATAAATATTTATAATATACAGAGAACATTGCACCACGGAGGTCGTATGTATGCAAGTATGTATGTGGTCGTGTGACCACATACACACTGACTCGTGTGACTGGTGGTAGAGCTTTTGTGAACGAGCTCGAGGAAGTGAGCACCACCGCCTTACCTTTATCTGCCGCCAAATAGCAGTACTTGTGCTGCTGTGTTCCGGTTAGATGGTAATGGTATGTTCCTGTAATTACTGGCATATAGGCATAACAGCTAAGTCCTATAGTATGGCAACGTATCCACATAGAGATCAAGACAACATATGCATGCTCGTTTGCCATATAAGTAGTATAAAAAAAATGTATTTACCAGCGCCTAAACAACTCATCCGATTTTGATGAATGAGATGTCAATCGATTCGTGCGGTGCGGGTGACATAGGCCACCATTGACATAGATTTTACGTGTCGGGTTTGTTTTTAAACTTATATAGCTTGTTGCTTACATATTCCGAAGTAATACACCCTGCACTTGGCAAACAAATGCTCTAACTCCTATACGCATGCCTCAAAAACCCAGACAGGTATTTGGAAGCAAGCTTCTTGTATACCGAGCTCATTAATACCTCGGGACACACATATTACGCCAGATTACCCAAAATATGCGACGTTAGTGCACATTATCTTTAAGCGATGGTGTTTACAGTGTACACTGGACTTATCGGGCAAGCACCTGTTTTAAACACACACTAGATATAGCTAAACCGATGGTAAGTTTGTAGAATACAATCACGAAGTTTACATGATGTTTCAGAAGCCAAATGTTCATCAACGTTGGCCATCTCCGATGGACTGGCCACGTACGACAAATAAATAAGAATGTATCTTTATTTCAGACACAAGATCCATTTTGTTTACAAATAAAAGCTAAAGTTAAAATACAATAAAAAAATAAAAACATGAAAGTAAACATATGAATAGTGTCCTAAAATTCTGGATGCTAATTGCTTTTCTTGTCTAGACCAGGGATTCTCAAAGTAGTCGATATCGACCCCTTGGGGTCGAAATCGGTTCCACAGGGGTCGACATATTTTTTTAGGGTTCCGTACCCAAATGGTAAAACGGCACCCTATTACTAAGGCTCCGCTGTCTGTCTGTCCGTCTGTATCTCATGAACCGTGATAGTTAGACAGTTGAAATTTTCACAGATGATGTATTTCTGTTGCCGCTTTTACAATAAATACCTAAAACAGAATAAAATAAATATTTAAGGGAGGCTCCCATACAACAAACGTGACTTTTTTTGCTCGGTTTAGCTCGATATTGATAACGGCAACAGGTAGACGCTTGAAATATTCACAGAATATTTAGTCATTTATTCACTTTAAAAATAAATAATTAAATTAAAATAAAACAATACAACAAACGTGATTTTTTGCCGTTTTTATAGATGATGGTACGGAACCCTTCGCGAGCGAGTCCGACTCGCACTTGTCCGGTTGTATTATCTTTACTTTGCGAATTAAATGTTTTTTTCATAAAATAATTACCTAAGTACTTAAGTATTTTTACGTAATTTGTATGTAATTATTAATTACACTTGATATTTACTGAATTTTATGTCTATTTATTTTGTTAAATTTTAATGAGAATATGATGTCAAGTTTACTCACTTATCCAACCGCAAAGTTTTTATATTGTTAAGTATTTTGTATCAACAGAAAAAACTGGAGACAGGATTCTTAAAGTAATTTGGCTCTAGGGGTCTGAGGTATCCGTTCATTTTGGAAAAGGGGTCTCTGTCGACCTTTGTCGTATAAATCCTCTCCGCAAAACTTGATATAATCGAGTATTCACACCATAAAATAAACCAGAACACCGAAGCGTCTTGTAAGCGGCCAACCAGACGGCCAGAGATCCCGTGGTAGATTTTAACTCAGGTGGCGAGATCGCATAGAGCAAGACAAAAGGTATTGAAGTTTTACGCTGGAGAGGAACAGTTACAGAACCGGAGAAATAGAAATATACTTTTGACAAAACCAAGCCCCACTCGCGGTTATAAGCGTCATAGATGAGGATGATGTTTGTATTTGCTAGTGGCTGTCTAGTGATGATGATGGGTGTGGGATATCAGGAATTACGTACCATGTTACCACCTAGACCCCCGGAACAAATATTTATAGATCATTCAATATTTTATCCCGCAGGAAATCTAACTTCGTTACTCCCCTACTATTGAAGAGACCTTTCTGTTTGAACAACTGTTTTTAGCTTCTGTGACCCCTTCTCATTGCACCATTCTAAACGTAAACTGCGAATACTTACGCGATTCATCATCATCATCATCAGCCGGAAGACGTCCACTGCTGAACATAGGCCTCCCCCTTAGATCGCCACAACGAGCGGTTGGTAGCCGTTTGCGCCCAACGGCTCCCCGCGATTCTTACTAGATCGTCGGTCCACCTTGTGGGGGGCCGGCCTACGCTGCGTCTTCCAGTCCGTGGTCTCCACTCGAGAACCTTTCTTCCCCAACGGTTATCGGTTCTACGAGCGATGTGGCCTGCCCATTGCCACTTCAACTTGCTAATTTTGAGAGCTATGTCGGCAACTTTAGTTCTTCTGCGGATTTCCGCATTGCGGATTTTGTCACGCAAAGAAACCCCGAGCATAGCCCTCTCCTTAGCTCGTTGAGCGACCTTGAGCTTGGTCATGAGGCCATGAGTAAAGGACCACGTTTCAGTGCCATAGGTCATCACTGGCAACACACACTGGTTGAAGACTTTAGTCTTCAGGCTCTGGGGAATTTTGAACGAGAAGATATCGCGAAGTTTCCCGAACGCTGCCCAGCCGAGTTGAATTCTTACGCGATTATTCCTAATTAATTTAGTTTTAATTTCAAAGAGTTTCGCAAACCATTTTCCCGTCTCGTCTTGACCTATGACTAACTGGCCAGTCCAAAGGAAAACCCTCTTTTAGAACCTAAGCGGTTTTTAAATTAGTAGCATTCCCCTTTTCCGCTGCACGCTTTTCCACTGAACACGTTAATGAAGGTATTGCAGTGTTACGTTATAAGTTTATAAGGTGTTATTACTTAGAGTTGTGTTATATATCTCAAAAGACGGAAAATATATTGTACGAGTATGTTTTTACCAAATGTCTGTTTTTTGTTATTAACATGTAAGCAACAAGATGGTAAATCGCCACAGTTCAAGGTTTTTAAATAAATAAATTACTAGTTCTATGCTTCGTCCGCAGTTTTCTGGATCTCGACAATAGCTGCACTTACCGGGTCCTATTGTACTTTCAAACCATCCAGGAACCCATTGAAATATACCCAAAAAATTACACACAAATCGGTTCAGCCGTTTAGGAGTTAGGTGACAAACACATGTATCTACAAAATAATTATATATATTATTAGCTGACCCGCCCGCGGCTTCGCACGCTTGAAATTTCCCGTTCCTATGGGAACTTCGGGATACCGGAATAACCATACCAAACACTCTTGTCAAAGCGACTCGACACTTCATGTAAATGACATCACGTCAATGAACGACGGTTAAATTATATGGATATTGTTCATTAGAAATACTAATTTAAAAAAGGGGGGACGGTGTGAGGCTAGGAGGGTGAAAAATACTTTACAACCTATTCTCATACCTACAAAATATACAAAAAAAAACATTAAAATCGGTCTACCCGTTGCGAAGGAGTGCGACCACAAACACCGTGACACATTTTTTTTTTATATATAAAGAAGAAGATATTACCGCCGGACTATTTTGAATTCATCTTCATCATGATAATATCAGGCATAGGAGGACATAGGATATACGTGATGTATACCCTATTCAGCTCTTATGCCTAAAAACTCTGAAGATGTATAATACGTCTACAGAATTTCTTTGGAGCGACATCTTGTGCGGCCTACGCCCAATGGCAACCTTAAACAGGTCATCTCTTCGTTATTGGGGGCAGTCCTACTTGCCTTCCTTCGTGATCTCCACTGAAGAACCTTTCTACCCCAACAATTTATCAATTAATGTTGCAAAAACAAGACGTACTGAATCCCTTAAATTTACAATAATACTTTCAGACACTGTGAATTCTAAAATGCGCTAGGTATAGCCGGTCCTGTCACCACACTAGTGGTGTTACGGAGTAGTGATTTACGCGTTTGGTCGTCTTGTGAGTTGTCTACATTGACACGGATTGTAAATGGAATAATAATGTCTTTAAGCAGACGATGCGAGGTCTTGGTAACTATGCCGCTTACCATCCTCGATGGTGGACACTTGGCAGCAATACGCTGAGACGGGGCCTGTTTGTCCCACACAGTGAAAGACTATTCTTGCTACTCGCCTACCTATGTACTTTTTCTTTCTCTTCTTGTGTGTTACCTGGGTTTTTCTATGATCTATGTACTTTGTGGTCTTTCCTGTGTACTCGTATGTCTAATAAACGAATTTTCTTTCTTTCTTTCTCATTCGCAATCCACCTGAAAGTTAAAAGTAAGAACCTCGCTTAACATTAATTGCTGTTAAAAAATATGTAACCATTTGTTCTATGATTGGGTGAGTGGTCTTTTTGGGTGGTTATTGAATGGCACTGGAAACTGATTAGAGACGAAAGCGAAGAGTTATCTTGTAATATGGGGTTAGATAGCACTGTATGAAATGTCCAGCATTATTTATTTATCCCTCTGCATATATATATACACTAGTGGTTGGCCCCGAACTGAGATCTCGCGACTCTCTGATTAAAACAAAAAAATATTATTTGCAATCTGTTGTGTACGCACACTACACAAAGGCGTCACAAAATACCAGCGCTACAGTAGCTATACGTGAGCGTACAATGGCACACCGCTGAGTGACGACCTATTTTGCTGTCTTGTATTTGGTATAAGTATAACTGTTGTATTCATATCATAAATATTTTTCTATATCTATAATCTTTGACTATCAAAATAGTGATGAGTTACACTAAAAATAAACAAACTAACTTTAACCTTTATTCAAAATACATGTAACGGGAGTTCATGTAATGTGGTTGACCTTTTTTGGGGTACGAATTGCAGTTATTCTAGATTTCAGACTGTTGTCTGTATTTGTGTCACTTAAGCTACACGCATACCAAATTACAGCACTGTGGGGTTACTGGTGTACCCTGTGAATTTTGTCAAATTTCAGTTTTTAATATGGCTAATAACTCAAAAACTCTAAATAATTTACTAAAAATAATAAAGGAGTCTAAATTTACTACTTAGACATTGCATATAACGTCCCATATGACCTAATAGTCTTATTTTCATTTTTTTTACCCCTCTTGAACCCCCATATCTCAACAACCCCCCAATATTTTTAGCTCATTTAGTCACACCAAAATTGTGCCATCATTATCTACCTATGTACCAAATTACGCGTTTCGTAAGTTATCCTCGGACAAACAAACATACATAGACATACATTTACATACAACGCCGATTTGCCCAAGTTGATTTAGAGATCTTTCTTCGCTCAATCAAATATATATATATGTCATTCGATCTATGTATTTATTAGACTTTCATTAAAAAATATTAACCGTTTTGCTTATACATATAATAAATACTATACTTTGACTTATACATATAATTTATACTTTGTAGATATAGATATTTTTGCTTGTAATATCTATAAATTTAAAAATCTAGTTAATATTATCCTTTTTAGTGCTGATTCTGTCCTGTATTGATCTTAGTTACCTACTTCAGTTGTATAATTTAACATTGTATCCCTATGTTCTAGTACCTAAGTAGATCTTTATTTTTAACACATGTAAATATGAGAGACTTCGACACTTGTCGTTGTACTCTTAGACTCTAACAGCTCCTTATTTGTAACAAGTATTTGTTTTAATATGTGGATAACGTTGTGGGCTACATTATCAATAACTTTTACATTCCCAGAATGTATCTACACGATTTGTATTTAAATAGTATAATGTAGTTGTTTGTTGTACCTCAATAAATAAAAATAAAAATACATTGATTTTCAACTACGTTGATAATTTCTTTCGACCTTCAGTCTCTTTAGCCATTGTGCATCCCTAAGACACTGTTACCTGATTACCTTCGTTCAACGTTGCTATCTACAGTCAAACCTGGGTAAGTGAGAACTGGATAAGTGAGAAAACTCTATAAGTGAGAGTATTAGCCAGGAACCGTCATTTTAAGCTCCCAAAACCTCTATTAGCGAGAAACAGAAACCTCTGTAAGAGAGAGTCGTTTTTCCCTCATGGACCTCCGTAAGTGAGACAGCTACTTATCTATACCTCTTTAAGCGACAGTCGAGCTTTATGTATTTACAAATTTAACATCTGCTATTTTATAACTCATTCTTAACTTTCGTGGAACTTCCTACCATTGTTTTTGTATTGTTTTCTCGTCAATATTGTACCTATTCTATTTCGTGGAACTAAATAACGTTGTTATGTTATCGCATTCTTTTCGAATGGACACGTGTGTCTGTGTACCGTCCTGTTTGTCGGACTTACTTAGTTTATAGTTAATCAATTGCGAAGGAAATACATATATTATATGCACATAATTTTACCATATTACATATTTACTACATTCGTACTTGCTGTGACTTGTTATTGCTGCGTACCTCTATAAGAGAGAAACGCTACCCATGTACCTGCATTAGCGAGAAACTCGGGTTAGTGAGAAACCTCTATAAGCGAGAATGAGATTATGCTCCCTTGAACTCTCGCTTATCCAGGTTTGACTGTATACCCAGCTTAGTTTAATTAATTTACAAGCATGCTTATATTGTAACATACAGTTATTGCAAACTAGCACACGACAAGCCGGTGGCCCACCTCATAAAGTTACCCGACAGAAATAATTAGCGCATAAACACGGCCTGGATAACTTAAATTAACTTACGGAAACTACCTAAAATGAGCTTTAGTTAGTGGTGGGTTATTTCAGAAAAAAATAAAAGGCAGCAAAAATCATACATTTCTCTATACCATTGGTTTAGAGTTGAAAATCGAGTACAGAAACACGATTTTCAACTCTATCCACCGTCATACCTAACCTATGTACTATCAAGGTAAATGTAGATAAAAAACCGGCCAAGTGCGAGTCGGACTCGCGCACGAAGGGTTCCGTACCATTATCTATAAAAACGGCAAAAAAATCACGATTGTATGGGAGCCCCCCTTAAATATAAATTTTATTTTAATGTAATTATTTATTTTTAAAGTGAATAATAGAACTAAATATTCTGTGAATATTTCAAGCGTCTACCTGTTGCCGTTATCAATATCGAGCAAAAACGGGCAAAAGAAATTACGTTTGTTATAAGGGAGCTTCCCTTAAATATTTGTTTTATTTTATTAATTTAATTATTTATTTTGAAAGTGAATATATAACTAAATATTCTATGAATATTTCAAGCGTCTACCTGTTACCGTTATCAATATCGATATTGTTGTATGGGAGCCCCCTTAAATATTTATTTTATTCTGTGTTTAGTATTTGTTATTATAGCGGCAACAGAAATACATCATCTGTGAAAATTTCAACTGTCTGACTATCACGGTTCATGAGATACAAACTGGTGAAAGACGGGCAGACCGAAGGATAGGCAGACGAACAGACAGCGGAGCCTTAGTAATAGGGTTTTACCCTTTGGATACGGAACTCTAAAAACCAGCCAACCAATATGGTAATTGCTATGAATCATTACGAGTGTTAAATAACGAATCTCATGCAAATACATTAACCCTGAACACAATACACTCATTTTTTGGGCAGTAGTATCAAACTAACTATTGTACAAAAATATAGGCTCACAGTGCCTGCTTCACCTATCTCTCTCGTCGGATTATTAATCTGTAATCTAGCCCGAAGGACCAAGTTTGGAGAAGGTATTTAAGTTATGTGGTTACGGGGTAATTTTCGAATCAGAACTTACACAATCAAAGCTGTTCAACTTAGTTATGTGACTCTAAGATAAGATCCTGCATAAATTGCCATCAAGCTATTCCGGTTTCATTGTAAAGGTGGTGTATAGTGATGAATTAATTGAGAAAGAGAGAAGGCTGATACTAAAGTGGGATTCACTTCAGTATCAGCCTTCTCTCCCTCATAGCCGATTTTTGATTTGAAGCGCGCTACGGTGTTACGGTGTTGGTTCGGAAAGTTCTCCAATGGAGGCCACGGACCGGCAAGCGCAGCGTAGGACGTCCACCTACAAGATGGGCAGACGACTTGGTAAGAACCGAAGGTCGGCGTTGGATGCAGGCCGCTTCCAACCGCAGTTCCTGGAGATCAATGAGGGAGGCCTTTGTCCAGCAGTGGACGTACTGATATGGTACGGCTGATACGATGATGATGATGATGACGATGTTACGTGTTAATAGTTAGTACGCATCTAAACTAGACTAATTGATCGAGCAAGATCTCTAAATCAACTTGGGCAAATCGGCGTTGTATATATGTGTGTAAGTATGTATGTATGTTTGTTTGTCCGAGGATAACTTTCGAAGCGTTTATCCGATCATGGTGAAATTAGGTATCTATGTAAGCTGTAATGGCACAATTTTGGTGTGATTAAATGAGCAAAAAATGCGGGGGGGGTTGTTGACATATTGGGGTTCAAGAGGGGTAAATAAAAACAAAAAGAGATTATCCGGTCAAGTCTAATAAAAGGTCTTTGTGACTATATTTCGACCCCTTTTTATTTTTAGTTAAAACCTGGTAGTTTTTAAGTTATTAGCCATAATAAAAACTGAACTTTGACAAAATTCACAGGGTAGGGTATACCAGTGACCCCACAGTGCTGAAATTTAGTATGCGTGTAGTTTTTGTGACACAAATATAGGGAAAAGTCTGAAATCCAAAATAACTGCAATTTCTACCACAAAAAAGGTAGAACATGAACTCCCGTTACCTGTAATTTGAATGAAACTGTAGGACAAGTTATTTGGTTGCGCATTTCGTGGCACTTGTTTATTAAATTAAGGCCGGCTTGCACAACGAGCCCTAAACGTATTTAGCGACTAAACATGTTTAAAATTTACGTATTTGTATGATTTGACAACTCCTTAAATCATAATTAGCCACGTTTAGGCATCGTTGCGCGAGTCCCTCTTAGAATATTTTTTTTTTGTTTTGGGATACTCGCGAGATCTGAGTTTGAGATGAACCACTAGTATTTAAAGAAACAGAAGAACACATAACCAAACTTGGTTTATTAGTTTGTTTGTTATGTGTTTAAACTAGGCTATACCTTGGAGTAGGAATTATGATTTCGTTACACATAGTAGTTCCTAACTTTAAGATAATTAATTACAAAGTAAATGATGCAGTATTGATAGGAAAATATAGGATCATATGAGCTTATATCTTAACCGATCGACATTAGATTTTTCATATATGATGTCATAGGTAAAGAAAAGAACATAGGTTAAAAGTATTATCTAAATTCTAAGGAGATGATATAGTAAGCGCGTTAAACCAAGGGAAAAATATTGTTTATATTGTTACGCCGAGGCGGTTACAGAATAAGTAATAGTCGGCTTTTCGAAGTTATACCTACTGTGTCATAGAATATGTAATACTTGGTGTGGAATATACCTACATACTACGTTTTTACCAACAGTTGCACAGAATAAGAAATAGTAGTCTTGTGGAAATACCCACACACTTCTAGTAGCCAGTGGAACTGACGCGGTATAAATAGTGCGTAGAGACGCCCGAAGAAGGCAGACCGGTTTTGGCAATAAGTGCGAATATTTCGGTGACTTTTAGTGGTTTATTGTGCAACCGTGATGTGAATTAGTTTGTTGTGAATCCTTGTGATTAAGTTCGTATATTTATCGTTTTAGTGTGGAATAAAAGTGTTATTTTGGTTAGATTGATTTTCATTATTTTATCCCGAACCCTCAGCTCGTAACAATATGTCTAATTGAGTCTAGTGTCTTATGCCTCCTTTATAAAGAGTGGGTCAATAACTAGGTTAATTCCTGGACGTAACCGACCTACGACTTCCGCTGTGTCGTAGGTCAGTGCGGTATTGTTATGCAATGTGACATAATTCATACTTATTATAGACATTGCATTGAAGCCTAATGGTAGACAAAATAGGCAATTCGACCTGTCGGAAATCCGTTTTTACGACGTTTTAAACTAAGAAAACATATATATTTTTTTTAATTTATAATAATTATTGAATTTACTTACGGATTATATTTGTAATCAAGCCCGAAACACGATTGACTAAACTTGGCTCGATGAAAAAATATCGCAAAATTTCCTCATAATTATCATATTTTAGTACGTCCGTCCGGGAAAACATCCTTTTAATTCGCTATGAGAAGTATTTCAATAAGTTCATTCTAGATTGTGCCACTAATATGGAAATTGAATACTGGTGAAAAAGCAAGGCATCACTGCAAGACTGTTTACAATTTCATCCTGTATAATCCACAATATCCTTATAAGTTTAATGTAATATACATTTTGATCGAAATCGGTCCAGCTGTTAAGTCGTGAAAACTTGACAGCGAGACAAAGTTACTTTTGAATTTATAATGTTAGTATGAATAAAATATAATATACTATAGTGTGACCATTAGTGCTGTGCACTCCCTGAGGTATGCGCGCGGCGAGACGGGGGGGATGTGTCGGCCGCTCCGATCTATCTGTCTGCCGTCAACGCTCACGGCGGTAGGTAGCTTTTGTACCGGACGGTCTATGTCAGACGCACACGGGATAAATATTCAAAGATGGGTCGTGCGTTATCTCGTGATATGAAATGGAAGATGAAGTTGAAACAGAATCTATGTCAGAATAACTTTCGATAGAATATATAATTGTTTGTAAATATAAAAAATGCTCAATAAAACAAGTCCTTTGAATTATAAGTTTAGTTCTTATTTATCACCTGCATATTTTTAATAAAATATGAGTATATTTTAGTTACATTTTAATCAACTAAGTATAATATATTACAGATAGATAGCCTCCGACCATCGTCCCGCCACAAGTCTTGCCTTAGAAATGCAAACTGATATCGTAAGATATGTCCGACATGTATTGATCTCATGTGAACTCATGCAGTTTTTTCTTTGCCTCCCACCTCGCCGCGCATACCTCAGGGAGTGCACAGCACTAATGGTCACACTATAGCTGATACGCCCGCGGCTTCGCACGGGTGGTTTGTCAATAAAAACATTATTTATCTTCTGAGCAGTCGGGTAAAAGTAGCCTATGGTCCGATCCGTGTCATAATCTATCTGCTTACCAAATTTTATCGAAATCGGTCCAGCTGTTTTATTTTGACAGAGAGACAGAGTTACTTTCGAATCTATATAATACACGGTATCTTTTAAATCGCTGTTTTCCCAGAACAAACGTTATTCAGACCATGGTCTACAAAGAGTTTATAACCTCAAATTAAAAAAAATGAAATCGGTCTTTGAAAAACATAAAAAGTTGCGAGCTTAAAACGTCTACTTTAACGTTACGCCCTACAACATGGCGCCGTATCGCCACAAAAATAATAATAGTAGGTACGCTACGGCTAGCGAGCCAATGAACTTTATGTCACGGCTAGTTTTTGAACAAAGTTAGACTTATTTGAAAAGATCTAGATTTTTTTAATTCTGTTGTTTGATGCTATAAACTGTTAATAGAGCATGCTCTGAACAACGTTTGTTCTGGGAAAAAAGTGATTTAAAGGACATCGTGTATACAGTAATGGATATTACGTTATCCATACTAGAGGTTATTACGAAGAGGCAAAGTTTGTTGTTTGTAAGTTCGTATATTTGTATGGGAGAATCATATAAACTACTTAACCCATTCTGAAAGTTATTTCATTGATAGCAAGCTACACTATCCGTGAGTGCTTAAGGCTATATTTAATTTTGATAAAGATCCTTGCAAAGCCGGGACGGGACAGCTAGTTTTTCTTAATTTTTTTGCAGCAACTTTTCACAGATCATGATAATTTTGAATTTCTTGAAACCTTCAAAAAACTAAAAAAAAGTCAAAATTTCTTTATTTAATGAAGTTTAGACATCATTTTGATTCGTCATTTTATAAATCATTTTTGCAAGCTTTTTAATAACTTGCAATGTATGTATGTTCGTCCGGGTGGAATCTTGCAACTGAATTTTAAACCCGTTCCCCTCAACCGATTGTGCTGAAATTTGGATTACATATGTAACTTCGGTGACAATGCATGGTACCACGGAGGTGGTCTCATGATGGTTACGGATGCCAGACAACGGAACTTCTGAATGGATTATAGTAGGCTACTAGTGTTTGGGCTCATTTGAATCTGCTTGCGGTTCCGATTATGAATTTTATAAAAGCTTGTTATGAAAAAGTAATTTTTCAACAAAAAACTTATTAAACTTCTCGAAACTTTCAATAAACTAAAAAACTAATAGTAAATAATTATTTATTTAATGAAATTTAGAGCTCATTTTGATTCGTCATTTTATAAATAATTTTTGAAATTATTTACGTCTAAATTGTTGCATATTTTTTTTTTTTGTTATATTTGGAGCTATTTCAAGCTTTTCCAAGCAAACTTGCGAACTCTTGCGAACTACACTTTCCTTTGTAGACTCTTGTCATATCGCAAGTGACTAGTGAGTAATTAGGGTAATTCCCTGGACGACGCGCGACGTCTCGGATTCCGTGTCGCAGGTCAGTGCATGACAGGTTTGCGCGGACAGATACTGGTTTTAGAAGTGCCGTGTATCACCTTTCAGACACTGAGACAGGACTGAGGGAGAGATGGCTCGTGAGATTTCTCTAGCACCATAAGCTTTACAAATTGAGCTGTTATTTGATCGAGCGAAGCGAGATCTCTAAATCAACTTGGGCAAATGGACGTTGTATGTATGTATGTTTGTTTGTCCGACGATAACTTTAGAAGCGTTGGCCCGATCATCGTGAAATTTGATAGATAAATAGGTAGTGATGGCACAATTTTGTTGTGACTAAATGAGTTAAAAATGTTGAGGGGTTGTTGAGATACTTATTTGGGTTCAAGAGCGGTAAAAAAATGAAAATGAGACTATTAGATCAAGTGGGACGTCAAATGTCAAATGTATTCAATAGTACATTTAGACTCCGTTTCTATTTTTAGTAGTCTTTATAGTTTTTGAATCATAAGCCATAAAAGAAAACTGATTTTTTCCAAAATTCGCAGGGTACACCAGTGACCCCACAGTGCTGTAATTTGGTATACGTGTAGCTTAAGTGACACAAATATAAGCAAAAGTCTGAAATCCAGCATAACTTCCATTTGTACCCCAAAAAGGTTAACCAAATTACATGAACTGCCGTTACCTGTAATTTGAATGATACTGTAGGCCAAGTAAATTGGTTATTTATTTCGTGGCACGGCACTATTTTGATAATCAAAGATTACAAGTATTTTTTTTAATCGGAGACTCGCGAGATCTCAGTTCGGGGTGAACCACTCGTTTTTATATTAGAATGGCATTATGCTTATAGCTTTAGCCTATGCTTACGAGTATATACTTCGTGTGACATGAAATGAAGACACGGATAGGGCTAGTCTTGTTGTAAAATAGGTTTTTTCAAATTAGTAACCATAAATTTTACCTTTTTAAAACCACCCTAATATCTTGTCCTTAAATATCAACGAAAGAGCCTGTATAAAATAGTTACCTATAGTTAAATGATTCATCATGTAAGTTGGTACCTTTTGAACTGACTAAGCAGCATCGTAGCAAAGGCGCCGCCGATTTACTTAAAAAGTTGTTTATTACAAATGTACCGCTTACTGGATAAGTATTCAAGCTACCGGTTATAAACCTACCTCTGTAATCATTTAATACGATTCCGAATGCGTGTTTTAAATTGATATCGTACATAACATAACAGGTATACCATAATTTAGACCTAGTTTTCAAATAGTTACCAGAAAAAAAACACCGAATATCAATATCAAGTCATTATATAAGTACGATGACAGATGGAGCAGGACAGTGACTGAATGGTGGCCGAGTTGCGGGTATAGAAGGGTAGGACGACCAGCAGCGAGATGGGTGGACGACATCTTAAAGGTGGTGGGCCGTCAGTGGGTGAGACTAGCGCAGGATCGTGGTGGATGGCACAAACTTGGGGAGGCCTATACCCAACAATGGGTAAAGTCAGGCTGTGGATGATGATGATGATGATATAAGTACGAGTTGAGTAGATGAAAGTTGAGTTTACTACACATACGCATGTTATTTAGGCAACACAAGATTATATAAATTATATTGATGTATATACCATCATCAAGAAGCTTTTTGGGTAATGGTGTAAAACTTTTTAATAAGCTACCGGACGAGCTCAAAAACTCAAGTAATAATTTATTTAAGAAAAAATAAATAAAAATTAATAGATACAAAAAATTATTACTCATTGGGAGAAGCTTTAAATTGTGTGTGAACTGTTGAAATTTTTTTTATTCCTTATCTTTTTATGTCCTTATCTTAATCGTCTTTTTACAATACTGACAATGCCCTTTTACAGTCGCTTTTGTAAAAGTCGCAATTTGTAGCTTGTAATTCTGTGAACTCATTTTATTTGACAGTTATATTTCTTTAAATTGTAGATTCCATTTGTCATTTTGCTATTATTATAATTTATCGTAATGACAGCAGCAGTTTATAATATCATTTTTTTGACATGAAATACATTCATTACGATTTAGCATTGACATTGATTGATTGATTGACTTTATTGACATTGTTTTGTTGTGTTTTATTGATTTTATGTTATATTTTCATTCTTTGATATTATAACTTAAGGCAGGTTTAGACAGGGTCAGTGCACAAGTCAGTATCGACGCCGACGCTGCCGCCATCCATGACTTCATTCGTTTACATAGAGTCAGTAGTCGTGGTAAACTGAGTACGGTGAGCACACGTTTGTGATGTCAGTGAGAAAAAGAGAAAAATTAATTCGCAAAAAAAGCAGAACAACAAAATTAAGCTCTAAAAAAATTAGAACAAATTGCAAAATATAAAAATTAGTTATGCACCAATTTAAAGGTATCGTTTTCGCTTGGTTTACGAGACATTTTAGCGTCTACGCAACGCGACGTCAACCTACAACACAGCGACAGTGACTGACCCAGCGCTGACTTCCCCATTTACACAGGGTTTTTACCACTAGCATGGGAGGGCGTGGGTGGCGGGGGGTGCCGACTGACCTCAAAATATTCGTCTGCAAATATTGAAGTCAGCGCTGACTTTCCGCCGCTGTACTGACTTCAAATCAGTTTACAATGGGTATTTTTCGGGTCAGCGCTGACTTGTCTCGAAATCGAAGTCAGTTACTGACCCTGTGTAAATCTGCCTTTAATCAGTCCCGATACATGTCTGTTTGAGCTACAATAATGTTAATTTTATTGATATATCCTAAATACGACGTAATTTAGTGTTCTATAATGCACCTATAGTGGAAAATAAATGAAATTAAATTGTACAAAGGTAATGTCCGGTCTTTGTAATAAAATTTACCAACTTGCAAATGCAGCTTCCAAATTACTACACTACGCAGAAATAATGACAAGATCTCTAAAATCAAGATGTTAATTTCAAAGTCTGCTATAATATCAGCGTCTCATCTATACTAGACTATAGTGAACAATAAAATTGAAAGTTAAAGCAGTATACAGCTTTCGAATCGTACCAGATGAATTACTGTAATTAGCGTGCAGTGATCGTTGACAAACCGGTAAGACATACTGCTTTCGATTATGTGTCGTGTTCGGAGGATAGTGATTTTAATAATGAGATCTCACAACCTTAGCAATTGTGAGACTTGAGAGAAAATCGTGTTCATATTTCTGTTTCAAACACCCGTTATCTCATAAATAGAAGAAAATGAAAAGCCAAATTATAAATACGGTTTTTTTTTTACATTTACTCGTTTTCTTTTTTTGTGTTTCTCAGAATCCCACAGAAATATAAATACCTATTTCTTATGAAACATTTTTGTCGCCTAGTTTTTCAAACTTTTTAGTGTGAAAGTTTTGCAAATTTCAGTACCTGTTAGTCTTTAGCGACAAATCTGTAGACCAAACTTGTACAAACAAAAATGGTTCCCTTGGAGTAGGAATGTACTCGTAATTCAGTTTACTATATTTTGACGGGCATGCTACGAGTATTTGTACGAAATCAGGCATTCCGCCATTCCATTATACACCGCAGCCAATCAGCCGCGGTTCTGAGAATAATGCCGTTGTTTCACACATCAATTTATAAGCAAAGTTTTTTTCTCTCCCGCTCGGCACGCGCGAGCTGCAGTGAAATCGAATCAAGTGAAATTATTGAGCTCACTTGCCGTAACGAGCTGCTAAACTCTTGTTTTCAAAGTAGCGGCGTCATTTGTTACAATCAGCAAGAAATAAAATATAGATCTTCTTTGGTGATTCTATGACTCCGACGGGCCTCCTGATGTTGAGTGATCACCGCCGCCTATAAACTCCTGCACTCGTGGTAATGCAGTCGCGTTGCCTAGCACTTAATGCCCTATTTACACCTCTCTTGAAGGCGTTCATGGAAAAACCTCCGGAGAAAGGTCATTCCACATCTTGCAGGTGCGTGGTAGAAACGAGCGGGTGAAACGCACCGTGTGAGACTTCCACGCATCTACAATATGTGGGTGAGCTCGTTGCCGGTTGCGGGAGGTTCGATGGTAGAAGTGGGAAGCACGGATTAAATTGATCAGCTCTTCAGAACATTCGCCGTTATATATCTGTATCTAACTAAATGTCAAAAATTAAAGTCTGCTTCCAAAGAAATAACTGCCAAAGTTCTATGTTTGAGTCTTGAGTCACGTACGATTCTGTTTTGAGTTTAGATATGACTTACAGGCCATAATATTTAGATCAGATGGATTAAGCTTGCCCAGTGCCTACCAATCTTGTCAGCTTAGTCAGCCATATCCACAGGCAAAATTATGTCTTAGCGGAGTAGTGGAACCATTGTAGTACCTAAAGCGGTAAATTTAATTTTCAACGTAACGGTTCCTATCATAAACATAATTAATCTATGATGTAGTCCCAGCAAATTACGGTCACCGCTTTACACTAAAACATTATTTAACAATACATACCTGTATGCAGGCTTCTAGGAATCGTTGAGATGAATTAAGAGTATGTATGATAGAGCTGGAAGAATGTTTGCAGGTCAATTAAGTTGGATGGTGCGTAAGGCACTTGTCTCACCGCCGGCGATAAGCGAGAAGCGAGTAGAACTGGAAAATAGAAACGAGTTGGCGAGAAGCAAGTGTGTAGTTCCTATAGTGGTCTCGCTGGGCTATAAAGCGAGTGAGCGAGTGCGGTGGGCGATACTCATCATCTCTCGGCGTGTCTTGTGACCGCCAAGCGAACATCGCTGAGCGAGTATCGCTGAGCGAGTATCGCTGAGCGAGTATCGCTGAGCGAGTGTTGTAGTCGCTGCGACAAAATAGTGGAGAGCGAGTTCTCGCCTGCAGTGTAAACGACCAGCGATCAACTACTAATATACGTGTCTCTTTTACTGACACGGAATCTATATCTCTTGTTCGTTTTTTGAGCGAGAAAATAGTTGATAGCTAATCGCTTACTCGCCGGTGGTGAGACAAGTGGCTTTTGAATGTGAGTAAAAATACCTTTTTAGACGAATAATTTACTTTTTTAATGTCCACCAACAAATAAAAATATATTTTATTCCGAACTTTTTGGTAGAAGAAAAAGTATATTTGTTTGAGAATATATTGATAAAATATATAAATATGTACTAGAAGGCTACTACATTGTAGGTGCCCTTCGTGGAAACAAATGAAATAATTTTTAGCACCACGAAGAGCATCAAGCCAAAATATAAATCCTTTATTGGTAGTCCTCTAAAAATCGTTGCTCTTCGTAGAATGCCTCGATTTGGAGACGAACTAAAGTCACCAACATAGCCCAGTGGATTAGCAAGTTGGAGTTATATGGCTCTGAGCCCTGACGGCAGTTAGGACAGAAATGTACGTTTTTTTGTAAAGTTTCGAAAAGCCAAAAGTGTTGCTACGATCTTCAAAAATAGACTTGCAATACTCAAATACCGACGAAACATCTGAGTTGTCGTTGCGTGCCAAATTACGAGCGAATGATCGGTATAATACTAAGAAAGTTGTTATTAGAAATTCAATTAATTCACGGAATTCTCTACGATAAAAAGGACTAGGTACTTAAATATTTAATCTTGGACATTTTTTTACCCCCGAAAAGAAAAAAATAATAAAAATAACAGCGGGAAACGGACCAGCAACCTATTGCGCTTCATCAAGTTGCTGACGATACGGACAAAATTTATTAGGACACAGTGTCCCAACTGACACTTTTGATTTTAATATTTTTTTTACTGTCGATCATCAATCATCACCATCAAATTATTGAAGCTGTTGAGTACAGTCAGGTAAAAAATGTTTAATGAAAATATAATATAATGTGATACAGCTAAACAAATTGCTTTGCGAGCATGTGGTGACTTACATTAATGTGTGCCTGTGAGCCTGCCCAACGTGCTACCTACTAATATTTTTTATGATGATTTTATGTAAGTTAAGTTTTTTTGCTCTTTATTAGTTGCAATAAAGATTTTTTGTATTTGTATTTGTATTATTTTGTAATGTTAAAAACAACCACAAGTTTCATTCATAGCGTATATTTGGTAAAATCAACATCTTGTATACTTAGGCATCTATATAATGATCACTTAAAAATCTTAAATAAAGAGAGTGTAACCTTGCTATGCATCTATTTGGTCATCTTGCTGTCCCGCCGCCGCTCCTGGGTAAAAACCTGTTTATTTAACTGACTGTATAATGCAGCTATTTTTAATTGTGTCCGAATCGACAGTAACGAGAATATTAAAATTAAAAGTGTCAATTGGGACATTGCGTCCCAATATATTTTGTCCGAATCAACAGCAAGTAGCTTCATCGTATATTACGAAATAAAAAATTATATTTGTGTTTGTAACATGAATGAAATGAATGAAATACTCTTTATTGCACTCCAAACAAAAATACAGTAATAATGGAAATAAACAATAAATAAAGGTACAATGGGCGGTCTTATCGCTAAAAGCGATCTCTTCCAGACAACCTTTGGATGGACAGGATAAACAAAATCAAAAGACGGCGGTGTAAGAGAACAGACATAAACAGAACCCACAAAATAAAATATACCTATTGATTATACTAATAAACTTAAACTTAAATACATACAAATAATATATAAATAAATTACACTACATAAAGAGGATAAATAACATAAACACTAACTAGACAACGAAAGGAAATGGTTGTATACCTTGACTTTGAAAATAGGAAGAGATCGGGACGACCTTATATACAAAGGTAAGACGTTCCACAGTCGCACAGCTTGTACTGTGAAGGAGTCACCATAAAATTGTGAACTATGGACGGGAGTACACGTTGGTCCTCTTTATGGAAGGGTGATTTTTTATTAATAACGCACCCCATCGTATGGGTTCACATTGAATAGGCCTTCCAAAACTACTATAAGGTTTCGTGGACACTTTTTTGATACAAGAGCCCGTTTACGAAACATAAAGCTTCAGCAGTAATCGACTAACTTATGCCTGTAGTTCCGTACAAAATTACCAAAATGAAATGCAAAATTAACTATGTATTTTAAAATGACTGATACCGTACCGACTACGGAACACTTCACTCACCAATTACATGTGGTTCGCCCAGAACTGATATCTCGCGAGGCTCTCATAAAACAAAAAAAAATTTTGATTTTTGACTATCAAAATAATGCCACGAAATAAATAACCACAATACTTAACCTACAGTTTCATTCAAATTACAGGTAACGGGAGTTCATGTGCTTTGGTTATACTTTTTTGGGGTAGAAATTGCAGTTGTTCTGGATTTCAGACTTTTCCCTATATTTGTGTCTCTAAAACTACACGCATACCAAATTTCAGCACTGTGTGGTCACTGGTGTACCTTGTGAGTTTTTTCAAAGCTCAGTTTTTAGTATGGGTAATAACTCAAAACTGCATAGACTAAATTAAAATCAAAATTTACTATGAAGACCTTACATTTAAAGTCCTATTTGACCTAATAGTCTCAGTTAATTTTTTTACCCCTCTTGAACCTCAATATCTCAACAACCCTCCCCACATTTTTAGCTCATTTAGTCACACCAAAATTATGCCATATCTACGCTTCGAAAGTTATCCTCGGACAAACATACTTACATACAACCCCGATTTGATCAAGTTGGTTTGGAGATCACGCTTCGCTCAATGAAACTACTCGTCTCCGTATATATTCCATCATTCAGTCATTTGCCTTGAGTGGTATACTAGAATCACAATTCATACTTCCTAATTAGGCTGGTACAAACAGCTCAGCTCATCATGAGGTCACGTGTGGGATTACGTAGGGCTATTGTGGACGGTGATTCAAATGATCTGGAACTGTGGGTCGATAACTTAGCATTGTATATTCTGAAGTTTTGGGTTTCTAAGAAGTTCATGACAGCTTGTGAATAGTTTTCCTCTCTACATTTAAAAAATACCTCAAAAGCAGGGACGGATTATCCATAAGGCGGATTGGGTAACTGCCTAGGGGCCCGGCACCGACTAGGGGCCCATGGTGGCCTAGTAGACACAGGCCACGCACCAAGAAAAAAAACCGTTTCATTCGTGACATTCCCCATTATTTACATTCGGTAATGTTGCCATAGAAAAAAAATTGACTTAAAGGTCAGCTTCCAAGATGTTTTAAACGATATTGTATCTAAAAAAGTTGAAGAGTTTCTATTTACACTTAATGTACCTACTTCACAAAAATTAATTTCTTTCGGTATACGATGTATTTTATTGCATTTAACAAGATTACATTTAAAATAACCGCGTCACATCTCATTTATCTTTCCTCGTCCATCATGTGACCTGGATCATAAAACTTATCTATAACTATAATCTATTCATTAAGATCATTTCAATAAAAGCAAAAAGCAGGAGTCGATCTGATCAACTCGACTTTTGTAATAGAAAATATATATTTCATAAAGTAAGAAAAAAGTAAAGGCTAAGAAAAAAGTAAAGGAAAGGGGCCGCGAGAATTGCATTGCCTAGGGGCCCCGATATAACCCTATCGGGGCCCCTAGGCAATGCAATTCTCGCGGCCCCTTTCCTTTACTTTTTTCTTAGCCGGATTAACCCATCCGGCCCTGCTCAAAAGAAGTCTCAAGTTTGCTCATCGTGCTTTGGGAGTATACTTGACGCTTGTTGACAATATCCACTAACAGAGAGATCCATAAACTAAAATCACAGACATAGCCCAGAGGATTACGAAGTTCAAGTGGCAGTGGGCGAGATACATAGCCCGAAGCTCCACTTTTTCGCCGTATACGCAGGCGATGTACAGCGCACTCCACGTCCAGTATAACAATGCACTCATGACGGACAAACACCGTTTTTGTGCTGCAGAAGAGGGCTGTTCGTGCAATTTATAATATGGGCCCCAGAGAATCGTTACGCAATAAGTTTAAAGAAATAAATATTATGACATTCCCTTGTCAATACATATATGAAAATTTATTGTATGTTCACAAACATATTAATTTGTTTAAGAAAAATAGCGATAATCATAATTTTAATACTAGAAATAAAGATAAACTCGCTGTTGCCACTTGTAGACTCTATAAAGTTAGTAAATCGTTTAAAGGGCAAGGTGTTCGCTTTTATAACAAACTCCCAAGTGATGTACAAAAATTGACAGTTAACAAATTTAAAAACTTAATTAAACAAAATCTGTATAAAAAAGCCTACTATCAAATATCGGATTATTTAGATGATAGAGAAGCTTGGGATTGAAATTGCTCCAACTCGTTCAAAATGTTACAATTTAGACGTAATTTGTTTCCTGTATTGTTATGTATTCTAAAAGGATCATTAAAAAACTACCAGCCTTGTTTCTTGCCTTTCTTTCCTGGGCTGGTCGCGAAGGCACAGGCAGTAAAATTGACGTTTCAAAGCTACCCCGCTACTGTAGCGCATCGGAGATATTCGCGGCGGTGTGGGTCGGTCGACTGCTTCAACACCGTAATGCCCAAGCGAGCCGCGTCCCTGGTGCGCAGACTGCGGGCCAGCTCCAACACCGTCTTGACAATGATAACCGGCAGAGTAGACTGCCCGTACACCAGACGTTGCTGTCACAGGCATGTTTTTAAAAATCCTGACTATGTTGTGTCGTTATATGAGCTACATAATTGCATGAACCAAATGTATTATTTTTATTAAGCTCCTGTATCGTCGCTGTTCTGACTATATGACGTAACCGACATTTTGGCGTAACTGACATTTGTAATGTTACTTTTATCTACTTTTAAAGACGAACCGATCCGTCTAATCGGCGTATCTGTATCCTCTACCTATGTCTAGATGTATGTTTGACGTATCTGTATCTTCTACCTATGTCTAGATGTATGTTTGACGTATCTACATATCTTAAAATTATAAATCATTCGAAGTGTCCTAAGTACACTTACGACTTTTAGTAATATATTCTAAAATGTCGGTTACGTCACTTAGAACAGCGACGATATTATCCAAGTAATCAATTATCACGCCAAATCATTTCTGTATGTTCGTGAATGAATGAATGAAAATTCTTTATTACAAGCTAGACATAGCAACAGTAAAAATAAATTCATCGTCATCATTTCAGCCGTAAAACGTCCACTACTGAAAATAAATTAAAAACAAATAAATGTAAGCAGGCGGTCTAGTTGTGGTGCCTGAAATGTATTGGCGTGATCGATAATGAGTTAAAATCCTACTTTTTTTATCGTCTTCAATGAAATAATTGTTATCTTATATTGTATCTTGTTATTGAGTCTCGATTTACTTTTGCGTTCAGTTAAGAATACACTATATTAACGCTTGAAACGGTATTTGGAACTACCTGTATAAGACGACTACCAATTGCTAAAATCAAAACTGGATAGGACAACGAAATAATAGTACATTATGGTACAAGTGTGTAATGTTGGTGATTACCACTGAGGCGCTATTGAGACAGGGTCATATGAGAGCCGAGGACGGTAATCGTCAATATACACGTGTATCATACGACGTTTTTGAACACACTTGTGAAGAAAATAATACTAAAATATATATTTTTCCTAGGAGTTTTCAGGTAGTAAACTTTCCATAACCTTAAGGGATTCACATATTATATCGGGCGGTGTACAACATAAATAATTTTCTTCATAATCAGTACTTGTAGACATTTTAATTAAAAAATAACTGTAATATCAACAGTGAAAACGAGTTGTGAAAAATTTTTAGCAATGGCGGGAAAAATTAATCAGTTTTACTATGCGCGCGCATCTTACAATGGCGATCGGCCATGGACTAAAAAAATGAGGTTTCTTATTTTGGCTTTTCGCGGATAGCGTTTTAGCCACGTACAAAATGGGGAATTTAGTGTTTTCTTTATTACAGAAAAAAACAAAAGTTATATTTGAGTAAAAGTTTTATTTATTAAACACGTACAAGTTGAAATTATCTATTTAAATACGAAGTTGCATGATATGAGCAAGCAATAGGTACATTAATTTATTAGTACTATTGAACACGATCTTTTTTGTATCGAAACTTTTTTAAGAAAAAAGCAGCTCTAACAATAATATAAAAAAAAACTCTATAACTCACTTGTGAATAATAGCAATGAAAAAGTCACAGTTTGATTACAGGCGTCATTATGTGCCTAAATGCGGTGAAATAAGAGCCACTTTATGCGCAAGTGTGTTGAAAAATAATTTATTGGTTCAGATAGATTGTTTATTTTTAAAGCCCAGCCCTAAAACAATTTATTGATAAGTCACGTCGCTTATTGTAATAATCGATAAAAACATACATTAAACACATAAACCCGTATAAATGCACCTGCCTTATAAGTATTTCATAACCATGTTAGGACGACAATACCTACCGATAAGTACGTGACAACAATTTTATAAATGCAATAAATATTGGTAGGTATAAAAACGAAGACCTTTTCTTCTATCCTAACCCTGACACTATATTCATACCTTCATCCAGATAATGCTCTGATAAGAAATAAACTTGCCACAAGGCAGTTTAAATTATCCTAAACTAGCTTCCGCGTCTTCGCACGCGTGGTTTGTCAATTAAAAGTAAGCTATGTAATCATCATCTCAGCCCGTCTGCACCCACTGTGGGTATATGCCTCCTCTTTATTACGCCATTCTTTCCGGTCCCTTACGAGTCTCATCCATTGACACCCAACTACGCTTTCAATATCATTCGACCATCGGGCGAGTGGTCTGCCTCTTGGTCTACGAGCATCCCTTGGCCACCACTCTGTAATCGCCTTCGTCCAACGCCCGTCATCCCTCCTAGCCAAGTGTCCAACCTAGCTATGTACTTAACACACAACACAAGTAACTTTTTAACAAAAATATAACCAACTTAACCAAACTACTGAACTGATTTTGATGATATTTCTATGAGACCAATATGAAAGTATATCCTTTCAAATAAAAATGAATTTTCCAAATCGGTTAATAAATGACGGAGTTCTGAGGTAAAAACAATTATGCTTCCTTATAAAATTTGAGGGTTGCACTCGATTTTTTTGGGATCCCATAATTAGATCCTGACTTGGTGCCAATGGGACTACCTGGGAAGTATATCCTTTTAAACAAAAAAAAATCTCGAATCTGTCAAGGCGTATTCGAGTAATTGCATACATAAAAAAAGATTCTAACGAATTGAGAACCTCCTCCTTTTTTTGAAGCCGATGAAAAATAAAAAGACACGAGCATGCATAGAAATTGTATGACCATAAATGGGTCTGACCACTCAGCATTATGCTGAAGAAGCATAGGTGTTGCTTCTGCAGCTCTGGTTTTCAGTGCCACCGCAGTGTGTATCAGCAGGGCCGAGGCACCAGCTATTACACAAGTGACTGTTTAATACTTAATATTTTAAAACGTGTATACAAAAATGAAAAGAAACGCAACCAAATCAAATAGGTACAAACAAACATAAACATGTCTCAATCCAGGTAATAAATTTATAAATTTCAGGTAATCTATAAATTTCATCGAAATCAGTTCAGCCGTAACGACGTGAAAGCGTAACAAACAAATAAACAAACTAACTTTATAATATTGGTATGATATGATTGATTCGCACGATGAATCCAACTCGGCTGGGCAGCGCTCGGGAAACTTCGCGATATCTTCTCGTCCAAAATTCCCCAGAGCCTGAAGACTAAAGACTTCAACCAGTGTGTGTTGCCAGTGATGACCTATGGCACTGAAACGTGGTCCTTTACTCATGGCCTCATGCCCAAGCTCAAGGTCGCTCAACGAGCTATGGAGAGGGCTATGCTCGGGGTTTCTTTGCGTGACAAAATCCGCAATGAGGAAATCCGCAGAAGAACTAAAGTTGCCGACATAGCTCTCAAAATTAGCAAGTTGAAGTTGCAATGGGCCACATCGCTCGTAGAACCGATAACCGTTGGGGAAGAAAGGTTCTCGAGTGGAGACCACGGACTGGAAGACGCAGCGTAGGCCGGCCCCCCACAAGGTGGATCGACGATCTAGTAAGAATCGCGGGGAGCCGTTGGGCGCAAACGGTACCAACCGCTCGTTGTGGCGATCTAAGGGGGAGGCCTTTGTTCAGCAGTGGACGTCTTCCAACCTTAATATATTTACTTATAGAAAGAATATACATACTTATAATATCAGCCGGAAGACGTTCACTGCTGAACATATTTAGCAGTGAACGTCTTCCGGCTTATGATGATGATTGATCTATATGTCCTGTGTGTCACTTTATCTCTTGTAACGGATTACAACATTACACCCATTTTTCTGCAATGGTTCCTCTCCTTTATACGTTCGTTCATGCTCGATGAGTAAGTCTCAAAATAATTATAATAAAAAAAGAAGTATCTCAACGTGTGACAAACGGACAGACATATAGTCAAAACCAATGACATTATCTCTAAAAATATCAACAGATTTGGCAAAGCCAAACTTCAATTCCCCAGCGAAAGGTAAACAAAACCGAATTGTTTTGAGACGGCTGTAAACGGATCTTCCATTTTCCGGTTCCCACATGTTAGGCAAAGACGCCGCTTGCCAAATGATTGCAACATTAACAACATTAGCACTGGAACGTACGTATTGTACCATCTGTTAGAACGTTCTAAAATACTAAAACAAGGGTTTTCTAAGATAGCGGTGATAGAATAGAATAAAAATATATTTGCAACATCACAGTAAATGCACAAAGAAAAGATGATTCAATTCATTTATTTCTCAGACATGTCATCCATTTTGTTATTAAACAAAAATCTTAGAATAATGTTAGTAGACAGGGAATTGCAATTTATAGAAGACAAAATAAAATAAAAATCGGTACATTTACAATAATCAAACAAATAATCCTTTTCCGTCCAAGCTGTCCGATTATGGAACGCCTTGCCGGTCTCCATTAAAAAATCCCCCTCACCTTCCGTATTTAAAGCTAGACTCAAAAACTTTTATCTTCATGAAGAGTCATGATTCATCTGATCTCTAATATTATTATTGTAAGTATAAGTATGTAAGTACATATTTATTTATTGTATATATGATATTTATTTATTTATTTAAAGTTATTTATGTACCTAATAAGTATGTATATAACTAATTTCTTTTTCTATTATTAAGTTTATTATTTTTACACCTCGGCCAATCTTCCATTAAGCAATGATCCTCTCCAAAGGTTGTCTGGAAGAGATCGCTTTGTTAAGCGATAAGACCGCCCATTATGCTTACTTTTATTTGTTTTTTTTTCTATAAATCTGTTGTGTCTAGCTTGTAAGGTATAATAAAGAATTTTCATTCATTCATTCATTCATAATAATAAATTCAAACTAACTGGGTCAAACAAATAAATAATAATATAATTATGGAGCAACACGCTGGGAGACTGGCTGGTGCTTTAAATCCCAGTAGCCAATGATGTTGGATGCCATTAGAGCATTAAAGGGAGACCACCGGAGAGACAATCGCCCATATAACACGTACTACCAAGATCGTTTCTAATTAGAGCATATTTCTATCTTAATAAGATATTATTTTAATTTTAATAGTATTTATCTAGGTTCCCAACCGTATATTAGATCAATATACTTACCTAAAATGAAATAGAATCGTATCGCATTCTGCATGTTTTTACGTCATAAAATACCTGTTTTCTACCTAATTGTTTCGTATTAAAAACAACAACATCTTACGTATCCTAGTCATGGGAACATAGATTATATCGTCTAGTTGCAGAATAACAGCACAATGAGAAAAATACAACAAGTTTTCAGTCATCATTTTTGGTATTACGGAACACGGTCAAAATCTAATCAAATTTAGAATCATTCTATTGCTATCACTGTCACTCTGCGTGGCTAAACTTCGTTACTAAACAGGGATAGCGATATTCAGGGCGAAGTATTTGACGCGGCCGAATTGAAGTTGCGCGCAGGGTTCGCCGGCGCGTTAAAGGTACAAAAGATAACTATTATCATATGTTGCAAAAAGGACTCTCTCAGTATAACGCGGGTTTTAATACGAGTACAGTAATACCCCGACTTACGCACGCTACCCCGTTTTACGCGATTTCGGAGATACGCGGTTTTCTTTTTGTTAGTGTTCCGTTTACGACAGGTTCGAACGTGTTCCACGTGGAATTGTTTTACGTACGCAGTGCGTTATGTTAATAACCTCTAATTATGTCATCCAAAAGAACAAAAAATGTATGACGCCTATATGCCTGTTTCTATAAACGTCGGTAACGACTAATTTCACTTTGAAAAAGTATCAAAAAGGAGAAACGAGTCGTTTTCGGTAGGTATAGAACGTTTACTGTATAGAAACCGGGCATATACCAAAGCAAAATTGTGTACTTAAGGCGGGGAAGTTTGAAGGATGACGACTTTTAGGTTTTTTTTAACAACTGTATCTCTACTGAAATGTAAAATATGCACAAAAAAAACATATTTTATTAAAATTGAATATATAATCTACCGCTTTGTGAAGATAGAAACGCAAATAATAATACTTTTTTCGATAAAAAAAATCATAAAGTTGACACTAAATTGATATTTAAACGGTCATGTCAAATCATGTCAAATTTATACCAAAAGATAGAGCTTATTATTAACTAAGGAATTGTGAAAAAACCATATGTAATTCAGTTATTATTAATCTCTGTGAAAGAAAACTATCAAAATCTACTCGTTCTGGCGCTCTCGCCGGGCGGCCAGTGCCCGTCGAGACGTCTTCGATGTAGGACGCACGCCGTTTGTCTCCCAAAAATTCCCCCGCAAATTAGTGCAGTGCAGATACGTTTAGATTGGCGGGGCCTGAGGTAGCGTAAAATACCTAAAGTTCCGAAACAAGCCCGCCTTAACGCTAAATGCTTTAAGATTTCACGGTACTATAGTTTAAAGTCAATTGTCAAAGCGATATTACGTTCGTCTAAAGACAGCCACCGCTATCGTAGAAAACCACGTTTTAACTATTAGAACATGGATGTAGGGACCTACAATTCACTTCCTGTCGGCGACTTCTGGCTAGATAAATAGTACTCTTTACTCATAAGTAGAGAGTACCTACACCTACTATTTATCAATTCATATAGCTTCTTAGAAGGAGGAGGTTCTCATCCCGACTGTATTTTTTTATGTTTGTTACCTCAGAACTTTCGACTGGGTGCACCGATTTTGATGATTCTTTTTTTTTATTTGAAAGCTAGTGCTCCATTTAGTCCAGTTCTGACAATGGCATCTATGAGAAAAGCATATAAGTCTTAAATTTGTTTAATTTTTATGTTATGTTGTTTGTTAGCTCAGAACTCTGTTATATACCAACCGATTTGGAAAATTCGTTTGTTTGAAAGAATATACTTTCAGATTGATTCCATGGAAATTTCATCAGAATTGGTAGAGTAGTATGGTTTTTACTGTTATCTGAAGTAGGTTATATTTTAGTTAAAAAGTTACATGAACAATTATAGTGTTCTGAAACAGCAAAAATTGGATCTTTTATTAGAAAAAAAATCTAACCAAATCTTATTCTCGACTTCATCTCGACGCGTGTTAATGCATTTGTCGAATAAAAAATTGAAAATAAATAGGCGCATTCCCCTTTATCAACTACTTTTAACAATCATCATCATAATCATCATATCAGCCGTAGGACGTCCACTGCTGGACAATGGCCTCCCTCATTGATCTCCAGGAACTGCGGTTGGAAGCGGCCTGCATCCAACGCCGACCTGCGGTTCTTACCAAGTCGTCTGCCCATCTTGTGGGTGGACGTCCTACGCTGCGCTTGCCGGTCCGTGGCCTCCACTCGAGAACCTTTCGGCCCCATCGGCCATCTGTTCTGCGCGCTATATGGCCTGCCCATTGCCACTTCAACGTGATAATCCGTCGGGCTATGTTGGTGACTTGAGTTCTCCTACGTATCTCCTCATTTCTGATTCGATCCCGTAGAGAAACCCCGAGCATAGCCCTCTCCATAGCTCGTTGAGCGACTCTGAGCTTATTCATAAGGCCAATAGTGAAGGACCACGTCTCGGTTCCATATGTCATCACTGGTAACACACACTGATACTTTTAACAATAATTAACAACAATATTCAATTATTGTATTACCACACAGGTTACGTCCAACTAAAACCTAGCCCGCATGGTATACCTTATAAAAATCTCCTTTATTAATATAAGTTTCACTTAATGATCCTCTGACATTGAGATGTGATCGAGAATTAGATTTTATTAGATTGTACAGACGGCTACACATCAAGCTATACAATTTCCAGTATAAGCTGACCACGCATTGTGTAGGCTTTTCATAGAATGAGAGGTCACCTTATACTGGTAATTTATAGCTTGACGTGTGTACTGCGGAAATTGGCCTTCAGATTAATTGGGCTCTATAGATCGCGATGCGTAGTTTGGCTGGAGATGAAATTAAGGGATTTGGATTAGATTGACTTGTCTTTAACTAGAAGCTATTTCGACGTACTCAAAGTACCTACAGCATTTACATTAATAGAGCTAGGTGACGTCACGTATACTAAGCTAAAAGTTGGCAACTAGCCCATCTTAATTTTAGGTCCCAAAATAAGCACTTTCGTAATGGCAACTACGGATCTTTTGATGCAATTTAACGAACTAACTTTCAGATTACGTTTCAAAATTCAGCCCAATAACAATTCACAGTATAAAAAACCGGCCAAGTGCGAGTTGGACTCGCGCACGAAGGGTTCCCTACAATTATCTATAATAACGGCAAAAAATCATATCTGTTGTATGGGAGCCCCACTTAAATATTTGTTTTATTTGAGTGATTATATAACTAAATATTCTGTGAATATTTCAAGCGTTTTGATAACGGTAACAGGCAGACCGTTATCAATATCGAGCAAAAACGAGTAAAAAAATCACGTTTATTGTATGGGAGCCCCCTTAAATATTTATTTTATTCTGTTTTTGGTATGTGTTGTTATAGCGGCAACAAAAATACATCTGTGAAAATTTCAACTGTCTAACTAACACGATTCATGAGGTAGAGCCTGGCCTGGACAGAAGGACAGACAGACAGCGGAGTCTTAGTAATAGGGTCCCGTTTTACCCTTTGGGTACGAAACCCTAAAAACCTAATTTTGTGATTTATCAGTCAGTAGGTACTCTGATTCTCGTGAAGCATCTTTTCAAACAATGTCACTGTCAATGTTTGAAAAAATAGTGTTACGCCGAGGCTGTTACAGAATAAGTAATAGTCGGTTATTCTCGAAGTTATACCTACTGTGTCACAGAATAGGTAATACTTGGTATGGAATGACCTACAGACCACGTTTTTACCTACCGTTGCACAGATTGTGAAATAGTAGACAATCGAAACACCTATACCTTTCTAGATACTAGTGGAATGTTCTGGAAATAATGCTCGGTATAAATAGTGCGTAGAGACGTCCGCAGAGTCAGTCTGGATTTGGCTATACGTGCGAACATTTCGGTGACTTTTAGTGGTTTATTGTGCGATAGTGTTGTGAATTATTGTGTTGTGATTAAGATCGTGTATATTGCATTTTACTGTTGAATAAAAGTGTTATTCTGGTTAGATTCATTTTAATTATTTTATCCCGAACCCTCAGCTCGTAACAATAGGTACCTTTGATATTAGGATTGGAAATTAGACTAGATTACTACGCGAATTAGATTTCTGTTCTACATTAATTAAATATACTCTTATTGCTTAAGTTTTGGGTCACCAGCTGGTTACCAAAACGGAACATCTTCGTAACATGTTCCAGAATTGTAACATTGAATGGAGTAATCTACACTGTTTACGTTACCCGTTGGCGCGCTTTTTACACGTGAGGTGTTAATTTTAGGCGCAGACACATGCGCGGGCGCATCCGTTCCGTGCTTCTCTGATTCACAGCTGTGCTGATCAATACGTAAAGGTACCTACGATATTATTTTTGTCTAAGTACTAGGAGAAACGATTTTGGCTTAGCACTGGCACTGGCACAAACTTATTTGACCATGATTAAAATGATTTTATTATTACTATTTCAATTCAAATAATCGAGCCGGTACCTATTTCTTTCCAATCAATGGTCAATTTTATTGATTAATGTATCTATCTTCTTCGTCTAGCTCTTCTGAGCTGAAGGTAATAATTAATATACTATGTAAAATATAAATGATATAATATTCCTACTATGTCCGCGTTCGGCAAGCTGGACAACATCCTTAAGTCGCCTAAAACTCTACAGAGTCTGAAGACCAGCTTATTTATGCAATGTGTTCTGCCCACCATGACTTACGGTGCCGAGACATGGACGCTCATGCAGGAGGCTGTGTACAGGTTAAGAGTTGCACAGAGAGCCATGGAGCGTTCCATTCTCGGCATCAAACTCTTAGATCGAGTTCCAAACGTCGAGATTCGTAGAAGAACGAAGGTTCATGATGTTGGGAATCGAGTTATGGAGCTCAAATGGTCTGGTCTTGGGCGGGACACTTGGCAAGACGTGGTGAGGACAGGGTAGCAACTGAATGGTGGCCGAGGAATGGCTGTAGAAGGGATGGACGTCCGGCAGCGAGATGGGTGGACGACATCGTTATACAAAATGCCAACTACGCACCATTCGTATAGACGTAATGTCATAATCTCGCTCAAATTAGTTCATTTCACTACCGCGTTTGCGAGTGAGGCGCCACCGTCGTTATAGAGTTTTACTGAATAGAAAAATTAAATTTCACTGCGGATTCAGCTTTTCGAGGTTCGAGATATGTTTACAGAATGCCTCTACAGGTGGTGTGAAAATAATTTATCTGGGTAATACAAACTTAATTGACCATGATTAAAAACCTAGGCTTTTATTAAAACTAATTCAATTCAAATAATCGAGTCGGTACCTATTTCTTTCCAATCAAATTAATAATTTATTTAATATATGAAGCATCGATATAATAAGTTTTTTGTTGAAAAATTAATTTTTCAAAACAAGCGTTCATAAAACTCATAATCGGAACCGCAAGCAGATTCAAATGAGCCCAAACACTAGTAGCCTACTATAATCCATTCAGAAGTTCCGTTGTCTAGCATCCGTCTCCATCATGAAACCACCTCCATGGTACTATATTATTGCATTGTCACCGAAGTTACATATGTATTCCAAATTTCAGCTCAATCGGTTGAGGGAAACGGGTTTAAAATTCAGTTACAAGATTCTACCCGGTCAAACATACATACATACATTGCAAGTTAATAAAAAGCTTGTAAAAATATAAACATACTCGTATAAATAGGTGTTAAATTTGAAGCGAACTGTCATAAAGGCGCCGTCTTCTTCATTATTAGATGCAGTCGAGTTAGTAACGTCATAATTTTTCCATATAGGTAGATGGTGTCCTTTAAATCACTGTTTCCCGGAACAAACGTTGTTCAGACCATGTACTACTAACAGTTTATAACATCAAATTAAAAAAAACAAAACGAAATTGGTCCTTGAAAAATATAAAAAGTTGCGAACTAAAAACGTCTATTTTAACGTTACGCCCTACAACATAGCGCGCTGACCGGTAGCTACTAGGTACTAAGGCGTAGGTAAGCGTAAGTTCGTGGGAACTTTATGTCACGGTTAGTTTTTGAACAAAGTTAGACTTATTTGAGAAGGTCCAGATTTTAATTTTTTATTCTCTGATTTGATGCTATAAACAGTTATTAGACCATGTCTGAGCAACATTTGTTCTGGGAAAACAGTGATTTAAAAGACACCGTGTATATTTTATTGTGAAAACATGAAATAAACGTCAGTATTATCAGAATATATATCGTTCAAGTAAAAAGTGTAAGCAAACACTATCAGTTATCGCAGAACGTCCTTGTAGACGATGTTATCAGACTCGCCCAAAATATCAATATCGAAACGATATTACAGGTTTGTTTATCGGGAATTGCGTCATCTGATAGGATTATTGAATCGAAAAGGTGAAGTTATTGTGGTACATTCCATTTCAGTTGTTTTGTTTCCTTGACTTGTAGATAAATTGGGTCTTTTCACCATTGCATCTGAATTTTTTAAGAACTTTATTGTTGGCAACAGACTTTCTTGTTGCTTAGTAAGCAAAAATACTCCTCCACGGCAACTAGTTGACGACAAAGAGCATAAAAACCTCAATGGCAACTGGTTGTGAAACACAGTTGCCATGATGGCCGAAAGGGTAAAATGTATTAGTTACAAAAGCAATGTAATGTCGATTGGTTTGGTATACCATTGACGACTTCCGTGGTGCAGTGGGTGAATAGCCGTCTGAGACGCAGGAGGTTGCGGGTTCGATTCCCGCCGCGAATCAAATGTTTGCATGATCTACAGATATTTGTTCCGGGTCCGGTTGTTTCTTTATACATTATTAATAGTATTTACAAAAAAAAGTGTGTGTGTGTGTGTGTACGCACGTAAGAAGTTATAGTTCTTGTTATTTATAGTTATGAGTTTTCACGAGAACTTGAGAGACAGTTATCAGCTAACTGCATCATGTCGCTTTTTGGCTGTCGTGCGTGTATGAGATTATGATGTTAAATTAAATACTATTATAAGTATATTGCTGGGTTTTGTTACGTTACTATTGCAGTATTCAATTATTATTTAGGTTACTTTTAAGAAAAGCTCAGTTTTATCCCTTTTTATTGTGTTAAATTATTATAAGTATTTTAATGATAATAATCCAGTAGAAAGAAAGTAGGTACGTTTTGATATTGTTTAAATGTAGTTATATTTATTTAGTAGTTTTATTTGGCTATGTTTGCTATCTAAATTAATACCCAATTTTATGATAAGTTTATGGATTGATTTAGTTGATATTTAAAGGTACATAATGAGCATGTAACATTGTACAGTAATAGAACTGACTACCGGGGTTTGTTTATTCAGCTAATACGTAGTTCTCAAAGGTGAGACTATAACATCAAATAGTAATAGATATCTTTGGTTTTCTGTCATTATTGTTGTATCGAATTAATTATGAGTTTACAACTGAGAACAACTCACTTGTATATCTTTGAAAGGTTTAAATTATTATAAGTTTGTGTTTTGTTAATAAAGGAAGTACCAAGCTATGATTTGACATTGTAAAATTAGTTACATGCCTATATTTAGTCATCTAAATCTGTAAGTATTAGTATTTAAATTATTATTAGATTTATGATAAGCTTCGGCTTATAATTTGTGTAATATATAAAGGTAAGTTATGAGAATGTTACATTTTAAAGTAGTACAGTTGACTTGAAGTGTTTGCTCGTCTTGACGGAATTGAAAAAGGTGGGGAGACATGGTGAACCGACATCTCGAAGTGAGAGATGTCGGCTGGCCACACCACTCTTTTCTGTACCTGCGATCTGGAAGCATCTCCTAAGGTGGGTTGTAGTGTCTCTGTATAAATAGATATAACTATTAAGATTTATTCACGTACTGGTTCTGGCTATTTTACTCATTGTTTATATTTTATTAAATTATGTAGATTGATAATATAAAGTGTTTATTTGAACTGTAATTTGGAGATATTTCCTTATTTAATACCTTTCTGGTAGGCTTTTGATTAAATAAAATTAATTGTTGAAGTTTTTATGTTTTATTTCATACTAAATTGAGTAGGTAGGTATATGTATGTTACTAAAACGCGCGTAATGTAAAAAAATTACTTTCATATATTTTTCCAAACTCGCCAAAAGAAGTATAACTTAAAAAGTATGTAAGCATTTTATCAGTTATCTGTTTCCCATAGTACAAGCTTTGCTTAGTTTGGGGCTAGATAGCGCTGTGTGAAAGTCCAGCATTATTTATTTATGGTACTCGTGGTTTCTGATACTCAGAATACAGGGAATCCCATAGTGGAATCAGGAGAGTTAGTTCTGTTGTTAACTTTGCATATTGATTTTTCGATAAAACTAAAGACACTAAACACTTATCCTAGGACACAAGTCTAAGAAACAGTAATTTCACTAAAATTTAGTCACAATCTAGCCTAACCTATCTGTCAATTGAATAAAGAATTGAATTCAATAAGATTTATTAGCAACGCCACAAAAAATTATAAATTTAAAATCTGGCAAAAAGGAGCCTAACCCAGATGATGCTAAGTATGATTTTAAGAGATGTTCCTTTAAGGTAGCATCTGGTTGCAAATTTTAGCACTAGCTGGGTACTAACTGTAGAGCCTAGAACAGGATTTTAGATGGAAGAAGCTAGCCTAGGACCTAAACTGATATTTCCACCCATGCAAAGGGCTTAACGCAAACTTCTTCTAAAAGTAAGAACACCAGAGCAAAACTTATCTTGAAATGTTATTCATAACACCGAGAATACCAGCGCAGTAGGTAAATTTAATAATGTTTGTATTCGAAGAGCTACTCGGCTTGAACTCGTCTCGGGATCAGCGTCAGATACCTCTCGAGGATGAATTATAAATGCATTTACATATTTCATAAGGAATCCGAGATCGCTTCGAAATGAAGTACCGGACTATTTGAAGTAAGCCCTTAATGTTTAAGATATTTGAAAGCTGAGGTACAAGTTTTCTTTTTAGGTTTTTATTTTTTTTCTTACTTATTTTATACTAGCTGACCCGTCCGCGGCTTCGCATACGTTTTTTCGTAAAACATTACCGTCATGCGCAGTCAGGTAATCGATCTTTTTAAGATATACAATTCCGTAGTACATTAATTTGATCGATCTCGTAAGGTTTAGCCAGCGTTTGCGATTTAAGCGCACAAAAATATATTTTACGGCTTTTCTGTACTGTAATATATATGTATTATACATATAAACCTTCCCCTTGAATCACCCTATCTATTTCTGAAAACTGCATTAAAATCCGTTGAGTAGTTTAAAAGATCTAAGCGAACAGACAGCGGATGCGACTTCATTTTATACTATGTAAAGATGTATTGATGATTTTGTACGGGGATGACATGAATGAATAAAAACACTTTATTGTACACCTTAAAATTAATAATTACAGACAAAATAGAAGACACAAAGCCATTAGTACAATGGGCGGTCTTATCGCTTTGAAGCGATTTTGACATCGTCAAAGTGTGACAACACCCCCTTCATTAAAAATAAGAAAAAAATAGGTTCAAGTTATCATACTAAATCTGATTAAAGATTATTCCCATGAATAAAGAGAGAACATATTATAATTTATAATACAAACAGAATGAAAAAATCCTAATTCAAACTTAATGCATTTCAAAAACACACAATAAATTATTTAAAAAAAATTACTCATATTATGAACTGTACAAGTTACTATTTGATATCACATTAAAATCACAACGCTCATTTTAAATCGATTATGTTATTAAATGCATGTTTATGCGACACATTAAGGCAAATCTATATAGGTCCCCTTTACACAAACAGGCAGGTAGCTCAAGCTCCAATACGGCTTATTGGACTACGGATCTAAATCTCCATATCCGGTGCAATCGAATGCATCCTGAGGGAGTGCAACAGTGGCACATTCCAGATCCTGTTGTCCGCTGGCTAGACAATAATGCCCTCTATGTACACACGGCTACGCATCAAGCTATAAATTTCCAGTATAAGCTGACCTTGCATTGTATAGGCTTTTCATAGAATGAGAGGTCACCTTATACTGGAAAATATAGCTTGATGTGTAGCCGTATGTACGGGATTATCACGAATGAACAATGATAGATGAGTTACAAAAAATAAAGTGTAGTACTAAAGAGCATCTGTCAAAAGATAATTTCAAATGGTAAGGAATTATTAACGCAGAACGTTCGTTTCTAGGGTTCCGTAACTAAAGGGTAAAACGGGACCTTACTATGACTCCGCTGTCTGTCTGTCCGTCTGTCACCAGGCTGTATCTCATGATAGATAGACAGTTGAATTTTTCACAGATGATGTATTTATGTAGCCGCTATAACAAAAAATACTAAAAACAGAATACAATAACTATTTTAGGGCGCACTATACCTGGGGAGACGACAAATCGCTTATTGAGAAACGATGTTTGGTTCAACAAATTGTGTGCTTTCAATCTGTAATTCATATATGTTATAGTTAAGGATATGTGCTAGAGCGCTTGTGTTGTGAAAACACGATTCCATAAAATTTTCTCCATAGAAAAAAAATCCAAAGATGACTCCAAATTTATCTTAAAACCGTTCTTATGCAATGAATACTACAATTAAGATCTTGAAACTTTATACAGTAATTCTACACAACATAAATAAGGCACCTGTGTTTTAAATTTTCAAAATACCTTTTGATTTTACCATAAAATGAAATTATCTAAGTTTTGCGCCAATGAAACCATTCGCTCCGGACGCCCGTTCCGCGATTCAGTCTGGCCTCGGCTTTCAGACGGGGTACCCGTGACGCTTGTCGCTCCAAACGAACACGTAATTCTTAGGTAGAATTTATATTTAGTTGGTTTTTGTAAAGACGCAGTAATGAGAAATAAACACAACAAGATAATGAAGGGACTGAATGATAAAAAACCGGCAAACATAATGAACTACGGCGAGATAGGACGTGCAGCGGCGCGCGGAGAAGCGGGGGTGAAATTCGAGTTTGAGCTGAGGTATAGTCAACTCTTAAAGGGGCTCCCATACTACAAACGTGATTTGTTTGCTCGTTTTTGCTCGATATTGATAACGGCAACAGGTAGACGCTTGAAATATTCACAGAATATTAAGTTATATATTCACTTTAAAAATAAATAATTAAATTAAAATAAAACAAATATTTAAGGGGGGCTCCCATACAACAGACATGATTTTTTTCCGTTTTTATAGATAATGGTACGGAACCCTTCGTGCGCGAGTCCGACTCGCACTGGGCCGGTTTTTTATTGCTTATAGACAAGGGACAACTATTTCAGCGGATGGTAAGTGATGGTGTTTGGTGTGATCGAAGATGAAACACGTTTTCTTAAGTACCTCTTCATTCTAGACTTAGATTTCGAGATTATAATGTTCTTCGAGGTGCGTTAATTATTTTCAACACGCAAACTTTTTCATATAATGTCACAACAACTCATTTAGGGGCAACTTACCTACCACAGGTGGTCGATGACCAAATGGTAAAACAAAATCATAGACTGCAACTAAATACTTAAAATTCGAAGCACTGGTTGACAAACACGCTCCATTTTTTATGCAAAAAAATGCAATAATTAATGATTTAATATGGTTTTCATCATCATCATCATATCAGTCGTAGGACGTCCACTGCTGGACAAAGTCATCCCTCATTGATCTCCAGGAACTGCGGTTGGAAGCGGCCTGCATCCAACTCCGACCTGCGGTTCTTACCAAGTCGTCTGCCCATCTTGTAGGTGGACGTCCTACGCTGCGCTTGACGGTCAGTGGCCTCCATTCGAGAACTTTCCGGCCCCATCGGCCATTTGTTCTGCGCGCTATATGGCCTGCCCATTGCCACTTCAACGTGCTAATCTGTTGAGTTCTCCTACGTATCTCCTCATTTCTGATTCGATCCCGTAGAGAAACCCCGAGCATAGCCCTCTCCATAGCTCGTTGAGCGACTCTGAGCTTAAAAAATATGATTTTAATTTTCTACAACTCATTATTACATTATAATTACTATGCTCCGCTTATTTTATGAAGTTATTTATCCTTTTATTTGGTCAATTGAGCACTAAGAATACCCTGGGCTTTATCGTGGAGCATTGAAGCGAGAACAATCAGCATATCGCGAGCACGTCAGTAACCTAACAATTTTATGATCGTGCTACGAGCAATTCTTTTAACATGTAGAGACTTTCTGAAGGTTAAATAAAAGGATTTCAACTGTTTCTATATAAATAAAAACAAAAATGGTGTTCGATGATAAGCGCATCACATAAAAGCAGCTGGACAAATCAGGCAATTTTTTTAATGATCGTAATATTCCCAATAAGGTTTTTAGGGGGGGAAAAAATGGAAAGTGCTTTATTCTATGGGCTTTTTGTATGAACTCAAGACTTAGGCTATATATTATTTTGAAATCGTGTATAATAAAAATACATCGTCATCATGATATCCCTAAACGTATTTAGCGACAAAGCATATTTAAATTGGACGTACTTGTATAATTCGACAATTCTCTTAAACATATTCAGGCACTAAACGATTAGACATCATTGCACAAGGCGCCCTTCTTTACATAGTATAAAATGAAGTCGCTTCCGCTGTCTGTTCGCTTAGATCTTTTAAACTACTCAACGGATTTTAATGCAGTTTTCAGCAATAGATAAAGTGATTCAAGAGGAAGGTTTACATGTTTAAAACATACATAGTAACTGCGAAAGTAACTGTTTGTTTGTTTGTTACCTTTTCATAACTAATCGACTGAACGGATCCTAATGAAATTTGGCAAGGGCATAGGCTGCTTGTTACCCAAGTGCGCAAAAGGAGGGTAATGTTTTTATTGAAATACCACGCATTCGAAGCCGCGAGCGGGTGAGCTAGTAATGACTAGCTGACCAATCCACAGCTTCGCACGCATAGTTTTTCAATAAAAACTTTACCCTCCTTCTGCACAGTTGGGTAAAAAGTAGCCTATGTCACCTGGGCATAGTGTAGCTTTCCAACAGTTAAAGATATTTTTAAATCGGTCCAGTAGTTTCGGAGCCTATTCAATACAAACAAACCAATATTTCCTCTTTATAATATTAGTAGACTAAACTGAAAAAATGAACGAGAATGATTTTTCACGCGAAAACCTTCATCTTTCCAACAAATTATACTTACGCAGCTTGGAAGTGTTCCATTCTACAGAATTATGAATGAACCAAAATTTGATGAGAAAAGTGCCCCATTTTAACATCTGTGTGGAATAAATGCGGATTATACTTTATTAATGGATAATCGTACACTGGGGGACGAATACTATTGTATGGCCTTTGAATTATAGCCCTTTTAGTTACCGGCTACCCATCGCCACATGCCTCTTTTTTATTTTAGGGGCGATGAAAATCATGTGAATGTTTGACTTGGGATATTATTGTGGTAGCGTTTTTGTCCCAATTTGTTTAGTATTACCGGTATATTGTAGACGCGAAACGTGTTTTATTCCCAGCTGTTTTTGTAAGAAGAAATTTGTGACAGGAAATTGTAATGTATGGTATTTCTAAATGCTTTTACATCCTCCTAACACAAGGGCCCAAAGAATAATAACTTGCACTAGGCACCGACGACAGCCAATCAAATATGACGGGCTCATTAGCTGCCGCGCATTAGGCATCCAAATTCCATACTGGCTGCCGCAGCCTGACTGGCCATGAACAGTCACTTCACTACAGTTTTAAAAAAACAGTGATACCGTGTTTTTTTTGTAATTCGGTATTCGATCGCGTTTTAATTCGATGGAAAAGAACAAAACACAGTCTTATTATTCCATAGATAATTTAAGTTTATTAGTAGGCATTTTTGCCTACGAGATGGGGTACAAAATGTATAACACCTCGCTATATTTTATTTAAAAAAAATGTAAATAAATAAAAATGAATAAATAAATATTGCTGGACATTTCACACGGCGCTACTTAGCCCCAAACTAAGCAGAGCTTGTACTATGGGAACCAGATAACTGCTAGAATACTTATATACTTTTTTTTGTAAATACATATGTACTTATAAAAGAACTTACTATATAAACAAATTTCTGTAGATCATGCAAACATTTGTTCCGCGACTGGAATCGAACCCGATACCGATACCTCCTGTATCTCAGCCGACTATTCGCCCACTGCACCACGGAAGTTGTCATGTATCCTTTACAAATAGGTACACCGCACTACGTTATAGCTTCGCTAGTTTATTCCATGCGAGAGTTGCTTGGAAGAGCAATTCTGTGCGATAAGCCCGCCCCTTGTTTTGCCTCTTTAGTCTAGCTTAATATTAGTATTAGTACTATGTAAGAATTCAATATAGACTTATAGAGATTTATGCTTGAGTATATTCTACTTATCTATAAGATTTATCCCTAGGTATACCTGTCAAAAGTACATAATTCATACACCAGATCCATCAAACATTTAACATTGCGCAAAAAGAGGAAGGTCAATCACTCATTTAACGGGTGTACAGATCTAATCGTGTCTACTGCCTTGAAATATCTGTATGCAGCATATAAAAACTTACAAAAAACTACCGCTAGCCAAAGGCAACGGACAGATTATATACCTACCTCGTATGAGCTACACAGCTATTGTCCGTGACTAGCTCCTAATAATAAACTCAAGAATTGTTCGGCCATCTACTCCAGTTTGAGATTGCTTTCGAACACGGTGTACCATACCTAATGGTACACAAGTTAAAGCAGATATAAAAATCAAAGACGAGAAGTTGGCTCTTGTGGACACTACCATTTTCTTAGGTAGTAAGATAATAAGCTCCTAGATAATAAGCTTCAATGGGACCCTCACATTGATAAGTTGTCGAAGAGACTTAGTTCTGCGGCATACGCAGTCTAAAAGATCCGTCTTTTTACAGACGTAGACACAGCTAGACTAGTTTACTTCAGCTACTTCCACAGCATTATGTCATACGGTATACTGCTGTGGGGGAGTGCTGCAGATATAAACACCGTTTTTGTGCTGCAGAAGAGGTCTGTTCGTGCAATTTATACTATGGGCCCCAGAGAATCATTACGCAATAAGTTTAAAGAAATAAAAATTATGACATTCCCTTGTCAATAAATCTATGAAAATCTTACGTATGTTCATAAAAATATTAATTTGTTTAAGAAAAATAGCGATAATTATAATTTTAATACTAGAAATAAAGATAAACTCGCTGTTGCCACTTGTAGACTCCATAAAGTTAGTAAATCGTTTAAAGGGCAAGGTGTTCGCTTTTATAACAAACTCCCAAGTGATGTACAAAAATTGACAATTAACTAAAAACGTAATTAAACAAAATCTTTATAAAAAAGTCTACTATAAAATATCGGATTATTTAGATGATAGAGAAGCTTGGGATTGAAATTGCTTCAACTCGTTCAAAATGTTACAATTTAGACGTAATTTATTACCTATATTGTTATGTATTCTAATAGGATCATTTAAAAAAAACAACCAGCCTTGTTTTCTTGCCTTTCTTTCCTGGCTTGGTCAGGAACAGGCAGTAAAATTGACGTTTCAAAGTGATCCATGTGATTTTAATGAATAAAATATTTTGACTTTGACTTTGACTTTATACGCTACACTAAAGATAGATTCTAAAGTTACTAATATTCGGCCTTAGAATAAATTGGTTTGCCATAAAAATGTTGAAATCATGATAAATATTAAGAAATACATATCTAGGTAGTTAACTTTACTAGGTTACAAGTCATCCCACTGCTGGGAATAGGCCGTTTTAATGTTTGGAATTTTCTCGAATTATGCTAAGTATGGCGCGCTCCATGGCTCTCTGTGCTACACTTATTTTGTACACAGCCTCCTTCGTGAGCCTTCCTTCGGCATCACACTCTTAGATCGAGTTCCCAATACTGAAATTCGCAAGCAGACTAAAGTACAAGACGTCAGCAAGCGAATATTGGGGCTCAAGTGGAGTTGGGCAGGACACTTGGCCAGACGTAGTGACGACAGGTGGACTAAGGCTCTAACAGAGTGGAGGCCGAGAACTGGGCATCGAAATAGGGGACGTCCACCAGCGAGATGGGTCGACGACATCCATAAGACCGTGGGTCGTACGTGGTTCAGACTGGCACAGGATCGGGAAGAATGGCAGAAACAAAGAGAGGCCTATTCCCAGCAGTGGGTCGACACGGGCTGAAAATAATGATGAATGATGATGCTAAGTATACGTAAGGAAGATAATTATTATTATTATTGTATTTGTTAGGGGTAAAGAGAATCAACAGGGTCCGCAATACCACACTGCGCGCGAAGACCGGCATCGCAGATGTTGGCGACAAGACTGCCAGGCTGAAGTGGGACTGGGTGGGTCACAACAGTCGTATGGTCACAGACAAATGGGCAACAGTCGTCACACAATGGGTGCCTGCAGATGGGCGTCGAAGCCGGGGCAGGCCGAGGAAGCGTTGGCGTTAGGGAATGCAATCCCGACTCGAGATTGCAAATTCGAGATCCCGCGGGATTAGAAATATCAAATCCCGCGGGATCCCGGAATTTTCAGGATCCCGTCTAGTTTAAAAAATATGTTAAATTCGGATGACTGAAAAAGCTAATAACTGCTTGTTTGTGATAGTGAGGTTAACTAAAATAACATATTACTCGAAAGAAAATAAAAATCTTTATTCTTTAATCTTACCAACTAAATAATTATCGTCACCTGTCGCTAATATTCGGAAATAGTCGGAATAGTTTTCTAACGCTGTTTGGCGTTCCTGCCGCTCGCGGCCGTCAGTCAGCGTGCCGCTTTCGCCCCGAGTGGACGTGTGTAGCGTCGCTGACCACTGCCGCCCAATCCCGTCAATCTCGAACGGGATCTCGTCATATTATGCGTCGGGATTGATCCCGAAAAATTACACGAGATCTCGCGAGATCGGGATCCCGCGGGATCGGGATTGCATTCCCCAGTTGTCGTGACGACCTCGATGCATTCCAAGATGGCTGGTGGGACGTGGCGAGTGATCGTGAGATGTGGAGGAACAGGGGGAGACCTTTGCCCAGCAGTGGGAAAATATAAGTTAAAAAAAGTTGTATGCCTAATTGGAATACCCGCGTGTTTTTCATTTGCCGAAATAAATCGTGTTATAGATCTGCTACCAATAGTAGATTTTTTATTGAGAATATTCTGTGACGTTTGATCACTTCCTCACCTGATATATACCGACCTCGCCGGCGAGTCCTTTCAGTCGCCGCCTATACGAGGTACAAGCACGTACCCGGGGGTAAGTGATAGTGGTATAAATGGTGCACGCTTGCCTAAACAGAACCAGTTTACTCTGGGCTTAAGGATTTCGATATTAAAGTTCACCTCGTCGCTTAGAGGTGTGCACAGTTACGTAAGTGTGTGTACATTTTCATTAGATTAGATTGACATTGCAAACACCTAAGTTGGAAGTTATTTACAACCAGCTGACCCGCCTGCGGCTTCGCATGTTTGGTTTGTCAATAAAAACATTACCCTCCTTCCGCACAGTCGAGTAAAAAGTAGCCTACGTTTAAATCCTGGTCATAATCTATCTATGTACCAATTTTTATCGAAATCGGTCGGGGCGTTTAGTCTTGAAAACTTAACAGAACAGACAGACAGAGTTACTTTCGAATCACACTAATAACGCGAAAGTTTGCATGTTTGTTGGTTTTTACTCAATCACGTCGGAACGGCTGAACAGATTTCGATGAAATTTGGTATATACGTAGATTATAACCTGGATCACCACATAGGCTACCATTTAACCCATAAATCTGTTGCCATGGGATAAAAATGGGATGTCAAAGTTTATATATGTATTTTGCACTCCAGGACAACGCGGGCGAAGCCGCTGGCAACAACTAGTTTATAATATTAGTATGGATTACGTTCATAACATTCATTACAGACATAGCGACAACAGACTATAAAAAAATATTTTAAAACATGAAATAAAACACGACCAAATAAGAATATGAACTACTAGCTGGCCAATCCGCAGCTTCGCACGCGTAGTTTTTTAATAAAAACATTACCCTCCTTCTCCGTAGTTGGGTAAAAAGTAGCGTGTGTTAGCCGGGGATAGTGTAGCTTCCCAACAGTGAAAGATTTTTTTAAATCGATCCAGTAGTTTCGGAGCCTATTCAATACAAACAAACAGACCAATCTTTCCTCTTAATAATATTACGAAGTTTTTTGTAGATATTGATATGTTCTTTAATATTGTAGAAAATACTTTTGTTCTATCATCAATAATTTCCGCAGCGCATGCGACGAAAGATGTTTTAGGGCACTTTTTTAATACCTTGGGTTACGTTACTTAAGTTTTAGTAAAGATCCCTAATCTTTTCTAGCAATAAATATAGCCTATGTCACTCGGGCTGAATGTAGCTTTCCAATGGTGAAAGAACTTTTGAAATCGGCACAGTAGTTTTTGAGTTTATTCATTACAAACATACACACAAAAATACAAATCTTTCCTCTTTATAATATTAGTATAGATATAGATGAATTTTTTTTTACAAAAGCCAAAAAAAATATATATAAAATACACAAACCTATAAGTACCTACAGATCAAAATATTTGTGATGATGGTTACCTACATGTGGTATTATGTAAAGCCTGCGAAATCCAAAGAAACTTCGCGGTAGATGCAATCGTAATTACAAGTTACATAAATATGGGAATTCAGTTATCGTCCCAAAGAACAATTATAATTTTGTATTGAAAAGAACTGAATTGTTTTCTAAAAGCACTTATTAATTATTGGTATTCTCAGATGTTTTCGGTTTAAAGAGTTTATTCTCATAAGAACAAATTACAGTTCACTTAAAATGAGCTTAAATATATTTAATTTATAACAGTAAGTTTAGGCTAGTTTACAAAGCATGCATTTAATTTAAAACATTGTACAAAACTTGTACATCAAAGGTTTTCCAAAATTAGCTACAAACACACTCAAACTATAACGATGTTAGGTTGGTTATTGAAATTTAAAATCTGTTAGCACTGACCAAAAGTATTTAGACCCTTCTATCATATATTTTTTTTTTGGTTATGTGTGAGTGAAATGATGTGACGAGACGAATTGCATTCCAGTCGGTATGTTTGTGTGCGCAGCGTAAGCTATTGAGGAAGTGTATTGAGTTGCATTCGTTTATGTGCTTATTGTTTCTTTTACTTATAGGGGTTTGGTATGATTTTTGAGTAATGTTAGCTATGATTACTTATGTAAATAACTTAATTTAAAAAAATTACCGTGTTATTCTGAGGACACCCGAATGGCTCCGACATGGGTTGCCGACATTTTAGCTCTTCTTTTTTAAATAAAATTAAATGGAAAACTCAGAAACAGTTTTCCTGTACGTTTTTTGCTGCTTCCGCTTTCAGATAAAGAATCTGGTTCAGCAAAATAAATACAAAAACTTCTTTATCACGTGATAGATATTAAAAAGTATGTAGTAGATTGCATCAGTGTTGCTCTATTCCTTAATCAGTCGTTCACTCACGTCCTGTGATAATAAGTACTTTATCTTGTTATCCAACCGAAGTCGTACAAAGACAGAGTCAAGACAGGAAACTATGGGTAAAACTAAACTTAAAGACATATACGCTAACGTTGAATATGCACCAAAAAATCAACTTGTTTTACTAACAAATTAAATAAAACTAAACGGTGAAAAACAGAACAATGAAGAGGCTATCTTACTAGGTTGACAACTAGGCATTAGAACCAACGAAATCTACCTAGGTATTAATACCTAGAACCAAATAATACTAACTGCCCGAGATTCTTAGAATTAAATAGTAGAGAAATTAAACAACTGCTCGACCCCTTTAAAAAAAAGAGAGACCCAAGACGTGATTGTTTCGCAAGGATATGGTGGCATCACTGGCATGAAATGTTTTCGAGGAATGTGTGAGATAGAGCGAAGGGACGAATAAACAGGAGGAAGAGAGACTAATAATTGATCGAGCGAAGCGAGATCTCCAAATCAACTTGGGCAAATCGGCGTTGTATGCATGTATATGTATGTATGTATGTTTGTTTGTCCGAGGATAACTTTCGAAAAGTTGATCTGATCATCGTGAAATTTGATACATAGGTAGGTAGTGATGGCTCAATTTTGGTGTGACTAAATGAGCTAAAAATGTCGGGGGGTTGTTGAGATATTGGAGTTTAAGAGGGGTAAAAAAAATGAAAATAAGACTATTAGGTCAAACAGGACGTCAAATTAAAAGTCTTCGTTAGTACATTTCAACCTTGTTTTTATTTTTAGTTTAATCCTTGTAGTTTGTGAGTTATTAGCGATACTACAAACAAAACTTTGACAAAACTCACAGGGTACACCAGTGACCCCACAATGCTGAAATTTGGTATTCGTGTAACTTTAGTGACAGAAATAGAGGCAGAAGTCTGAAATCTAAAACAACTGCATTTTGTACCCCAAAAAAAACAATTAATATGAACTCTCGTTACCTGTAATTTGAATGAAACTGTAGGCCAAGTTATGTGGATATTTATTTCGTGGCACTATTTTGATAGTCAAAGATTACGAATAATATATTTCTGGAGACTCGCGAGATCTCAGTTCGGGGCAAACCGCTTAGTACTCATAGAATCTAGAAAGAATTTGTAGTTGTGCCTAGTCCCAATATCTAAAACACACAGTAGAAAGGAGCAGTTCGCCCTTCATAAAATGTTTATTTGTAAACCAGTTACATTTAGTGCGACTATCATTTGAAAATAAGTTCTCACATGAATTTGATACTAGGGCATGCGGGTTGTCCTTAGCGATAAACACACAAACAATGTACATTAAATGATACCGGTGCTGTAATTAGGCCTACGCCCAGTACCGAATGAAGCCACGACCTTCCCATCCAACAAGGTTAGATCATTACTAGCTATGAATAATGTATTATTTTTATTCTGAATTGACTAAAATAGTTGACGAGCACGAAATAAGGTAGATAAAGACAGCAACTTACTGTTCTGGAACGGTTACAGAAAGACCGCAAAATAGACAGATAACGTTTCGTGATTAGAGGAAAGATATAGATTTGTGAAGGACGGGTAAAAGTAGCATGATAAGTAAATTTTCCTTTGGCAACTCTGGCCTCAAAGAACTATGTCACGTGAAACGCTATGTTATCCAAGACACTACCGTAGAGTTATGGGGAAAAAACTCTAATAGCTTTACCGGCTGTGATATATGTTTAAAGTACACTACTTTAAACATATATCACAACATATATCACAACAAATTACCACAAATATGTGTGCCGTATTTCATCAACCTTTATAAGATCGTCTTTCTACCTTGTAGACGCGCTGTCCTACGCTACGCCTTCCAGTGCACGGTCTGCTCTGCACTTGAGAACTGCACTGCCCCAACGGCCTTTAGTTCTCCTAATTATATGCCCGGCCCACTGCCACTTCAGCTTACTTATCGTCTGAGCTATGTCAGACTTTGGTGTAATCTTTTTTTATTGTGTGCGAAAACATTATTAAGGCGAATATAGTAGCTGATTGGTCTCATTTGGAGGCTTTCTCTTCAGGGAGGAATCAGTTTTATGTGCTCAAAAAAATATATGTCATTCATTGACCTTTTATCTGCAAAGTGAACATACAAATAAGTTCTACCTGTTTATTTACTATGAAAAAAAAAATAACAAAATGTAGCTGTTTTCGACTTTCAATTTGATTCAACCTCTAAACTACGTAAAATTTTGTAATTTTTCTTTCACTTAAATGTGGGCAAAGACTATACCTTCAAGTTGAACATATGATGCTGTGCTGCGATGGTATTTCACGGGAAAATTAATTATTTTCAATTTTTCCGAATAATTAGCGGGCGTATCCTTAGAAGGTGGTTGCGCGGGCGACGGGCGGCAGTGTACCACTGACTGTCGTACGGGAGGGTTGTGCTCGTCTGCCTCGCGCTCACCTATTTGCTGGTCGGTTAGATGCGTGTGGCGGAAGGTACGGTTGGTATGGGGCCGAAACAATAGCTACGCCATTTCGCTCAAGGTCATCGGCTACGGTTAGCGCCTTAAGATCAAGGAATGCAACTAAACGTATTGAAGCACGTTAGTTTTCCAGACGCGTGAACAGTTAAATTGGCAAGTTCCGCTTTTAAATGCTCATAAAGAGTCAAGGTCCTTCCTCATAATAGATACCTGAGCGAAGCGCCATGTTGCCTTGCTGTCCAATAAAGTGCTAATTAACAAGAAGGCTGGGATAAATAAACGCAACTAACACGTGGAAATGCTTTGACGTAATCGGTCAGGCACTACTACCATACAAAAATGTAAGTATTGGCGTGACCTACGGGTTATAGACGCACCAGAAACTCATGACAAACAGAAGACTGTTGAATTCAAAGTTTTGATATTTACTTGGTTTTATTAAGTAACAATTTAAAATCATAAGTTCAAATCATCATCAATAAGTTTTATAAGTTTGTTTGTAAAATCCAGTTCCGGACATTTTGACATAATTCAAAAATAACATTACAATACAAAATAGGAGTCATTAGTTTTTGATGCAGCTTGACCATGCGTGTTTTTGAAGTAAAACTTCTTTACTCACGCTTGACTTGGGCAGTAAACTGGTAAATGTGTGACGAGAGCGTTACGAAAAGTGTGATCGGGCGAGGCGAACGGTAGTTGAGAGGTAGATATAAGTTAGTGAAGATAGAAACATACATACATATTGATGGAGCTAAAGAAGTTTTACTTCAGTCGTGTGGTCTAAAGCACTCTCGTTTTTTTTACATGTTGTACCTGAACTGTGTTATGACGAGGTAAGAACTCTCGTCCCATACAAACAATGATTAATAGACGGCCGTTGAGGCAGAAAGGTTCTCGAGCGAAGACCACGGACTGGAAAAGACGGTGTAATAAAAGTTGCCATTCACGAATAAGATCAGTCACTTTGGATATCTGCGGGGATAGGGTTACCAGATGAAAAAATCAAAAGTCCGAAGAAAAGGCTGATTTCCATTAAAAAATTCTGAGATTTTTTACAGTTTGAGAATTTTCTCTCAAACGTAGTTAACAATTTAAAAAATAAATAAATAAATATTGCTGGACATTTCACACAGCGCTATATAGCCCCAAACTAAGCAGAGTATATATATATAGAGAGAGTATACTATGGGAACCAGATATAAGATAGAAACAACCGGACCCGGAACAAAAATCTGTAGATCATGCAAACATTTGTTCAACGGCGGGAATCGAACCCGCTACCTTCTGCGTCTCAGCCGGCTATTCGCCCACTGCACCGCAGAGGTCGATATATTTAAAAAAATCGGAATATTATCGTTTTTATACACTGCGGATCTCGCTCACGGGTTGCAATAATTAAGGAAAAAACCTTACTGATAAAGGTATCTTCACATATTATGTATGATAAAACTGATTAAGTACCTACTTGGATAAATAAGAATTGATTTTAATTGTGCAATATTACCAAAACAAGATGATTTTTAGTTTGTTTAACATTTTATTGAAAAGATCTTTAAAATGTAAGCTGTATTTTGTTGAACATTCTAAAAATCCTGAGATTTCATGAGATTTGCAATATCCAGCCGCAATCGTGAAAAGATTCCAAAAATCCTGAAATCTCAGGACAAATCCTGAGATATGGTAACCCTATGCGGGAGATGTTCAGCAGTGGACGTTAATGACTGATATGATGATGACAAATACAGGTCATTTCTACGATTGTGAAGATTTTTTTGTTTCTTGTGCTTAAAGCTGTGGCAATCAATTTTTTTAGAAAAAAGAAGAGAGACATTAATAACCAAATTACGATTTTATCTCCGTCTACATATTTTCTAGGAACTACACACCAGACAATTCAAATGGTTTGGAAAACTACAGACGGACACACAATCGTATTTATACGTCTAGACTGCTTCTGAAGTTGGATAACATTAATATTAATTTACGTCTAGCTTTGTAAGTTAGAATTTTCAGTTTGGATAGTATTTACTTTATTTTGGTCAGACATTGTTGTTTGTTAGCGCTGTGGCTTTTAGACAATTGTTCTTATAGCATTTTTTTTTTTAATTTTTATATTAGTTAATAACATTTTTAAATGAATACCTACTGACAAATATTTGCACGTCGCATGCAGGTTGAATAATATAAGCATATATTGAAAACCTTTTATTATAATTTTTAAATAAATGATTGTATTTGTGACGTAAGAAGACTACAAAATTAGTTGATTTCTTGGGGACACTTCTGCCTGATCTGAAGCAGTTGAGCTATCTATAGATCGTTTTCAACGGTCTTTAATTCAAATAATTCAAAAAAACGGCTAAAAATTACAGAAAATTAATTAGAAAATTACATAGAAAACTACTTGTTACGAAACAACAAGTCCCTACTATGTAATTTTCTAGAAAAGCCGATAATTAGGAATTATGAGAAATTAGGGTTTCCTATACCAATATTATAAAGAGGAACGATTTGTTTGTTTGTTTGTATTGAATAGGCTCCGAAACAACTTGACCGATTTAAAAAATTCTTTCACAGTTGGGAAGCTACACTATCCCCGGGTGACATAGGCTACTTTTTACCAAACTGCGCAGAAGGGTAATGTTTTTATTGAAAAACTACGCGTGCGAAGCTGCGGATTGGTCAGCTAGTTCCCAATAAATCGTATGATTCGTTGGTGATGCAACCCATCTGGTCACAAAAGTTCCCAACGAATCTCGCACTCGTTGCAACTGTTTTATTGATTTAAAATGTTCCCAACAAACTAGCTTTCAATTACGTCTCGATGTACACACGGCTACACGTCAAGCTATACATTTCCAGTATAAGCTGATCTCGCATTGTGTAGACTTTTCTTAGAATGAAAGGTCAGCTTATACTGTATATGTATAGCTTGATGTGTAGCCGTGTGTACGCAATTTAATTATTTATAATCGATGACCTATCTGTCACCTAATTACAAGTTATTGTGCTAATTAACTGGAAAACAATGCTAATTTCATGCTAATAAGATAACGGAATATTGACTAACCGCCTACAGTTTATACAGGATGTCAATCTTCATTAAAATATACACTAAATCATATTTTAAGGACCACGCACCAGTACTTCAGTAATTAAAAATCCTATCATATCCTCACTCTTTTGTAAAGTATTTTGTTCAATGCTTCTAGTCCTTCTTATCTTAGAGAACGCTTTGAATATCTCCATCTATCTAATCCTCGTCTGTTGCGCTCTTCTAAGTCTTTGAAACTTAAAATTCCTATCCACTCTTCTAACTTTTAGGACAACTCCTTTACTGTACAAGCTATCAGTTTATGGAACTCTCTTCCTTTTTTATTAGATCTGCCACATCCCTTCGTATCTTTATAGCACTATTTGTCTGCATCAGAGAGCTGAGTAATCTTATTTTGTTATCATATTTGTCGTTGTTACTGTTTGTATTACAGCTGTTTCATAATTGTATTTTTTTATTATTAGTATATTTAATATAATAGAATGTTTATGTATAATATTTATATTAATATTACCCACCCTGGTATCTATTTATTTTCTTTTGCTTATGTAAGTATACCTACAGTTAAATAAAAAGCTTAAGTTATAAAGCTACCGTCCTTTTAACGTTCTCGTAAAATCCAGTCCATCCAAAGGTTGTCTGGAAGAGATCTCTTTTAGCGATAAGAGCGCCAATTGTACTATCGCGGGTCTAGTTTTAAGTGTTTTATTTATGATTTGTTAATTTAAGTGTGGTATACAATAAAGCGTTTTCTATCTATCTAAAAAAACAAACTGTTTAAAACTCATTGGAGACGGCGAACGTTGCCAAATCCCAAAAGAAGTTATATTAGACAAGCAAGTAACAGTGTTCTGAAGCAATTTTGGAATATTGGAACACTTATTATCCTTTGTATTTCACGTATTTCAATTGTATTTTATTTTCACCGTCATTAGCGATGTCTAGTACTTAGATTTGAATAACGAAATATGACTGTTAGTGTATTTTAATAAAGATAAGTAGTTATCTGCTTATAGATCGATCGAAGCGAGATCTCTTAATCAACTTGGGCAAATCGGTGTTGTATGTATGTAATTATGTATGTTGATCCGATCATCGTGAAATTTGATATATAGGTAGGTAGTGATGGCACAATTTTGGTGTGACTAAATGAGCTAAAAATGTTGAGGGGTTGTTGAGATATTGGTGTTCTAAAAAAAGAGACTATTAGGTCAAGTGGGACGTCAAATAAAAGGTCTTCATTAGTGCATTTAGACACCGTTTTTTATTTTAGTAAAGTCTTTATAGTTTTTGAGTTATCAGCCATAATAAAAACTGAACTTTGACGAAAATCACAGGGTATACCCGTGACCCCACAGTGCTGTATATGCGTGTAGCTTATGCATGTGTAGCAAATATAGGCAAAAGTCTGAAATCTAGAATAACTGCCATTTGTACCCCAAAAAAGAGTATCCAATTAACATGAACTCACGTTATCTGTAATTTAAATGAAACGTAGGCCAAGTAAACTGGTTATCCATTTCGTGGCACTATTTTGATAGTCAAAGATGACAAATAATATATTTTTGTATTAATCGGAGACTCGCGAGATCTCAGTTGGGGGCGAACCACTAGTATAAATAAATTGTAGAAATACTCGCCTATACAATTTCTATTTCTAGTGCCTAAAATAAGTAAGTTCGTTGAGCTAGTGCCTTCATCATCATCATCTTTAGGCAGAGTACCAAAACTTGATCTATGCCTTCCAGATTACCAGGATGAACGGTATCTACCGTGCCAATGTTTATATTGTCATGTGTTCATCATGCCGTCCAACATCTCATTTATACTAATGCCTTTATATACGAGTTTAAATAATGTGAAGCGTCTTTCAACACTGTAATAACATCAAATAATCTATAAACAAATACCCTTCATAAATACTTCGGTAATTTTCGGATAATGTTCATCCGTATTGACATATTTTGGACATACGCACGATGTATGGAATCAATAATAATTCAGAATGTGCTTGTTCATTCTATATTTAGGTCATCCAGATTTACATGGTTCTGAAAAACTTTGATTGTGACTACTGTAGTGACCATTCACCAAAAAATACACAACCAAAACTAGTTTATCCAACTTTAACAAATGCAGATTCGTTTGCCAAACTGCAAATACCTACAGCATTTCGCTTGAATAAAATTGTAAATGGAATTCGATGTACATATGTATTGGTTTATTTAGTGTGATTCCTTTTTTTATTTGTTTTAGGCAATCGTTTACAGCTACCTCATCTGATATCGAAAATTCGAAGATAAACGCGCTTGTCTGAAAAAACCTTTCTATACTTGAATAGGGAGACTAAAACGCAAAATATCTGTTTATTTGCATCATTATAAAAATATTAATACTGTCTATGGTGAGCGGATTTTTTGATTTTGAGAGCCCAGTTTTTTGTTTTAGGATAAAATAACTGGCTATATAAGCAATACTCTTTATACCCTCGAAGCGCACAAATGGCTCGCTTGACTTAGGCTCGTATTTTCTACCAAATATGTATAATGAATGTATAGCTATCAATATCATCCCTGTTTTATGTTATTCTTTCTACTGTTTTTTTAGTTTTCAGGAAAAGTAAAAACCCCACCTGTCGGTACATACACACAACATTGTATTTTTTTTGTTTTTATTAAGTAACAGTACCTAACTAACCTAACCAATAGTAATACATGTACAAATGGTAAGTCTACACTCATTCACGTCGTAACGGCTGAACCGATTCCGATGAAATTTGGTATATACGTAGATTATAACCTGGATTACCATATAGGCTACCTTTTATCCGATAAATCAGTTCCCATGGGATAAAAATGGGGTGTCAAATCAAGTTGCAACAGCGAGTTTAGCTTTATTTCTAGGTTACCTACACATTTAGTAGTGTAACGCGTACGAAGTCACTGGCAACAGCTAGTATTATTATAATAGGGAAATAGATAAGTGCAAGAACGATTCATAAATTAACCTGGGATAAGGTGTTTATAAACATAACTACAGTTTCAGTATACATGTCCGCTCCTTTGCTCTTAGCCCCACAACTGTACTAGCGGACTATCCTGTTGAGAGGCTCGTTAAGACCTAGATTAGATTTAGAAGAGCTTGGCTGTAAATGATTAAATCTCGAGATCCTGGGCAACCTACAAGGAGCAGAGAAATAAAGGGCAGCGAGTATCTCCGGAGCGTCCAGGATACTGCTTGTGAGCTTAAAAATAAATACATTATCCAACAAGTGTCTTCGATCTGTTAACGTGGTCTTTTTAAAGAATTTAAGGCGATTTTCATAGCTACGAAGGATTTTTCCTTTATGACAAACGTAAGTTAGGTGCCACAAATGATGCTGTTTTTCATTTTCGTAGGGTTGGCAACACTGGTAGTATGTAACTTAACAAGTGCAGGTTAGATTTTACCCATGAAAATAAATAAATAATCTTCAGAATAAAGTCTAATTTCTAAAAAACGACCTCTTGCAAGAGCACATATCCGAAGCACTCATTGTGACCGACATGTTTGGCGGGTCTGTCGGTAACGTAAGCATTGCTGGTAGTCTATTATCGAATTGAGGATGTAGACGATTTTCGTAAACGAAATCTTGCTTTGCGAACAGTTTTTAGGTTCGTGCTGCTTTTTTATGTAGTTTTTGTTAGTTCTAGCGACTATATTATACTTATAGCCAGAAGTCAAAGTATCTGTATGTAACCCACCATCTGTTGTGCAAGGGCGGATCCAGGGGGAGGGTCATGGGGGTCATGAGCCCCCCCCCCCCCCCCGTGGGCTGGACCTAGGTAATTTTTCACTATCTAAAATTGTTAAACATAATGTTTTTATATAATTTTTTGTCACAATATAGATTTTATGTAAGTACATTCAATATTTAATTAATTTTATTTTCCGGTACGCAAAATAAGGCTGGTGCGGCGGCTGAATCGGCTGAAAACCTCAAAAGGCACAAACATAGTAGTATAAACACATGCTTTATATTTGAGCCTTTTGGGGTTGAGACCCTTGGTCCGTGGGGACCGAGCGCCCACAAAATTTATAATGAACTTTCAAAACGCCTGGTCGAGGCGACGCGTGACCAAAATGCATCCTATATTTTGGTCAACGTTTAAGCATTGCCTTTCAACGTGGCAATGCGGCCAGCATTCTGGGCACCGCTGCCAGTGGGCAGCGGTTTGTTAGATTAGGGTTTTATATATATTTTAAGTTGTTATAAATTCATAAGTAATAATAAAATCTCATTAGGTGAATAACATATTAATTTAATTTAATATTTTGAATTGAAAAATTGATTTTGTTATTTAATTTATCAAATAACTTCTATAAAAATTAAATATCATATATATTTTTAATAATTATTAAAAAATAATAAAAATAAATAAATAATAAAATAATATATATATATATAAAAAAAATATTTTGTATCTATGATTATAAAAATTTAATTATAACTTCTTGTGACCCCCCCCCCCCCCCCCCCCCTGGCACCAAAGCTGGATCCGCCCTTGCTGTTGTGTTTCCTTTTGTATATCACATATTTCATTAGTGGCATTTTTACCACCTGCTGCAATTCCAAATAAGTACCAACTTCCAAGTATTTATACATTTCTAATTGTCTATTAGTGTTTAATTAAACTAGTTGTTCGCCCCGGACTGAGATCTCGCGAGTCTCCCATAAATACAAATATATTCGTTATCTTTGACTATCCAAATAGTACCACGAAATAAATAACAAACTAACGTGATCTACAGTTTCATTCAAATTACAGGTAACGGGAATTCATGTTAACTGGTTACATTTTTTGGGGTACAAAATGCAGTTATTCTGGATTTCAGACTTTTGCCTATATTTGTGTCACTTAAGCTACACGCATACCAAACTGAGTAGGTACCCTGTGAATTTCGTCAAAGTTCAGTTTTTATTATGGCTAACAACTCAAAAACTAAAAAGAATTTACTAAAAATAAAAACGGAGTCGAAATTTATTAACGAAGACCTTTCATTTGACGTCCCAGTCTCATTTTTAATTTTTTTTACCCCTCTTGAACCCCAGTATCTCAACAACCCCAACATTTTTAGCTCATTCAGTCACACCAAATATTGTGCCATCATTACCTACCTATGTATAAAATTTCACGATGATCGGTTCAAAGCTTCGAAAGTTATCCTCGGACAAACAAACATACATAAATACATACATACAAAGCCGATTTGCCCAAGCTGATTTGGAGATCTCGCTTCGCTCGATCAATTATACACGGTGTAAGTGTGACAGACGATATATTTTATAATTTAAAATAATGCAGAACTTGTGTTTTTTACATTTAGTAATCAAGTTAAAAATCCACTGTTCCGTACAAACCGCAACGTATGATTGTCACAAAATTGTGTATGTGTATGATTGTCAATATTTGTCTAAAGATGCCGCAATGTATGAGAAGAATTTCCAATTTCACTATTCATCATCATCATCATCATATCAACCGTAGGACGTCCACTGCTGGACAAAGGCCTCCCTCATTGATCTCCAGGAATCCAGGATCTCGTTGTGCTTGTTGGTCCGTGGCCTCCACTCGAGAACCTTCCAGCCCCATCGGCCATCTGTTCTGCGCGCTATATGGCCTGCCCATTGCCACTTCAACGTGCTAATCCGTCGGGCTATGTCGGTGACTTGAGTTCTCCTACGTATCTCCTCATTTCTGATTCGATCCCGTAGAGAAACCCCGAGCCCTTTCCATAGCTCGTTGAGCGACTCTGAGCTTATTCATAAGGCCAATAGTGAATTTCACTATTAGATTGAAATAAACGTTCCTACAGATTTGCTCGATTTTATCAATCATTACTGTCGCCTGTTAGCGATCGATAAATACCAATAGCTTAACTTAAAATCGAGGAAATTCCAATCGACCAAAACCATCCGCACTGGCGATCTACAAAAAGTACCTATACGATGTCGCTCGCCGGTTGCTTGCACATACTCGATGTATTGATCACACGTGTCGATCGTCAAAAATCGAAACAAATCCTTATCAAGCAAATTTGGCTACAGTTTGTTTTATTTTCTAAAGAGATTAATATTCCATAAAAGTACATAATGAGTACTGAAGTCTGAACTTCCTTGTAGCTATAGCATTTTAGAATATGAATGTGACCTGATTTTAAGCGATATTCTATAGTTTATTTTCTTTATACCTACCGGGAAACTTACTAAAACAAGTGCAAAAAAAATAGACAAGGATTGATGTAATTCATATTTGGTAAATACATTAAAACCAATATGCATGCAGTTTATAACTTCTGCGAATACTATCGTGTTCCAGTATTATTGTTGTACACACGGCTACACATCAACCTATAACTTCCAGTATAAGCTGACCTCGCATTATGTAGGTTTTTCATAGAATGAGAGATCAGCTTATACTGGAGATCTATAGCTTAATGTGTAGCCGTGTGTACCATGTTTTTGTTCCAAAATAAAGTTATTTTGATTTTGATCTAATAATCACAGAACATCATTCTTGTTATAATTTTAATACACAGCAAAATAATAATTACTTATAGGTACTTACGTGAAAATTAGTGTTAAAAAAGTAAGTTGGTAAGATTTATCGATAGATAAAACCTTATTATTACTTAAAGTAATATATATACATATATATTAAGTAATAATATAATAAGTTCATTTATATTGATAACAAACTTGAGGTTGAGCCATGATAGCTTACTTCGTAAAAATCCCTTGGCATTATTTAAACATGCCTCATCTTTTAACAATAACAGGTATTCCAACTCACCATCATCATAGAAGTATGCATATCCTCAACGCCCCGGCTGCATCGCTCGGGAATCGAACCCGGGTCCTCCAGATTACATCATACGCGCCAAAATAAACTCACAATAAACAAACACAAGGTTAAACACTAGCACTGGGAATAAAATTGAAAGCGATATATTTAACCCTTGTTAGTCACATTCAATGCGACGTTCCATCCGTAGAAAGGTGTCACTATCAAAACAAAACACTACAAAGTTTGTAAATACGTAATATTAAACTGAAAAACGCAAATACGTCCGCCGTCTGTGGCCGTCAGCACGATACTGCCTGCATCTAGTCGCTTCTCGCTCGTCGCTCGTCGCTACGCTCAGTTCACTGCCGTTTACACAATCTACCTGATTACTCCAGCTCATTCACACCCTACCAGAAAACACATGCTAGACCGAGATAGACACAAAACACACGCTACAACCCAAAAACTGCATTTCGTTGCACATGCAACTTGCATCACCCTGACAAAGTTCCAAAACTATTGAACCCTAGTTTTTCTTAAATAGTTTGATACGTGTGTGTAACTTTGTCGTTGTAATGTATTTTAGGATGCTGAGTATCAAACTGTTAGCAATTGTTTTGAAGGAACCGCGTGCTTGCATTAATTTTAAAGGAGATTTATGGTCGCGGTTTAATGGCCTTAATTTCCTCGACTGTACTATTATTTGTTTTGCGGCTGTATTTCTAGAAAGCAAACGATGATTGTTTTTCCTTTTTAATTAAAGAATGCCATTCTTGAGAAAAAATGTGAATTAAAAAAACGAGTGTGCTTTAGACCACACGACTGAAGTAAAACTTCTTTTTCAAAATATTAATTTATAAAATTATTCAATTACAAAATTGTCCACACGTCTGTAGGTCGCTCAGTCTATGTTCATTCTGGACAGGACAGACGCACGCAACTCACACTTACACATTAGGGTTTAAAAATATACGAAACGTAATTCTCTCTCTTTCTATCTTCACTAACTTATATCTCCCTCTCAACTTCCGTTCGCATTTTTCGTAACGCATTCACCAGCTTACTCCCCAAGTCAAGCGTGCGTAAAGAAGTTTTACTTCAATAAATAAATAAATAATACCTACTGGACACTTCACACAGTGCTATGTAGTCTCAAACTAAGCCAAGCTACTATGTGAACCAGATGACAGATAGAATGCTACATTATCCCGGAGTAGCAACGGCTACTTTTTACCCAACTGCGCCGAAGGAGGGTAATGTTTTTATTGAAAAACTACGCGTGCGAAGCTCCAGATTGTGATCTGTGATAAACAGATTTCAACGCGGTGTTGTTCGAAAGCTCTTATTTGCAAGGTTATTTCCAGCCATTTGTTATGGTAGAAATTATTATTCCAAGACAAAAGTTTTTGTTTAATTTTGTTATAGTTGACTTTTTCTTGCAAAAGACGTAATTTTTGGTATTTTAAGCGTCTATAGAAACATTTATACGTAGGTTTTGTTGACAGATGATTTCGACTAAACGCGAAGACGAGGTCAGCTAGTTAAAGATTGTTTAAATAACCAACACGTAAGGTCGCTTAACGTAAATATTTTACTATTCTACACACGTGCCTAGCTTAACGAGCTACAGAAATAAAATAGCATGTGTACCAATACAGGGTGAATTTGTAAACAATCGACAAATTTTTAGGAACAGCTCTGCAAGTGATCTACAACATAATCTGTGTTCATTTCAATCTAATAATGAAGAACTTCTTTAGCACGCTTGACTTGGGGAGCAAGCTGGTGAATGTGTTACGAAAAGAGAGAACGGAAGTTGAGAGGGAGATATAAGTTAGTAAAGATAGAAAGAGAGAGAGTTAAGTTTCGTATATTACTGTAGGAGCAAGAGCTCTCTCTTGCTACTACATTAATATACGATGTGCGAGCACACATATTCTTTCTCTCTTTCTCTCATAGCCAGTTGATTTTTCGCTTATATCCTATCCCAAATTAGCGTAAATTATACAGACTGCAAAAACAAAACACTCCTTCATACTGTATAATAGAGTTCATTTTGCTATAGATAAAAAAAGTATAATTACGATGTTTCATATTTTGAATCTATATCTAATCTTCGATTTACGAAAAATTTCAGCTACTAAACAACAGATGGCAGGCAGCAGCAGAAAATAACATATGTACTTACTGTATGCGCTTCGAAATAAGATTGACATTTCCTTACAACATTATTTTATATATATATATATACATACTTAGAGATGGAGCTAAAGAAGATTTACTACAGTCGTGTGGTCTAAAGCACACTCGTTTTTTTATTAGAGTATTAAATTGATATAAACACAGGTTTATTTGTGTGTTCAGATCACGGGCAGAGCTGTACAAATTCACCCTGTGTATTTATCAACTGGAAAAAATACAGTGATCCGAAAATTATTTAAAAATATTAAAGTGGTCCGAGTTTTAAACCAATAAGTTTTATATAATTTAATATCTTGAAACCAAAGAAAAGGATACCATATATGTCTTCAAAATCAAAAATTAAAAAGTTTAACATAAATGTGTAGTCTTCGCCTTCCTTCCCAGTTTTTTTTTATTTTAGGTCAAAACCTTGGAGTCAAAAGGCTTGAGACAATTAAGGAGTTTGTAAACCATTGCCATTGTGAACACCGAGCTACTCATTATTCTTTATTGTGCATTAATAATTAATATTAAGACAATTAAAAAAACTTTATTTGAACGAGCTGATCGTGGCGCTCAGCAGCCGGCATATCGGATGTCATATTGATGGTGTATGCGTCAATAATTTGAGTTATGCTGATGATATGGTGCTGCTGAGCGCCTCGGTCTGTGGATTGAGAGAGCTGGTGAAGACGTTAAAATATAACCCTAAAAAGAGTCAGTTCATGGTCTTTGAGGCCGGTACGAAACGTCTTGAATATGTCCCAACCTTAAGTCTTAACGGGATTATTTTAGACAGAGTACATACATTTAAATATCTTGGGCACGTTGTCACTACCGACCTAAAAGACAATCAAGACATCGAACGGGAGCGGAGGGCGCTGTCCGTGCGTGCGAATATGATTGCTCGCAGGTTTGCGCGTAGTTCAGAGGGGGTTAAGCTGACTTTATTTCGGGCGTACTGTACCTCTCTCTACTCGTGCAGCCTGTGGGCGAAGTATACGCAGGCGGCGTACAGCGCACTCCGCGTCCAGTATAACAATGCACTCAGGGCGATGCTGGGGCTGCCCCGCTACTGCAGTGCATCAGGGATGTTCGCGGCGGCGCGGGTCGACTGCTTCCATACCGTCATGCGCAAGCGAGCCGCGTCCCTGGTGCACAGGCTGCGGGCCAGCGCCAACACCGTCTTGGCAATGATAGCCGGCAGAGTAGACTGCCCGTACACCAGACATTGCTGTCACAGGCATGCTCTCAAAAACCCTGTATAAACATTAGTTTACTTATTGTGTTGTGCGCTTTCCTATATGACCTACATAATTGCAAGAAATAAATGTATTTTATTTTATTTTGAAACAAGCAAAATAAAATAATATGACCTAATAAAATAATAAGCCTTTGTGCTCAATTATGTAAAATAAATAAAAATATCTCAAAGTAACTCAAAGCAATATTGTTGTAAAATTCCCGTTAATTTTGGATGTCAAGGACTCAACACAAAGATGTCAGATACTGAGTAATGTGGGCGATAAGCAAATATGAGCTTTGCTTACATCATTTCACTTATGGTAATTTCATTTTGTAGGTATTAGGTCTGCGACTAATAATAGTTATTTGTTATACAAGAGTGCAAAGTAGCTTTTTAACCGCGCGCTCAATTTTAATGACCGAGCAAGCGAAGGATTCTAAAATTGATTAGAATCCTGAGCTTTAGCGAGGGAATCAAAAGAGCACGAGGTGAAAAATCTTTGCACTCGAGTGCAACACGTAACTTTTCATCCCACCTCAGCGAGGAAATGACTATACACCAAGAAGGTTCCGAGTCTGAGTTTTTAACAAATTGAAAAAGGTTGTATGATAAATTCGGCCCCATGGAGGTAGAAGTACATAAATAGATTTAATGATGTTTTGAATTTACAAACTTGTGCACACGATGTTCTAAATTCAATTTACTTTATCCTTTAGCTAGCGGATAAAATAGGCTTTTGCACTCAGATATCGAAGAGCAAAAATACTCTTTCCGAGATGGGGGGATGAAAAGTCCTTTTTGTGTTTGTTGTTTCATCGTTAATTCAACATATAATAAAAAAATATATACATACTTATATAAACTTCAGAACTTTGAAAATGAGAATCAATACAATACAATAATACTGTTTCCTTAGTACCACAAAAAAGCTTCAACCCTGTTTAACATGTGTTTAAAATCTTTCTTACCAATTTTTGTGAGGGATTGTTTTGAAACAGTGTTTATCGTGTGCTTAAAGTTTATGTGGTAAAACTTTTTATCTCTAGTATATAATATTATAAAGAGGAAAGATTTGTATATTTGTATGTTTGTAACAAATAAACTCAAAAACTACGTGTCCGTGTTCAAAAATTCTTTCACTATTTTTTTTTTCGCTATAAATTATCCCTGAGTAATATTGGTTATTTATTACTACTTACTTACTTTTAACCTGTGTTGTCCCACTGCAGGGCAAAGGCCTCCCTCCCTTCTTTCCAGTTTTTTCTGTCCCCTGCTTTAGTGGGCCAGTCTGGTAAATGCACATCCAAGTCGTCACGCCATCTCCGTGGTGGTCTACCGCGTGGGCGAGTTGCTTTAGGGACCCAATCAGTTATTATTACTAGAAAAAATAGGGATCCCTACTAAAACTTCAATAATGTAACCCAAGGTATAAAAAAACGCCATAAAAATGTGCGAAACCCGTGCGAAGCCGGAACGGGCCGCTACTCATTAAATATACTTCATACGTAATACATAAAAATAATATTTACCTACTTTGTAACATCATTTGTTCACTTGTTCGTATTGTAAACTCCTTTGGATAACTCTCATACATTGAATAATTTATGTTCTGGTATGCTTTTGTTAGGAGACATAGGAAAATATTGGTTTTATTAAACCTTTGTTTCTGTTAATTCTTTGATATCATTGTCATCATTACTGCTAGACTAAGAAAGTTCGAATAAGCAAGTGGCCAACCGCTAGCTGGGCTAGTGTCAGAGTTTTAGGTTTCCGACATGGCTTGACGACTGTAATGCCGGAACTGAAATTATAACGTGCTCTGCACAAAGTACCAAAGCACTGAGTGACAATATGACTAACGGTCCCCCGTCCAATTAAATACCACGTGCACTGAACGACTAAGAAAGGTGTATTGCGAATGCTTCGTATATCATCATCATTAACCCACATTAGTCCACTGCTGGACTAGGCCTCTCCCCAATACGCGCCACTGAGCCCGGTCTTCGGCTCTTTTTATCTCATTTTTTTTCGGATTTACTATTCTCTCCATCCAAAGGTTGTCTGGAAGAAATCGCTTCTAAGCGATAGGACCGCCCATTGTACTTGTTGCTTTGTGAATTTTTATTTTTATGTATGTTTCTTTTGGTGTACAATAAAGTATTTTCATTCATTCACTCTATTGGCCTCTGAGGCCGTTGCAGCTTAACTGAACTTTTGGCGAGCGCAGATGGCGTTCTACTTCACATCCAATTTATGTCCGCCACCATTCCTAAATCATCGCTCCACCAAGCCGCGGTCTTCACTCAAGAACTCGCTTACCCCAACGGTTGTTGGTTCTCCGGCAGATACGGCCAGTCCACTGCCTCTTCAGTTTGCTAATCCGCTATGTCGGTGACCTTGGTTCTCAGTCGGATAATCTCGTCACTATACCACAATGCCTGAAAACTAAAGTTTTCAATCAGTGCGTCCTACCCGTAATGACCAGCGGTGCTGAGACATGGACACTCACGGTAGGACGCTTCGTAGATTCCGTATAAAAGCCGACTTTATTAAAAATATTCTTCACAAACTTCTCGATAAAACAATAAGACTTATAAAATAACCGTAAGGAAATCTCTCTATCATTAACACTGTTCCGAAGTATGGGAAATGTAATGTAGGTATTTGAACATTGCTAGTTAAGATTCTGTAGGCGCTGGTTAGTTATGACTCTTATGTTATGACACCTCCATAAAAACCAACTTTGTAAACACCAATATCTACAATTACATACGTATATGTGGTATACTAAAATGATAGGAGTTATTTTGATGAGCATAATAAATAAATTTGTGAAATGTGAAATTTATTTTGGCATGTAAAATCAAACAATATTGTGATATTGCATAATGCTTGCCATCTAACCACAGATACTGTATTGGTGACGTCTCTAGATATCTCTTGTTGTCCCTTTCTAACCCAAAACTAGCAGCCATTTCCGAAAGAGATATCAAGTCGGATTATTTTTGGATGTTGATTGCAAGAGTAGGTACACTTAGTCGATTTTCTTTTAAATTTGATGATATAACTAGTAATTTTTTTTCGAGAAGTATTTTTTTATGTCTTGAGAAACCGTCACTTGAATATCGTCAGTATATTACCAAACACCCTGTATATACATACATATGTAGAGACAGGGTGCTTCAAAGCATTCGTGGTACCTAAGCTTGAAATAATAATTGCTATAAATGGTAAAAAAGTTAACAATTGTATGTTAGAAAATATAGGGCAATGGTCAGAATTTAAATAACTTTTTCCACTGACTTCTAATTAATTTCCCGGACTTTGTGTCTACCCAACTATACAAGATGTTTAAATATGCTATAAAAATAACCGAAACAATTCACAACCGAATTTTCCCCGAAAACAGCTGATTTTATCACATAAAAATAATTTTTTGAAAAGTCGTAGAACTAAAATTGTTTGCTTATGTGAGGACAAGACAATCCGGTAACCACACATTCCAAAGCAACCTGTACTAGGTACTATACAGGTATTCGCCCGTGGGTACGTTCCAAATTATACTAAACTGGTAGGCCGGTAAAAAGCTGGTCACCTGTAAAAATTAAAATTCGAAATGTTATTATTCATTAAGACGACGAATTGAACATTTTGGCGGCAGGGACTTGCATTTTTCTCAGCAATTACAAAACATTCGAAACTGAAATTTATGTACTTCATTAAGCATGTCTTAACCATCATTTTTATAATTGCTTTACATGATTGGTTAACTTTTATAGCAGAGAAAAAAATATTAAAAATAGCTCTAAAAATACAAAGATTTTCGTTTACAGGCTAACTACACTGATTTAAGCCTCGAAATTTTCTGTATAGATTAGTATAAACATACACTTCAAAGTTATAATTTGATTTTATAAAATAAACTATAGTTTTCATTTTAAACGCTAATTACTATTTTGGCGCATACGACCTTACGGCACAAGCTAGCTCGCGCGCGATTTTGTATGCAGTCAGTCCCCCCTCAGTCCGCTATTGACTATTGTCAGAGTCGGGCCTGTGCTAGTCGAGCTCCCGCGCGCTACCTTTTTCGTACCATCAAAATATTATTTTGCAAGTGATATAATATAAAGAAATGGGGAAAAAGGCTGTCAAAGTTTCTAAAAGAAAGAGGAAAGATGTATGAAAATGGTTAAAAAAAGGTAAGTAAATTTGATATTGTATGTATAATTTCGCTATTCTAATGAATGACGGCTAAACTGCCTGGACCGCCAAAACTTGCCAGTCACAAGGGTCACGTTGAAATGTCAATTTTACTGCCTGTTCCTTCGCGACCAAGCCCGGAAAAAAAACATGAAACAAGGTGGGTTGTTGTTTTTAATAATCTTTTTAGAGTAGGTACATATCAATAAAGAAAATATATTACGTCTAAATTGTAACATTTTCGACCGAGTTAAAGCAATTTCAATCCCAAGCTTCTCTATCATCTAAATAATCCGATATGGTATAGTAGGCATTTTGTAACGATTTTGTTTTTAAATTTGTTAATGGTTAATTTTTGTACATCACTTGGTAGCTTGTTATAAAAGCGTGCACCTTGCTCTTTAAACGATTTACTAACTCAATGTTTCTAATGGGGCAGAGCCCTGAGCCATTCTGTAGTATACCAAAAAGCCTGGCACAAAGAACAGCAGAAGTTCATACTCCAGCTTCGAGAAATCGCCCAAACTTTGGATCAATTCTTCAGGCAAGAACCATTCCGAATCACTGATAAACGGCCTTTGATAAACGGTATACAAACCGAATTTTAGCGATAAACAGAAACAATCTCCGCATTATAGTCAGAGCCCTTGGACACTGTCGGTTTAAGGTGGGGAAGGTTGAAGGGTGACGACTTTTAGGTTTTTTTTTAACAACTGTATCTCTACTGAAATGCAAAATATACACACAAAAACATATTTTATTAAAATTGAACATATAATCTACCGCTTTGTGAAGATAGAAACGCGAATAATAATATTTTTCCGGATAAAAAATGGCATAAAGTTGATACTAAATTAATATTTTAACGGTCGATACTAAGAGGTTTCTTCTTGAAATCATGTCAAATTTATACCAAAAGATAGAGCTTATTATTAACTGAGGAATTGTGAAAAAACAATATGTAATTCAGTTATTATTAATCTCTGTGAAAGAAAACTATCAAAATCTACTCGTTCAGGCGCTCGCGCCGGGCGGCCAGTGCCTGAGGAGCTAACAGTCATCACCCCTAAAAATATTCTACAGTTTTTAGCAGCTGTAGGACTTATTGGTGAACTTTAAACGCCCCCATAGCCTAGGGGCGACACAATAACAAGTGGCGATCACAATAGGCCTCGTAGCCGCAGTAAAATTATGGCCGCAAAAGCTAATAAAAAAAAAGAACTTGGTGTCTCAGGACTCTCTGGTCGTATAAACGATAACTGTAGAAACAGTAGGGAACAACCATTATGATCCTTTTGATTGGCTAGATTTTCACAATGGTATTTCCGGGACTTGAATATGCAATAGAAGGTAATTTTCTTTTTAAATTCATTCAGCAAAGATAAGATTTCGATTGTGGTTAGAATTTAAATGGACTGCTTCATTTAGATTTACGGGATTAAACTAATTAGTTATTTACTTTATTAGAGACGGAGATAGGAAAAGGATGCAAGCAAAATTTCAAATCTCTCCATCCAAAGGTAGTCTGAAAGAGATCCCTGTCTTCAGCAATAAGGCAATTATGTTATTCAGGCTATCTGCGACAGCAGTTAGGGCCGGTGCGGCGGCAAATTCAGTCTAAGATCTGAAGCTGCACAAATAAATGGAAATCTCAAAAGGGTACGTATTTGAGCCATTTGGGTCCATCGCGTTTTTTAAAATTATTTCTGGGCGAATCGGCGTCGAAACGACGTGTGATCCGAGAGCTGGCACTTATCGAGGTCAACACATAAGCATTGAAATACAGCGGGGTAATGCAGCCAGTGTCTTGAGGACACTTCCAGGCCTAAAACCTGGAGCAGTTGCGCTATTTATAGGTCGTTATATAGGTCGTTGTCTTTAGATCATTGTAAATAGGTTATATTAATAAATATATTAAGATTGCTAGAATTTTTTGATTTTATTTAAATACTATTTTAGAACAATATTCTACTAACCCTTATCTTATATTCGTTTAATGCCGTAAATAACGTTACATCCTGTACAAAAAAAACTATATCACGTACAGCGTACACACGGCTACACATCAAGCTATAAATTTCCAGTATAAGCTGACCTCTCATTCTACGTAAAGCTTACACAATTCGAGGTCAGCTTATACTGGAAAATAATAGCTTGATGTGTAGCCGTGTGTACCATGTAAAAGCCTAAAGCAATATTGATAAAACTATTATTCAAAAAATAGCTTTGCCCGGGGACAGACCGGTATCGCCCATTTCACAGTTATCAAAATTTGGCACAATACTCCTATGCAAATAGAACAGTACTGCATTCTGACAATGCTTTTTATAAACGGGTATTTATCGCGTATGTACCTTGTTTATATGTTATCCCGACGTTTCGGCTGTGTTGCAATAGTCATGGTCTCGGTTGAACGACAGTCAACCCGAGACCATGACTGTTGCAACACAGCCGAAGAGTCTACCCGCGACCATGACTATTGCAACACAGCCGAAACGTCGGGATAACATATAAACAAGGTACATACGCGATAAATACCCGTTTAAACCAATAATTATGTACAGTGATCGCGAAAGTTTGAAAAATACTAATACTTTTTATAGCAACTCCAATTCTAAGGGAAAACTATGAGTAAAAGTTAGTCGGTGACCAGATTTAACCATTAGTGGCTAAGGTTCCGTGTGAAAGAGTTCGTGAAGGGAAATGCTAATCTGCCTTACCTATTTCTGCCGACAAGCAATGAGGCGACGTGTTTGCTATATTTTTATTGACAGTAAGATATTTCAAAATAATCAATTTATTTTTCTAATTTTTCCAAGACGACCTCCGTGGTGCAGTGGGCGAATATCCGGCTGAGACGCAAGAGGTAGCGGGTTCGATTCCCGCCGCAGGATATGTTTGCATGATCTATAGATATTTGTTCCGGGTCTGGTTTTTTCTCTATATAAATAAATAAATAATAAATATAAATATTACTGGACATTTCACACAGCTCTATCTAGCCCCAAACTAAGCAGCGCTTGTATTATGGGAACCAGATAACTGATAGAATACTTATATACATTTTTTTTGTAAATACATACTTATAATATATAGAGAAACAACCAGACCCGGAACAAATATCTGTAGATCATGCAAACATTTGTTCCACGGCGGAAATTGAACCCGCTACCTCCTGCGTCTCAGCCGGCTATTCGCCCACTGCACCACGGAGGTCGTCATATATTTTATGTATGTATTTACAAAAAAAAATGTACCTACTTATATAAGGCGCTCAACGCACTGCCACGCACCACGCTGCATGCGTGAATGCGTGTTCTAACCTTGCTTGTAAATATCTCCGTTTGTATAGAAAATACGCACAGTCCAACACACAGAAAATGCATCCACGCTCGTTCATGCAGATCATGCGCTCAAACGCGGAGAAACATGCACCCCCGCGCGTAGGTGCGGGCGAGACGCAAGATATGGCACACCGAGTCCCGCATTGCCGTGCGTGATTTTGGAAGCGCACTATTTTGGAACTGCACTAGCGAACAGCTTTGAATGAAATGATTCAGAGCCGCCGTGAATCCACAAACCGCAACTACGCGCGTGAGTGCGTAAAAAACCCGCACGATGATGCAAATCTGCACTCCCGCAAGTACGCGCGTAGGTGCGTCGACACGCAACATGCAGTGTGGTTAATGGCAGTGTGTCAACCGCCTAAGTATTCTATCAGTTATCTGGTTCCCATAGTACAAGCTCTGCTTAGTTTGGGGTTAGATAGCGCTGTCTGAAATGTCCAGCAATATGTATTATTTTATTTTACTTTATTGAAATCGGATCAGCCGTCGCGGAGTAATCGGTGTAAAATGTACATGTTTACATTAAGTACGACCGTTGAGGCCAAAAGGTCCTCAAGTGGAGACACAGGAAAGCGCATCGTAAAATGGCCGCCATCTATAAAACTATTCCTTACTAGCTGACCAATCCGCGGCTTCGCACGCATGGTTTGTCAATAAAAAGTAGCATATGTGTTAATCCAGGTTATGATCTACGTACGTACCAAATTACATCGCAATCGGTTCAGCCGTTCCGGCGTGAAAGAGTAACAGACATCCATACATCCATACACACAAACTTTCGCGTTTATAATATTAGTAGGATTATAGATTGCTAGGAGATGTTGGAAACACGCACAAAATCGGTCGCTCTAAAAATCTTTGCCTATGCTACGATGGACGTTCTACGGTTGATAAATATGGTGTGCCTACACAAAACAAAAAAAACTTTGATTACCAAATTGAAGATTGTAGTTTGTGAGTTGTTGAGTGTCCCGATATTTCGACACAGTTGCACTCGCCATGAACACAAAGTACATAGCCTGCACTAAAAGTATCGGGAATGGAATATTTCCGCTGTTCCTGTCATATTAAAATCTTTTTAATTGAAAACTCCTTGGTTTGAAAAATCGAATACCATTTATTTATTTAAAAAAATATTCTCGGTCGTGTCACAAGGTCTTGTCAAACTTGTTTAGTCGTTGAGAAAATGGAATTGACTCGAGAAAATTCAAGAGCGATGATTTATTATGAGTTTAGAAGTGGTTTAACACAAAAACAGTGTGTTGACCGGATGATTTCTGCATTTGGTGATGAAGCCCTATCCAAAACCACAATTTATCGCTGGTTTGCTGAATTTCAACGTGAACGTGTCAAGCTTAGTGATGATCCCCGTCAAGGTCGTCCAAAAACTGCAGTTACCCAAGAAAACGTTGATGCTGTGCGTAATCTGATTATGGAAGATCGACATGTGACATACCGCGAAATTCAGGCAACTTTAGACATTGGCATGAGTCAAGTATAAATAATCTTGCATGAACAATTAGGTGTAAAAAAGTTGTTTTCCCGATGGATACCGCATTTGCTCTGTGAAGAGCAAAAAGCGGCTCGCGTTACTTGGTGCGTCAGAACTCTCGAAAGATTCCACGCAGGATCCTCAAATGTTGTATACAACATCGTATTAGGTGACAAATCCTGGATATACGCGTACGAACCCGAAATAAAAAACCAGTCACGAGTTTGGGTGTTCGAAAATGAGTTAAAGCCAACAAAAATTGTTCGTTCACGGATTGTTGCAAAAAAAAATGGTGGCCACGTTTGTCTCCAAAACCGGCCATGTTGCGACTATTCCTCTTGAAGGACAAAGAACGGTTAATGCAGAATGGTATGCTAGCATTTGTTTGCCACAGGTCGTTTCGAACTCCGTAAAGAGAACTGCAACCGCCGCATCATCCTCCATCACGACAATGCGAGTTCTCACACCGCGCACAGAACAAAAGAGTTTTTAGAGCAAGAAAAAATAGAATTATTAGACCATCCGCCGTACAGCCCCGACCTAAGCCCTAATGATTTCTATACTATCCCTAAAATAAAGAATAAATTGCGTGGTCAGAGATTTTCATCACCTGAAGAAGCTGTGGACGCCTACAAAACGGCCATTTTGGAGACCCCAACTTCCGAATGGAATGGTTGCTTCAAGGATTGGTTCCATCGTATAGAAAAATGTGTCAAATTTCGCGGAGAATACTTCGAAAAGCAATAAATATATTTTTAAATAGTAATGTAGTGTCACTTCCTTGATTCCCGAAATTTTCAGTGCCGCCCTCGTAAACAGTAATTTTGTGAAATAAAACTGAAATAATATAACCAAAGTAATAAAGACGTAGGTCTTAAGACCTCCTCTACGGCAAAATCGTGGCAGCTGTATCTTTATGCTAATAGCTTACGTTTTTCAGGCTGTGTCTCGGAGGCTTACACCAACTGCAGTCGTTCAGAGAAACTTTGCACATAAAGTACTCCGCGTAAAACTGGAGATCTACTTGTTAGTTACTTTATACAGTACTTGAAGAATGAGCCATTTAAATTTACATCTGGAAATTGTGGTATAATTTTTTTTATACAAAATTTAAGAGCGACCTGATCTTTACGGCAGCCTAAATTTTCAGTAATTATAGCTATGAATTATACCTTCAAACGAAACTTATTTATCGTTCGGGAGCTGCAGACAAATGTCATGTCAAATGACATGACAAATGCATGCGTGTAACACACACCGCTCCGACAAGAACTTCACATGTAACCTTTTATTAGTCTAACTAGCTGACCCGCCCGGCTTTGCACGGGTTTTTTATCAGGTTTTTTCTCATTCTATCTATTCTCATATATGTTATGTTGGTGGACTCCCTTTTCCGCATTTCAACTCGTAAGTGGTCCCCCCCCCCCCCCCAATGCATTCTAGGACTACGTGGGCTGCTGATTCTTCTTCGGTGAGACATCGCCTGCAGAGTGGGCTGTCTGTTACTCCCATGATGTAAAGGTGTTTGTTGAGGGAACAGTCTCCTGTGGGGGTCCCCACGATGATTCGAAGGTCCAGTCTCTGAAGGTTGAGCAGTCGACGTGTCAGTCATGGCGAGACGGCCGGCAGAGCCTCCTTAGACTGTCTGCAGTCCATGGTCTGTGCCCAACGTTAGTTGCGTAGGTTTAGAGTACGATGTCGTATCCATGTTGGTAGTTGTGTGAAAGGTAGAGGGAGGAATGGATGTGGGCCTATAGCTGTGGTTTCCGATCCTCTTTTAGCTAGTTCAACAAAAAGATCACCTTGTTTTCTCATATTAAAAAGAGGAAAGATTTGTACGTTTGTTACGTTTTCACGACCAACCGGCGAGGCCGATTTCGATGAAATTTGGTATATAGATAGGTTAAGACCTTGATTGAGACATAGGAAGAAGGAGGATAATGTATTTATTGAAAAACTACGCGTGCGAAGCTGTGGATTGGTCAGCTAGTATATTATAAATATGTATTTACAAAAAAAAGTTTATAAGTATTGTTACGAACTGAGGGTTTGGGATAAAATAATTAAAATGAATCTAACCAAAATAACACTTTTATTCCACACTGAAATGATAAATACACGAACTTAATCAAAAGTAATCACAACACACTAATTCACAACACTATCGCACAATAAACCACTTAAACGTTACCGAAATGTTCGCACGTATCGCCAAATCAAGACTGACCCCTCGAGAGTCTCTACGCACTATTTATACAGCGCATTATTTCCAGAACCTTCTCAATGTTCCTACTAGTTACTAGAAAAGTATAGGTATTTCGACTGCCTACTATTTCTTAATCTGTAGGTAAAAACGTGGTATGTAGGTATATGCCATAACAAGTATTACCTATTCTGTGACACAGTAGGTATAACTTCGAGAATAACCGACTATTACTTATTCTGTAACAGCCTCGGCGTAACAGTATTCTATCAGTTATCTGGTTCCCATAGTACAAGCTTTGATTCGTTTGGGGCTAGATGACGCAGTGTGAAATGTCCAGTTTGATTTATTATTTCAGAATTTGTTTTGTAGTTTCTCATGGTACAAGCTTACATACAACAAACACCTCTTTATAATATTAGAATGGATTAGTTTAGATTACCCGTAGCAGTTCTATTCTAAGAGAGCCGTAATATCGTAGAAGATCGAGTTCGTAGACCTCACTCGTAGCGATCGTTACGAGGTGCTACGCAAACTCTACGCTATTGCTATTGTTTTGTCATAAATTCCAAAATGTAATGTTAAATACGTATAAAATGTGATTTAAAAAGACCTTTACATATTTTTGCATAACGCATAATCGATGCCAGTTTGTGTGTCTACAAGATTATTATAAAAAAAACCCTGAACAAACTATGTACATTGAATCTATTATTATCATTCCTATTGAATAAAATAAAAACAGCCAAGTGCGAGTCGGACTCGCGCACGAAGGGTTCCGTACCATTATCTATAAAAACAAGCAAAAAAATCACGTTTGTTGTTTGGTAGCCCCCCCTTAAATATTTGTTTTATTCTATTTTTAGTATTTGTTGTTATAGCGACACCAGAAATACATCATCTGTGAAAATTTCAACTGTCTAACTATCACGGTTCATGAGATACAGCCTGGTAACAGACGGACAGCGGAGTCTTAGTAATAGAGTCCCGTTTTACCCTTTGGGTACGGAACCCTAAAAAAGGCTATAATTAATGCAACTTTCACTAAAAACGGGATATTTACTATGATTTGTGGTTATTTAGTATCCTGATATATCGACCATAACCCTTTTCAAAAGATATACAATGAGTGCACTTGTTCCCAGCACCCCTTGGGATTAGATAGACATTAACCAAAGTGTGTAGAGTCTGTGGTTTACTGTAATCATTCATACAACATACAACAATGGGCCTTTAGAGAGTAACAAGTCATTGAGGCGAGGACTTTATTATTTGAATTGATAATTTTTTTAAATGTATTTTATAATAACTCGACAGCACTTTAAAAATCCCATATGGGATTGTCCAATTTGTTCTTTTTCAACACACTTGCTCGTAAAGTGTGCCATAGTACATCGTTATTAGGGCCTTAAACTGAACTATAACACACGCGTGCGTAATAATATTACACACTAGTGCATAATAGAATTATCCCTACAAAGTTAAGTTAGTACCTAACTGCAAATTATATGCGAGTAAACAGAGCATTTTCAATTTAACCGGGTAATACAGTTTTTGTATTATTGGAATAAATAAATGTATCGCTAATTAAGACGAAAAAACATTTATTATTATCAAATTACTTATAATTCACAATAATTTGTTACAAAATATTTGCATTTTATCACTAAAATTATAATTTTGAAGTAGGCTGTATGGCTATTGTAATCAATCAACTTACATTTGGCGCGTGCAAAAAAAAACTTGGGCGCCAATTCTCATCTTTTTGTTTGTATCGCATTTGTTGCTGTGTGGTAAATAATTGTAAAAATGTCAAGTTTTAGTAGAGAAGATAATTGATAGATTTAACCCCGTCAGAAACACTAAATGCAGCACAAAATGCAAATGAAAGCCTACAAAATCTAGAGAAAAGTACTTAGCTGCTTACGATAGTTTCATACAATGGAAATGCAACAAAAAACCCAGTCATTTTCTGAAAATGTGTTTTTTGCGTATTTCTCTGGACTCGCCAATACATACAAACCCAGCTCCCTGTGGTGCATCTATTCCATGTTAAGAAGCATGGTTAAGCTCAAACATTGTGTTGATATCAAAACGTACTGTAACCCACAACCATGTAGGTACATTTCGTAGCATGAGTTATTTGGTGCCTTCTCCTACCAGTAATTTGTATGATTTCCCATCTTCGCCGACATTTATACAAGAAGTAAATGAAGATACTAAAGTGGCAAGTACCAATGTAACACAAACTGTGAAATTGCCATCAAAAACAATCCAATATCGTTTTGAAAATTGTACACCAATTGTTTTAATAATTAAACGATTTATGCAATACATGTTTGTTTTTTCCTCGAAAGTGTGTTGAAAAAGTGCGTATGAAACTCGTGAGCAACTTGCTCACTAGACACTCGGCTGATTTACGCCTTCGCTTACGGCTCGGGCTGCAAACCACAGCCTCGTGTATAATGAGCAACTTAGCTCACTTGTATCATAATTCATAATATACTATTAACAGCTATACTTTACATTATTTTTATTACAAAACATAGGCTCATTACCCCAGAAAACTAATAAAGTCAAGTGCACTAAATAATAATGTGTTTACATAGGTCTTAATTAAATTGTAGTTTCAAACACACCCTGTAAGGACAACCTAGTAGGATTTACCATTGTATAAACGATAAATTTATCTAGCGATAATTAATTTAATATTAATTTAATAGCGTTTATTTTTAACGGAAATAGAAGTAACTCATATTACAAAATTACGTCTCAAAATACCTGTTTATGTTTTAACAATGACACCTCATTCTAAGCTTCTTTATCAGAGTAATTTTAAATTTTAAAATATTTTAATAATTATTAAAATTACTTTTATTAAATTATTAATAACTAGCTGACCAATCTGCAGCATCGCACGCGTAGTTTTTTAATAAAAACATTACACTCCTTCTCCGCAGTTGGGTAAAAAGTAGCCTGTGTCACCCGGAGATAGTGTAGCTTCCCAACAGTGAAAGCTTTTTTTAAATCGGTCCAGTCGTTTCGGAGCCTATTCAATACAAACAAACAAACAAATATTTCCTCTTTATAATATTACGAAGTTTTTTGTAGATATTGATATGTGCTTTAGTATTGTAGAACATACTTTTGTATATCATCAATAGTTTCCGCAGCGCATGCGACGAACGACGTTTAAGGGCACTTTTTTACACCTTGGGTTACGGTGCTTAAGTTTTAGTAAGGATCCCTAATCTTTTCTAGCAATAAATATAGCCCATGTCACTCAGGGTGAATGTAGCTTTCCAATGGTGGAAAGAATTTTTGAAATCGGCACAGTACTTTCTGAGTTTATTCATTACAAACATACACACAAAAATGCAAATTTTTTCTCTTTATAATATTAGTATAGCTATAGATATAAATGATAGCTCCATCTAGCGGACTGTGGTGTTAACTAAACTCCAATCATATTTACTACGCAGTAAAATGTTCACAACTTTGTTAGCTTTATCAGAGAAGCTTATATTGAATAAAGTTTGGCTAAGTAGTGAGTGTAGTTTTCTACAGATTCGGCTGTTCTATTTTGCTCTATTGCAGTCTATTTTACTTATACACAAAAATGTATAAACAAAATAGACTCCCGCCCGCAGCTTCGCATGCGTGAGTTATCAATATATTACACTGAAAAAAATATTTTTTTACTACAAACATTAAACTGAAAAACATTAAAAGCAAAGCGGTCTTCAGTAAGATTAACTAGTCATAAATAATAACAACTAATGTTTGAAAAACAGTAAAATACAAAACAATAACTGTAACTGTTAGAACATTACTTTTTACTGAAATCACAATAATAGAAATCAATCGCAACCATTACTTTATTAACAGTTAGTTTTAATGGTTAGAATCGTGTCTCAAAATGAACAAGACAGTAAAATGAACTATTTAACACAGTAAGATTTATTGATATAATTATCAAAAAATAAATTTAATGTAGTAGTGACAACTACTGCTTGAAACAGTATAATCAAATGATTGAAACAGTTAATTTTAATGGTGGCCTAATAGATCTTACTGACCACTATATTTCAAAAATTCATTATGTTAAAGCAGGAAACTCTAATGGTTCGAATGTTATTATCAAGTGAACGAAACAATTAGTTTAATTTACTACAAACATTAAACTGAAAAACATTAAAAGCAAAGCGGTCTTCAGTAAGACTAACTAGTCATAAATAGTAACATTTTAATGTTTGAAAAACAGTAAAATACAAAACAATAACTGTAACTGTTAGAACATTACTTTTTACTGAAATCACAATAATAGAAATCAATCGCAACCATTACTTTATTAACAGTTAGTTTTAATGGTTAGAATCGTGTCTCAAAATGAACAAGACAGTAAAATGAACTATTTAACACAGTAAGATTTATTGATATAATTATCAAAAAATAAATTTAATGTAGTAGTGACAACTACTGCTTGAAACAGTATAATCAAATGATTGAAACAGTTAATTTTAATGGTGGCCTAATAGATCTTACTGACCACTATATTTCAAAAATTCATTATGTTAAAGCAGGAAACTCTAATGGTTCGAATGTTATTATCAAGTGAACGAAACAATTAGTTTAATTTACTACAAACATTAAACTGAAAAACATTAAAAAGCAAAGCAGGTTTCAGTAAGACTAACTAGTCATAAATAGTAACAAGTAATGGTTAAAAAATAGTAAAACACATAACAGTAGGTAAGTTATACCATAAATGCTATTGGTTCGAACATCATTATCAAATAAAAACAAAAAGAAACGAAACAATTAGTTTAAATGATAGCACAGATTTATTAATTGCTTATAATAAACGAAAACCAGATATGTCACCATTTCTCTGTTAACAGTTAGATTAAATGTTAAAAAAGTAGTGCCAAATGACTGAAACAGTTAATTTTCCAATTAAGTAGTACAATACTAATAGAAAAAATAATCGGCAATTTCATATATAATAGGGGTTTAAATTTTCTATTGGAGTTGATACTGTGATCATGGCAAAGTCGATGGAAGAGCTCAGCACGATGCTCGAAGGCCTCAATCGAGTCTTCCAACGGGTAGGGCTTATAATGAACATAGACAAGACAAAAATTATGTCGAATGTCCACGTCGGGCCTACCCCAGTTATGGTTGAGAACTCGGCTCTTGAATATGTCGACGCGTATGTATATCTAGGACAAACAGTCCAATTAGGTAGGTCCAACTTCGAGAAAGAGGTCAATCGTCGAATCTAACTCGGATAGTACCTGTGTGTTACCAGTGATGACATATGGAACCGAGAGGTGGTCCTTCACTTTTGGCTTTATGAATAAAAGTCGCTCAACGAGCTATGGAGAGGGCTATGCTCGCGGTTTCTCTACGGGATCGAATCAGAAATGAGGAGATACGTAGAACTCAAGTCACCGACATAGCCCGACGGATTAGTACGTTGAAGTGGCAATGGGCAGGCCATATAGTGCGCAGAACAGATGGCCGATGGGGCCGGAAGGTTACCGTGGCTTCCACTCGAGAGTGGAGGCACGTCCCGATGACGTGGGTAGTAAAGGTCGCGGGTAGCCGATGGATGCGGGTCGCAGAACAGGACCGTTCATCGTAGACATCTTTGGTGAAGGACGTTTCTTCCGACTGGCATGATGATGATGATTATTATGGCTACATATGCCTACCACAACCACAGAATACCTAAAACCGAAAATAAAATTCTAACTATTTAGCTTACCTAGTTACTGTTTACTTAGGTTATACTTACTGCTTAAATTTGTAAATTCGTCCAAACGATTAAACTTAGCGTTTATAATAACAAAATTGGTTAAAGTTACTGCTTGAACATTAAAAATCAACAGTCGCAAACGGGGTTTTATGTTTGGGAACAGACTTGAAAGAATTCACAAAAATTGAACGAAAAAGGGAATTCCCTGATCATAGACAACTGACAAACTAGGGATGTGCTATACAAAATGATTAAAAAAATGTCGACATCGATAATTAATGATGAAATATTTACCGATGAGAATAAGATGTTAAAATCCCCGCATTTTCCCCACATAATGCCAATCCCCAATAAATCCCCAATCAACTTGAGATTCCCCGCAGTTTGGGGAATTCCCCACAGATTGGCAGTTGAAGTCGATAGAAGGGTCAAGGTGTCCAAAATGAATACCTTAAGGGAAAACGTAAAATATAAAATAGGTAATTTAAGTGCTTATGTACTGATATATTGTTAGTTTTAAGTAAAATATATTTACTTTAATAAAGTTTATATTAATATATCAAGTCGTTTTGCGGTAGGAAAAAATGTATTATTTCGATCTTCTATGGGCTCTACGTTGCTAAGGGACCCTCGATGCTTGAGTCCGACTCGCACTTGGCTGGTTTTTACATGTTAAAAAAATATATACGTACTCGTAGTTGTCTGCATTCCTAGGGTGGATGGTTGATGTGATTGTTTTCCGTGATTTATCGATACTACCTACATGCAAGTGTTGCGCTTGACCACATCTCTAATAAATTGCGCACATCGCATCGGACGAATGGCGGTTCGTCATTCACCCGCCGCGTACGCTTCAGTACGTTTCAGTCGTGTAGTGAATTCCAGTCTGAGTGGATGGTTGGACATAATGTGTGTTTAACGTGAGTTTAAAAACGTAGTGCTTACCAAGAACGTGCGTAACAAGAAATGAGTGACACAGTGGAATCACTACTTTTAAAGTGGGGATTCGAAAAATATATAGATGTGTTTAAAGGTAAGTAAGACTTCTATTAATTTCATCAAAAACATCCAAGTACTTCTAGGTAATCAGTAGAAAACCCTTGAAAACATACCTACCTTCTTATATATAGATAGCCTGTCATTTCAACTCGGCCAAGTCAGTTTATCAAAAAAACTAGCATTTTGCCAGCACCTTCGCCCGATGTTCGCCCGCGTGGTGGGAGACCGTGTCCATAAAAAGTAGTGACATAAAAAATTGCCTATGTCCTTCTCGTAACAGAGTTACTTTCCGTTTATAATATTAGTATGGATGGATGGATTACCAACTTTCATTTTTCTTTTCCATGAACTCAGTGTGACTGATGAGAATCCCTGCCTCGAGTCAGTTCTTGGTCGCTGGCTACAAAATAGGGTGAAGAGCAGCCCGCAGGTATCTGCCTAAGTATAGCTAGGAAGCTGTGTGTGTTTACTTCGTTTAACGTACCCAGTAAAGCAACCCGGGTCGATCGCGACCCATTGGCAAGATGATCGAGTCAAATAGATCCGATCGCGGGACCCGGGTCTTCGGTGAGAAAGTCATGTCGAGCTGCGCAAGCGAGCCGATCAAGATCAATCGTGATGGACTTCCAATCACCTGTCAGCACAAAAAGTGTAAAAAACTGGAGAGTGCTCTCAGGGCAAAAAATTCGCGCGCAAAAAAATAAAAAAAATTCCGCGCTGCGTTTGGACTAAGATTTTTTTCTATCAGCACCGTATAAAATATTATTTTACTAAAATCTAGATAAAATTAGGCTTTCTGATGGTATAACTTTTATGCCATTTTATTAATAAGTTGTAATAAAAATCACAGGTTGAAAACATAAAATATTATGATTTTGTTCGCAAATTTCGGATTAAAATGCTTATGATTTAGAAAATATAACAGTTATATGTGTAAATGTTGTTTGTTTTGATAGCTTAATATATTATTTATAAGGTTCAATCAAAAAAATATGCAAAGCGTTCCCAACTTATAATTACGGAACTCTAAACCATTACGTGCCGACGTCAAGCCGCAAAAAATGCGTGCCTCGTCCCTTTTTTATCCAGGTACCTGAGTTGTAATAGGCGACGATTGATGAGGATCATGTTTTTACAATGGTATAAACATTCTAGTTTCTCATAACAATGACCTCGACACTGTTTTGTTTATAAATACGAGAGTATACAAAGCATTGCTAGACGTGTTCAGACGTTTTCTGAAAGTAAGTCATTAACTCATTCATTATATTGATAAATTTTAACAGATATATAGTTAAGTTACATAATATTCTAGTCCAAAACATTATTTACGAGATTGTATAAGTAAAATAAAGAAAATGAGTAATAAATAGAAAATAAATAACTTTTAACTGCATCCGGTCCCGATTCGCGGTAAAAACGCATGACCTATGTTACCTAATTGTTATAGGTATATATGGTTTATCGTAGAGATTTTTTTATTTTTTATTTATCATTTTTATGGTTTTATTAAGCCTAATAAAATACAAATTAAGATAAGGATTAAGTAATAAATTCAACTAATTAAAATCAAAACAATGTAGCCGCGGCGAACAAACCGTCAAAAAAATAAACGAACAATAATTGTTTTAATCCAAAAACCATTATTTTTTTTTGTTGTCGCAAATACTTATTCCACAAACTAGACACGAAAACCAATAAAACAATAGCAAATGCCACCATATTAATACGTAAGATGAAAACAAAAATAAAAATGAATTTCACTAAAATAAACAAACCGTTAAAAATGGCGGGAAACGTAAAAAACTCTTTAATCTTCGTTTCCTGGAAAATTTTCTTGGAAAAAGTCGAATGAATAAAATCGATCCAGTAGTTTCGATACAACAATCGAAAAACCTAGATAAAAAATAACCTAGATGTATCTTTTTGGGAGATGGTGCCTTCTATCTAATTAGGACTAACAAGACCATACCAGATCATGCTAATTTACCTATAACTACACCATTACCTACTTGACACTGTATTATTTTTATGTGCCATATAGGTTATATTAGGGCCTAACTTTGAAATAGTTCAAGCTGCGAGTGAACCAAGCAGCTCCCTCTGTGCACCCTGACTGCCTCAAGCCTTTACTCCAGCTCTGGTCAACCAAGTTGACTTTCTAACCATTCTGAGTTAAATTTATTTTTCATGTTCATTGCTGTTTTCAGAAAATGAAGTGGACATATGCGCTTTAGAATTATTGGATGATGAGCAAGTGAGGGTACTCATTCCTACAATTGGTCCACAGGCTAAATTTAAAAAAGCCTTGTCTGACTGGAAGGTAAACGTAATGAAGTCACGACTGTCGATTTCGAAAAATCATATCTAGTGGTTTACAAATCTTTATAATCTTTCTTTGCAGGTAGAACATAAGGTGTTGGAGGATCTCATATCAAAAAAAGATGAAGAATTAGAAAACTTCATTTCAAATTATGACTCTTTGAATGAATTGAGTACAAGGAGTCCCAGCACCTCGTCAAGATCAGAGTCCTCCATCTCTCTCTGTTTACAACAAACCCAGTCTGTAAGTAATAAATTATCAAGGTTTTTTTTGTTTGCGCTGGTTAAAGGGTGTCTGAACTATCTTACCCATTTTTTTCAGGATCTCGCCTTGCTCTTGCGTAACACCCCAGATGGTCAATTGCTACTTAAGCATAATCTAGAAAAGCCACTGGGAGAACAATATCGGAAAATATTAGTACGCGCCATTTCTAAAGAGATTGTGAGAAATGACCCAAAGACGCATGTCACTGCGGATATTTACTCAGCTTGGATACAAGAGATAAGTAAGTACCATCTACATAAAGTTTGTCTCGCCACTTGTAACTGATGTAGGTACCTAAGTAATATTTTAGCGAGACTGCATCGAGTGTGTTTAGTAATGCCCTTTTCCTCAGTCTGATGTTTGGCCACCAGGCGGGACTCAATTTAAACAGTTAATTTTAACTATTTAAATATATGAAATACAGGTGAATTATTTCCAGTTTGAGACTCGGGACCTCTCGGTTTTAATCTTAACGGTTCGTATTTTCACATACAGTATATAAAATCCTAGAAATTACTCACATAAAATACTCAAATCTATTTAATGTAATCTTCTATACTTATATATAAAAACAGCGGCCAAGTGCGATTCGAACTCATCCATGAAGGGTTCCGAAGCAGCAAGTAACATAATATAAAAGTTCTTGTAGTTCGTTGAAACTTTTTTATATTTGAGTTGATTGAATGAAAGGTAAATGGCGGTTTACGATTTATGACGTATTAAAAAAAACTACTTACTAGATCTCGTTCAAACCAATTTTCGGTGGAAGTTTTCATGGTACATCGTATATTTTTCTTAGTTTTATTATTCTCTTATTTTAGAAGTAACAGGGGGGGGGGGCACATTTTACCACTTTGGAAGTGTTTCTCGCGCAAACTATTCGGTTTAGAAAAAAATGATATTAGAAACCTCAATACCATTTTTAAAGACCTATCCATAGATACCCCACACGTATGGGTTTGATGAAAAAACATTTTCAATAAAAAAAAAATCAGGGAATCCTGCCACAGATTACATATTAGTTACCACCTTTACAATCATGTTTTTGATGATTTTTTGTTTTAGAACGGTTGTTTCCGTCAGAAAATCTTGAATGTTATTATACCAAACCGATAACAGGGGTACACCGAGCTCACGGCCGACTCTTCGACGCAGTCGTTAATTTAAAAGCTAAGTACCGAAGACACAAAATGTACCAACCGCGAGCACGACGCTCTCTAGACAAGACCTTGACTCCAGAACCGTCGACATCTACATGTAACCAGAGCGTTGAAGAAACTACCACGCAAGAGGAAAAGGAGTGCATGGAGTGGTTACGTTGCTCTTCTGACGATTACGCTTTGTGTGCCGAAAAGTGGGAAAAAACCAATAAGCTACGCAAGCAACGAGTGCACTCCAACGAAAAGGCGTCGTATCTCCAAGAGTTCCCTTGTCTGAAGCGCTCCTTTGGATACGAATTGGTAATTTTGAGGTTTTTTAGTGTTACTCAAGTCGTAAACTATTACGATTTTTCAACTACGACTTTTGTTTCCAGCTCATTGCAGATTTCGATGCCTGGTATCCCGAACATAAATACTCATTGGAAAATAAACTTCCACTACTAAAGAGCAAACTACTGTCGGCATCTGAATCCACATCAAGACGATCGCCATTTGTAGAGGAACTGAAGCAACTTGCGCAAGGTACATATTGGCAAAGAATTTTGATTATTAGGGTTCCAACCAAATTGATACAAAAAAATCCAACAGCTTAAAAATCTTTCTATGTATGTATGTAGACCAAATACGTGGGCTGATTTTGATAATCCATACATCAAATTCTTACGATTTGTCTTAATCTTGCGAGTGTCACTAATGACATGACGGTAATTAAAATTCAATATGGCGACGACCAGACGGCATATTGTAAAAAATGAAAAAAATAAAGTTGAACTACATTATGTGGGGTAGCGTTGAATAGGTATTTTAAAATCATTATTAGGTTACTTATATCATTTTTCGTTTAGATTGACCTTTTAGGATATATTACGGCTTAAAGTCCTAAAGGAGTTGGTTTAACTTCCACAGAGACTTGATCTAAAGGAATGATTTTATAATCCCTACAATATCAACTCTTTCGATGTAATTACAAGATTTTAAAATTTACCATCTTATAAGGCTAACTAATAAGTATGAAAGAAAGTAATAATAAAATCATAAAACCCGACGACAACACAATCTTTCAAAAAAACTAAAAAGAAAAATACAAGCGTAGTAGCCTGGAACACACATAATAAATTCTACTGCGGAATATAGCGAGTTCATTGGTCAGGACCCATTAAAAATCGTAATCGGCTCAAAAATTCCCAGTACCGAACACACATATGTACATACATACATAGGCTGATAAACACATTAGATTAGATTAGATTAGATAATTTCTTTATTGCACACCATTAAATACAAACATATAAAAGAAAATACAATTTCAAATCATAGGTACAATGGGCGGCCTTATCGCTAAAAGCGATCTCTTCCAGGCAACCTTTGGATGGACAGAATCTATATGAACAAATAAGGACGGCGGCATAAGATTTTTTAGAATCAGTTTTTTTTTAAAAAAACAAGCATATATTACAATTTATAAAAAATATAGTTAATATAAAATAAAATGCTTAATTATATTACCATTACCATTACCCACCTTTACGTCGCGCAGTCGGGTAAAAAGGAACCCTTATGGTGCGATTTTATGTGACTGTCTGTCCGTCTGTCACAGCTGGATATATCTGTAATCACTTTAACTATCAACTTGAAATTTGGAGCAGTAATAAATAATGCCGACCCGCTTCTACCGCATTTGAAATAAATATTAAATATCTTTTAGTTTCTTCGTAAACGGGATCCAAATTGAGGGTCAAACAAAATATTAGTGTTTTATTTGGGCATATGTCTCTCCTAACGCGCGTTACCAATTTCGATCGTCCTAAAAATATCATTTGACCATTTATCTAGATCCTAGGCCACTAATATTTCGTTCTTATTGCTTGACAGATAAAGATCCCGAAACAAGTAACCTCGCAGCTGTACTACTTATTCCGCACATGATTGGACCGGTTCACATGAAAAGGAAGAGACACTCCGCAGCGGAAGTGCGTCAAAGCTTCATTTTACATATTGCAGAGGAAAGGCAGCTGCTGGAGGAAAGAAACAAGAGACAAGATCAGTATAAAGCTTTAGGAATAACCATCCAACCATATATAGTAGTGGCAGGTCCTCTGAAAAAAATAACTGCACGTTACGTTGTTGTCGATGACGTTATCTATGAATTGCCGAATATCAGCAAGACTGTAGATACATGTTTTAAGATCGTATGGGCTCTGAACTTGGAATATCCTGGTGAATGTTTACCTGTGTGGCAATTTCTCGAAAGAGCTATTTACAATTTTCCTGTTAATGCTGGTTCAAACAACAGACTTACACCATCAGTTTCAAGTTTATTAAGTGACTGTGGTATATTGACTAAGTAAAAAAATGGTTACCTGTTTTATTTGTAACACCATTGTAATAGACTTACGAGCACTCAAAACCCATTTCCAACTTTTTCATCAGCATCACATTTTTAAACAATACCGCTGCGTAGAAAGCGATTGTTCCCGGTCGTATCACCTTTTTAATTCCTTTCGTAGACATTATATTCGGGAGCATTTAAGCCAAGGTTGTCATTCAGATGAAGAAAACATAGCATCTCTTGTGTCTGATCACGAAATTCAATTAGAGGCTGATAATTTGTCTAAAGAACTCAATAGTCAGTCTGACCATACTAGACCAGAGAATGAACATTCGCCTTCTGGAGAACTTCTTAGTCGGCCTCATCACACTAGGCCTGTTATTGTAAGCCCACAAATAGATAATAATTTACCCCACGTTTCTTTACAAATGGCTCTAGCTTCGCTAATAGCATCCTTGTATGGTTCTGTAAATTTGCCAAGGAATATTGTTCAAACGATTGTCGAAATGCTTCTAAGCATTTTTTCATTTTCGTTAATTCCATTGTTAGGCGACTTGTTGCGGAATTTCACTCATAATGGTGAAGTATCCGTTTCAGAAATTCACCGTATAATAGCTACTGAAATAACTTCGTGTTTCAATACGTTTTCCACAGAGTATCGTAGATTTCAATACTTTCAGGGCCACCGGACGTATATTCCGCCTAAAACAGTAGTAGTTGGTGAACGATACGATTCGAATACTAGAAGAGGTGTACATGCACTTTCATCTGTTACTTGCACTATGCAGCTTATTCCATTAAGAGAAGTACTACATGGTTTTTTCTCTATAGAAACAATTTTGGTTGATACATTGCAGTACATGGCAGATCTTTACAAAGATGTTAAAGTTATTCGAAACTTTATTCAGGGGCATTATTGGCAATCAAAAAGAGGAGCTCACGTAGGTAAACATGTAATACCTTTGTTTTTATATTTTGACGACTATGAGACTTCAAATGCTTTAGGAAGTCACTCTGGGATTCATAAATTAGGTGCCGTATATGTATCAGTCCCATGTCTACCTCCGTGGCGTTGCAGTGTTCTATCGCATATTTTCTTAACATTGCTGTTCCATTCTTCTGACAGATTACTATTCGGCAATAATGTTATATTTCAGCCTGTAATAGATGAGCTTAATTATCTGAGTTCCACTGGCATACCATTTTCCGTTCCAAATTTTGAAGGAGTTGTATATTTTGAATTGGCTTTAATTGTCGGAGACAATTTAGGCATCCATTCCATTACTGGTTTTGTGGAAAGCTTTTCGGCCAATTACCCATGCAGAATTTGCCGTGTCGGTAAAGAAGAAATGAAAGTTCAATCATATGCAAATGAAGCTCTCCTTAGATGTGACACGGATTATGAAACTGACGTTTTAGAATGTGATCCTGCAAATTCTGGTGTTAAGGAAAGATGTGTTTGGTTGAAGGTGAGTGGATTCAGATTGTTCAAACAAGTTGGAGTCGATATAATGCATGATATTCTCGAAGGAGTTGGCAAATATGTCATGGGACTGATTCTCAACAAGTACATTTACCGTTTTGGATATTTTTCCTTGGAACTGCTTAACATTAGGCTAAAAACATTCGACTATGGCCAAGATTCGCGCAATAGACCTGTTGAATTATGTATGATCCATATCAAAAAATTTAATATTCGCCTGAGTGCGTCCGAAATGTTAACTTTCATTCGTTATTTTTCGCTTCTAATTGGAGACAAAATTCCTGGTGGCGACATGTACTGGGCACTTTACTTAAAGTTAAGGAACGTTTTAGAGCTTGTTATGTCAACTTCTGTTTGGGAAGGTCTTCATATGGTCATGCAAGACTCTGTTAGTCAACTGAATGACATGTATTTGCTCCTCTCTAATGAAGTACTCAAGCCAAAGTTTCACCATCTCACGCATTACCATAATGCCATGATTAATTTTGGTCCACTTTCTTTCTTTTCATCTATGCGATATGAAGCGAAACACAGGCTAGCGAAAACATCTGCAAGAGCTTCATGTAACAGAAGGAACCTGACATTAAGTTTAGCTGTCAAACACCAACTTAAACTAAACGAAGTTTTTTTAAGAGGTACTCTTGATCCTATTCTTACTTGGGGACCTAAGAAACTGAATTTAGTGTATTCTGATGTGACTCTTATTCAATCTTGTCTTTGTTTGGACAGTAGCAAAACCTTGATCTGTGTCAGTTGGATTGCCATGTCTTCTATTCGGTACCGGAATGGTTCCATACTTGTTTACAGCGCTGAACCAATTGGTGATCTCAATGACGTGACTTTTTTAAAGGTGGAGAGGATATATGTTTACGATAACTCGCAAGTTATTTTGACAGGGTCTCTGTTACAAACAATTCTTTTTGATTTTCATTACTACGCATATGAAGTAGAACAAACAAAAAAGAAAACTGTTGTTCGGTTAAATGACCTTCATTTCAAGACGCCCCATGCATTAAATACAATATTGTCCCCGTGTAGAAAGGTTTTGGTCACTTTGCGTTGTCCTATTTAAGGTTTACTAATTAAACATAATATAATAAATATAAGTACATATAACATCTAAAAATAAATATGTAACATATAGTACGGTTACTTATGTTATAAACACAATAAAAAGGTGATAATGGTTGGTAATGGGTATGATGGAGGCCAATAATATGATAAGTATATTTTTAATACGTAAGGGTAGCTACACACATAAGCGGGCCGCTATTAGTAGAATCTATTATGTGTGTTCCAGACTACTAGGCTTGTATTTTTCTTTTTAGTTTTTATTGAAAGGTTTTGACGCAGTCGGGTTTTTTTATTTTATTATTACTTTCTTTCATATTTTTTAGTTAGCGTTATAAGATGGTAAATTTTGATATTGTGGGGATTATAAAATCATTCCATTAGATCAAGTCGCTGTGGAAGTTCAACCACTTCCTTTAGGACTTTAAGCCGTAATAGATCCTAAATAATCAATCAATCAATCACTACCATAAGGTATCAGGATTTCATTTTGTTTTTTAATCTGATAACACAGATTACATTATTTTTCTATAAATGTTCCCATGTACGATCCGTTACTAAATTTACCATACATCCAGACTCAATAAGTAAATCCAGTTTTACACCTCCTATTTTAAATTATATTGTTCTGTTCTCACACTTATTCTCAAATTGATTTGTTAAAAATAAATCGAATTATCGCTTGAACTATCGGATTGATTTTTAGTAAGTTTATTTTAGTATTTTTACTTTAGTTTATTTCGCATCAAGTTAAAATTAAGTTTAGTCCCTTCTTTCTGTCTAAAGCCAAGAACTGTCAAACTTAAATAACTAATAATTAGAGGTACTGACAGAATTGTAAGTAGTTTGCCAATGTAAGTGGTTAGTCCTTAAGTATTTTGTGGCGAACATTAAGAAACGCTTTACAAATATAATTGTAAAATTAAACATAAAACAAATTTAAACTACAAAATATTTAAATAAAATTTTATTTTTTAAGTATAATTTATGTGTCAGTGAAAACTTCACTGATGTATGTACAATAATAATTATTTAAGAATTGTTATAATGATTATATGTTTCCCAAATAGTATAAAATAAATGTAAAAAGAACTTACTATGTAAAATAAAAAAATCTAATGTACAATTTTTGTATTTATTTTAGGCTTGCTACGGATTACCATATTTTCACACCTATACAGTATCTGATACTCTGGAAACTTACTGTGGCAAGATGCACAGTTAGATGCAGGTACAATTCATTTTGCGGGCTTATTTCTCCGAAGACAACTGAACCTTCTACAAAAGTTCTATATTCTTCAGTATTGTATATTGTTGTAAGTCCAATACAGTAGCAGGTACTGCGTTGACAAGTGGTCAACAGGTCCTTTTCAATAGCTGTTACTAGTAGCACGTACTGTATGTGCACAGTTAAAGGTATTGTGAAGGACAGTACGTTTTCATGTGCATACAACTGCTCAGTAAAACTCACTGTCCTTTACAATACTCGTTACTGTGCGCATTAAACTATACAGCCATTCACAGTACCTCTTACTGTTCACTTACTGTACCAACTACTGTATTTGCACATTAAACAATACTATCATTCGCTGTACCTCTTACTGTGCTCTTACAGTACCAACCACTGTGTTTGCACATTAAACAATACTATCATTCTCAGTACCTCTTACTGTGCTCTTACAGTACCAACTACTGTGTTTGCACATTAAACAATACTATCATTCAAAGTACCTCTTACTGTGCTCTTACAGTACCAACTACTGTGTTTGCACATTAAACAATACTATCATTTACAGTACCTCTTACTGTGCTCTTACAGTACCAACTACTGTGTTTGCACATTAAACAATACTATCATTCACAGTACCTCTTACTGTGCTCTTACAGTACCAACCACTGTGTTTGCACATTAAACAATACTATCATTCACAGTACCTCTTACCGTGCTCTTACGGTACCAACTACTGCGTTTGCACATTAAACAATACTATCATTCACAGTACCTCTTACTGTGCTCTTACGGTACCAACTACTGCGTTTGCACATTAAACAATACTATCATTCACAGTACCTCTTACTGTGCTCTTACAGTACTAACTACTGTGTTTGCACATTAAACAATACTATCATTCAAAGTACCTCTTACTGTGCTCTTACAGTACTAACTACTGTGTTTGCACATTAAACAATACTATCATTCACAGTACCCCTTACTGTGCTCTTACAGTACCAACTACTGTGTTTACACATTAAACAATACTATCATTCACAGTACCTCTTACTGTGCTCTTACAGTACCAACTACTATGTTTGCACATTAAAGTGTTTAAGGTTTTAAACAATAAACTACATATTTTAATGTTTTAAACATTGAACTTTTTTAATGTTTTAAACATTAAACTATTTTAATGTTTTAAACATTGAACTATTGTAATGTTTTTAAACATTAAAATAGTTTATTGTTTAAAACATTAAACTTTTGTTTCTATGTAAACCAAATTTTTATACTGTTTTGAACAGTACAAATTTTTACTGTTATAAACAGTTTAGTTTACTGTCAAAGCGGTAAGATATTTTACTGTTTTCGGACCAGTAGAAATTATTGTTTCGGTTAGTTGGCTCATATAGTATTGCGCAAAGCAGTAAACATCAACGTTTTTTCAATTTTATTTAATGTATTTTTTTTTCAGTGTACGCTCCTGCAGAGTCGGGTAACATCTTGATTGATAACTTAATAGGCAACAAGTTCAATATAAGACAGTATCCTGTTGAAAATATCTATCGAGTCGTTTGTGTGTATACTGACCAATCATACAGGCGACAAATTATGACTAACGGATTTCAACGGACCTACGAGTATTCGGCGCGGCACGGTCGCGTTGGAGAACTCCCGGCATTTATTTCATTTCGACAAGAGTGGCGTAAAGCGCGCTCGTCTAAACGTCTTTATACTGAAACTCTCAAAAAACTAAAGGCATTCCAAAAAAACACGAAATGGGTAGACCACTGTGTCTCACAGCGTTACTTGCGCTGTCTGTCGGCGTTGTGCAATCCTGGGGTGAGTATTTAAAAGTCAGCTCGAAATTCATTGTTCATTTTCAGTGAAAAATGTTTTTTAGCTGGTTCAGTGGTTGTATATTTAATATATCGTTCTTATTATGACTAATAAACATGGCAAAACATCGCTTTTGTACCAACTGCAAATCAACAATGACTTTCGATGATGTTTTTCCTAAAAAAACAACCGATTTTCTCTGAATTTCTAGTCCAAATCGCTAATTTTAAACTATTTCGGATTGACGATAAAGCTCGGATAATTTTCCGATACGGATTCAAAGGTTGATAGGTTACAAAATAGCGTTCTCTGATTCAAAATCGTATCCTTAAAACTGTCGGATCGATCCGATAGCTTTCTAACGTTTTGAAATAGCCCCGCATCTTGTTTCGTTAGTACAAAATGAAATGAGAAACGTTTCTGTATAATCTGTGTTTAAAAGCGCTTATTCCTAAATCGGCATATTTCCATGTTTTCGCCGCTTATTTACTCAGTGGCAATAAGGGTTTTGTATTGAAACTTTAGTTTAGGTAATAGAACATATTAATGCCAATGCACGTAGTAGAATTCAATTCAATTTTTTTTTATTATTTCGTCCAGAGCTGTTTTCTTCCCAGATCTTCTAGAAATCTTGCACATTAGTCTTTTTGCCGACGGATAGACAAACAAGTATTTTAAATGACAAATCAGCAACAACATTATTACAAAACATACATTATCGTCTAAAGATGTACTAAATAAAAAGGGATAATTAAATAAATTTTCATAAAAAATCTCACAGAACAAAAAAAAATGACGCATATTGACTAAGTTCAAGGCAATTTTTAGGGCATATTCTCTAGCCAAAGTATACAAAATTATTTTTATAATACATCAACAAATTATCATTTTTCATCATCAAGAAATTAAAACACAAAAATAAATTTTTTTTTTATAAATATTATAAAACAACCATATAACAGAGCAATATTGAATTGAAATCCAATATTGAAGTTAATATTGGTCAAGAGCATGTTGTACCACGAACAGTGATTCGGTAGCCAGTACGGCTGTATCTTAGTCATTATAGAATACTAAGATCAATTTTCCGTTGAATTTGGTCATTTTGTATAAACATTACATAAAATGTTTATAAGCCCAACTACAGAGAGAAGTCTGTCGACTAATGGTAGTAAACTTTTTGAATAGGTTTCCCAAAAACACTGTCACGGTGTCCACAACACTTTTTTTTGTATACGACATCCCATTTCAGAACTATAAAGCTTTAAAGTCACAATTGCAGTTAGTATAGCTCTGTGTGTCATCACAGTTTCATAGCTGTTTTTAGGGTTCCGTACCTCAAAAGGTAAAAATAGGATCCCTTATGAGATCATTCTCTTGTCCGTCTGTCCGTCTGTCTGTCCGTGTGTATACTGATATTCTCGGGAACGGGTGGACCTAGCAAGTTGAAATTTATACCAGATACTGAAGTCCTATTCCTAAGTCCTATATATAGGGACTATCCTATTAGGTATATAAAAATCAAGGTCCTGAGTCAACACGATAAAAAGATATGGGCAAATTTAGGTTTTCGCGAAAACTACTAAGTACCAAAATTTACCTTAACTTATAACTTTTTTAATTTTTCGGAATTTTTCCTTTATTTGTGCTGCATGACCTTGCTTTTAACCAAAATAGATAATTCTAGGTCAACCAGAACCTTATAGGTTTTGGATCGAAAACCTATATGGTAGTTCCCACGTAGTTCCCGTTGACCTAGATTCACGAAATTTGGCAAAAAGCATGGTCTTACAGCAGAAATATAGGAAATATCCCAAAAAATAAAAACGTTGAAAATTGCAGGTTGTCCCCATACTTAAATAGTTGACACCTATTAAGATAGTCCTCTGAGTTGTAATGGCGCTCGCTGCTCATACAATAGAGGACTAGCTTAATCGGCACCAACCTCAAATAAAATAAATAAATAAAATTGTGCTATTATAAGTACATATAAAATAAATATTTAAGTGAGGCTCCCATACAACTGACATTATTTATTTGCCGTTTTTATAGATACGTACGGAACCCATCGTGCGCGAGTACGACTCGCACTTGGCCGGTTTCTGTATATCTAAAATATATCCACAATAAAAAGTATTCATTATAGGTAATGTTCATATGAAATGACCAGAAGTAACTTTGTATTTGGACTGTGTTCAGAATGCTAGTGCGTGAGATACTTCTAATTTTAATATTGGTGATTGTAATAGTATTTAGGCAGATCCGTTATCAGATACTGCCAAAAAACTATTTAAGTTGGTAAATAGGAGGTAGCTTAATAAGTTATCTAAACTAATATTATAAAGAGGAAAGATTTGTATTTTTGTGTGTATGTTTATAATGAATAAACTCAAAAACTACTTTGCCGATTTCAAAAAATCTTTCACCATTACAAAGTTACATTCACCCTAAATGCCATAGGCTATACTTATTGCTAGAAAAAGTTAGGGATCCTTACTAAAACTTAAGTAACGTAAGTGCCCTAAAACGTCTTTCGTCGTATGCGCTGCGGAAACTTTTGATGATAGAACAAAGGTATGTTCGACAATATCAAAGAACATATCAATATCTACAATAAACTTTGTAATATTATAAAGAGGAAAGATTTGTTTATTTGTTTGTTTGTATTGAATAGGCTCCGAAACTACTGGACCGATTTAAAAAATTATTTCACTGTTGGGAAGCTACACTATCTCCGGGTGACACAGGCTACTTTTTATCCAACTGCGAAGAAGGAGGGTAATGTTTTTAGTAAAAAACTACGCGTGCGAAGCTGCGGATTGGTCAGCTAGTTACCTATATAATTAGTTATTTTTTTTATTTACTTTACCAGGGTGTCATAATAGCATGAGCGACAAAGCCTTGATTAAAAAAAACTTGGTATTTTAAAAATTACTAAGTTATACCCATACTGATTACTAAACCCTTTACAGAGCGTGATCCGAGATGCGCTTGACCAATTTATCTTATCTACAGTTTGGTATAACCTCTAGGGTTTTGCCCGGTCGTTCTTGATAACCTCTCACACACACTGAGTCAATTTTTTCTACCGTTTTTAACTATATCTGGGTTTCCTTGTCAAACCAGCAACCCTTATACTTCACCCATATCTGTGAGAATAATTACAGTCATTTTATTCGTACATTATTAGTGCTGTAATGTAAAACTGAAAGGTATGATAATCTGTATTAACTTATTTTTAAGTAACCTCCCGTATGAGGAATTTGGAGGAGATTTTTTTATACTCAAGCACACCATCGCGCTGGTGGTCGTTGTATAGGTCTTCCTCAAAACATTATAAAGCTTCCTCAACACTTTTAATAAGAACAGAGTCCGTTTACAAAATATAAAGCTAAATAGTGGCAATTTTCGGAATAGTCGGGTATACCCTTCATCCAGCTAAACCGCTCCTCGTGTATACACTTGTAAGAAGAATCAGATCAACTTATGTCTGTAGTAGGGTTTGTAAACTGACACGATGTTAAAATATAAATAAAATAAATATTGCTGGACATTTCACTCAGCGCTATCTAGCCCCAAACTAAGCAGAGCTTGCACTACGGAAACCAGATAACTGATATAATACTTATATACTTTTTGAAGTAAAACTTCTTTACGCACGCTAGACATGGGGAGTAAGCTGGTGAATGCGTTGCGAAAAGTGCGAACGGAAGTTGAGGAGATATAAGTTAGTGAAGATAGAAAGAGAGAGTTACGTTTCGTATATTTTTAAACGTTAATGTGTGAGTGCAAGTTGCGTCTGTCCAGAATGAACATAGACTGATCGACCTACAGACGTGTGGACAATATTGTAATTGAACAATTTTATAAATTAATATTTTGGAAAAGAAGTTTTACTTCAGTCGTGTGGTCTAAAGCACACTCGATTTTTTTGTAAATACATACTTACAATATATAGAGAAATAACCAGACCAACAACAAATATCTGCAGATCATGCAAACATTTGTTCGAACCCGCAACCTCCTGCGTCTCAGCCGGCTATTCGCCCACTGCCCCACAAAGGTCGTCAATGATTTTGATTAAATTGGTGCCGTGGAATACCCACATATATTTTCGCTTAATAGGCTTCCGTAGTCGAACTATATATATACATAGTTTTCATATTTTCATTAGTTCCCTTTTCTGTGCACTACCTACACAACTTTATCTGCAATACACAAAGGTTATCTGGAAGAGAACGCTCTTTGGAATTAAGTTCGCATTTGTATTAGTTTTATAGGTGCAATAATGTATTTTCAATCAATAAATCCAGCAATATAGTTTAACCATGCCCTGTCTGTCTGTCTGACTAGTTTAGGACGCCTTCTATGTTACGGAAAAAAATCCTTTTTTAGAGTGTCCTCTTTATTTTTGTCCTCCTCAATTTTTAAATTAAAATAAAATTCTTAAAAACGATGAAAACGTTCAATTATTTTTAGTTTTAAAAATATATTTTTTAAATTTGAGATGGTTTTAAAAGTTTTGGAATTTTCCGTAAATGTTCGTATAACACTATAAGAATATAAATACTATTTTTCCTGTAAATTTGACGTTTCGCCGTTTGATTGCTGTCGCGTTGCTGTATGTAATTTTAGATAATAACGGGTTCGGCTGCACCAAATTTTAACAATTATAGCTAAGCTCCTACAAACATCAGTTATGGATATAAAACATTGTTACTTGCTTATCGTTCGGGAGCACAAAAACACACAAACACGTGCGTAAACACACTACACCGACAAAAGCTTCAAATTTAACCCTATAACAAGTTAATTATACGTAGCTGGCAGCTGCTCTACGAGGACCATTTTATCGTAGACCGTCTACGATAAAATGGCCCTTGTAACGCTGCGAGTGTTACGAAGTGCTACGCCAAAAATAATATTGCTATATTGTACAGTTTGTCTGTATAGCAAATTGTAAACCGAGGGGATAAAGCATCAGTGTCTTACGTCACGGGCACTATATTCAATCCCGAGCGTAACGAACGAATGATTTTAGAGTTACTCACGAGCGGAACGAGGGAGTTACCTATTAGAATCCTGAGTGCAGAGATGGATATAAGCACGCCTAAGACAAAGACAGGTTTATCCATGAGGAGGATACTATAGTTATCACACTTTCTGCGAGACAGTAAAAAGTAAATGTAGGTAGGTAAATAAAAGCAAAAATAAATATATACTAAGAATGAATAAAAGCGTTTTGCGCCATTATCTATTTTGCCTTCTAAGTAGAAGCTAGTTCGATTTACGAATAAGTTTTAAATGTGTTGATCTCTTTGGTTAAAATTCTCATAATTTGAGGTTTTAAATTCAAATCTTATTATGCCTGCGCGTAAATAATGAAAATAATCATTTCGGAATAAAGTACAACATTACACCCGGCTCAGCTGTAGGGCTTTAATCGCCTGCTTTCGGTTAGGTGTATATAATACGTGCCATATAATTTAAATTTGTCGAGCAGGTGGTGTAAAAACTATAAAACATACTGGACATAATTATGATGCAAAAATGTTTTAAAAAATATATCCTCAAGTCAAAAACATTCACCCTAGGCTATTATTTCTAATGGTGGCTATATTCACATTGAACATAATTAGTAGCTCCATCTAGCGGATTTTGATATAACGACACTTCAACACTTCTACTTCAGAGTAAAACATTTTGTGAGCTCTAGCTCGAGTAAAGCTTAACTAATACTTACAGTTTTCAATAGATGGAGCTGTTTTTAATAAACAGCAAAGTAGATCGTTGATATTCAGGGTGGTGAAACCCAGGATTCTATTTAATAGGTTTACAAAATACTAGGATTTATCAGAAATAACGGGTATTATATCCTACTAATATTATAAACGCGAAAGTTTGTATGTATGGATGTTTGTTACTCTTTCACGCCGGAACGGCTGAACCGATTGCGATGTGGTATGTACGTAGATCATAACTTGAATTAACACATAGGCTACTTGTTATTGGCAACGCGTGCGAAGCCGCGGATTGGTCAGCTATTATATAAATATATAAATCAAAGTCGGGATAGTTACACGATTTATAACTCGAGCGAGAACGGCTGGACTAATTTTCGATGATCTTTGATTTGTTGGATTTGTCTCCGCACCGAATAGCAGAATAACTATTAATATATAGGAAAAAAATCACGCAAAAAGAAACTATAAGCAAAATTAATATTTATATGCAGATAATGATGGCCGATTGACAATTCTACCGGAGACGTACATTGGTAGCCCGCGTCAAGGATGTCAAGGCAGTAAGAAGTTCGCCGGGTCAACTAGTATATAATAAAGCCAGAATACAAAATCATTTAACAAGTATAGGTAAGTAATGCGTGAGACTACGAAATCTCAGACAAAATCTTTGCAAGTGCAATGACCTCGAAATAAGGTACGGTGATCTGGTTATTAGGAAATGAATCGACATGTTTTAATTTAAAACGATTGTGCTCTGTGAGATTTGAGAGGAAGTAGGAAGGAACCATTATTTTAGCACATTAAGGTACTTACACTACACATAGATAAAAAAAGTCTTTAACCATTGTGACATATTCCACTGAAACGTGTACTTTCACTGTAGTCATAAAAAGGCTCATGGTCGCTCAATTTGCTATTGAGCTATGGGATTGGTGTTTCACTGCGATAGGATTGCCATCTCTAAATTTAGAAATCCAGGATATGAAGATTGAATACCTGGATATTTCGGTTTAAAACCAAGACGCACTATTGTGTTTCGAATCCTCATGAGAGCTCCTATAAGCTTTTATTGGAAAAGGTACAGAAAACTTTCCACGTTGCTAAAGTGTCAACAACTTAACACGCGATGTGCGGACCCAGTGACAAAACGACGGCGGATAGTAGGTAGTGAGGCGTGAATTTTTAAAATAGGTCTTTTAAAAATCCAGGATGCTACTTAAAAACTATCCAGGACAGCCTAAGACAACCCAAAAAGCAGTACACGTTCTGAGAAAACAGGGCAGTTGGCAACCCTACACTACTAGATTGCATCAGAAATTGGGATATCCGTAAACAAATCAAAGTCAATGACATAGCCCCGAAGATTAGTAGGCTGAAGTGGCAGTGGCACATAGTTCATTGAACTGTTGGAGCAGAAAAGTCCTCGAGAGGAGGCCACACACTTTACAGCGCCGCCGTCTAGAACGTCACTCAACAGAAAATCAAACTAACAGCGGTAGATGAGAGCAGTTGGGCGCAGGTAGGGTTACCATATAAATAAATAAATAAATATTTCTGGACATTTCACACAGCGCTATCTAGCCCTAAACTAAGCAGAGCTTGTACTATGGGAAACAGATAACTGATAGAATACTTATATATATTTTTTTGTAAATACTACTTATAATATATAGAGAAACAACCAAACCCGGAACAAATATCAGTAGATCATGCAAAAATTTGTTCCACGGCGGGAATCGAACCCGCTACCTTCTGCGTCTCAGCCGGCTATTCGCCCACTGCACCACGGAGGTCGTCATATCTCAGGATTTGTCCTGACATTTTAGGATTTTTGGACTCTTCTCAGGATTGCGGCTGAATATTGCAAACTTCAAAACTCAGGATATTTAGAATTTTCAATAAAATACAGCTTACATTTTAAAGATCTTTTTAATAAAAAGTTAAATAAACTAAAAATAATCTTTCTTTGGTAATAATTGCACAATTAAAATCAATAAGTACTTATTTATCCAAGTAGGTACTTAATCAGTTTTATCATACATAATATGTGAAGATACCTTTTTAAGTAAGGTTTTTTCTTTAATTATTGCAGCGTCTAAACACGATAATATTACGAGTTTTTTAAATTGTTAAGAAAGTTTGAGAGAAAATTCTAAAACTGTAAAAAAACGCATGATTTTTCAATGGAAATCAGGCCTTTTATCCGGTCTTTTGATTTTTTCATCTGGTAACCCTAGGCTCAGGAGGCATAGGATCGGTAGCTCTTCGGTTGGAATCATAATGTTAGAGGGTGTTCTAGAAGTAAGTTCCATAACATAGTACCTGATATATTTGTGTAAACGTCATGCATGAGTCATGCATGACATGACCTAAATGTCCTATATGTAGGTACCTACATCAATAAATAAATAATGCTGGACATTTCACACAACGCTATCTAGCACCAAACGAAGCAGAGCTTGTACTATGAGAAACATGGCCCGTCGCCAAGTTACATTCGCTTCGAATCGATTCGATTTCTACATAGGTTTGTTGTCGATATATCACGTGATATTTCCATAGCATGTGTCATCGCTAATCAAATGTATCTTGGCTAAGCCCTCAGATAACTGATAGAATACTTATATACGTTTATTGATGTAAATACGTACTTATAATATGGTCTGAACCGGTCCATCGGTTGGGAGCTACCATGCCACAGACAGACACACAGACATACGTACTTATATCACTCCTATTTTTGAGTAGGATGTTAAATATGGCCTTTAGCACTCAGGGATCATGTAGCTTTACCGGAACACAGCAGCACAAGTACCTACTGCTATTTGGCGGCAGATAAAGGTAAGGCGGTGGTGCCCACTTCCTCGAGCCCGTTCACAAAAGCTCTACCACCAGTAAAATTATTTATTTAATAATAAATATTGCTGGACAATTCACACAACGCTATCTAGCCCCAAACTAAGCAGAGCTTGTATTATGCGAACCAGATAACTGATACAATACTTATATACTTTTTTTTTGTAAATACATACTTATAATATATAGAAAAACTACCAGACCCGGAACAACTATCTGCAGATCATGCAAACATTTGTTCCGCGGCGGGAATCGAACCCGCTACCTCCTGCGTCTCAGCCGGCTATTCGCCCACTGCGCCACGGAAGTCGTCAATTTAATTAATTATTATTTAATTATTTAAGTTATTTATTTTATTATTGATTAAAACTGGTATTTATCGCGTATGTACCTTGTTTATTTGTTATCCCGACGTTCCCAACAGCCAAAACGTCGGGATAACAAATAAACAAGGTACATACGCGATAAATATCCGTTTTAATCAATAATTATGTACAGTGATCGCGAAAGTTTGAAAAGTTATTTATTGTTAGTATAAGTATGTTTCCGCGCTAGTATAAATGGAGCAACGTTGCCTAACTTTTAATAACAGTCAACATTCTCTAACAATTGATAACATTGTTAAAGAATGTTACCTTAACACGGCAACAGACTCGGGTGTGTCTGTTTTCCGCGAAACGGAGTCAACTTCATCTGGCTCCTACTTTCCGTAATGTATCCGTGCCGATTTCTGACCATCTCGAGCTTCTTGGTATCTCATTAACACCGACTCTCAATTTCGGCTCCTACATTGCGTCGAAAGCCCAGCTGGCCGCTAAAAAGCTTGCTATACTCGCAAAGGTGAGGCAATAGTTCACATCGGGATAGTTGCTCAACTTATACCAAACACAAGTCCGATCATGTTTAGAGTACTGTTCTAGCCTCTGGGACGGATCAGCGAAGTACCAGCTAGAGGCTCTAGATTCAGTTGAGAGAAGAGCCAAGAAGCTCATTTGCAATGACGAATTAGCAGATGCAAGGCTCCACAGCCTCGAGCATCGTCGAAAGGTTGCAAGTCTCTCGGTTTTCTATCGGATACGTTTCGGAGAGTGTGCTGCGGAGCTTTTCAACCTGATCCCACCATCCCCATTCTATCATCACATTCACATGGTAGACATACCTCCCATACGCACAAAGTGGTACTCTTCCACCTTTATTATGCGCGCCGCCAAGGAGTGGAACGCCTTGCCTCAGTCTCTGTTTCCTGATAACTACAACCTAGGGATCTTCAAGTCGCGAGTGAATAGGTTTTTTCTAGGCAAGCGTGTACCATCGTAGACTGCGTCATCCATCACTTACCATCAGGCGAGATCGTGGTCAAACGCTAGCCTGTAATTTGTAAAAAAAACATTTATTATATTATGTGTTCGGAGTGCGGGGCTCAAGGAGCGGCACGTGCGCGGGACCGGACGGGGTCAGCCACTTGTTGTTATCGTATGCAAATGCACGTGTAGTTACCGCCTCTTCAAACAATTTTGTATGCATGTAAATAATTATGACTATACAATGGACAAACGAAAACGTCTTCAAACTGATAGAAATGTTTGAAGAGAGAGAACTACTATGGAACATAACTATTGATTAAAACGGGTGTTTATCACGTATTGTTATCCCGACGTTTCGGCTGTGTTGCAACAGTCATGGCACGGTAATGTTTACAGATAATATTACCGTGGGCATGGTCTCGGGTTGACTGGAGTACTTGGAGCTACCGTTGAGAAGTGCGGGTAGCTGCAGCGACTACCCTCACTTGGTCTTCAGAATAATAAATGTCCTCGTTCATATTACGACACACTACACTAACCGTATCTACGCACTGATACGACCGATCACGACGCGCACACCTAGCAATCACCGGGTTCCAGGACGGTGAGAGTCTATAGCCATCTTCCCGATTGAAATTTGGAAATTACTTGATTTCAATCGCTTCACGAACTTATTCTCTTGTAATAATGGCGTTCACTAGAGAGAACCTTAGGATCATGAAGTTCAATCCAATGATTCGGTCCCGAGTCTACCAGATGCTCTGCTATCGCTAACTTGTTTAGTACTAAGGAACGCCATATTAGACGAGTACAGAGATCATGATCAAGAAACAAGATCATCATCATCATCATATCAGCCGTAGGACGTCCACTGCTGGACAAAGGCCTCCCTCATTGATCTCCAGGAACTGCAGTTGGAAGCGGCCTGCATCCAACGCCGACCTGCGGTTCTTACCAAGTCGTCTGCCCATCTTGTAGGTGGACAAGAAGGAAGGTTGTAGGAGAAACAAGATGCCTGGTGTGAAATAGCAAGTGCTTTCGAAGTGGAACAATCAGTTAACGAAAAAAAAATCTATCTCATAATAGACAATTTCAGCGAGAATTAAAGAAGGCCTCGGTTGTTGCCGAAAGTTATTCTTTGTTATATTTTATTAATTTATGTTATTGGCGGTATGGACGAAGTGATTAATAATCAACAAATAGTAACAAGTAGCCACAAAAGTTACAGCTTATTACCTAATGTTACCGTGCATAGTGTTGCTCCACGAGAGTTAACTGCGCTGTGGATGCACCGTTAGAGAATGATTACGATGATGAACAATAAAGTATAAATTCTTACATAATTTATGGCTGACAATTTTTAATAAAACTGTTCTTGGAAACAACAATCGGGAAGTGGTACAGGAAGTGACAACTCGTGACCGGAAGTCAATACAATTGACATTATTTATGAAATCTAAGAAACTAATTAGATCGGATTGTAGCAATCTTTGAATGCAAGGAATTAAGGGGGGTTTCTTATTACATATAGGTACTTACATACATATGTTATATACCTGCACAACAGTTTATCTAATTTAATTTATGTAATTTTTTTAATGATTTTTTTCCAGTTTTTAGGGTTTTTAGGTCACCAGGCTGTATCTCATGAACCGTGATAGTTAGACAGTTGAAATTTAAACAGAATAAAATAAATATTTACAAGGGGCTTCCATACAACAAACGTGGTTTTTTTGTCGTTCTAATAGATAATGTTACGTAATCCTTCGTGCGCGAGTCTGACTCGCACTTGGCCGATTTTATTTCAGTACTTATATTTTTTACTAGAAAATTGATATCTTGAACTTTAGATACGTATAACACGAATTTAGATAAAAATAAAAACCTGATTAAATACTTTTAGTCGTCTATGTAAATTAAATTCAAATCATAATATTATTAATAAATATTCTCGTGATACTTCATTATAACGGGTGTCTCAGAATGATTTTCGTTTTTGAATTGACCAATACGCGCAAACCGCAGGTAGCAGGGGGAGGGGAGTGGGCTCGTCCGCTTGGCCGGCTTGTTAAGTTTAGTAGCCATGAATCGTTTCACGGGATTACAGCGCGCGTTTTTCGTGAGAGCGTTTTATAAAAACAACGATTCCTACACTGTTGTTCGTCGTCTCTACAGGACACATTTTAATTTAAAAAGCTTAAGACATGTGCCAAGTGCCAATTTAATTAAGCATTGGGTGTGCAAGTTTGAAGAGACTGGGAATACAGTGGCGGACAAATCGTCTGGGCGTAAAAAGACATCAAGAACGAGCATGAACGTCGATCGCGTTCGAAAGTCTGTTATGGACGACCCACGACAGTCATTGAGATTGCGCGCAGCTTCTCTTAATTTGAACAAATTTGCAAACGGTCGTTTTTCATAAATAAACTTCAAGAATGGCTCTTTAAATTAACATTAAATAAAACGAGATTTAATTGATATTTTGTTTTTTATTTAACATCTAAAAACGAAAAACATTCTGAGACAACCTTTACAATCTATAAACACCATAATAATACTATCCATGTTAAATATCTTTACATAGTATAAAAATATGAAGTCGCTTCCGCTGTCTGTTACCTTAGATCTGTTAAACTACTCAACGGATTATAATGTGGTTTTCAGCAATAGTGATTCAAGTAGTTTTTCAAGTAGTATAGTTTGTTTGTTACCTTTTAATAACTAAACTGCTGAACGGATCGTAATAAAATTTGGCAAGGAGATAGATTATATCCTGAGGAAGGACATGATATGCTACTTTTTACCCGAGTGCGCAAAAGGAGGGGAATGTTTTTTTATTTCAGCTAGTATATTTATAAATCTATTACTAAGAATAGCAAAACTTTATTCTATAACGTATGCAAATTAACTTTTTTGTATACAAACTATGTTTATAGGATTTGTCAAACTTTCGCGATCACTGTACATAATTATTGATTAAAACGGGTGTTTATCCCGTTTATACCTTTTTTATTCGTTATCCCGACGACGTTTCGGCTGTGTTGCAACAGTCATGGTCTCGGGCTGACTATCGGGTCTCAGTCAGTCAGCTATTTTTATAGGTACAAAATTTACTACGATGGACGTTCTAGTAAATATTAAATAACATAATGAGCGATACATTATAAAAATATAACATTACGAAATATAATATTAAAACTTGATTAGGTACCCTTTGTTATAAAAATTTGCATTAAATTTTCTAGAAATAAAAAAACAACATGCATATATGTAATATGAAACTGCAATTTTGCATAAAATGTATTTTATTTTACACCTCAGTAACCGAACCCATGCAACCGAATTTCTATTGGTAATATTTTGTCTATGGCACTCATAGATATTATACAGGCTGTGGCATAATTAGAAGAACAATTCAATATTCTTAGCTAAAATTGTACGGCTCTCCATCTCGTCTACTAAAATTTAAAGAAACTAGTTGCCAGTGCACAGGGGTCGAAATTCGACCGTAATTCATATTTTTTTTTCTTCCTTAAAACTTTGCCAAAATCATCCTCTGTGCGCGCAAAAAACTTCAAAAGGGGTTCAAAGTTTTCTCATATACTTAGATGTAACTTTGACGTATTGTACGTACGTACCACAGAACATAAAAAACAAAGTAAAAAACATAAAAAAAAGTACGTTTACCCCACAGTAATTGAAACACGACTGAAGTGAGCGAAGCTTGTAGTGCGCGGAACTCCGCGTACTTGGTGTTACGCGGGCTCCGCCTACTTACGACTTCTACGGTTTTTTGAGTTCTGTGGTACGTACTGTAGTAATAAAGATTAAAACCTTTTTGAATTACTACGTACAAGTATAATAAGTAAAATAAAGTCTATGTTCATTTATTATATTAAAAGTATATAATGTATTTACCAAAAAAAGTAGGTCTATAAGTATTCTATCAGTTATCTGGTTCCCATAGTATAAGCTCTACTTAGTTTGGGGCTAGATCAGTACCGTCTTTACCATAAGGGCACACGGGGCCCGTGTCCAGGGCCCGTATCGTCACGGGGGCCCCGAAAGACCGATATATTCATTTACACTATACAATTTTTGAAGTGAAAACTTCTTTAGACGCGTTGGGAAAAAAACCATTGAACTCGCGACACTGTTACCGTTACCCACACCTCTGTAGGTATATAAGTATATTTAGTGTGGTCTGCTTTTAAATTTTGAATACCCAAACACACACTTAATTGTCAAAGTTTTCAGTTCTGTTGGCACTCCCAGAGTGCCAGTTTTTTTCATTTCCTTTACTTTCCAACAGGGCCCCGAATTCTTGTGTGCCCAAGGGCCCCAGCATAGCCTAAGACGGCGTTGGTCTAGATAGCGCTGAGTGAAATGTCCAGCAATATATATTTTTTTATGTATTTTATATATTAATTAGCCGACTCACCCGCGGCTTCGCACGCTTTTAATTGCGAACTTCGGGGTAAAAACTATATAAAACACATTTGTCAATGTGACGCGAGTCGCGACATGTAGGTAAATGACTTCACGTCTTTGAACGACGGATAAAATAAATGGATATTGTTCATACAATATACTAAAATCACGATTGAAAAATGGGGTGTAGGAAGGTGAAATATACTTTACGACCTATTCTCATACCTACCAAATATATAGGTAAGTACCTAAAAAAAATATTTTTTCGACCTGTTTCGGAGGAGTGCGTGCGACCACAAGCATCGTGACACGAGCTTTCTTATATTAGAAGATTTGCCAAAGTTTTTAAACACAGACTATCTTAGTTATTTATTCGTTAAATTCACTATGGTTCTTGCAAAACAATATTTCAATATTCTCTGCTTTAATAACCTTGGTATGTTTTTTATAATGATTAGTATCCGTTTATTGTCTAATTATAATGCAACGCACTGCGAATCTTTGAAAAAAGCAATGTTATTGGCCTAGTTTCACTGATTTCGATCCAAGTAGTGTATTTATTAAGAGAGAGTTTTTCTCTAACTGTTGGTTTTAGGTTGTTGTCATAAATATGTTAGGTTAGATAATAATGAATACATTTGATAATATATTGTTTTATGTCAAGTGCATTCGTGATACCTACCTACTATATTATTATATCAATAGGTATAATCTACCTACAACAACTACGGAACAAATTCGAAGGTCTTGACAATGTGATTGAATGTGATAAGATAGTAAGTAATTTAGCAAAGCGTAGTTATTGTTTGTTAAACTGTGACGAGTACGAAATACTTTTCAATGGACCTAATGGACCCATTTTAGAATTCGGCGGTTCGGCGCGGCACAGTCGCGTCGGCGAACTCCCGAGTCCCGACGACGGACGTTTCGTTTATTTAGTTTCGGTGAACGACGCGTGAAGCGCGGTCGTCCGCGTGCCCTCTAAACGTCATTAAACTGAAACTCGCACCCACTTGAACTAAACGTGCATTTAAAATATAATAAAAAACAAATTGATGAATCAAAATGTGTAGCCCACAGTGCCTCATAGCGTTATTCGCGCTATCTGTCGGGGTAGTGAAATCCTGGGGTGAGTATTTAGATATCAGCTGATCATTGACACGTGCTATTTTTTACTGTTACATAACAGTAAATTGTTCTGTGATTGTTATAATCAATTGCTGTTTTTGTTTAGTATCTGGAACTTGTAGGTGTAAGTTGTAGTTTTGAGTGATTGATAATGTCGATAAGGTATGGAATCGTTTGGCGCCACGACGCCATTGCAAGGGGACGGATCGTCACGTAGGCCACCTGCGAGAATCCGCCCGAGTTGCGGTGACGCCTAAGTCTGAGAAAATGCGAGCGTCACTTTACTAACATTATTTTGTTGGGTTGTTTTCTAGATTACTGGAAAAGCGTGAGAAAATTGCGGTTGCTAAATATGCCGGACTATTTGCAAAAATATGAGAGTGCTCTACAATTGTGTACACTCCTAAATTCTATTTTTATATTTAATTCTTCCTAAATTACATTAACTAAATATTATCAACTAAGTACTTACATAAGATTTAACTGTTTTGTCTTTCATATAACCTTTACATAAATTGCATGTTTTTATCTTAAAGGTAATTTAGTGATTAGGTATTCATTTGTGTATGAATAATTAATAACCCCTTTTGCACTTAAATAGGTACCTACTAATTACAATCACGCGTTGTAAGTTTAAAGCATTTATATTTTATGTGTTCTTAAGTAGGTACCTAGGTATACCTACATATATAAGAAGGTAGGTAGGTAGGGTCGTTGCGCCGGTTGGCGGCCTTTTAGTCGCCTTCCCACCTTTGCTCCTTGAAATGAGTATGATATGTCCATTATTCAGGTTCTGATTGTTTCTTTAGGCGTAGCAGATATCATCAAGTTATTTTTCGAAATTAGTATTGGAGGACTACTGTAACAGTTTTTTTTTAAATAAATAATTACCTAAAATTTGCTCAAAATGCTGGTTGACGGCCACTTTTTTCAGTTCGCGGCCATCCTAAAGTTAGTTCGCGGCCGCCAGTTTTACATACAATAATGACTTACGAGTATTTCATACTTTTTTGCGTTTTTGTACACTTTTCACCATATAATGGTTCTATCATAAATTTCCACATATGGCATAATGATTGCAATTTTCACTCAAATGCCTATACTCTTAAAAAGCACGTTCTCTTCAGTATTCTTTCCTTTCTTGTGCTCTAACTTAACCTTACCTTACACTATTCTAACATCTCTTATTTCCACAGGATTTGTTCATCTAACCTGGGGTCACGCACTACAATCTCGTCATTCAGGCATTCTAATCTCTACAGCATTTTACCTTCTACTCCCAACTCACCTTCATAATTTCTGCAACAATTCTTCCCTCTGTCCTTTCTTCTTTACTTTCTCTATTTTTCCTCCTTTTTTTCCTTACTTGAAACTTCTAACCACTAGGTTGTTTTTGTTACAGCTTTGTTCAAATTTTCTGGCTTTCCAAGGAATTTTCTGACGTGACTCTTCCACTGGGCTTTTAACGGAGCAAACACGCTGACATCGGCAGGCTGCAGCATATGCGTAGTGTTCGGGGGAAGAGCATATAAAATAATACCAAGCTCTTCACAGATAGAGCTCAACATTAAAGACATTACCTATGTCTTTAATATTGAGCGACTTATGTCCATCGACTAGCAGAAGAACGGGCTTCTTGATATTATTTTCTGTTATCCAATTGATGAATTCTGTCATCCATTTATCCACCCGGATTCGCTTCTTCCTGGACTCCAGTGTTGTGGCATGCCGTCTGATAAACTTTTTGGTGGTCTAATATGTATTAGACCACCAAAAAGTTTGTGTTAAGTCTAAGTTTTTCTATATGGAAAAACTACCAATGGCGGGCACATCTCACCATTAACGTTAAATGTTGAGAGTACTGTTAGGTTATATTCTGTTCTGTTAGGTCTTCAACCACAGTCGAAACGATTCTTCGGTCACCCTAGCGCGAGCTTTGTTGATTCCTTCTGTAGATCTTACTGACATCTCTGTCGTTTTAAAAAGTTTAGATACAATGTCTGTCCAGGACGATCATCCTTAAAAGGATTCGGCTTTTTTAAATCTTTGAAATTTTTTGCACGGTATCTAATAGCTCTTGTTTCTTCACTGGAAAAACCACATTTGGCTATATTTATAAGCCACTCTATAACTTTTTTTCGCCTTCTTCTCCCAGCACTGGCTCAGGGCCCAGTTTTTTTAGTTCGTCAGTTCTTCTGCCACATAACCGATCTTGAATTATACGTCTCGGAATACCGAATTTACGTGATGCTTTCCTGATTGGGACTTGGTCTTCGCGAATTTCTTTCAATGTCTACTGCAGAGTTTCAGGAGTGTAAGTCAGTTTTCTTTGGGTTTGTTCGTATACATCTTTAATAACAAAACTTATCGAAAAACCAAACAAAACCGTATGTTTGAAAGAAGTGGCCGTAAACTTACACCTCTATTTGCAAATAGTCAGATAACGGCCGTCTATTTTTCATATGATTTTCGGACGGCCGCGAACCCGATTTGTTTTGTTAGCATGTTTTAGTTTGCGGCCACATTATACATAAAATCCGTATAAAATTATATTTTGGTGGCCGTGAACTAACCATATCATTTAAACCAACCCCAACAATAAATAAATGTTGCACAAAGAGAAGCTTTATTTACATTAATAATAGAAAAGAAAGCAAACTTATTGCATTCAATTAGCTAGTGCCACGGCCACCCGGCCGTATACCCACTTTACTAAAAAAATATTGTGTTGGTTGGCGGCCACCAAATAAAGCTGGTATTAATGTAATTTACTCCCATAATAAATGCAGAATTACATGAAACAATCAACTATGATCACTCAAAAAACAATCCCACTAGTAATAAGTAATCGTAAACTTGAAATACTTACGTTGAAAGCGGGACCTGTTCGCTATTTTTTGCGCAGCTTTACGTACGTGTGTACGCTGACAGCGCGGCTGGCAAAATTGACGATTTATTTCCGGCACACGGATTAGGTTAACCGATTAATTTGAATAGGCATTACATTCTGCAACTATCCTACTTTTTAAAGTGCCACAACGCGTTGGTAACAGTGAGATAGAATTCTTATTATTGCAATATTTATACTGTTGGTCCTCTAAGAGGCCGCGAAACAACGCACGGCCGCGATCCAGCGTAATGACCCTACTCCTAAACTGTAATCCCCAATGTTGGTCTGGGTAATCTTACGTAATTATTCTTTGCCTAGTCCTTATAAGCTAAATTTTATGATCTTAGGTGTATACCTAGAAACATACCTACTTACATAACTGTAGTCGAAGTCTTCCACAGCCATAGAAAATTGTATTAACGTGGCCCTTGACGATTTAAGGAGCATACAATCGTCTTAAACATTTGAATACACACAAAAAATTAAGAAATAAACTACAAAAGTAGGTAGGTACTTATACATTAGGTATACCTTTTTACCATTGTACCTATAATAAACATCAATCAATTAACTCTTTTTGGTCAGCCTTGTAAAGATAGAAACACATGTCTACTTGTAATTATCAGAATTAAAAACAGGTAAGTAGTAAGTACTACATAAATTTTTCAGTTTGAAAAAATGCAAGAAAAAAAAACGAGCGCGCTTTAGACCACACGACTGTATAGTGTGACCATTAGTGCTGTGCACTCCCTGTGGTATGCGCGCGGCGAGACAGGGGGAGAATCGTCTGCTGCGCTCTGTCAGTTCGCCGTCAACGCTCGTGGCGGCAGGTAGTGTTATTTGTATCGGACTGTGTATGTCATGTGCGTCTGACATAGACAGTCCGATACAAATAACACTACCTGCCGCCACGAGCGTTGACGGCGAACTGACAGAGCGCAGCAGCCGATTCTCCCCCCCGTCTCGCCGCGCGCATACCTCAGGGAGCGCACAGCACTAATGGTCACACTATAGTAAACCTTCTTTTTCAAAATATTAATTTATAAAATTGTTCAATTACAAAATTGTCCACATGTCTGTAGTTCGATCAGTCTATGTTAATTCTGGACAGACGCGTTTAAAAATATACGAAACGTAACTCTCTCTTTCTATCTTCACTAACTTATATCTCCTTCTCAACTTCCGTTCGCACTTTTCGTAACACATTCACCAGCTTACTTCCCAAGTCAAGCGTGCGTAAAGAAGTTTTACTTCAAAAATTGGTATCAGGGAAAATGATGACGTAGAACATGCAAATGATAAAACCTTATCTGTAGCAGGATAAACTTCGGTATTCACATTACCCATGCTTTCAAAATATTACGGGAAAACCGAGAGAATATAGAGAAACTACTCGTACTTACCTATATATAATCATAAATAAAATAAATTATAGTAATACACAATTATGTTATCTAATATAGGGATATGCGTAGAGGACAATGCGTAAAGCATAATGTTGTGCATTTCTTTTAATAAAACACTATTTGCTATAACATAGCCGACTACCTATAACATGACGACCTCCGTGACGCAGTGGGCGAACAGTCGGCTGAGACGCAGGAGGTATCGGATTCTATTCCCGCCGCGGAACAAATGTTTGTATCATTTACAGATATTTGTTCGGGGTCTGGTTGTTTCTCTATATATTATAAGTATGTATTTACAAAAAAAAAAGTATATAAGTATTCTATCAGTTACCTATGTGGTCCCATAATACAAGCTCTGCTTAGTTTAAGACTAGATAGCGCTGTGTCCAGCGATATTTATTTATTTTCTTTATAGCCTATTATCAGTATAATATAATTATACTGGTCTGTGCTATTACTAAAAAAATATTTTGTTTAAACGAATAGTGACTGTTTCCATTGCTGCATTTTGTCTTTGCAGCGTTATTATCATTATAAAACGCCTCACAAACGATAAAGATACCATAATTATAAATATCGCTTGCCATAAATATATAAATAAATATTGCTGGACATTTAACACAGCACTATCTAGGCCCAAACTAAGCATAGCTTGTACTATGGGAACCAGAACTGATAGAATACTTATTTTTTTTATCTAGCCTATGCTGTCCCACTGCTGGGCAAAGGCCTCCCCGTCATCTCTCCACTTTTCTCGATCTTGTACTAAATCCCGCCAATCCCTATAGAAAGCGTATACTTATATGTAAGCATACTTATATATGCGAATACTTATACTCGTATGTATACTTTTTTTTGTAATTACATAGGTACTTATAGTATAGAATAACAACCAGACCCGGAACAAATATCTGTAGATCATGCAAACATTTGTTCCGGGGCGGGAATCGAACCCGCTACCTCCTGCGTCTTAGCCGGCTATTCGCCCACTGCACCACGGAATTGCAATGGTTCTGGTTGTTTTAGTGATGTCTGTGCTTTAAATTCTAGTAGATGACCAAATTTAATAAATGACCACCTAATCTTAAAGGCCTACCACACGCGCAAGTATCACCACAGTTATAACTGCGCAGGTAAATCTGTTGTCAAACTTGAACACGGACGTAGCTACCTCACGGCACAGTTAAGTACGCACAAGCGCCTCATTTTTGTCAAAATCTTCGGCGTGGAAACAATGTTTCCCAATGAGGAACTATTTCTTCTGCTGGTATATTTTAAATGTTTGCTAGTGAAAAAAAAAGTCTATGCAAAGGTCAAAGCGTAAACGATCGAAGTGGACAAAAAAATAGCTGTTAAATAGAACAATTCCTTTAAAAGCTCTGTACTTACCTCTTTCATTTTATTTATCATCTGTTCATAGGCATCATTCTTTTTATTTCGGTCGAAATAAGCCTTTGATTTAATTTTCCATAATGCAGGTAGAGATTTGTATAAATTTATAAATTCCGTTATGAACTCGCGATTGTAGGAACGCAAATCAGCCATTTTGTGATGGACGACCACGTACCTCACCGCACGACAACTAGCCTCATCTGTGGCTTGAACAATGAACACGCAACCACACACGCAAGCAAGTACGCCAGGCCGGGCCTGCGCAAGTAAAATTTCAAACAAGTCGAAAAATGCGCAAGCCACGCTATGGGGTTGGCGCGTGATACAGTTTTACCAACCGCACGCACGGTGTTCCGAGTACAAGCCGGCTTGCGCAGGCAAAACTGTGGTGATACTTGGGCGTGTGGTAGGCCCATTAACGATGGTCGTTAGGTTTTATAAAGCAATTTATTATAATAGGTTGGGGAAAAAGTCTTTTCGCATTATAGTATGTATGAGCTTGTAATAAAATCTCTTTTGCTATACTATTTGTATCTGGCTGGTTTTATTATCATTCAAAGTTTAAATTTTAAAGAAGATAATTCCAAAATTAAATTAGGAAAATGTGTGATTTTTATTTGTTTTTCGTACTGTAAAGATGAGTGAATCTAACGAATAGACGTTACGAGACGTTAAAAGTTTTAATAGTATTTCAAATTAAAATGTGGTTGAAATCTAGGTTGTTATTACTTACATATATATTTTTAATAGAAGCGAGTAACACTTTATTCGATACCTCAAGAACTAGTTAATCTATACTATTATAATGAGGAAAGATTTGTATTTTGTAATGAATAAACTCAAAAACTACTGGGCCGATTTCAAAAATTCTTTCTCCATTGGAAAGCTACATTCATCCTGAGTAACATAGGCTACTTTTTACCCAACTGCGCAAAGGAGGGTAATGTTTTTATTGAAAAACTACGCGTGCGAAGCTGCGGATTGGTCAGCTAGTGCTGAATATAGTACAATGGGCGCGGCATTATCGCTGAAAGCGATTTCTTCTAGGCAACTTTTGAATGGAAAGTAATGAGCGAAGCAGTAATGGATTTATCGTTATATTTACTACCTATATCTAGTGGTCAGTCAAACAAAATTCTTTTAAAATTATTCTGTGTTCTTCTTTGTTGTACAATTCCTTGTAAAAGACAATTTAATTAAATTGTAATGCAATAAATTGTATCGCGAAATCGTGACTGTCACAATAATAACGAACCTTGCACTAGAATTCAAGGAGACATGTTTGTAAGTCAGCATGAACACTTCAGGTGTTTTAAGTGTAATCAAATAACGAAATATTTTTTATATTTAACTAGCTGACCCGTCTGCAGCTTCGCTCACGTTTTTTCGTAAAACATTACCCTCCTGCGCAGTCAGGTAATCGATCTTTTTAAGATACAAGGCATCTTAAGACGATGTACAAATTTAATTTCGGTGACGATTGGGCGGAGCATCCGGTAATGCAAAAAGGTGTCGCTATTTACTTGCTTAGGTGAAGAGCGAGACAAACATGTATCATAGCCGCGCCGCATTGTCTCAGGAGTAAATGACGTACATAAGTGACAAAAAGATAAAATCTCGAATTGCATGAGAACCAACAAATGAAAAAAATGCTTTTCCATTAATTTAGGTACCATCATTACCAACATAACTATGTAAAAAATACTAGAAATCATTTCTAGAGTCGGAGAATGAACGATATTAGTGTTTTAGAAGAGCCGATTTTAACAAATAATTGTATCTAGGAAAGTTTCACCAATTGCGTTTCTGACTTTCATTTATGTAGTTTAAATCCTCAAGTAAATATTACTTAAATATGAAATCAGCACTATTTTTCGTTATAGAATACGACTGTTACTTAGCGGCTCAATTTTGTTTACATATCGCCTTAGAAGAGTTTTATCTACCACATTGCAATCTTCATATTTATAAAAAGAATGTATATGTAATGGTTGTAAAAATATTTAATAATTTATCACACAATTTAAGAAGTGGCAGATCTTGAATGTCCTTTACATTCAAGATCTGCCACTTCTTAAATTTAGATATAAATTAAAATTATGGCTTTTAGATAAGATATAAGAATACATCAATAAATAATGACATGATTAATTTGACAGAGAATAATTATAATTTATAAAAAATATTCGACATAAATAGTTTATGTAACCTAATAATACCATTATAATTGAACTAGCTGATCAATCCACAGCTTCGCACGCGTAGTTTTTCAATATAAATATTACCCTCTTTTTGCGCAATTGGGTAAAAAGTACCATATGCCACCCGGGGATAGTGTAGCTTCCCAACGGTGAAAGATTTTTTTTAATTGGTCCAGTAGTTTCGGAGCCTATTCAATGCAAACAAATAAACAAACAAATCTTTCCTCTTTATAATATTATTTTTGTAGATATTGTTATGTTCTTTAATATTGTAGAACAAACTTTTGTTCTATCATCAATAGTTTCCGCAGCGCATGCGACGAAAGACGTTTTAGGGCACTTTTTTAGACCTTGGGTTACGTTACTTAAATTTTAGTAAGGATCCCTAATCTTTTTTAGCAATAAATATAGCCTATGTCACTCAAGGTGAATGTAGCTTTCCAATGGTACAAATCTTTCCTCTTTATAATATTAGTATAGATAGTATAGAAGACAATTAAGAAAGCTATGCAAGCTTATTGCACTCCCCAGAGAGGGGTAGAGTATAGTGAAACTAATTTAAATTAAATCTGACATCTTTCTGTATAACCTATATTCTGGCAACAAAAGATTATGATCATATACAATTCCGTAGTAGGTACATTAATTTGATCTAAAGTATGTACGTAGATCTCGTCAGGTTTAGCCAGCGTTTGCAATTTAAGCGCACAAAATATATATTTTTCGGCTTTTCTGTACTATAATATATATGTATTATACATATAAACCTTCCTCTTGAATCACTCTAGCTATTGCTGAAAACTGCATTAAAATCCGTTGAGTAGTTTAAAAGATCTAAGCGAACAGACAGCGGAAGCGACTTCATTTTATATTATGTAAAGATATGGTCTCACTGCTCCAAATCCCTCTATTCTTTGCTATCCCCCAGCATTCTCTCAAAGGCGTCTAGATAGTCCCCCCAAAGCTGCCTTACTTATTACCTCTCAAAGGTCAAATTCTTATAATTATTTAAATATATCAATTTTTTGGAAATCAAGATCTCTTTTGGTCTATGCCACCTGGAAATGCGACACACTTTGTCGTCTGCATTTTTAGTTTTCACTGGTTCACTCTATAGAATGAATGAAATACTGTTTATTGCAGCCCAAACAAAAATACAGTAACCGAAGAAATAAACAATAAATAAAGGTACACTGGTCGATCTTATTGCTAAAAGCGACCAATATATGTATTTTATTCAACAATAAATAAATTTAATTTGAGCATTTCGCTGCTACTCGTAAATACTGTGATATGATTTTAGTTAAAAATCTCTCATTACTGGTGTTTTTCCACATCGATGGAAAACTGCACATGTCATTCCTATATATAAAAGCGGTGACAAATCACGTTGTGAAAATTATCGTCCAATCAGTATTTTGTCTTGCTTTGCTAAACTATTTGAATCCTTGGTGTATCTCCACCTTTACAGTCAAACCATCAAACCAATACTTTCAGACAGACAACATGGTTTTGTTAAGAACCGGTCTACGAAAACCAACCTTTTGGAGTACAAACATTACCTTTGTCAAGCTTTTGCCAAGGGTGGTCAGTTCGACTCTTATGTATACCGATTTTTCTAAAGCATTCGACAAAGTTAGTCATCAACTGCTTTGTCATAAGCTTTTGGCATATCGTTTTCATGGGAGTTTGTATCGCTGGCTATGCTCTTACCATGACAATAGGAGTCAGTTGGTGGCATTAAAAGGTTTCGTTTCTTCTGGAGTCCCTCAGGGATCCCACCTAGGTCCTATTCTCTTTGTCATTTTTGTTAACGACTTGGTTCGAAATTTGTTTTGTAACTGTTTATTGTACGCCGATGATTTAAAAATGTATAATGTAATTTCCAATGAATCTGATTGCCTGGCTTTACAAAAAGATTTAAATACTATGTCTGACTGGTGTAAAACAAATCTAATGTATTTTAAACATAGATAAGTGCTCTATAATATCTTTTACTAACAAACGACATAAGATTATGAATACCTATACCATTGATGGTCATGTAATAAAGCGGTCTTACATCGCTAAAGACTTGGGCATTTTGTTCGACGACCAAATTTAGTTTAGAGCTCACTATCAATATATTACAACCAAGGCTTATCAACCTCTTGGCTTTGTTTTGAGATCTACAATGGGTTTTAAAAACTCTCGTAGCCTTTTATACCTGTTCTTTGTCTTGGTAAGAAGTGTCTTGGAATATGGTAGTCCTATTTGGTCCCCAAATTATAAAGTACATATTGATTCAATTGAAAGAACTCAAAGGAAATGTCTCAGATTATTAAGCTATCGTCATCAGCCTGGTCGTTCTGTTTGACTTATGAAGAGAGGTTTGTTAAATTTAATGTTCAAACTTTGGAAATTCGTCGCACATACTTCGATTTGATATATCTGTACAAAATATTACACTCCCTAATCGATTCCCCAGCATTATTGTCGCAAATCTCCTTCAATACCAAGTTTAGTGCTCGTAGATGTAATCGAACTAATATTTTTGCTTTACTTACTTATAAAAACAATATTTCTTATTTTAATCCAATAACAAGAATGTCTCGGCAGTACAATGAGTTAGCAAAGGCGAATATAGAGCTGGATTTCTTTAACCCTAAGCTATATAAATTTGTCACACAACTCAATGACATCCTCCATTTTAACCGGGATACAGACGCTCATAATAGCGTCGTGAGCTTCCAAGTCGGTTGATAGTATATTTAGGTATTTTGTATATATTAAGTGTTTGTTTTTTTTTGTTTTAATTATTGTGTATTAGTTTTTTTCTTCTGTTTCTCAGTTTTGTGTCTATTCATTTTAATTATTTAGTAGTAGATATGTTCTTAAAGATGCTTTTCCTTGTGTTTCCTCGATGAGTATATTTCTGATTTTCTGTGCGCACATAAGTTACGTTTCAAGCCAGATAAAATTGTTATTTTATTTAATTTATATTTTTTTTGCTTGTAATGTGTAATATGTGCCTTATAAAATAAAATAAAAAGTTAACGCGATTTTAGTAATGAAGTCACACTTTTTTCTTTTTTTTTAAACATATAAAGAGCTTTGTTGCTAAAGTGTGTACATAGTGCATAGTGTATTATGCCTCTACAGCAGAGGTTCCCAAACTTTTTTTGTCATAGACCTCTTTCGAAATTTTGCTGGTTCCGGTGGACCCCTGCAGCAACATTTCTATTCTACCATATTGTCAGTCGATAAAAAAATGTGAAGATTAGATCTTTACGGAAATTTGCGTTGCGGCTGAGTTTCAACCACGAATTAACAGTTTTCGCTTTGCAAATTTCGGCACGTTGTACTAAATATGGAATATGCAAGTTTTTACAAGTAACAGTCGCTGAGCTTCTTAAAATATTATCTGCCTACATTGATAGGCGAAGTCAAGCCAACATTTTAGTTCTTTACTACCGAAACCAGATACATTTCCGCTTACGAATTGTGAACCTCCATTTTTTTGTCGAGCCAACGTAGACCCCCGTCGAGTCTCCCGTGGACCCCTGGGGGTCAACCTGGACCACTTTGAGAATCAATGCTCTACAGCCTCTTTAGACATTGCAGTTCGTTATAACGGTGGATTTTTAAATAGAAATAAACAGATTATTCTGGATTACGGGTAGCGGCGTTTTGTTTAAATTAATCGACTGTTTATAAATTCACCTTGTATTCACCACGAGTCAATGAACTTAACACAGTCAATCAACAAGTCGATATAATGTCAAGCAATCAATAAATAAATACCGAATATGTAATAATTTGTTTCATGCATAATGATGTAATGACAGAAGGTTAAACTTGATCGAAGCAAATAAAAGTTATTTTTACAACATATTTATTTACAACTGGCTGAAAACGCTTCACTCGTCATTTTTATGTCTTATTTCGAACCACTATATCGAACCTATCTATGTACTAAATTTCATCAAAATTGGTTTAGCCGTTTTGCTCGTAATTCATAAATAGGTATCATACAGGGTAGAAACGAATAGCGAATATTCATAAACATGCTATAATTTTTATGTGTAACATCTTTCCTTTCGGTTTGTGGGAGTGGTTTTGGTAAAAGGGACGGAAATGTGTAACAGGAAACCGGGGAAGCGCGCACTATTTGATTTGCCCAATGAGCGCGCGCGGTGGTCAGATGTTACACATCATATGCGACTACTGTAAGACTCGTAGTTTTTTTCAAAATGCTAAGTACACAGTCTCGATTGTACCTTACGTACATAACCCAAACTAAGGTACATAAGTATGTCATAAAACCGTCAGGTTTATATGAGTACAGTAGCTTGTAATATTTGATTTACTGATTCGTGACTAGATAGAATAGATACAGATGAAACTATGGATGTAGGTGTTCGCGTCAAAGTGCCAAAATCATCGCAAAAAATGAGTACAAGAGCGAATTTATTTGAATTTAATATTAGAGTCTTATATAAATATACTGACCATGCCCTAAATCTTGTTAACTAATTGTACCTAGACAATAGAGTACTAGAGGTTACTTGGAGTCGATTTGGCTTTATATTGAAAAATAAACATAAGTGATTAATAGCTAATAGGCAATTCCCCAGAGCCTGAAGACTAAAGTCTTCAACCAGTGTGTGTTGCCAGTGATGACCTATGGCACTGAAACGTGGTCCTTTACTCATGGCCTCATGACCAAGCTCAAGGTCGCTCAACGAGCTATGGAGAGGGCTATGCTCGGGGTTTCTTTGCGTGACAAAATCCGCAATGAGGAAATCCGCAGAAGAACTAAAGTTGCCGACATAGCTCTCAAAATTAGCAAGTTGAAGTGGCAATGGGCAGGCCACATCGCTCGTAGAACCGATAACCGTTGGGGAAGAAAGGTTCTCGAGTGGAGACCACGGACTGGAAGACGCAGCGTAGGCCGGCCCCTCACAAGGTGGATCGACGATCTAGTAAGAATCGCGGGGAGCCGTTGGGCGCAAACGGCTACCAACCGCTCGTTGTGGCGATCTAAGGGGGGGAGGCCTATGTTCAGCAGTGGACGTCTTCTGGCTGATGATGATGATGATGAGGCAATTCAAGGTATTTCTGTACATTTTTTATGAAAGGCTGAAGAGTTCTCCGAGTTGGAGAACTGAAGAACTGGTGGCCGTTGGAACAGGAAGGTTCTCGAGTGGAGATCACGCATCTAAAAACAAATGTTAACTAATATAGGATTAATAATCAATCAATGAGTAATTGATAAAAACTATAGAGTTGCTGTAAGTGTTTTTATAGACAATCGACTTGAACAGTTTCAGAGAAAACTACGAAAAACTCTCATAAAAGCATTATTTTCCAAACGAAAAATTATAGCTCAAAGTATTTTATTTGGAAAACTGCCTGTCGGCGAAAGAAAAAACTATGAAAAATTTTGAAGTTTTCTAAGTAAAATAAAACATACTGAAGTTTTACATTGATGAGACATGTTTCCTAACGTTATCACCTCTCCTAGATGTTAGGTCAATGATGATGAAGGAACAAAATCCTTCAAGGAGTTAAAGGTTATTTGTTCCCTATCTCCACTTTCTGCCATGTAAAAGAATAAATTTAACAAAGTTTTGAAGGAAGTGACTAACCGATGATTCATTTACCAAAAACCCACCAAAAGTATGTATCTGCAAATATTAATATATCATTTATTACAGGCAATATCTAAACATATAAAAAATATAAATATAAGGGCCCATAACTATAAATACAATACATAGAACCACTTTACTTACCAAATAAATAAAACCGGCCAAGTGTGAGTCGGACTCGCGCATGAAGGGTTCCGTACCATTATTTATAGAAACAGCAAAAAAACCATGTCTGTTGTAGTGGAGCCCCCCTTAAATATTTGTTTTATTATTTATTTATTTTTAAAGTGTTTAAGTTAATTTTTTATAACTAAATATTCTGTGAATATTTCAAGCGTCTACCTGTTGTTATCAATATCGAGCAAAAACGAGCAAAAAAAGCATGTCTGTTGTAGTGGAGCCCCCCTTAAATATTTGTTTTATTAATTATTTATTTTTAAAGTGTTTGAAGTTAAATTTTTATAACTAAATATTCTGTGAATATTTCAAGCGTCTACCTGTAGTTATCAATATCGAGCAAAAAATCACTTGTTGTATGGGAGCCCCCCTTAAATATTTATTTTATTATGTTTTTGATGTTATAGCGGCAACAACTGTCTAACTATCACGGTTCATGAGATACAGCCTAGTGACAGACGGACAGACCCGTTTTACCCTTTGGGTACGGATCCCTAAAAATGATTTTACTGTTATGTACTTCCCTACTACTAGTGTTTAGTAGGTAGTAGGTTTTTATCTACTTGCTCGTTATAAACTTGTAAGAACACATATCGCAATCTAATCACAGAAAATTCCAATTTGTGATCAATTCGCATGTTATCTTATCAACGATTTCCAGTCACGCACGCATATTTTAATAATTTTGAAGAAATCGAGGTCAAACGTGATGATCTTGTGCACCTGCAAGATTTGGAATAATTTTTCTCGACGCCTTCAAAGTGTAATAAAGGCTTTTAGTTACAGGATAGGCAGTAACCAAGTACCTACCTGCCAGTGTCACACGCGTTTATAGACGGTGACCGAGACAAGACTTGGACTTGGCCTATGTTTTATAAATCGTTTGGAACTCGTTTATATGAATATTTTTATCTATTAGGTTGGTGCCTATCTACATACCTTTTTTTATACTCGTAAATTATAGGCCAGCGTTTGACCACGATCTCGCCTGATAGTAAGCAATGATGCAGTCTTCGATGGTATACGCTTGCCTAGAAGAAACCTATTCACTCGCGACTTGAAAACCTCTAGGTTGTAGTTATCAGGAAACACAGACTCAGGCAAGGCGTTCCACTCCTTGGCGGTGCGCATAATAAAGGTGGAAGAGCTTTGTGCGTATGGGAGGTATGTCTACCATGTAGCGGTGGCGCATCGCAGAGCGTCTGGTTGTCCGACGATAGAATGGGGAAGTTGGGACCAGGTTAAAAAGCTCCGCAGCACACTCCGAAATGTATCCGATAAAAAACCGAGAGGCTTGCAACTTTTTCACGATGCTCGAGGCTGTGGAGCCTTGCATCTGCTAACTCGTCATTGCAAATGAGCTTCTTGGTTCTTCTCTCAATTGAGTCTAGAGGCCTCCTGGTATTTCGCTGATCCGTCCCAGAGGTGAGAATAGTACTCCAGACATGATCGGACTTGTGCTTGGTATAAGTTGAGCAACTGTCCTGGTGTGAAGTATTGCCTCACCTTTGCAAGTATACCAAGCTTTTTAGCGGCCAGCTGGGCTTTCGACTCAATGTAGGAGCCGAAATTGAGGGTCGGAGGTAATGATATATCAAGAAGCTTGAGGTGGTCAGAAATCGGCACGGATACATTACAGAAAGTAGAAGCCAGATGAAATTGGCTCCGTTTCGTGGAAAACAGACACGCCTGGGTTTTATTTGCATTAAACTTAACCAATTTGGCATTACCCCAGTCGGAGATCGTCTTCAAGGACAAGTTTAAGCGTTCAACTATGGCCTCCCTGAGTGACTGAATCTGCGCCCCACTGGCTAGTGCAGTAGATGTGTAACTCCACAACCGTGCTATCGTCTGCATACCCAAAGGTTCCGGGCTTTAGCAGATCGTTGATATGCAGCAGGAAGAGAGTTGCAGAGAGTACCGACCCTTGAGGGACACCGGCGTTAATCGCCAATTGATCGGACGAGCAGCCATCAACAACGACTCGTATCGATCGGTCTCTCAAAAAGTCCGAAATCGAAACAGAAAGACCAGTGGGTAGACCGAAAGATGGAAGCTTACTTACATATAAGGCTGTCATGCCAGAACCTATCAAACGCCTTTGAGATGTCGAGAGAACAGCAAGCGCTTGTCCGTATTTCTCAACTACTTGAAAATAGCCTCTAAGCACCCACTTCATACTGTATTAAGTATTATTAAATTTTTATAAATAATATTTAAAAATGCGGAAAGTATTCATAGGTATTTAATGGTATTAATATTGTCATTTCTGATTATTATTATGAATGTGTATGAGCAGATACTATAATCCAATTAATATTTTATTTTGTATTCTGTCGCTTAATTGTAAAGGTTATTATTTGTTTTGTACCTCTTAACGGAAAAAGTTATTACCTGAACTATACATAATTTGCGCGCTTAATCCAGTATTAGGTACCTACAGTACCATGATAAGTAAATTGCGCACTTACACTAAATAAAAATACTATACTACTTATACAGATTACAGATGTACTGTGGTTTATATACATACAAGACTGTTATTATTATACAAGTTGGTAAAAAGGTCATTAAGTTATCGTGACGAATCAATTAACTTCATATCTTTTAATGCAAATTATAATAATTATGGTAAAATCCCATTTGATAAGGATCTAAAATCTCATATCATACCTTCTTTAAAGTTGCATAATTGGTAAACATTTCCCATTCCATTATAATATGTCCTTAAAATAATAACGCTAGCGTTATTATTCTAAGAATATGTCACTTTTAGTCACTTAAAATATTAGGTACATGTTTTATATCCCATTTGGCTAAACGTTTGCCAAATGGGATAGTAAGTAGTCATGTAATGTAAAAAAATAATTACGGGACTTAATAAATATAATATGTATTTGTTTTTGGCATACTCCACAAATATGTACTCTGATAATATATATATATATATATATATGTACCCTTTCCGTCCCCTTTGAGTGCCGGAAGGGGATTATTGGACAAAAAGTCCGGATATCGACTGTGACTGTGACAACTTCATCATCATCATACCAGCCACAGGACGTCCACTGCTGAACATAGGCTCCCCCTGCACCCAACGGCTCCCAGCAACCTTTATCAGGTCTTCTTTCCATCTAGTGAGGACGCTGCGCTTTCCAGTGCGTGATCTCCACTTGAAAACCTTTCTGCCCCAACGGCCGTCAGTTCTTCGAGCTATCTAATTCTTTGCGGTAAGTCGGTGACTTCGGTTTGTCTATGAATCTCCTCATTTCTGATTGGATCTCGCAGATAAACACCAAGCATAGACATCTCCATAGCAGGCTGAGCGACCGCGAGCCTTCTTATGAGGCCTATGGTGAGAGTCCATCATTACCATGGCATCTATCACTGGTATCGACGCTGAGGTATTTTGAACGAGAACACGTGAGTAAGTGTTCGGAGAACTTCGTGACGTCTACTCGCCCATAATACCTCAGTGTGTCAACTTTGCTTAGCAAAATTCAATTTGTATACTTAATAATGTGGTATCAGTCTTTTTATCCTGGAGCTATTTTGTTTATTTTCCGTTTTCATCACAATAGTTAATTATTATCGGAATAGCGAGATTTGTAATTTGTACCTTATCTATCTCTTTGATACCACTAAGGGAGCAAACAACCATTTTGTTCCACCATATGGAAAACGGTTACCGTAACCTATGGACCTGACATAACCTATAGACGATCAAAGACATTAGTTTAATAAATTTAAAACATCCTTTTTTAAGAACCCTATAAGTACCAATTGTCTCTAGGGTAAACCTTGGCAAAAAGATAATTCCACAATCTAAGTTTTCTTAAATATCGGAATACAAGAGCTCTACATTTTTCAACACAAGTAGGTACCTACATCTACACTGTGTAATAAAACTCCGATTGCTAACAACACAAGCTATCATAAAATACTTTCGAAGCTCTTGCCTGTAGGTAAGTATTTTTTGTAATTGGAGACTGAAGCATAATGAAAGACGAAACGACAACGACGATATTAGACGTGGGGCAAGTCACGTAGGCACAGAATACCTACCTACTTAAACTAAAACCAAGGTAATTAATGCCCATGATCGAGGGTCATTGTTAGGTTACTGATAAGAAAACGAGTAATGAGCCTCTATACGATACAATGGTTTTAAATGCCTATGCATACTTCTTTCGGAAATGCTAACTTTTTAAAATTATTTTAGCGATTGCTATGAGAATGCTCTAAAAAGCGCCCTATGAAGAGAGCTTTTGGTTCCGGAAAGGAAAGGTTCCTTAATAAGAGACCACACCAGCACATAGTAAGGCCACTGACCAGATAGAAAGAATGAAGGTTTCATTTAATTTATTCTCAAACAATAAACTATTGTCTGCTATTGTGTACAAGATCGGTCGCTTTGGAAATCTATAAGAGAGTTCTATGTTCAGCATGTTCATGCCACTGATTTTCATTCAATTTGATTACTTTCTCAATAGCTGGTTTGCCGAAAACATTTGAAGGGCACAGGAAAAAATGGAGCTCATTAACATTTTCATTGTTTCAAGTAATCAAAGAGTTAAATCTAAAATTTCAGTTTCTACACTTACACCTGAACTGGAATTTGATCTGTGCCTATATAATACAGGAACGGTGTTTATCTTACATAATAGATTTTAATTTTAAGATATAGGATTTGTAAATAAACAATAGTTTGAATTTTAACTTCCTAACTCCAAAATGTAATTGAAAAGAAAATAATTTTTACATTTTACAACATGTCTAATGTACCTACATTGCTGTTTTTCCTGTTTATTCAGTTATGAAATAAAATACACATTATTTTGCACAATATATTTTTATTGATGAGGTAAATTTGTGTAGTAGGTAATACTCTCCGGGGAACAAAACTTTTTTAAGTCCTGAAGGTCGCTATATTTTTCCGCAGAAATTGGCAATATGTCTGTATACGACCTTCCAGGCAAAGTAAACTCATTGTTTTGTACAGTTTTCACCTCACTGGTTTTCTTCCTTCTTCCACTGATGCAAGCAGATTCCCAGGGCCCATTATATGTAGAGCGGAAGCCTATTTTAGTACTCAGCTTGTCAATTTTGAGAACTTTTATAGGACGTGAAGGAAAAGATGACTTTTTGGCGTAAATTTATATGTCCTCTAATTAAACTTTTGACATCATCGTTGAGTTTTACGAGTACATGACTGTTATGTTTTCCTCTCCTATCAACTGCCAGCACATCCAGTTTTCTTCAAACTTGCTACTAAATATTCTATTTTTTTTCTCGTTATTCCATGTATCGACATGAAAGCATTTTTGCATATAGTAATTTCTTTTATTTCCGAATCAATCATTGCAAGTACTCTGTACTTGTACACAGCATCGTAATGCAATACTCCTTCTTTCTTGGACGGCCTATTAACAGGGAGAACTGATATTAATCCACTCAAATAGCAGTTTTGGGCATCATGTGATTCTAGTTAATTGAAATTCTTGAGAATTTGGGTTCTTGATCGCTCAGGAATCCTATCGAAACATCTCAATCTGCAACCACAGGCTGGACCGGGTTCATGACTCGATAATTTTAACTTTTTCAACACTTCAGACATACGACCGTGTGACTTTCTCTTTTTGGTAGTCTGATAAACATAATTTTCATCACAATCACTATTATTATTGCTCATTTTAAGATAAACATGCACAACGTAAAATTTTTGCAAGAACGCCTATCTGACAGCTGACATTTGTATGACACAAATATTAAGATGGCGGACTAAGAGCTCGTTCTTTGTTACAAACGTTGAGATCAGCCCGTTCTAGCGTGGTTTCATAGACAATGGGCACCTTTTAACTTGGTATGGAATGCAATGGGCTCGTTTTCTTCTGAACTAGGGTTTGTTTAGATGAACTTTTATGTGTAATAAGTCCTTTTTATCCTGTTTAAAATAAAGTGTTCTGATTGGCCATAGAATTATGAAGTAATGGTAAGTACCGTTAATTCAAAAAAGGTGAAAATGTTAATGAGCTCCTTTTTTTCCTGTGCCCTTTTTTATGATGGATAGTTGGGATGAAGAACATAAGACAGCTACCAGAACGTGTTATTTAACTAGGCATGTTTCGCCACGAGCGCAAATGGCCCCGTTTTTAACAGTTAAACCAAGAATAATACCCTTTTCACATAACCCCTCCCATTCGCACAAAGCGGTTCTCTTCTACCTTTATTATGAGCACCGCCACAGAGTGGAACGCCTTGCCAGAGTCTGTGTTTCCAGATAGCTACAGCCTGGGTATCCTTAAGTCGCGAGTGAATAGGTTTCTTCTAGGCAAGCGTGTACCATCGTAGACTGCATCATCGCTTACCATCAGGCGAGATCGTGGTCAAACGCAAGCGTAAAATGAATAAAAAAAATTGTACAATTCATTCATTTTTAGTGTTCCGTATCCAACGGGTAGAACGGCACCATATTACTAAGGCACCGCTGTCTGTTCGTCTGTCTGTCCGTCTGTCACCAGGCTGTATCTCATGAACCGTGATAGACAATTGAGATTTTCACAGATGATGTATTTCTGTTGCCGCTATAACAACAAATACTAAAAACAGAATAAAAAACGAGTGTGCTTTAGACCACACGACTGAAGTAAAACTTCTTTTTCAAAATATTAATTTATAAAATTGTTCAAGAACGAAATGAAATTACTAAAAATAATCAAACGAACTACTGACTGAGATATATATATATATATAAATATATATATTTCATGCACTGGCTATGAGAGGAAGATATAAAGAAAATGTACACGCGCACCTCTCTCTCTTGCTCTTATAGTAATACATATACGAAACGTAACTCCCGTATAGTAATCTTTCTGTCTTCACTAACTTATATCTCCCTCTCAACTTCCGTTCGCATTTTTAATAATTCATTCACCAGCTTACTCCCTAAGTCAAGCGTGCGTAAAGAAGTTTTATTGCAATAAATATTTAAGGGGGGCTCCCATACAACAAACGTGATTTTTTTTGCTCGTTTTAGCTCAATATTGATAACGGCAACAGGTAGACGCTTGAAATATTCACAGAATATTTAGTTACACGTTCACTTTAAAAATAAATAATTAAATTATAATAAAACAAATATTTGAGAGGGGCTCCCATACAACAGTGATTTTTTTGCTATTTTTACCCTTCGTACGGAACCCTTCGTGCTCGAGTCCAACTCGCACTTGGCCGGTTTTGTTATTTGCAACTATTTACGCTCCTGATTTGAAAAATAATATATTTGTTTACTTTAAATTAGCTAGTATTTTCAAATAGTACTGATTTCATATTTAAGCAATATTTACTTGAGAATTTAAACTACATAAATGAAAGTCAGAAACGCAATTGGTGAAACTTTCCTCGATATAATTATTTGTCAAAATCTTCTAAAACACTAATATCGTCCATTCTCCGACTCTAGAAAAGATTTAAAGATTTTTTTAAATAGTTACCTATGTAGGTAATTATGGTACCTAAATTAATGAAAAAGCATTTTATTTTAATTTGTTGGTTCTCATGCAATTCGAGATTTTATCTTTTGTCACTTACGACATTTACTCCTGCGACAATGCGGCGCGGCTATGATACATGTTTGTCTCGTTCTTCACCTATGCAAGTAAATAGCACTGTCACTTTTTTGCATTTCCGGATGCAACGCCCAATCGTCACCGAAATTAAATTTTTATATCGTCATAATAAGGTTTAGGGATCCTAGCTAGGATCCTAACCACTGGGTTAGGATCCTAGCTAGTAACTGTAGTCTGTGTTTATGTAACAAATATTTAAAGGCATGTTCCTAATTAATTCAATGTCATTTTTTAGCCTGTAAAATAATGTTCAATTGTTAATTTTACTAACTTATTATTTATTTATACACTAGTGGACCCGCCGAACTTCGTACCGCCTTGACATGCATATAACGCGGGCTGTCAATATACGTCACCCTGGTAGAATTATCAATTGTTGTGCCCGGCCATCATTATGTATGAGAAAATGAATGACTTCCACAAATAATTCAATACCAAAATTAGCCAAATATCTCCACCCGTTCTAGAGTTTTAGCGAGACTAACGAACAGCAATTCATTTTTATAGATATAGACAATATCTCGGGATAACTCCGACCGAAGCATCTGTTTCAAACGATATTCATTTATTTTACATCCTCTTTGACGATATTTGCAGCACGCATTCTTTCAATTCTATGTCAAACGTCATAAGGTTACATTATAAAAGCGCTAAGGTTAGAATATATATAATTTTATATGGTGAATAAGTATTCTTAAGTTTTCTAATTTTGCGCGCAATTTTCTTAATTTTTTCTTTCATAAGAACCTTCTCCTGACAATAAGAAATACAACAAAAAAAGAGTTAGCGGAATCGGTCCAGCCGTTCACGCGTGATGGCGTGACCAAGGGAAATAGGGATTCATTTTTATATATAGAGATTGTATATTATTTACCCAAATAGATAAATTAACCCATTACCCACAGAGGTTTTATAAATATACATGTACACACAGTGTACATTATTCCGTTCGTGACTTTGTCAGAACGTGACAAACCTTGCCTATGATAGGTTTATAAAAACAATAACACCCATAATTTTCTAAGGCAACATTCATTAAAAAAATAAAATTAAGGAATGTGTTCCAAACATAACTCAGAAAAATATTTTTTTAATAACCTATAGGTACTGCCCCACTGCTGGGCAAGTATCTCCCCCATTTCCTTCCTTTCAATACCACGAAAACGTTGGCGCGACTATCTAGATGGGTTCCAATCTGGCTGGCAGGAGATTTCTCCGCAAAAACAGTTTTTTTTTGTTGTTTTTTCTTTTTAGTTATCGCGAAAAAACATATTTCCGGGTTTTAAAGTCGTTATCGGTTATAAGTTGGATTAATTAAATTCTGATCTGTAAATAATACAATTCATACTATCGAATACAATTTTGATACTTGACCTTACGATAAGATTGTGAAGGATTATGCATGACTCATAAAAAGCAACCTATAGTAAAAAGTTCTTACTAAAACTTTCAGTACTTATTTGTGATTAAGTCACATATTAAAAATTATATTTTTTTGTGTAAACGTGATCAAAACGTTGAAGGAAAACATTGGAAAGGAATTGGAAGGAAACAACTAGCATTGAACATGCCTTTCGATTTTAAGCTGTAGATGGTATAAATGCATCTGAAATCCTATCCCATTCTCATACGCATTTGACCCATTTGGGGCCGCAAACCTGGGTCCATGAGTTACTGGCCTGGTACGGCCGGGGCCAAGCTGGGCGTCTGGTCGAAGCGACTTGCGATCTGAGAACTGGCGCTTAAATCTAGATCAATTCAACGCATAAGCATTGTAATGCAGCCAGTGTCTTAGCTTCAACTTCGGAATTTTGTCCTGTGTCACGACGGATTTAGAGCAGTTGAGCTATCTATAGATCGTTTGCATCGGTACGATTCAACTGTTCCTTATGTACCTTTATATTAATATCGTAGTTTGTAAACATTGCCACCATATTCAAGTGCCTCAATAACGTAAAAACTTGAGTTGATTAGGTATTGTATTCACATGACTGACTGTATTTTGATTGTATTCAAATTAGTTCAAATCGACAACCAGTCATTGATCTATATTTGGGTTACAAAACAATTGGAACGAAGTTCCTTATCGCGCGTTGCGAAAGGGGGCTAGACGGGAAAAATTAAGACCAAAAGTTGTAACGACACTTTTTGCTATAGTTGTAAGCCGTGCGGCGTGCGCGTGTTTCTCTATCTGTCTCTCTCTGTCTCATAGAAAGCAAGCCAGTTATTTTCGTTTCGTTTTTCTATTTCGCATTGAACAGTGTGGTGTCGCGACGATTATTTTTGTTGAGTGTATACAGGCTTTTTGTAAATAATAAACAATCAACAACAAAATATAATACTAGAATCGATGCAGTTTTTTCAAGGCATTTAAATAAAATAGAATCCCAAACATATGTTAATAATAAAAAAAATATTACTAAGTATAACTTAAAAAAATAACTTTATTACAATTCCTTCACTAATTAATCGAAAGGAACTTCGTTCCATCCGGGTGTCCCTGGACACCTCTCAAGTTTTTTTTTCTTGATATTTCTTAAATTTAGAAAGTTTTAAAAAATATATCATTTTGTTGATTGAAAGAATATACAAGATGTTTGTTGGAACGATGTGAATATTTTTGTAGCTGATCAAGGACGCCAATATGATCATTTTAAACCACACTATATCTATGTAACATTATGGCTTAGTTTTTAAGTGCGCAGTCGGGCAAAAATAAGCCTATGTCTGAATCCCGATCATAATATATCCGTATAGCAAAATTTAATCGATAATGTCGGCGATTTCCAAAACTAAAACCAGTAAATTTTTAACAAAAATATAACCAACTTAACCAAACTACATTGAAATAGATACTGGACATTTCACACAACGCTATCTAGCCCCAAACTAAGCAGAGCTTGTACTATGGGAACTAGATAACTGATAGAATACTTATATCATTTTTTTTTGTAAATACATACATACTTATAATATATAGAGAAACAACCAGACCCGGAACAAATATCTGTAGATCATGCAAACATTTGTTCCGCGGCGGGAATCGAACCCACTACCTCCTGCGTCGCAGCCGGCTATTCGCCCACTGCACCACGGAGGTCGTCCAATAAAAGGAGAATATTCGAAATCGGTTGATAAATGACAGAGTTCTGAGGTAATAACAAACATATACGTCCCTATAAAATTTGAGGATTGCCCTCGATTTTTTTGGGATCCCATCATCAGATCATAACTTGGTGCTAATGGGACCACCTGGGAAGTATACCCTTGAACTGATTACACGAAGAAATATCGACCCGGTGTTTCAATTTCAAGAACCCAAGAGCCTCAAGCGCCCTCCAATCCAGCAACTAGGTGTGCCATTGGCACATTTAAAGCAGAAAAATATTTTTTCGAATCGGTCCAGGCATCTTCGAGTAGATTCCGACGAATTGAGTACCTCCTCCCATTTTTGAACTCGGATAACATAAATGACTTATGAATGTTAGCCAAATATATAGTAATTGGTAAAGGTATTGGGTTACGGGTGGTGAATGACCGACCTTAGGTAATTATTGCACTTCCCTTTTAAATAACATTATATCCGGTTTTACTGTACAACTATGCTAAAATAACGTCGGACATACATGTCAGAAATAGTTCCGTGTTCATTAATCAATTAGCTTATATTATTTATTGTCTACAGCAAACTAAGAAGGATATTTTGACCTATAAAACTATTGGAAATAATATTGCCTGTTGGCAAGTCAAATCAATGAATCAATAAGTCAATAAAATTATCATTATGTCAATTTAAATAAATAAATATTACTGGCCATTTCACACAGCGCTATTTAACCCCAAACTAAGCAGAGCTTGTACACACGGCTACGCATCAAGCTATACATTTCCAGTATAAGCTGACCTCGCATTGTGTAGGCTTTTCGTAGAATGAGAGGTCAGCTTATACTGGAAAATTATAGCTTGATGTGTAGCCGTGTGTACTATAGGAGCCAGATAACTGATAAAATACTTATATACATTATTTTTTGTAAATACATACTTATAATATATAGAGAAACAACCAGACTCGGAACAAATATCTGTAAATCATGCTAACATTTGTTCCGCGGCGGAAATCGAACCGACTACCTCCTGCGTCTCAACCGGCTATTCGTCCACTGCACCACGGAGGTCGTCGATGAATGGATGAATGAAAACCAATTTTTTGAAATAAAACTTCTTTCCGCACGCTTGACTTGGGGAGTAAACTGGTGAATGCGTGACGAGAGCGTTACGAAAAGTGTGATCGGGCGAGGCGAACGGAATTTGAGAGGGAGATAATAAGTTAGTGAAGATAGAATATACATACATATATAGATGGAGCTAAAGAAGTTTTACTTCGGTCGTGTGGTCTGAAGCACGCTCGTTTTTTTCAAATTTCACAAAGTGCAGCTACCTAAAGCAATGTTATGCCTTGCCAATGCACTGTATGTGTACAATAAAAAAACAATAGTACCTAACCGTAGCCTACCAGGTACTCGAGTTTACTAAGAATAATGTGGCTTGTTTTTTTTTCGAATGGACTGATCTCGCTGTTGGCCTCTGAGGCCGTTGCAGCTTAACCTAGCTTTTGGCGAGCGCAGAAGGCGCTCAGTCCTGTAATTTTTTGATGAGGCAACTAGCGCAAGGGCACCACTTAGGTACGAACCTCGACTTGGGCTGTTGCCGGGACGGGGAATAGGAGAGAAACGCCCGGGTACGTGCTTGTACCTCGTATAGACGGCGGCTGAAGGGACTCGTCGACCTCGCCGGCGAGGTCGGTGTATTTGTAGAGTGTTTGCTCTGTCTAATGTGGATGACTCTTCCGCATTAGCGGAAGTGATTTCGTCATCCGGGTCTCCGAGAACGTGTCTCGGACGACGGAGGGTTTAATATTGTGACTTGTGATTATTGCGGATACTATTTATATCAGATTCTAAACCAGTTCGAGATTTAAATTGTATGCTGTGGGTTTTGAATGACGTATGAAGTTAGTTTTGTAAAGTCCACAAAATTATTTCCTTTATATCAACACTACTTACACTAATATTATAAATTGGAAAGTAACTCTATCTATCTATCTATCGTGATGAGCCGCTGTCAATTCATACAACTTTATTAAACACTAGCTGACCCATCCGAAGCTTCGCACGCGTAGTTTTTCAATAAAAACATTACCCTTCTTCGCGCAGTTGGGTAAAAAGTAGCTATGTTACTCACGGGAATGTAGCTTTTCAATGGTGACAGAATTTTTGAAAACGGACCAGTAGTTTTTGAGTTTATTCATTACAAACATACACACAAAAATACAAATCTTTCCTCTTTATAATATTAGTATAGATGAATAAATAAATAAAATAATAAATATCGCTGGACATTTCACACAGCGCTATCTAGCCCCAAACTAAGCAGAGCTTGTACTATGGGAACCAGATAACTGATAGAATACTTATATACATATTTTTTTTTTGTAAATACATTCTTATAATATATAGAAAAACAACCAGACCCGAAACAAATATCTGTAGATCATGCAAACATTTGTTCCGCGGCGGGAATCGAACCCGCTACCTCATGCGTCTCATCCGGCTATTCGGCCACTGTACCACGGAGGTCGTCAATAGATTAGTATAGATATATGTAGATATAGACTAGCTGACCCATCCGCAGCTTTGCACGCGTTAGTTTTTCAATAAAAACATTACCCTCCTTCTGCGCAGTTGGGTAAAAAGTAGCCTATGTTACTCACGGTGAATGTAGCTTTCCAATGGTGAAAGAATTTTTGATATCGGACCAGTAGTTTTTGAGTTTATTCATTACCAACATACACACAAAAATCAAATCTTTCCTCTTTTTAATATTAGTATAGATAGTATAGATATATGTAGATATATTATATGGACTAGCCAGTGGCGTAGCGTGGGTGTCGGGCGCCCGGGGCGGAAGACAATTTTGCCGCCCTCTTATTTAGTTATTTCAATTTAATGTAAACTATACATTACATACATTAATCCTAGATAACTTTTCGGCAAGAACAGTTATCATTATTTTGCATTAAGTATACAAGATTAGATTTTATGTATAATGTACTTACTTGTAATAAATAATAAAAAAATCTGTCTATTTGTTACGTTCAAACCTAAAAAGCTGAACCTATTTCGATGAAATTTGGTATAATTAATTAGATTATAACCTGGATTACATCTGGCTACATATTATTGACAAACCAAGCGTGCGAGGCCACGGACGGAACCTAGTTATATTTTTAAGTTTATTTTGCAAGTTTGTGGTCGGCTCGTTCGTAAAGAGTATTTTTCCGTTCGTTATTTTAATATTTGAGATACCTAACCTAACACGTAATCATTAATGATAAGCCCAAAACGAGGAAAACCGGAAAATTCCTACCAATTAATTAATTAGTCAAAATCTAATCAAATTCAAGCATACGTTTACCATATTGTGTTGGTAACAGTTATAGTAAGGTAGGTGGTAACTACTTTTCAACCGATTTCAAAAAAAGGATGTTCTCAATTCGGTAGTAGTTTTTTTAATGTTTGTTACCTCCGAACTCTGTCATCAACTGATTTGGAAAAATATTTATTTACTTTAAAGGTAGGTATACTTTCAGATTCGTCTCATTGAAATTTAATCAAAATCAGTTTGGTTTTTATATAAATAAATAAATACATAAATATTGCTGGACATTTCCCACAGCGCTATCTATGCAAACATTTGTTCCGCGGCGGGAATCGTACCCGCTACCTCCTGCGTCCTCAGCCGGCTATTCGCCCGCTGCGCCACGAAATGTATGTACCATTTTGTTTCGTCTGGCAAATATTGTTACTCGACCGTTGTTTTTATAAATCAATAAATACACTTATTATATATATTTTTTATCAAAAAGAAAAAAGCAAAATATTGTGTAGCAAATAGCAATCTTGCAATCAGAACATTTGATGTAGGTAGTTATACATTATAATCATTTAATAACAAAGAATGTTTTGTGAATGAGGCAAGTGAGATAAACTAACTTGACCTTTAATAATTTTTGATAAAATGATAATTATTGTTATAGTATATTATTAAACAAGGTGATAAAGCAATGTCTTGCGTCACGGGCGCTATATTGAGTCCCGAACGTAACGAAGGATTCTAGAAGTTACCAGAATCATGAGTGCTGTGAGGGTTAAAAGCACGCCCAAGATGCAGACAGCTGTATTCACGAGGAGAATACTCTACTTTTCACACTTTCTGCGAGACATTAAAAACCAAATCGTGGTTAGTTCGATTTACGAATAAGTTCTTATTGTGCGGGTCTCTTTGGTTCAAACTTTATTATACAGACGAGGTCCCAAATTCATATCACAAATTCAAATTCTGTACAAATTTACTCCCGACTCAGCCGTAGGGATATAATCACCTTAGCTACCTCCACCTTAGCTTTCGGTAAGGTTCACATGACATACAAAATTGACATTGTCGAGCAGGTGGAGTTGGTGATAAATTAACCTGTAAAATTTCGAAATGGGTATAGTTACTTAATTTGAAATTTTACGATAATTTTATATGTTTGAGGATAATATCGTTTATGGGCCGTATTAAAAGATTTTTTTTCGTTTGAATGAATCCGCGAAGAGTTTCAATATTGTTTGTCTAACTACTGAAACTTTTCAAGTCTATCGTCATCATACTAATATTATAAATGTGAAGGTTTGGATGTGTGTTTGTTACTCAATCACGTCGTAATGGCTGAACCGATTTCGATGAAATTTGGTGTGTTGATAGATTATGATCTGGATTCAAACATTGGCTACTTTTTGTTGACAAACAACGCGTTCCAAGCTGCTGGCGGAAGCTAGTTAATAAATAAAAATAAAATAATTATACGAGTTATCCAAGAGCTGATGCTTTTCCATTCAAGACATTGCAAACAGAGGACACTTCAGTCTAGCCGTAATCTAGATAACATTAACTATGAATCCGTTTTCAACGGTTTTTTTATAGATCGAATGTTTCATTTGTATAATTACTTTAATATTAAAATTCATACTAATGCTATAATTTTTAAAGTAGCTGTATCTCTCTGTCTGTCTCTGTGTTTGTTACATTTTCATGACCAAAGCTGGACCGATTTCACTGAATTTTGGTATATAGGTAGATTATGACCGAAATTGAGACATAGTCAACGTTTACCCAACTGCACAGAAGGAGGGTAATGTTGTTATTGACAAACCACGCTTGCAAAACCGCGGGCGGTAGCTAGTGCCTAATAAATGTATTATAAACACCAATGAACTTGATAAACAGTTTCAGAGGTCATCCACCATACCATTATCAAGATTTAAGGCCATTCAGAGCTGCCAAGAGAATAAAAACAGTTGTTTTGCCAATTCCCAACGCGCTGTGATAAGAATTCAAATAAGAGGAAGACGAATATTCACGTATTTAAAAAAAAGACGTTTATCATACTAAGAAACAATTCAAAAATTATCTAAGTACTAGCTTAAGATTAATCGAAGGGAATTCTCGGAAATTTAAAATAAACATATACCGATAACAAATCGGCAAGACAGCAACTAAGCAGATACCTCTTCAAAGCAACCTTCATTATTATTTTTCTGCTCGTGTATAATGCGCGCAGCCAAAGATGAGACCTGTCATACCTTTCACCCACTCTAACTTGGAACCACAGCGGCGTATGCGCGGACTGCGGGGAATGACACACGACTGAATACGCATGCGTGACGCCATACCTCGCCGTCCCTCCCCGCTTGCCTCGCATACCGCCAAAACCGCCAAGAACTATCTACTGCGCAGGTATGACCACGTGACCCGTCAAGTCTCATCTTTGGCTGCGCGCATTATAACTCTTGTTTTTTTTAAGATACAAGTAACCTACTGTATTATCTTATATTCTGAGTTTATAGTTATATTTATATTTGTTTATTTGGAAAACCAACAGCTAATTAAACATAATATGAAACACAGTAGATAAAAGAAAGCCAATAATAGATTTTCACGACTAAACAACATAATAAAACTAATTGTGAAGTGAACAATAAAAAAGTCAAAACAAAATGGTTAAAAATAAATATGGATAATAAGTTACATAGAAGCTATACTTAATACTACATAAATATATTGTAAGTATACTTGTATCGCCAAAAAAAGTTCTCTGTTCAGCCGTAGTCTAGCTGTACTGACACTCGTGCAGAATATATCTATATCTAATTGCTTACTCAGCATATATAGTTGTAGCTTGCTCGCCACAAAAATGAATTTTGCCTGTAGATAGTGCCAACTACGGAGACATGGATAGGAGGATTAAATCTCTTAGGCTTAAATGGTACACTAATTTTAATTTTCCTTATCAAATCGGCACAGTTAATATTGTTAAAGTTAACAAATAGACACTCATTCATGTTGTTTCACAGTGGCTACTTATGAGAAACTGTTCTGGGCTCACTATTTTTACTTAAAATGTTTGTTCCCCGTCAATTAAATAAATAAACTTACGTAGTCTGATAAAAAATCAACACGAATAGTTATACATCTAGCTCTGATTACAGTGATATGGTTTTCAAGTACTCACAATATAAATAGAGCAACTCACATTCTCGGAAACCTGGAACCTTCCTAATCAATATGTGTGATGACGAGACCTTTATTCAGACAGCATATTAAAAGAAACTGGACTGGTGCGAGTTTTTTTTAATATACTTTATAGGGTAGCGTTTGACCATGATCTCGCCGCGATGATGCAGTCTACGATGGTACACGCTTGCCTAGAAGCTCCGAAGCACACTCTCCAAAATGTAACCGATAAAAAACCGAGAGGCTTGCAACCTTACGACGATGCTAGAGGCTGTGGAGCCTTTTCTAACTTTGCTATCTGCTAACTCGTCATTGAAAATGAGCTTCTTGGTTCTTCTACCAAATGAATCTAGAGCCTCTAGCTGGTATTTCGCTGATCCGTCCCAGAGGTGAGAACAGTACTCGAGACATGATCGAACTTGTGCTTAGTATAAGTTGAGTAACAGTCTCGGTGCGAAGTATAGCCTCACCGTTGCAAGTATACCAAGCTTTTTAGCGGCCAGCTGGGCTTTCGACTCAATGTAGGAGCAGAAATTGAGAGTCGGTGTTTTTCTGATTATTTCCTTTACTTGTACTGTGACCTTGCTTCTTGACAAATGATGCTAGTTCAACGGGAAGCAACAGGTTTTGATTTTTTTGCGAGCAAAATATACTGTATAATATCTTTGAATGCATTGACTTAAAAGCTTGCGTTTTATACAGCTCCAAGAGAAAATAGACTATTTAATATTAATTTCAACTTGATATCTCCCCGCGTTCCTGAGAAAAGGGTCTTGACAAGCGGTTAGACAGACAGACAACGAAGTTATCCCATATGGATTCCTTTTTCCTTTAGAGGTACGGAACTCGAACACTGATAGATTTAATCATTTAGAACGCTATAGTAGAACTCCCGATTAACAAATGTCTTAACCAGTCGTTTATTTTCTATTTTAACAATATACCGCGTGTCACCGCATTTACGACATTAATTTAAATCACGGGTAGAGATGATGGCTAGTATTGTTGTAAAATAGTTTATTTTCAAATTCATTACCATATTTTTTGTTTAATTTTCAATCTACCTTAATTTCAAGTCCTAAAGAATCAATGAAACAGCCTGTATAAAATAGGTAAATAAAACATATCAATTCAACTGCAATAAGTAGGTATCCGTTAAACTGGACTAAGCGGCATCGGCGCACAGGCGCCACCGATTTACGTTAAAAATGGTTTGTTGGAATTGTATCTATTACTGGATAAATATTCAAGCTACCGGTATTAAACCAATCTCTAAGATCAGTTAATACGATTCTGCATATGTTTTAAATTAATGGCGTGAATTCGGTGACAGACTGTACATGTGATTTATCATATTTAAATTCCTTCATGTGTAGGATTAATTTGGGAATCTTAATTTTCCGAGGTGTGTTGTCATTTTTTTTATTGAGATTTTAATATTAGTTCGTGTTTTTAGATCAGTCGATTTGTTACTTATAATCTTGAGTATTGTGTATTTAAAATTCAATACCATACAGATAGCAGGATAAAAATAATTAGTGCTGAAATATTGAAACGTCTGCCCAGTTCTGCCCCTTAAGAAGCCGGCGAACCCCGAGCACAACTTCAATTCGGCCGCGTCAAAAACTTCGGCCTGAATATCGCTATCCCTGTTCAGTGACGAAGTTTAGCCACGCAGAGCGACAGTGATAGCAAATGACCGATTCTAAATTTGATTAGCTTTTGACCGTGTTCCGTAATACCAAAAATGATGACTGAAAACTTGTTGTATTTTTCTCATTGTGTTGTTATTCTGTAACTAGACGATATAATCTATGTTTCCATGCCTAAGATACGTAAGATGTTGTTTTTAATACGAAACAATTAGGTTGAAAACAGGTCTTTTATGACGTAAAAACATGCAGAATGCGATACGCTTCTATTTCATTTTAGGTAAGTATTTTGATATAATATATCGTTGGGAACCTAGATAAATACTATTCAAATTAAAATAATACCTTATTAAGGTAGAAATATGCTCCAATTATAAATGATTTTGAGAGTAAGTGTTGTATGGGCGATTCCCCTCCGGTCTCCCCTCAAAGGAAGAGTATTTGTTCTTCCCCAGTTAAGAATATTAGGTGTTTTTATAATAGAAAGCCGATATCCAAAAAAGGTCTCTAAAACACACTGCATAGTTCACAGCTGCTCTGTATTTCAGAAATGAATTGCAATGCCAATGCGGATATCCAATTGTCAAATGCGAGTACACTCGACAGACTCGACATAATTGGGTTGCCAACAAGCCATAATTAAATTTATATTGCACATATGTTATAAGCATGCAGTATACACTCGTCTCTTGTCTCGGGAACACTTCGACGCGCGTGACTAATGTGTAAGATTTTTTTTAGCTACTGAGGGTAGTTGAAAACATTTAAATTGATTTTACACATTTCACAGATTTGTTAAATTATAAAAGTAGGTATTTTAATAAATGAATATTCATACAATATACAATAATATAACATGGTACGAGTCGTAGGTGTAAGTAGGTAGTTTTAAGTACCTATTTCGTCATGACATGCATTCATTAATAATTATTATTGTAATTTTCTTGCAGTAAATTCCATACGAATATTATATATTTGAAAGTAACTCTAACTGTCTCAAAATGTATGTCTGTTACGTTTTCATGGCTAAACGGCTGAACCGATTTCAGTGAAATTTGGTATATATGCTTTAGTCAAACATCGTAGCTCCGGCGCTCCTAGGTTTGGCTAGTCAAACATAAAGGCTTAGTCAAAATCCAAACCACCAGTGTTTCTACCTTTGACTAACGAATTTTTTTCTAATCCTAGGAGTGACTAATTTGGACAGAAACTCCTACTGACTGGTCAAACCCCGATTTCATGAAATTGAGTTCCGCGAGAAACCTAGGAGCGCCGGAGCTTCGATGTGTCAATATAACGTATAGAGTATAGATAGATTATAGATTACGACCTTGATTGATACAAACTACTTGTTTTTATAAACCACACGTGCGAAGTCGTGAAAACGGAGAAAACAAGAGTTACTTTCGTATTTATTATACCTATTTGTATTGATTATTCATTCATAGTTTTGCTTACCTACGACAGGGTGACATGAAAACCTAGGTGACTAAAATACCTCTACTAAAACTCACGCATCCACGCCCACTCTGAATATCTATAGTTATTCTTGCCAATATCTAAACTCATTGTAACAAGTTACTTAGCACTACAAGTTCCATGTCTTTCAATTTTATCTAGGATTTCCTAGGGTTTCATACTTATCTTTCTTCTAAAACAGATTCCCAACCTTTATTAGGCCCCAGTCTCACACAAAACAAATTTATTGCGTTTACTTCCAAAGAATTGATAGTATCTAAGTATAAACTTTTAATGAAGAGAAAATAAATAAGTTTTGAGATAAAAAATGTGCTTCACACATAATGCATATAAATTCTTATATAACCGGAGAGCTGAGAACAAATTTGAGGAAGAGTTAGTTTCGTGCTAGATAGAGATGTCTGAAATGTTATTGGAACGAAGTTCCTTATCGCGCGTTACGAAAGGGGGCTAGACGGAAAAAATTAAGACCAAAAGTTGTAACGACACTTTTTGCTATAGTTGTAAGCCGTGCGGCGTGCGCGTGTTTCTCTGTCTGTCTCTCTGTCTCATAGAAAGCAAGCCAGGTTTTTTCGTTTCGTCTTTCTATTTCGCATTGAACAGTGTGGTGTCGCGACGATTATTTTTGTGGAGTGTATACAGGTTTTTTGTAAATAATAAACAATCAACAACAAAATATAATACTAACATCGATGCAGTTTTTTCAAGACATTTAAATAAAATAGAATCCCAAACATATGTTTCCTACTTCAGTTACCACAAGCCAATTATTACTAAAATTGAGCCTACTGATTAAGTTTATATTACATTATATTTCTTAATAATAAAACTTTTATTATAACATTAAAAAAACATTTTATTACAATTCCTTCACTAATTAATCGAAAGGAACTTCGTTCCATCCGGGTGTCCCTTGACACCTCTCAAGTGTTATTTACAACATCATTTATATATACCCATTTCTTATAGTTGATCAAGAAACAACGATGTGTTGTTTTTGATGTTTCAAGCAAATATTATACAACCGCATAGTTTCAAGACAAGATCCTTCATTTGTCAGCGTTGAAAGGAGATATTGTTTACAAACGCGCTTGAGAGCCCTCGGCAACAATCGGTAGCATAGCGTACCATACCGATGCTTCTAATTGTATTACGTCATACCGAAAGATACTGAGTGTCTTAGCAATTAACGGCGTGTCTCGCTTCTAGGAATTTTCTTTTGGAAATGTTGGTTTAATCACGTTTAATCTGTCGCAAGGAGTCAATTTCTCCACTATGATTTATTTAAAATCTAATGACCAGGTTTCCCCTTTTGATTGGTACCACTCAAAATACTGTAGGACAAGACCTCCCTTAATGGACCGACGAAATTGTAGCGGTTGCAGGAGTTCGTTGGAAGGAGGCGGCTTAGTACCGTTAGTTGTGGCACTCTGGGAAGACATATGTTCAGCAGTACGCCTAAATGCCGAGACGATGATGCAGAAGTCTGAATAATTAAAAAGATCTTAGTAGTTATTGAAGGTGTAATTTCAAAAGCATTTGAAGTCGCGTAAATTATGTAATCTGTAATGTATAGTTTGACCAAAAGCGCTATACCGCTCCTTAGGAAAGTGCGGCGAGGTGGGGGCCGAGGAAAAAAGAGCAAGAGTACACATGAGATCGATAATGTCGGATATATCTTAGGATATCGTAAACGATATGGTTATTTTATATAACGATATGTTTATATTTTTTATAACTAAATTATCTACAGATATTCTGATTTTCTTTATAGCTTTCTCTGTCTGCTTTTCGTTTCTTAAAATATTCGGCCACTTTAAAAATGATGGTCTTGACATCACGAGATAGCGCTCGACCCATCTTTGGATATTTATCTTGTGTGCGTCTGACATAGACCGTCCGGTACAAAAGCTACCTACCGCCGTGAGCGTTGACGGCAGACTGATAGATCGGAGCGGCCGACACTTCCCCCCGTCTCGCCGCGCGCATACCTCACGAGCGGTACAGCGGTTTCGGTCAAACTATAACTAACCTCTATCAAAAGTCACGGGATGCAAGTCTTCGATGAACACACAGTATAGTTGCCAAAATGTCAATCGGAAACTACTTTGGCAGTTGCACCCTTATGTAACGGAAAGAAACTAACGTCTTTCGTCACGCATGTACAGGAATTTGTTATTTGCACGATGATAGCAACTGAAAAATAAAATGTATCTCGAGACCAATAAATTACTATGCAATGGTATGAAACTTCTACGACGTGGGTTAATTATATAAAAATAGCGGATGTCTGCGTTTTGTACATTAGGAAAATTATAAGGGATGAAAATTAACATAATCTCTATTAAAAACAATAATAATAATAAGATATCCCACAATAAGTCAGAATCAAGTTCAAACGTTACGTTTGATATTTGCATAGAAGTTAAGCATTCACGTTACAGGTTGCACGATCGGGATTCAAATTCCTCCGGGGAACAACCTCCGAATCAGAAGTCGAGGTATATCTCACTAAGGCATATGCCACCCGTAATGGCCTATGGCCTAGTGAGATATTTTTTGATTATAATCACAGTTGCAAGACAAAGCAATCAAATCTAACGAAGGTACAATGACAATAAATAAAAACTACCTAAACGCCATAACATGATTAATCATAGTGAACCAACAGAAACGGTTTTCCAGACGTAACTAAATGTTTCAAATGAATAATTTAACATCATAATAACCAGTGTTTTTTCTTGTTTCAGACATAACAATAACCGCCGGGAACCAACTAGAATTCTACACAAATAAAACAAAAACACACAATGTAGGCACGCAGTACAGAGACCTAACCGCTCTAGCATATGATGCTGTTCATAATATGATGCTGTTTGTAGACAGGCAGAACGATAACGCTTCTATATTCAGTTACCATCTAGCCACCAAAAAATACCAATCTTTAGTCAGAAAAGGGTCGTCAGAAAGCATTCAGGGTATAGCTTTTGATCCTGTAAACAGCTTGCTCTTTTGGACTGACACCCTCTCACGAAGTATATATTCAATGTCCTTGAAACCAGGCTCTAAAAATTTCGCCTATGGAAACCTTTGGATTCAAATGACAAATGAGATTCCAAGGGGTATTGCTGTAGACAGTTGTAGAGGGTAAGTTTTGATTGCTTTAACAATGAAGCTATAATTATTTACAAAGTACTGTTAGAGAATTTATGACAACTTAAAATTTCAGTTACGTCTATTGGACCAATACAAACATCACAAAACCTACGATAGAGAGGGCACGGTTTGATGGAACAGAAAGAAAAACCATCGTCAGCACAGATATTTACATGCCAGTAAGTATAGCAATCGATCAACGCACCAAAAAACTTTACTGGGTCGATGACAGAGAAGGAATCCATTTTTCAATTGAGAGTTCTGACCTTGATGGTAAGCGGGAGGAGAAACTATACGAAGGAACGCAACACCAGCCCAACGTCTTGGCAGTTAACAAAGATAGTATATACTGGGTTGATTTGGGATTTAAGAAGATTTGGAGGATGCCGAAGAAATACCGGAAATACCAGGAACCCGAAGAGTATGCCGTCAACAAAAACGAGTATCTTTTCGGAATCGCTACTAACTACCTCATCAAGGACCAAATTGAGGGTATTCCCGAGTGTTCGGGTTTGAGCGATCTATCGCAGAATACTTCGGCCATCAACGATTCGTTTAGTGTACCTCCTGATGTAGGACTGTTCTGCGTTCACGGAGTAAAGGTGGACAATAAGTTCGAATGCAAATGTACACCTGGTTATACTGGAAATAGATGCGACATATCAGTTTGTCGGAATTACTGCTTCCGAGGCGACTGCAGCATTAGTGATGGAAACCCATCTTGCAGGTAAAATCCTTTTATATATCTTTTTATATTGGTACTTAAAATACCATTCTGTTATGAATGCAAATGTTTACCAAGTTTTCTGCATTGTACTAGAGTACACAATGAGGCATAATAATAATAAAACAACTGTTCAACCATTATTCACACTAATTTTCAGGTGTGAAGGAGGCTTTTCAGGAAGACGATGCGAAGAGTATGTTTGCACCGGGTTTTGCTTAAACAACGGTGCCTGCTCCCTAGACGAAAATCATAAGGCCGTGTGTCACTGTCTTACTGACTTCGAAGGCACGAGATGTGAGACTGAAAAGGTTCTAGTAACTACGACAAAGAATGCTCAAAAACTTGAACCTCAAGTGAACAGAACAGCTCAAACTGCTGAAAAGACTGTACCTACAACGGCAATTGACCACGTCGCCAAAATAACAACGGTATCTACAACGGAAACCATTCCAATAAATTGCAAGTAAGTTTCATTTTTCAAGTTTATACTAGTACTAATACATTTGAGGCCCTAAATATTGGCTGTCATTGGGGTCCAGTACAATGATGCCTACCGGGCTCTTATGAGGTTGCCGAGATACTGCAGTGCGTCGAGAATGTTCTCCGAGGCGGGTGTTCCCGACTTTTTCGCTATCATCCGAGCTCGCGTAGCGTCGTTTTGGAGTAGGCTGAGTCGCTCCAACAATAGCGTACTGAGGGCTGTCGCTGACCAGATTTATAAAAATGGAATTTATAAGTATTGGATTTCCGTCCACCTGGACGGAAATAAAAAATGACTACACTGGAGCATCTGCTCCGTGGCATATTCAGTATTTTTAACTGACTTAAAAAAATGAGGTTCTCAATTTTGTTGTTTTTTAGTGTACCTATTTTTCATTTGTATGTGATATGGGTCGTATTTTTGTGCCTGAAATAAAAGAATTTTTTTTTTTTTATTTTTATTAATTGGTCCTTTGCGATCTAGAATCGGTCATCGATCCTTCTGCGACTATTTTGCGATCTTAGAAGAAGTATGTTTATTTGGGTAATAGCATCAATTAATTTTATTTCAGCTGCACAGCCAACACCTCAAATCTATCAATGTACTCAACGGAACAGCTCAGCGCCACAGATGGAGAATTCGTCATGCAAGCCAGCTGTAACGATGGCTGGGATGCGATAAGAGACCCTATTATCATGGTGCTAGGGATCCTTTGTGGCCTTCTGGTTCTGGCTTGCGTGGTTCTCTTCACGAAAATCCTCCAGCTAAAGAAACGGCCAAGGTATGGGAAAATTCTTGACATAGTAAAGTTTGTAGGGTTTTATTGTTCAGTTCTACGTATTGCTAAGGAAATTGCGATCGGTGTGATTGAATGGCTTGGTCTTTCCTGAAACATAATTATTGAATAACAAGCTTCCGCTCGCGGCTTCGCACGCGTGGTTTGCCAATAAAAAGTAGCCTATGTGTTAATCCAGTTTATGATCTACGTACCAAATTTCATCGCAATCGGTTTAGCTGTTCCGACGTTAGTGGGATTTAAAGTATTTTCAACATATATTTTCTAGGTTAAAATAGGTGTAGGTAGATAGATATCAGCATAAATAAATGAAGTTGTTTTGACGTCACACACTATTATTTACCGTTTCAAAGTATTAGTCATAATATTAAGCCCCTCCCATTTCAAGTTTATGTAAAATTTTGCATACCTACAAAATGTTATGGTTCACTAAAGTCAAATCGCTTAGTTCTTTTTGTAAACGTGTTTTATCTAACAACTGCAACACTAAATCCGAAAATTCAAGTATTTTGTTTGTTTTTTCTTAAGATTCGGCATTTCATTCAAATACATGTGATCTTAGTCCACGAGAATTATACTTGTAGTATGGTTCGTGGTTTGAAGAGTAGTTACATCATAAATAAATAACACCTAACATACATAGTCCATGAGTCCTGCAGGAGTTTATAAGACGATGGTGACCACTTAACAACAAAGGCACGCTTGTGTGTTTTAGACATATAATATTTTTTTTAACCTATAAAGCTTCTGGTCCATGAAGACGTTAATGAAGGGAGACCTTCCATTGTCACTTAAGCGTAAACTCATCGACATGTGTATTCTGCCCGTCCTTACCTATGGTGCCCAAACTTGGTCATTGACAGAATCTCAAAAGTCCACACTCAAGGTTTGCCAAAGAGCCATGGAACGCAGCGTGTTAGGGGTAAAGAGAATCGACAGGATCCGCAATACCACATTGCGCGCGAAGACCGGCATCGCAGATGTTGGCGACAAGACTGCCAGGCTGAAGTGTGACTGGGCGGGTCACATCAGTCGTATGGTCACAGACAAATGGGCAACAGTCGTCACACAATGGGTGCCTGCAGATGGGCGTCGAAGCCGGGGCAGACCGAGGAAGCGTTGGCGTGACGACCTCGATGCGTTCCAAGATGGCTGGTGGGACGTGGCGAGTGATCGTGAGATGTGGAGGAACAGGGGGGAGACCTTTGCCCAGTAGACATATAATATAATATATATTTAATATAAAAAAACGTGTACGTGTTGTGGAACATTATATTGGCAGATCATGCAAACAGGTTCCATGGTGGGAATTGAATCTAACAACCTTTTAGTCGACTTCTTACCTACAAGAAGCCGTCAAAGTACGACCATTAGCCTCCCCTATAGATTTCCAGAGCGAGAGATCTTGTGCGGCCTGCACCCAACGGCTCCCAGCAACCTTTATCAGGTCGTCTTATAATTGTTTTGTTGTATATTATGTGCAATAAAGTTTTATCTATCTATCTGTCTACTTTACAGGATAAAGAAGCGTTTCATAGTGAACAAGAACGTAACGCCAATGACGGCGCGCCCGGATCAATGCGAGATCACTATCGAGAACTGCTGCAACATGAATATCTGTGAAACTGTAAGTTTAAACCTATTATAATATTTGCACTTGACTATTGGTTCATATATCCGTCGGTAACTAGCTACGGCTCGTTTCTCCTTGGAAACCTGTCAAAAGTTTGACACTAGTTTGACACTTTTTCAAGGAGATACGAGGCGTAGTCGGTTACCGACGGATATAAGAACCCGCCATAAACCACTTTTTTACTACCAAATTAATAATGCAAGGTGCTTCGGAATAGCTTTTTTTATCTTACAAAATACAAACGTCTGGACAGACGCAACTAGCACTCGCACTTTAACGTTTAGAAATATACTAAACCTAACTCTCTCTCTTTCTATCTTCACTAACATATATCTCCCTCTCAACTTCCGTTCGCACTTTTCGTAACGCATTCACCAGCTTACTCCCCAAGTCAAGCGTGCGTAAAGAAGTTTTACTTCAAAAATAAAAACACTGAGTACCCACATTTACTATATAATTCTAATTAATAAACAAACTTTGTAAGTAGGTATTTTAACTTTTTAATAAATTTGACTTTTGTTTGTTTTTCATTTCGAGCAAAAGTATTAACTACAATAAAATAGAATAAAATGGAATAGACTTACAAAAGGTTTGATTATTTCAGTTCTACCAAAAAATAGAAAAAAAAACATTGTTAAACATTATTTTCGTTTGGGTTAATAAACCTTAGTATTCCGAAGTACCCTGTAAGTATATGAAATAATTATTGTGTGTGTAATTTTGGCACTTTTTTTGCACATTGTTTAATAATCACAACGTTACCTACTTACATGCATTTTTCAGAAATTGATACAAGAATTTTATCAATTTAAAGTTGTTTTAGAAAAATGTATTTATGTAGGTAAATAATATTCGTTTGATATTTTCACTTATGCACGCAAACTTATTGTTTACCCAAATTTGTGCAAGAAGCCGTCGCAGTTTTCTAAATAGTCAAGAGTAGGTATATATTAATATTGTACACATGTTTTTGTCTATTTTTGTCTTTAAATATACGTTTTACTAGCTGTTCTTGCCCATTTCAAATAACAAACAAGGAAAGAGACAGCTAAATCTTAAAGAAGCTAATAAATAGAGCTTGTTTTTATACCTACCTAGTTTTTCAATAACGTCAATTTTAAATTGCGGTTAGGCGTGGGAATAGATTTTAAACCTATGAAACAAGTGACTGTCGACAGCTTTTGGTAATCCATATTTCAATTAGAGGAACAAATCAAAGAAAAAACCCATTTTCCTGTAGGCAGTGAGTAACACCTACGTAAGTTACCATAAGTGTACAAAATTCAGAAATTAAACCACAAATTTGTACGTTGTCATTTCCGCCTAAATGTACAATCACAAAGGAATGAACGCCATAGATTTGCAGGGAGAGAAAGAATGACGAAATATTAGGTTTATCCCGTTGGGTTTCTGTATAGTTTGAACGACAGGACAAGTGAAAAGGAATGAACGTTAGTGGATGGGCCGCAAATTTCGCATGCTTTTTCCTATTAAAACAGTTGTGAGATGTTTCTTGTACCCTTTTTACACAGGACGATAATGCTTTGACAAGCAATCAGCGGTAGAGCTTGGGTGGAGCTGTTTACAAGGTTTCACTTTTAATCAAATACCGCTTACCCTGTAGGCATAACATGGCGATTTCTCTTTCGAGAACAAAGGTTTTTGACTACTTGACGTAAATATTGTTCCAATCCATAGAAAGAGGATTAGCCTAATTTTGTGAATAAATGAGTTAATTTTGTAATATCCTTACAAAATGTACTATTTTCTAGAAAATAAAGACTGTCGGGCAATACCTGTCTTTTTCTGAATATCCGCAATGATCTAGAGACGAAAATGCCCAACCAAATTCTAGAAAAAGGCAACTACCTGGCCTGGCTTGACTACAGCTGTATAGGGAACGCTCAGTCTATTCTCTGTCTATGCATGCTCTAATCTGAACCGTAATCGTATATTTTTACTGTTGATAAAACCTTTGTCTAGGATGGCCATGTTATGCCGGTAGCATGATATAGGGTGCACCAGCCACTAACCAATGGTGCCTCAGGTAGAGAGTTATCTAGACACTAAAGTATAATGTTTGCATTAATGTGTTCCAACGTTCTAACTCATTTGTTCTAATGTAGTGAATCTAATCCCTGATCTTATCAGACTGATTTTTTAGTAAAAGTACCTACTAATAAACGATTTCTAACAATTTTCAACAAACTTATTGACGTCAAACTGATAGGTATATGTAATCTATCAATTTGATGTCAGTAGTGTGTCTTGTTGTTATGACCCGGCATTCTAATGGTGCCTATTCTGAATTATGCGGGATTGATTGACTTTTAATTTTATGTCAAAACAAAAGTAGTACCTACCTGCAGAACAAATTGACTAGAGAATCAAGTCGTTGTTGGTTGATTCACCGACGTTATTCATATGGGCCATAAAGCTTAGTTTTCAAAGGAGCAGTAACTGACAGTAAAAACAAAACATTTTTTAAAAAGGTCCTAATTAACTCGGACATTGGATACTGAACAGTTAGTTACTAGGCCTTTGATCACCTATCATTCAGAGTAGAAACCATTATTAAATTACTAACAGTGTCAACATAGACTAGATACCTATTAAATACCTTATTAACAAGAAACATAGCAATTTATCATTGAAGTAAACTATGATATGGTATTAGGATAAATAGATAAACAGCACAGTAGATAAATTCAAGGTGTATGGTAAAATCATAGAGAAAATCAATAAATCAAATCTGTCAAACGAAAGTAGGCACTCGCATTTTTTCGTAACTTTTTACATGGCAATACTAATGTGTTTCCACCTACGGACGCTATGTTCTACAGCTGGGTAAATTTCAAGTGGTATAATATAATAATTGCACGTACTATAAATAACTATAATAATAACGAATTGTAACCCACTCTTATCAACTGCAGATTAATAATATTGAACTATTTTATAGGTTTTGTCATTCTGAACCGGAAAAATAGGCAAAAAATGCCTTTTCCCGAAGATGTAGGCATGAACCACGGATGACCATTTCCCATAAATCTGACTTACTTCTTTCGTTTCAGTCACTCTCTTAATATTCTTCAAATAGGTCGTCGTTTAAGGTAGTCTTGACTTTTTTCAACAGATTAGGGAAAATGAGAATCGGAGTGTGGCATCATTATTATTCCCTAATGTTTGGGTTGCCACGCTGATATTTTTTGAATTTGTCGCGATTTTTCAGGGTCTACTTTCATTTGACAGACTCTAGAACAACTAAGGTTATGGCTAAAAACCGAGTACATTTTTCTAACTTGTCTTTGACTTTAACATATAATATCAAATTAAATGTCACGTTTCCAGTGCTTGTTAAAGCCTCTTATTCAATGGGCTGTGAATTTCATCCAAGTTCGTTTCAGTCAAATATAATTTAGGTACAACATACCTACTTTAGGTTTAGTCGGATAAGGTCTATTTTACTTTTTTATTAGTCCATTAGCCCACGCATTTACAAAGGATACCGAACGCTTTTTATTAATATATATGTACCGATATACCGTTTAGATCCGCGAATATAGGAATTGGGTAGCATTTTTTTAATACGCGAATAGTGAAAACGCAAATGAAAGAAGCGCGAATAAGGAGCTTTTACTGTACCTACTCGTAAGTTATGAGTGAGAAAATGTTAAAAACGATCTTTTGTAAACTAGCCGGATTTGTTACCAGAGTCTTCTCGCGAGAAATAGACGTAAATTGATCTACGAGATTTCATTGACTACAGAAAGTTTTAGATTCTAAATTAAGTCCGTCTTCAAAACGCCTAAACTACCTACACCAATGCAGCAAACTTCGATTAAGCTCGATCGAAAAATGCAAAAAAGTTTTCAAAAACATCTAAAAAACTTAAAAATATATCATAGCGTTCAATATTTCAACGGAACTTGCATGATACTTTTCTAAATAAAACTGTCACAGACCCAGCAACATTTTCTTTCACATCACTCATAATCAATCCATATGTACGCTTTTGTTCCAGCCATGCTTCGAACCCAGATCAACGATACGGCCTACACTCCTGGACTCGAAGCCAGGTAAAGAAGAGAAGAAGAACCTAATCGCAAATATGGAGTACCCGGACGATTATTGAACAATCATTAAATATAATTAAAAAAAGCGGGTTCTGCCTTAGGCGGATGACTAAACGCCACGTATATTAACTCGTCAAGAATCACGCCAATACATTTTTGTATGGTTGTGGTGCTTGAACGGTTAAAAGCGTTGTTTTTAAATCGCCTAAATAAAGCAGGGATAAAAGCTAAACTGTGTAAGACACTGCGAGATTTGTTTTGTCGAATAGTGAAAGGAAAGCATGAGTTTTTGAATGCTGTTAGAATCGAAAAATAGTACCCCGTAGTGTTTTAATAGTTTAGTTCATTATCTGCGGGGATTTTTGACTAACTTCAATTCTTATGGTGCTCAAAAAAGTCCTTGAGTAGACTCAGAACACGATTCAAATTGTGGTTTCTAAAAAGTCTCTGGACCCGCCTTAAAAATGTAAGGTACCAAAACTAATATTTATATTGGCGAAATATGCTCGGAATAATATTTAAGGACTAAGGAATTTCAGTGCATTTTAACCTACCTACTTGTAAAAATGAATTTATAGTAAAAAAACTGTTTAGTATCAGCATGACAATCACAATCTAATCAGAGGATTATAAAGTTGCTGCAAAAATATCTAATACTTAACAGTAGACTTGATACAAATGATGTCTTCTATACCTATATAATCACATCGTAAAATTATCGCATCGAACGTAGGTATTTCTAGATTTTTTTTATTATAAAGGCAAAATAAATTGCACGAATGAATTTGACATTGAATGTAGGTACCATGATGCTAGATAACAACTAAGTAGGTAAGTATGTTCCTAATTGTTGTTGAAATCAACAAGATTGCGACACACAATACAAGTTATAGGTACGTTTAAATAATAATTTCCATAAAATATTTTCAAAACATATTGACAATGCAATGTAAAATGCTCGGAACATTCCTTAAGTCTTTGTATATTGTGCCAAGGTTTACTTATTGTGATATTTGGTTAATGGACGACAACCTTTTTAATGCTACTTGGATCATCCACGGAAATACAGATTATGTTTTTGCACATTTCACGAACAGCAACGCATTAGTATACCAATGATACGCATTGGTATATCAAGGATTCACATTGGTATGTCAATGATACGCATGGATATAGCAATGATACGCATTGGTATATCAAGGATTCACATTGGTATGTCAATGATACGCATGGGTATAGCAATGATGCGCATTGGTATATCAAGGATTCACATTGGTATGTCAATAATACGCTTTGGTATATTAAAGGTAGGTTAGGTACCTACTATTCCTACCATAAATGCAAATAAACTAGGATGATCCGTAATGCGGCAGCAAATTGGGGTCAAACGGCTCTGTGATTGCTAAAATCTTAAGTGAAAAGGATGAATTATTTAGTTTGAGTTTGAATAAATATATCTTCTACGTAAACCTTAGGAATACTCGCTAAAATTATTATGCTTTGGTAGACTGAATTCTTGCTAATTCACAACGTGCCTTTTGAAACAAATAGAATGAAAGCAATAATTATGTTGTTTTTGAGATATTGTTCAGTTTTTAAACCAAACCATGAAAGTTTTGGCTTGTTTTTCGATAATGAATGTAGCACTGCCTTATTTTTCGTTGCACTTTTGTAAAACAGTGTCAAATATCTTTTGCCTGTAATTACAACGCCACGAAAGATATAAGTACTAGAGCATTTATAAAAATAGTGTACCTACCAAAGAGTACAGATTTTTAATTATATTAAATGGGAGTTACCAAAATGTGTCAAGATCCAAAAACTAAAATATTTATTTGTTTTTACATCATATTAAACTGTCATATTGATTGTTAATTATGTCTATTCCGCTTACGTGTTCGTTAAATGTATCAGTGAATTGTTTTGTCGTTTCGGCAAATTTATCATAATTGCTTCCATTTATATCGGAAAAGACTTGTTAACTATTTGTATCGTTTACATGAGCGAGCGTATTTGTTTCTATCTCTGGGATAAAATCAACACAATCTACTAGATGCTTCTTACTCCGATGACATATACAGGTATAAACAAAATATTTGTATTAGCGACCCAAAGTGTGTCCTTGGCCTCTGATAAGAGAAAACGCCATCCTTTCCTACCCTAAAGTGAGTGATCTACGACGCAATCTCTTACCCCTTAACATCTATCAGGCGGGCCTTGGTTATTTCTATGTAGTATAAAAAAAAAACAAAAAAAAATCTGTGCATAAAATAGTACTTTAAAAATCTTTTAATGAACGCTTAGATCCATAATACAGCATTAATTAAAATAATTAAAACTTCAAAAGTTTTAAATGTGATATTTTAAAATTGAATATCGTTAGAAAATTTAACCCAGAGTTAGAAAACAATAAAAAAATTAGTAAGGTTGTTTATTAATTTTAATTTGTTTGTAAGTGAGACTACATTAGACACAAAATAAAATTATTTAAAGAAACGACAGATTTTAATAACAAAAAATCTCCTTGAATGCTTACAAGAAGTTTAGACCAATAAAATACTAATGTAGTTAAACTTGTGTTTTCTGGTGCCTCGTCTATTTTAAGCCCTTTAGTTTCATACTAAATTAAATTGCCTGGGTTTTGGCTCAGGGAAACCCTACGTACATCATAAATAAGCACCTGTATGTATGCATACATTTGGACAATATCGTGGGGTTTCCCTTAGATATAAGAGAATTACGTTCCTATACATGTAAAATTATTTAACAAAGTACCTCAATATAAATTAAAAAATGCAATTAATCTACAGACTATATAATGTAATTATCTGTATTTCAAATTTGGTACTTATCAGATTGTGCTAATTGTACTTAAAATTTGTACTTATTTTTTTATGAATCTCACAATTTATTGGAAAATGTAGTTACCTAAGTATAACCAAAATTGTTTTCATACATCTCTTCGACAGTGTTTTATTTAAATTGAAAGGATCAATCACTTGGCCATAGACTAGCTGTCATATATACGAAATTGTATTAGGTGAATATTAAATGTCGATTTTTTTAAAGTTCCCAGGCACAGCATTAATTTATTTGGCTTATATTGTCGGTACTTAGTAGTTAGTGACATTAGATATACCGTTAGATTAGTCGTGGATTAATAATATCCACATCAGAAATGTGATATTATTGAGTCTTTGTATAAGTCTCCATTAGTGATTATTATAAGTTGGAATATAAAAATAAAGTGCTTTACAAATGAATCGTGTTTGAATATATGACTCTTACACCATAACCGTTACTCGTCTCTGGAATAAAATGCTACCACACTATTTCGAGGCTACTTCAGTGGAAGCATTCAGATGGAGAGGCACCTTCTCGGTCAAACCGACCAAAAATGAACAACTCTTTCCTTATCACTTCTTCTGTTGTTAATAGTATTTATTTTTATTTGATATTAGTATAGTTTAGTCTATCATACAAAGTATTTATGAAGTATTACCCGTGCGCGATAAGTTGGGACCTGAGCGCGGTGACGTCTTATCGGCGTGTTTGTACCGCCCGCAAAAAAGCGAACATAACAAGCAGCCGCCGGCGGCTTCGTCTTTGTTTTTTTTAACCTAATTTATTATGTTACTCAGGGAGGACGCTGCTTTTTATCTAATCTTTTTTACACTATTTGAATAAAATAAAAATACAATGTTTAAGTTTATACATTTATTTTATCTATTATTTACATTATCTCATCTTCGTCACTACTTAGTGGATTTATGCCTTCTAGAGGTTGTTCTTCGTCCTCAGTCTCACTATAATCACTTGACGAAGAGGTATCCGATAAATTTACAATTAATTGCGATTCATTCGTCTCTTGTAAGAGGTCATCGTCCCAATACTTTTGTCGACAAACTTTTTACAAACTATAACAACAAAAACTACACCAACCAAACAATAACACAAACGAAAACTAAAAGAATTCCAGAGCGCGTCGTTACGTGACGTAGGCCAGTACGAGACTAAAAACCCTAGTAAAAAATAGTGATGCGAACGGTACAATACGGCGCCATCGGGGAAGCGGTCGGAAAGTCGCATTCCTAGCAGGTCCCAAGTTATCGCGCACGAGTAATATGTACCTTTATTATGCTATTTTTATTAGTCTTGTGCAAATTTTCATTAGTTCCCTTTCCTGTGCACTACCTACACATCTTTATCTACAATACACAAAGGTTATCTGGAAGAGAATGCTCTTTAGCATTATGTTCGCCTTTGTACTAGTTTTATAAGTGCAAAAAAGTATTTTCAATCAATCAATCAATACTACTGAATTGTTCTCAGCGACTTATTAGGTCGTCTTGTAATTTAGTGAGTGACGTCCTTCCCTACGCTTTCCAGAGCGTGGTCTCCACTCGAGAGGATCATTTTAACTAAACCCCTTTATAAATGGTATTTTTATAGTGTTATAATAAATATTGCTGGACATTTCACACAGCGCTATCTAACCCCAAATTAAGCAGAGCTTGTATTAAGGGAACCATAATTGGTAGAATATTTATATACTTTTTTTTTGTAAATTCATACTTATAATATACTAGCTGTTGCCAGCGGCTTCGCACGCGTGGTTTGCCAATAAAAAGTAGCCTATTTGTTAATCCAGGTTATGATCTACGTACATACCAAATTTCATCGCAATCGATTCAGCCCTTCCGGCGTAAAAGAGTAACAAACATCCATACATACAAACCTTCGCGTTTATAATATTAGTAGGATAGAAAAACATCCAGACAAATATCTGTAGATCATGCAAACTTTTATTCCGTGGCGGGAATCGAACCCGCTACCTCCTGCGTCTCAGCCGGCTATTCACCCACTGCGCCACGGAGGTCGTTATCCGAACACTTACGGAAAAATTCTAAGATTTTTAAAAACATCTCAATAATGTTTAAGCCTAGACGGGACATGAACCCGCACCTTCCTATTGATACGAGGATGCACTACCAATTGCGCTACAGGCTCTTGTCACGTCTAGGTCGAAATTAGTGAGATGATTCAGAATACGACTAAAGCGCCGTTAGCTCCATCTACAAGTCAAGTCTAGGCTTGAATATTTGTGATTTGGTTTTAAAAATCTTGAAACCCATTTTTAACCAGATTCGATTACCCAGCAGTGGCATAGGTTAAGAAAAAAATATTAAATTTTATAACTCATTTATTTCTTTGTTTATACATTTAGATACACAGCACAGAACTATATCACAAATTAATTCATAACGTAACTAAAATCTCTCTTATATAAAATGCAACAACAAAACTTATTTTCATAATTTTTCTACAGTGACTAACTGGGACAGTATGGGGAAATCCGGAACTCGCAAGTATTTCAGTAGTTTGCGATGTTCGTAGAGGGAAAACAAGTATTAGGCTCGGGCTATATGGCATCCGGGCTTGTCAATGACCGTTTTTTAACGGCCCCTGACCAGTCCGTCGCACAACCAAACATTTGAATTTTTCACACTCCCGATTTTTACCTGGAAGCAACTGGGACATGCTCCGGATTCGCATAATCGGGGAGACTCGGACGCTATATAGTCCGAGCCTTAGGTAAAACATTACCTAGTTTTTAAGACCTAATGTACACTTATTTATGCAAATAAATATCTTGTATTTCATCATAGGACGCATTGTACAAAGTTTTTTTTAAATTTGACCGACTTCTGCAATCCATTTTTTTTTGTTCCTATGAAATAATATTTATAACTAAGACGATTCACATAATATATTTTTTTGTACTTTTAATATTTTTTATGGAAAAATCACCCTTTAAAAAAAGCCAACTGGTGCCCAAGAACGTTTCTCAGTATCTGCTATAGTTTCGGATCTCCCCATACTGTCCCATAAAAACACATTATAACTACATATACCTAGTTATGTAAAGTAAGTGGTCACTCATTTAGAGATTTTAAGAAAAGGCAACTTTTAAAAATATTTAATTATTGTAGCAACAGTTATGCTCATATAATTTTCTAGTTATGAAAACGCAAACAGGGCCCCGATTATCGTGTTTTACAATGAAAATGATTTTTACAATGCTTTACTCAAGAAAAACCCGAGGTTTTCAAGCCCGTCTTTGCGGCGTGAATTTTTTATAGTATTACATATTACATAAATAGTTTTTGACAGTATTTTATAAGTAAGCATTTTTTTATGTAATTTTATTCTGAATCGTAAATTCATTAAATAAAATAAAATACGTGATGCCAAACGGTATCTGATGAATATTTGTTTTAGAAAACCCGTTATCGAGTACAAGATCATCGATTAACTATTGTGATGCCTGTTCTAACAGATATTGTATGGAAGTTCTGTCAAATAACTGTTAAATTTAGAGTGAACATAATGTCTAAAAACATTAAACGCGTGTATAAAAATGGGAGCCACACGAAAACCATATGTAAAATATGTGAATTGAGCCTCAGGGCCAGTTTCACGAAAGTTACAAGGTAAACACATGTTGTCATAAAATTGCCGCCTAATTTATATTTATTTAAATATTTATTAGAACGGCACAGACCAATTACACTAATTATTAGATAGAATATGTTAACAAAAATAAGTGACCAGACAAATACAAATTATCGTAGCATAAATTTTAAATAAAATCGAAATAATATAATATTTATCAAATTTAGGGCAAGCTTTAGAACGACTGGATTATCTGACAGAAAAACAATACATCCATCTTTCTCTTTGACATGTACAAAGAGAGAGAATGAAGTCAAAGTCAAAATCATTTATTCATTAAAATCACAAGGATCACTTTGAAACGTCAATTTTACTGCCTGTTCCTTCGCGACCAAGCCAGAAAAGAAAGGCAAGAAACAAGGCTGGTTGTTTTTTTAATGATCCTTTTAGAATACATTACAATACAGAAAATAAATTACGTCTAAATTGTAACATTTTGAACGAGTTAAAGCAATTTCAATCCCAAGCTTCTCTATCATCTAAATAATCCGATATTTTATAGGAGGCTTTTTTATAAAGATTTTGTTTAATTGCGTTTTTAAATTTGTTAATTGTCAATTTTTGTACATCACTTGGGAGTTTGTTATAAAAGCGAACACCTTGCCCTTTAAACGATTTACTAATGACTTTTCTTTGTCAAATTATTATCTATAAATTATAAAACAGGCCCTTTAATAAATAAAGTTTATTAGCTTTAGTAAATTTTACATATTTTTGGTTTAATTTAGCTTTAATAAATATAAGTCATTAATTGTTCATGTATAGATTTAACTAACCTTATAATTGCATTTTGCAACAAAGCATATTACGTTACATAAAGTATTTATTTATTATGCGATGAAGCAATATACACCATATTAGGTCATATAGCATTCGCACACTATCATTATAATTGTCCTAGAATTGCATTTATGCAATCTTCTAAAGTCACCTTTACATTATACTAGTGTGGGGGCTATAATAATAGGGAGTGGAATATAGTATAGTACTTTACATATACAGTGTAAACTCCATGTAACGTCACTCGTTTTAACGACAAACTCTCTAAAGCGTCGAAATCACTCGGCTTTGGTTGGTTTAGCTTGTCTTGCATACAATGGAACACTCTGTATAGCATTACACCCACTCTCAATAACGACAACAATTTGTAATAAAAAGTTCTTTTTAAGTTGCCAAATTAGTAAAAACTGAGCAGCTGTGTATATCCTTTTGTCGTTTTATTATCCTAGACCATAATAAACTCGACTGTCGGCATCATACACACCAAACTTTCTAAGAAATCCGTTCTTTTGTTTACAAAATGGGATTGCTTGCACGTGTAGCTGCAGACTGTTGTTAGTAGAAGTGATGGATTTTATCTATACGTTGTCATATTCTTAGTAGCTCACAAACTTTCAAATTGTAAACATGGCTGTAAGAGAAAATCACTGTGACACACACAGATTTTACTTCTCTCCATTTAACGACAACTCTCTATAACGTCAAAATATGCTCAGTCCCTTGAGTGTCGTTATATAGAGTTTACACTGTACTATATTCCACTAATAACAGATAAGGAATAGGTACATAATAGCATCTTACAGCGACATACAAATTACAATATGGATGAGTTTTTATGCAACCAATATATTTATTATTTTTTCCATAGATTGACTTTATTGCGAATTTAATCATATATTTTTTATATTTATCTCGATTATTATTGTTGACATTTTAAAACTGTTTTTAAACCAGTTTTAAAGTTTGTTTTTTTTTAACATTAAAAAAAAACTGGAATGCCCAAAGTCAAAATATGTATATATTAAAAAACTTCTACCATCTAATTTTGCAAGTAATAAATACTTAAATTATAAATTACGTAACCCTGACTATTCAAAAACCCACTAGGATTTTATCAAACCAGAAACAAATATTTGCAAATCACGCAAACAATTGTCCCGCAGCAGGAATCGCTCAACCACGCCGTACATCACATCGTCATGCAAAAAATAAATCGTAAGTTTTTTTTTGTGAGTCCGCTATTCTGATCTTTTATTTAGATACAACAAAAAAACATACAATTCAGTGCAAGTCCTTTAACTATGTAATGTCTTATAGCCCATACTCAAGCCGTTACGAAACAATAAATAATACAACAACAACATTGTTTTTTTTTTAATATTGTATAGGCTCGCTTTGAACCACGATCTCGCCTGACGCCTTGTTTAACGCGTGTTTAAAACATCCTTACTATTGTTTGTATAGGATAAAACACTCTTTAGTATTTTAAAATATTTAAAACAGGGTTCGAAGTAACTGGCACGAGAATTATCAAATTAATAGCATTTTAACAATCAAAAATGTGTTTTCTCGGCCAATTACAGATCTATTTGTGTATTGTATTGTAGTAAGTATTTTTTTTATTTTGGATAACTCTTCTGCGTTCCTCAAAAGTTTACGGCTATTTACAAAATCACCCTGTACCATTTTATTATCTTGATAATTTCGAACGCTGTTTTAAAAGTCACAACTAAACTACTAAGAAGAATACGATTTCTTGCAAATCAACAAGTTGTTTTAAAATCGAAAATAAAATGTGTATAAATTGTATAATTTTTGTATACTTTTAAAAATAAATAAGAGACCCTACTAAATAATAAAGCTTAAAGTTCCATTCAATCACAACAATTACAACTACGTGAGACTCCACCTGTATGCCCAAGTTGATGCACGCAGGGCAGTGCATCATAGGGCACGTTCCTACGACGCAATACTTTGCTATACGCGATGGTTACCACTTAACATCAGGTGGGCCATAAGCTTGTTCCATAAGGGTGTTACTACACCAATCTATCGAGCAACGATCGATGCCATCGATCGATAGTAAACTGAAATCAGTCGACGATGCGGCATAGTAGGAACTGTCGATCGAAGTCGACTGATCTAATTTTACATCGATCAATTGGTGTGGTAACACCCTAAGGTCGTATAAAGAAGCAACTGCTGGACGAAAACGCAACGCGTTATATTATGCTTTGCCTCACCGGCAGGATAATACAGAGCCGATTGGTCTGCCAGGTGATGGAATTTTTACATACTTACATTATCCATAAATTGTAAATTGTGCGACTTTTGTTAGAAGTGATGTTCTAACCTGAAACAAAAATAAATAACAAAATTAAAATCCCCGACACGTACACACGGCTACACATCAAGCTATACAGTTCCAGTATAAGCTGACCTTTCATTCTATGAAAAGCCTACACAATGCGAGGTCAGCTTATACTGGAAATGTGTAAAGCCCCGTAATAAATTTCTATTTAATAATTTGCTGATAATCTTCGGATCGGCGGACCTGCTATTTTAAAAAGTCAGAAAGCTATCGGATCGGTTCGACAGTTTCGATTCGATTCGATATCGAATCTGACAACGCTATTTTGTAAACTGAGAACCTTGGTAAGGTATGCGAGCTTTATGGCCAATCCAAAATAGTTTTAAAATGGCATTTACGATTAGAAATCGAACACGAATAAAAATTCAGACCGATTCGACAGTATTTTCGAATATTTTTAAAATAGCCCAACCCTACGAACCAATCCCAGTCTTTATAGAAAATAACCACATCCCAATCGGGTCATTCGTTTGGTAACTACGATGCCACAGACAGACACTCAGACATACCCCTTTTCATGCGACGAGGGTTAAATCGCGTCAAGATTGTAAAATAATCATTTTACACTTGTGTACAATTATGGCGGGTTCCTATATCCGTCGGTAACCAGCTACGACTCGTCTTGAAAACGTGTCAAAAGTTTCACACTTTTTCAAGAAGTCGTTTACCGACGGATATAGGAACCCGCCATTAATATACCACTGCATATATAACAATTGCATATAGTATTAATTACAATAATTGCATACAGTTGCAACGGCTACGTCAACTAAGACTTGGCCAGCATGGCAATTGCATTGCGCCTGTCATCCCGTGTATAATAGTACAATAAAATAATCCTCATACTCTAGTGTATATCTTGCGTAATCTAGTGTGCATCTTACGTACTCTAGTGTACATCTTACGTACTCTTGTGTACATCTTACGTACTCTTGTGTACATCTTACGTACTCTAGTATACATCTTACGTACTCTAGTATACATCTAACACACTCTAGTGTACATCATACGTACTCTAGTGTACATCTTACGTACTCGGGTGTACATCTTAGGTACTCAAGTGTACATTTTACGTACTCTTGTGTACACCTTGCGTACTCTAGTATACATCTTACAAACTCTAGTGAACATCTAACGTACTCTAGTGTCCATCTTACGAACTCTTGTGTAAATCTTACGTACTCTAGTGAACATCTAACGTACTCTAGTGTACATCTTACGTACTCTAGTGTGCATCTTACGTACTATAGTGTACATCTTACGTACTCTAGCGTACATCTTACGTACTCTAGTGTACATTTTACGTACTCTAGTTTAAATTGTACGTACCCAGCAGTAATTGCACCACTTCTGCCAGCTTATCCCTGTGCTGACGCATATGCGCCTGCGTCTCCCACAGCATAGTGACGAGGCGTGCGTCGTCGCGGTCGTCCATCGCGATGTCACGGGATAAATGAGGCGAGAAACGGAAGTAGGGGACGCCTTGGCTAGAACACCAAGCGCGGGCTCGCTCTGTTACTCGCCCGTCGGATTGTGTCGCCTGAGGAAAGCAAAACACGACTCAGATTCAAGATTCATTAAACGGAGATGCGCTAAGGTGCGCGCGGGCATTACCATCGAACCTCCCGCAACCAGCAACGATCTCACCCACATATTGTAACGCCGTTTAGTTGTATGAGCGGTAAAACCAGTTCACTTTTATGGCAAATTTATACAACAATTTTTCATAGCCTTCCATTTATTTCTCCTGTAATCTTTGCATTTTTTTTGGTTTGGAAACTTACCAAACATTATTATTATTATTAGCGGTATTATTTCGTCATTTTCTTATTTATAAAAATCTTCCGCCAGCGGCTTCGCACGCGTGGTTGGTCAATAAAAAGTAGCCTATATGTTAATCCAGGTTATAATCTACGTACATTCCACTAATATTATAAACACGAAAGTTTGTACGTGTGGATGTTTGACACTCTTTCCCATCGTAACGGCTGAACCGATTTCGATGAAATTTGATATTCAGGTTATAATCTACGTGAAAGAGTAACAAACATCCACACATACATCCATACATACGAATAACATTCGCGTTTATAATATTAGTGGGATGGGATGGGATTTCGTAGAACGTGAGTGACCCGTACAGTAAGATATTTTCTTTTGTATTTTGTTGTTTTTTGTTACTTTAATCTGATTATATCATTGGAGACATTTAAATGACCTGTTTTTTACTATTAACTGTCACTATTTTGTTTATATGTGCCGATGGTTTTCCTAAAATAAATAAATAAAATAATATAACATTTTAATTTTTTTTTTAATTTTAGTGTAGATAATGCTTACCTGGTCTACCAAAAGTTTTCCAATGCCAGATACACCCCAAGCGAGTTTCGCTGCGTCCCATAAGCTCTCAGGTTTGAACACGTCGAAATTATTGTTCCTAGTTACTGGGTTGTTTCCTAAAATAAAATAATAATATAAATTCTCACAGGGCACGCTTGGGGCGAGTGTTCAGTCCGTGGCGACACGAGCCCCATTACTCTCTGGGGTCGACCGGGACCCCTGACCCTTGGCTTGCCTTAGTTGGCCGGTCGAGAGTACAAGCGCAAAAGCAGAACCTATGCTCCAAGGGTTGAATTGTTAATTTGTGTTATAGAGTTGTTTCCTAAAATAAATAATAATAATAATCCCGCAGGGCACGCTTGGGGCGAGCGTTCAGTCCGTGGCGACACGAGCCCCATTACTCCCCGGGGTCGACAGAGACCCCTGACCCTTGGCTTGCCTTAGGTGGCCGATCCTATGCTCCAAGGGTTGAAGTGTTAAAGGCATAAAGTCGGGAATAGCGTTTAGTGAAAATGTATGTAGACACCTCTTAAAACCCTTTATCCGCCCACACCAACGTTGCCCCTTACTTTGTCATCTATGAGCGGCAATTATGGGGGCCCAGAGTTTGGGCCTATAATAAAACCAAAGGCTTACTCTCATTCAAAATTTCAAGTCTTAATATGTTTAAGTCTATGGATTTTGAGGCCTAAAACAGAAGAGCCCAGACCGTGCATTTTTACTTTGTTTGACTAGTAAGTTCCCAACCACGTGGATTAATGTTTCAATAATATTTTACGAACCGGTGCCACAAGAAACGACGACTCTCAAGTAGGTCATCGCGGCGGCTTCAAGCTGCCCCGTCGCTTTGTACGCCATACGCAGCTCGGATAACTCTGTTAACGCGTCTAATGTGGGATTATTGCCCATCAGACCGCCATCTAAATATCTGAGAGAATAAAGAACATATTCTTACCAATAAACCAATAAACATGTTATTACAACAAACAAATTATTTATGTACTTAATATATATAAATAAATAAATATTGCTGGACATTTCACACAGCGCTGGGTAGAGCTGTGTAGTAGTGGAAGTATGCTTCAATTAAGTCTACTTTTTGCGTATTTGACAATGCCATGATAGGGCAAATAAGATGATGCAATGACAAATATAAAAGTCCGACAGGTGCAAGAACCATGTTCGAAAATCAAAATTGTTCTGAAATACGAAATGTTTTTGAATTGCTCATGAGAGCATGGAGTTCCTAAACTTCTTAATCGCTACTTCTTAACCTCTTAATACTTCTTCAATGTTCAATTAGAATCTAATAAAATGTTTGTAGAAGGAATTTTGTTTGTCCTGTTGTATGAGAATACTTTTTATCATCATCATCATCATCATATCAGCCGTAGGACGTCCACTGCTGGACAAAGGCCTCCCTCATTGATCTCCAGGAACTGCGGTTGGAAGCGGCCTGCATCCAACGACGACCTGCGGTTCTTACCAAGTCGTCTGCCCATCTTGTGGGTGGACGTCCTACGCTGCGCTTGCCGGTCCGTGGCCTCCACTCGAGAACCTTTCGGCCCCATCGGCCATCTGTTCTGCGCGCTATATGGCCTGCCCATTGCCACTTCAACGTGCTAATCCGTCGGGCTATGTCGGTGACTTGAGTTCTCCTACGTATCTCCTCATTTCTGATTCGATCCCGTAGAGAAACCCCGAGCATAGCCCTCTCCATAGCTCGTTGAGCGACTCTGAGCTTATTCATAAGGCCAATAGTGAAGGACCACGTCTCGGTTTCATATGTCATCACTGGTAACACACACTGATTGTAGACTTTCGTCTTAAGGCACTAAGGTATGTTGGACGAAAAGACGTTGCAAAGTTTCCCAAACGCTGCCCATCCGAGTTGGATTCGACGATTGACCTCTTTCTCGAAGTTGGACCTTCCTAATTGGACTGTTTGTCCTAGGTATACATACGCGTCGACAACTTCAAGAGCCGAGTTCTCAACCATAACTGGGGCAGGGACGACATGGACATTTGACATTATTTTCGTCTTGTCCATGTTCATTTTAAGTCCTACCCGTTGGGAGACTCGATTAAGGCCTTCGAGCATCGTGCTGAGCTCTTCCATCGACTTTGCCATGACCACAATATCGTCGGCAAACCGAAGGTGAGTGATGTATTCGTCGTTAATATTGATGCCCAGTCCTTTCCATTCCAGAAGCTTGAAGGCATCTTCCAATGCGGTCGTAAACAGTTTCGGAGAAATGACATCTCCCTGTCTTACGCCTCTTTTTAAGGGAATCGCCTTCGAGCTCTGTTCATGTACTCGGACTGACATAGTGGCGTTTTTATACAAACACTTCAACACTTCGATGTACCGATAGTCAATACGGCATCGTTGGAGAGACTCAAGCACTGCCCATGTTTCGATCGAATCGAAGGCTTTCTCATAGTCCACAAACGCGAGACATAGCGGCAAGTTATACTCTTCGGTCTTCTGTATGACTTGCCGCAGCGTATGTATGTGGTCTATGGTACTGTAGCCTTTACGGAACCCGGCTTGTTCGGGCGGCTGGAAGTCATCAAACCTGCGTTCGAGACGGTTCGCGATGACCCTCGAAAACAGCTTATAAACATGGCTCAAAAGCGAGATGGGTCTGTAATTCTTAAGCAAGATGTTGTCACCTTTCTTGAAGAACAGAACCACCACGTCCCCGTTCCATGCTTTTGGCGTCGTACCTTCAAGCAAGGCGGAATTAAAAAGCTTCTGAAGGACTTTAAGTACCGGTGATCCACCCGCTTTCAGAAGCTCTGAAGTGATTCCGTCCTCACCCGGCGCCTTGTCGTTCTTAAGCTGCTTCAAGGCCATCCTGATCTCATACAGGCTGATGTCCGGAATATCTTCGGTATAATGTCGGGTCAGTTTGGCTCTTGGGTCGTTGGCCGCACTGCAAACAGGTTTAGTGACCGAACTTTTTATCAAATTTGACTAACTTCCGCTGTTCTGATTTTTTTCATCAGATACAATAAAATGATCCTTACATAGGACTGCATCGAACGGCATCAAAAAAAAATTTCCCAACTTGATTCATTTTAAGGCGCTACTCACACTTGACAAAAAAAATTTAATGATAAAATGTTTTTCTTCGAAAACGAGCTGATGTTTTAAAAGAAACTGCACCTGTATCTCCTCTGGTTATGGGTGCTGCCGTACTGTTACAGTTAAAAAAAACACTGTATAGGAGAACATCCAGACCCGGAACAAATATTTGTAGATCATGCAAACATTTGATCCGCGGCGGGCATATAACCCGCTACCTCCTGCGTCTCAGCCGGGTATTCGCCCACTGCACCACGGAGGTCGTCAATATGTACCTATATCTCAACATCGCATAGAATGGAAAAGAGAAAAGGAGACCTTTGCCCTGCAGTGGGATCACACAATTCATTCATGTTTGTTTCCTTTTCAATACAATTAATTACCGGTAATTAGTGTTATCGATAGGTACTTGGCACATCACTAACGACTCCCGTAAGCGCTGTAAGAGCGAGCGAGATAGCAATATCATCGTCGCTTTTCCCACGCTTTATGACCCCGTCTGCTAGGAGCGTTCGTTTGTTTTAATTCTTTATTGCACAAAAAGAAAAATGTACAAATGGAGGACTTAATGCTAAAAGCATTTTCTACCAGTCAACCGTGACAGGTAAAAAAACTTGGGTTGGCGTGCTTAACTAGGTACTACCAAAAATAGAAATAGAAATAAAAAACTACTAACTACCTAATTGCCTACATATATATAATAGCGTTGACATCTAGTATAATATTTAACGGGTGTTTATCGTGTATGTACCTCTTCTTTTATTAAAAGCTTCCGCCCGCGGCTTGGCCCGCGTGGTTTGACGATAAAAACATTACCTTCCTGCGCAGTTGGTTAAAAAGGAACCTGTCTCAGTCGCGGTCATAATTTTTTCATATTCTTTTATCGAAATATTCTCATCTTTTATGAGATGCAGGTTGCGGGTACAATTCTCACCGCGGAATAAATGTTTGCATGATCTACAGATATTTGTTCCTGGTCTGGTTGTTTCTCAAATATATATTTACAAACAAATAATGGATATTAATATTCTATCAGTTATCTGGTTCTCATTTCTATTTTTCTCAGTTTGGGGCTAGATGGCGCTGTTTGAAATGTCCAGCATTATTTATATATTTATAATTTAAACATGTTTAGTTGCTAATTACGTTTAGGGATCGTTGTACAAGCTGGGTCAAAGGGCTCTATCTCATTAGGACACCATTAGATACCAAGCGAGTAACACCAGAACAAACACCAAGATTTTCAGTTTCAAAATGGACGTCGAAGAGTTAATAGTTCTTTTGGTATATGCACAGGGCGTAACTGGAGTGAATGAGACGCCAAATAGCTCTACACATATTAATGATTGCGCCACGGGTGATTCGGTTGCCGGCAACAAATTGGTTGCGCAACCAAGCTGATACCAGGTGAGGTACCCTCTATACTATACAACTGTATACATTTTGTTGTTGGCGCGACCGGTGGAGCCGCCATGGTGTCCTAATGATATAGGGCCCTAAGGTTATATCCATAATGGTATTGACAGAAATGTTACCTTTCGGAAGCTCTGAAGTAGGAAGGCGCAGCGCCGGTCGCCCTCGCCGCCTGCCACACCAGCTGTTCTTCCGGTGGCGGAGGATCGGGCAAAGTCACTATCATGGACGAATCTCCAGCGTCTACTCTTGGACCTATACAAACATATCACGATAATTTAACAAAATTTAAAAACACCCGACCGGTAAAAATTTGCCTCGGGACAAAAACTGACATAGCTAAAATTCACCCTGGTTTTTTTCTAATTTCAATCGCGTCCACATCGGTCTATCCGTTTGGGAACTGCGATTCCACAGACGCCAATCAGTATCGCTGTGTTTCGGTTTGTGGGGTATGGTTGCCGGTGTACAGGCACATGAGGCTTTGCACCTGCATGCCTCAAGTTGTGTTTTTAAGGTGCGTGCCGTACGAAGCAATACTTTATTATAAGCGATGGTTACCAATTAACATCAGGTGGGGTATATGCTTGTTCCATCATCCGGTAGCATAAAAAAAAGACAGACATAGGCGTCAAACTGTAACACCCCTCTTTTTGCGTTGGGAGGTTAAAAATAGAAAACCATTATTATTTATAGGGGATATTGGTTACGTTTTTATCGGTGTTACGACAATGTTTCGGTTCAATTCGTGATTCGTAGCTACTCCTTTTTTTTATAATGGCCTAATCTTGCTGTTGGCCTCTGAGGCCGTTACAGCTTAACCGAACTTTTGGCGAGCGCAGAAGGCGCTCAGCCCTGTAAGTTTTTGATGAGGCAACTAGCGCAAGGGCACCACATAGGTACGAACCTCGGCCTGCTCCCTTGCCAGGATGGGGATGGGACAGAAACGCCCGGGTACGTGCTTGTACCTCGTATAGGCGCCGACTGAAGGGACTCATCGACCTCGCCGGCGAGGTCGGTGTATCTGTGAAGTGTTTGCTCTGTCTAATGTAGATGACTCTGAAATCTCTTCCGCATTAGCGGAGGTGATTTCGTCATCCGGGTCTCCGAGAACGTGTCTCGGACGACGGAGGGTACGTAGCTACTCCCTGCCCGTGACATCCTTTTATACACGCGCGCATTTTATCCACGAATTCCCCGAACATTCGAGTTCATTCTAAGCCTTTTGAGTTAGTGTGAATTAATAATAGTGTAAAGTAGTGAAAGTGAAAGTTAGTGCTTCCTATAAATAACACATGAAAAAAGTGTCTTCCCCTTAAACTAGAGACAGTACGAAAAATGCTATTGGACACATTCTTAGTTTAAGTTATACTTAAAAATTAGGTCAAAATGAAATTACTCATCACACTTAGTATTACAAATGCGAAAATTTGGATGTTTGTTTGTTACTCAATCACGTCGTAACGGCAGAATCGATTGCGATGAAATTTAGTATGAACGTAGATTGTAACCTGGATTACCACATAGGCTACTTTTTATCTCGTAAATCTGGTCCCATGGGATAAAAATGGGGTGTCAAGTTGCAACAGCGAGTTTAGCTTTATTTCTAGGTTACCTACACATTTAGTTGTGTAACGCGTACGAAGTCACGGGCAACAGCTAGTTAGTCTATACATGGCTAGATTGTAATAATATAACTAGGGTATAATTAGAAATGTATACTAGGAACTTACGCGCCGGCGCAGTTCCTAGTGTTACGTATTCTATGAGATGTGTCAACGCTGGCTAATATTACTTATTCTGTGACATAACTTAATAACATGTAAAGTACTCACTGCTAGTTTTGTTGTGTTCGTTCAGAATGTGCTGCGCAGATTTGTAGTTTCTAAATATGTGAAGGTCGACCGGCTTCCGATCGGCCAGAACCGCGAGGATCATCAGTTTTGGATCTTTGATGTCAGCCATTACTGTTTCCGTGCCTGAAAAAAGGGTACAAGTTAAGTAATTGAAACCAGTTTACGTCAAAATTTAATGAGTTGTACTCGCGACGTGCCCATTTTCAATACTCATGCGTTTATTGTATTCCACAATGTAATAATAGGTGGTAGTTGATAGGTACATGATCATTATGGACCCTGTTGTGCACAACCAGGGGTGGGCAGTATTTGAATTACTTGTAATTAAAATACGTAATTGAAATACAAATACGTATTTTGTATTTGTAATTCTATTACTTCTGGTGGTGGTAGAGCTTTTGTGAACGAGCTTGAGGAAGTGGGCACCACCGCCTTACCTTTATCTGCCGCCAAATATCAGTACTTGTGCTGCTGTGTTCCGGTTAGATGGTAATGGTATGTTCCTGTAATTACTGGCACATAGGCATAACAGCTAAGTCCTATAGTATGACAACGTACCCACATAGAGATCAAGACAACATAATAGCTTGTTTTGAATTCTATGTGGATATCCATGGGCTGCAGTAGCCACTTAACATCTGGTGGACTGCATGCTCGTTTGCCATATAAGTTGTATTTCAAATACTTATGCCTTCAAAATACATCTGAACACAAACACATTTAGCAATCTTATTAATGGTGCGTTCTACAGAAAACAGCGCTTGATAGTTTTCGTAACTACAGTGTAAACTCCATGTAACGTCACTCGTTTTAACGACAAACTCTCTAAAGCGTCGAAATCACTCGGCTTTGGTTGGTTTAGCTTGTCTTGCATACAATGGTACACTCTGTATAGCATTACACCCACTCTCAATAACGACAACAATTTGTAATAAAAAGTTCTTTTTAAGTTGCCAAATTAGTAAAAACTGCGCAGCTGTGTATATCCTTTTGTCGTTTTATTATCCTAGACCATAATAAGCTCGACTGTCGGCATCATACACACCAAACTTTCTAAGAAATCCGTTCTTTTGTTTACAAAATGGGATTGCTTGCACGTGTAGCTGCAGACTGTTGTTAGTAGAAGAGATGGATTTTATCTATACATGGTCATATTCTTAGTAGCTCACAAACTTTCAAATTGTAAACATGGCTAGTAAGAGAAAATCACTGTGTATTGACGAAAAAGTTCTCTCCATTTAACGACAACTCTCTATAACGTCAAAATATGCTCAGTCCCTTGAGTGTCGTTATATAGAGTTTACACTGTATTTGTAAGCAAAATGGCGACCGCTTAATATGTCAATCTTTAAAGTTGGCAACACTACACCTGTACGTCAAATTGTCAAGTACCTAACACCTAACTGTATATTGTAACTTGTATTTTATAAGAAAATAGTTAATATAATGTATTTTATATTTTAAATACACGACTTAAAAATATTTTGTATTTCGTATTTTAAACACGTGTGAGATAGATTTCCGTGCGGCTAGTGCTAAGACTAAATTTAATAAGAAACTTACTTAAACAATTCTTGAGAATATTTTAAAGCGACTCTGAATGGTACGTTCTCATTGCATCGAAAGCGTACTCATTCATTCACAGTACAACCTCTGACAGACTTTAAAAGCTTTCCCTGGGGCCAGGGGGCCCATTCCCGTAACTTAAAATAGTAAAATTCGAGTATCGATCTAGTCTCGTTAAGTTAAATGTCCTAAACGTTTCACGTAACTGACAATACAATGGTATGAGTTGACTGGCATGCGATTATACACTTTATTTATATCAAGCTAATATTTTAATATTAATGGAGCAGAATGACAAAATATATTCAACTATCTGACCCGCCCGCGGCTTCGCATGCGTGGTATTTCAATAAAACATTACCCTACTTTTGTGCACTCGGGTAAAAAGTAGCCTATGTCCTTCTTCAGGATATAATGTCCTTGCCAAATTTCATTACGATCCGTTCAGCCGTTTAATTATGGTAACAAAAAACTAACAAACAAACAGTTACTTTCGCAGTTACTATACTATAATACATACATTGTATTATACATATAAACCTTCCTCTTGAATCCTTCCTATCTTTTGAAGAAAATTGCATTAAAATTAGTTGAGTAGTTTAAAAGATCTAAGCGTACAGACAGCGGATGCGACTTCATTTTATGCTAGGTAAAGATTCATAAACCAATCTCATTTGGGTCAATTTTCGTTATGTTTTTTACTATTGTATTACGTGAAATGGACCCAAGAGCTAAGGCTAAAATTTCCTCCAGTACAATCTAAAGTACAATATCTACCAGTCTTAGAGATTTCCCCGTATCCAGTGCTAAAGCTAGAACTGATATGAAACTTACCTAAACAATCCTTGAGGATATTTTCCAGCGGCTCCGATGGGTACGGCCGCATTGCAACGAAAGCGTACTCCTTCATTCTGAAGTACAATCTCTGCCAGTCTCTTAGAGATTTCTCCGTATCCAGTGTTAAAGCTAGAACTGATATGAAACTTACCTAAACAATCCTTGAGGATATTTTCTAGCGGCTCCGATGGGTACGGCCGCATTCCAACGAAAGCGTACTCCTTCATTCTGAAGTACAATCTCTGACACTCTCTAAGAGATTTCCCGGAAGCCAGTGCTAAGGCTAGAATTCCTCCAGTGCTGGTACCAGCTATCCAGTCGAAGCATTGTACTACTGGACGGCCGACGGCTTCTTCGATGCTGAGGAGAGTTTGAACTAGGACCAGGCCTCGGATACCGCCACCGTCTAGGCAGAGGAGGCTGGAATACAGACAAACATATTTTGAATGCTGTCGGTATGATTTTGTAGTGTCTGTAATTTGATGCTGCATTGCTGAACAGTCTCCCCCATAGATTTTACAGCCGATCTTGTGCAGCTTGTACCCATCAGCTTCTAGCAACCTTAATTAGGTCGTATTGACGAAAAACGTATGAACAGTGGACGAAAGTCGCTACTGGTTCGATTCCCGCCGTGGAAAAAACAGTACTACTTGACCCGCCCGAGGGTTCGCACGCGTGGTTTGTCTAAAAAAACATTACCCACCGCAGTCGGGTAAAAAGTAGCATATGCCCCTAATCCCGGTCATAATCTATTTATATACCAAATCTCATCGTAATCGGTCAAGCCATTTGAAAACGTAACAAACAAACAGAGAGATAGAGAGACAAAGTCACTTTCGTCAGTACTTCGAGCTACGAGCTCGGATGTGCCTACTGCAGTTTGCTAATCTTAGATACTTTATTCTTTAAAAAATACAAATGAATATATTTATTTGACACGACATGACATGACATACAAAGAAAACACACAGTTTCTTTTAATATAACGTGATATTCGTACCGTCCACGTTTATCCTTGGCCTCCATATTAGAGGCTTGGTCCATGGCCGCAACAGCCAGCATCTGGTTGACTATCTCCCGCGTTGGTAGGCTGGCCATGGGCGGGGGCGGGACACCATTGTAATCCCCGCGCGCGGAACAACTCGCCGGACAGCTGGTCCATTCGCTAGGACATCTGGAATATTTTACAATAATACTAATCTCAAGTGGTGCTGCGGAGAAATGCTTCCTGAGAAATGAGCCAACATCGTAACATCTTGGGTATCGGAGGATAGACTGCGACGTCGGGGTCGGCAGCGAAAACGTTGGCGCGACGACATCAGTGGATTCGAGAAAGAATGGTGGGAATCTGCCAAGGATCGCGATAGGTGAAAGGAGTTACGGGAGACCTTTATCCAGCAGTGGGAAAATGTAGGCTAGTAAAAAAAATACTAATCTTCCGAAATATTATATGAATGAATGATATGGTTAAGAAAGAAGTGATAACGGAGATGACGGCTGATAGAGAGGTATGGAAGAAAAATACATGTTGTGCCGACCCCGCGTAATGTGGGAAAAGGACAGGAAGAAGATAACTACTCTTCGGAAATAATGGAATAATGGGGTAGAAGAAAGGACGTAAAAACAATTTATACGATACCTCACTTGACTTCAAAGTCCAATGCTCTAAAAAAGTTGCATAATAATGAGGGAAAATCTGTTGGAACACGCTAAACTAAATTTATTGACATCTTTTTTTGTTTTCAACTGACGGAAAGTAACAGTTACAAACCTAAATTTTATTTGTATAAGTTATAAGGTAACATAATGATAACGATGTCAATTTGTGGCAATTAATAGAAATAATAACACTACAAAAACCAACCTAAAATACAGAAGAAACATTTGAGTCATCAGAAGAAATCCGTTGCAAACGATCTATAGATAGCTGAACTGTTCCAGATCACTACCCGGCGGAAGTGTCTTCAAGTCACTGCCTGAATTGTTTTAATGAATTATTTTCTGTGATAATTTATGATTATTGCTGACACTTACCTTTTAGCGCCAACCGCATGTAAAACATATAATATCCTATCATAATTGCTGTTGGTCATGTCAGCAGGCACGCAATGCCTCGCCGTATATCCATTCTGGTCTTTCGCCTCAAGGTCAGCACCGAAGACTACCAATGCTTGAACAATGGTGACGTTGGATTGTTTGACGGCGATGTGGAGTGGAGTATTCCAGTCCTTGTCTGCGGTGGAGTGATCTGCGCCTGGGAAGAAAGAGATAGCATTTAAAACACGTTACGGAATTCAAACAATGTGTATAGGTCATCAACAGCATTCCCGCCACAGGCGTCAAATTTGATTGTTATTTCTGTCTTATACTGCTTAATTTTCAATGGAGTTGTCATAGCTAACGGCGGCGTTTGAAAAACAGTGTTAGAAGAATACCAAAAGATATCTATAGGTACTGGGCATTTTGCGACGATACCACTGTCATAGTGAAGCGATTGGATTAGTATATACCCTGTGTAAAATAAATAAAGCCCCCCCACCTGGCTATGTTACACCTGTAGAGGAACTACCCCCTGGTCAACACCTACCTTGGCCAGTGTGGAGGAGCCTCAACAGACTGCGTACCCAAGTCGGCCGCTGCAGGTGTAATCTTAGTAAATGGGGTATTATAGACGAATCGGCGACGCAATGCCAATGTGGTACCCAGCTCCAAACAATGGCACACGTCCTTGCATGCCCATCATGCCCTACCACCTGCTCCGACGCTGCCATGAACGTGGCGGCGTACTGGTCAAAATGGGTATAGTATTGAAACATCGACACGTAAGAAGAAGAAGATTGGATTAGTAGGATTGGACGTCCACTGCTGAACATAAGCCTCCCCCATAGATTTCCAGTACGACCGATCTTGTGTGGCCTGGACCCAATGGCTTCCAGTAGCCTTTATCAGGTCGCTTTTCCATCTGATGGACGACGTATTCCAGTGCGTGGTCTCCACTCTAGAACCTTTTTGCCCCAACGGCTGTCAGTTCTTCGAGCTATGTGCGCCATCCACTGCCACTTCAGCTTGCTAATACTCTTGGCTATGTCTGTGATCTTCGTTTGTCCAGGACCTCCTCATTTCTGATTAGATCTCGTAGAGAAACACCAAGCATAGTCCTCTCCATAGCACGATGATCGACCGCGAGCCTTCTTATAAGGCCCATAGTGAGACGACGGGCAATATTCTGTGCCATATGGGACTTTATATACTTTTTACCCGACTGCATAGTAAGCGGGTTATGTTTTTACTGACAAATAACGCGTGCGAAGCCGCGGTCGGGTGAGCTAGTATAATATTTTTTTTTATTTCATAAGACCAACAGCTACAAAAATATAACAGTTTTAAAATTATACATAACAATAATACAGCCAATGAAAGGTCTCTCTAAATAATACTTATACTGATAAAAGTTCCTGCAATTTATGTGACAGTGATATAGTGATAGTGAAAGTCAATGACTATATAAAGATATGAGTATATATTTTAATAAAACAAAATAACTAAGGATTATATATACGTACTATATTATGTTATATAGGGAGTTTGGTAATATATGCAAAAAAATTAAAGGGGTTGTTTAGATGACCATAATAAATAAATTTGTGAAATGTTTACCAAGGAAATGTGAAATTTATTTTAGCATGTTAAAAGAAACACTTTAATAAACTTATGTTGTGCTATTGCATAATGCTTGCCATCTAACCACAGACTGGTGATGTCTCGAGATATCTCTTGTTGTCCCTTTCTAACCCGAAACCCGCAGCCATTTCCGAAAGAGATATCAAAAATACATGCCTGCCTACGGTAGTAGGTACTAGCCTACCATAGATCTACGTTTTGAGTTATAAATAGGTAAGACGTAGCTACTAGGTAAAAAAATATCCCTACAGGTGCCTCTACATTCGCTTGTTCTTTCTTGGTCCAGAGTAGTACCTACAAGCGATCGGTGTCACTGACTCGAATTATGATAGGTCGGAAGACAGGTATTTTTGGCCTAACCTAGGTAGGTACCTACCTACATTAATTTAATTCGTCGTGTCACTCACTAGTTCTTTCTTGGTCACTGTGAGCTAGGTAGGTACCTACGTCAGTGCAGTGATTAGGTTGAGATAGATAGGTATTAGAGCCCAGGTGGCGTTTCACAAATGCCTACCGCTCACTCAAGCAGAGTGACCAAGACTAAATTAGATAGGGTAGACGTGATCTTTGCAATGACTAGCTAAACTACAGAGACAAATTTAAAAATAAAAAACAGCTGAAGTAGTATTTTAAAAGATTTATTCAATTCAAAATGAAGTACCTAATCAATTTAGGTAAACTCGAGCTTTCCAACACACTTTTATTAGGCTGTCGACAGATAAATTAACGTGAAAAAGTAGTAGGTAGCTCTTACCTCAAATCGAGAGGTAAGTAGGAGGTGCCTTCACTTTATCAACGATAATTTGGGGTGTTTAAAAGTTCATTAGCTACCTATGTACCTACAAAATATGTACAACACAGCTATCAGTTATTTACGACATTTAGTTGGTACCTATCTACAGAATGTACAGTTACACAGTAACTTACACTAGTTATCTACAGTTATTATCACAGATAGGTATAGCTACACTATTTTATTCACAAACGTTGTTGCACGTACCTTCTTGATCTAGAGTCTAGGAAGAATAGCACGGCCAAAGCAATGCACATGAACTCGTGCCAACCCGTGACTCTGTCACTTCGCACCACATTAATAGCGTTCACAATTCGCGTTCTAAGTCACTTTCTATTGTATGGCCATCGTTAGTCTATTGTATGGCCATAGTCCTTTACCCTACCCCACAAATAAAAGTCTTAAGGGGGTTAAGTCCGGTGAGCGTGCGGGCTGTGCAACTGGCCCTCCGCGCCCAATCCATCGATTACCATAAGCACTGCCCAGGTATTCGCGCACTCGCCGATCGTAGTCCTTGTCGATCTTCCAAGGTCCGTGCTGCAGCAGACACAAACAAAACCGCATTCTGGTCTCGTAGTCAGGAGTCCAGAGCTCCTGCACTGGTGTAAAACTATACGGGTGCTGGCCCTCCTCCCTAAGACTTCACCCATAGGTAGCGCTATCACCGTACACGCGGGCACAAGTGCTCGCCAGCGGATCCTCTTCAAAAAATTCCATGCGCGCTGAATAGCGAGGTGGCCTGCCCGCCTGAACATGGGGCTGGAATTCACTGCTCTCCCTGTGCCGCGGAACAGTCCGCGTGCCCTGCCGGGTTCCGTGCCATATCTGATAAAAGTCCTGCGCTCTTGACAGGACCACTTTCCGTGGAGTACCTGTAGTTAAGTATCGCAATTTTTCTAAATCCGTCCGCACAATCAGAAATGAAATCAACTACTGATTCAAAATAATAATTAATTGCACGAACGCCGACACGTGCCAAAGTGCCCGCCTTCTTACACTAGGGCTGGGAAAACATTACCGGAAAGGTATCAATACCGGTTCTGACTTTCAGTGTTGGACGATCCGAAATTGGATTAGCTAGTTAGGATACACAAGTCGACCTAATAAAAGCTTGTTCAAAACATCGTAAATCAAAACCGAACTAGTTTTACAAAATACGCATAGGTCAATCTGTCATACAATCTGTGAGTAGTAGTAAAGCTCTCTGTGAAAGAGTTTGTCCGGGAAAGTACTACCACCATACCTATTTCTGCTGCCAAATAGTAAACTCGCATTTTTGTGTTCCGGTTTGAAGGGTAAGGGTATCGGTGAAATTACAGGCACATGAGACTTAACCCTTTCGACTCAGAACTGTGGAAACAATGTAGTGTAATTATTGATCGAGCCAAGCGAGATCTCTAAATCAACTTGGGCAAATCGGCGTTGTATGTATGTATGTATGTTTGTCCGAGGATAACTTTCGAAGCGTTTATCCGATTATCGTGTAATTTTATACATAGGCGCAATTTTGGTGGCACTAAATGAGCTAAAAACGTTGGGGTTTGTCGAGATATTGGGGTTCTAAATGAAACTATTAGGTCAAGTGGGAAGTCAAATGAAATATTAATTGGTACATTTAGACTCCGTTTTTATTTTTGGTAGTTTTTATAGTTTTTGAGTTATTAGCCATAATAAAAATTGAACTTTGACAAAATTCACAGGGTACACCATTGACCCTACAGTGCTGTAATTTGGTATGCGTGTAGCTTAAGTGACAAAAAAGGCAAAAGTTTGAAACCCAGAATAACTGCAATTTGTACCCCAAAAAAGAATAACCACACAACATGAACTCCCGTTACCTGTAATTTTAGTGAAACTGTAGGTCAAGTTAGTTGGTTATTTATTTTGTGGCAATATTTTGATAGTCACGATGATCGGATCAACGCTTCGAAAGTTATACTCGGACAAACGAACATACAAACAAACAACGGCGATTTGCCTAAGTTGATTTAGAGATCTCGCTACACTCGATTAAAAAAAAAGATTTTATTCAAATACAATCGATTCAAACATTTACGTTAATACCGGTAACCGGTGTAGCGAGGTATTGTAAGCCGTTCATCCCTTCGCGCGGCATATCAAAAAGAACTCGAAAGAATAAGCGGTTAGTCAAAGGTGCCGCTTCGATTCTTTGAGCTCGCCGCCCCCAATAGGTACTTTGTTTTGTAAACAGGGCTATGACCCAATGATACCTACTCATTAAATCACAGCTGTTATTGCCTTTGTTTGATGTAATTTGCATGTTCTTTTTTGTGAATTAAACTTTATTCTTCTTCGGCAGAAACCAGAATTGAAAAAAGACTCATCAATTTTGACAATGCACTAGATACCTATCTCTCAAAGAATTGGATAAAGTAGGACCTACCTAATTGGAATAATTTCAATAAGTTTACCGTGGCTAAAGTGGGCAGTTTGCAGATAACCAATCCCGGGTCCACAATTTCTAGGCGTTTCCAGGCCAATGTCCACCTAAGCGCAGATTTGTAGAGATGAGAATACTATGGGAAAATAACTAATAGCATATCGATATTCCGACATCTCTCCGCTCAGCTTTAGTGGAAACGGTCAAGCGGCATGTCTTATTTTCTACAGTGCATTCGCATCGTAGCAGAGAGCGCTCAAAGAAAGGATATAAGTAGCAAATCTACGCTTATGTGGATTAAGGCCTTTATGTCTTTGGATGTCGACTGCAAGCTTAGGCAGTAAGTTTTATATCGAATTAATCACCTAAACTTAGTCGATTTTCTTTAAAATTTGTATATATAACTAGTAGTTTTTTTTTCCGTGATGTCTTTTTTTATGTTATGAGAAAACGTCCCTTGAATATCGTCAGTATATTACCAAACACCCTGTATATATTTGTGTAAATTAAATAAATATTATAAATATTATGTACTATATAAATAAATAATAAATAAATAATGCTGGACACTTAACACAGTGATATCTAGCCCCAAACTAAGCAGAGCTTGTACTATGGGAACCAGATAACTGATAGAATACTTATATACATTTTTTTTTGTAAATACTTACTTATAATATACAGGGTGAATTTGAATTCGTATCCCGAAAGGGGGTGATTGGGACCATGGTTGTCGACAAGTTGTAAGAATCTACCTTAGAAATAAGTGATTAAAAAATTTCATACAAAAATTTAATTAACTTATGCGTGGCAACCCTCAAATCATATGATCAGTAAGGCTACAGTTTGTTAGGTACTTAGTAATAAAGTTAGGAGCTAGATACGTACCTATCATTTTTTCTGGTTTTTCCAGGGTAAGCAGCCTTTTGTTTCGATAAGTAGGTACTACACAAATTATCACATTTCTATCAACACTTTGTTTTACGTCACATTACCTACCTACTATCGAGGTAGATTTTGCACACAACATTCACGTAGGTGAATGTTACGCCCGCCTACTTACGACTTCTAGTGTTTTTTGTGTTCTGTGAATACTTTTTATCAAATTTGACTATTTTCCGCTGTTCAGATTTTTTTCATCCGATACAATAAAATGATCCTTACAAAGGATTGCATCGGTCGGCATCAAAAAAAATTTACCAACTTGATTCATTTTAAGGCGCTACTCACACTTGACCAAAAAAATTTTAATGAGAAAATATTTTACTTCAAAACGAGCTGATGTTTTAAAAGAAACTGCACCTGTATCTCCTCTTGTTATGGGTGCTGCCGTACTGTTACAGTTAAAAAAAACACTCTGTATAATATTCCAGTAGGTAATATAATATTTTTTTAAGTAAGTATTTATGAGTTGGATACCTGTGATTATGTTAAGAAAGAAAGAAAAGAAAAGCTTTTTATTTCGACCACCACAAATATAACCTGACGTACCTATTTCGTTACCCGTAGTAGGTAGGTGATAATCGATATCGATACATTCGTCTTGTATGCTCATTGGTATATCACTAAGTGAGTAGCGCTGTTATTTGATCATCCGAGTAACAGCCAATGCATTATCGATCTTATACTTTGCTGTTAGAGACTATAACAAAAATCGTTAGCGACAGCGCCATCTGTTGATGAGTGGCTCTGTTTTGTGGGTAATCAAGTAACAGCCATCGCATTATCAGTCTTATTTCTAATTAATAGAGACTAAAATAAAAATATTTTATTTATTTTCTAAAGCGTCATCTTTTGCCGAGTAGAAGAAGTAAACTTTAATTTTTGGTTACTGTTTATTTTATTGAATTTTAAACCATGTTCTATAGTAGCTAAGGTTTTATATCCGTTTAATTGGTTTTATGGTTTTAGGCATCTTTGACAGTTCTCTTTCAACCAATTATAACTTACATGTGTGAGTTTAGCTACACTGGTTTTCTTAGTAAAAAGTCATCATGCTAGTTCTATTGTTTTTTTATGTTCTGTGGTAGTAGTAACCTGACTAGGTACTTTATGTTCACTAAATTTTGTAAAGTCACGTCATTAACTACCATTCACGTTACTACTTGTTGGTAGGTAGGTAGGTATGTTTACGTACGTTCACAGACCGCCTAGATGTTGCTCAAAGTGCCTGCCCTGTTGTAGCACGCATACATCTGCACGGTGAAGCACGGCGCCTGTCGCTTTCTTCAGCATCTCAGGAGTGATTCTGGCGCATGCAGATGTTATGCGCTCGCGCATCTGTTCAGGCGTATCACAGTCCTCTGCGTACACTACTCCCTTCAAATAGCCCCAAAGGAAGAAATCCAGTGGGGTTAGATCTGGAGAACGCGGAGGCCAGGCCACAATGCCGCTGCGGCCTATCCACATCCGAAAGTGGCCGTCCAGATACTCACGCACGGCGCGTGAGTAGTGTAACATCCTGCTGGAAGATCACATCCCGGTATGCTGCCAGTGAGAAATCCTCGAGGTGATCTTCCAAAGGACCCCTCAGCAACTCCAGGTAGTTGGCACCATCTAATCTAGCCGGCAGGAACACCAGGCCGACAAGTTTGTCCCCAATCATGCCGGCCCAGACATTGAGGCTCCATCTATGTTGATACCTACTTTCACGGTGTAGGCGGGGATTTGAATGTGCCCTAAAATGTTCATTGTGTTGGTTAAACAATCCAAACCGCGTGAAAGTGGCTTCATCAGACCACAAGATTTGTGCACCGAATTCCGGCCTCTCATTTAGTCGGTCTCCATACCACTGGCTGAACTGAACACGCTGTTGAAAGTCGCCCGCGGTTAGTTCCTGCACTTTACTGTAGTGGTACGGATGCTGGTGGTCGTAATTTAGCACACTCCACACCTTCCTCTGCGACAGTCCAACAGCAGCGGCAACGCGTCGAGTGCTACGCCTAGGATCCTCGTCCATCAATAACAACACCTCCTCTTCTCTTTGCGTCAACACTTCTTCCGACCTCCCTGCGTGCCCAGCAGCTCTATGGAACGAACCGGTGGAGTGGAGTCTGTTCACTAGACTCCGAAAACAATTATAAGATGGTATGGGTCTCTGGGGATACCGCTCTTTGGTACAGATTCCGTGCTGCCACCAGCTCGTTGTTCCTTGAAGCGCCAACACACATAATCATGTCGTAATATTCCGCGTTTGAAGTAACTCGAACGCGAAGTATACTCTTAACATCGTGAACTGACTAACACACACAACACCTCACAAGAATCACTCGTCCGAATACGTACAGCACGAAAAAAATACAGCAAATGCACGTCCGACAGCACAAATGCTAATAATTACTAAAAAAAGATTTCACAACTTTAACTTAAAATAGGTACCGCCTTTGAACAAAAGCCGACACATTATTAAAAATAGATTTCATAATTTTAATTTAAAATACCTACCTACCGCCTTTGACAAAAGCCGAACATTTTTAGGGTCCCGTTTTGGCAAAGAAATAAAAACCTGTGAAATATGAAAAATATATTTGGTGTTACAAGCGTTCATTCCATAGGTTACGGTTACCACTTACCGCTAGGTATAAAAACAAGGGCATATTTAAAAAACCCGACTCCAAACACATGTTTTTTCAGTTATTTCGATTTAAAAACCAAACTACTGAACCGATTTTAATTAAATTTCTATGGGACCGTGATCATCCGTAACAAAGTTTTCCGTAAAAAGTTAACGGAGAAACATAATTTAGGTAGGTACAGTACTACTGTCGGCGTAACGAGATAAACGTGAATTTAGCCGTGTAGAGATGGACACAAACACATTGTACTCACCTAGATAGTTGGAATCTACCTACTAACCAATTTTCATCAAGATCGCTTAAAGAAAATTTGTAAGTACCTAGGTAGGTATCAACTCTCAACTTGTCTGTCTCATTAACTTGTCTGCTACACACAACATGACGGTTGCTGGTTCGATTCCCGCTGCCGGAGAAATGGATACCCACGACACAAGGAATCTTAGGGTCAGTCATGTCATAACTACGTATGTAACTGTTGGATGTGTTACGTTATGTTGTGACAAAACGAATGGTAACCTTACCATAGAAAGATAACCTAAAGCATACCTAAGCTATTGTCATTAAAATTAACTCGAACATCGGATTTATGTACCTTGTTACTTCTGAACTATTTTAATTGATAACCCGTTCTCTGGTTAAAATCCCATACAAATAGAAATGTAAAAAAACACCTACTCCTCCCTCTTCCCTATAATCAAAAGGTTAGGTAAAAAAATATTTGCTCATTTACTATAAAAAATAATTGTACAGAACCCATTTGTATTATGTCTATCTAAAAAGCGTTTCAAAAAGAAACGCCGCGTCTTTGCAATTGGTAGACGGATTGGTAGCCGACCAATCAAAACTAAGTTGGTAGTCGGTATCGTTTTGACAATTTCCGCTAGCCAATGGCAATAGTCACCAGAACCAAAGGATTTTTTGATCTCAAAGATTAAATAGGTAGGTACAGATCAGTTTAAAATAAAAAATAAACTGTTTTTTAAACTTCACGTATAAATTGGGTTTCATAGCTACGTAGGTAGGTAAAACTCGATCGAGTCCCTAGTCGATGCTAATCATTTGATCCTGTTTAAGAATAGTAGGTACTTATCTAAAAAAATTTAAGCGTGAACGACTAGTTTCTCAAATTAGCAATATAAACAGCATTTAAGAAATTGTTGGTATGGTAGGTAATAGAAGAATTTTATAAATTAATATTTTGAAAAAGACGTTTTACTTCAGTCGTGTGGTCTAAAGCACACTCGTTTTTTTATCTAAAAATGTATGTCTATTACTCGTGCTCGAAACGGCGAAGGAAAACATAAAGTCCAAGTACTTAAAATACGAAATAAATGTACCATTCCGTCCGCGTGGTTTCACTCTCGCGAAAAGACCCACTGCTACGGCATTTCCCAGCAGTGGGAACATTAGAAGGCTGATCATGTCATTGCCTCACAGATGCACGACTGGAATAGGCATTTTTTGGCATTGTTTTCGTGTCATTTCTGATTATCATTAGGTCAAGTTCAAAGTTCAACCAAATCAGCTGTGATTAGGGGTGTCTCGCAAGCGCTTGAGTAAAAATAAGACGTGAACTTTATACATGCCATTTCTTCAATGAAAAACTATGAATTTCGAAAAGTCGTAGAACAAACGTTATTGAGCTTCGGGAGTAGTTTTACCCCCTTCCGGGATAACATAAGAATTCAAACTCAGCCTGTATAGAGAAACAACCAGACTAGGAACATATATCTGTAGATCATGCAAACATTTGTTCCGCGGCGGGAATCGAACCCGCTACCTCCTGCGTCTCAGCCGGCTATTCGCCCACTGCGCCAACCACGGAGGTCGTTAAAGGTGTAAGTATAAGTAGATATAAGTAGGTAAAATGTGTTACCTCTAGATAACAGTGCTATAGCACACTCCAGTCTCCCTCTTAACACCATAACATGTAGTGCGGTTCTTCTATCAAAGTTCATAGCGTTAATATCGCAGTTCTTGTCTGCTAACGCTTCGATGACCTCGCGCGACACCGCCCAGTGGATGGGCGTGCCTCCGTGTTTCATATCTTGCTGGTAGAGTTTAGGTTGGTTGTCTTTAAGGAGTTCACCGACTATGCCTGTGAAATAAGATAATAAAATATTAATATTATTCAGATAATTAGGTAGCCGGCCTACGCTGCGTCTTCCAGTCCGTGGTCTCCACTCGAGAACCTTTCTTCCCCAACGGTTATCGGTTCTACGAGCGATGTGGCCTGCCCATTGCCACTTCAACTTGCTAATTTTGAGAGCTATGTCGGCAACTTTAGTTCTTCTGCGGATTTCCTCATTGCGGATTTTGTCACGCAAAGAAACCCCGAGCATAGCCCTCTCCATAGCTCGTTGAGCGACCTTGAGCTTGGTCATGAGGCCATGAGTAAAGGACCACGGCCCCCCACAAGGTGGACCGACGATCTAGTAAGAATCGCGGGGAGCCGTTGGGCGCAAACGGCTACCAACCGCTCGTTGTGGCGATCTAAGGGGGAGGCCTATGTTCAGCAGTGGACGTCTCCCGGCTGATGATGATGATGATGAATTAGGTAGCTGAATTGCCAGTGAGCAGGGCACATAGCTCGAAGAACTGACGGCCGTTGGGCCAGAAAATTTCTCGAATGGAGACCACACATTGGAAAGCGCAGCGTAGGACGGCCACCCAATAGATTGAAAGGCGGCCTGATTAAGGTTGCTGGGAGCCATTGGGTGCAGGCCGCACAAGACCGGTCGCTCTGGAAATCTTAGGGTTTCTAGGGGAGGTATGATGATGATTATTGACTCAATTGATCTGACTTTCGTCTTTAGACACTGACGTATTTTGGACGAGAAGACATCACGTGGTTTTCCTAACACTGCCCAGCCGAATTGGATTCGTCGACTGACATCTTTTTCGAAATTGGCCCTACCTAATTGGACGGTTTGCCCCAGGTAGACGTACTCGTTAACAACTTCGAGTTCTCAACAGATACTGGCCACCTAACTAAGCATTAACTGCTTATGCTTAGCATTAACTAGTTCTATAAGTATTCTTTGTGTACAATAAAGCGTTATTATATTCTATTCTAGCTAGATAACCACCTACCTAGGCTATCTAGCTAGGTCTACCTAGTTGTGTCTTTGGTAATTTCTCCAAATTGAAAACAATTTTTTTTTGTTCGAATTATATTTTTCTTACCAGTACAATAGTCAATATTAATCTATTCTTTAAAATCAGAAGGATCACTTTAAAACTTCGATTCCTCCTCAACCAAGCCAGCAAAGAACCTACCCTAATGGTGAGTCTAAGGTGGAGCATGCTTGGCTAAAAATAAATTGTTCACACTGGACTTGAGACTCCAAGAGAATAGGGGTTTCGATAAATAAAACGGCGCAAGCGAGTTACACTCATAAAATACACATATAAATAAATATTGCTGGACATTTCACACAGCGCTATCTAGCCTCAAACTAAGCAGAGCTTGTACTATGACCAACATAGAACCAGATAACTGATAGAATACTTATAATTTTTTTTTGTAAATACATACTTACAATAATAGAAAACTATCTAGACCCGGAACAAATATCTGTAGCTCATGCAAACATTTGTTCCGCGGGGGGAATCGAACCCGCTACCTCCTGCGTATCATCCGGCTATTGCGCCAACTTACCAGGTTGCGACCCTGTCCGTTTAGCCGCTGTTAAATTGACGTCAGCGCCGGCTAACATAAGCGCGCGAACGCAGTCGGGCGCATCAGCTAGACATGCCATATGCAGTGGAGTGTAACCCTGTTTATTGTACACGTTCATTGTTGACACACTCTTTGCGACCAGCGCCTGAAATATTCACAAATAAGACTTGATAAAGTCGAAAACGACTACTCCCGAAATTAAGTGTCCACACTACGCAACGCACACACACAAACTAACACACCCAAATACACCCTTACACACACACACACACACACACAAACACACTACAGAGAAAAAGAGGCTTCAAAGACAGCCTTTTTAGAGATATGGTATGCCTCATTTGAAAAGGTTAAACCATTCTAAGTATGTACACACGGCTACACATTAAGCTACACAAAATTTGCCAGTATAAGCTGACCTCGCATTGTGTAGGCTTTTCGTAGAATGAAAGGTCAGCTTATACTGGAAATGTATAGCTTGAATTGTAGCCGTGTGTACTCGTATAATTTAAAAAAAGTTCCTGACTTATCATCATCATCATAGCCACAGGACATCCACTGCTGAACATAGGCCCATAGATTTCCAGAGCGACCAACCCTATGCGGACAGCACCTATTGGCTCCCAGCAACTTTTTTTTAAATTGTAAATGAATAATATAATTATTTCTTAAATGATTCTTTCCTGGCTTGGTTGGAAGAACAGAGGGCTTGGTCAACTTACATTCGATTAGCGATGACGCTGGTCGATAAGTCCGAAAATGTATGGGGTTTGACACATGCTATGGATATACCGTGGGATATATCGACAACAAACCAAACGAGAAATCGAACCGATTCGAAGCGAATGTAACTTGGCTACGGGCCCTGGTGGTAAAATTGAGTAATCCTTGTGACTTTAATAATTAAGAATTTTGAAGTAAAACTTCTTTACGCACGCTTGACTTGCGGAGTAAGCTGGTGAATGCGTTACAAAAAGTGCGAACGTAAGTTGAGAGGGAGATATGTGAAGATAGAAAGAGAGAGTTACGTTTCGTATATATTATTACTGTAGGGGCAAGAAAGAGAGAAGTGCGAGCACACATTTTCTTTATCTCTTTCTCTCATAGTCAGTTGATTTGTCGCATATCTCCTATCCCAAATTATACAAACTGCAAAAACAAAACACTCCTTCATGCTGTATAATAGAGTTCATTTTGCTATAGATAAAAAAAAGTATTTACGACGTTTCGTATTTTGGATCTACCAGCTTCGATTTACGAAAAAGTTCAGCTATTCAACAACAGATGGCCGGCAGCAGCAGAAGTTTTACTTCAGAAGGTCTAAAGCACACTCGTTTTTTTTTTTAATTTCGACTTTATCGCGTCGTCTTTCCATCTAATGGGGGGCCGTCCTACTTCTTCACTTGTAAAGTGTAAAAACGCGATTTTCCTGTGTCGGATAAGATTAATACCCAGAATTTCATGAAACGCCCGACCAAAAATGTAGATAAAATTTTGTAAAGAATCTACTTACATTGATAATCTCTTTGTTACTGGCCGCAGCGTAATGGAACACTGAGTTACCATCTCTGTCGATTGTGTCCAGAGAACAGTTTAGAGAGACGAGACTTTGCACCATACGCGTGTTGCAACTTTGGACAGCCACCTAAAACAGTCACAGTTGAAACAACCGTCGAAAATCAATAATCATTTTGGGTAATGTTCCCAGCAACTATACGATCTAATCCCACCATCCCCCTTCTATCAAAGGACAAGCAGGCGCACGGCTCAGTACCATCCGTACCTAGTTGATATACCACCCATTCGCACACACCGTTTTGGTTCTACGTTCTTGATGCGTACAGCTAAGGTATGGACTTTACCGTCGTCCGTTTTTCCTAATAAATACGATCCGGGCCTCTTTAAGGTAAGAGTGAATATGTTTCTTCTAGATCTTCGTGCTACATCTTAGAGCACATCATCGCTTACCATCAGGTGAGATTGTGGTCAAACGAAGTTCTGTAATGTTTAAAAAAAAAATTACTAGTGGTTCGCCCTTAACTGAGATCTCGCCAGTCTCCTACAAAAACAAAAAAAATAATTGTATTCCTTGAAAACTCGTAAATAGTGCCACGAAATTGCACGAAATGCACCAATCAACTTACTTGACCTGCGCATTATCAGCTACACATTTATGAATCTATCATGGTTTTATAAACTGAATCGTATTCTTTAAACGCTAAGGCGTTTTTTCCTTTGTCTACCGTCCAGTGATAAAGCGCGTTGACAATTCAACCTAAACAATTTATCCTGAAATACTTTGGCAATGTGCCAGTAAAAATGCATTGTATGTGATTCCATCTATTTTTATATGTTCCGACTTTGACTTTACTTACACGATGACTTCAGTATCGATCAGTTCTAAATATAGAAAGAGTAATATAGCTGTGGCATATTAAAAAGGTTTTAAGGGGGCACCGGAGGGACAATCGCCCATACAACACGTACTACCAAGATCATTTCTAATTGGATCATATTTCTACCTTAATAAGGTATTATTTTAATTAGAATAGTATTTATCTAGGTTCCCAACCATATATTAGATCAAAATACTTACCTAAAATGAAATAGAAGCGTATCGCATTCTGCATATTTTTACGTCATAAAAGACCTGTTTTCAACCTAATTGTTTCGTATTAAAAATAACAACATCTTACGTATCCTAGTCATGGGAACATAGATTATATCGTCTAGTTACAGAATAACAACACAATGAGAAAAATACAACAAGTTTTCAGTCATCATTTTTGGTATTACGGAACACGGTCAAAATCTAATCAAATTTAGAATCGTTCTATTGCTATCACTGTCGCTCTGCGTGGCTAAACTTCGTCACTAAACAGGGTTAGCGATATTCAGGCCCAAGTTTTTGACGTGGCCGAATTGAAGTTGCGCTCAGTGTTCGCCGGCGCGTTAAGACCTGTTTTAACCTATGATTACATTGACTTTGTTTACTTATGGAGTCTTATATAAAGCAAAATACTATAACAAGGATGTCTTTTTTATCCTGTTTACTGGCAATACTTGAACAACATTTATTATTGTACACACGGCTACACATCAAGCTATACATTTCCAGTATTTGTATTGTATTTATTCATCCATAGACATATTCACATGTACTTAGACTAGTAATATAAAACAGACATATAAATTATCGAAATTAACAAATTATTAGGTACATAACATAATAACAATATTAAGTATTTAAAAAATTAATTAATTGTTTGCAGCAAAAGCATTGTCAGATTGTATAAATTTAAATAATTAAAATTAATAAAGGAATAAATCGTATTTCCAATAAAATGTCATGAATATTATATTCAGCCTTAAACTAATAAACGAATTATGTCACAATCAATTAATTATACTCAATATTTTTATATACATTTAAACATTTCCGTATCTGCAAAAGCTTCATCAATATTATAATAACTTTTGTCAATTAGTATGTTTCTTATGTAAGATTTAAAGCTAGCTCTTCTGTCATGGTTATGAACACTATTTGCATGCGCCATGATCACGGGTAAACTCACTCAGTTTACCCGTGATCATGGTTCATGCAACTGCGCCGAAATATCGGGATACTCAAATACTCACAAATCATGGTAAATATCCCGTTTTTAGTACAAATAGCTTCTGTCATTTTCCTAATATCCATCGGTAAAATAATGTAGAACTTGATTCCAGTACAGTAATAACTTTTAGATACTTTTGTAAGCCGTGTCATAAGGACAACCAGACGATCCTTGTTCCTAGTGTTAACATTGTAGAATGAGGCTTTTCGTAGAATGAGAGGTCAGCTAATACTGGAAATGTATAGCTTGATGTGTAGCCGTGTGTACTAATAATAATATTTAGCCTTAATAGCCATCAGAGTAGAAGTTTTTAAACAAGCCATTTAGACTCAAACGTGGCAATGGTTTATGCAAATCAATCTAATCATTACAAAATTATTAATTAGACTTTTTCGCCGTATACAAACAGAAATATGTATTAATGATATAATGTTGGACCTAAACATTTCAAATCAGCCCTAGGACGTCGAATGGACACCAGTCTTCGCTCCCAGATTAGATATAAAGAACGAAAAAACATTTGTTCGTGAAGGCACCAAACACACACAGCACACTAAGTAAGGTAACACAAAAAAAACAGCAAAAAAAAGAAGAGCGACCAATTTTGTGCGGCACTTAAAGGCTCCCAGCATTTGACGACCACCGTGGCGCAGTGGTCGAGTAGCCGTCTGAGACTCACGAGGTAGTGGGTTCGATTCCCGCCGCGGAACAAATGTTTGCATGATCTGCAGATATTTGTTCTGGGTGTTTTTCTATTAAAATATTATAAGTATGTATTTACAAAAAAAATAGTATATAAATATTCTATCAGTTATCTGGTTCCCATAGTACAAGCTCTGCTTAATATGGGGCTAGATAGCGCTGTGTGAAATGTCCAGCAATATTTATTTATTTATTTTATCAAGTTTTCTTTACATTTAGTTTTTTATTTCATTTTATTTATTAACATGGGCGCTCACTAAGGAAACTGTGTACAGAGTACAAGTCGCACAGAGCCATGGAGCGCGCCATGCTCGGCATCAACTTGCTGGATCGAGTTCCTAATACCGAAATCCGACGCCAGACGAAAGTCCAAGACGTCGGAACAAAGGTGGTGGAACTCAAGTGGAACTGGCCACGACACTTGGCTAGACGAGCTTGATGGCAGGTGGAGTAAATCTTTGACCAAATGGTGGCCAAGAACAGACCTAAGAAGTCCAGGACGTCCGTCGGCGCGGTGGGTCGACGACATAAAGAAAGTCGCGGGCAACTCCTGGATGCGCTCAGCACAGGACCGGGAAGTGTGGCGTTTACAAAGGGAGGCCTACACCCAGCAGTGTGTACTTATGGGCTGTGTATGATGATGATTAAATAATAACAAACAACTACAATATATGTATATGTAAGGTACAGTCTGTTTTAGTACATGGTATATCATGTGTGAGCTATTGATACTGTAGTCCACGACGTTATTCACAGGTAAGGTTTTTTTTAAGCCTATTTTTTCCCACTGCTGGGCAAAGGTCTCCCCCCCTGTTCCTCCACATTTCACGATCACTCGCCACGTCCCACCAGCCATCTTGGAATGCATCGCGGTCGTCACGCCAACGCTTCCTCGGCCTGCCCCGGCTTCGACGCCCATTTGCAGGCACCCATTGTGTGACGACTGTTGCCCATTTATCTGTGACCATACGACTGACGTGACCCGCCCAGTTCCACTTCAGCCTGGCAGTCTTATCGCCAACATCTGCGATGCCGGTCTTCGCGCGCATAGGTGAGAGGACGGGCAGAATACACATGTCGATGAGTTTACGCTTAAGTGACAATGGCAGGTCTCCTTTCATTAGCGTCTGCATTGACCAGAAGCTCCTCCAGCCATTTTCGATGCGGCGATCGACCTCTTTATCTTGCCTGTTTTCGAAGGAGACAATCTGGCTCATGTAAATGTACTCATCGACGTAATATAATTCTTGCCCGTCTACTATGATTTTGTGTTTATTGGTGTTAGTTATTAGTTGTGTCTTTGACCGATCTATCTATCGTTAGTTACATACGTTTCATAAAAATAAATGTTTCAACTAGAGGGTCTGTTAGAGGGTAACATAGATTATTATGGTTGTGTTGACAAAAACAAACAAAGACCCTCAAAGAAGAAGAAGAATCATCACGTAGGACGTCCACTGCTGGACAAAGGCCTCCCTCATTGATCTCCAGGAACTGCGGTTGGAAGCGGCCTGCATCCAACGCCGACCTGCGGTTCTTACCAAGTCGTCTGCCCATCTTGTGGGTGGACGTCCTACGCTGCGCTTGCCGGTCCGTGGCCTCCACTCGAGAACCTTTCGGCCTCATCGGCCATCTGTTCTGCGCGCTATATGGCCTGCCCATTGCCACTTCAACCTGCTAATCCGTCGGGCTATGTCGGTGACTTGAGTTCTCCTACGTTTCTCCTCATTTCTGATTGGATCCCGTAGAGAAACCCCGAGCATAGCCCTCTCCATAGCTCGTTGAGCGACTCTGAGCTTATTCATAAGGCCAATAGTGAAGGACCACGTCTCGGTTCCATATGTCATCACTGGTAACACAGAAGATGAATAAACAATATAAAATCAAAGAGTGAAGGTAACTTAGATATGCACTTACAAGAGTTACAAGTCTAAATCTGAATTTACTGCACTAACAAGTGAGATAATTATAATAATACAATAATCTTTTTTTTTTGTGGGCAATGGCTGTGCGGCTCACAGCTTCTATCCTAAACTACCCACATTTAGTTCACTTTATTATACGCTTGATCTTTAAATATTTTGTTGTGTCGTGTTAATATTTTATTGAATGATAAGTTTTATGTGTACGTACTAAACTGAAATAATAAATTTTACCACAAATAACAATTGCAAATTTGTTAAATTATGATTTTTTTAGTTTCGTGAAGATAATAATGTGTAATGGAAAGTAATAAGTGTATGTAATGTAAGTATTTTAATATAATTGTAAAATTGCACTATTCACTGCATCTAAACAACTATTTAAAATGTTGAATTTATGTTTCTCAGTAAGCGATTTATTGTAAATCTTTTGAGAAATAAAATATCTTAAACCGTAAACCGTAGATATTTAACATATTTTTAAATTTATCGGTAGTACAAGCAAATATGTCAATATTTGAAAAGTTTGTATTTTAGGACTCAACCATACGACGAATAGGAGCACGAAGTCCCGAGTTGTTCGTGGAGTGCAGTTTCTCGGTATTTGAGACCGTCCCCAGCTACGAGTTTCAGTGCATCAATACTGCATTGAAACACCGATAAAACGACACGTGATAAATCCCGTATTTATAATAATCATCATTATCATCATCATCATCAGCCGGAAGACGTCCACTGCTGAACATAGGCCTCCCCCTTAGATCGCCACAACGGGCGGTTGGTAGCCGTTTGCGCCCAACGGCTCCCCGCGATTCTTACTAGATCGTCGGTCCACCTTGTGTGGGGCCGGCCTACGCTGCGTCTTCCAGTCCGAGAGCTATGTCGGCAACTTTAGTTCTGCAGATTTCGTCACGCAAAGAAACCCCGAGCATAGCCCTCTCCATAGCTCGTTGAGCAACCTTGTGCTTGGTCATGAGGCCATGAGTAAAGGACCACGTTTCAGTGCCATAGGTTATCACTGGCAACACACACTGGTTGAAGACCTCAGCCTTCAGGCTACTTTAGCCTTTATAATAATGGTCAACTGTTATCAAGATAGACCAAGGATAAGTCATACTGACCATCAGAGGAGTGCTGCCGGTCGCAGGGTCCGCATCGTCCATATGTTTCTGAACTTCCTCGTGGTTGAAGAGTTCGAAGAGCCCAAAGTGCGCTACTAAGTGCGCTATCGTCCATGATTGGTGCTCCGTTAGCGTATCACAGAGTTTTTGTAAACTGGCTACAGTACACTGGAAAATTAAAAAAATATTTAACTACATTATGACGTACCTTATGTTTTAGGAAACATTGATGATAGAAGTTAGATATTGTGATAATGAGAGTAAAAGTTACTTTGCCAAGTTATGGCTATTTATTAAGTTAGGTGTTTAAAAACAATTGCCCTATGTCCCAATCCCGGTCTTAATCTATTTGTATACCAAATTTCATCGAAATCGGCCCAGCCGTTGTCGTGAAAACAAACAGACAGATAGAGCGACACACAGGACAGCAGACAGAGTTACTTTCGAATTTATAATATTAAGTACTAGCTGACCAATCCGCAGCTTCGCACGCGTAGTTTTTCGATAAAAACATTACGCTCCTTCACCGCAGTTTGGTAAAAAGTAGCCTATGTTACTCAGGGTGAATGTAGCTTTCCAATGGTGAAAGAATTTTTGAAATAGGCCAGTAGTTTTTGAGTTATCTTTCCTCTTTATAATATTAGTATAGATGGATAGACACTCATAGAGACAGTGAACGGAGTTAAGGTCAATTAAAGTATAGATAATATAATCTCATTTAAACCTTTGAACGGAGTTAGTTGGTTAATGATTAAAAATTAGTACTTGACGGCCTTGAAGTTAGGCATTTAGTTGCGCAATAGATCTCTTAGGAACTGTATATCGCACAGCTAAATGGCTAAGGCGCAGGCCAAGAAGAAGAGTCGTAAGGCGAGGGGGGGGGGGGGAGGTGACGTGGCGCACCTTCAATTTACTTTTATACTAAACTAGCTTTTGCCTGCGGCTTCGTACACATTAATTGTCAATATAAAGGAGTTAGGATGGCTGAGGTCAGTTTAGAAGAGGGGTTATGCACAATAAACCCCTATGCGTGACGTTAGTGCAGCTCTTAATTCCACCACCATAGAATTAGAACTTAGAGAAAGCTCTTTTAAAATTAAGTAGACATTTCAGTGGGTGAGACTAGCGCCGGATCGTGGTGGATGGCACAAACTAGGGGAGGCCTATACCCAACAATGGGTGAAGTCAGGCTGTGGATGATGATGATGACACATATACATACCCCGGTGTGTCAATAAAAAGTAGCCTATGTTTCAATCCCGGTCATAATCTATCTATATACCAAATTTCAATGAAATCTGTTCAACCGTTTCGACGTGATTGATTAACCCAAACTGTATATCATACAAACAGATTTTGCAGAATCGAACCCGAATCCAGGAGGATTCGGACGCAGTAGCGTCTTCTTTGTATGTTTTGCGTCGCGACGCTAATATTGTATAAAAGTACACTAAAGGGACACCAACTGTTCGCTTCGTCCTCGGCTTATTTCTCTGTCCAGCGCAGCGTGCACTAAACTACAGGGTTGTCAAGTCATCCTCATACTCATAAAATCTGTTTGTTACATCTTCACAACTAATCGGCTGGACCTATCTAGATGAAACTTAACAAAGAAACACTACTGCATCATGAGGAAAGAAATAGATTTTTTTTTGAAAAATTAAGATTTATTGCTCTTTTTTTTAATTCTAATTTATTATAAGGACCTTTATAAAGATACATGTCGGTCCTATCGTATGTACATTTAATTAAGTAGATCAAATATACAATGCAAACAAAATATAGTTCAACAAACAAATATTACGAACAACATCTTACTTAAATCGGTCCGGAACCACAATCATACAAAAATGTATAGGTGTGATCCTTGACTTAAAAACTTAAAAAACGATAATACCTATCTATATGTAATGTATGTCACTTGTGGCGACTTACAGCACTAAATAATTCCTGAGCTGCATCTGATGTAGGGTCAGCTAAGATTTCATTGCAGATACCCACGTTGAATCTGTTCAAGTTGTAAGTCGCCACCAGTGACTGTCTTTCTCGCTGGAAGCGGACACATTCCACCAACAAATGGTGCACGTCCTCCACCACTCCACATGTGTCACAATTAGGTGTGTCAGTCTTCCGCATTAAGAACGCAAACATTTTTATTATGACCTGTTCTCAACCTGTGTGCTATAACAATAAGATTAAGTGAAAGGTTTGTATGGCCGAACCAAGGTATGTGAAGAGGCTCACATTGGATACATTTGTACCAAATACCTTTTTCTACAGATCTTTCGTTAAAATATTATTTCCAAAAATTGTAACAGCTTTTTAAAAATTATGAAAATTATTCCAACGCTAACGCTTGGACTGCATCACAGAATAAAAATATTAGTTGAGAGCCTATCAAGATTTGTTTTCGTTCGATTTCAACATTGGCGCTGTTAAAATAATTTTATAAGACCGATCACAATCTAGGTCCACTCGAACGAAGTTGAGGGTAAACAGCTCGTAGGTAAATGATATAAGTACCTAATAATAATCCCACATCAAGTTTTATCATTACCTATAATTATTTAATAATACCATTAGAGTAGTTGTTGGATAACAATACTTGGTTGATTAGGTATATTAAGTTAACATTCTATCGTTAACAGACGACAAAGAGTTTACAATAAGGAGTTCTTCTCGATTGGTACTTGTCATAACAACAAGGGAACTTTTAAAAGTGAAACTTTAAAAATAATTATGGAGGATGACACACATGCATGATAACAACGCAACAAATTACTGGTTAAGGTAATATATTTATGATATAACTACTTATATATATGTATTATAATATTTTAATATTTTATCAACCTTTTTGTGTTTTTACACGTAATTTGTTTTGTTCGTAATTTGTGTATCCGATTCATATTCGGGTTGCGCAAGTTTGATCACGTCTCCATGTTTAGATCCCAGCTAAAATGGCTTCCCATTCGTCGTCGACGTGATCTTCATGTTGTAACTTTTCTCTTCAACACTCTTTTCAATCCTTTAGCTCCTTCTTACCTCCGTGAGCGCTTCGATTTTCTTGTCCTACCGGAGATGACTTGTAGGTCATCTAAGTCCCTCCTTCTTAAAACCCCTCCTCATTCCTCCAGTCGCTATGGCGGTTCCTTCACTGTCCATGGAGTCAACCTGTGGAATTCTCTACCACACTCTATCCGCGCAAGTCCATCACTAAGCACTTTTAAGCTTAGAGTCAAAGAGCATTACCTGTCCTTGTAAGCTTTTAGGTTATTTATTATGTATAAGTAGGTATATTATTTATATTTTGTATAATATATTATGTTTATCTCTAATGTAGGTATAGTATATAGGTATTATTATTATTTTTTAATATGGTTAAGTGTTGTATTTATTATAGTATATGCTATATATTAGTATTCTACTCCAATGTCATTCTCTGTGCACGTACCCACCTCTATAATCAAATATCTCTATCTTCAAAGGTTTGCTGGAAGAAAACTCTTATTAGGGTTAAGCTCGCCTTTGTACATGTCCATTTTGTAAGCTATTTTTATCTGTAAATCTATTTGTGTACAATAACGAATAATAAGTTCGTATTTTTAGTTTAATTTAGACTGTCTATTTATAAATTCTTTTTATATAAAGTAAATCCATTTTTGGCCGTATGCTACGCCTAGTATAAGTTTGTATCTTATATAATAAGGGATGTGGATTTTGTTAAATAAATAAAATAAAGTCTTTAATGACCTGTTCTCAACCTGTGTGCTATAATAATAGGTCTCAGGGAATTACTGAGGGTCTGTGAAGCCTATGCTGTTGAGCACGGGTTTATATATAATGCGAAGAAGAGCGAATACATGGTTTTTAAGGCCGCCGGTAAATGTCCCGGTTATACACTGAATATAACCCTAAACGGCTTGAACTTAAATCGTGTTACGAAATTTAAATATCTGGGACATTTTCTTGCCGACGACCTTAAAGACGATGCAGATGTTGAGAGGGAGCGTAGGGCCTTGGCGGTCCGAGGTAACATGTTGGCCCGTAGATTTTCCCGTTGTACTGAACAAGTTAAAGTTACGCTTTTTAAAGCGTACTGTCAGAGCTTTTACACGGGAAGTCTGTGGATCCGAAATACCAAAAGATCATTGGAGGACCTACGCATCCAATATAATAACATCTTCCGGATGATGTTGCGGTTGCCCCGATACTGCAGTGCATCGGGGATGTTTGCCTACTATCACACAGATGGCTTTCACGCCATCATGCGCAAAAAAACGGCATCGCTGATGAGCAGAATTCGGGGCAGTCGCAACAGCATCCTGAGGACAGTGGCTGAGTGCTGCACATCTCCGCTCTGGAAGTGTTTTGTGCGGAGGGTGATTAATGAAGGAAATAATTTCCTCAGTTAGTCACCCACAGCACAAAATGGTGTTTTCTATTTTCACCCAGTACCTATTTTTTATTTTTGTATATTTAGCTGTTCTTCTTTGTTGTTATATTTTTTTTGTGTGTATGTTAGTCTTAAGATATGGACTCTTAGTTGTCTGAAATAATTTTTTTTTATTTTTTTTTTAATAAGTAAATTAATATCGTATGTTGAGATAAAAAAGGAGAGTAGTTTAGTGTTATAATAGGTACAATACGTCTGTATTGTGTAAATAGTTAGCCATTTATGTAAACCAGATTATTAAATATAAAACCGGATTGCACAACGATCCCTAAACGTATTTAGCAACTAAACATATTTAAATTTGACGTATTTGTATGATTTAACGACTCCTTAAATCATATTTAGCCACATACGTTTAGGCATAGTTGCACTAGCTGGCTTAAGTGTTTACATTGACCTTTGGTATTAAGTTTTTCCTTAATGACAGGCAAAACTAGGATTAATTGACCTACAAAATAATTAACTTTTTTAGTATTGTAACCAGAAACTTAAATGTTACTCTAGTACTTAGCTATACTCCGACAAATAATTTAATTCATATTTTTGTTTGACACAATCAATGCAACATCTGCAACATTCTGCTCATTGTGCCTCAACTCAGCCTTGAGCGATCCTATGCTGCCAACGAGAACGCCATAGAACTGGCGAAATACTGGGAGCACACCATTTAAAAATATTTTGTATCATAGACACTATGAAGAAGATTAGGTACTTACACGTCAGTAATCTCAAGGTCAATGTCAAGGTTTCATGTCAAGGTTAACTAAAGGTAAAATTTTTGAATGACAACCTTGAAAGCACTGCAAACTATTCAGTGGACACCATCTTTTTTTAGGGTTCCGTACCCAAAGGGTAAAACGGGACCCAATTACTAAGACTCTGCTGTCTGTCTGTCTGTCTGTCCATCTGTCACCAGGCTGTATCTCATGAACCGTGATAGTAAGACAGTTGAAATTTTCACAGATGATGTATTTCTGTTGCCGCTATAACAACAAATACTAAAAACAGAATAAAATAAATATTCATATTGATAACAGCAACAGGTAGACGATTGAAATATTCACAGAATATTTAGTTATATATTCACTTTATAAATAAATAATTAAATTAAAATAAAACAAATATTTAAGGGGGGCTCCCATACAACATACGTGTTTTTGTTTTGCTCGTTTTTTGGATAATGGTAAGGAACCCTTCGTGCGCAAGTCCGACTCGCACTTGGCCGGTTTTTTTAAATTAAGTAGATTGCAAGGCTTTAGGGCATTCAAATGTTACCTACCTCTTTAGTAATTTTAATCAATATGGGTATCCGTTCCTTGTAGACTATGAACCTTTCTTCCGCTATTTCTAGTTGTGGTGCTCGAAATAAACTGGAAATAAAAAATTGGTGAATTTCATATAATTTTCAGCAGCTAAGCAGATAACAAAAATCCTCTCCATCCAAAGGTTGTCTGGCAGTAATGTCTGCCAGGCGATAAGACCGCCCATTGTTCTTATGACTTTTTTATATCTGTTTGTTTCCTTTGTGTTGTACAATAAAGTGTTTTCAGTGATTGATTTATTATGTGCAATACTTGACCCTGTAAACCAGGCTGCTCAGCGTAGAGAAAATTGACATAAATTGGATAAGGGTAATGTTAAAGAATTAATATTTATATGAGCTAGTAGCCAACTCTGGTGTTGAGAGTGAGGGCCATGTGAAGCAGTCTACGACACGGCTTCACCACTTTTATAACCAGAAACAGCCTCTTTAACATGCCCTCTGAAGATTGCAAGTGCTCAGGTGTCATTATTTGGTCACCCATCAAGTACCACAAATTATGGATTAAGGCTTCATTAAAATAACATAAAATCTTGGAATGTACGTAGGTACACACATTTATAATATTTTTTTATATTAGAATTTCCTTATTGACAAACTATACTAGTATTTTCATGTTTATAAAGGAAAATAAATATTATTTAAGGATTTTAAGGAATACAAGTTACTAATATGAGGAAAAGATTGTTTGTCTTGTAAAGGGGTATTGTTTTACATTTAGTTTTTTCCATGTGCAATACCAGATATTAATGACTACATACTTTAGTTCTATAGTAGGTTTTACAATATAAATTCTAACCAGGTCACCATAAAAAAATTGTTGAAGGGTAACCTTGGTTTTGTTTGGAAGGGCTTTCCTTTAGGAACGGTTTGATAGAAGGATGGGGGAGGGGGGAGAAGGGGGGAGGGCTTGAAAACCCTCCTCTAGTGTGTTAGGACTTACGAAAACCTATAATTTTTTGAGAAAATTAAAAAAAATATATTGAGGTTAAGTATGAAAAAAAAATTTTTTTATATGAAAAAAGGCAAGAGTCCAGGGGTTTGGAGGAAAAAGTGGTCTATGAAAACGTTGCTCCCCACGTTTTCATAGACCACTTTTTCTTCTAACCCCCCGGACTCTGGGTGGGCTCCCGCCAGAAGCTCCTGAGCTCTTAAGGTCGCCCCTGAATGAAGCAAGTCACACTCGACCTTCGCTCCGCTACGCGAGCCCCCGCGAGCTTCTGGCTCCCGCGCTCTTTATATACACTCTAGGGGTGTCACGCACAAGACCACGTGGGGACGGGGTGCTCCGCGTCGATTCCGTCACTCTTTTTGAACCTAACCTACTCAAGTACGGGGGTGCCCCGTCTCGATTCAGTGTACCATTTTTCATAGTTCAATAGATAACTTATTAATAAAAAAATATGAATAATACCATTATTATAAATATCCATGCAACAGTGAACTAATCTAATGTAAACTTTGTAAAAGAATGTCGAATTCACTATTCACTATTGGTTGTATGGCCTCTGTGGCTAGTTGTTGCCACAATTATGCCAATGTTAAGTTGACAGATTAAAAACGGTAAAACGATGGAGTTCCGAGTATTGAAATGGTTGGTCAGTGTTTACAGAAAGGGACTCAACCAGAATTTAGACTATAAGGTGATTTATTTATACCAAAAAGCAGAGACAACACAATTAAGGGCATGCAAAACACAAATAAATATGTTTATGTACAAATACAGAACATCTAAACATAGAATTAGTGGGTCAAGAATGTCGAAATTCCCGCCAATAAAATTGTAAAACTTATGTCACTGTCATTGCCAAATTCGAAATTTCCACCAATAAAAATGTATAATCTATGAAAAAAACCGTATTATCTGTCACTTTCATGTCAATTGAATGTCGCAATAATCGATAGAACGCAAACTGAAAGGTCGGACACTGATTTCCGAGCGAATTTCGCAATCGATCACGGATTTTCAAAAATTAATATATCAAAAACTATAAGGTTGCGCAATTTGCCTCTTCACATGTAGGCTTTTTTTATGTATCTCTACACATGAAAAAAAAATGAAAGTCCTAGCACAACTTTCCTAAAGGAAATTTCAGCCTTTTGTTTATTAGCTTGTTATTGAATATTACTCGTGCGCGATAACTTGGGACCTGCTAGGAATACGACTCCCCGACCGCTTCCCCTGCACTTCCCCGATGGCGCCCGTATTGTACCGATCGCATCACTATTTTTTACTAGGGTTTTTATTCTCGTACTGGCCTACGTCACGTAACGACGCGCTCTGGAATTCTTTTAGTTTTCGTTAGTGTTATTGTTTTGTTGTCTGGAAAAAAGAAGTCAACCATGTGGACAGGCTTCGACAAAAGTATTGGGACGATGACCTCTTACAAGAGACGAATGAATCGCAATTAATTGTAAATTTATCAGATACCTCTTCGTCAAGTGATTATAGTGAGACTGAGGACGAAGAACAACCTCTAGAAAGCATAAATCCACTAAGTAGTGACGAAGATGAGATAATGTAAATAATAGATAAAATAAATGTATAAACTTAAACATTGTATTTTTATTTTATTCAAATAGTGTAAAAAAGATTAGATAAAAAGCAGCGTCCTCCCTGAGTAACATAATAAATTAGGTTAAAAAAAACAAAGACGAAACCGCGGGTGGCTGCTTGTTATGTTCGCTTTTTTGCGGGCGGTACAAACACGCCAATATGACGTCACCGCGCTCAGGTCCCAACTTATCGCGCACGGGTAATACTTGTAAATACTTAACAGAAAAAATAATGAAGTATTAACATAAAACTAAAACATAAAAAACCTATTGAGACATCTATAGACCATTGCAAACAATCACCGAGATAGAAACATGTCCCCAAGATATTGGTTGTGTTTCTCCGAATTCCATTAAATCATGTTTCTAGGCCATCTTGAATTTACACAAAATATATTTTGAAACTTGTAGATTAGTATGCAGTCAGCTAACTTCACGTTTACTGGGTTGTCTTGTTTCTCTTTTGGTCACCAACACATTTAGACTATATGTAAGCACTTAATTTGTTATATAGCGCCGTTCACTTGCTGACGCGAGGGTAACGTTTCTAGTATATTTATATTTATTCGTATTATTATTTATAATTTACACTCTAACATTTCTTAACATTATTACGATTATTCCTTACATAATATATTTATTTCTTCTATCTACTTATCATAACTATCTAATTAAGCCTATCATAATTGTATGCAAACACATTCGTTCTTACGAGTTCTAATGACTTGCCTAAAAAAGGTTTCTGCAGAATAACAGCGCCGAGCTGTCGATCGGTGGCGAGGCATAATGCTGAGCTGGAACCCATTTGCTGCAGTAGCACATACACACCTACTTGCCTCTTTTTAATTTTTCCCTGACTACATTGTAAATTTATTATTTAATTCTATTGTTTCTATGTTTGTTGTATTTTCTGTGTTCTCTTGTGCTTTCTCTTTGATGTTATACCTTTTTATTGTATTGTGTGAATTTGTGTGTGCTATGGTAGCAAATTAATGTCTGTCTATGTCTATGTCTTAATCATCTCACTTTTTAGACACAAATACATTAAGAACACCACCCTATTGTGTCTTAATTGTCATAGCACAACAAGGCACTCATCATATCTAAAAATCAACTAAGAAAATGAGTCATCACACTAACCTGTACATCTGATGTAAGCTTTCTGTAAAAGGTTTGTGAAGGACTACCTCATAACACTTTTCTTTGCTATTACTTTTGCCATCCGCTGGTAATTTTGGTCCATACAATAACATTGACTCTTCGCGGTACTGAATGGGCCTTGAGACATAACCGTCTGAACGCACTTCTAGTACTTTTGTAGGAGGGTCTTCGGTAAGCCGAAATGTTTGTAAAACTAGAAAGAAAATTAGGTACACAATTTTATGTTTGTATCAGCTAAGTACAATCTTATAGCTATACCGTCGCAGTTTTTAAGCCTACGACATGGATTATGTTTGCCTTCTAAGTTTGCTTTATAAAACATATAATAAGCATAAACATAATTAATTACACTGTGCAATATAGGAAATATTTACTTACATGAGTTAAACATTATAAGAAGCGTATAACACTGTTTTTATGCCTTATTTTCAATCAAATCAATTTGAACACGTTTATTGACTTTATAAATAGATTTTCCTATGAAAGAAAATAGGAAAATTTATGTGAACTCATGAACTGCAAATTGCACAACAGCCCTGTCCTTTACTTCCAGATGCCCGACTGAGTGAGACTGACAGAACTTGACAGACAACAGAGGTGACAGACAGACCGACAAACACAAACCAAAACAGACGGCTCAGACGGCCGGCTAGCTGACGGAAAAAATACTCACTCGTCCGAGTCGTCGTCTGCGTTTGTCTGTGTCTGATGAATTACGTTTGACTTTTCGTCAATCAGACTAAATTTTATTAAATCTTGCTTTGCTTGTGAGGGCTTTTCATTCTTGCTTTAAAAAAAGTAGTTCCAATTAGTGTAATAGATGGCGCCGTCTAAACAAGCACCCGAGACATGCTCCGCTAACATATATATTTCTAAATTTGCCATACTGTGAGTCGCAAAGACAACATCAAAATTTCTAGAGAACTACCGTTTTTATTTCGTCCTATGTGTGGCAATCAATTCTTTTGTGATCGTATTAATTTAAGACCTTGTTATCTTAATTGAATCTGACTAATCGATACACTGTATCTTGAATGGATGTTGATGGTTGCTCTGGAGAAGCTTTGAACACCGAAGATAAATCAGTTTTCTTTAGTATTCTACTGGCAGTCCCTTTTAAAAAAAGATAACTTTTAGGAGGAAATACGACAAGTAGGTACTTAAGTACTTAATCCATACGAACTAACATAAAAGTACCTAGGTAGATAAGTACGTAAAATATCGCTAAAATAATTTACGGTAATTATTCCAATATGATGGATTTACAGATAAATCAGTTAGATACACGTAAGTGCGCTGAACACATAGAAGTCTTCAATATGTACGAACTAGGGTTACCATGTTTAATTGCTTGTACCTATTCATTTCGTTTTGCGAACTCCATCCTTAGGATAACGGTGTCTGCCGTTGTTTTCGCAATATGAGACACGCACGGATTAGTCATCTCTTCTATACATACCCTCCTGTTTGTAAGCAATTTTATATGATTCTGTTGTAATTCAAGTTTTGATTGATACGGCAATTGACATTGACAATTCACTTTCTTTTGGACACAGACAAAACATACAAGTGCACGATAGGCATGGAAATGATTGCTATTTTTACATCATTTTCATATGATCAAATGATTATTATTTATCACTGCTATTTCACATTTTTTTTATATATATATTATAGGCTTGCGTTTGACCACGATCTCGCCTGATGGTAAGCAATGATGCAGTCTACGATGGTACACGCTTGCCTAGAAGAAACCTATTCACTCGCGACTTAAAGATACCCAGGTTGTAGCTATCTGGAAACACAGACTCTGGCAAGTCGTTCCACTCTTTGGCGGTACGCATAATATAGGTCGAAGAGAACCGCTTTGTGCGAATGGGAGGTATTTCTACCATATAGCGGTGGCGCACTGCAGAGCGTCTGGTTGTCCGTTGATAGAAAAGAGATGGTGGAATCAGGTTGAAAAGTTCCGCCGCACACTCCCCGAAATGAACTCGATAAAAAACCGAGAGGCTAGCAACCTTTTGTCCTTTTTTCTATGAGAAAAATCACGTGCAACGAAAATGCCTGATGAATTTCGAAGAAATACGAACGACTGTGATTTGAAGCAGACCCGAATGATAACAACCGATATAGGATGAATTGAATACCGAAAGTGAGATTTCATTTGAATGAGTTATAACAGGTTAAGGAAAATAACAGGTGTGATTTTTCACATGCTACTCGTGAAACGTTCCATACCTAGTGCTTGATGGAGCAGCGCCATCTATTAGCAGTTCTAAAAACATGGCCGTGAAAAGCTCTCGTTATCAAACAGCGCTGCCAGCATCCAAAAAGCCAGAGGCCTACTAATGAGGGGTTTTCATTCACGGCTATGTTTTTATAACTGCTAACAGATGGCGTTGCTCTGTCATGCTCTGATTAACAAAGGAAAATGAATTGTCAATGTCAATTGCCGTGTCACCATTATTTTCCGAGGAACTTGAAATAAAAAAAAAACATTTTTTTGTTTATCTGATGAAATGAGACTGAATAAGACAAATTTTGATATTGTGTTTGAGATGTTTACATGCAGACCATATTTTTTGGCGGTGCATCTCTAGACAACGCCATCTATTACGCCAGTTGAAACTAGTTTTTTTTAAATCGAAAATGAAAATTCCGGACAAACAAACATACATACAACGCCGATTTGCCCAAGTTGAATTGAAGATATCACTTCGCTCGATCAATAAATTATAAATTACTTGATAAGGTCAGTATTCAATATAACAAAGAACATTGTTTAAAAAAAATGGGTGTCAGTAAAGTCAGTTTACGGACGATAATTTTACGTGTTAACGAGAGAGATGGACAAGGCGAATACTTAGGCCGATCGTGCCTCTCTATTGCTTGTTCCGCGCTCTCGCTTACACGCTCGGCTCAGGCGCAACGTGACAATGAGTCATGCTTTTTCGTGCGTGCAGCCGGCGTTCATCGATTTATAAGACGTTATCACGTCAAAAAACTTTCTTCAATGGGGCTGTGACTTATTCAATTCAATACTAATAATGTAAAAACCCCAAAATGTCCCAGTGTAATGTACTAATTTCTTCTTCCAGCTCAACAATCTTTTCGTCTGTCCTCAAAGTGCGGATGTTGTGTGTTACCAGGGCCAGTGGTCGTCGTAGGGTTTGGTAGCCGATCGTCTCCCGGGGATTCTTAGCAACCCTGGCTCCGCCGTTACCGTGACTGCTACCGTAGCCAGGATTAGCGGAGCCGCCGGGGACTCGGGGCCTGGTTTTATGTTGCAAATCTATCATGAGGGGGTTGTTGCCATACTCGCCACGCTTGGCAGGCGGGTTGGCGAGCGCAGTATAAGGTGTTGAAAACACGAAAAGATGCTGCTGCCCATCTTTCGGAGGTATCCCTTAGCAAAATCCTACTGCATCCACGGGCAAGAGCGGCGGGGCAACATTCTACTGCCGGCACCCCACGGCAGGGAAGTCGAAAGGTTCTATGGACGGCTCTACAATTCGGTCACTAAACCTGTTTGCAGTGCAGCCAACGACCCAAGAGCCAAACTGACCTGACATTATACCGAAGATATTCCGGACATCAGCCTGTATGAGATCAGGATGGCCTTGAAGCAGCTTAAGAACGACAAGGCGCCGGGTGAGGACGGAATCACTTCAGAGCTTCTGAAAGCGGGTGGATCACCGGTACTTAAAGTCCTTCAGAAGCTCTTTAATTCCGCCTTGCTTGAAGGTACGACGCCAAAAGCATGGAACGAGGGCGTGGTGGTTCTGTTCTTCAAGAAAGGTGACAACACCTTGCTTAAGAATTACAGACCCATCTCGCTTTTGAGCCATGTTTATAAGCTGTTTTCAAGGGTCATCGCGAACCGTCTCGAACGCAGGTTTGATGACTTCCAGCCTCCCGAACAAGCCGGTTTCCGTAAAGGCTACAGTACCATAGACCACATACATACGCTGCGGCAAGTCATACAGAAGACCGAAGAGTATAACTTGCCGCTATGTCTCGCGTTTGTGGACTATGAGAAAGCCTTCGATTCGATCGAAACATGGGCAGTGCTTGAGTCTCTCCAACGATGCCGTATTGACTATCGGTACATCGAAGTGTTTGTATAAAAACGCCACTATGTCAGTCCGAGTACAAGAACAGATATCGATGGCGATTCTCTTAAAAAGAGGCGTAAGACAGGGAGATGTCATCTCTCCGAAACTGTTGACAACCGCTTTGGAAGATGCCTTCAAGCTTCTGGAATGGAAAGGACTGGGCATCAATATTAACGGCGAATACATCTCTCACCTTCGGTTTGCCGACGATATTGTGGTCATGGCAAAGTCGATGGAAGAGCTCAGCACGATGCTCGAAGGCCTCAATCGAGTCTCCCAACGGGTAGAGCTTAAAATGAACATGCACAAGACGAAAATTATGTCGAATGTCCATGTCGTGCCTGCCCCAGTTATGGTTGAGAACTCGGCTCTTGAAGTTGGCGACGCGTATGTATACCTAGGACAAACAGTCCAATTAGGTAGGTCCAACTTCGAGAAAGAGGTCAATCGTCGAATCCAACTCGGATGGGCAGCGTTTGGGAAACTTCACAACGTCTTTTCGTCCAACATACCTCAGTGTCTTGACGAAAGTCTTCAGTGTGTGTTACCAGTGATGACATATGGAACCGAGACGTGGTCCTTCACTATTTGCCTTATGAATAAGCTCAGAGTCGCTCAACGAGCTATGGAGAAACCCTAGGCTATGCTCGGGGTTTCTCTACGGGATCGAATCAGAAATGAGGAGATACGTAGGAGAACTCAAGTCACCGACATAGCCCGACGGATTAGCACGTTGAAGTGGCAATGGGCAGGCCATATAGCGCGCAGAACAGATAGCCGATGGGGCCGGAAAGTTCTCGAATGAAGGCCACGGACGGGCAAGCGCAGCGTAGGACGTCCACCTACAAGATGGGCAGACGACTTGGTAAGAACCGCAGGTCAGCGTTGGATGCAGGCCGCTTCCAACCGCAGTTCCTGGAGATCAATGAGGGAGGCCTTTGTCCAGCAGTGGACGTCCTACGGCTGATATGATGATGAATGTAAAAAAAATAAGTAGGGGGAGTCCGGGAGACTTGAACCGCTTTTTACATAAACTATCGTGACATCTACCTCGACAGATTTAGGAACTCCTATCTGGCGGTGTCCGATAGTTAAGGTATCTGATCATAATTTTAAGGTATTTAAATTGTAGTAAATCAACAAAATTACAATTTAAGGTAATTCAAATAAAAAATGGGATTTGGATCAAGTCTCCCCAACTGTAGGGAGATTTGATCAGGGGTCTGGGGAGAGTTGACCATACTTTATCATGACATCAAATAAAAAACTTAAATACTTATTTAAATGTTTTATTGTATCCAAAATAAACTAACTTGTAACATAGGCATAGTTTAATGTTTTATATTTGACTATTAACATTTTTAACAGTAATTAACATATTATTTAAACAAGAACTCTTAATCTTTTATAAAGTAACCATATCAGCCTTCTTCTTTCTCATTCAACACAATTTGTGCAAGTCTTATTCACATTGATGGCAGATAAAATCTTCAACATCATTTTTCATCAGGCCTACACATACCTCATGAACATATCTACGACATGAAATACAAAGGCGCATATCCGACATCTCATCCTTTAAGCAAACAAAACAAAACCAACGTTCATCTATGTTAGGATTTTCTCCCCAATCATCGTCATCAGAACTATTGGCATATGCAATGTCTTCAGCTTCATCTTCTGTTTCACTGTCATATTGTTTTTTCGGGACTTTTCTTATTTTCTTTGCATGTTTTTTCTTCATGTCTTTAATTTTCTTGACATTCTTTTTCCCTCGATTTTTTTTATTTTCTTTATTTTTATCATCATTGTCGCTTTCTGTTTCACTGTTCAAAACTTTTCGCTTTACATTACTTTTCTTTCTTTTATTCGCAGTGGGTTTGTTATTATTTTCTGCTATCTTTGTAGGCTCTTCATTCTCATTGCTACTATAAGAGCTTTCACAATCTGTATTGTCATTATCTTCTGTAAAACGTCCCTTTTTAGCATTTTTACGTGCCTGTTCCTTCGTGGTCATCTTTCTTTTGCCTGGTGTGTGTGTGCTAATTTGATTTTCGTTACCCTTTTCAGGTGTCATTGTCAGTATTTTAGTCTTTCCTGGCTGCCGGCCTCGCCGTGCTGTTTTCCTTGGTGCTGCTTTTGGAAAAGGTCTGATCATATCTGGGGTTATAATATTATGATCTGTAGTTACTACAACGTCAGCATCTTTAGAAGTAGATGGAGTTGCTAGAGAAAGTGATTGTTGATTTTCTAATACTACACTTGCAATTAGTGAAGGTGAACGTCGTATTTCAGCTAGGTCAATATTGTTATTTTCCAATGGCGTTTCGGCTTCGGGTAAATTAGCAGCAATTACGGGATTTGTAATCAAATCGTGTTGTTTAATAGTTTCAGTTTGAGCAAATTCTTTCGATACTTCATTTACTTGTTCAGCCGCGAAAACTATGTGAGATTCTAAACTAACTCTTCCGCTAGCTGAAGCTTGCTGTTCATGCAAATCCCTGTCTGTTACAGCAGAGCACATGAAATCTTCTTCACCAAAAATTTCAGGGTTGAATGGATGGATGCCTGCTTTTCTAAACCCACTCAAAATGTTTGCTTGACTGAATGCTTGAGACATTATTGACTTTACAAAACCAGGAATATTGTAAATTGTCACGGTTTTACCAGGATTTGATAGCATCCAATTATGCATTGCTGTATTATACCTTGTTTTGAATGATGAGTAAACGGCGATGTCAAGTGGTTGCAATTTGTTGCTGCAATGCGGTGGAAGGGTTAACAATGTGACACCGTTTGTTTTAGCATAATCTATTGCTTCAATCGACACGTGACTCTCGTGATTATCTAATATTAATAAGACGCGATTATTTTCAGAAGCATTAGAATATTTCACAAAATGTTGCAGGTATTTTATGAAACATTTTCCTGTCATCCAACCGCTTGGATAAGCATCTCCGGACGATCCTTCTGGACCATCAGCTACAAACACTTCTTGGTATCTTACCCTTGGAAAAATAAAAAATGGTGGAATCACGTTACCGATAGCATTGATAGCAAAACAGCCCGTTACCAGTGTCCCTCGCTCTCCAGAAGTGACTTGCCCAACTTGTCGGTCTTTTTTGCTTGCTAGGACTTTTGGACATGCTTGTACTGTAGTACAGCCCGTTTCATCACAATTGTAAATATTTTGGGGTTCAAAGTTATACTTTTCACGTACCAGCTTCAAATTTGTGAAGAAATCTCCAACATTTTTTTTGTTGAAGCTAGTAGCTCTTGAAAGACTAGTAGCTTCAGGAGTTCGTAGACTTATTTCCGGATTCCTTCCAAGAAAACCTCGGAACCAGTCTTTCCCAGCAGAGTTGTTCACTGACCAACTTTGAGGATTTTTTTTTGAATTATCTCGTGCAAACTCAAAAGCTAGTTCCAGTGCTTGCTTTCTAGTAAGACCGTAGTGCATTTTACTGCACGATAAAAGGTATTGAACTAGCAATTTTTCTTCATAAACCTTAAAAATTTGAGCACTTTTATATTGGCTGCTTTTATCTTCTAACAAATTTATTTTTCTTTCCTCATTATTCTTATATCGACGTAAAGTACTTCTATCAATTCCGTATTTGACAGCTGTTTTTCGAATAGAAATTCCGTCTTTAATCTCTTTGATGGCATTTTCTAGTTCCGCAGTTGTAAATTTATTTCTTTTTTTTGCACCTTCTTTTGGTTTATATTTGAATGGCATTTTCCCTGCAAATAAACAGTAAGGTTATGTAGGCAAGTTAAGCAGGTACTTACATAAATAAAATAGTTGAGCAGCTGAGTGATCGACAGATAATCAACGCACAGACCAAACCAGAAATTTTACCCTGAAAATTTCAATCTCTGGTTTTGGCTTTCTTTTGTAGTGTAGGGATACACTAAACAAGGATTTTATGAAATTCCTACTGAATGACGGGAACGAAGTCCCGAGCGCTTCACTGGTTCATAGAGGGAGACTTGAACCACTGGTCATTTCTCCCAATAGGAAGGCGGGTCAAATCTCCCGTATCCACTTTTTACAGTTTCATTGTTTATAAAATTACATACTTGATACACTGGTATTTATTACTAATCGAATATAAAACTACAATAGTAGGGCATAACAATAACATTTAGAGAACGTACATACCGTTACTAACGATCCTGTCACAAAATAAACGATTCAAATGCAAAAACTCACTCTGACCGGTGACAAACACGTTTCTCCATCTCACAATTAAATACGACTGTGGACGCCCAAAATGGCGGCATGCTTTTGGTCTGTCGCTGTCACGCGGCCGTTGACCTGCTTTCCGCTCAAATGGCGGGAAGTTTAAACTATATTTTTGTATGTGGTTCATCTCTCCCACCTGGTCAAGTCTCCCGGATTCCCCCTATGTATAATTCAGATTAAAATCTAAAAACCCCGTCTACAGTTACATCGTACCTATAAAATGCAGTAGATACAAACCCGTGTCGGTACGGTGCTACAGGGTTAATCAATAATATCTTATACCGAAGTTGGCGCAAGTATGCCTAGAATACTGCGAGGGATTAGATTAGGACTAATCCTTATCCAATTGTTCTAAACAATTATTCCGTTATTGCTCTATTATCATCATTTAGTATGTAGATACTTAGTTAATTTTATATAAAACTTAATTTTTATTTCTGTTGTGTGCTGTAACGTTAATTTTTATATTTTGTATTATTGTTTTTATTTTTTTATGTACTAGTAATAACGCATATTATGTAAAACTACATTTATGTTATTTCTGGAGTATTAAACGTATTTGAATTTGAATGTAGATTGATTAATACAAAATATTTTATCTAACATACATAACAGTTAACGAGCATTGATCATCATTATACCATAACAGGACATCCACTGATGCACTGTTAAGGCTTCTTATGTCTTATTTTATGGCTTTCAAATTTATTATTTTAATTGTTCTGAGCTAGTGACCAACTCCGGTATCGGCGTTTTAGGGCAAATAAAAAATGTACCGTATAATACTTTATTTAATTATAGTAAGTACAGAAAAATACATACAGCTACTATTATGGAAGGTAACTACTTATACCTACCTTCGTTAAAAATTAATTAAAATACGTAAAAATAACGATTGTTGGTACATAATTTTTTTTTCAAAAACAGCAAAAACATCAACATATCATTCTGACTAGAAATATATAAAAAATCTTTGGTAAATCATTCCTGGTGGAACGAAGAAAACAATTTTACTGTTTTTTTTTAAATTAACAATCAAATCTTAATTTACGGAATAATTACTATATATATATATATATATAATTACAAAGCAATTTATGACCTATTTACACAACATCAAGTACCTTTTGGTCAGAAAATATGATTATTACAGCAAGGATGACAACGATTTTTTTAGGATATTATAAATGAAAACTTTTACCTAATACATAATCTAATGCTACATGCAGTATACATAATGGATTAGCAAACTAGTTATTACCTATTATCCATAACAATCTATACAATATAATATAACAAAACCCCTGTCAGATCTTTAAGGTAAAAAAAATAATACCTGACTAATTTAAATAATTGGCGCTCAAAACTTACCTCCGGCAACACCGGCGGGGCTATGCGCCGCGCCGGTGCGGTGTGAAGGGGTGAATAACCCACGTACGATATTTGTGCGACGTACAAAATTTGCCAAATTTGTAAAAAATTTTTAGGAAAAAATTCAGATTATTCTCTAAATTAAAAATGAAACAACTTTCAATTTATTTGATACAGATGTTTTTTAAACATCTGTTCGACTTTAATTTCTATGTCGGAATACGCTCTTCATGGATCTGACAGGGTTTTTGTTACATATTGTATATGTTTAAAAACTGAAACCCGACTACGTAATACCTGTCCATGGTGGCCTATCTCACCCGCACCATAATACTAAAAGACTGACACCTCTTTCATCAAAATCGGATGGGTAGTTTAGGCGCTACTGTGGAACATACATCCATAGACTGCTAAACACATAACCTTTCTTTTTGGCTTTGCCGTAGCCGGTTAAAATGTATGCCATTCGGACCATAATAACGAAGCGATTGACACCTCATTCATCAGAATCGGATGAGTAGTTTAGGCGCTACGGTGGAACATAGGTATATACAAAGATGCATACATAGACTGCTAAAAACATAACCCTTCCTTTTGGCTTTGCCGTAGTCGGTTAAAAACTAAACAGCTAGCAGGTCAGACAGAGAAGACGAAACACTTTCATACAAAATGTATAGAAGCGTCGCGCCTTCTATGTATGTACTGAAAATTAGTTCATTCGCGTTTAACACCATTTTGATTGTGCTAAGCAAAGATGGACAATAATTAAAATAGTTGGGTAGTCACTGCGCGACTAAATAGAATTTTTGTACATTAATGGTGCTCCCACACAGCAGTTATAAAACTTTATACACGGTGTTGCAATTTAAACTACACATAATGACGGAGTATATTTTTGAGACTATAAATAATAAATGAATTACGTTTTTTTTATCTAAAAACTTTATTTTTGAGTTTTTGTGACTAACATGTAGATACTTACCGCCCTGCCTTACGCGCTCTGTTGATAGTTGGGTACATTGACCGGGCCGGGATATTGAACTAGCGGGCCGTTGAACGGCTCGTAGTACAGTTTAGTAATTTGTGGCATCGTACAATAAGATTAAGTTCTCTAACAATTCGTCAAGCAGCATTTTATAGATTCTCTCCTAGATTTTGATAATAGAACAACAACATTTTATAGATACACTAGAAACCCCGCGGCTTCGAACGCGTGATTTGTCCATAAAAAAAACATTACTCTCCTTCTGCGCCTAAGCCTTAATTTCAATCCCAATCATAATATATCTATATACCAAATTTCATAGAAATCGGTCCAGCCGTTCTTGAGTTATAAATGGTGTTTTATATTTTTTTTTATTTGTTTTATATATTTAGATTTATTTTTTTGTCTAGAAACCGCCCCTTCAATATAATTAGTTTACATTGCAACATCTTATATAACATTTTGTAGCTTTTGCCTAAATGTAAGGAATAAAATGTTATACAACAACAGTCATGATACATAACGTTAAATAACTGCCGTGTGGGAGCACCATTAAACAATGTTGTACATTGGAATGTCATTAAATCTAGGATTACATGATCATCACACAATACATAACTTAAAACACATTTTATAAATAAAGTAGGCTACTTTGACCAACCTCTTCATAAAACGCTACGCAATACATGTTACTGCTATGTAAATAAACACGTCATTATCCTTGTGGCATACTAAGGATAGCTTTGATGCACCTTATTTTAATAGCATTAGATAAAAATAAATAGAAAAAGCTCTTGTTCTGCTAGCTTGAGCTGATTTTTAAAAATATTCCAAATTAAATGATTGTACACACGGCTACACATCAAGCTATAAATTTCCAGTATAAGCTGACCTCACATTGTGTAGGCTTTTCGTAGAATGAGAGGTCAGCTTATACTGGAAATGTATAGCTTGATGTGTAGCCGCGTGTACAATGTCTTATCAATATTTTTGTACAATTTTTGGACGCATTTGGTATAAATTAGCATAAGAAAATTAAGATATATGCGTAGTATGTTTCACGAAAGAAGTTCCTTGGCCGCTAGCACAGAATAGTACAGAAGGACAGCTTAGTACAACGAGCGATAACAGGTGCAAGCACACATAGACGCGCGCGTCGACGATTTCTGATCAAGTCGGTCGAACTCCAGTCGCGTGTGCCGAGCTTTTGCGCGACGCAAATAATGTTTTGTGTCGCATAATTTGTTAGCTGGTTATGAATTCACTCGTGATACATACATGCATACTGACACGCCTTTATCCCGGAGGGGTAGGCAGATACCACGGATCTCCACTTGCTACGAGCTGATACTTCTTTTGCCTCATTCACTCACAACACATTTTTCATACATGCTTGTCTTTTAACGCGCCGGCGGACACTGAGCGCAACTTCAATTCGGCCACGTCAAAAACTTCGGCATGAATATCGCTATCCCTGTTTAGTGACGAAGTTTAGCCACGCAGAGCGACAGTGATAGCAATAGAACGATTCTAAATTTGATTAGATTTTGACCGTGTTCCGTAATACCAAAAATGATGACTGAAAACTTATTATATTTTTCTCCTTGTGTTGTTATTCTGTAACTAGAACATATAATCTATGTTCCCATGACTAGGATACGTAAGATGTTGTTGTTTTTAATACGAAACAGTTAGGTTGAAAACAGGTCTTTTATGACGTAAAAACATGCAGAATGCGATACGCTTCTATTTCATTTTAGGTAAGTATTTTGATCTAATATATGGTTGGGAACCTAGATAAATACTAATAAAATTAAAATAATACCTTATTAAGGTAGAAATATGCTCCAATTAGAAATGATCTTGGTAGTACGTGTTGTATGGGCGATTGTTCCTCCGGTGCCCCCTTAAGATCTTAAAAGATCTTGTGAAGAATCTTGTGAAATTATTTTAAATTCACTTGTGATAATGTAGGAATAGTTGCCAGCCCAAGCGCTACACTAGAGCTTAAGTAATTAAAATCAAGATCAGTCTGAGCTTGCCTTCCGTACCTATTTATTTTGTGGCGCTAGTATTTAAGATTTAAAGAACGAAACATACATTTTCTACTTTATTTTCATGTGATATCCGTTAGTTCAATTTGGTTAAACACATGTGAGCACACGTTTTCAAAGTTCTCTCTATCGGGATTCATCCAAAAATACAGGACAAGGCGGTTAATTTAAGGCGCGGGATAAATACAAGAGGCATCGCGCGGAGGCGAGGTGCGCGGGCGCGACGCCGATGCAGCGCAGAACAGGCGCGCTAACGGTGCGGGCGAACACAGTGGATGCATTTGGGGCATTCCAGTGTTTGATTTTATCACGACAACATGACGCCTTCGTCAGATGAAGAGGATCTGCAAGCTCTGGTGCATTTGGAGAACTTACAAAAGATCAGAAGATATGCTGTCCACCCTGTGTGGCAAGCAGGACAGGAGCACGCCACTGCTAACTGCGGGTGCGCCGAAGGCGAGGAAGCGGCGCCCGTGCCCCGCCCGCGCTCCGCCGTCTCAGTATATGTCGCGCCCCCCCTATTCTATACATTTTGTATGAAATATCAAAGTGGCGCCGCGCCCGCACCACACTTCCGCTCGACGCCTCTTGTCGTCGCTGTTCTGACTGAGTGACGTAACCGACACTTTGGCGTAACTGACATTTGAGATGTTACTTTTATCTACTTTTGCGGACGAACCGATCTGTCTAATCGGCGTATCTGTATCTTCTACCTATGTCTAGATGTATGTTTGACATATCTACATATCTTAAAATTATAAATCATTCGAAGTGTCCCAAGTAGGTACACTTACGACTTTTAGTAATATTTTCTAAAATGTCAGTTACGTCACTTAGTCAGAACAGCCACGTTGTATTTATCCCGTACCTAATTGTATCTACACAATTACTCTAGCAATTTACTAAATAAGTTTCAGCTCAAACTTAGCATCGATCAGTTAAATTTACACTGAAACGAGATATTTGTCATGGTACTCTTATGTATATACACTAGCCGCTATTATATCCGCCAGCGGCTTCGCACGCGTGGTTTGCCAATAAAAAGTAGATCTCAATATAGGTCATAATATAGATATCAAATTTTTTCGAAATCGGTTCAGCCATTACGACGTGAAAGCATTATAAACAAACAGACTCACTATCGCATTTACAATATTAGTATGATTATATTTCGACACAGTTGTATGAACCTGTCTGTTTGTTAGTAAAAATAGTACAAACGGGAATTAATGCTAAAGAGCATTATCTTCCAGATAACCTTTAGGTATTTTAGATAAAGATGTGTAGGTAGTGCACGAAAAAGGAAACAAAAAAAAAAAAAAAAATTTGGTATATAAATTATGATCTGGATTGAGAGAGGCTACTTTTTATGACAAACCACGCGTGCGAAGCCGCGGCCCCAAGCTTGTGATAAATAAAAGAACTCTCAATATAAATATCTAGTTTCAGAAAAAAAAAAATATACGGTACCTATGTCGCAAATCTAAGCAGCGTGACTCTGGTAATTAGTGCCTAGGAGACTGTCAGGGTTGGCCAAAGGATCCAGTTCAGCGAAGAGTTTGAACCAGGCCGCCTTGTCTTCTTTCTTCGGTACGGGTTTTGGTTGTTGGGGAGGTTCTGGAGACTTGCTGGGAGGGATCGGACCTTGGAGGTGGCTTGAGTTCAGATCCTGGAAGTAAAAAGAAGCATTTCTGATATACCACATTTAACAAAACTCGAATCAATAAATTTGTCATCATATTTGAATGACAGGACCATATAAAAAAAACTTTATTCCTCGATACAGGCCTAGCCTAGTGAGGAGACGACAGATATATCTACAAATGTTTACCCTGCTCTACGAAATTGTACTTACTGTACTGTAACCTAAGTTAAGCTTTGTACCTATGTGCATTTTCTAGTAAATAAATGTTTTTTATTTTCATTTATACTGAAGCCAGCTCCAATAAGTTAACTCTGTTTGTTTGTTACCTTTTCACAACTAAACGGCTGAACGGATCGTAATGAAATTTAGCAAGATGATAGATAATATACTGGGGAAGGACATAGGCCACTTTTTACTCGACTTCGCAAAAGGAGGGTAAATATAATAAAATATTTAAAACACGCGTGCGAAGCCGCTGTTGGGTCAGCTAGTAATAAATAAAATAATATAGCTAGCTCACTACATTAATCGATATAATGGGTACCATACTATCGATCTCTAGGCAGACGTACGTTAATTTCAGGCAACAATAGAAAAGTACAAGATGTTAAAACTTAATTCTACGGCCCATGTAAATATATACCTTAGTGACTAACATACTTAAAACTATTAGCTGACACATAGTCTAATGCGACGTGTGACGCACTTGCGCTGTGTCGTGTAGCCAATAAGATACCCCACAAGGGATAGTCAGAGGCAAGTCCAAACATTACGTTTTTATATGCCTACATTTTGCATTAAAATAGTAATCGATGGCACATACCTTCGAATTTTAGTTCTAGGAAATGGCAGTTTCTCGCGATGTTTTCCTACACTATTTGAGCAAAAGTGCAAAGTAATTTTTCAAGTAGAAGAATCCATTGGCTCGATTGGAACCCAAAACCTCCGAACCGAAAGGTTGGGTAATCCAATTAGACCACCAATTTTTTTAACTAGAAAGATAAGATTTATGAACAATATAAAGATAACTTACTTGCAATAGCTTTGAAGGCATATAAGATTCAAAATTAGCTGCTATATCCCCACTAACCATCAACCCATCTAAATCAGCCAGATAGAAACTTATGCCAGCATTGGACGTGCCTTCGATCCCATCAATAAGATTGACAGTAGCAGATGATTCGTTCTGTTCAGTGGGAGGGTGGGTTTCGGTTGCAGGCTCTTCTGACGTTTGTTGAGCAGTATTTTCATCTTTGAAATCATCCTGGGAGAAAAGTAATTAAGTAATACTTTATTGCATATAAAACTGGATGGCCGTTGGGGCTAAAAAGTTCTCGAGTCGAGACCACACACAGGAAAGTGGACGGCCTCCCTCAAGATAGAAAGGCAACCTGATAAAGTTAGCTGGGAGCTGATGGGGGCTCTGGTTGCTCTTAAAATCTATAGGGGAGGAGATGTCCTAAATTCTTCAGCAGTGGATGCCTTATGGCTGATATGATGAATGTATATAAGGTGGGCTTAATGATAAAAGCATTCTCTGCCAACCTCGGAGGTAACAAAAAAGATTTGCATGCTAACTTAAAAATATTAATATAAATACAAATATCAATAAACTCCGATCACAGTAAGAATAAATATATCAACCTACGAGGTACATAAAGGTATTTAAAATTGCTTTTAATTTATAATCCCAATGCTTAGACTGTGTTGCAACAACAATACCTATGTGATATGAGCCAAAGACAATACAAACATGGCATATAATGGAAGAGGATTATTTTACCCATCAGTGGATGGATAGTTGGATACCAGCTGATAATTACATGTAAATCCCTTTCAATTTAGCTATCTAAATTTTTACATGCACAAAAATGTAACTCTTACTTGGAAGAACAGCATCTGATCCTTATCCTGAAGAGCCACATCTTTAGGCTCCTCCCCTTCCTTGCCCTCCCCCAGACTCTGCGACAGTTCTTTTAGAATACAGAACTCATACTGCGGAGCAGACTTCATAGTGTTTGCTGTCGCCTCCAGCGTTTGGGAGACTTTAGTCACAAAGTTCAGGAACGAGTTCTGGTAGTTTAACAGCACATGGGAGAACATGTTGCATCTTGCTGCAGCAAGGAGGTCAATCTGTAAATGAAATAATGTCCATTGATGATATCAAATAAAAATAGCTATCAGAAATTAGTTCTGGGGCAGGATGATGACAACAAATTTGAGTTAGTAGACAAATTTTGATTTTTATTCAATTTGCTTGTTTATATTATTGATTGACTTCAAGGAGGCTTGCGCACAATTTGTTTTAAATTTGGCTTAGACTTACACTATCAAATTATATAATCAGAAAGGATCAAAGGACAAACAAACTTTTATTTATAGACTAGTTAAAATCCACCATTGTACTTAGGTACTTGTTTAGGACTTTCAACAGAACTGATATTGAGTCATTATAATTCAATTGTTTTGGCAGGTTTTGGCATGCCATAGTGGAACTAACAAGAATTGTATTTGTAACTATCAATTTCTTTAATACCTACCTTCTGCAATACATCAAGCGTCAACTTATCAAATATCTTTTTGCTCTCACGGACTTGGCGCTGCGCCTTTCTGAAGTTATCCAGACCACGTCCTGTATCAGGGTCGAGCTGAGCGCTCGTAGACTTCATCCAACTCAGTGCAGCTCGGTACTCAATGCGAGACTTTTCCATAGCAGATACGGTCGCCCGCATATCGCTCACTGCGCGACCTCGAAACGTCTCCACTTCATGATAAAGCCTCAGTAGCGGCCCCCGCACTGATAACCGCTGTTGGCCCGAGTACGAAATCGCCTTCCCCGCGGATACCATGTGTTTCCCCGAAGCATCGGCATTTTTACCAGATTCTCTCAAAAATTTCCCCAATGAATTCTCCTCTTGAGCCAAAATACACAACCGTTCCTGATATTGGTCCAAAACACGCTGTAACTGCAAGCAGCTATCGGATATTGATCGGAATAACTCTAATTTTGCATCCAACTCGGCGTCAGAAGCGACGATACACGCATCTTCTTTATTACCCAATTTCTTTAGCACAGTCTTTTTAGTTACCCAGTACTGGTGTTGCATCATGTTTATGCTTTAGAAAAGCTTACTCTCCGCCACTATCCAAACATAAATCGAAAAACGTTGTAAAATCTTCTCTTGTGAAAACAACCAAAATTAGAAAAACTAAATTTGTTGATTTGACACTTTTCTGTCTGTCACTTTCCTGACATGACATCTTATGAGCTAGGGTTGTCCTCTAGCATCGAACTAACCAAGCTTATAATTATTTGAAATTATTGCTATTTACGAATTTGTGAACAAAACCTAAGCTTAACGTTTCAATTAAATGGATAGCTCAAGCGTTCTTTATGTGTATTGATTTCAAACCACATGCTGAATTTTATTTCAATGGTTTCTTGGTCTCACACTCAAGTTAGCAATCAACTTCAAACTCCAACATATGTTATCTGTGTGTATTGACTGTGGTGTGTGTTGTCTATGGATATTTACAACCGGACAGAAAGTGGAATGGCCGCCGTGTTTTGCGTTTGCGAATGTATCGTATTATCAAATCGATGTGATAAAATTATGTTAAATTGTGTTAGATAAGAGTAACTTATCAGCACTAAAGTGTGGATTTAATAAAATGTATTGTGCTAGTGATAATAAAACTATTCCCGAAGTGTCTTCGTCACAATCTTCGAGGAACGTCAAAGATGGTAAGTTTGTGGCTGTCAGGTTATTTTTGTGAATAACGCTTTTTGTTGATGCTAATTAATGGTAAAAGTATGTTGTTTTAACTATAGTTAGTCTAATGTTTACGAATCATAAACTATTTTATGAGTTTTCATTGTTCAAAAAGTTTCAAACTTGTTATCAAGTTTGTGTAGCAAGTACAAAAGATACACATAAACATTCGATAGAATACAGCTGATTTTACGTACAAAGTCGGTTATTGATGCTTACACGTCTTGAAAATTCATTAGACATCATCTTTAGCAAATACCTCATACTAATGTTATATGTTATACTGTGTTATTATCTATTTTGTAACACATTTTTGTAAATCAACCTGTTTGCACTAAATAAATGGAATTCTGGGTGCAATACAAGATATTCAAATCTAATGAAGGGATAAATCGAATAACAATTACTGTTAGTTTCAATTAAATGGGTGGACAACATAGTTAAAGTTGCAGGTCTTTGATGTGGGAGATAAGTGCAGGGTTTGTGATACATAGTCCAAGATCCCTAATAATTTAAACATAGTTAGGGTCATTACGCTGGATCGCGGCCGTGCGTTGTTTCGCGGCCTCTTAGAGGACCAACAGTATAAATATTGCAATAATAAGAATTCTATCTCACTGTTACCAAGCGTTGTGGCACTTTAAAAAGTAGGATAGTTGCAGAATGTAATGCCTATTCAAATTAATCGGTTAACCTAATCCGTGTGCCGGAAATAAGTCGTCAATTTTGCCAGCCGCGCTGACAGCGTACACACGTACGTAAAGCTGCGCAAAAAATAGCGAACAGGTCCCGCTTTCAACGTAAGTATTTCAAGTTTACGATTACTAGTGGGATTGTTTTTTGAGTGATCATAGTTGATTGTTTCATGTAATTCTGCATTTATTATGGGAGTAAATTACATTAATACCAGCTTTATTTGGTGGCCGCCAACCAACACAATATTTTTTTAGTAAAGTGGGTATACGGCCGGGTGGCCGTGGCACTAGCTCATTGAATGCAATAAGTTTGCTTTCTTTTCTATTATTAATGTAAATAAAGCTTCTCTTTGTGCAACATTTATTTATTGTTGGGGTTGGTTTAAATGATATGGTTAGTTCACGGCCACCAAAATATAATTTTATACGGATTTTATCTATAATGTGGCCGCAAACTAAAACATGCTAACAAAACAAATCGGGTTCGCGGCCGTCCGAAAATCATATGAAAAATAGACGGCCGTTATCTGACTATTTGCAAATAGAGGTGTAAGTTTACGGCCACTTCTTTCAAACATACGGTTTTGTTTGGTTTTTCGATAAGTTTTGTTATTAAAGATGTATACGAACAAACCCAAAGAAAACTGACTTACACTCCTGAAACTCTGCAGTAGACATTAAAAGAAATTCGCGAAGACCAAGTCCCAATCAGGAAAGCATCACGTAAATTCGGTATTCCGAGACGTATAATTCAAGATCGGTTATGTGGCAGAAGAACTGACGAACTAAAAAAACTGGGCCCTGAGCCAGTGCTGGGAGAAGAAGGCGAAAAAAAGTTATAGAGTGGCTTATAAATATAGCCAAATGTGGTTTTTCCAGTGAAGAAACAAGAGCTATTAGATACCGTGCAAAAAATTTCAAAGATTTAAAAAAGCCGAATCCTTTTAAGGATGATCGTCCTGGACAGACATTGTATCTAAACTTTTTAAAACGACAGAGATGTCAGTAAGATCTGCAGAAGGAATCAACAAAGCTCGCGCTAGGGTGACCGAAGAATCGTTTCGACTGTGGTTGAAGACCTAACAGAACAGAATATAACCTAACAGTACTCTCAACATTTAACGTTAATGGTGAGATGTGCCCGCCATTGGTTGTTTTTCCATATAGAAAAACTTAGACTTAACACAAACTTTTTGGTGGTCTAATACATATTAGACCACCAAAAAGTTTATCAGACGGCATGCCACAACACTGGAGTCCAGGAAGAAGCGAATCCGGGTGGATAAATGGATGACAGAATTCATCAATTGGATAACAGAAAATAATATCAAGAAGCCCGTTCTTCTGCTAGTCGATGGACATAAGTCGCTCAATATTAAAGACATAGGTAATGTCTTTAATGTTGAGCTCTATCTGTGAAGAGCTTGGTATTATTTTATATGCTCTTCCCCCGAACACTACGCATATGCTGCAGCCTGCCGATGTCAGCGTGTTTGCTCCGTTAAAAGCCCAGTGGAAGAGTCACGTCAGAAAATTCCTTGGAAAGCCAGAAAATTTGAACAAAGCTGTAACAAAAACAACCTAGTGGTTAGGAGTTTCAAGTAAGGAAAAAAAAGAGGAAAAATAGAGAAAGGAAAGAAGAAAGGACAGAGGGAAGAATTGTTGCAGAAATTATGAAGGTGAGTTGGGAGTAGAAGGTAAAATGCTGTAGAGATTAGAATGCCTGAATGACGAGATTGTAGTGCGTGACCCCAGGTTAGATGAACAAATCCTGTGGAAATAAGAGATGTTAGAATAGTGTAAGGTAAGGTTAAGTTAGAGCACAAGAAAGGAAAGAATACTGAAGAGAACGTGCTTTTTAAGAATATAGGCATTTGAGTGAAAATTGCAATCATTATGCCCTATGTGGAAATTTATGATAGAACCATTATATGGTGAAAAGTGTACAAAAACGCAAAAAAGTATGAAATACTCGTAAGTCATTATTGTATGTAAAACTAACGGCCGCGAACTAACTTTAGGATGGCCGCGAACTGAAAAAAGTGGCCGTCAACCAGCATTTTGAGCAAATTTTAGGTAATTATTTATTTAAAAAAAAACTGTTACAGTAGTCCTCCAATACTAATTTCGAAAAATAACTTGATGATATCTGCTACGCCTAAAGAAACAATCAGAACCTGAATAATGGACATATCATACTCATTTCAAGGAGCAAAGGTGGGAAGGCGACTAAAAGGCCGCCAACCGGCGCAACGACCCTACTAGATAACTATCCAGCATTGGGTGAAGTCATCCATTGAACATACTCAATTAGGTACATTTATTGTTTTCACACCGTTACTAGGTTGGTACAGATATAAGTAGGTAGGTACACTGACAGGGTATAGCAACAGGAAGGTGGACCGGGTTTATTAGGCAGCTGTTTGGTTTCATATCTAAATAGTTAGGTACCATCTTTATCTACCACCATATGTGTTTGGCTGGCAGATAATGTGTAAGCATTTGTTACATTTTATGTGCAAAAAAGTATTGAATAAAAAAAAAACTGGCAGGAATGTACGGTATGCTGTTTTCATAACCACAATTTAAAAGTTAATTCTTATAATTTTATAAGATAGGTTCGTTATTTTATAATGTTTTGTCTGTTATTAATTCTTTCTTATTTTATTATTATATTTTTACCTGATGGTAAGCGATGATGTTGACTAAGATAGATCATGAAGATCAAAAAGACACCTTACCTAAAAGATGGCAAAGTGTTCCTTACCTTAGCTGTAATGCGCACACATTAAGAATGTAGAACCTAAAAATTACTGAGCCTTTGTCTGCTTGTACTATCCAAGCATACCTTTGGAAAGCTTGGATTACAGGAATAAGGGATATACTGATGATGTTAGTTAACATTAAACTTACTTAACATGTAACATTCTCTTATAGAAACTATCTAGGTAGGTAGATACTTAGTAATTACATTATGTGAAATTTGTTTCCCTGTAGACTGAGAGCATAGATCTCCATTTCCTGAAACATACACCATCATACAAGTACCTACTTATTTACAATCTTCTAACTAACACAACCAAGTTGCGAGTGAATAGGTTTCTTCTAGGAAAGCGTGTACCATCGTAGACTGCATCATCGCTTACCATCAGGTGAGATCGTGGTCAAACGATAGCCTATAATTTATAAAAAAAACATCATCCACAGCCTGACAACACCCACTTCTAAGTAAAGGCTTTCCTATGTTTGTGCTTCACAACAAATATGATCTGTGGTTTTGTCTTATCTGGTTAAATCCATTAACAGATGGATATTTAAGCACTTAGTTGATACTGCTAGCAAAAGTAGTGAGGTGCAACTTAACCCAGGCTTAACCAGAGGGGTCCGCTTCAAACTGGCATTCATTGACAGGACTGGGGTTCAATAAAACCGGGATCTCAGTCAAGTGCTAGTGCAACATCAACCCACTCAATTATTGATGTACCTTTTTTATTTGTCAACCCGTGACCTCGACTGTTGCAACACAGCCGAAACGTCGGGATAACAAATAAAAAAGGTACATATGCGACAAATACCCGTTTTAATCAATAATTATGTAGAGTGATCACGAAAGTTTGAAAAATACTTGTCAACCCACTCATCCATCGAAATATATGAAATAATACTCACCCAAGATAGGCGGTTTGAAGATGCACTGGCACCGAGGTGAATGAAATAATATCAATGGGTTTTTGACGTTATGCTGTTGGTGTATAGTCTATGGAGAGTCTGACAGACCCCTTTAGCTCTTTCCCAGCTATAGGACGCGCTCAAAGCAGTTTTCCATAAAAAAAAATAAAAAAAGGCTTAACTAGTTAAGAATGCCTATGCAAGCTACACTACAAGTATTATTGATATGTTTCAATAAAGAGTGGGTTTGCCTCATTTGTTTTCCCGTAGGCTCTGGAAGTGTCACTAAAACACGAGAGTGTCCCAATTTGCACGCTTCAACCTTATAGTTATACCTCGTTACATTCGCTCGAAAACTCTACATTCGAAAAGCGAGCGCGCGTGTCAATGGTACATTCGTCACTCGTCTCGCTGTAGTAGTTCGAATGTGTTAACACAGTATAAACGGCCACTCGCATCGACTCATCCAAGACCGGGCGGTCAAAATTATATTACCCGAGGCTTCTTTGTGCCGACCCGATGACCCCCCCCCCCCCCCCCCCCTCCCGTAGCTACGAGGGGCGGATAGAACACCGCAGCAATAGGTTCGAAACCCGGCACTGCCTCACCCACAGTCTGTAGTCAGCGTAACGGTTTGTGAGGCAACTTCCAATTCGGTCGTCTATGCATTTCGACGAACGACGTCCTGAGTGACTGTATGATCCCTCTGGCAACCCGGCGCTAGTCTCATAAAGGTTGTCTGAAGCACCCTGTTGTTTTTTTTTATAGATTGAGCATTTTTGTTTACTGGCTCTAGACTGTCTTGATATTCAACCTCTTGGTAGCCTACCACCCCTTACCGATTTAGCAGGTCAAGGTCAGACTACATTTGACTCTTGATCGCGTGTCGGTACTTGATGTATATCGATTCCGAACTCTTTGTATCGGCAGTTTCAAGTCTTGACCTTTAGCAGTAGGCTTAGCTTGGTGATTCTGTCTACTATATTTAATACAGGAGTACCTATACAAGTTTCTAAAATCTTTGAATCTCTCCTATTTCTCTCTCGAAATCTTTTCCCATACTTAAATCGATGGCACGGTTCCTTTGAATGTTTTTCTTAAACTCTTATAGTTCTTCTTATTGATCCATCTTAATTGCACACCCTGAATTAAATAGTCAAACAAACTTACCTCTGTAAGTGATCTAAAAGTTCTAAAAAGCTGCGGTTGCCTCCTTTCCAGCTAAGATTACTTTTCCATCAGAGATGTGCAAGGAAAATGAGTGGTGCGAGGATACGTGGCGGGCTCTTTTCAGCTGTCACCGTCTATTGACTGGTAGTCCAGTAGCTCTAGCTCGCTACACCACCCCGCACACATTCCTCGCTCATCACATCATGCAGGCCCTCGCACATATCTCTTGCTTTGTATGTAGTACCAGAGCTGCGCTGAGCGAGGCTAATAGGGAAATGAAGTGATAATATTGGTTGTTTTTATCCTTGCTCGCCGCTTAGTTTTCTCGCACAGCTATGATGGAGAAGCAGGTTGAGATAGAAAAATACGAATGTTTCTCTGTATCTATTATGGTATATTAGTATATTGGTATTTTTTACTGAGGTCTGTTATTTATTATTGTGTTCGTTTATCTGCAAATACCTGTGTATCCATATCCACGCCAATATAATAAATTCTAAAGTAACTTTGTCATGTTGTTTTCACTTTTGAACAGATTTTAATAATCGATTTTATTATTAGACAAATGTTTCTCTATCTTTTATTGTAGGTATCGTTTGTCAGTCTTCTCTACCGTCGACCAAACCTTTGCTAGTTTTAGTAAAAAAAAACAATCCACTCGCTTACAGTCGTAAAACATGAGCAACAGTCCTTTGAATAATTCAAATTATTGATATAGAAAGAATGGGCCGGAAAGGATGGCGTAATAAAGAGGAGGCCTATACCCAACAGTGGGTGCAGACGGGCTGGGATGATGTTGATGATTGCTATAGATGATGACCCAAATTCCTTGACGAACAAATGTATGTCCTAATTATACATTTTAGGAGCGTACTTTTTTCTCTTCGCTTTTAAAACATTACGATAAACACGTATCGCCAAATTGCCGATAACGATTATAAAATAAACTCTCGCGGCTCAACAGATTAACTTTTTGTGGAGGTTTCGTAAATCGTGAGGTCATCTAGTAAGACTATATATGACCTCAATACTGGTTTGATATCCTGATCGTATAAACTGACACGAGACCGTGCCAATGGTAAGCTTATTTATCGCGAGGGACAAATTTTGAATTAAATGGTATTAAACTAAAACTTTAGTTCTAGTTTTAAACCTTGAGTAGATTTGGAGCGTGCGACATCGTCACAGAGCGAAATCGTGTAAATACAGTCAAAGGAATTTTTATTTTTAAATATATAATTAAGCATTTTTCAAATTATTAATTAATATATAATTATATGTATTTAATATTATAATTATTATTTAATTAATTAAGTTCAAACTAGGAGTTTGCCAAAGAGCGGTGGAGCGCAGCATTTTGGGTGTAAAGCGGATCGACCGGATTCCAAACTCCTGGCTGCGCTCGAAGACCGGCATCGCTGACGTGGGCATCAAGGCTGCAAAGCTGAAATGGGACTGGGCGGGTCATGTCTCCCGTATAGGTCGGCCAAGAAGACAAGTACATGGACTCCTAGAGACGGAAAGCGACGCCGAGGAAGGCCTAAAAAGCGCTGGAGCTTCCAAAGAGACTGGCGGGATATGGCTCTAGACCCTCTTCCTTCCCCTTATCAAGTGGAAGGAAGAGGGGGTGGCCTTAGCCCAGCAGTGGGACAGTATGGGCTAGTAAAAAAAAATAATTTAAAAAAGGAGGTGGTTCATAATTCGTCAATATAATTTTTGACATAATAATTTTTTTATTTATGTTTTGCGATACATCTTTACCACCGTTAGTATAGTTCTTTGTACGTCCAATCTTGGTCCGCTCGTGCTTCTCTCGCCTAGCGTGGACCCAGCTTTAGGACGGCATATAAACTCCCGACTTGTGAGCTCACCAGCTAACTAAACCTGATTTAGCCAACTAGCACATACGGACTTATAAATTAACGGCTTACTCTACGGTAGCGTCTGCCTAGAACAGATAATCCTATCCTAACGAATAATCTAGGTTTAAGTACTAACTATCTGACGGTCTCTTTTTTTAAGTTCTATTTTGGGTCTAGTTTGCTATTGTTGAGAACTCATCGAGAAATATTTGAATAAATGGCTAAACTTAGTAAGAATTACGATCGATTGAGCTAAGCCCAGCCCATCCAGATGATTAATAGTTTAGAAATACGTTTATTGGTACGCACGGCTACACATCAAGCTATACATTTCATTATATTAGGTATATATTAATAATATATATCTATACTAATATTATAAAGAGGAAATATTTGTATTTTTGTGTGTATGTTTGTAATGAATAAACTCAAAAACTACTGGTCCGATTTCAAAAAATTCTTTCACCATTGGAAAGCTACATTCACCCTGAGTAACATAGGCTACTTTTTACCCAACTGCGCAAAGGAGGGTAATGTTTTTATTGAAAAACTACGCGTGCGAAGCTGCGGATTGGTCAGCTAGTAAAATATAAATTTCTGCTGAACTCGCATTGTGAAGGCTTTCCGTACAATGATCCATCAGCCTCAGCAATATACTGGAAAGGTATAGCTTGATCTGTGGTCGTGTGGCAAAGAAGAAAGTTTACAACTGATTCGTCAAAAAAAACCGGTCAAGTGCGAGTCGGACTCGCGCACGAAGGGTTCCGTACCATTATCTATAAAAACGGCAAACAAATCACGTTTGTTGTATGGGAGCGCCCCTTAAATATTAATTTTATTTAAATTTAATTATTTATTTTTAAAGTGAATAACATAACTCAATATTCTGTGAATATTTCAAGCGTCTACCTGTTGCCGTTATCAATATCGAGCAAAAAAAATAACGTTTGTTGTATGGGAGCCCCCCTTAAATATTTGTTTGATTTTAATTTTATTATTTATTTTTAAAGTGAATATATTAAATATTCTGTAAATATTTCAAGCGTCTACCTGTTGCCGTTATCAATATCGAGCAAAAACGAGCAAAAAAATCACGTTTGTTGTATGGGAGCCCCTTTAAATATTTATTTTATTTTGGTTTTAGTATTTGTTGTTATAGCGGCAACATAAATACATCTGTGAAAATTTCAACTGTCTAACTATCATGGTTCATGAGATACAGCCTGGTGACAGACGGACAGACAGACAGCGGAGTCTCAGTAATAGGGTCCCGTTTTACCTAAAGGGTAAAACGGGACCCTATTACTGAGACGGAACCCTAAAATTTGAAACAACAACAACACATAGACGATAAATAGATTATGGATAAACAAAGATTATGTATTTCTGTGTCTAGAATCTAGACATACAAAAAATAACGAAATAATATAAGTACTAATAACGAACAGTATAGGTGTTTAAAATAGGCAGGCACCCTGTACTTTGAAAAATGCAGAGCAGATTAACTGAAAGGCTACTGATAACTTGCGTTCAGCCTTAGCCGGGTTTTCATGTTACGACCACCGTGGTATTATTACTACGTATAGAGTGTATATAAATTACTGTAGTAGAATAGAACAGAATAGATTAATCATTTATTTGGTACACACAAAATGACACACGAAACAATTATGAGGAACAGTAGATACAATTGAATCCAATAAAACAGTTCGACTCGTGTGTCTGCGTACCAAAATGGCGTTCAGCTCAGCATAACGTTGGATGTTATGCACCCAACGCTGATTTTCAAAAGTAGTAGGTGTAATAAACAGATGTAAACTGATCGGTGACGTCATTTATTTGTTTTTTTTTTTTAAATAGATCTGTATAATGTTTTTATGTTTATTATTTATTTTCTTGTGCTTTGTGGTCACAAGATTTTCATAAAATATACATTTTAAATAGGGAGTAATACGAAATTCAAGATTAAATCAAGCGTCTTTCAATGTCTTGCTGTAACTGCTCTATTATTCATGCTGGATAGTAATGTTTTTTTTATCTAGCCTATGCTGTCCCAGTGCTGTCCCCTCATCTCTCCACTTATCTCGATCCTGTACCAAATTACGCCAGTCCCTATAGGAAGCGTCCAAATCATCGCGCCACCGCTTCTTAGGCCTTCCGCGGTGTCGCTTTCCATCCACAGGGAGTCTGTTACGACCTTAGCCCACCTATTTGATATGATATATGATTGTTATATATTGATTGTTGATATATGATTGTTGATATTTGGCGACCTCCGTGGTGCAGTGGGTGAATAGTCTGCTGAGACGCAGGAGGTAGCTTGTTCGATTCCCGCCGCGGAACAAATGTTTGCATGATCTACAGATATTTGTTCCGGGTCTGGTTGTTTCTCTATACATATATTATAGTGTGTATTAACAAAAAAATATAATGAATATAAGTATTCTATCAGTTATCTGGTTCCCATAATACAAGCTCTGCTTAGTTTGGGGCTGGATAGCGCTGTGTGAAATGTCCAGCAATATTTATATATTTATATTTATTTGCTCGCATGCGGGAGACATGACCCGCCCAATCCCATTTTAATGTTTCAAATACTTTAATTAGTGTAATTGTTTGATCCATTTTTATTAAATAAATAAATTTAAATTATTAGGTACAGGTATCTTAAGTGATTTCAAAGTTATCTAGCTTGTAGGTAACGCATCAAATACCTACCTCCGAAGTTAACAAGTAAAAATATTGTGTGAGACCAATAAAAGGTGTCCTTCATGAAGGTTAATACTAAAAGGGTACTAAGGAGTAATCCATATAAAATTAGAATTCGTAGATTGGCTTGTAAACTGGTGGCTTGCAAAATGTCAAAGGTCGCGCGTGAAAGAGATGCCAAACTTTGGTGCAAATATTCGCAAATTGACTCATGAGCCGATGAAATTGATGCCTAACTTCGCCTACTCTGTTTGATATAGGCCTCCCTAAGTTTGTGCTATCCAGCACGATCTGTTTTCGGACCAAAGACGGCCTTTGGTGCATTATAGAGCATTTTACTAAGCAGTTATAATTTTTTTAAGAGATTCGCTCTTCCATACAACTCTGCCCGACCAGCTGGCTGACTAACCTTGAATTTTTACGGAGATGTTACTGTAAAAATCTCTATATTAGGATTAAATCAACTATAACCAAAACCACTGCGTCAGCTTTGCCAGGTTTTGTGACGCCTCGCGCTGTGGGTCAACAAACAACTAATGATTATCCTCAACAATGATTGTTATTATAACCAACAAATTACGACTTAATAATAACGACTTTTGTTATCAATGTAAAATATTTGTATTGTGATAGTATGCCATGTTTTTTGTTGCTGTGATAACGTGACTATTTAAATTTGGAAAACCAATTTACAACAATTGTTTTTGATTTACTTTTGGGGAAGTAGGTATGCGTTTATTGTTTCCGTGGCACAGTGGGCGAGTAGCCGGCTGAGACGCAGGTGGTTGCGGATTCGATTCCCTCCGCGGAACAAATGTTTGCACGATCTACAGATATTTGTTCCGGGCCTAGATACACATACATACATAATTTCTTTATTGCACACCATTAAAAATAAAACAAACAAAATAGAATACAAAATTAAATCAAAGGTACAATGGGCGGCCTTATCGCTAAAAGCGATCTCTTCCAGGCAACCTTTGGATGGACAGGATCTGTATGAACTAATGAGGACGGCGGCGTTAATCAAATAATAACAAACAGAATAAGTATATAAATGACTAAAATAAAATATACATATAAATAAATATAAATAATTTTATAATATTAAATAACCTACTTCTAAATACATAGTGAATTAGAAAAAATAAAAAAATATATATACAATTTAAAGTTCAGAAGTCTTAGTGAGCGATGGACGACAGATAATGTTTCTCTTTTTAATCTAAGTACCTATGTATTTACAAAAAAAGTTTATAAGTATTCTATTAGTTAGCTAGTTCTCATAGTTCAAGATTTGCTTAGTTTGGGGCCAAATAGCGCTGTGTTAAATGTCCTGCATTATTTATTTATTGTTTGTCAAGTTATAGTTTGTTGTGAGGATATTTTTTTTTATCTAGCCTACATTTTCCCACTGCTGGGCAAAGGCCTCCCCCAACTCCTTCCACCTATCGCGATCCTTGGCAGATTCCCACCATTCCTTCTCGAATCCGCTGATGTCGTCGCGCCAACGCTTTCCCGGCCGACCCCGACGTCGCTGTCCATCCTCCGGTACCCAAGGTGTTATGATATTGGCCTATTTCTCTGGAAGCATTCGACTTACGTGCCCGGCCCAATCCCACTTCAGCTTTGCGGTTTTGTCTCCCACATCGGCAATGCCAGTTAAAGAACGAAGCGTGGTATTCCTATATATTATATTATGTGAGGATATAAATGTTAAAAAATTCATGAGACAATACATTTCAGTTACTCGACACGGTAAATGAAACCAAACACACAAGAGTATGCACTTATGTGTTTACCGCCCCTTGCAATGCATACCATATTTTTATTTACCGGTATAACAATTTTTCAAAATTATATGTAACATACGGATACAGAAAATAACGAGGTGGTTTGTTCCTAATACCGCAGCGCAAATTAATATGAGGTAATGGCTGCGAAGCGCTAGAGAAAAGCTCCTGTTTAAAAGCACTTTGATAATCATTATTATAAACACGGGATTTATCACGTACCGTCTTATCGGTGTTTCTACCGACAATGTTTCGGTTCAATTCGTGAACCTTCATCAGGGTGAGTACGATCCGCAATCAATCACTTTGATAATGCCAAATTTTTCATTGCAAGTGAAATATTTACTAAATAATACATCTAAATTAAACTGTAAAAACAGCTGAATGTACCTGATTTAACTTGGATATGATTATCTACCTTGGGGCCAGATTTTATCAAGAATGGAATTGAAATTGGCTATTTCGGATACTATCTGGTAGATATAATACGTTTCAGATTTATAATATAGATTTCAATGTATTTCCTAATATAGAGACGACCTCCGCTGTGCAGTGGGCGAATAGCCGGTTGAGACGCAGGTGGTCGCAAGTTCGATTCCCGCCGCGGAACAAATGTTTGTATGATCTACAGATATTTGTTCCGGGTTTGGTTGTTTCTCTATATATTATAAGTATGTATGTATTTACAAAAAAAATGTATGTAAGTAATAAATCAGTTATCTGGTTCCCATAGTACAAGCTCTGCTTAGTTTGGGGCTCGATAGCGCTGTGTGAAATGTCCAGTAATATTTATTTTATTTATTTCTGAGTCTATTTCGAGTTTCGACAGGTCTGCATTGTTTTATTTTGGTTGTCATAGAATTCAATTAGCAGGAAAGATATGACCAATACGCGGTTATAGGTTGACGAAGCCGAATTTATTCTATTTCAAGTTACTCGGTAAATAATATTGACACGGCAATTGACATTGACAATTCACTTTCTTTTGTTAATCAGCTTATGACAGAGGAACGTCATCTAGTAGCAGTTATAAAAACATGGCTAAAAACCCCTCATTTAAGTCCACGCGAACGAAGTCGCGGGTAAATTTCATTTCATTTATTCAAAACAATTAATAGTCGTATTTGAAATAACTTCGTTCCATTCCTCTATTAAGTTTTGGTGGAAGAGGAATGGAACGAAGTTACTTTTTAAAAATACAACCATCAGTACAAAAACAAAAGCGAGACGCACTCCGACGGATCTTGGGTCTCAAATGGAAATGGGCGGGGCACCTGCAGAGTACAACAGACAACAGATGGAGACAAACTACGACAAACTGGATCCCCCGTGGTACAAAACGCAGAAGGGGAAGACCTCCAAAGAGATGGAGCGATGACATAGTAGAAGTGGCTGGAAAAATATGGCAAAGATTCGCAAGAGACCGGACAGAGTGGAGTCAATTAAACGTAGTTACGCTGAAAGGACTCAATCCACACTTTGGTCAATAATGAGTTAAATATACCAAAATATTCCTAAACGTTGGTCCTATCACTTCGCAAAAAAGATCCGTAATCGGATGACGCTAAGGTGGTTTTTTGAAATATGAGAACCAAGCCACATGTATGGCGGGTATTTTTTTGCATAACACTGTAATAACCCAGGCTACATGGATCATTTTTAAAAAATCCAATTTCTAAGAAGTGTGTATTTAAAGTAATTTAGCAGAATAGACACAAAGCACATGAATCATTTCAGTTACATTTACTTTCATGGAAACTATCTATATTTTATTTAGCGAAAACGACTCAAACTATGTAGGTCATTTCTGATAAACTAATTTTCTAAGAAACAAGACGATGTTGCATTAAGCTAAAAAGACTCATACCACGTGGGTCATTTTTGATGACTGAACTAATTGACTGAGAAACAAACCCATTTAGCATTTAGCTAAAACGACTCAAACTGTGTGCGTGATTTATGATAAATTAATTTTAAAAGAAACTAGCCCATTTTACTTTCAGCTGTATAATTACCCAAACTATGTGAGTCGTTTCAGTTATTATATTTTAAAGAATAAAGATTAAAATTCAGCAAACACGGAATGAGTGAGATTTAATTAATATTTTAAAATAAAGAACATAGGTTCGATATTATCAAATCGTTATCGGCCGCGCACTATGAAACATAGGAATTATTTCACTACCCCATCTCTATTTTAACGTTGTTTATGTTGGCAGCATTGTTACTGTCATTATTTCTTTCTTTTCACGTTTGGCGCCAAAAAGGTTTCCTAGTGGACTAAACTTTTGTCTTGTGATAAGTGTTACATTACAATAAGTGTAACTTGTACTTACCTGGTGAATAATGAAGAGGATTGACCGAATTTTAAAAAGTGCTTTGGATAATTCCTATAAGAACGCCTTGGATGAACCACCTTTGACCCCTTTAGTAGCCGCAACTAGGAATGCTGAAACTGAAAGTAACTTGTCTATGGATACTTCAGGAAGTGAAAAAAGTTCACCACCCTTACCTCCAGTGTCTCCTAAATCTTTCGAACTCTTCAAAAACTTAAGCCAAACATTTTCTTCAGAAAATACGGAAAAATTCGTTGAGTTTAAAACGCCTAACAAAGGTACAAGAATTAGCAAAAACATCGAGATGGAAGGAACCGATATTACTTGTGATGACGACTCCGATTATATCCCGGATAGCGAGGAAGTCTCAGATTATCAACCTAGAAATTTGAAAGATTATAATGCTTTATTAGGTTGGAAAAATAGATTAATGCCAGATAGTGAAGACAATACTGATGATGCAACTTAAAGATCTCTGTTACAAGCTCATGCTGCTTTGGCGCAAAGCCTAGAAAATACAGAAGAAGTTTTAGGAACTTCATACTGTAATGAAGAAACTGTTGATGATCTAGTTTCTAATTCAGAATTTCAAAATCAAGACTCAGTTTATCAAAACTTGGAAATTGAAACAAACTCGGAACAAAACACCAGTCAGCAAGGACGTGCTAAAAAAGTCGTAAAAGAACATACCCTGAACATTCCTTAGCTCAGAGAAAAGAACGAAAATATAAAAGTTTACCATACAATGCTAAAACCAAACGAGTTGAATCGAAAGTATTTCAAAATTATGCTTGTACTTGCACTAGAGAATGTTTTGTCAAGGTTTCACAAGAACGAAGAAGATTAGAGTTCGAAAAATACATAGAACTGGGATCATATGAAGCGCAGCTGTTATTTATAACAAACAATGTCGAAGAAGCGCCAAAAAAACGATCATACACTCTTACAAAGAATAAATCCGGAAAAAACAAACCCAAAGCCTACAGAAGAAGATATCATATATGCAGTGTTGAAGTTTGTAAAGACATGTTCTTATATAATTTTCAAATATCTTCTAAGAAAGTTGACGTAAGTTTGCAGAAAAAAAGATCGCATCGGAGTTTTAAAGACAACAGAGGATTTCAACAGGGAGGCTGGAATAAAACGCCAGAAGATGTGGAATTTATTAAACAGGTAATTAACTCTCTACCTAAGTACGAGTCTCATTACAGAAGAGAGAAGAATTCAAAGCTCTACGTGGCGAAGCTATGAAATCTGTTTCGTTCGAAACCCTAAAAACAATATTCTATAAACATTTTAATTTGCGCTGCAAAACTTTAAAAAAAGACACTTGCAATAAGTGCGATACTTTGACACAAAAGATAAAAAACTGCACTTCCATTGATGAGAAACTAGTATTAGAAAAAGAAAAGGAAGATCATCTGAAACGCGCAGGTGAGTTACGACAGCAAATGAATGACGATCTATCACGAGCCAAAATGGATAAAACGTTTGAATGCCTCACATTCGATTTAGAAAAAACACTTCGACTTTCGCGTATCCCAACCAATATCGTGTTTTACAAGCGCCAGCTATGGCTGTATAATAGTGGGATTCATAATGGATCCAAAAACACCGGACATTGCAATGAGTGGTTGGAAGGGGAGGCAGGCCGAGGAGCACAAGAGGTCGGATCGTGTCTAGTACGTTATATAAAAAATAACATCGACACAAACGTTACAGAGCTGGCACTATGGAGCGATTGTTGCGGAGGCCAAAATCGAAACATTAAAATAGTGTTGATGCTGAAAGCTCTATTAAATTCACACACAACTCTGCAAACAATACGTTTGAAATATTTAGAGTCTGGGCACACTTTTCTCCCTAATGACACCGACTTCTCAAAAATCGAGTATCAGTTAAGATATCATGAGAGATTATATACTGCAGAAGAGTACATAAATGTCATAAAATCCTGCAAAAAGAAAAATCCTCTCATACCTTATAGAATGCAGAAAGAGGATTTCTTCGGAACATCTAAAATAGAAAAGAAAATAGTTAATAGAAAAGTATTTATAACAAAAGAAAAAGTTAATTGGATAAAAACAAAAGAAATTTTGATAAAAAAACAATGTAAATATTCCATATTTATGAAAATAGACGGAGAAGAAAAAGAGATTGACATTAAAAAAACTCTTAAAGGAAAAATAATATCCAATATTACCGAAAAAGATTTCGTTTGTCTTTGGCCTGCAGGCAAAAAAATAGCCCAGGCCAAATTAGATGACCTAAAATCCATGATGCACCTGATTCCAACAGACTGCCAGGGTTTTTATAACAATTTGAAAGGGATGCATTTTGTAGAGGACGTAGACGGTATCGGGTCACAGCTAGATTTTACGGTGGATCAGGGTGAGGACTTTGAGGAAGACATTTAAGAACATACTTTTTCGTACCACTTGCTCAAAAAAGTGCCATTCTATGCTACAAAAAGCGAACATAACAATAGTCATTTTTAATCTGTTAAAAACAGGGAAAGAAAATTGTACTGAATTTCATTCATCCTCTAGGGGGAGAATGTGATTTAAATTTGGAATACTTACCGAAATTTATACTGAACTACATCTGTGTTTACACCATTGAGTTTGTATATAAAGCATTATACATCTTTTTGAAAAAGGAATACGCATTTATTATGCAGTTATGATTATTAAATAAAATTACGAAAACCGACGAGGCCGTATGAGCTTGATGCCTTTGCTTTTCCGAGAAAAAATATTAGTCTAAGAATTTGCCGCGTTTTGTTTTCTTCAAATACATAAACGTTAAGTTTATTTTAATTTATTTTTATAAATAAGTTAATGTTCTATAATACGTTACGATGTTAAATCAAAGCGACAGTGACAGTGAATTGTCGGATTCCATCAATGCAAATGCTGCCGATGTAAAAATGTAAATCTCTCTATCAATAATTGGACCAATGTTTCGAATGTTAACTTTTACTTTTAATTGTCATTATTTTTAATAAATGCTTATCTCATATTAATATTGTGTTAATTTTTTCGCAAATGGTACGAAAAGTAGAGTATTTTCTTCGGTGATAAAGCTGTCTTAGTCTTGGGTGAACTTAAATCCCTCGCTACACTCAGGACTCGTCTTAAATCCCTCGCTTCGCTCGTGATTTAAGTTTTTAACACCCTCGCTACGCTCGGGAGTAAACCTCGAGTCCTTCTTTACGCTCGCGATTTAAATCGTCACCCGCGACAGAAAACACTGCTTTATCCCCTTGGTTAATAATCTACTATTTTATTTTAAAGATATTTTGCGCATTATTAAAACTCTTTTCATTATAAATATCACTTTGATTAATACTTTTTTGTTGGTTAGGTCCTTTTAGAGAAATTAAAAAAAATACTCCGTAATTTAAAAACCAATTTAGCAGAAACGACTCAACCCCATATTTTTCATATTAACTAAAAAAGTACGATAGTCTGTGTTATAAAATTGGACACATAAAAATAATAGTATTTTTGTTCATCTGTCACAATAATTTCAAAACTTTCCGAATGCAATAACATTGTCGAATCATCGTCTAAACTTTAAACTGCCATATCTCCAGTGACATTTTGTGGATTGAGTCCTTTCAGCGTAACTACGTCCAATTGGAGGAGGCTTTTACCGCCACGGGCGGTCCTAACACGACAATATATAGCAAGTAAAATAATAAAAAAATAGATTTAAGTTTTTTTTTGTGTGTTTATTAGTTTATTTTTATTATGTACCTAAGTACCTACTTAATCATAGTATATGGGAAAATAAGACTTTTTATTTAGTTTTATTTATTATTTGAAATAACATAATTACAAATTACATTAAACAATATTAATATGTAATTATTATATTTCATACATATATATAATAAACAGCTCGTCATGTATAAAGTAAACGTATAAGAATAAAGGCATTATGTAAGCCTTTGTTCGTTCACGTTTATTTGTTCCAAAATACAAAATATTGTATTTAATAAAAATATCAAAGTTTTCTAATGAACGGTACTCGAATACGATGGAAAAATCATCTTACGAGTTATTCGATGTACCAGTTCCCACAATTCGGGTGTAACATTTGTTCCGAATCGTAATTTATTAGGATTCCAAAACACACTCGTTCATTATTAAAATTTCGGAACTAATCTTGATTCAGCCTTAATAATGTGCTCGATTACCATTTCTAATGAACCAGAACTAGAATAATTTTTGACTAGCTGACCCGCCTGCGGCTTCGCACGGCTTGGTTTGGTAATCAAAACATTACCCTCCTCCTGCGCGGTCGGGTTAAAAGTAGCATATGTCCCAATCCCGGTCATAATCTATCTGTATACAAAATTTCATCAAAATCGTTTAGTCAAAGCCGTTTAGTCGTGAATACTTAACGTACAGACATACATGGAGACAATGGTTACTTTCGAATTTTTAATATTACTAGCTGACCAATCCGCAGCTTCGCACGCGTAGTTTTTCCATAAAAACATTACCCTCCTTCTGCGCAGTTGGGTAAAAAATAGCCTATATCACCCGGGGATAGTGTAGCTTCCCAGCAGTGAAAGATTTTTTTAAATCGGTTCAGTTGTTTTGAATTTATTCATTACAAACATACACACAAAACTACAAAAATACAAATATTTCCTCTTTATAATATTAGTATAGATTGTGGATGTATTTGGAGAGATTAATGAGAGGATATGAAATGTGGAATTTTAGAAGAGAATTATCAGTTTTGCATGACGTGCTAATATTTGTTTCTGGGTGTTGTGGTACCATTCGTAGCTCCTGATACCCAAAGGGGATCCTAGTGTGGGGTATATAAATATACCCCTATGATGAGACTGTTGTGGTTTTACTATTGCTAAGCTGCTAAAGCTGTGGTTCGTCAATTAAAATACAGTAAAAGCTGATACAGCAAATACATTCGCGGGATATATGTTCCGTAAATATGCCGCGAATACAGAAATCTTGAATTAAATTAAATCTTAATTAAAAAGTGGTTATTTATATGGGATTATAGAGGATACGTTCCTGGGCGACAAAAAAAAAAATATTTAAAAAATCAATAAAATTAAAGTTTTTGACCATATTGATTAATTATAATATTCCGGTTTAGGCAATGGTTTAAAGAAATTTGTAATTTTTCCTTGCTTGGCAGTTTTTAAAAGCTCCTTCAATTCAGACTGATATTCAGATGTGGCATTAGCAATTTGCCTTTTAAAAATAAGACTTCGTTCCATAGACGAATCAATTTTCATAAAGAAATCACTAAGCTCATTTGCCATTCTTAAACCTCCACTAAGATTTTTCAAATTAAATGTCACGTTTGCAGTGCTTGTTGAAGCCTCTACTTCAATGGGCTGTGAATTTAACATTTCCTCCAAGTCGGTTTTCGTCAAATCTTCATCTTGTGATTTAAGCAACTCCTGAATGTCACTTGAAATTAATATGTATGTACCGATATAACGTTTAGATCCTCGAATAAATAAATATTTGTCGCGAATATAGGAATTGAGTCGCATTTTTTTGATCCGCGAATAGTGAAAACGCGAATGAAGGAAGCGCGAATAAGGAGCTTTTACTGTACGAAAAATACACCCCCATGGCAACTAGTTGAAGACAAACGGCCTTATTCCAAAAAAGTACAATAGTCCAGGTTTAAACCAGAACTAAAAAGTCTAGGTTTGTTTCGATATTAAAGTTGGTACCAGGATTAAAATGCGTTCTTATTACAAAACACAGACCAACGAAAGATCACTAAGTACCAGAGATAGACCATGGTTTATTTAAATCCATAGATTATATTTAGATATTGGTAAATAATCATTCATTCATTCTACAACCATACAATGCAACGTTCCGTTTCAATTATTGTTGATTTTTTCTTTAAGGTATAAAAGGATAAGAAATATGTTTAATAATAGATTATTAATCTATTTATTACTAAAATAAGTTATAATCTCTCAAACATGGGCGATTTATTGTTTGACAGTTTTTCATATTAAAGTTGTTATCATTTCTTGAATAACTCATGCGTGTAACGGAGTGAATTTTCGTCATGCATGCAAAATTCAAAACTATCAGTCAGTCAGTCAGACCATGTCAATCAAAACAATATTTGTGATGGAGCTTTGTTGAGAAAACACTTTGAAAAAACAAAAAACAGAAAAAACTCGAGGAAATCCTAGGCGATTCCCCTTTAGCTTGAACAAATACCAATACGAGTATATCTATTTGTACATAATTGACCTGAGTTGAGAACGCGTTGGTGTTAAAAAATGGAACAAAATACAAATGAGGGGGTGAAAGTTGGAGTTTTGAAGAAAAAGTAAGTCTTGTGAGCACTATTAGAATAATAATAAGTACATATATTACTTTGTTTCCCTTCATATTGCTTCATACGTTTATATCTAGTTCATGAAATTTCATACAATGTTTTTTATTGTTCAGAACTGAAGAAATGTGCCAGTCTATCACTCACAAAGGAACTTTAAAAAAAGACAGAAATGCTGGAAGTTGAACACATAAACAACATATAGTAGCTCAATAAATAAATATGGGATTAGAAATAGCTTTATTAGAATGTAAAAAAACACCCTATTATTAACAATAAATGACTATTATTATAAGACACCATTAATGAAAAATGTACCTAAAATTTACCAAATATAGAATAAAATTGAAATACATATTTGATTATGACTGTTTTAAAATAATATATTATTAGTATAACATTACTAGGTATTTCAAGACTGAGTTTGAAAATGGTATCCACATTGTTATAGGGTTTCATACGTGTATACAATATAAATTACATTAAAAATGAGTTTCAATAAACTGGATTCTCCTATTATTCCCCTGTACTGTGTTATGAATATACCTTGGTATTGGTATAGGTTCCCTTGAAAAAGTCAGTTTATTGCTATCTTCCTCACCAGGAAACCGGTCTTCTTTCATGTTAATGGCAATATTGTGAAGGACAGCAGAACCGTAGGTTCCATAGACCAAAACATCTTTCCACTGTGTTCCCGGTACGGATATGGCACCTATTGTAGTTTTCATCTTTGGGAGTTCTGGGATTCAGAAATGGTAAAAAAATATGGAGTACATGGATAACCACTGCCTTCCTGTAATATTTCAGAGAATGCACCAGCCTCTAATCTCTGATCTAATCTGCATTCCCGGAATATTCTTGAGTCATGCACACTGCCACGCTACATGGTCACTATGTCCATAATCTTCAGGTCAGCATCACAAACTACCTGAAAGTTAACACTTTTTAGTACTTCTAATCTTTACTTAATATTTTGTTTTATACCATCTTTGTAAAATTTTTAAGATTTATCTAGTCCCCTATATTCTTTAGATTTGTCTAGATCAGTTTAGCTTCATAAAATAGGTGTGATTGTATGTAGGTATATTTTATTAGACAGTAACAAACTAAAATCAAAATTACCTGTAGGTACATTAATTGAAGAACATCAAATTTGCTATTGTGCTGAATTTTCTTATGCTCTCCTCTTGCTGGCCTAAAGTTGGCATTTTTATAAATCTTCTGGGCATCCGTGCTAGCTAGCTGAGAGGTAACTTAGTCAGCTGGTTGAGATACACCGTGTAAATAAGCAGTAGGTATCGTCTTGAATCTAGAATGAACAATAATAATGTATTAGTAAATTGATCATATTTGTTTTTAGAAAACTTATGTATTACAAGGTTATAAACACTTACTTTTTGGCGAATCCAATTGCGAAGCGCGCAAACCACTTGAAATTTCGAGGCTCAAAATGCATCCTCTACATTCGTGAGATAAATCTTCACGCAATAAATAAACAGAAATCTTCACACTTAATTAGAAAGGATTCAATCGGTGACGATGTCTATCAGATCACCGGAACGTCTCCAGCATATCTATATCTTCTAAATCTATCAAGTCAATAATGTTAATACACATTTCGGTAAATTATTTATCATTACGTAACACAAAAATATAATCAAAGATAACCTCAAAAGAAGAAAAACCAGAGTTAAACTAGGGGTCTCGGGAGTCTAACTTTAAACCATAGACGTTTCATGGTTTAGTGTTAAACTTCTTTTTGTAATAAAGTTTATTGTAGAATCTGGTTTAAATTTGGTTTAAACCCAGTACTATTTTTAGACTGCGTTTTGGAATAAAGCCGAAAGAGTTTAAAATACTCGATGGCAACTGGTTGTGAAATTCAGTTGCCATGGCGGCCGAATGGGATGAAATAGACGATGTTAATTTACATCAGTTACATAATTATTGCACTTAGATGACTGTTATATCAAGGAGAATGAAATATAAAGATACAGTAAAACAAGAAAATTTTAGAAAATTGTAAAAAAACCTGAGACTATCTTGTTGCCTCCGAGCAGAAGTGGTGGAGTATCGCACAGGATAGAGACAGCGGGAAAAACTCGGGGGAGACCTTTGCCCAGCAGTGGGACAACATAGGTTTAAAAAAACCCCCGACCCCCTCTTTGCGTCGGGGATTAACAACTGACATAACTAAGAACCAATGCAGTTAAACTAGCTTTCTATTGAATAAAACGGGTCCGAATCGGTCAATCCGTTCGGGTACTACATGCCACTTGATGCCACAGACAGACACATATATAATAAGACATAGGTGTCAAACTTATAACACCCCTTTTTTGTGACGGGGGGTTAATGATGTGCATCGATAACATAAAATGCAAGGTATTTTACAAATTTTCGCGATCATAATTTACAGTACATACTTACTGTTTTAAACGGGTATTTATAGTGTATGTATGTACTTTATTTATTTGTTACTCAGCGTCCTGGAAGGAACCACACACCAGTGGTTACTAGGTGTGCGTGCGCGTCGTGATCGGTCGTCTCAGTGCGTAGATACTGTTAGCGTAGTGTGTCGTAATATGAACGAGGACATTTCTGAAGACCAAGTGAGGGTAGTCGCTGCAGAAAAAAGGTACGCGATAAATACCCGTTTAAATCAGTAATAATTATGATGCAAAGCTCAATCGTTGCCATATCGAGAATCTGCAACCCCAGCTGTTTTACGTCAGTTAATCAAATGTTATATTCGGCATATATCCCCATATTCCACATATCGGTTCCGCACAGTTTGTAATTAATACTCTATGATTTAGCTGAACAGCTCTTGGCACAGCTTGTTGTGATTGAGCTGCTCATTAACGTTTATTTATTGATAATAGTTATTGGTAGCTACTTAGCTAGATGTATTTTGGAGTAGGTAATTCGTCCAAATACATGTATACTACCTATGATATCAATCTAATACTTTCTAGTTGTAGAAACATGAAGCTGACGTAGTTATCTTATCAAATATGAAGATAATCAATCAATGACGATATACTTTCATTGACATTTACCAAACTGTAATTCTTACTCTAATGGTGCAATTTGTAAAATGCAATTTTTTATCACTAGCACTAACCATAAACAATTTTTTGTGTGTGTTAGATAGAGTATAAGCGACTGAAGAATAAAAATATATAAAATTTTCTTGCTTTAATGATTCTTCAATCGTTATTATAAATACGGGATTTATATACCATCTTATCGGTGTATCGACCTACAATGTTTCGGTTCAATTCGTGAATCTTCATCGGGGAAAGTGCGATCCGCTCCGAATAACGTCTGCCTCGCACTCATTGTCGGTCGATATACTGATAAGACGGTACGTGATAAATCCCGTATTTATGATCGAAATCAATCACGAAAATTTTCTAAGTAAAATTCTTCAATCGCCAAATGCAGCATTTTTCCTTTTATCCTTACATACCTATATTAAATAAAATATGTATAGGTAAAGTATACTGCATCGAGCGCGGCTTGCATCACAGCTATAATGTATTGATGTGTGTATCACACATTACCTTCTGTATTTATGAGAGGCCGGGGTGTCCGGGGTGCTCCGGGCGCCGCGTCTGCTGACACAGTTCCGGGCGCCGGCGCGGCGGCCACTGCCACTGCAGCCGAGACCCGGGCCAGACGACTCGCGCCCGCCCTAGAGCGCACCCGTCCCGCCCCGCGTCATCACCGCGAACTCTCGACGAGCGTTAGGAATTCCGCGCATGCAGTGCGGGTTATTCGGAACCTATTACCATTGTTCCGATCACAATAGCAGTGCGTAAGCACGCCATCGTAAGTTTATCCGATTGTGAACATTCGAGACGTGGTTATACTGAAACCTTCAAAGTGTCGTGTTCTATTTTAAGATTAGTTATTTGCCTTTAAACTCTTAGCAAAAAAAATTTAATCGAGATTAGTGAATGTTTTATTTGTAAAATTTGGTACTTAGAACGCTTTGTTGAGTTTAAAGAACTTTAAGCTGTTGGTAACTTATTTGAGTGACTCTATCAAAAAACCGTCAAGCTGTATTCCGTAGAAAGTTTCAAAGTCTACGAGTACGATGAAGAGAGTACTTGCAACGGCCATGAAGATGGCTTCGGTACTTCTAAGAGGAGTGAGTACTTTTCTTTTATGGGATCATAAACTTATTTTATGTTAAACATGTTATACTGCAGGTATACATATATGATATGCCTTTCGATGTATTTTGTAACAACATCACGTTTAAGAATGTGGGATTATTTTACATCATTATAATAATTGTGACATTTTTGTTATAAATACTATTACGTGTAAGCTAACATGCTATTCGATTATAAAAAATAAAAGCATTTGAGTAACATTAGCGTGTACTAACTATAAAATGTACGGTCTCAATCGAAAGCTGTTTCAAATTTAACTTAAACCTACGTACACTACAATTCATAACTTCAAGTCTCTTGAATGTTTAAAGACAATCGAAAATCAATAGCCACCATGAATGTAGGCTACGGGTTTCTCATGGGACAGTTCGATCGCTCATAAATAATGATGGCTTATGATCTACAAATAAATGATAGATTCAACTATGTATTTCCTGGATCCGTAAAAAAAACATCCGCATTAACCTTTTAAGTATATTTGCACACGAGTTCATTTAATAATGCTGTTCTTCTTCTTCAGGCCTTTTCCCATTTTTATTTGGGGCCGGCTCTCCTAATCATGTCATTTTTGAATCGTCATTGGCTCTATATTGTCATTCTCCAGATCTTTCTTTCTTACAGCCATCCATGTTAGTCGGGGTCTTCCGCGCTTTCATTTAATAATGCTGTGTTCCTAGAATTTCATTTATTCCTGCAACGCTTCTCGCAAAGGTATCCAATGCACTTAGTTGAAAATAAAGTGCACATTTTGTTTGTGGTGTCTGTCTCTATGTTTTATAGTTTAAACATGACACTAAAATCCAGTTAGTCCAGTATTATTAGTCTAGTTTTCATAATTATTGATTAAAACGGGTATTTATCATCTAGTTTTCATGTTAAAATAATCTAGGGGAGCGCAGACGCTTATCGTACAGGCTAGTTTAGGTATCTGAGGCTTTATCTACTTACATGATTACTGTATTTATTTGTACATTTTATGTGTTAGGTATGTGATAAATTAATAATTTGAAATTTATTGAGTTTTTTTGTAATATTACGATGATTTCCTTGTGTTGTATTTTTAGTAACGTTTATTAGTTATGTTTGTCAAACTATTTTTTATTGTTATTGATACCTGCGCTGACGAACAAAGAACTCCTATTATTCCTTTTATTTACTGGTGGTAGAGCTTTTGTGAACGAGCTCGAGGAAATGGGCACCACCGCCTTACCTTTATCTGCCGCCAAATAGCAGTACTTGTACTGCTGTGTTCAAGTTTGATGGTAATGGTATGTTCCTGTAATTACTGGCACATAGGCATATCAGCTAAGTCCTATAGTATGGCAACGTATCCACATAGAGATCAAGACAACATAATACCCTGTTTTGAATTCGTATGTGAGTATCCATGGGCTGCAGTAGTCACTTAAAATCTGGTGGACTGCATGCTCGCTTGCCATATAAGTTTTATAAAAAAAAATTAAAATAACTGACAATGTCGGGTCGACTATGTAACCAACCAGTAACTAACTACTAAGGTACTCGTCTCGTACATTTGATACCCTCAACTTAACTCTACCATGGAACTCAAGTGGGATTTGAAAAGAGCTAAACATCATGTAGGCCATGCATTGGCCTGTGCCGTCCGTCACCTCATACATCGGCCGATGACGATGTATGAGGTGACGGACGGCACCGATGCGTTTTCACCGATGTTAGAAAACACAACATATATTATAATTTAAGAAAAATTAGTATGATATTCTAGTTTGAGAGTTTATTTGCCTTACCTTCCCCGTAGGTACTTGCGAGTAGTGTGTATGATTACATAAAATAAGTACTTGTGTTTATTACTAAATCGGAGATCATGACTAAAACCGCAACATCCATATGTTTTTCCTATTATTTAATTGGTTTATTGATAGACTACAATTTCGAATGATAGGTACATATATCAAATTGCATTGAATGACAGAATTCCGTTTAAAGCATTAACCTTGACCTTTTAAAGTCTATAGTAGTTCAGGTAGTATTCCAATCATTACGTCACATAACGTAAATATTTTTAGCGATTTGAAAACTTTTTGTATCAGATCTTGTTATTGAAACTTGTTTCCTAATTCGTTCCTAATCGACGAGATATTTGCACATCTTGTTTTATTTATTGGTTGATTCATCATAAATATAAACTGTTACCTACTTGCAGTAACAAGTCCCTGTAGATCTCCCTGTGAGTATTCGTTTTCTATGCTGCAGATACTCTGTTGGATTGACGCTATAAGAGCCGGACGCCTGCATGATTCAATGTTGTTCTTCACTTTGTCTAAATTCCCTCTAAAAATCATTTACCTACTGCCTTAATTATATCCTTCGAAATATTAAACATGTCTAAATTAAATCAAATAACATTTATTTGTGACAAAACCAATAGTACGAAGTCGAACAGAACATATACACACAGGAGACATAAAAAAACAAAGTAACAATAGCTTAAAGAATAAACATTAAATAGAAATAAAACATATTGCAGTGTGTGTGTCTCATTGCACTCACTGCATGTGTCACAGAAAGGCTCCATCTCAGCATGTGCTGTGTCTAGTTTGTTTAGGGGAAAATTTAATACGTCGTTCTCCGATACTCGAGATTTCTCTGAAACTAAAATATTAATTTTTACAGAGTCTAAAGAAAATACAACTTCCGTGGTCACAATTCCTATATTTTTTTTAATAATCAGTTGTATACGAGTATTATAAGATAGGATAGTGTTATTTTGGGGAACATTATCGGTATCTGTATCTACGCTAAACAAATAGTGATTTGTAAATTAGGCCGAATCGATTAATTTTTACAGAGTCTAAAGAAAATACAACTTCCGTGGTCACAATTCCTATATTTTTTTTAATAATCAGTTGTATACGAGTATTATAAGTTAGGATAGTGTTATTTTGGGGAACATTATCGGTATCTGTATCTACGCTAAACAAATAGTGATTTGTAAATTAGGCCGAATCGATTAATATCTTATCACCATTTTACAACAGGAAGGATAATGATGCCATGTTTTCGACGACATTCATGACAATCATAATTCCACAGAACTTAATATGATTAATTTAGGAACTATCCTTTTGTTCCATGTTATTTAATGTCTATAATGTGTATATGTAAAGTAAATGTTTCTAAACAATACAAAAATATATGTTTTGCGTCAAAAAAATAAACAACTTTGATGAATTCTAATATTACAGCATCATTGTTACCATTTCGCAATGATGATGATAACTTTCTGCTTTAAAATGACCTCGACTGGGTTCAGTGTCTATACACTACTGCACAAGTCTCGCACTTAGTGTAAGTATTGTAAGCCAATACTCACATGTACAAGTTATTATATGTATAATTGTATTTGAATTAAGTTTAATATAAATATGTTCTGTTAAATGTATAATTGCTTGAGCAATAAATGATTTTATTTTATATAATATCAAAAATCATGACAAAAGAAAGATCTCTGCTAATATTGTTATTGAGGAAATAATTTTGTAATAAAACATGATCGTCGCAGTCGGTCTCGTGAATCAATCGCTTTATCTACCTAATAAATTGCTGTCCTTTTTATAGTCACCATAATAAATAAAGGTCGTATACTACGGAACAACTATTCCGTACCTTTTTCTCAAATACTGCAATTCCATACTTCATACGCAATAATAATATACGACCGATGCATTCAGTATAAGCTGTGCAAGAAACCAGTTAAGCGAGCGAAGAGTCGAATAAGCAAGGTACCTCTACATACACAGTCATCGAAAGATAAGAGTAGGTGAACTGGTGAACGGGCGTTGGCTTTACTTGTCTGGCTGGCAGCCAGTTCAGTTGTCTGCGGCGCTTCGCATCGACGACACGCACGGCGTACGCGCATCCTACGCGACAACAAAAATCTAGGGCGCTCTCGTGTGATAGTTTATCATTTCTCTCGCTTATTATGGATCAAGTGAAGACAGTGACCGTTTAAAATCACATTTCATCTAACAGCAACTTTTATAGCGTAAATCAAAGACATGAACGCGAATATTTAAAGTGCAAAATATACATTTCAACGAAAAATAATCTATGTAGGCTACGTGATAAGTGTACTAACTGTGTAACCGTATTGTTTTGGCTTGCAAGTTTTTTGCTAGTCCGTTAGTAGGTAGAAGTTTCTTGGAAGTGATCGCTGCAAGTTTTGGTGAATGAGTCAACTAACAGGCGTCGGGATTGTTAACTTTGTCAACGTGCTGCCCACGATTTCTGAAGGTAATTTGACACAAACTATTATAGTTCTGGACATAACAATGGATTGCATTGATTGCTCGTAGATCTATCCAATTGGCTGGCAAATCATAACATTGTAACGATTTTTGTTTTCTGTTTTGGTAGTAAAACCCTTTGTCATGTTAAAAGTTCCCCGCATTTGAGTTAGTCCAGACAATACGTCGTGTAATAGGAGTTCTGCACTTATGGTGATTCAAGCAGTGTTTTATCTTATTACAAGTAATGCATCTAATACGCATTAGGTTGCACTTGAAGCTCTTGCATGTTAATGGGTATGTTAAAGTTGTTTATTTATTTAACGAGCGATAGGATTATGCAAGAAATGTAGGCGCATCAAGTCTGTTATGTTATATTTTAAGTATGTGTATAATTTGTACTTCTACATAAGTCCATTTTGTAAGGTGAAATATGGCACATACAATTTCAAATCCTGAACGAAACTTAAATCACATAACGCTACCTGCTTCCGTAAAGGTCAACTTTTATAGTCTTTGTTCTTAGTACTTATCTAAATCTAGCTCTTAAAGTTTTATGGTCCTTACGTCGAATCTTAATTTAACATAAGTATTCATGTTTCGCGTCTCATTCTGTATTTCTTTCTATACGAATTGTCATGCACACACAAGGAATTGTTTCAATAATTTTGCAGCGACGTTTCTGCTAACGCCCGATATTTCTTGCTCGGATGTATCTGTGAAAGTATAACTTTCTTTTTTCTGCAAACATGCATTCATTAGCAAGTCTGTTAAAACAGAATCGACTTCAAACGGTTTCTTGGTTTTATTACTATATGCAACAAAAGCGTTCAATTTGCACTTCGGAGAAATATGAGTATGAAACACAAGGAAGTGGGCTGTAAAGTTCCAAGAAACATGTGACAGCTGTGCTAGCAGTTGCATTCAATGGTCCTTTTGCGTATACGGTTATTTGGAAGGATGTGAATGGTGCTATAGAGCCAGTAGGAGTAGGACATTGTATGAGTCAGACGGAGCCTAAAAGCTTTCGGCCTTGAAGGCATCCGCCAGCCGGCAGGCAATTCGTCGCATGCGCAGGTGGGGCCGGCGCCATGGGTCGACGACCGGGACACGAGGACGATTCCAATCTGTAGCTGATTATGTTCAATTACTATTTACTGCACACTACCACTGAGATGTCCGTAAATTTATCTCAAAAAATGTATGTTCCAAGTGTCGAGATAATATTTTTTTAACGATCCTGGTTTACGTATTCTTAATCACAGTCGGGCAATCTGTATTTTTAATGAAGTTTGTGACGAACGACCAATCGGATCCTTAAAATGAAAATACTTATGTACACAATTACGACACAGAACTGCTCGTAAAGTAGAAATCATTGAAGGAGAAATTATTATCTTGAGATGAATTCCGTTTGTTGCCAGCCAATTGTGATTCCTGTATGACTGGTTTTTGCCTTTGTCTTAACGATTCTAAAGAACTCGCATTCGGCATCCCATCCAGTCGACATCTTTTTGTGTTAATATTGGGTCTTTCTGGGTTTTCAAACCAATTATATTGTTAGCTCTACCAATCGTTTTATTGACTGTACATTACTAGTGGTTCGCCCTGAACTGAAATCTTACGAGTCTGAATAAAAATCTAAGCAATTAGCACTTTACTATTTTCTCTAAAAACCGGATATTTACCATAATTTGCAACTGCGTTGAAATATCGGTATACTCAAAAACTCACAAATCATGGTATATAACTCGTTTTTAGTGGAAATAGTGTTCATAACCATGATAGTTTCAAAAGTTATAATTAGCAGATATTTAGAGTTTTTTTCGCTATTATTCATTGACATTTCATATAATGTGTTACTTGTACATTTTCTACACATACAGTTAAAAAAGAAGTATATGCACCCTATAAGGGCACTGCCATTGGGACTTGGGTTCGAGCCCTACTAATCTCTGATGTTATCTAAATTCATCACAATATTTTTTGCTTTAATCAATTTCTAAAAATGTTGGATTTCTTTTACGCAGACCTTTTAAATAACACCGTGTAGGTATCATAGGGAAACAATAAGGTGGTTCTATTTATTCCAATAAAAACTTTACTGATTTACTCCCGCAAATTATCCACGAAATACGTGACCAATATAACTTAACCTACGGTTTCATTCAGATTAACAACTAACGAAAGTTCACGAATGAATGAATGAAAATACGGTTTCATTCAGATTAACAACTAACGAGAGTTTACGAACGAATGAATGAAAATTCTTTATTATACCTTACAAGCTAGGCACAACAGATACAAAAATAAGAAGAATACAAATAAAATGTAAGCATAATAAATAAATAAAAAAAAAAAAAAAATATTTTATTTCAGACAACTAGAGTCCATATCTTAAGTAAGACTAACATACACACAAAATATATATATATATATATATAACAACAAAGAAGAACAGCTAAATATACAAAAATAAAAAATAGGCACTGGGTGAAAATAGAAAACACCATTTTGTGCCAAGGGTGACTAACTGAGGAAATTATTTCCTTCATTAATCACCCTCCGCACAAAACACTTCCAGAGCGTAGATGTGCAGCACTCAGCCACTGTCCTCAGGATGCTGTTGCGACTGCCCCGAATTCTGCTCATCAGCGATGCCGTTTTTTTACGCATGATGGCGTGAAAGCCATCTGTGTGATAGTAGGCAAACATCCCCGATGCACTGCAGTATCGGGGCAATAATGGGAGGTCTTATTGTTTAATGGAAGATTGGCCGAGGTATAAAAAGAATAAACTTATTAATGGAAAAAGATTTTTTTTAACCTTATATAGTTATATGCGTACATATTAGGTACATAAATAATTGTAAATAAATAAATATCATATATAAAATAAATATTCGTGTTATTTGGATATCCCATTTTGGGGATAGAAATTGCAGTTATTCTAAATTTCAGACTTTTCCTTATTGTATATTGCATCACTAAAGCTACAAGCGTACGAAATTTCAGCTCTGTCGGATTATTGGTGCACCCTATGAGTTTGAGTTTTGTCAACGTTGCGTTGGCTCTTGATCATAGCTCAAAAACTTCAATGCAAGTTATCACTTTCAGAATAGTAGCAAGTAAAGTTTTGTCATAATACCGAATGTTTGTTTATCTACCGTCGTAATTTGAGCTGTTAAAATCAATAGTGTTAATAAAGCTATTTCGCTTTAACGCGCTATCGGCAATCCTAGAACAACATCAATGTCACGTGAAACAAAAGCTATATAATTACAACAGACCTTGTGAGCCCGCGACGTATCAAAGCGCACAACTATTTGTACATTTTTTCTTGTGTACGGTGTTTCATCTATAAAAATATGAATTAAAATGTATCCGTACTAGTATAATAAATTCGAAAGAACTCACTCTCTCTATCTCTCTCTGTCTCTGTCTGTGTGTTTGTTATGTTTTCAAAACAGCTGGACCTATTTCAATGAATTTTGATATACAGATAGATAGTGACCGGGGCTGAGACATAGGCAACGTTTTACCTGACTGCACAGAACGATGGTAATGTTTTTATTGACAAACAACGCGTGCGAAGCCGCGGGCGGGTCAGCTAGTATACCATATCACACTAATATTATAAATGTGAAAGTTTGGATTTTTGTTTGTTTGTTTACCCAATCACGTCGTAATAGCTGAACCGATTTCGATTAAACTTGGTGTGTTGTTAGACCTGCTACTTTTGTTATTACGTTATTTAGGCTATTTTTTGTTTTGACAAACAACGCGTGCGAAGCCGCTGGCGGAAGTACCACATAATTTTGCTAAGCCTCTTCGTTACATTGTCAAACTAAACAGTAGAAAAAATGCTAGGTAAACTAATTTGTGGTAAAAAATTTATGCATTTGCTAAAACCTGTCGTCCCTATACTCTGCTATGATCTGAATTCATAAGGGTTACCTAGTTTTTCAGAACTTGGGCGCTATCTACCGAGAATAGGCATGTAGTTGCGTATCCTTTTTAGCAGGGTATATCAATGCCTCTATCGTTGCGATACTTGACAATAGTTTTACTATGTTATCGGCTACCTTCACACTATAGAGTTCTTTATAGCCTATGTTAAGTTTACCTCTAGGAAGCTGTTCGTGTAATTACAAGCAATTTTCAACACGGCAAAAAGCGCTGGTAGTTTATCTCAGTACAGTTAGCCGTTATCTGTTCAGGTGTGGACCTTGATATTGTATGATGCATGATCCATTAAAATCTTGGGTGCATTGTTGCGCAAAGAATGTTACCACGTATAGAAGGCACGTATAGTACGTACGCGAAGGCAACCAACCATTAACTAAGACATAAGGTTGAGAATAAAATACTGGTATAATACTCGTGCTAATTAATTGTGCTAAAATAATTCCATCTAAAGGTTGTCCGGAAGAGATCGCTTTGTTTAGTGATAAGATTGTTATGCTTACGTTTATTTGTTGGTTTTTTTCTTTTGATGTTGTGTCTAGCTTGTCAGTCGTGAATGAAAATAAAGAATTTTCATTAATTTAAAACATACTTCCAAAAGCAGTTAATAGAAATTTTTTAATTTGCCATAAAAGTCATTATGAATTTGATGTCTAAACTAAATGCATTAATCCCATAATAGCGGAATCCGTAGGGAGAGAAGAGAACGCTTGGCTGGGCAAGCTGGCTCGCAACTTGGCCACGCCTCGCCGGCCACGGCAGCTACTAACAATGATATGGAAACTATTGTAGGTACCACGCGCAGTAAACTATATCTCAGCTAGTCACGATACATACCAATGCACGCTTTTCAAAGATATAGGTGAAGCAACAAGCTGAAAATCGTGATTCCCCACTAATAAATAGACTACTATCCTCCTACTTTTGTTATTTAGAGCCGTTTTCTCTAGTCTATTATTCTTAGTTTCTCTTTCAGTCTTTGCTACTGGAATATAATTACTATGTGCTACATCATAAGGAAGGTTACGTGACATTTTCAGGTTAGATAAATACATGTCGTGTCGTTTCGTGTGTTATGTCGTAGATAATAATGATGAAAAATATTATATTATCTTATCATTAATCACACTGACAAGAAATTCGACCTTGATAGCAAGAAATAGCAATGTGTTCCCATTATTTTAATTTAGCTCAAGTAATTAATAGTCTTTAGCGTAGCTATTTGCTTTGTCTCGCTTTCTTGCCTTTCATATTTAGATTACAGCTTCTTTTCTCTTGCGTTGTCTACTATGATCTCTTTACACCTAGTTTAATGTCTTAATCTGTATTGTATACGATTCTGCTATTTGTATTAGCATTTTATAAGTGTCTATCTCAAGGACTTAAATAAAGGCACGTGGATGTACACAAGAGCCCCGTTAGTGTGAATCTGAGCAACAATCGGTACTATTGGAGCGCCGGCACTAGGGTTTAAATCCGCATTTACATTACAATTGCTCGTATTCGCAGGGTCACAGGTTCGAGGTCGCGCCCCGTGTGCATTCGCTTCTCGTGAATCAATCACTACCTTTGTGTCTATTAACGCTACAATATCTTTGTATGAACACTTTGGATTATGAGTTTCGTCACTATTATTTGTAAAAAGAAGCAGACGGTCGTTGACCACGCAAGCGTCTGCAGCATTCTCATTCAAGTCAATTTTGCACATTAGCATATTATTTTTGTTATTCTTATCAGGCCTCGATTGTTGTATGTATAATTGTATTCGTACGTACGCCGATCTGAATGTGATGAGAGGTAGAGAGACCCTGTGGAGCAATGGAACGGAAATTAAAGGCTAATTAATATTCTATGGTCGCTCGGCAATCGTCTTCTGAGTTTTTTCTTCGTTAATTCCATGAACCATTTTTTCTCCGCAGGGGGGAATAAAACATATTTCGGTTTCGTTGTCTTTCCATAATAATATGTAACCTTGCCCCTAATAGCGGGAACACTGGTAAAAGTATAACAATTGTCTAAAATCTTAGATGTCACTACTCACTGCTCATTATACCTTGTCCTCTATACGAACTTGAACTACATTTAAAAATGAATTGATCTATACTTTGGTTATGACTTTTAAAATTACAGATTTAACATCAATACAAAGGAAATATTTGCAAATGAAATGTAAAATCCTGTTGTCAAAGAAATCTTATGAGAACAATTTAGTAATAAATGAGTTTTGCTAATAAAGCGGGGGAAATAAAGGTTGTTGGTAAAATGGATTTTCCGAAATTTAAGATATATCTATACTAATATTATAAAGAGGAAAGATTTGTATTTTGGCGTGTATGTTTGTAATAAATATACTCAAAAACTATTGTGCCGATTTCATAAAATATTTCACCATTGGAAAGCTACATTCACCTTAAGTGTCTTAAGTTATATTTATTGCTAGAAAAAAATTAGGGATCCTTACTAAAACTTCAGTAACGTAACCCAAGGTGTAAAAAAGGTGCCCTAAAACTTCTTTCGTCGCATGCGCAGCGGAAACTATTGATGATAGAACAAAAGTATGTTCTACAATATTATAGAACATATCAATATCTACAAAAATATAATATTATAAAGAGGAAAGATTTGTTTGTTTGCATTGAATAGGTTCCGAAACTACTGGACCGATTTAAAACATTCTTTCACCGCTGGGAAGCTACACTATCCCCGGGCGACATAGGCTACTTTTTACCCAACTGCGCAGAAGGAGGGTAATATTTTTATTGAAAAACTACGCGTGCGTAGCTGCGGTTTGGTCAGCTATTAATATAATGAAGAGGAAATATTTGTTTGTTTGTATTAATAGGCTCCGAAACTACTGGACCGATTTAAAAAATTCTTTCACTGTTGGGAAGCTACACTATCCCCGGGTGACATAGGCTACTTTTTACCCAACTGCGCAGCAGCAGGGTAATGTTTTTATTGAAAAACTACGCGTGCGAAGCTGCGGATTGGTCAGCTAGTTTAAGATAGAACAGAAAAATCATCATACCTTATGTTGGTTGAAAGTTCTGCCTAGAACAGCCCCCCACTATATGGATAAAGGTGGCTGGGAGCCGCTGGGTGTTGGCTGCACAAGACCGATCGCTCTGGATATCTATGTGGGAGGCCTATGTTAAGCAGTGGACTTTCTATGGCTGACATGATGATGATGAATGTTGGTTAACCATACAATCTGTAAAAATATTCTACATAGTTCATATTTCCAAGAGCCAGACAGTGCTTGTTCTCTTACGCTTGGAGTATGTCAAACAATGTGTATAATGTTTCAAAGCTTAGTCAGCAATTGTGTGAATGAGCAATATTATCTGAGGGAATACTAAGTGATGATGGGTTTGATATGATTCATCATCAAACACTTTTATGTGCCTACTCTTTGAGTCATCAATTAGATTTCATTGATGTGGGTAAATGTTACGGGCTTCATTCAGTTACGCTAAAGACAGCAATTTAAGAATCGTAATACTGACCCAATGAATCATATTCTTGGTAACTGCATATCTGCATTTATTACGGACATCAATTGTATACTTCATATCTATCTATATATATTTTTTGTAACTTGCAGCAATGGAAATAATTATGCTAAAAATGTCTGTGCACTTTATAGAAAGTTTTAAGTCAGACAATGCAAAAGTAAGTGGAATATTAAGAATTGGCTAGTATAAGGTATTTGGCTAGAATAAGGCTAGTTATTTATGTATTTAATAAATAGTAATAATCTTTGAGTTTTGCATGTCACACATTGTACGTTTACTAAACTTCCAATACAAAGAGTCGTACATAACTAGAGATTATAAATACTGTTGTTAACGCCAGACAAGTTAATATGATCTCGAAATAATTATTGCGTGGACGATTAGTTTAGGTAAATTGGTACTCTTGGCTTGGATTCAAATTACAAGAGCTATTTCAACTGCTTAGCAGGCGGCGCTTCTCCTGTCATAATATGTTACCAGTCGCCAGTTCGTTCGTTTCGTTTGTCATTCTTCGTTAGTAAACAAAGTATTTCTTTTGTATGGGTTTTCTTCTCGTGTTTCAAGGTCAGTACTACAGCCGACTTATAAATGGTTCGATTTTATTCCTTCTTTTTATATATTGCGACGTAGGTCTGTTTTATTATTTCGTTTCACTATTTATTCTAGCGCCATTATTATTGTGTTTCTCTATATCGTCTTTCAGTTCGGAATAATTCATGCGCACTACACATTACTCTATTAACGTGTTTTTGATAAGTTACTAAAACCGAAAAGTTCTACTAAAATATTTTACTCATTTAACATCGACCTCCGTGGTGCAGTGGGCGAATAGCCGACTGAGACGCAGGAGGTAGCGGGTTCGATTCCCGCCGCGGGACAAATGTTTGCATGATCTACAGATATTTGTTCCGGGTCTGGTTGTTTCTCTATATATTATAAGTATGTATTTACAAAAAAAATGTCTATCAGCTATCTGGTTCCCATAGTACAAGCTCTGCTTAGTTTAGGGCTAGATAGCGCTGTGTGAAATGTCCAGCAATAATTATTTATTTATTTAAAGTATAGCAACACTCATTGGTTGCATGCTTTGTGAGGAAATCGCTTTCAGCGATAAGGCCGCCCATTGGACACAGGACACTATCTGGTAGAATGTTAAGAGCTTAAATTGTACATTAAGACCAGTGTTAAATTAACTAACTTTCTGCAAATAAATTATCTTTATCTTTATTGTACTATAATTAGCATAAACTAGTTCCTATAAGTATTCCTGGTGTACAATAAAGCGATAATCTCTTCTATTCTTTACTCGAAGTTCTTATTAATTTATTTCACAATGCTTACTTAATTTGTAGAGCAAATTCGCTACCGTATAAGTATGGCATCAGATCACAAGGCAATAATATCCCCGATTGCAGTGCATAGTAGGCGGAATGGCACGCGGTCGAATGCGCGGGCGCACCGCGGGATCAGCGACGCTCTCGGCAAGGTCGACGAACGACTTTCGCACGTTCCACTCGCGACTATAAACTAGCACCGATCAGGTTTTGTCATAGTTTCTGGCTCTTGTTTGCTCTGTCTAACCTGCCATTTTACATATTTGTACGCCTTTAACTGGGTTAGTTGAGTTTCGTGTTCCTGGCTCCCTTATGTTCTTGCACCGCAATCTCATTTTTCCACGCGGTATTTTTTAACATCTTTCATGTTTGTACTTAAAATACGCATTGTATGTTATGTTTATTTTTAAGTGTCATCCTTGTGCCATCGATCAAAAATGATCCTCTCTATTTTTACATTGGCATCTTCAATCCAGAAAACATAAACGTCGGTTAGTTCTTTTTCCATCGCTCTACATTCTGGTAAAACCCGAGCAATCAATCCAAGTGATTCGTCCCGTCCACTCCAATGTATGTCAATATCAATATGTACCTTTTCTATCGCGTGACCAAATGGAGTTAGTGGGTGTTATGATAAGTCTTATATGTGATGTGAACGTCCATGTTGTAATGTCACCTTAGTATAAATAAAACTCGATTCTTCTCGGTCTATATGTAGGTGTTTTATCGTCAGCTACACCCACATGCTTTGCCCATTGTAGTCCCAATTTTCATCACGTTCATTATGCCCTTGTTTTGTAATAGTTATTGATAGGTCAAAGCGGATTACACTATCGCAATATTTGTATTTACTGCGCACTTACATTGTTTTCAGATAACGTTCAGTACGTTCGTTTATTTAAATTAGATTAGTTTCGTAGAAAGACTTTCAATTTGTCTACAGGGTGCCATTCTGATATTTGTCGTTTGTAAATGCGGGCGCGGCGGAATAGGGTAACTGATCACAGTCGGTAATAAGAATTATTTATGGTATTGTCATATAATTTGGTTTCGACAAAAATAATATTGTTTATTGGGTTGTGCCCTTATGAATTGATTAATCTTTGAATAAATATTGAAACTTTATTAAATTTTATATAATCATCTGTTAAAGTTTGCCTTCTTCCTGTACTCTAATTGCAAAGTCGAGGTCTCGATAGGAAAAAACCGGCCAAGAGCGAGTCGGACTCGCGCACGAAGGGTTCCGTACCATCTATACTTAATATTATAAAGAGGAAAGATTTGTATTTTTGTGTGTATGTTTGTAATGAATAGACTCTGAAACTACTGGACCGATTTAAAAAATTCTTTCACTGTTGGTAAGCTACTCTATCCCCGGGTGCCATAGGCTACTTTTTACCCAACTGCGCAGAAGGAGGGCAATGTTTTTACGCTACGCGTGTGAAGCTGCGGATTGGTCAGCTAATTATTTATAAAAACGGCAAAAAAATCACGTTTGTTGCATGGGAGCCCCAATTAAATATTTGTTTTATTTTAATTTAATTATTTATTTTTAAAGTGAATGTATTACTAGATATTCTGTGATTATTTCAAACGTCTACCTGTCGCCGTTATCAACATCGAGCTAAATCGAGCAAAAAATCACGTTTGTTGTATGGGAGCTTCCCTTAAATATTTATTTTATTCTGTTTTTAGTATTTGTTGTTATAGCGGCAACAGAAATACATAATCTGTAAAAAATTTAACTGTCTCACTATCACGGTTCATGAGATACAGCCTGGTGACAGACAGACAGTAGAGCCTTAGAAATAGGGTGCCGTTTTACCCTTTGGGTTCGGAACCCTAAAAAATATCTAAAAATTTTCGATCCCGTGTTTGTTGTATCTTTTATTTTTATTAATCTTCTGGTTTTAGTATCTTATTTGTCTAATTTGTTGAAAATGTTTTATATGGTAAATATTTTTTATCTATAATTGTAACGGGGTTTTGTCCATGGTTTATGAGTTTCCATTTGTAACCTCTTAAAATTATTCCAACCCACTTTACAAATACAATTGACCTCTGACTTCCGAGTCACATTTCAATACCGAAATAGCATCGAAAGCCGAGATAAAACCAATTTCAGCTTAAAATAAAAAAAAAAAACTTTCCATTTCCCATCTCGAAGTTGTAATTCGCATAACTGAGTTGTCAACCCTAGTTAGGCGTGGGCGACGGGAATGAGTTCATTGGACACTGCCGGCACGCGGAAATGTTGTTTTGCATCACGTCAGTTTTATCTGGCGATTTGTTTTTACTTTCATTGAGCTTGCGGCAAAATCTGATATTCTGAGGAAGGAGTCCCTTAATGTTAATTTAATTTATTTATTAAGGATTTCCAATTAGTAATACACTGACTTAAATTTAGATAAATTACAATTGAATCGCTCCCTGTGCTCACTCTGTGAAGGCAACCACAGCTAACGCAGGTAAACATAATTAATTTCATTAAAATAGTGTAAAAAAATAACAATAATAATAGACATTTATAAGTTCAAGGCAGTCACAAACATTACTAAGAGATAGAACATAATTTTAAAACTTTTTCAAATAATAATATCAACAGCATAAGTACATAATTTTGCAATGTAAGAGCACTTACTATATTTTAATCAGTTTTTAAAGAAGATGACCACTATGATAACAGTATAAACATGCAGGATATGTCGACTAAAAACGAGTATGTTAATCTTACAATCCCCGCAATGATGCCAAATGCCAGTTTTGGGAGAATATTCCTACAACATATAAAGCACTCCCTTAAATTGAAAGGTTCTACTTCGGACTCAATCCGGAATTGTCACATTGACAATAATATCTACTTTATTGTAATATGAAGCCTTATTAACAAATAAATAAATAATAATAAATACAAAAAATTTAAACTATTAAAGAGAAATTTATTATATTAAATTATTATTAATTATTATAAATATTTAATTATTTATTAAACTATTAACAGAAACACTACGAAGAAAATAATCCCTCTGTAAACTACATTTTCAATAAAAAACCCAAGAAACTATCATTACTCATGTATCGATTTATGCCTGTCTTCGTGGAAACTTCGCTGCCGTCCTAAGTAAACACCCCTTATCGTCTTACATGAAACCCTTGAACTAGGTACGACTATAAATAGTCTACATACTCAACCTCGTATACACTGCTCGTCTTAGTTAAAAAAAGCGGCCAAGTGCGAGGCAGACTCGCCCATGAAGGGTTCCGTAGGTTTTATCATTCTCTTGTTTTACGTGGGTGGGGGGACACACATTTTACCACTTTGGAAGTGTCTCTCGCGCAAACTATTCGGTTTAGAAAAACTGATATTAGAAACCTTAATATCATTTTTGAAGACCTATCCATAGATATCCCACACGTATGGGTTTGATGAAAAAAATTTTTGTATGTAAGTATGGGGAACCCCCAAAATTTATTGCTTTATTTCTATTTTTGTGTTAAAATCTTAATGCGGGTCACAGAATACATCTACTTACCAAGTTACAACAGTATAGTTCTTATAGTTTCGGAAAATAGTGGCTGTGACATACGGACGGACAGACAGTCAGACATGACGAATCCATAAGGATTCCGTTTTTTGCCATTTGGCTATGGAACCCTAAAAAGCCAGCAACGGATGTCAATTTCCCATATATGTACTTTCATATTTGCGTGTCGTAAGTTTGGGTAACAAGATGAAATAGATCCCATCCAATTTCGCCATACCCGGATAAATTATTAGCCCACAAAAAGTTGTGCACTTACACCGCTATAAATTTATGACTCATAAAAGTCATAAACGACTCTTGTCAAAACATTATGCGGGCTAATGTAGCATTACCATTATTAATAGATAATAGTGCACGATTGGCTGTGTAATCGTGAATGTTAGGTGAGTTACGATATGGGCTATCTTTAGGCAATCTTCAGATAATGGATAAACTAATTACCTTACATTCAACATACGGTAGGTAGCTATGCACGGCATGCAGGCATAACACGCAACGCTAAGTCATTGCAAAACAATGCCGTATTGATTATTGATGAAGTTTATATGATAATCGATACAAGATTTAATTGCATGTTCTGAAATAACGTAATAGTTGCTACTTACTCTAATACGGCTGCATTCCGAATCATGCTAAAATCGTTATCATCGCGCTAACAAGCGTTCCGATTCACCGTGAGCGCGACAACGATGTCCCGTGAATCGTCATAGGTGACGTCATTACATCCGCCATTTTGCGCTAACAACGTCCATGCTCCAAACCGATATCACCGTGAGGCCTCCCTGTCAAAAGTGACGTGACAGCTGGTTGGTTGGTTGTTTGTGAATAATAGTGTTCTGTGCTTGGTTGGTTTTAATGTTGTTGTGTAAATAAAGGAACACTGACTTGCAGCGCGTTTATGAGCGTTCCGAATCCCTGACGGCACTCAACTGTCATCAGCGCGATAACTGAATCGGTACGCGATCGTGAACGCTAGCAGCGATAATGTCGTGATTCGGAATGCAGGGTACGTAAGTTGTAACGTGTATGTAACTGTAGACATAGCATCTACGCTACGACGATATGTTGCTGTCGCTCTCCAGATTAGATAGCGATGACAGCGTCAATGTTTGCCTATGGTGGTCATGTTTGTGCAGTCTGTATTGTTGACTGTCGCTGGTGGCGCCTGATTTCACGTAGATTATCCCCCATTCAACATTCAACCCTGTCCTGTGAAGCAAGAGCTTACATCAGCACGCTATTACACTGCGTACCCAAATCACACTTGCCGTTTGCATTTCCGTGAACAGGTATAACTTGTCCCAGGTAATCAACAACAGTGAAACCAATATTGGTGTTGGTTGTCCACACATGTTAGTGAAATCAAATAATTCGTATAAACCGATTCTTGTTTGACACTTGATTGTCGCAATATAGCGTTTGAATTTGCATCGTTGCTAGGGTTAGTTAACGAATCTGCGTACTACCTAAGTAGAGTATAGATCAGATGATGTCCATGGGTTCATCCACTAAGCTTAAAATCGTTGCCTGTTTAATTTCATTGCCTTCGCATTGCCTTCGCCACAGTTACAGGCATAAAATCTTCTCAGATAAATGGAAGTACATACCCATGTAACGGTAACTCCATGAAATTGGAAATCCAAATGGTTCAATAAAATATTCCATTTGATTTGAAGAGTAATAAAATTCGATTAGCCATATTATTTTAGTACTTTGTGATAGTAGGTTGAGTACGAGCTTTGTAGGCCAGTGCAGTAAGATCGTATCCTCGATATGATAGAACGAAATGACTGCAGCCAGCTTGAGTTGGGCCAATAGCCAAACTTCTGAGAGGAACCAGATAGACGTTCACGATTTTCAAAAAATAGGCTCACGACTTTTGTCCTCATAAAAATTACTGTGTAAATGTATTTCCTGCAAGATTTACGTTTTTATTTAATACCAATTCGAATTTTGCTTGTAACCAAAAAGCTGGGCGTGGAAGGGGCGCCTTTTGGCAAGGAGTCAATGAGCATGCGTAGTTATTCCGCACTGAATGTCCACAATCCGTGGTAGTTTAAAAACTTTTCCTCTTACGCGTCTCAAGCTGAAATATTACCGTGTTTGCTAGGAATGTAAGATCGTTGAACGAAACGGAACGTACTTAGAGTTGTATTGCTTACGATGTTATCCGGCAAACAATTCAGCATGTAATTTATTACTCCGGTGTATGTCTCTCTGTTACATGCAATTTTAGCTAAAACTAAAACGTCTAATAAAATTACGTTAGAAAATAGGAACACAATATTTTTTTTGTTAACCTTATCGCAATAGAATTATTAGTTGAATTTTGGGAGTAAATTTAAATTAAAAATGTTGTTGATTATTTTACTAGTTTTGTCGAAATAACGACCGGCTTTTCTTACAAACGACTAGCCACTCTAAACCCAACTAACAGGTTTGCGTACAATCCGTTGCGAATTCCACGCCTATGCATCTGTACTGTACCGCCAGAAAATGCTTTGTTAGATCTGTTATACCAAATCCTTTGTGAAATCAATCGGATTGATTCCGACGTCGACTGAATTCGGTTTATTTATTACCGTCAATATTTCAACGCGTTTTAATTTCCACAGTCGATTGAATGCTGCTTAATTCCTTTCTAATTTATTTCAGTGGTTATTTTAACTCGGTTTGGGTTGAATAGTCTGTTTCATCAGTTGATTAAACTAAAGGATGATGAACTCGCTGCGACGTCGAACAAAACGGATTGCGTGCTGGTTTTTGAAGAATCGCTCTCACCTTGTACTAAAATGTTATAATAGTTGGACAACGAATTCAGTACTGTAATCGAATTAACTTTAGTTAGATATTCAGAATTGTAGGGCTCGATATCACTGCAACAGTGCTGGAGTAATCGGTTTATGATACAGGAAATTTACATAGACTGTCTTTACATAGACTGTCTTGTTACATATGCTTGTTTGTGAAAATTGGTTGCGTAAACTATATTTTCATCCGCCTCCCAAGTACTCGTGCTCTCTTTCTCTTCCGTAAACGCCCATATAGAATTTGCTGGTTGTTTACTAATCCACTTGAAATCTTGATAAGACCAAAGCAGATTTGGCAAGCCCTGTTTCCGTAAAACGGTAGGATGATGCTCTCAGCTCGAGAACGTGATGATTTAACATCGTTTAAATTTCACGGTCTTTCAAAGCTAATTAGCTTATTGATCGAGCGAAGTGAGACCTCCAAATCAACTTGGGCAAATCGGCATTGTATGTATGTATGTTTGTTTGTCCGAGGATAACTTTCGAAGTGTTGATCCGATTATCGTGAAATTTGATATAAATAAGTTAGATGTGTGTATAATCCATGTGTGACTAAATGGGCGAAAAAAGGTTGGGGGGTTGTTGGGATATTGGGGTTCAAGAAGGGTAAAAAAATCAAAAAGAGACTATTAGGTCAAATGGGACGTCTAATGAAAGGTTCATCTTCATTAGTAAATTTATTCATTACGAAATGTACTTCATTAGTACATTTCGATCCTCGTTTTTATTTTTAGTTTAATCCTTGTAGTTTTTGTGTTGTTAGCCATAATAAAAACTAAACTTTGACGAAATTCACAGGGTACACCTGTGACCCCACTGTGCTGAAATTTGGCATTCGTGTAGCTTTAGTGACACAAATATGAGAAAAAGTCTGAAATCCAGAATAACTGCAATTTCTACCCCTAAAAAAACCAATTTACATGAAGTTCCGTTACTTACGTAATTTGAATGAAACTGTAGGTCAAGTTAGTTGTGCATTTCGTGGCACTATTTTATCAGTCAAAGATTAAGGGCTGGCTTGCACAACGATCTTTAAACGTATTTAGCGTCTAAACATGTTTAAGTTTGAGGTATTTGTATGATTTGATAACTCCTTCAATCATATTTAGCTATTAAATACGTTCAGGCATCGTTGTGCAAGTCGCCCTTCGAATAATATATATTTTTGTTTTTTGGGAGACTCGCGAGATCTCAGTTCGGGGCGAACCACTAGTGATTTCAGACTATTTTAAATTCGACTATAAACGAATATTGTTGTTACACACTACGACGGTACTGTATCTGTTTTGATTGTGTAGTAATTAAAGGTTTTTAATAATAGTATTTTTCAAACTTTCGCGATCACTGTACATAATTACTGATTAAAACGGGTATTTATCGCGTATGTACCATTTTGATTTGTTATCCCGACGTTTCGACTGTGTTGCAACAGCCGTGGACAATACATAATGTAAAGTTAGTTAACTTCAGATCACTGAATTGTGGATATGTTGCTAAATGAAGAAATGTACTTTTCTCTCATAGAGCTGGGGCAGTTCATATAGTTCTATTTTCGCTCTATATGAATGTATATAATTAACGTCATACTCCAAACGAAATAAAAAAAAATGTGTTTTCAGTTTTGAATAACTACAACATATAATGTTACTTGACATTCATAAGAATTCTCACGCCAAACCAAGGTTAACAAAATTCAAAGACAATGAAGAATCCACCATTATGATAATTTTGTTTTATATATAAACGTAAATCTTTTACAACACATTTTAAAAACATAAAACTATAGTCGATAGTATAGTTGACGACCTCCGTGGTGCAGTGGGCGAATAGCCGGCTGAGACGCAGGAGGTAGCGGGTTCTATTCCCGCTGCGATACAAATGTTTGCATGATCTACAGATATTTGTTCCGAGTCTGGTTGTTTCTCTATGTATTATAAGTATGTATTTACAAAAAAAAAGTATATAAGTATTCTATTAGTTATCTGGTTCCCATAGTACAAGCTCTGCTTAGTTTGAGGCTAGATAGCGCTGTGTGAAATGTTCAGAAATATATATTTTTTTTATTAGTTTTTAACATAAGTCTTTTGATTTTGTTTATCCTGTCCATCCAAAGGTTGTCTGGAAGAGATCGCTTTTAGCGATAAGACCGCCCATTGTACCTTTATTTATTTTTATTTCCATTATTGTATTTTTATTTGGTGTGCAATAAAGAGTATTTCATTCATTCATTCATTCATAAGTATTAGTAATTTTCTTTTAAAACCTTGTACATAAGTTTTAGTAATAGGTTTTCCAGTCTTAAGTTATACGTTCTCTACTATAATCTCCGGGAAGTTTTCCAGTTTTCTCAAACCAATTAAACTGCTGTGTACATGTTCCCAAGTTTAACCTTATTGTATACTAGCTGACCAATCCGCAGCTTCGCACGCGTAGTATTTCAATAATAACATTACCCTCCTTCTGCGCAGTTGGGTAAAAAGTAGCCTTGGGAAGTAGTCACTTGGGGATGGTGTAGCTTCCCTAAAGTGAAATAATTTTTTAAATCGGTCCAGTAGTTTCGGAGCCTATTCAATACAAACAAACAAATCTTTCCTCTATAATATTAGTATAGACAATACAATTGTACTTCCGGTTTGTATATGAACTTTTGAGAAAGCATCAAAAAATGTTAAACAATTTCAAGTTTATTTATAACTAGCTGTTGCCCTCGACTTCTTACGCGTTACACTTCTAAATGTGTAGGTAACCTAGAAATAAAGCTAAACTCGCTGTTGCAACTTGACTTCCCATTTTTGGGGTGATGGGAATAGATTTATGGGATAAAAGTTAGCCTATGTGGTAATCCAGGTTATAATCTACGTATATACCAAATTTCGTTTAAATCGGTTCAGCCGTTACGACGTGTTTGAGTAACAAACAAACAAATAAATAAACAAACATCCAAACTTTCGCATCTATAATATTAGTGTGATAATAATATAACATAACGTTTATTTCAGTCAACAATTTGCACATACAAAATATTATTACAAGGCCTTACCTATATCTATAAATACATAAAACAAGAAACTTAACTACCACTTTGATTTATTGGGAGGATTTTGATTCGTAGCTGCTTTCCTGTAGCACCGGTAAACAATGCCTACGGGCTAGAAATCCACATTATTAACATCTATTGATGTTTTCTCAATAAATATAAAGCCCATAATATTCTCCTTTACTGATGTTTACCCACGAACCCATAATGATACCTTTAATAAAATATGTTCTATGTAAATATTACAGAGTGCTTCGAAACATGAATGTTAAACTGAAAGCGTGATCCAGCACATGATAATGAATGTTTTCTTAGGTTGAAGTCTGTTTTCATAAATATTTAGACTCCGTTAAATCAGCCGGTTTTGGAGCGTTTTTTTTTTATATAAAGATTATAGAGCTTCGTTTGACCACAATCGCACCTGATGGTAAGCGATGATCTAAGATGTAGCACGAAGATCTAGAAGAAACCTATTCACTCTTACATTAAAGAGGCCCGGATCGTATTTATTAGGAAAAACAGACGACGGTAAAGTGTTCCATACCTTAGCCAGACTGGCCCTCCTCCAGTCCAGATTTGAATCCGTTAGATTACAAGATATGGCAACACTTGGAGGAAAAGGCGTGCTCAAAGCCTCATCCCAATTTGGAGTCACTCAAGACATCCTTGATTAAGGCAGCCGCCGATATTGACATGGACCTCGTTCGTGCTGCGATAGACGACTGGCCGCGCAGATTGAAGGCTTGTATTCAAAATCACGGAGGTCATTTTGAATAAACTTTAGTGTCATAAGAATCTATGTTTTGTTAAGTTCATTTTGGTATATAAATGGTTACATAATGAATAAACTTGTTTCAATTATTTTATATTAAACAGGTGACAGAATTTATGACCTGACTAGGTATATATAGATAATTGTATATTCTTGCTGTTATTAATCAAATCTTCGAATCACCATTCTACGTTTCTACAGGGTAATTGAGATGGGATCCAGGAGAAATTAGGAAAACACAGCCACAGGAACCGTGTCATCGATGTTAGCATTAAGATTAACGCCATTCAGAGACTTTCAACAACACGCGAGACGGGAATGGAACTGCTTATTTTCAAGCTAAAATCGGATTCGGAAAAGGACGGTTTACGATTTCCCTTTATTAATCTTTTATTCGTATATAACGCAGCCTTTTAATTTAATAGCCTGTAACATTAATAACTGCGTAAAGCCTTTCATGCTTCTTTTATCGACGACCTCCGTGGCGCAGTCGGCGAACAGTCGGCTGAGACGCAGGAGATAGAGGGTTCGATTCCCGCCGCGGAACAAATGGTTGCATGATTTACAGATATTTGTTTCGCGTCTGGTTGTTTTTCTATATATTAGAAGTATGTAATTACAAAAAAAACAGTATATAAGTATTCTATCAGTTATCTGGTTCCCATTGTACAAGCTCTGCTTAGTTTGGGACTAGATAGCGCTGTGTGAAATGTCCAGTAATATTTATTTAATATTATTATTTATTTATTTTATGCTATTTTTGACTAATTGCCTATATATGAGGGGTAGTTCACCTGTTCGTAACATATTTCGATCATCTAGCTAGATCCATAAGTTATAAAAGAGATACTGAGATTTTTGTAGCCACATTAATTTAAATACCTCAGTCAAAACTGCTGCTATGTCTAAAAATAACTATCTAAGCCAGCCACAGTGATCAATCTCAACAAAAGAACAGTAGTGAAACTTATTGAATGAATGAATTATTTATTCGCAGAAAAGGGGTGTTATTAGAATATTTGTCGTTCCACTAATTCAACCAATATTGGTATACGAATATTGACAATACATAATCAAAATAAATCTGGTTTTAACAATAAATAATAATACAAGTAATATTTCGGTAACACATGTCAAAAACATTAAGTTATTATGTACTATAAAATTGTATATTTTTTTTATGTACTTATATGGCAAACGAGCATGCAGTCCACCAGATGTTAAGTGGCTACTGCAGCCCATGGATATCCACATAGAATTCAAAACAAGCTATTATGTTGTCTTGATCTCTATGTGGATACGTTGCCATACTATAGGACTTAGCTGTTATGCCTATGTGCCAGTAATTACAGGAACATACCATTACCATCCAGCCGGAACACAGCAGCACAAGTACTGCTATTTGGCGGCAGATAAAGGTAAGGCGGTGGTGCCCACTTCCTCGAGCTCGTTGACAAAAGCTCTACCACCAGTATATGTATAATAAACAGAAAATGTCAGTTATGAAAGTGTAAAATTGTACATGTCAAACTCAGATGTAATTATCGATTTCCCTGTTTACCATGGCCACGGTAATGTTCATAGCGATTATTTAGTATTTCATATCTAAAAACTCATTAACTGAATAGAAGCACTTCAATGATAACTTTTGTAAGGCAGAAAATCTCATATAAAATTCTGACCATTTTTCCATTATCATTTATCACCTAGCCGAGTTGTTTAATGCAATTAATTTAATATAAAGCTCTTTTAGTAGTGTTTTTTGATGGAACACAGCGAGCGAGATCTCTCGAGTTAAATTTGACAAATTTTCACTGTATGTATACTCGTATATGTATGTTCTATGTATGTAGGTATCTATGCATGTAAGTTTTTACCACAATTACTTTCGAATAGCTGACACAAACTTCATAAAATTTAAAAAGTATAGAGATAACACAAATGGGTAACAAATAGACTATCTGACCCGCCGAACTTCGTTTCGCCTTGACATGCATATGTATGGCGCCTGTAGAATAGTCAATCGGCCATCATTAGCTGCATCTGTGAGAAAATGAATTTTCTCAATACATTTTATTTGCGTGAGTTTTACGATATTTTAATAGTTATTCCACTATTCGGGGCGGAGACACATCCAACAAATCAAAGATCAGTCCAGCCGTTCTTGAGTTATAAGTGGTGTAACTAACCCGACTTTGTTTTATATATGTATTTAAGATATAATAAGATGTGTTAAGATATATTCAAATAGAATATGTGGCGTGTGTTTGTGTGTATGGGGTGGTTTTTGAGATGGCAAAGCGGTTATAAAATATTAGATTTTGCGAGGTGTCATGAGAGGTTTAATTACACATTTAAAAAATACTTATTATCAAGTCAAATACATTGTCATTAAACATTTATTTCTGCATTTTTTGAAGTGAACACTTCTTTAGGCGCGTTGGGCATTTTTTGAGATGGAAATAATCATTGAACTCGCGACACTGTTACAGTTACCGACACCGCTGTATATACCTAGTCAGGTCATAAATTCTGTCACATGTTTAATATAAAATAATTGAAACAAGTTTATTCATTATGTAACCATTTATATACCAAAATGAACTTAACAAAACATAGATTCTTATGACACTAAAGTTTATTCAAAATGACCTCCGTGATTTTGAATACAAGCCTTCAATCTGCGCGGCCAGTCGTCTATCGCAGCACGAACGAGGTCCATGTCAATATCGGCGGCTGCCTTAATCAAGGATGTCTGTCTTGAGTGACTCCAAATTGGGATGAGGCTTTGAGCACGCCTTTTCCTCCAAGTGTTGCCATATCTTGTAATCTAACGGATTCAAATCTGGACTGGAGGAGGGCCAGTCTTCGTGCCGGATGAAGTCGATTTCACGCGCCGCCAGCCAGTCTTGTGTGCTCTTCGCTCTATGAGCTGGCGCCGTATCTTGTTGGAATACCCAGTGCCTGTTATTGAACATGGTATGAGAAACAGGTTCCACAAGGTTCGTCAGGACTGTATTTTGATACACAACTGCATTCGTTTTTACACCTTTCTCACAAAAATGTACCTCTGTTAAGCCCAAATAAGAAACTCCCAACCATACCATGAGCGAGGATGGAAAATGACCTCGTTGGACACGCGGAATACGGTTGCTCGCTTCTTCACTACTGTGTGCGTACACCTTATCATTTTGTTTGTTGTAGCTCTCTTCTACGGTAAAAATTTATTCATCCGAAAAAAGAATTTCAAACGATGTCCTATTTTTCTTCGATATGCCCGAAGCCCTAAGTCTTCATTTAACACCCTTTTCACCGTGGTTCTGCTTAACCCCATCTGAAGGGCCAACAGTTTCTGCTTACGTTTGGGATTTCTTTGAATTCGCGCCTTCACAGCTTTTATCACTGCTGGAGTCCTAACAGACCGAGGGCGACCACTTCTTGACCTGTCATCAACACTAGAGTCTTCATTGTATCGATTGATGGTGCGATAAACGAATCTTTTGGTTATATTCAAATTTTTCAGTATGTCAAAAATTTGAATTGGCGCGTAACCGCAACGATGCAACGCAATAACTGCAAGACGGTCTACTTTAAGCGTCCACTCCATATTTAAAAATGAGTAAAATTCTAAAAAGTATACATTTTTATTTTCATGAACAATTCGAAATTCGAATTCTATAAACTTTTTTGTTGCCAGCATTCTAAAAGAAAAGTTATTACTGTGTGACAATACTTATGACCTCACTAGGTAAGTAGTGAAAATTTCTTTAGGCGCGTTGGGCATTTTTTGAGATGGGAAAAACCATTGAACGCGCGACACTGTTACCGTTACCGACACATCTGTATATAAGTATCTCGTAATTGTTCAAGTTTTCACTTCTGTCGGCACTCCCGGAGACCACTCATATTATAAGTGTGCGATGCCAGGTACTTATTTTGACGATTGGCCTAGTTACTGAGATACTTTCTGATGGATTTCAGGATATTTTTAAATTAAAACAGATCTTTGCCTGGTTACCACAATGCGTGTAATGGCGTATATCTTTGTACAGAAATTCGAGGAGCGGGGTAAACGGAACATTAATATAACAACCAACAGAAATAAGTTATAAACAATCGCGTGATGATGCCTTGCGTGGAATGGTAGAATAACAACATCGTAAGGAAGAACAATTGAGCCTTGAGTTTAGCGTAATCGCGAACAAGTGGATTTACTTACATACGCTGACCCATCTTAGTGGACTGGCGTGACTGAATATTGTTATTTGCAACGGTAGATAGATAATAATTACTTAGGAAATTGCAGTGAGGTGTCGCGTTACAAAAATATTAGCTTTGAAAATAACTTGCAGGTTCTTGTTACAATGGTCTTGATTATTCGATTGAATGAGGCGAGGGAAAAGTTTAAAACACGCAAGATACAAATAGACACGTAGGTATGATAGATTTTGAGAGATGCACATCGTATCGTGTCGATAACCTCTGTAGTAATGTGGGCAAGTAGCCGACTGAGACGTAAGAGGGACTTAATGTTTGCATGATCTGCAAATGTTTGTTTCATGATTGAATGTTGAGATGCCATGAAACTCGTAGTCTAGCGCAGTGATTCCTAAAAGGTGGTCCGCGGAACCCTGGGGTTCCGTGGATGGGTCACAGTGGTTCCGCGGTCTGTCCGAGAGTTAAATTTGAATTGTACTTAAATATGAATACCCGGAAATCGTTGAGAAAGCTGTCCTGGTTCTGATTCAGTTTGTGAAGACTTACCGATGCGAGACTGGTTTGCGTTCAATTGTTAGACATAAAGCCTAATTTTATGGCTAATATGAAATAATGTGCAAAAATTTCATTTTTCACAATACATTTTTACCTAGGTACATTGTATTTCTTTGTTACAATAAATTATTTGCAATACTTTTATTAATTATTTTCATTTATAATTTGTTAATTCTTCGAGTCTAACATGAATATATTCAAACTACAAGGTAAACACTTTAGTTATCAAAATAGCCAGCTAGGGTTCCGCTAAAAAAAGTATGATCAATTAAGGTTCCATGGCCAAATAAAATTGGGAACCTCTGGTCTAGAGACTAGAAGGAATCCTAGTGGGGTTCTATCTCCAAGACGTAATAAAAAAAACAATTGTGTCAATCCTAAACACAGTTTAGTTTGTACCAACAAATTGTGCCCCCACTGTATTGTTGATTTAAAAAATAAAACATGTTTTGTAATTTGTTTTCTCTTTGTTCTCAGGCGTGACAATGAGGGAAAAGAGGGGCGGTGCTATGAGTAAAATGCAAAAACTCAGAAAACGCCTCTCTCTCAGTTTTGGCAGACTGTGTAAGTATTACTTTGACGATTATACACAATTGACTAATGGCGGGTTCCTATATCCGTCGGTAACCAGCTACGACGCGTTTCTCCTTGAAAATGTGTCAAGAGTTTGACACTAGTTTGTCACCTTTTTCAAGGAGATACGAGAGATAGGAACCCGCCATAAGGGGGTTTTCGTTATCGCGTATCTACGTAATTATAATTTTATCTTTATTACCTTGTGAAACCAAATTAAAAGAGTCAGTTAGTGCCAGTCAAAATAATCATCGAGTCCTTGAGAGTGATATAGGAATAAGATATTTTGAAAATAAAACGGCTTCTATCAGATACCATTTGATATGCCATGAAAACTTTTTCTTCCTTATAAATACAATGGTTTATCCATTGGTGAATTGGTTATCATGATGAGACGATTTCAAAAGTTTATGAGTATAAAACTATTCTAAGAAACATGTTGTCATAATTATTATATATTTTTTTATATTAAAATTGTAGACACACAAGCTGACGGGCCTCCTCATGTTATGTGGTCAGCCGCCTATAAACTCCTGCAGCACTCGTGGTACTGCAGTCGCGTTGCCTAGCACTTAATACCATATTTACACCTCTCTTGAAGGCGTTCATTTTGAAGGCCACCGGAAAAACCTCCAGAGGAAGATCATTCCACATCTTGCAGGTGCGTGGAAGAAACGAGCGGGTGAAACGCACCGTGTGAGACTTCCGCGCATCTAATACGGGATTTATCACGTACCGTCTTATCGGTGTTTTATTCGGAGCGGATCGCACTCACCCTGATGAAGGTTCACGAATTGAACCGAAACATTGTCGGTCGAAACACCGATAGGACGGGCACGTGATAAATACCGTATTTATAATAATGATTGAAATCAATCGCTAAAGTTTTCTAAAGTAAAATATTGTCACAATGTTTACGTTATATTAAAGTTTAATTAGCATACTATTTTTAAAGTCGTTAATATCACCACAATGGATGTGTTGATAATTATATGACTAAACAGCTATTTTTGGCTAGCGGTCAAAAATACCTTTTATAATTTAAAATAACGCTCAGTTTGCATCATATTATGAAAAGAGAAGAAAGAAAGAAAATATATTAATTTGAACCCACTTGACATCACACATAAAAAAAACAATTAAAACAAAGGCAAAGTCATGATTCACTCAGACAATACTGGTGTTGCGTGGGGACAAAAAGGTCCCTGTCTCAGCATAAGCTGTTTCGTACCACGGTGGATACGATGCAGCGCTGGTTTTCTGCCAGGGCCTAGGTGACGACACGATCATTTGAAAAGACAATACAAATAGAATAAAATATAAATAACGTGTAGATAAATTAAAAGGAGTTAAAGGAGGTTATTTAGCAATTAAAGTAGATTATCATAGTGAAACACCTTGTCTTATAAGATGCGCACGCGTATATGTCTAATGAATGAAATACTTGAAATACTATGGACTATTATATTATGTGATTTTATACTCTTATTCATTATTTGAATTAATTTACAAACTTTAAATTATACACCGATGAGTGCAAATAACTCTACTAGAGTTGGTAGTTTCGAATACTTGTATCTATGAAACTGCACAATTTGTAAAATATTCACATTAATAACGAGAAACAAACTGTATACTTCCGCGCTCGAGATGTTGCCCGTAATTTATTTCTATTGTTACCTGCAATTGCTATGATGACTACATCTCAAGTGGTTCTATTGTTGTGTGGGTGAAGCAGACACATGCTTGCATGACTTCGCATAAAACTAATATGTACACCTACGTACTTTGTCTCGACTGCTTCTTTATTCATATCCATACTTGCATGATAAATTCGAAAGCAACTCTTTAGATTTTTGAAATACTTCTTATTATTATATTTTGTATCTTGTATTTAATAATAAATAAACAATAATAAATATTGCTGGACATTTCAAACAGCGCTATCTAGCCCCAAACTAAGCAGAGCTTGTACTATCTATGGGAACCAGATAACTGATAGAATACTTATATACTTTTTTTTTGTAAAAACATATTTAAAATATATAAAAAAACAACCAGACCCGGAACAAATATCTGTAGATCATGATAACATTTGTTCCGCGGCGGGAATCGAACCCACTACCTCCTGCGTCTCAGCCGGCTGTTCGCCCACTGCGCCATGGAGGTCGTAGATACATTCTTTTAATATTTTAGTATTTTGTAAATACGAAGTTTGCTTAAATGGTTTTACTAATTACCTATACCGTTTTTACATTACGGCATCCCATTGTAAGTACAGACAAATCTAAAAAGGCAAAACCCTTAAAATTTTTATTGACTATGGTCTAGTTCAGCGTTGCCAGAAGGTTACTTTCGTAACCTTTTGGGTAACGTATATCTTCGACAGATAACTTACAGGTTACGCGACTCTGAAGGTAACTTTTTGGTTAGATTTTGAGATCTTATTGGATTAATTTAATCAGGTGAAACGGAACGCATGTTTGACATTAGCCCTTGTTGTGTATTTAAAAAAGTATTTTATGTTAAAAAGTTTCTAGAGAATACGTACCTATTTTATATATTATGTAGTACTTTAAGTACCGTTTCTAAAAGTATATTGTATCTGATAAATCAAATGCTTTACATTAAAAGTATCTTGTAACTTGGTATCTGTAAGTATCTGGGCAGGACACTTGGCTAGACAAGGTGATGGCAGGTGGAGTAAATCTTTGACCGAATGGTGGCCAATAACAGACCTAAGAAGTAAGTCCGTCGGCGCGGTGGGTCGACGACATAACGAAAGTCGCGGGCAACTCCTGGATGTGCGCAGCACAGGACCGCGAAGGGGGGCGTTTACAAAGGGAGGCCTCACCCAGCAGTGGGTACTTATGGGCTGTGAATGATGATAATCTTTTAACTTGTATTCTTGATACTTTTTGAAGTAAAACTTATTTACGCACGCTTGACTTGGGGAGTAAGCTGGTGAATGCGTTACGAAAAGTGCGAACGGAAGTTCAGAGGGAGATTATAAGTTAGTGAAGATAGAAAGAGAGAGAGTAACGTTTCGTATATTTTTAAACGTTGATGTGCGAGTGCGAATTGCATCTGTCCAGAATGAACATAGACTGATCGATCCGACCTACAGACGTGTAGACAATTGTGTAATTGAATAATTTTATAAATTAATATTTTGAAAAATAAGTTTTACTTCAGTCGTGTGGTCTAAAGCACACTCGTTTTTATGAGGTACATTTTTGATGTTTGTTACGTATTCACGAATCGACTAGACCGATTTCGAGGAAATTTTGTATATAGATTATGAACAGGAATGAGACATAGGCTATTTTTTATTGACAAACCACGCGTGCGAAGCCGCGGACGGAAGCCTGTGGGAATATGTGTCGTAATTTATACGTGGATCTTCTCTAGGAACATTGTTAGTTAGATTAGTTCCCGTCTATACGTTTTCTTAAACAACACTATCTAGAGATAGTGTAGAGCAGAGAGCTATGAATAAGCTTAGTATAAAAGAACTTATTTACCACAATTTTCATTAAATAAAAACACATTTACCTACTGACTAGTTCGTCATTAACAACAACAATATGAAGTCGTATATATAGCCAGTCAATAAAGCATGAAGTGTAACCGCAACATGTATCGATGCAACGAAGCCTTGTTATTTTTGTTACGAAACACTGTCGATCATATATTTAGATTTTGACGTCACTCCATCATTCATACATTGCCTTTCTCATAGGAAGCGGGTTGCAAGGCTTGCAAGTGCTTTATACCGGCTCCAGTTAAAGTTGAGACATTTAGCTGTTGAAGAAGTTACAGCACGAGCTTAGGAAAGGACGCAACCACTGTAGTGCCTGGGAGAGGATTTTAGATAGTGTAGGCTTGCCCAGCACTTACAACATCCTCAGATTATTCGACTTTAATCTGCAGGAAAGTCATAGTCAATACATGCTCTCTCTTCCAAGCTATGTATGTATCACAGATGGTGGTGGGGTCAACTTTCCTGGTCGTTTTTCTCCACTTCGCTCTATCCTCAACGTCAATGTTGATGTCATGGTTAATACATACAAAGCTAATTAATCCACGGAATTCCTCACAACGGTTTCTTTTACATTTTAAGGTACGTGTAAAAGTGCAAATCAATTTTGGAGTCGTAAAATCTATTAGTACACGACCATTGCTAAGATTTTGGAGTCGTAAAACCTATTAGTACACGACCATTGCTAAGATTTCGGAGTCGAAAAATCTATTAGTACACGACCATTGCTAAGATTTTGGAGTCGTAAAATCTATTAGTACACGACCATTGCTAAGACCTCTGGTGGTGTGAGTGCGCGAGTATCATCTCATACAGATGGCCAGTCTGCTAATGCATGCTAACCAAAAGCAAGCACTGAAAGACCTGCTTTCTGCCGTTATAAGGCCTTAGTATGGGGTTTGATGCACTTTGTAGGTCAACTCTGACAAATTGCAGCAATTTAATTACACCTTACAACCGTTACCGCTTTTAACCTGCGGGGTATGTTTGTTTCATCTTGAGCAGGATTTGATTTGGCATCAGTCTATGATGTAAATGAAATGAAAATATTTGATGTTATGAAAAACAATTTTACAAACAGTATTTTGGGTAGTTTCATACGTATCTTCAATTTTATTTACGGAGTCGCCTAATCTTATTCGATTTCCTTTGACCCTATCGTTTAACTTTATTTACTTGTAATCTATAGATATTTGTTTTCCTTTCGAATCGATTAAGCCATTTTCCTTAAAGGTCCATTTACCCGGAGAGATTTAAAACAAACACGCTATATCCGACGCCCTCGGGGACTTGCTGTTTCATTTACAAATGTTATATTCTTTTATTATTACTAGGTTTTTTTTGTCATCTACATTTGTGTCGGTGTTCAAAGTGAAAGTGACAAAAACTCTCAAAAGTTTTTATTTGTATTGACTGACAGGTATATTTTTAGCATTATTGTCTGCCTCGAATATCTTTAAATTTTACTGGCTTATAAGAATTTAGTTTTATGTCGTCCATAAAAAGCTATCAACCATATTTTCCGGGGTAGTCAACCTGTCACGTTCAGCTGAAAAATGCGAGTGTGACTCAATGAAACAGACCGCAGTGAAAATAAAAGAAACGCTAATAAACATTGAAGCTGAAACAACAACTAGTATATAACCGTGTGTTTGTTTGCTTTATGATAAGTGAGGTCTTAAAGCCGACTGGTAACAGGATTTACAGATTTAAACGGATTACCCGGCTTTGCGGTTGTGATTATGTAAAATCCTGTTGTTGTAATATACTCTATTATGTCAGTGTTTTCGCGATACTTTTTATTAATGTTGTTAATCAGATAACTGAATAATTTTGCATGCAGAATATAATCTTTATTCTTTATTTTACACAAATAGATTACAGACAAAAACAGCTTACAATGGACATGTACAAAGGCGAGCATAACTCTAATTAGAGTTTTCTTCCAGCAAACCTTTGAAAATAGAGATAGTTGATTATAAAGGTTGGTAACGTGCACAGAAAAGTAAATAAATTTTTTCTTTTTGCTTGTCTTCATCTTTTTTTGGTAGGTATCGAAAATCGATATCGCAACATCAGTCAAGTACAAAAAATTATTTTTGAGCTTCCGGATATTTTTTTCGTAAATGCTCTATTACCTATGGAATTTAGATTACCCCATTCTTAACAATAGATTGAGTTCATAGATTAGGCTACTGTAACATCTTTCAATGCCCGTCCCTTATCAGGCAATTCGACTGGAACAGCATGATCAAAGGCACACAGCACACGACACCACAGGAAGCGAACTATTCAACACGCATACACACGAACTATTCAAGTAGGAATTTATTTGGCCATGCGTTCATCGGTCCCCACATCCTATTCGATATGCGTATCACTAAAACACGTATGTACACTTGCGTAGTTGGCTTACTATCGAGATCAAAGCATGAAGTATTTAAAGGAGTTGTAGGCGTCGCGTCGATTTGATTGCCCCTATCGAGTGTATTGTTTGTTCACATCACATCTCTACGGAAGTTTGCTAGCGAAACACGACATCGTGATAAATTGTTACTTATAAAATTGTTGTGATAAAGCCAGAAGTAAATTGCAGACGTGTGATACTTTAGAAAGGCAGTATTTATTGCTCTGTCGGGCAGGCAATTAGGGGTCTAAATTATTGTTGTTGCCTCTAGGCAGTATTGCAGTAGCGAGCGAAGGTTTCACCCAATGGGCAATATGCCAATCCAAAATACATTTCATACAAATACATTTTTAACATCCCGTCAGCAAATTGCACGTAACACCGTAACCTAATTGGTTATCACGTTAGTAAACAGAATTGCGTGTATAAAAATCATTTATTGTTTACTGTTGTTGTGTGTGTTTGTTTCGATATGTTTACAGTTCTCGATTTGTTATTGTATACAAGTCATTCATTGTCGCTGCGATTCGGGAATTCAAATACTATGCCATATTGTTATCATTGACTTTTAACGTTTCACTTATAAATTATAATTATAATTTGGGGCAAGGTTGAAATTAATCTACATATTATACATTATATACAGTGACCAGTGTGATTAGTATATTTTCTTCAAGGCTACTCAAAATCATTATTAATAAATTTTGGAGCGTATCGATGTTTATTTGGTAAGCAATATAAAGGGGATGCGATAAGTCACACAAACCCATTTATAAATGGTGACCATTATTATTGTACTATGCTACAACTTCGATGTATGAATCACCATTGTTCTGTTATATAAGGTCTAATAGCGTCACGACCGCTATAAATGGCAACAAATCACAGTATTTGCCGTTTTATGTAACATTTTGTTATGATAGAAGTATAAAATGATGTACGTCTAACATATTTGTATTATCTGCTTCGTAATATGCAATTCGTTCGCCATACAGCTGAATAAGCAATTAATGAAAGAACAACTATCCAGGTAAAGGTAAAAATATAAAACAAAGACAAAGATCTCACCAATGCCAGTTTTTCTTGTAAAAAGCAATAGTAAAACAGACAGTTTCTAACGGAAGCACCATAAAGTGGGCGTCAGACGGCCTTCATACCATGAATCAGCCGCGATCATTACTACAAGTGCGCACCATAAATGGCATCTTCTATCAGCTCCTTGTTGCCGATGACAGACCATGCCATTACTATGCTAGTCAATGAAAAGTAAACGTGTAATGACTGGCAGGCTGCCCACCTCTGGACTCATCATCTTTGGTATATTTGCCAAGTTATGGAGGCACTGGAATATCTTTGTTGTCTTACGTAATCAAATCATAAGCTTGACATGAAATATTTTGAATGTAACGTGATGGCAAGCAAGTACAATATAATGCTCCTCATAATAGGGGCTCTCCAATATTGCCATGCCTCTTATTGTGTTCGAAGCGATTGCTTCCGTTTTACGGGGTTTCAAATCTCCATTATCTAGTCGTTGGTTGATAGCTGACTTCCTCAACGGTCATTGATAATGGCTACATTATTTGCCCTGCTGACGTGCGCTTGCGTCGCCGGTAGACAATAACGCCTGGAGCTTTATTGGTTTCTTGACTCGCTTCTATTCCTAGCCATATTTTATCGAACCCCTTAAACGCTTTAATGTGTTCCCTATTTATGTTCTGCTAAATTTTAGTCGTAAATAAAACTAATAAATTTTAAAGGAAAGTGTTCTCTATTTTAGTCGTACCACTCTTCGCTTATTATATAATAGTATGCGGGTATGTTGAGTCACTCGACCGCACAGGAACATTGTGTTGTTACCCTGCATCACAACCGCGAAGCCTGGACGAACGAACGGCCTTTTGTCGACCCGCCCTATTGTCTTCAACCTATTCAAATACTTTTGTAAAGGCGTCGTCGGTTTTTTCTAACTTTTTAAAATTTCACGACGTTTCAGCTTGTAAAGGTTGTTCGCGTCTTTCCTTGTTCCCTAACAATGCATTGATGTCGTCAAGTTACAGCAATTGATGCATCGTTGTGGCCCTAATGTTACATTAATAGTGTTTCTTGCCCACTTGAGAATGTTTTCATCTTTATTGCTTCCAATTGTCTGTTGCTCAACTCGGTGGGTTACGTAATCGCCGTGTAATGGATTGTGTAGGGTTCGATGTACTTACTGATGTCAGATTTGGTACTCGAATCATGTAGATGTCTCCCTAAAGAGTTGTGCCTTACGACAATTCAACAATGATACAAGTTATTCTTAGTACGGTTTGATATAAGTTATTCATAAAATTGTATGCAGTCTTACCATTCTAGTAACACCATATTTTCTCATAAGAGCACAAATACCAATGCTGCCTACATATACCTGAGCCGATAGAAAAAAGCAAAACAATACAAGATTATATAGATAGATAGAAAACGCTTTATTGTAAATCACACTTAAAATAAAAAAAAAACTATATAATAAACAAATTATAATACATGCAGAATATAAGTGGCGGTCTTATCGCTAAAAGCGATCTCTTCCAGACAACCTTTGGACGGACTGAATTTAACGAGAACGTTATAGGACGGTAGCTATTAATAAAAATAATTCACTATAACTAATATAGCCACTGGAACTTTACTTGTTATAGGAATGGAACTGCTTATGTACAGAATGTTTGGTAATTTACTGACAATAATCAAGTGACGGTTTTTCAAAACATAAAAAAGGCTTCTCGAAAAAAAACTATTAGTTATATTATCAAATTTTAAAGAAAATCGACTAAGTTTAGGTTTTTAATTCGAAATATAATTTACTGCCTACTGTTGCAATCGACATCCAAAATAAAGGCCGATTTGATATCTCTTTCGGAAATGGCTGCGGGTTTCGGGTTAAAAAGAGACAACAAGAGATATCTCGAGACGTCACCAATATAGTATCTGTGGTTAGATGGCAAGGATTATGCAATATCACAACAAAAGTTTTTTTAACAAAAATTTCATTTTTCTATGGTAAACATTTCACAAATTTATTTATTATGCTCATCAAAATAACTCCTTTCATTTTTGTGCGTATATTGTCAAATACCCTATATGTTTAATACTAATGGGTACAATTCTATCATGTTCAAAGAACAAGTTTGTTGAAATATCGCGTGCACTCGGCGCATCCTGAATCCTGGCAAAATTAGAGATGTTTTGTAATACATTTTAGTATATTTAATTTAACCTTTCATATCGCTATCAAACTTGGTATGCAGATGTATAGCTAGAATAACTTTATTTTCTTTGTGCCAACACCTTTACATATTATTTACAAATAGCATGAAATGTCTTATTACTTATGTCTTTTGTTATATTATTGAAAGAAAATACCGATGCAGGCAGACATATGTCGCATAAGAAATATTACACAGTTGTAATATATTGTAACAGATGTGAACTATTTTAAACCCTTTCTAGTCTGAAACTGACGCTTCTGACACAGTTGCCTTTATTTAATGAGTAATGCCGTCTGCTCCGGTTAAAGCTCCAGTTTGTTTGCTTAAATTGTCGCCCATCATCGCGCCGATTGTTTTGCCTGAATCGTTTACTACGGGTTAACGACTGTCCCTGACTTCGTGCGCCTCATCTCTGAGAAAGTTTATTAGTTTGTTGGCATGTTTCACCCAAGTATTCCATGCGGTTAGATTATTACCCTATTTAATTCTCGACTTGGACTTTTACGATCACTGAAAAAACATCGATGCATCGCATTCTTTTGTCAAACTAGAATTGAATATTTACGCAAGTGGTGCTGGGTTGCAGCTGTGAAATTATATGTATATTTAATATTGATCTTGTTACATACACCGGGAAACAAAGATGTTTATAGTTTAGTTTGCATGGAAATACCATGAATTTGTATAGGTAGTGTTTTCTTTGTGGTTTGTGGTTGTATATCAAGGAGTAGTTCCGAGGTTCCGAGTCAATGGAGCGCATAGACGACGTTATTATTTGGGCCATATTGAGGCGAGGCACTCACGCTGCTAGAGAAGTGAATACTGGTGACATAAATAAAGCACTTCACGAGTAGAAATATCGAGATTGAAGCTTTCGACATTCACAGACTTACTGTACCAGTAGAAGACATCAAAAACCTTTATCGTCGAATAACACGTTATTTTAGTATGAGTGACACGAAATATCACGGTAAAACTTGATGCAGAATGGACTTTATCCGCTCCTAAATTGCTCGGGAGCATGGACTAGATACGTTATCTTATCGCGTTTCCATGCAAGCTCGGTGGATGGTCACGACAAATTAGTTTAGGACACCAGTCTGCATAATTCAAAGGTTTGCTGGAAGAAAACTCTTAGTGTTAAGCTTGCCTTTGTACATGTCCTCTATTTCTGTATTTTGTAATAATTTCTCTTGTGTACTGTACAAGTTACTTACACTAAAGAAGTGTTAGTCGCAGCTGTGAATTGTATGTTATTAAACGTTGATCTAAAATTTCACTGGTGTCTATCTTGTTCGTTCTTGTCTTCTTTTACAGGACAAACTTATAAATACTTCGATGTAGGTCAGTTGTCGCGAATTTTTTGTATACGGTTTAATCTTGTGCAGGCGAGAAAACCCAAGTTATTTTGGCAGATCCAATGTAAATTCGTGCCCTTGCTCAAGGACGTTTCGAGATAAGCTCGCTTGGCACTTTACGGCCTACTGATGCGACGCTTGCGTGAAGTTTAACCTTTTCTAAGTCTGGTACCTCATTCTTATATAGGTCGCTCGCATTACGTAATGGATTGTACGATTGCCTCGAGCTACTTGGGGAGGTTTAGGGTTATGGACCTTGCGGTAACATTCTGTGATTTTATTGGAATAAGCATACAGATTTAATTTGCCTGAATATAACGTGTTTATTGTCTGTGAATAGGGGAAGTCCTTGAGTGGTGACGACAAAAAGATCATTCACTCAATAGAATAGAATAATCATTTGTTTGGTACACACAAAATGACACATGAAGCAATTTTAAGGAACAGTAGATACAATTGAATCCAATAAAACAGGTTCGACTAATGTGTCTGAGTACCAATATGGCGTTCGGCTCAGCATGTTGGATGTTAAGCACCCAACGCTGATTTTCAGCTGAAACCAGAAGCGAAAGTAGTGCAGCAGAGCTACGAAGTAAAATAAAAAAAAATAAAGAAGTGAGCAAATAAAAGGTGTGTACAGTTTTATTAAAATGTAAATATAAATTTTTATAAACATTTTTTTCGTACATACATCAATCGGTTCTAAGCTTTTGATTAGCAGTGGACGCCAACTGTATTTCCTTTAAGAACAGCTTTAGTACTCGCTGATTTTAGTGGCCTTAGGTCAGGTATTTCTCTCATTTAATAGGACCCAATATCAGTTTTAATGTAATCTGTTTTGATACTTCTTGTGCAATGTCGTGTCTTTCTAGTCTAATAAGCATCTCTTCGTTTTAATTTAATTCAAAAACTTGACATATTAGGGCCTTAGAAGTTTTGAACAGACATTTCCATAGTCCAAAACAAGCTTTATCGTATTATTGTTCACTTTATTCGCTGAATAGGCCCGACCTTATCGAGCGCACGAACCTAGAAGGGTTCTTTGGGCCTTCCTCCTATTGTGTTTAGACTTTTTGTGGGAACCAAATACGGCACTTGGAAAAGATAAAGAAGTGCAGCTTATAATGATCGTGGGGTAAACCTGTTTGAGATGGTTCCGCACGAATTAAAACAGTTCCTGTGTAATATGGAAGCAATCAGATTGAGAATCTATAGGCACGTTCTCGGTCAAACCAACCAAAAATGAGCAATTTAATCTCTCATTATCGCTTCTTTTATTGTTAATGTTAAGTATGCATTTTTTTTGATATTGGTATAGTTTAGTCTATCATAGTTTATTTATGTACTATGTACCTATATTATGCTATTTGTATTAGTCATGTACAAATTTTCATTAAATATCCTTTCCTGTGCACTACCTACACATCTTTATCTACAATACACAAAGGTTATCTGGAAGAGAATGTTCTTTAGCATTAAGTTCGCCTTTGTACTAGTTTTATAAGTACAATAAGTATTTTCGATCAATCAATAATATGTATTAGTTACTTTCACCATTAAAATAAGAGCTTGCTTACTTACATACTCATCTTATACATACATATGTATTCATATATGTAAAACAAAGTCGGGTTAGTTACACCATTTATAACTCAAGAATGGCTTTTGACAGATTTTGATGATCTTTGATTTGTCGGATTTGTCTCCGCCCCGAATAGCAAAATAACTATTCAAATATAGGGAAAATCACGCAACAAAAAATTATGAAGAAAATTCATTTTCACAAAAATAGATGCAGCTAATGATGGCCGATTGACAACTGTACAGTGGCAGCCCGCGTCATATGCATGACAAGGCGGTACGAAGTTCGGCGGGTCAGCTAGTATTAATATATTATTGTAGGTAGGTTTATATAAAACTCAGTTCTGTTGGTTGAAATGGACGACACAATAAAGCGTTTAGTCATCCGCTTTCAAACCATAAATCTCTGTTCCTCGACAAATGTCTGCGTCAGAGTAGATTCCATAATGATGAGAAAAACTAACAAGTATTATTAAAATTAATTTGTATGCCATTTGTAGCTGAACAAACTGAAACGAAACTTTTAAAAGGAGGCAAGATGTTAAAAGATTCTTTGTTTTAAGTGCTTCGTAGGATTTATTGTTTAATTTTACTTCTAGTTGCTTTTACTATAATTTATAATGGAGTCTGTCTTGACGTCATTGTTTCATAGTATTCAATCTCTTTCATACTCTCAATGTATTTATGAATTTGGAGTTCATTCATGGAGAAAGCTTGCCCGGGAAAAATTATTGATCGAACGAAGCGAGATCTCTAAATAAACTTGGGCAAATCGCCGTTGTATGTATGTATGTTTGTCCGAGGATAACTTTCGTAACGTTGATCCGATCATCGTGAAATTTAATACATAGGTAGGTAGTGATGGCACAATTTTGTTGTGACTAAATGAGCTAAAAATGTTGGGGGGTTGTTGAGGTATTGGGGTTCAAGAGGGGTAAAAAAAATGAAAATGAGGCTATCAGGTCAAGTGTGACGTCAAATGAAAGGTATTCATTAGTACATTATACTCCGTTTTTATTTTTCGTAAATTCTTTATAGTTTTAGAGTTATTAGTCATGATAGAAACTAAACTTTGACAAAATTCACAGAGTACATCAGTGACCTCACAGTGCTGTAATTTGGTATGCATGTAGCTTATGTGACACAAATATAGGCAAAAGTCTGAAATCCAGAATAACTGCAATTTGTACCTCAAAAAAAGAACATGAACTCCCATTACTTGTAATTTGAATGAAACTGTAGGCCAAGTAAGCTGGTTATTTTTTCGTGGCACTATTTTGATACTCAAAGATTACAAATAATATTTTTCTGTTTTAATCGGAGACTCGCGAGATCTCAGTTCGGGGCGCACCACTAGTATAAATTTAGAACGAGATGAAAAGCTTTAACTGGTTAGGCGTGGTCCTAACCGTTATAAAATAATACGAGGCGATTAATTAAAGTATGTTGTAAGTACGTCGCCTGTCTCCCTAGTTCAGGTCAACAGTCAATGCCGTCACACTCCAGATGGGGCGCAAGCGAACAGGTTAATACTGGTGTCACTGTCACTGACCTATATCGCCGTTGACGGGGAAAGTATCGCGAAATGATACCGTCGCGTCAGTCTTTTACGCCAGCCTCGCCAAATTGTGCTTAGCCTGTAAAAGCCGGGGTTAATTCAGTGAGTATCACAGGGATGGGATGAATTGTGTTAGCAGATTATTAGAGAGTGCAGGAGAGTGCACATGATGTGATTGTTGCAAATAGCCCGTCAAATAAAAGCAGATGTTATTGACTTGTGAGAAATGCTATGCATGTTTGGAATAAACTCCAAGCAATGCCTCTTCTATCTTTGTCTTGGTGTATGTACCTACATACATACATATCAATGTATGATATATGCAGGCAGTTAGAGGTAACCGCTCAACACCTACCTACCTATTGAGAGATTCATCACCATCATCATATCACCCCAAGGATGTCCAATGCTGGACATACTTGGCTCCCGGTAACCTATATCAGGTCTTCTTTACACCTAGTGGGGGCCGTCCTACGCTGCGCTTTCGAGTGCGTGGTCTCCCTCCACTCGAGAACCTTTCTGCCCCAACGGCCGTCAGTTCTTCGAGCTATGCGCCCTGCCCACTGCCACTTCAGCTTGCTAATCCTCTGTGCTATGTCGGTGACTTACCGAGTGATTAATACTAGCAACAACTACATAAACAGATTACCGACTGGTAACCTCAGCCAACAAACTACTCTATGCAACTAAGACGCAATCGAAAACTTCCCGCCGCAGGTTAGTTGTGGAAGTTGCGGCATCGATCTGATCACACCAGCCGATAAGCTATTGAAAGCGCTAACCGCGAGGACCCTCGTCAACTTTGACACAGGAAACGCCTGGGCTTTTGGGTCAGGACTGTTTCTGAAGTATCTGAAAGTGCGGGTACGCTCAGCAGAATGGAGTTATTTTTGGATTCCATTCAGGACTTAGTGTGGGCGTATTCGAATTTTAGAACAAAAAACATGTTTTGATATTTTTGTTATAAAAAGGCGCTGGAGCCTTCGCTTAGAATACGCAGATATTTGGGTCAGGCAATTGAATCTATAGTTCTTGGAACTGTAAAGTATATGTTTTAAAATTTAATTATAAATGTTCGATCTTTTCTACCCCATACTTGCAAGATGTGAAATTTGCTACCATCTGAGGTTTTCCCGTTAGGCTACGACATGGCACGCTTAAAGAGAAATGTAGAGGTTTCTACAGGGTATGGAACGCATCGCCAATACCCCGGGTGTTGCCGGTGTCAATAGGCGACGGTGACCGCTTACCATCAGGTGGGCCGTAAGCCTGATTCCCCACAAATAACATTTAAAAAAACATATTAAATTGATAATCATGGATTAGTGTTATTGCTTACCTATCTGAAAAAAAATCCAAATATGCTGTAAATTGCTAAAATTAAGTGACTGATCGATTCATCGCTCATCTGGTAGTTTTTAGGCTTTAACCTAAAATTTCAGTTGCTCGTGTCGTCAACTATTGTAGAATAAAACACCTAACTTCAACTTAAAGCAAAACTAATATGTGAGTCGGTGAGCAAAACCTCTCATATAGGTATTTTATGCCACTCTCAAGTTGTAAAGTGTTCTTATGCCGACAAAGTTGCCAACATCATGTCTGACGTAAATTTTGGGTCGGTCAATGAATTGCAAATTAATAAAATATCCAGGTCAGTTCATGCAACCATCATTATTTTTAATGAGATGACTGAATCCTATTTTTTTCGGACGGACGCATGTCTCACCCTCCTCACGTTTCGCACTTGACTGATTCAGTCGCGGATGAATATTGATGAGCTGTCTTTGTGTATGACCCTTCAGGAGAAAGACTTTTGTGGTTTGCTTTTTATCTCGAGAGCGATTCTCCAGAATTATCTTTGGAACAAACCGTGTGGATGTGGGCGCAAACCTTGATGCTGGGGCTCTGTGTATACTTACATAGAGGCATTGCGTTTTGTACAGTCTCGGTTACGTAAGTTCAGTATTTTAACCAAAGACCTTGCTAATTACCTGCATTGAGCAAGGTTTTTTTGCATTTTCTTTGAAATTCATCTGTTACCCCGTGCTAATGAGTCAGACTTAAAACTGACTTTATAATGTTCTTTTACATACATTTATATTTTTGCTTTGAATAAAGTTGCTAATGAACCAAGCTCTTTAAAGTCATAAACTTTTATGTAAATTAATAAGTCCTTAGCCCTACATTTAATTATTCCCTTTGCAAATATCAGTTTTATGCGCCTCGGGGGTATGTCCTCCTTTTCCACAAATTGGCCTCTCACCGTACCAAATGTTCTTATAAATTTCGCGGAATATAATGTATACTAGCTGTGAATTTTTTTATAACTACCTCATAAGAAATCATGATCTCTTAGCTAAAATAGCCAGTTCTAAAAATATGTATTGGTGGTAGAGATTTTGTGAACGGGCTCGAGGAAGTGGGCACCACCGCCTTACCTTTATCTGCCGCCAAATACGAGGGATGCCTTTTAAGTTTTGTCGTTTGAAGTAAAACACACAACTAAAACCTTATAGTTTTTTTTATTGTTTTTCAAAGTATTCACCACGTAGCTTAATACTTTTTTCCATTCGCTAAAACCAGTTATTATATCATTTATTCCATTCTAAAGTGGGGGTGTTCAAAATGGCTGACTTGAAAGCGTCGACTGCTTCTTCACCTGACTGGAATCTTTGACCACGAAGACTTTTCTTAATTTTAGGAAATGTAAAGAAATTGTTAGGGCTTAGGTCAGGACTGTATGGAGGATGGTCAAGAATTTCTACTTGTTCCTGCTTCAAATACTCCAATGATTTGATGAGCGCTGTGTGAGCTTGCGTTGTCGTGGTGCAGGATGATGCGTCGCTTTGAGTTAGATTTTCGAAGTTTAGCGATGAATTGTAGTAAACAAACTGTGGTATACCACTCTGCGTTAACCGTTCTACGATCTTCAAGTGCAATAGTCGCACCATAACTGGTCTTTCTAACGAACATGGCCACCATCTTCTTTGAAGTTCTTCGAGAACGAACAACTTTAGTCGGCTTTGGCTCGTCTTGAAAGACCCAGATTGTAGATTGTTGTTAGGTATCAGGATCGTAAGCATACATCCAAGATTAGTCACCACTGATGATGTCGTAGACGTGATTTGACTCTCCTCGGTTGAACCTTTGCAGAATTTTCTTACACCATCTGACGCGGGCCGCCTTGTGATCGTCGGAAAGCAGATGCGGTATCGAACGGCAAACTAGCTTTCTCACACCAAGCGCTTCATGCAAGATCTTCTGAATGGTTGTCCATGAGATGCCTAATAGAACCTCTATCTCTCGATACGTCACATGACGATCTTCGAGAATTAGTTGTCTCACAGCAATGATGTTTTCCTCAGTGAAGGCGAATTTTGAGCGTCCTTTTGAACACTAGTATGTCCAAGCTGGAATTCTAAATACCAGCGTTCGACAGTCCGCAGACATGGGACTTCATTACTGAACACAGATGTTAGCTCTTCAAAACACTGAAGCCGTGTCAGACCTAGGTTTACAGACAATAAACGAATTATGAATTATAGGCCTCTTCTAAAGTTGTAAAAAATTATTGCACAAACATTTTCCTTAGAAAGATTCATTTTCGTACGTGACTTGACAGATTCTAATCGACGCTGTGACTAAACAATAGCATTAATCCTAATACTTTCAACTGTTTTGAGATTCAAAATTTAAACTCATTCGAATATAGAACAGTTCCAAATTCAAAGTATGGAAACGACAGAACTTAAAAGGCATGCCAGGTAGCAGTACTTGTGCTGCTGTGTTCCGGTTAGATGGTAATGGTATGTTCCTGTAATTACTGGCACAGGCATAACAGCTAAGTCCTATAGTATGGCAACGTATCCACATAGAGATTGATTGATTGAAAATACTTTATTGTACTTATATAACTAGTACAAAGGCGAACTTAATGCTAAAATGTAGATAAAAATGTGTAGGTAGTGCACAGGAAAGGAAACTGATGAAAAATTTGCAGAGATCAAGACATCATAATAGCTTGTTTTGCATTCTATGTGGATATCCATGGGCTGCAGTAGCCACTTAAAATCTGGTGGACTGCATGCTCGTTTGCCATATAAGTAGTTTAAAAAAAATGTAGTTAAAATAAAAAATGTAAAATTAAATTAAAATATGCAATTTAAAGATAAAAATAACAAAAACAATAACGTTTTATTTAAGCTTGTCCTGCTTTTTTCTAAAAATCCTCATTTTTGGTAAACTGCTCTCGTTTTCCATTTTGTTATCTGCCAACCAAAGTTTTTACTTTTTCACGAAAAAACTTTGTCTCTCTGCAAAAGATTTAATTGTACTTGGATTTTTTTCTTTCATGATAAATTGTTAATATGTATACTATAAAGAGTTATATTATAGAGGCAAAGTTTGTTGTTTGCAAGTTTGTTAGTTTATTGGGGTAATCACAGATATGATTGAGCCGATTCTGAAAATTATTTCACTGATTGAAAGCTACACTATCCCTGATATCTCATCTGAATATCTTATTTTGATAAAAATCGTGCAAAGTTGGGGCGGGTCAGTTAATTGTGAATATGCTCAATAATTTATAATATGCTTGACAAATCTCATTACAAAACTTATAAATGCGAAAGTTTGGATGATTTTTTGTTAGTCCATCACGTCGTAACGGCTGAACCGATTTCGAGAAAAAATAGTATGTATGTAGTTTATTATTAGGTTAACACATAAGCTACTTTTTATCCCATAAATCCATTCCATGGGAAAAAAATGAGGTGTCAAGTCAAGTTGCAACAGCAAATTTAGCTTCATTTCTGGGTTACCTTACATATTTTGTAGTGTAACGCGTACGAAGTCGCGGGCAACAGCTACATACAATCTGTTTTTTTTTTCTAACTAATTATTACTTACTTCCATCGTTGGTACATTTAAAATGTATTTGTATTCTGTCCATCAACTGTTTCTTTTTACTAAACACATGTTAGCCTAATGATAATTATTATCATGAGTATAAAAAATAAAACAAGTGTAAAGTTACAGTTACAACGTTACTTGATGGTATATCTCTGGTCGTTGGGATGAAATGGTAGGATTATGTGGTTGGTAGTGTGAGACCACAGCCTTCAAGGTCTTTGATCACGCTATTAATTTCCGTAATGAGACACGGTATCTTTAATATACCTAACATACAATATTTCCCGTGAGGTCATTCTATATCTGTAAATATATCAAAGCATTTTATTTCCAGCATATGAAGCCTTCTATGTTTAACCTCTAAAACTTTTCCGCTCAGCGGGACTGAGCGGACAGTCTCTCGTTGTATTGTAAAATAACACACCTAGCTGAACTACTACAGGCAGGACGGTTACGCAAATATTATCATACTGAACACCGGCTTAATACAACCTAGTTCTCGTAGAACTAAAGTTTATTCAGTACTCTGGAAGTCTCGAACACTATGTTATGTCTGCAATAATTCACCTTTGTTCCTTGCCACATAAAACACCAAAGTTATGTGTTATGTTATGACCTCAAGGCGAATAGTTCCGAGCCGCATTCGTGATTGTACTGTTTTATGAGTCACGTTGATATTACGAGAGTCGTAGAAATGTGCGACAACGAGCTGATTAAGCAAATGAAAGGAATAGGTATTCCTCGTATGTCTTTTCTCGTCTACGCGTCCGGTACCGAAGTCGATTGCTCGTTTTGCTGAATCCGTGCGCGACTCCTCGGCTTATTAGCCACCTTTACTAATATCCTTATATAAATTGTACCTAATTCTTGCTCAGACGCCACATAATACTTATTGGCGTCAGAACGTAGGATATTCCCAAAAAAATAATACTTATCAATCATTTATCACGTACCGTTTTATCGGTGTTTCGACCGACAATGTCGCAGTAGATATTGTCGGTCGAAACACCGATGACGACCGATAATGGGCACTTATCAGTTTGAATAACTCTTACGCTTACCATGGAACCAATGTAAATACTGAGTCGGTGATTTTTTTCTCGCTAACAGTTTTAGGTTATTTAACTTATACTTACTTCCACGCAGCGAAGAATTCTGAAGTCAGTCTTTACACCCGGTATACGAAGACCATTACTTAGCTAACACACGATTTTAAGCTGCAAGAAAAGGGCGTGCCACATAGTCACGATCCGAGATACCCCGCAGGGTGTCACATATTGCCAATTGCTCCACGTTAATTTACTTTTCCTAAGACGTAACACTTCCCCTCACGAAAACACAATCCCATTGACAAATCACGGACGATCGTAGATTTCGTGTCGGAAATTGTGATCGATAGTTGCGATAAAGAGTTTCACTGCCGGAAATGAGGGAAGGTGAAAACAAGGAAACGTGCCTCAGACATATCTAATTGCATCTGGGATGCTTGCGAGCGTGTGCAGTGCTTTCATTGTTCTAGTACGCAAACTAAGGGGAGAGCAAGACCGAGAAGTGGAAAAGTTATCGCCGCACGTGCTTGAACCGGCTCGCACTAATCCCGCGATAATCCAACCCGGAAAAAACCAATAACCATTGTTTTGCCAAGATATTTACGCTTAGATGTTTGCACGCATTATCGTCCGTGTGCACACGCTTACTATTTCAATATACCTACCAAAATAACCGTGAGTTACGCTCAAGAATTTTATGCTTCTAATTTCCTTCACACGGAAATTGCAGCCTGTGAGATTCAATGAGGAGAGTTTTGGTTTGCGGCAAAAAAGAAATGTTTGCGAGAAATTGTTAACGTTTGGTGTAGACTTCTAGAGGAATGCACAACCGCATCTCAATTAAAGCCAGCCGCTCGGGGCACCGGTTGTCAGCATAGGGTCGCACTGCATATTATCTCATGCTTCAGCACTGCATGTATATCATTCCATCTGTTACTGCTTCGCTTGTTAAATCAGCTCTTTCTTGGACTTTGTGCCTACCTGACTTATTTTAAACGTATTAGATATCTAATTTCGGGAACTGCTGTACCATTAATTTTTAGACGAAGTATGCTGTTTTTAGGGTTTCGTACCCAAAGGGTCAAACGGGACCCTATTACTAAGACTCCGCTGTCTGTCTGTCCGTCTGTCACCAGGCTGGATCTCATGAACCGTGATAGTTAGACAGTTGAAATTTTCACAGATGATGTATTTCTGTTGCCGCTATAACAACAAATACTTAAAACAGAATATAATAAATTGTAATTTACTTAGTAATATATTCAATTTAACAATAAATAATTAAATTAAAGTAAAACAAATATTTAATACGGCAACAGGCAGACGCTTGAAATATTCACAGAATATTGAGTTATATAAATAAACACTTAACACAAAAAAACTTACACTTTAAAAATAAATAATTAAAATAACATTAATATTAAAGGAGGGCTCCCATACAATAAATGTGAATTTTTTGCCGTTTTTATAGATAATGGTACGGAACCGTTCGTGTGAGAGTCCGACTCGCACTTGGCCAGTTTTTATCAATTTTTACGATAAATTTCAAAAAATCTTTTAACAATCATAGAACAATCTCAATGATAACAATGACAAAACAACCTATGGTACTGCCGAATGGCGGGCGCGATACTGATGCATAGGTGTAAAAAAAGTTCGACCCTCACTTTGTGTCGCCTGTCGGCGTAAAACGTGCGATACAAATTCTACTGCAACAGCTGTATATGAATGTTTGAGACAAACGTTAAGCCTTATAGTTCATTCGGGATTGCGTTCGCAATCTCGCCTTTCAAAGTTTGAACACAGCGCTGGTTAATTCACACTCAAAATTGCGCTTCAGGTGTTGTTTGCTGCAATAGGGATTTATGCAAATCGCTGTTGTGAAACTTGCATTTCTCAGAATTATAAGTCTGAAAATTACGTACTGCGTTGTATTTGGTCAAGAAAGTTGTTTCTGTTTCATTTAGCGCCAGATGGTCGTTTCGAAGATACACGAACTGTTCAGAATGTATAATTAATTTGCACGAAGTGTACGTTCAATTGATTAATTTGTAATCGGACTTTTTACATTGTCCGTAATGACAGGTGGAGACTTTCAATACGGTTTGCGGAAGCAATTGACGCTTTAAAATATACATATTTCTCGACTCAATGCGGATCAATGACTCAATGAGGTTGGCGGAATTCAGTTTTTTATTGGTCTATGGTAGACGCGTCAAAAAAACATAAGATGTGGAGAAAAAATGCTCTACAAAACTGAAAATATCCATCCTTTATTTGATGTCTTGAAAACCACTCTGTGATATTTATGACGTTTGTCGATAACAATTCATAATTGCTTTGAGCAGATGATATGCGTTTTACTTCACAAACTTTGGTTACCGGGTGGTTTCACATACAGACAATGGGGGCGGATCTTTGTTTTGTTCACACTAACCGTGTACTTACACCGTTATTACAGCATGTACCTAATTTTATTAAGAAACGTTGAAGGCTTAAAAGCTTGAAGCACGTTATCGCTTAACTTTATATTAAGTAGCAATTTCCCTCTCACTTGGCGCCAAGAAGACCGAGCAACCAATTAAAGTTGTCTGTCCCTGAGCGCCAGTTGTCACTTCATATCCTGTCGCAGGCGCGGGGGGGGGGGGTTAAGGCTCTATGCAAATTGCTTAATTTATTTACGAGTTCTCTCTAACCTCTTCTAAGCAAAGTGTAAAACAATCGGTGTGTTTTGTTGGGATTGTCTGTTATTTCAGCAAAAGAAGAACAAGGGTGAACTTTCGAAACCTTAAAGAAATTAAAAATAAACTCTTTTGTAAAGTGACAATAAAAAGAACTCTCCTCGCCGTACATTCGAGAAAAAGCAATAAGTTCGTTAAATAAGTAAACCCAATAGCGGTCATGTCATTACAAATTGCACTGGCGCTCGAAGCCCAAATAAATTAACCTGCCACATCGAATTCCGCTCTTGACACAACAATCGACTCACTCATCGGGAAATTTGGCACTCAGTTATGGCATAATTTATTTTACCGACGTCCAATGCTGTTATGAGTTGAGCTTCACTACATACATCACGAATAATGTGCAATATCGCAAATATTATTTGCGTTGGCGTGCTTTTCCATCTAATAAAGTTGTGATGTAACTTTTCTTTCTAAACCCACGTACCCGGGCTAGTTTGCGTTTATAAAAATGAAGCTGGTGAAGTTTTCCTTTCACAAAAGTTTCGTTTAATATTTCTCCATTTAGTTTTAAGCTTAATCGTAAGTTATTCAGACATTCCGGTCAGAAATTATAGTTCATATTCAGACCGCAGGCAAATGAAATGGAAACAATGCCCTGTCCCTCTAATTTACGTTTTTATTGCCTCAAATGCCCGTTTGTGAAGTAGGTAACGTGGTATTTAGGTCTTGCAGAATGGGCGCGGCTATTAAATTCATCTGGTGTGCGGTTTGAATGGAGTCCCCTAAACTTTCCCTAAATGGAAACTCGGGGTGTCGTTTGTCATCCCGTAATGATCTGCCTTTGAGCAAGCGTTTGACGACTTCTTGTATAATGGCTGTCTCCGTAATATAAATTAATTAACGCGTTCTTACTGTCCCGAAACAATAACATATCAATTTTGACCCAGAAAATTGGAGCCTTTAACAAAGAGCTATTGAATCTAAAAACCTTTTTAACCTTTAGATTTTTTCCGTTACGCTCGGAACAAAAAAGGAACGGTTAATGGAATGTACGGTAAAATTAGATTTTGACGGCGATGTTATTTTTCTTTATAATTGTTGTTGAAAAGATTGCCTTCAAAGTGTTTTTACCACAAATAGTAGATCGTTTGATTGGTTGAACCGCTTTACGACTAGTACGTATTTAGGAACTTTATGAACTCAAGTACATACTTTATATTGACAGGTGGGTAGCTCTTCTTCAATAACAATTATTTCTTCTTCCGTTTCTTTCAAAATTACTAACTACTATTTTTCCTTATTGCAGCAACAAAAGACGACCCGGACGGCGATAGTAGTGATTGTCGTGGGCGACAACAAAACGGCGGCGGTCGCGGTAAACTGCCTTACAACGGCTATTCCGAGGAGTGCCTGGATCGGCTCGAGCCCAACGGGAACATACCACACGACAAGGATAGCCATTACGGTAAGTATTTCTGCATCCATAAGGTTTAGATGCTTCTATTGGTTGACCATCTTACCTGAGAAGATAGGAGCTGGCTAATCAATCCTACTCCATTTACTTAATAATAGATTAACAAAGTATTTTCAATTGATACATTAAAACGTTGGGGTCGGCCGCGCAGGCGTTGGCGCGATGACATTAGTAGATTCGAAACGGAATGGTGGAAATCTGCAAGGATAGGTGGAAGGTGTTGAGTGAGGGCCTTGGCCCAATAAAAAAATGTAGGCTAACAAAAATAAATTATAAGGTCTTACTCACAACGGAATACATGCATAAGATTAGAGTAGCTCAACGGGCAATGGAGCGTGCCATGCTCGGTATATCACTCTTGGACCACATACCAAATGTAGAAATCCGACGTCGCACAAAGGTTGTGGACGTGGGTATGAGGATCGCAGGGCTGAAGTGGAGATGGGCTGGACACTTGGCTAGGAGGGATGACGGGCGTTGGACGAAGGCGATTACAGAGTGGTGGCCAAGGGATGCTCGTAGGCCAAGAGGCAGACCACCCGCCCGATGGTCGAATGCCATTGAAAGCGTAGCTGGGTGTCAATAGATGAGACTCACAAGGGACCGGAAAGAATGGCGTAATAAAGAGGAGGCCTATACCCAACAGTAGGTGCAGACGGGCTAAGGTGAAAAGGTCTTATTGCAATAACACGTGTCTTACAGGCAACAAAGATCAGATAGCAATTCTTGGACAAATATTTCACACCGATTATGGAATCGCACTAGAATAAACATCACGAACACATGAGATTTGAACACCGCATTCACACATACAAAACGAGAATAAAATCTTTTACATTTCAATTTCAATGAAATACCACTCGAGATTTTGCCCTTCACTCTGGATAGCTTTACGTATCCGCAGCGTCTTGTTACTTTAAATGCACGTAAACATGTTTATGATTCACATACTTACTTCATCCAGGTAAATGTAGCGCTTAGTACGCTTTTGAGAGGTTTCAAGAAACATTGTCTAGTATTTTGTTCAATGTTTCATGAAGTGTCCTCAGTCCTATGTCGGTTATTGTTTATCATCAATGAGTCCTTTGCAATAATTTGTTGTAAACTTCAATACTAGCAAGGTCAAGTGACGTCATAAAAGGGTTGCATCATCGGCTTGGGTTCAGTAGCTGGATAATAACTCTGAACTTGCAAACCTTGTGATGCTTATCTGTTTACCTAAGATCACAGTCGAAATTATACACAATGGTGAAGGACCGAGAAAAGTTTTTAGTGAGAAAAGTGATGTGCACGAAAGGATTATTTGCGACTTGCGCCTTAGCCTTGCATTTCCAGTAAGCATCGAGAAAGAATCAGTGATTCGGTTAATACGTTTTGATGAGACTGTAAAAGTCGCGAATAGACTAAAATGGCCTAGGACGTCGACTGCTGAACAATTTCCATCAACCGTGGCTGTGGGCAGGGCACGTAGCTGAAAGAACTGACGGCAGTTGGGGCAGAACGGTTCTCGAATGGAGACCACGCACTGGAAAGTGTAGCGTGAACCGGCCCCTACACTTGATGTATGACGACCTGATAAATAAAGTAATATTATTATTATCAGCCCACTGTGTCCCACTGCTGGGCAAATGCCTCCCCCCATTCTTTCCAGACACGTTTTTCAAGCGCTAAGATGGTCCAGTCCGCTCGGAAATTAGTGAGCTCATCCCTCCATCTCTTCTTTGGTCTGCCACGACGTCTTCGGGCTGTGTCAGGGTACCACTCGGTGGTGAGCTTAGCCCACTGATCACCCGACATACGGCATAATAAAGTATTAAAATGTGAAATTCATTTAGTTCTTAATGTTTATGATATTCAGATTTATTTCATCAATAAATATATATAAAACTGTCGCATTGCGTCCGTCCGTCAATTTAAAAGGGACACCGAGGCGCTACCAACCACCCCCTGTCACACAGCCAGATGGCTATTTTAAACGTTTACATGCAATTTGCATTCATGTTTCCATTAACACGTTATTGCGGTGAATAAAATATGCGGATCTAATTATGCGGCAGGACGGTGCTGCATCCTTGATGAGAGAGAATCGATTACAAATAAATATACAAAATTACTAGATGACATCTCTACAGAGGTCATCTCACCCATAGTAAGTAAGTTAGTACCATAAACATTAAAAAGTACTTTTACGGGCGTTTTGGTAGTACATGGTGTTTGTAGTTTCCGGTACTTACAATATAAACGGTCGTCAGGGTTTACGTATATATTTTGCTTAATTATCATAAGCATTATAAACATAAACAAAAAAAAGGAGTGTGCTTTAGACCATACGACTGCAGTAAAACTTCTTTTTCATAATTTTAAATTATGAAATTGTTTTATTACAAAAAGGTCCACACGTCTGTAGGTCGATCAGTTCTATGTTCATTCTGGTCTGGACAGACGCAATTCGCACTCGCTCATTAACGTTTAAAAATAAACGAAACGTAACTTACTCTCCAAGTAAAGCGCGCGTTAAGAAGTTTTACTTCAAAAATGTTTCACGATCACAGTCTTATTTCGTAAAGGTAAGGAAATCGCTCTGAAAAATCCGAATTCCTGCTTGATATTTCGCGATAGGCAAAATAATCTTGAAACTTTTGGCATTGCCGACATTGTTCGGATTTGTAAACAAACGGAAGTTTTTTTCGCCTACAATCCACCTTTGATGTGTATATTGCCGTAAATATTCCCACTTGTTGTAGTGAAAATGTGCACAGTCTGCGATACGCTTGTGCGGCAATAAAGAATACTACACCGTATTTTCAACGAAGATTTGTTTATCTATAAAATCGTATATTTGAATCATGATTAGGGATCGACGTAGGTAAGTGCTATTTTGGGTCAATGAACCTGAATGATAAGTTAATATGGATATGCCCTGGGATTTATTCCCCGATTCCCACCAATATTTTTCTGAATATATTGTCACATATATAGCGCCGCGTATTGTGTATGTACTCGCAGCAAGTGTGTGCGTATAGTGAAACCGATTCCTCACCTCACCTGCGATAAGCTACAAAAGCGTGAGGGAAAGGGATGGCTTTAGTGACCAATACAACATGTATTTGCATAAAGCTGAATAGTGACTATGTAAAATACGAATTCCTAAAAAAACCTGTTAAATAAAATAAAAATATATTTCCCGGGATTTAAAAGGCATATCCATGTTAAGTTAACGGCCACTAATTCCCGTGAATAGCTCTACCTACGCCAATCACTAAACATGATAAAACTTAGTGTTGTACTAAATACTGTTATCTCTCTTTCTTTAAATCGTTTTATACTCTGCTCTCACATCGTTTAAAGAAGATTTATTGGGTATGAGTTTCCCCGAACAAATTTATGGTCATACGAAAACAAACAATTATTATCTAGCCGAACTAGATAAACTTCTGCTGACACGCTCGTCTGTTCAAACAAGTGTTGTTGTGAAGTGGAGCATACTCCCCCGTAATACGAGACAATGCGGTTTGACACATGCAAATAAACGCATATTGTACCGAAATGTCAAAATACACAGTTTGTCGGGTAGAGTAAACCCACCTGGAAATGCCGGGATTCTACTGGATTTAAAATACATATTTGCATCTTAGAAATTTTCGCATTCCTTACATTTGGAATAAAAACTCGGAAAAGTTCCTTACCCGCATCGTTGAAAAGCTTGCTCTGTAAAATTGGAGGGATGGCTAAATTAGATAGAGCTTGCTCAGGTATACTTGGGTTAAGATGCTGATTTTTATTTATTTTTTTTATACGAATTGGAGATTGAACAAGCCTATGGCCCACTGTTAAGTGATTACCATCGCCTATAACAAAGTATCGCCTCGTAGGTCACGCTCCTTAGGAACGTGCCCTACGATGTGCTACCCTGTTTCCATCAGCTTGAGGCATACAGGTGTAAAAACTCATGCGCCTGTAATTTCACCGGCTACCGTACCCTTCAAACCGAAACACAGCAATGCTGCTTGGCGGCAGAAATATGTATGTAATAGGTAATGAAATAGGTATCTTCCTTTTGGAAATTCTTCATGTAAGAATTTAGAGGCCTTCACGATACCAGGCTTGGCCCAGTGTGAAGACCGCCGACTCAATCATTTAGTTACCAAGCCCTCTCAAGATTAAGTTCACTTAATAATTTATTTGTTTTAAAAATATTAGTGATATGCTTTTTGTTGCTAAATAAATATTATTCATTTTCTTTAGTTAAGAGGGATAGGAGGCCTTGGCCTTGCAGTGAGACACAACAGGCATATAATAGTAATAATTATCATTACTAAACAGATTTTACTAAAAATAATGTGAGAAGAAAGTTTTATCAGTAGTTCTAAGTAGTATGAGTTCTGAAATTAATCAGCTTTTAGTCAACACTGTTAACTCTATAGAAACATTCGTATTACTGGCTTTTTTAGCAGTAAGTACATCCTTGTACGCTTATGGTTTTTGCAAGTGAAAACTTCTTTAGGTGCGTTGGGCATTTTTTGAGATGGGAAAAAACCATTGAACTCGCGACACTGTTACCGTTACAAACACCTCTGTATATAAGTATCTGTAGTGTAGTCTGCTTTTAAATTTTGAATACCCAAACATTGAGCCCTAAATTTTTCACTTCTGTCGTCAAAAATAGGTATGGTGGTAGTAGTTCCCCGGGAGTCTTTTCACAAGGGATACTACTCTGGTTTGGGAGTTATTCCGATAGTTTAGTCCGGCCGATAACGGTTTGATGACTTTTTTTATCTGTTATCGTTTTGTAATTCAAACAAGTCTAGTATTACTACGTTAAACGATGAAATGCCTAATTGGAGTTAGCAATTTCCCGCAGAGCAATTATACTCAATAATCTCCATCATTTGCAAAGTTCTCGGCCTTTTACTTACACTTGTTTTATTAACTAATGATATTGTTTGAGCAAAGGGAATGAAGTTGTTTTATTATTGTTTTAAACTTGAATTGAACTTATTTATAAACGTGGTTGTTACGTTTAGCTTCGGTGTAGCTCTTGTCTATCATTGAATAAAGAAAGGCAGCATTACTTTTATAACTATTTATCATCACCATCATTATATTAACCAAAGAACGCCTATTCGACATCTCACAGATCTTGTGCAGCCTGCACCCAACGGCTCCCAACAAGATTTCGAAAATAAAATATTGGTCAAGCGCTTGTCTTACGAAAATGGCAACTTTGAAGCTTTATATTTCTTAAACGAGCTCTTATATGAAAAAAAGGGTTTTAAAATCTATTTAGAAGACCTATTCAACGTGATCCCAAACGAGTGGGTGCGTAAAAAAAATCACCCCCAACTTCGATACAGGGAATAAAAACTAGTTTCATCATCATCATCCACAGCCCATAAGTAGCCACTGCTGGGTGTAGGCCTCCCTTTTTAAACGCCACCCTTCCCGGTTTTGTGCTGCGCGCATCCAGGAGTTGCTTGCGTTTTTCTTTATGTTACCCACCGCGCCGACGGACGTCCTGGACTTCTTAGGTCTGTTCTTGGCCACCATTCGGTGAAAGATTTACTTACTCCACCAAAACTAGTTTGTTTTGTTTTATTTCATAACTTACTAGGCGTTATTAAAACGTATCATCAAGCCAAACTTCAGCTTTACAGCACTCACTGCCTACGAATAAAACGGCTTTGACGACCACCGTGGTGCAGTGGGCGAATAGCCGGCTGAGACGCAGGAGGTAGCGGATTCGATTCCCGCCGCGGCAAAATAGTTGTTCCGGGTCTGGATGTTTTTCCTTGTATTATAAGTATGTATTTACAAAAAAAAAGTATATAAGTATTCTATCATTTATCTGGTTGTGTGAAATGTCCAGCAATATTTATTTATTTATTTAACTGTCGGACGGATAGACATGGCAAAAGGTATATAAGGGTTCCTATTTCGACTACGGATCCCAAAAAAAATTGTAGATAGAATGTAATAATGTTTTATTGTACACTAGGAATACTTAAAAAACGAGTTTATGCTAAATATAGTACAATGGGCGGCCTTGAAAGCGATTTCTTCCAGGTAACCTTTGTTAATATAAGTCGATAAAACCTCTATTACAATCAATTCAATACAACCTCTATATTAGTAGATCACTGTTTTAAGCTCGCAAAAGTACACACTTACCCACCAGACAAACATAACCCTCACAAAAACCCACCCTCACACATACACACACTACCACAAACTTACACACCATTGAGCCCTCGACATACGCAGAACCCCGTCTATACACATCCACACCCTCAATCACGCACACCCACTCCCCTAAAACACTAACACATTCACACACACAGTCATACGTACAAAAAGCCGAGTTACCATGACATAGCATGTAAGTTTATTTAAGTTTTCTTATTTAAATCAAAAGTTTGTAAATTAGCAAATTGTAACCTGCCTTATGATCAGGAACGTCTAACTCATTTAAATTGTATGTACGGACACTGGAAACTGCGACACAGTATTTTACTAATGCAGTTTCCAGTGTTCACATTGTTTTTAATCACATGTAAAAAAGTTCACTGAAAATAAATATATTACAATTTCAAAAGCGAAGCGACTATATAAATAATTCTATTGATTGTTCTCTCGCGTAATCACCACGACTAATTGGTTGATGAGCAAACGATTATAATTTTGCTTACATTAGAACATTGTAATGATGTAATGATGTAAGCGCGGCTTCTAATTAAATTTCCCTGATTTGAAGTTACCCGTTCCCTCCCCTGAGGCGTTAAGGATACGCCCTCTAATTCCTTACATGTGTATGTTTATGTACTGTGAATATTTAAGGCCGCTGCACACCGACCAAATAAATAGAAATGGACTATTCTTTGAAAGTTATCTTATACTAGTTGACACCGCCTTGACATGCATATAACGCGAGCTGTCAATATACGTCACCCTGGTAGAATTGTCAATTGTTGTCCCCGGCCATCATGAATTTTTTCCGTAATTTTTTTTTTTGCGTGATTTTTTCCGAAATTTTAATAGTTATTCTGCTATTTGGGGCGGGGAGACAAATCCAAGAAATCAAAGATCATCAAAATCGGTCCAGCCTTTCTTGAGTTATAAATGGTGTAACTAACCAGATTTTTTTATATATATTTACAACCATACTTAACCATAGACAAAATTACGTTTATCTGTCATTTGCGTTCTGTTATTCCATGTCAGATGCGTTTTTGTTATACCACGTTTTATAGTGACTTGTATTCTCATTGACGTTTTATGTCACTTCACACGGGATCGCGGTCGAACGGGATAAAAAGTATCCTATGTCCGTCTCCTGGTTCTAAGCTACCTCCCCACCAATTTTTAGCCAAATCGGTTCATTCGTTCTTGAGTTATAAATAGTGTAACTAACACGACTTTCTTTTATATATATAGATAGTGTTATATTGGATGTTTGTTTGTTACTCGATCACGTCGTAAGGGCTCAACCGATTTCGATGAAATTTGGTATGTACGTAGATTATAACCTGGATCAACATATAGGCTACTTTTTGTTTACAAACAACGCGTGCAAAGGCGATGGCGGTAGCTAAGAATAAAATATTTTTGAATTTGATCAAAATAGAACGCAAAACAACCTGTATTACGTAGAAAATTGGTTCATACTTTACTGAAGTGTGATTTATTTCTGCCGCCAAGCAGCATTGTTGTGTTTCAGTTTGAAGAGTATGGTTGCCGGTGAAAATACAGGCACCTGTATGCCTCAAGTTGATGAGAAGACGCAAGGCATCTGCATCGTACGGCACATTTCTAACGCGTGACCTACGAGGCAATTCTCTCATATAGGCGATGGTTACCACTTTGTTTTCAGTTTTTTTATTGGTGATAGTCAAGCGTTTGACCGCTACCTCACCTGGTGGTAAGTGATGGTGTGATCCAAGATGAAGCACGCTTGCCTAGAAAGAACCTGTTCACTCTGGACTTGAAGACTAGGATTTTACTTAACATACGGTGGGCCATAAGCTTGTTCAATCTCCATGTAGTATAAAAAAATACACTCCAGTAAAATGTATGATCAATTTCAGCCTTTAAAATACGTAACGCTACCAATTTCCATCCCCATTAAGTGCTCCGTGTTTACATTTGTGGCCGTAGATTATCCGCGGCGCAAACTCTACTCGAAACAATTAAAATAATTAGCCGAAACGGGATGTTTTGGGGTAACTCGAAAAGTTTTCCAATTGGGTCACGTCGCGCGGTCACATGTCATACAGAAATTATGCTGGAAGGAAAGCGAGGCATGCATGGGAAAAGTTGGAACGGCCAGAAGTTTACATGTCACATCGAATGGAGACCTGGGGCTAATTTCCATAACATAAAATTGATGTGTTATCATGCATTTAAATGTGAAAACAATTCACAATCAGATGCAACAAATTTTATTCTACGGCTAAAGAGTTCCATTTTCAAATTTATCTAGTAATAACTTTTTGAATATTGTTTATGTAAGTGGTCAATTCCGAAAACTTTTAGTGTGACCTATGTAGATGATGCAAATATTTGTTCCGCATCAGGATCCCGCAACCTCCTGCGTCTCAACCGGCTACTTCGCCACAGAGGTTGTCATGATAAATAATATAAATAAATGTGATAAATCTACTTTACAAAGAAGGAACTTCTGAAGTTATTTTGAGAGCTTAAAAAAATATGTAAGCTTATCAAAGGTAAATAAAATGCAAATGAAGCGTTGCTAACGAAGCCTCGTAATTAACCTAATTGGCTGTCTGTTTCTGGCCTAACACCTGTCACGGTGTCAAAAAAGCGCCTGTCCGTTTTAATTAGTGAAATGCTTTCCAAGGAGTGGTCGAAAACAAGGTCGCAATGCCGGAATAAACACAGAACGACGCGCATTTACGCAGAAAACGAACTCATGCCACATGCGACCAAACATCTTCAGTCTGAAGACATTTTGAGTACCTTGATTTCCATTTTATGGTTTGCCTGTTAATGTGTTGTTGTCTATACTAATATTATAAAGAGGAAAGATTTGTTTGTTTGTATTGAATAGACTCCGAAACTACTAGACAGAGTTAAAAAAATCTTTCACTATTGGGAAGCTACACTATCCCCGGGTGACATAGGCTACTTTTGCTCAACTGCGCAAAAAGAGGGTAATGTTTTTATTGAAAAACTACGCGTGCGAACCTGCGGATTTGTCAGCTAGTTATAAATAAATAAATGAAATATGGCTCAGCATCATGTAAATATGCACAGCAGATAATCAGATGCGGAGGGGTGTAGTGGGGAGAGAGATGGCCCTAATGACGCCCCCATAAAAAAACGAGTGTGCTTTAAAAAACCACATGACTGTAGTAAAATTTCTTTTACAAAATATTAATTTATAAAATTGTTCAATCACAAAATTGTCCACACGTCTGTAGGTCGATCAGCCTTTGTTCATTCTGGACAGACGCAACTCGCACTCGTACACACGGCTGCACATCAAGCTATACATTTCCAGTATAAGCTGGCCTCATTCTACGAAAAGCCTACGAGGTACGAGACCCAATGCGAGGTCAGCTTATACTGGAAATGTATAGCTTGATGTGTAACCGTGTGTACATTAACGTTTAAAAATATACGAAACGTAACTCTCTCTCTTTTTATCTTCACTAACTTATATCTCCCTCTCAACTTCTGTTCGCTCTCTCCCTGAGTCAAACGTGCGTCAAGTTTTACTTCAATAATGTTCAATTGCAATTGACATACGAGTATATAAAAGTTTTCCGTAGTTTTCTACGTAAATTTGGGCATTGCCCCCACGACTTGAAAGATGACACGATAAAATGCCCATCAAGTCGGAAGTGCGTTACGCGAAGTGTTACCTACAGGCCAACGAAATGACGGTTGTTAAATTCGAGCGACGTTTCGAGCGTATGTGAATGATATGCGGCTGTTATGAGGGACGTATTCGCGTAATGTACGGTAAAACGGTGATATTTCATCGCATCAGTCGTAACCGTAAAGTTGTGACGGTGAATGTCGAAAAACGTGATGATTATTCTGTACGAATTATTTGTGTGACCTATTTTTCAGGGTTATTTACACTGGCCTGAAAAGTTTGGCCCGAATACAATATGGCCGCAATTCAATGGTTGATGAATGACGAAGACTCCTGAATTTCACCTTTAAAGTCTTTTTTTAGGGTTCAGTACCCAAAGGGTAAAACGGGACCCTATTACTAAGACTCCGCTGTCTGTATGTCTGTCCGTCTGTTGCCGCTTTATCAGCAAATACTAAAAACAGAATAAAATAAATATTTAAGGTGGACTCCCATACAACAAACGTGATTTGTTTCCTCGTTTTTGCTCGATATTGATAACGGCAACAAGTAGAGGCTTGAAATATTCACAGAATATTTAGTTATATATTCACTTTAAAAATAAATAATAAAATTAAAATAAAACAAATATTTAAGGGGGGCTCCCATACAACAAACGTGATTTTTTTGCTTGTTTTTATCGATAATGGTACGGAACCCTTCGCGCGCGAGTCCGACTCGCACTTGGCCGGTTTTTCAGGATTAATCTGGTCTTAGTACGCCCTAGGTACGCCCGTGATTACTACTACTAAAAGTTACTAAAAGTTGCTAAAAGCAAGGCGTACGTCGCGCAGGTTCTGTGCAAAAAAAATAAAACTACCAGTTTTCCCATTATCAGAATTTATCTCTTTCGCATTTATATCTCAATTTCTATTGCAACTATTACATAGGAAGTTTAAATATGATTATTAAAATAATGAATCCGCACTATGCGGTTGCCTGTAAATCCACTAGCAAAATCCACAAACTGAACAAAACCGTTCCAAAGTACATTTCGTACCTGTTATCGGTAAGCGAACCCAAGTTTTAATTGGGCCCTCGTACTTATATTCCACGTGTCGGCTCCTAACTTATGCTAATTGATTCACGATGTTTGAGAGGCATTAATAAACGCATTGAAAGTTTTATAAATTTGCTTCCTGAACAAAGAATTCAGACACAGTTTTAATCTCATACATATAATTCACGTAAATAAGATACGCCATGTTATTTGGATGAAGCTTAAAATAAGTTTAAATTTGTCGTTCGGCATGTACACAATATATTTATCAAGATAATAACCTACAGTTTTCAATGCACTGTCTAGGATTTCCATGCTTTATTATCTACACAAAAAACTTGAAACAAGTTAATTTTATTTAAAACTTAAACCTTCGTCCGCCGAAAATGGCTGCTACATTTCTGAGAATGTGAGCGTGAACGCTACTGAGTCGAGTTTAAGCTATCGCTTAAACCCTCGACTCATTAGCGTTCACGCTCACGTTTTTTTTTCGCGGGCACATAACTTTTAATATCAAATGCGAAAAAAATAATAAAGAGTTTCCCTTAACAACTTGTTGGTAAAAAGAAAATTTTTGTTGCCGGTGTCCATTGTTTTTGAAGTGAAAATCTCTTTAGGCGCGTTGGGCATTTTTTGAGATGGCAAAAAAACCATTGAACCATCGACAATGTTACCGTTACCGACACCTCTGTATATAAGTACTGTAGTCTGCTTTTATTCAACTTTTCACTTCTGTCGGCACTCCCGGAGTGCCACTTTTTTTTAAAGTGAAAACTTCTTTAAGTGCGGTGGGACATTTTTTGAGATGGAAAAAAGCATTGAACTCTCGACACTGTTACCGTTACTGACACCTCTGTATATAAGTATGTGTAGTGTAGTCGGCTTTTATTCAAGTTTTCACTCCCTGTCTGCACTCCCGGAGTGCCAATTTTTATTTATACCCGAACTGTGTCCTGTTCCATTTTTTAATTGAAATAGAGATTGTATTTCCTTTTTGCTTATTATAAATGCAACGAGCCTCATTCTATTTTCTAACTTACTTGGCCGTAAATCGAATTTACTGAGCAGCTATCGAGTTAACAATGACCGACTTTTAGAGCATGAGTGATGAAGACAAAATTATGTTAGCAGTATCGCGCAAAACTGCGCTAGATCTGCAAACAAAACCGATAAGAGGCTATCAATAAAATTATCGTACAGCTCCCGGTGGAAGTAATGCCGGGACTCGGGTGGGTTACCCTCTCCGTGAGCCCGTGACCCACTTATACGGGTTCGAGTGTGCCAGCTCCGGGAGGTACGAGAGTATCGCAAAATTACCATCATCGAAGTAAGTGCTATTCGATTATAACATTCCTATTTTTAAGGGGGATACACACGTACTCGTAATGATGTTTAATTGCTAATTTTATTTTGTTAATTCTCTGATTGCAAATAAGTAGATATATTTTTATAACAACACCAACAAATCATAGAAATTGGTCCAGCTGTTAGTCGTGAAAACGTAACAGACAGACAGACGGACAGAGTTACTTTCGAATTTATAATATTAGTAAGTACCACAGGCACTGGTTAATGTTTCTGGAATAAAATCCTGTGAGAGAAACACAAAGGAGTTTTTAATGCTTAACAAAGAAGTTCGTTTTACTTGCTATACTTATTAGGTAAATTATAAAATAAACTACGAAAATCTTATTAGAACACAGAAAACTCCGTCGACATTATCATTTATAACGTTCTCGTTTTAATCTCGGTGATCGATTGTCACCGCGATCGATTCACTCGAGAGTACAAGCGATTCGATTCTACGAATGATTTATTCGTATCGCGTTTACTTCGCATCAATATCGGCGAGTACCGAGTCTTTGTGACGTTAACGGGCTTATAGCTTCTTCAGACACATGCTCGTCGGATATGAAAAGCTACACGAAAGCGTTAAGCGCAGTACAGCGATTACATTGACGCAGAGTGGTTATTCGCTCGTTTACTTATTATCGATATCCAATTATCTAGGGGCCTCATATAAGTATCCTGTACTGTAATATTATAAAATAGAATAACTATATATTACCAGGAATACATAAAGAACTTACTGGTGGTAGAGCTTCTGTGAACGGGCTCGAGGAAGTGGGCACCACCGCCTTACCCTTATCTGCCGCCAAATAGCAGTACTTGTGCTGCTGTGTTCCGGTTAGATGGTAATGGTATGTTCCTGTAATTACTGGCACATAGGCATAACAGCTAAGTCCTATAGTATGGCAACGTATCTACATAGATATCAAGACAAAATAATAGCTTGTTTTGAATTCTATGTGAATATCCATGGGCTGCAGTAGCCACTTAATATGTGGTGGACTGCATGCTCGTTTGCCATATAAGTTGTATATAAAAAAACTAGCTTATGGCAAAAATAGTACAATGTATATACCTAGTCAGGTCATAAATTCTGTCACATGTTTAATATAAAATAATTGAAACAAGTTTATTCATTATGTAACCATTTATATACCAAAATGAACTTAACAAAACATAGATTCTTATGACACTAAAGTTTATTCAAAATGACCTCCGTGATTTTGAATACAGGCCTTCAATCTGCGCGGCCAATCGTCTATCGCAGCACGAACGAGGTCCATGTCAATATCGGCGGCTGCCTTAATCAAGGATGTCTTGAGTTACTCCAAATTGGGATGAGGCTTTGAGCACGCCTTTTCCTCCAAGTGTTGCCATATCTTGTAATCTAACGGATTCAAATCTGGACTGGAGGAGGGCCAGTCTTCGTGCCGGATGAAGTCGATTTCACGCGCCGCCAGCCAATCTTGTGTGCTCTTCGCTCTATGAGCTGGCGCCGAATCTTGTTGGAATACCCAGTGCCTGTTATTGAACATGGTATGAGAAACAGGTTCCACAAGGTTCGTCAGGACTGTATTTTGATACACAACTGCATTCGTTTTTACACCTTTCTCACAAAAATGTACCTCTGTTAAGCCCCAATAAGAAACTCCCAACTATACCATGAGCGAGGATGGAAAATGTCCTCGTTGAACACGCGGAATACGGTTGCTCGCTTCTTCACTACTGTGTGCGTACACCTTATCATTTTGTTTGTTGTAGCTCTCTTCTACGGTAAAAATTTTTTCATCCGAAAAAAGAATTTCCCGATATTTTTTTCCCGCGTAACGCTTCAACAAAGCGCGGCATCTCTTCAGTCTCAGGTCCATTAGACGAGCATTCAAACGATGTCCTGTTTTTCTTCAATATGCCCGAAGCCCTAAGTCTTCATTTAACACCCTTTTCACCATGGTTCTGCTTAACCCCATCTGAAGGGCCAACAGTTTCTGCTTACGTTTGGGATTTCTTTGAATTCGCGCCTTCACAGCTTTTATCACTGCTGGAGTCCTAACAGACCGAGGGCGACCACTTCTTGACCTGTCATCTACACTAGAGTCTTCATTGTATCGTTTGATGGTGCGATAAACGAATCTATTGGTTATATTCAAATTTTTCAGTATGTCAAAAATTTTAATTGTCGCGTAACCGCAACGATGCAGCGCAATAACTGCAACACGGTCTTCTTTAAGCGTCCACTCCATATTTAAAAATGAGTAAAATTCTAAAAAGTATACATTTTTATTTTCATGAACAATTCGAAATTCTAATTCTATAAACTTTTTTGTGGCCAGCATTCTAAAAGAAAAGTTTTTACTGTGTGACAATACTTATGACCTGACTAGTTAGTTATGTAGGGAATGGTTGCCGGTGAAATTACAGGTACATGAGGCTTTACACCTGTATGCCTCAAGTTGATAGAAGGAGCACAGTGCAACGTAGAGCACATTTCTAAGGTGCGTGACCTATGAAGCAATACTTAACATCAGGTGGGCCATATGTTTGCTCCATCAACAGGCAACATAAAAAATGCGCGGCCTTCCAGGCAACCTTTGGATGGAAAGTAATGAGCTAAGCAGTAACGGGCGGTGGTGCACATAGTAACATGATTAAATCATAGTTACCTACAATTATAAAGCACGCGACAAAAACAGCTCCTTTCAAACATAGTTAATGCTGAATTTGTATGTCCTTTGTGAATTTGCTTACCTACTAAGTGCCTGCAGGGAAAATTCTGTCGGGATTTTTATATTATCAATAGACGATGCTTTTATTGAAAGTGTTTATATTGCGGAGTACTGTGACGGTATATCGGAGCTATGAGGGAGGTAGATTGCGATGTCAAATGTGGGTTCTAATTTGATAAAGGAAATAGAAATTGAATGAAATTGACTATTGTACCCCAAAAATATAAAAAGGGAAAACATTTCGTGCTTCTTTTTATTGTACTGAAATATATTTTTAATATAATTTGCGCGGCTCTGAGATGCTTTTAAAATACGAGTTTTATATGTTGTTAAAAATATATGAAAGTCTGAATTTCATGTGTTCACACGGTATTCACGCCCGCCCGACTCCTGTCGTTCCATAACAGTTCGTTCTAGGTATCATCACACTAATATTATAAATGCGAAAGTTTGAATGTTTGTTTGTTTGTTACTCCATCACGCCGTAACGGCTGAACCGATTTCGAAGAAATTTGGTATATACATACGTAGATAATAACCTGGATCACCACATATGCTACCTTTTAACCCATAAATCGGTTCCCCTGGGATAAAAAACGGGGTGTCAAGTCAAGTTGCAACAGCGAGTTTAACTTTATTTCTAGATTACCTACACATTTAGTAGTGTAACGGGTACGAAGTCGCGGTCAAGAGCTATTGGTTTATAAGCCGTCAAACTTTTTTATTTTTTTCCAACATTTTTTAACTAAAAAGTAATCTCGTATGAGTCATGTTGGGGCTTTTTAAGCCGTCAAATGCCATGGTTTAAACTGTAATAGCCAGGATCGACAGCTTATTAGTACGGTAAATAAAGTTCGTCTAATAATGAATGGTCTAGTGAAGTGCCCATAATTTGTAGCTAAGTTTTTTTTATAGCACTTGGTGATGATGACTATTTGTACTCAAAACGGGATATATTCTATGATATGTGAGTTTTTGAGTAACCCGATATTTTGACGCAGTTGCATGCGCCATGATCATAACCATGATAGTTTAAAAAATGACACTTGGTGATGGTACAAGTATATGACCCACCTGATGTTAAGTGGTATCCATCGCCTATAACAAAGTATTCCCTAGTAGGTCACGCAGCGTAGAAGCGTGCTCTACGATGTACTGCCCTGCGTCCATCAACTTGAGGTATACAGGTGTAAAGCCTCATGTGCCCATACCCTTCAAACCGAAACACAGCAATTATGGTTGGCGGAAGAAATAGGTATGGTGGTAGCACTTCCCTGGGCGAGCCATTTAATAAGGAACTCTAATACTCTTGAGTTGTAAATATCTGTCAACAGTTACCCATCTAAATTTGAACTGTGCTGATATTATTTACTCGTAGCAGTTTGCCAGCTCTTCGCTTCGTGTATTGAATTAAGTTTTTTAAACGTAGTTTATTTCCTCAGATTGGAGCGGCGGCGGCAATGGGGAGTACAGAGTTCGGAGACAACTCTCTGTGTCATCGGACTCGAAACTCCTGGACGAAGCAGGGAGGGAAGACGCGAGGGTGGTGATGAGGCCAAAGAGGCCGCCCCGGCCCAAATCAGAGGCCTTCCTCGGGCCTCATTCGGATCATCCACACCGGCGTACCAAAAGATTTAGTGCCTTTGGGGTAAGTGCCTATAACAGTTAGGCCCGTAAGATCAATAGCAGTTTAAACTAAAAAAATCCTTTGTCAGTAATGGTTTAAGCTTAGAGTTTTAGTTTAAACTGCTGTTGATCTTACGGGTCTTAGTAATGTTATTTTCAATCATAACCTATATTGTTATCTCACCGTCAACATTCTAGTCTCATTTAGTCGTACGTTTTTCTCGTTATTTCTTGATCACTCAGCAACAAGTCTGTGGCCAGAGTTATGAGGGCGAAATCAAAAGAAATGCATGTGCTAAAAGAGGTCCTAGATAAGCATTTGTAATAGTACAATAATTGTAAAATGTGTACGGAAAATATATTTTTATTGGTGTTGTTATATTTTATGAATCGGTTCGGGTTATTCCGATCGACAACGCATTATGTTGCTTAGTGCCTACAGAAAAATGTTTAAGATTGCTAAGTGATGCTAGAGTAGGAGAGTATCGTAGTACGGCTGTCAATATTAATATCACACAAAAATCTCAGCAAAATCCAAGACATTACCACTAGAATCGAGCGGTTAGTGCACTAGGGTTAGTGACATTGAAATGCAATTAACTCGAGTAATGGGACGCCTTCGAGGGAGACTAGCAAAGGGTGTGTACCGCCTGAGGACGCTCTTGTATGGTGTGAAACAGTTTGCCGCGTCAGCTTGATTTAAATCGTAGGGGCGGTTCAATGCATTTAATGGGATGAGATTTTACGTTGTAAATCTTTCTTAGTTCATAAATACTTACCGCAATTTCTTTTTGCGAGTGCTCATTTCGTGGCAGTCATCTCTAATATCAAGCTGTAAGACTCTTTAACGCACTGCCTACTACTGACATGAAAATTATCGACAGTCCTTTTAAATTCAAGTCAAAACTAAAGGAGCTTTTGTTGAAAGGGTGTTTCTATTCAGTTGATGATTTTATGACTTGTAATAATATTGAATAGTCGTTTTTTTCAACATAGATTTGAGTTAGTGGTCAATTTAATTTATTTGTGACATGTTTGTATTATTAATTCCTTAGTAATATTATTCTAAATCATTTTTATTTTATATTCTTTGATGACTATTTTTCATTTGACTTTTCTTGACATTTTTATATTTAGGTATGTAGACCTTTGTTTTGTTTTTTTTATTAGTTTTGGCATGTATGTGATAATTTTAAAATATTGTAACTTGTAATTGGGATGTTATTTCAAACACGATTATATAATTGTTTATGAATAAATAAATGAAATGGAAAAAAATAGGACTCATTAAATAGGTTGTCTATATCGTATTTCTGCTTTATTGTTCAAAGATACCTTATAACAGAAATAGAGAGTACAAAAACCAGCCCTTACAAAATAATTCTTCTTAAGTGTGCGTATTTTAAACAGCAAAGTTATATCAGCCAATGGACATCCACTGCTGAACATAGACATAGATTTGACGACCTCTGTGGTGCAGTGGTCGAATAGCCGGCTGTAACGCTGGAGGTAGCGGGTTCGATTCCCGCCGCGGAACAAATGTTTGCATGATCTACAGATATTTTTTCCCGGTCTGGTTGTTTCTCTACAAATATAAGTATGTACATATTTACAAAAAAAAAATGTAAGTACCTAGTCAAGTCATAAATTCTGTCACATGTTTAATATAAAATAATTGAAACAAGTTTATTCATTATGTAACCATTTATATACCAAAATGAACTTAACAAAACATAGATTCTTATGACACTAAAGTTTATTCAAAATGACCTCCGTGATTTTGAATACATGCCTTCAATCTGCGCGGTCAGTCGTCTATCGCAGCACGAACGATGTCAATATCAATATCACGTCAATATCGGCGGCTGCCTTAATCAAGGATGTCTTGAGTGACTCCAAATTGGGATGAGGCTTTGAGCACGCCTTTTTCTCCAAGTGTTGCCATATCTTGTAATCTAACGGATTCAAATGTGGACTGGAGGAGGGCCAGTCTTCGTGCCGGATGAAGTTGATTTCAGCGCCGCCAGCCAGTCTTGTGTGCTCTTCGCTCTATGAGCTGGCGCTGAATCTTGTTGAAATACCCAGTGCCTGTTATTGAACATGGTATGAGAAACAGGTTCCACAAGGTTCGTCAGGACTGTATTTTGATACACAACTGCATTCGTTTTTACACCTTTCTCACAAAAATGTACCTCTGTTAAGCCTTAATAAGAAACTCCCAACCATACCATGAGCGAGGATGGAAAATGACCTCGTTGGACACGCGGAATACGGTTGCTCGCTTCTTCACTACTGTGTGCGTACACCTTATCATTTTGTTTGTTGTAGCTCTCTTCTACGGTAAAATTTTTTTCATCCGAAAAAAGAATTTCCCGATATTTTTTTCCCGCGTACCGCTTCAACAAAGCGCGGCATCTCTTCAGTCTCAGGTCCATTAGACGAGCATTCAAACGATGTCCTGTTTTTCTTCGATATGCCCGTAGCCCTAAGTCTTCATTTAACACCCTTTTCACCGTGGTTCTGCTTAACCCCATCTGAAGGGCCAACAGTTTCGGCTTACGTTTGGGATTTCTTTGAATTCGCGCCTTCACAGCTTTTATCACTGCTGGAGTCCTAACAGACCGAGGGCGACCACTTCTTGACCTGTCATCTACACTAGAGTCTTCATTGTATCGTTTGATGGTGCGATAAACGAATCTTTTGGTTATATTCAAATTTTTCAGTATGTCAAAAATTTGAATTGGCGCGTAACCGCAACGATGCAACGCAATAACTGCAACACGGTCTTCTTTAAGCGTCCACTCCATATTTAAAAATGAGTAAAATTCTAAAAAGTATACATTTTTATTTTCATGAACAATTCGAAATTCGAATGCTATAAACTTTTTTGTGGCCAGCATTCTAAAAGAAAAGTTTTTACTGTGTGACAATACTTATGACCTGACTAGGTATATAAGTATTCTATCAGTTATCTGGTTCCCATAGTACAAGCTCTGCTTAGTTTGGGGCTAGATACCGCTGTGTGAAATGTCCAGCAATATTTATTTATTTATATCAGCCAATAGATTTCCACTGCTGAATATAGACATAGATTTGGCGACCTCCGTGATGCAGTGGTCGAATAGCCGGCTGAAACGGAGGAGGTACCTAGCGGGTTCGATTCCCGCCGCGGAACAAATGTTTGCATGATCTACAGGTATTTGTTCCCGGTCTGGTTGTTTCTCTATATAATATAAAATAAATAAAAATTTTGTATTGGAACCAGAAAAGATGTCATGAACAATTTTAAACATATGTAGGTGCTAGTTTACATAGAGGTGCTAATTATAATTTTTATGTATGCTTATGCATTTGAAAATTATACAAATCAGCATAAGTAATAATTATATACCTAACAATATTACATAGTATGTAACATAACTAACATTATATAAGTATGTATTTACAAAAAAAACTGTAAGTATATGTATAAGTATTCTATCAGTTATCTGGTTCCTATAGTACAAGCTCTGCTTAGTTTGGGGCTAGATAGCGCTGTGTGAAATGTCCAGCAATATTATTTATATTTATAGATATTGTGCGCCCTGCACCTAACGGCTCCCAGCAACCTTTATCAGGTCGTAATTCTATTATCAATGTAAATATGGCATACAAAAAGTAACCAAGATCTAACTTCCTTATTTATTATCTAGTCCCCCAATATACCTATCCATATCCATAAATACAGTCATTAATCTTACAAATTGTTTGTTACCGACTTACTACTAAAATGTCTACCGCCTGGTCCATTTCTCGTGTCATATCTAAGTAAATAAATATGAGAGTGGGGAATAATGATAAATGGTGTTGAGTAGTGCTCGGCGGTGAAGCGTAGTGTGGGATATAGCTAGCTGGAATAATCTTACTAACTATAGCACACACACCTTAGATATATTAAATAAGCAGTCATGGTTTTACCTCGAATAAACGACGGAGCGAACTTTGAGTTGAAAAATACTGGGTTGGCCTGTATTTTGAAGCTTCTTCCTAGTTTTTTTTAAGTATAAATGCACCTAAAAGCCTCAGTAAGTTTGTCCTAGTGTAACACAAATTATTCCTATTAAGTAAACGTAAGAAATCTTAAACGTTCCACTGTTTTTTTTGCTATTTTATAATGTACTAGCTAACAAATCCGCAGCTTCGCACGCGTAGTTTTTCAATAAAAACATTACCCTCCTTCTGCGCGGTTGGGTAAATAGTAGCCTATGTCACCCGGGGATAGTGTAGCTTCCAACAGTGAAAAAATTATTTATATCAATCCAGTAGTTTCGGAGCCAATACAAACAAACAAATCTTTCCTCTTTATATAATATTACTAGCTGACCAATCCGCAGCTTTGCACGCGTAGTTTTTCAATAAAAACATTACCCTCCTTCTGCGCGGTTGGGTAAATAGTAGCCTATGTCACCCGGGGATAGTGTAGCTTCCAACAATGAAAAAATTATTTATATCGATCCAGTAGTTTCGGAGCCAATACAAACAAACAAATCTTTTCTCTTTATATAATATTACTAGCTGACCAATCCGCAGCTTCGCAAGCGTAGTTTTTTAATAAAAACATTACCCTCCTTCTGCGCGGTTGGGTAAATAGTAGCCTATGTCACCCGGGAATAGTGTAGCTTCCAACAGTGAAAAAATTCTTTATATCGATCCAGTAGTTTCGGAGCCTATTCAATAAAAACAAACAAATCTTTCCTCTTTATATAATATTACTAGCTGACCAATCCGCAGCTTTGCACGCGTAGTTTTTCAATAAAAACATTACCCTCCTGCGCACTTGGGTAAAAGTAGCCTATGTCACCCGGGGATATAGCTTCCCAACAGTGAAAGAATTTTTTAAATCGGACCAGTAGTTTTTGAGTTTATTCATTACAAACATACACACAAAAATACAAATCTTTCCTCTTTATAATATTAGTATAGACAACTACCGTCTGACTCCTACCTAAAAACGCCACCTAATAAAATGGATCTTTATACCAAATTTCATCAATATCGGTAAGCCGGTTTAGTCGTGAAAAAGAGACAAGTACTTTAGAATTTATAATATTAGTATGGATTACAATTATGTATCAAACTAAATGATTTAGATCGGAATAAAACAACTTCAGACAAAGTTCTCCTAGAGTAGTGCTATCACTCAATTGATTCTATTGATTGAATGCTACCAATCCTTTAAAGATTGGTTCAACTAAGTAGGGGAAATCTCGAGGCCAAACCGTCCAAGGACAGTAGTTTACAAATAGCCCAGCGTAGGGACTTGGATGACGTTGATGTATCGCATGATCGAGATAGGCTAGGCATGAGTTATCTCAGTAAACTATATATTGTTTGAAAACCTTCACGTTTATAGTTTAACTATGTAGTAATGTAATATTTAAGAAAAATCCTGAGAAGATGTCACGTTATCAAAAAGTATATCTTTTTTTTTTAAACATGATTAGTTAGTTCTTCATTTGACCACAATCTCACCTAATTATTGATTAAAACGGGTATTTATCGCGTATGTACCTTTTTATTTGTTATCCCGACGTTTCGGCTGTGTTGCAACAGTCATGGTCTCGGGTTGACTGGATTACTTGGAGCTACTGTCGGGAACTGTAGGTAGCTCTGCCCTGTAACTACCCTCACTTGGTCTGAAGAATTAGAAATGTCCTCGTTCATATTACGACACACTACACTAACCGTATCTACGCACTGAGACGACCGATCACGACGCGCACACCTCAGCAATCACCGGGTTCCAGGACGCTGAGAGTCTATAGCTATCTTCCCGATTGAAATTTGGTAATTTCTTATATAGCCAAATCACTCCACCCGCTATCGAGTTTTAGCGAGACTAACGAACAGCAATTAACTTTTATATATATAGACAATATATCTCGGAATAATTCCGACCGAAGCATCTGTTTCAAACGATATTCATTTTTTACATCCTCTGACGATATTTGCAGCACACATTCTGTCAATTCTATGTCAAACGTCATAAGGTTACATTATAAAAGCGCTAAGGCTAGATTATAAATAATTTTATATGGTGGTTAAGTATTCTTAAATTTTCTAATTTTGCGTGCAACTTTTTTAATTTTTTCCGTCATAAGAACCTTCTCATGACAATAAGAAATACAACAAAAAAATAATTAGCGAAATCGTTCCAGTCCTTCACGCGTGATGGCGTGACCAAGGGAAATAGGGATTCATTTTTATATATAGAGATACGTATGTATTTACAAAAAAAAAGTATATAAGTATTCAATCAGTTATCTGGTTCCCATAGTACAAGCTCTGTTTGGGGCTTAGCTTGGGGAAATATAGCGCTGTGTGAAATGTCCAGCAATATTTATTTATTTATTCACATAATGAACACCAAACAAAACATTTGGTCTGATTAAGACGACACGTGTATTGATGTTATGTTATTTTAGTATTCACATCATACATATTGAAATCTGAACATGTAACAGAAAATTCCATTCACCTTGACGCTCATACTAATATTAAAACGGAAAAGTTCTGTTTGTATCTCAGTCACGTTACAGCAGCTGAAATTACTTGGATGAAAAAATAGATGTAGTTTGCAAGTCGAAAGAGCCCATAAACTACTGTTTACCCCACTGCCTAAGGAGGTTTATGTTTTCGTGCGTATTTAACACACTATTATTTATAAACAACTCTATCAACATTTCGGTCTGTCTGCTACGACTGGCGTTATGACTAGTGATCGGCGTAGGTAGTGCTATTCACGGGAATTAGTGACCGTTAGCTTAACATGGATAACTTCTAAATCCCGGGAAATATATTTTTATTTTATAATGTCATTGTAGTTGTACACATGACGACACATCAAACGACCCGTTTCGAGTATAATCAGATCCCGCCTATGGACCAGTAAGTATTATGGCAAACAGCACTGTGCGGGACTAGTCTTAACCAGAAATGAGTAGTCTGATATGTCGTCGTGCGTACTCATGGTCTTAAACAGTTAAACTTCATTTACATCGACATTCAGAAAAATATTCCCGGGAATCGGCGAATAACTCCCGGGGCATATCAATATTAACTTATCATTCAGGTTCATTGACCCAAAATAGCGCTACCTATGCCGATCCCTAGTTATGACGCGCAAGCCCCGTAAATTTATAACCCACCTGATGTTAAGTGGTAACCATCGCCTATAACAAAGAATCACGCACCTTAGTTACCGTGCCCTACGGTGCACTGCTCTGCGTTCATAGACTTGAGGCATAGGCACAGGTGTAGATAGATAGCTAGATTATTCTTTATTGTTACATCAAATTACAAAACTGTGCTCACCTCCAAAAAACTTAGGAGTCCTTAATTGTGCCAAACAGTATTTTATGGCACAACAACGACTATTGCTGTACAAAGCGCAAGTTCGGCCGCACGTCCCATCTTTGGCATGGAGCTCCAAAGTACCAATTGCTTCGTTTTGACTCCCTTCAGAGAAGAGCCATTAGAATCATCGGTAATCCCATCCCTAAACTCGCCGACAGGCTGGAACCGCTGAGTCAACGCCGTGACATCGGATCGCTCAGTGTATTCTACCGCCTGTATAATGGGGAATGTTCTGAGGAGCTATTTGATCTCATCCCGTCGTCGAGATTTTACCATCGCACTTCTCGACAACGTAATAAAGCTCATCCAAATATCATCGACAATTGGGTATCGCGCACCACACGTTTCACGTGATCTTTTCTATCCCATACTTGCAAGATGTGAAATGAGCTACCATCTGAGGTTTTCCCATTAGGCTACAACATGGCACGCTTCAAGAGAAATGTAAAGAGATTTCTACAGTGTAGCGAACGCATCGACAATACCCCGGTAGCCTTATTACCAAAGCCAAATTGGTGTCGTGTCGCTATCGCTAGTCAGGCCATCCCCTTCATACGTACAGTACGTACCTCACGTGTGAAAGGGATGGTCTGACTAGCAATAGCGACACGACAACAATTTAGCTGCGATAATAAGGGGGCCGGTGTTGCCGGTGACAATAGGCGACAGTGACCATCAGGTGGGCCGTAAGCCTGTTTCCCCACAAACAACATTAAGAAAAATTACAATAACTTAACCTAGAAAACTTTTAGTCTAATACGTGTAAAGCCTTATGTGCCTGTAATTTGATAGGCAACCATGCCCTTCAAACCGAAACACAGCAATGCTGATTGGTCTGCCAACTTCTTTAGAATTTTATGCTCACATAGTTTGTTGTACTCAGGCAAATGAGCAAAGTAGTCAACAGAAGCTAGTAAACTGTTTTAATAGACTGTCGATCGCTCACTTGTCGGCCCGCCAATCGATACATTACAGTAATCTCCTAAATGCACTCTGTATACATTGATCTGACGTGTTTCAGTAACGAGTACTTGATAGTATAAATCTGTTTACCTTGCATTTACTTAATCAGAGTTTGGCCAGCTGAAAGCGAACACCTGCTTCATTTAAATGAACAAATCGTTATCTTTCTTTCTTTCTAATAAAGTAAAATAAAAATATTTTATTTCAGGCAACATAAATAACGCCTGTATCTTAAATAGCACACAGAGAAAAAAATAAATAAAGAACAATTAAAAAAAACAAGACAAGAAAACAAGTTCTGCTTAGTTTGGGGCTAGATACCCACCAATATATATTTATTTATCTATACTAATATTATAATTTTTTGTATTGAATAGGCTCCGAAATTACTGGACCGATTTAAAAAAATCTTTCAATGTTGGGAAGCTACGCTATCCCCGGGTGACATAGGCTACTTTTTACCCAACTGCGCAGAAGCAGGGTAATTTTATATTGAAAAACTACGCGTGCGAAGCTGCGGATTGGTCAGCTAGTTATGTTATACGCGAGAAAAACAGCACTCAGACAAAAATATAGAAGGCATTTGCTATTATTTGTCAAGTCGCGGTTACCCGGTGATTGTGAAAAATGTTCGTGACAGTTGAACACTGCATTTCTTAAGACACTGCACCATGCTGCAGAGCTATTACTCTTCTGTTTCTCTCTGAATAACTTAGCAGATATTTAGACAGGGGAGTGTTGCAGCATAATAGTCGAGACGGCAGATCTTAGAGATAATTATTTTAACAAACTATTTAAGTTTAAAAACTGAAACCCGACTTCGTAACCCCTAAGTCGATGGTAGCAAGTCACCCGGACCGTAATAACGAATCGATTGACACCACATTCATTAAAATCGTATGAGTAGTTTAGGCGCTACGGTGAAACATAATATACATAGACTGCTAAAAACATAACCCTTCCTATTTTGGATTTGCAGTAGTGATGTAAATTGTAATTGATAGTGATAGATAAGTGATCTAATTGCACATTAAATAAGTATTAATACTGTAGCGATTAAGAAGTTTAGGAACTCCATGCTCTCATGAGCAATTTAAAAACATTTCGTATTTCAGAACAATTTTGAATTTTGAACATGGTTCGTGCATCTGTAGAACTTTTATAACAGTCATTACATCATCTTATTTGTCCTATCATGGCATTGTCAAATACGCAAAAAGTAGACTTAATTGAAGCATACTTCCTTCTGCGCAGTTGGTTAAAAAGTAGCCTATATCACCCGGGGATAGTGTATAGCTTCCCAACAGTGAAAGAATGTTTTAAATCAGTACTGTAGTTTTGGAGCCTATTATGCATACAAACAGACAAATCTTTCCTCTTTATACTATTATTTTTGTGGATATTGATATGTTCTTTAATATTGTAGAACATACTTTTGTTTTATCATCAATGGTTTCCGCAGCGCATGCGACGAAAGACGTTTTAGGGCACTTTTTTACACCTTGGGTTACGTTACTTAAGTTTTAGTAAGGATCGCTAATATTTTCTAGCAATAAATATAGCCTATGTCACTCAGGGTGAATGTAGCTTTCCAATGGTGAAAGAAGTTTTGAAATCGGCACAGTAGTTTTTAAGTTTATTCATTACAAACATACACACACACATAAATACAAATCTTTCCTCTTTATAATATTAGTATAAATGACAGTTTTAGTACGAGTGTAAGCTTAGTTGCACTGCACCAGCTTTTCTCTCAGTTTCATCTGATTCGGCCCGCATGCACTCGCAAACTTGAAACGCATTAGCTGACTCAAATATTTAGACAGGTAACGTAGTCGCAAGAGAGCGAAACGGCGTTCTTCAGCACTCAGCCACTTATCTACCTCAAGACTGCGCCAACTAATCGTATAAACAACTTTGTATTTACTGTTACTTAATACCAGGAGTTAGTCAGCAAAGTTGGAAGTAGATAGGGAAAGGTTAGCAAAATTGCTGATATAGTTTTGTTTACATAGGTTCGATCCACACAGGTTGGATTGTATGTTTAAGTAAAACCAGAGGTTCAAAAGCTTTGTTCTGTGAATAAATGGAACCTTTGTGCCGTGTCATATTTCTCATCACAATGGTTCTCTGTGCCATATTACTCGATCTGTGATTGATATATTAGAAGCTTTTTATTAACTTGCAACGTATGTATGTTTGTCCGGGTGGAATCTTGAAATTGAATTTTAAACCCGTTCCCCTCAACCGATTGAGCTGAAATTTGGAATACATTTATGTAACTTCGGTGACAATGCAATAATATGGTACCATGGAGGTGGTCTCATGATAGAGACGGATGCTAGACAACGGAACTTCTTAATGGATATAGTAGGCTACTAGTGTTTGGGCTCATTTGGATCTGCTTGCGGTTCCGATTATGAATTTTATAAAAGCTTGTTTAGAAAAAGTAATTTTTCAACAAAAACTTATTTAACGATAAGATCGCCCAATATATCAGTTTGTTGCTTGTCAGCTTGTGAGGTATAATAAAAAATATATATTTATTCATTAAATACTGCTAAATAGTTGAAATTTATATAGATATGATAGATTATGATTATGACTGAAATATTGGCTACTTTTTATTGATAAACCACTCGTGTGAAGCCGCGAGCGGAAGCCAGTCAAACATAAAGCGTAATGAATGAAACATTTGAATGTAATAAAGCTTCCGTTACTTCTTAAATGAGTGAACGGTCGTGGCATTTTTTAACTGAGCGCTTTCTGTGCTTTGAAGGGCACGTTGAGATGTAGAATGAATGAACACAGAATGTACTCTACCACCCATGCACCTTTATCGGCCTTAAAACTACAATTCCAAAGTTGACCACTAGCTCGTACGACTCGCCAAGAAGGTCATCGACAAAATTATTAACACATCAATAAGTACGTTAAATATCGTACCCTCTGGCGGCAGATGACCACCAGATCTCGTTTTGTAAGGCAATGCTCCTACTTTTTGATTTGGAGGCAGGCGTGGTAGACGTAATGAAGACTTTTATTGGTTCTATTTAAAATTGTATAATGCGATACTTATTGACAGTTGGTACAAAAATAATGTGTGTGTTCACAAACGAAGGCGTAGTCAGAGAATGATGCAATATTTCTTTATGTTGCTTTATCCGGCGCAGAAAGAGTTCAGTCATTGTAGGTTGAAGTGAAGTTTTCCAAGACGCGGTGCTGTCAGATGTCAGACGACAGATGTCAAAAGTCAAAATGGTGCGGCAACATACCCTACTATTTTAATCATAACTTTGGTTAAGGGGTGGTTCCTAAAATTGTATCATTTTTGTCGGAACTTGCTGAGTCAAGCACATGTCTTATCAATGTGAAACTTCAGTATGTTTTTTCTTTCGAATACGAAGGCAGTTTTCGAAATTTAATACTTTTGCACTACAATTTTACGTTTTGAAAATTATATTATGAGAGTTTTTGTAGTTTTCTCTGAAACTAGTCGAGTCATTTTCTAAAACAAACACTAACAGAAAGAAATTAATGTTTATTATCAACTACTTAGACAACATTTTGATAGATTGAACAATAATCCTATCTTTCTGTATAAAAATCAATTGGTGTTCGTTAGTCTCGCAAAAACTCGAAAATGGCTTTACCGGATTGCTGTTTTTTATGTGCTCCTAATTTTTAGGACAAGGTTTGTATGAAAGAAAATTTTGAAAAGTTGCCCGGGTAAATAGAAAATTCAGGATAAACTTACAGTGGTTTTTTCTATGGGATTTTCGTATGAACTCATGACCGGCTATATGCGGTAAATCCGTGCGAAACCGGGTAGGGCAACTAGTCTATATCTATACTAATATTATAAAGAGGAAAGATTTGTATTTTTGTGTGTATGTTTATAATGAATAAACTCAAAAACTACTGGCCCGATTTCAAAAATTCTTTCACCATTGCAAAGCTACATTCACCCTGAGCAACATAGGCTACTTTTTACCCAACTGCGCAGAAGGAGAGTAATGTTTTTATTGAAAAACTACGCGTGTGAAGCTGCGGATTAGTCAGCTAGTAGTCAGATAAAATTACTTTTAATTAATGAACAAGTTCTGATAAAAATTCTACAATTTACGAGCCTCCCCTTAATCGAATAATTGAGCGTGGATTACCTGTACTTGCTCGTAAGATTATTCGTAGGTTAGTTCTTGCTCCGGATCCATATGTAATTATAATCGTTTTTAATTACCGCCACGAGAGCGTCAAGTGCTTAAATATTTTAGCTTTACGTTTGTTGAGTGCAAGCGTTATTATAGTATTTCCATTTCTTTATTTTCTCGGTGACAGTTCTAATTTGATAGTTGTTTGTAGTGTTGTGACCAAATAAGTAATGATATCGATCGCGACAGTGACGATTCATCAGATTTTGATTAAAATAAATAAATAAAGATTACCTGTCGTTATAATTATTTCGTTCCATTGTCGAGTACCTAACTATACCTACTTATTTTACAACAGCTTCGAAAATTTTAAAGAAGTTTGGCATTATCAATCATGAATTAATACGTGTAACATCTTGTAATGAAATATAATATTAGTTAATACATTTGTACAAAAGTATCCGGCAGTAGTTTAGTTTCTTACATTTTGTAAAAAAATATCGGGTCTGTTAACGTGTTACGTTTATCAATAGCTCCATCCCTATCAGTTTCTCCGACTCTGGTATAACCTTGTACGTGCGTAAGCATCATATTTTTATAAAATAATGCACACATAATGTAAAAAAGACGCTCGTTCAAGTTTTCACAGGAGCTGTGATCGAGAAAATAAAGAAATGGAAATAGTATAGTAGGAATGCGTTTTTTAAATCACATTCGTTGGCGGGACGGATTAGACAAATTCTTAGCTAACTGGGCGAATGTATCATAGGTCTGTTTGGAAAGGATAGGAGAGGCATAAACGTCTAGGAAAACTTTGCCGTGCAGTGGGATCACACAGGCTAGATAGATAAGATTGGATTAGTAATAGATTAATTTAAATAACTAGTTATTCGCCCCGAACTGATATCTCGCGAGTCTCCCATAAAAATAAAAATATATTATTCGTAATCTTTGACTATTCAAATAGTGCCACGAAATAAATAACCAACTAACTTGACCTACAGTTCATTCAAATTACAGGTAACGGGAGTTCATGTTAATTGGTTTCACTTTTTTGGGGTGCAAATTGCACTTATTCTGGATTTCAGACTTTTGCTTATATTTGTGACACTAAGCTATAGGCATACCAAATTACAGCACTGTGGGGTTACTGGTGTACCCTGTCAATTTCTTCAAAGTTCAGTTTTTATTATGGCTAATAACTCAAAAACTACAAAAACTATCCTAAAAACAAAAACGAAGTCGAAATGTACTAACGAAGACCTTTCATTTCGTGTCCCACTTGACCTAACAGTCTCACCCCTCTTGAACCCCAATATCTCATTTACCAATCCCAATATCACCCCCCAACATTTTTAGCTCATTTAGTCACACAAAAATTGTGCTATCACTACCTACCTATGTATCAAATTTCACGATGATCAGATCAACGCTTCGAAAGTTATCCTCGGATAAACAAACATACATACGTACAACGCCGATTTGCCCAAGTTAATTTGGAGGTATATCGCTTCGCTCTTTCAATTATATTGTAAAAGGCTTCAACATTTAATTCCTTTCTATGGCAACGAAGCTGCAGGACAAAGGTTTGTATGATGTTCCGGGTTTGAGTATTTTGTTACATACGTATGTGTTTACAAAAAAATATGTATACACTCTATCAGTTATCTGGTTCCCATAGTCCAAGATTTGCTTAGCTAGATAGCGCTGTGTGAAATGTCCAGCATTGTTTATACATATATTATTTATTTACATAGTAGACTATTCGTCTGAGCTTGCAACTTTTTATCTCATGCTAACATTCAGCAGATGAATATAAGAGATTCATTTAGACCTTCCATTATTAATATCATATCCATTATTTATATTTATAGAATAGCGCTGTGGCGGGTGTAAAATCAGCATTTTAAGCGGCGCGGGGTGGTGTTGTAAATTGCTAGGCTACCGAGCTTGCGGCTCCTGCCAATTAAATGGAAAAATCCCGCGGAATGCGTGACTTGCATTGCATACAAGCTGATCGTAAAAAAGATGCTGTATGAATGTTTCTTCTTTTTATTTTAAACTTATGTATTCTTTACCCAACGCGTCGCAAAATGTAGAGCCGTGATCTTTAAGGATTTTAAAATCCAAAAATAATGATGGGATAATGATCCCGCAACAATCTTAATACGAAATGCGATTCCAATTTTACCACGAGCTCACATAATAATTTCGAGCTCGTCTAGCTCGAAATTATTGAGATATTTCTTTGCCGTGTCTGTTAATCAGTCATCTTTGTTTATATGGCTCCAGAACAGATTTTCATACTGTATATTATAATGCGAAAAGTGAAAATTCTTCTAACAGATAATAATAATAAATAATGCTGGATATATCACACAACGCTATCTAAGCCCAAACTAAAGCTTCAGTCACACCAAGCGAGTTTGCTCGCAGCCTGTTTGTCACATGATTGCGACTCGCGCGTTTCACGTGAAATTCTTCAGTCGATTGGCACACTTGGTGCTCAAGCGATGTGAATTCGCAGCGAGTGCCCTGTCACAGGACACGCGCGAGCTTTCTCGTATACGCGATTGGGACGATATTGTTGAACATTCCCAACTCAACTCGCGGAGATTTCAATCGCTACGAGTGCATCTTAGTCGCAGCAAGTATTCGCTTCGTGTGGCAAGCAAGAAATTCATACTAACAAACAAAATTACAATCAAAACACTACTACATACTTATTCCCCGGAACCCAGAATTAATACGTGAGATCGCGTAACTATCGCTCGATCACACATCTGGCAGGCCGGCTGGAGACGACCGGCAGGCGCGGATCTGACACTCATGCGTGGCTGCGATGCGACTTGTACGGTTATGCTTTGACAGGTTTGAGTTTGTCTATGCGGCTCAACCTCTGATTAACTCACTTTACTTATTTATTTGTTTTGTTCGCATTCGAACAGCTGATATCGGGTATAATGTAGATGTATCCACTACCAATTTATTCTGTTTAAAAAAAAAAAAATCTGTGTATGATGTCGTGGGTCATGCATTTATTCATGTAACTATTAGTACTATGTTCTACTTCATAATGTATGACTGTTTTTAAACCGTAGCGTAACACGGTTTTTTACAACACGGTAAAACAGTGTTTTTAAACAGTCATACATTATGAAGTAGAACATAGTACTAATAGTTACATGAATAAATGCATGGCCCACGACAGCATCCACAGATTATTATTTTTTTTATCTTCCCAAATAACTAAAATAAAAAAAAACTGAGATTTCTAAGGGACATTGCTGTATTTCGGTTAGAAGGGTATGGTTGCCGGTAGAATTACAGGCACATGAGGCTTTACACTTGTATGCCTCAAGTTACGCGTGCCCTTTACAAAAACCCATAGTGCAGGTGTCGATTGTGTTATAAAGTGATGACCATGGTGCAGGTGTCGATTGTGTTATAAAGTGATGAATGAATGCTTTGTTTTCAACAGGGTGACTCTCCGTTTGGCAAGTCCGAAGCTTACATTAAACTCGAGCAGCTCGGTGAGGGTTCCTACGCTACGGTTTACAAAGGATATAGCAAGTGAGTATTTTATATTTACCTTTTGAGTTTTAAATTTACCTCCTTTCATAAATTAACCTTAGGTACAAGGTGCATTACGTTCTTTTGATGCCTTAACAAAACCATGTCACATCACACAATACCTTACGGTCCCTTCATCCTAAAGGAGGCCCTAGACGATTGTTCAATTCTGTATAGTCGTGTGATGTGGAGTCACATCACACGAGCGAGCGTGTGTCCAGCGAGGCGATTTGTGAACGGGTTCGCAGCGTGCACGCGGCGTTGTTACACTGCGTAAATTATACGTTACAATAGTTTCTATAATATGACTGGCTTAGTCTGGCGGTGCGTGTGTGTTACGTGAGTACACGTCGCGAGCTTGTTGCGCACTCGCGGTGTAAACCTTTCCAATTCGCCTCGCTGAATACTCGTATATGTTCGCAACTCGCCAGTGTGATTCCTCCGTATCATCCTCTCAACTTCGTAAACCAAACAAAAAGCGAAATTGAACTTGAAGAAGCGTTTGACGCATCGTAGCATCAGCGCTGATGGGTATTTTAGTAAGAAGTCTGTTTACCAAGTTTGAAAACAAAAGGTAATATATTTTCCTGGAGATCAAGATTATAATTTTAGCGTTCTCTCCTCTATACCAAATCTCGCGCTCCTCCGTGCGCGCAATAAAATAAGCTTAAAAGTCGCTAAACCTACAAAGTTTTCTCTTCACGTAATTAATCTAATATCTATGTATTATCGATAGGTGTTTTAATAATCGTTGATATAATATACCATTACTAAAGCTTTCCCTACCATAGCACAGTTTTACCCCTGTAAAAATAACAATATGTATTTCTTTTGATAATCTATATATACTTCTATACTAATATTATAAAGGGGAAAGTTTTGTATTTTTGTGTTTTTGTGTGTATGTTTTTATTGAAAAACTACGCGTGCGAAGCTGCGGATTGGTCAGCTAGTAATATTATAAAGAGGAAAGATTTGTATTTTTGTGTGTATGTTTGTAATGAATAAACTCAAAAACTACTGGTCCGATTTCAAAAATTCTTTCACTACTAGAAAGCTACATTCACCCTGAGGAACATATGCTACTATTTACCAAACTGTGCAAAGGAGGGTAATGTTTTTATTGAAAAACTACGCGTCCGAAGCTGCGGATTGGTCAGCTAGTTTTATAAAATTTCTTAGTTATTTTACAACAAATTTAAGAGCTTTCTTCAACATAGTAAAGTTTAGTGCGGCACTTTTGACCTTTAATCCTTCCTGTTGGTACGGCCTTGAGTCCGGAGCCAGTTGGCACTCTTTGTGGCCTTTCAAGTCACCGCTAATTTAGCTATAAGGCTTCATGTCGACTAATAGAATTTGCTTCAGTTGAAACTTATAAAATATTATTAAAATGTACAAAGTAGACGGTGCTTTTCACTTCACCTCCTGTGCGGAATAATAATAAATAATGCTAGACATTTCACACAGCATCATGTAGCCAAAAACTAAAAGCATGTAAAAAATATGTATCGGTTTAAAGATCATTTATTCTCAAAAGAACTTACACATTAATTACAGCTCTCTTATATAAGATACTATCTTCCGCCCGCGGCTCCGCATGCATGGTCTGTCAATAAACAGTAGCCTATGTGTTAATCCAGGTTATAATCTACATACATACTAAATCTAATTCAAATCCATTCAGCAGTTTTTGCGTGAAAGAGTATCAAACATCCACCCATACAAACTTTCGGGCTTATAATACCTAGTCAGGTCATAAGTATTGTCACACAGTAAAAACTTTTCTTTTAGAATGCTGGTCACAAAAAACTATAGAATTCGAATTTCGAATTGTTCATGAAAAAAAAAATGTATACGTTTTAGAATTTTACTCATTTTTAAATATGGAGTGGACGCTTAAAGAAGACCGTGTTGCAGTTATTGCGTTGCATCGTTGCGGTTACGCGCCAATTCAAATTTTTGACATACTGAAAAATTTGAATATAACTAAAAGATTCGTTTATCGCACCATTAAACGATACAATGAAGACTCTAGTGTAGATGACAGGTCAAGAAGTGGTCGCCCTCGGTCTGTTAGGACTCCAGCAGTGATAAAAGCTGTGAAGGCGCGAATTCAAAGAAATCCTAAACGTAAGCAGAAACTGTTGGCCGTTCAGATGGGGTTAAGCAGAACCACGGTGAAAAGGGTGTTAAATGAAGACTTAGGGCTTCGGGCATATCGAATAAAAACAGGACATCGTTTGAATGCTCGTCTAATGAACCTGAGGCTGAAGAGATGCCGCGCTTTGTTGAAGCGGTACGCGGGAAAAAAATATCGGGAAATTCTTTTTTCGGATGAAAAAATTTTTACCGTAGAAGAGAGCTACAACAAACAAAATGATAAGGTGTACGCACACAGTAGTGAAGAAGCGAGCAACCGTATTCCGTGTGTCCAACGAGGTCATTTTCCATCCTCGCTCATGGTATGGTTGGGAGTTTCTTATTGGGGCTTAACAGAGGTACATTTTTGTGAGAAAGGTGTAAAAACGAATGCAGTTTCAAAATACAGTCCTGACGAACCTTGTGGAACCTGTTTCTCATACCATGTTCAATAACAGGCACTGGGTATTCCAACAAGATTCGGCGCCAGCTCATAGAGCGAAGAGCACACAGGACTGGCTGGCGGCGCGTGAAATCGACTTCAACCGGCACGAAGACTGGCCCTCCTCCAGTCCAGATTTGAATCCGTTAGATTACAAGATATGGCAACACTTAGAGGAAAAGGCGTGTTCAAAGCCTCATCCCAATTTGGAGTCACTCAAGACATCCTTGATTAAGGCAGCCGCCGATATTGACATGGACCTCGTTCGTGCTGCGATAGATGACTGGCCGCGCAGATTGAAGGCCTGTATTCAAAATCACGGAGGTCATTTTGAATAAACTTTAGTGTCATAAGAATCTATGTTTTGTTAAGTTCATTTTGGTATATAAATGGTTACATAATGAATAAACTTGTTTCAATTATTTTATATTAAACATGTGACAGAATTTATGACCTGACTAGGTATTAGTGGGATAATTTTATAAAGCTGGGTCTACGTGCGTAGCCTACACGTGTGTAGCAGTCGATTCGCGGTAATTATATTTATGGTACGTAATACGAGGAAAAGGCGTGTTCAAAGCCTCATCCCAATTTGGAGTCACTCAAGACATCCTTGATTAAGGCAGCCGCCGATATTGACATGGACCTCGTTCGTGCTGCGATAGATGACTGGCCGCGCAGATTGAAGGCCTGTATTCAAAATCACGGAGGTCATTTTGAATAAACTTTAGTGTCATAAGAATCTATGTTTTGTTAAGTTCATTTTGGTATATAAATGGTTACATAATGAATAAACTTGTTTCAATTATTTTATATTAAACATGTGACAGAATTTATGACCTGACTAGGTATTAGTGGGATAATTTTATAAAGCTGGGTCTACGTGCGTAGCCTACACGTGTGTAGCAGTCGATTCGCGGTAATTATATTTATGGTACGTAATACTAGATGCTGGTGACAAACAATACGTTTTACTGAGCTATACTTATTATTAGTGATCGGCGTAGGTAGTGCTATTCACAGGAATTAGTGACCGTTAACTTAACATGGATATGCCTTCAAAATCCGGGGAAATATATTTTTATTTTATTTAACAGGTTTTTTAGGAATTCGTATATTACATCGTAACTATTCAGCTTTATGCAAATACATGTTGTATTTTGGTCACTAAAGTCATCCCTTTCCCTCACGCTTTTGTAGCTTATCGCGGGTTATGTTGTTACGTTGTAAATTTTGGTCATTAAGTACCTTAAATAATTCGTCGATAGATTAGCATAATTAACTAACAATTACCTGATAAAATTGATGATAAAAATCCCATAATTTCATTACATTTATAAGCATTGAGTTTGTTGAATGGGATTAGATATATCTCAGTAATATGGACTTGTAGCTTCGACTCTCACTTTGCCAGGCACTTTACTTGAACTAATTCAACTATAAATACACCTTTATGAACACTTTTATCAAGAATTTTCAATTAAATTGAGGTCAATAAATCGAAACTTGAAGTGTGTACGAAAGTGAAATCTGACGTCCTGGCATTGACATTTTGTGACAGTTCGTAATAGCCCCGCGCGTCGTTTACAAAGCATATTTTTACGATTGTGAGTTAGAATCGAATCCTTATTTTTAAATCTCATTTGCTTAGAAAATATTATTATTAAATCATACTTAAAAAAAAAACTTACTAAACCGGAAATAAAATCCTTTTTTATATATGAAACTTTTTCTAGAAACTTCGAACAAGGCTAAATAGAATCGCTTCCTATAGGTTGTCTATGGTATTGGGGTAACCACGTGAGAAATTAAACCTCCCGATTATTTACGCTGGGTAATTACCCCAAGAAATTGATGATAAGATACTGATTGGTAAATAAGCGATGCTCGCTGTTGCCATTTCGGGTTTGTGGAATTTTATGATGTCGTTTCAGTGCCACGAGCAAGTTGTGAAACGTCATGTTTGACGTCTTTAGTTGACAGAAGTTTTGGATTTCCAGTGAGGTCTTCAAGCCAGAAGATTAAAGTATTCTGCACAAATTTAGGGAAAACAGGTTAACCTGAGCAACCCAGATTGGAGTTTGCAAGCAAGGAAAAAGGAGAGATTGGGTGGTATTCGAGCTGACCCACGCGCGACTTGAAGGTCGAAAGATATTGGATTCGTTGCAGGATTTTGTGTGTTCCCACTGGACTCAACCACCCGAGCCGCCACGCCGTAGCCCACCGAAAAGCCACGTGCACCAGTCATCGGTAAAAAATTAACTCCTTGGCCCTAAAAGGCGAGCGTACAGCTTCCAAAGCAATATAAATGGAGAGGTGCCTGCCGCAGAAGGAGTTCCAAGTGAAGCCTGGGACACCAAGGCCTAGAGCGTAGAGCGAAGGCTGGACTGCAGGCTGAAATTGCCTAGCTGGAGAGCAGGCCTAGACGGTTTTTTTTCTTCTTCTCTTATAAATATCTACCCTTAAAATTTTGTAAGTAACCTATTCAACATACATCTTTTTACCACCTTTATTTGTGACCGTTTACTTAAATTCTTTAAAACCCGTCATGGGTTTCAACGTCACAAAGGGTAAACGTTGGTTATAATTTCTACACATCATTGAGGATCTCCGAGCTCGACCATTAACCTACCATTTATAAATTTATTACATCGTCGTCTCGAGATTCGGATCGGATCTTCGATCCTGGCGCCCACTACTTAAAATTTAATTAACTTAAACCCCCACGTTCTCTGGACAAATAGTACTGGCATTTCTTTTCAATAGTGGAATTCACATCCGGAAGAAATGGTCAATTATTTAAAATTACAAGATAAGAATACTTCGGCTTTATCCCAACCACCCGCGACCCATAGCTCTTACCTATGAAATATTAGCTGGCTGGTTAGGTATTATTAAAATTGTAATAAAACTTCAAATTTAACCCATGGGACACTAATGTTCCATGGTGTGTCGGATGTTTAGTTTGTGTTTTGATTTAGTGATAAGGGTTAGATGCAGTTAGACCTGATTTTTTTAAGTATCTACATTGAAAACAAAGTGAGTGTAAAAATTTCCCAAAATCCCATTTCCATTTTTTGTATGGAGTCTTTAAATTAAAATAAGCTGTGATCGAATAAATCGTTTTATTGTACTGCAAGCCCACTTAAAGTAACCTTTGGGATTTTCTTCCTCGTTTCATCGGCGGACAAAAACTCAAATGTAACAAGGTGAGGACTTTGATATGTCGTCGGGCGTACTCATGGATCTTAAACAGTTTAACTTCATTTACATCGACATTCAGAAAAATTTTCCCTGGCATCGGGAAATAAATCCCGGGGCATATCTATATAAACTTATCATTCAGGTTCATTGACCCAAAATAGCGCTACCTACGCCGATCCCTACTTATTCATTCCAAAAATTGCAATTGTTAATCTTAAGCCACTTTCCATTTCAATATGGCCCGCTTCATTGGGTATTGTGACTCAAACAAAGAACGCTGTGTATTTTTTAATGTATTCTAAAACATTAAACCGGAAGTCTGGTCCAAGTTCGAACCGTTACTTTTAATAGTTGTAATTATGATTTAAACGGTAGCGAACCGCATACATATTGGTATTAATGAAGTTAATTAAAATTTATTATTTTATGGCAACTATCGGTTCATAAGGAAGTTAGGCTTGCCCAGACAATTATCAAGTACTTAGGAAGTGCCTTTACAATGTAGCTTACTTTGTTGTTAAGTAAGTACATCGATGACCTCCGTGGCGTAGTGGATGTATAGCCGGCTGAGACGCAGGAGGTAGCGGGTTCGATTCCCGCCGCGAAACAAATGTTCGCATGATCTACAGATATATGTTCCGGGACTGGATGTTTTTCATTATATTATAACTATTATAAGTATGTATTAAAAAAAATGTGTATAAGAATTCTATCAGTTAGCTGGTTCCTATAGTACAAGCTCTGATTAGTTTGGGGCTAGATAGCGCTGTGTGAAATGTCCAGAAATATTTATTTATATACAGGTTGTTTAGTAATATACTGACGATATTTAAGTGACGGTTTCTCAAATCATAAAAAAATACTTCTCGAATTAAAATCTACTAGTTATATTATTATATTGGAAAGAAAATTTTAGAGAAAAGTTTAGGTGATTAAGTCTATATAAAACTTACTGCCTACTCTTGCAATCGACATCCAAAATTCAAGGCCGTAATCCACAAAAGCGTAGATTTGCTACTAGTACCTACCTACTACCGTAGATCTAGGCAGACATGTATTTTTGATAACTCTTTCGGAAATGGCTGCGGGTTTTGGGTTAAAAAGGGACAACAAGAGATATCTCGAGACGTCACCAATACGGTATCTGTGGTTAGATGGCAAGCATTATGCAATAGCACAACATAAGTTTAATAAACTGTTTGTTTTACATGCCAAAATAAATTTCACATTTCTATGGTAAATATTTCACAAATTTATTTATTATGCTCATCAGAATAACCCCTTTAATTTTTGTGCGTATATTATTTAGATTAACTCGTTATTACTAAAATACTTAAAAACTAAAAACAACAGTTTTTTGTAGTAAGCGGTCTTATTGCTTAAAGCGATTTCTTCCACGCAACCTTTAGGGTAGTGAGGACTTATGGAAGAAAAGGCTAATACTAAACTGTAAGAGCTCTGAATGCGTTAAGTTTCATAAAACGTTTTCCTCAAATACTTAAAAGTCCCCAACTTGGAGATTTTTAAAGTTATGAGTTGTAACAACGGAAACATTTCGGTATCCGGCTTCATTATTGCTGTTATTCTACCTCCGGCCAGGATAAATTCCTAGAATGAAAAACGAGAAGTAAAAGCTTCTACATCCTGTTATCTTAACGCTAAGTATTCTTTTTTAACAACGGTCACAATCTATGACATTTTCAGGGCCACATATACTTACAGAAGGATAATTAACACCTGGCCTCGGACGGGCAAGGCGGGCCGCGACATATACTACATAAATATACGTTTTACTACTACGTTTTTCTCGGCTTTTTCCACCTGATCGTCCTTCTCGTTCTTCTCAGCATCTTTTATTCAAGACGCCTTAGCATAAAACTTCTTTCTTCACTAACTCTTTCACTGTGTTTGCTATCTGCTTGTGGAACTCTTTTCCTATGGGACTCTTCAAATCCAAACTCTTTAAACACTTCATCTCTCTTCAAGATACCCAACAAAATTGAGCACTTTTTGTAGATATATTTGTGTGTTTCGTTTATGTATGTGTATTATTATTATTTTTGAGTTTTTGTAAGTTTATTTCTAAGCTAAAGTTTGTTTAAATTTCCATTTTCTGGCACTACCACTTTCTCCACACTACACAAAGGTTAGCGGAAAGAAAATGCTAATTAGCATTAAGTTCGCCTATGTATTATTTTATTAGTGCAATAAAGAATTTTCTAATATAATCTAATATATGCGCCGGCGAATTATCGGTGTGTGTGTGAAGAGCACTACACAGAAAATAAGCATGCAAACAAATACAAATTTATTTATTGCGTCATATGAGTAGGTACACACGGCTACACATCAAGCTATACATTTTAGTATAAGTATAAGCTGACCTCGCATTGTCTAGCCTTTTCGTAGAATGAGAGGTCATGGCTTGGAAATGTATAGCTTGATGTGTAGCCGTGTGTACAAGGTGTTTAGTATTACATAGTACAAATAACACATTAAAATGTTGCATTAGATCTCCGTCGATAAGGTATAATCGTGAGACACACGTCTGTTAGGTTATTTTTTGTATCTACCGTCACAAATATTTTTTTTCCTTTTTTAGGGTTCCATACCGCAAAAGGTAAAAAAAGGAACCCTTATAAGATCACTCTCTTGTCCGTCTGTCCGTCTGTCTGTCCGTGTGTCACCACCGATTTTCTCAGGAACGGGGGTGGACTTAGCAAGTTGAAATTTATACCAGATACTGAGGTCTATAGTTTATATATATAATTGTTTATATTATATGTTTCATTTCTTTTTATTTTTTATTGTGCGAAATAATTGAATTTATAATGATAATAATAATAATCTAATCATAATATAGTTCAATCATAACATTTCTAATATAATTTAATTTTTGTATGTAATTTAATGTGTAATATTTAGTTGTTATCTATGGATCTCTTAGTCCGAAATAAATGAGTTAATAATAATAATAGTCCCTATTAGGTGTATAAAAATCATGGTTCTGAGTCAACACGATAAAAAAGATATGGGCAAATTTAGATTTTCGCGAAAACTTGTAAGTACCAAAATCAACCTTAATTTTCAATTTTTGTTTCAACAAACTCTGATTTTAACCAAAATTGACAATTCTATGTTTTGGGTCGAAAACCTATATGGTAGTTCCCGTTGACCTAGAATCACAAAATTTGCTAAAAAGCAAGGCCTTACAGCACAAATAAATGAAAAATTCTAAAAAAATAAATTTAGTTGAAAATTAAAGGATGTCCCCATACATACATAGTTGACGCCAATTACGATAGTCCTCTGAGTTGTATGGGCGCTCATACAATTTAGAGGACTAGCTTAATCGACCGACACCAACTTCATATAAAGTAAATAAATAAAATTGTGCTATTGAATAAAATAAATATTTAAGTGGGGCTTCCATACAACATACATGATTTTTTTGCCGTTTTGATAAATAATGGTACGGAACCTTTCGTGCGCGAGTCCGACTCGCACTTGGCCGGTTGTTTTTTTATATTTTTTATTAATTATCCATACTATTGTAAACTTTCTGTTGGAGCAAATAAATGTATTTTCTTTCTTTTATTTCGTTTATCTATTTTCAAAGTATTCTCTGTGATTCATATTCTTAGCAAAAAACTCCCTTTATTCGCAATCTCAAACACTTCGTCTTACAGATGGCGGCGTCTACCCTTTGTACTAGTTTACGGTAGGTTCTAGCCCGTTACCGGGTAATCTGACTTTAATGTCATTGTTAAGGCGCCCAGCATTGTCAAAGAGAAAACCGTAGAATTATATGAATGAACTGGAATATTTTCTGAGTGAATTCTCCTACATTGTTTCCTAGAGGCGCAATTGAAGATGATACAAAGTGGCTTGTAACTTTGTTGGTTGATTCTATCCCTAGTCTTGCTCTTTTGCCTCTGTTAAGCAAAAAGTTTACAAATTAATGCAATAGTTTTCGAGCAGCGATCTTCCGCTATTTCTGATTGGCACTGTAATTAAAGTAACCTTTCAATATTCACTCGAGTATTTTTCCTAGATTCGCATTCGGCACCAAAAAAAAAATATGGAAACCGGAAGCTTCTTTTTACCCTCCATAATTAGGGGTAATTAATTAAGTGAACAAAAGACAGTAACGATGAACTGTGATGGTGTTTCCATTCCATTTAGCATTTCCATGAAAAAAAACGTACCATAATATAAATTTGTTTTAAGAAGACTTATTTTTAGTTGACCATTTGGCTATTATTGCTCGTAATTGCCCACGGTTCTAAATTTAATTTTACACACAAGCACATTGCCCATAGTACGCGCCGGCAACACGTTGCTGTGAAATGTTGCTCGTTAAGGAACACCGTTACAACATGTTCTTCATGTCAAAATCAGCAACATATCAAGGCACTTAACCTTGTGTAAAGCCGAAGTTGATCTGAATAAATTAATCTCAACTCAAAGCGTTCATTACACATCAAAGTACAATAACTGGCGGGGAAACTTTGACATCACGAATACGACGAAATTGGCGAGAGCGCACTTATTACTGGTTCACTGGATGGATGCGGTGAAAACACTTCATTCAATATTCACAAGCAATGAACGGTGAACTTCCGTTGCTAACCCCACTCGAGTTAACCGCTTCTACTAAAGCGGTTACCTATTCAATACTACTACGCTATTTTCAGAACCCCAGAAGAAGTAGGAAGTTATTGTCTACGCCATCGTTTCATGAATTTTATTTTTAACCTGAAATAGATTGCGTATCTGCCAAGATGAGCTAAAACTATTCAGCTTATGTCTGCAATTTAATCGCGATAAAATTTTCCCTGTAGTTGAGTTGGCCTAATGGGATGTACCCTGACTTCCGATTCATAAGTAGTGGGTTCAACTCATGGGTGCACCAAAGGAAGTTTCTTTTTGAAAATCTACACATTTAGACGTGCTTAGTCAGATCTGCACAATGTCTTTCCTGAGGACTCATCAATTGATAGCTGTAACTGTAAAGGCCTGAGTTTCTTATAGCAAGTTCTAAGACAAAAAGTTGAAACAGAAAGCAGTTGTTTAGGTACTACTTTTATGGCAGTAACTACAAATGAAATTTATACAGTTATCGTTTCTTTCACGGTGCTTAACTTTAGGTTCACGGTACTTACTTATTGTATTCCTAAGGAATACTGATTCTTTTTTACTAGTAAAATAGAACATAAACACACATTAAAGATCCCGTTCATCATCATCATCATATCAGCCTTAGGACGTCCACTGCTGGACAAAGGCCTCCCTCATTGATCTCCAGGAACTGCGGTTGGAAGCGGCCTGCATCCAACGCCGACCTGCAGCCGCTTACCAAGTCGTCAGCCCATCTTGTAGGTGGACGTCCTACGCTGCGCTTGCCGGTCCGTGGCCTCCATTCGAGAACTTTCCGGCCCCATCGGCTATCTGTTATGCGCGCTATATGGCCTGCCCATTGCCACTTCAACGTGCTAATCCGTCGGGCTATGTCGGTGACTTGAGTTCTCCTACGTATCTCCTCATCTCTGATTCGATCCCGTAGAGAAACCCCGAGCATAGCCCTCTCCATAGCTCGTTGAGCGACTCTGAGCTTATTCATAAGGCCAATAGTGAAGGGCCACGTCTCGGTCCCATATGTCATCACTGATAACACTGGTAACAAAGATCCCGTTACCAGACAGTTTTTGGACATGAACCTCGTTTTACATTCTTTCTTCTTATGGGTGTTTTGTTATCGGAACATATTTTAGTTTACTCCATTTTACTTTAGTATAAATAACTTAATAAATATTTTATGAGATAAAGCGCGTATATCGCTGAAATGTTGCTGGAATTTATTTAATTGAAAACATGGCTTTCAAACAATATTGGAATCAGAATACTGGAAAACTATTTTTAATTTTGCTAAGTATTGCCAAATGTAGAAGCCTAAAATATGACCCAAAATTAATTACATTCCACATAACTATACAGCCTTCAAACTACCTGCTTACTATCTTTAATTTAAAAAAAACGTGATTATTTTATTATTAATTTTATGTTGAATTTAAATATGTTTAGTTTTAATCGTTTGAGATGATATTCTAATGATTCTTTTGTGATGCGAATAAATGTATTTTCTTTCTTTCTTTTTCAAAGAACATTTTGTCAAAATCGGTGAACCAATTTATTGTCCAGCGTATACACATTGTCTATGTTGTTATTTTCTTATGAAGATAGCAACATAAACAAAGCTCTACACTAATAAAATACGTAAAACTTTTTACTGCAATGTCAAGTATGCAACGTGTGATGCACTGAAAACGACGAAACCACACACTTTGCACGACCAAAACTCTTCCTATGTAAAGGTCGAAAGATCTGCAGTCAGAACACGCAACGCAAAAGGTTTGTTGGTCATCGTTCTTCGAAACGCACGTCAAAATGTTGGTAGAGGGTAAAATATTAGTTGCGCCATATCAGAGGCATTCCGGTGGCCTAAAAATTTTGTTGTTGTTTTTAGCTCATATAGGTACAATAAAAGTTTTATTTGTTTGTTCAACAGTTTAACACACCAAGTCGTAGCGCTAAAAGAGATCAGACTGCAAGAAGAGGAAGGCGCGCCCTTCACGGCGATTCGGGAGGCGTCGCTTCTGAAGGAGCTGAAGCACAACAACATCGTCACACTCCACGACATCGTGCACACGAGGGAGACCCTTACGTTCGTCTTTGAGTTTGTGGTTAGTAGCCCAAATGTATGAAATGAAAGGAGTATGCAAAGCGTATGGGCCATTTTCAGGATCTCCGTTTGATTACGCAACCTGGTGTAATATAGGTATGATTCCGAAGACACCTGCAGATAACTGCAAACTGCAGAAAACCTTTAGTTACTTAGAATTAATTTGTGACAAAGCGGCAGCTATCTATACTAATATTATAAAGAGGAAAGATTTGTTTGTATGTATTGAATTGGCTCCGAAAGTACTGGACCGGGTAAAACATTACCCGAAGGAGGGTAATGTTTTTATTGAAAAACTACGCGTTGCGAAGCTGCGGATTGGTTAGCTAGTTTTCTATAAAATCTACTCTACAGTCCACGGTCGCATTTGGAATTCTAGCTCTAGTTAATTTCGTATAAGCTAGAGACAACTTCATTATCGGAGGTCAGGGACAATCGGAGGTATATCGGTCGCCCCAAAACACAACGGGGCAGCACGATTACCTTAACCTTTACGTCGTTATTAGTTTCATTTCTTTTAGGACAGTGTCTTGAGATAAAGCACCTCTAAAAAAGAAAGAAGCAGTGTAACTTAACTAACTAAAGCAACGTACTAAGTAGCAAAACGTTCTAAGGAGCAAGTCAGCTAACCTTTTCAAAATGCTGCAGCGCAAAAAGCCTTGCGCACCGTGTAGCTTGCATGAATTCTTTACACCCCCTAGAGCCTGATCTTGAATTCTTGACTTAGTGTCGTGGCCGCTTTACTTTGACCTAAATGCATTGAAGCCGCGGCACGTTTCGTCCTTTTCTTTCTTACAGCTCGCTTTATTGGATGTTGGGTCGGCATTTCCGGAAAATTATAGTTCTTTTTTTGGTCAAAGGGTGTCGTCTATACAAAACCACACCTGCAAAATATAATAAAACCAGTTGCAGTTTAAATTATGAAGCTATCTAAAGTAGTTTGGACCCTTAACGTGCCTTGGAATTACGTAATCGCTCAGTGGTAAATGCTACTAGCGGTAACCCATCTAAGATGTGATCACACGAGACGTTGCTTAACTCTGACGACCGACTAAACGACCACGATAAAAATAGGTTAAAAAGGTTGCTAAAAAGCACGCTTCATTTGACATTGTTTTTTTATCGCACTTAACAAATAGTGCATAGGCAAACTTAATACTAAAAAAACATTCTATTTTAGACAACATTTGTGCATCAAAGATGTATCGGTAGGGCACAGAAAATGAGGTAAATAGGAAAAGTTTTGCATTTCGAGTATGTTACACTGGTACTTACACAAAGATCGACCTACTAACCGCAGTTTACTGCGACCAATAAATTATTCCGCATTCATAGTTAAACATTCGTCGTTATTGCATTCCGTTCGTCATTCTACTGTAATATTATTTTTATTAGTCCCGAAGGAGCTCTTACAGACGTTATTGAAAGGAACTCGATAAAAGTAACGTTAGGATGTCGCTGCGATATTAGATGTCTTAAAGAATCGTAACATCCTTTTAGTAGAGCTATTTAATTTTGATGAGACGTAATGGCAACAATATTTGACTGCAGGCTTCAAAGTCATGAGAATACAAGAAGTAAAACTTGTGAACGATGAGCAAATCCAATAAATTTAGTTTTGATTAGTAATATGTATATATTGATTGTTGGCTCCTATAAGGCTACCCTGTATCCAAAGAGTATAATAGAAAACATTTGATTGATCACCACATAAAAACAAATATTAAAGTTATTTGTTTTTAACAATAAATTTATAAATTAATTGTTATTGTTTTTATCATCATCATCATATCCGCCGTAGAACGTCCACTGCTGGACAAAGGCCTCCCTTATTGATCTCCAGGAACTGCGGTTGGAAGCGGCCTGCATCCAACGCCGACCTGCGGTTCTTACCAAGTCGTCTTCCCATCTTGTAGGTGGACGTCCTACGCTGTGCTTGCCTGTCCGTGGCCTCCATTAAAGAACTTTCCGGCCCCATCGGCCATCTGTTCTGCGCGCTATATAGCCTGCCCATTGCCACTTCAACGTGCTAATCCGTCGGGCTATGTCGGTGACTTGAATTCTCTTACGTATCTCCTCATTTCTTATTCGATCCCGTAGAGAAACCCCAAGCATAGCCCTCTCCATAGCTCTCAACTTCGAGAAAGAGGTCAATCGTCGAATCCAACTCGGATGGGCAGCGTTTGGGAAACTTCGCAACGTCTTTTCGTCCAACATACATCAGTGCCTTAAGACGGAAGTCTTCAATCAGTGTGTGTTACCTTACCAGTGATGACATATGGAATCGAGACGTGGTCCTTCACTATTGGCCTTATGAATAAGCTCAGAGTTATTGTTTTACAATAAAAAAATCCAGACCGCCAATAGTGATCGCTTCCAGACAATGTTGGGGTCGACTAGAGTTGCAGTATGATCTAAGACCGTAGCCTCGTCTCCTTTTAATTTGCTGGCCACATTACGGCCTTCGGGACTATAAAGTCAGAGTTACGAGTATATATCAGAGTTGATCAATAGCTCAAAATAACGTTGAAATGTTTTTCTTTTAAATGTTCTCTTATTTGTGGGCAAGTATCGCATGCGCATTGCTAAGCACTGATTACATGATCTTCTTCGCTTTTTCCACATTACATGCCACCATTGTACCACAATGTATTAGTCTAATTTGGTGTAACAATAAATAATTATCTATCTATCTACATGGGCTCGGCACAACATTTTTCACATCAACCTTCACACAATCCACCCATCTCGCTAAGCGCTCTCGCTAAGCGCTCTCGCTATTATAGAAATAAAACATTAAAATAATTGTTTTTTTCTTTGTCACCAGGACACAGACCTATCACAATACATGGAGAGGCATCCAGGCGGGCTCAACCATCACAACGTTAGACTGTACATGTTCCAGTTACTACGGGGATTATCATACTGCCATAATAGAAGAGTTTTACACAGGTAAACACACCTACCTTGTACTCGACCGACCGCCTTTATAATATCTTTCAGATTCCTTTTTATAATGTTACACAAGGCTCACAAAGCGATTATGAATATGGCTATTAGTATCTACATTCAAACCATAACAAGCCTCAATATTACTGATGTATAGAAATTGGTAACCTAATTTGGTTTTCCTCAAATGCGAACAACTCTTACCGCGAACATTTCTATATAATGTAATCGTGAGGTCACGTTCGTGGAATGACATTGCGTGCTTATTGTGAATATATTATACACTAATTTGTAACACTAATAACTATCGGTTTGTATACTTTGTCATTTCTTGTTGGTGATAATTGTTGTTGATTAATATTTTTAATCATTGTTATAGATTTAAATTTATTACAGCATCTATTACTACTCTTTTAAAAATGATAAAATGAGGACTAGGTAAAATATTTCAGCAAATAATATTGTCCACCAATCAGTTTCATCATCAGCTAGGTTTTTATAATGAAAATTGCTAATACTTTGTAAACTGTAAATCAAATACGGCTCGAGAGACTCGAGTCGTCGTTCGTTCGTAGAATTAGGGCGTTTGTACACTACAAGGAATTTTACTGTCCGGCAGTCCGATTTTTTACGGTCCAGTGTGGCAAAAAAAAAAAACGGATGATTAGCTTGTGCACTGCAAGGAATTTTACTGTCCGGCAGTCCGATTTTTGTGCACCGTCTGTCTTTACTCGCAGGTGCGGCGCAGTTTAGATTACTAAATAAATACTAAATACTAGCTATCTTCGCAACTACACGCCACGCACGCGTAAATAAACGCTAAATACCCTAGGAACGATGAGTTTCTTGGAACGTCGGCAGTTGCTGGCTTTTATTACCTACTCTACGTGCGAAGACGTGGAAGACAAAAATAATTTTGGGTACATCCCCTTCTAGATGAAAGGTACCTGAAAGGGTTATTTTACATAAACCACAATAAGTTGAGGCAGGACGAAATATTATTTTTAAACGGCCCGGAATGGGAAAAAGTAAAAGTAAAATGACGGTAAAATTACGTATATATGGTATACGTAACACTGGTATATATGGCGTGCCATATCGGACCGTAAAAAATCGGATTGCCGGACAGTAAAATTCCTTGTAGTGTGCACAAACGCCCTTACTCGAATAGAAGAGCCTATGTCGAGTGACGAGTGTACCGCTTACACACGTGCGCTCGCTATTCGTCTCGTCACTCGCCTCGTCGCTCGCGCGAATACAAACGCGGTAAATTTTAGAACGAATTTTTTCAACCCTTTAGTTTCATACCATTGCATCTAACGATCTAACCGCATCTAACTGTATACCCTTTAACCTACTTTATATTGAGTTTTATTCCTTTGCCTCCAGGGACGTGAAACCTCAGAATTTATTAATAAGTTTACACGGCGAGTTGAAACTCGCTGACTTCGGACTCGCGCGGGCCAAGTCTGTTCCCAGTCACACGTACTCGCACGAAGTCGTCACGTTATGGTACAGGCCACCAGGTGAGTAAAATAAGGCTTATCTCGTAAATACTGTGTACATCCTAATTACTTAACCGAGGGAGGGACAAAACGGCAATAAGATAATCTAATCTTAAAATTATAGTGTTTTATTCTGATATTTGATTCCAGATCCTTTGCAACAATGCTTTTTGGATTTCAAAAGACAATTTATCCATGCTTTTCTAATTATTCCTTAATAGTTCTATATATTATAATCCATAGTCATTTCATGTAATTCATATTTTATTTCTAAAGGCGTTCATGAATTTCTTAACATCCAAAAACTTGCATAGACTGGTGGTTCGCCCTGAACTGAGATCTCGCGAGTCTCCATAAAACAAAAAAACATATTATGAATTTATTATCTTTGACTTTTATAAGTGCCTTGTAAACTTTACAGTGTAAATTATCTACTAAATACGCGTCCAACTAAGTTAACCTACAGTTTCATTCAAATTACAAGTAACGGGAGTTCATCTTAAGTGGTTAAGCTTTTTTTGGGGGAATAATTTGCAGTTATTCTAGCTTTTCCCTATATTTGTGTCACTCAAGCTATACGCATACCAAATTTCAGCACTAGGGTTACTAGTGTACCCTGTAAATTTCGTCAAAGTTCAGTTTTTATAATGGCTAATAACATAGGAACTACTTCGCAAGAAACTACCTTTCATTAGACGTCCCATTTGAACTGATTGTGGTTTTCTTTTGCTCCTCTTAAACCCTAATATCTCAACCCCCCCAATATGTTAGCTCATTTAGTCACACCGGGATTGTGCTATCACTACCTACCTATTATACCAAATTTCACGATGATCGTATTAACGCGTCGATAGTTATCCTCGGATAAACACACATACTACATACAACGCCGATTTGCCCATGTTGATTTAGAGATCTGGCTTCGCTCGATCAATAACGTGTTTAATGATGTGTATCTTTGTGTAGATGTGCTACTAGGCAGCACGGAATACTCAACGTCACTGGACATGTGGGGCGTTGGCTGTATATTCGTGGAGATGCTGTGCGGAGTACCTACCTTCCCTGGGGTCAGAGACACACACGATCAGTTGGATAAAATATTTAAGGTATGTGAAGAAAACCATGGTTTGGCAGAGCAGCTCTAGAAAAAAGATCCTATTGTGAAATCTGTTCGTTGTTTTGTTTTGGTATTTTCTGAAGCTTTTGACGATGTAGATCGTTGTACTTGGTAAGTTGTTATATATGTATAAAATGTTTTAATAACACTGTAGTGATATGATCGTAACAAAAGTAAGTTATAAGTCTTACAGGTTAATAGTCGAATCAAAATTTGTGCTACTAGTAACATTAGATACCACAAGGCACAATGTTGGGTCTTCTAAGATTGAAAATGTACATACGATAATATGTCGCATAACTCACTTATTAATTACACAGATTATAATGTTTGATATAATAACTATTTTTTAATACCACTTAGGTGGCAAACAAGTATACCGTCCACCTGATGGTGGGCTCATATTTACAAACAGTTAAATAAACATATTATAAAACAAAGTAAATAAAAGAAAGCTAATAATTGGTTTAAACGAATAAACAAAATAATAAAAAAACTGTTATCGTTATAGCTGCTGATGCATGTATATAACTTGTTAATTGTCAGTGCACTTACGTTAGTCCAATTTATTTGTAAGAGATTTCACTGATGTTGCACTGATCACTGTCTCTGGCAACCTATTTCAGAGCTGGTCGAGATGTGTTTTCTTGCGTTGCTTAATGTTTTGATTTGTTACCAGGTGGTTGGCACGCCGACAGAAGAGAGCTGGAACGGCGTGTCGCGACTAAGCGGGCTACGCGCGCACGTGACCCGCTGGGGCGCGTGGCCGGCGCGGGCGCTCGGCGCCGCCTTCCCGCGGCTGAGGGATGCCGGACGCGACGCCGAGCGTCTCGCCGCGGCATTGCTGCAGCCGGACCCGTCGCGTCGCGCCGCCGCCCCGCGCGCGCTCTCATCGCCTTACTTCGGGTCTCTGCCGGCGCGCCTTTCCGACTTGCACGATGGTGAGTCTCTTCTCTCAGCACTACCTCCCTGCAATATTGTCACTTATGCATTTCCTACTTTTTCTACCACTCTACTTCTGCTTTCATGTTATACCATGGTAATATTTCGTTTAGTATAACCCGGTTTAATATGGTTACAGAATTTATTCTCTAAACTAAAATATACATTTCACTTCGAAGCAATAGGTTTAAACTTACGTCGAAAAAGAAACAATTTAAGAAAGAGACGAGTCTATTATTGCGCATAAATCATTATCTCGTACTTGCACAATGATTTATGGCACTATTTTATATTAGTTTATCTAATAAACCAGGTTATATAACCGTAAATTCAGTGCGTTGGGATCCTCCAAAGATTGCTGAGTAGTAGTATTATATTACAGTCAGTATTCAACTACATTCGTAGTCATGTTACAACTTTAAAATATGACGTGGAGTATCATAGTATGATCCTTCGGAGGCGGATCCTAGAATGTTAAGACTTAAAACTGGTAATTGGGTCACAATGGGGACCAATTAGATATGTTTGACCCATCTGTGTCCTGTGGGCAAATGGCCTGATACTCCCTTTAGTTACTAAGCACATATGAGTGCTGACAAAAAAGCATAACATAGTATAACATATCGGATTATTTAGATGATAGAGAATGATTAGAGCTTGGGATTGAAATGGCTCCTACTCGGTCAAAAATGTTATAATCTTATTTTTATTGTTATGTAAAAGAATCACCAGTCTAGTTTCTTGCCTTTCTTTCCTGGCTTGGTGGCGGCGGAATAATCAGTAAAATTTACGATTCAAAGTCTCTGTGATTTCAATGAATAATAAATATTGCTGGACATTTCACACCGCGCTATCTAGCCCCAAACTAAGCAGATAACTGATTTTTTGTTGTAAATACATACTTATAATATATAGAAAAACCTTCAAACCCGGAACAAATATCTGTAAATATACTCGTATGTATCGCCAAGGAGGTCGTATTTTTGATACAAATACAATATATTTTATGTGCCGTAAATTTTTAAACATTAAAATTGACTGGTCGTCCTCGCCCTAGGACTTGCCTGTATTGATTTTGATTATCTTTCTCCTTACAGAAGTGTCGATCTTCACAGTGGAAGGCGTGAGCTTGCACCCGGAGACGCGGCACGCCACCATCAAATGAGCAACACCGGTACACGCATTTAGTTGAATCTGAGCACGCGGTCAATCGGGCCACTCAGTAAGTCGGACCACGTAGTCTGAGTAGGTAGGAACTCTAAGATCTTGGTCATCTGAGCATTTTGAATGTCAAGTTCTCGGATGGGCTGAGTGATTAAAACACTCGAGAAATCTGAGTACTTCGTAATTCTGAGTGGTCAGTCGGTCTATTCGTGTTCTAAAGAAATGATTGGATGGTCCAAACATTCGTTTTGGACTGACATCTTTGTATATACGAGTACTTACATGATCTAAAGGTTCAACGAAACTCTCAGTTGATCCGGACACTTGGTCGATCTGAGCACTTGGTTGGCCCGAGCATTTGGTCGATCTGTGCACACGGACAATTCAAGCACTTGGTTGGCCCGAGCACTTGGTCGATCTAAGCACTTGGACGATTCGAGCACTTGGTTGGCCCGAGCACTTGGACGATTCGAGCACTTGGTTGGCCCTAGCACTTGGTCGATCTGAGCACTTGGACGATTCGAACACTTGGTTGGTCCGAGCACTTGGTCGATCTGAACGCTTGGTCCTCAGAGCATTTGATGGCTTGATTAATTGTAAGCACTCGGTCAGTGGCCGAGCGACCGCGACGGTAGTTAGTACCTTCCGATTCCTCTTAGTTTTATTTAATCCGGGTTACTCGTTTGATGGACCAATCTCGTGATAGTTCACTCGGCATCGAATGCCGCGACAGTATTCATCGAACTCCCATTGTTTCATCCATCCGTCGATCGCCCGATCGATCGATCGATCGATCGCGCCTAGTGCTTGTAAGCTTCGGAATATCCATCCATATAATTCAATTATTCTATGGTGACAAGGTAAACTGATAGGATCGTATGTTATTTCTATATTAAACAGAGCAGTGTGCCATGTATCTATAATCGAAGATGACTTATTATTTTCAAAGATTTTTATGCTGGAAATACGTATATGCTGATAATTTGTGAGACATTTTGATGAGATGTTTATTTATATTATAAGGGATAACTGTCTATGATTCTAATCTTATGAAAGCTATACGATGACGCCTTAAGCACGCTTCTAACAAATCCTCTGTGCTGTCTGCGAACCGAATTTATATAGAAAGCCGGCCTTCCAAATAGGTGAGGGCAATCTGTGTGAATGCGGCCAAGTAGCAGAGGCGTTTATCTAAATATTATGCACACATTCCTTCCACGGTGCTCAAACAGTAACGTTAGTGGTGAGGATTCCTGCCCTTTTGACAAGTGACAATCGAAAACTCAAAACGAAAGCGCCATAAAAATATTTAACAGTGAGTGTCAGTTAAGCGCTATAATTTTTCGTAGTGCTTTCGTTTTATTCTCGATTGCTGGTTGTTGGGGCTGTGTCGGTCAGTTTGCACGCTCGCATCGCTTCACACTGCTAATGGCACGGCCAGTGATACATGTGAATTGAAAAACCAAAATTATATCTTGTGACAGATCTCAGATTGAAGTGTGGGACCGTCCTACTGTAAGTTACGTGATAGGAAATTCGATGAATTATAAATTGTAATTTTAATGCCTGATTTCACTTGACACCTAACTTTAAACGACCATGCGTGATGTCAGTTTTATATGGCAATTCTACAAGTAATTTGTGGGGTAAGTGGCGACTTAGATTTAGGGGTCGATTGTGAAATAAGGGTTAGTATCTTCAGATGAGATGGGTGGTAGATTCCGTCTAGAATAAAGACTAGTGAAATTAACCAGTTTAGTGAAATTATAGGTCCCACTATGATGGCGATAGGTTATGTATAAAGCACATTGGCAACTCGGAACTATTTAAACTTATCGTCCACTGTTTTCTTGATCTTACCCTAATCTTTTTAGACAAATCTCCACCCGAGCTAGCTCATTATGTGCATTAGCAATTGACTAACCTCGACGTTTCGGCCAAGTTACATCGGCCAGTCTCTCGTGACCACGGCCGATGTAACTTAACCGAAACGTCGAGGCTAGTTAAAATTATAATTTTGATATAAATATGTGCGTGAAAAGACCCGTTTTGTCTTAAAAACATGAGTATAGTACGCGAAAATTTTAAAAAAAGTTCTACATTAGCAATTGTACGAAAACGATGTTGATCTTTACGCGCGTACGAAATTCAGTTTACACGCTAATGTACGCTAGATATTTGTCTACAAGTCCCGAAGCAGCCTAAGTTGGTGACAAAGAACCGGTGTGTTGAAAGAGACCCATAACTGTAGATAAAATGCGAATTATATCGTCTTGCCTAGTTTATATTGGATCTGTGATTCGAGTAGATTAGACCTTTTGAACGGTAAAACCAATTTGTGCCAACAAATAACACTTGTTATTATTGCCCATAACACAAATAGCAATCGAAAGCACCAAGTAGTCTGTGTCATTTTTGATAGAGTTAATCATATGTGACGTTTTTGCACAGTTAACGCTTCGATTGTTACTTGTCTAAGAATTTGAAACAGGACGATATTAAATGCATTTGGATTTTGTACTACATTAGGGGTGACTGACGCAACGATGCCTGATCGTGTTTAGTACCTAAATATGATTAAGCGAGTTGTCAAATCATACAAATACTAAACTAAACATGTTTAATTTGAACATGTTTAGTCGCTAATTACGTTTAGGTATCGTTGTGCAAGCCGGGCTAAGTATAGTGTTCCTAATCAGTAGTTAGCTAGTCTAAATAAAAAGTTGGAGTAAGTTTAAATATATTTTATTAAAATTTTCGGGCTCATACATAATTATAATATAATTAATACCTAGAAAAATACTAAAAACATAAGAAAGTCTCGTTAAAATTCAATAATTATTATATTTAACTTGAGAGATAAGAACTAACTAGGTATTCATCAACACGTTAAATAATTAATGCGGATGAATGCTGATAAACACCGAAATTGGAATGTTTATGTGAACATTAGCTGATCCCCGGCTTCGCACAGATTTTTTATCAAATAATGTAGCATTCTATCAGAGAAAGAATTTTCAGAATCGATTCAGTGGTTTCTGAGATTACCCTACATACAAACAAAATAACTTTACCTGTAATATTACTATAGAAAACGTCAAAATGACGATTTTAAACGGTTGTATTGCCTGATTTAAAACATTTCCGCACTGTTGGTGAAAATTGCGCGTTGTCCGATTACAATGTTTTTTTTTAAGTTTAACGTTTTCTCAGGGTTGATCCCATATAAATGTGTCAAGATCTGATGAAGCCATTCCATTAGATTGCATAATACTGGTATACCAAAAATATACTACAGATGTCAGTAAGTCGTAGTATTAAAAAAAACTAAAACTAATTACAGCTAAGCGGAACACAAAATTACAGAACGGAAAAAAACAATTGATTACGGTAGTTGGTTGGTTACAGTGGTTTTCGAAGAACGTTTTGAATTTTTAGGATTCCGTACCCAAAGGGTAAAACGGCACCCTATTACTAAGGCTCCGCTGTTTGTCCGTCTGTCACCAGGCTGTATATCTCATGAACCGTGATAGTTAGTCAGTTGAAATTTTCACAGATGATGTATTTCTGTTGCCGCTATAACAATAAATACTAAAAAGAGAATAAAATAAATATTTAACGGGAGCTCCCATACAACAAACGTGATTCTTTTGCTCGTTTTAGCTCGATATTGATAACGGCAACAGGTAGACGCTTGAAATATACACAGTATATTTAGTTATATATTTACTTTAAAAATAAATAATTAAAATAAAACATATATTTAAGTGAGGCTCCCATACAACAAACGTGATTTTTTTGCTGTTTTTATAGATAATGGTACGGAAACCTCTAAAGTCCGGTCGCACTTGGCTGGTTTTTCAATTTATTACTCGTGCTACGTGCGTTTAGAACATTGCCTTATTCGGTATATTAAAAAAAAAAACCACTGCCACTATGCGGACAAATACAAGCTACTGTAATATTTGTAAGTAATCGAGTTGTCAATGTGCTGTGATCGCGCTGAATCTAAATGGCATTTGAAATATAATTTAATCAAATAAATCAATCAGTTTATATAATTATTAATATTGAAATCTTATTTTAATTTATATTTAATGTTTTTCATGTACACACGGCTACACATCAAGCTATACATTTCCAGTATAAGCTGACCTCTCATTCTACGAAAAGCCTACACAATGCGAGGTCAGCTTATTCTGGAACTTTATAACTTGATGTGTAGCCGTGTGTACCATTTTGTTTTATTATGATGACTAATTAATTGATATTTAAGTCTTATTTTTTGTTTGTGTATGTATTTTAATGTATTGAAACTGTGAGAATTCTAGCAGTCAGGCATATCTGCCGCGTCTACATATAAATAGGGTGAAATTTATAGGGTATATTTTTGAGATAGGTCAGCGGAAGAAACCCTGAACCTTATAGGTCATAACTACCATGTTAGCGACTGCGTTCGTCACCCGCGCACCACCGCCATACACAAGTCACCTTTAATACATTTATTTGAAGAAAAAATATACAAAATCATACACATCTCTTTATAAAACACAAAGGAAACAGTTGAGCTACCTTTTTTTTTTATAGTACATAAATGGCAAACGAGCATGCAGTCCACCAGATGTTAAGTGGCTACTGCAGCCCTTGGGTATCCACATAGAATTCAAAACAAGCTATTATGTCGTCTTGATCTCTATGTGAATACGTTGCCATATTATAGGACTTAGCTGTTATGCCTATGTGCCAGTAATTACAGGAACATACCATTACCATCTAACCGGAACACAGCAGCACAAGTACTGCTATTTGGCGGCTGATAAAGGTAAGGCGGTGGTGCCCACTTCCTCGAACCCGTTCACAAAAGCTCTACCACCAGTAAAACATATATAGATAGCTCAATACCAGTACCAGGCTGAAGTCTCTTCTTCCTGCCCTTTTCCCACATTACGTGGGGTCGGCACAATATGTATTTTTCTTACATACCTCTCTATCAGCCGTCATCTCCGTTATCACTTCTTTCTTATCCATATCATTGTTCACACAGTCCATCCATCTCTTTCTTATCCATATCATTGTTCACACAGTCCATCCATCTCTTTCTTATCCATATCATTGTTCACACAGTCCATCCATCTCTTTCTTATCCATATCATTGTTCACACAGTCCATCCATCTCTTTCTTACCCATATCATTGTTCACACAGTCCATCCATCTCTTTCTTACCCATATCATTGTTCACACAGTCCATCCATCTCTTTCTTACCCATATCATTGTTCACACAGTCCATCCATCTCTTTCTTACCCATATCATTGTTCACACAGTCCATCCATCTCTTTCTTACCCATATCATTGTTCACACAGTCCATCCATCTCTTTCTTACCCATATCATTGTTCACACAGTCCATCCATCTCTTTCTTACCCATATCATTGTTCACACAGTCCATCCATCTCTTTCTTACCCATATCATTGTTCACACAGTCCATCCATCTCTTTTTTGGCCTTCCGTTACTTCTATATCCCTGCACATTCATATCTAACACTCTTTTAATCACATGATTGATAGATATGTATGTGTCTTCTACTGTTCCTATCTTAAAAACCATACCCTTTACTTGTAAATTAAATAAAAAAATTAAAACATTTATTTGACACAAAAAATGAAATTTGGAAATACACTAAGTACTAATTTACACCGAATATTTGTCAGACTATTATGTAGATTATTTCAAGTTCTATTCTGATTCGGCGCAGATTCCTGAACTAGCGAGCATAGGATCAGGTTAGTTAGTACCTAACATGTACGAGCTTTAGAAACGTGTGAGCCCAGAGGGTTTCGGATTCAAAGGCACAAATTAAGGCGACAGTCACAACACAACACCACCCTCTGAGCTTGCGGGCAGAGACGTAATCAGGGGGAAGATAAGAGTTTCATCCGTAGAACGTTCACTATTCACGTTAGATAAAAAGCTTTTTGTTTAGCTATTTTTATCTTTTTAGTTTAGTTATAGTTAGGTAGAGGACGTAAGAAATAGTGCTAAAACAAAAGTATAAGAGCTGTCTATCTCTCTTTTCTTCTTCAAGTTACAGGCAGAAATAGTAAGCAAAACCGCAGGTATTTTGAGTAATGTAGCCTTATTAATTCGCGCATATTATAGGCCTGCAAACAGATTGATCTATGTGATTTGTTATAATTAACGTCAATATAAAATGACCAAGTCCTCTATGATAATTCTGGGTTAAGTATGCCCACTAGATGTCATAGCATATGCTCGGTATCTTTTCTAGAATCACATAGCTACGCTTTATCCGCCTTAGCTTACCTAGGTCGCTTACGGTATGGACGGCGGATCTGGGCAATAGTTAAGTTGCCTAGATCCGCCGACCGTAATACGCTTTATGAACCCCCATTCTCTCCCTGATCACGCCCCTGCCCAGTAGTCATTGAAATTCTGTTTCGAACACCAACATAGTATGTAATGTATAGTTTGTGAAACGCAATATTTCAGAGTATAGTGTTGTTGAGTTTTATATTTGTATTCGTTGTGGTTACGAATGGAAGCGAAATGTTGTGGTGGAGAAATTAATTACACAACCATTGTTACTTTTACATGGAGTTGTTTTTTTTTAAATGAGTTTGTAAAATAAACTGAATGCCGCAAGTCAACTTACTGATACAAGTAGTTTAAAATTTTACAATTGTTTTTTTTTATTTTTATTTATGAGTTAGTGTATTAATCTGTTACCTCTACCAATAACAATTGCATTAGGTACATGCTACGTCGATTTAAGACTTGGCCGCCATGTTATGGCATTCGTTAGCCCAAGGCCGGTTTTAGTGCTCGACAGACCGTCGATGTGTACTATCGTTACTGATGATACGCATAACCGATCGTCACGTACAGTGCTCTCCTGACCAACCAAACTGGCCGGACTGGTACAGTCACAAACACGTACACGAATGATACACGCATCCGTACGGTCGGTCCACCGATCGGTGTAGCACTGCACGCGTTAATGCAAATATAGTAGCTGATTGGTCTCATTTGGAGGCTTTCTCCTTAGGGGGGAATCAGTTTTATGTGCTCAAAAAAATATATGTATATCATTCATTGACCTTTTATCTGCAAAGTGAACATACAAAAAAGTACTACCTAGTTATTTACTATGAGAAAAAAAATAACAAAATGTAGCTGTTTTCGACTTTCAATTTGCTTCAAACTCACGACGTAAAATTTTGTAATTTTTCTTTCACCTAAATGTGGGCAAAGACTATACCTTCAAGTTGAACATATGATGCTGTGCTGCGATGGTCTTTCACGTGGCAATTAATTATTTTCAATTTTTCCGAATAATTAGCGGGTGTATCCTTAGAAGGTGGTTGCGGCAGTGTACCGCTGACTGTCGTACGGGAGGGTTGTGCTCGTCTGCCTCGCGCTCATCTATTTGCTGGTCGGTTAGATGCGTGTGGCGGAAGGTGCGGGGCTGAAACAATAGCTACGCCCATTCGCTCAAGGTCCTCGGCTACGGTTAGCGCCTTAATATGTTTCAATAGCGCGTCGGTCGACCGACGGCACGCATGCGGTCGTGCTTGACCGACGGTCCTCCTACGCAGTGTGTAGCAATATACGCGTGCGGTCACGCACTGTCACGACTTGGGAATTTTCATACGAATGACAAGCGCGACCGACGTACGCACCGCCGGTCGGTCGAGCACTAAAACCGGTCTAAGACATATTATAGGTAAAAGTTTCATTTACAATTTTATTTAGCATTGAGCTTAGTAAACACCTATATGCCTTTAGCTGATGGACGCAGGGCAGTGCAATTCACGTGACCTACGAGGCAATACTTTGTTATAGGCGATGATTATCACCTAATCAGGTTGGCCATATGCTTGTTCCATTTTCCGATCGTATAAATGAAATTTATTTGCCAGAAGCATGGTGTATAAGTTGATACAGCTATATATAGGTAGGTTTCACATACTACACCGATTAACAGCGTGCAAATTACAGTTACATAAAATTAATTCAGTTATACATAAACATTCTTTAATATAATAAAAGTCAATCAATAATAACATCAAGTATCGTAAAACCCGTAAAATAATCAATAAAAAATTAATGTGTATTATCAGAATTTCATGTCAAAAAAATCATTAACCGTATAGAAACATTTGTCAACTAAGCACCCGTACAGGTATTGTATTAAATTGATGGGGCATTGAAAGAATTTATTAATTCATTAAGAAAACCGTTGGCGAGTATCGAGTGGCGAGTGCCGCCAATAAATGTAACGCACCAAAAAGATCTGTAATAAAATACACAAACCTCTACTTGAAATATGGTATAAGCATTTTTTTTCTCCCATTGCATTTCGTTTTCGAGTCGAAACCTAGCGTACGTAAGGATGCGAAGTTAATAGTTCACCCGTTGAGTAAGGCACTGTTAAAGAGACAAGCATTTATGTGAGGAATAGGAAATTCTATTGTATACAATTTGCATTTGTGTGAGCACAATATACACCTATCAAGCAGTAACGTCACTTTTATAATGTTAATAATTTTATGTCCTCTGGCAGCGCACGTTCGCGCGCTTTTTAAAAAGTGTGATATCTACTGAAAGGAAGTTCGGTTGGATTTGAAGGGGAAAAAAACATGTTTTTATTTGTAACGGCACATTCTACAAAGCGTGACACAAACACAGGACAACATAGCAAATTCAAAAAGAAAATAAAAACACATGAAATAAAAAATATAAATAAACCGTTACATTCTGTAAAGTCAAATACAAATGTTTAAGCTTAGTAAACACAAATTATAAAATAAAAACATTTGTATAGTGTCGCTCAGAGGTCTCCGGCGTGATGACGTCACAAAATGGTGAGTTTATCAGTGTATTTACTGCTTGATAGTGCGTTGTGGTGTATTGAAGAAGTGAAGGGCCGTTTGCACGGACGACGATGTAAATAGTCTAATCGGTTAATTATTTCCTTAGTTTTGGAATCCTACGCGAGTTGCCATTGCCTCTACGTTCCGCAATAATGGAATATTATGAGATTTATTTTATACGTTTAACTCCTAGACTATAACTTTTTATTAATTTACGTAAATTCGTTCTGCTGTTTAGTTGTCACTTTATTTTTAAAATGTATAAACAATGTGCTTTTACTCGTTTAAAAAATTGTAAATACGATATTTGAACTGATAATAATAAAAGTTTTTATTTCTTATGAAACTTGTTTTTTTCTGCATGAATTACCTAAAATGGGCAACAACAGCGTCACACAATGGGTGTCTGCAGATGGGCGTCGAAGCCGGGTCGGGCCGAGGAAGCGTTGGTGTGACCTCGATGCGTTCCAAGATGGCTGGTGGGACGTGGCGAGTGAGCGTGAGATATGGGGGAGACTGCCCAGCATTGGGAAATGCTGGACGTAGGTCTCTCCGAGGGTGCGCTCTTCTCATTCAATCCTTTCCAGCCACAGCGCGCAAATCGTCACTCCATCTAGCCGGAGCGCGTCCTACACTTCGCATGCCTAGACGTTCTCCACTCCAGAACACGTTTACCCCAACGGTTATCGGTTCTGCGGCAGATATGACCGGCCCACTGCCAGTTCGCTTGCTGATCCTCTGAGCTATGTCGATCACCTTTTTTTTTCAAATCAAAAATTCTTTATTTTCTCTATCATGCTTTACAATAAATGGCGCCCTACTTGCCAAACTAAGTTTGTGAAAAACTTGTATCTTGGCAATTAGTGCTCTTTTGGTTATGTCTACTTACAGAGATGTGAACTAAAAACAAATTACATTAAGTACATGAATTATCTGATTAAATATTAAGAATAAGAATAATTTATTTAGTTCTTAAAATTGTTTGGTACTAGTAGGTATTTAGTTACATAAAATGTTAGCCTAAATTAAAAACAATTACAATGTCCAGATGACAATTTGATATGGCATGTAAGACTATTTTATTTGAGTACAGTACCTGACGTAGCTCTGTTTCTCACACTAGGTCTCTAGCGAGCCTGTGTTGTGAGGATTACAGTGATTCGCTTCGGACTCACGTCAAACAAAAATAGTAATTGACCCACTTTGATTGGCTATGTACATAAATTATAATCTAAATTAGAAGCTAGAATTAAAGTACTAAGGTAATAATGACAATGAAATTAAAGAATGTGTAAGGTTCAGCATGTAAGAGGAGTGATTTGAGTGTACGGAGCAAGTAGTTATGATATTTTTCATACATACTTACTATAATAAGGTCTTATAATTGCAATTATAATATTACTTATAATATTATATTCGCTGCTATCTTATTTATTTAAGTTATATGTTAGTCGTATCTATAAGTTTTTCTGTGTCTTTATAGTTTAGCCTGATGAGATAATTCTTAATTGTCCATTTTAGTTTGTTTGCCGTATTGTTCACAATTGTCTCATTTTTACTTATTCGATTATAAATTAAAGGCCCTATTGAAAGAGATTTATTTGCAAATTTCGTGCGTGTTTTAGGGACCTTAAATATATTATCCTTTCTTCGTTTTGTATTGCGAAGCTCTAGAATATCCATATCAATTAGTTTATGTTGACGAGTTATAGCCGCTTTTAGAAATAATTGTCTTACAGTAAGGACAGAGCACATCTTGTATAGCTCTTCCGTGCAATACCATCTTGGCTTAAATACCATCACTTTAAGGAGAGCTCTTTGTGATCGTTCTAGTTGTATGAGGTGAGTTTTCGCAGTGGTGCCCCATGCTGCAACACAATAAATCAGTAGAGTTTGGGCTTAAGCATAGTATACTTTAACTAAGGAGTCAAAGTTAAGGAAGTGTCGCAATTGCTTAAATATATAAATGAGTTTTCTGGTACGCCCTGACAGTCCATTTATGTGTTGCGACCACGTCAGGTTATTATCTAGTGTGACGCCTAAGTATTTTATGGTTTCGGTCGGGTTGAGACTAATGCATGCTCAGGAAATGGACTGATTGCAAGAGGCTTGATGCATTTTCAACTGAAGCGGTTGCGTTGGTTGTCCACTTTTATTTATTGAAAAGCTCATAAACTTCGTCTTTGTCACGTTCAAAGTTAGTAGATTACCATCAAGCCATCTCGTTACAATTTCCAGGCCTGCATTGGCCACCTGTTCGACTTTATTCCATGTTTTGGCATGAAACAGCAAGACTGTATCATCTGCATAGGTGATAATTTTTCCATGAGCCAGTTCCATGTCACAGAGGTCATTAATGTATATCAAGAACAGCGTTGGGCCAATAATACTGCCCTGGGGAACCCCAAATTTTGTGGTAGCATTATTACTATTGTGGTTTCCAACTCTGACGTTTTGATTTCTTCTAGTAAGATAGCTTTCAAACCATTTGTGTGCAGCTCCTCTAATACCAAGCATGTCAAGTTTAGCTAACAGAATAGGGATAGACACAGTATCGAAGGCTTTTGCCAGATCGAGGAATACCCCGATAATGTTTTGACCTTCATCTAAATTTTTTATTATGGTTTCTGTAACTGTAAGAACAGCATCCTCAGTGCTCCGACCTCTTCTAAAACCATATTGGTTTCTCGATAGTAAGTCCTTACTTTCAAGATAGGATTTTAACCGGGTGTTCATAAGCTTTTCAAGAATTTTAGAAATAGCTGACAGCAAGGAGATCGGCCTGTAATTGGAAACCTCATTATCTGGTCCGCTTTTAAATATTGGACAAACTATGGATTTCTTCAATGCTGTTGGGAAAATACCTTGGTCAAAACTTGTTTGGAAGATTAATGTTATCGGTTCTATCAGATATGGTAAAGCAAGTGTGAGTATTTTAGAAGTGATACCGTCCCAGCCTGGTGAGGAGTTTCTTTTTCAGGTTTCTAATGACCGAGGTAATTTCTTTATAATATGTGTCTAATAGACCAAAAGATGTTTGTGATTTGTTTAACTGAAACTTGCAAGGCCAGGTCATTTTCAGTTGTATTAAGTTTCAATAACGTTTTGTGCGCTAAATTTGCTCCGACATTTATAAAATAGTCATTAATATCATTTAACGATTTATCCTTTTCATTGCTGAGGAGGTTTTCTACAGGATTTATTTTTGTAGGAAAATTACAGATTCTTTTAATTGTGTCCCATGTTTTCTTACGATCGTTGGCATTTTTCTGTATTTCAAATTTTTCGTATGTTCTTTTCAGTTTTTTTTTAATTTTAGTACACATATTTCTATATCGTACATAAGTGTTCATTGTTTACAGGATATTTTTTAGACTTCAAATGCAACTTATCTCGTTTTTTCATGCTCCTTAAGAGGCCTGATGTGATCCATGGTTTGATGTTAGCTTTAGATCTTGGGATTTTTTGAGTTTTTATGTGCTTTTTGATGATGTTAGAGACTGTGGTTAGAAACGTATCTGTGGCTAGGTCAAGGTTCGTAAAGTCTAAAACGTTGCTCCAGTTAATTTGTGATAAATCTTTTTCGATTTCATTAAAGTCCGTTTTTGTAAGTGTTTTAAGGGCATCCGTCCTAATTTTGAACTTTGTGTTTAGCTGTGCGAGAATAGGGGAATGGTCTGTGATTGTAGCGGGTAAGACTAAAACGTTTGCTCTGCTTTTTGTTTTAATCATGCAATGGTCGAGACAGGTATTTTCTCTGGTTTTAAGTATATGCCCCGGCAGCAGACCATGGCTTGCTAGTAAAGTTAGGTACTCATTTGAGCGTCTATCGGTGCTGTCACCACTGACATCAATGTTGATATCACCAACAAGGATTATGTTTGTGAAGGACTTATTTTTAGTTATAATATTGTCCAGCGAATCAAAAAACTTTTTAGTGTTTGGAAATGAAGGCGGTCTATATAGTGCTATAAGACATATATTTTTTCCTATATGGATAAACAAGCAGTTTGACTCGCAGAAGTCTGGCTCTGTGACTGTAACATTTGGTATACTATTCTTGATGTAAACGACAACTCCATCATTTTGGTTGATTACTTTTTTTGTGTAATAAGAGTTATAATTCACTAGGTGAGATGGGCTGCAGTTCACACTAAGCCAACACTCCGAAACTATTACTATGTCTAGATTCAGATTGATTCGATTTAACAAAACCAAGAAATCATCGAAGTTTTTTGTTAATGCTGCGTATATTCATTGAGATTATAGATATATTATGATGGGTTTTGGTTAAGTGTAGTTTGCAGTTTTCAGGGTCATCCAAAAACAGTTACTGTTGATTTTATTTTACATATGTAGGCAAGGCAAGCAAGATCACTTGATATTAGTTTACATAGGAATTAGGATTCACACTATTCCTAATTAAATAACAGTGGTGTGTGTGTGTTTGTGAGTGTTCGTGTACTACCTGAAATAATTATTTTAAAAAGTTCCTCGGTTTCAGTATATGATAAAACCTTCAGCCAGTTAAGGTATTTTTACAATTTCTTGCGGAAGGATCGTAAATCTGCAACTTCTCATTGGCTAGATTGTAGAGGCGGGAGCTTATTATTCCATAGTGTCTCGCAGCTAGCTCAGTTCTGTGTTGCTCAATAGTGCACACTTGATATTTCCTTCGTTTATTTACTTTGATGTCAGAAATAGACGGGGATTCCGCATGCTTTCGAAGTATTACATGAAGGACAAAAATCCGCCTGGTGGTAAGTACAGAAGTATCAGCATAGAGTTTGGTTGTAGAGTATCTGTAGGGTTTATTGGTCATAACTTTTAGAACAGCTCTTTGTGTTCTTTCTAAGTGAAACATGTGCGTTAGATGCGTTCCTCCCCATGTCGTGATACAGTGGGACAAGAGTGACTGTGCTAGAGCAAAATATACCATCTTCATTATATCTTGAGAAGTCGCTGATCTAAGACGCTTAAACACGTTGATTAATTTTCTGATACGTGACACAACAGACTGCAAGTGCAAGTCCCAATCCAGGGTGCAGTCCAATTGTACACCTAAATATTTTATATTTGAGGTTCGCGAAATATGTAGACAGTTATGGCTGTGGTATACAGTCGGGTTACGACACTTATGGGCAACAATACTAATTGCATTTTCAGGTGGCTGTGAGAAAGTTTTACTAGAGAAGGCTACAAATTTAGTTTTGCTGATATTGAGTGTTACCATATTCTCGCAGAGCCATCCCATGACAATGGTGAAGGCATTCTCACCGTGTTTCTGGACAGTCTCCCAGCTTTCGCCATTTCCCAGCAATGCTGTATCGTCGGCACCTTGTTTCTCTGTCGGATAACCTCGTCTCGGATTCTATCCTTCAGAGAAATTCCGAGGATAGCCCTTTCCATATCTCGTTGAGCGACTGCGAGAGAAAGTAGGTAGGTATAGATTAAGAAAAAAATCATAATTACCTGATAACTAGAGGAATTTTAGGCTAATGTACGCCCCTTCCACATATAAGGTCCATACAACCTAAGAAAGCTCTACGTAATAAAGTATTGGAGCGCGAAATTTCAGTTTATTTTTCTGTCTTAGGCTGCTTTTCCACCAGAGATGTGCTTTGCAGCTATGCTGCGGGGATGTAAAAGCTAAGCTATGAAACTATGTGATACTAAGCTATGTAGCGGAGCGAGCAAGATGTGCTATGAAGATGCGCAGCTCGAGCTATGCGATGTATCTATGTATGTATATGTATGACAAACGCGGGCCTACCGAATACTCTGCTCTTCACATAGCTACCACTCGCGACTATCCATAGCACGCATTCTTCCATATAAAAAACATAGCTTAGTTGAATCCGTTTCCACCAGTGCTATGCTATGTGGACCAAAGAATATGATTGGTGGATATCAAACGCAGCCATAGCAACGCAGCATAGTACATCTCTGGTGGAAAAGCAGCCTTATTATGTACCTACACTGTACACTTAACGAACTAAATATCCCAATGAACTATTAGGTACACCACAAGCTTTGAGATATTACAGCAACAGATTCGTCGTATTCTACCAGGATACTTAATTTTGTGCTTCCGGGAAAGCTAATTTAATTCAAGACCTCGCCGCCCATGAATAACATAAAGCTTACGATATAAAATTATAATAAGCACCACGTGAAAGTCGTGAAATGTAGCTGGCATCTCGCCAGACTCGAAGCCTCGAACGCTTTGCACAAATATCATCTGATAAGCTGAAACTGGGTCACAGGATGCCTCGCAGCGTTAGGTCTCAGGATCTCGGATTTTAATGTTCAAAGAGGGGATTTTTTTATATGTATTTTATAGTTATTTATAATACTAAACCCGGCTTGGACAACGATACCTTAACTTAATTATCGCCTAAACATGTTTAAATTCGACGTATTTGTATGATTTGCCAACTCTCTAAATCATATTTAGGCACTAAATACGATTACTCCGTTACGCAAGTCGCCCTAAGTGCCTAATGTGTCTATTCCAACGAAATCCGAGTAACTTTAAATGACGGATAAAAGTTTTTTTTTTTCGAATGGACTTATCTCGCTGTTGGCCTCTGAGGCCGTTACAGCTTAACCGAGCTTTTGGCGAGCGCAGAAGGCGCTCAGCCCTAGAATTTTATTTTTGATGAGGCAACTAGCGCAAGGGCACCACTTAGGTACGAACCTCGGCTTGGGCTGTTGCCGGGACGGGGATAGGAGAGAAACGCCCGGGTACGTGCTTGTACCTCGTGTAGGCGGCGACTAAAGGGACTCGTCGACCTCGCCGGCGAGGTCGGTGTATTTGTGGAGTGTTTGCTCTGTCTAATGTGGATGACTCACCCGCATTAGCGGAAGTGATTTCGTCATCCGGATCTCCGAGAACGTGTCTCGGACGACGGAGGGTTTTTCTGTGTGCGGACGGATAGATAAAAGTCATTTTCTTTATTTGTTTTAATGTCAAAACAACGTTCACTAAAGCAATGGAATTGACAAACGAAGAACGCGTCGCGCTAGCTTTCCTGTCTTACCTAAAAGTTGTACGAACTATGGCAAAAAAACAATAGTTCACAAAGGCGCACAGCTTTATAATAAATTACCCTCTGATATAAAAAAAATGTATTCAAAGCTAAGTTCTCTCAAAATGTTAACTACATAAAGTAATTATACACGGTGTCCTTTAAATCACTGTTTTACCAGAACAAACGTTGTTCAGACCATGGTCTATTGACAGTTTAAAACATCGAATTAAAAAACAAAACGAAATCCGTCTTTGAAAAATATAAAAAGTTGCGAACTTAAAACGTCTATTTCAACGTTACGCACTAAAACATAGTCAGTGCTTTGACCGGTAGCTACTAGGTACCTAAGGAGTGGGTAATACGCTACGGCTATTACCCACTCCATGAACTTTATGTCACGGTTAGTTTTTGAACAAAGTTAGACTTCTTTGAGAAGGTCTAGTTTTTTTTTTATTATTCTCCAATTTGATGCTATAAAGTTTATAAACAATTATTAGAGCATGGTCTGAGCAACGTTTGTTCTGGGAAAACAGTGATTTAAAGGACACCGTGTATAACTAACGAACGATTTACCTGAATGCGTTAATTGAGTACCTACCTACCATAACGCGAACCAATTATGTATTTTCTAGTCTACTGATTCTCATGTAATAATGTGATATTATTATCTTTTTAGAATAAATGATTATTAAACATGAACAGATCTGTCTAAAGACGTAAATAATAGTAAAAAATTAAAGAGTAGGTAAATAAAATGAGTAGAAAAATGAAATGTAAGTATCTTCATTGCAATAAGATGACGAGACATATCATATCTTAGATAGGTACTTAGGTAATTTAATTACATTTTGTTCTGTGTTACTTTTATGCCAATATTTTTTTTCTATTCTATATTTTTTCACCGTTGGATAGCATTACTCGTGCATTACTCAGAGGTTGTAAAATAGGTACTTAAAGTCAAACGTACCTGTACAATCAATTCTGCTTTTTGGAACTAGGTCACAAGATGATAATGAAAATATGAGGATTGAGGACCTCCTATTTTAGACTCGGAGACAAGATCGGATGAATAACTCCAAGAGTTCTTCGATAGTTAACGGCCGTTGATCGACAATTTGAGTTTTGAAATCCTATCTATTTATCTAGCAGTTATAGTTTGTCTTGATGTAAAGATCTACCGTTTTTTAGGGTTTCGTACTCAAAGGGTAAAACGGGACCCTATTACTAAAACTCCGCTGTCTGTCAGTCTGTCCGTCTGTCACCAGGCTGTATCTGATGAACCGTAATAGTTAGGCAGTTGAATTTTTATACAGATGGTGTATTTCTGTTGCCGCTTTATCAAAAAATATTAAAAACAGAATAAATTAAATATTTAATTTTTTTATTAAATATTTAATTTCCCATACAACAAATGTGATTTTATTGCTCGTTTTTGTTCGATATTGATAACGGCAACAGGTAGACGCTTGAAATATTCGTAGAATATTTACTTATACCTATATTCACTTAAAAATAAACAATTAAATTAAAATAAAACAAATATTTAAGGGGGGCTCCCATACAACAACGTGATTTTGTTTGCTCGTTTTTGCTCGATATTGATAACGCCAACAGGTAGATGCTTGAAATATTCACAGAATATTGACCTATATTAAATTAACATAAAACTAATATTTAAGGGGTGCTCCCATACAACAAACGTGATTTTTTTGCCGTTTTTATAGATAATGGTACGGAACCCTTCGTGCGCGAGTCCGACTCGCACTTAGCCAGTTTTTTTATAGCCTCCAGTACCAATGGTGCCATTTTTCGGCGGATATACGATAGGTAAGTATTGAATTCTTAAAATATTAATCAACTTTATATCGTTCACTTTAGTACAGTAGTTTGATGGTGACTATAACATCAAGATATGCCCAAACTATGACTAAAGCAAACCAAGACAAGCGCATACTAATAAAGCTATTTTGACCAAGGTAAAGTTTACAGTCCGCATTCGTGAAATTCAGTGGACAGTCTGTAGGTATGGCACCGCGCCAGAGGTCCCCAGTCCACGCGGTCGATCTGGCGAAATATGAAGAGATAAGCATTTACGATGAGCTTCGAGAAACTGGGTCACAGGATACACCCCCGCAAATTGCAATGGAAGCTTCGAGCTTAATGACTTGTGTATGCTTATGAATAGTTTTAGCGATGTGATTTATTTAAATAAATTATTATAGATAGATAGATAGAAAACGCATTATTGTATTCCACATTTAAGGGGACACCGGAGGGACAATCGCCCGTACAACACGTACTACCAAGATCATTTCTAATTGGAAAATATTTCTACCGTAATAAGGTATTATTTTAATTTGAATAGTATTTATCTAGGTTCCCAACCATATATTAGATTAAAATACTTACCTAAAATGAAATAGAAGCGTATCGCATTCTGCATGTTTTTACGTCATAAAATACCGGTTTTCAACCTAATTGTTTCGCATTAAAACAACAACATCTTACGTATCCTAGTCATGGGAACATAGATTATATCGTCTAGTTACAGAATAACAACACAATGAGAAAAATACAACAAGTTTTCAGTCATCATTTTTGGTATTACGGAACACGGTCAAAATCTAATCAAATTTAGAATCGTTCTATTGCTATCACTGTCGCTCTGCGTGGCCAAACTTCGTCACTAAACAGGGATAGCGATATTAAGGCCGAAGTTTTTGACGCGGCCGAATTGAAGTTGCGCTCAGGGTTCGCCGGCGCGTTAAATTAACAAATCATAACTAAACACTTAAAACTAGACACGCGATAGTACGATTGGCGGTCTTATCGCTAAAGGCGACCTCTTCCAGACAACCTTTGGATGGACTGGATTTTACGAGAACGTTAAAGGACGGTAGCTTTACAACTTAAGCTTTTTATAAATACGTAATCGTTAGGGACCGTTTATCGGTTGGAACATCAGTAAAACGGTACTTGTTAAATCCCGTATTTATAATAATACTAGCTGACCAATACGCAGCTCCGCACGCGTAGTTTTTTCATAAAAATATTACCCTCCTTCTCTGCAGTTGGGTAAAAAATAGCCTGTGTCACCCGGAGATAGTGTAGCTTCCCAGCAGTGAAAGAATTTTTTAAATCGGTTCAGTAGTTTCGGAGCCTATTCAATACATATTATACAAACAAATATTTCCTCTTTATATTATTATAGAAGTTTTTTGTAGATATTGATATGTTCTTTAATATTCTAGAACATACTTTTGTTCTATCATCAATAGTTTCCGCAGCGCATGCGACGAAAGACGTTTTAGGGCACTATTTTACACCTTGGGTACTACCTTACTTAAGTTTTTTGCGTAACGCATTTACCAGCTTACTCCACAAGTCGAGCATGCGTAGAGAAGCTTTACTTTAATTATATCTAAACCAGCCGGGTGTGTTGCCTGATTCTGTTGCCTGGTGCCTGGTTCCAGTACATAATTGGTCGGTCAGGTATAAATAGAAAATTCTAAATTAGCTAAAAGATTTCTTTGGATAAAGATATTTAGACTGTTGTATCATAATATTATCAATCTCCAATTTATCAACACTTTGATATCAGCATTCAATGATACGAGTCAAAAATACGACTGCTCAGTAAAAACGAGGATTAGCTTACTAATTACCTTATCGTTTGGCTAAAATAATGAAATCCTTGAACATGCTATCACAGATTCCAGGTTTTTTCCTGCATTCACGAAATTGATTTCGAAGAATTGAGCTAGGTGCCTACGACAACATTCCATCCCCGGTCGAAGATCTAGAGGTAGACCCAAGACAAGGTGGAGAGATGTAGTGTCAAAAAACATGAGAGACTGCCAAGTTTCTGATGACGACGTCGAGGATAGAGCGAAGTGGAGAAGAACGACCAGGAAAGCTGACCCTACCACCATGTGGGATACATAGCTGGGAAGAGAGAGAGAGAGAGAGAGCTAGGTGCCTACGAGTAGAAGTTTAGGAAGTTAAGCTCTCATCTCAAAGTAAGCGAAAAATTGGCAACTCCGTTATAACATTTATATCCGCTTCAAGTAATTTCACTCAGCGAAATTACCGAATCTCCATAAATTAATGAAAAGTTATTACAAAATTCTCGTAATTCAGAGACAGTCGGGGAGAAATTGGCATCAATCAAAGCTCACTGCTATAAATGATATTCCGCTTTAATTGTCACCCTCGTATAAACCACACAGCCCAAAAAAGAACCAGCTCGGTTACATACGGAATTAAACAGGCGTGTACAGTCAAATGAAGTGACCAGGCTGGAGACGCTATCCTAACAACCAGTAAACAGCACTTTACAGTGCTTTACAGTTAAAAAAACTAGGGAGTAAAATAAATCAATAAAATATAAATATTGCTGGACATTTCACACAGCGCTATCTAGCCCCAAACTAAGCAGAGCTTTTACAATGGGAGCCAGAGAACTGATGTAAAATATACTTTGTAAATATATACTTATAATATATAAAGAAACAACCAGACCCAGAACAAATATCTGTAGATCATGCAAACATTTGTTCCGCAGCGGGAATCGAACCCGCTACCTCCTGCATCTCAGCCGGCTATTCGCCCACTGCGCCACGGAGGTCATCGTTGTATATTGAGACATTAATCAACGAAAAAAATCTCAAGTCACTTGTCATAAATATTTGCGTTCTTAATTATTATTGTTGTGTTGATTAAAATTCTGCCAATAGTACTAACTACCAATAGTTTAGATTTAGTTTTTTTTTATTATTCTTCATTTGCAATTATACTGTGTGCACCGCTGCCCATTACTGCTTCGCTCATTACTTTCCATCCAAAGGTTGCCTGGAAGAAATCGCTTTCAGCGATAAGGCCGCCCGTTGTACTATATTTAATGTATCATCATCATCATCATCATCATATCAGCCGTAGGACGTCCACTGCTGGACAAAGGCCTCCCTCATTGATCTCCAGGAACTGCGGTTGGAAGCGGCCTGCATCCAACGCCGACCTGCGGTTCTTACCAAGTCGTCTGCACATCTTGTGGGTGGACGTCCTACGCTGCGCTTGCCGGTCCGTGGCCTCCACTCGAGAACCTTTCGGCCCCATCGGCCATCTGTTCTGCGCGCTATATGGCCTGCCCATTGCCACTTCAACGTGCTAATCCGTCGGGCTATGTCGGTGACTCGAGTTCTCCTACGTATCTCCTCATTTCTGATTCGATCCCGTAGAGAAACCCCGAGCATAGCCCTCTCCATAGCTCGTTGAGCGACTCTGAGCTTATTCATAAGGCCAATAGTGAAGGACCACGTCTCGGTTCCATATGTCATCACTGGTAACACACACTGATTGTAGACTTTCGTCTTAAGGCACTGAGGTATGTTGGACGAAAAGACGTTGCGAAGTTTCCTAAACGCTGCCCATCCGAGTTGGATTCGACGATTGACCTCTTTCTCGAAGTTGGACCTACCTAATTGGACTGTTTGTCCTAGGTACACATACGCGTCGACAACTTCAAGAGCCAGAACTACAAGAGACAGCAAGAAGAGAGATTTAATGTATATTTAGAATTAATTCATTTTTTAAGTATTCCTGGTGTACAACAAAGCATTATTCTATCCTATTCTTTCTAACAATATAATACTAACTTTGTTAAACCACTTTCCTCAAGGTAATTCTGATTCAAGAAAGGCACCACTAATCTAAAGTCATAGAATAAATAAGTAGTTAGTTACTCAACTCCTGTTTAAGTTGGACAAAGAATAATATTCCCGTCAGAGCGAATCAAGATCTACGGTGTTTGACTAACTGAACAACTTGTCCGTGGTTACAACTAGCTGCCTCAAACTTTTGGAGGACCGTCTGAATTGAGCAGTCAACAGCCACAATAATTTTGTTATGTATGGGCAGTCGACTTTATGTCTTATCTCAATTACGTAATATCCATTTTTCCTAGTGGCTTCATCTTGAATAAGATTAGCTGTAGTAAAGCTGCTCAAACTTGTGGATAACAAGGTCGTCCCAATATCTTTCTATTTTCAAAGTCAACGTATACAACCATTTGCTTTCGTTGTCACGTAACTGCTAGTTAGTGTTTATGTTATTTATCCTCTTTATGTAGTGTAGTTTATTTATATATTATTTGTATGTATTTAAGTTTATGTTTATTGGTATAATCAATAAGTAATATTTTATTTTGTGGGTTCTGTTTATGTCTGTAGGTAGGGAAAGGGCGGGTAAGACGGATAGAGCGTGCAAGATGGATACTCGAAATATCCTGAAGACGCAGCGAAATTTTACGATCTCTGCATAACAACAGCGTGCCTAGGCTCCGACCGTGTCCGCGCTGTTATTATGCAGAGATCGTAAAATTTCGCTGCGTCTTCAGGATATTTCGAGTATCCATCTTGCACGCTCTATTCGTCTTACCCGCCCTTCCCCTACCTACAGACATGAACAGAACCCACAAAATAAAATATATGTACTTATTGATTATACTAATAAACATAAACTTAAATACATACAAATAATATATAAATAAACTACACTACATAAAGAGGATAAATAACATAAACACTAACTAGCAGTTACGAGACAACGAAAGGAAATGACGGATAGAGCGTGCAAGATGGATATCTTGCACGCTCTATCCGTCTTACCCGCCCTTCCCCTACTCTTACACCTCCGTCTTTTGATTTTTTTTATCGTGTCCATCCAAAGGTTGTCTGGAAGAGGTCGCTTTTAGCGATAAAACCGCCCATTGTACCTTTATTTATTGTTTATTTCCATTAATACTGTATTTTTGTTTGGTGTGCAATAAAGAGTAATTCATTCATTCATTCAAACCAAAAAAAAACAATTTTCTATTTCACTGCCCCCCACACTCAAGAAGCAATTACGCACACTCGTTATAATGAAAATATAACGGCCGACAGAAACTAATAAAGAGGTCGTTTTCAGGACACATTGCCGGCCCAAAACTACAAACCTACCCCGATATTACCCCCAAGCACGCGCTGCCAGAGCCTCCAGAAATATAAGAAATAATTTGGGAAGGCAAAATACATAAATATAAATCTGCGTTGAACATAATGGTGGACGTTAGGATCCTCCAAGGTCGGGTGTGCTCATTTACTTATTTATGAGCTGATGCCCGTTTGTAAGTCAGTGGGATTCGGTGCCCTTTGTTCGGTATATACAGGTTGTTTTGTAATTTTGTAATTTTGTACTATATTTACCTAGTCAGGTCATAAGTATTGTCACACAGTAAAAACTTTTCTTTTAGAATGCTGGCCACAAAAAAGTTTATAGAATTCGAATTTCGAGTTGTTCATGAAAATAAAAATGTATACTTTTTACAATTTTACTCATTTTTAAATATGGAGTGGACGCTTAAAGAAGACCGTGTTGCAGTTATTGCGTTGCATCGTTGCGGTTACGCGCCAATTCAAATTTTTGACATACTGAAAAATTTTAATATAACCAAAAGATTTGTTTATCGCACCATCAAACGATACAATGAAGACTCTAGTGTAGATAACAGGTCAAGAAGTGGTCGCCCTCGGTCTGTTAGGACTCCAGCAGTGATAAAAGCTGTGAAGGCGCGAATTCAAAGAAATCCCAAACGTAAGCAGAAAGTGTTGGCCCTTCAGATGGGGTTAAGCAGAACCACGGTGAAAAGAGTGTTAAATGAAGACTTAGGGCTTCGGGCATATCGAAGAAAAACAGGACATCGTTTGAATGCTCGTCTAATGGACCTGAGACTGAAGAGATGCCGCGCTTTGTTGAAGCGGTACGCGGGAAAAAAATATCGGGAAATTCTTTTTTCGGATGAAAAAATTTTTACCGTAGAAGAGAGCTACAACAAACAAAATGATAAGGTGTACGCACACAGTAGTGAAGAAGCAAGCAACCGTATTCCGCGTGTCCAACGAGGTCATTTTCCATCCTCGCTCATGGTATGGTTGGGAGTTTCTTATTGGGGCTTAACAGAGGTACATTTTTGTGAGAAAGGTGTAAAAACGAATGCAGTTGTGTATCAAAATACAGTCCTGACGAACCTTGTGGAACCTGTTTCTCATACCATGTTCAATAACAGGCACTGGGTATTCCAACAAGATTCGGCGCCAGCTCATAGAGCGAAGAGCACACAAGACTGGCTGGTGGCGCGTGAAATCGACTTCATCCGGCACGAAGATTGGCCCTCCTCCAGTCCAGATTTGAATCCGTTAGATTACAAGATATGGCAACACTTCGAGGAAAAGGCGTGCTCAAAGCCTCATCCCAATTTGGAGTCACTCAAGACATCCTTGATTAAGGCAGCCGCCGATATTGACATGGACCTCGTTCGTGCTACGATAGACGACTGGCCACGCAGATTGAAGGCCTGTATTCAAAATCACGGAGGTAATTTTGAATAAACTTTAGTGTCATAAGAATCTATGTTTTGTTAAGTTCATTTTGGTATATAAATGGTTACATAATGAATAAACTTGTTTCAACTATTTCATATTAAACATGTGACAGAATTTATGACCTGACTAGGTATTTTCAGTAAACTTTTTTACATATGATTAAAAACAATGTGAACACTGGAAAATGCATTAGTAAAATACTGTGTCGCAGTTTCCAGTGCCCTTACATACAATTTAAATGAGTTAGACATTCCTGATTATAGGTAGGTATACAATTTGCTAATTTACAAAATTTTGATTTAAATAAGAAAACTTAAATAAACTTACATGCTATGTCATGGTAACTCGGCTTTTTGAAAGAATGACTGTGTGTGTGAATGTGTTTTAGAGTGTTTTAGCGGAGTGTGTGTGAGTGAGTGAGGGTGTGGATGTGTGTATGCAGGTGCTTGCGTATGTCGAGGGTTCGATGGTGTGTGAGATTGTGGTAGTTTGTGTATGTGTGAGGGTGGGTTTTTTCTGAGGGTTATGTTTGTCTGGAGGTGGGTGGGTGATCTAATAATATAGAGGGAAGTTTATTGTTTTACTTGTATGATTTCTTCAGTTTCTCCATATGTAAGATAGCATTTTTTACCTTTGTTTTTAGATTTTTTGTATGTTGTTTGTTTGGTATTATACTGACGATATTCAAGTGATGGTTTCTCAAAACATAAAAAAAGACTTCTCGAAAACAAAATACTAGGTTATATTAACAAATTTAAAAGAAAATCGACAAGTTTAGGTGATTAATTCGATATAAAACTTACTGCCTACTGTTGCAATCGATATCCAAAATAAAGGCCGATTTGATATCTCTTTCGGAAATGGCTGCGGGTTTTGGGTTAGAAAGGGACAACAAGAGATATCTCGAGACATCACCAATACAGTATTTGTGGTTAGATGGCAAGCATTATGCAATATAACAACATAAGTTTAATAAAGTGTTTGTTTTTACATGTCAAAATAAATTTCACATTTCTATGGTAAACATTTCACAAATTTATTTATTATGCTCATCAAAATAACCCCGTTAATTTTTGTGCGTATATTATCAAACACCCTATATATACTACCATTTATTCTATGCCTTTGGGACAGAGCCTGAAGCTTGGTTTACGATGTTTTTGTTGTAAATTGATTCTGGGTACTTACGAATAGTTAACTTGGTTAAGTTTGAACTGGCTTATTGAATTTGTTTTATATGCCAATTAGCATTTACCTACCTCAGGTAATCTTGTACTAAGTAGGTACTCGTAGTAGTTATTCAAAAATACCTACAACTGCCACTATTATGAGAATGCTTAATTCAATAAAACCGGCCAAGTGCGAGTCGGACTCGCGCACGAAGGGCTCCGTACCATTTTTTTTTTAATTTTATTTTTTATTTTTAAAGTTAATAATATAACTCAATATTCTGTAAATATTTCAAGCGTCTACCTGTTGCTGTTATCAATATCAAGCAAAAAAAATCAGGTTTGTTGTATGGGAGCCTCCCTTAAATATTTGTTTTATTTTAATTTAATTATTTATTTTTAAAGTGAATATATAACTGAATATTCTGTGAATATTTCAAGCGTCTACCTGTTGCCGTTATCAATATCGAGCAAAAACGAGCAAAAAATCACGTTTGTTGTCTGGGAGCCCCCCTTAAATATTTATTTTATTCTGTTTTTACTACTTGCTGTTATAGCGTCAACAGAAATACATTATCTGTGAAAATTTCAACTGTCTAACTATCACGGTTCATGAGATACAGCCTGGTGACAGACGGACAGACAGACAGACAGCGGAGTCTTAGTAACAGGGTCCCGTTTGACCTTTTGGGTACGGAACCCTAATAAACGAGCACTTACTTGTTCTGTGTTGAATATTGTTTCAATGCTCACCATTCTAAGAATGTTATTAAAATATTTCATATTGAATATTGCTTCATCGGAAAATAGCGTTGAAGGTTTTGATATGGCATAGCTACGATACGGTTTCCCTGTTAAAGAATTCTAGGAAGTATTTTTTTTCCTATTTATATCTTTCTGCGAAATAGCCTGCAACATTTCCATTCGTTTCTGTTCCACCTCAGAGAAAGTTTGCAAAGCGCTCCTTTCAAAAAGTAAATATTTCCTGTCGACGGACGGCATGCGGCATGGAATTGGATTGACCTTTCCGGCGCAAATAATTCTTTCAAAATGCCTTTGAAAATATAAAAGCATAAACCTATTTCATAGCAAACTTTCCTTTCAAACGAACAGATGAATAAGAAGGAAGCGAAGCTAAACATATTTGAAGGAAATAAGTATAAAGATCTCCGAGAATTGGAAAGTTTCTTATTCATATCCGATATAGAAATATCTGAATAAACGCATTGGACTAGGGACAAATATTGTGAATCCTTTAAGGAACTATCGATGCGAGGAAATCAGTTTGAAGATCTAATTTCGCGTCGTCGGCTGCTCACATATTCCTCATAATTCAATTTGTCTGGCGAATCGATCAACGCCAGGAAATATCACGCAGACGTCTCGGCTTAAAAATTCAAAGATATAATTTAAATACCGTAAGAAGTATCTCCATAAAATAATTTCAACTTCGCATTCAGAAGTTTCTAGGAGTCACCAAGTTTTCATTCAAAAGTAGGGTACTTAAACGAGTACTTATCAATCTATTGTGAAACGTAGTATCAATGTTTATGTACATACTCGTAGCTTAAGATTCTTTGAAATTATACTTTTTGTGTTATTGTTTTAGTTTGATATTTATTAACGCATTTATAAACGTTTCTTCTATTTTTAGGCAATCATCCCACTGCTGGGCATAACACATCCCCCATTCTTTCCAGACATATCGACCTGTGCTACATCCTCCCAGTCTACATTTATGAACGCATAGAAGAAAAAAAAACAAGAATATTATCAGACGAAGAAAACTTAAAAAAACTAAAATAAATGAAAATACATCTCCGTAATTATCATCTTAAATAGTCAGTTATTATAATCTTAAAAAGATAAGATAACTCATTATTGTACACCAAAATAAAATACAGAACATAATTCTTACAAATAGGTTTAGTACAAATGGTAGTACATCTTACATTCATACTCATAAACAGCAATTTTCATGAAAGCCTAGTAAAAACACCACAACATAGATTCCAAAACACAAAACACTGCATGTCTGGATTAAAGGCGTGACCCAGTTGCTGGTGCTTCGCGCCCTCCACACCCCATCGACTGCCTCAAACGGACGATTTAGCAACTGCTCATACAGCTATTGTGAACGGAGAAACTACAATAACACTAAATGGATATTGCGAACTTTTTATGTGCTTGTTTCTGAAGATGTCTACAAGTTAATTAAAAATAATGTGGGATTCTAGCTGTTGTGGCAAACTTTTATTGGCCACTAGACTGCCGACAGATTTGCTCTCATGGTATCAGAGTTGAAAGTTTATATAATATTTGGAAAAATTGCTTTGGCGTAAATGCTACGAAACCATGAGTACTTACAAACTTAAGTAAATAGATGCAAAAGTCTGTCTGTTTGTTTGACATTTTTTTATAACCTCTGAACCTATCTCGATAAATGGACAATGCAATTCCTTGTATGGGATTTAGACCAAGTCCTGCTCAGAATGACCACATAGTGGAATAAGTCAATTATGCCTAACAGTAGCCTGGAAACCAAAGCGCTTCAGATTAGAATCTATCCGCGAAGAGCTAAAAAAGGGGTGTTTGAAAGCAGTTTATGGGTAAAAAATGTAACTAATTGAGATTTGTTTTTGATAATTACTTTACCTATACTTTAAAACGTCCTCTTCAAAGTATTGGCTAAGCACACTGACTTATATTGAAACTCACTCTATCGGTTATTTATTGAAGTTATGCTTATTATGGTGAATTTGAAAAAAAATATGACAAAAAGCGACATGATGAAGTTAGCTGATAATTGTCTCATGCGCGCGCTTACCGACAGCCAAAAAGCGACATGATGTCGTTAGTTGTAGCTAACGTCATCATGTCGCTTTTTGGCTGTCGGTCGAAAGAGTTGTGGGATACGGGATGAAATCTTTAGCTTTTTTTGTTCTGTTTCACCAAATAAGTATAACTTACGTGCGTACATAAGTACACACACACTTTTGTTTATTTTGTGATAGCAAGCTACGCTAAGCTAACAGCTACCTGCAAGTCCTGAAACCCATTGCAGGGAGGCTGGACTTCAACTGTCCCTTCATGGAACACTCGACGAGAGCACTATGGACACTGTGCACGTCTAGTGTCTCAGGAGTCGAATGATTCTGTCTGTTATTTTATGTGTACCTATTTTATGTTTGTATGTTACTTATTTATTACATTGTGTATTGTATATTGTTGTATTGCATGTAATATGGACTAGGCCTTGTATGTTAGTGCTTGTCTGAAATAAAGAAATTAAATTGAATAAGCTTAATGTGGACTGTTGAATGTTGAAAATAAAACAGGGTTATTATTTAAATTTTTGTATTTATTTTGTAACTTCATCGTCATCAGAAACCCGGGAGGGTACATAATGTGCTCTAAAAGTTCGACTTCTAGTTTCTAGTTCCGTAGAAATGCTGATTATTATTCTTTGAACTCGAATGAAAACATAGCAAACGTAAATTGCGGAGATATCGGATCGGAAAATTTTAGGTCTGCAGAGGAAAGGCAGGTAATTGACTTTTAAATGTTTTACGTTAGTTATTTGTAATTGAGATCTTTGATGCCGTTGCTCGAGTTATAATGCAATGAAAAATATGTATGTGTATTTCTGAGAAACAATCAAAATATATGGTAGCACATCATCTTTCTAGCTATTGACGGTTTCTATTGGGTAAGGGACGGTTTCGTAATAGATATTTTCAACACACTTGCTCGTAAAGTGAGCCATAGTACATCGTTATTAGGGCCATAAACCGAACTATAACACACGCGTGCGTAATATTATTACACACTAGTGCATAATAGAATTATCCCTACAAAGTTAAGTTAGTACCTAACTGCAAATTATATGCGAGTAAACAGAGCATTTTCAATTTAACCGGGTAATACAGTTTTTGTAACAACAAAGAGGTTTTATGCCGGTGAAAATCATATTACATTTTTGTAATAAATAAATGTATCCCTAATTAAGACGAAAAAACATTTATTATGATCAAATTACTTATAATTCACAATAATTTGTTAAGAATATTTGCATTTTATCACTAAAATTATAATTTTGAAATAGGCTATATGGCTATATTAATTGATTACATATAGCCATACAGCCTATTTCAAAATTACATTTGGCGCGTGCAAAAAAAAAAACTTGCGCGCCATTTCTCATTTTTTGTTTGTATCGCATTTGTTGCTGTGTCGTAAATAATTGTAAAAATGTCAAGCTTTAGTACAGAAGATTTTTTTTTCCTCGCAAGTGTGTTGAAAAAGTGCGTATGAAACTCGTGAGCAACTTGCTCACTAGACACTCGGCGGATTTGCGCCCTCGCCTACGGCTCGGGCTGCAACCGACAGCCTCGTGTATAATGAGCAACATAGCTCACTTGTATCATAATATACTATTTGTCTTTGCTTCCTAAACGTTAATTTTATAACAAGCAATTGTAATAGGAATCAATTCGTTAACCAGCTCACGGCTCAGAATAAGGGTCGCACAAAGGGAATAAGAGCCATGGAGCGTGCCATGCTCAGCATATCTCTACTTGGAAATAGGAAATTCGTAGAAGGACAAGGGTAGTAGATATTGGAAACAGTGTTGCCAGACTAATGTGGCGTTGGGAAGGACAGATGGTGTAAGGCTCTGACCGAATGGTGGCCGAGCGAGACACAAGAGTCCGTGGCAGACCACCAGCCCAGTGGGTAGACGATATTATAGTCATAATAGTCATTTGTTTCCTCTTTACACATTTAACATGCACTTAGATATGTCAGACAGTTTATTGAATAGTTAAAATAAGTATTTCTTATATACTAACACAGATTAAAATTACTACAGTTAAAGTTTAAATCATTACTGTTTCATACATATATTAATTGTTTAAGTAATGACTACTTAGTACCAACTACAAAACTATGGTCATTTATCACAAAAAATGTATTTAACGGACAAAGCCTCGTCAATACTATAATAACTTTTGTGCAATAAATGTTTTTTATACAATTAAAAGCTCAACGTCTGATTTATTTCTAATGTCAAATGTAATTTTATTATACAATTTTATAGATACATACATAAAGCATGTTTTGGCCAGTCTACAACGAGGGGCGACAACATTTTCCTTATTTCTAGTATTATAGCCATGGGATTCGAATTTGGACGTCGATATAGAGGCCGCTGTGGGTATAACCTGGATGCAAATAGCATAGGATAGATTAGAATGGCGCTTGAGGGAGGAGGCTTATACCCAAGAGTGGGCTATCACTTAAGCTATCACTATCAATGACGATGATGATGACGATCACTAGAAGTCAAAACAGGAAAGAAAGTATAAGCTACAGCCCTTTCTCACGGCAACATCCCGTTTTTTGCAGGTACAGTTTTTTGCAGGATCCCGTTTAGTAGTGCTTCAATATTAGTACATATTCACATGAGTATCCTGTTTCCAGTATCCAGCAAAAAACAGCAAACAGGGTACTCGTGCGAATAATAGTATTAAAGCACTACTAAACGGGATCCTGCAAAAAACGAGATGTTACCGTGGGAAAGGGCTGTTAAGGCGCTAACCGTAGTCGATGACTTTGAGCGAATGGGCGTAGTTATTGTTTCGGCCCCGCACCCCACACGCCTTTACCCGATCAGCACAAAGGTGAGCGCGAGGCAGACGAGTACAACCCTCCCGTACGACAGTTAGCGGTACACTGCCGCCCGTCGCCCGCGCAACCACCTTCCAAGGGTACGCCCGCTAATTATAAGAAAAAATTTAAAATAATTAATTGCCACGTGAAAGACCGTAGCAGCACAGTATCATTTGTTCAACTTGAAGGTATAGTGTTTGCCCACATATAAGTGAAAGAAAAATTACAAAATTTTACGTCGTTTAGAGGTTGAATCAAATTGAAAGTCGAAAACAGCAACATTTTGTTATTTTTTTCTCATAGTAAATAAACAGGTAGAACTTTTTTGTATGTTCACTTTGCAGATAAAAGGTCAATAAATGACATATATTTTTTGAGCACATAAAACTGATTCCTCCCTGAGGAGAAAGCCTTCAAATAAGACCAATCAGCTACTATAATCGCCTTAATCATGATTGACACATCATAAACACTTGCGAAAGAGTGCCTGTCAACCACAGTCCTTATCAAAAATTGTACACGTACAAACTCACAAGATTATAGAACTTTTCGTAAACAAAGAATCTGAGAGAGGGGAATACGGCCATTAAGTAAAATGCACGTTACTTAAAATGAATAAATACGTCGTTTTCTTCACCGCGCCGAGCCGGGGCTTGACAACGTTATATTTCAATATTCAGTCCCCGGGCAGACACTGAGTGTATTATTCGCAGTTTTATAGCTCTCGAGGACGTTGACTTCACGGTGACGGCTTATTGTTTTGGGTCCTGTGGTCTTGTAAAATACGAAGAAAATGAGGTCATTGTTTTTGGCAGCTGTAGAATATGTATAGTTAATACTATCGTTCCTTCAAGTCGTACATACTAGGGGTGGGGGCTGGGAAAGATAAAGGTAGATATAAATACTCTTTACTGCACACCAGACAAAACTACATAACAAAGAAATACACATTAAGAAAGGTAACTACAATGGGTGGTTGTAACGGTCTTTTTCAGTCAACCTTTGGATGGAAAATTTGAACAGAATTTGTTTTACAAATCAAAAGACTGCGATAGGAATGTCGATATAGCAATATATACTTAGCAATTGCCACTTTTGCCACAGGAATGGAAGTGGGAATTTAGCGGCAGTTCGTAATGCACAGGTATTAGTCGATTATAGTGGATCTGAATGTTATGTTTATTTTATCAACTGCTGTTATGTAATTTCACACTTTTTCGCATTGAATAAATGAAATGAAAAATCTCTTATTAGTCTTGTGCCTTTTATTCTAGTAGGTAAGCCTTTTTTAACAGCTAAAGTAACTGCTGATAATCTTCCTATCTTCAGTTCGTATTGGTCGTTAACTCTAGGTATTTGCCTAGAAAATAAACAAATATACAATATCTTACTAATATTATAAACGCGAACGTTTGTATGTATGGATGTTTGTTACTCTTTCACGCCGGAACGGCTAAACCGATTATGATGAAATTTGGTATGTACGTAGATATCATAACCTGGATTAATACATAGGCTACTTTTTATTGGCAAACCACGCGTGCGAAGCCGCGGATTGGTCAGCTAGTATAACAATTTATAAAACGTTTCATTGATATATGATTAGTCATTGAAAAAGTTGTGTGAAAATAGAAAGCTCTATTTTCTAATGTCTTCATATTTCGATACCAAACATTGACAGCAGTAAAAAGAAAATACGATGCATGGTCTCCTATAAATTCTCAAGTATCCAAGATAGGTACTGAACTTTACCATTTAGAGCTCCCAAACTATTAGGCATAAAATATACCGGCTCCAAAGCACCCGTTGCATCGTGAATTTATAGGATGCTACAAAATATAGCGGCCACTTGAAAATAATGAGGCAAAAATAGAATTTTGCCGTCTTACTGCAGGCATAGCCCAGGAACATTGAAATATTGACTGCGAGCCACAGAGATACATACATTTACGGAATTTTATTACGGCGAGGAGCAAAGTTTAGGGCACATGATTGTTTTAGCGTTGCAAAGCTTCCTTTCTTCTTTATTGTACACAAGAAAATACATTAAAAAGTACAGAAATAGAGGGCATCTACAAAGCCGAGCTTAACCCTAAGAAGAGTTTTCTTCCAGCAAACCTTTGAGGCTAGAAAGAGAGAGAGAGGGATTATTAAAAGGTAGGTAAGCGTACACACGGCTACACATCAAGCTATACATTTCCAGTATTCTACGAAAAGCCTACACAATGCGAGGTCAGTTTATACTGGAAATGTATAGCTTGATGTGTAGCCGTGTGTACAAGATTCATAAATATATATATATCTTAAACAAATATAACGAAATATACCCAAAGTAACTAATAATATTATGAATGTAATAAATAAAATAAATAAACTAACATATAAATAAATAAATAATAAATATGGCTGGACATTTCACACAGCGCTATCTAGCCCCAAACTAAGCAGAGCTTGTAATATGGGTACCACCAGATAACTGATAGAATACTTATATACTGCATTTACAAATATAAATATAACATCATCATCATCATTCTAAGCCCGTGTCGACCCACTGCTGGGCAAACGCCTCTCTTTGTTTCTGCCATTCTTCCCGATCCTGTGCCAGTCTGAACCACGTACGACCTACGGTCTTATGGATGTCGTCGACCCATCTCGCTGGTGGACGTCCCCTATTTTGATGTCCAGTTCTCGGCCTCCACTCTGTTAGGGCCTTATTTTATCAGTCGTCACTACGTCTGGCCAAGTGTCCTGCCCAACTCCACTTGAGCCCAAATATTCGCTTGCTGACGTCTTGTACTACGTCCTTACTTTAGTAAATATATACCTACAGTAAAATAAAATTAGAGAGAAAGATTGTTCTTTAACTTTCCATTTGAAAGTGTTAAACGATGGACTAGCGCCAACTTCATGGGGAAGGGCTTTTTATATTTATTTTATTAATATCTTTATATGAGCTCAAGCTAGTCCTTTAGTCATGGCGACTAAAAATAAATCAGTGGCTCGAAAGGAGAGAGAGTGTTGAAGGTAACCGTGTTGGGTTGCACAGAAGTTTCAAAGTTCATATCACATGGGAATAAGATAAAACTTAATACATCATTCGGATTAGAACTCGTTAATTGATCGAGCGAAGCGAGATCTCCAAATCAACTTGGGCAAATCGGCTTTGTATGTATGTAAGTATGTTTGTCTGTCCTAGGATAACTTTAGAAGCATTGATCCGGTTATCATGAAATTTGGTACATAGGAAGGTAGTGATGGCACAATTTTGGTGTGACTAAATGAGCTCAACATATGGGGCGGGTAAGATATTGGGGTTCAAGAGGGGTTAAAAAAATGGGACTATCCAATCAAATAGCATGTCTAATAAAAGGTATTTGTGAGTACATGCCGACCTCCTTTTTATTTTACGTTTAAATCTTGTAGTTTTTAAGTTATTAGCCATAATAATAACTGAACTTTGTCAAAATTCACAGGGTACACCAGTGACCCCACAGTACTAAAATTAGATTTGCGTTTAGCTTTAGTGACACCAATATAGGGAAAAGTCTGAAATCCAGAATAACTGCGATTTGCACCCCAAAAAGGATAACCAATACACATGAACTCCCGTTACCTGTAATTTAAATCAAACTGTAGGTCAAGTTTTTTGGTAGTGTATTTTATGGCACCTTTTTGATAGTCACAGATTACTAATAATTTTTTTATTAGTATATTCAAACTTTAGTTAACTAACTTTTATTATTGGTTAAATTGGGTATTTATCGCGTATGTGCCTTATTTAATTGTTATCTCGACATTTCGGCTGTGTTGTAACAGCTGTGGTCTCGGGTTGACTCGATAAATACCCGTTTTAACCAATATTTTTTTATTGTTTTATGGGAGACTCGCGAGGTCTCAGTTCGGGGCGAACCACTAGTTTATACCATCATCATATCAGCCGTTAGTCATCCATAAACTTCCAAAGCGACCGATTTTGTGCAGCTTGCACCCCTGGGCTGGATCCAGGACCAAAGGTGGACCATTAATTAAAATTGTTAAACATAATGTTTTTATAGTATATTTTTTGTCACAATATAGATTTTATATAAGTACATTCAATATTATATAATTACTTATATAATATATATATATATATATATATATATATATATATATATATATAGTTATAATTATATATATGTATATTAATAGTAGTAACTAATTATAACTTATTGTGTAACTTATGTCGCGAATACACCAGTTTAGTAAATAGTAGTCAAATGCGATTCTGTCAAAAAACACAGCACAGCCTTAAATGTGCGTGTCAGAGTGCCGCTTATATAGTTATAGTGTATGTTGGCAGGTGGTTTTATTTTTAGGTGGTCACGTCTATTATCTAGATCAAGCCTGCGTTCATCTTCAAAGCTGTAAGCACTTTGTTGAACCAATAGTCTCCACTCTGGTCGATTTCCTGCCAGTGATTCCTACTGAGAGGGCTCAACCTTGCCTGAGAAGTTGGGCACCACTCTTTCGCTTGCCATCCTGGAGCTTTGAGTAGAAAGTACACCTTGTCTTTGTACACACGGCTACACATCAAGCTACATTCCAGTATAAGCTGACCTCGCATTGTGTAGGCTTTTCGTAGAATGAGAGTTCAGCTTATACTGGAACTATATAGCTTGATGTGTAGCCATGTGTACATTCGCGTCAGGTGCTCGCACCACCGCAGTTCTCGGCGCATAAGATTATCTTTGACATTATCTTGTCGTAGAACATCAGTGTTTCTAACACGATCCTACGATATATGTATGTCGTAGTATTATGCGTACCAAGTTTAAAATTAAGAAGTCTCTTGACTTTGTACAACCGGTAGTTACGTATCTACTCTCTGATTGGTAGTTGTTTTTTTTTTGTAAAGTTACTGTGAACGCAGAGTAGGGGCGCTGGGATCGCTTCCTGGCCACCTCTCGAGGACAGAGTCGTTTGCTGGGCACTTCACTTTCCCTTGGAGCGCCGGTCCAACCGATAACACCTCCTTCACTGAGCATCGAAACTGTCATGTTCACCGTATCTACCTAGCTATCAAGAACATTGTACCTACCTGCCAAGCTGAAACCCTAATAAAAGCAAGCTTACTTACTGGATTTTGACACTTGAGGTGGAACCTATCAAAGGTTATGTCTGGAGTACAGGCACAATGTTTCAGCGGAGTATATAATAAGTTAGGTAGTTTTAAATATACTAGCTGCAAAGGTGGTGAGTCAATTCGCACTCGGGGTAACTCTACGGCAATGCAAGCGCAAGTATGGAGGAGGCTTGCAGACATGACGTACTCCGAGCCTGCCGACTATATTTCATGTAAATCGGTGAAATCCCCCTAAGCCGCGATTGGATTCATAGCGATTTTCAGATTTCAGAAGAATACGTGTGCATAGTAGGGATTCGGAGTGCTGTGTTAAGAACGCCTGCGCTGTTTTGAGGAGTAATATTTAATAAGTTTTATTTTAGTTTTAGAATGTCCATATTATACAAAGGTTAACTGGAAGAGAATGCTTATTATTATTATTATAGATTTTAATTCCCAAAAAACAATTACAAATAAAATTTCAAATAAGGAAAATAATTATATATTGTATCATATTAAATCATTAAATGTCATTATTAATATTTTTTATTTTGGGATGTCCAATTTTGGACAAAGGCCTCCTCCATATTTTTCCATTCGTCTCTGTCCTGGGCTAGGCGCGTCCACGTGGCCCCAGCGGTGGCTACGATGTCGTCCGCCCAGCGGCGGCGGGGGCGCCCTGGCGGGCGGCGCTCGCCTCGCGGGTACCAGTGCAGCAGCCTCTCACTCCACCGGTTGTCTGTAGTTCTCGCTATGTGTCCGGCCCATCGCCATTTAAGGCGACAGAGAATGCTTACTATCATTAAACTTGCCTATGCACAAATTAAGAAATCAAACCAAATAGAATCATTAACAAAAAGTATTTTCTAAAAGAAATTTCTTCCATTTTAAGATTTCTTCCATTGTGAGATTTAACGTAATTTTTGCCGTCCGGAATATTGCTATTTCGCAAAGTTGCCGGACATAATATACTCGTAACTGCAACGTCATTGCTGTATAGAGCCGCCGCGCCGTGCCCTATCGAGTCATCACGTGTCGGCGACAGGAAGCACCTGTTCCGACGTTAATGCGTTCAACTACTAGCCAAGTATCCTGTCCAAATATTAAAAGGTATCTAGCGAATATCTTTAACGATTTTATATTTCCAGTTTTTAGTTTGTTATTTACTTAATAAAAAAAACATTTTAACAATTTTATTACATTTTTCTTTTCTAAATTCGTAATTGAACAATATGTGAAATTTGAAAAACAGTAAGTTTTTTATAGTGCAAATGACGTACAGTTTAACGTCTAAATAAAGTAGATAGACATAAGTCGAAACACGACTGTATCTAGTTTGACCTTGTTGTGTTGATATATTATTATTTCTCAACAAGTTGTGTAAACGTCAGCTGCAAACACTTTAAGGTACAGATTATCTACTCCACCACGCTCTGACGGAAACAAAATACACCATAAGGCCATATAGGGCAAATATCCACCGAATAAAAGCAAAGAGAAGCTAGTAAATGGAGCCAGTACAAGAGCGCTACAAAGGTGAGTAGGACACGTCACGTAGTAACCGCATAAAGAAATAAAAAAAATACATTTCTTTGTGCTACGTATACGATCAAAATATTAGAGGGAGGCCTATTTTTAGCAGTAGACCAGTTTGGACCGAACCGGATCGGACTGGTCTATTGATATGATACTTTTAGCTCCTGACGGGCTATTTATTAAAAAAAGGCAACAATTTTACAAACTGTCAAGTATTTAATTCAAATATCAATTAAACAAAGGCTCGAGTCAACATAACAAAGAACATCAAAACAAACAATCGTTTACTCCTTAAAAACCACTAGAAAATAATCACACTTTACTCCCTGCAAATCGTATCAAACACTAATTCAACAACCCCACTTCACAAAGTCTTAGTAGCAGTTGCAGTTGCCCGGATCTTCTTTTTTTTCGAATGGACTAATCTCGCTGTTGGCCTCTGAGGCCGTTGCAGTTTAACCGAACTTTTGGCGAGCGCAGAAGGCGCTCAGCCCTGTAAGTTTTATGAGGCAACTAGCGCAAGGGCACCACTTAGGTACGAACCTCGGCTTGGGCTGTTGCCAGGATAGGGATAGGAGAGAAACGCCCGGGTACGTGTTTGTACCTCGTATAGGCAGCAACTGACTGAGGGGACTCGTCGACCTCGCTGGCGAGGTCGGTGTATCATGTGAAGTGTTTGCTCTGTCTAATGTAGAAGACTCTTCCGCATTAGCGGAGGTGATTTCGTCATCCGGGTGTCCGAAAACGTGTCTCAGACGACGGAGGGTTATGTTCGCGGGCGGATCTATCGGATAGTCCGGAATGGTATGTACCAAGGGTTTCGGATGATGAGTGGCAAGTTCATATTGTCGCTTGGAAGTGAGCTTGATGAACTTGGTTATTGACTCTATTTTCGATTCGCGGTGTAGATCATTACTGATCATCCTCCTTTTCTATTTAGCCAAATCACCGTTGCTGACGTTAAGAAAAGTATTTTGTCAATTACATCCAATGCTGTTGGGCTTGACGGTATCAGCCACAATATGCTTATTTCTATCCTTGATATCATTCTACCTACCCTCTGCCATCTCTTGAACCACTCCCTAATGACCGGTACCTTCCCTTCCATTTGGAAGGAAGCCCAAATAATTCCTCTTCCTAAGAAACCTAATCCCAAATCCTTTTCTGAATATCGCCCGATTTCTATCCTTCTTTTTCTCTCCAAAGTTCTCGAACGCTTGGTCCATAATCAATTAAACTCTTTTTTTTCCTCCTATAGTCTCCTTAATCCTCTGCAGTCTGGCTTTCGTAAAGGCCACAGTACTGTCACTGCTCTAGTCAAAATCACGGACGATATACGAGTGGGCATGGAAAATCGGCAACTTACCGTGCTGACTTTACTTGATTTCAGTAATGCGTTCAACACCGTAGATTTTGATATTCTCCTGGCAATACTTAGCTCCTTTAACGTATCTCCAGCGGTGATTGGTTGGTTTTTCAATTACTTGCACGGGCGCCGTCAGCGTGTTCGACTCGAGGAGTCTCTCTCTTCGTGGTGTAATACGTCTGCTGGTGTACCTCAAGGTGGCGTTTTATCTCCTCTTCTTTTTGCAATCTTCATAAACTCTATTTCTCTTAATCTTTCTTCGTCTTTTCACCTCTACGCAGACGATCTTCAGATTTATAATCAAGCTACGCTCAGTAATATTGCTGATGCTGTTGACGTTACCAATTGCGATTTACGCCGTATTGCAGAGTGGAGCAAGCTCCACGGTTTGAAAGTTAATCCTACCAAAACGCAAACCATTATTGTAGGTAGTTCAAGAACGCTTAGCAAAATTGATTGGCCCACTGTCCCACAAGTTGTCTTTGACGGAATAGCAATCCCATACAGCGAAACCGTTAAGAATTTAGGTATCATCATTGACCGCAACTTTTCATGGAAGGCTCAGCTTGAACTAACAAGCCGGAAGTTGTTTGCGTCAGCTGGTTCACTAAGGAGACTACGAAACTTTTTGCCTACGTCCACCAAGACTGCGCTTGCACATTTGCTTTTACATCCCGTACTAGACTATGCTGATGCTTGTTATCTGGACCTCACTGAGGAACAGCTTAACAAGCTCGAGCGTTTACAAAATTTTTGTATTAGATTTATATTTGGCCTCCGTAAATATGATCATGTGTCTCCCTTCCGTTCAAAGCTTAAATGGCTTCTGATTCGTCTTCGTCGGAATACGCATATCCTTTCTCTTCTCTATTCTATTCTTTTCAATCCCTTCTCTCCTCACTATCTGAAAGATAGATTTGAATTTCTCCATTCTTCAAATAACTATACTCTTAGGTCATCAGAAAACTTGATACTCAGAACTCCTTCGCACAGCACTTCCTTTTACAGCGCTTCTTTTACTGTCCAGGCTGTTCAGCTGTGGAATGCTCTGCCCGAAGAAGTAAGACGGTCATCGTCCTTACACGTCTTCAAATTGAAGGTGAAACATCACGACGATGTCATCTTCCTAGCGTTATTTATTTACTATTTATGTACTTATTTTATCTGTTAGTATAGTTTGCTATATGTATATACCTATATATTAGTCTATTTTATAAGTATATTAAGTATTAGGATTAAAACTTCATATTATTATTATATCTTAGAATATATTATGTGTAAATGTAATGTATCCGCTAAAGTACACCGCACTCCGTAATTTTTAAAAATTTCGCTCCATCCAAAGGTTGCCTGGAAGAGATCGCTTTTAGCGATAAGGCCGCCCATTGTATTGCCTTATTTATTTTAACCCAGTACTTATTTTTTTTTTATTATTTCTGTTTGTGTGGTAATTCAATAAAGAGTTATCTATCTATCTATCTATCATTATTGCGATAATACCAAGGCGAGCCTGTGGCTTTTCGCAAGAAACGATTTTGTACTGTCTGAATAGCAGCAACTTGACGAGAATGGGCGAATACTACAGAGGAGTATGTCATGATGGGGCGAATGCAAGCTTTGTAAAGGGTCATCTTATTTCCAAGAGACATTTTACTTTTCTTGCTTAGGAGTGAGGCCAATCGTCCTAAGGTGAACTTTGCTTGGTTGCACCTCATAGTGATGTGCAACCTAAAGGAAAGACGTCTATCAAGGATGACACTCAAGTATTTGGCAGGAGAGGGGCCTAGCGGATGGGCACACCAAATAGAGAGATCGGTTTTGGGGTGAGGTTTCCCGTGTAAAGTACATTGCTGTACTTTTCAACTACCCGGATCGCTTGACAGCGGCGGTATTTAAACAAATTTGTTAGGTGACGTCACAAGTTGTAAAAAACTTTTTGTAGTGTTCTTAACAATATAAATCATGGAATAATTTCTCAATAAAGACATATCGATTTTAAAAATTTTAACTAAACCTTGACTTCCACTTTTTGCGTTGGAGGTGAAAAACTGACAAACATAAGAATAACCCCCGTTAAATTAGCATTCTATCAAAAAAACGAGTGTGCCTTAGACCACACGACTGAAGTAAAACTTCTTTAGCTGCATCTATATGCTTATAATGTTTAAAATAATTTAAAATAATGTTTTAAGGAAATGTCAACTTTATTTCGAGGCGCATACAGTAAGTATATAAGTTATTTTCTGCTGCTGCCTGCCATCTGTTGTGGAATAGCTGAGATTTCTCGTAAATCGAAGCTGGTAGATTCAAAATACGAAACGTCGTAAATACTTTTTTTTTATCTATAGCAAAATTAAGTCTATTATACAGCATGAAGGAGTGTTTTGTTTTTGCAGTTTGTATAATTTAGGCTAATTTAGGATAGGAGATATGCGACAAATCAACTGGCTATGAGAGAAAGAGAGAAAGAAAATGTGTGCTCGCACCTCTCTCTCTCTTGCCCCTACAGTAATATACGAAACGTAACTCTCTCTCTTTCTATCTTCACTAACTTATATGTATATCCCTCTCAACTTCCGTTCGCACTTTTCGTAATTCATTCACCAGCTTACTCCCCAAGTCAAGCGTGCTTAAAGAAGTTTTACTTCAAAACATCAAAGCTAGCCATGTAAACATGTTTCTGGGAACTGAAATAGATCATGACTAGAACTACATAGATGTAATTTGTACCCAATTTTGTTCTCGTGTTTTGTTTACCAAATAAATAAAATTAATATTAAATAATTTAAATAAATAAAAAAATATGTTAGCATCAGAATCTGTTTTGAAGCTAAGATGCCACAGATATAGGCATCAAACATTTGGATCCACTAACTAAAACACCGATGTTGGTGAGCTTTCAATTTTGACAATACACAGAATGTACTATTCAAAGTCGACCTTCATCATCATTATCATCATATCAGCCGTAGGACGTCCACTGCTAGATAAAGGCCTCCCTCATTGATCTCCAGGAACTGCGGTTGGAAGCGGCCTGCATCCAACGCCGACCTGCGGTTCTTACCAAGTCGTCTGCCCATCTTGTAGGTGGACGTCCTACGCTGCGCTTGCCGGTCCGTGGCCTCCACTCGAGAACCTTCCGGCCCCATCGACCATCTGTTCTGCGCGCTATATAAGTCGACCTTAATTCTTCATAATTTGATAACTATTTACCACAGAACATAAAAAACAATAGAACTAGCATGATGACTTTTTACTAAGAAAACCAGTGTAGCTAAACTCACACATGTAAAAACTAGCACACTTAGAAATAAAAGTTATAATTGGTTGAAAGAGAACGTTCAAAGAGACCTAAAACCATAAAATCAATTTAACGGATATAAAACCTTAGCTACTATGGAACATGGTCTAAAATTCAATAAAATAAACAGTAACAAAAAATTAAAGTTTACTTCTTCTACTCGGCAAAAGATGGCGCTTTAGAAAATATTTTTATTTTTGTCTCTATTAATTAGAAATAAGACTGATAATGCAATGGCTGTTACTTGATTACCCACAAAACCAAACCACTCAACAACAGATGGCGCTGTCGCTAATGATTTTTGTTATAGTCTCTAACAGCAAAGTATAAGATCGATAATGCATTGGCATGCTCAAATAACAGTGATAACAATAACTACTCACTTAGTGATGTACCAATGAGCATACAAGACGAATGTATCGATATCGATTATCACCTACCTACTACGGGTAACGAAATAGGTACGTCAGGTTATATTTGTGGTGGTCGAAATAAAAAGCTTTTCTTTTCTTTCTTTCTTAACATAATTACAGGTATCCAACTCATAAATACTTACTTAAAAAAATATTATACTACTGGAATATTATATACTGAATTACTATTTGAGGGGCACACTAAAAGTTTCCGGAATCAATAAAAAAATACTAATAATGGTCAAAAATGAATTTATTGTTTCTCAAAATATTCTCCCTTTGCGTCAATGCACTTTTTCATAAGATTGAAAAAAATAGGGTGACGTCAGATATGTACATGTTATTCATACTCTTCGACAGCCTCTTCTGGTGATGAAAACCGTTGATCGGGTAATTGGTTCTTAACTTTTGGGAACAGAAAAAAATCACACGGTGCCAGGTCATGACTCTGTATGCTGGATGACTCATAAGTTGTACGTTTTATTAATTTTTTTTATGTCTTGCGCCTTGGGGATACTGAAAACAGAAGTTTATATATTATTTCACACCATAGGTCTAAAATACATTCAGAAAATCATCAATAAAACAACAAAGAATTAACGCCCTAAAACTTATACACCTTCTAATAGGGGGTAACTAATTAAAGCTATCGATAACACATTTATCAGTATATTGGGGTCACATCCCTAATTGAGTAGCTTAAGTTGAGTTTTAAGAGAAACGCGACCTTAAGAAGTATGATTCACAGTCTATTTTGTTTGACGATTTTGCATTTTAAACAAAACTAACAAAAAAAAAAATAATACTTACCGGTGATAGGATATGCCCCCTTTTGTTAAATTTTTTGTTCGGCTATAATATTTACACTCCAAAACGGCACAATATGGCATTTTTATATTTTTTTGAAGTACGTTTACCCCACAGTAATTGAAACACGACTGAAGTGAGCGAAGCTTGTAGTGCGCGGAACTCCGCGTACTTGGTGTTACGCGGGCCCCGCCTACTTACGACTTCTATTGTTTTTTGTGTTCTGTGCTATTTACCATGTTTACCTTCGATTAAATTTGCATCGGCATTTGCCAAGTAACTTTTAATGCATTCGGAGAAAGCTTTTTTATGCATTCGCATCATTTCGCATGCCGTGATAAATTTGTACGAAAGGTGTAGTCTACGAAAGGCTACACATGAAATTGAAAAATCAACCACATTATGCCAAAAAAATATTATTTTATCATACTCTATAACAATGGGTATAATTCATACGCACCAAGTTTCACTTAAGTTTGAAAAATTACACTCAGAAACACTAGTTAATCCTGGATCAATATTTAGACAGGACGTTATTCCAATGTTGGATCCTTTTGCTTGCCTTTTGCAATGTTTTGCTATTCGTAGGTAGTATTTTACTTATTTTTCCACGAGTATACTCGCGTTTCTATATACTTACCCATCTTCGCTTAGCTTTGGTGAGTACCAGGCCTAAGTTTGGTGACGATCAGGGTATGAAATACGACAGTAATCAAAAGGGCGGGCACACACGAGTCGAGTGCTCGAAAGGGTGGAAAACTGCACTAAATCGTTTTTATTGCATTTTATTACGATTCGCTAGCTCCCCACTACCCAGTCCCCACCGAATTTAATGGTCCAAAAGAATTTGCATATGAAAACTCATCGGCATCTACATATCATATATGGAAATATTAACAACGCCATAATTTAACCTTGATGTTTTTCTTTTGTTAACTTTATACTTGCAAATTATGGATATGCTTCAGAATAATGGTCATCAACATATCAGCCGTAGGACGTTCAGTGCTGAACAAATGCCTCTCCTAAGGGCCATCGCAAACTGGGCATCCAGTTTCGTCGTCGACGACTAGACTAGCGACTAGACGCGGAGCTGTCGCTTGCGTCGGTGACCAGTCGTTACGACAGACGTTGCGCAGGAAGCGATCATGAGTAGTAGAGTATTCGAGAGAGGCGCAGAGTACGACGAATCCATCGTCGTTATTAGGTCCATCCAATACTAACCTCTCGCTAAGAACGTGGGCAGTTTTTTCTACTTTTTGATTGGCTCAAAATGTACCACGAAAAATTAATCAAAAAATCAGGATGAACGGGAATTAATTTAATGAGTTACTTTCCAAAAATAATGAATTGAAACACGAAGATACACAACTGAGAAAAAGCATCACTCCTGCGGAAAGGCGAGCCTGGCTATTACAGCGAGACTGACGCTGAGCTGTCGCGCGACTGTCGTCGTGTGTGCGCGTGCACTAAAGATCTCCAGAACAACTGATAATAGGTCTTTACCTATGAAATTGCCGTTCTTCAGTACTTGTCATTTCAAATAGAAAAAAAGTTTGGAATGGCTTTGTATTCTAAATAAAAATTCATTTTGTTTTAAAAACATGACATTCATTTTACAAACTCAGTCTTTTGTTTATTGATTAGCGTTGTAATTTCATTACATTTGAACATTTTTCGTCATAATGGATACTTTAAAAATTCGTGTTATTATGAAATATGAGTTCCGTCGTGGCACCAACGCGACACAAACGGCACGTACTCGTAACATCAAAAACGTTTACGGAGAGAACTGTACAAACGAACGCACGACCCGTTATTGGTTTTCCCGGTTCTGTTCTGGAAATTTTGACTTGAAAAATGAAGCTCGTAGTCGTCCGGAGACTTTGGTCAACAATGATAAATTAAAGGCGATTGTGGAAGCTGACGAAACTCAATCTACAGCTGAGCTAGCAGCAGCTTTCGATGTTAGCATCAAAACAATTTTGATCCATTTGCGACAAATAGGCAAGGTAAAAAAACTTGATTGATGGGTGCCCCACGAACTTAACGATCGCCAGCGCAACGTACGCGTCGAGACCTGCCTCGCGCTGCTCAATAGGCAAAGAAATGAAGGAATTTTGAACCGAATTGTTACGTGCGATGAAAAATGGATTCTGTTCGACAATCGAAAGCGCTCAGCAAGTTGGCTAGATCCTGGTTCAGCACCAAAGCAATGCCCTAAACCAAAAATGACCCTCATACTCAGGGATAATGTAACATTCTAATGGTGAAAGAATTTTTGAAATCAGACCAGTAGTTTTTGAGTTTATTTGTTACAAACATAAAAAATATCAAATCTTTCCTCTTTACCTTTATTAGTATACTATACATTGGTATGTTCACAATTAAAATACGCGGTGCCGGGTTGGAACCCATTTTACAATAAATATATTGTGGCGATAGAGAGGGTTCAGCGAAAGTATCTGCGTTCTATGACCTACAACTGTTTTCGTCAATATAACTCCTACCCTTATTTCCAGGTATAAAGTCCTCAGCCTTGAAGTCAGGCGCAAATACTTTGTTACCTTGCATAGTAAATATGATTGCATTGATCTTATCACAAGACTATGTACAACGTCCTGAGAACCTGCACACAACGCAACTCGCTATCGGACTCTGTTTGCGCTTAGCTCCTGCCGCACTAACTCGAGGCTTCGTGTCCCCATTCCTTGTATGGTTGACTCCTATAATAAATTGTAGATGTACACATTTTTGCTTGTACTATAAATTATATAATCCGTACTAGAAAGTAAGTTTGTTTGTTTGTTACCTTTTCATGATTAAACGGCTGAATGATTCATAATGAAATTTGGCAAGGAGATAGATTATATTCTCGAGAAGGACATCGTTTGTCTAAAATAATCTTGAAGGGGGTGAAATGGGCAATCCATAATTCCTCAAGTTAGGGATCTGAAAATTCATATTTATGCTATTGGTAAGAAATAAAAAAATACGCGTTTCAACTTTTTTGCAAAATTATCCCTAAAGGAGGAGGGGATAAAGTTAGGGGTTAAAATTATGAGGTATTCTTTAGATGCACTCCCTATGTCCCGATTTAGCGATACATACATTTACTATAGGCCGTGTGTCCACCGCACGCCCGTCACCCGAGCGCCGTCATCCAGTCCGCTGACGTGTCGAAGTCTAGTTCGGCGCTACGCCTATCGCTAGAACTCGTCCCGAGATAGTGCCTGCAATACAAAACACATTTGAACTTGTCCATCTACGCCAGTGCCCGTGACGCCGCACCGCAATATATTTGATTATTTATGTCAAAAATATATTTTAATAAATAAAAATGACCAAAAAATTTAAATACGACATTTATTCATTAATACAACTTGTAGAAAGTAAAGAATGTCTGTGGGATAAAACTAAGGATGAGTTCAAAGATAAAATTGACTGAACCACCGAGATCGTCGCGGTGGACAAACGAACGCCGTCACGTCATCTTGATCTCGGCCAGAAATAACCTCGTTCTCGCTGACCTCCCGGTGACGGTCGCGGTGGACAAATTCTCACAGCTCCTTATTTGTAACATGTATTTGTTTTAATAGGTGAATTGCGTTGGGGATTATCTATAACTTATACATTCCCAGAATGTACCTACATGGATTGTATTTAAACCATTAATGAAGTTGCTTGTTATTCCATAATTTTTTTTCCTAACTAATTGCAAAGGTCTCCCCCGAGTCCCTCCAAGCATCCCTATCTGTCGCTATTTCCCACCATCCTCCTTGGAAGGTGTCGAAATCGTCCCGCCAACGCTTTCTCGGCCGACCCCGACGTCGCCTTCCGTCTTCAGGCGTCCATGGTGTTGCAATATGGCCCCATTTCTCGGAGTGCATTCGGGCAACGTGGCCCGCCCATTTCCACTTAAGCCCAGCCGATCTCTTCTCTACATCAGCAATGCCAGTAAGTGAGCGCATGTTACGCACTCGGTCGACACGTTTAAAGCCGAGAATAAAATAAATAAAATAAAATAAATATGTATATATTATATTTTTGTAAACAACAAACAATATCTGAATAAATTTATTCAAACATTGATGCCAAACCAAAAACCTCATTTAACGTTTTTGCAGCATACAAAAAGTTTGTTGATTATTCCAGAGGCATTCATTTATTTATTTGGACGCGCTCCGCATTTCCGACCGGAAACCAATGCTAATGCTAACTAATGAGTATTACAATCACGTACGAGTTTAATGAAACTTTACTTCAAGTTATTGGGTGTGTTTGTGGTTGCATTATCTGAAATGGGATTGGAAATATTCATTTTAAACCGACTTCAAAAAAAGGAGGAGGTTTTTACTTACTTACTTACTCCATTGGCGCAGGGACCCAAAGTGAGTCTTGGCCTCCGATATGAGAACTCTCCACTTTTCTCTGTCCATTGCCATCTCTTGCCAGTTGTCAGCTCCCAGGCTCCCCTCTCGCGCAGGTCGGCCTCCATCCTGTCGTTCCAGCGATACTTGGGATGACCAACCGGTCGACGGCCAGTCGGTCGGCCCAAGTATGCTCTCTTTACGCTTCAAGCTTCACCCATTCGCAGTAGATGGCCGAGCCAGCGGAGTCGGTGTGACTTGTATTCTCCTATGATGTTAGGCTCGGCCACAAGATCTTCTATTTCGGCGTTTTTACGGACCCTCAGGCTACCATCTTCTCTTCTTACTGGGTCCAAGATTTTACGGAGAACTTTTCTCTCTGCTACTAAAAGCTGATTCTCCTCCTTCGGGGTTAGCGTCCAGGCTTCAGAACCATAGATAGGATGGGAGGTTCTTAATTCGTCGGAATATTTTTTTATGTCCTAATTCGATTCGAGTAATTCTTTATTTTTGTTTAAAAGACCTTCCCAGGCGGTCCAATTGGCACCAAGTTTGATGATGGAATCCAAAAAAAAATCGAGAGCAACCCTCAAACTTTTCTGTTATCTGAAGTCGGTTATGTTTTCATAAAGTTACTTGTAAACGGCAGAGTAAGTTACACATATTGAAATAGATTATGGAATATGCGCTACATTTTTTTTATAAATAATTTGTCGAGCATGGATTTTGTTGCAACTTTTTTATCTATACATCAATAATAATAATATAAAGTGGAAAGATTAGTATTTTTGTGTGTATGTTTGTAATGAATAAACTCAAAAACTACTAGTCCGATTTCATAAATTCTTTCACCATTGGAAAGCTACATTCAACCTGCGTAACATAGAAACTTTTTACTCAACTGCGCAAAGAAGGGTAATGTTTTTATTGAAAAACTACACGTGCAAAGCTGCGGATTGGTCCAGCCAGTAATATTATGAAGAGGAAAGATTGGTTTGTTTGTATTGAATAGGCTCCGATACTACAAGACCGATTTAAAAAATTCTTTCACTGTTGGGAAACTACATTAACTCCAGATGATACAGGCTACTTTTTACCCAACTGCGTAGAAGGGGGGGTAATGGTTTTATTGTAAAACTACGCGAGCGAAGCTGCGGATTGGTTAGCTAGTCGGTAATAAATCTATAGTTTTCGTCTAGGGCCAGCACGGCAGTTTTCTTAATAGATTATGTCTAGTAAGGCCGGTCACATACAGTCAGAATACATATGTATATATATAATTTCAAAGGCAACAAATCCATACAAAATCAAGGACCTTGTCAGTCGCGTACGTAATTTTCCGTTCGAGTTTTATTTTGTGAACCTGTGCTGTATTCTACATTCCGATTTGATATGCCGAAACGGAATTTTAACTATATATAACTGGCCTAACTATAATTTTTAGTTATTAGACTAGTTTTTAGACATCTATCAAAAGGCAAATCACAGTTCGCGATTCTATGCGCAAATAATTGGTTATTTCCTGCATAAATTGCAAACATTCTTCGCATCGTAACATGATTCCGTTATTGTTATAAATACGGGATTTATGTTATCGGTGTTTCGACCGACAATGTTTCGGTTCAATGTGCGAGGCGAGACGTTATTCGGAGCGGATCGCACTTACCCTGGTTTACGAAACATTGGTCGAAACACCGATAAGACGGTACGTGATAAATCCCGTATTTATAATAATGATTGAAAACAATCACGAAAGTTTTCTAAGTAAAAAATGATTCCGTTAGTAAACTCTGAATACCAGTACAAAACGTTTCAGCAACCTTTTTCTAGGCACACGTATGCACAGGTATAAACAGATAGGCCTTCATCGATGGACACGTATTCCCCTCATCAGTATTCAGCCTGCGCTTCGTACACAAACTGAAACATGTAACCATTTTATCAACTCGTTTTACAATTCCGACTACGCGTCCTGTTGCGTTATAATTCATTTATTGCATATATTTTTATTTGAGACCACACACTGGAGAACACAGCGTAGGACGGCTTCCCCACTAGATGGAAAGGCGGCCTGATAAAGATTGTTGGGAGCCGTTGGGTGCAGGCCGCACAAAATCAGTCAAATCAAAATGTGGTTGATATGATGATTTTTATTTAATACGATAATTTTATTTCCAACACACTTGCTCGTAAAGTGAGCTATAGTACATCGTTATTAGGGCCTTAAACTGAACTATAACACACGCGTGCGTAATAATATAACACACTAGTGCATAATAGAATTATCCCTACAAAGTTAAGTTACTACCTAACTGTAAATTATATGCGAGTTAACAGAGCATTTTCAATTTAACCGGGTAATACAGTTTTTGTAACAACAAAGAGGTTTTATGCCGCTGAAAACCCTATTACATTTTTGTAATAAATAAATGTATCCCTAATTAAGACGAAAAAACATTTATTATTATCAAATTATTTATGATTCAAAATAATTTGTTTTAAAATATTTGCATTTTATCACTTAAATTATAATTTTGAAGTAGGCTGTATGTTTATATGTAATCAATCAACTTACATTTGGCGCGTACAAAAAAAAACTTGCGCGCCATTTCCCTTTTTTTTGTTTGTATCGCATTTGTTGCTGTGTGGTTAATAATTATAAAAATGTCGAGTTGCAGTACAGAAGATTAACAATTGATAGATTTAACCCCGCCAGAAATACTAAATGCAGCACAAAATGCAAATGAAAGCCTAATACCTGAAAAATCTAGAGCTAAGTACTTAGCTGCTTACGATAGTTTCATACAATGGAAAAGCAACAAAAAAACCCAGTCATTTTCTGAAAATGTGTTTTGGCGTATTTCTCTGAACTCGCCAAATACATACAAACCCAGCTCCCTGTGTTGCATCTATTCCATATTAGAAAGCATGTAAAGAAGCAGCTCAAACATTGTGTTGATATCAAAACGTACTAGAACCCACAACCATGTATATCTCGTAGCATGAGTTATCTGGTGGCTTCTCCTTCCAGTGATTTGTATGATTTACCTTTGTCGCCGACATTTACATAAGAAGTAGGTAAATTAAAATACTAAAGAAGTGGCAAGTACCAATGTCAGACAAACTGTGATTGCCATCAAAACAATCCAATATCGTTTTGAAAATTGTACATTCACCAATTGCTTTAATAATTAAACGATTTATACAATACACGTTTGTTTTTTCCTCGCAAGTGTGTTGAAAAAGTGCGTATGAAACTCGTGAGCAACTAGCTCACTAGACACTAGGCTGATTTACGCTTTCACATACGGCTCGGGCTGCAAACCACAGCCTTGTGTATAATGAGCAACTTAGCTCACTCATATCATAATATACTATTATTTATATACGTTGTTTAGCATCAACAATTTGACAATTAATCTTATCTTTAAATAGATCCAAAGGTTTTGTAAGGTACTGGCTAAGAGCTGGGTTCTAAAGGGACTAAACTAAACAGACATTATGCAGCTGCAAAATATTGCCTAAGCTTGAAGTCGTTATTGAATTCTTTGTACGAAATTCCGAGTGTAGCACGGAATATTCCGGGAAATGGTCCATTCTGCTTGGGAGTATAAGGCAAATTGCTCGCCGAGCCTTAGGCATGGATAAGGAGTAAATAGCTGGTACTGTACCGGAATTCCGAGTGTTGTACCCACTAGTGACAATAGCAATACGTAGAATGATCTCAAGGGTCGTGACATAAATCTTGACATATGATGATTGCTCACTTTTGATGGATAACTAATTAAGTAGGTCAATCAAAGCAACTATCGCTATTTGCGTATCGCTATTTATATTTTTATCTTCTGTTAGCTGGCGGAATACTCGTTAGCGTTCACAAACATAAATCTTGTAGCACTTGCTACGCCTCGTAGCATTTCCTACGCCTCGTAGCACTTGCTACGCCTCGTAGTACCAGCTACGCTTGTAGCCAAATGATATGACAGTTGCATTATTTTTATTTATGATGTACATAGGTAAAGGGATCGGCAATCAAATAATAGCTTGAATTATGATAAACTTACTTCCGACCGCAGTTTCGCACAAGTGCTTTGTCAATAAAAGTAGGAAATCTAAATCCAGGTCATAATCTAATACTATATTAAGTCATCGAAATTGGTTCAGCCGCTTAGTTGTGAAAACGCTTCAAACAGACAAATAGACGGAGTTACTTTCGAATACTAATCGAGAGAAGCGAGATCTTTAAATCAACTTGGGCAATTCGGCGATGCATGTATGTATGTATGTTTGTCCGAGAATAACTTTCGAAGCGTTGATCCGATCATCGTGAAATTTAATAGTAGGTAATGATGGCAAAATTTTGGTGTGACTAAATAAGCTAAAAATGTTGGGGGTTGTTGAGATATTGGGGTTCAAGGGGGGTAAAAAAATTAAAATGAGGTTAACTGGTCAAATGGAACGTCAAATCAAAGGTTACAAATTAGTACATTTAGACTTCGTTTATATTTTTCGTAATTTTTTTATTGTTTTTGAGTTATTGGCCATAATAAAAACTAAATTTTGTCAAAATTTACAGGGTACACCAGTGACTCTACAGTGCTGTAATTTAGTATGCGTGTAGCTTAAGTGACACAAATATAGGCAAAAGTCTGAAATCCAGAATAACTGCAATTTGTATCCCAAAAAAGAGTAACCACAATACATAAACTCCCGATACCTGTAATTTGAATGAAACAGTAGGTCAAGTTGAGTGGTTATTTATTTCGTGACACTATTTTGATAGTCAAAGTTTACAAATAATATTTTTTTGTTTTAATCTGAGACTTGTCAGATCGCAGTGCATGGCGAACTACTAGTAATATTAGTGTGAAAGTGTGGTTTAGAAAAGATTTTAGATTTCAATCTCCACTGTGACATACATTTTTTAAATAAATATTTATTATTTACTAGTGGTCCCGCCGAACTTCGTATCGGCTTGACATGCATAGGTATAACGCGGGCTGTCAATATAAGTCACCCTGGTAGAATTGTCAATTGTTGTCCCCGACCATCATTATGTATGAGAAAATAAATGACTTCCACAAATAATTCAATACCAAAATTAGCCAAATCGCTCCACCCGTTCTCGAGTTTTAGCGAGACTAACGAACAGCAATTAATTTTTATATATATAGACAATATATCTCGGGATAACTCCTACCGAAGCATCTGTTTCAAACGATATTCATTTTTTTACGTACATTTTTTACTCTTTGACGATATTTGCAGCACGCATTCTGTCAATTCTATGTCAAACGTCATAAGGTTACATTAAAATGGTTAGATTATAAATAATTTTATATGGTGGTTAAGTATTCTTTAATTTTCTATTTTTGCGCGCAATTTTCTTAAGTTTTTCTTTCATAAGAACCTTCTCCTGACAATAAGAAATACTAAAAAAAAGAATTGGCCAAATTGGTTCAGGCGTTGTTGAGTTATGCGCTTACCAACACATTTTGCGATTCATTTTTATATTATAGATTAAAACTCTTGTTAAAGCTTTCGTAAACGTGATTTTTTTATTTTCATGGGTGCATCAACAGTATTAAATTTCTGGTACGTATTAACTATTTGATTTTTAGGAAGGATCGATATAAAATATGGAGATTGTCTCCTACTTTTTTTTTGTCTCAAATAGAAGGTGGGACAGAAGTAATGCCATAATGTGAAGTATATGGCATTATTTTATATATGAAAAAAAATGTGTTGGTTTTCAATGAAACTTTACTTGAAGGTGTAAAATTTATGGCATTAAGTTGAAAAGAAATATAGGTCAAATGAAAACCTCCAGAGTAATATTTAAAATATTTTGAATTGTTAGTCGCATAAAATCTAGCTCCAAGTGCCCAAATGTATGTAGTGATTCAGCTGTTTCTGTGAGCCCTAGTTGTGCCTCCGGGTTCAGCCGAATAGCCGAAGTACTGCACTAGAGGCGGACAGTTACGGAGCTCGAATACTTACGGTTACTTACTGTATGCAATGTTACTCTTGCTTTGTTACTTTAATTTTCCACAAGGAAAACCATTTTGGTTTGAAATTAGTTTCACAAAATAGGAGCAAATTGGAGGAAAACTCAAGGAAATTCGTTTGCATTTTATGTTAATGGCGTTGGAGCAGTCTTTATTCTGACGATATCAATGCAGTGGGAAATAAGAGGCTACATAGGAAATAGGCAAACCTCTTATAACGTGGGACCTTATTGTAAGACAACCTGTGTTTGAGCTATTGTATATATACTAATATTATAGACAAAGACAGACATAGACAGACATTTATTTGCTGCCATAGCACACACAAACACAAACAAAAAAATTCACACAATAGAATCAAAAGGTATACCATCAAAGAGAAAGCACAAGTAAGAAAATTACATTCAACAAACATAGGAACAATAGAATGAAATAATAAATTTACAATGTAGTCAGGGTAAAATTAAAAAGAGGCAACTAGGTGTGTATGTGCTACTGCAGTAAATGGGTTCCAGCTCAGCATTATGCCTCGCCACCGATCTACAGCTCGGCGCTGTTATTCTGCAGAAACCTGTTTTAGGCAAGTCATTAGAACTCGTAAGAACGAATGTGTTTGCATACAATTATGATAGGCTTAATTAGATAATTATGATAAGTAGATAGAAGAAATAAATATATTATGTAAGGAATAATAATAATGATAAGAAATGTTAGAGTGTATATTATAAATAATAATACGAATAAATATAAATATACTAGGAGCTTTACCCTCGCGTCAGCATTATGAGGTATGATTAGTATGTTTGTAACGAATAAACTCAAGAACTGCTAGTTCATATTCAAAAATTATTTTACCATTAGAATGCTACATTATCCTTGAGTAACATAAGCTAAATTTATTTAAAAAAAATTAGGGATCCCTACTAAAACTTCAATAATGTAAGCCAAGGTGTAAATAAAATAGCCATAATAAAAACCGGCCAAGTGCGAGTCGGACTCGTGCAAGACGGGTTCCGTACCATTATCTATAAAAACGGCAAAACGGCGTTTGTTGTATGGAAGCCCCCCTTAAATATTTGTTTTATTTTAATTTAATTGTTTATTATTAAAGTAATTATATAACAAAATATACTGTGAATATTTCAAGCGTCTACCTGTTACCGTTATCAATATCGAGCTAAAACGAGGAAAAAAAACACGTTTGTTGTATAAGAGCCCCCATTAAATATTTGTTTTATTCTGTTTTTAGTATTTGTCGTTATAGCGGCAAGAGAAATACATCATCTGTGAAAATTTCAACTGTCTACCTATCACGGTTCATGAGATACAGCCTGGTGACAGACGGACAGACAGACAGACAGCGAAATCTCAGTAATAGGGTCCTGTTTTACCCTTTTGGTACGGAACCCTAATAAAATAAGGACTTCCCAACAACAGATAGTCGTAAAAGAAACTCAGCGCCGCGGGGCGCGCCGTACTCACCCGTACTCCTGTCAACACACTTTGAAATGCAAATGCCACTTAGTGACTTGCACAGAACTTTTAATCCAGTGCCATCTCAGATTACACAGTCACGGGCTATACTTACTCCTTGTTTTGAGGTTTTTACTGTTTTCTTTCTATGATCTTGCAAATTACTTTTAGGAATGTAATTTCCATTGTACCACCATGTATTAGTCTAAGTTGTCTAGGTAAAGTTATTTTAATTTGGAGTAACAATAAAGAATTATCTATCTATCGAATTTTTTGGGTTATTTATACAGGCTTTTGAATATGTAAGTTAATCCAAGAGGGAAATTTTACCTATAGAGGTAATTATCACTTCCTAAATATAAAATCACAGAGGGTCAGGAACGAAACCGTGCTTCAGCGCGTTCATATGTCCCGGAAAATGTTGCCTTCCATCAAAAAGCGCAAGATAGAATATCTCGGCCATGTGCTCAGGAACGATAGATACATGCTGCTGCGGTTGATAATGTTGGGCAAAGTGGACGGAAAGAGACGTGCTGGGCGAAGAAAGAAGTCATGGCTCCGGAATATCCGGGAGTGGACCGGTATTGCCTCCGTCGAACAGCTGTTCCGGCTGGCTGCTGATAGAGATGAATACAGGAAGCTAACGGCCAACCTTCAGGATTGAAGAGGCACTGGAAGAAGAAGAAGAAATATAAAATCAAATTTCGACAATTGACATATAACAATAGGCATACCAGTTTGACTGAACACATACGTGCAATGAAGAATGTCGACTCAAACAGTTCTGCAGTGGCAGAACATGCCCTAGATTCCGATTCGACTACATACGTTTCGATAAGGCCCGGGTCTTAGCGAGAGAGAAGTTCTACGTTCCTCGCAAGATCCGAGAGGCGATAGAAATAAGTCGTGTGCCGAACTTTAACAGAGATAGAGGATGCGTTCTACCGCCAGCCTGGAGGCCATGTCTTCATGATTCAAGTGACAGAAGAGTGGGTGAACCTGGTGGAGACATAGTTAGTTGTGTGTTTGCCTGTACCAAGACCTACCGAAGATAGCAGTGATGATAATGATGATGACATAGAATATCAACATGCCTTCGTTGACTCAATCCCCACCACCCCGTCCGTCTACCGACGTTATTCGGAGCGGGTCGCACTCACCCTGATGAAGGTTTACGAATTGAACCGAAACATTGTCGGTCGAAACACCGATAAAAAGGTACGTAATAAATCCCGTATTTATAATAATGATTGAAATCAATCACGAAAGTTTTCTAAGTAAAATAGGCATTGTCATTTGATGCACATGGTTTTGATGCTGGGTGCCTGAAAGGGGACTCCCTTTCAGCATAGAAATCATTCAATATCATCCTTATCAATATATCCACAGGATATTTGCCGTACAACTGAGATCCCCCCCCCCCCTCCTCGCCCCTCCCTTAGATTTCGAACCACACAATACGGCTGTATCATAGTCATATTAAAATAAAAAATAAACTTTTCAGTTGCCTTTGTAATTTCGTCTGATCATTAAATGAACTAAGATTGCGAAAACCGTCACACTAATATTATAAATGCGAATTTGTTATTTGTAACGAAACTAATATTTGTTTGTTACTCAATCACGTCGTACCGGCTGAACCAATTTCGATGAAATTTGGTATGGAAGTAGATTACCCGGATTAACACATAGGCTACTTTTTGTTGACAAACAACGCGTGTGATGCCGCTGGCGGATGCTAGTCTCAAATAATTCCGAGCCTGACGACAAAAAGTAGGCACGTATCAAATGTAGTGTTTGGACTTGCCCTTGACTACACCCCTGTGGGATATCTTCACAGGTTTACGTACCTAATAAGAGATCCGAGGAAGACCATCATGGGTCTTAATATAGTCATTGTATTTTATTATTGATCGAGCGAAGCGAGATCTCCAAATCAACTTGGGCAAATCGGCGATGTATGTATGTAAGTATGTATGTATTGTATGTTTGTTTGGCTGAGGATAACTTTCGAAGCGTTGATCCGATCATCGTGAAATTTGATACATAGTGATGACACAATTTTGGTGTGACTAAATGAGCTAAAAATGTTGGGGGGTTGTTGAGATATTGGAGTTCGAGAGGGGTAAAAAAAAAATGAAAATGAGACTATTAGGTAAAGTGGAGCGTTAAATGAAAGGTTTTTGTTAGTAAATTTTTATTTTTAGTTTAATCCTTGTAGTTTTTGAGTTATTAACCATAATAAAAACAAAACTTTGTCATGCAAAATCTCTCCCTATCTTTAAAAACATGGTCAGACAACACTTTCTGTCATCCATTGCTCACTAGGCCATTTATTTATTTATACATTTTTATAATTTATGTATGTAGGTATGACAATATATATATATATAAATATAAATATATATATATATATATATGTATTTTATGTATCTTAATATTAATATTTATTAATTTTGTGATTATATTATTTAATATAATTAAGTATTTTATTTTATATTAACTATATTTTTTATAAATTGTAATATATGCTTGTTTTTTAAAAAAAAAACTGATTCTAAAAAAATCTTATGCCGCCGTCCTTATTTGTTCATATAGATTCTGTCCATCCAAAGGTTGCCTGGAAGAGATCGCTTTTAGCGATAAGGCCGCCCATTGTACCTTTGATTTACCATTGATTTGAAATTGTATTTTCTTTTATATGTTTGTATTTAATGGTGTGCAATAAAGAAATTATCTAATCTAATCTAATCTAACTTTGACAAAATTCACAGGGTACACCAGTGACCCCCACAATGCTGAAATTTTATATTTATGTAGCTTTAGTGACACAAATACAGGCAAAAGTCTGATATCCAGAATAACTGCATTTTGTACCCCAAAACAGAATAACCACTTTGTATGAACTTCCGTTACCTATAATTTTAATGAAGCTGTAGGACAAATAATTTGGTTATTTATTTGGTGGCACTATTTTGATAGTGAAAGATTGCATACGAATAATATATTTTGTTTGTATGGGAGACTCGTTAGATCTCAGTTCGGGGCGAACCACTAGTTTATTTTGAAACTTATAATTTTATTTTACAGAGATAGCTTTGAAATATATTTCCTAAATAAAACCTGTAAACATATCAATTCACTAACTCATTGAAAACCATAAATATCGCGAACTTCATTGCTCTATACCGTTGACAATTTCATCGATTAACGACAACCATCGTCTGAAACCCACGTTTAAATGAAAAACAAGACGGAAATTGCAATAACTTATCACTGAGAAACCTACTCTGTGGTTGAAGGTTAAGGTTGATTTTTCAGTGAAGATAATGTCTGTTAGAAGTTCAGAAAATAATCTTGGGCTCCAATGTCGTTAATTGATTGTTACTTTTGTTAACGTGGACTTTTACGGCAAAGCCTTTATTTGGTGGTATTGTTTTATCGCGTGAGAATAGAGCTTTAGCTGAGGTACTTTAGAGGGAATTACTCTTCGGGGTGATTCCTCCAATTGTAGGAATGATTTTTATAGGTATCACGTATAAACAGCGTGAATAAACAGCTTTATTATCAGCTATAAAAAGGTACATAATCTTTAAACACAAGTATTTTCTTTTAGAAATCTTTGTACCGCATGCACTAATTTTGACCAAATACAGCAAATATCCTTTAACATTGAAATCATATTATCAGTTTGGGTGCTACACTGATATAGACGCATAGACAGACAAAGACTTCAAACTTATAATATCCCATTTTGCGTTGAGAATTAAATAATAAGCAAAAAAGGGGGGTTTTAGATTAGTCAAAGCTTATGAATTTATAACAACATAAAAAGTGTTTTATACAGAACTACGTTTTATGTTAGATATTACTAGACAACAGTTATTTATTTCTCTGTAAACCAAAAGGTTCGAAACAACCTGTTTTTGTGGCCTAAAAATCAATAGATTTTACAAGTAAAAAGCAATATTTTTAACAAAAATACGTCTAAAAACAACTCCCAGTTCCTGAAATTCCTGCGGGAATCGTATCCAGCGTCCCAGTCTTGCAAATAAAATAAAAATGTACTGCATTCGAGCCTCAACCAACATTTACGAAGCACTTGCTAAGAAGTCACTTAATTTCCACTCTATCTGTATGAATCTACGTTTTTAGTTAGGTTGGATAGTATTTATCTTCTATTTAGCATAGTAATAGTGACTTATTCCCAACGTGCCCACCAACCCGTCCCACCAAGTGAGCTTAGTTTCTTGACTGCATATGTTTTTAAAACCGAAAACAAATAAATTAAAAATTATAAAAATGATACTGGACATTTCACACAGAGGTATTTAGCCCCAGACTAAATGATTCGTTAATTGAATATTTATCAAAAATAAACAATTTTTTACCAAGAGTTTATTTATTGAAAACATTAAAAAAACACACATTTATTTGCTCCCACAGACAGTACAATAATAAAATAACACAGGCAATGGTGGTGTTGCGTGGGGACAAAATGGTCCCTGTCTCAGCATGGGCTGCTTCGAACCTTGTTGGGTACGATGCAGTGCTGGTTTTCTGACAGGGCCTAAGTGAGGACACGAGCACTGGTAAACGAGTACCTATATAATACTAAATAAATATTGCCAGTCACCATTATATAAATTAAACTAAGTTATCAATGACGGTGCCTAATAATGAATGAATGAATATGTATTTATTTTCAAAAAAGATGGTTTTACAAAGTGCACTTAAATAACTAGTTATAATTCTAGGATACCTAGGGTGTTGTATCTTGTGGGTCTGCACTACAACCTTATTATCTATATATCTATATCAAATGCTTTGGTACCTTGCTCTATTTAAGTTTAAAATAAACTTGTGTTTAGACGCAAAGGATCTTTGCTTTGGCTCGATAGACATAGGATGGGCATGACATTCTAGGTAGGTATGACTGACTACAGATACTATAGGTATAATATAGCCAGACTGAGCCCTATACTATTATGAATATGTACATCAATAAATTGCTTCTTTAGGAGCAAGGAAAAAAACATCAAGAAAAACTATAGACTAAAAATAATAGTTATCAACCCGTGTTTTTAATTTAACGATCAATCCATTTAATTTAATTTAACTTAATTACTATTTTATGAACTTGTGTTGGTGTGAAAGTGTAATCAAACATTATTGCAAGACTCAGTAGAAATAAATAATAGCATCATTATAAAATATATTTATACATCATTAAGGTTTCTTGTACACTTGCTATAATATCTATTTATTACCGTTGGTATAATGTTGTGGTATACAAAAACTTTTCAAGATTGAATGCGTAATAAATCCTCTGTTTGCTGGTAGTTTATGCTAAGTAAATATTTTTTTAATCAATTTTTACATTGTACGTGTGTTGTTTTATGAATTGTTGTTATTTTATTTATTTTGTTATATAGATAGGTCGTTAGGAAAGTGGAGTGTTTTCGTGCAAATGAGGTTTTACAAGTTGTTTCTTCGTATATTTTTTGTGTTCTTCTTTTGTTTATTATGTTTATGTCTGGTTTTACTTTGTGTTGTCCTAGAATAATTTGTTGTATAAATAATTGTCTTACAGATAGAACTTCGCAGTCAGTATAGAGTTGTTTCGTCGGGTACATGAAAGGGCTTACTAAAAGCTACTTTCAGGACTGCTCTTTGGGCTCTTTCAAGTGGAAGCAAATGTGTTGTTGAAACTCCTCCCCAAGTCGATAAGCAATCAGCAGCGATTGACACAGAGCGTAGTATGTGTTTCTGAGTTGTTTTTTTGTTTGCTGCGTGTTTTATATTTTTAAAGACGGCAATTAGTTTTCTGGTTCGGGCAATAAGCATATTAACATGGGGTTCATATGACAAGCGCAAGTCAATTGTAACACCTAGGTATTTGATGGTGTTACAGTTTTCGAGTGTCGGACAGTCACAAACGGAGCGATAAGTGGAAGATAGACACTGTATAGTATGGACTCTTATAAAGTGGTTTTCTATTTTTGGTAGTCCTGGTTTACGCAGGGAGAAGGCTAGGTATTTCGTTTTAGTAGCGTTTAGAGTAAGGATATTATGGTATAGACACGTAGAAACCAGGTCAAAGTTAGATTGTGCACATGTGTAGACCTTTTCCCAACTCTCTCCCTGGAACAGCAAATCTGTATCGTCAGCAAAAGCTAGTAGCTTGCCATCCACCATTTCAAGTTCACATAGCTGATTCATGTATGCTAGAAAGAGAGTTGGACCAAGGATAGAACCCTGTGGAATTCCGTATGTGACCGGTAGTTTGGAGCTAACGTGTTCACCGATCTTTACGCATTGTGTTCTGTCACTCAAGTAGCTCTGGAATAATTTAAGTTGAATTCCGCGTATACTGAGTCGTTCTAGCTTATCCACAAGTAACGAAATGGATACCGTATCAAATGCTTTGGCCAGATCTATAAAGATAGCTATGCACTTTGTGCCTCTATCTAGGCAATTTACAATGTATTTATTTAGCTCCGATACCGCGTCTGCTGTAGATTTGACTTGTCGAAAGCCAAATTGGTTTTCGGAGATAAGTTTAGAACCTTCCAAATATTTGACCAACCTGTTATTTAGGGCTCTTTCCAATATCTTGTGGATAGTGCTGGCAGAATGGATATAGGTCTGTAGTTGGTTACAGTGTGTTTATCTCCAGCTTTGTGTATTGGCAATATAATAGATTTTTTGAATGCCCTCGGAAAGACAGCTGTAGAGAAACTTAGGTGACAGATATGGGTTATGGGCGTGCTGAGTGAATCTTTGATATATTTTATAATACTGCTAGAGATCTTGTCCCAGCCTATAGAGCAGTCCGTCTTGAGGCAGTTTATAAGCGTCAACACTTCTGTTTGTTCAATGTCTATCAGCACAAAAGAGTTAAGTGGTTCGTGCTGCGTGTTAGTACTTATTGCACGCAAATTAACATTAGTCAAGCATATTGCTTCGGCTAAGTTTTTGCCTATATTTGCAAAGAACTCATTTACTGCATTGGTTGCTTTAATCGGAGCGTTCCCTTGAATGAGATCTTGGGGCAGTGATTTTTTTGGCTTATAGTTTGTACTTGTGTTTATTACTTGCCAGGTTTTTTTGACGTTATTACCAGCTTTTTCAAATTGTTCTTTTTCATAAGCTTTTTTGAGCTTGTGCAGAAGAGAGTTGCACAAATTTCTGTATCTTTTATAAATTATTCAAAGATTTTCGTTATCGGGTGCTCTGCGTACTTTACTATGAAGGTTGTCACGGTGCATCGAATAAGTCCCGGAGAAATCCACGGTTTTATGGGGGTTTTCCTTCTTGAGAGTGTAACCTGGTGCGTATTTTTTTAATTATTTTCATCAGTATATGAACAAAAAGATCAGTTGCGGTATTACAATCTGTAGCATTTAGAACGCTCGAAAAGTCAGTGGATTGTAATTCTATTTTAATTTTGGTATAGTCCACTTTTGCGATTGTTCTTCGGGTTTTTTGTATGTTATTGTTGGTTTTAAGTGCTAGTAAAACTGAGTTATGATCGGTCAAGCTGTTTTGGATAACAAGAGTTTGGGCGGCAAGATTAGTTTTTAAGAAAATATGATCCAGACAGTTTTTGTTTCTTGTAGGTAGGGTGTGAGAAGGTAGGAGACCATGGTAAGCTAGTATGTTCATATAGTCCGCTGCTTTATGTGTTTCCCCGTCATCCAATATATTTATGTTTATGTCCCCGATCACGACTATATTTTTGTACTTTTTTAAAGTAGTTAGCACATTATCGATAGAGCTTAAGAAATTATCTAATTTTTTATAAGAAGGAGATCGATAGACGGAGATTACTGCAATGTTATTGTTAACTATGGTTACCAGGCAGTTTGCATTCACGAATGTCGGTTCATAAGATTTCGTTTTTAGGTTAGTCTTTATGTAGAGTACTACTCCATCATTTTGTATGAGATTGTTGGCTGTCGAGGTGGACTCATACCCATCTGGAGCGGGTAAATTATAGCACTTGGACAGCCAACATTCTGTGAGGATTATAATATCTGGTTGTATTTGTGTGCGTTTTATAAGGATTATAAATTCATCGAAGTTCTTTGATATACTTCTTATATTTTCTGTTATAATAGTAAATTGTTTACTGGAATTTTGTATAAAAGACAATCAATTTTTTGGTTCACATAAGTGTGCTTCCGATACAGTCACGCTATCTATCCTGTCACATAATGTTACTATTGTTCTATTCATGTTATGTATAAGATAACGTTTTTGGGGACACTGCATATAAACATACAGTGTGTAGACTTTACAAGGGGTATTTTTAAAACTGTGATAGCATAGTATGTGTTGCTTCGAGGCGAAGTAACTGTCTGTGATTTCATGTTTGTTTGTCTTTTATTTGCATATTGTATTTTAAAGAGTGTTTGTTTAAGTTTTGAATAATTTTCGTGTTCTGTGTGATTAGTATTATAGCTTTGTGTTATGCTGTGTTTCCTGGAATTTAAAAAACTATGGGCTGCATAATCTAGGCTTATCATAATTAACTTAATATACTTACTAAAATAATAGTTGAGTTGGTGCGTACTATAGTTTAGTCACGCGTTCTGTTCGCCATTTTGCAGCTGTTCTTCGTCTTTGATACATAGCCTTTTTGAGCCTTCTTGTTTGCGTAGGTACACATGTCCGTTTGCGGTCCAGCAGTAGCCGTAGTTGTTCTGCTTAGCATATTCTCTGGCTTTGTAGAAGATGCCCTTAGCTTTGAAAGTCAGATTTTCACCAATGTAGATTGGTTTAGGAGTGCCCGCTATTGATAGATTACTGGTATTAAACTTCAATGTGTTGCTTTTGTTAAAATTCCTAACTTCTTGAATGATTTTGTTCTTTACATTAGTGGTAGCCACTTCCATGACAATTGGTCTTGGTGCATCTGGTTTTCCAGGAAGTCTCCGTATGTTGCGTATTTCGGTTGGCTGTACTTCAATCTTCAGCGTTTTTAGCATGTTTTCTACTATGTGGGCCAGGTCTCCCGAAGATTCACGCTCCTTGGACGGTACGTTCCTGAGTTCTATTTTATAGGCACATGTTTGGCGGTCCAAATCTTCAAGTTTATTTTCTAAGGACTTGATTTTGATGTTGCTAGCTTCAAAATCGTTTGCCAATTTAGTGGTCTTAAAACAGACATTTTCATAATGAGAAGACAGCACATTTATTTTCTTCTCTGTTTCTTCATTAGATATTCTTATCTCTTTTACTTCCTGTTTAATGACGTTTATGTCTGTCATAAGAGTTGCAAATTTTGCATCTTGGTTTTATTGGAAGGTGGTGAAGAGGTTTGTGATGTTCTCGTTTATATCTAGTTTGAAGGTGTTTAGAGAACTTTCCAATTTGAATGAGTTTATCAGCTCAGAGCTACGTATAGCTCTCCTTTTCAGCCGGCGACTGGTTATATTGAGTTCAGTCTCTGGTTTGGTTTCTGAGTGGCTAGGTCCAGATTTTTCTTTTCCGGTTGAAACCGGTTTTGTAGGTGTACGTTGCATCTTGAAAAGCTTGGGCAGATAGATCAAAGCAAAGCAAAGTGAAGTGAAAGAAAAGTGTGTTGCTAGTCGTAAAAGTATAGGTGCTCCTATTATATTTAGCGCAGTCGCATTAAAATTACAGAAAGGAAACGGCCGTAGCTGGTTGTTGTCCTCACCGCGCCGTACTTTGTAGCACGGAGTAAGCTTCGTAGCGGTGTGTGGAAGGTTCGTAGCGCAACTCGTAGCACACAAAGCCACTTGTGTATGGTAATTTCAACACTGGACGTTCACTGATGTTTGGCTTAGCCGGCACTCGCACGGCCGAGACGCAAGGACCGCCAGTTCAAGACCAAGGAAGTGCAAAAAGTGTAAAACTCACTCAGCGGCACAGCGGCCCCTCCCTGAAGACAGATGGCGGAGCTCCAACAGTTTCTGCGAGGCAGCGAAGCCCCGGGCCGCAGTTCCAAGATTTCACCTTCAACAATGTGGGCAGACTAAACACGTCCGTTCGGTTTGAGAGCCGAAAGCAGTTCGGGGACAATAAGATAACAATACATGTTCGGTTTTAAAAATAATATAACCTTAAATAATATTACAATATATTAAGTAATAATACATTACATTTTAAAAAGCCGTAGAACAAACATTGTTCATGAAAGTGAGAACGTGATAACTAAAATAAATACAGCCCTATGGTCTCAGTTACTCAATCTACTGACATTGTAGTAAGTAATTTCCTAATGGCTCCAATCTGCAGACATTAGCCAGAAAAGCCAAAGTCCAGTGCCCACGATGGACAGGGACTGAGCGATCGAGCTTCTTCAATTACTGCAAGTGTACCTAGCGAATAGTTGCACTCGATACAATTCAAGACCACTCGTTTCGGATGGCTTCATAATTATTATACCTACAAAATCTATCCATTGAATTGAACAGAACCTGGGTTTTTTCCCCTCTTAATTCTTACCCTGTTTGTGCTATGTATACCATTCCTATCTAAAGGCCTCTATACACCAAAGCCAGGCATATTTTGAGACAATCGCGCCTACGGGTTGCACCCGCCCGTGCTACCCGGCGGAATGTGTGAACGGCGGTGGCTTGCTGAAAACAGAAACACATATTTTTAGATCTACGTAAAACAACATCTGCGCACTAAACTTGTTGACTTTGGGTATGATTTATACAGCGCTAGATGGCAAATCACAGTATAACTTTTGAAACTATCATGGTTATGAACACTATAAACGGGATATTTACCATGACTTGTGAGTATTTGAGTATCCACGCGCAGCTGCATGCGCCTTGATCACGGGTAAACTGAAGTCTTTGCGAGTAGGTAGTTATTGGCAGATATAACGATCTACCCTCTTTCTTAGTCTCTTGCTAGGAATGAATTCGCTAATTCTATTACTACCACCGGTTTCATTCTTGATCATAACTCGATTCTGACACACAACACTCACGGTATCAGGACGCGTAATTGACACTTCACTTCTTCGGTTCTTACACATTCTCACCACAGGATTCCAGGCTCCAGATAATTGAAAATGTAGGAGTGTATAAAATAGACTGTAGCTGTGGGAGTTCTTATGGGAAATTCGCGAGATCTTAGTTTGGTACCACTAGTAATTCAATGAATTATTCATATGCCTATCATTTCTTAGTCTTAATTAATAAGTTAAGGTAACATGCGCTTAGATAAGTCAAAGATTTACAATATAATATAAATTAATTATATTTTATAGGTCTAATTACTACACACCGAACCGACTGACTATTAGCCGAGGACGGATACCGAACACCGAAAACTCACGTCTAAAATTGCAGTGTTTAAGTAAATTTTTAACAAAAATATAACCTAAACTTCAGAATAGTTTTCTTTTATAGAAATTATATAAAACACATGAAGCGTTCCTATAAAATTTGAGGGTTGCCCTCGATTTGTTTGGGGTCCCATCATCAGATCCTGACTTGGTGCCAATGGGACCACCTGGACCCTTTTAAACAAAGAAAGAATTTCTTGAATCGGTTGTTTTGAGTAATCGCGGAACATAGATAAAAAAAAAGATTCCGACGTATTGAGAACCTCCTTTCCTCGAAGTTTTCCTTTCCGCCTCTCCTTGAAGTGGGTTAATAAATAGAAGTTTTTATTATAATATGTGTTTTAGGATATATCTTTAAAGGCCGTAGAATAAGGTATTTACTATCCTGTAACTATTTTATTCTTGCTTGTTTTTTTTTGATAATATTTTTATTTTTATAATGTTATCCGAACATTTGATAAAATTCCATAATTTTTAAAACCATCTCAAACATTTTTTTTTAATCCAGATGACTAAAGACGCGTTGCTTAACGCGACATCTCTTGTCAATGTACTAAACCACAACATTTAGCATTGAGCAGGTCAAAAAACGGTCTAAGTTGTCCTGTAGATGGAGCTAACGGCGCTCTAGTCGTAATCTGAATTATCTCATGTCGACTCTGACGTGACAAGTGCCTGTAGCACATTTGGTAGTGCATCCTCGTATGAAAAGGAAGGTGTCTATACTTGAAAATATTTGATATGGTTTTTAAAAATCTTGGGATTTTTTTTGGGTTATTTTTTTCTTTCAAAATATGATTATTTCGGTGTTAATGAAGCTTACGGGCCTAATCCAAGTGCGGATCATGTTGTGATTGTACTGTCTTCTTGTAGAAATTTACAATTAGGATTTAATTAGTTTTTATTTAATCTTGTTCTTATTGTACACACGGCTACACCGCAAGCTATACATTTCCAGTATAAGCTGACCTCGCATTGTGCAGGCTTTTCGCAGAATGAGAGGTCAGCTTATACTGGAAATGTATAGCTTGATGTGTAGCCGTGTGTACCTACAGAACATACCAACTCACATGTTTTTACAAAAAAAAAATCTATTCTATTCTAAATTAATCGCGCTACACCCCCATGAAGAGACATGTAGGCTGCATAGATAATGTAATAGCTGCTACGGGACAAGGGAATCATGTTTCCTCAATTACACCCTAAGTAACATAGGTCGATACACTACCGCTGGTAAGTCCGTGTTGATACTATATTAATTTATAACCTGTGTTGGAAAAAGAGTAAATATTAATAAATATTGTCGGACATTTCACTCAGCGCTATAGTCAAAGTCAAAATCAAAAATTCAAAGTTTTATTCGCAATTGAGTTGAACGCAATTTCGTACTCAGACACATGCTTTCGAAGTGTCTAAACAATTTCAATTGTAGGTACCTAGTTTTCTTCGTATATTTTTTTATACTACTTACGAGTATATGGCAAACGAGCACGCAGTCCACCAGATGTTAAGTGGCTACTGCAGCCCATGGATAGATTTCATAGACATAGAATTCAAAACAAGCTATTGTTGTCTTGATCTCTATGTGGATACGTTGCCATACTATAGGACTTAGCTGTTATGCCTATGTGCCAGTAATTACAGGAACATACCATTACCATCTAACCGGACAACAGCAGCACAAGTAATGCTATATGGCGGCCTATAATTTATAAAAAAAAATGATTAGATATGTAAATAGGTATTCAATATCTTTTTACCGTCGTTGGCGAATGTTGTATACACCTATAATTGATGCACGTATCAGAAATGTGTTTATGACTGGCGTCATAAAACTGATAATTAGCTATTAACCGATGAAATATGTGTACTGTTGGTGTATATTAAAATAAACAAATAAATAAGGCATGAACCTATTTTTAGTGTTATGCAAACTTATCGTAGTATTATGCCCCTTACAGTTCCCAAGGTACAATACCTACTAGTTACCTAGAGATTAAAGAAAGATGTCAAGCAGTCATCCCGAGGGACTCTGGACCGTACCCTTGTTTGTCCCACGTTTACGTTCCGTTTCAGCGCAGCTGCTAAAATTAAAAAGCTGTAATACCGAAATGTGTTTACTATGTCGACATGAGTGATTTATGGAAAGAGATTGAACAATGTTTTTCTTTATTTTGTATTAAAATGGACAGGTTGTTGTTTATGTTTTTAATGGAAATTAAGTTTTAAATTACATATTAAAAAAACTATTTAGATAAATAAATTCCACAGCTTAGGCGTTATTTGTTAAAACAACTGGCCACACCCCCGTCGGTCAAATTAAATTCATGATGTCACTGTTTCTCGCAATGTATAATTGTTCCCTCACTCGGAAATTCCATCGGGATTGATACAAATGACAGATGAATGGAACGTGGCGGCCGATACGTCACTGTCATGGCGTGTGCCGGCTGTTCACTGACTGCAGCGAATTGTTCACCTGTATGAAAAACTTGGTATAATTAGGATCCAAAAGAGTAGAAAACTGTGAGCACAGCTGTCTCTCATATAAATACATTTTGGTCGTTTTTAGGGTTCCGTATCCTAAGGGTAAAACGGGACCCTATTACTAAGACTAAGCCAATTTACAAAGTCTTGAGCACAGACGCCGAGTAGCCAGACTTTCAGTTTTTTACAAGATACATTTTGGTGAATGTGCGCAAGATCTTCATGACCTTATCCCTCCTTCCCCCTTCCACCACCGGACAGGCAGACGAACCAAGAAGTACCACCCATACCTGGTCGCCATACCACCTTGCCGTACCAAACGATTTGCTTCAAATTTTCTTGTTAGCACAAGTGAGGAGTGGAACTCACTTCCGGCGTATGTTTTTCCAAACCAGTATAATCTTGGAGTCTTCAAGTCCAGAGTGAATAGGTTCTTTCTAAGCAAGCGTGCTCCATCTTCGATCACACCTTCACTTACCATAAAGTGAGGTAGTGGTCAAGCGCTTGGCTATCACCAATAAAAAAAAACAAAAAAGACTCCGCTATCTGTCTGTCTGTGCATCTGTCACCAGGTTGTATCTCATGAACCGTGATAGTTATACAGTTGAAATTTTCACAGATGATGTATTTTTGTTGCCGCTATAACGACAATAAAAAAAATAGATATTTATGGGGGGCTTCCATACAACAGATATGATTTTTTTCCGTTTATTTTATTATTTTATTTTATTTTTCCGTATTTATTTTCACAGATACGGAACCCCTCGTGCGCGAGTCCGACTTGCACTTGGCCGTTTTTTTTATTTATAATAATAATAAAACTTTGTGTAAGGTACCTATAGAAAAGTACAAGATGTTAATTTACTTAATCTGCGGCCTATATTTAATTAAGGTGGAACTTTTGTTTCAAATGATTCTTAAACTTTTCAGAATAATAACTGTCAGTAATAATGTTAAGTCCTAATTAAATATAAAAAGATGCGTGAGTGTCGTGGAACACTCAGATGGAACGAAGTTCTTTTCGTAGTATATTATTATTGATTGATTGATTGAAAATACTTTACTGCACTTATAAAACTAGTACAAAGGCGAACTTAATGCTAAAGAGCATTCTCTATCAGTAAACCTTTGTGTATTGTAGATAAAGATGTGTAGGTAGTGCGCAGGAAAGGGAACTAAAGAAAAATTTGCATAGGTACATACTACTTAAATACTTTTTATCATAGACTAAACTATACCAATATTAAATAAAAATACATACATAACAATAGAAGAAGTGATAAGGAAAGATTAAGTTACTCATTTTCGGTCGGTTTGACCGAGAAGGTGCCTATAGATTCTCAATCTAAATGCTTCCTCTGAAGTAAGTATTATTGTATTTATTTTAACAAATGCAAATAAATTATTAATAGAGTGTGAGAGCAATTAAATGAAACGCAGAAATAACTAACAAATGAAGGAATGGTAGGAAATGTCGAAATCAATATATTTTGTCGAGTTTTGTTGTATTTTTGAAAATCTACATTTTATTGTTATTTTGTTGTGTTGTGTGACGCAGTGGGAGAATAGCCGGCTGAGACGCAGGAGGTAGCGGGTTCGATTCCCGCTGCGGAACAAATGTTTGCATGCTGGACATTTCACACAGCGCTATCTAACCCCAAACTAAGCAGAACTTGTATTATAATAACCAGATAACTGATAGAATACTAATATACTTCTTTTTTTTAAATACATCATAGAAAAACATCCACGGAACGAATATCCGCAGATCATGCAAACATTTGTTCAGCAACTTATACATATCATAAACAAGGCCTATACAAAAATATAGATAACCTACCAGCAAGAATAAAATATTCCACATCTTTTACTGGCTACAATTTATTACGAATAACACACATCAAAACTTGGTCGGTGTATGAACATTCAGGTAATATCAAATATCCCAATAAAACCCGTATTTGATTATTTTTTTCTCTTAGCTCATATCGTGCAAATTGGACGGCAAAGAGCAGCGCTAACGAAGAATAATTAATATCTAGAAAAGCAAAGCTAAAGATACTGTAGACTCCGCTAACAAAGAATAATTAATATCTAGAAAAGCAAAGCTAAAGATACTGCAGACTCCGCTAGCAAAGAATAATTAATATCTAGAAAAGCAAAGCTAAAGATACTGCAGACTCCGCTAGCAAAGAATAATTAATATCTAGAAAAGCAAAGCTAAAGATACTGCAGACTCCGCTAGCAAAGAATAATTAATATCTATAAAAGCAAAGCTAAAGATAATGCAGACTCCGCTAACAAAGAATAATTAATATCTAGAAAAGCAAAGCTAAAGATACTGCAGACTCCGCTAGCAAAGAATAATTAATATCTAGAAAAGCAAAGCTAAAGATAGTGCAGACTCCGCTAGCAAAGAATAATTAATATCTAGAAAAGCAAAGCTAAAGATACTGCAGACTCCGCTAGCAAAGAATAATTAATATCTAGAAAAGCAAAGCTAAAGATACTGCAGACTCCGCTACCAAAGAATAATTAATATCTAGAAAAGCAAAGCTAAAGATACTGCAGACTCCGCTACCAAAGAATAATTAATATCTAGAAAAGCAAAGCTAAAGATACTGCAGACTCCGCTAGCAAAGAATAATTAATATCTAGAAAAGCAAAGCTAAAGATACTGCAGACTCCGCTAGCAAAGAATAATTAATATCTAGAAAAGCAAAGCTAAAGATACTGCAGACTCCGCTAGCAAAGAATAATTAATATCTAGAAAAGCAAAGCTAAAGATACTGCAGACTCCGCTAGCAAAGAATAATTAATATCTAGAAAAGCAAAGCTAAAGATACTGCAGACTCCGCTAGCAAAGAATAATTAATATCTAGAAAAGCAAAGCTAAAGATACTGTAGACTCCGCTACCAAAGAATAATTAATATCTAGAAAAGCAAAGCTAAAGATACTGCAGACTCCGCTACCAAAGAATAATTAATATCTAGAAAAGCAAAGCTAAAGATACTGCAGACTCCGCTAGCAAAGAATAATTAATATCTAGAAAAGCAAAGCTAAAGATAGTGCAGACTCCGCTAGCAAAGAATAATTAATATCTAGAAAAGCAAAGCTAAAGATACTGCAGACTGCGCTAGCAAAGAATAATTAATATCTAGAAAAGCAAAGCTAAAGATACTGCAGACTCCGCTAGCAAAGAATAATTAATATCTAGAAAAGCAAAGCTAAAGATACTGCAGACTCCGCTAGCAAAGAATAATTAATATCTAGAAAAGCAAAGCTAAATATACTGCAGACTCCGCTAGCAAAGAATAATTAATATCTAGAAAAGCAAAGCTAAAGATACTGTAGACTCCGCTACCAAAGAATAATTAATATCTAGAAAAGCAAAGCTAAAGATACTGCAGACTCCGCTACCAAAGAATAATTAATATCTAGAAAAGCAAAGCTAAAGATACTGCAGACTCCGCTAGCAAAGAATAATTAATATCTAGAAAAGCAAAGCTAAAGATAGTGCAGACTCCGCTAGCAAAGAATAATTAATATCTAGAAAAGCAAAGCTAAAGATACTGCAGACTGCGCTAGCAAAGAATAATTAATATCTAGAAAAGCAAAGCTAAAGATACTGCAGACTCCGCTAGCAAAGAATAATTAATATCGAGAAAAGCAAAGCTAAAGATACTGCAGACTCCGCTAGCAAAGAATAATTCATATCTAGAAAAGCAAAGCTAAATATACTGCAGACTCCGCTAGCAAAGAATAATTAATATCTAGAAAAGCAAAGCTAAAGATACTGTAGACTCCGCTAACAAATAATAATTAATATCTAAAAAAGCAAAGCACTGCTGCAAGCAAGTACTGATACTGTAGACTCTAACGGAAAGTATAGGTTTACTCTATTCTCTACTGAAAAAATAGATACCTATAAGTCAGTTTTCTCCGAAAAGTATTTGATTTCCTTATTGTGATCTAATATAATTTAATGTAGTCCATAATTTAGTTTTGTCTAAATGCTGCCAATTTTACTTACGAAAATATAATTTTTTTAACCTATTTCAAAAAAGGAGGAGGTTTTCAATTCGACTTTATATTTTTTATGTATGATGATTCTTTTTTTATTTGAAAGGTGGTGCTTTCCGTGTGCTTTCCATTTCCATTTGGTCCAGGTTCGACAATGGCATACATGAGAAACCCATTTATTTCTTAAATTTGTTTAATTTTTATGTTATGTTATGTTTGTTAGCTCGGACTCCGTTATATATTAACCGATTTGAAAAATTAGTTTTTTATTTGAAAGGATGTACTTTTTTATTAATTCCATGGAAATTTGATGAAAATTGGTAGAGTAGTTTGGTTTTTACTGTTTTGTTATCTGAAGTCTGTTATATTTTTGTTAAAAAGTTACTTGTTTTTATTAGATGTTAAGCACGATCGGTCGATTTCATATCAATTTCATATGAAACCGCTTTTAATTTAATTTATTTACTAAGGATTCCCTATTAGCAATACACAGACTTTAATTAAAATAATATACAATAGATGTGCTCCCTGTGCTCGCTCTGTGAAGGCAACCACAGCATACGCAGGTTAGCACAATTCATTAAAATAGTGTACAATTAGCAAGAATAATAGACATAACATCATCACTTTGATCGAAACATCATTTGTTTTTTAATTACGAAGTGAAATATTGATAGAATAAGGATGATAATACAGATTTATATTAACGATAAAGAAGACTTAGAAAATATAAACCAAACGTTTTTGTGCTCATAAAATAACTGGGTATGCCTTATCCAAATGGATTATTTTCCCTTTGGTTCGCGATTTGCTGGTTGGAAACATGGATAAGAGTGAATTTACCGACGCACCCTCAAACTGGAGTGGCACTTAGCGCCCTTATGAGATCATCAACAGAATTCAAGAAATATGTTATTTTTGTGTATTACACCGCGTTTTTACACATTCGCGCAAGCGTACATGTCTAAACGCTGTCTAAAAAGTCACTCGCGTTAGCTAATATTTATTTAATCTTCTCCCAATGCACACACCGGGAAATTATCTGGTAGAATGTTATTTGAGCTTAAGTTGTATACATTAAGGCAAATATAGTAGCTGATTGGTCTTATTTGGAGGCTTTCTCCTCAGGAAGGAATCAGTTTTATGTGCTCAAAAAATATGTATGTCATTCATTGACCTTTTAACTGCAAAGTCAATATACAAAAAAGTTCTAACTGTTTATTTACTATGAAAAAAAAAACAAAATGTAGCTGTATTCGACTTTCAATTTGATTCAACCTCTAAACGACGTAAAATTTTGTAATTTTTCTTTCACCTAAATGTGTGCAAAGACTATACCTTCAAGTTGAACATATGATTCTGTGCTGCGACGGTCTTTCAAGTGGCAATTAATTATTTCCAATTTTTCCGAATAATTAGCGGGGGAATAATTAGCGGAATTACCCTTAGAAGGTGGTTGCGCGGGCGATGGGCGGCAGTGTACCGCTGGCTGTTGTACGGGAGGGTTGTGCTCGTCTGCCTCGCGCTCACCTTTTTGCTGGTCGGTTAGATGCGTGTGGCGGAAGGTGCGGGGCCGAAACAATAGCTACGCCCATTCGCTCAAGGTCATCGCCTACGATTAGCGCCTTAAGACCAGTGTAAAACTGAACTTACATTCTGCGAATAAATGATCTATATTTTTATCAAGACATGACGATAATTCTATTTTTCTTCGTTCATTATTTGTCTAGTTATTGTTGATGTTCGTTTTCAAATTAAAACTCATTGTTTATTTGTATCTAACAAAAAGCATCCGGAGCTCAACAATTTTTCATTAAATTAAATTTTGAACTATGAAACAGCAATTTCAACGAATAAAACGTTATGTTAATTTCAAGTTTCGAAGTAGCCGATATTAAAAATGTTTCATTTTTATCGTGCCGTTTGAAAACAAAGGGTGGTTGTGATTTTATGTTTATTAAATTCTGACCCTCTATTGGAATATTTTTGTTATAAATCAAATTGTTGTACGTATGTAATGGTTTAATTTGTTTTATGGGCAAACAATTTAATTTTAAAAAATTTAAAAATCGCCGGCGTTGTGACTTAAAAACTGACACACTGATTAAGATCCACCCCGTTATCTAGTACAAAATCTGTGACCCAATCGGTCCATTCGTTTGGGAACTACATCCCTCAGACAGACATAGGCGTGAAATCTTTTAACACCCCTCTGAGTTAAAAAAAACTCAGTTATTGTCAAGGTTCTTTCGTATTGTGTATCAGTAATCTTTACATAGTATAAAATGAAGTCCCTGCTGCTGTCTGTTCCATTAGGTCTTTTAAACTACTCAACAGATTTTAATGCAGTTTTGAGCAATGGATAAAGTGATTCAATAGAAAGGTTTATATGTATAATACCATACATAGTAACTGTTTGTTTGTTAGTTCGTTTGTTATCTTTTCATAACTAAACGGCTGAACGGATCGTAATGAAATTTGGCAAGGAGATAGATTATATCATGGGGAAGAACATAGGCTACTTTATACTTGAGTATGCAAAAGGAGGGTAATGTTTTGAGTCAGCTAGTGAGGTATGAATTGAATTGTAGGTATGCACCTACAAAAAGCTCAAAATATAAAAAAAACAACCTCACGAAAAGAGCTAGTCACGGTTGACATGTTTCTTTCATCTGTAAACACAAGCATGCACTTGCGCCCCCTATCGGTTAAACGTTGATTACTACTTATCACCGTCACAAAATTCAGAACAGAGACAAGTAGTGGTTACAATAAGATGTAGTTTTCATAAATCACCTGAATGTATTCGGAAAAATAAATAAACTTTAACTAATTTTTTATGTTTCGCCAATTTGTAATTGAATGGGTAATTTATTTTATTATGTTACATAGATTATTATCACCGACTGCTGAGGGTATTTTGTACCTCTTATGTATTTAGTGTTTCTCGACGAGATATAATGAGAAATGAGGAGATCCGAAGACAAACCAAGGTTGCATCGTCACCATTACGTGATATCATAGAGTATCTCAAGCTGAAGTGTCACTGGGTGGGGCACGTAGCTCGAAGAACTGACGGCCGTTGGGGCAGCAAGGTTCTCGAGTACCACGCACTGGAAAGCACAGCGTAGGATAGCCCCTCACAGGTGGGAAAGACTACCTGGTGAAGGTTGTTGAGAACCGTTGCATGCTACACAAGATCGGTCACTCTGGAAATCTATGGAGGAGATCTATGTTCAGCAGTGGACGTGCTGGCTGATACCAGACAATTTCAAAAAATATTTTTTTAATGTGTAGCTCATTCTTATAGACGTCGTGATGGTAATTAATCTGCACATCACTCTGCTTTTCATGTACTCTGTAGAGCACAAATAGTAAAGTAGTACCTCACTGATCTCGGGGCGCAAGGGTAAATCCTATTTATTTACCCTCAAACCTTTTCCCTGGAAACAGTTTGCTTCAAAAAAAGCGACTCTTTAGATCTCCCCTCTGAGTTTAACTTTTTAGACATCAAAGCGCGCCTTATCAAAACGAGAGCGCAAAAAGAAGTCAATTGACTTGTTTGAGGTAAATATGCAAAAATCCCCGCAATTCTGAAACTGGGACAAGTGGTCGGTTGGATTTTCTTTGGTACTTCATTTATTTGTGTAGGATTCTCTTTGTAACTATTACAACAATTAGTACTTATTTACACAGTTTTGACACATAATTGTGCGTAGGCACCACTGCCTTATCTGCCGCCAAATAGCAGTACTTGTGCTGCTGTGTTCCGGTTAGATGGTAATGGTATGTTCCTGTAATTACTAGCACATAGGCATACCAGCTAAGTCCTATAGTATGGCAACGTTTTCACATAGAGATCAAGACAACATAATAGCTTGTTTTGAGTTTTAAGTGGATATCCATGGGCTGCAGTGACATTTGGTGGACTGCATGCTCGTTTGCCATATAAGTAGTATAAAAAAAATTCGGAGTAGGGTACTGGTGATCAACTTCACACAAAATGAGTTTTAATACAACAGTACTTGCACAACATCTTATAATACAGCATGCTCCAAAATATGTATGTTAACCCGAAAGAGGGTCATTGACCTAACTTGGAGAATAATATTTGTCTACGGTCTTTCGAAATTCGCTGTTTTTTAACCGGTTTCAAAAAAAGGAGGTTCTCAATTCGACTGTGTTTTTTATGTTTGTTGCCTCAGAACTTTCGACTGGGTAAACCGATTTTGATGATTCTTTTTTATTTGAAAGTTGGTGCTTTCCGTGTAGTTTCATTTCCATTTGGTCCAGTTCTGACAATGGCATCCATGAGAAAATCATATAAATCTTAATTTTGTCGAATTTTTATGTTATGTTATGTTTGTTAGCTCAGAACTCCGTTACATATCAACCAATTTGAAAAATTATTTTTTTATTTGAAATAATATACTTTTATATTGATTCCATGGGAAGTTCATCCAAATTGTTACAGTAGTTTGGTTTTACTGTTATCTGAAGTCGGTTATATGTTTCTTAAAAAGTTACTTGTTCATTAAAGTATCACGTGGTAAGAATTAGCTGATTTTGGAAAAATATATTTTATCAACTCTTTTAGGTGAATAACCTCAAATAAAACCATAAGTAAACCATTACAGTTGCTAGGAACATGGCGTAAATTGACGATTTAACTTGATCTTAAAGATTTTAATAAGTAAAATATTGAAAATGCCCTTCAGACTCCAGGACTGCCACTTCATTTTAAACTAGCTGACCAATCCGCAGCTTCGCACGCGTAGTTTTTCAATAAAAATATTACCCTCCTTCTGCGCAGTTGGGTAAAAAGTAGCCTATGCCACCTATGGGATAGTGTAGCTTCCCAACGGTGAAAGAACTTTTTAAATTGGTCCAGTAGTTTCGGAGCCTATTCAATACAAACAAACAAACAAATTTTTCCTCTTTATAATATTATATTTTTATAGATATTGACATGTTCTTTAATATTGTAGAACATACTTTTGCTCTATCATCAATTGTTTCCGCAGCGCATACGACGAAAGACGTTTTAGGGCACTTTTTTACACCTTGTGTTACGTTACTTAAGTTTTAGTAAGGATCCCTAATTTTTTCTTGCAATAAACATAACCTATGTCACTCAAGGTGAATGTAGCTTTCCAAAGGTGAAAGAATTTTTGAAATCGGCATAGTAGTTTTTGAGTTTATTTATTACAAACATACACACAAAAATACAAACCTTATCTCTTTATAATATTAGTATAGATATAGATTTAATCAAGTCGCAAATAATAGTACCATCGAGGCATTTTTTACTACATTTTGCAGTATTGATTTTACTAACCAAAACCATATTCAAATCCAACTTCGTTGTAACCCAATATACGTCAAACTAGCTGAAGTCCCGCCACGCGTCAAGCAATTACCCGCGCTGACTCTCGGAGCGCTGACTAGACACACGCCAATCTATACGTCAGGTGCGAGTGTTGTCGCATTCCATTTGCGTGACAACCCTGACGTGGGCGTACTCGTGTCAGCTAGGGGTTAGACCCTACTAAAAACAAATAGCTACGAGTAGTTTATTTTTGAGATAGAATCAGATCAAACGAGATCCAATCAGAAGTGAGGGGATTCGTAGATGAACCAAAGTCATAGTACAAAGGATTAGCAAGCTGAAGTGGCGGTGGGCAGGGCACATAGCTCGAAGAACTGACGGCCGTTTGACAGAAAGGTTCTAGATTGTAGACCTCCCCCCCCCCCCTGTTGAGTGCAGGCCGCATAAGATCGGTCGCTCTGGTAATCTATAGGGAGGCATATGTACACTGTTCAGAATGGACGTCCTTTGGGTGATATGATCAATATTTTCTTTTTGAATTAAACTGTTAAGTATACTGGTTAATATTAGCATAATACCCTCTGGCGTAGAGGCGCGGCCGCTGTACCGGCGAGATTACCTGAGACTACGCGTAGTATATATATATATATATAGTCCTCCTCATCGATTTCGATGACGGCGACCCTAATTATATTTAAATTTATAGAAAATGCTATTAAATGCATAAAAATTACAATAATTTTAATTATACTGCGTTTGTATTTAAATTCTAGCGTGAGCGCTAATATGGCTTGCTAGACTAAACTTAGTTTTCAAAATCCTATCACAGGTGTCACAATAGAATTGGCCTGCTGCGTTATAAGTGTAAGTATAAGAGGGCTTAGGTCTTTCTTTACGTATCTGGCGCTTTATATGGAGTGTATGAAGTCGGTTTTCTTCGAAAGTTTTAATGTTATTATAGAGCGCCAGGACGACCTGTGTGAAGCGAGCTCCTCCCAACTTGCAGGGTCAATATGGCAGAAATTTAGATGCCTTTTGAACACGTCCTTAAAACGCAGATGCTGACCACCGTGCTTACGCTTACCCTCTGCCATCTCAGAATAAAATACGCGTAGTAGCAAGTAGGTAACCAACGGCGCGGTTGCTCGTCCGCAGCTTACATTTCCAACCGACTTCAAAAAAGGAGGAGGTTCTATGCTCGACTGTATATTTTTTTATGTATGTTCACCGATTTCTCCGTCAATGTGGACCAATTTTCAAAATTATTTCTTTATTCGAAAGAGTGCACTTCCGAAGTGGTCCGAAATCGGTTCAGTAGTTTGTTTTTTCCGTCATCTGAAGTCGGTTATGATTTTTGTTAAAAAGTTACTTGCTGTATTCGCGGACTTGCCACGTCGCCACGCAACTGAACCTAACTAGGCCCTAAGTTACACGAATTTTAACACTGCTGTGCGAGTTTTAAGGACGTGATACCGAGATACAACGTAGAGTGAAGTTGTATAACAAAAATAATGTCGACAAATGACGACTAACCTCTCTATAGTGGCGTGCGTGCTAGTCACGCAAGCAATGAGAAGTTACTCACAGCGCGCATGCGAACCATAACAATGCGAACCTAAAGCGTTCCCTAGACGGACATGCGGCAGGTCATGCGGCATGACATGCGTTACGTGCTGTTGCATGACATGCCTATCTAAACGATCATGCGTGCACGTCAATCATAACTTGCAGGATAGAAAATAAAAAGGAATATCAATCAATTTTATAAATTTTCGCGAACTATACTCATGTTTTTAAGAAAAAACGGGTCTTTTCGCGCACAGACTTATATAAAAATTATAATTTTAACTAACTTCGACGTTTCGGCCAAGTTACATCAGCCGGGGTCACAAGAGACCTCATAATTTTGATAATTTTGATATAAATCTATGCGCAAAAAGACCCATTTTGTCTTAAAAACATGAATATCAATCAGCTACCAGCACGTAGTTTTCATGTCATTCAATCAATCAATACTGTTAAATGGCCATGCTTACTATAGATACTGGTGGTAGAGCTTTTGTGAACGAGCTCGAGGAAGTGGGCATCACCGCTTTACCTTTATCTGCCGCCAAATAGCAGTACTTGTGCTGCTTTGTTCCGGTTAGATGGTAATGGTATGTTCCTGTAATTACTGGCACATAGGCATAACAGCTAAGCCCTATAGTATGGCAACGTATCCACATAGAGATCAAGACAACATAATAGCTTGTTTTGAATTCTATGTGGATTTACATGGGCTGCAGTAGCCACTTAACATCTGGTGGACTCCATGCTCGTTTGCCATATAAGTAGTATAAAAAAAAATGCATGCATGTCAGCACGTAACGCACGCATGTCATGTCGCATGACCGTCTAGGAACCGCTTAATGCGCCTTCAAAAGGCTGCGGGGCAAAGGTTCTTTAGTGAAACGGACTCTACATAAATCTAGCTCCAACCCTGGCGCTGAACATCTCTGTAATAGGCTCATTTAATTACCTTCCCGTATGGTGATATGAGTGGGAGTTATGGCGCTCGTTAGCCGAGTTCTGATTTATACTCGGGATTAAAGGATCTTTGTAAAATATGAGGCAGGTCGTGATCCGTGCTAGGGTAAGGTATGAATTGTCCGCGCGCGACGGAGAACCTTAAATCCTAAAACTCGTACCTATAATCGTCTTTCTAGTCATCCGATTTGTGGGATTCGACAAACCCATCCGACACCGACTCAAAGTAAAATATACCGTATACCGTATGTCGTAAAGTAAATTTTTCCAAGAATTAAACATTAAGCACTGAAAGTACTAACAACAGACGAAAAGATATCATCCGCACTAACAACACCCCAGTAAAGCATGCTTTTGCATCCAGATTTCTAATGTTCCTAGGACCATTGCTGTACAACAGACTAAATCGTAAATTGAACATCCACTCAATGATCTTCTCAAACTGTAAAATCTATCTTACGAGGAAATTGAGGCATTACTAACCGTAATAAAGTAAGATTTTAAAGATTGCATAGTACGTAAACTCATACCTTCCATGTTTGCACTTAGTTTATTTAGTTATTTTTAATATATTTCATTATGTAAATAGATTCTTGAGTATTCATCAGTTACCCCAGTCCAGCCACATTCGCCTGATATACAGATTTTCCTAGTTCAGGCAATGTATAAAATCTTACCTATAAGTAGATATTAATCCCTAATGTTAATCTTAGCAATATGAAAAATGAATAATAATTTATTTATTTATTTGAGACCACTTAGTTAATTCCTGTTTATTATCTAAATCAATTCTAATTGTGTTACATATCAATTGTCATGGTTTCTAACGTTGATCTATTTGTAAATATTTGGTAACGTCCTGTCGTGTGATATACATATTATTTATTTGGATCTTTCTTTATTTCTTTCTATCTTGTGTCTCACTCATCTGTTCTAAATGTTATGTTTGCTATTTAGCAATTAAATGATTGTATATTTCTATGGATTATTGTTTCTGGTATGACTAGCGATTTTATTCAACAGCAAATAACTGTCAACTCTTCTGTAATGACGATAATTTGTCCAGTTTTATCTGAAAACTCACCCAGGCTACTAGCAAACCTGTTATTGCTCCTGACAACCCTATATGTAGCTAAATAAAGACCAAAGGCAATAATCGCAAATAGTCTGGCTGGTGTAGAACTCTAGACCGATAGCCTACCCCGCACACTCTACACTACATCATTCAGTACAAGGACGTTCGAACATTTATTTAATAAATAGCGTATGTCATCCCTATCACAGGGCCATCGTTTCTGGAAGTCTGGAAGTTAATTGAAATATATTATACGTATTATAAGTACATATTCAAAATATATTAACAACTATCTGTTGCCAGCGGCTTCACCCGCGTTGTTCTGGGCATCCATGTAAACTTTGGCATCCTATTTTTATCCCGTGGGAACTGATTTATGCAATAAATAGTAGCCTATGTAGTGATCCAGGTTATATTCTATGTATATACTAAATTTCATTGAAATCGGTTCAGCCGTTACGGCGTGATTGAGTAACAAACAAACATCCAAACTTTCGCATTTATAATATTAGTGTGATATATAAATTAATGAACGGAAATAATGAGTTGTACACAATAAAAATAAAATTTGCATACTAAATAGAAGATACAAAGCAAATAGTACAATGGGAGGTTTTATAACTGGTAAGCGATTTCTTCCAGATAACCTTTTAATACATAATTTCAAACCTGTCAAATTTATACAAAAACCAATAATAATAATGTCAAAATTACAACATAAATATTAAAAATGTCAAATTCTTGAAATAATAATAATGTTAAAATTAATCTTTATAATTTAATTATTCATTCATGTCTTAAAAACACTATCCATTAACCAAAGCCTCTTCCATTAAATAATAGAAAAGGGAAGTTCTTGAAACCATTTGGCAATTTGTTGAAGATAGTAATGGAATGATATTAGGCATTCCGCTTAACAAGTTCAAGCCGGCACGGCAGCACATAGATAGACTCTATGTGCTGCCGTGCCGGCTTGAACTTGTGCCTCGTGTTCCTGGTGAGAACTTCATAATGCTTTCCAAAATATTGTGGATATTGCTTGACAAACACACATACATCCCTGATGTACATGCACGGTAATAATAATAATAATAAATATTGCTGGACATTTCACACAGCGCTATCTAGCCCCAAACTAAGCAGACCTTGTACTATGAGAACCAGATAACTGATAGAATACTTATATACTTTTTTTTTGTAAATACATACTTATAATATATAGAAAAACAACCAGACCCGGAACAAATATCTGTAGATCGTGCAAACATTTGTTCCGCTACGGGAATCGAACCCACTACCTCCTGCGTCTCAGCCGGTTATTCGCCCACTGCGCCACTGAGGTCATCGTCGGTAATGGTAGAATATTAAACCTCTTAAACAATGGTCTGCAACTATCCTCTCTCCATGCACCACAGATAGCTCTTACGCATTTTGTTTGCGTTTTTGACAAAATTGTATGATTATGATTACTCATTGTACTCGCTAACGTAGGATTGTTAACAGCGACCGCTCGGTCTATCTGTAACAGGGTTCTAATTGATTGTTATTTCCATTCTAGTTTTATTGTGGTGTTCACCCGACTTCTCACTGTGTTTACGATTATTACTCTTTCTTATTACTTCTTTATTGTGTTTGCTCACAGATTATTGACCTTTAAATCGAGTAGTTACTTTACATCACTATTAAACAGTACTCAGGACTCTACAAGACCGGCGGCGACTCATGGTTACAAAAAAAAACCGGTGAACTAGTTATTATCGCTATTTAATTTAATTTATTTTATAGGCTCATCAACAAAAGTTACATGTGTACGTTCTTATTGTATGGTGTTGGCTGTTATTACATGCAATTTCATTTATAGACGAACACAAAATGTAACATTGTTTATGTAAAATTTACATAAACATTATGAATGAAAATATTTTGATTTAACAATAATTTATAGTAAAAGTATTTTTCAAACTTTCGCGATCACTGTACATAATTACGGATTAAAACGGTTATTTATCGCGAATATACACACGGCTACACATCTAGCTATACATTTCCAGTATAAGCTGACCTGTCATTCTACGAAAAGCCTACACAATGCAAGGTCAGCTTATACTGGAAAAGTATAGCTTGATGTGTAGCCGTGTGTACGTCGGGATATCTAATAAAAAAGGTACATACGCGATAAATACCCGTTTTAATCAGTAATTACGCATAGTAAATTTACCACACCTAAAATAATCAACAACGTAAAATTGAACATATTAGGTTGGTGAAAAAGTTTCTTCGCATTTTTTAATAAAATTCAAAACATTTTTTAATATAGTTTATTTACATTTAACTAAAGTATGTAATGTGTATGTACCATTTTGTTCGATAACTTTTTGCCATCTTGTAGGTAGTGACATGATCACATTGCTATAGAAATTTTGGGGCTTCTGATCAAAATATCGCGACAAGTAGTTTTGGCAGTCCTCTCCTGATGTTAACCTGACACTGCCTAAAGAATTCTGAAGAGACCGAAACAGGTGGAAATCTGAAGGTGCAAGGTCAGGACTATACGGCGGATGCATTAACACCTCCCAGCCAAACTCTCTTAATTTTTGCAGAGTGGCTAAAGATGTGTGAGGTCTAGCGTTATCAAGATGAAAAACCACACCCCTTCTGTTGATTAATTCCGGCCGCTTTCACTCATCTTCTTGCTTTAATCTCATCAGTTAATCGCAGTAGAGTTCAGAATCGATGGTTCTGTCTAGTGGTAACAGCTCATAATGAATAATGCCCTTCCAATCCCACCACACACACAGCATCACCTTGTTGCGAGTTAACCCGGGTTTCGCCACAGTCTGTGAAGCCGGACCGGCCTTTGACCACGACTTTTTTCGCACTTTCTTGTCGTAAGTGATCCACTTTTCATCACCAGTTATCAGCTTCTTCAAAAATGGTTCGGTTTCATTACGTCGTAATAAAGAATCACAAATGAGTACACGGTTCATTAGGTTTCTTTCAGTGAGCTCGTGGGGTACCCAAATATCGAGCTTTTTTGTGTACCCAGTTTTTTTCAAATGCGCCAATACTATTTTGTGGTCAATTCCCAGTTCTTCAGCTACGTCGTAACTACTGAAATGCCGATCTTGCTCCACTTTTTCAAAAATGGCATCAATTTTATCCGTAATATATACCAGAGCGACGTGCATCTTTGACATCAAAATTTCCGGATTGAAAACGCTTAAACCAAATTTGTGCTACTCTCACAGACACTGCACTAGGTCCATAAACATCGCAAATTTTTTTCGCGGCTTGCGTTGCATTTTTACCTTTTTTGTAGTAAAATTTTAAAATGTATCGAGTTCCTTCATTAGATTCACTCATCTTTACAGTACGAAAAACAAATAAAAATCACACATTTTCCTTATTTGAATTTGGAATTATCTTCCTTAAAATTTAAACTTTGAATGATACCAAAACCAGCCAGATAGAAATAGTATAGCCAAAGAAATTTTATTACAAGTTCATACATACTGTAATGCGAAAAAACTTTTTCCCCAACCTATTAATATTATTGTACGGTCGCGCAGAATTAACAAACCTAACAATAATTAAGAAACATACAAAAAGACTTGAATTAAACAAAAAAAAATATAAAAAAAAAATATATTATATTGGACTGTGATAGTATGATGCGTTCTACCGATCATGCAAAGAGATATGTTTGTAATGTATTACACCTAGGAAAAATGTCGGAAAAATGTCTATGAGTTGCCTGTAGTTTTGGCATACCTATGCAGGTTTTATGAAATACCTATGAGTTGCCTGTAGTTTTGGCAAACCTATGTAGGTATTATGAAATACCTATGAGTTGCCTGTAGTTTTGGCAAACCTTTGTAGGTATTATGAAATACCTATGAGTTGCCTGTAGTTTCGGCAAACATATGTAGGTATTATGAAATACCTATGAGTTGCCTGTAGTTTCGTCAAACCTATGTAGGTATTATGAAATACCTATGAGTTGCCTGTAGTTTCGTCAAACCTTTGTAGGTATTATGAAATACCTATGAGTTGCCTGTAGTTTCGGAAAATCTATGTAGGTATTATGAAATACCTATGAGTTGCCTGTAGTTCCAGCAAATCTATGTAGGTATTATGAAATACCTATGAGTTGCCTGTAGTTCCGGCAAATCTATGTAGGTATTATGAAATACCTATGAGTTGCCTGTAGTTTCGGCAAATCTATGTAGGTATTTCATAGAGATTTTTCCGTTACCACACTTACCACATAAGGTTGGTCACAACTAGTCATCTTTATCATCTATTCCTTTGATATATAGACTACTTTGATGAAAAACGATGTTATTAAAACCGACTAAGATTTGGCCTTCTTATCATTCCATTGCACCCATCGTCTGAGACATACAAGTGAAATGTCTTATAGATAGATAGATAAATCTTGACTGTATTATAACACAAACATAAACAATACAAAAATAAGCTAGAGTAAAAAGGCAATGTATTAAAAAAATTAAATAAAATTATTGTTAATTTTACTAATTGTTTATTTGAAATAAACAATTTTTTATTAAATTTTTTTGACTCATACATGTTACAAATATAAATTAAATTAAATTACCCAAATCAAATTAAACTAAATAAAATCAAATTAAATTATACAATTAAATTAAATTATAATTAAATCAACAACACTTTTGTATTAACAATTATTGTATTGCTGAAAGCGATCATTTTTAAGCAACCTTTTTTTTACACAACTTATATAGCAAACGAGCATGCAGTCCACCAGATGTTAAGTGGCTACTGCAGCCCATAGATATCCACATAGAATTCAAAACAAGGTATTATGTTGTCTTGATCTCTATGTGGATACCTTGCCATAGGACTTAGCTGTTATGCCTATGTGCCAGTAATTACAGGAACATACCATTACCATCTAACCGGAACACAGCAGCACAAGTACTACTATTTGGCGGCAGATAAAAGTAAAGCGGTGGTGCCCACTTCCTCAAGCTCTTTCATAAAAGCTCTAGCACCAGTAAAAACCTTTGGATGGAGCAAAATTTGTGAAGATATAACGGTGTTCAGTGTACTATGGAAGATGAAGGTCTCATGTGTACCTACTGCTTGGTGGCAGAAATAGGTACGCACTGTTCCACACCACTACTAGAAGGAACTGTATTTGGTGGTCTACCTAGTGTGCACTATGAAATTATAACGACGGATGGTATTACGATTACATTTCTAATTATCTAATTAATTTAGATTTATACATGGTAGCAACCGAATCTTCGCAAGTGAAAGAGATCTGTCATCTGTCATGCTTGCCGGATGTTCGCAGCGTAGAGAGGGGACACTTCACTAGTGCGGTGATTGTGCCCGTCCAACACTACTACGGTCTATTTTTGTTTTAGGGTTCCGTACCACAAAAACAAACACTTATAGGATCACTTCGTTGTCCGTCTCTGTCAAATCAAGATCCTTTTTCTTAGGAACGCGTGGTGGTATCAAGTTTAAATAAGTATCAAGTACTTAAGTCAACGATCTCATGGTGATGTAAAAAAATCCAGCTTTTAAGTTTGAGTTCAAGGAGTTAAAAAATATCGCCGTTTAAGACGCTTAATTTGACACTGACAAATAAATCAATACATATAGTATCAAAACATATCCCGTTGACCTAGAATCATGAATTTAGCAAGAAGCAAGTCTCATAGCATTTAATTTGTAATTTGTAATTTGTATTATGTTACTTTGTAATTATATCACATTTAAAGTGGTGTAGCGTATTTAAACGTGGACTGTATTTATTTTATGAGGTTAGCCTAAGGGCAGGAATGGAACGTTTAGAGGAATGATCTGCCAAATTACAAACAGGGATAAAACTGACCTATATTCCTGGATATTTCTTCAGTGCAATCCAGAGGCACTAGCGATAGTTGTTTAGCACAGTTTGATTTCCAATTATTGTTACCGTGACCACGTTCAATGTTATTTAGCGTAAGAAAGTCATAAGACCGCCGATTAGTATATTTTGCGTGTATTGCGAGATACGTATTAGCGACGACAATTTTGTTCTCTGCTTTCTTCGTAGCGTGTGCAATTTTTGAAGTAAAACTTCTTAACGCACGCTTGACCTGGGGGAGTAAGCTGGTAAATGCGTGACGAGAGAGTTATGAAAAGTGTGATCGGGCGAGGCGAACGGAAGTTTAGAGGAAGATATAAGTTAGTGAAGATAGGAGAGAGAGTTACGTTTCGTATGTTATTGTAGGGGCAAGAAAGAGAAGTGCGAGCACACATTTTCTATCTCTCTTTCTCTCATAGCCAGTTATGTTTCGTATATTTAAGACCCAGTGCAGGCCTATTGTCTGTATCACACTGTAAGAGCAAGAGAGAGCAGTGCGCGCGCACATTTTCTTTCTCTCTTCCTCTCATAGCCAGTGCATGAAATATATATACATCTCAGTCAGTAGTTTGTTTGCGAGATTGCTAGCGTTACGCGAACAGTTATTTCTTGATTATTTTTCGTAATTTCATTTCGTACTTGAACAATTTTATATATTAATATTTTGTAAAAGTACTTTTCCTTCAGTCGTGTGGTCTAAAGCACACTCGCTTTTTTGTGGATGGGGGAAATGGAAATGGATTTTGATAGGTAGACAATAAATATTCGAAAGGCATTACCTAATTTAAATACGGCTGGTACCACCAAAAAGAACTAAGCCCTCGGTGCGCGAGTCGGACCTTCACTTGTATATTTTTTCCTCAGAGTTTACCGTCGTAGATATTTTACAAGTCAAAAGGTAGAAGAATTTCACATAAGTAATTACCTGTCTGGTTGAATTTGCGAATACAATCGTATTCCCCGGAGCCTTAGATAGGGGGGGGGGGGGGGAGGGAGAGGCTTCCGGGAGTGCCATGATTAAGTTACCATGTTTTCTTTACGTGATTGCGTTTTCCTTACGCAAACATCGTTACATCCTTAAAATATGTAGGTATGTGTAAAAGAGAGTGATTTTTTTTATGAAATTGCATAAATATACATAGAAAAATGTAGAATATAACCAGCAGAAGTTGTAGGGGGGGAAAGCTTTGTAGCCGCCACGCCGTAAACCAGCTGTTTCTAGAATTTTCCGGCTATCAGTTATGAAGACGATGTTTGAATGCGGCAGTGTCTCCTTATAGGAAAATCTAAATTACTGTGTATGATACTTGAAATTACAGTATTTTTACCAAAAATACAGACTTGTCATCATAAAATACCTACATCAGATTTTACGGTAGAATTAAATGCAGCTGGACATGCTGGACATTTCACATAGCGCTATCTAGCCCCAAACTTAGCAAAACTTGTACTATGGGAACCAGATAACTGATAGAGTGTAAGGTATGTATGAAATATAGTGATTCTTCTTATGTAAATGCACAAATATACATAGAAAAAAGTAGAATTAAAGCAGCAGACATTCTAAGGGAAAATAAAAAGCGTTGTAGCCGCCGTAAACCAGTTGTTTCCAGAATTTTCCGGCTATCAGTTATGAAGACGATGTTTGACTTCGGGTTCGTGATCCAATGAGGGATTGCTGAGGATCGTAACTCCTGTGGTGAAGCTTGTTCACTGTTGTCTCCAGCGGTTTACGTCAGTTGCCTGCTGGAGAACTGCGCTGACTGGCTTCTCTAGCTGATCGAATTCCTGCAGGGCTATTATAAAATGTGGCAAAGTCGTAGGATCGGTCCGACATTTTTTCCGGATTCGATGTCTATTCCAAAACGGTAATTTAAAACTATTTCGGATTAACCATATCGAGCTTTATGTGTCGTAAACGACACGGATTCACATGTTGATAGTTCACAAACTAGCGTCCTCTGATGCAAAATCGAATCCGAAAAAAACTGTCGGACCAATCCGATAAATTTACGAAATTTTAAAATACTGACTTTTTAAGACCGTCCATCTTTTAGAGAAATTCCACAAGATATTTTACGAGGGCACGAGAAAGGTTACGGAAAAGGTACGTTTTTCGAAATCATTAAGTGCTCTAGATTATCAGAGCTTTTGCGAGCTATATCGCAAAAATACTGAAATATTCAATGCAGACAGGTCACGGAAAGCCTTTGGAGACTTACAAGCTTCGTCTCTTTCAGTATGGATACGTTTGTACGGTGTGATGTCCAAGGTATTTGTTAAAAGAAGCGCCAATCCTCATCTCAAAACCACGTTGACTTTGAAGTATGCAGCTGAATATCTGAATTTGCACAGAAAAACCTTAAGTCATAGAATACATTTTATTATTTTATATCAATAACACACATGTTCCGAAAACTGTTGACTGTTAACAAATCCGATATAAAAAACATAAATCTTTGTAAACCTAGCAACCTAGGTATAGGTTAATTTTTATCTCGGCCCCAATATTTTTTTTTTTAAGTGTAAATATGGCAAAATGCCTTTAATAACAGAAGGAATTCGCACAAAGCTGTTTTCTTCGACCTTTATTATGCGCACCGTCAAAGAGTGGAACGCCTTGCCAAAGTCTGTGTTTCCAGATAGCTACAACCTGGGCATCTTTAAGTCGCAAGTGAATAGGTTTCTTCTAGGCAAGCGTGTACCATCGTAGACTGCATCATCGCTTACCATCACGCGAGATCGTGGTCAAACGCAAGCCTATAATGTATAAAAAAAGAATAATACAATTATTTACATAAAATACAGAAGAAACAGTTGTATCACCTAAATACCGTTGCAAACGATCTATAGATAGCTCAACTGGTCTAGATAAGTTAATGAAAAGTTAATGATGCTCTAAGTTATTGAAAATTATTAACCCAGCCCCTATTATGTACATTGACAACTACTCGGTGTCTCATTTGACCAGTAAAATGCTTATCAACTTCCCATGGTTACATTCAAGAATTATCAAATACTACCAGGAAACTCGCTGGATGACTTTTAAGATATAACTAATACGGAGGACTGATAATCTTTATACCGTTTCCTTCACAAAAGTGCATAGATATGGAGTGCATACGGAAGCAAAACTTATCGGAAGAAAAAAACAAAAGAGGATTGTAATGTGATGGAAATCACATCGAATGGCCGAGACAAAAAGCATTTCCATATTTCAGAACAACGCTCTTCCTGTGAGGTTAGCAAACGTTTTTTTACATTATCGAGAGTTGACAAGTCCGACGAAAATTAATCCTAATACCGATGTCGTCTATATACACATATGCCTATAAAAATGGATGATGATATATAGGTATATATATCTGAGATTGATAAACTCCGACACCGTTTGACCGATCACAATGAACGTTGGAACATCTAACTATTTTTATGGAGGTTTTTTTTATCAACATACGTAGACTACTGTTTGGTGCCACGCGTGTATGAGATTAATACTCGTACCTAGATATAACTACTAAGATTTATTCATATACTGGTTCTGGCTATTTTACTCATTGGTTATATTTTATTAAACTACGAAAATTAATTGATGATATAAAGTGTTTAATTTTGAGATATTTCCCTATTTAATACCTTTCTGTGTTTAATGCTTTATTTCATACTAAATTGAGTAGGCAGGTACAATTAAATAAAAAATAAATATTGCTGGATATTTCACACAGCGCTATCTAGCCCCAAACTAAGCAGAGCTTGTTCTATGGGAACCAGATAACTGATAGAATACTTATATACTTTTTTTTTGTAAATACATACTTATAATATATAGATAAAAAACTAGACCCGGAACAAATATCTGTAGATCATGCAAACATTTGTTCCGCTACGGGAATCGAACCCACTACCTCTTGCGTCTCAGCCGGCTGTTCGCCCACTGCGCCACGGAGGTCGTCAATTATTCTAACACGTGCAAGCCGCGGGCCATATTTTGCACCTCTCCGACAAAACTCAATAAACACCCTCTTTAGAAATAATAATTACACGTCATGCATTCTTCATTGGTGACATTTGCACTTCATTGGTGACATTTGCACTTCATTGGTGACATTTGCACTTCATTGGTGACATTTGCACTTCATTGGTGACATTTGCACTTCATTGGTGACATTTGCACTTCATTGGTGACATTTGCACTTCATTGGTGACATTTGCAGCTTGCCTAGTGATTCAATATTGTATTAATATTATTTACGTATAACATTTTACTTTCTCATTTAAAATTTTATTGTATTAATATTATGTAAATGATTAATTATCGTACTTATTACTTTTATTCTTTAGTAGTATATTCTTGAGGATCCTGGATAATTTAAGTTTTTTTCACGATGAAAACCGAAGTTATCCAGGATCCTCAATAATATCAACATTCTGAATTGATGAAAACTTATTTCTGAATAGCTGAGAACTGAAGTTTTCTTTATGATTAAAACTGAAATTATCTAGGATCCTCAATATTGTATATCCTATGTGGTGCAGGAGGCGTCTGTTGAGAGTTGTGTGCCAGCGCACCGTACCAATGTTTTGATTTTAAAAGAGCTTAAAATAAAAGTAAGATTATCGTCGACTATGCAAAATGTGAGTACTTAAGTTCTTTGGAAAGAGCCCGTAAAGAGGACTCAATGGAACGTCTAGTGGTGCAAGGCAGAGTGGAGGGCCAAAGACCACGTGGCCGCTCCCCAACGAGATGGTCAGACCTCATCAAGTCCATAACACACTCTACCATGACTGAATCTTCTCGCAATGCCTTCAATAGAGCTAAATGATGACGCATTGCTAGAGCCGCTACTCAAGAGCCAAGATCTGACATAACCACGACCCTTCTGCCAAGAGTGCCTCACTAAGAAAAATAATCCTATGGGCATACTCTGAAATAACGTATTCTATTCTAATATCGTCAGAAACTGATGCTTACGTTACTGAGTCGATCACTCTTGCATACCGCCGTCCCAAGAGAGTATACAGGTATGACAGAACCGTTGCAATTCGATCAGGGAATGTCAGACCTATAGCGAAATACATGGTGCTTTGTATCACCACAGTCATAAGTATATATATACTGTGGTATTACTACGTAGTGCTTCATAATAGTGTAAGTTTATTTATTACTATTATTAAGAGCCTGTAGTGTCGCCTACAGAGCAAAGGCCCCCCTTCCTTCTCTCCAGTCTTCTCTATTTTGGGCTATTGAGGAACCAATCCTGTAAATGGGCATCAATTTCGTCCCTCCATCTTCGCCGCGGTCTGCCACGAGGTCGTTTCCCGTTTAGAGGTGTCTACTCTGTGGTGGTTTTAGCCCGTAACGCATCCGACATGCGGCATACGTGGCCCGCCCAATCCCACTTCAGTTTACCCGCTTGTTGCCCGACATCCGCGATTTGTAATAAATAATATATTTATAAGTTTAAAATATAATGCTTTCATGCTCGTTATTTGGTGTTAAAGAAAAAATAAGAAAATGACTACTCATTCTCGACTACGATGAAACTAAAATCTCTTGGAAATCATAACTTGGCAGTCTTACCTTTTCATTCGTCTAACTAACCCCCAAGCCCTTCCTCAAATCCATCTTACCATTCATAATTCATAATTCTTTATTGTTCGTGAACCTAGGTACATAATTGATGGTTGAACTTATTATAAAGAACTATTCTAGATTCTGCTATTTAAGCGTACAAACATCTACATAACAATTATTCAATATTTATCATAATAATACACATTTTTTTTTCTTAATAAGATTAATACAGTTTAGAATCACATGAAATAAATGCAGCAAACAGTTATTAAAAGTTGATGAAGAAATGACAAAAGATTTGCATGTTTAAGAATAATATTAATTACAATAATCGATAATAATACTAATTATGTCAAAATGGATATGTCAATGAATTAAAAGTAATTGCAATAATAATAAATTTATATAGATTAATGTTAAATAATATTAGATTAGATTAGAAAATTCTTTATTGCACTAATAAAAAGATACATAGGCGAACTTAATGCTAATTAGCATTTTCTTCCAGCTAACCTTTGTGTAGTGTGGAGAAAGTGGTAGTGCCAGAAAAAGGAAATTTAATCAAACTTTAGCTTAGAAATAAACTTACAAAAATTAAAAATAATAATAATACACATACATAAACGAAATACACAAATATATCTACATAAAGTGCTCAATTTTGTTGGGTATCTTGAAGAGAGATGAAGTATTTAAAGAGTTTGGATTTGAAGATTCCCATAGAGGCGGCCTTGCGGATTTCCACTGGAAGAGAGTTCCACAAGCAGATAGCAGTCACAGTGAAAGAGTAAGTGAAGAAAGAAGTTTTATGCTCAGGCGTCTTGAATAACAGATGTTGAGAAGAACGAGAAGGGCGATCAATATTGTGGTCATCAAGAAATTCTTTTACAGTGTAGTATGCTTTTCCAACTAGAATATCATTCAACCTACTCTTGAATTCATTATTGGAGAGCAAGCGAACAGACTTTGGAATTTTGTTGTAAATAATAGGAGCCATACAGAACACACTGCTGCGTAGCCATTGCGTTTAACATGGTACATTTTGTAGATTACCTTCTAAGCGGCTTCCAACTGCAAACCCTTCAAATAGTTCGAGGTTACTTTTTACAAAAATTGATACTTCATGAATGTAAATTGCTGGAAGTGTAAGTATTTTAAATTGGATAAAATGATCCTTACAAGTATCTCGTCTACGTAGCCCACACATTGCTCTTACGCAGCTTTTTTGAGCCCTAAAAACTCTAAGATTTTCCGTCGAGTTCCCCCAGAAAATAGTTCCGTATCGTATATATTCCCCTCACACATTCACACAAACACACACACACTCACACATACAAACCACTCAAAACAAAGAGCATTCTAAGTAATAATTTTCTATTTAATATATTTTGTTATTTGTTATTGTATGTACATTTTTTTTTGTCAACCTATATGTCCCATTGCTGGGCAAAGGTCTCTCCCAAGTCTCTCCATCTATCTCTGTCCTGTGAGACACTCCACCACTCCTGCTCGAAGGCAACGAGATCGTCTCGCCAACGCTTTTTTGGCCGACCCCGACCGCGTCTTCCATCAGGGCTCCAGGTTGTGGCTAAATTAGCCCACCTATCGGGGTGCATTCTACTAATGTGTCCCGCCAAGTCCCATTTGAGCCTAGCTGTCTTTTCTCCAACATCGGCAATGTCTGTCAACGAACGCAGCGTGGTGTTTCTCACTCGATCAATCCGTTTGAATAAAAATAAAAATGTATATAAGTATTGTATCAGTTATCTGGTTCTCATAGTACAAGCTCTGCTTAGTTTGGGGCTAGAAAGCGCTGTGTGAAATATCCAGCATAATTTATTTATTATTTTAATAGTGCTCCTTGTGTTCATGAGTGCGTCCGAGGATGTACTACCACCATACCAATTTCCGCCGCCAAGCAGGTTTGAAAGGTGCCTGTAAAATTATCGTTAGATTTTTCGCCTGTTTCGGTTTCATTTTTCTATATATTACAAGTATATTTTTCTTTTACTATCCCGTACTTTCCCACTGCTGGGCAAAGGCCTCCCACTCTTCCTTCCACCTATCACGGTCCAGAGCCAGATCCTGCCTGTCCCTTTAGAAGACGTAGTATTAGTAGTATATATTTACAAAAAAAATGTGTGTATGTATTCTATCAGTTATCTGGTTCCTATAGTATTGTATTTATTCATTTATTTCAGATAATCATAATCCATAACCACAAACACAATAAATTATATCAAATTAGATCAAATAAAATAAAATTAAACCAATTAATTAATTAAAAAATAGTACAAGCTTTGCTTAGTTTGGGTCTAAATAGCTCTTAGGTACATACGCGATAAATACCCGTTTTAATCAATAATTATGTACAGTGATCGCGAAAGTTTGAAAAATGGTAGATAGCTCTGTCTGAAATGTCCAGCATTATTATTATTTTTCCAAGCATTTATTTTACAACACAGGCACTAATCCTGGACCATTAACATAGGCATTACCGAGGCCGGAACCAACAAGAGGCCTGTTTTCATTAGTCTTATGTATTGCAAGATGGAGGTGGGACAGATGGTTAAACTATTGCAATAATGGATTATGAGTATAGGTTATTGTCAGAGCAATGCTAATGGAATCGATGCTGGGCTATGCGAGAGATGAGATACGGCACCTGCCAATTCCGCAATATCAAGAATGATTGAGGCAGGAGGTGACTAGCCGTCCACTAAACGGGCCCCCATAAATGCCGTCAATAAAAGGCAGCGTAAGGGGCAACGTTGGTGCGGGCGGTTAAAGGGTTTTGAGAGGTGTGTTGCAGTTTCACTAAGCGCTACTCCCGGCTTTATGCCTTTAACACTCCAACCCTTGGAGCATAGTTTCCGCTCTTGCGCCTCCACCCTTGACCGGCCAACTAAGGCAAACCAAGGGTCAGGGGTTTCTGTCAACCCCAGGGAGTAATGGGGCTCCGCGGTGTCGCCACGCACCGAACGCTCGCCACAAGCGTGCCCTGCGGGGTTATTATTATTTTTATTATTATAAAGTGACAATGTGCGAGTGATGCCTCAGGTGTTACAAATGTCCCTAGGCTACGGTAACCGCTTATCACAGACACCATGGCATGGCGGGTTTCGCGACCCGGCGCTGCAAATTCCCAAAGGATCATAGGGTAAGTTAGAAATTGCGTTTGCAGCGAATTCCCTGCCCGTCATGTTCAAGTTTAATTGACGCCGTGTGCATAGGCTCTATACTTGAAAAAACATAGCTTGATCTCTGCGACATTTATTAAACTGACATTTCTAGGGTTGTTATGATACAGAAAAAAATATCGATAGTAATTATCGATAGAAGCTTCAAATTATCTAATAATTTTAAAAACCACCCTTTAAATTTTTCAAAATTCATTTCTTCATGGTATTCATTGGTCTTCGTAGATTTGAATGCCAATAGGCAATTAGGCACAAAACCAGATGACGTCCCAGCATGAGTTATTATTAATCTTTGACCTTTACCTTGGGATACTTTGGTGGTCGATTGTGCCGTATCATCGGTCCAAGCTTTGGATACGGTATGATTGGCGTTTAGCCATGTCTCGTCTAGAAAGACAACTTTGTCCCAATTTGTAATTTTTTTGACTTTCCGGAGAAAATTCACTCGAGCAAGAGCAATGTCGGTTCGTTCCATTATAATTTTTCTTTTGTCACTTTTTTTGTAGGAAAATCCAATATTTTTCAAAATCTTCGATAGTGATGGCAAGCTTCCTTTAAACAAGTCTGCGTCTTTTAGGGACGCCGCCAGTTTTTTTAATATAGGTAATTCGCCACGTGTATAATAACCATATACATGGTTGCGAATCGCAGCGGCGTCAAAGTCGTCAATTTTTGTGACAGGAGTAGCCTTTCTTCTTTTTTTATTTGGCATTGAAAGCTTTTTTTCCTCGTCTTCAGTTAATACTGCGGTTGAAGATTCGGCATATTTTTCTTTACTGATGCGAATTACTGTCGCACGTCCAATGCCAAGAGCATCTGCAACTCTGTCACAAACTTTTGCCATGGATAATAGCGGTCCACCATTTTGGTTTTCTCGCTCAAAATATTCACGCAAGCGAATCACAAACTCACGACTTTGACTGTTCAAAATAGTTTTCTTCGTTCTCTTTGACATTATTCCAACAAACAATGAAAACAAACAATAAAAACAAACAATAACAACAAAGAAACTAACAATTATAAATAAACTTAACAAATTAACAGCAATAGTAACAAAAACAAAGTGATGAGAACGGAAAACACGTGGCGTATACCAGACGTTAACCCTCGTACTGAGGAGAATGGGTCATGTCAAACAAGATGGCGGCGCGTTGGCGCCATCTTGCGGAAGAAGACATGCCGCGGCCAAACTTCTCTCGAACCCCAAAATTGTCGGAAGGAATGTTACGAGTAGGTTAGAATTTAGATTTTATTTACTCACTATTGTAAATAATGTTATTTTTTTTAAATAAGTATTCAATAATATTATTTTTTTAAATTAAATTCTAAATTAAGTTTTATACAAAATATCGATAGTTTATAGTATTTGGTCACGATGATTCATCGCTCATCACTATAATTAGCTCAGCATGCCCATAAAGTATGACATTGACTGGTACGTTGTCCGTACTGTTAAATTCAGAACTTCATAGGCGCGATTTTACTGACAGCTGTCCCAGAGATCAAGCTATGTTTTTTCTAGTATAAGTACTGCTGCGTGTTTGTTCGGAATAAGTAAGTTAACCCGAAAGGGCATTGTACATTTACAAGAACAATGTACACACGGCTACACATCAGCTAAAATTCCAGTATAAGCTGACCTCGCATTGTGTAGGCTTTTCGTAGAATGAGAGGTCAGCTTATACTGGAAGTTATAGCTTGATATGTTGATATGTATAGCAGCTGTTTTCGTTTTCGATGGGTTCCATACGAGTAACACCGAAACGTGTCACAGTGTGTGTGACTCGTTGGGAATACGATTGAAACAAAGGTTGCAAGCATGTTTTGGGGTCACATGTTTTCAATGACAATTCTGTTAATCGGTTTCTATAGGAACGGTTAATAGACCATTACAATAAAATAGGCCAAGGTATAAAGTTTAAGTATATCTTTAATATTTTTTTTATAAACTACTCAAAACAAAATAGGACCCACTTGAAATATTTCGATATTTTGCCCGACACATTTTTTTTGCGAGTTGTTGGCATACTGATGTATGGAAATATTAAGGAGGCATATTTATTGATCATAAATTAATACTTAAACGCCAAGTTTAGGGTAGTTCTTAAGTGGGTAGACAAGAAACAAAATCTTACGATATACCGCAGAATCTGTGAGTGCCATTACATTGTTGCTCAGTGGGGTTTGTTGTGTCTAACGAAGAAGTTATCGTAACCTTACCTTTAATTATCGATTACATTACTGTTTGCATAAACAAAGCCTGGTTCTCGACATCACATGGACACGGAATCCGCGACTAGAGCCATTGTTTTGCTTCAGCAAGGAAATTCGCAAAGATCGGTAGTTTCAAGCTTAGCAAGACGAGCTATTCGAAATGTGTGGGAACGCTTTCAAGAGACAGGTAGTGTAAGTAAGAGGCGCGGTTCAGGTAGAACCCGAACGACAACCTCCCAAGAAGACCGATACATCCGACTCTCTGCACGTCGCGAGCGAATTGTAACTGCACGTATATTGAGAAACCGCTTACGTGACGCCACTGGAACGCGAGTGAGTGACCAAACTGTTCGCAACAGACTTCATGAAGACCAACAACGCTCCAGAATGCCAGTTGTTCGGCTCAAATTGACCAGAGCTCACCGTGCAGCGCGATTAAGGTTTGCACGTGATCACCTCGAATGGACCATGAATAATTGGAGGACAGTGCTTTTTACAGATGAATCTAAAGTAAAGTTTTTTAATGATGACAGACGCGTACAAGTTTGGCAACGACCTGGAGAACGTTTTACAGAACCATGTATTCGTGAAACTGACCGCTTTGGTGGACCCAGTATTATGGTATGGGGTGGGATTAGCATAATGGGCAAAACCGAGCTAGTGATTTTGGATGAGGGCAATGTAACGGCCGCCAGCTATGTTCAGCATATCATCCGACCTCATGTGATCCCATATTCACAGCGAGTAGGCCCTAACTTTATTCTGATGCAAGACAACGTTCGCCCTCATACTGCCAGAGTGACCCAAAGTGCAATCTCCGAAGCTGGTATCGCAGTTCTACCCTGGCCTGCCATGAGTCCGGACCTGAATCCGATCGAGCATATCTGGGACCAGTTGAAAAGACGCCTTAAAGACAACCACACTGAAATTCATAGCCGACAGGAGTTGATAACTGCTTTAAAAGTGTGTTGGGAGCAAATTCCAGATGAAAACGTCATCCACCTTATAGAGAGTGTTCCAAACCGACTCAGAGAGTGTGTGCGCAATAGGGGAGGACCTACGCGTTACTAAACATAAGGCATTGAAGCAACCCTAAGAACATGTTTAAAAAAAATGTGCTCGTGTCTTCAACGTGTTGTTTTGGAAAACCGTGTAATTTTAAGTTAATGTGTAAAACGCGCATTTCTTGACGATTTTTTTGGCAAAAATAAGGCATTGTAATGTTTTTTTAATGATTCTGAATGTGTTAACCTATTTCTAAAATTAAACTTGAAATAAATTGTATTTTTTGTTATTTTAATTTGTGGGCCCTATTTTGTTTTGAGTAGTTTATATTACTATCTGATCCGGCGAACTTCATACCGCCTTGACATGCATACGCAGACCACTTTGATGTACTACGTACAGACGGTCATGTGACGTACATTAGAGTTGGAGCGTAAAGGAGTGAATGGACCGAAGCCACAATAGATTTTGAAAAGTGTTTTTTTTTCCTTTTCGGTCACTCTTTTATGGCAACTGCCAGCATGCGCATACTACCAGAAAACGAGGTTTTATTATACATACATACCTGTATCCATATTATGTTGCACTACCAATATTACTTGATGTCAAAGAAAGAATAAAACAAGCAAAGCAGTCAAACTATTTTATTCAATCATAACATAAAAATTGCATTGGTACATTTTTTAATAATAGAGTAGATACATAATCTTCTATTACTTAGATATAGAAAACAAGTCCACTGACACTCACTCGTCACGATATTTTCGAAACTACAAAGAGTACGAGTTTGAAATTTGGCACATATGTTTGTTTTAGTATGTAGGCGTATTTATTTATCCTTTTGGTCTTGAATTCAACATTCCTTTGACTTTGACGGTTTATTCTTCTAAACTTCTTGTTTAGAAGCTTGCATTTCAGAGTCAAAGATTTTAAATCTCTGATCAACCTCTTTTTTCTGTTTCTTGGAGTTGAACAGTCTGAAAATAAAGAGATTTACAATTTTCTTTACGCTACACTTTGTACCCAGAATCTTTATATTGACACTAAAACCAAAAATTTTGCACTAAAGGTCATTGGGCATTTTGTTCGGACATATGACCCACGGCGCACAAAAACGAAACAGGGCTAGGTATGTAGTTAAATGTATATGTTACTTAATGGTATGGGTCGCATTATTGCAGGATATGGGAGAACCGCAAAAAAAATTTTTTTAATTAATATTATAGCATTTTTAAAATAATTATTATAGCATTTTTCAATTATTATTATAGCATTTTTATAATGAACTAAGTAAAAACTATTGGCCTGACTGTAAAAATACTTTGTAAAACAGTTGTTTTGAACAATTTCCAGGAATACGAAAATAAAATCCATTTTGCGGTAATAATATTTTTATTCTGCATTATCAAAATCTATAGTTAATTCATCTAAAAAGGCTGCAGGCGCGTCTATCACGTCTTGATGCCTGGCCCATGACAGAAAGTATACGACGCTTACAACATGTGCACAGCTTCCGACAGTGCGACGGCCGTGTATACACGAGCAGTAATACTGTTGGATGCTATTTCTTCCAATATGGGTAGGATCTACTAAAATATAGGTGTAGTACTGCTTTGCACGGACGTGTCGTGACTGTATTCTGCCTCTTATCAATATCTTATTTTCAATCATTTCTTGGTGCCGGTATAGTTCGATAGTGTATACACCATCCTCACGCATGTGCTCGTGGCAATACGATCTTGCGATTCTCAAGTGGTATGATCCCAACGTAAACAATATTAATTCGTCAAATGTAAGCCGAGGAAAGTCATCAAAATCCGGATCATTGCCATCGAGTCGCACAAACGCTACTCTCTGCCTGTTTAAATTATGGTTAATCACATATTCTGCCATCTCATTGGGTTCATTCATTCGTTCATTTATAATTCTTATGAATTGTTCCGCATACATATGGTCCTCATATGGATGGCGAGTAGCATTAATTATGGCCGCAGTTATTTTGAAGTCGACCATCATGTTTCTCATGGCAACGTTAAAATATACATGGCGGAAGATTTTAAAATCTTTCTTGAATCTGCCGTTAATGGTTTCCACTACCCACCGGATCATTGTTATTAATCTAGATTTATTAGCATCTAGTGTCGTCAGTTGTTCTCCTCTTACTCTTGTAGGCGGCATGTGAGGATTATACCCGCATTCCTCAATTTTATCAATCGAATCCCGAAATCCACGATCCAATATAAAAACATCATTAACTCTCAAGAACCCATGAATCGGAGAATCTTCTTGCATCAGGTCACGCATAATGCTTGCGTCCGAAGTAGTCGCAGTGTAAGGCCCCGTAACATCTACTATGTAGCCGTCGGTACATACTATAAGGAAGGGTTTTACTAAGTTCCGAAACTTATGAAGACTGTAAGTTTTGCGCTGGAAAAGGAAATTCGAACTCTTTTGTAGATAAATATATGTTCCATCACATACGAGAATGGCCGCCGGTTCATTATAGTTACCACCAAAAAAATGGCTTGGAATTGCAAGATTCTTGGCCACCACATCTTCCCTAGTAATATGATTTAAGCCCAAATGCTGTGGAACAAAATCATTACTTAAGCATTCTCTTGCTATCGCCAACTTCCTTTCTAGGGTTCTCCTCGACATATTGAATTTAGTGGCTAATCGCTCATCTGGTTCACCGGTTCTTATTTTTGTTAAAAAAATTCCAAGAACTGTGGCAGGATGAACTGATCGATCACCCAGTGAAGGCGTTTGGTTCAAAATAACATTAAATTGATATTTTGTTAGTCCCGTCCAAAAGTGAAATTCATTGTCCTCTATTTCTTCAATATTTTCGAAATCAAGGTTGCTTCTTTGTTCGATACCCCATTTATATAAATTCATCATACCAACAACATGAGTACTGTCAAAGTTTTCGTGGGATGTAGTGTTGAGCAAGTCTACCCAATCATTCCTCATAAAATGAGCATTGCAAACCCGAGCTAATTCTGGTATATAAAAATTGTGATTGTGTAAGAGTTGGAACTTAGCATACAGTGGAACATTATGGGCCACTACATTTCTACAGTTTGTAAAAATACAATGTCTCGCTGTATTCGATGCTCGCTTATATCCTCTAGGCGTAACAAAACTAGGCTGCAATTGTACTTGATCTTGCACTGGTTGCTCTTCAACTGGCTGATCTTGTACTGGTATATTTTGTACTTGTTCATTTTGTACGGGTTGATTCCGTAAACGACGATCTAACCTTGACCAACAAGCATGGCACATGGCCCGTGAGCCATTAAAAGTAATCTGAAACAATTGAAAAAAAAAATATATATTCCTCCATTTATCAAGAAGTAAAATGAGCCATTACATTGAGCAAAGCAACATTTGTACAATCAAGAGCACGCGACGAGTCATACACATACGATAACAGTGTAGTGTACTTACCTCACGTGGTATTATTTCTTGCAATAATAAATCTACAAGATCCCTTTGTCTTTCCAAAAAGAGAACTGTCAATATGTGTTTTCGTCGACGTAAAACAGATCGATTACACGACACGCAACTATTTTGTCTTTCCATGTTAATGTAAACCAATCGTCAAGCAAAATCAGGGGTCCATAAAACACGCTCAAGTAATCAATAAAATGCAAAAATCGGAAACACGAGTTTAAACGCACAGATCGAAACGAAGGATGACGTACGACTGCGGGGCGGTCAGAGCGGGTGGGGCGCAGGCGGCGCGTCGCACGCGCACTTCGATACCTTACTGTTATTTTCTACCTGTCGAAAGTGCGAGCGAGAGAGACATACAATCTGTTATGCGATACAAACATTTTTCTTATGCTTGTACATACATTTTCACAATGCTGACAGTAAAATCTTTAGTTTTTAGTCTAATAGAATTATAGTTAGACTCACATACATACTGTTACATAACATTTTTCCTCCAGCAGATACATAAAAAAAATTTACATATTTAGAAAAGTGGAATTGAATACTTTACTTTAAAAGTGATTTGAACACTGTGCGCGAAAAAAAAAAAGTGGGTCAAAACCGCCCAATGATCTTTTGTCCACGAACATATTCTCTTTTAATTAAGTACCAGTTTTATCCTGCCTATTGAAGCTCATAAAAGAACTCGAATCACCTTGTATATTTTGGGTCTCAGTTCCATTTTCCAGCTGGTCAGGTATGGTGCTCTCTATTAAATTTATGGTGTCCATGACTGCATCGAAAAGAAAAATTATAACGTTTGTAAATAATGGAAATAATATTGAATTTTTCAGGATATACATCTGTCAGAATTGACTGAAACAGAAACAGATCTCAATTGAAAACGCTAAAAGAGGACTTCACCAAGAGGTACACTGAACTGAGTGACAAACTTAATGTGTGGAACAACAGGTAGGAACAATAACTTCACGATGCCATGATTCACCAAACAAATATAACTATGGTTTACCTGATTCAATGCAAATAGAAGCTTCGTGAGCTAAACTGTTGATCAGTGATGACTCGCTTTGAGTGCTGTTTGATGCACAATAAGTGTGATCACGGTGAGGCTGCCTGTGGTCTGTGTAAATTTGCGGCACTGAAAATTACAATGGATTTGATTATTCCATGCTGCGCCGCCGAATATCATTAACTTCAGAGGCCATGATTCACTAAACAAACTGTACATATGTTTTACCTGTTTCAATACAAATGGAAACTTCATGAGCTGAACTGTTATCGAACTGTGATATTACTGAATATTGTAGTAGAAATTATTAAACAATAACAAATTAATCAACACGAACAAACAGAAATGTAATGGCAGCTATTTCAATAGACAACAAATCGGTCTATGTTAAAAAATTACAAAACGTTTCCGGATCCGGTGAATGGATTGAATGAATGAATGGAAAAATATCGCACAGGTCACAGATTAGGACATTTAGCGTTTACCTGTCATCCGGACTATTATATTGTATTGTATTGTATCATTTATTTCAGATAATATTATCCATAATCACAATAAGTTATTGCATCGGTCTTTCATTCATTTCTTACGGTCGTCGGTCTTGTAGGGGACATTACCAGGCATGCATGCATATGACGGGGTCTGCCATGTACGTCACCGGTAGAATTGTTAATCGGCCATCATTAGCTGCATCTATGTATGAGAAAATTAATTTACTTCATAATTTTTTTTTTGCTTAAATTTTTCCGATTTTATAATAGTTATTCTGCTATTCGGGGCGGAGACAAATCCAACAATTCAAAGATCATTAATATCGATCATTAAGCCGTTCTTTAGTTATAAATGGTGTAACTAACCCGACTTTGTTTTACGTATATAGATTTTATTTTTGGGAACGTTATTTATTTTCATGTGGATAAAATCACCCATTTCAGTTGAACATGAACGTTCCAAATCATCCTGTATAATATGAACATTACCGAGTCACTATAATTTTTGCACATAAATGAGGTTTATTGCAACGCAAATGTGGAAAATGGTCCAATAAATTGACATTGTGATTACAACGATGTGTGATTAAAGGTTGCATTTTTTCACGCTACGTGCTTAAATCTATACTAATATTATAAAGAGGACAGGTTTGTATTTTTGTGTGTATGTTTGTAATGAATAAACTCAAAAACTACAGTGCCGATTTCAAAAACTCTTTCACCATTGGTAAGCTACTTTCACCCTGAGTGACATAGGTTATATTTATTGCTAGAAAAGATTAGGGATCCTTACTAAAACTTAAGTAACGTAACCCAAGCTGTAAAAAAGTGCCCTAAAACGTATTTCGTCGCATGCGCTGCGGAAACTATTGATGATAGAACAAAAGTATGTTCTACAATATTAAAGAACATATCAATATCTACAAAAAACTTCGTAATATTATGAAGAGGAAAGATTTGTTTGTTTGTATTGAATACGCTCTGAAACTACTGGACCGATTTAAAAAATTCTTTCACTATTGGGAAGCTACACTATCTCCGGGTGACATAGGCTACTGTTTACCCAACTGCGGAGAAGGAGGGTAATGTTTTTATTAAAAACTACGCGTGCGAAGCTGCGGATTGGTCAGCTAGTACTTTATAACCGTGAATAAAATGTATATATGGCCTAACTTTGATTACATTTTCAAAGTTTTTATTAGTTGGAGCTTGTAGCCAACTCTAGTGTTTATAGTTCGACTGGGAACCTTACTGTTTTTAGTTTACTTCCAAAGTAGAACGGAGTAAAATACATTTTCCATTACATTTACATTTTTTAATACATTAATGTAATGTTACAAAAGTCCTCTCCATCCAAAGGTTGTACGGAAGAAATCGTCTCTAAGCGATAAGACCGCCCATTGTACTTGTTGCTTTGTGAATTTTTATTTTTATGTCTGACTCTTTTGAAGTGTACAATAAAGTATATTCAGTCATTCATTAATTTACCGATTCAAGTGTTGATTTAATAAGCTAGCTTGTACATCGAATTAATCTTATAACTCGGCGTGTTTTCTATCTTTGCTAGCAATTGTTACTTAGTGTACCAGTTATGTAATAAGATTCTGTCTATAGTTTATATTCTTAGCCATCTGTTAAAGCGTGAGTTAGCTGGCGACCCGGGTGCCTGATTAATTTAAGTGTTAAATCTATATAAAACTTAAATTTAAATCGCAATTTAAGAATAAATATATTTTTGGATTGCTTAGCTTGTCTGGCGATGTCTACATCGTTAAATATGTTTTACACGCAAATTTTGAATTGCAATTTAAGAGCGTGTTATATTTTACAACCTCCGTGGCGTCATGGGTGAAGAGCCGGCTGAGACGCAGGAGGTTGCGGATTCGGAAAGGCTTCATGTGACGCAAGCTGCCAATGTACGTCGCCCCGGTAGAATTGTTAATCGGCCATCATTAGCTGCATCAATGTATGAGAAAATGAATTTTCTTCATAATTTTTTTTGTGTGATTTTTTCTAATATATTTATTCTTCTATCAAATCAAAGATCATCAAAATCGGTCAAGCCGTTCTTGGGTTATAAATGGTGTAACTAACCCGACTTTGTTTTATATATATAGATACATAGATAGATAAGAATGTATGTAGTTGAGTATCAGCTATCTGGTTCCCTTATTACGAGCTTGACTTAGTTTGGGGCTAGATAGCGCTGTGTGAAATGTCCAGCATTATTTATTTATTAGCTGTAGAGACGCACATGCCAAAACCTACTGGATAAGTCACTGTCAGCCTACGACGCGTGTTTTATTCTGCTAAATACAGCCTTAGTACCAACGCTTATTCATCTAAGCACAGTGTTTATTACTTTTAAAGCTGTTCACAGACGAGAACTATAAGCAGCCGCTAAAATACACCTTCAGCTTCAGTAGAATTGATTACTTTCCGCTTGTACGTCAATCTATCCACGTCTTGTTTTTCCAGCGCGGCAGGATGACGATGCTTCAGGTAATCTCGGGATATTTCGTAGATTATCGAGAATGCGCGGCGCTGGCGTATGTCCAGAAGTCGATTGCTCAAGACTTCAAAATGTAGGGTGGCCATGAGTTAGATATAGAAATTCGCAAAAATATTTGTATTAAAATAAATAAGAACGTTCAAACTTTTGTCACAAACGAAATAAATATTTTATGCGTTTTTTAAACATTCATTTGGTCTTCATTTGATCACAATCTTAACTGACGGTAAGCGATGATGTGATCGAAGCACGAATATCTAGAACACACCTGTTTTCTCTTACGATATAAAAAACGGATTGTAGTGTTTAGGAAAAACGGATGACGCTAAAGTGTTCCATACATTAGCAACTTTTTAAAGTAAAACTTCCTTACGCACGCTTGACTTAGGGAGTAATGTGGTGAATGCGTTACGAAAAGTACGAACGAAAGTTGAGAGGGAGATATAAGTTAGTGAAGATAGAAAGAGAGAGAGTTACGTTTCGTATATTACTGTAGGAGCGAGAGAGAGAGAGAGAGGTGCGCGCACACATTTTCTTTCTCTCTTCCTCTCATACGCAGTGCATGAAATATATATATATCTCAGTCAGTAGTTCTTTTGATTATTTTTCGTAATTTCATTTCGTTCTTGAACAATTTCATAAATTAATATGTTGAAAAAGAAGTTTTACTTCGGTCGTGTGGTCTAAGGCACACTCGTTTTTTTTTTGTAGCTGTCAACGTTTATTTTATATTTTTTTATACTTATGTGTTTTTGTACCCAATAAATATTTTTCATTTGGTTTGAAACAAAACAAAGACCTCTTTTGTTAAAAAGGAATAAGGATTTGTCATGGAAGTTGTATTTCAATATAGTATACTATGAATGTGGCCTCTTTCATTTTTGAATCTTGACATGAAGGTTGTTTTTAATTTCAGCTTTTATGAATGTAACCTCTTTGATCGAGCGAAACGAGATCTCCAAATCAACTTGGGCAAATCGGCGTTGTATGTATGTATGTATTTATATGTATTTATTTACATATAAATAAATACATATATATGTATGTTTGTTTATTCGAGGATAACATTCGAAGCGTTTAACCGATCATCGTGAAATTTGGTATATACGTAGGTAGTGATGGCACAATTTTAGTGTGACTAAATGAGCTAAATAAGGGGGGTTGTTGAGATACTGGGGTTCACGAGGGGTAAAAAACAAAATGGGACTATTCGGTCAAATGGCACGTCCAATAAAAAGTCTGTGTGAGTACATTTCGACGCCGTTTTTTATTTTTAGTTTAAACATTATAATTTTTAAGTTATTAGCTTATAAGCCATAATAAAAACTGAACTTTGATAAAATTCACAGGGTACAACAGTGACCCCATAGTGCTAAAATTTGGTATGCGTGTAGCTTTAGTGACAGAAATATAGGGAATAGTCTGAAATCTAGAATACGAGTAAGTGCATTCTACCCAAAAAAAGGATATCCAATTAACATGCACTCCCGTTACTCTGTAATTTGAATGGAACTGTAGGTCAAATTTTTGGTTATTCATTTCGTGGCACTATTTTGATAGTCAAAGATTACAAATAATATTTATTTTGTTTTTTTTGGTAGACTGATGAGATCTCAGTTCGGGGCGAACTACTATTTTATTGTAAATAGAAGTAAGGATTTGTCATGGAGGTTGTATTTAATTTTAGTATATTATGAATGCAATGACCCTCATTCTTTTTACAAATTTACTTACGCCCTTAGGAGCGTAAATCGCATTTACGCAACCGTTATCGAGCTAATAATAACCAACTTTCAGAGCATGAGTGATGTAAAATTAGACATAGACATAGACAGACATTTATTTGCTACCATAGCACACACAAATGCACACAATACAATCAAAAAGTATAACATCAAAGAGAAAGCACAAGTAAGAGAAAACAGAAAATTACATTCAACAAACCTAGAAACAATAGAATGAAATAATAAATTTACAATGTAGTCAGGGAAAAATTAAAAAGAGGCAAGTAGGTGTGTATGTGCTACTGCAGCAAATGGGTTCCAGCTCAGCATTATGCCTCGCCACCTACCGACAGCTCGGCGCTGTTATTCTGCAGAAACCTTTTTTAGGCAAGTCATTAGAACTCGTAAGAACGAATATGTTTGCATACAATTATGATAGGCTTAATTAGATAATTATGATAAGTAGATAGAAGAAATAAATATATTATGTAAGGAATAATAATAATGATAAGAAATGTTACAGTGTATATTATAAATAATAATACGAATAAATATACTAGGAACTTTACCCTCGCGTCAGCAAGTGAAATTAGTTTCTAATATATAATTTAGTATGAATTCTTGGCATATTCCTTGGATCTACAAACTTCATCTCGCTCATGACAAAGTAATGCTCCTATTAATAAGCATACCCTGAGGCCCAGAGGCTTTCAATCTGCGCTCGGCTCCACTATTCAGGCTATACACCAATCATCGTTTACTCGTTAAAAGGATCAAGTTGCGGATTTTGCCAACGAAATTGATTAGATCCTCGCTTGCTCATTTTCATCAAGCCGTTTTACTGAAAGCAACTTGATACATTAGCATGTATCTGGAAACTTTACGATACGTTCTGTAATGTTCATCATCTCTTCTTTCTTTATCTTTGTCTTCTTTACATAGTATAAAATGTAGTCACTTTCACTGTCTGATCGCTTAGATCTTTTAAACTATTCAACGGATTTTAATGCAGCTTTCAGCAATAGATAAAGTGATTCAAAAGGAAGGTTTATATGTATAATACATATATAGTAACTGCGAAAGTAACTGTTTGTTTGTTGCCTTTTCATAACTAAACGGCTGAACGGATCGTGATGAAATTTGGCAAGGAGATAGATTATATTCTGGGGAAGGACAGAGGCTACTTTTTACCCAAATGTACAAAAGATGGGTTATGTTTTTATTGAAATACCACGCATGCGAAGCCGCGGGCAGGTCAGCTAGTTACATAGTATAAAATGAAGTCACTTCCGCTGTCTGTTTGATCTTTTAAACTACTCAACGGATTTTAATGCAGTTTTCAGCAATAGATAAAGTGATAAAGTGATTCAAGAGGAAAGTTCATATATTTTTTTTATTTATTTATTTTTTAACCTGTGTTGTCCCACTGCAGGGCAAAGGCCTCCCTCGGCGTGACGACTTGGATGTGCATTTACCAGACTGGCCCACTAAAGCATGGGACAGAAAAAACTGGAAAGAAGGTTTATATAAATAAATAATAAATATTGCTGAACATTTCACACAGCGCTATCTAGCCCCAAAATAAGCAGAGCTGTACTATGGGAACTAGATAACTGATGACTACTATATGACTACTTATATACTTTTTTTTGTAAATACATACTTATAATATATAGAAAAACATCCAGACCTGTAACAAATATATATAGATCATGCAAACATTTGTTCCACGGCGGGAATCGAACCCGCTACCTCCTGCTGCGTCTCAGCCGGCTATTCGCCCACTGTGCCAAGGAGGTCGTCAAATGTATGTATATGTATAACTAGCTTCCGCCAGCAGCTTCGCACGCGTTGTTTGTCAACAAAAAGTAGCCTATGTGTTAATCCAGGTTATAATCTACGTAGGTACATACCGATTTGAAAGTAACTCTGTCTCTCTGTCTGTTTGTTACCTTTTCACGACTTAACGGCTCGACCGATTTTGATGGAGTTTGGTACCTATATACCTAGATAGATTATGAATGGACTTGAGACATAGGATGCACTTTACGCTACTGCAAAAAAGGAGGGTAATGTTTTATTGACAAACCACGCGTACGAAGCCGCGAGCGGGTCAGCTAGTCTTGTATATAAAATTGTCGTGTCACAGTGTTTGTAACAAAACTCTTCCGAAACGGCTTGACTGATTACTTAAAAATTCATAAGTAATCAGTCAAGCCGTTTCGGTATATATTTGTCGGTCGTTGTGTATATTTGGTAGGTCTGAGAATATGACGTAAACTGTTTAACATACCCCTATGTGATAAGGTATGGTCCACCCCAAATTGTTTTTTTATGCAATAATATACCTATATTTACAACCATAAATTTTCACCCTTCTACCACCAACCCCTATTTTTTAATCTCGATATTAGTACTCTACTTTGAATATAGAGATAGTTGATTATAGTGGGTACACACGGCTACACATCAAGCTATACATTTACACTATAAATAAATATAAATAAAATTCGTTTATTGCAGGCACTAAAAATTTGACCCATATCACATACAAATATACGCAAACAAAAATAAAATACACTACAACAGAATTCAGAACCTCCTCCTTTTTGAAGTTTGTTAAAATTACTGAATATGCCACGGAGCAGATGCTCCAGTGTAGTCATTTTTTATTTCCGTCCAAGTGGACGGAAATCCAATACTTATAAATGGCATTTTTTTATATCTGGTCAGAGACAGCATTTAGTACGCTATTGTTGGAGCGACTCAGCCTACTGCAGAACGACGCTACGCGAGTTCGGATGACGGTGAAAAAGTCGGGATTACCCGCCTCGGAGAACATTCTCGACGCACTGCAGTACCTCGGCAACCTCATAAGAGCCCGGTAGGCATCATTGTACTGGACCCTTATTATGTTATTGGCCTTTCTAGTGAAATTAGACCAAATTTGGCATGTGTACATACCCAGACAGTATGCCCGGAATAGGGTGCGTTTTACGTCTGGACTGCAGTTTGAAAAGTGGCGTGCGAGCATGTTACCCCGCCCCCTTATTACCTAAGCCAAATTGCTTTTGCGTCGTTATCGCTAGTCAGGCCATCCCTTTCACACGTGAGATACGTACTTTACGTGTGAAAGGGATGGCCTGACTAGCAATAGCGACACTACAGCAATTTGGCTTAGGTAATAAGGGGGCCGGACGCTGACCTCGCATTGTGTAGGCTTTTCGAGGAATGAGAGGTCAGCTTATACTGGAAAGAGTATAGCTTGATGTGCAGCCGTGTGTACGTGCACAGAAAAGAAAATAGAAAAAAAAATAGTTAACTCAGCTTAGCAATACAGAATTTATTGATTCTAGGGCGGTACGAAGTTCGCGGGGTCAGTTATTATAACTATAAATGCTAAAATGCAAGTTCAGACAATGAAATACAGGTTTTTTAATCGTTATGACCGTACATGACTCAACTTTCTAATATATGAATGAATGAATGAATGACATACTCTTTATTGCACACCAAACAAAAATACAGTATTAATGGAAATAAACCATATATATAAAGTTACAATGGGCGGTATTATTGCTAAAAGCGATCTCTTCCAGACAATTTTTGGATGGACAGGATAAACAAAATCAAAAGACGGCGGTGTAAGAGTACCTACAGACATAAACAGAACCCACAAAATAAAATATACCTATTGATTACTAGCTGACCCGGCAAACGTTGTTTTGCCATATAAATAATTGCTATTAAAAAATAAGGGTTGATCGTAGAAGGGTGAAAATTGAGGATTGTATGTATTTTTGTAGGTTGTATCATAAAAAAATAGAAATTAAAAATTTTGTCTGAAAAATAAATAAATAAATTTAGGGGTGGACTACCCCTAACATTTAGGGGGATGAAAAATAGATGTTGGCCGATTCTCATAGATACCGGATAAGCACAAAAAATTTCATCAAAATCGGTCAAGCCGTTTCGGAGGAATATGGCAACGAAAACTGTGACACGAGAATTTTATATATTAGATACTAATAAACATAGATTTAAATACATACAAATAATATATAAATAAACTACACTACATAAAGAGGATAAATAACATAAACACTAACTAGCAGTTACGAGACAACGAAAGGAAATGGTTGCATACCTTGACTTTGAAAATAGGAAGAGATTGGGACGACCTTATAGACAAAGGATATGTTGTGTGGACATTCATTTATTTTTTTATGTATAACATACATGTAAAGTAGTGAATCGCGGAAGCCTATATTTGTTGAGATATTTTTTTCTAATATATTCATACTATTATAAATATTGGCTGAATAAAGCGTCACCCTACTTGTACCGTCTCAAGATGTTATTTACTAAATCGACGAGTCGGGCTCAAGTTATCTAGTAACGTGCACGTAGCCCGGCTTGCACAACGATCCCTAAACGTATTGCGTGACTAAACATGTTTAAATTTGACGTATTTGTATCATCATCAGCCGGCAGACGTCCACGGCTGAACATAGGCCTCCCCCTTAGATCGCCACAACGAGCGGTTGGTAGCCGTTTGCGCCCAACGGCTCCCCGCGATTCTTACTAGATCGTCGGTCCACCTTGTGGGGGGCCGGCCTACGCTGCGTCTTCCAGTCCATGGTCTCCACTCGAGAAACTTTCTTCCCCAACGGTTATCGGTTCTAACGAGCGATGTGGCCCGCCCATTGCCACTTCAACTTGCTAGTTTTGAGAGCTATGTCGGCAACTTTAGTTCTAGATTTCCTCATTGCGGATTTTGTCACGCAAAGAAACCCCGAGCATAGCCCTCTCCATAGCTCGTTGAGCGACCTTGAGCTTGGTCATGAAGGCATGAGTAAAGGACCACGTTTCAGTGCCAGTCATCACTGGCAACACAGTGTGTGTTGAAGACTTTAGTCTTCAGGCTCTGGGGAATTTTGGACGAGAAGATATCGCGAAGTTTCCCGTACGTATTTGTATAATTTTACATAACTCTAAATCTAATATTTTAACACTAAATACGTTTAGGTATCGTTGCGCAAGTCGTCCTTAGATGATAAGGCTAAAGCGACTAGGCTCAAGCCACCATCTAACTAAACAAACAATCAGTAAGCAGCACTTTACCAGCTTGATAATAATTAACTAACGGCTCACGACTATAATAAATTAATAATAAATATTGCTGAACATTTCACACTGCACTATCTAGCCCCAAACTAAGCAGAGCTTGTACTATGCGAACCAGATAACTGATAGAATACGTATATACATTTTTTGTAAATATATGCATACTTATGTATATAGGTACAGAAAAATACCCAGACCCGGAACAAATATTTGTGGGTCATGCAAACATTTAAAAACTATATAAAAAGACATCTTATTTCATAAAAGTTCTATAAGTTGGACTAAGTTGCTGATAAAACTATATTTAAATTTCATGAATTGTAATGATTACCTGACATATATACATATATTATTATTATTTACAATTCGACGATGCTTTTGCAGACCTTATTTAAGCTGTTATTATTTAGGACTGTTTCTCTTTTTTTTAATAAAATTTATTAACCATAAGTACCTATATGTATCTATAGATTATGTAATTAAGTGACATATTATAATTGTTTTATCTGACTTGTCCAAACACATGTACTTTATGAAAGGATATGAATAAATGAAATGAAATTTGTTCCGCGGCGGGAATCGAATCCGGTACCTCCTGCGTCTCAGTCGGCTATACGCCCACTGCGCCTTGGAGGTGGTCAGAAACAATTAGATCATCTAAATACCGTTGCTAACGATCTTTGAATGAATGAATGAAGTACTCTTTATTGCACACCAAACAAAAATACAGTAATAATGGAAATAAAACAATAAATAAAGGTACAATGGACGGTCTTATCGCTAAAAGCGATCTCTTCCATACAACATTCGGATGGACAGAATAAACAAAATCAAAAGACGGCACTGTAAGAGTACCTACAGACAAAAACAGAATCCACAAAATAAAATATACCTATTGATTATACTAATAAACATAAACTTACTCGTAAATACATACAAATAATATATAAATACGGGATTTATCACGTACCGTCTTATCGGTGTTTCGACCGACAATGTTTCGGTTCAATTCGTGAACCTTCATCAGGGTGAGTGCGATCCGCACCGAATAACAAAATAGCCCGTGAAATGAATTTCGTTGGCCCAATCCCCGCCACCCCGCACGTACGCTCGCGCGCAGAGGGCAGCGGCGCGCAGTGCGAGGCGAGACGTTATTCGTTGCGGATCGCACTCACCCTGATGAAGGTTCACGAATTGAACTGAAACATTGTCGGTCGATACACCGATAAGACGGTACGTGATAAATCCCGTATTTATAATAATGATTGAAATTAATCACGAAAGTTTTCTAAGTAAAATAATATATAAATAAATTACACTACATAAAGAGGATAAATAACCTAAACGCTAACCAGCAGTTACGTGACAACGAAAGGAAATGGTTGTATACCTTGACTTAGAAAATAGGAAGAGATTGGGATGACCTTATAGACAAAGGTAAGGCGTTCCACAGTAGCACAGCTTGTACTGTGAAGGAGTCACCATAAAATTGATAAGGAAATTATCTTTATATGATAATGTTCTCTATTAGCTGGCCCGCTCCAGCTTCCCACGGATAATTATCATAATAAAATAGCACTCAGGGATAGTGTTATGTGTGATAGCTTACTATAAGTGAAAGAATTTTCAAAATTCGTTCAGTAAATCCGGACTCGAAACATACAAACTTACAAACAACATTTACCTTTTTATAATATTAGATTTGATAAACTAAAACACTTAGGGCGACTTGCGTAACGTATTTAAACGTATTTAGTGGCTAAATATAATTTAAAGAGTTGCCAAATCATTCAATACGTCATATTTAAACATGTTTAGTCGCTAAACATGTTCAGGGATCATTGTGCAAGCCAGGCTCATAATACAATATTCTCTATACTAAGGTAAGTACTCTTTTTGCCTTAAGGGGACACCGGAGGGACAATCGCCCATACAACACGTACTACCAAGATCATTTCTAATTGGAGCATATTTCTACCTTAATAAGGTATTATTATAATTTGAATAGTATTTATCTAGGTTCCCAACCATATATTAGATTACAATACTTACCTAAAATGAAATAGAAGCGTATCGCATTCTGCATGTTTTTACGTCATAAAAGACCTGTTTTCAACCTAATTGTTTCGTATTAAAAACAACAACATCTTACGTATCCTAGTCATGGGAACATAGATTATATCGTCTAGTTACAGAATAACAACACAATGACAAAAATACAACAAGTTTTCTGTCATCATTTATGGTATTACGGAACACGGTCAAAATCTAATCAAATTTTGAATCGTTCTATTGCTATCACTGTCGCTCTGCGTGGCCAAACTTCGTCACTAAACAGGGATAGCGATATTCAGGCCGAAGTTTGTGACGCGGCCGAATTGAAGTTGCGCTCAGGGTTCGCCAGCGCGTTAAGCGAATCAATTTCCTACAAGGTAAAAGTTAGGAAGCAATACCTTGTTATCGAAAGAAAACTCTCAGTAAATAGACGTAGTCTTAAACGACTGCATAGAGAAACGCATAGTAGAAAGAATAGAAAGAATGTATGTTGTAGCATATTAGGTGCTAATAAGCATAGCAGGTGTCACAAGCGGTTTGAGTACTATGTTGTCTTGGTTGTGTAAGTTAGTACTGTCTTGCGTAATGTGTAAAATGTACACGTATAATATCGACGAATGTGAGTACCCAGACAAACCTTGCACGGTTTTTAGAGTATAATATTAAGGATGAATGTTGAGTGCGAGGCGAGACGTTATTCGGAGCGGATCGCACTCACCCTGATGAAGGTTCACGAATTGAACCGAAACATTGTCGGTCGAAACACCGATAAGACGGTACGTGATAACTCCTGTATTTATAATAATGATTGAAATCAATCACGAAAGTTTTCTAAGTAAAAGGATGAATGTACTTATATTGTAGTAAATAAATAAAAAAAAATACATTACACACTAAACAGAATTATGTTCTGTATTTTACTTTGGTGTACAATAAAGAGTTATCTTATATTATCTTGAACAGTGACAGTAGAAGAAGAATAGAACTATACGAGTATGACGACTATAAGAATAGTACACAAGCTCTCTATCTTGAATCTTTCTGTCGACGCGACCCCAAAATATCGGAACGCTTAAGAAAACTAACAAATCATGATTTTTTAGTTCGTACTTAAGCCATTTGGGGTCCATGGAGTACCGGGTCACATCGCGTTTACAAAATTCTTTTTGGGCGTCTGGTCAATGCTACGTGTGATACGAGAGCTGACACTTATCTGGATCAACGCATAAGTATTGCAATTCGGCGGGGCAATGCAGTGTCTTGGTAGGGATCTGGTGCAGTTGAGCTATCTATAGATCGTTTGCTACGGTCTTTAGACAAACGGTTTCAACTGTATCTTCTGTATATTATAATCTTCTAAATAATTGTATATTCTTTCTGATACTAAATATAATACTCTACGAACAAAAAAATAATATTCATAAAATGCCTTATAATTAGGTAACAAACATCCCAAAACAGAATTATTGATTAAAACGGGTATTTATCGCGTATGTACCTTTTTTATTTGTTATCCCGACGTTTCGGCTATGTTGTAACAGTCATGGTCTCGGGCTGACACCATCCCGAGACCATAACTGTTGCAACACAGCCGAAACGTCGGGATAACAAATAAAAAAGGTACATACGCGATAAATACCCGTTTTAATCAATAATTATGTACAGTGATCGCGAAAGTTTGAAAAATACTATCCCAAAACAGAGCTATACACTGTACATTGTTATGGAGAAATCGAATTGTAATTGTGCACTGTAGCTTTTCTGGAGTTATCAAACTTATATTTGTATAACCTGTGGCATGAAACAACCTATATAGCTTAAGTATGTATTAGAAATTTATTCAATAGCAAATGTGTTATTTGCTTTGGCTTGCTTTCCAAATATTAAGTACAGTAAATATCATAAGTTTTTCACTATCCACGTAGTAAAACTGCGGAATTCTATTCCTCACTGTAATCGCACAAATTCAGCAATTTCAATTTCATTGATCGAGCGAAGCGCGATCTCTAAATCAACTTGTGCAAATCGGCGTTGTATGTATGTTTGTTTGTCCGAGGATAACTTTCGAAGCGTTGATCCGATCATCGTGAAATTTAATACATAGGTAGGTAGTGATGACACAATTTTGGTGTGTCTAAATGAGCTAAAAATGTAGTGGGGTTGTTGAGATACTGGGGTTCAAAGAGGGTAAAAAATATGAAAATGAAGCTATTAGATCAAATGGTACGTCAAATGTAAGGTATTGATTAGTACATTTAAACTCCGTTTTTATTTTTCATAAATTCTTTGTAGTTTTTGAGTTATTAGCCATAATAAAAACTAAACTTTGTCAAAATTGACAGGGTACACCAGTGACCCCACATTGCTGTAATTTGGTATGCGTGTAGCATAAGTAACACAAATATAGGCAAAAGTCTGACATCCAGAATAAATGCAATTTTTACCCCAAAAAAGGATTACCGGTTAACATTAACTCCCGTTACCTGTAATTTGAATAAAACTGTAGTTCAAGTAAGTTGGTTGTTATTTCGTGGAACTAATATTTTTTTTGTTATAATCGGAGACTCGCGAGATCTCAGTTCGGGGCGAACCACTAGTTTATTAGAAGTTTTTATTTAACTTGCAATGTGCATTTGGTTAGGTTAAATCTGACAACTAAATTTTAAAACAGACCTGTTTTGTGACGAAAAGAGCTCCGCAGTTTAACTACGTGGTCCCCCACCGATTGAGCTGAAATTTGGAATACATATGTAACTTTGGCGACAATGCAATGTTAAGATATCATGGAGGTGGTCTCATGATGGAGGCGGATGCTAGACAGCGGAACTTCTGAATGGATTATAGTAGGCTACTAGTGTTTAGGTTCTGGATCTGCATGCAGTTCCGATTTTGAACACAATAAAAGCTTTTGAACAAGTAATTTTGCATCACAATTTTTTTTAGACATAGAGAGACATTTATTTGCTGCCATAGCACACACAAACACAAACAAAAAAATTCACACAATAGAATCAAAAGGTATAACATCAAAGAGAAAGCACAAGTAAGAGAAAACAGAAAATTACATTCAACAAACATAGGAACAATAGAATGAAATAATAAATTTACAATGTAGTCAGGGAAAAATTAAAAAGAGGCAAGTAGGTGTGTGTGTACTACTGCAGCAAATGGGTTCCAGCTCACCATTATGCCTCGCCACCGATCGACAGCTCGGCGCTTTTTCAGTTTTTAAATCGTGACTCAAGCGTTTTTTTTACAGTTTTAAATGAAAATATTACGTAATAGTATCAAGTAGCATTAGGCTTGTCTGTACGTATGTCGGAATTTTTCGATACATATCGAAATTCCTTTTGAAGTGGAAAATGTTATGATTATTTTGTTGAACAAATAGGCTACCGCCAGTAAACAAGGCTGTTGCTTTTTGTGGTTTCGGGTTATTTGTACCATTAAAAGCTTTATTAAAACGTTTTTTTACTTTCATTCAGGGGTATAAAATATCAGGATCCATTTATTAATTTGTGTTGATGAATATAAAACTTGAACATATTTTCAGCCGAATTAATAATAGTTTGGCTGTAAGTATATGGCATGTATTTAAATGGTAATTTTAATTTTGCAAAAACAGCAAGCAAATAAAATATAAACAGTCATCTTTTTAAATGATTGATCCTCTTTTAGTGAGACAAAATAAATCAAAACAAACGATACTGGTTGCGCTGATTCAATAGCTAATCGTAATTTTCATTCTATTTTCAAAAAAAACAAATCGTTTAATTTAATTTAATTGTTGCATAAACCTCTTATGTATCTATTCCTCTCCCACGCACACCTGCCCCTATACGTGTGAGCGAGGACGCGCTATACGTTTAACACCGTCGTGGGCGCTTACAAAGTGGCGCCATCTATCAACAGTGCGACGAAAAACAGGTTGGAAAAATATGTCCGCGCCGCTGTTGTATTAGAATTCGTCTCGCTTATAGAACTTAATTTTGTGGTTTAAATACAGTGGATATAAGTGCACCCTATTCGAACCTGTCGCCGTTACACGCCATCAAAGGATTTAAAGGTATTGTGCATTCTTCCTTTTTTTGGAAACTGTTCTTTCTCACCCAAATCCAAACCAGTTTTCAGTCTCAATCTCTTGCAACAATCAAACTCAAATTTTGTACATTTTTGCTATATTTCGCATCTCCCGCGTAAACATTTATGGTCCTTTCAACCCGGATATCGAATCAGCGTTAGCTATTAACCTAGGTATTCTAGATAGTTCGTAAAAACAATTCGCATAACATTGCATCAGCCGGCACACGCCTCCTACCTACATTTCGTTCACTCGCATCGAAAAATCTTCAATCGAATTTCGTTCGCATTTCTCGCATTTAGTAACTTTAATAACTCGCTTATTTACCTACATACCGTATTATATTGTCGTTCATCCCGCATTAGGTATATAGGTTAATTTTCGTCGTCGTTTTATCATCCATCCATTCGTAAAAATAAAGTAGGTAGGTAGTTAAAACTTACACCTACAAAATAGTTCGTTCACCCCGCGTAAAATAAATTATAATCAGTTAACTCGTATTACAACTCGTAATTATTCATATTCGTAGTTATTATAGGTATGTACTTGCAATAGGTTAGTACTTATACGCGCATCACTTGTCGTATACCAATCGTTGTTGATAGGACGTAGGTACGCTTATTGTATAGGTACCTACCTACCCCCGCGTCGCGGTACGTAGATCACCGTAGATCGGTGTCGTGATTTTGTCTTTATCTATATACCTACCTAGGTAAGTACTTACTTAGAGTTAGATGCAGGTAGGTATTTAGGTTCAAATATTTCGATACAGAGACGTATAGCTGTACGTAGGTTATTCATCTAGTTGCTAAACTTGGAAGTCGTGTATCGTCGTGTATCGTCGGTATTTAACCGACTGCCTACGTAGGTATTCAGTTGTCTGCTGATTTAAAAACCTATTCGTGTCGCTTATCATATATATATCCGCGTATCTATTTTAAAAATGGCACCTACTACCGCAGCTAGTAAGGTAGATTTGAATCTACATACCTCACCGGTATCGTTTTGGTGTAAAATGGAAACTATAGATACATTGCATGAGGATTTCAAAAGTGTGCTGGACCAAATAGTCAACTTGGAGCTAAAACTAGATCCCGATTTCGTTATCAGTTATCAGTCGCTCTCAGCGTTCGAAGATCTATTAGGTTGCGTCAAGCGAGCTGCTAAGAAATTCAATTCGTCAACGGGCGATGTCAAGGTAGGAAGCCAACCCAGGTCACCTAAATTGCCACCGATGGAGATCCCCGAATTCAATGGCGTGCTCAAAAATTGGCCGCTATTTTTCGCTAGTTTCCAAAACGCCGTACACAATAATGCATCGTTAACAGACTCGGAAAGTTGTATTATTTGATAGGAAAATTGACCGGAAAGGCGTCAGCCCGTCTGCGCCGGCATTACTCCATGCGCCGAAAATTATTCGATTATATTCGACTTGCTTAAAAATAAGTACGAAGACAAACGGCTTGTAGCTACTTCGTATTTAGATCAAATGTTTGATTTTAAAGCTATCGTATCCGCAACCCCTAGTAATCTAGAACATTTTTTAGATAAATTCACATCGTCTGTCACCGCTTTGAAAAACCTGAAGGTCAAGGACCTCTCGGATTTCTTATTTCTGTATATCGCACTTAAGAAGTTAGACTCAGACGTCGCACGTTAGTTTGAGTCGGACAACCGTAAATGCGATATGCCATCTTTCGATGATCTAGGGTTGTTTGTGCGCGATCACATAAAAATATTGCAACGCACCTCGTCGGCGAAACATGAAGTGCCGAAGAAATACATTGAACGTAAAACGGATGCGGCATCCAAGTTATCGAAATCGTCTACTACGCATGCCTACGTAAATGCCACATCCAGTTCTCACGAATCTTCGTGCTCCTTGTGCAATAGTCAACATGACCATTTATATAAATGTTCCGTGTATCACAATTATAAACCGAATGAACGTTTTAAATTCGTTAAGGCAAATAACTTATGCATCAATTGCTTAAGTGGAGGACATCGCGTTTCAGCGTGTGGATCGAATTCTTTGTGTAAAAAATGCAATTCAAAACACCACACTTTGTTGTGTTTCGGAAATGTACCCGCGAGGCACGCTACTATGCCTCGCGTGTCTGCCGCTCCTTCCGCGCCCGCGCCGCTGCCGTCGGCACTCTCTGCGGAATCCAGTGACGCGTCAGTTGTACCCGCTCGCTCCGCTCGTACTAATGACGTCACACTCTGTGCGTTATCAGATAACGTAAACAAACTTGTTCGCGGTCCTACTACGGTACTAATCGCAACCGCTTGTATTAATATCGTCGATTCTCGTGGTTATGAACATAGCGTACGCGCTTTGTTGAACAGCGCTTCTCAAAGCAACTTTATCACTAGTGATTGTTGTCAACGCTTAGGCTTGAATATAAACCGAAGACCTGCTTGTTCCGTGGTGAAGGGAATAGGGGGCTCGTCTAAAACAATTCAAGGGTCGGTGAAAATTATTTTTTCATCTCGCTTTAATCGCAACGTTAATTATGACATGGAATCGCTGGTGGTAGATAAAATAACGGAACGCTTGCCCACTGTCTCGGTAGATTTTTCGCATTTATCGAATTTCAAAGACATACCACTTGCATATGATACGTACTGCGTTTCTGGTCCTATAGAAGCGTTAGTCGGAGCTTCGATTTTCCCGCATCTGCTTTTGTCTCACAAGGTTAAAGGACAATCTTCGCATCCGTCCCCGCTCGCTATGGAAACTGTTCTTGGCTATGTGATTGTAGGTGACGCTCCGGTCTGCGTTGGTAGTTCCGAAACCGTTTCATATTGTTATGCCACTAACTCCCTGGACTCCGCCGTCCATAAATTCTGGGAATTGGAGGAGGTGAACGTTCCACCTATACTCAGCCCAGATAATAACATCTGTGAGGAATTTTATACCCGCACGACCTCTCGCGATGATGATGGACGTTACGTAGTAGCGCTCCCATTTAAGGGTGATATTCATTCGCTCGGCAACTCTCGTCAAGCAAGTGAACGACGCTGTCTTTGCTTAGAAAAAAAGATGCTGGCATCTCCGAAATTAAAGGAAGCCTATGATGCCGTCATTCATGAATATTTAGAAAAGGGATATATTTCGCCTGCTTCAGCAGACATAGATCAATCGAATGCACAATCGATTATAATACCGCATCACGGAGTGATTAAGGAAGATAAGGTCACGTCTAAATTACGTGTCGTACTAGATGGTAGTTGCAAGACAACTACTAACGTTTCGCTCAATGATCTTCTGTATAATGGTCAAAATCTCCAGGGAAATTTGTTTAACATAATCGTTAACTTTCGTTTGTTTTCGATCGCCCTCTCTGCTGACATTCGCCAAATGTTTCTCAGTATAGGCATTCGGGATTGCGATCGACGATTTCAACGCATCCTATATCGCTTCTCCCCGCAAGAACCTTAAAGGTTTACGAATTCAATAGAGTCGTTTTTGGACTTAAATAAAGTTCATTCCATGCACTACGCACAATTAGACAGCTCGCGACTGATGAAGGCGATTCTTACACTAAGGCTAAAGATATTATTGGATGTGGGCTGTACATGGATGATTTTGTGCATTCTGTCCAAGATGAGGAAGACGGCATATCTACCGCTTCTGAAATGATAGGTCTAATGAAGTCTGGTCAGTTTGAACTCGTAAAATGGACGAGCAATTCGCAAGCCGTTCTTAATTCGATTCCGCCATCGCATCGTCTCTCTTCAGTCAAAGAATTTGATGAATCGGATCAACATAAAGTACTCGGCTTATGTTAGTCGCCCGAAACCGATCTGTTTGGTCTAAAGATTAGTACACCCGCTAATACTTGTACAAAGCGCAACATATTGTCATGTGTCGCAAAAATATGGGACGTAATGGGATTCGTTGCGCCCGTTGTGTTGTATGCCAAACTCTTAATTAAGCAGCTTTGGTTGTGCGAGTGTGATTGGGATGACACGCCACCTGAAGGTATCGTTCAATTTTGGTCTCGATTTAGGGAAGAACTTCCTTTGCTCTCTAATATAAAGGTTCCACGCCACGTGGGTATCATCTCGGATAGCGTCGTTACGATTGTTGGCTTCGCAGACGCCAGTGAGAATGCGTATGGGGGAGTGGTTTACTTCCACGTTCAGAATAGCAATGGTAATACATTTAGCTTGGTGAGCGCTAAATCAAAGGTTTGCCCTCGTAAAGTCGTTTCGCTCGCGGGACTTGACCTTTGTGCTATTCTCGTTCTTGCCCAGCTTATAAAGAACATCGTCGTCGTTTGTCAAAACCGTATCAATCTTCGAAACGTTTTCGCATTTACAGATTCGATAGTTGCCCTGTGCTGGGTGCATTCGTCGCCCCATCGATGGGACACATTTGTGGCCAACAGAGTATCGAAAATTCAAAGTGACTTATTACCGCAAAATTTGTATCATGTCGCTGGTACTGAAAATCCTGCGGATAGCTTGTCATGCGGACTTACACCTGCGCAAATTATTGAGCACCCTCTTTGGTTTAATGGCCCCACATGGACCCACTTAGAAATCTCTCAGTGGCCTATTGTTCCCTTCAATCCTTCCACGGTGACAGAGGCACCGGAAGAAAGAAAACATTCTTTACTTACCGCTACGCAACGTGTTGAGTCTCCAATTATTTCGTTGGCCTATCGTTTTTCGTCGTGGTCAAAGTTGTTGCGCTGCGTCGTTTATATGTGCAGATTCGCAAAACTTTTACGATCTCATGACCAAATATCGGCGTCAGATCTCGACTTCGCTGAGATACTGACACTTCGTGAACTTCAACGTTATCATTTTCCAGATGAGATCGCTAATCTGCAATCAGGCAAGGCTTGTAGCCGTTCCCTTCAACACCTCAAACCATTCCTCAATGACGGGGTTATTAGAGTCGGAGGTCGTTTGTCCAATTCAAACTTGGATTATCATCAGAAGCACCCTATTGTGCTGCCTCGAAAGGATCCTATTTTGGATTTGTTGGTAGATTACCACCACAAAGTAAACTGTCACGCAGGTCCTGACCTGTTGATGTCACTCTTACGTCAAAGGTATTGGATACTCTCTGCACGTAGCTTGATTAGGAATAAGATACACAAATGTCTCCCTTGCTTTAGACTTCGACCAAAACCAACGTTTCCTGAAATGGCGGATCATCGCTCGTGTCGTGTCGGTCAATCTGCAAAACCGTTCGTTCACACGGGTACTGACTACGCAGGCCCGTTTAAGGTTACTTTAACTCGTGGTCGTGGTATTCGGTCCACAAAGGCTTACGTGTGCCTTTTCGTCTGTATGACTACTCGCGCAGTGCACATAGAGCTTGCTGGTGATTTAAGCACTTCAAGCTTTATGGGAGCATTTAAACGGTTTTTATCGCGCCGCGGTCCAATCGCTAGAATTTATTCTGATAATGGAACCAATTACATCGGTGCTAAACGTTTACTTTCGGAGCTTCACGAATTCTTGACTTCAAAACATCATAAAACTGAGTTTGGTAAAATATTAGCTGATAATCGCATAGATTGGTCTCTTAATGTCCCAGCTGCAAGTCATTTTGGGGGAAATTGGGAGGCTAATATCAAGACTTTAAAAACTCACCTGTATCGCGTGATAGGTGAGCAAATCCTATCGTTCGAAGAGTTAAATACGGTACTCGCTCAGATTGAATCGGTCATGAATACTCGACCTCTATGTAGAACGCTCTCCAGTGACCCTTCTGAGGCTCTGGCTCTGACTCCGGCGCACTTTTTAAATCTCACGCCGTTGAAATATTTGCCCTCTAGAGAAATAGACGATAATTTGCATACTCTTTCGCCACATGATTTGCTTGACAAATTAGTCCAGTCTTTCTGGAAGCGCTGGAGAACAGAATATCTCCATACTCTGCAGTCGCGTCGCAAATGGAACACTCCGTCCAATCCAATCGCTGTCGGGACTGTTGTGATTCTTTTGACAGAAAACGCTCCTCTCCTTCACTGGCCTATGGGTGTTGTGGAGGAAGTTTTCCCCGGTTCAAATGGTGTTACCCGAGTGGTACGTATTAGAACAGTAACTGGATCGTACTTGCGTCCGGTTGTACGTCTCTGCCCGTTACCTAATCAGTAACCCAAATAGCGTTGCGCTATTAACTATTAGGTTAGGTTATTAGTAGTTAGTTTAAGATGCGTTATTTGTTAGTATTACAATAGATTAATATTATAGTTCACGTTAGTTCTTGTTACAGATTAGCATTATAGTTGTTTTAAATTTTTTTGAAGGTATCCCTTCAAGCCCGGGGGAATGGTTGCGCTGATTCAATAGCTAATCGTAATTTTCATTCTATTTTGCATTTCATTTCGCATCTCCCGCGTAAACAGATACTTTAATTTCATTATTATAAATACGAGATTTATCACGTACCGTCTTATCGGTGTTTCGACCGACAATGTTTAGTTTCAATTCGTGAACCTTCATCAGGGTGAGTGCGAGGCGAGACGTTATTCAGAGCGGATCGCACTCACCCTGATGAAGGTTCACGAAATGAACCGAAACATTGTCGGTCGAAACACTGATAAGACGGTACGTGATAAATCTCGTATTTATATTATTGATTGAAATCAATCAGGACAATTTTCTAAGATACTCTAATCTGTTTGAAGCTACGCAAAAAATGTTTGAGATGTACAAATTAAGTTTGATAGATCCATGTTGGGTCCCAAAACTAAGAGTAATAAGCATTTAATAATAAAGTTTCGATACATTTTTAACTTTCGCGGAAAACCGCCAAATCTGTAGCTACGGTGGCGTTAATAAAATGATTACTTACGTATTAACGCCACCGTAGTTTTTTGGGGTGGGCTCTCACCAGAACTCGCGGAGCCAGAAGCGAAGAGAAGAACGCGAGCTTCTGGCTCCGCGCTTTTTAGGGATCCGTACCCTAAGGCTCAAACGGGACCCTATTATTAAGACTCCGCTGTCTGTCTCTCTGTCTATCCGTCTGTCACCAGGCTGTATCTCATGAACGGTGATAGTTAGACAGTTGAAATTTTGTTATGATGGTGTATTTCTGTTACTGATATAACAACAAATACTACAAACATAAGAAAATAAATATTTAAGGGGGGCTCCCGTACAACAAACGTGATTTTTTTGCTCGTTTTTGCTTGATATTGATAACGGCAACAGGTAGACGAAATATTAACAGAATATTAAGTAATATATTCACTTTAAAAATAAATAATTGAATTAAAATAAAACAGATATTTGACGGGGGCTCCCATACAATAGGCGAGATCTTTTTGCCGTTTTTATAAATAATGATAGGGAACCCTACGTGTGCGAGTTCGACTCGCACTTGACCGGTTTTTAAGTTATTTATAACACTCTAGGAGTGTCACGCACAAGACTGCCTAGAGTCGGGGTGCTCAGTGTCGGTTCTACCTCTTATCTAGACCAATAATCAAATAAGGCGATCAAATATTATTATTGAGTACCAAATATTAATTGAGTATGTTTAAATATAGTTTAATTATCACCTTGAATGGAAGTTTATTCCTAATTTATCTGTTGATTAACTGATATAGACGTAATCATTAATATAAAGATAAAATATATCAAAATATATTGTTTTTTTTAAGTACACATTTACAATAGATCAATTAGATTCTTGAGGATCAAATAATGTTGTCTCTACGAGTAAATATATTATATAGTTTCGACTATAAAGGTTCCTAGTTAGTAAGAAAGAAAGAAAAAAACATTTATTTGTGACGGAACAAAACACACACAGCATACTAAGTACCTACACAAAAAAAAAACATATTTATAAATACAAAAAAAAACTATACCTAACCAAGTGTGCCTCACAATTATAACGACATCCGTGGCGCAGTGGGCGAATAGCGGGCTGAGACTATGCAGGTAGCGGGTTCGATTTCCACCGCGCAGCAAATGTTTGCATGATGTGCAGATGTTCAGGATCTGGATTTTTTTCTATTTATTATAAGTATGTATTTACAGAAAAAAATAATCTATAAGTATTCTATCAGTTATCTGGTTCCCATAGTACACGCTCTGCTTAGTTTGGGGCTAGATAGCGCTTTGTAAAATGTCCAGCATTTTTTAAAATATTATGTATATTTATACCGAAACGACGGACGCCACAAAAAGGCGTCTAACTCAGCATTTGTTGTGTTTTTGGCAATTAGTTAGTTTTCAATTATCAAGTACGAGCCAGAACTCGCATTCGTATCATTTTTCAATCGAAAAATATTAGCGTTTAGTAGTTTAGTAAGTAGAAAAGTATAAATAAGCTTACGTATATATTATACTTATATATTACTTATATATATATACTAGCAACATTACTTATTTGCGTAACACTTATAATAAATAAATAAAATAAAAATATTTTATTTCAAACAACAATACAGCCCATATCTTAAAACAAAAATACACACAGAAAATAAAATAAAAACAAGAACAATTATATATTTAAGAATAAAATAGGGACTGCGTGAAAATAGAAAACATAATTCTGTACTGTGGGTGACTAATTGAGGAAATTATTTCCTTCATTAATCACCCTTCGCACAAGACACTTCCAGAGCGGAGATGTGCAGCACTCAGCCACTGTCCTCAGGATGCTGTTGCGACTGTCACGAACTCTGCTCATCAGCGATGATGGCGCTTATGATTCCTAAAAAAATATTAAAACAATATTTCCATTAAAATCATAAACTAACTGATAGAGTCTTATTTTGGTGTCGCAGGCTGGTTGAGCAGGAATTTCCGGCGGCAGCCAGGAACTTTTCATATTACGCTGTACCTATGCAGGCATTCCGAGCTTGCCGACAATTCACACAGTAATGTGTAGGGATGCCGAAAAAACCGGTTAATATATTTAATTGTTTTGGAGCCTGCGAAACCGCTTGATATCTAGCCCCAAACTATGGAAACCAGATAACTGATAGATTATATACATATTTTTGTTAATACATGCTTAATATAAAGAGAAACACCCATCTCCGGAAAAAATACGGGTGGTAGAGCTTCGTTCACAAAAGCTCTACCACCCGTATTTTTTCCGGCTCGAGGAAGTGGGCACCACCGCCTTACCGTTATCTGCCGCCAAATAGCAGTACTTGTGCTGTTGTGTGTCGGTTAGATGGTAATGGTATGTTCCTGTAATTACTGGCACATAGGCATAACAACTAAGTCCTATAGTATGGCGACGTATCCACATAGAGACCAAGACAACATAATAGCTTGTTTTGAATTCTATGTGGATATCCATGGGCTGCAGTAGCCACTTAACATCTGGTGGACTGCATGCTCGTTTGCCATATAAGTAGTATTAAAAAAAACAAATCAGTAGACCATGCAAACATGACCAACAAACATTCCGCGACGGGAATCGAACACGCAACCTCCTGCGTCTCAGCCGGCTATTCGCCCACTGCACCGTCGCCAATGTAAGCTTTATATTTATACTTCACAAAGAACTAAGTTTATTTATGACACCCCATGTTATTACAATTAAAATGGTACATCAATAATTAAACTCGGCATTGCATGCGTCAATATGTAACACTAAAATACCTTGTACCTAACCAAATTACTCAATAAATAGATTTGTTATGTTATTTATTGATAATAGGTGTTAGCGACTATTTGTAATTAAGTTCTAAATTGGATAATTTTATGATTACTACAGCAATATTTATTATTTTGTAAATCATTTTTAAACAGAAGTCGCTTTTATTGACCAACCGCCGCCATTGTGTTGTTTGTCAGCTTACGCCCGCCGCCCCATTGCGCAATATTTAAAGCGATGACGGCTGTTGGTCAGCTCAGTGTGCCATTCAGATAGTCAAAAACCCGCTTCTTGCGAAATACCATGGCCACAGGCCTTGGTACTTTCGCAATAACGATCTGCACCACGATATGAAATTAGAGTCCATAGCCAAGTTCATGAAGCTCGCCTTTAAGCGACATTATGTGCTTGCCACCCATCACCCGAATCTTCTGGTAAATACCATACCCGACTGTCTTATAGTTCCACCCGCGGACAAAACCCTCCGACGACCGAGACACGTTCTCGGAGATCCGGATGACGAAATCGCCTCTGCTAACGCGGAGGAGATTTCTGAGTCATCTACATTAGTCAGAGCAAACACTTCACAGATACACCGACCTCGCCGGCGAGGTCAACGAGTCCCTTCAGTCACCGCCTATACGAGGTACAAACAAGTACCCACCCGGGCGTTTCTCTCCTATCCCCATCCTGATCTGGCCCAAAACGAGGATCGTACCTTCACGGTGCCCTTGCGCTAGTTTCCTCATCGAAACTTACAGGGCTGAGCGCCATCTGCACTCGCCAAAAGTTCGGTTTAGCTCCAACGGCCTCAGAGGCCAACAGCATAAAAGTCCATCCGAAAAAGAAAAAAAAAGATAAAAGGTCGGCTCAGTCAAACCCTCCGTCGACCGAGACACGTTCTTGGAGATCCGGATTACGAAATTACCTACGCTAACGCGGAAGAGATTTCTGAGTCATCTACATTAGACGCAGAGCAAACACTTCACACATACACTGACCTCGCTGGCGAGGTTGACGAGTCCCTTTAGTCGCCGCTTATACAAGGTACAAAGGTTTCTCTCCTATCCCCATCCTGGCAACGGCCCAAGCCGAGGTTCATACCTAAGTGGTGACCTTTGAAATAGTTGCCTCATCAAAACTTACAAGGCTGAGAGCTATCTGCGCTCGCCAAAAGTTCGATTAAGCTGCAACAGCATCAGAGGCCAACAGCGAGAAAAGTCCATTCTAAAAGAAAAATAAAATCGGTCAAGTGCGAGTTGGACTCGCGCACGAAGGGTTCCGTACCATTATCTATACAAAAGGCAAAAAAATCACGTTTTTTGTATTGGAGCCCCCCCTCCCGTAAATATTAATTTTATTGTAATTTAATTATTTATTTTTAAAGTGAATCATCATCATCATCATATCAGCCGTAGGACGTCCACTGCTGGACAAAGGCCTCCCTCATTGATCTCCAGGAACTGCGGTTGGAAGCGACCTGCATCCAACGCCGACCTGCGGTTCTTACCAAGTCGTCTACCCATCTGGTGGGTGGACGTCCTACGCTGCGCTTGCCGGTCTGTGGCCTCCACTCGAGAACCTTTCGGCCCCATCGGCCATCTGTTCTGCGCGCTATATGGCCTGCCCATTGCCACTTCAACGTGCTAATCCGTCGGGCTATGTCGGTGACTTGAGTTCTCCTACGTATCTCCTCATTTCTGATTCGATCCCGTAGATAAACCCCGAGCATAGCCCTCTCCATAGCTCGTTTAGCGACTCTGAGCTTATTCATAAGGCCAATAGTGAAGGACCACGTCTCGGTTCCATATGTCATCACTGGTAACACACACTGATTGAAGACTTTCGTCTTAAGGCACTGAGGTATGTTGGACTCAAAGACGTTGCGAAGTTTCCCAAACGCTGCCCATCCGAGTTGGATTCGACGATTGACCTCTTTCTCGAAGTTGGACCTACCTAATTGGACTGTTTGTCCTAGGTATAGATACGCGTCGACAACTTCAAGAGCCGAGTTCTCAACCATAACTGGGGCAGGGACGACATGGACATTCGACATGATTTTTGTCTTGTCCATGTTCATTTTAAGTCCTACCCGTTGGGAGACTCGATTGAGGCCTTCGAGCATCGTGCTGAGCTCTTCCATCGACTTTGCCATGACCACAATATCGTAAAGTGAATAATATAACTCAATATTCTGTGAATATTTCAAGCGTCTGCCTGTTGCCGTATTAAATATCGAGCAAAAACGAGCAAAAAAATCACATTTGTTGTATGGGAGCCCCCTTAAATATTTTTTTTTATTTTAATTTAGTTATTTATTTTTAAAGTGAATATGTAACTAAATATTCTGTGAATATTTCAAGCGTTTACCTGTTGCTGTTATCAATATCGAGCAAAAACGAACATAAAAATCACGTTTGTTGTATGGGAGCCCCCTTTTAATATTTATTTTATTCTGTATTTGTTGTTATAGCGGCAACAGAAATACTTCACCTGTGAAAATTTCAACTGTCTACCTATCACGGTTCATGAGATACAGCCTGGTGACAGAAAGACAGACAGATAGACAGCGGAGTCTTAGTAATAGGGTCCCGATTGACCCTTTGGGTACGGAACCCTAAGACCTTTCATTTGACGTCCCACTTGTATATCACTTATATCACTAATAATCACGTTTTCATTTTTTTTACACCTCTAGAACCCCCAATATCTCAACAACCCCCCAACATTTTTAGCTCATTTAGACACACCAAAATTGTGCCAACACTACCTAGCTATGTATCAAATTTCACAATGATGGAATCAACGCTTCGAAAGTTATCCTCGGACAAACAAACATACATACAACACCGATTTGCCCAAGTTGATTCAGAGTTGTTGAATTAATATCCAAACTAGATATAAAATAACATTCGGGTTCCTTACTTCAAGAAGCCCCATCTATCTATTCAACACCATATAAAAAGTTTTAAAATCCGGCCAATTCTTTTATAACCGAGTAAGGGCCTCCCTACTCGTCAGACTAGGCTATGCGCCCGCCACGCCAGCACGCCCGCGCCAATCATTCCAATCAGTTTTTCAATCATTTTAAAGGCCCTTCACTCCTCCCTGTAAAGCCTTGGTTTCCTGAAAAAACAGTGACCGTTATAAGACAGCCATAGGGCGTTTGTGCACTACAAGGAATTATACTGTCCGGCAGTCCGACTTTTTATGGTCCAATATGGCATAAAAAACGGATAATTAGCTTGTTCACTACAAGGAATTTTACTGTCCGGCAGTCCGTTTTTTGAAGTAAAACTTCTTTACTTGTTTAGGTGCGGTGCAGTTTAGGGTAGCTTTCTTTGAAACTACACACCACGCACGCGTAAATACGCTAGGAACGATGACTTTCTTGGAACGTCGGCAGTTGCTGGCTTTATTACCTACTCTACGTCCGAAGACATAGAAGACAAAAATAATTTTGGATTCATCCCCTTTTATGGGAAAGGGTCATTTTAAATAAAACACAATAAATTGAGGCAAGACGAAAGATTATTTTTAAAACGGCCCGGAATGGGAAAATGTAAAACGTCGGACGGTAAAATTACGGATAGTGCACAAACTGGTATATAAATTTATGGCGTGCCATATCGAATCGTAAAAAATCGGACTGCCGGACAGTAAAATACCTTGTAGTGCACAAACGCCCATAGTACGAGCCAAGATATTATATTGTATTGTATTCCTTGACAATGAAATTAAATGATAATGAAAAATATATTTATTTGCCGCCAAAAACTTATTAATGAAATTACCAGACCATTTTTGTAATTAACCTAAGATGTCAGATATAATAGCAATAAACATGAATAAACAAAGTTTGAAGCAGAAGTCACTACCTACGATCACAATTTATGCAGCGTCACACTAGGCAAGCCTGTATCGTGAAGACCAGTCAGATGGATTGCCATTTTTGATTGGTGATCTCGGACATAACAAAATTTTACCAATAACTAAAACTAATTTTACAGATATTCTAACAAAAAATAATAATAACAACAATAAAAAATAACACAAAGAAAACCGTAACTATTTAATTATTAGCAATGTCCATTTGCAGCAGCTTAGTACCTAATTAGTGAATTAAATTGCTCGTCTGTTTCCAGCAACTGTAATAATTGTGCATTGAGGTACCCAAAAGTTGCCTATGGAATTTTTATTATACTATGGTCTTATATCATACCTACATTAGTACCTATTAAGACTTAACCAAGTAATTAATAAATATAACAATTATTGACTTACAATCTTACCTGCTCTCATGTCCTCTATGCCCAACCATCTGCACACGGAATGACTTGTACCAGGCAACAAAGAGGGGTGTGGAAGTTGCTCTCTATTGTGCTAATCAAATTTAAAAGTCAAATAGCCATTGACACGAAAGAAGAAGAAGAAGTACTTAATTCTGTCAACATGGTTTATAAACAAATGAAATGAAATATCAACGCAGTAAGTAACACAAATAATGAGACTCGTAAGGAACTTTGTATAAATCATGTCAGTTTTGAGGACATACCTTTATTTTATAGGGTTGAAAACATTATTATCTACCAAACCTGAGAGGAGATATATCTCAATATGCCTGATTTTGACGGTTGTCGTTTTTTAGAGTGTTGGAGCTTATTTTTTGCCGTTTTTCTCTTTAACGGATTTCAACTCTCAATATGATTGCTATTCATCGCGTCTGTTCTATTCATTTGAAGATAAACGCGCCTGACGTCGTGATGGTGATGGGGTTAAATCTTTCAATCAAACTCATTTGTACGAAGATAAGTTTTTAATAATGTTAGGACTTTGAAACTGAGATGTTCATAGAGTCATAGGACAAAAGGAAAAAAAACGTAAAAGCTTGGAAAATACATTAAACTATAGTTTAAAGGAACCTCTTAATGGTTATTATTTTGACGACGTCCGTGACAAATGTTTGCATGATCTCTGAAAATAATGTGTTCCGATTGTTTCTCCATATATTATAAGTAGGTACATATGTATTAAAACTACGAGCCTTACAGTAGTCGCATATTAGGTTGGGCAAAAAGTTTCTTCGCATTTTTTAAGAAAATTCAAAACATTTTTTTAATATAGTTTATTTACATTTAACTAAATTATGTAGGTACCATTTTGTTCGATAACTTTTTGCCATCTTGTAGGTAGGGACATGATCCCATTTCTATAGAAATTTTGGGGCTTCTGATCAAAATACCGCGACAAGTAGTTTTGGCAGTCCTATCGTGATGTTAACCTGACACTGCCTAAAGAATTCTCAAGAGACCGAAACAGGTGGAAATCTGAAGGTGCAAGATCAGGACTATACGGAGGATGCATTAACACTTCCCAGCCAAACTCTCTTAATTTTTGCTGAGTGGCTAAAGATGTGTGAGGTCTAGCGTTATCATGATGAAAAACCACACCCCTTTTGTTGATTAATTCCGGCCGCTTTCTCTCAACTTTTTCCTTTAATCTCATCAGTTGTTCGCAGTAGAGTTCAGAATCGATGGTCCTACCTGGTGGTAACAGTCCATAATAAACAATGCCCTTCCAATCCCATCACACACACAGCATCACCTTGTTGCGAGTTAACCCGGGTTTCGCCACAATCTGTGAAGCCTGACCGGCATTTGACCACGATCTTTTTCGCTCGTTCTTGTCGTACGTGATCCACTTTTCATCACCAGTTATCAGCTTTTTCAAAAATGGTTCTGTTTCATTACGTCGTAATAAAGAATCACAAATGAGTACACGGTTCATTAGGTTTCTCGTGGGGTACCCAAATATCGAGCTTTTTTGTGTACCCAGTTTTTTCAAATGCGCCAAAACTGTTTTTTGGTCAATTCCCAGTTCTTCAGCTACGTCGTACCTACTGATATGCCGATCTTGCTCCACTTTTTTAAAAATGGCATCAATTTTATCCGTAATAGGGCGACCAGAGCGACGTGCATCTTTGACATCCAAATTTCCGGATTGAAAACGCTTAAACCAAATTTGTGCTACTCTCACAGACACTGCACTAGGTTCATAAACATCGCAAATTTGTTTAGCGACTTTCATTGCATTTTTACCTTATTTGTAGTAAAATTTTAAAATGTAATGAATTTCTTCATTAGATTCACTCATCTTTAGAGTACGAAAAACAAACAAAAATCACACATTTTCCTAATTTGAATTTGGAATTATCTTCTTTAAAATTTAAACTTTGAATAATACCAAAACCAGCCAGATACAAATAGTATAGCCAAAGAGATTTTATTACAAGTTCATACATACTATAATGAGAAAAGACTTTTTCCCCAACCTATTATAAGGTGTAACGTCTGACCACCGCGCGCGCTCATTGGTCAAATCAAATAGCGCGCGCTCCCTCGGTTTCCTGTTACACATTTCGGTCCCTTTTGCCAAAATCACTCCCACAAACCGAGAGGAAAGATGTTACACATAAAAATAAAGTATTCTATCAGTTATCTCGTTCCCATAGTACAAGCTTTGCTTAGTTTGGAGGTAGATAGAACGACATACCCTGCATTATTTATTTAGGAACAAGGAAGATAAACAATAAATAATGCTGGACATTCAACACAGCACTATCTAGTTTTGGGGCTAAGCTAAAAGATAGGTCACTTTGCAAATCTATGACCGAGGCCTTTGTTCAACAGCCAAAATTTTGTTATACTACCTGGATTTGAAACAAGCATTTTGCTTAACTAGCTCCTATAATACAAAAAAATAACAAAGTATTACCTATAGTAAAGTAATTGCAATGAACTCGCAATTTTCCATACCCGTTGACACTTCTGTATATTATCTATATATATTATCTAAAATTTAGAACTTTGTATACATTAGAATATAAAATACTAGCTGACCAATCCGCAGCTTTGCACGCGTATCTTGTTAATAAAAACATTACCCTCCTTCTCCGCAGTTAGGTAAAATGTAGCCTGTGTCACCCAGAGATAGTGTAGCTTCCCAACAGTGAAATATTTTATTAAATCGGTCCAGTAGTTTCGGAGCCTATTCAATACAAACAAACAAATATTTCCTCTTTATAATATTACGAAGTTTATTGTAGATATTGATATGTTGATTAATATTGTAGAACATACTTTTGTTCTATCATCAATAGTTTCCGCTGCGCATGCGACGAAAGACGTTTTAGGGCACTTTTTTAGACCTTGGGTTACGTTACTTAAGTTTGAGTAAGGATCCTTAATCTTTTCTAGCAATAAATATAGCCTTTGTCACTCAGGGTGAATGTAGCTTTTAAATGGTGAAAAAAAATTTGAAATCGACATAGTACTTTTTGAGTTTATTCATTACAAACATACACACAAAAATACAAATCTTTCCTCTTTATAATATTAGTATAGATTAGAATATTTAGAATCTAAATATTTTAATAAGGCCGACCATACACACATACAGAAGTTTCCCGTTCGATTTCTTCCGTTTTTATATAGATTTATGTATGTATGGAGTGTGGATATCATGAAACGGTATTCTGACTCCAAACTCCGACCGTATGTGACCGCCCTAAACTTAACCGCAATCTCACGAGACGCGTGACGTCACCGACAATTAGACAATGACGTATTAGTCTTGCAGCCATCGGTCACAGGGTTTTAATTAACAAGTCGCTTGACACGTACTACCTGCCGTGAGTAAGCGCCTTATATTAATATAGGTCTGGTAAGATTTTAGGAAAAAAAATATTTCCTTTCAAGGGTCATAAATAAAATATATATAAATAAATATTGCTGGACATTTCACACAGCGCTATCTAGCCCCAAATTAAGCAGAGCTATAGGAACCAGATAACTGATAGAATATTTATATACAATTTTTTTTGTAAATACATACATTTATTATATAGAAAAACATTCAGACCCGAAATAAATATCTGTAGATCATGCAAACATTTGTTCCGCGGCGGGAATCGAACCCACTACCCCTGAGTCTCAACCGGCTATTCGCCCACTGTGCCACGGAGGTCGTCTTACTTATAATAAATACTTACATCTTCATCATAAAAACCATAGAACGTCCACTGCGGCCTCCCCATAGATTTTCAGAGTGACCGACCTTATACGGCCTGCACCCAACGGCTCTCAGCAACTTATATTAGGTATTTCTATCAAATGGGGGGGCCATACCACGTCGCGCTTTACAGTGCGTGGTTTCCAATCAAGAACCTTTCACTAACAGATAAATGATAGTTGAAAATGCTTACAACAGACTTTTTCCCGTTATTCCAATTTCCACCTATTAGTTAAACCGGGGACTTTTTTCAGCAACATCAATAAACAGAACGCGAGAAAATCAGTAGTCAAACAAAACACCTCAACCACGACAACCTTTGTGGCGCAGTGGGCCATTAGCCAGCTGTGACGCAGGAGTTAGCGGGTTCAATTCCCGCTGCGGAACAAATGTTTGAATGATCTACAGATATTTGTTTCGGGTCTGAATGTTTTTTTTATATATTATAAGTATGTATTTACAAAAAAAGTATATCTAAATAGTACAAGCTCTGCTTAATTTGGGGCTAGATGGCGCTGTGTGAAATGTGCAGTAATATTTATTTATTAAAAGAAAAAAAAAACAAATAATTGAAAGTAAAATTTGACCAAGCTAGATCGTGAAACAAGTTATATGACGGACGCACCATGAATATAAACAGCAAAAGCGGGTAGTCATAAAATGATTATTTTCCATTCAACGGACCGGGGCCACTGATTTAATCCGCTCGTCTGCACTAAGCCGAAAACAGTAACTTTATGAAACATAAAAAAATACTACTATGTGCTCATAAAGTTACTGGAGTTGTTATACGACCTTTCGAAACAGTTTGAGATGACGCCTTCCTGATACATTACTTTTTAGCGGTACTTAAAATGTTCCTCAGTAAACAGCAAAAGAAGAACGAACACCTCAAAAATGAGGTGTCCTTCATTTAAACGTGCCTACACTTTATTGGTAAATGCTAGGAGTAGGTTCGTATGAGTAGGTGGCCAGCTAGTGCGTTGTTGTGGGGCTAACTTTTCATGTGTTTTATTTTAGTACTTGTTGACTCTCTCCGGCTTCACGGTAAATAGGTAGGCGTTATTATTATTATAGTTTATTAGATTATTTATTTTTATCCTTAGTATATTTAATTGTATTTAGTTGTACACTGCTTAATTAGTGGGCAGATATCCGTGGTCCATTCAAAGAGGCTCTACCGGAAGACCAGCGCTGGGTAGAAAGAAAGAAGGAAAAAAAGAAAATATGTACATTTCTTTGCAGATATAACAAAACAAAGATATACACAGTAACTAAAATAATACGATAGTAAGAGTAGCAATATAACAAACACAAATAGAAAACATAAAATAATACATAGGCAGTTAGTACGTCCAGGTTATGAACGTTCGCTAACTAGGATCCGGCTCAGCATAATGCGCCACGCACTAGTAAATACGAGTACGCAGCGCGCTGATCTTCCGCTGGCTCCTACATTCAGTACCCGATAGTCCGATTTTTATAAAAAACAAAATTTATATAAACTATATATATATATATATAAAAATAGAAATATAAAGGATATTGAACATATACATACGTATGTAAGTATGTTGGCAAGGCGTACCTAGTCGTTTCAGATTGAGGCAGTGTGGGTGTTTGTGTTTAGTGCAATAGTTGTTAGCGAAAGTATGTTAAGTAGGTTTTCCGCTAGCAGGCCATTTGCATAGACAGGAGATGTTTTTTTTAAGTTTGCGTTAAAACGTATATTTAGAAACCGGTTGACGCAAAGGTGGCGGTATATTATTCCAGCACTTGGTGGCATGGTAGCGGAAACTACCCCTGAAGGCAGTAGTTACATGGAGTTTGGTTATAAGAATATATGATGATGCTCTAGTGGGATAAGGATTCTGAGAGGAGGACCAAACAAGTTTCTCGTAAAGGTACTCAGGTTGTTTATACTTTATGAGCAAGTGCAACCCAGCACATGCTGAGTTAGAGCCTTTTTGTGACACATGTAGTGAGTACAATGAGACACACACACTGCAATACCTATATTTTGCGCTTTTATTTAATTTTAATCTATTAGTTATTGTTTCTTTGTTCTTTTTGTTATGTCTCCTGTGTGTGTTTGTTCTGTTGTGTTGTTACAAATAAATGTTTTTGATTTGATTTAAGTTGATTTAAACCGAGTTCCTTATATAATTTTATACTGAAATCCATATAATCATCATCATCATCATCATTGAACGTCCGCTAATAAACGTATGCCTTCCCATAGATTTTCAGAGCGACAGATCTTGCGCTACTTGCACCTAACAGTTCCCAGCAACCTAATCAGGTCATATCTCTATCCGGTGACGGGCCGTCCACGCTGCGCTTTCCTCGAGAAACTTTCTGACCCAACGGCCGTCAGTTCTTCAAGCTATGTGCCCCGCTCAATGTCACATCAGCTTGCTAATACTCAGTGATGTCTGTAACTTGGTCTGTCTACGAATCTACTCATTTCTCCATCTAATACATATATTATAAAGACTGATACACTGAGATACATCTATCTATAGAAAATGGTGTGAATTGTATTTACCTCTTCTCCGCCGTATCTCAAACAATGCTTTGAATTCCTAAATCTATCCAATTCCCGCATTTTGCGTTCTTCTATCGTTCTCCGGTTAAAAACTCCAGTACATAACTCCAATTTCTTTATTATCTCGTTTACGGTACGAGCTGTCCGATTATGGAGACTTGCCCGTTTCCATCAGACATGTTAAACCCGCACCTATTTTTAAAAAATATATTTAAAATGAGGTCTACAAACTTTACTTAGCAACTTATTTAGATTAAACATTGTGTTTCCTTTCCATATATATTTTAAAAGTTATATACTTTATTTAATATTTATTTATGTAAGTATATGTAGAAATATATTAGGCCTAGGTATTTATTTACTTTTATCCTACTTACGTAGATATTTATTGTAGCACTGCCTCCTTTCAGGTTTTTTAATCCAGTCCATCCGAAGGTTGCCTGGAAGAGATCGATTTAAGCGATAAGGCCGCGCATTGTACCAATGTTATTTGGTGTAACAATAAAAAATATCTACTCTAATCTATTCTAAACAGCAGCTTAGTAAAGGACGCAACCGCTATAGAATAAACTTTAGATGAAGTAGGCTTCCGTAACACATAGAATCTTCTCAGCTTAGTCCGCAGGAGAGACAAAAGCCCAGCTAGCTGCTAAAAAGCTTAGTATACTTGCAAAGGTGAGGCAGTACTTCACACCGGGACAGTTGCTCAACTTATACCAAGTACAAGTCCGATCATGTCTGGAGTACTGTTCTCACCTCTGGGACGGACCAGCTAGAGGCTCAATTAAGAGAAGAGCCAAGAAGCTGATATGCAATGACGAATTAGCAGATGCAAGGCTCCACAGCCTCGAGCATCGTCGAAAGGTTGCAAGCCTCTCGGTGTGCTGCTCTTCAACCTGATCCCACCATCCCCACTCTATCATCGGACAACCTGACACCCCGCGGTACGCCACCGCCACATGGTAGACATACCTCCCATACAAACAAAGCGGTACGCTTCCACCTTTATTATGCGCACCGCCAAGGAGTGGAACGCCTTGCCTGAGTCTGTGTTTCCTGACAACTACAACCTAGGGTTCTTAAAGTCGCGAGTGAATAGGTTTCTTCTAGGCAAACGTGTACCAGACTGCACCATCGTAGATTGCATCATCGCTTACCATCAGACGAGATCGTGGTCAAACGCTAGCCTATAAATTATAAAAAAAAGAAAGACAATACATGCAAAGCTAACTAAGCCGCGAGTTTCCTCAAAATGTATATCTGCACCGGTTAGAGCAAGACACATTTTTCAGCTGCGATTCAAACCCACGACCAGATAGCAACTCGGCTTAATACAAAGGAAACAATTGAATCATCTCGATGACCTCCGTGGCGCAGTGGGCGAATAGCCGGCTGAGACGCAGGAGGTAGCAGGTTCGATTCCCGCCGCGGAACAAATGTTTGCATGACCTACAGATATTTGTTCCGGGTCTGGATGTTTTTCTATATATTATAAGTATGTATTTACAAAAAAAAATATATATATAAGTATTCTATCAGTTATCTGGTTCCCATGGTACAAGCTCTGCTTAGTTTGGGGCTAGATAGCACTGTGTGAAATGTCCAGCAATATTTCAATATATTTTTTTATATCTAAAGACCGTTGCTAGAGAGCTCATCTGCTCTAGAAAATTTGTAATGAATAATATTGTACAGTAAACCTTCATCCAATATATGCTTTCATCCCCGCTCTATGAAAACTGAGCACAGGTTTACTTTAGCGTAATAAATGTACCTTCAGCTTTAAAGACACATAAAGGCGTTTCAAGTGCTCAAGAAAAGCCGTTATTGTACTAGTACATCCACACTAACTTTGCATAGCATTAGCAATGGTAGGTTCAACATCCCACTAGTATTCTTTAAATCTAACATTTTAACACAAAAATCATTGAAGTAAATACAAATAACTACACATATGCTTATACAAACATATTTATTCAGAGACAAGTTTTATATATTTAATTTTAAAATATTTCGTTTTTCCAACATTATTCGATTAAATCTAGACAATAAAAAAAAATATCACTCTGCAGTGAGCTATCTACAATTCTTCTATTGCGGATGTTCCCCACGAATAAACCTGTTTATAAAACTAGTTGTGTTATAAGGAATTATTAATCAATATCCTTCCTCTAAGCAACTAGATAATTTAATTATACTTTAATGAGTTTTATTCAGTTTCAATTTCTAGCTGCACAACTACCTATAAAGTAGTAAAATTGTTTGATGATGATGATGATGCCAAACAAATGACATGGTTTATTAGGGTTCCGTACCAAAAGGGTAAAACGGCACCCACCGCTGTCTGTCTGTCCGTCTGTCACCAGGCTGTATCTCATGAACCGTGATAATTAGAGACTTGAAATTTTCATAGATGATTTGTTTCTGTTGCCGCTTTAACAAAAAATACTAAAAACAGAATAAAATAAATATTTAAGGGGGCTCCCATACAACAAACGTGATTTTTATGCTCGTTTTAGTTTGAAATATTCACAGAATATTTAGTTATATATTCACTTTAAAAATAAATAATTAAATTAAAATAAAACAAGTATTTAAGCAGGGCTCCCATAAAACAAATGGGATTTTTTGCCGGTTTTATAAATGGTACGGAACACTTCGTGCGCGAGTCCGACTCGCACTTAGCCGGTTTTTACAATGAAAGTGGCACCCTGGCAAAAGTTAATAAAGTTCTAAAATGTAGTAATGTGCTTGGTGGGCAGATAGCGGTAAGTCGTTAAATCTTTATTTGTTTCCAACCATTTCTTAATTTAAATTAAAAATTCTAATGACGTATATTGGTGGCGATTCTGTTGTTTACGCTGACTAACTAAAATTGTGTAAAATACGAACGGTCTTATTTTGTTTACGCTAAAGATCAAATTACAATGACATATAAAGTGACATTTCTAAAATTAAGTATTTTTTACTAAGATGTTTGTGAACTGTGTTTTTGTGTTTGAAGAAGTGTTTTTGGGCTAGTTTTAGTCAGCAGTCAAATTGGTGTTGATTAAAACTAACCCGCAAACACGCCATCTTAGTAAAAATTACTTAATTTTAGAAATGTCACTTTAAAAATCATTCTAATTTGATCTTTAGCGCAAACAAAATAGGACCGTTCGTATTTTACACAATTTTAGTTAGACAGTGTAAACAACAGAATCGCCACCATTGTCATCCCACTACAACTAATTAGATTTTGAGTGCAAGGCGGCAATGGCCCTAATTTTGAACGTGTCTAACGTTAGAACAGACGTTGGTTTGACTGATGTCACGCGTGTCAGCGCGATCCAAAATGTGCAATAACGTAATACTTTTGTTTTGGATTTACTTTGGTATTATCGTTCAAAATTAGCGAAGTTGCCCCCCAGTCGTGAGCTAAGAATCATTTCTATGTAAGAAACGTGCGTTCCTCACGGACCAACCGGTATGCACAACAAGTTGTGCCAAGTTGTGTTGGAACTATTATTTAGGACGGCACAACCAGTCGTGCATACCAGTCGGTCCGTGAGGAACACGCGATCTAATGCTATGCTATAAAAAGTTTAAAGAAATAAATATTATGACATTCCCTTGTCAATACATCTATGAAAATCTGATGTATGTTCACAAAAATAATTTGTTTATGAAATATAGCAAAAATCATAATTTTAATACTAGAAATAAAGATAAACTCGCTGTTGCCTCTTGTAGACTCCATAAAGTTAGTAAATCGTTTAAAGGGCAAGGTGTACGCTTTTATAACAAACTCCCAAGTGATGTACAAAAATTGACAATTAACAAGTTTAAAAACGTAATTAAACAAAATCTTTATAAAAAAAACCTACTATAAAATATCGGATTATTTAGATGATAGAGAAGCTTGGGATTGAAATTGCTCCAACTCGTTAAAAATGTTACATTTTGGACGTAATTTATTTCCTGTATTGTTATGTATTCTAAAAAGATCATTAAAAAACCAGCCTTTCTTTCCTGGCTTGGTCGCGAAGGAACAGTCAGTAAAATTGACGTTTCAAAGTGATCCTTGTGATTTTAATGAATAAAAGATTTTGACTTTGCTATGCAGCCTTAGCGTGGATGGACTATAGAATAGGTTATGAGAAAACCCGTGCCTTTGAAATTAAGAAGGTAGGTGGAAGCGAGGGAATAAATAGTGCATCATAAAAGTGCAATTTAAAACGTTACTTTATTACCTTTTTCAAAGTTAAACTGTGACAGAATGTTGATTTATAGTGTGAAAGTACATAAGAAAGTTCGTGTAGACACAAATAAATATTGAATTATCTAAAGACCGTTGCAAACTAACTATAGACAGCTCAACTGCTCCAGATCCTCAAGACACTGGCTAAGAACTAGCTTCCGCCAGCGGCTTCGCACGCGTGGTTTGTCAATGAAAAGTAGCCTATGTGTTAATCCAGGTTATGATCTACGTACATACAAAATCGGTCGAAATCGGTTCAGCCGTTACGACGTCATTGAGTAACAAACAAACAAATAAATAAACAATCATCCAAACTTTCGCATTTATAATATTAGTGTGATAAATATGATAATATAGGTACATTGAGTTTGATAAATACCCATTTTTTTCATGTAAATAAAACATTCACGTTACAGATTGCAAGCCCATCGCCGTTTAATAGGATACTAACCCGATGGCATGTCTTTGTACTTTTGATCGCCTCACTGAAGTTACATAAATATTCAAAATTTTAGCTCAATCGGTTTGGTTCAAAATTCAATTGCAAGATTTGACCTAAACAAAATACTCAATACTCAATCGTTTATTGTATTCCACAATGTAATACTAGGTGGTAAATAATAGGTACATGTTCATTATGTACCCTGTTGGGCGCAACAATATCATGGAGAGAGGAGGACGTCATTGTTCTTGTTAGGTTATATTTATTTTAAAAAAGAAAACACTGAAATCTAGTGTCAAAGTAGATAGTAGGTAAGTATCTAAAATTTGACATTTTTCATTAAATTTATCATTAAAATATTCGTCAATCTTATAGTAAGTTTTTTTAGTTAGTAAGTATTTAATTTGTTTTATAAATTTTATATTATTAGTCTCATTTTTCAACGGGTCAGGTAGTTTGTTAAATATTTTGATCGACATTGCGTAAGGGCTTGAAGAGAAGTAACAAACATTGTAAGTTAAACAAAAGCTTCTAAAAGCATGAAGCTCCAAGCCCTGAACGTCAAAATAGACAAAATGTGATGACTACTATCTCTAGAGGTTCCTATACTTTTCTGATAGACTTTTCCACTGTATCTTACAAAGGAAAAACTACCTTATGTCTTTGATATGAGGGTTTTTTTCGTGAATTAGGTTAATGGTACATGTGTGTGCAGTATTCTGACACGTTGATAAATTAGCTCGTATCGGATTTATGGCAAACACTATTCTTCTATTATTTATATCGATGTATGAGACGATAAATATGTCGGATAGATGATTTGTAAAAAAGTATATTACAAAGATAAAATACATGAGTACGAAAAATCAATAAATAATGATGGACATTGTGCCAATATTATAAACTAGTAACACTTATACACAGGTAAAGAGGTTCATAATGATTTAAAAACGATGAAATATGAACGAAGTCCTGGAGAGGATGGAGTAACAACAGAGCCATTAAAAATTCGCGCGCCCACCCCACTTCCGCATATCACCAACCTGTTCAACACCGTTTTGCAAACCGGTCAAATACCGAAACAAATGTGTCACTCAAACATTGTCCTCCTACACAAAAAGGGGGACAAAACAAATATAGGCAACTATAGACCAATAAGCCTGATCTCGCATTTGTATAATGCGTTTATAAAAGTTGTGCAAAACCGCATTAGTGGCATTTTAGACCAACACCAGCCACCTGAGCAAGCAGGTTTTCGTCCCGGCTTCTCCACAACAGATCATCTACACACACTAAATCAGATAAACGAAAAGTACACAGAATTTCATAAACCACTCTACATAGCCTTTGTGGACTACACAAAGGCTTTTGATAGCCTTCAGCACTCAGCAATATTCAAATCACTAGATAACCAGCAAGTTCACAAAACATACATAGACCTTCTTAAAATCATTTACCGCCAAAGCACAGCCAATATAAAACTCCACTCCACTGGTCCAGCATTTCACATACAGAAAGGAGTCAAGCAGGGTGACCCCCTCTCTCCCATTCTGTTTACAAGCACCCTAGAGGAGGTATTCAGAACATTATCTTGGGCTACAAGGGGCATAAACATCGGTGGCAAGCGCCTAACTAACCTGCGTTTTGCGGATGACTGTCCTTTTTGCCCAAACAGCACATGGCTTACAAGAAATGCTCCAAGAACTGAGCGCGGCAAGTCTTGAGGTTGGACTGCGAATGAATCGGTCGAAGGCGCAAATAATTACCAATGCCACGAAACGTAGGGTCGAGGTAGATGGGCAGGAAATACTATATGTCGATGAGTACATTTACTTGGGCCAGTCAGCAAGCTTCGAAAACAGGCATGACAAGGAAATCAATCGCCGCATCAAAAATGCCTAGAAGAGCTACTGGTCCATGAAAGCGCACATGAAGGGTGACCTTCCTCTGAGTCTGAAGCGCAAACTCATCGACATGTGTATCCTGCCGGTTCTAACCTACGGTGCGCAAACATGGTCATTGACCGAGCTGCAGAAGTCCAAGCTCAAGATTTGCCAAAGGGCAATGGAACGCAGCGTCCTAGGATTCCGGAGTACCGATCGGGTGAGAAATACCACGCTTCGTTCTTTAACTGGCATTGCCGATGTGGGAGACAAAACCGCGAAGCTCAAGTGGGATTGGGCCGGGCACGTAAGTCGAATGCTTCCAAAGAAATGGGCCAATATCATAACACCTTGGGTACCGGAGGATGGACAGCGACGTCGGGGTCGGCCGCGAAAGCGTTGGCGCGACGACATCAGCGGATTCCAGAAGGAATGGTGGGAATCTGCCAAGGATCGCGATAGGTGGAAGGAGTTGGGGGAGGCCTTTGCCCAGTAGTGGGAAAATGTAGGCTAGATAAAAAAAAATACTTATAATAAAAACGTCAAAGTTTGGATGTTTGTTTGTTTATTTGGTACTCAATCACGTCGTAACGGTTGAACCAATTTCGATGAAATATGGTATATTTATCCCATAAATTACTTCCCATGGGATAAAAAAGGGGTGACAAGTTGCAACAGTGAGTTTAGCTTTATATCTAGGTTCATCATCATCATCATCATATCAGCCGTAGGACGTCCACTGCTGGACAAAGGCCTCCCTCATTGATCTCCAGAAACTGCGGTTGGAAGAGGCCTGCATCCAACGCCAACCTGCGGTTCTTACCAAGTCGTCTGCCCATCTTATAGGACCTCCTACGCTACGCTTGCCGGTCCGTGGCCTCCATTCGATAACTTTCCAGCCCCATCGGCCATCTGTTCTGCGCGCTATATGGCCTGCCCATTGCCACTTCAACGTGCTAATCCGTCGGACTATGTCGGTGACTTGAGTTATCCTACGTATCTCCTCATTTCTGATTCGATCCCGTAGAGAAACCCCGAGCATAGCACTTTCCATAGCTCGTTGAGCGACTCTGAGCTTATTCATAAGGCCAATAGTGAAGGACCACGTCTCGGTTCCATATGTCATCACTGGTAACACACACTGATTGAAGACTTTCGTCTTAAGGCACTGAGGTATATCTAGGTAACCTACGCATATATGGCGGGTTCCTATATCCGTCGGTAACCAGCTACAACTCCTTTCTCCTTGAAAACCTGTCAAAAGTTTGACACTAGTTTAACACTCTTTCAAGGAGATACGAGGCGTAGTCGGTTACCGACGGATATAGGAACCCACCATTAGTCGTGTAACGCGTACAAAGTCGCGGGCAACAGCTAGTATGTTATATGATAGTTATCACTGTGTCACACACCTTAAGCATGTTGTACTGTGTGCCTAATGTGTGTTTTGTTGCAATATATGTTTGTTCATTTTCATTTTATTATTTTCATGTTTTAGGTGTTTATAGCCTCATGTGTAATTTATTCGGCCTTCAACCATACCCCTCGACCGAAACACAGTAATGCCGCTTGGCGACAGAAATAGGTATGGTGGTAATACTTTCCAAGGCGAGCTCTTTCACATAGAACTTTACTACTACAAAGTTCCTGTCTCCAGCAGATTCTATCAGTTGCCTGCTAGAGAGTTGCGCTGACTGACATCTCTAGATGTTTGATACCTGGTCCGTCTATCATCATCATCAGTCGGGAGACGTCCACTGCTGAACATAGGCCTCCCCCTTAGATCGCCACAACGAGCGGTTGGTAGCCGTTTGCGCCCAACGGCTCCTCGCGATTCTTACCAGATCGTCGGTCCACCTTGTGGGGGGCCGGCCTACGCTGCGTCTTCCAGTCCATGGTTTCCACTCGAGAATCTTTCTTCCCCAACGGTTATCGGTTCTACAAGTGATGTGGCCTGCCCATTGCCACTTCAACTTGCTAATTTTGAGAGCTATGTCGGCAACTTTAGTTCTTCTGCGGATTTCCTCATTGCGGATTTTGTCACGTAAAGAAACCCCGAGCATAGCCCTCTCCATAGCTCGCTGAGCGACCTTGAGCTTGGTCATGAGGCCATGAGTAAAGGACCACGTTTCAGTGCCACAGGTCATCACTGGCAACACACACTGGTTGAAGACTTTAATCTTCAGGCTCTGGGGAATTTTGGACGAGAAGATATCGCGAAGTTTCCGTTTATCGCTTAATAATAATAATATATTTATTCATTAAGAATGGATCCATTTTGTTCATAAAAAGCAAATCTAGGGGAGTGCGTACCTAACTATTAATTGCGATTTGGTCCTCTGCTTGAGCATCCAAATGAGAGGACAATCGAGTTTGTTGGCGATTACGTTTAGGATGGCGTTGCTGCTCTCGCGTACCGTGCGCAGTATTGAGGCTGTTTTTAACGGTAGATGGCATCAAAGGTGTCTGCGCGTGCTTCGGCGAACATGCCTGAGCCACTACAGATGCGCGGGAGCCGCAACAGTGCCCTGAACGTATTATTAAATTGGGCTCGCAGAGCATTGTAAGCTCTTTGCGTATAACTCAAAGACTTCCTCCATTTTAACCGGGATACAGACGCTCATAACAGCGTCGTGAGCTTCCAAGTCGGTTGATAGTATATTTAGGTATTTTGTATATATTACGTGTTTGTTTGTTTTTTTGTTTTAATTATTGTGTATTAGTTTTTTTCTTCTGTTTCTCAGTTTTGTGTCTATTCATTTTAATTATTTAGTAGTAGATATGTTCTTAAAGATGCTTTTCCTTTTGTTTCCTCGATGGTTATATTTCTGTTTTTCTGTGCGCATATAAGTTACGTTTCAAGCCAGATAAAATTGTTATATTAGATAAGTCATATTTTTTTTGCTTGTAATGTGTAATGTGAGCCTTATAAAATAATAAAATAAATAAGTATACTGAAACCACATACTCGCGGAGTACAGTGATGATATATATATATATATATATATGTACAGTGATGTACGCATTAAAAATAGTTACTTTCACTGCGTCTATTACGTTCTTGATTATCTACGTTAATGCTTCTTCCACGAGGCCTTTTATTCTAGAGTTCTTCCAAAACCATTAGCCGTTCTAGGTTATCTGAGCTGCTGCCAAGTAGTTACACAAGTATAATAAAAATAAATGCATTTTGCAGCACGTTTTTCGAAGTAAAATCGAATTAAATAAATAAATATTCCTGGACATGTCACACAGCGCTATCTAGCCCCAAACTAAGCAGAGCTTGTATTATGGAAACCAGATAACTGATAGAATACTTATATACATTTTTTTGTAAATACATACTTATCATATGTAGAAAAACATCCAGATCCGGAACAAATATCTGTAGATCATGCAAACATTTGTTCCGGGGCGGGAATCGAACCGGCTACCTACTGCGTCTCAGCCGGCTATTCGCCCACTGCACCACAGAGATAGTCAAATAAAAAAAATTATTTGTTATTACTCTCCCAAATACTTTTATATCTAAAAAATCATGATAAAAACCACCACAGCCTACAATCTACTCTCACCATAAGACACTAAGGTTCAAAATATGCATAGTTACATTTCTAACCACACGATAGCCACCAATCCAGACACTCTGCACTCTATTCCCAAGCATTTAAAGGCTAAATTGCTCTATCTAAAGTTAGTGTTCCACTATCAAACGATTGGTGTGGCCACAGCCAGACCGTGTGAAGTCAACCGTATCACGCCTGAAGTAATTGCTATTGTATCTGGATAAAAAACCTAAACTGTCTGTTCGGTTTTTAATTTAACAAACGAATGAAATAAATTTTGCTCGTCCAATAACAAAAAGCTTGATTGAGTTTCACTACAGAATATAAAAAAGGAATATAGAATGATCACGAGATGCGTATGATTACGTATCTCGTGATTTGTTTTAGGAATACTACTTCAATATTGCCTACGTAGCTATCCAACTATATTTAATAAAGACATGTTTACAATTTGAATAATTTAATGTACAGGAATCTTATTAACACGTTCGTTGCATTACGAGATCTATCAGATCTCTTGCAGGACTTTTGTATTGTGCGTTGACTATAATCGTGTTGTTTCACTCCTTGCGGGAGGCTCTAACGTGTAAAGTTCTTTAAGTATGAGTAAGACAAATATACATATTTGCTTCCTATTTAATGGTGAATTCAAGGACATAAAAAAATATAGAGATGGATTAGGTCCCTAACGCACAGTAGTATAATTATTTCCGTTCCTTGCGTTAGGAGACCTGTCGGTACTCGTGAAATCGTACGCCTCGTAGACGCAAGAGAGGGAGGGTGGGTGGCGCGGGCGCCGCGTGACTCGATTTAGTGTTGGCCTAGCATCGACGTGGGAGGTCACGCGCACGGTTCGAAAATATCACTACGTAATTGTATTTTAAAGTGTGTTGATTGTATATACATATCAAATTATATGTATATTTGTCTTACTCATACTTAAAGAACTTTACACGTTAGAGCCTCCCGCAAGGAGTGAAACAACACGATTATAGTCAACGCATAATACAAAAGTCCTGCAAGAGATCTGATAGATCTCGTAATACAACGAACGTGTTAATAAACAATGAGTAATTCTAAAGGGAAAAAGTGTAAAAATTATTAACAATAACTAATTACTACACATATTGAACTATCTTCGGTTGCGGTAAGAGATACAATAGATACCTAATTTTTTTTTGGTATTTGTAGTTTATTCTAATGTTATAACTGCGTGCGAACCTAGCAAAATGTAGAGCAATAGCTTCTCTTGACCCACAAAAACTTCAAAATATTATGTCATTGGTTTTTTGGAAGATATAAATTATTTTCATAACTGTATTTTTAGGAGACTGATTAGGTCTCAAACGCACCAAAGGGTAGGTTAGTTTCGAGATCTTTTAGGTCTCCAAAGCACCAGCTGAAAGTTTTTTGAAAATGATGGCGCAGTGAACGTGTTAAAACCAGTGGTTCGCCCCGAACTGAGATCTCGCGAGTCTCCGATTAAAACAAAAAAAATATATTTGTAATCTTTGACTATCAAAATAGTACCACGACATATTACCAACTAACTTGACCGACAGTTTCCTTCAAATTACAGGTAATGGTGTTCATGTAATGTTATTACTTATTTTGGTTACTAATTGCAGTTATTCTGAATTTCAGACTTGTGCCTATATTTGTGTCACTTAAGCTACACGCATACCAAATTACAGCACTGTGGGGTCACTGGTGTACTCTGTGAATTTAGTCAAAGTTTGGTTTTTATAATGGCTAATAACTAAAAAACTATAAGGAATTTATGAAAAATAAAATTGGAATCTAAATGTACTAATAAATACCTTTCACTTTACGTCCTATTTGACCTAAGAGTCTCATTTTCACATTTCACAATTTCACACAGCGCTATCTAGCCCCATACAAAGCAGAGCTTTTGCAGATAACTGATAGAATACTTAATATACTTACTTTGTTTTTGTAAATACATACTTTTAATATATAGAAAAACATCCAGACCCGGAACTAATATCTGTAGATCATGCAAACTTTTGTTACGCGGATGGAATCGAACCCGCTACCTCCTGCGTCTCAGCCGGCTATTCGCCCACTGCACCACCGAGGTCGTCAAAGTTGTTCAGTTTGTTTTCAATGTTTACTGAAGTGACAGAACAACAGCTTCTGGTATGTAATGTTCCTAATATGGCATATTACTGAGGAAATCCAGAAGTAATAACTTATCCTTTCACAAATGTACGTTATACACAAAATGTTTCCTCCTGGTAACCATATAAAATGAAAACGCAATACCATTGGTAAAGTAATATTCGCGCAACTAACATAGCAAGCAATCTAAACCGGGAATTAACGTGGGAATAGCAGGACTACATCCGCAGTTCTACGTCTACGGCGGTACGGTGCTACGTTACAGCCTGTGCTAAGTTTTTATATTGTTTTGATAATTAGCAAGAAAGTATGAAGACGATATCAAATACTTACTATGCAAGTCCAAGTAAATTTTGGATTTTCAGTGAAATAGTTTACGGAAATTTGCTACGCGATAGCAATCAGTCGCGAAGCGTCAAATTTACTTATATTTTTATTATACTTATACTTATATACAACTGAATTTACATATTTTTTTCTATTTTTAATTTGATGTAGAGACGGAAAAACCTGATTTTTATTCATGCTTTTTTATAAGCTGACCTACCTCCGGCTTCGCCCGAATGGTTTCTCAATTAAAACATTACCCTCCTTCTGCGCAGTCGAGTAAAAAGTAACCTATGATATATATATTACTCAAAGATAATGTAGCATTCTAATGGTGAAAGAATTTTTGAAATCAGACCAGAAGTTTGAGTTTATTCGTTACAAACATACAAATCTTTCCTCGTTATAATATTTAAGTATAGATTATCTATCTTATGTGGATATGGATAGCATTATTGGAACTACCTTGTAACTGTAAGACTATGCTATAAAACACAAATATAACAGATAATTAACGTGATAATTTGGTTGCACCAGCGCCAGCAGTTAGACGTCGATGAAATCTGATGTTCTTCTTCTTCTTCTTTCGAGCCAATGGCTATTTGACTTCTAAATTTGATTAGCCCAATAGAGAGCAACTTCCACACCCCTCTCTGTTGCATGGTACAAGTCATTCCGTATGCAGGTGGCTGGGCATAGAGGACATGAGAGCAGGTGGGCCATTGTTTGTATGGTGGCCCCGCAGTAGCACTCGCTCCGGAATGGGTCGATGTAGCTCCACTTGCCTAAATTGTCTCGGCAGCGGCTAACTAAGAGTGCGCAAATGGTTTAGAGACTTCCAAATTGGCCACTGAAGCTTGTAGCCGGAAGGAAGATACTCCGCTGGTGGAATGTAATCAAGAGGGGCAGCGTGATGGGAGGACCATAATATAGGAGGACCACAAACACAGATAGACAGATAAAAAACAACAGATTAGGAACGATCATTATAGGCAGGTACCTAACAAAAGCTACATAAATACGTGGGCGCTAAAAGATTCTGTACTGTGTGGGTATAAGGATCAGTATCAGCCTTGTGGTGGTCCACGCTTAGGCGCTAAGCGCAGATTAACGTTGGTTTTCAGACTGAGCATGTTTAAGTGACCTCACAACCAGAGGGAAACGCATCGATAATACCCCGGATGTTGTCGGTGTCAATAGGCGACGGAGACTGCTTACCATCAGGTGGCCCACCTGTAAGCCTGACAGTAAGCCTGTTTCCCCTCAATTACCTTAAAAAAGCTTACACTTTTATCAAGCGCGTTTCACACGATGAAGATGCTATAATACTATATTATAAGCTAAATATCGCTCGCCATGCAATCCAAATGCCAATGTTTTGTACATATTTTCGTACAATATAACGTTAAAAATGTATAGGTAGGTTTTCAATGTCAACACTAAATAATTATTGTAAAGAGCCTTCAGTCTAGACAGGACTTTAGTTGCTCGTACTAACCACAGCCGTCGCCCTCTCCAACATAAAATAACCATTACACCTTTGTAATAAGATTGAAATTTGTATAATTAGTGAATATATTAAATTATGATTTATAAAACAACCACTAAGGCTTTGCAGTAAGGTTGAAATTTGTATGTTTAGTGAATATATTAAGTTGAGTTTGGTTGAGATAAGTTCCGTGTTGGGTCCGTCTGGCACGTGACTTTTGGTAACGACGCTTCTTCGACTCGATACTTAATTTATCTTATTTAAAAGGAACAATTTAAGGCCCCTTCGAATTCGCGGCATTTATTTATATTTCGATCATCGAGTGCTTTTGAGATGGAACGTGAATAATCACATTCCAATATAAAATAAAAACAATTGAAAAGGTTAAATCGGAATTTAAAAACCTGAATTTATTTGTAACAAAACAATCACTATCATCATCATACACTTCAACATCTTTGATCATTAGTTGTTAGGTAAGAGGCATTTTCTTTTGTCTATTTAAGTGAGAACCATAACTATCTCTTATATTAAACAATATCTATACCTATACCTAAATTAAAGTTTATTGACCGGTCAAGGCTCGTAATAATATTTTCAATACACTTGCTCGTAAAGTGAGCGTACATCGTTATTAAGGCCATAAACCAAACTATACGCAAATGCGTACGTAATAGTATTACACACTAGTGCATAATAGAATTATCCCTACAAAGTTAAGTTAGTACCTAATTGCAAAATATATGCGAGTAAACAGAGCATTTTCAATTTAACCGGGTAATATAGTTTTTGTAACAACAAAGAGGTTTTATGCCGCTGAAAATCCTATTACATTTTTGGAATAAATAAATGTATCCCTAATTAAGACGAAAAAAGATTTGTTATTATCAAAATACTTACAATTCATAATAATTTGTTATAAAGTATTTGCATTTTATCACTAAAATTATAATTTTGAAGCAGGCTGTATGGCTATATGTAATCAATCACGTTACATTTGGCGCTTGCAAATAAGAAAACTTGCGCGCCATTTGCCATTTTTTGTTTGTATCGCATTTGTTGCTTTGTGGTAAATAATTGTAAAAATGTCAAGCTTTAGTGCAGAAGATTTGTTTTTTTCCTCGCAAGTGTGTTGAAAAAGTATGTATGAAACTCGTGAGCAACTTGCTCACTAGACTCGGCTGATTTACGCCCTCGCCTACGGCTCAGGCTGCAACCCACAGCCTCGTGTATAATGAGCAACTTAGCTCACTTGTATCATAATATACTATTTTTTATTGTTATGGGCTATGTGAGTTTAAATAACTTCTAAACTGTTATTAAATAAGCTTTATAGCTTTTACCTAATTATTATTTCATATTTTTCTTTGAGTAGATGTGATAGTTAGATTCTTTATTGTTACACCAAATTACAATAACATAACCTAGAAAAGTTAATACATGGTGGTACTATGGGCGGCCTTATCGCTCCAAGTAATCTCTTCCAGGCAACCTTTGGATGGACTGGATTGAAAAAACATGCGAGGAGGCGGTGTAACAATAAACACCTATATAAGTGGGATAAAAATAAATAAATACCTATACCTAAAATATACCTTACATAAACATACATAAATAAAAATAAAATACATATATATATATGTAATAGGTTGGGGAAAAAGTCTTTTCGCATTATAGTATGTATGAACTTGAAATAAAATCTCTTTGGCTATACTATTTGTATCTGGCTGGTTTTGGTATCATTCAAAGTTTAAATTTTAAAGAAGATAATTCCAAATTCAAATAAGGAAAATGTGTGAATTTTATTTGTTTTTCGTACTGTAAAGATGAGTGAATCTCATAAAAAAATTCAATACATTTTAAAATTTTACTACAAAAAAGATAAAAATGCAACAAAAGCCGCGAAAAAAATTTGCGATGTTTATGGACCTAGTGCAGTGTCTGTGAGAGTAGCACAAATTTGGTGTAAGCGTTTTCAATCCGGAAATTTTGATGATTGGAATAGATAACAAAACAGTTTAGGCGCATTTGAAAAAAACTGGGTACACAAAAAAGCTCGATATTTGGGTACCCCACGAGAAACCTAATGAACCGTGTACTCATTTGTGATTCTTTATTACGACATAATGAAACCGAACGATTTTTGAAGAAGCTGATAATTGGTCATGAAAAGTGGATCACGTAAATCAAGAACGTGCGAAAAAGGTCGTGGTCAAATGCCGGTCAGGCTTCACAGAATGTGGCGTAACCCGGTTTAACTCGCAACAAGGTGATGCTGTGTGTGTGGTGGGATTGGAAGGGCATTATTCATTATGAGCTGTTACTACTAGGCAGGACCATCGATTCTGAACTCTACTGCGAACAACTGATGAGATTAAAGCAAGAAGTTGAGAATGCGGCCAGAATTAATCAACAAAAGGGGTTTTTCATCATGATAACGCTAGACCTCACACATCTTTAGCCACTCAGCAAAAATTAAGAGAGTTTAGCTGGGAGGTGTTAATGCATCCGCCGTATAGTCCTGACCTTGCACCTTCAGATTTCCACCTGTTTCGGTCTCTTCAGAATTCTTTAGGCAGCGTCAGGTTAACATCACGAGAGGACTGCCAAAACTACTTGTCGCGGTATTTTGATCAGAAGCCCCAAAATTTCTATAGCAATGGGATCATGTCCCTACCTACAAGATGGCAAAAAGTTATCGAACAAAATGGTACCTACACATTACATACTTTAGTTAAATGTAAATAAACTATATTAAAAAATGTATTGAATTTTCCTAAAAAATGCGAAGAAACTTTTTCCCCAACCTAATATATATATAACAATATATATCGAAAGGAAATACAATGTTTACTCTAAAGAAGCTGCTAAGTACAGTTTGTAGACCTCATTTTTAAAAATAAAGTAAGTACTACAAGTTCAGATTATAGTGTAATATTGTATCATGTACAGTAACGGAATGAAAAGGTTCGTCTCCTTAGAGTCGGTTTTCGCTTGCACCAGTAATGCAAGAATCAAATAATTCTTTATGACAAGATAAATATTCAAACAACTTTGATCTGAATAATTTTGAACTTTATTATCGAACAGTTTAACATTTGTTTATTTTTATTGTTAATTATGTGTATTGTTAATGTGTAGGGATTATGGGAACAAAATCCTGGCAACAACCTTTTTTGTACTAACTTTCTTGTACCTTATTTAATCCTCGAGGACTTTCGATTCTTTTAACACCTAATTTATCTAAATCCAGTCTAAATCTAAATAGTCATTTAGGTGCTATAAGATCATAAACCATATTGCATTGCATACATTACCTACATAACAATAAGTAGAGCTGGGCTCGCCCGAGGAAGTGCTACCACCATATGACGACCACCGTGGCGCAGTGGGCGAATAACCGGCTGAGACGCAGGAGGTAGTGGGTTCGATTCCCGCCGCGGTACAAATGTTTGCATGATCTACCGATATTTGTTCCGGGTCTGGTTGTTTTTTTATAAATTATAAGTATGTATTTAAAAAAAAAGTATATAAGTATTCTATCAGTTATCTGGTTCCCATGTACAAGCTCTGCTTAGTTTGGGGCTAGATAGCGCTGTGTGAAATGTCCAGCAATATTTATTTATTGCCAACCAGCATTGCTGTATTTCGGTCAGGAAGGCTTTACTGTATGCCTCAAGTTGATAAACGCAAGGCGCGTTTCTAAGGTTTGTACGAGGCAATGTTTTATTAAAAGCGATGGTTACCACTTTAAATCATGTGGGTGAACTGCTTATTCCATCTCCATGTAGAATAAAAATAAAATACAAAGATACTTGAGATAAACATATTCTTCATCGTCAACATCCACAACCTGACTTCACCCACTGTTCTCCCCCAGATTCCACTGCCTTCATAATTGTGTATCAGTTGAACAAAACCAGTGAAATTATAAATATACCAAATTCAAAATGGTGTCCGGTCCGTTACGGCATAATTAAAACGAGCCAAAAGCCGCTGGATTCAAACTCTGTTATTATTTCGGTCATTATCCGCTATGACCAGTCACTGCGAACATTTCCCGTCTCAGTCCTCCTAAGTCACAGCTTGGATAAGTGACAGCTGGTTCTAAAGTATTATTAAAATCACTACTTATCATCATCCCATTCTCAATATCATTATATCAGCCCTAGGACTTTCACCGCTAAACTTGCCTCTCGTATATATTTCCAAAACCGATTTTGTGCGGCCTGCACCCAGCAGCTTTCTTATCCTTAGTTGATATTTTCGTCTAGTAATGAGCCGTCCTATACTATAAGTTAAATTTTGTGTAACATAAGGTAGTATAAATCTAATACACTTTGTTTTCTTTTCATTTAGAAGTAGATTGTTTACATTGAACCATTTTACGACCTTAGAGATTGCATTGTTTACATCGTCAAAATTGGTTTGTCGTCGCTTTAATTTAAATAAAAGCGACGTGTCATCTGCAAACAGTACAACCTCATGATCGTTCCTTACAAGATGGGGAAGATCATTAATATATACTAAAAACAAAAATGGTCCCAGAGTTGATCCCTGTGGTACACCCATTTTAACCAGAGACCCCGGAGAACGTGTATTAGAGAACGTGAAAAGTGTATTAGATTTATACTACCTAATGTTACAAAAGTTAAAGCAGATATAAAAATCTAAAACGAGGAGTTGGCTCTTGTGGACACCGTCGTATTCTCAGATATAACCCTAGATAATAAGCTTCAATGGGGCCCTCACATTGATAGGTTGTCGAAGAAACTTAGCAGTCAAAAAGATCTGTCTTTTTACAGACATAGACACAGCTAGACCAGTTTACTTCAGCTACTTCCACAGCATTATGTCATACGGTATACTGCAGTGGTGGAGTGCTGCAGATATAAACACCGTTTTTGTGCTGCAGAAGAGGGCTGTTCGTGCAATTTATAATATGGGCCTCAAAGAATCATTACGCCATAAATTTAAAGAAATAAATATTATGACATTCCCTTGTCAACACATCTATGAAAATCTGATGTAAGGTGTCGGTAACGGTAACAGTGTCGCGAGTTCAATTGTTTTTTCCCATCTCAAAAAATGCCCCACGCGCCTAAAGAAGTTTTCACTTCATATACAGAGGTGTCGGTAACGATAACAGTGTCGCGAGTTCAATGGTTTTATCCCACCTCAAAAAATGGCCAACGCACCTAAAGAAGTTTTACTAAGAAGTTTTAGTTAAAGAGGTGTCGGTAACGGTAACAGTGTCGCGAGTTCAATGATTTTTTCCCCATCTCAAAAAATGCCCAACGCGCCTAAACAAGTTTTCACTTCAAAATTGTGAAGTGATAGGTACGAGTGTATTTTCGTGTTTCATGCAGTAATACAGCTGTATGGATGTGTATCATAAGATTTTGAAATATGTACTCTCCTGTCATCGTCATAATTTCTAGTTGTCTAAACTTTTGTCTGCAAGATTCTAGATTTTTCATTAGTAGAATTGAAAGTATTGCTCTTTTTTGCAGTATAAAAATTCTATTTGATTGGGAGGCATTTCCCCATGCAAGGATACCATACGCCATGATAGAATGGAAATATCCGTGATAAACCATTTTAGCTGTACTTATATCGCTCAGTTGTCTCATCGTTTTTATTGCGTACACAGCTGATTTTAATCTCCCAACCAGATTGTCAATGTGCTTACTCCAAATTACTTTATCGTCAAAATATACACCTAGAAATTTTATGTGATCAAGAGTTGTCATGAAATGTTTATCAATTATATTATTAATTAACTTATCATTACAATTATTTCCATGCCCTAAAAAGAATTTTACAATATTGGTCTTTTCCAATTTAAGCAATAAATTAGGAGTGCTGCAGATATAAACACCGTTTTTGTGCTGCAGAAGAGGGCTGTTCGTGCAATTTATAATATGGGCCTCAAAGAATCATTACGCCATAAATTTAAAGAAATAAATATTATGACATTCCCTTGTCAACACATCTATGAAAATCTGATGTAAGGTGTCGGTAACGGTAACAGTGTCGCGAGTTCAATTGTTTTTTCCCATCTCAAAAAATGCCCCACGCGCCTAAAGAAGTTTTCACTTCATATACAGAGGTGTCGGTAACGATAACAGTGTCGCGAGTTCAATGGTTTTATCCCACCTCAAAAAATGGCCAACGCACCTAAAGAAGTTTTACTAAGAAGTTTTAGTTAAAGAGGTGTCGGTAACGGTAACAGTGTCGCGAGTTCAATGATTTTTTCCCCATCTCAAAAAATGCCCAACGCGCCTAAACAAGTTTTCACTTCAAAATTGTGAAGTGATAGGTACGAGTGTATTTTCGTGTTTCATGCAGTAATACAGCTGTATGGATGTGTATCATAAGATTTTGAAATATGTACTCTCCTGTCATCGTCATAATTTCTAATTGTCTAAACTTTTGTCTGCAAGATTCTAGATTTTTCATTAGTAGAATTGAAAGTATTGCTCTTTTTTGCAGTATAAAAATTATATTTGATTGGGAGGCATTTCCCCATGCAAGGATACCATACGCCATGATAGAATGGAAATATCCGTGATAAACCATTTTAGCTGTACTTATATCGCTCAGTTGTCTCATCGTTTTTATTGCGTACACAGCTGATTTTAATCTCCCAACCAGATTGTCAATGTGCTTACTCCAAATTACTTTATCGTCAAAATATACACCTAGAAATTTTATGTGATCAAGAGTTGTCATGAGATGTTTATCAATTATATTATTAATTAACTTATCATTACAATTATTTCCATGCCCTAAAAAGAATTTTACAATATTGGTCTTTTCCAATTTAAGCAATAAATTATTAGCATTGAACCATTCCTTAAGATTAGATATTAAGTTATCTAATTTTGTACATAGGTTTGTTCTATTCTTGTCACTTACAACCACAGTAGTATCATCAGCGAAACGAACTGTGTCCGTCTCATTTTCTACACAAACTACGATGTCATTTACGTAAAGGATAAATAAGAGAGGTCCTAGAATGAACCCTTGTGGCACACCCATTGCAATATTTTGTGCTCCAGACTTTTGCCCATTGCACTCTAAAATTTGTTTCCTATTATCTAAGTACGACGTGAGAATAGATAGCTCTCTATCCCTAACACCGTAGTGTTTCAACTTCAGTAAAATAATTTCATGGCTGACGCAGTCAAAAGCCTTTGACAAGTCGCAAAAAAGGCCGTAAGTGTTTTTACGGTTGTCCAGGTCCCATAGAATTTTAGGGAAGTGTTCTTATTTATCTGAAACCCAAACTGTCTGTTATTTATGATATTGTTAGTTTCTATGAATGAACACAGCTCATTTGTAATATATTTCTCAAAGATTTTACTAAACACGGGCAATAGCGAAATAGGTCTATAATTATTTGGGTCAGAATGAGAACCTTTCTTGAACAATGGAATCACTTTTGCTAATTTGAGCACGTCAGGAAAGGTACCACTATGTATACAGTTATTTATTACAACTGTCAAGGGTGATGCTATTTCATTTTTAATTTTCTTAATGAGTAAAATAGATACATCCCACAGATCACATGAACTTTTACATTTTAATTGATTATTTATTTTAATAATACATGTCGGGGTAATATCTTTAAGTATAAACGGATTGGAATTATATAATGTAATTTTTTTAACATATTTCATGGCTTCAATTTCTGAATTCATTAAATCTCTGGTCAATGTTGTTGCTATTTAAGCAAAAAAGTAATTGAAATGGTTAGCAATGTCAGATGGTAACGTAAGAATTTCATTTTTAAAGCCTGTTATATTTTCTATTATTTTTCGATTCATGGAACCTTTGCCAGTTTCCTGCTTTATGATTTTCCATGTAGATTTGATGATATTTTTAGAGTTAAAAACTTTATTTCGTATATAAATTCTTTTGGCTATAAGGCAACAGCTTTTGAAAGTTTTACTGTAGAGACTTATGTGATTTCTAAGGTCTTCATCGTTTGTCAAAGACAATAAATAGTAAAGATCTTTTATATGGTGTTGTGAAACTCTTAGACCTACGGTTGCCCAATCATTAAACGACTTCTTCACTTTATTTCGTATAGTTTTAACAGGCACAGCCCCATTCAGTATTCATAAAATTTTTACAAAAAAATCATTAAAACATGTCAATTTACAGTTTGAAAATTCATTATTAAAACCTAACTTAAGTAGCTCAATAGAATTGTCATTCAAAATTCTCTTTTTAACAATATAATAATTTATTTAAACTTTGATCAGATCTTTGATCGTCACATTGACAATTTAATGTTACATATTGTGCGAAATGGTCAGACTGTATACCAATGATCACTTTAGCATTTGCAACCTCAACATTTCTAAAAATATTGTCAATACAAGACTGAGCATTTTTAGTCATTCTCGTAATATCAAATATATTTCTTTTAAGACTATAACACTCTAATAAATCTACAAGTAGCGTACCGTCATTACTACCATTTTGATCAGAAAATGAGAAATGAGCATTAAAATCTCCACATACCACTATGTCTTTAGGTACTTTGGTTTTTGTTTGTAAGCATTTCCAAACACAATTCTAATTTATCCAAAAATAAATTGAAATTAGCACTCGGTGATCTATATACTACAACAACTAAAAGCTTTTTGTTTCAATACAACTTATTTCAAATTCTTTTTCAATATTTAGTTTACAAATATCAGATCTTGATTTCGCTTTAATGTATTTTTTTACAATAATAGCAGTACCACCACGAATGAACAATTTTCTTTAGCTTGCACTTAGTATCATATAGTTGTCAATCACATAACCAGTTATCTCTTCCTCCTTCAACCAGGTCTCCGTTACACAGAAAATGTCTATATCTTCATGTTCCAATAATACATTCACTAGAAGTTTCTTTTCTGTCATTCCTTGTACATTTTGGTGGCATATTTTTATGCTTACATTATTTTGGGCTTTTCTTATGTAAATTCCTGCATTGGCCCTGATTTTTGAAAATCCTTTTCTTCAGTGTTATGTACGTTATGTACGAAATATATTCCACATTTTGACTACATTTTATATGTTGAAGGGTCTTCTACAGATACATTTTCAACTGCAACATTTTATTTGCCGTGAAAGGCGGTGTTGTGTTATGTCTAGCAGCGTAACCTTGAAAGAATAACATATTTTAATATCATAAATTATACACGAGTTAATACATAAAGAATCTGTCTAACTGAAATTCGAGCATACAAACCTTTTACTTGGGCCCAGATAAGCTCGATCGGATTATACTGGCAGTGATATGGAGGCAGTCTTATGACGTTATGACCCTTTTCTTGGGCTATGCCATCTAAGACATACGTTGGTGTGCTGGGTATGTGCAGACCAACGAGTCTCAATAATTCGTTTTTAAGCATTGTTTCATTGGCCTCTATTCCTTTTTTTTGAAGCCATGCAATTATTTCTAACTTCCTGTTTGCCGAAGACCAACTTCGGCAAACAGGAAGTTAGAAATCAATCAATCTTCATGGTATTCATTGGTTTTCGTAGATTTGAATGCCAATAGGCAATTAGGCACAAAACCAGATGACGTCCCAGCATGAGTTATTATTAATCTTTGACCTTTGCCTTCGGGTACTTTGGTGGTCGATTGTGCCGTATCATCGGTCCAAGCTTTGGATACGGTATGATTGGCGTTTAGCCATGTCTCGTCTAGAAAGACAACTTTGTCCCAATTTATAATTTTTTTGACTTTCCGGAGAAAATTCACTCGAGCAAGAGCAATGTCGGTTCGTTCCATTATAATTTTTTTTTTGTCACTTTTGATGTAGGAAAATTCAATATTTTTCAAAATCTTCGATAGTGACGGCAAGCTTCCTTTAAACAAGTCTGCGTCTTTTAGGGACGCCGCCAGTTTTTTTAATATAGGTAATTCGCCCCGTGTATAATAACCATATACATGGTTGCGAATCGCAGCGGCGTCAAAGTCGTCAATTTTTGTGACAGGAGCAGCGTTTCTTCTTTTTTTATTTGGCGTTGAAAGCTTTCTTTCCTCGTCTTCAGTCAATACTGCGGTTGAAGATTCGCCATATTTTTCTTTACTGATACGAATTACTGTCGGACGTCTAATGCCAAGAGCATCTGCAACTCTGTCCCAAACTTTTGCCATGGGTAATAGCGGTCCACTATTTTGGTTTTCTCGCTCAAAATATTCACGCAAGCGAATCACAAACTCACGACTTTGACTGTTCAAAACAGTTTTCTTCGTTCTCTTTGGCATTATGCCAACAAACAATTAAAACAAACAATAACTACTCTTGGTTCGGGAACGCGAAGTTAGATTTTTAAAAATATGTAATTTTAATTGATTAAATCTAAATTAAAACTAGGATTACGTTCGCACCGATTTGAGGTGGATTTAATAATGAATCAAAGTACAGAGAGCCAACACGATAGTCGATGCAAGAACTGCTGTGTTGGCTAAGATGAAACAAAGCTTAAATTCTAAGAAGTGCATTTGTAAATGCAGCAAAACTATAAGTCTAAATTAATCTAGGGCAGAGGGGTTAGGCGTAACTATAACTCCTCCATCCCTAAGAGGAAAATTATCGGTTGGATCGATTTGGGATTTGTTCCGATAATTTTTCTTATCAAATAGGAATCTAAACAATTTTAAGCGATACACATACAATAAAAACATGAAAAAACTAAAGATAACTAATCCTAAAGTTACGTATCCTAAATTTTCACCGAAGCTAAAGTCTTTCCTTTCGTTTAAAACACTTTCGATCACTGCACTATGTTTTAAAGAGTACGCCATGAATTTAACTTCATCTAAGCTGATACCCTTCATGTCGAGTGCGCGTGCACTGGATAGACTCGCGTTCTTAGGTAGCTGCGGTAAGACGAGGATCGGGATCGGCTCCACAACATCTGATTCTATGATGATACGGTGACCCATACGAATTCCGTTGATTTCCAAATTACATGGCTCGTCGATGGTCACGAGGTAAGTTCCGAATACAGGTTGCTTGGTGCTGACCTCGTTGTCACAGTATTTAATTAGAGTAGTCTTCAGTCTACTATATAAAATCCAATTATCAGAGTTGACTTGCTGGACTTTGACCTTCTCAATGTGGACCTGATGCGGCGTACAGCAAGTGGGGTCATCGTCAAATTTCATCAGCTGCTCCATACAAGTGAGCTCATGGTACAGGGCTCGGTTGTCTGCAGAACATAGAAAATGGTCGCCAGTAGATAACGGGCGGCACGGTTTCGCAATTGGTAAGTATTTCATCCCTTTCGCCAATAGGTAAGGATATTTAGGGAAAATGGCAAAGGTTTTATTTTCGGATTGGTGGAAAATTGGTAAGGAGTACAATTTAAAATAATTATAAGTACAATTATCAGTAACTGGAATTTCCATAATGAACGTGATCTGGTTTTTCTTAACAAAAGATTTTACACAAATAGTTTCCTCTAATTTTAACAAATTTTCATCGATAGGCGAATACACTAAGCTTTCAGAGTCAGCAATTAATTTCAAATGATACATAAGTTCTGTAGAGTTCACGATAGATTGATGTAATATTGAGACCTTACTTAATGCTAGAGCAGTTTCAATTTCACTTAGTCTTATAAAGATGGTACGAAAACTGCTTGTAAAAACGTTAAATAATCCAATAATGTATGTGTGGAAAATCCAATTATTTCCCTTAGCAGTTAAATCTCTTAACATTATCTCAGCCTTCTTTAAACGGTTATCTAAATTTACAGTATTCTGATTAATCGTTTCAGTTACATTTATGAAGCTGTCAAACATTTTTGAAACCAAAGTTAATTTCTTAGAAATGATAATTTGGTCATGACTTAAATCAGAAGTGAGTTTATCAAATTTAATTGCATCGTCATGATCAAGATTCCCTGTAACAATTTTTATAATAGAACCCAATGGATTTATGAGACCTCTTTTATAACGCTGCTGTGGAACAAGTTGTCGGTATTTATCTTTAGTTATATCGCGTATGAACTCTGTATGTGATTTTATACTTCTCATTTCATGAGAATATGGTGCATTCCAATCGATCAGTTTACATAGCTGCTCATAGTTTGTTGCAATATAATTTAAATCATTATAAATCTTTTCCAAATGAATAACCTTAACTATAGTCCAATGATTAATTTGCACGTATGCTTGACCTTCTTTTATCGGAAGTATTCCCGGGTTGCCATTAAGGTTTTGCAGACGAAGGGCCAGGGTCGGCACTGCTACCAGCAGTATGCTGCACCACCTGTGGAGGACGTTTGATATTTTTTATAGGAACTTTCGTTTTCCTTTCCCCTACTTGGATAGGCAAAACGTTTCTCTCGGGTTCACCTACTACCTTCGCTTTTACATATCGAGGTTTATCTTTGCTTTTCCGCTTATTAACATCTTTAGCAAAAATTGTCTTTCCTAGAGGAAACTCTACTTCAAGTTCACCACCTTTCTTTTCCCTATTCTTCCCTTTAGTTGTTATCATCTTTTCTACCAAATTCTCATACAATACTTTAGTTCGCTTAGCATGATCTTTAACCAGTTTCTGGAAATAACGCTTTTCTAATTCGATGCCATAAGGGCTGCTTGTATCAGTGTGTCCGAATACCACTTCAAATGGAGTTAGTTCAGTAACAGAATGAATGGTATGATTATAAGCCATAACTGAATACGTCATAACTGATGCTGCATCCGTACAGCGTTTTTCATATTTAGCCAATCTATAAATTTCAATTATTGTGGAATGGAAACGTTCAATAAGCCCCATTGAATTAGGGTTATTGGGCGTACCAACGTGAAGTTCAATTTTATGTAAACTTAGAAATTCTTTCATTAATTCATTATTAAACTCAGTACCGGGGTCTGAACTGATCCTTCGGGGGATGCCGTAATATGAAAAGTACTTCATCAAAGCTCTGATTACTTCAGGTGTTGATTTTCCTTGAATTTCAATTGCCTGTCCTAACTTACTGAAAGCATCAATAAGTGTCAGATAGGTTTTTCCTTCAATGCTAAAAAGGTCTATAAAAATCTCTTGAAAAGGGGCCTCTTGTGTTTGCGTTAATTGTAAGATAGGCTTGATGGGTTTCCTATCATATTTCATTTTCTGGCATGCTTCGCAAGCATTTATGACTGCTGTTACTATTTCTTGCATTCTATCCCAATAATAATTTCTACGAATCCTAACCAACGTTTCCTTAATACCGCGGTGGCATGTCTTTCCTTCATGATATTTAACTATTACTGCCCTTTGTTCATTTTCATCTTCAATAGCAACTACCCGCTCTGTGCATTCATAGAAATTAATCATACCTTTCTTGAAAAGTTGAATAATTATATTTCCAAATAATTTACGATGTTCTTTTTCCTCAAAGTAAATAAAATACTTAATTTTTGGTTTTATGTATTGTTTTAAAAATTCTTTAATTAGTTCTGAATTATCTAGGGGTAGGAAAACTTCCAAAACCTTTTGTTTAGTTCGAGAAAGATTTCTAACTTGCATCTCATTTTTAAACCATGAGTATACCAAGATTTGGTTAGGCTTGGTGTCAATTGCCTCATGTAAAATCGGTATTCCAGTGGATTCTAATTCTAAAGCTGAATGAACTGTTTGAGATTTACTTGATTCTGATCGCACAGGGTATTCGTCGTTGTCAATACTATGTATTGACAGTGTGTCGGAGATTGCTATTGGACTGACTGTCGCTGTCCTACTCGAATCTGATACTGTTATCGTTGATGAGTCGTTACGTGCCGTTTTCTTTCGAGCTATCTTTCCTATATCCTCAACTATTTCATCTAGGTGTTTCTTTAGTCTCTGTTCTTTATCATCAACGTTAACTGCCATCGATTGATCCTCATTATCCGAATCTATAGCATTGATCTTAATCCTAGACAAGGCGTCTGCGTTGGTGTTCTGTTTACCGCTCTTATGAATTAATTCGTAATCATAATCCTGTAAACGCAACCTCCAACGAGTGAGTTTGCTACTCGGGTCTTTCAGAGATCGAAGCCATACTAATGGTCGATGATCTGTGTATATGAAAAATTTACGACCGTATAAATAAGGCCTAAAATGTTTCACTGCCCAGATAATAGCGAGCAATTCACGTTCAATCGTACTGTAACGTGATTCTGTGTCACTGAGTGTTCGACTAGCATACGCCACCGGTCTATCACTACCAATCGGTCCCTGGGATAGTACTGCACCTACCGCTACATTTGACGCGTCAGTCGTAAGCACGAAAGGGTTGTCAAAGTTAGGGTACTGTAACAATGGGGCATGCGTCAAGAGTTCTTTGCATTTATTAAATGCGTCAATGTACTTCTGGTCAATTACAATTCCGTTACGTTTCTTCAAACAAGCTGTCAGGGGTTGGGTTACCTTTGCAAAGTCCTTTATAAATCGTCTGTAATATCCTACTAGACCTAAGAAGCTTTTAATTTCAGTCGGTGTTTTCGGAATGGGATATTTCAACACTGCGTCAATTTTATCATTATTCGGTCTAAGTCCGTCCTTCGTTATCGTGTGGCCCAAGTAAAGTACTTCTTTACGTAAGAACTCCGATTTGTCAAGCTGTATTTTCAAGTTAGTCGCTCTAATTCTGTCAAAGATAGTCCGTAGTTTTTGAATATGTTCTTCTAAGCTATTTGAGAATATAATTATGTCGTCTAAGTAAACCATGCAATGTAGACCTTGTAGACCACGTAAAACGTTGTCCATCGTCCTCTGGAATGTCGCAGGAGCAGTTTTTAGCCCAAAAGCCATTCTAAGGAACTCAAAATGTCCGTTCTGCGTGCTGAAAGCCGTCTTCTGCCTATCCTTCTTTTCTATTTCGATCTGATGGTAACCACTTGCTAGATCAAGGGTACTAAAGTAAGAACTTTTTCCTAATTTGTCGAAAAGGTCTGTAATGTTTGGTAGGGGATATTTGTCGTCAATGGTTATGTCGTTAAGTCGTCTATAGTCAACTACCATCCTATACTTCACCTCGCCAGATGCATCCATCTTCTTAGGCACCAGGTGTACAGGCGCGTTCCAAGGAGAATGAGACTCCTGAACTACGTTGTCCTTCAGTAATTTATCTACCTGTTTATTAATTTCGTTCTGTAGAAACGGGGCTTGCCTATATGGCTTGACGTATATAGGGTCCTCGTTCTTTGTCCGTATGTTATGTTTAACCTTATTAGTAAACGTCAAGGGAATTTGATCGCAGTAAAATATGTCTTTGTAATCCATGCAAAGTCTAAATATTTTCTCACGTTCTTCGTCGTTAGTATGATCAAGTCTGAGTTTACTTAAATTTTCTTCAAGCAAATAATCTGTTTCTATTTCGTTCATGTCCTTTGTCATGTTTAAGTCACATTCATTACCGTCATATCGTGTCACTGTAAAGGGTCGTCTAATAATCAGTTGCTTTGGTTGATCTAAGGTATTCTGTATAACCGTAGACGCATATCCGTTTATACAGTTAACTATTGCACTAGGCATTCGTAATCCGTTTGTAAATTTGTGGAAGTCAAGTATGGCTTCACCTGAATATTGGTCTATTGGTAATTTAACTCGTTGTTCTGATCGTGGGGGAATATTGATTGTGTAATTTAAATTATTATTGATTATTGGAATACAAGTCGTACTTGTCTTCAATAGTTGTTCCTTTAAATCAATAATCGCGTCTAATTGTTGTAACAGATCGTTTCCAATAAGTCCGTCATAACGCGCGTCAACATCATACATATAGAATTTGTGCCAATTGTTGCTTACAAAAGTAGGCATAAGAGGGATTTCTATCACCTGATCATGTCTACTGGACGCGTGGGTGCTAACTACTTGAAATGGTTCGTTTCGAATAAACTCGCCAAAATACTGATAAGCTTTTCGGGGACTAATGAATGATCTCATACTTCCGGTATCAATCATCATTTTTGCATCAATTTCTTCTAAATAAATGTACGGAAGTTTTAAATTAGGATCACAATTTAGTTCTAGGACTTCTTGTCTATCGAGATACTTTCGTGAAAATCCGTCTGAGTTTCGTCAGTCTGTTCTGGTAGTTCATATTGTTCGTCGGTATATTGCATGTTATTATAGTCGCTACAATAGTTCAGTCCGTTTACGTCATCATAATTGTAATCGTCAGAGTAATAGTTTTCATCATAGTAGGGTTCACGATCGTACTCGTTCATACTCAGTTCATTTAATTTAAAACCTTGTGGTGGTTGAGGTTTTAGAGGCGCGGCTGTCCTCATAGTTACATCAGTCGTTTGCAATTGAGGTTTTTGTACCTGAGGAGTATACCCTAATGGTTTGTTACCAAACTGTGGTGGTTTATAACCAAATGGTTGTGATGGTCTGTAGCCAAATGGCTGTGATGGTCTATAACCAAACTGCTGAGGGACAAATTGTCGCTGTGGCTGAAGGCCAAACTGTGGCTTATAGCCAAATGTTGGTGGGCGGAAGCCTCCAAAATTTTGTTGCTGAACTTGCCCTTGTAATTGGGGTACCCTAATCTGTGAGTTTTGAGGAATACCAAATTTAAATTTCGGCAATGTATCATTGTTAGGCAATGTGGGTGGTTTGTACCCAGATGGCTGTGTTATCAATGGCCTTGAACCTGAACCTGTAATTTGGTTGCTGCCATGTATTTTATTTCTCATGTTATATTGCTCTAGGAAGTTAACTTCCTCAAGAACAATGGTCAATGCCTCTTCTAAAGTAGAGGGTGTCTTTAGTCTTACTACGCGCACCATATTTTCAGGAAGATTGTACAAAAATACATTCAGAGCCGTATTGTTGTAAATTATCAATTTCGCACGTTTTAAATCGCTATCCGCAATCAAATTTACTTTCGACATCAATAAAGATCGCACACTTTGGATGCGATTACAAAAATCCAAATAACTCTCTCCTGATTTAATTTTTAATGATTCTAATTCGATGTTTATACAAGCTTCACTACGCGGATCTCCGAAATGCTGAATGAGCAATTCCTTTAGAGCGGACCAAGACACAACATCCTCTCGTTCCGATAAGAGCGCAGCTGCATTCTCCGTAAGCCTACTTGTTAAAACGTTAAAGACGTATAAATTTTGTTCTTCAAAATCTTTTTTACTGAATCGATCGATCACATATTGGCATTTTCGTAAATAAAGACTTAAATGTCTTTTGTTACCGTTATACAATGGTATTAATTGAACAATTTCCTTTGGAATTGGCTCTACTTTCGCCATTGCCATAGAGTAGTAAAATAATCGGAGAAGGCAACTTCACTTAATTTTACACAGATATAAATTAACACACAAAAACAAAAAAATAATACTATAGAAATACAACTAAAAGCTCAACAAAGTTGGAATAAGGGAATTCTTTTTTTTGTAAATATGTAAAAAATATTTTGTAAAAAAAATTGATTTTACCTAAATTTTAAAATTATGTTACGATCGATTTCAAGATCAAGTAACACTAATTTTTACCTATTTTAACTTACAGTACAGATCTGAGTTATAAAATATGCACTATCTAATTTTTCTTAACTCTATGGTGTTCTATTTTTAGAACAAGGTTAGCTTGATAGAATTACATACAAGTTAACCAGTCACGTTATAATGAGAGAAGTCTAATCTCAATAATAACAAAATATCAAAATTATATTTTTTTTAAAAAACACGCATTTTTATGAGGTTAGGAGATTATAGGAAAGGAATGGCGAAAAGTTTTACTCACCAACCGACCGCTACTCCCATGCTCACTTTTCAATACCCGTAAGAGAAATTTGTTTGGTTCGACACAGACTTTAATTTCGCGAATTTTCGTGAAAATTTCCCTGACGGATTTTTACGTCGGGAAATCGCGGAAAACACGTAAAAATTTTGAAAATCTGTTCCGGCTGCGCCACTCTTGGTTCGGGAACGCGAAGTTAGATTTTTAAAAATATGTAATTTTAATTGATTAAATCTAAATTAAAACTAGGATTACGTTCGCACCGATTTGAGGTGGATTTAATAATGAATCAAAGTACAGAGAGCCAACACGATAGTCGATGCAAGAACTGCTGTGTTGGCTAAGATGAAACAAAGCTTAAATTCTAAGAAGTGCATTTGTAAATGCAGCAAAACTATAAGTCTAAATTAATCTAGGGCAGAGGGGTTAGGCGTAACTATAACTAACTACAATGAAACTAACAATAATAGATAAACTTAACAAATTAACATCAATAGTAACAAAAACAAAGTGATGAGAACGGAAAACACGTGGCGTATACAAGGCGTTAGCACTCGTACTGAGTACTAAGAATAGGTCATGTCAAACAAGATGGCGGCGCGTTGGCGCCATCTTGCGGAAGAAGACACGCCGCGGCCAAACTTCTCTCGAACCCCAAAGTTGTCGGAAGGAATGTTACGAGTAGGTTAGAATTTAGATATTATTTACTCACTATTGTAAATAATGTTATTTTTTTTAAATATTTAATAATGTTATTTTTTTTTTTAATTAAATGATATATTAATTTTGAATTAAGTTTTATACAAAATATCGATAGTTTATAGTCTGTGGTCACGATGATTCATCGCTCATCACTATAATTAGCTCAGCATGCCCATAAAGTATAACATTGACTGGTACGTTTGTCCGTACTGTTAAATTCAGAACTTCATAGGCGCAATTTTCCTGACAGCTGTCCCAGAGATCAAGCTATGTTGCTTCTAGTATACATACCACGTTTTTACCTACCGTAGCACAGATTAAGAAATAGTAGACACTCGAAATACCTGTACTTTTCTAGATACTAGTGGAAGGTTCTGGAAATAATGATCGGTATAAATAGTGCGTAGAGACGTCCGCAGAGTCAGTCTGGATTTGGCTATACGTGCGAACATTTTGGTGACTTTTAGTGGTTTATTGTGCGATACTGTTGTGAATTAGTGTGTTGTGATTAAGATCGTGTATTTATTGTTTTAGTGTGGAATAAAAGTGTTATTTTGGTTAGATTGATTTTCGTTATTTTATCCCGAACCCTCAGCTCGTAACAATAGTCAATCACACGTTGATGATGAAAACGCTCAACGTTTCGTTTCGTTATTTGAAAACAGTGCAACGAAAACTACTGCAGTTACCTGAGCAGTTAACTCTGCAATCAATCTCAATTGCTGACCAGTATTCTCGATAATGGAAGCCCGGTACAGTACACCGGAGTACAGAATGCTAGCGGCTACGAGAGCTGAGAGAGAATTAGTGAAATTAATGGCTTGTGCCAGAGTTCTACTGTTATCTGCTGCTGCCGACCGGATGAACTTCCTGTGAGATATTATTCTTAGGTAATAGTGAAGACACAGAGCCTAATTAAATCAGGAAACAAGTTTGTAGAAACATTTTTTTTAATAATTACGATTTCTTTGAGTTGTATGTTTATAAGAGAGCCACTAAAGGGTGTCCTTGTATTATACATTTTAAAATAATTATTATAAAATAGGTACATAAGTACCTACATTAAAAAATTGTTTATTTTCAAGGTCTCTTTATAAATGGAACTTCTTCAGAGACAATTCAATTTAATTTTAATGTTTGAAACCGATTCTAAACTATTTTATTACTAAAAGTAAGGTTTTATTACGTATATTACATAACATTAAATTATACCACAAACACAAAACTAGACTGAGAAGTGAAATAAGCTGTTACTGAAAGCTTCGGACATATTTATGTTATTGCATATTTACACATATTTTTTACAAGATACATTTTGGAGAATGTGCGCAAGATATGACCTTATCCCTCCTTCCCCCTTCCACCACCGGACAAGTAGACGAACCGAGAAGTACCACCCATACCTGGTCGGCATACCACCTTGCCGTACCAAACGATTTGCTTCAACTTTTCTTGTTAGCACAAGTGAGGAGTGGAACGTGAGTTCCACTCCTCGCCGGAAGTGATTCCGGCGTATGTTTTTCCAAACCAGTATAATCTTGGAGTATTCAAGTCCAGAGTGAATAAGTTCTTTCTAGGCAAGCGTGCTCCATCTTCAATCACACCTTCACTTACCATCAGGTGAGGTAGTGGTCAAGCGCTTGGCTATCATCAATAAAAAAAGGAGTAATATAAAATGGCGACCGTAATGAAGTTGCTATGTATACTCAATTACATCTTTCAAACTCAACATACAACATGGGGCAAGGTGGCAAGCGGCGCGACCGACACGCAAGGTGACTTATAACTGACTTTAACCTCAATAGACGTACTAGAAATTTGTAAATTCGTCAAAAAATAACCGCAATTTTTTTAAAAAAAAAAGACTGTCCTACCACGTCGCTTCCAATGTAAGTACAAGTACAACCTAGAACTACCTACATCAACATTAAAAATGCACAGCTCGGGTCCGAATGTATAATGGCAGTAAAAATATATAACAAAATACCAGAACCAATTAAAGCACAAGAAAACGACAACATCTTTGAACATAGATCAAAAGATATACTAATGCAAAAGAGTTACTACACACTAGACGGCTTTTTTAACGTCTAGGCATGTAAATAATTTTAAATAGATCTGACATGTAACATTTTAATGCACTTTGTATGAACGCAATAAAATACTGAATACTGAAGGCACGAGACGGGTGAGGTGAGAAAAATTGACGCAGCCCGATTGGCAACGAACGCGGACCGGTGTAAACCGCACTGCCCTTAGCCGCATATTTTGTCTCGCATATATCAGTTTAATAGTTATTTGTTATACAAGAGTGCAAAGTTGCTTTTTAACCGCGTGCTCAATTTTGATGACCGATCAAGCGAAGGATTCTAAAATTAAAAAATTAGAATCCTGAGCGTTAGCGAGGGAATCAAAAGAGCACGAGGTGAAAAATCTTTGCACTCGAGTGCAACACGTAACTTTTTATCCCACCTCCTTCAACCTCAGCGAGGAAATAACTAAATGCAAAAAAAGTAATACACCAAGAAGATTCCGAGTCTGAGTTCTCAACAAAGTTAAAAAAGGTTGTATTATAAATTCGATACCATGGAGGTAGAAGTAAATAAGTTTAATGATCATTATTATAAATACGGGATTTACCACGTACCGTCTTATCGGTGTTTCGGTTCAATTCGGTGGTAAATCCTGTATTAATAATAATGATTGAAATCAATCACGAAAGTTTTCTAGGTTTAATGATGTTTTGAATTCACAAACTTAGTGCACACGATGTTCTAAATTCAAATTACTTTATCATCTAGTGGATAAAAACTGCCTTTGCACTCAGATATCGAAGAGCAAAAATACTTTTTCCGAGATGGGGGGATGAAGAGAATCTTTATTTCTCATTTAAAAACATTGCCTCTTACAATGAGAAAGAATTATAAGCTAAAAGTTATAGTGTCCAATTAAGTTATCTGCAGGAATAATTTAAAGAATTTTCGGTAAGTGCATAACTTTATCTAAATCTGTGGTACATCCTATGGTCTGGAAGAAATAGGTTTAAGTGATAAGACTGCACATTTCTACCGTTTTAAATATTTTGTGTATATATAGGAACAAAACCTGCGGCCCAAACCGCATTTGGTGTATGGAGCTGCTTTTGTGGTAAGCTTGACAAAAAGCTTGGTCGTTTGTTGTGACGTTTTACCACAAAACAGATTGATACAGAAATTAAGTACAAAGAGTGAAAACAAAGCACACAAACACGGACGCGCGCGTACGAAGACCATGGAACGAACTCGGTCAAACATTCAACCGACTTGATCCAGGATCATCGTCAAAATCAAAATATATGATGGATTATGATGAGTTATTACGCAAATTAGTGTGAATATGCTAGTTTTCGAGTTGGAATGTACCTTTGTAAAAACCGGGACATCTGACATCGGACGTGTTATTATTTATAAACTTTGACCTTCATCATCATCATCATCAGCCGAAAGACGTCCACTGCTGAACTGGCCTCCCCCTTAGATCGCCACAACGAACGGTTGGTAGCCGTTTGCACCCAACGGCTCCCCGCGTTTCTTACTAGATCGTCGTTCTACCTTGTGGGGGGCCAGCCTAAAGCTGCGTCTTCCAGTCCGTGGTCTCCACTCGAGAAACTTTCTTCCCCAACGGTCATCGGTTCTACGAGCGATGTGGCCCGCCCATTGCCACTTCAACTTGCTAATTTTGAGAGCTATGTCGGCAACTTTAGTTCTGCGGATTTCCTCATTGCGGATTTTGTCACGCAAAGAAACCCCGAGCATAGCCCTCTCCAAGCTCGTTGAGCGACCTTGAGCTTGGTCATGAGGCCATGAGTAACTTTGACCTTATTTAAATTGAATTCTGGAAATGTTTTTAATAGACTAAGTAGATATATTAACTGCATTTGCATATTTGTCACCTGTTTTTATACTTATTTACCCATGTTTGCGAATTATTAAATGAATTATGACATCTTAACGTGCCAATAAAAGCAAGGAATCAATTTATAAGAATCAATCGTGAATGCTGATCTGTAACGAGAGGACAAGCTAAGCCACGTGTGCTTCGATATACGACGCGCGCCGCTACTTTCGAAACAATAACTTTGCAACGACGTCGGGCCGCGGTAATATTTTATTATAGTGGTAAAGTCTTCGCAAACCATTGTTCCTGCGAGCGGAGTGACATTGTAACGCGATTAGTGTCTGCGGCCTCGTTAACTCATGTTACATTACCACTACCACGGAAACTTCATTTTCACTACCACAAAAAATATGTTTTTTTTTATTCATTATAGGCTTGCGTTTGACCACGATCTCGCCTGATGGTAAGCGATGATGCAGTCTACGATGGTACACGCTTGCCTATTAGAAGCCTACTCACTCGCGACTTAAAAATACCCAGGCTGTAGCTATCAGGAAACACAGACTCCGGCAAGGCGTTCCACTCTTTGGCGGTGCGCATAATAAAGATCGAAGAGAACCGTTTTGTGCGAATGGGAGGTATTTCTACCATATAGCGGTGGCGCACCGCAGAGTATCTGGTTGTCCGTTGATAGAATGGAGATGGTGGGATTAGGTTGAAAAGTTCCGCCGCACACTTCCCGAAATGTACTCGATAAAAAACCGAGAGGCTAGCAGCCCTCGATGCTCCAGGCTGAGGAGCCTTGCATCAACTAGCTCAACGTCGCCTATGAGCTTCTTGGCTCTTCTCTCAATTGATTCCAGAGCTTCAAGTTGATACTTCGCTGATCCGTCCCAGAGGTGAGAACAGTACTCTAAATACGATCGGACTTGTGCTTGGTACAAGTTGAGCAACTGTCCCGGTGTGAAGTAGTGCCTCACATTTGCGAGTAAACCAAGCTTTTTAGCAGCCAACTGGGATTTTGACTCAATGTAGGAGCCGAAATTGAAAGTTGGCGTTAACGATTATGAAATATGTTTTTTTATTAGAAAAGTGAATAGCTGTAGGCTCATAAGATGCTCCTAAACGAGCAACGGGCAATGTGCTGCGGGTAAGTATTGGCAATGTGTTTTCAATGCTTGTCAATAATGTCTAAATTTCCCGACCACATTAACACAATATAATAATAATAAATAAATATGTCTGGACGTTTCACACAGCGCTATCTTGCCACAAACTAAGCAGAGCTTGTACTATGGGACCCAGTTAACTGATAGAATACTTATATACTTTTTTTTAAATACATACTTATATATCTTGTTCCGAGCCTGGATATGCTTCTATATCATCACAAATCACACATCAACAGCTCGTTAGTGTCCACTGCTGGAAAGAGCCTCCTCCAAAGCTGGAGGGTTTTGCCATAACCACCACGCTTGACAGGCGGATCGGTGATCGCAGTAAAGGTGTAGATAATATACAGAAGGAAGCTGCTGTTCAGCAGGCAAGCTTGCCGTGGCGGTCGCGGCTTAAGAATCTACCCCTCCAACTCAGCCCATGGATGTCGTAAAAGCCGACTAAGGGATCCCACCAGAAGAAGGGCAGCAGTTTCCTTTTGTGTATTATCTACACCTTTACTGCGATCACCAATGCCAAGCGTGGTGATTATGGCAAAACCCTCCAGCTTTGGAGGAAGCTCTGTCCAGCAGTGGACACTAATGGCCTATTGATGTGTGATGATATAAAAACACATCCAGGCCCGGAACAAGTATCTGTAGACCATGCAAACATTTGTTCTGTGGCGGGAATCGAACCCGCTACTTCCTGCGTTTCAACCGGCTATTTACCTACTGCGCCACGGAGGTCGTCAATATAATCGATATAATCAAATGTCAAATCATGGGCAATATTTCAGCAATAATTGAGCCCCAGAATACATGGCAAGTGGACTGGACGGGACTGTAGGTTGAGCATGCGATGCCGTATGCCGACAGAAGTGTAATGCATTCCCGGCTACATATTTCATTTTTATTATTTTCAGTAAACTTACAGCTAGGTACATAAAAAACTAATAATAATAAAAACTAATATAAACAGACATGTATGCTTAGGGCCAAATTTCAACAATTAATTTTAAGGGGACACCGGAGGGACAATCGCCCATACAACACGTACTACCAAGATCATTTCTAATTGGAGCATATTTCTACCTTAATAAGGTATTATTTTAATTTTAATAGTATTTATCTAGGTTCCCAACCATATATTAGATTAAAATACTTACCTAAAATGAAATAGAAGCGTATCACATTCGGCATGTTTTTACGTCATAAAAGACCTGTTTTCAACCTAATTGTTTCGTATTAAAAACAACAACATCTTACGTATCCTAGTCATGGAAACATAGACTATATCGTCTAGTTACAGAATAACAACACAATGAGAAAAATACAACAAGTTTTCTGTCATCATTTTTGGTATTATGGAACACGGTCAAAATCTAATCAAATTTAGAATCGTTCTATTGCTATCACTGTCGCTCTGCGTGGCTAAACTTCGTAACTAAACATGGATAGCGATATTCAGGCCGAAGTTTTTGACGCGGCCGAATTGAAGTTGCGCTAGGGTTCGCCGGCGCGTTAAAAAGGATTTATAAAATGATGAAGATATATTAGCAGAAAATATTTTACAAAACTGGTATCATCGGTGTTCAATGGGAGTAAATCACAGAAGTTCTAAACAATTTTTGAATTTTGATAATAATACGCCATTTTATTTTATTGTAATTTCATTCGTCTCTCGTCCGTCGAAATCGAATGTGTTACTTTCTCGCTGCTCGTGTGCTATTGTGCTTGAGTTTTTGTTTTCATATTTACGTTATCGTTCTTTGTTATTGTTAAGTTTTCAACCTTAAAACAAACGAGGCGAAAACGAGGCCGCGACAGTGGCTCATCCACGCTAGATATCTTAGAAGGTACCTACTTTTCAGTGTTCTGAAGTAAGTAGTATGATTGGTTAGGAACTATTTAATCTATCGCACAAGCAAAACCGCGCGCCATTACTACTAATAGTGATCCATGGTAATTGATATCTACCCCTGACTTGTCATTAAGACAGTGACATATCATGACATTTCTTAGTTTACAACAATTATCCAAGTTTCTGAATTCGAGTATAGATAAAAACACAGGTACAGTGGACGAAAACCGTTTGAAATTACATTATTCACTCATGAGGGTTTTAGGTACATTAATTATGACCGTACCTTCATAACTTACCTAGAAAAGATTTTTAAACTACAGTTCATGCTGTTAAAAAAGATTCTACCAAAAAATATTAGAAAAGAAAACATTTTAGGCATGTTTAAAGCTTGTGGCATACTGCCTCTTCAACAAAAGATAAAAACGCTTCTACTGAGCGAACAATATGAAAATAACGAAATAAAAATACCAATATCACATGAAATAACGACTAGAAAAATAACACTCCAAAAGCTGCAGATTCCTAGAATGAACAATAATTACGGGAGACGCAACACTGCATACCTAATTACAACTTTGACCAATGAGATACCAGCTCCAACTTTTTATTAAATTAACACAAAAAATCATAAATATAAATTTAAAAAATACTACATTAATACTCTCGAGGATAGCTTACAAATAATTAAAACATTACCTATGCAAAAAATATATATAATTGTTGTTGTTTATTTATCTTATATAAGTATTTTAGAAATCAAGTAAATGGTGTAAGTATTACCAGTACGCGATAAGTTGGGACCTGAGCACGGTGACGTCATATTGGCGTGTTTGTACCGCCCCCAAAAAAGCGAACATAACAAGCAGCCGCCCGCGGCTTCGTCTTTGTTTTTTTTAACCTAATTTATTATGTTACTCAGGGAGGACGCTGCTTTTTATCTAATCTTTTTTACACTATTTGAATAAAATAAAAATACAATGTTTAAGTTTATACATTTATTTTATCTATTATTTACATTATCTCATCTTCGTCACTACTTAGTGGATGTATGCTTTCTAGAGGTTGTTCTTCGTCCTCAGTCTCACTATAATCACTTGACGAAGAGGTATCCGATAAATTTACAATTAATTGCGATTCATTCGTCTCTTGTAAGAGGTCATCATGTCACAACAAAAACTACAACAACAAAACAATTGCACAAACAATAACAACAAAAACTACAACAACAAAACAATAACACAAACGAAAACTAAAAGAATTCCAGAGCGCGTCGTTACGTGACGTAGGCCAGTACAAGACTAAAAACCCTAGTAAAAATAGTGATGCGAACGGTACAATACGGGCGCCATCGGGGAAGTGCAGGGGAAGCGGTCGGGGAGTCGCATTCCTAGCAGGTCCCAAGTTATCGCGCACGAGTAATAGCACGACTATTTAAAAAATATTGTGGGGCTCGAGTGTCTCTAAGCACCGAGACAAACCTATAAGGTTTTACGATGCATGTACAAATTAATAGTTGCATGTTATTTTGTCAAATTTAAAAAAAAATATCAAAGAAGAATTTATCCGCAAGCAAGCGTTTTAACTTGCTTGTCGAAGTATTGAATAGATCAATATCTGTATCTGCCAAAGTGTTAAGCGAGGCGATTGCTCGAATAATAAATGCGCTCTGTCTGTAATTGGTTTTAGCTAACGAAATATGTAGAATGTGCGGTCTCCTTATTCTGACTCTATAAGGGCGTAATCCCAGCAGCTCCAATAACTCAGAGCAGTCAACCCTGCCCCAATATTGCCGTATAAAGATTATTCGTTTAGGACAACCTTAAGAAACATCAAGCGTTATTCATTTGAGGGCCTTTGTTTGTACCACTCTACGGCACCAGAATATTTTTAAAATAAGCACAAAGCCGTTTTCTTCTACCTTTGTTATGCACACCGCTAAAGAGTAAAACGCCTTGTCTGGGGTCTTCATTTCCTGATAATTACAGCCTGGAGGCCTTAGTGGGTTTTTTATAGATAAGAGATTGTAGGCAAAATAACAAACCTTTATAAAATAGATGTATATTTCGCAGTCAACTAGCTTAATTAGCCGTTCAATCAACAGCCTAGCCTCTTTACTAAACAGCGCCGTTCAACTAGCGGTCTGAATGATATTCAGCCGTAGTGTTTGTTACAACATTTAAATTCTAGTTGGGTCTGCACTCTTAGTTTTCATACATAATACATATATATTTTTTATTGAAGTAAAACTTCTTTACGCACGCTTGACTTATAGTCCATTGAAATGTTACATTTTTTAGGCCTAACCTTGCGTTTTTTAGAGGACGCAATTTTATTTTTTTGATATGTAGGGGGGGTCAGTGTAAAGCAAAAACCAAGTTTGTGGGGTCGCCACCCTTGTCCCACGGCCGCCATCTTGAAAATAGGGGTTGAAATGGTTTTTACGATATATCTCTTAAACTATTTATCTGATAAAAATAATTGTTAACATTTTTTGTTGCAAATTAAATTCAATAAAATTGCAATAAAATTGTTGTAGAACTATAAATAAAAAAGTTATAAGTGAAAATGATCAGACATTCGAGAAAAAAACTTAATATTTTTCGATATAACTTTTCCGAGTCTACCATCAGGTCCAGTCGTGGCTTGGTAATTATTTGTATAATTAATTATGGCTTGATCCTGAAGACTGGGGCTGGAAAAAAATGTGAAAAATTATTGATGCCAGTGCAGAACCCCCCGAGCTTCTAAAATTGATCGTTTGCAAATGCAAAGGAAACTGTGGAGCGATGTGTGGATGTCGAAAAGCAGGGCTGAAATGTTCTGCAGTGTGCTTCCATTGTTCTGGAGAGACTTGCAGCAACGTAATGGGGCTCTCAGAATTAATAAATGAAAATGACTTTGATGATGAACCGCCGACATTAACACCCCTTCCTTCTCCAGTTCTCCCACTGATATTTAATTCAGAAAGCCGATAAGATGCTGAAAAGACTGAGGACAGAGTAGTTCTAATTTAGAAAATCACCGTGTATTATGCTTATTGGGGATACCACGTAAAAAAAACGCGCCTCCAGACTCTACCTCGTGGGTGGTGGGGAAAAGAGTCAATAATTAATTATTAATAATATTGGAAATTAATAATTTAAAAAAATCTAATAACAAAGTAAAAAAAAAACAATAAATGATGCTGATGACACATTATTAGTACACACGTATAATATATGTATAGTTAAGAGTACTGAAAAATAGTACTCACTTCGGAGCGCTGTAACCTTAGCTATTATATTAATGAAAAAGTGTTGCATATTAAAGTTGTTCCTCAAAAAACGATCGACAAAAATGGTCTGATATCATTTTTTCGAAAAATGATAAAAAAAAAGTTTCTCGAGTTTCTGAACATTTTCGCTTATAACTTTTTTATTATTTACGACAAAAAGTTACAAAATCAAAGTTGTTTAAGTGCAAATTAAAGAGAATTTAATTTGCAACAAAAAATGTTAACAATTTTTTTTTCAGATAAATAGTTTAAGAGATATGTCGTAAACACCATTTCAACGCATATTTTCAAGATGGCGGCCGTGGGACAAGGGTGGCGACCCCACAAACTTGGTTTTAGCTCTACACTGACTCCCCCTACACATCAAAAAAATAAAATTGCGTCCTCTAAAAAACGCTACCCCAAATGTAACTATTCAATGGACTATTAGGAAGTAAGCTGGTGAATGCGTTACGAAAAGTGCGAACGGAAGTTGAGAGGGAGATATAAGTTAGTGAAGATATAAAGAGAGAGAGTTACGTTTCGTATATTTTTAAACGTTAATGTGCGAGTGCGAGTTGCGCCGGTCCAGAGTGCACATAGACTGATCAACCTACAGACGTGTGGCCAATTTTGTAATTGAACAATTATATAAGTTAATATTTTAAAAAGAAGTTTTTCTTCAGTCGTGTGGTCTAAAGCACACTCGTTTTAGAAGTAAAACTTTTTTATACACGCTTGACTTGGGGAGTAAGCTGGTGAATTCGTTACGAAAAGTGCAAACGGAAGTTGAGAGGGAGATATAAGTTAGTGAAGATAGAAAGAGAGCAAGAGTTACGTTTCGTATGTTACTGTAGGAGCAAGAGAGAGAGAGAGAGGTGCGCGCGCACATTTTATTTCTCTCTTCCTCTTCTAGCCAGTGCATGATATATATATATATTTCGCTTCGCTCAATCAATTAAAGGGTGTTTAGTAATATACTGACGATATTTTAGTGACGGTTTCTCAAAACATAAAAAAATACTTCTCGAAAAATAAACTACTAGTTATATTATCAAATTTTAAAGAAAATCAACTAAGTTTAGGTGATTAATTCGATATAAAACTTACTGCCTACTCTTGCAATCGACATCCAAAAATAAAGGCCGATTTTATATCTCTTTCGGAAATGGCTGCGGGTTTTTGGGTTAGAAACGGACAACAAGAGAGCTCGAGACGTCACTAATACAGTATCTGTGGTTAGATGGCAAGCATTATGCAATAGCACAACATAATTTTAATAAAGCGTTTGTTTTTACACGCCAAAATAAATTTTACATTTCTATGGTTAACATTTCACAAACTTATTTATTATGCTGATCAAAATAACCCGTTCATTTTTGTGCGTATATTATCAAACATTCTATATAGGCTATTGAACATGGGCTTCGAATCAACAACTATTTTATTACACCACTACGGAAACACTATGGTTATTGGCAAAGTTTTAGGGCTTACAATTGTTCCTTGTGGGTGTGTCTACTCAATAACTTATGTAAAGTAACCACTAACAAATTAAAACTTTACAGAATATACAGAACCAGTACATTCATGTTTAGAACGAAGCTTATGAAACTTGTTAACTTATGAGGACAATCTAGCATGTCCTTATAGACATGTAAGATTTTTTCATCGATTCCTATAAAACAATCAGTGAACATTCATTAGATAAACAAATGTGTATCGAAATAGTTATGTTATTACCATTCGCAAATCAAGAAAATTGCATACTTTTATTCATACGGTCACTAAACCTGTTTGCAGTGCGGCCAACGACCCAAGAGCCAAACTGACCCGACATTATACCGATATTCCAGACATCAGCCTGTATGAGATCAGGATGGCCTTGAAGCAGCTTAAGAACGACAAGGCGCCGGGTGAGGACGGAATCACTTCAGAGCTTCTGAAAGCGGGTAGATCACCGGTACTTAAAAGCCTTCAGAAGCTTTTTAATTCCGCCTTGCTTGAAGGTACGACGCCAAAAGCATGGAACGGGGGCGTGGTGGTTCTGTTCTTCAAGAAAGGTGACAACACCTTGCTTAAGAATTACAGACCAATCTCGCTTTTGAGCCATGTTTATAAGCTGTTTTCAAGGGTCATCGCGAACCGTCTCGAACACAGGTTTGATGACTTCCAGCCTCCCGAACAAGCCGGGTTCCGTAAAGGCTACAGTACCATAGACCACATACATACGCTGCGTCAAGTCATACAGAAGACCGAAGAGTATAACTTGCCGCTACGTCTCGCGTTTGTGGACTATGAGAAAGCCTTCGATTCGATCGAAACATGGGAAGTGCTTGAGTCTCTCCAACGATGCCGTTTTGACTATCGGTACATCGAAGCGTTGAAGTGTTTGTATAAAAACGCCACTATGTCAGTCCGAGTACAAGAACAGAGCTCGAAGGCGATTCTCTTAAAAAGAGGCGTAAGACAGGGAGATGTCATCTCTCCGAAACTGTTTACGACCGCTTTGGAAGATGCCTTCAAGCTTCTGGAATGGAAAGGACTGGGCATCAATATTAACGGCGAATACATCACTCACCTTCGGTTTGCCGACGATATTTTGGTCATGGCAAAGTCGATAGAAGAGCTCAGTACAATGCTCGAAGACCTCAATCGAGTCTCCCAACGGGTAGGGCTTAAAATGAACATGGACAAGACGAAAATTATGTCGAAAGTCCATGTCGTGCCTGCCCCAGTTATGGTTGAGAACTCGGCTCTTGAAGTTGTCGACGCGTATGTATACCTAGGACAAACAGTCCAATTAGGTAGGTCCAACTTCGAGAAAGAGGTCAATCGTCGAATCCAACTCGGATGGGCAGCATTTGGGAAACTTCGCAACGTCTTTTCGTCCAACATACCTCAGTGCCTTAAGACGAAAGTCTCCAATCAGTGTGTGTTACCTGTGATGACATATGGAACCGAGACGTGGTCCTTCACTATTGGCCTTATGAATAAGCTCAGAGTCGCGCAACGAGCTATGGAGAAGGCTATGCTCGGGGTTTCTCTACGGGATCGAATCAGAAATGAGGAGATACGTAGGAGAACTCAAGTCACCGACATAGCCCGACGGATTAGCACGTTGAAGTGGCAATGGGCAGGCCATATAGCGCGCAGAACAGATGGCCGATGGGGCCGGAAGGTTCTCGAGTGGAGGCCACGGACCGGCAAGCGCAGCGTAGGACGTCCACCTACAAGATGGGAAGACGACTTGGTAAGAACCGCAGATCAGCGTTGGATGCAGGCCGCTTCCAACCGCAGTTCCTGGAGATCAATGAGGGAGTCCTTTATCCAGCAGTGGACGTCCTACAGCTGATATGATGATGATATGATGATTCATTAGACATACTTTTATTTGTATATATATTTTTTATGTATTAAACTTGTAGACATACAAGCTGACGGGCCTCCTGATGTTAAGTGGTCACCGCCGCCTATAAACTCCTGCAGCACTCGTGGTACCGCAGTCGCGTTGCCTAGCACTCAATACCCTATTTACACCTCTCTTGAATTTTGAAATTTTGTTCATTTTGAAGCCCACCGGAAAAACTTCCGGGGGAAGGTCATTTCACATCTTTCAGGTACGTGGTAGAAATGAGCGGGTGAAACGCACCGTGTGAGACTTCCACGCATCTACAATATTATGTGGGTGAGCTCGTTGCCGGTTGCGGGAGGTTCGATGGTACAAGTAGAAAGCAGGGATTAAATTGAACGGCTCTACAGAACATTCGCCGTTATATATTTTACAGAAAACGCTGAGCGCTCCGATGTCACGGTGCAGACTCAGCGGCTCCGGATCCTTAGATACTAATGGGTCGTCGACGATACGAACGGCTCTACGTTGCAAGGGGCTGCAGTTGGTATTTCGGTGCACCGTTCTAGATATGAGAACAGTACTGTGGGGCCTGATTTGCGCTTTGTAAAGCACAAGACGCTGAGACGTGAAGTACCGCTTTGATCGGTTTAGTACACAGAGTTTCCAGAGAAAGTCCAGGTCCAGGGGGTCCAGGTCCAGGGGGTCCAGGTCCAAGGGGTTCAGGTCTAGGGAGTCCAGGTCCAGAGGCTCCAGGTCCAGGGGGTCCAGGTCCAGGGGGTCCAGGTGCAGAAAGTTCAGGTCCAGGATGACCGATGTCCAAGGGGTCAAGGTCCAGGTCCAGGACATAGAGGTCCTAATCCAGGTGGTCTAGGTCCAGAGTGGATCCAGGGGGTCTAGATCCAGGTCCAGCAGGTTCAGGTCCAAATCCAGGGGGTCTAGGTCCAGGGGGTCCAGGTCCAGCGAGTCCAGGTCCAGGGGGTCCCAAGTTTAGGGATATAGGTCCAGTAAGTCTAGGTCCAGGGGGTCAAGGTCCAGAAGGTCCAGGTCCAGTAAGTCAAAGTGCAGGGGGGATCCAAGGGGTCCAGGTCAAGGTCTAGGAGGTCCAAGGGGTCCAGGTGCAGGGGGTCTAGGTGCAGGGAGTCCAGGTCAAGGAGATCCATGTCTAGGGAGTCCAGGTCCAGAGCGTCCAGATACAGGTCCAGGGGTTCCAGTTCCAAGGGGTCTAGGTCCAGGGGGTCCAGGTCCAGGCGGTCCAGGTCTAGGGGGTCCTGGTTCAGGAGGTTCAGGTTTAGGGGGGATCCTGGGGGTTTAGGTCCAGGAAGTCCACGTCCAGGCGGTCCAGGTCCAGGGGGTCCACGCTTAGGTCCAGGGGGCCCAGGTGCAGAGGGTTCAGGTCCAGTGAGTCCAAGTCTAGGGGATTCAGGTCCTGGTCCAAAGAGTCCATGTCCAAGGGTCCAGATCCAGGTCCAGGGGGGTCTAGGTCCAGGGGGTCCAGTTCCAGGGTGTCGAGGTCCAGAGAGTTCAGGTCTGGGTTCAGGTCCAGGTCCAGGGGGTCCAGATCCAAGGGTATAGGTCGAGGTCCAGGGGGTCCAGGTCCAGGGAATCCAGGTCCAGGGGGGATTCAATGGGTTTGGGTTCAGGGAGTCCAGGTTCAGGTCGTCTAGGTTCAGGGGGTCCAGGTCCAGGTAAAGGAAGTCCAGATCCAGGAGGTCAAGATCCAGAGTGCCCAGGTCCATCCGGTCCTGGTCCAGGTCCAGGAGGACTAGGTTCAGGTTTAGGGGGTCCAGTTCTAGGAAGTTCAAGTCTAAGGAGTTCAGGTCCAGGGGGATACAGGGGGTCCAGGTCCAGGTGGTCCAGGTCCAGGGGGTCCAGGTCCAGAAGGTCCTGGTCCAGGGAGTGCAGTTCCAGGGAGTCCAGATCCAGGTCCAGGGGGTCTAAGTCCAGGGGGTTTTGGTCCAGGGGTCCAGTTCCAGGATGTCCAGGTCTATGGGGTCCAGGTCCGGGTCCTGGTCTAGGTCTAGGAGGTCCAGGGCCAGGGGTTCAGGTCCAAGGAGTCCAGGTCTAGGGGTCCATGTCCAAGGAGTCCAGGTCCAGGGGGTTCCGATCCAGGTCCAGGGCTCCAGGTCCAAGGAGTCTAGGTCCAGGAGGTCTAGGTCAAGGGGGTCCAGGTCCAGGAGGACCAGGTTCAGGGAGTCTAGGTCCAGGTCCTGGGGGTTAAGTTTTAGGAGGTTCCGGTCCAGGGAGTCCAGGTTTAAGAGGGATCTAAAGGGCTTAGGTCTAGGAGGTCCAGGTCTAGGGGATCCAGGTCTAAGGAATCCTGGTCCAGGAGGTCCAGGGGGTCCAGATCCATGGGGGATCCTGGGAGTCTTGGTCCAGGGAATTCACGTCCAGGAGGTCCACGTTTAGGTCTAGGGGGCCCAGGTCCAGAGGGTACAGGTCTAGTGGGTCTAGGTCCAGGAGGTCCAGTTCCAGGGTGTCCAGGTCCAGATCCAGAAGGTTTGGGTCCAGGGAGTACAGGTCCAGTTAGTCTAGGTACATGGGCTTCAGGTCCAGGTCCAGGGAGTCCAGATCCAGGGAGTCCAGGTCCAGGGGGTCCAGGTCCAGGTCCAGGGGGACTAGGTTCAGGTTTAGGAGGTCCAGCTCTAGGAATTCCAGGTCCAAGGAGTCCAGATCCAGGGGGATACAGGGAGCCAGATCCAGGGAGTCTAGGTCCAAAGGGTCCAGGTCCAGGGGTCCAGCTCCAAAGGGTCCAGGTCCAGGGGGTCCAGGTCCAGGAACCCTAGGTCCAAAGGGTCCAGGTCCATGGGGTTCAGGTCCAGGGGGTCCAGGTCTAGGAGATCCAGGTCCAGGTATTTAAGGTGCAGGGAGTTTAGGTCCAGGGGTTTCAGGTCCAGGTGGTTCATGTCCAGGGAGGCCAAGTCCAGGGGGTCCAGGTCCAGGTGGTCCAGATCCAGAGATTCCAGGTCCAGGGGGATCTAGGGAGCCAGGTCCATGGAGTCCAGGTCCAGGGGGTCCAGGTCCAGGGGTCCAAGTCCAGGGGTTTCAGGTCTAGGGGGTTCAGGTCCAGGGAGTCCAAGTCTGGGGGTCCAGGTCCAGGGGGTTCGGGTCTTCTTTGATTGTTTCTTTCAGTTCGTCATTCTTCTTGAATGCTTCTACCACCTCTTCTTTGATTACTCTTACTCCTCTTCAATATCGTCTTTGATTGATTTCTCCAATTCGATATCCTATTCGATCGTTTTTTCCACCTCGATATCCTCTTTGATATCTTCTTCCCCTTTGATATACTCATTGATTGCTTCTTCCACTTAGATATCATCTTTGATTGCTGCTTTCACTTGTTTATCCTCTTTTATTGCTACTTTCACTTCGATATCGCCTTTGACTGCTTCTTCCACTTCGATATCCTCGTTGATTAGTTCATCCACTACGAAATCCTCTTAACAAAATTATGATTTTACTTGAAAAACTTAAATCGCTCGTATCTTCTAAATGGAAGCAGATAGCCTTAGTAAACTTTTACAAATTGGTGGTACAAAGATTTGGTGGCGATTCCACCAAATATTGTGTGTTTTTTTTATTGTCATCATCTTCGACCTTGACATGATTTTTGAATGCTTCTCTCACTTCGTCATCCTCTTTGAATGCTTCCACCACCTCGATATCGTCTTCGAATGTTTTTTTTCACTTCAATATCCTGTTTGATTGCTTTTTCAACTTTGAAATCCTCTTTCCTCTTTGATTGCTTCTTAATTTTCGATGTCCTCTATGATTGCTTCTCCACCTCCACCTCGATATCGTCTTTGATTGCTTCTTCTAGTTCGATATCACCTCAACAAAATTATGTTTTTTTTCCTATAAAACTTTAATTTGTATTTTCCAAACGGAAACACACAGGAAAACTTTTACAAAATGGTAGGACAAAATTTTGATGGAATCGTTTTTTATTGTCATCATCGCCCTTGACATACAATTTGAATGCTTCTCTCTCTTCGTCATCCTCATTAAATACTTTTTCCACTTCAAGATCCTGTTTGATTGCTTTTTTTACTTTGAAATCCGCTTTGATTGTTTCTCCTACTTTGATATTATTTTTGTTTGGTTTTTTCATTTTTATATCCTCTTTGATAGCTTCTTCTACTTTGATAATCTCTTTGATTGCTTTTTCATCTTCGATATCCTCGTTGATTGTATTTTTCTTCGATATTCTCTTTGGTTGCTTCTTTCACATCGATATTCTATTTGAATATTTCTTCCACAAAAAGAAAAATACGCCAGCTGCTAGCAGCTCGCTCACCACGTGACCTATAGTTATTATTATATTATATGCAACTGGATTACCACTGACTCATTGATATCATTGTTCTCCCAGATACCCCCTCGTAGGGTAGAAATGTTTGGAGGGATCGTGTAGAGGGAGTTTTGGTGAGTTGGGAATAAATCCTCAAGTTCCCTTTTGTCCCGCATTCGATACCATCCACCTTGCATCTCGAAAATTAAAATTCTTAGAGCATTAGTGCCAAAACTCCATAAAAAATGGTCTTTCATACAAAAAAAAAATGTGTCCATACAAAATATTTTTGAGTGAATACCATACACCGTATTTTTCGTTTGCCGTAACTTTCATACTGTTTTTTCAGGGAGCCAGACGGATTGTGGGTACTGTAAAGTTATTATTTTACTGTAAAATTTGCTTTATTCTATTTATTGGTGGTGGAGGGGCATGAGAAAACTTAGTAAATTTTCATGTGTATGCGACATCTATCATCATCATTTTGAGACGTCCCTTTATTTTTAGTTTTTGGAGGGGCATAAGGCAACTTCCTTAGTAAATTTTCATGTTTATGCGACATCCATCATCATCATTGTGAACGTCCCATTTATTTTAGTTGTGAAGGGCATAAGGCAATTTTCTTAATAAATTTTCATGTTTATGCGACATCCATCATCATCATTTTAAGACGTCTTATTCTTTTTTTTTGGAGGGGCATTCTTAGTATATTTTCATGTTTATGCGACATCCATCATCATCATTTTGAAACGTCCAATTTTTTTTGTTTATGGATGGGCATAAGGCAACTTTCTGTGTATATTCCATTTCGATACCCTCATTAATTTCTGCTTCCACTTGGATATCCCCTTTGATTGCTTATTCCATTTAGATAACCTCTTTGATTGCTACATCCACTTGGGTATCCTCCTTGATTGTTTCTGTTACTTCGATATCCTCTTTGTTTGCTTTTTCCATTTTGATATCCCTTTTGATTGCTTCTTCGACTTCGATATCCTCCCTGATTGCTTCTCCTACTTCGATATCGTTTTTGTTTGCTTTTTCTATTTTAATATCCTCTGATAGATTCTTCCACTTTGATAACCTCTTTGATTGCTTCTTCCACTTCGATATCCTCTTTGATTGTTTTTTTTAATTTAATATCCTATTCGATTGCTTCGTTAACTTCGATATCTTATTTGATAGATCCTTCCGCTTCGATATCTTCGTTGATTGCTTCTTCGACTACAATATCCTCTTAACAAAATTATGATTTTTCTTAAAAAACTTTAATCGCTTGTATCTTCTTAACGGAAGCAGAAAGACATAGTAAACTTTTAAAAATGGTAGTACAAATTTTTGGTGGAATCGTTTGTTAATTGTCATCATCGACCTTACTAGGTATCCTTTTTGATTTCTTCTTTTACTTCAGTATCTTCTTTGATCGTGTTTTCTACTTCGATATCCTCTTTGAATGCTTATTCCACTTTGATATTGTCTTTGATTACGTCTTCCACTTCGATGACCTCTTTGATTACTTCTTCCATTTCGATACCCTCTTTAATTTCTGCTTCCACTTGGATATCCCCTTTGATTACTTCTTCCTTTATTTAGATAACCTCTTTAATTGCTTCATCCACTTGGGTATCCACTTTGATCGCGTTTTCTACTTGGATATCCTTTTTGATTGCATCTTTCCCTTTGATATCCTTTTTGACTACTTTTCCACTTGGATATCTTCTTTGAATGCTTTTTCCATTTTGATATCATCTTTGATGATTGCTTCTTCCACTTCGATATCCTCCTTGACTGCTTCTCCTACTTCGATATCTTCTTTGTTTGCTTTTTACATTTTGATATCCTCTTTGATTGCTTCTTCCACTTTGATATCCTCCTTGATTGCTTCTCCTACTTTGATATCTTCTTTTTTTGCTGTTTTCATTCTGATATCCTCTTTGATAGATTCTTCCACTATGATAACCTCTTTGATTGCTTCTTCCAATCGATATCCTTTTTGATTGCCTTTTTAAATTTAATATCCTATTCGATTGCTTCATTACCTGCGATATATTATTTGATAGATTCTTTCACTTCGATATTTTCTTTGATTGCTTCTTCGACTACGATATCCGCTTTACAAAATTATGATTTTTCTTAAAACACTTTAATCGCTTGTATCTTCTAATCGGCATTGTTAAGTTTGACAAAATGGTAGTACAAATTTTTTAGTGGATTCGTGTTTTTATTGTCATCGACATTGATAGGTATCCTTTTTGATTTCTTCTTTCACTTCGGTATCATCTTTGATCGTGTTTTCTACTTCGATATCTTCTTTGATTGCTTCTTCCACTTCGATATTGTCTTTGATTGTGTCTTCTACTTCGATGGCCTCTTTGATTACTTCTTCCATTTCGATACCCTCTTTAATTTCTGCTTCCACTTAGATATCTCCTTTGATTGCTTCTTCCATTTAGATAACCTCTTTGAATTCTTCATTCACTTGGATCGCGTTTTCTACTTGGATATCCTCTTTGATTGCATATTTCCCTTTGATATCCTTTTTGACTGCAACTTCCACTTGGATATCCTCTTTTAATGCTTATTCCAGTTTCATATCCTCCTTGATTGCTTGTCCTACTTCGATGTCCTCTTTGTTTGCTTTTTCCATTTTGATATCCTCTTTGATAGATTCTTCCACTTTGATAACCTCTGTGATTGCTTTGTCATCTTCGATGTCCTCTTTGATTGCATTTTTCTTCGATATCCTGGTTGGTTGCTTCTTTCACTTTGATATCCTCTTTGATTGCTTCTTCTACAAATAGACAAGCAAGCGACCTCTAGTCGATCTACATAATTTGTTAGTGCCTGTTATTATTTGTTACATGTTATAAATTACTCGTTGTATCATCTATTTTATCAGCCATATGTCAACTGCTGAACATAGGCCTCCCCAATAGATATATTGTTGTATATGTAGGATAGATTTTGATTTAGATTTATTTATTAGGTCCACCAACAGTTGTTACATGATATGATGTTAGAGTTCTTATGTCTATATCTTATAGCTTCATGCACAACCAATTACAGGTGAACCCAACATGCACTAAAACTATGTTGACAAGCGGATATAGGTTTCACAAACAAGTTGTACAAATTATCAGAAGAATATATACTTAATTTATATACAGAAAACAGGGTTGCAGATATAATGCCATATTAGAAAGTAAAATGTAAAATATAAAAGTAGCAAGCGCAACTGTGACAGTTCCAACACAATACAGAATGAAAACAGGAAAGTAGCAGTGTTGACAACGACGTGTTGTTTATAAAATTTTCGACGTACTAGGGCCCAAAACACAAAATCGTAATTTTGTAATAAAATTGATAAATTGACCTAGTATTACTGGTACTTATAGACTATGTCATAACTAACAGAAATGTAATTTAAATGTAAGGCAACAACTTGGAATGATTTAAGCCGGGATCAACATGATTCAAACAAGATGTTACAGTAGTTATTCAATTAAACAGTAGTTTGTAAACAAAACTTTCAATGCTGGGGCTTGTAATTTGAACGCGATCTTAGAAAACAAATACACAAGAATCCCATTAAGTTGTTCGTGATTTCTTAGATTTTTAGGGTTCTGTACCTCAAAAGGTAAAAAAGAAACCCTTATAAGATCACTCTGTTCTCCGTCTATCTTTCGTTTCTATCGTCTGTCTTTCCGTGTGTCACCACCGATTTTCTCAGAAACGGGTTGACATGGCAAGGCAAGGCTATGACATAGCAAGTTGAAATTTATACCAAATACTGAGGTAATTGGTATACCTCAGTATTTGGTATAAATTTCAACTTGCTATGTCATAGCCTAGTCATAGTCTATAGTCCCTATTAGATGTATTAAAATCAAGATCCAGTGTCAACACGATATAAAGATATGGGCACATTTAGATTTTGGCGAAAACTTGTAAGTACCAAAATTTACTTTAATTTTCAACTTGTTTTATTTTTCCGAATTTTCCTTTTACTTGTGCTGTAAGGACCTTGCTTTTACCCAAAATTGACAATTCTAGGTCGACCGGAGGTACCCTATAGGTTTTGGGTCGAAAACCTAAATGGTAGTTCCCGTTGATCTAGAATCACGAGATTTGGCAAACGGCAAGGTCTTACAGCACAAGTAAAGGAAAACATCAAAAAAATAAAAAGTTGCAAATTAAAGGATGCCCCCATACATACATAGTTGACGCTAATTAAGATTGTATGTTGTATGGGCGCTCATACAATTTCGAGGACTAGCTTAATTGACACCAACCTCAAATAAGGTAAATATATAAAATTGTGCTATTGAATAAAATAAATATTTAAGTAGGTAATATATATTTAAGTCCCATACAATAGACATGGTTATTGCCGTTTTAATAGATAATGGTACGGAACCCTTCGTGCGCGAGTCCGACTCGCACTTGGCTGGTTTTTTAAATTTAATGTTAGTCTTTTTTGGACGTATTTGCATCGAGTTCCAGTGGTAGCTGAACGCAATCAGCAAATGAATAAACCCGTCAGTCACCTAACAAGTGTTTAAAACTGCGTGGGAATTTCGATAAAATTAAATTTATATATTTACCTTCGTTGTTAAAATTTCATAGAGCTCCAATAGTAAGACAGCTGAAGCTTAAGTCCGTGTCTACAGAGTGCAAAATAAATTGATAACAAGCACTTTGAAAAACTGTAGTTACATTGGAAATTTACCTACTTACTCACCTTCTTAATACTGTATATTTATTTACTATTAACTGTTTCCAGCGGCTTCGCCCGCGTTTTTCTAGAGTGCAAAATACATATATAAACTTTAAAATCCCATTTTTATCCTATGGGAACTGATTTATGGGATAAATGGTAATCTATGTGGTAAGCCATGTTATAATCTACGTATATACCACATTTCATCGAAATCGGTTAAGCCGTTACGGCGTGAATAAGACATAGACATAGACATAGACAGACATTTATTTGCTACCATAACACACACAAATTCACACAATACAATCAAAAGGTATAACATCAAACAGAGAGCACAAGAGAACACAGAAAATACAACAAACATAGAAACAATAGAATGAAATAATAAATTTACAATGTAGTCAGGGAAAAATTAAAAAGAGGCAAGTAGGTGTGTATGTACTACTGCAGCAAATGGGTTCCAGCTCAGCATTATGCCTCGCCACCTGCCAGCACCGACAGCTCGGCGCTGTTATTCTACAGAAACCTGTTTTAGGCAAGTCATTAGAACTCGTAAGAACGAATGTGTTTGCATACAATTATGATAGGCTTAATCAGATAGTTATGATAAGTAGATAGAAGAAATAAATATATTATGTAAGGAATAATCATCATCATCATATCAGCCGTAGGACGTCCACTGCTGGACAAAGGCCATTGATCTCCAAGAACTGCGGTTGGAAGCGGCCTGCATCCAACGCCGACCTGCGGTTCTTACCAAGTCGTCTGCCCATCTTGTGGGTGGACGTCCTACGCTGCGCTTGCCGGTCCGTGGCCTCCACTCGAGAAACTTTCGGCCTCATCGGCCATCTGTTCTGCGCGATATATGGCCTGCCCATTGCCACTTCAACGTGCTAATCCGTCGGGCTATGTCGGTGACTTGAGTTCTCCTACGTATCTCCTCATTTCTGATTCGATCCCGTAGAGAAACCCCGAGCATAGCCCTCTCCATAGCTCGTTGAGCGACTCTGAGCTTATTCATAAGGCCAATAGTGAAGGACCACGTCTCGGTGCCATATGTCATCACTGGTAACACACACTGATTGAAGACTTTCGTCTTAAGGCACTGAGGTATGTTGGACGAAAAGACGTTGCGAAGTTTCCCAAACGCTGCCCATCCGAGTTGGATTCGACGATTGACCTCTTTCTCGAAGTTGGACCTACCTAATTGGACTGTTTGTCCTAGGTATACATACGCGTCGACAACTTCAAGAGCCGAGTTCTCAACCATAACTGGGGCAGGGACGACATGGACATTCGACATGATTTTCGTCTTGTCCATGTTCATTTTAAGTCCTACCCGTTGGGAGACTCGATTGAGGCCTTCGAGCATCGTGCTGAGCTCTTCCATCGACTTTGCCATGACCACAATATCGTCGGCAAACCGAAGGTGAGTGATGTATTCGCCGTTAATATTGATGCCCAGTCCTTTCCATTCCAGAAGCTTGAAGGCATCTTCCAATGCGGTCGTAAACAGTTTCGGAGAGATTACATCTCCCTGTCTTACGCCTCTTTTTAAGGGAATCGCCTTCGAGCTCTGTTCGTGTACTCGGACTGACATAGTGGCGTTTTTATACAAACACTTCAACACTTCGATGTACCGATAGTCAATACGGCATCGTTGGAGAGACTCAAGCACTGCCCATGTTTCGATCGAATCGAATGCTTTCTCATAGTCCACAAACGCGAGACATAGCGGCAAGTTATACTCTTCGGTCTTCTGTATGACTTGCCGCAGCGTATGTATGTGGTCTATGGTACTGTAGCCTTTACGGAACCCGGCTTGTTCGGGAGGCTGGAAGTCATCAAACCTGCGTTCAAGACGGTTCGCGATGACCCTCGAAAACAGCTTATAAACATGGCTCAAAAGCGAGATGGGTCTGTAATTCTTAAGCAAGGTGTTGTCACCTTTCTTGAAGAACAGAACCACCACGCCCCCGTTCCATGCTTTTGGCGTCGTACCTTCAAGCAAGGCGGAATTAAAGAGCTTCTGAAGGACTTTAAGTACCGGTGATCCACCCGCTTTCAGAAGCTCTGAAGTGATTCCGTCCTCGCCCGGCGCCTTGTCATTCTTAAACTGCTTCAAGGCCATCCTGATCTCATACAGGCTGATGTCCGGAATATCTTCGGTATAATGTCGGGTCAGTTTGGCTCTTGGGTCGTTGGCCGCACTGCAAACAGGTTTAGTGACCGAATCGTAGAGCCGTCCATAGAACCTTTCGACTTCCCTTAACACTTCCGCTTTACTTGACGTTATGCTGCCATCTTCCCTCTTCAGCTTCGTCATGCGGCTCTGCCCAATAGAATTATCTCTCGCGAACACTTTGGAGCCTTTATTCCGCTCTATCGTATCTTTAATACGAGATGTATTAAAGGTACGAATATCGTGCCGCAAGGATTTCCAAATCTTTCTATTGAGCTGCCTATGTGACTGAGCATCATCGGGAGACTGCAGTCGCAAAGAACGTCGTTCAGCCATGAGGTTAAGGGTGTCATCAGAGAGTTTCTGAGGTCTATTGGTACGGGGGGTCTTAAAGAACTGGGACCCCACCGTATGGACGGTTTCTACGAACCTGTTATTGATCTCGTCCACTGATGCATCTACTTCTAGACAGTCAAAGCGATTTGCAAGTTCGAGTTGAAAGCTCTCGAGGTATTGGATATGAGCGCGAGTGGGTCGGAGCGTAGATTTCATCAAACGGGACCTTTCAAGTTTAACGTTCATATTCAATGTGGCTCTTACAATTCGGTGATCACTGCCGGTTTTCACCCTGTGAATCACAGAGACATCATTGAATATCCGTTTCTTGTTGGTCAAGATGAAATCAATCTCATTTCTCGTGGAACCGTTGGGACTCATCCAGGTCCATTTCCTGTGAGGCGGCTTCTGGAAAAAAGAATTCATCATAAAGAGTCCTTCTTTCTCCAGAAAATCGGCCAGCCTCTGTCCCCTGGGGTTCCGTTGCCCATATCCAAATTGCCCCACTCTCAACTCATCATCGCTTCTCATGCCTAGCTTTGCATTGAAGTCCCCCATAACAACAATAAAGTGAGTTTTGTTCGTATGTATGGCTCTACTGATGTCCTCATACATAGACTCTACTTCTTCATCTGGGTGTGAAGAGGTCGGCGCATATACCTGAACGATATACTGAGTGTCAGGTACGCGACCCTGCTCGACACACTGTCGATGGTGATAATGTTGTTGATGAGTGACCTGTGAACGAGAAACCCAACACCACCTTGGGACTGTTGGTCGCCCTCCCGGTAGTATAGTAGGTTACCAGACTTAAGGGATATCGTGTCCTCACCCTCTCTACGGACTTCTGATAACCCCAAAATGTCCCAGTGTAATCTACTAATTTCTTCTTCCAGCTCAACAATCTTTTCGTCTGTCCTCAAAGTGCGGATGTTGTGTGTTACCAGGGCCAGTGGTCGTCGTAGGGTTTGGTAGCCGATCGTCTCCCGGGGATTCTTAGCACCCCTGGCCCCGCCGTTACCGTGACTGCTACCATAGCCAGGATTAGCGGGGCCGCCGGGGACTCGGGGCCTGGTTTTATGTTGTAAATTTATCATTTGGGGGTTGTTGCCATACTCGCCACGCTTGGCAGGCGGGTTGGCGAGCGCAGTATAGGTTTTGAAAACACGAAAAGACGCTGCTGCCCATCTTTCGGAGGTATCCCTTAGCAGACTCCTACTGCATCCACGGGCAAGAGCGGAGGGGCAACATTCTATTGCCGGCGCCCCACGGCAATATATAATCATAATAATGTTAAGAAATGTTAGAGTGTAAATTATAAATAATAATACGAATAAATATAAATATACTAGAAACTTTATCCTCGCGTCAGCAAGTGAACGGCGCTATATAACAATTTGTACCAATTGTTACAATTGTGTAATAAGTAACAAATAAACATCCAAACTTTCGCATTTATAATATTAGTGTAAAGAAGAACAACTTCCATGGACTTATTTTGTTTATTTTCAATATTTTATAACCTCAATCTTGTTATACATTAATTTAATACATAATCAAAAGTTTTATAGACAGATAAGAACCGCCTAAACACAGTGGCTATCGTATTTGAATTTACTTACATGTGCACAGCTTGAGTGGCGATGATCGACTAAACTGCTGCTTACAGCCGACATTGCTTTTATAATAGGTCTTTACCTATGAAATTGCCGTTCTACAGTACTGGTCATTTCAAATAACAAAAAAGTTTGGAATTGCTTTGTATTCTAAATTCAAATTAATTTGTTTTTAAAAACATGACATTCATTTTACAGTCTTTTGTTTATTGATTAGCGTTGTATTTTCATTACATTTGAACATTTTTCGTCATAATAAATTCTTTAAAAATTCGTGTAATTATGGAATATAAGTTCCGTCGTGACACCAACGGGACATAAACGGCACATAACATCAAAAACGTTTACGGGGAGAACTGTACAAACGAACGCACAACCCGTTATTGGTTTTCCCGGTTCCGTTCTGGAAATTTTGACTTGAAAAATGAAGCTCGTGGTAGTCCGGAGACTTTGGTCAACAATGATGAATTAAAGGCGATTGTGGAAGCTGATGAAACTCAATCTACAGCTGAGCTAGCAGCAGCTTTTGATATTAGCATCAAAACAATTTTGATCCATTTGCGACAGATAGGCAAGGTAAAAAAACTTGATAGATAGGTGCTCCACGAACTTAACGATCGCCAGCGCAACGTACGCGTCGAGACCTGCCTCGCGCTGCTCAATAGGCAAAGAAATGAAGGAATTTTGAACCGAATTGTTACATGCGATAAAAAATGGATTCTGTTCGACAATCGAAAGCGCTCAGCAAGTTGGTTAGATGCTGGTTCAGCGCCAAAGTAATGCCCTAAACCAAAAATGACCCCTAAAAAGGTGATGGGCACTGTTTGGTGGTCTAGTGCGGGTGTGATTCACTATAGCTTTTTACAAAACGGCATGCGCATTACTGCAGATGTGTACTGTAAAGAACTGGAGACAATGATGGAGAAGCTTGCACATCGGCAACCAGCTTTGGTCAATCGGTCATCCCCACTGCTCCTTCACGACAACGCGCGACCCAATACTGCACAACAGACAGTCTCCAAGTTGCAAGAGCTGGGGTTGGAAGCTCTCCCTCATCCGCCATACTCACCTTACCTACCGACTATTACTTTTTCCAAAATTAAGACAACTTTTTAGTGGGTAAAAAGTTCAATTCCCGAGAGGCAGTATAAAATGCCTTTGAAGAGTTTGTTGCCTCCCGTCCAGCTGATTTTTACAAGAAGGGCATCAATAAACTGCCAATACGTTGGCAAAGGCCCATGGTGACTGGCAATATTTATTTAGTATTATATAGGTACTCGTTTACCAGTGTTCGTGTCCTCACTTAGGCCCTGTCAGAAAACCAGCGCTGCATCGTACCCAACAAGGTTGGAAGCAGCCCATGCTGAGACAGGGACCATTTTGTCCCCACGCAACACCACCATTGCCTGTGTTATTTTATTATTGTACACTTTCTTTTCTTTCATTAACCTATGTATTTCTTAATATTGTTATCTTAACTGGTTGTTTTCTGTTTTGTATACACACGTCTACACATCAAGCTATATATTCCAGTATAAGCTGACCTCGCATTGAGTAGGCTTTTCGTAGAATGAGAGGTCAGCTTCTACTGGAAATGTATAGCTTGATGTGTAGCCGTGTGTACCTTATTTAAATAAATAAAAAAAAACCCTCCTGACACTAGGACGCGCTGCCAAATGCGTTAACACTTCACTTTCATAATTTTTTTAAGATTTAAAAATCTTCTTAATTTTTCACATAAAGACTTCCAATAATCTCATAAAGGCAATCTTTTTTTTAATTATTCTTAACTCACAATTTTTTAACAACCGTAACGGCTAAACATAAACCTATCCCATAAGTCTCTAAAGTCATTTTGTGTGGTCACACACCGGGAGCAATAGGGTGCACCTACTGCTCCAAGCAAATTTAATTAGATCGTCATAACGACCTCATTAAAGTTGCTAATTAATAACTAACGTCATTAATATATGTTCCAGTCAAAACTCATAACTGGTCAAACCGGATTTTGACTGTGAAAATACATTAATAGATAAAGTAAATCCGCTATTGGCTGTAAAATAAGCTTGTTTAATTTTGTTAAAATACTGTATATAATATGGACGGTGGATTTTGTGAAATAAATAAAATAAAATGTTGACTGAGGTCATCGGTCAAAACATATTTTAACTACTGCCACAGTGCATCTGGTCGTTAGGTTTTTTAATTGTAAATGCTTAGGCGAATTTCTGAACTGTTTCGTGTAATAATCCGTTTCCTGCATCCAAATCAGATACCGTCTAAAATAATTTTTGATCGACCGACGACCTCATTCAAAACGCAGTCAAAATTGGTTTTGACTGGTTATAAGTTTTGACTGTAATATATACAGTGACCTTATATTTATCTTATTTTTCGGGAGAAAGGTTCATGTTTTGGGCGCTAACTCTCCAATACCTGGACTAAGTAAGCTTATTAATGCTCAAACTGATCTGGACATTCACTTTGAGTGAACAGCAAAGTTACGATCTTGTTTTGGGCCCTAGTACGTAGAAACTTTTATAAAAAACACGTCGTTGACAACACTGCTACTTTCCTGTTTTCATTCTGTATTGTGTTGGAGCTGTCAGAGTTGCGCTTGCTACTTTTATATTTTTCCTTTTACTTTTTAATGCGGCATTATATCTGCAACCCTGTTTTCTGTATAAATATATATTGTTCTCATAATTTGTACAACTTTTTTGTGAAACAGCTATATCCGCTTGTCAACTTAGTTTTAGTGCATGTTGTGTTCACCTGTAATTGGTTGTGCATGTAGCTATAAGATATACACATAAGAACTCTAGCATTATATCATGTAACAACTGTTGGTGGACCTAATAAATAAATCTTAATTTAAATGTACATGAGAGTGCATTCTTTGTAATGTTTAGGAATAGGTAATAACAATTATTGCATGACATCAGGGTGCTATAACAACCCACAACAAACAAATACGCATATAATCTTTCATTATGCAACGATTCAATTCAAATGTTGTTTTTTATTTTTATGTTATTTGTGGGGACACAGGCTTACGACCCACCTGATGGTAAGCGGTCGCCGTCGTCTAATAGCATCGGCAACACCCAGGGTATTGTCGATGCCTTCCCTACCCTGTACAAACCTAACTAACCTGTAGCCTAACGGGAAAACCTCAGATGGTAGCTCATTTCACATCTTCCAAGTATGAAAGAGATCGCTTTCTTTAGCGATAAAACCGCAAATTATCCTTACCGTTATTTTTATTTACCAAATTATGTTTTTAAGTCTTAGCTTAGATAACTTTCATTACCTCATTTGTTCATACTATTCACCAGCCACACACATAGTTTGACCCTACAATTGTTAATAGATCCTCTAGTCTAGACTATAGATTTTAAACACTACTCTATAGTCAGGCGACGGGAACCGAACCCTTGCGTCTCAACTAACTGCTTTCCACCACACCACAGGGGTTGTCAAACAACAAACACACAATAAACAAACTCCTTCAGCGCTCGGGCTAAAAAGCTGAAACGACTTGTTCTACGCATTGTGCAGCGATTCAACATTTTATATTCACGTTTTAAAAATTCACGAATGCAAATTGAAGAGACGCGCATTAAATAAAATAAAAACATTTATCTGCGAGTCCCGGACTACATTTTGAGTTTGGATGAAACTTTTTAAAGTGAAGCTTAAAATTTTACGTACACATGGCTACACATCAAGCTATACATTTCCCGTATAAGCTGAGCTTTCATTCAACGAAAAGTCTACACAATGCGAGGTCAGCTTATACTGGAAATGTATAACTTGGTGTGTAGCCGTGTGTACTTAATTTATAATGTTTCGCCTTTGCTAATATTAACTCGTAATTTACTTCGGGCCGTCCATTGTATCTATGATTTAATGCTGTATTTTCTTTTGTCTGTTTATTTTTAATGATTTTTAATAAATAAATTATCAATCTTTCACAATTAGTAGAGGTAACGGGAATATGCAAAGTGGATCATCTATTTGCCTGGATGGCGATGGGCTGATTTGTTGCAAGGATGAGTTTGATAGTAAAATGTTGAACACAATTTAACTTTTATTCAGATCATAGGTGGCTGTTACAAAGGTGTTATGAAAAGTCGCAACCATATATAAAACTAGAGTGACCGGAAAGTCTTAGCCTAAATAGACAAGTAGATAATTTACAATATTGTTTTAATATGTTTTGGGATAAGGTAATGTTTTATAATATATATTTACACACCACCTGCTCGGCAATGTCAAATTATATGTCATGTAAACCTCATCGAAAGCAGGTGATTAAATACCTACGGCCGAGCCGGGAGTAAAGTTGTACTGAATTTCACTGGTTTATTGAGCATATTTTAGATGCCGTATATTTAGTCCGCGTGGGCATAATGTGATTTGAATTTGGAACCTCATCTGTATTGAAATTTGAACCAAAGAAACCCACACAATAGGAACTTATTCGTAAATTGGCGACCTCCGTGGCGCAGCGAGCGAACTGAGACGCAGGAGGTAGTGGGTTCGATTCCCGCCGCGAAACAAATGTTTGCATGATCTACAGATATTTATTCCGGGTCTGGTTGTTTTTCTGTAAGTATGTATTTACAAAAAAAAGGTATATAAGTAGTCTATCAGTTATCTGGTTCCCATAGTACAAGCTCTGCTTAGTTTGGGGCTAGATAGCGCTGTGTGAAATGTCCACCAATACGTTTATTTATTTATATTTTAATCGAACTAACCTCTGCACAGAAAGCACCAACCTAGATTTGGTTTTAGCCTCGCAGAAAGTGCGAAAAGTAAAGTTTTCTCCTAGTGGGTAAAGCTGTCTGCATCTTGGGTATACGTATATCCCTCTCTGCACTCAGGATTCTAGTAACTCCCTCGCTCCGCTCGTGAATTGACTCTAGAATTCTTCGTTACGTTCGGGATTCAATATAGCGCCCGTGATACAAGACACTGATTTATCCCCTCGTTTAATAATCTATTATTTATATATGCCGTAGAATTAAGTTTTAAAATGTACTTTTCTCTTATTGCCTGAAATAAAGATTTATTATTATTATTATGTTTAATTTTATAGTCAGGCTATTTTAATAGGTAACATTTGACAATTAATCAAAATTCAAGAACGTAACCTTGTAACGGCGGACATAAAATAATATATTTTTTCTTTTTGTTAGAAATGCACAATTGCTTAACTTTTTTCAATTACGATTACATATTTATTGTAATAATGACCGATAGGAGTAATTTTACGATTTGCTTTCACTAATAAACCATTCTAAACATAATAAACAATTTCTGATCTAATGAACTGAACGTCGTTACAATGTTGCGTCAGTTAACCCTTTTTCTTTTTTAACACTAGAGATGTTACTCTAAAAATTGAAAGCTGATAAGTTGAATCGAATGCAATGATTACTTTTGAAGAAATATCACCATAAATTAATAACCACGTTGTGATTATAATAAAACATAATAATATTTATAATTCTTTTAACTAACTATAAAAAATACAATTTTATATATATATATATATATATATATATTATAGGCTTGCGTTTGATCACGATCTCGCCTGATGGTAAGCGATGATGCAGTAATAATAATAAAAATAACTAAATAGAAAAATCATTGATGTTAGGTACAATTTAAGTGGGATGTTGCTGGCAACACCAGTGCCTGTCGATGACGCCATGTCATGTCGCCATTACATGACGCAGTCTTTTGTCGTTGTGCGAAGTGACTGTGTGTTTTTGGTGTGCTCTCTGTTATTTTCTTATGACCCGGCTATTTTATTGAATTGAACTTACTGACTACGTTTACCTGGCTATAAATTGGACTCCGATTGCTTAACGATTACGTAAACAAGAACAACATTACATTCTTACCATGACGAAACGGGGGAAAACGCTAAACAGTCAATCTCGCGAACTAGTGGTGAAATTGTACAATTATTTTGAACGTGAATCAGGTAACGATGGGCCTCTTTTACCATTGACACAACCGATAGAACGCGTTGCCGAAGCATTGGGAATAGGAAAGAGGACAGTAACTCAAATTCTGAAAGAGAAATACGGACCATCAGGCTCAGAAAATAATACTTTACGTACACCGAAAAAAAGAAAGAGGGACATGAAAATTGTTGGCGATGATAATTTTAATGCGGCTGCCATTCGCACCCACATTTATGGATATTACTCGAGAAAAGAATATCCTACACGGGAAAAGCTAATGAGTTCGTTAAAAGACGCAGGCTTATTTTTTGGCGGTAAATCGTCTCTATCAAGGTTTTGAAATCGATTGGCTTTAGATTTAAAAAATCTGACAAACGGAAAATCCTGCTAGAACGCTACGATATTATTTTGAAGAGAGTAACATTTTTAAGTTAAGTAAATAAAATTACAGATTGGGACAATGTCATGTTTATTGACGAAACATGGTTGAATGCAAACCATACGGTTTCGCGGACTTAGACCGATGATACAGCGGCCTCCACCTCAAAAGTACCATCGGGAAAAGGAGCCCGACTTATTATATGTATACTGTCCCCTTTGTATAACATCCTTTTTAACCCTTCTTCTCCCTTCTATCTTAAGGAGCGTTTTGAGTTTCTCCACCAGGCTAATGATCGCAATTTGCGTTCTTCAGATTCCCTCCAACTTAAAACTCCTGTCCATACGACAGAGTTTTATAGTCGATCCTTCACTGTAACAGCCGTACGATTGTGGAACTCTTTGTCCCTCTCTATAAGAACATCCAAGTCTATTAGTAATTTTAAAACAAAAGTGCACACTACATTATCTGTCCTTGTGTTGAAGTTGTAGCTGCTTGTTAATTCATCATAACCACTTTTAGAGTTGCTTATTTAAATTAAATTTGTGTTATTACTGGTAATTTAGGTTTATAGTATGTAGATATGTTTTTAAATTTATATAGATGCACCGCCGTCATGTGTTACATTTTTATCCTGTCCATACAAAGGTTGTCTGGAAGAGATCTCTTTTAGCGATAAGACCGCCCATTGTACTAAATCTATTTGTAAGACTTATGTTCTGTATTTTACTTTGGTGTACAATAAAGAGTTATCTTATCTTATCTTATATGTCACGCGGGATCAGCTTCACAAGGTTTTATTCCAGACTGCCACCTCGCATTCGCCTCTAAAACTAAAAGTGATTACCATGAGGAAATGAACTTTGAGGTTTTTAAAGAGTGGTTTGAGAAGCTGCTAGTCAGCTTAGAAAACCCATCGAAAATTATAATGAACAATGCACCGTATCATTCTGTACAAGTTGATAAACCACCAACTCAATTAAATAAAAAGCAAGAAATTGTCTCCTGGCTGGTAATAAATGGTGTGGATGCAAGTCCAACTTTATTAAAAGTTGAGTTGTTAAATCTAGTAAAAGCAACCAAGCCGTCCAATCTCTGGTATGTAATCGATGAACTAGCCCTAGAGCATGGACATGAAGTTATTCGATGGCCTCCCTACCATTGCCAGTATAACTATTATTTGGGCACAAATAAAGGGTCTGTAGAACAATACTGAACCACCTTTCAGTACTGCTAAAATGATGACTCTGCTACAAACTGCGTGTGCAGAAATCACTACAGAAGACTGGAGAACAGTCGTAGAGAAAACAAAGAAAATGATTTTACAAGATTTCGATCGAGATGTGAGAATAGACAATATTATTGAAAATGAATTAATAATATCTCAGTACTGACAGCAATGATGAAGACGAATACAACAGTTCTGATAGTTCAACTGAATAGATGCAATTTTTTTGTTAAAATATGTACTTGTCTTATTTTGCTCCTTAAATTTACGAAAGAAAAAATAATAATAGGACAGGGATTCGCCTGGTGATTTTTAAAATTCACATAATTTTCAAGTCCGTATCGATTCATTCATATTAATCGATGTTTTTATGCAGGTCACCTCACTATGAAGAGAAAACTGACAGACGTCAACAGACGTCAAATGTTACCTATTAAAATGCCATGACTTTAGTTCCAATACAGCACATTATTTAATATTACAGAATAAACCCTACTAAAATATAAAATACTATAAAAGAAAATTTGTATTTAAGTTTGTATGTAATGGGTTATCTTCAAAACTACTGCAAACATTTTGGGTCAGCTAATTCCGGAATTAGTAGGTCCGGATTTGAAGTGATATTTTTAAAGCGTTACTTTTTAATTGGTATTGTCGTTTTAGATTTCCCCCCGCTGACGCATCCCCTGTATCATTACAGGCTTTTTATTAACTTGCAATGTATGTATGTTTGTCCGGGTGGAATCTTGCAACTGCACTTTAAACCCGTGCCCCTCAACCGATTGAGCTGATATTTGGAATACATATGTAACTTCGGTGACAATGCAATAATACGGTACCATGGAGGTGATCTTATGATGTAGACGGATGCTAGACAACGGAACTTTTGAATGGATTATAGTAGGCTACTAGTGTTTTGGCTTATTTGAATCCCCGGTTCCAATTATGAATTTTATAAAAGCTTGTTTTGAAACAGTAATTTTTCAATAAAAAACTTATTACTTAATTAAGATTATAATATGTTCATGAATTGCGGTTTGGTATTGGACAGTGTTGGCTGAGGCATCAGTTTTACTAATTAGTAAATGGATATAGGTAGAATGAATTAGGATAACGATGACCAACGTATACCTAATGTACCCGAGTGAAACTGGTATCGCGTCGCCGTATCAAGGGTATGGTTACGGGTTCAAATCATAATTAAAATAATAAATGATAATATCCATAATTTTCAGGGTTCCCGTACCCAAAAGGTAAAACGGCACCCAATTACCAGGCTGTATCTCATGAACCGTGATAGTTAGACAGTTGAAATTTTCACAGATGGTGTATTTCTGTTGGCGCTATAACAACTAAAAACAGAATAAAATAAATATTTAAGGGGGGCTCCCATACAACAAACGTGTTTTTTTTGCTCGTTTTTGCTCGATAACGGAAACAGGTAGACGCTTGAAACATTCACAGAATATTTATATATATATATATATATATATATTCACTTTATAAATAAATAATTAAATTAAAATAAAACAAATATTTAAGGGGGGCTCTCATACAACAAACGTGATTTTTGCCGTTTTTATAGATAATGGTACGGAACCCTTCGTGCGCGAGTCCGACTCGCACTTGACCGGTTTTTAATATTTTATTATATTTTCTTTTGCATTACAATATGCGGAATATATCTATCTTCATTGCTTCAAGCCAGTATGTAAGAAAATACTCTAAATAAGTTAAAATAAAAGCATAAAAAATCCCACAAATATACACGCGGTAATGGAAAAGCCATTGTTCACATAAAACCTTTCAAAGCCAGTTCCAAAACTGAATACTGAAACTACTAGAATATGCGTGACTGGATTAAATATCCAGTTTTGAGTTTTAATCCTACTGAATTTATGGTCTAATTTTAGCGGAGTAACATAGAGAGCTTAAAGGATCGAGCCAAACAAACAAAGTGATTACGCTACGGCCAGCGCTGTTTGATATGAGTGGCTGGATAGGTCGTTGAACTGGATTTTCACCTATAGGTGTCCTGCAGTTTTATTCGCTTTAAATAAATGCGAATGTTGAAATGGATGTGTGGTGTAACGAGAATGGATAAGATAATGAATGAGTGTATTAGAGGAAGTTTAAAAGTAGGGCCAGTGCTAGAAACGGGAAAAATTGAGGAGTAAGAGGCTAGCGTGGTATGGGCATGTCATGCGTAGAGAAGAAAATCATGTGACTAAAAGAGTGTTAGATATGAGTGTGGATGGGTATAGAAGTAGAGGAAGGCCGAAGAAGAGATGCATGAACTGTGTGAATAATGATATAGGTAGAAGAGAAGTGACAATGGAGATGTCTGCTGATAGAGAGACGTGGAGGAGGACATGTTGTGCCGACCCCGCGTAATGTGAAAAAAGGGCAGGGAGAAGAAGAAGAATCTCTTTAGATCCAGCTTCGAGGTAAAATTTAGGAATAGTTAGTAAAAAGACAAAACCGTTCAAGTGCGAGGCAGACTCACATGGCGATCCCGTACATACTAGGTAGGTATTTATGTTAATTCAGAAACCAAGTAAACTATCTTCTCTCCAAAAACTGTTCCAAATTTAAAGTCAACAGCTTCAATTAGAAGTCTGGGTTGCCTGGTGCGAACGCCCCCTTTACCTGCTAGTTAGGTATCCTTCTTTAATTTAATTTTATTTTTTATTTTTAATGCTATTTTTGTAATTTATTCATGTAATTTGTATATCACTGACATTATTATATTTTTATTTATGATACACATCACATATTTCATTAATGACATCACTTATTTCATCCTTGACATCACACAATTATTATTATTTTACTCTCACAGGGTCTAGTGGGTGATTATGCGGTCTCGGCAGAATAACTGCGTCAACTGCTAACCCAGTTGACATAATGCTGAGTCGAGGCCTTTTTGCTGCTATACCACACAACATACACCTACCTCATGTTTAAAGTTAACAGTAATATCATATTGTTTGTTTGTGTCTGATTTGCATGTAGGTACTGTATTGATTTTTATGTTGATTATTTTAAATATTTTTTTGACTTTGAGTTATTTGTGCTATTTGGCAAATAAATGAGTGTCTATGTCTATGTCTAATGATTGCCGTTAAGATCTACTAGCTACTAGAGCTGTGCGAGCATCTTCGCACAGCTCTGGGGGAAACGCTAAGGCTTCCGTTTTAACCATTTTGCTCCGGAACCTTAAAATCAACGCCATTTATTACCAACACGGAAAGCTTGAATCAAAAAGCCCTTGAATACTCATTAGTACCATGAAGAAAACAGAATCGAATAAGTAATACCCAATGCTGCATTTTCTGTAGATATTTTCTACAACAATAAAAGCGTTGACGTAGCCCACGAGACAACTATTTGTCTGTTTGCTGAAGAAGCAATAAACTAGGATTAATTACCTGCGCCACAGATACTCGTAGTATAAAGCCCGGGATTGCTTTGTAGCGGCGACCGTGATATGCCGACGTGTTTTTGGTTATTTTTTGTGTGTTATTTTTTTCCGTATCTAACTGTTTTTATGTTGTTTTGCATTTGGAATTGAATAAAAAATATTTGTTTTCATTCTACCTATTATAACATCTAAGATCTAATTCACTTAGTTCTCGATGTCATTACCGAAACACCCGTACTATAATAACTAGTGGTTCGCCCCGAACTGAGATCTCGCGCGTCTCCCCTAAAAAGTAAAAAATAATATTTGTAATCTTTGACTATCAAAATAGTGCCACGAAATGCATAACCAAATCACTCGAACTACAGTTTCATTCAAATTAAAAGTAACGGGAGTTCATGTATTTGGTTAAACTTTTTAAGGGTAGAGTTTCCAGTAATTCTGGATTTCAGACTTTTTCCTATATTTGTGTCACTACACACATACCAAATTTCAGCCCTGTGGGATCTCTGGTGTACCCTGTGAATTTTGTCAAAGTCAGTTTTTATTATGGTTAATAACTTAAAAACTACAAAGTTCAAACTAAAAATAATAACTGGGTCAAAATTTACTTACAAAGACCTTTTAATAGACGTGCCATTTGACCGGATAGTCCCATTTTGTTTTTTTTACCCCTCTTGAACCCTAATATCTCAACAACGCCCCCACATTTTTAGCTCATTTAGTCACACCAAAATTGTGCTACAATTATTACCTATGTACTAAATTTCACGATGATCGGATAAATGCTTTAAAATTTATCCTCGGACAAACAATCATACATACATACATATAACGCCGATTTGCCCAAGTTGATTTGGAGATCTCGCTTCGCTCGATCAATTATGTACATAATACGTTAAACAAACTGGAAGGGTCATTCACCACTTCACAGGTCAAGAACAATTTTTGTTTAACGACTTTTTTTTTTTGTTATACGTCTAGCCCACCTGATTTTAAATGGTTACCATCGCCTATAACAAAGTATTCCACCGTAGGTCACGCACCTTAGGAACATGCCCTGCCCTGCTTCCTTCAACTTGAGGCATACAGGTATAAAGCCTCATATGCCTATAATTTCACCGGCAACCATACCCTTCAAACCAAAGAAACATAATAATTGACAAAAGTTATTATAATATTAATGAAGCTTTTGCAGATAAGAAAATGTTTAAATGTACTTAAAAATATTGAGTCATCATTATCATCATATCAGCCGTAGGACGTCCACTGCTGGACAAAGATCTCCCTCATTGTTCTCCAGGAACTGGGTTGGAAGCGGCCTGCATCCAACGCCAACCTGCGGTTCTTACCAAGTCGTCTGCCCATCTTGTAGGTGGACGTCCTACGCTGCGCCTGCCGGTTCGTGGCCTCCATTCGAAAACTTTCCGGCCCCATCAGCCATCTGCTCTGCGCGCTATATGGCCTGACCATTGCCACTTTAACGTGCTAATCCGTCGGGCTATGTCGGTGACTTGAGTTCTCCTACGTATCTCCTCATTTCTGATTCGATCCCGTAGAGAAACCCCGAGCATAGCCCTCACCATAGTTCGTTCAGCGACTCTGAGCTTATTTATAAGGCGAATAGTGAAGGACCACGTCTCGGTTCCATATTTCATCACTGGTAACACACTTGGTTTAAAAATATTGAGTAGATATAATTAATTGATTGTGACATAATTCGTTTATTAGTATAGGCTGAATATAATATGCATGACTAATTATTGGAAATACGATTTATTCCTTTATTAATTTTAAATATTTAAATTTATACCATCTGATAATGCTTTTGCCACCAATTAATTAATTTTGTTTATACTTAATATTGTTATTATGTTATGTAATAATTTGTTAATTTTGATAATTTATATTTCTGTTGATATGACTAGTCTTAAGTACATTTGAATATGTCTATGGATGAATAAATACAATACAATACAAAACCGAAACACAGCAAAACTATTGAAAACTAAAAACAATTATTTTTGGATATTATGTAAATAAATAAATATTTTTAGGTGCATAATCCTTTTAACATCCTTCTGGAATAATGTACATACTCTGAGATGCATTGTATTGCGGTCATCATATAACGGTCGCCGCTTCTTAGATACACAGAGCATATAGAATAGGTACGAGTAAATATTGAAAGCGAGCGGACCCGGGGGAAGAACATTAATATAGAGGACGTGTTCTTGGATTGTCCAGGCCAATGACATGACGACCTCTGTTTTCTAATTTATAATGTTGCTATACTCGTACCTACTATCTACGAGTATTATAGAGTGTTTTTTTAACTGTAACAGTAGGTACGGCAGCACCCATAACCAGAGGAGATACAGGTGCAGTTTCTTTTAAAACATCAGCCCGTTTTCGAAGAAAAACATTTTGGCATTAAAATTTTTTTGGTCAAGTGTGAGTAGCGCCTTAAAATGAATCAAGTTGGTAATTTTTTTTTGTTTCTGATCGATGCAGTTTTTTGTAAGGATCATTTTATTGTATCGGATAAAAAAAATCTGAGCAGCGGAAGTTAGTCAAATTTGATAAAAAGTATTCTCATACAACAGGACAAACAAAATTCCTTCTACAAACATTTTATTAGATTCTAATTGCACATTAAAGAAGTATTAATACTGTAGCGATTAAGAAGTTTAGGAACTCCATACTCTCATTAGCAATTCAAAAACATTTCGTATTTCAGAACAATTTTAAATTTCGGACATGGTTCTTGCACCTGTCGGACTTTTATATCAGTCATTGCATCATCTTATTTGTCCTATCATGGCATTGTCAAATACGCAAAAAGTAGACTTAATTGAACCATACTTCCTTAACCGACGAAGCCCAACTAATGCGCTGAAGTGGTATCAGGAACGCTACCCAGACCGCGATTGAGGAAGTATGCTTCAATTGAGTCTACTTTTTGCGTATTTGACAATGCCATGATAGGACAAATAAGATGATGCAATGACTGATATAAAAGTCCGACAGGTGCAAGAACCATGTTCGAAATTCAAAATTGTTCTGAAATACGAAATGTTTTTGAATTGCTCATGAGAGCATGGAGTTCCTGAACTTCTTAATCGCTACAGTATTAATACTTCTTTAATGTGCAATTAGAATCTAATAAAATGTGTGTAGAAGGAATTTTGTTTATCCTGTTGTATGAGAATACTTTTTATCAAATTTTACTAACTTCCGCTGTTCTGATTTTTTTCATCCGATATAATAAAATAAAAGGATTGCATCGATCGGCATCAAAAAAAATTTTACCAACTTGATTCATTTTAAGGCGCTACTCACACTTGACCAAAAAAAATTTAATGCCAAAATGTTTTTCTTCAAAAACGAGCTGATGTTTTAAAAGAAATTGCACCTGTATCTCCTTTTTTTATGGGGCCGCCGTACTGTTACAGTTAAAAAAACACTGTATATGTTGACTACCTCCATGGCGCAGTGGGCGAATAGCCGCCTGAGAAGCGGGAAGTAGCGGGTTCGATTACCGCGGAACAAATGTGTGCATGATCAACAGATATTTGTTCCGGGTCTGGATGTTTTTCTATAGATAGATATAGACATTTATTTCGACACAAGTAACAAACACACAGAAACTTCATACAGTGGATAATTAAAGACAGACAATATATAATATATGATAAGTATGTATTTACAAAAAAATGTATATAAGTATTATATCAGTTATCTGTGCCCATAGTACAAGCTCTGCTTAGTTGGGGGCTAGATAGCGCTGTGTGACATGCCCAGCAATATTTATGTAGTTATTTTTACCTGTCTAGAATGCAGAGAAAACCCTTACTTTTAGTGTTGTCCAGTTTACTTAATATTTTATTATGTATGCCAGTTTGTAAGGCTATAGTTATTGGCCCTTATATAATTTGTTTTTAGTTTTTAACGATGTCTGAAATAAACGTTATATTATATTTATAATTAGCAGAAATATATTTGCTTCGGCTGCCTCAATGAGGAGACTTCGCGATTTTCTACCGCGATAAAAGTTACGCTCGCTCAGTCTCTCTTACTCTCTATAGACTACGCCGACGCCAGTTTCCCCGATCTTACAGAAGAGCAACTTCTGTATTCGATTCATATTTGGCTTGCCCAAATATGATCATAGATCCAAATTTCGCGTTTAACTCAAGTGGTTGCCAATCCGCCCTCGCCGGGATGCTCATATTCTATCTGTCTTTATAATTTTATTTACTTCTCCTCCGTATCTCGAACAATGCTTTGAATTCCTAAATGTATCTAATGCCCGCGTTCTGCGTTCTTCCACTACTCTCCAGTTGAAAACTCCAGCCCATAATTTCAACTTCTTTAGTAACTCGTTTACGGTACGAGCTGTCCGATTATGGAATGACTTGCCCGTTTCCATCAGAAGTGCTAAATCCTTACCTATGTTTAAAAATGAGGTCTAGAAACTCTAGATACTTATATAGTAAATACGTATACGAAATATTATTGTGTATATCCTTTCTATACATACATACATATAACTAGTCAGGTCATAAGTATTGTCACACAGTAAAAACTTTTCTTTTAGAATGCTGGCCACAAAAAAGTTTATAGAATTCGAATTTCGAATTGTTCATGAAAATAAAAATGTATACTTTTTAGAATTTTACTCATTTTTAAATATGGAGTGGACGCTTAAAGAAGACCGTGTTGCAGTTATTGCATTGCATCGTTGCGGTTACGCGCCAATTCAAATTTTTGACATACTTAAAAATTTGAATATAACCAAAAGATTCGTTTATCGCACCATCAAACGATACAATGAAGACTCTAGTGTAGATGACAGGTCAAGAAGTGGTCGCCCTCGGTCTGTTAGGACTCCAGCAGTGATAAAAGCTGTGAAGGCGCGAATTCAAAGAAATCCCAAACGTAAGCAGAAACTGTTGGCCCTTCAGATGGGGTAAGCAGAAACCACGGTTAAAAGGGTGTTAAATGAGGACTTAGGGCTTCGGGCATATCGAAGAAAAACAGGACATCGTTTGAAAGCTCGTCTAATGGACCTGAGACTGAAGAGATGCCGCGCTTTGTTGAAGCGGTACGCGGGAAAAAAATAACAGGAAATTCTTTTTTCGGATGAAAAAATTTTTACCGTAGAAGAGAGCTACAACAAACAAAATGATGAGGTGTACGCACACAGTAGTGAAGAAGCGAGCAACCGTATTCCGCGTGTCCAACGAGGTCATTTTCCATCCTCGCTCATGGTATGGTTGGGAGTTTCTTATTGGGGCTTAACAGAGGTACATTTTTGTGAGAAAGGTGTAAAAACGAATGCAGTTGTGTATCAAAATACAGTCCTGACGAACCTTGTGGAACCTGTTTATCATACCATGTTCAATAACAGGCACTGGGTATTCCAACAAGATTCGGCGCCAGCTCATAGAGCGAAGAGCTCACAAGACTGGCTGGCGGCGCGTGAAATCGACTTCATCCGGCACGAAGACTGGCCAGTCCAGATTTGAATCCGTTAGATTAAAAGATATGGCAACACTTGGAAGAAAAGGCGTGCTCAAAGCCTCATCCCAATTTGGAGTCACTCAAGACATCCTTGATTAAGGCAGCCGCCGATATTGACATGGACCTCGTTCGTGCTGCGATAGACGACTGGCCGCGCAGATTGAAGGCCTGTATTCAAAATCACGGAGGTAATTTTGAATAAACTTTAGTGTCATAAGAATCTATGTTTTGTTAAGTTCATTTTGGTATATAAATGGTTACATAATGAATAAACTTCTTTCAATTATTTTATATTAAACATGTGACAGAATTTATGACCTGACTAGGTATATATATTTTAACTTTAAGTATATGTAAGTATACACGGTGACCTTTAAATCACTGTTTTCCCAGAAGAAACGTTGCTCAGACCATGGTCTAATAACTCTTTATAGCATCAAATAAGAGAATAAAGAAAAAAAATCTAGACCTTCTCAAGTAAGTCTAACTTTGTTCAAAAACTAACCGTGACATAAAATTCATGGGTACGCTAGCCGTAGCGTATTACCTAATCCTTAGGTACCTAGTAGCTACCGGTCTCAGCGCGCTGACTATGTTGTAGGGCATAACGTTAAAATAGACGTTTTAAGTTCGCAATTTTTTATATTTTTCAAAGACCGATTTTGTTTTGTTTTTTAATTTGATGTTATAAACTGTTAATAAACCATGGTCTGAACAACGTTTGTTCTGTCAAAACAGTGATTTAAAGGACACCGTGTATGTGGTATATTTTAGGTCTAGGTGTTTTTTATCCAGCTTATAGTATTTATTGTGACACCGCCTCCTCTCACGTTTTGTCAATCTAGTCCACCCAAAGGTTGCCTGGAAGCGATCGCTTTGAGCGAAAAGACCGCCCATTGTACCACCACGTCTAAGTTTTCTAGGTTAAGTCATATATTGACTTGAGATTTTTACCTGAATGAAAAACATCGATTTTAGACTAGACGTAGGCAGAGCAATTAGATGCTTAATGCATGTAATAACATTTTAAAAACTTATCGACAGTTAACCCAAACGAGATTGGATTATGAATTTAATATACTTTGGCATTCTGCTCCACTATAAATACATCTTGATAAAATTAAAGTGTATGATCGCATGTCAGTCAACTCTTACAATTGTGTCAGTTACGTGAATACCGTTTATGACATTTGACACATAGAGATCGAAGTTTGAATTTTACTATTATAAGTTATGTGAATTGGCCTTCTGTGGACCCATATCGCATCTTGTAGTTTTGTTCTACATTGACATTATGAAGAATAATCTAATTTAATGAACTAACAAACATTTGATCGTCAAGTTTACAGCCTGTTCCTTGTTTTTTTTAAATAACACCAACGTGGCAAACTGGCGTATGGCCCCACCTGATGGTATGTACGTGGTTACTGACCAAACTGAGCCAACTGACGTTGGAATCGAAATTACTTTGCCAAAACTATATAAAATATTAAAATGCCTTTTTCTAAGAACCCTATAATCATCCCTATAATCCTGTACTCTTTGGGGAAAATCTCGGCAGACCACAAGCTTATTGATTAAGTTAGAAAAATCCTTTGGAACCTCACGGTGTGCGACCACATCGTCTCGAAGATGATTGATTTCCCTTTCTATGACGAGCGGTGCGATGTTAAATGGGAGCTAAAAGAACCATGTCGGAGAATTAGTCAGGAATGAATCAGGCAAGAAACAAGTCTGGTTATATGAATATTTTTAAGGTAGCCAACAATAAATTTGCTCTCATAAGACAAGCAAACACAGGGTCATCTCCACGGCACGTGGCACTGGCGTGCAAGGGGACAATTTATGCACGCACGTATCTACTGCTCGGTATTAGGGTTGATACTACTCGCAATTTTGTAAGGATTACAATTTTAACTAACTATGGTTGACTTCTCTTCTTTTTGAGCATCATTCTTTTAAGTATTTACATAAACTTTCCCTTTTGACTGCAAATGGTGAGAGCTCAGGGGGCAATCGCGCTAATACCAAAGTAAAACCAAACCAAATACATTACGGTCCAACGTATCTAAACATTCAAAATTATTCTCTGTGCATCACCTGTCACTGCTTCGCTCATTACTTTTCATCCAAGGGTTGCCTGAAAGAAATAAGCGATAAGGACGCCCATTGTACTATATTTTGCATTAACTAGTTCTTTAAGTACCTATTCCTGTTGTACAATAAAGAGTATTTCTATTCTATTCCGGAATAACACTACGTATTAACTACTACTAGATACTCCTTTTCGAAGTAATTTCTTCAATGGAAGCAAAAGCTGGTTTCATTAAAAAATGGTTATGTTGTAATGACATCCCTATGCCAGAGCACAGGTAACAAAGCGGGACAACAGATGGTTACATGCATAAACCAGCGATAAGGCGCTGAATATTTCACATGCGGACTCCGCTCCTACTGGCCGACAACAAAAAACTCGATATCAATAATGGTTTTATTCTTGAGAAATAAGATTGTTGAACAATTACTTTTTCAAAACAAGCTCTTTTAAAATTCATAATCAGAAACGCAAGCAGATTCAAATAAGCCCAAACACACGCACGGCACGTGGAAGCAAACCTATCAAAAATTTAATTTGTAAACACAACTTATAGGCGTTTTGGCCGCTTCCATATTGGCCTTTATAGCAATATCCTTTTCCTAGAAAGATTGCAAACCAATGCTGTTGACGTCTATCTCGCCAAATTACACAAGTCAAAGTATGAAGTCGACCAAGGCATACTTTTGTTAAAATTCAGCTGTTAATAACTTCAAAAAGGCCGAAAACAACCTCCGCCATCTTGGAGGTCCTTCCATATTGGATTTATAGTATACATCTCGGATGGGGGACCATATTTTCTATTTAATGTGACGTTGTATTAGTTTTCGTGTTCTCCTCAGCAAGCCCTTTCATTTGATACCGATACTCTGGTAGTGCAGAAAAAATACTGGTTCGCCATCTTGGATGATCCGCCATATTCGAATTAGATTAACGTCATATAGCTAAGCATTCATTGTCATCCAAAATAAGCGTGTATACCAAATTTCAGCTCAATTGGTTAAAGATAACGGATAAGATATCGGTTAAGATTTAAAATTCAGTTGCAAGATTCCATCCGGCGAAACATACATACATTGCAAGTTACATAAAAGCTTGTAGAAAAATAATGACCTGAAGGCCACCATTCACACGTGCGCCCAAATGATGGATTTGTCGCTGGTGTGATAAGTCCGCTGACAAATCGTTAAATGTTATGACTTATGATTCGCTGCACGGCATAATAAAGCTCGCGTGTAAGTCCGGCCGCACTTAGCGCTCGTAGTGTGTGGGTGATGACGGATTTGTCAAAGGATTTGTAAGGCGCGACGTTTGCGGCTCGACGGTCGTGTAGTGAATTACGGGGCTTCATATCAGGCCCTTGATACTTCCATAGAAACGATCTGATTTAATAACCTATTACTTCTACGGTGCAGAGGCATGTCCGCACGCGGTTAGTATATGTGGGAATTTACTGTAGGGCTGGACTAAGCCCATCTAACGGGACAGTACGTAGTACGTAAGCCACTTTGGTGAAGTCTCTCTGTAATTGTTTTTCAATATTTGGCGAAATATTTAGTGCGTGTCCGCATTCGTACATGTATTTATTAAAATAAATGTTTGAATATATTCTTAATATAATTTTTAATCAGTCTAGTTTTCACGAATAATCAGTTTTTATTTTTTTTTTTTGACTTTAATTTTGAAATTTAGGTAGATTTTGTTATATTTAACGTTTTTTAGTGTTTCGTACCTCAAAAAGAAAAAAGGAACCCTTGTAGGATCACTTTGTTGGCCGTCTGTCTGTCTATACGTATGTCAAGACCCTTTTTTTAGGAACGCGTGGAGGTATCAAGTCTACGGTCCCTTGGAGCTCTAAAAAATTCAAACTTCTAAGTCAATGCAAAAAATACGACCTTATAAGCCGGATATGGACAATTCTAGTACATACGAGTAGTATTAAACCAACTTCGTACTTGCTACGAATCAGTAGTTTTGAAGAACCGTAGCGCCAGAATTATCGAAGACATTCAATGAATTTCTACCAATTTCATTCATATCTTGATGTAACAAATCAAAACATTTTTATATTTTTTCCTCATATTAGCTGATTATAAGAGAAAACTAATAACACGCAAGACTGATTTTTTTAATTTAAGTTCACTTGCTACTGTTCTGAAGGTCAATAGTAGGAGACACCTAACTACGGATCGATCGAACCAATCCGCCGGTGAGGCGCCTACTCGTAACTTCCTAGCAGATATACGAGAGGCTTTAGTCAACACAACTGTCAGTGCCAGCGATTCTATGAAAAATTACATTTGTCATTAATACGAGTATAAAGGCTAGTCCAAACAGCTACATTCATCAAGATTTTTCGGCCGGAACGGTTAAAACTTGTTATAATCGGATTTTAAAAGCTTTTTATTAACTTGCAATGTAGGTATGTATCTTTGTCTGGGTGGAATCTTGCAACTGAATTTTAAATCCGTTCCCTTCAACCTATTGAGCTAAAATTTCGAATACATATGTAACTTCGGTGACAATGCAATATTATGGTACCATGGAGGTGGTCTCATGATGGAGACGGATGCTAGACAACGGAACTTCTGAATGGATTATAGTAGGCTACTAGTGTTTGGGCTAATTTGAATCTGGTTGCGGTTCCAATTATGAATTTTTGTAAAATCTTGTTTTAAAAAGTAATTTTTCAACAAAACACTTATTATAAAATATGAACCTTATTATACATTAATGTATTAAATAATCAACATCCTTAAATATTTTTTTATTAGCTTTTCGGCTTTAATTTCACTGCAGCTACGAGGCCTATTGTGATTTGTTTTGTGATCGCCACTTGTTTTTGTGTCACCCCTAGATTAGGGGGGCGTTTAAAGTTCACCACTAAGCCCTACAGCTGCTAAAAACTGTAGAATATTCTTAGGGGTGATAACTGTTAGCTCCTCCGGGCTTAAAATGTGTTTGCCCAGATGAATGCTACGTTTACGCATTAGTGAACCTAACTCACCTTACAGATAAGCGCGATTCTGACGCCTCATTACAGAATCTGCAGATTTGTGTATCGCATAGCCTTAACTTGAACATGTGCTTATTAAACCGACAGTGTCCAGTCAGGGCTCTGACTTTAATGCGGAGGTTGTTTCTGTTTAGCGCTAAGATTCGGTTTGTATACAGTTGTCAGTGATTTGGAATAGTTCATGCCTGAAGAATTGATCCAAAGTTTGGACGATTCCTCGAAGCAGAAGTTAATAAGGGTTCTTTGTGCCAGGCTTTTTGGTATACTACAGAACGGCTCAGGGCCCTGCTGTGTTTCATTTGCCCCATGTGTTCAGCTAGCGCAAGATAACGTCGGTAACTTTTGTTACCGTCAGTACCTGCGTGTCCCGGAACCAATCTTAAGATAACTCTTCCCTAACCTTACATTAATGCAAGTTACTAACATTTTGATCTAAAGTAATGTTGGAAATTCCAGTTTGACTTGCTTAAGCTTAAATTCGACACTTTCGATTCAAATCGAATTCAAGCTTCTCAAGTTTCAGCAATTAGACTGCAGTGTAGTTACTAATCAATACACAGTTATCTCTTCTCTTTTCCTCTTCCGATTAAACCGCGTTACTAAGAGTTTTTTTCCTGTTTTGCCGTTTATTCTCATGCCTCGTCCAACAATACAACAGTGAATGTTCGGAAAATATTGTCAAATAAATTATTTTTTACTAAAACTCCTTTAATTTCTATACCTAAGAATTTAACAGTTAGATCATTCATCTACCCAAACTCTTTTTGTCTCAAGAGTACCTACGGCTTTGTTTCTTGCCAAGACCATAAAGTTATCCACCTACACACATAAAAATATATTTTATGTACCAACGAAATTCGTGTCCGTCGGTAAGTTTGACTTGTTATAATAGTTCGAACTAGTTTTGTTGGACCGTGGAAATAAGATTCATATTGTTTGTTATAAGTTCTTCTATTCTTTAATAGCTTTGGCTTAAGTTACTGGCAGCACAGTTCTTTGTAATGCCAAACCGTAGTTCTCCGTGATCTTCGTAGTTCGAAACGACCTCTGTGGCTCAGTGGGCGAATAGCCGGCTGAGACGCAGAAGGTAGCTGGTTCGATTCCCGCCGCGGAACAGATGTTTGCATGATGTACATATATTTGTTCCGGGTCTGGATGTTTTCTATACCTAATAGTAATAGACAAGTATGTATTTACAAAAAAAAACAGTATCTAGACACGCGACAGCGTGTCAAGCCAAGTTCAAGCTAACAGAACTGGCGAGCAGCACCGTGTGTAATATTACACGAACTATTTGGAGCCACTTTTGACCACCTCATAACTCAAAAACTATTTCACATAAACATGTCAAATTTGGCTCATATATTGAGACTTAGGAGATACATATGTGCTCCAAATTTCATAAACACACCTCAAACGATTATTTAGATATTAACATCCAAAAATAGAAATTTTTATCACTGACTGACTGACTGACCAACCTATAGATCAAAACTCTAACCCAGTTTAGATGACCTAGAAAGTTTAAATTTGGCGTCCATATAATGTAGTTGGGTGAATACAAAGGAATAAATCAGAAACTAGTAAATTTTTATTGTTTTATTATAATTTTTAATTAATTGATTCTATTAGGAATAGTAGCTGTAATGTAAGAAATAACAATTAAAGATGATTGTTTATAGAAAATAACACAAAAAAGACACTTATTCCCCGTAAACGTAGAAAAATAGAGTAGATTAATAAAAACCATTTGGTATCCTCTTTATTTTTAATAACCTACTAATAATTTCTGTACAAAAAGTAATGATATCCCATCAAAACTATAAATGTGAAATGAGAGCCAAGTTCAATATTATTATATATGCCTTGGTTGTTGACTTTAACGTCAAAAGAAGTGAGATCTAAATGGGTGCCAAGTTTAATGGTCAGTCCTGAAATTTATTTATAACATTAAATATTTTATAATAGAATAAATCTATTTATTTGATACACACAAAGAAACATAGAACGGATCACAAACAAAATAGGTAGATAGACAGGAAAATTACAAAACAACTTATATGTTATAATATTTTCTTATAACGTAGGATAATATAGTAAAGCCTAAGGTCTGACTTGGCTAGTTTTCATATATGTATGAATTATATTTATAGCCTTCGTAAGTTCTAAAGCTGTAAGTTCTCATTTTATTCTTCCGAAAATTTGGCTTGCTGACAGAAACTAGCCATCGAACATAGGACACTTCCATGACTGTTTTAGTATAGATATTCCGAATCAACCTGTACTTTACTTTTTAAAACTTGAACATACAGTTTAAAGCAGCTAAACGATATTTAATTGTACATTTAAGATCTCGTAACAATTTAAACTTAAAAGTTTGTATTTATCCATAAAATAATGTATAATTGTATAACTGTGTAATGTCTGTCTGTCCATTATAAAGACATCAGCGTTCGATGATTACTACCAAAGTAGAGTTTATATTTAAAGTTAATTCTGAATTACATTAGTCGGTAAAGGGTTTATAAGGTATATAATGAATTTTTTGCCAGCATGTACTCTTGATAAGTGGTCATCCATTTTTGAAGGCTTCATGGCATCGTTACTGAATACTTTTTCACATATGAGACACATCGGCAAGTGTTGATTTGATGGAGATGCAATAAATCCGAACTTCAAGTAGTCCAAACTGTATTGTCTGCATTTTTTTTTCGTGTCCGCCATCATAAAACTCTCAGTAATCCTGCAAATAAAAAAATAAGAATTTACCTAAATAAAAAACAATAATAAACTGTTAATTTACTGGTAATTTTTTACAATTGAAACAACTGAGGCAACTGCAAACTGTTGCAAACAATCTACACATAGCTCAACTGATCACTATCACACAGTGGGGAAATGCTGATGCGCTGTGCCGGATAAAAACTGTTTGGTACTTACCCTGTTAATTTTTAATTCATATGTGAGAACTAGCCAAGTTAGACTTTAGGCTTCAATATAATATCTTAAGTTATAAGAAGAAATGATATATTAAGTTGTTATAAAATATTTTCTGTTGTTATAAATAAATTTCAGGACTGACCATTGAACTTGGCACCCATTTAGATCTCACTTCTTTAAAGTCGTTGAAGTCAACAACCAAGGCATATATCATAATATTGAACATGGCTCTCATTTCACATTTATGTTTTTGATGCGATATAATCTATTCTCAGCTCAGAATAAGGTCAGAGTCGCTCAACGAGCTATGGAGAGGGCTATGCTCGGGGCTTCTCTACGGGATCGAATCAGAAATTAGGAGATACGTAAGAGAACTCAAGTCACCGACATAGCCCGACGGATTAGCACGTTGAAGAGGCAATGGGCAGGCCATCTGTTCTGCGCGCTATGCGCAGAACAGATGGCCGATGGGGCCGGAAGGTTCTCGAGTGGAGGCCACGGACCGGCAAGCGCAGCGTAGGACGTCCACCTATAAGATGGGCAGACGACTTGGTAAGAACCGCAGGTCGGCGTTGGATGCAGGCCGCTTCCAACCGTAGTTCCTGGAGATCAATGAGGGAGGCCTTTGTCCAGCAGTGGACGTCCTACGGCTGATATGATGATGATGGTAATCTATTATCTACAGTGTTCTATCAGTTATCTGGTTCCCAAAGTACATACTTTGTTTATATTGGGGCGCTGTGTGAAATATCCAGCTATTTATTATTTATTTCTTACATAACTGCGTTTTGCATAATTGAGGCAATGCTGCCAATGGCTGTCAAATCGGCAAGTGTTGCTAATGTGTGCGTAAATTATTGTATACCATGGGCCGGCATACTTTAGGTGCTTCACCTGTAAGTTAATAGCGCTCCATCCATCTTTTTTATTTGTCGGTTTATGGTACCTACTGAGCAAATCCGTGGTGAAAAGCTAGTTATTATAAATACATACGTATGTGATTTTTATCAGCTCCATCCTTAATCTCATTATAAAAACCCGTAGAGAGGAAAAACAAAGCAAGGGTAAACTTTATTCAATATCGCACTTCGTTTGATCAAAAAGCGCTCGAACTCAAACTTCAACTTCTACGGTTTGCGTAAAAGTTCCAAGTTATTATTACGTGGTATCTTTAAATCGATTAGTAAAATACACTAAGTACTTACATATTTGTTAAAGCGTTTTAAATAAATAGTAGTATGTTTAACATACCTATAAACAAAGCGAACGTTATATTTTATGGCGATTTTTGTTGTAGTTTTACCAGTATAAAACTCTGACATTAGAGTTGGCTAGTTCATACAAAGTTGGGTAATTTAAATTAGAGTTTTTTCATAATAAGCCCGAAACTGTACACCATTTTTTTTTATTTTGAACACCGGGCGCGCGATTCTTACTTACTCTTGACTAGTCTTATTTTTTATTAGGTATGGTTAATTCATCTCTTATTTTTTATGGTATGCATTGATTGTTAATGTGATATTATGATATGTACTCCAAAGTAAAAGATAAAAGATATCCGAATAAAAAGACATCCTACTTCCTACTAATATTATAAACGCGAAAGTTTGTATATATGGATGTATGGATGTTTGTTACTCTTTCACGCCGGAACGGCTGAACCGATTGCGATGAAATTTGGTATGTACGTAGATCATAACCTGGATTAACACATAGGCTACTTTTTATTGGCAAACCACGCGTGCGAAGCCGCGGATTGGTCAGCTAGTTATATACATATATTTAATATTTGTCTTGCAACTTGCAACTTGTCGTGCACTACCTATAAAATATATTTTCCACATTACGCAAAAGTTAACTGGAAGAGAATTCTTGCTAGCATTAAGTTCGCCTATTTACAGATATGTTAATTTATTGCATTAAAAATTTTCAATCAATCAATCATACATTTATATTTAATTTACTCTAAAAAAATTTCTCTTGCTCTGCTAGCGTCCATTCTTTTGACTTATCCTATCGTTGAAACTGTAATAATTGTTCTCATTCTTTCTTGCTCTTGCAAACGCACGGGCGTTCATTCCATAGCAATTGTAGATTCCGGCAGGAATAAATTTAGCGATTGGGCCGCTATTCTGTCTACTTATCTCTTCAACGAACTGTACGTAGATACGGTGTGATTGTCAACAAGCTTAGCTCGGGCGGGTTGGACGGATATTCCAATAATCAATCCAGATTCCAATCCCATAATCCAACTCCATCACCAAAATAGATGCAATATCGTACCGCGGCATATACCACTTGATACTTGCTTGATACTTGTTGAGTCATGAAACCGACAAACATCATCGGACGTTCACTTTAAAAACATTAGATTTTCATATTGACCCATTATTTGCGGCCTGCACCAAACTGCTCCCAACAACTTTTATCAATTTCATCTTGCAATATAGTAATATCTGATATAATTGTTAAGATTTTAAATTTAATTGATTGATTGATTGAAAATACTTTACTGCACTTATAAAACTAGTACAAATGCGAACTTAATGCTAAAGAGCATTCTCTTCCAGATAACCTTTGTGTATTGTAGATAAAGATGTGTAGGTAGTGCACAGGAAAGGGAACTAACGAAAATTTGCACAGGACTAATAAAAATTGCAAACGTACATATTACTAAATAAACATACTTAAATACTTTATATCATAGACTAAACTATAGCAATATCTAATAAAAATACATACATACATAACAATAGAAGAAGTGATAAGGAAAGATTAAGTTGCTCATTTTTGGTCGGTTTGACCGAGAAGGTGCCTATAGATTCTCAATCTAAATGCTTCCTCTGAAGTAGCCTCGAAATAGTTTGGTGGCATATTATTCCAGAGACGAGTAGTGGTTATGGTGTAAGAGTCAGAGTCAGAGCCGTGTTATGCTGTGGAGTCATCAATTGGAAACGACGAGATGATCGCCCAGCTCTGTCCTCAGTTGATACGAACGCAAATCGCTCTCTGAGGTAGCTGGGAGATAGAGGGTTGCGAAGAATACTAAACAGGAGGGATAGCATGTGGGCATCTCGACGAGCTCTGATGTCAAGCCATTTTAGCTGCTGACGAAATACCGAGACATGATCATATTTTCGTAGGCCGTAGATATAGCGAATACAGAGATTCTGCAGACGCTCCGACCTGCTCAGTTGCTCTTCCGTAGCATCGGGAGAACATACATCTGCATAATCTAGGATGGGTAAGAGTAACGCATTAACCAGTGTGGTCCTCGTAGATTGGGGCAAGAAATTTTTAAGCGTTTCAGAGTATGCATAGTACCATACATCCTCCTACTAATCTGAGTAATATGATGGTCCCATGACAAATTATGGGTAATGAATAGGTCCAAATGCTTAACCTTACAGAACTGCAGTGGAATTTTATTGTATTTAACCGGAGGAAGAGTGTTAGGATTAATTTTGACAATCTGTCTGTTACTACCAATTATTATTAATTAACTTTTGCTAAGGCTTTACTGGATTACACCCATTGATAAAACCTGCAACATTTCAGGGTACATACTTTAAATTTCATTGCTTTTTACTATAAGCTTAGCTATTCAATAAAGTGAGTCAAAAATCATCAAATGTACGTACGTTCGTTTATGAGAGCGTTCATTTTGTTTTCTCCTAAAAATACTTTGCATGCATTTAAAGATTTTATACAACACAAAGTTGCAGCATTAGCCTAATGCTAAACCGTTACCCAGCCAATGCCATAGCTGGGTAACGGATGCAATCAATGTAGTGCCTGGCACAGGATTTCAAATCTCTCTTAAACACTCTATAACAGGAGTTTTCTTCAAAAAGGTTACGATAAAGACCAACGTGGAAATTCAACGTCAATATATTTCTTTAAGTGACAGAGCATCGATCAAAATGACACGGTTGCTGTACAGGGCTTTACGCCGAAGGCTCTTATGGGGGACGCAGATGCACGTCCGCCGGGGAATCATTGAATCAATACAGACCACTCGGACATATTAGCACCAATACAAAGCTCCCCCTATGTAAATAGCAAGTTATTGATATCCTATTTTTCTGAATAGGAATTGAAAAGGTTAAGTTCTATTGAAATTCACTATTTATGTATTCACTATTAGGGCCTAAAAAAAGGCCCTAATCATCCCAGTCCTCCTATATGGCGCAGAGACATGGTGTCTCTATAAGCCAGACATAAAAAAACTGGACACATACCATTTAAGATGTCTAAGATCGATCCTTAAGATTAAGTGGCAGGATCGCGTGCCGAATACTGAGGTCCTGCGTCGGTCCGGTATGTACGGCATGGAAGCTCTCCTTATGCAGCGACAGCTCAGGTGGTGCGGACACGTCTACCGCATGGATGACCAGCGTCTACCCAAAGCGGTATTTTATTCTGAGATGGCAGAGGGTAAGCGTAAGCACGGTGGTCAGCATCTGCGTTTTAAGGACGTGTTCAAAAGACATCTAAAAGCTTGCGATATTGACCCTGCAAGTTGGGAGGAGCTCGCTTCACACAGGTCGTCCTGGCGCTCTACCATCTATAATAACATTAAAACTTTCGAAGAAAACCGACTTCATACACTCGATATAAAGCGCCAAATACGTAAAGAAAGACCTAACCCCTCTTATACTTACACTTATAACGCAGCATGCCAACTCTATTGTGACACCTGTGATAAGATTTTTAAAACTAAGTTTGGTCTAGCGAGCCATATTAGCGCTCACGCTAGAATTTAAATATAAACGCAGTATAATTAAAATTATTGTAATTTTTATGCATTTAATTGCATTTTCTTTTAATTTAAATATAATTAGGGTCGCCGTCATCGAAATCAATGAGGAGGACTATATATATATATATATTCACTATTACCTGAAAAGTGCTACAGCTTTACTTGCTTCAACAAAGACTGAAAAAAATATAAAATAATAATATAAATAGACTAATGATGTTTTAAATAAGAACCATTTTCAGACGGTATAAATTATTTTCTACCTCCTTTGATCCATTACTTCGACCCAATAATAAATCAGTCATTCTAACATAACGAATCTTCAAACGGCGCATTGACAGATATCGAGATTCAAATCAAATCAAATTATTTATTTGGACACAAGAACAGTACAAGTAAGTAAGTAGGTACATAGCAAACTTAAATCTAAAAACATAGTGCTTATATCTAGTTCATTTACTACGCTCCTAATTAGCTTACAATAGGGTAGGAGTGTGCTAAGAGCCAGAATAGATTACTGTATCCCAGCCCTTAGCGCCCTCCGACGGACGATGTGCGATATGTTAATGTATACCCATGCGCGTGAGTACCTAGTTATTGAGTGTATTATTGAGATTAAATCGAAATCTGAATTTAACGCATTGTGACCAAAACATATTTTTGTCCTTTTCAGCGCCTGTATGTTTTCTTCTTAGTGTTAACGACAATAGCCGCTGTTATGTTAACAAACAAAAGACTAAAATGAAGATCTAAAAGTGGCACATTTCGGCACAACGTTTTAATTAAGTAAATCAGGACGACAGGCCATTACTCTCAGTAGGTGCCGGCTTCGTGGCAAGTATAACAATAAAATGTAAGGCGGATTCTTTCAAAATTCTAAGAAGGAGTAATGAGAAGCGAGTGAAAAGTTTAATGAAATCTTTACAGCGAGCTGCGGGATGGTAAGATTTAGATATAACCTACTCTGTTGTATTTTTTACGTCGGACACGTAAAGAGAGACCTAAGCCCTCGTATACATACACATAACGGTGCAGGTCAACTCTGTTGCCATACTTGTGACCGGATATTTAAAACAAAGTTCGGATTAGCGAGCCATATTAGAGCTCACGCTAGCATGTAAATAGTAATAATAAATTAGATTAATCAAACTAGTATAGATTTTATTTTAGTTTCATTTATTTTGGTTTAGTTTTGTTAAATATTAATTTTAAAACATTTATATTTAGAGTCGCCGTCGCCGAAACCAATGAGGAGGACTATATATAAATGTATTTATAGAGCAGATTATTCTAAAGGCAAAACTGTGTTGACTTCATGAAATAAATTAATTAACAAGAAGTAAAAGTTGGGTCTAGTTTAAAACACAGCAAGAGAAACTACAATACGGGGTTCACCAAAAAGGGCTTAGGTTCGGCAACACGCGAGTCATGCCTTTAGTGTTTTATTCAATATTTTATTGCGTTCATACAAAGTGGATTAAAATGTTACATGTCAGATCTTATTGACTAGTCAAGAGTCCAGCTCTTCATATGTACCCTGTAAGTACGGGTGAAGCAATATTAAAGCTAACTAGGCAGCTCTACTGGAATCTAAGTTGAGCGATTTTATGTGTTGAATTTTATTGGTTAGTGAATTTTATTGGTTCGCCGAAATCAAAGAGAAGGTTGACCGTCGTACCAGAAAATCTACCGAAGATGACCCCAAATCTATCAAATCCGGAGACGCCGCCATCATCATCCTGGTCCCCTCCAAGCCTCTGTGTGTAGAGTCCTTCCAGGAGTTCCCTCCCCTCGGTCGTTTTGCTGTGCGTGACATGAGGCAGACGGTCGCCGACGGAATCATCAAGGCTGTCAACTTCAAGGATGCCGCGGGTGGCAAGATCACCAAGGCAGCCGAGAAGGCCGTCAAAGGCAAGAAGTAGCTAGGGCTGTTTATGACATAATTTTTTATTCAGCTGCGATACTTCATACACCGAAAGGTGTTTAGGAGGAAAGAATGGCTACAGACTCATTCCTTTTTCTATATTTTTACAAGGCTTCTAAATGTAACATTATTTTAATTTGTAAGGTTATATACATATTATCTGAAAACTATTTTGTTAATGACTTCCATGTGTAAATGCATAGAATGTTTTAATCTATGTTCAAAGATGTTGTCGTTTTCTTGTGCCTTAATTTTTCTGGTATTTTGTTATACATTTTTACTGCCATTACATTCGGACCCGAGCTGTGCATTTTTAATGATAATTTAGGTAGTTCTAGGTTGAACTTGTACCTACATTGGAAGCGACGTGGTAGGTCTGTCTTTTTTTTTTAAATTGCGGGTACTTCGAACGAATTTACACATTTCTAGTACGTATATTGAGGATTATAGTTTAAGTTATAAACTTCCTTAGCCTTCCGAAACCGCTTCCCAACATATCATCATTCTTGCTATGAGTAATTTTATTCCTACACAGAACGAGAAACTTTTTTCGAATTCTATTTATCTGTGAAGTTAATAGCTATCTATACCAATATGATAAAGAGGAAAGATTTGAATTTTTGTGAGTATGTTTGTAATGAATAAAGTCAAAAACAACTCTGCCGATTTTAAAAATTATTTCACCATTGGAAAGCTACATTCACCTTGAGTGACATAAGTTATATTTATTGCTAGAAAAAATTAGGGATTCTTACTAACGTCTTTCGTCGCAGCGCATGCGTTTTAGTGCACTTTTTTACACCTTGGGTTACGTTACTTAAGTTTTAGTAAGGATGGATCCTTACTAAAACTTAAGTAACGTATCCCAAGGTGTAAAAACGGATTAAAAAAATGAATGCATTAAAAAAAATCTCGTTGTACACACGGCTACACATCAAGCTATACATTTCCAGTATAAGCTGACCTCTCATTCTACGAAAACCCTACACGATGCGAGGTCAGCTTATACTGGAAAAGTATAGCTTGATGTGTAGCCGTATGTACTATTACCAAAGAGCAATGATTTTACTTGATATTCTAATGATCACTTTATCCAAATAATCAATAAACCACCGAAAAACTGTATTTGATATTTGTGTTAAAAATGGGTGATATCGGCCATAATTAGCGTGTCCCCATCCCGAAATTTGAATTCGAACTAACCTTGTGCAAAATTTTTAATGGTTAGCAGAATATTTTTGATTTCTGGTAATTATAGGGTTGTTGTTTTGCCTAAATTATTAACTGAATGTAATAAAGTACTGATTATTTTATGTAATATCGTATTTCAAAACTTTGTCCCCATTATTTTGCTTTTATGATACTTGAACTTACGTTACCGTATTTAATTAAATGCATTAGTAGTATTTTACGGTAGAAATATTTTTTTATTATGATGGCAACACAAAGAATAAACCAGTTGAATCAAAAATAAACAATCGTCTTAGAAACAGCCGTACAAGTTCCAACAACTATTTGGTAGTGCGAGTAAAACTCGCGAGTTTTGGTGGTTTTTATGGTAACTACTTGTTTATTTATATAAATTATGGCACGATACTCTCTATTTACGTTTTAAATAGTTATTGGCAACGCATTTATCGCGAAAGTTGCGAAATTTTACAGTGTAAATCTAGTTATTTTACACAAATTCTGTGCATTTTTGCGCTTTTATGTAACTTGAGACGTAAAAGTAACGTATAAGCTATTGTAAGAGTTGGTGCATATCAGCTGGCTGTTAGTGGCTGGTGAAGAAAAAACAACAACTAATAAATTGTGGATCAAAGTCAAAGTCAAAAGTCAAAATCTTTTATTCAATAAAATCACAAGCATCACTTTGAAACGTAAAATGTTTTTAGCTGCTAACAATAGGTTCAAGTTAAAAACTGAGGTGTGAATCATTGCATTGAGATGTTTTTCTTAAAGCAAATCTCTGCTCTGTGACTCCAGAGTGGCTGAAAAACCGGATTATACACAAATGGTGCTGGTTCGATTCCCTCCGCAGAACAAATGTTTGCATGTTCAGCAAATATTCTGGATCTGGATATTTTAGTGCTATAGTTGGTACTAGTAGTCTTTATACTTATGATATAAGGAAAAGTTAATAATAGTAGGTAGGTAACTTGTGGCGTTCTAAGTGGGAAGCCTATACCCAGCAGTTGATGTGTACTGGCTAATATGTTGTTGATGATGATAATGACGAGTTAATCATAATCAAAAACAGCTAATGAGCAGTATGTCATTAGCTTTAGGATACTTTTTATTTTACTTTTACGTTACCGTAACGTAAAAGTGGCAAAATTCACGGCCTGCCCCATTTTTGTGTATGTTTGTAATGAATAAACTCAAAAACTACTCTGCCGATTTCAAATATTCTATCACCATTGGAAAGCTACATTCGCCTTGAGTGGCATAGGTTATATTTATTGCTAGAAAAGATTAGAGATCCTTACTAAAACTTAAGTAACGTAATCAAAGGTGTAAAAAAGTGCCCTAAAACGTCTTTCGTCGCATGCGCTGCGGAAACTATTGATGATAGAACAAAAGTATGTTCTACAATATTAAAGAACATATCAATATCTACAAAAAACTTTGTAATATTATAAAGAGGAAAGATTTGTTTGTTTGTTTGTATTGAATAGGCTCCGAAACTACTGGACCGATTTAAAAAATTCTTACACTGTTGGGAAGCTATCTCCGGGTGACACAGGCTACTTTTTACCCAACTGCGAAGAAGGAGGGTAATGTTTTTATTAAAAAACTATGCGTGTAAAGCTGCGGATTGGTCAGCTAGTCAATAATAAAAAAATAGCGGCCAAGTGCGAGTCGGACTCGCCCATGAAGGGTTCCTTAGCACCAAGTAACAAAATGTAAAAGTTCTTGTAGTTCGTTGTATCTTTTTTTATATCTGAGTTGATTGAAAGTAAATTGCGGTTTACGATTTATGACGTATTAAAAAAAATACTTACTAGATCTCGTTCAAACCGATTTTTGGTAGAAGTTTGCATGGTAATGTATATCATATATTTTTTTTAGTTATATCATTCTCTTATTTTAGAAGTTACAGGGGGGGCGACACAGTTTACCACTTTGGAAGTGTCCCTCGCGCAAACTATTCGGTTTAGAAAAAAATTATATGACAAACCTCAATATCATTTTTGAAGACCTATCCATAGATACATACACGCATGGGTTTAATGTAAAAAAATTGTGTTTCAGTTCCAAGTATGGGGAACCCCCAAAATTTATTGTTTTTTTTCTGTTTTTGTGTGAAAATCTTAATGCGGTTCACAGAATACCTACATCTACTTACCAAGTTTCAACACTAAAGTTCTTATAGTTACGGAAAAAAATGGCTGTAACATACGGAAGGACAGACAGACAGCCAGACATGACGAATCCATAAGGGTTACGTTTTTGGCCATTTGGCTACGGAACCCTAAAAATACTATTAATGGTCAAAAATTAATTTATTGTTTCACAAAATAATCTCCCTTTGCGTCAATGCACTTTTACATACGATTTGATCAATTTTGAAAACATTTGTGCCACTCCTCCGTGGTGACGTCAGATACATGTTTTGTCTGTCTGGCTATGTGGGAACTTACATTGTCGTGGTGCAAGATGATACGGCGTTTACCGTTATTTTCACGGAGTTTGTCAATAATTTCCGGTAAACAAATAGTCGTGTACCAGTCATTATTCACGGTATGACGATTTTCTAAAGCAACAGTAGCCACGTGTCCAGTTTTATTAAAAAAAGAAGCAATCATCCGCTTCGAGGCACTATTCACGCGCGCCCCTTTGGTTGGTTTCGACTCATCTCGAAAGACCCATACGCTCGATTGCTGCTTCATTTTGGGATCATAGCTATAAATCCATGTTTTGTCACCTGTTATTATGTCCCACACCAAATTGGAAGCCCCTTCGTTGTATCTGGCAAGCATAGCATGGCAACAAGTGATGCGGTCCGTTTTTTGAGCATCAGTCAAATTGTATGGGATTCATCGAGAACACAATTTTCTCACACCCAAATGTTTGTGTAGGATTGACCGTATTTGACTCAAGCCTATGTGCAAAAATGTACGAATCTCATGGTAGGCCACATGTCTGTCTGTTTCGAACATACCGCGCACAGCATCAATGTTTTTATTGTTCACAGCGGTGCACGGGCGACCTTCACGAATTTCATCATGGAGATTGACACGACCGCGTTTGAATTCTGCAAACCAGCTATAAATAGTCGTCTTGCATGGTGCTCTTTCTCTAAAAGCAGATTGAAGCCGAACGACGCTCTGCTGAGCTGTCAAATTACACTTAAAATCATAAAAAATCATGCAACGAAAATTTTTCCGTGTTAAATCCATTTTATGGTAATCACGCAATTTTTAAAATGACGCCACCATGTGAAAACATTTGAAAATCAGATGAAACAAATTTTATTCTACGGTTAAAGAGTTTGATTTTCAAATGTAGTAATAACTTTTTAAATATTGTTTATGTAAGTGGCCAATTCCGGAAACTTTTAGTGTGACCTATGTATTACTGTAGGGGCAAGAGAGAGAGATGCGACCACACATTTTCTTTCTCTCTTTCTCTCATAGCCAGTGACGTTTTGTATATCTAAGACACAGTGCAGGCCTATTGTCTGTATCACACTGTAGGAGCAAGAGAGAGCAGTGCGCGCGTACATTTTCTTTCTCTCTTCCTCTCATAGCCAGTGCATGAAATATATATATCTCAGTCAGTATTTCGTTTGCGAGTTTGCTAGAGTTAGGCGAACGGTGAATTCTTGATTATTTTTCGTAAGTTCATTTCGTTCTTGAACAATTTCATAAATTAATATTTTGAAAAAGAAGTTTCACTTCAGTCGTGTGGTCTAAATCGCACTCGTTTTGTTTTGTACATTTATCTACGTCATCATTCATGTCCTCAAGCACCCACCTCAAGCAAGTATCAACACAAATTAACCTAGTGAACAAGTCGTGACCGCAATTCAGAACACATATATCTGCAATGCACGATACGTCCAGTATTCCCAAAGTATCTCCGGGAACGCAATGCAGTGTGAAGTTTGGCAGTGAAATACTTTGAGCGTGGAGTAGCTTTGACCTCATCGTTACCGGCATTCAGCTATCAAAGCGTATTTAACAGCTCATGCCGCGGGCTTTCTCGTACGTAACTTGGTAAGCTAAGTTTATGGTTCGATCATCCGTCCGAGAATTGTTATTATAAAGAAAAAAATTATGAATGAATCTTTTATGTACATAGCCAAACGCTCTGATAACAGGATTGTTCACTAGCTCAAATGCGAACATATTTTTTGAAGTAAAACTTCCTTACGCACGCTTGGGGAGTAAGCTGGTGAATGCGTGACGAGAGCGTTACGAAATATAAGAGGTTAAGTATAGAGATATAAGTTAGTAAAGATAGAAAAAGAGAGAGTTACGTTTCGTATATTACTGTAGGGGCAAGACAGAGAGGTGCGAGCACACATTTTCTTTCTCTCATAGCCGTTTCGTATATATAAGACACAGTGCAGGCCTATTGTCTGTATCACACTGTAGGGCAAGAGAGAGCAGTGCGTGCGCACATTTTCTTTCTCTCTTCCACTCATAGCCATATATATGTATATATCTCAGTCAGTAGTTAGTTTGCGAGTTATGGTAGCGTTACGCGAACGGTGATTTTTTGAATATTTTTCGTTTTTTCATTTCGTTCTTGAACAATGTTATAAATTAATATTTTGAAAAAGAAGTTTTACTTTAGTCGTGTGGTCTAAAGCACACTCGTTTTTTATTTCTTCATATTATACTATAAGGCTGTCATGTGTTAATAATTTTCTGCTGGGGAAATGATTCGAAATCGTAGATATTAATATAAAACACGGTTTAAGGTTGCAGCGAGGCCCTTCTGAATATTTCATTATAATAACGCTGCCTACGCAATGGGAAATGGATTATGGTTTTTATGAGGGTAGTCTCATGTTTCTTTTTTACTTGCATGTTTATATGTGTTCTGAAAAAATAAGAATTGTTTCTACTAAATAAATGATGTAATTTTTTGTAGAAACATGAAACTTTCTTATTTTGAATTTCGCGGCTATTTATAGATTTTTTTTAAGAGTTCAACGATTTCTATTATGTCATGCACTACCAACAAAAATATTTTTTCAACACTACGCAAAGGTTAACTGGAAGAGAATGCTTGCTAGCATTAAGTTCGCCTGTGTACAGATTTATGTATTTTGTGCAATAAAGAATTTTCAATCAATCAATTTTTATAGTACCTTGTAGTGAAAAAAAAACTGGACATAGGCAACATGTCGCTAGAATGGAAGTGACCTGCTGGACCAGAAGAATACTAGAATGGAGACCCAGAGCAGATACCTGGGGATGAGACCGATACGACACGTCGGTCATGACATGACTGCAGTGGAGAAGGGAAGATACCTATTTCCAAAATTGGATCACAAATTGGCCACCATGATGATGAGAGTACCTTAACTGGACTAGTTAATTACGAAATCAAAACACAAAAGCTCCAAAATATTTTCTTCCCAATCTAATAATTCTCGCAAAACATAGGTATCTAAAGATTTTACACTACGCCTTCGTTTCCGCTTTAATTATTTAGATAAACCCGGTCTCAATCCCAGGCACATTTCTTCCTCTGTTTAAGTACGTTCAGCTCTGTACTACAAAAAGCTTACCTACTGGAGCTGAATACTTTAATACCTACTGTTATTCTGGCTTAGATAATGAAAATTTGGAGAAATGTATACTAAATTATTAAAGCCTCTGTTCGCTTGTCTTCAAATATTTAGCCCAAATAAATAGTCTAAAGTTTAGACTTGCGTGGGTGTCCAATTCAGGATTACAAAATATACAAACTGAACACGCTGGGCCTTTTTTGGGGCAGGCTCTCATCACGATAAAAGCCTCGTCCACACCTTGGATTACTTGTTTGCGATACGTTCGTTGTTATGACGACAAAAAAACAAAAGACGCTCTCATTTAGGACGGAACTAAATACAACGGGAATAGATATTTTAGGCTTTGAATAACATGAACATGAATGGTTTGACACACATGGATATTCAATACTTCATTAGGTATGTCAAAACCAGAAAATTATACGTATACAATCACTCTACTCGTATAAGTAATCTTCAAGTAGAACACGATCATAACACGATCTGCTAGCTAGAGTGTTGGCAGTAGCACGTACGCATGAAACTTGAACTTATTGGATCAGACAAGACTTAAGACCTTAAGACTTAATAAATAGTTTTGACAAATGGCTCCCGTGGACTCCGGCCGGACGAATCTACAATGCCTAAGCCCTGTGAGACCCAATGCAACCAATTATTTAGCTCTTAACAACTTGAAACCATTTAAGCGTTTCGGCACCTATACTTATCAGAGCCTACTTAGGTCTTTCCAGAACAAGGTCTCGATCTAACCCACTAAACTTTTAAAATTTTACTTGGCTAAACTGCCCTAGACCGCATTCTCAGACAAATCTTGCTCGATACATGTTATATTGATTATGTTTAGCTGCGTTAGGTGTGGTTGCCTTCACAGAGTGAGCACAGGGAGCGCTTCTATTGTAATTTATCTAAATGTAAGTCTGTGTATTACTCATTGGAAATCCTTAATAAATAAAGTGAATTAAATTAAATATATTATGTTGTTTAATGTTGACTGCGATTTAATACAATGTTGATCTCTTAGCATATAATATACTCGCCATTTTAGGTAGGTAGGTAGGTACAATTAGTTGGTCAGGCAACTTGTGTTATTCTTTTATAAATTACAAGTGGCCGCGCCGAACTTCGTACCGCCTTGACATGCATATAACGCGGGCTGTCATTAAACGTCACCCTGGTACAATTGTCAATTGTTGTCCCCGGCCATCATTATACAACCATACTTAACCATAGACAAAATTACCTTTAGCTGTCATTTGCTGTCATAGCTGTTTTGTTATTCCATGTCAGATGCGTTTTTGTTATACGACGTTTTATAGTGACTTGTATTCTCTTTGACGTTTTATGTCACGTCCCACGGGAACGACGGGAACGGGATAAAAAGTATTATATGTCCTTCTCCTGGTTCTTAGCTACCTCCCTAGCAATTTTCAGCCAAATCGGTTCAGCCGTTCTTGAGTTATAAATAGTGTAACTAACACGACTTTCTTTTATATATATAGATTATTTTAGTAATCTTTTTTTTTAAATAAGGCACTTTAACTGACGTCCGTGACGTCAATGCAGGTTTGATGGCTGAAAACCAGCGTTGAGCAATAAGTGTATTGTTCAGCATAATGCTGAGCCATTCTCCTTTTTCGGCACAGGGCTCATAGTGACTGGGTACCTATCTTTTGTTTCACTATTATTTTAATGTTTATGTTAACGTGTTTTTAATTGTCTGTCTTTAACTGTATGTAGTTGATGTGTGTTTGTTACTTGTGTAGAAATAAATGTCTATCTATCTATATGATGTAACATCTCTACAGACTAGTAATATAAAAAAATAAATTGCAGGTCTACAGCGAGAAATATCGAGAAGTGAGACCCCTGGCTCGCCTCTGTGATACTCGTCCTAGGAATTCTACTTTATGGGTTTCTAGAACGAACAATCTTGTGATGCCTGCACCAAACGGTGCCCAGCAACTTTTATAAGGTCATCATTCCATCTAGAGGAGCCACCTACGCTATTATTAACTAAAAATACGGTTTAGTATTGAACTTTTAACTCGTCTATGATACCGCCGGATAAAATAAATAAATAAATATTGCTGGACATTTCACACAGCGCTATCTAGCCCAAACTAAGCAGAGCTTGTATTATGGGAACCAGATATCTGATAAAATACTAACATACATTTTTTTTGTTAATACATAAATAGAGAAACAACCAGACCCGGAACAAATACATATCTGTAGATCATGCAAACATTTGTTCCGCGGCGGGAATCGAACCCGCTACCTCCTGCGTCTCAGCCGGCTATTCGCCCACTGCACCACGGAGGTCGTCAAACGATACGGATACGTGGGCGCTTTATCTATCGAAACTAGTTTGTAGGATTTAGTTCGTAACTCATTTAATAGGTAATTCTGTACACCCAATTGCTATCTTGAAGTTAAATTGTGGAACGGCTTGGAGTGAAATTGGTTTTGCAATCTTAGTAGTAACTTTCTGTACTTGCATTTAAAGTTATTTTCTGCTGACTAAAACTGCACCCTTTGTAACCATAATTATGTATTTAATCTCGTTATTTTAACATCTGGCAACTTAATAAGCTTGCATTGACTTTCAGTTAAAATCAAACGTTGCATGAAAAGTCTTGAAATGACGAGAATTGACTTTCATGAAAACTAAAGATGATTTCAACAGCACCTTATAGTAAGTTGGGACTTGCCCAGTGCTTATCCAATCATAATCATCATCATCATATCAGCCGTAGGACGTCCACTGCTGGACAAAGGCCTCCCTCATTGATCTCCAGGAACTGCGGTTGGAAGCGGCCTGCATCCAACGTCGACCTGCGGTTCTTACCAAGTCGTCTGTCCATCTTGTAGGTGGACGTCCTACGCTGCGCTTGCCGGTCCGTGGTCTCCATTCGAGAACTTTCCGGCCCCATCGGCCATCTGTTCTGCGCGCTATATGGCCTGCCCATTGCCACTTCAACGTGCTAATCCGTCGGTCTATGTCGGTGACTTGAGTTCTCTTATGTATCTCCTCATTTCTGATTCGATCCCGTAGATAAACCCCGAGCATAGCCCTCTCCATAGCTCGTTGAGCTACTCTGAGCTTATTCATAAGGCCAATAGTGAAGGACCACGTCTCGGTTCCATATGTCATCACTGGTAACACACACTGATTGAAGACTTTCGTCTTAAGGCACTGAGGTATGTTGGACGAAATGACGTTGCGAAGTTTCCCAAACGCTGCCCATCCGAGTTGGATTCGACGATTGACCTCTTTCTCGAAGTTGGACCTACGTAATTGGAATGTCTGTCCTAGGTATACATACGCGTCGACAACTTCAAGAGCCGAGTTCTCAGCCATAACTGGGGCAGGCACGACATGGACATTCGACATAATTTTCGTCTGGTCCATGTTCATTTTAAGTCCTACCCGTTGGGAGACTCGATTGAGGCCTTCGAGCATCGTGCTGAGCTCTTCTATCGACTTTGCCATGACCACAATATTGTCGGCAAACCGAAGGTGAGTGATGTATTCGCTGTTAATATTGATGCCCAGTCCTTTCCATTCCAGAAGCTTGAAGGCATCTTCCAAAGCGGTCGTACACAGTTTCGGAGAGATGACATCTCCCTGTCATACGCTTATACAATATTAATATTTAATTTTAATATTTAGTGCACTGGGCAAATCCCAACTTATTATGAGGCGCCGTTGAAATCATCTCCAGTTTTCATGAAAGTCGATTCTCGTTATTTTCAAGACTTTCTATGCAACGTTTGATTTAACTGAAAGTCAATGCGAGTTAAAGTTGTCAGATGTTAACATGACGAGGTTGAATACAAAATTACGGTGACAAAGGGTGAAAACGTCAAAAAATAATGCCAGCCGCCAAGCACAATATTACCTCCAATATTGACACAATATTGCCGCCAATGTTTTAGGGTTCCGTAGTCGATAATACCTGATTATAAAATGGTACGATGTCAAAATAAAATACAATATAAATTATTTTATATAAAACATATTGCTTCAATAGTGCTTATTGAGGACTTTGGGTGCTGTCAATCTACCCTTATAGTTTCGCCACGTCCGTCTGTCTGTCTGTTCAACCAGTTACAGCCATTTTTCTCGTAGACTCGTTATGCTAGTATAGTACTGTAAAGCTGAAATTTGGCATTCATAACTTTTTATAGGACCTATTCAACGACACTCCACACGAGAATACAATAAGATTCCTTCATCTGTACGAGCATTGCCAAATTTAAATGTTTTGAAGACAAAACTTAATGACATATTGATTCAAAAAGCTTATTATACATTGGCTGAATTCTTGAGTGACAAAAATATTATTTAATTTATAATACCTAGTCAGGTCATACATTCTGACACATGTTTAATATAAAATAATTGAGACAAGTTTATTCATTATGTAACCATTTATATATCAAAATAAACTTAACAAAACATAGATTCTTATGACACTAAAGTTTATTCAAAATGACCTCCGTGATTTTGAATACAGGCCTTCAATCTGCGCGGCCAGTCGTCTATCGCAGCACGAACGAGGTCCATGTCAATATCGGCGGCTGCCTTAATCAAGGATGTCTTGAGTGACTCCAAATTGGGATGAGGCTTTGAGCACGCCTTTTCCTCCAAGTGTTGCCATATCTTGTAATCTAACGGATTCAAATCTGGACTGGAGGAGGGCCAGTCTTCGTGCCGGATGAAGTCGATTTCACGCACCGCCAGCCAGTCTTGTGTGCTCTTCGCTCTATGAGCTGGCGCCGAATCTTGTTGGAATACCCAGTGCCTGTTATTGAACATGGTATGAGAAACAGGTTCCACAAGGTTCGTCAGGACTGTATTTTGATACACAACTGCATTCGTTTTTACACCTTTCTCACAAAAATGTACCTCTGTTAAGCCCCAATATGAAACTCCCAACCATTCCATGAGCGAGAATGGAAAATGACCTCGTTGGACACGCGGAATACGGTTCCTCGCTTCTTTACTACTGTGTGCGTACACCTTATCATTTTGTTTGTTGTATCTCTCTTCTACGGTAAAAATTTTTTCATCCGAAAAAAGAATTTCCTGATATTTTTTTCCCGCGTACCGCTTCAACAAAGCGCGGCATCTCTTCAGTCTCAGGTCCATTAGACGAGCATTCAAACGATGTCCTGTTTTTCTTCGATATGCCCGAAGCCCTAAGTCTTCATTTAACACCCTTTTCACCGTGGTTCTGCTTAACCCCATCTGAAGGGCCAACAGTTTCTGCTTACGTTTGGGATTTCTTTGAATTCGCGCCTTCACAGCTTTTATCACTGCTGGAGTCCTAACAGACCGAGGGCGACCACTTCTTGACCTGTCATCTACACTAGATACATTGTACCTTTGATTTAATTTTGTATTCTCTTTTGTTTGTTTTATTTTTAATGGTGTTCAATAAAGAAATTATCTATCTATCTATCTAGAGTCTTCATTGTATCGTTTGATGGTGCGATAAACGAATCTTTTGGTTATAATCAAGTTTTTCAGTATGTCAAAAATTTTAATTACTAATAACTGCAACATGGTCTTCTTTAAGCGTCCACTCCATATTTAAAAATGAGTAAAATTCTAAAAAGTATACATTTTTATTTTCATGAACAATTCGAAATTCGAATTCTATAAACTTTTTGTGGCCAGCATTCTAAAAGAAAAGTTTTTACTGTGTGACAATACTTATGACCTGACTAGGTATATCTAAATCAAGTTTTTTCCTATTGTTCTGACATTTATCAATTTTGTTTATTGTGGTTTATTTTATTCTGATCTGTAATATTTTTAAATTTGCTATGACATCCTCAATCACAACATTGTAATTTGACATTTTAATGTGTTTCTATCTGTTATGCTTTTAGCCATTTTAAATATTTGTATACCTCTAGTAGGTGAAGCACAGTGATTCCTCTTTAATAACACCATCTGTCTTGTACAATTTACCTGTGTTTCGTGCAAATAAATATCTTGAATCTTGAATGTTTGAGAGAATAAAGGGAATAAGGGAGAGGTACCCTAATAAAACAAGTTTAATCAGTTTCTACTTCATAACTTACTAGATGTCACTAAAACAAGATACGTTCCCCTTTATTCTCACGAAATATCTCGTGTGGAGTGTCGTTGAATAGGTCTTATAAAAACATTACGATGCTTCATCAACACTTTTTTGAAACATGGGTCTGTTAACGAAATATAAATCAGGCAATTTTTGTAACAGTCATGTGTGTGTGTCCCCTAAACAAATTGATATACTGATATCATCATCATCATTATCTCATCCCGTCTGCACTCACTGTTGGGTATAGGCCTCCTCTTTATTACGCCATTCTTTCCGCTCCCTTGCGAGTCTCATCCATTGTATACCGTTTTAAAAAGTATATAGTAGCATACAAATATACCTACTGTAGGTACTGTAGTTGTAATGTAGTTGTATAAGGGTTATCAAAACGATGTAGACTCGACTAGTTTACAAGCTAGTAACCTACTTATGTCTGTAGTTGGGCTTGTACACAGTTCGTTGATGTTTACACTAAATGACCAAAGGCAACTACAAATAACTATAACTTTGTATTTTAAAATTAATATAATACAGCTCTCACTGACTGTGGAACCGTTTGCTGTACGCGGTCCGACGAACGTTTGATCAATTATTTTTAGAAATAAATTCAAATTTCATGCCAAATTTAAAGTTTGATACCTGTGAATTAACTAAGATTTAAAACTTTAGATGAGAAATTATTCATTCATGAACTTGCTAGTAGATATTATAATAAGATAAGTTGGAAAGCTTTTCAAAGCTTCACTAAGCCCGCTAGCTTGTTATCGTCCCAAAGCTATTTTCCGCGTCAAATGCTTGCGTCGGTATAACTTTATGTAAACTCCTTGGTACAATCAGGTGAAGAGATAAGATAAGATAAAAATGATTTTTGTTATATACCTCCTGGAGACGAAGCAAGCCTACGGCCCTCCTGATGTTAAGTGGTAACCATCGCTGATAACAAAGTATTGCCTCATAGGTCACGCACCTTAGAAACATACCCTACGATGCACTGCCCTGTGTCCATCAACTTGAGGCATACAAGTGTAAAGCCTCATGTGCCTGTAATTTCACCGGCAACCATACCCTTCAAACCGAACAGTATGCTGTTTGGTGGCAGAAATATGTATGGTGGTAGTACGTCCCCGGCCGAGCCCTTTCACAAGAAACTCTTAAAAAAAATATTGCCAAAAGAAAATACATTAATGTTTAGGTACATAATCCAGATATAATTTTTTTAAGGTGGTTGATAGCGAGACCCGTATTAAGCATGGAGCTTGTATCTTAGGCTTCTAGAGACTCAAGAGGTAGAGGGTTCGATTCCCGCCGCGGAACAAATGTTTGCATAATCTGCAGATATTTGTTCCGAGTCTAGATGTTTTTCTATATATTATAAGTATGTTTTTACAAAAAATATTGTATATAAAAGTATTCTATCAGTTTTCTGGTTCCCATAGTACAAGCTCTGCTCATTTTGGGGCTAGATAGCGCTGTGTTAAATGTCCAGTAATGTTTATTATTTATTTTATTTTATGATGACGAAACTTTTTTTTGTTAAAAATACTGGCTGTCTCTACATTTATAAACTTGCGACATATGTAGTAACAAATAAGAACCTTTCGATAAAACGTAACAGCGAACGCTACAATAATATTGATTTAGGTTATCCGCCAGATTACACATTCGTCATACATCTAAATATTATACATTTTAGTAGACGTTTGTCGTTTACATGCGCTACAGGGAAGCGGCAACGAAGCAAAATCCCCCTAATAAATAATTGTGTTCGTTTTTAAGTTTTATGTCTTTATGGTATCTTTAGTACCCACCATCTGTCTTGTACAATTTACCTGTGTTTCGTGCAAATATCTTGAATCTTGTATTTATAGATCTTGTCATCATTTTTTGTGTGTTCACATTATTGCCTGAAATAAACGTTATATTATTATCATTGTTATTGATGAATAAGACTTACACATAAATGGTCATCACCATCATCATGATGACGACCATCAAATGGTACAAACAATAATCATTTTTGAAAAGCATTTTATCGACTGTAAAATAACATTCTTAATTATTTTTCATCATCATCATATCAGCCGTAGGACGTCCACTGCTAGACAAAGGCCTCCCTCATTGATCTCCAGGAACTGCGGTTGAAAGCGGCCTGCATCCAACGCCGACGTGCGGTTCTTACCAAGTCGTCTGCCCATCTTGTGGGTGGACGTCCTACGCTGCGCTTGCCGGTCCGTGGCCTCCACTCGAGAACCTTTCGGCCTCATCGGCCATCTGTTCTGCGCGCTATATGGCCTGCCCATTGCCACTTCAACGTGCTAATCCGTCGGGCTATGTCGGTGACTTGAGTTCTCCTACGTATCTCCTCATTTCTGATTCGATCCCGTAGAGAAACCCCGAGCATAGCCCTCTCCATAGCTCGTTGAGCAACTCTGAGCTTATTCATAAGGCCAATAGTGAAGGACCACGTCTCGGTTCCATATGTCATCACTGGTTACACACACTGATTGAAGACTTTTGTCTTAAGGCACTGAGGCATGTTTGGACGAAAAGATTTTTTTTTAATTAAATATTTTTACTAGATAGATACTTATTGTACTTAGTTATTCATAAATAAGGTTTAAACTAGAGTTTATTCCGTTACTGCGTTTTACCAGGATTTTTTTAATGTTATTTGTGTGGAAAAAATTATTGACACTTGCAACACCCGGGGTATTGTCGATGCGTTCCTGACCCTGTAGAAACCTTTTGACATTTCCCTTGAAGCGTGCCATGTCGTAGCATAACGGGAAAACCTCAGATGGTAGCTCGTTCCACATCTTGCAAGTATGGGGTAGAAAAGATCGCGTGAAGCGTGTGGTTCGCGATACCCAATTGTCGATGATATGTGGATGAGCTTTATTACGTTGTCGAGAAGTGCGGTGGTAATATCTCGACGACGAGAACAGATCAAATAACTCCTCAAACATTCCTCATTATACAGGCGGTAGAAAACACTTACCGATCCGATGTCACGACGTTGACTTAGTGGTTCCAGCCTGTTGGCGATTTTTACCTAACCGGATTTTTTCTGAAAAATCAGTTCGTTGACGCAAATACCAAATACCATGTACCTGCTGTGCTATAACTGCAAATTTGAATCCTTATTGTAAGTTTACTAATAAATAGATCACGTAGATACACTTGGTTGGAAAAAAACAATATAATGAGCAGCCACAATGTTCATTGTCTGCAGTGATTCTTTCGTGCATTCGTACTAATACAATTTTCGATGCTTCAACCAATCTTTTAGTATTTGCAATTTTGTTCTGTACTACGTAAACGCATGAATCTTGCAGGTATACGTGTCCTTATCTTCCGAAAGTGTACTGAATTGCACTTTCTGATCAAAAAATCCTTTAACCCTTAACCATTGTCCTATATGCACACAGTATGGTACATATCTTGTGTTGCGATTAAATACTTTAGTCGCAACAAGTAACATTTTTACAAAAATATAACCGACTTCAGTCAAGGTATACAACCATTTCCTTTAGTTCGTAACTGCTAGTTAGTGTTTATGTTATTTATTCTCTTTATATAGTGTAGTTTTTTATTCATATATTATTTGTATGTATTTAAGTTTATGTTTATTAGTATAATCAATAGGTATATTTTATTTTGTGGGTTCTGTTTATGTCTGTAGGTACTCTTACACCGCCGTCTTTTGATTTTGTTTATCCTGTCCATCCAAAGTTTGTCTGGAAGAGATCGTTTTTAGCGATAAGACCGCCCATTGTACCTTTATTTATTGCTTATTTCCATTATTACTGTATTTTTGTTTGGTGTGCAATAAAGAGTATTGCATTCATTCATTCATTCAGTTAACAGAAAAAAACAAACTACTGAACCGATTTCGATTAAATTTCTATCCGACCAATCTGAAAGTAGATCCTTTTAAATAAAAAAAGATTTTTAAAATCGGTTGATAAATGACGGAGTTATGAGATAACAAACATAAAAAAATCAGTCGAAATGAGAACCTCCTTCTTTTTTGAAGTCGCTTAATAAGGGCCTTTTGGACCATTTTAATGGTATCATTATTTGGGTCTGCCAGTTTGGGTGTTGCTTAAGTAATATAGACATATTTTTATGTGTATTTTACTAATATATCACCATCTCGCGTCACGGTGCTTGTGGTCGCACTCCTCCGAAATGAGTCGACCGATTATAATGATTTTTTTCGTATAAAATATACGTATGAGGTAGGTATGAGAATAAGTCATAAAGTATTTTTCACCCTCTTCCTCCCACCCTTCATTTTTTTACCGCGGTTTTAATATTTCTGAACTTTTTTCACGTTACTTTGGATCAGTTTTTGTAAAAAACCCTTGCCGTGCTTCTCACAATCATACTACTAACTGTACAGATATTGACAACCTTATCTCGGACTCATTGACGCATGTCTCATTTAGAGAAATCGAAATTTTACATAAAATCAAAAGATTAGATAAGAACAAAGGTCCTGGACCTGATTTACTTCCCCCATCCTTCATTAGATTGTGGTGTGAACTCTCTGTTCCTCTTTGCATTATCTTTAATAAATCTCTCATTACTGGTGTTTTTCCACTTAGATGGAAAACTGCACATATCATTCCTATATATAAAAGCGGTGACAAATCCCGTTGTGAAAATTATCGTCCAATCAGTATTTTGTCTTGCTTTGCTAAACTATTTGAGTCCTTGGTGTATCCCCACCTTTAGAATCACATCAAACCAATACTTTCAGACAGACAACATGGTTTTATTAAGAACCGGTCTACGATAACTAACCTTTTGGAGTACAAACATTACCTTTGTCAAGCTTTAGCCAAGGGTGGTCAGGTCGACTCTATTTAAACCGATTTTTCTAAAGCATTCGACAAAGCTAGTCATCAACTGCTTTGTCATAAGCTTTTGGCATATGGTTTTCATGGTAGTTTGTATCGCTGTCTATGCTCGTACCTTGACAATAGGAGTCAGTTGGTGGCATTAAAAGGTTTCGTTTCCTCTCCGGTAGCGGTTTCTTCTGGAGTCCTTTAGGGATCCCACCTAGGTCCTCTTCTCTTTGTCTTTTTTGTTAACGACTTGGTTCGAAATTTGTCTTGTAACTGTCTGTTGTACGCCGATGATTTAAAAATGTATAATGTAATTTCCAATGAATCTGATTGCCTGGCTTTACAAAAAGATTTAAATACTGTATTTGACTGGTGTAAAACCAATAGAATGTATATAAACATAGATAAGTGCTAGAAACATAGATAATATCTTTTACTAACAAACGACATAAGATTATGAATACCTATACCATTGATGGGCATGTACTACATCGGTCTTACATCGCTAAAGACTTGGGCATTTTTTTCGACGACCAACTTTCGTTTAGAGCCCACTATCAATATATTACAACCAAGGCTAATCAACTTCTTGGCTTTGTTTTGAGACCTACAAAGGGTTTTAAAAACCCTCGTAGCCTTTTATATCTGTTCTTTGTCTTGGTAAGAAGTGTCTTGAAATATGGTAGTCCTATATGGTCCCCAAACTATAAAGTACATGTTGATTCAATTGAAAGAACTCAAAGGAAATGTCTCAGATTATTAAACTATCGTCATCAGCCTGATCGTTCTGGTCTGAGTTATGAAGATAGGTTGGTTAAATTTAATGTTCAACCTTTGGAAATTCGTCGCACATACTTCGATTTGATATATCTGTATAAAATATTACACTCCTTAATCGATTCCCCAGCATTATTGTCGCAAATCTCCTTCAATACTAAGTTTAGTACCATATTTCTTATATGGCATATTTCTTATTATAATCCATTAACAAGAATGTCTCGGCAGTACAATGAGTTAGCAAAGGCGAATATAGAGCTGGATATCTTTAACCCTAAGTTATATAAATTTGTCACACAACTCAATGACATCCTCGATTTTAACCGGAATACAGACGCTCATAATAGCGTCGTGGGCTTCCAAGTCGGTTGATAGTATATTTAGGTATTTTGTATATATTACGTGTTTTTTTTTTTTGTTTTAATTATTGTTTATTAGTTTTTTTCTTCTGTTTCTCAGTTTTGTGTCTATTCATTTTAATTATTTAGTAGTAGTTATGTTCTTAAAGATGCTTTTCCTTTTGTTTCCTCGATGAGTATATTTCTGATTTTCTGTGCGCACATAAGTTACGTTTCAAGCCAGATAAAATTGTTATATTAGTTAAGTCATATTTTTTGCTTGTAATGTGTAATGTGTGCCTTATAAAATTAAATAAATAAAATAGATCAAGCGAAGCGAGATCTCCAAATCAACTTGGACAAATCGGCGTTGTATGTATGTATGTATGTTTGTTTGTCCGAGGATAACTTTCGAAGCGGTGATCCGAGCATTGTGAAATTTGGTGTAAAGGTGGCACAATTTTGTTGTGACTAATTGAGCTAAAATGCGGGGAGGTTGTTGGGATATTGGGGTTCAAGAGGCGTAAAAAATTAAAATGAAACTATCCAGTCAAATGGCACGTCTAATGAAAGGTATTTATGAGTATATTTCGACCCCGTTTTTATTTTTAGTTTATATTTTGTAGTTTTTAAGTTATTAGCCATAATAAAAACTGAACTTTGACAAAATTCACAGGGTACACCAGTGACCCCACAGTGCTGAAATTTGGTATGCGTGTAGCTTTAGTGACACAAATATAGAGAAAAGTCTGAAATCCAGCATAACTGCAATTTCTACCCCAAAAATTACCCCATTTGACATAAACCTCCGTTGTCTATAATTTGAATGAAACTGTAGGTCATGTGAATTGGTTATGCATTTCGTGGCACTATTTTGATAGTCAAATATCACAAATAATTTTTTTTTCGTTTTTGTTTGAGACTCACGCGCTCTCAGTTCGGGGCGAACCACTAGTCTAAAAAAGTATATGTATTCCGAGTGCACGTATCTTAAAGAACTGGGTCACACCCGGCGAGCTAGTTACGTGACCACCGCTAACCCAATAATGGAAAGGAACAACTATTAGGTACAACCTTTTTAAACAACAGTCAATGTATAAGGGTAGTTTTTTGAAGGAAAATAGTCGCTACTTTTTTTTTCTTCCTATAGATTGAACAAGCAGACCCACCTGATGCGCTATACAGAGTGTATGGTAATATACGCCTTATTCATCAACAGTTAAGTACCTTTTTTTCCAAAAACTCCCTGTTAATTTCTTTTCAATCTGGTTTCCGTCCAGGTCATAGCACCGTAACAGCTCTGGTTAAAATAACAGACGACATTCGGTCTGGGATGGACAGTCAGAAGCTGACAGCAATGATACTCCTTGACTTCAGCAGCGCTTTCAATAATGTGGACTTCGACCTACTTCTGGGTATTTTATGCTCCTTTAACATATATCCAATGTCAATTGACTGGTTTCAATTGACTTGTTTGGGCGCCGTCAGCGCATCCGTGTTGAAGAGTCTTACTCTTCGTGGTGCAATCTTTCTGCCGGTGTCCCACAAGGTGGCGTTTTATCCCCTCTCCTATTCGCTATGTTCATTCATTCTATCTCACTAAATTTAACTTCTTCCTACCACCTGTACGCAGATGACTTGCAAATTTATACTCAAGCTACAGTTGAAAATATTGACGGAGCCATTAGCTTACTAAATACTGACCTTAACCGGATATGTGACTGGAGTAAATCCTTTGGCCTTACAGTCAACCCAAACAAAACACAGGCCATTATTATTGGTAGCTCCATACAGATCTCCAAAATAAATTTTGCACAACTACCATCTATAGTTTTTGACGGAACCCCTATATACATCACCCAGTCAGTAAAAAAATCTAGGAATACAGATGGATACCTGTTTAACCCGGGTTCCCTGTATCAATGAAATTAGCCGCAGGGTATTTGCATCATCTGGATCCTTACGGAGACTTCGTAACTTCTTGCCGACTGCTACCAAGGTTACGCTTGCACAGACCCTTTTACTTCCAATCCTGGACTACGCCGACGCCTGCTATCTTGACATCACTGAAGCCCAACTGAGCAAACTTGAGTGCCTTCAAAACCTCTGTATTCGGTTCATATTTGGCTTGCGCAAGTATGACCATATTTCTGATTTTCGCACAAAGCTCAAGTGGCTCCCCACCCGTCTTCGCCTTTTGTATAACATCCTTTTTAACCCTTCTTCTCCCTTCTATCTTAAGGAGCGTTTTGAACTTCTCCACCAGGCTAATGATCGCAATTTGCGTTCTTCAGATTCCCTCCAACTTAAAACTCCTGTCCATACGACAGAGTTTTATAGTCGATCCTTCACTGTAACAGCCGTACGATTGTGGAACGCTTTGCCCCTCTCTATAAGAACATCCAAGTCTATTAGTAATTTTAAAACAAAAGTGCACACCCATTATCTGTCCTTGTGTTGAAATTGTAGCTGCTTGTTAATTCATCATAACCACTTAGTTAAATTAAAGTTGCTTATTTAAATTAAATTTGTGTTATTATTGGTAATTTAGGTTTATAGTATGTAGATATGTTTTTAAATTTATATAGATGCACCGCCGTCATGTGTTACATTTTGATCCTGTCCATTTGTTGTCTGGAAGAGATCGCTTTTAGCGATAAGACCGCCTATTGTACTAAATCTATTTGTAAGAATTATGTTCTGTATTTTACTTTGATGTACAATAAAGAGTTATCTTATCTTATCTTATCTTATACTGACGATATTAAGTGACGGTTTCTCAAAACATAAAAAAAGACTTCTCGAAAAAAAAACTACTAGTTATATTACCAAATTTAAAAGAAAATCGACTAAGTTTAGGTGATTAATTCGATATAAAACTTACTGCCTACTCTTGCAATCGACATCCAAAAATAAAGGCTGATTTGATTTCTCTTTAGGAAATAGCTGCGGGTTTTGAGTTAGAAAGGGACAACAAGAGATATCTCGAGACGTCACCAATACAGTATCTGTGGTTAGATGGCAAGCATTATGCAATAGCACAACATAAGTTTGTTTGTTTGTTTTTACATGCCAAAATAAATTTCACATTTCTATGGTAAACATTTCACAAATTTATTTATTATGCTCATCAAAATAACCCCTTTCATTTTTGTGCGTATATTATCAAACACATAGAAAGCACCCAGACCTGGAACAAATATCTGTAGATAATGAAAACCTTTGTTCCGAAGCGGGAATTGAACCCGAACCTCCTGCGTTTCATCTGGCTATCCACCGACTGCGCCACGGAGGTCTTCAAAAACTTATACACCGCGGTTTTCCACTAACATTTTAATGTTCATATGAGTGAAAAACAAAAAGCTATTTCATTGTTATTCAAAAATGTTCAAACCCCCATAATAAAGCGAGATGTGAGATGCGACGTGTACTCACTAAAAGCAATCAAGGTTTAAAAGCTCTTTACTCGCGGTTCAGAGCGCAGACATTCAATATCCGGGTTTTGGTGGAAAATCACAATTACGTTCAGTCGACATTGTCTGGTCGGCCAATTTGTCCGCACCGTGGCCGTTTTCGACGCGAAATGTCCTTTTACGAGGACCGGCTAGACTCTAGAGAGGAATAAATAGCGCTATTTATAAGGAAATAGGAAATTAGATATATATTTTCTTCATCTATCCACGCCTGATGACGGCTTAATTTCGGACGTCTCATCCTACATGCGAAAATAGTATTATAATAAACAATTTATTCATAGAAAATAAAAATGTTAGAGAATTGAGACTTCTCCCAGGCATCAAATACGTGCGATTTGATGCCTGGGAGAAGTCTCATCAAATGCCTTGGACAAATCACAAAAAACACCTAAAGCGTCATAAGACTTCTGGAGTCATTGACCTGGAGATCAATGAGGGAGGCCTTTGTCCAGCAGTGGACGTCCTACGGCTGATATG